>JAUMIR010000001.1:296464519-298950352 GCA_030847615.1 Gambelia wislizenii | reverse complement strand
CAGAAGGAGATGGGCAGTTACAGTACACAGAAGAGAGTTGGCTGAAGTTCTCTCCTTCTACTAATGAGTTATTGGCCCATGAAATGGGACCCTGGTGCTTCCTGTCTCCTCTGCTAAGAGGCCACTAATGAGGGACAGGCCCTGAGCGGCCAGCTTATGGGTGCTTCTGGGGCAAAAACAAATATGGCACCTGTGCATTGCTGCTGCTGTGTGCTTCAAGTTGTTTCTAATGTAGGGTGACCCTAAGGTGAACTTATCACAGGGTTTTCGAGACAAGACAAGATTTGTTCAGAGAGCGGTTGCTTCCTTTTAGGCTGAGAGAGTGTGTCACTTGCCCCAGTGGGTGTCCATGGTCCAGTGGAGATTAAAATCCTGGTCTCCCAGAGTTCAAGCACAACATTCAAATCACCACACAATGCCGGCTCATCACCTGTGCATTAATAGTCCAATAATAATCCAATAATAATCATACACACCACAAATTACATAAATTTTTCATTTTTCATTTTCATTCATTTTCCCCTCTCTGTGCCCTGAAAAGGTTAACTGGAAATTGCTGTGGAATGGTAATGTGGGCAAGCTTATAGAGGGCATGCTTATCAAATTTGCAGATGACACCAAATTAGGAGGGGTAGCGAATACCCCAGAGGACAGGATTAGAATTAAAAATGACCTTAACAGATTGGAGAGCTGGGCCAAAACTAACAAAATGAATTTCAATAGGGAGAAATGTAAGGTACAACATTTAGGCAGAAAAAAAAATGAAATGCAGAGATATAGGATGAGCGACACCTGGGTTGACAACAGTTCATGTGAAAGGCAGCTAGGAGTCTTAGTGGACCACAAGTTGAATTTGTTTGAACAGTATGATTGGATAAAAAATCCAATGTGATTTTGGGCATTAATAGGAGTATAGTATCTAGATCAAGGGATGTAAGAGTACAACTTTATTCTGCTTTGGTCTGGCCTCACCAGGAATACTGTTTCCAGTTCTGGGCACCACAATTCAAAAAGGATATTGACAAGCTGGAAGGTGTCCAGAGGAAGGCAACCAAAATGGTGAAAGGTCTGGAAGCCATGCCCTATGAGGAGTGGCTTAGGGAGCTGGGTATGTTTAGCCTAGAGAAGAGAAGGTTAAGAGTTGACCTGATAGCCATGTTTAAATATTTGAAGGGATGCGATATTGAAGATCAAGCTTCTTTTCTGCTGCTCCAGAAACTAGAGAGATTATCAGACACAGCAAATGTGGCACCAGCATAACAACAGCAGAATGCAAAAGGACGCCAATATCAGATGATGTCATCTTTTTGCGTTCAACTGGTGTTATGGTGTCATTTCTATCTATTGACAGTTGAAGCCATCAAAAGATGCCCCATTCCGTTTTGGTGCCGGCATTGCTGGAGTGTGAAACCTCGGGTCATTTAAATCCTATGACTGCAGTGAGAATGGCCAGTCCAGCATGAACACCTTCCAGGTGAGATTGGGACATCCAGGTAAGTTTTGCTCTTTTTATGCCTTCCTCAGGTTACTTGGGACTTTTAAAGTTTGTGTGTGTGCTTTGTGCAACCTTTTATGTGTTCTTTTTCTTTTCCTTTTTAATTTCCCGTGTGATGAATATTGCGAGAATCCGCAAGACTTTGAAGGAGGAAGTGAACAGAGCTTCGTTCACTTCCTCTTCATTGCTGGGGAAGCCTTTGGACAGGAGGGAAAGTAAGTGCAGTGGGGAGCATTCTTTTGCCGGCATAAAAATTGTTTGTTTGTTTTTAATGCCGGCAAAAGAAGTTTTAAAGGCAGTCATCTGATAGTCTCCTAGGACACGAAACAATGGATTCAAAATAACAGGAAAAGAAGCATTAGAAAGCACTTCCTGACCGTATGAGCTCTTAGGCAGTGGAATACACTGCCTCGGAGTTTGGTGGGGTCTCCTTCTTTGGAGGTGTTTAAACAGAGGCTGGATTGGACATCTGTTGGGAGTGCTTTGATTGTGTATTCCTGCATGGTAGAGGGTTGGACTGCATGGCCGTTTTGGTCTCTTCCAACTCTATGATTCTAAGTCCTTTAGCCAGCCTTCTGCGTGTTTCAGCCACTAATACTGGTCTTAATAACAAATGTGGCTTGCAACATAAAAACTCCATTGATTTATGGATTAATGTATGGAAGCATGCAAATTGGCACTTCTTTTCCCCCAGCAGAGTCCTAAAGCACATGCCACTGTTGGTGAAAAGGCACATGTTTGACTTCCCCAACTGACCACATTCAGTCCTGATAAATAATTACAGCTAACATCCCCCCCCATGTAACAATGAGATGCCTTCCTTCCTGAAAGCAGCTGTCCCTCTAACCTAAAATTAGGCATGCATTTTATCAGATAATTGTTTTAATTTCTCAGCAAATCACTCAAATAATTATGGTTGCTTTATCTTCCTCTGGGGAACACCATGTCCAGAGTCAAACAAAGACACAAAGAGAGAGTCTGAAAAGCTGGGTGGTTCTACCTAATTAAGACAACTGGTGTCTAATTAAATCCATACAGAGTGTAACAGTGTCTCAGGGTAGTTTTCTAGTGTGAAATTAGTTTTCAAATTTTTCATTATACAATCAGATTCCACCACAAATCAAGGAAGACCTGACTTGAAGTCGAAGGCTTTCACATCTGACATCCATAGGTTTTCCATGGTTTTTTTCCCCCCGGACTGTGAGGCCATGTTCTGGAAGAGTATATTTCTGATGTTTCGCTTGCATCTGTGGCTAGCATCTTCAGAAAATGGTTGGCTATTAGTGTGTGTGTGTGTGGGTGGGTGGGTGGGGGGGTTATATACTGTGAGCCCCTGTTGGAGAGTTGCTGAGTTTTGATTTTAGTGTTTTTCAAGACTGGTAGCCAGATTTTGTTTACTTTTAGGGTTTCTTCTTTCCTGTCGAACTTGCCCAGGTGTTGGTTTATAACATGTTCTGCTACTGCTGATTTTTCAGACTGGGCCAGCCAGAAAAATCAGCAGTAGCAGACAGAATATGTTATAAACCAACCTGGACACAAAATGTTATTTAAAAACAGAAATTCTGGACCAGGCCAACAGCTTTCATGTCAGAATGCACAGAGAAGCTATTGAAATCCGCAAACACCTGGACAACTACAACAGGAAAGAAGAAACCCTAAAAGTAAACAAAATCTGGCTGCCAGTCTTGAAAAACACTAAAATCAAACTCAACAGATGCAAATGAACTTCACCCAGGGACAGGGGGATTTCCAGCAGACAATGGACCATTAGCCAAACAGATACTAATCCTCCTTGCATATCTCCACCCAGAAACTAGCCATTCAAATACACAAATTTACATAGCCTCTCCAACAGGGGCTCACAGTATATAACTTCCACACACACTCCTACCCAACCATTCTCTGAAGATACCAGCCACAAATGCAGGTGAATTGTCAGACATAAACTCTTCCAGAACATGACCTCTCAATCTGGGAACCCCACCCCACAGAAAACCGATGAAGACCTGATTTTCTGATGTTTTGGGGCTTTGGCTATTTCCTTAATGAATATTAAGAAAACTAACCACGGCTTTTTTGTGAATGTATGCATATAGCCGACAGATTGAAAACACACAATATTCATTCCAGTCTCCAAGAAAGGGGACACCAGGGATTGCAGTAATGACAGGACCACTGGTTGCATTAATTTCCTGTGCAAGCAAAGTGATGCTCAAAATTCTATAACAAAGACTTTTTACCATATCTGGAGTGAGAATGTCAGATGTCCAAGCCAGGATCAGGAAAGGAAGAGGCACTAGGGATCATATTGCAAACAACATTGGATAATGGAGTGCATTAAAGAATTTCAAAAGAAAATCAGCATGTGCTTGATAGATTATAACATGAAAAACTGTGGATCGCTCTTAAAGAAATGGTTGTGCCAAAACATTTAATTGTCCTGATGTGTAACCTGTACTCAGGAGAAAAGGGTACAGAATGGTTTCTAATTGGCAAGAGGGTCAGGCAAGGCTGCATTTTATCACCCTATCTGTTTAATTTTCATGCTGAACAGATACGCAAGGCAGGGTTAGACTCCAAGGAAGGAACTGTGAAATTGAAGGAAGGAACACCAACAATTTAAATATGCAGATGACACCATACTGCTAGCAGAAAATAACAAAGAATTGGAGTGATTACTGAAGAAAGTCAAAGAAGAAAGTACAAAGGGAGGTTTACAGTTGAACATAAAGAAAACAAAAATAATGACAACAGATGATTTACAAAACTTTAAAGCAGATGCTGCAGACATTGAAATACAGTTGTTCCTTCGTGTTTGTGGGTTAAGCATTTGTGGATTTGGTTATTTGATTATCCATGCAGTAGAGTTGGAACGGGGGCTGATGACTGCTCCTTGTTCTCTGCATAGAGTGAGCAAGTGAAGGGAACTTCTGAAAGGACTTATGGCATAATAATTTACTAGCCCTGTTATATGCCTAGTGGTAGAATTCCTAGATCTGTGGGCCTAGTTCTGAGATTCCTAGATTTATGAACCTGGACCTGCTCCTCTGGTTCTCAGAGTGAGGAAGAGGAACCTCAGGGCAATAACACTGTCTTGAAAAGTTTGCATGCATGTGTGTTTGTGTGCACACATGCACACACACACATTCCTGGGAGCCAGCATTGTATAGTGGCTTGAATGTTGGACTAGGACCCTAGAGATCAGGGTCTGAATCCCCACTTGGCCATGAAGACCCACTGGGTGACCTTAGCCAAGTAACACTCTCTCAGCCTCAGAGGAAGGTAATGGTAAACCTCCTCTGAACAAATCTTGCCAAGAAGACTTTAGGATAGGTTCACCTTAGGATTGTCATAAGTCAGAAATGACTTGAGGGCAGATGACAACAACAGTAGTGCATGTTCCACACTTGCAGACTTGGTAGTTTTTATATAAATACAGGTTGGCCTTGGTATCTGCATTTGATTCCAGGACCCCTGTGGATACCAAAATCCATAGATGCTCAAGTCACATTATATACAATGGCATAGTAAAATGGTGTCCCTTATATAATATGGCAAAATTCAAGGCTTGCTTTTTAGATTTTTTTTTTTGGGGGGGGGATATTTTCAAGCCTTAGATAGCTGAATGCATGGATATGGAGGGCTGACTGTATCATGCTCTGTGCAATAGTGGTTAATGCTTAATGATATTACCAGAGGCTGTCCCTTATAACATCACCTTTGTAACATCACCAGAGCTTGCCCCATGACAACGCATGCATGTGTCCTGCCTCTCCATTTTGCAACTGAAATTTCAGGCCCTGTGAGTCTCGACCTGACAATCCATGTGAGTAGTCACAATAAAGAATGTATATAGAAGTCAGGATTAGCTGATGCACAGCTCTTCAGATGTTTGTTTGCTACTCCTTTCATCCCTTACCACTGGAAATACTGTCTATGGCTGATGGGAGCTGCAGTCCAACAACATCTGGAAAACTACATATTCCCCTCCCCTGATATAAATAACCTGATACCAATAATCTAGAACAATTTCATTGATGTCTTGCTTATAGGACATCCTTTCCATGTGAACTCAGAAACAAATGTCATTCAGTTTAATGGGGCTTACTCTCAACCAAGCAGGTAAAGGAATTTTGTGGTTTAGTATTTGTCACACTAAATGTTATTCTTTTTGTCCATTAAACAGCAGTAGGGATGGGAAGTCTCAAGGCTGAGCCATGCCTGTCTCCTCAGAGGCCAATAATGGTTTGCACAAACCCAAAGCTCACCTAATCACAACAGGTCAGATGATTTCAGTGGGAAAGCATCTGCATAAGTTTTCCCCCAGTTCAGCCAGGAAATGTGGTCATTTCTCCTCTTACCCTCCCTAAATTTCACACTATGGAGATTATCACACTGGCTTTATCATCTGGGACAGGATTTACCTTTCAGATGACATCGTCCCTCTCCTGTTCCATCTCCGTGCTGCCCCCGTTCTGTCCCCGTGTTTTCTCATTCACAGGGAAAAGCTGTCAATAAAAAGCTTGTTTTATTTCAGTAACGGGATCACGGCATCTGAAACCGAGCCCCGTTCTGCTGGCACAATGCCAGACTTACTGCGATGTCACTGGAGGTCCCTGCAGAGCACATCCGTGTGGGATCAGGACGAGGAGGTAAGTGACACCCGTTTTTTACCCTCCCCGGGTTACTTGGGATTTTTTTTTTAGTATGTTTTGGGGCTTGCTTTTTTACTTTTGACATTTCTTTTTCTTTTAATGTTTAAATTTCCCATGCATAATTCTCTCATGAGAATGGGCGGGATTTGCTTCACAGGATGTGAATGCAGCTTTGCAACAGATGCATTCACTCCCGGCCAGGGAAGGGGAGAAGTTTCTGTCTTGGGATTAGGGTAAGTGTATGAAAACTTTTTGTGTAAAGTGGAACAGGGACGGGAGTGGGGCAGGTGGGGTGGGGAGTACCAGGACAGGGACAGGTTTTAAGGGCCCATCTGATAATCTCATAGAATATTTGCCAAACATCCATCACCTGGGATGAATTTCACTGTCATAGGCCTCTGCCAATCATTTTTCATTTGCACATCAAATTCAAAACCCCATGAAAGCCTACTCTGGGGGGAGAGCGGAGGATAGGCCGAATGCCCCCAGAATCCTGTTCCTTTGTACCTCTTCTGCCTTTGAGCTTGTGAGTGTCATATTACTGTCAGCAGCTTCACGAACCACATTATGTAATACTGGTGATGGCCAATTTCACCCCTGCAGCCTGCTGTCTACCTGAGTGGTGAAATTGGACTCTCGTCCTGATGTCCTGTCTGAAAAAAAAGAAAGAAAGAAAGAAGAAAAGAACTCTGCCAGTTCTAATTATTGATCCTCCATTGTGTTCCCATTTAGCATTTGGAGATGCTTGCGGTATCCTCTCATTTCCACCTCACTTCACTGCCAGACACTCTTAGAAGTAACTAGGTGTCTGGCCAGATTAGCATTCAGAAATGTACTACTGCCTCTTTCTAGTTTTCATTGAATGTGATGTGCAGGACTGGAACAGGAAGAAGAAGAGCTCATGTCCCCTTGGTTGCATGTTTCAAAGCATTGTTGAAGCTCATTTGTTTTTCTGCCACATTGTGTTTCAAAATTATATTTCACCCAAACACTTTGGAAAGCATGTTCTCCTTGTGGCTGAAAGAGGGTCTTTTATGCTCACTGGTAGTTTTGTGTTTATCGATGTTACAGGTTATGTATCTTGCACCAAACGTTTTTTTTTCATAGCCTATCTTCTTTCACTAGCCTTTCTCAGCTAAATCTAGTCTGTCTGTGTAGGTTTGTGTCGTATATTTCATTATTTTATTTTATATTATGTTATTTATATCTATATCTATTATGTTGTGCTCCACCTTGATTCTCCAGGGAAAAGGTGGCATATATATAAATTATATTATACTATTATTATTATCTGGCCCATGGACTCAAGGCAGCTTACAAAAGTTAAAACAGATACAGCTAAAAGTATGCAGCATACACAGTTAAATTGTCAGTAGAACCCAAAGCAATTAAAGCATATTCATTAGAAAGAAAAACAACAAATATAGACAATACAGCACATTATTTAAGGCCCTTTCCCTTTGAGTCTTTACCAGTCTACAGAACATCGTGAAGAGAATGCCAATCTACCTTCTCTAATAAGGGACATCCAGAGCCTGGGAGCAGACACAAAGAATGCCCTCTCGTGTGTTGCCACAAGATGTACCTGTGATGGTGGTGGGACAGAGAGAAGTGACTCCAGAAGATCTTAATGCACAGGTGTTACCCAAATCGCTAGTGACATGGAAATTCCACACAAGATCTTTTTTTTTTTTAATTAGTTGGGGAAATTAGCAGCATCTCAATTAGTAATGTGAAAGAGTGCAACAAGGGAATCTTTATGCTCATGTTTACCCCTACTAGCTCGAAATGGACACATACAAGATGATGAGTTAACAATGATCTTTATTAAAGTTTCAAAAATAATAACACCAACCATGCACACATTCAAACATGAAAGCATTCACATAAGGCTAATGAAAGAAAGATGGAAGGTGTTTGGATAGAGGGAATAGAAGAAGGATTTTTGTAGTTTATATTATCTGTCCTGTAGTCTGAAATCTCCTAGCAGCCTGGCAGTGTGGATAGATGAGGCAGGAGTGACTACACAGAGGGGCAGAGTCTCCCTAGGAAATGAAACTGTACATGCTGAGGTGAGATTTTGGCTATTATTTATAACCAAAAATGTGCCATGAGGTGATGGGATTTTGAGTGAAAACAAAGCATTTCAGGAGATTTTTATGACTGATGATGGATCTCCGGAGATGTCAAGTACTCGCGGATGAGTGGTTGCTTTGAATTTGAAAGCAGTGACTACCGTTTTCTATAGCTAGGTGTGAGAACCAGGAAAGATATTGCCTACAGACAAAGGATATCTCAACTACAGTTGATGGGATTTATTGTCAACCATCTGGTGTGCCCAGGTGACATTTCCTTGGATCAAGCGTTTGATCCTTAAATTACCTTATTTTGGAATTTTTCCATGGCCCCTCCTTAAAACGATACATAGACTTTTCCAGCCAGAGTGTCTCTTAGGAATTTTTCAGGGGTCCCTGGTCTACTGCAGCTTTCATGGAAGGCCACATTAAAGCCAAATTATTAAATTTCACCAATTATTATAATGCTGGGGTCACCAGGCTTTGCCTTCACAGGCATACTCATACATGGAGATACAGGCTGGCATGCTGTTTGTTAGTCCCAACTACAGTAGATTCATTCAGTCAATTACTGAATGGTGAGTTAACATGTGGGTAAATCTTACTGACCCAATGGGTCAGGACTGAGAATCGGATTAGGCCATGGTCTGTCACACAGCCAGGCACTGCCATTGCTGTCTACAGCTACTAAGTAGCAGTCAAGAACAGGAGGAACTAGCACGGCTCTGAGACTGTGAGACTATGGAGATTTTCAGATGCTCTTAACCCCCCTACGGAGGTTGGGAGGAGGACTGTGCTGTCCCACTTCTGGCAATTGATTTTGCATGCCTCGTCCTCCTCCCGTCCTTCTTCCGTGCTTCCTCTGTGCTGGAGAGACAAGAAAGGCACCCCTTTTCTCATCCCTCCAGCACAGAGGAAGCACGAACAAAGGACAGGAGGAGGATGGCATTGTGTGAAATCAATCGCTGGAAGTGGGACAGCACTGTCCTCCTTCTGACCTCTGCGGGGTTTTTAAAGAGCATCTGAAAAAGTCCTATATCTATATTAGCAATGAGGAATCCCATGGCTTCCAGATATTGTTGGACAATTGAAATACCTATTATACCTTACTATTGGCTAAAGCCAATGAGAGCTGCAGTCCAAAAAACATCTGGACAACCACACATTCCCTCCCCATGACCCAAATTAAAGCTTAAGATGACCTGAACATGCATAAAGGACATTAATCTTACCAGAGGACTGAAGACTCCATTACTTAAGGAAGAAATGAGCACATCTTTTGTTTTTCCATCATTGTTTAGAAACCACATGTGGGAAATTCTCTCCCCTCCCTCATTATATGCAAATAAATACATATAACTCAAAATGAGTATCTTTTGAAAGTTTTATTCCATGGGAAAATGGACAGAAGAATGGATTCATTAAGCAAAATGCATAAGAAAATATGTATGTTTGGATGAAGAGGGCATACCAGAAAATGTATAAATGTTCTTTGTTGTTGTGTGCCTTCAAGTTGTTTCCACCCTAAGGTGAACCTATCACAGAGTTTTCTAAGGCTGAGGGTCTGCGACTTGCACAATGTCACCTAGCAAGTTTTCATGGCCGAGCCAGGATCCCAACCCTGGTCTCCAGAGTCATAGTCCAACACTCAAACCAGTATGCCACACTGGTTCCATATAAGTGTCCCAATCAGAAGGAAAAACAAGGTCTTGTAACCTGATTCAAAATAAGATAGAAGGAATATGCCAATGGGATCCTGGACCCTTCCACACATAACAATTATAATGCTATAATTCCACTTTAACTGCCATGGCTATATTCTATGGAATCCTAGGATTTGTAGCTTGGTCAGAAGCACTAGAAGAGTACTCTGGCTGAGAATTATAAATTCCCCCCTCCTAAGCTACAAATCCCAGGGCTCCATAAAATATTGCCATGGCTGCTAAGATAGAATCACAGTGCTATAATTGCATAGTGTGAAATAAATACAATGAAATTAAGACTGAGAGATCTTAACATCAAAGTCTCAGCAGGAGAAATGAGAAAGCCAGCTATGGGCCATTTAGCCTAGTGAGAAGAAAACACTTTCCTTCTAGGTTGCTGTGGTTCTTGGAGCACAGAAGAGACTAGCACTAGCAGTAAAGGTTATTCTTTCTTTGGTCTATTAATGTTCCTCCTTTTCTCTATTTATATATTACACTTGTCCCTTCACATTCGCTGGGGTTTGGTTCCAGGACTCCCCGTGGATACCAAAACCCATGAATACTCAAGTCCCATTATATGCAATGGCATAGCAAAATTGTGTCCCTTATATAAGATGGCAAAATCAAGGTTTGCTTTTTGGATTATTATTTTTTAAGAATATTTTCAAGCCATGAATACTTAAATCCTTGAATGCCAAATCTGTGAATGTGGAAGGACAACTGTAATTACACCTCAGTTATTTTATTGTTAATAGTCAAGTGATTCTATGCTGAATTGGTTTTTTTTTTGTTTATTTTATTGGGATTGTTATCCACTCTGATAGCTCCCATCTTGGAATATCAAATAATTGGCTATATTTAATAATTTGTCTAAGGTGATCATCCGTGTGGTTACAGGTAAATCGGGGACCCCCTAATACCAAGATGGGATTCATGCAAGACCAAGGGAAGGCCCTGTGGAAATTCCCCAAAACATATGCCCAAGTAAGAGACTCAACACCTGGAGATGTTGAGTCAGCCATAGAAAGAGACCTTATTGCTTGTGAAATGGGATCTTCCTCTCATGCTCTCTTCCAACAAAAGACCTTGCTTGTTTCCTATTCATTAGTATTGATCATTAATGATTGTTAACTCTTCAGGGGTACCCATTGTTTTGGCCTGGGAACCTTGGAGAACCATTGCATTTCACTCAAAATCCTATTGCTTCAGGGGGAAACTATTTCATATAAATATCACCCTAAAACACCACCAAATTTCACACAGTCCCACTTCCTTTTGACTCCACGTCATGCTGTGTAGCCAGTCTGGAACCCTTCACTTTTGGATTACTTTGCAATCTCTGCTCTGCAGTATTGGTACAGTACAACCTGCTACTCCCTTATTCTATTCCTCTATCCAAATACTTCCTATTTTCATTAGCCTTGTGTGAGGTGTCTGAAACCTGAGTGTGAGTGTGTGTGTGAATGCTGTTACTGTTAATTTCCAATAAAGACCATTTAATTGTACCTTCTGGCCTGGAGTCTCCTTCCTAGTACCAGTGTACCTAGGTTAAAAGGTCCCACTGTTGCCCGTCCTATCGCTGCCATAAGTATGCTAATTAAATATTCCCCATTTCAATATTTGGACATCAGAAGATCCCCACGGGCCCCACACAATTCGGGTAACAGAACATATCAATATGTTTTATAAAATGCTCTCACCATGCTGGTTACATCATCTGGGGCTGTTTCAGTTAGGAAAAAGGCAAGTAAAGGATGGCAGAGGTATACAAGGAGTGGAGAAAACAGAGAGGGAAGATTCCCCCCCCCCTCTGCTATAATGGTAGAATCCAGAGTCACCCACTGAAGCTGAACTGTGAGACATTTGCAACAGATAAAAGGAATTCATTCTTCATACAGTGCATAGTTAAACCAGGGAATTCAATGTCAGATGATATAGTAAGGGCTGCCAACTTGGATGGCTGCAAAGGGGGATTAGATCAATTTGTGGAGGTTTAGAGCCACACATGGCTACAAGTTAGAGTATATCACCTCTGTTATCAGAGGCAGTATAGATCTTTGTATATTAGTTGCTCGGCAAACATGAGACACAGTTCCACTAAAGTTCTGCTTCCAGGGGATAAAAATTGAAATCCAACTGAAATTTGGACTACTTTGGCCTGGAGCTGCACCACATGAAATTTGGACTACTCTAGCTTAGGGCTTGTCTATACAGGAAGAAATAATGCACATACCTATGTATTATAAGCAATTCACAGCAGTGTTCCTTTGTCTCCACAGCATTTTGGCAAAAATGATAGTATGAGGACAAGGGTGCACATAGTGTGGTCTTATCGGGCCAGATTCATGTGTGTGTGTGTGTGTGTGTGTGTGTGTGTCAATTTTTTTCAACAGTCTTCCCACTGCGAATGATGGGCTATCTTATGGACAGAATATTGGTCTAGCTACACCTTTGGTGTCATTCATCGGGAATCTTTTTATGCTCATATCCACAGATTTATTTTGTTGTTTGCCCTTTACTTGGCTAGTCCTCCCCTTCCCTCACATACAACCCCCTCTTTGCTTTTCCTGCATCACACCTCTATTCTGGAAAATTCGGTTCTCTTCTTGGGCATGTGGTTTCTATTCATCAAAGAAGTTCCCCTAGATCTTTGGAGGTTATTGAAATTGAGCTGCCTCCTGGTTCAGCTACCAGAAGAAATTTCATGTTTTTAAAGGCATCCTCTTAATTGCAAGCACAGTAGAAGCACTCAGGCATGGGATGAAGAAGAGCTTGCCTGACACCCAAGTGATTCCCATATCATCCCAGTGTTTGCCAGCATATGAGATAAATCTAGGGCTCAGGTGCTACTGATTTATATTTTGAATAAACCATTCCTTTTGAATATTTCAAGGAATGTATGCACAGTTTATTTTTGAACAGTTTAAGGGGATATGAGCTTCACCTGGTAAATCAATCATTGACTATCCTTCAAATGATCCTCTCTGTATATTCCTGTTCACATGGGCTTTTAGGGCCAAACTTAGTGTGACATATGTCACTTAATTTTTCTTTGTGCAGTTTATTTTTTTAAACAAACAAACAAACAAACAGTAGCTGTGAATGAGTTGTGCCATTTCAGTCTGATGGTGGAGATTTCAGGGCTTGGTATTAGCTCATCACAACCCATGTGTTACAGTAGGACCCCCGTATCTACCGATTCATTATCCACTGATTCCATTATCCATGGTTTCAGTTTCAGCACAGCTACCATAAAGTCTTCCTAGAAAATGCATCCTCTAGCCATTCTCTAGGTCCTCCAAGGCAACTCTATGGTATTTTAAACTGGAAGTCCCATTATTTTCATGGCATTTGCTATTATCCATGGATGTAGTTATCCGCAGTGGGGCCTGGAACCAATCCCCTGCAGATACGGGGGTCCTGCTGTACTTGTAATCCATCAATTTATCTAACAGTCACTGCTATGATTGCAGCTCAACAAGAAATAACTTTCCTCTGTTTTCAGAGTAACTGTAACTTCTTAGTTCCTTTTATATTTATGAGGGTGGAGACTCACAAAAAGGCAGGAAAGCTACTTTTTCAAAGCGGTTTCTTCCCTTTACTCATAACAGTGTTTGAAAAAGTAACCATTTTTTGTTACATGGTACAATGTTGAAAAAGCAGCTTGTTACAATTGGCTGAGATTCTTCATCACAGTCTATATTTCGTGACTTCAGAATCTGTAGCTACATTGCAGAAATGCAATGAAACCCTGGTCAAATCCACACTACACAAATAAACCAGTTTGAAACTGGATTATTTGCCATGGCTCCTTCCTATGGAATCCTGGAATTTGTAGTTTTACAAAGTCTTTAGCCTTCTCTGACAAAGAGTGCTGGTGCCTCACCAAACTACAGATCTCAGGATTCCATAGGAAGGAGCTATGGCAAATAATCCAGTTTCAAACTGGATTATTTATGTAATGTGGATCTGGCCCCCATTAGTGAATTGTGAAGGTGCATATTGGGGAACTGGCCAAAATATTCGGATGCACATAGGGTGCTTCTGATGTGCATCAGGTGCTCCTGATTAGCATCCGGCACTTGTAATGTGCACTGGACACTTCTGATGTGCATTGGTCACTTCTCATGCTCATTGGGCACTCCTGTTGTGCTCCTGCATGTCCTAGCCAATGTTCAAATGTGCATCAGGAGTGTCCTAATCCGTATTGGTGCTCATTGCACACCAGAGCCATGGAGCATCAGTCACTCCACTGGCTAGCATTGTGGAATGGATGCCCGTATGTTGGAATGTCACGGCAGCCCTGAGGTGAATATGGACATTGCAAAACTGCTCAATTCTATTTCTCGCACATGTAAATCCACTTGCAAAGACATAAGTCCCAGCCATTGATTGTTGTGCTACTAGTTACTTTTCCATGACTTTCCATTACCTTAGGACTAATAAGAGAATTGCATAACACTTGAAAAATTCTTGTCAAAATTTCTCCAAAAATACTTTTGTAGTATGGAAACCACCACTCTTTCAATTAATGAAGTAACTTGGTTTTGTCATTACATTCCATTTCAAATGTAATTTTTCTGTGTGCCTTCAAGTTGTTTCCAAATTATGGCAACCCTAAGGCAACCTTATCATGAGGTTGTCTTGATTTGTTCAGAGTGGGTTCGCCCAAGTGCGTCTTGCCCAAGGTCATCCAGTGGGTTTCCATGGCCAAGGGGGATTTGAACCCTGGTCTCCAGAGCTGTAGTCCAATACTCAAACCACTACACCACAATGGCTCAAGACCCACTTTTAAGTAACTACTTCCATCTGTCTATGTTACCTATAACTCATTGCTTCCAAGTTCAATTAATATCACACAGTTTAAATTTGTAGTGGCTCATGGGGGACCTCATACTCCTCCCTTGTGCACTGCTGTGGGTGTTGATATGTTTGAGTGTTCCACTGGTCAAGAATCTCACCCTTTAGGTCATGATCATGTGGAGAGAGCATGACTGTGTTGGGCAGGAACAACAGTATGAACATAAACCTAGTGTCTGTGAACAAGGTCCACAGCCAATATTCTCAGTCAACCGTAATTAGATGTGGAAAGCATGTCTCATAAGAAGAGATCTATAAGTCATCCCTCCACATTCACAGGGGTTAGGGGCTCAACACCACCATGAATGTGGAAAAACCGTGAATAAAAAAGTCCTCCCCCTGCCTGCCTGCAACCCCCCCCCTTCCAAAGTGGCGACAGGGCTTTTTGAGCCCCATCGCTGCTTTGGGAAATGGGGTGGTGGTGGCTAAAAAGCCTCCTGCCTGCCTGTCCAGCCCCCCTGCCCCCTGCCATGCTTCCTGAAGTGGCGATGGGGCTCTCGAGCCCCATACCCACTTTGGGAAGGCTGGGGAGGGAGGCGGCTAGGCGGACGGGAGGGTGGGGAGCCTCTCTCCGCCCTTCCCAAAGTGGCTGGGGGGGTTTGAAGTCCCTCAGCCACTTCGGGGAGGCCATGGAGGGAAGCAGCCAGGTGGGTGGGAGGGTGGGGAGCCTCTCCCTGCCCTTCCCCAAGTGGTGGTGGGGCTTTGAATCCCCTCAGCCTCTATGGGGAGGCCAGGGAGAGAAGCGGCCAGGCAGGCGGGAGGATGGGGAGCCTTGCCCGCCCTTCCCCAAGTGGCTGGGGGGCTCTGAATCCACTCAGTCACTTCAGGGAGGCCAGGGAGGGAAATGGCCAGGCGGGTGGGGAGCCTCTCCCTGCCCTTCCCGAAGTGCTGGGGAGGGAAGCGTCCAGATGGGCGGGGGTGGTGCCAAGTCTCTGCCCACCCTTCTGGAAATGGCTGGGGGTTTTTGAAGCCCCGCAGCCACTTCGGGGAGGCTGCAGAGTGGGTGGATGAGGGCTACCAAGAGGATCTTCAGCCACCCCCCCCCAAAGCTGTGACAAGGCTGGAAAAGCCGCATTGCTGCTTTGGGAAGGGTGGTGGTGGTGGCTGAAAAGTGCCTTTGCCCCGAACTCCCCGCTGCCCCAGGGCTTGGCTGTGCACCTCAAACAGAGCCAAGTCCCAGGAGAGCAGGGAGTTAGGCGGCTGGTTTGCTCAGTGAGCACTTGGTTTAAATCGGTTCCTCTCCCTTGTGTATGAGGGAGAGAAGCTGATTTAAATGGGGTACTTCCTGAGCAAACCATGAATATTCAAAACCACGAAATTGGTCACTTCTCATGCTCATTGGGCACTCCTGTACTGAAAGCCGTGAATGTGGAGGGGAAACTGTATAGCTTTGCCCCATCTGGCTCAGCTTCAGTCCCATGTGAGTAGGTAATATAGTAGGGGATGGGGGCTCCCATTGGAGAAAATCAGAAGATAGAAATCCAGGCTTTCCAGGGAGGAGAGGTGCTGAAGCCAAATTTGAAGTCCAGTTATTCTGTGGCTTTTCTATGGAACTAGTGTGGTTATCCATACCTTGCCTATGAGCTTCCTAGCCTGGCATGGGTACAATGTGGTGGCTCCAGTAGGTTCATAGTTCAGCCCCCCATTTTATGTATGAGTTCTAATTTTCTCTCACTTGAGTTCTATGTTCAGCATGGAAACGGACAAGCTTTGTTTAGCCACTCTTCTATCCTCATAGAACTTTATCAGATGCGGTTGTAATCACAGAATTACAGCATAACAGTACAGCATTTTTAGACACTAGTCTGATAACGTCTATAGTTATGCATGAAACCTGTATATACTATCTGAGGACGTTATCAGACACATTAAATACAGTGTCATAATGACCTCACATAAATGCAAAATTACGCACATACAAGACAATATCACCATTTCACGTTTATGTACCAAAACCAACTGTATTTTATTGATGGACCAAGCCATCAATTGATCCCTCTTGGTGCTTTTGTGCCAGCATTGCTGACATTTGAGTCTGCATGGCATTGGACTCATGTGAATGGAGCGTCAATGGCTGGTCCGGTGAGAACACTTCTGGGTGAGATCATGACATCCAGGTTGGTGACACAATTTTTATGGCCCTCCCTAGTTTACTTGGGATTTTTAAAGTGTGTTTGTGGGCTGTTTAAAACTTTTTGAATGCTCTTTTTGTTTTTGAATTTCCCTTGCTATGTATTCTTGCAAGAATACATGTGATTTCAAACAAGGAAGTGAATGGAGCTCTGTTCACTCCTTTGTCATTGACAGGGAAGCCTTTTGCTGGGAAAGAAGGTAAGTGTGACATAGGGAGTTCTTTTGCCAGCATGAAAATGGCAAAGTTATGCCAGGAAAAGAATGGAGTTTAGTGGTGGTGGTGGTGGTCTGGTAAAGTCCTGAGTTATGTAGGTAATTCTCAAAGCGTTAATGGGATTCTATCATCCGTCTGCCTTTTCCCCACCAAAGAGACCAGATCTTTCCCCCAGAATCCCAGCTTTCTTCCTGTATCCCTGATGTTCAATCAATGCCTGTTAGGGCTGACATTCTTGTAGGTTATATCTTCAAACACTGTTGCTGACAGTGGGCTTCACTGTACCTTTCCACTTCCTTTTAGTTTATTTATTCATCTGAGTTATGAGATACAAGGCTACTTACAATTAAATGATACAAACACATTCAATGAATAAAAGTGTTTTTAAAAACAACCAACCAACCAACCACACCAATTACAAGGGGAACGCAACCTTCACAGCACCCATACAGTTAAAAACAAACTCAGTTGCCCGAATAAAAAGGAAGGAAGTCAGTATTGTTTCCATAGGTAAGGAATTCCAGCACTTGGGAGCAGCCTGGGGAGCAAATAAAGGCACAGCGATATTTTAAGGCAAACATCTTTCTTCTGAACAAAGAGAACCTGAACAAAGAGAACCTGCTTGTTAAGGAAAGCTAAGGTAAAAGCCCTTTACAGCTTGGTCCAGACTACCCAAAAGACTGTGTCTTCCTGTATGAGCTTGTATGGATTTTGATATCGTCAGGGGAAGGCATTCTCTCAGCCCCACCACCTGCATAGACAGATTTGGTGAGGACATGTGAGAGGGCCTTCTCAGTGTGTGCTCCCAGGCTGTGGAACTCCCTTCCACAAGGGACTAAGCTAACCCTCATCTGCTCTTCCAGTTACAGGCAAAGAGCTTCTTATTCAGGCAGACATTTGTCAATTAACTGGCTGTTGCAGAAGGGTGTTTTGAACAGGGAGGCTGCAGTTCCCCATTTCTCATTATACTTTGCTTAATGCTTTTAAACTTTTTAATCCAGTGCTTGGTTTTAATATGATAGGTTAATTGTTTTTCATTGTTTTTAAATTTTGTAACAGACTGTTCCAGTTTTGGCTGTATTTTGTTTTAATCCATGTTTTAAATCACCTTGGGACCTGTACTGGGAGAATGGAGGGTTATCAAATAAATTCGTACATCTATACCTGTACTTCCAGTCCAGCTCTCTGAGATGCTTGTTTTCTTCCTGTAGGGAATTTCTGGTATGAAGCACCCTTGAAGCATGTGAGGTGCCACTGAAAACCTGAAGTGACAAGAGTGTAAACTGTACAAATTGATGAGCTTGAGGGGGGAAAGTAGATCCCAGCTCTTAGAAGTGAAACTTGTGTGCAAAATAGTATTGTGTGTGCAAAACAGTATTTGCTTTAGGTTTTTGTTTTGTTTTCTGCTTGCCTGCTGGGCTACTGCTAACAAGTATTTGCAGACTCTTAATGTACAGCCTGACATGCCTGGAATCTCTCACATTAATTTACTTCTAGGCAGACAGAGAATAATTGAAACAGATAATAGCCAAGCTGTTCTCATTAGAAACCATCTCCTACTGTCAGGCAGTATTATTATTTAAAAAAAACAACACACACATTCATCAGTCTGTACCTTTCTTGCTCTGTGCTCCTTCATGCCTGCTTGCCTCTTCTTCTGAATAATAGAATAAAGCAACACATTCCTACATTCTCTCTTTGTTACCCCAAAGTATATGTGCAGAAACAAAACAAAGTGGGTTCAGAAGTGTGTGGGCTGTGCAGGTATTTTTTCCCCAATGTGCAATAATAGTGTTACTTCAGGGGTACATACTGCACATTGGTACTGTCCTCCAATGGGTTGTGTGAGCTGGGAGAAGTGGATAGCACATTGGTACTGTCCTCCAATGGGTTGTGTGAGCTGGGAGAAGTGGATGGGAAACCAACAACCAACCCCTGTGTGGACTGATTTTTTTAGACAGCGGGGTGAGATGTGTGTTACCATGCCCAATTCCCTTCTTCCCAGACCTTTTCATGGGTGTCCCTGCCTTTTGATGTATTTCTCTCTGTATGAGCAGAGAAGGTCCAAGACATTTTCATGCCTGAGGCAGATAATTCAAATGATATTTCCCATAGTGGTGCAAATATAATGGCAAACAAATAATTGAAATTTGCAGAACAGGGTGGTGGAATTTGCAAAGATGTAAAATTTTCAATGGTAAAAAATATAATGATAAAATAAAATAGTTCAAATTTGTAGAGCGGAAGGATGGGATTGCTGCTCACATGAAGGAAGAGAGACAAAATTGATTTCTTTCTCCTTCTGCCACTGGTCTCATATTGATTCTTTGTGTAGAGAATGATGCTGAGGATATAGTGCAGGAGTAGGCAAGCTCTGAATCCTGGAGGAAATACGAACCTATTTTTAGCTGCAACAGAGTTCTTGAGTGCTACAGCATGCTGTCATGACTGCCATTTTGTGTGACTGGAAATTATGTTGCATCACTCCCAGTTACTTTTGGGGGCCATTTAGTTTTTTCTTTCCTGGTTTAGGGAGCCTCCCAATAGCATTTTTGAGCATCTAAAAACTGTTTTCACTAGATTGCCCAGATTTCCTGTCACTGTTTTGGGGGAGGGGTTGCAGGGGCCTTGGGCAGATGAATGGTAAGTTCTCAGATCCACCCTAGCTGTGATCTTCTTAAGCTCTTTCAGAATGGTCACTGAGGCATCAGCAAGGGTTTGACCTCAGGATCACCTGTGTGCCTTTGGACACACTCCACTGCTTCTTGCTCCCCTCAGCCTATTCACAATGAATACGAAGTTTCTTAAGGCAACCATTTAGGACAGCTTTGCACGCAGTGACTGCATGCCTGCTACATTTTGCAAAGACAGTTCAGAGGTAGCCCAATAATTCCATGCCCCCCAACATTTTACACAGCAAAACCAAGACACGTATGGCCAAGCAATGCCAGAGTGTGGTAGGATGGTAAAAATCAGTAATGAGGAAAAGCACAAAAAGTAGGAGGGGTTGCAGTTATTTGTTGTTGCCAGAGTCTACAAAAAGGAAAGACAATATTCCACCTCTCCACTCCTTTCCCCTCTCCCGAGTTAATTGAGTGTGAACTACTTTTGCATTTCGAACTCTGTTGGTCGCAACTGAAGGAAGCTGAAGACAAATGAAGAAAGTGGAAGGAATTTTAAAAGCAGTTGAAAAAGTGGGATGGCAGAGGACTAATTGGGACTGTCCCTACCAAGTCAGGACAGTTAGAAAGCATGTAATTCACGCTTAATCTTATGTGTAACCATGTCTAGGTCTTGGTTTTCCCTGAAAGACTGCAGCAGTTGAATCAGCTGAAATGGGTAAAAGCCGCTACAAGTCAGTTTGGCTGACGAGCAGCATCCCATTCCCAGAGATTTCAAGGCAAAAAATGGGGACCAGGGAATGGGTACTTGTGATGTCATAGGAATGGGGCAGGCAAGGGTTGAGGGAAGGAGATGGAACTTCTTCTGGGCCAGAAAATTGTTGAAAGGGACTCAAGGGGAATATGGCTTAAGTGCAGCTAACCATATAATGTTGCACTAGTGTATGTGTGTGTATGTGTGGCAAAGTGTCCCCAGTATCTGTAGTCTCTGTCATTATTCATGTTCTTAGCAAACTATATGGCCTTCTTTGTAGCACATACAACACATTGGGAGTTTTTCCATGACTTGTGATGTTGCTGTGCCTTGTACTGAGGCTCAATGGCAGCCCATCTGGATGTTTCCTCCTCTAGGCCCTGCACTATTTCTGCCAGGGATTCTAAAACAAGAAGGCCCATGAGTCATGACACTGGTGCTCTGCTCCCTGCTTTGATCCAAATGGCACAGTGGGCTTCATGGCTCTCTCTCCCCAGTCCTCCCTGCTCACCACTGGCCTTTTGGGGCTCCAGTGTTGCTCATGTACAACATGCATACTAACATCTTCAAGATGAGCCAGTGCAGCTTAGTGCCAGCTGGAAATGGATCAAAATGGATGCCCAGGCTTTAAAGGCCCCTCATGCACAGGTCAAATGTTCTCCTTCTCCAGCACATTTTACACAAATACTTCTTTCTTCTTGGAGACTCTAGGAAGCAGAGTAATTTCCCAAGACTTCAGCCAGCATCCTGAGAGTTAACAACTTCAGCTATAAGTCATAGAGGGCACCTTTTTGTTCACCCTTTCTTATTTTCCTATCTCTCAGTTTATGTCTCTTATCAGCACAAACAGGTTGTTCTGCTTTGTGCTGAGCAGCAGAGTCAGGGTAGGAGACATTTTGCCAAGTTTAATGGGCCTATTTGTGAAATGAAAGCTCACGCTTCTATGGGAGTATCCCCCATATCCTCCAAGTGTCCCAATTAGCCAGAGACAGTCCTGATTAATCCTCTGTCATCTCACTTTTCAGCTGCTTTTAAAATGTCCCAACTTTTCTTACCTTCCCCCACTTTGCCCTCAGTTTACTTCAGTGGCTGAAAACTGAGTCCCAGGGGCAAAAGTAGTTTGGACTCAGTTAACTCAGCAATGGGGAGAGAAGGGGGAAGAATCTTGCCATTCCCAATAGGCTTAGGCAAAAGCAAACTGCTGCAGCTTCTCCTAACTTTTGAGATCTTACCCACCTCTGATGTTGCTTCGCCATATGTGTCTTGGTTTTCACCTGTGAAATGTTGGAAGGTATGATTCCCCAGAATATGACAGAGATATCTCTCTTTCTCCAGGCAATGAAAGTTTTGCATGTGTTAGGTGCCTAAGTCCATTCCATTCTGTTTCAGCATCAATCTGAGCATTTTTATTTTAAAAAACTGCACAGAACTGTTCCCTTATTTTTGAATATATTTCTTTTTTAAAAATACAGTTTTGCACACACTTGATACTAAAATAACACCTTTAGCCATATTTTGGGGGTTTTGAAATGAGAAAACATTATCACATTTGGAGAAATGTAAAATACAGAATAACTGTGCTCTGATCCATATATTAGGACGTTATCAGACACATCAAATATGGTATCATAACGATGCCACATAAACACGAAAGGGCGTGTGTACCAGATGACATTGCCCTTTCATGTTCATGTACTGTCCAAACCCCACCATATTTTATTGATGGCTCAAGCTGTCAATAGATCCCCTGTTGTGATTTGGTGCCAGCATTGCCAGAGTATGAAACCTCATGCCATCGTACTTAGAGTGCAGCGTCAATGGCCTGTCCGGCCAGAACACTTCCGGATGAGATCACGACATCCAGGTAGGTGAAACATTTTTTATGATCCTCCCCAGTTTACTTGGGACTTTTTTTGGGGTGTGTTTATGTGCTTTTAAAAACTTTTGTGTGTTTATTTTTTTTTTTAATTTCCCACATGAGCATCTTCTTGCGAGATTAGGTGAGATTTCTGTTCACTCCCCATTAGTGCTTGGGAAGCCTTTTGCTGGGCAAGAAGGTAAGTGTGGCATGGGGAGTTCTTTTGCTGCCATAAAAATGGCAAAGTTGTGCCAGCAAAAGAATGGGGTGGTCTGATAACATCCTTATTCCAGAAAATGTGAATCAGGGCACTTTACTTAAAACTATATACCAAACTAAATCCCTAATGTGAACTTCTGAAAGACATTTAGTGGATGCAAATAGATTATATGACTTGGGTATCTTTCACCAGAATGGACAGAGGAGAGTTGTTGCTCATAAAGTAGGCAACATCTGGTTTCTAAAGTAGACCTGACCTAGGCCTTGATGAATGGCATTTTGTTATTCACTAAAACCTTACCATTTTGCTGTTACATAAAATACAGTGAAAGCTGAGTTGTTGTTTTAATTGAAGAGCCCTCCAATACTATAAGGGGCTTACTGTATTTTGACCCAGTATAAAGTCAGAGAGAATAGAAACAAAATTTAGGACTTTTCAATCAGTCTGGATGCACTCACAATGCCTCTGATGCTTAGTCATAGCCATCATGACTAAGGACTTTATCAGACGCATCAAATATGGCATCATGACAACGCCACATAACCGCAAAAAGGCACACATTGATGACATTGCCCTTTTGTAGTTATGTCCCTGCCAAAACCTGTATTTTTTAACTGATGGCTTAAGCTATCAATTGATTCCCTCCTGCCATTTTTTTTTTTTGCTGGCAGAGCTGGCATGTGAAACCTCATGTCTTTTTTTTACTGTACTTACCCTGTCAGTGGCCAATCTGGCATGAACACATCCAGGTGAGATCGCAACATCCAGGTAAGTGATGCAGTGATGCACTTTTTATGACCCTCCCTGGGTTACTTGTAAGTTTAAAAATGTGTTTTTGTGCTTTAAAAAACCTTTTTAGTGTTATTTTTAGGTGTTTTTTTTTTTAAATTTCCCACATTATGAAGTCTTGCAATATTTTGTGGGATTTCAAAGGAGGAAGTGAACGGAGCTCCATTCACTTCCTCTTTCATTGCCAGAGATACCTCTGTATGAATTAGAGGTAAGTGTGGGGCTGGTGGTGTTCTTTTGCTGGCATAAAAATGGATTTTTTTTTGCCAGCAAAAGAATGTTTAAACGGATAGTCTGATAAAGTCCTAATAGTCATCTACAGCCTTCCTTGCCATGAATCTACTTAATTCCCTTTTGAAGTCATCAGAGTTGGCAGTCATCACTCTATCTTGTGGTAGCAGCTCCACAGTTTGCTTATACCCAGTATGAAGAAATGTTTCCTTTTGTCTGTTCTGGATCCCTCAGTGCTTGGCTTCTTGGATTTCCCCTGGGTTTGACTGCTCTTGTGTAAGAGGGAGAAACACCGGGTCAGACTTTGAAGCTTCCAGTATCTTCAGAGCTCTTTGTTGTCTCCTTTGCCTTTGTATACCAGCTACCCATATTGCACAGAACATATTTGGCAAAGTTTCTGTAAGAAGAATTGATAACAATCAGAGTTTGGGGAAGTTCCTTTTGTGGGTTACAACTCCCTGAAACCCGCATTCCCCAGGGGCCATGCGTGATAGGGGATTGGGGAAGCTGTAGTCTGTAAAAGTAACTCTCCCTAGCTCTTAGACCAATCTACACATTGTTACTTCTACCTTTCTTTAAAAAAAGAGCTTGTTTTTTTCACTTTATAAAATGTTGAGTAAAAAGTTGCTTGGCTAAATCATCACTCAAGTCTAGCATGGAATGTGTGAGGCACCTGGCTGTTCCATATCCTCCTGTCTTTTGTTTCAGACAAAAGCTCTCAGGCAGCAGTGAAAATCTGCAGAAGAAAGTTACCAGAACAAATGTATAATCTCCCTCTTTTCCTGGCAAGGAACTCAGACAATGAGCTTGTTTCAAGATGAGATGTTCATGAGCTGTCTCGGTTGCTTTGTCATCCCCAGATGCAATTTTCTGTCTATTTGCACTTGAGCAGCGGGAATGGATTGTGTCAACATCAAACCTGTGACCCTGTTCACAAAGGGAATATCAGGAAGAAATCTTCACTGAAAAAACCCCCAATAAAAACAAAAATGCAGCACTAGATGGTTATGAAAAGTAATCCTGAAGACTGCTTGAACACCTATGGGCAGCTCATAGCACCCCTGTCAGTAAAAGTGATGAATCTGTTTTGGGTTGTAGTCTGAATTTTAAAGGAGCTATTCAAGATGCTGAATCCATTTTGGGGATAAGTCTCAGCCCCTTGGACAGTTCCTTTAAAAGTTCAGACTAAAACCCAGACATGATATGAAAGTCACCAGCTGCCACTGCATATAGGGCTAAACACAGTTGGTAGCCACAACTAAGATTAGATCCACTGAATAAATCACATAAGTGTGAACTTACCATTCAGCCATATGTTCAATGGACCTACTTTTGTTGAGAGTAGCAAATGAATTCAGCTCAAAACATTACAAGGAATATATTATAAGTTTCTTCTTTATGACTTTACTATTGTGGAGACTGGAGCCAGCACAGTGGACACCTGCTGAGATCCTACTCAAGGAAGGTGGGCATTTCTTCTGATCAAACTAACAGGTTTCTGTAGAATTAGGATCCAGTAAGAAATGCCAAACAAAAAACCTTTGAATTTTTATCAACAGACAAAATAAGTACACTGATTTTAATATGTCTGATTTGGTACTTTTGTTAAATGACAACAGGCCTAAATGCAGCTGTTACTGGTTTCCAGCTTGCATAGATCCCTGAATCAATGGAACATAAGTGTTGATGTGCCAAGCTCACACTACTGTAGTGTGGACTAGCTTTACTTTTCAGCTGGCTTTTGTTGTAGTTCTTGACATCGTTACTTTGAGATGATACAGTTAAGAGAAATTTCCAAACATTACCATGTGAACTTACCTGTGAAATGAGTGAGTCAACTAGTTGAGTCCCTTTGAGTATAGCTGGCACAGAATAAAGACCACTCTGGATGGTAATGCTCCATCTTGTCCTAGGACTGCAGAGAAGAGGTTCCCAAGAGCAAAAAAGAGGCAGTGGTGGTGTAAGGCAAAGGAGTTTGCCTAAAACAGACATTAAGGGTCCTGAAAAGAGTGGAGTTGGGGGAAATATTTGTTAAAAGTACATTATTTATCTACTTAAGACATTTGTTTTAAATGACTCGAGGCAGCTGCTAACAAAAAATAATTAACAGATGTTACTACTACTAGAAAATAGTTTAAAAAACAACCTTATTAACAGTAATGACATTAAAAATAATCAGTAGATATTTTCCACACAAGCTAACACACATTGGAAACTGCTTAATGCAGTGTAGATGTGTAAATGGTGATTGCTTAACAATTTGTAAGCCGCTCTGATAGCCTTTGTGGCTGAAGAGCGGGGTATAAATACCTAAATAATAAATAAATAAATAAATAATAAACCCCAGTAACCATCAGCTCTCTGAAGGAAACAGCTTTTGCATCTTCTCTGTAAAGAATTATGGAACCACTGTGATGAAACTTGTTTGAAAGGTCATTCTATAACCTCAGAGGAATTATGGTAAAAACAACCACAGACAGATTCAAGCATACAAGGTAATTCTAAATTATACTGTTAATCTCAATCTTCATCACAAAAGTTGTAGATTTTTCCCTTGTAGATTGTACTTATATGTAGCATTTGAGATTTGGAAAAGTCACTTCCCATGTCCCCCATGTGTCCGCAGTGCTTCCCCACATCTAGTCATTTGAAACCACGGACAAGTAGGAATGTCATCCTTCACTATTTTCATTGTTGAAGGAAGCAATGGATAATTTTAGCAATTTTCTTCCATGTGCGAGAAAATTGTTCGTGACTTCACACTATGGACTTCTATGCAAAATTTGCATGTGGTATTTTTGTGCAGAAAATTGGATTTTCTGTGTGGGGAAAAAAGCATTTTCTGTGCAGAAAATAATATTTCTGCAGGGAAATATGATTTTCTTTGCTGTTTCATGCACAGAAAATGTTGTAGTTGGAGACATATTTTGTGTAAAATTTGTTCATGCTTTTGTTGTTGTTATTTCTGTAAAAACTTTTGTCAGCCCACGAGTCTCCTTGTTAGGGTATTGTGACATTCAAGATATATATTTTATGGTGCGAATGGAAGGGGTGAGGTATAGAAATTAGTGGGGCAAGTGTATGTTTAGTGAAGAAGGAAGATGAACTGTTTTATGGTTTATTATATATGTTCGAGAATAATGTGTGTACGTATGCTTGCATGTTCTTTAATTTTTTTGAATAAAATTATTTGAAAAAAAAGAAATATTTTTCAACCATTTCTTTCAAATATTTTTGAATATTTTTTCCACCCTTACACAAAAGAATGAGCTGTGATTTTTGTACACAATTGCTTAGCTTTCTAGGAAAAGGTCTGAAGTAGCATGAGCCCAATGCAAACACTTTTTCATGGAAAACAGATATATTTTTTCATGGGCAGAGAGTTACCATGGATAAAAGGGGGTACTGGGAACATTAGCAGGAAGGTCCTTTTGCATTCATGTCTCACTTGGAGGATTCCCATACACATCTGACGACCACCGTGGGAACAGAACTCTGGACTAGATATGTCTTTGGTCTGATGCAGCAGGGCCCTCAGCTTAATCATATCAATTGGCAGCATAGGATTAGAGTGGTGGCGATGACAGTGAGATAACCTTTCACTCCTGCTCTGTTCAGGGAGTTTGTTCTTCCCCCAGGAACCTCTTTCCTACTTTTAGTGATCTGCCTCAGGCTTTATGGTCCATTTGTATATGTACAAAACTTCAGGTGTGTATGCACAATCCTAAATATACACTGGACTGACTATGTGACGAATGTTGCTGTCCTTGAGCAAGCAGGGATCACCAGCATTGAGGCCATGATATTGAGAACACAGCTGTGCTGGGCAGGGCACGTTTCTAGGATGGAGGACCATCGCCTCCCCAAAATACTACTCTACGGTGAACTCGCCACGGGTCAGCGTAAGAGGGGCGCTCCAAAAAAGCGATACAAAGACTCCCTGAAACAACATCTCAGGCTCGGCCAAATTGATCACCAACAGTGGTCCGCCCTGGCCTCACATCGGGAGGCATGGAGACGCACTATCCACAATGCTGCAGCCTTGTTTGAGAACTCACGACGAACAAGTCTTGAAGAGAAACGACAATGCAGAAAGAATCACAACCCAAAAACATCACCCAAGGAGACCTTCTGCTGTTCTTTTTGCAACCGGACTTGTTTATCTCGGATTGGCCTTTTTAGTCATCGGCGCGCTTGCAGAAAGCGCGGGATGAGTCCTTCCTGAATCTTCGTTTGCGAAGAAAAGCCAGAGAGGGGGGGAGAGAGAAAGAGAGAGAGAGAGAGAGAGAGAGAGAGAGAGAGAGAGAATAGCTTTAGTGTTCTGCCATTTGCTTTCTACCTCAACCTTATAATTTTAACATTTCTAAATGTTTACATCAATGTTTTCTCCTTTCAAGGTATCATATAATTTTGTATGTCAACATCCTTGATCAGGAAGTATTTCTTTCTTCTAAAAAAGAAGAGTCATACAGAAAAGTGTTGTTTTGTTTTAAATCTTGTATGGGATTCTATCCCCACAGTTATTACAATTGTTCCAGATCATGCTGCATCATGCATGCTAAAAGATAAAATTTGTAAAATGTAGCCATTTAATCTGCAATTCTTTACTTCCCCAGTTACATAATGGCATAGAGCAATAGTTGGGCAAATGATTGACCAAAAAAATGTTATGAAAATAGTTCATGGCATAGTTCAGTGGTGACCTCCTTTTGTGACAAGTGTGCCACATGTCAGATGTAACTATGAGACAGAGTCAATAGGGATATATAGAATACTCACAAATTTTCTTGTCTTCAGTGAGAAAGACTGTCTTGATACATTTGAAAAAATTCTCTCTTTTTTTCCCTACGAAGACCCTTTATTTGCCTGAAAACTCATTTGTGACAAAACATTTTTAATGGAAACCACACATTACATTTTGTGCAGAAGTCTATTAGCACAGAATTTTTTAAGCATGCCTGAGTACAACTGCATCTTCCATCATGCTCTCCCCAGAAACTGAATATACAGAAGCATGGTGCCTCTGATATGGAGGGTGACGTGTAGGCACTCTAACCAGTAGCCAGTGATGGCCTTATGTCTCAATGAATTTATTTATAATCCTTTTTCAAAGTTGTCCAAGTTGGCAGCCCTCCTTACATCTTGGGGCAGTGAATTCCACATTTTAACTATGTAGTTTGTGAAGGACAATTTTTCAAGAGACCATGGATTTTGTCACACCAGGCAGTCATCTCACAGCAATCCCGTTTTGGAAGCAAGCGGAAACATAGCAATAGTGGAGCAATCATTATCCCACTTCTGCTTCAGTTTCAGCATGGTGCTGCACATTCCTTCCACATTGTCCACTTCCTCCCTGTTATTGCCCTACATATTTAGGGCATGCAAATCAGACCGGTGGAGGTTGGGGAGATCAGTGCAGGCAGGGCAGGGGAAGTGAGATTGGGCCAGGGGAGATGGAAGTGAAAGAGAGATCAGGATGGGGAGGGTGGGGGAAGTGAAGGGAAGATAGAGATCAGGACAGGGAGGATGGGGAAGGAAGATTGCGGCAGGAGAGGTATGTGTGTGGGGAGAAATATCAGGACAGGGAAGGTGCGGGAAGTGAGATTGGCCAGGGGAGGTGGGGGAGAAAGAGAGATTAGGGCGGGGAGGGTGGGGGAACTGAGATCAGGCAAGCAGATCAGAGCAGCAAAAAATAAATAAAAAATGGAAGGCATGGCTGGCCTGCTTGAGAATAACATGGGGGAGGGGGGAAAGACGGGAAGAGGAGGAGAATCTCACCCTCTTGTGCCACATGATAGCTGTCTCTTCCATTTCTGAAGTGAAAGAGATTACTTCAGGAGGGGGACTACCGGGGCAGCAGCATTATTCAAAGGCATTGACAAGTTTTCCCCGTCAATAATAAGGTATACTGTACTTCAGAAACAACTTAAACACACAACAGCAATGGGATGAAGATGATGTCATGCAGTAAGTACTCTCCAATAAAGCTACTATCCTGCTCTAGTCCACAATAGAAGCCTTGTGTGATAAAGTCCCATGCTAGAAGAGACTGACCTGGAGAAGACACCCTTTAAACAGAAGTCTGCTTGATTGGAGACAGTTTCCAACCTACCGTCTCTTCCCCTTACAAAACCGAATCCATCTTTTTTTTTTAAAAAAAAACCCACTCACATTAATATCCTTATTTTTCTCCCATTTCTCCATCCATCCAGAGTCCACTTCATAATATATTATATTTTTAACTATTAACTTCTCTTTTGAGGGGAGAGGGTGAAGGAAATAGCTGCAGAGCAGGGACCTATCACCCTGCTGGAGATCTGACAGCTCACCTGCAGCCTGAAGCTGAAAGGCAAGGACTAGAGAATCTGGCTAGGGCCCAGTGATCTGGTAACTCTACATATTTATGAAATGTTCAGAGAGCAGCTCCTATGACCTCCTGCAAGATCACAGCCTGCACTTAGGGGTCATCTATATGATGGGGGGGGGAAGTGGATTACTCCACAGTAGTAGCAATTTGCACCAGATGTGAACTGTCTTAATGGGTTTACAGCCCCCATAAACTTTGTATGCCCTCGAGCCAAGATGGCGGCCATGAGTGAATTACTTGTGTTTTAAAATCTGCTGCCACTGAACTTAAAAAAAAAAATTACCATTGTGCACATAAGTGATATTTCAGATTTACAAAAGAAAAAAAGAGAAAAGAGAAGAAAAGATGGTCATTTTATCACCTTACCGATCACTCACTAAGCTGAAAATCCAACATGGTGGCAGCAGGCACTTGCCCTGTTTGCAAGCCCCACCCCCATGCTTATCCGGCCAATCAGCTTGGGCTGCCCCTCCTATGGAAACATGCAGCAATGTGGATATGGCTGTTTTAATGAGCAGACATGCACATTCTCTATGGAGCTTTTAAACAAACTCTGAGAAAAGCTGTGAAGGCTCTCCAGGCACAGTTTATGGAGTTTTTAGCTGCCCCCCTTCTGAATATGATGCATCTATATGGATTTCCATTAAGACAGATGTTGATTTTCAAATGAATTCTATGAGCATTATTTTGACTGTTTAGACAACCCTTCAGTAGCATGCAAAAGCCTCATGCTCTGTTGACTTGTATGCAGAATGCTTGTACAGTTGTCCCTCCACATTTGCGGGGGTTAAGCGTGCAAGACCCCTATGAATGTGAAAAAGCTGCGAATAAAAACTGGCCTCTCCCCTGCCCGCAACCCTTCTGCCCTTCCAAAGTCGGAGCTTTTCAACCCCATTTGCCACTTTGGGAAGTGCGATGGAGGGGATGGCAAGCTTCCTGCTCTCCCAGCCAGCCACTCCTCCGCCCTTCCCGAAGTGCGATGGGGCTGGCTGGGGAGGGAGAGGCTTGCCATCCAACTCCTGTGCTTCCTGAAGCTGTGATGGGGCTGGGGAGCCCCATCGCAGATTGGGGAAGTGTGGAGGGGTGGGTGGCTGGATGGGGGAGGCTTGCCACCCATCCCCCCCACTTCCTGAAGCAAGTATGGGGTTGGGGAGCCCCATCGCAGCTCGGGGAAGTATGGAGGGGTGGGTGATTGGATGGGGGAGGCTTGCCATCCACCCCCCATGCTTCCCAAAGCCACAATGGAGCTGGGGAGCCCCATCGCAGCTTGGGGAAGTGTGGAGGGGTGGGTGGCTGGACAGGGGGAGGCTTGCCATCCACCCCCCACACTTCCCAAAGCCGCGATGGAGCTGGGGAGCCCCATCACAGCTTGGGGAAGTGTGGAGGGGAGGGTAGCTGGATGGTGGAGGCTTGCCAGCCCCCATGCTTCGCAAAACCACGATGGAGCTGGGGAGCCCCATTGCAGCTTCGGGAAGGGCTGAGGGATGGCTCACCACGAATAATCGGAACCGTGAAAGTGAAAGCCGCAAATGTGGAGGGGCAATTGTACTTTTAAATGTTCAACAATAAAACAAATACATTTTGGACATGAAGTTATGTCCAAAATTAGAGCCATGGTTCCTGGTTTCACTATTATCATTTCTGTTTCAGTGGTCTCAGGGACAGGTTGAGGTAACACATGCAAAGTACAGTAATAATGCTGGGGCCAACTTTTACCTATACAAATACTGGAAACACATTCAGGGGGAGCCAGTTGGCCATGCAGCAAAAGAAAATCCAAAATCCACAAAAATGTGATACTTGGTTGGCTAATCATTTTGTTGGCTAATAAAGGTATCACTTGTTTTTTTGGTGGATTTTGGATAAAGAAATATTGAATCACTTTTCCAAGTCCTGGTCCTTGTGCGCACAAGGAACATGTCAGAACATTGGGATTTTCAGAGGTACAAAAAAATATGAGAAAATAGTCATGGCATGGATAGGTGTGCAAAAAACAAAAACAAAAAAAACAGTCCAAAGTTCACACCTCATGGACGATGAATGTTGCCTGGCTGTGCATGTGGGGGACAACAACTGGTAAACACTGTTCAGATTCTCTCTATGCTGCAGCTTTTGTGTGTGTGCAATGCTTACTTGTTAATTTCTAAACCATAATTTGGCACATTAAAGCAAGACACCAGAAATGGATTGGTTTTTAAGCATGTGTTTATAGGAATCATTTTCAGAGCTTCTATCTGTAACTTTTAAGTAGGAATGATGTGATATATTTATCATTCAATTTTTTTTTCTTTTGAGCCCCTGCTGTGCTAGAAATTCTCTTTGTTTTAACTCTCAACAAAATGCTGATGAGAGAAGCTGCATGGAAGGCATACTTAAGGGGATATGGAAGTGGAAAAGAGATATTAAAGAAAAAAAATAAAATTCAGGAATTAGAAAAAGAGAAAAGAAAGAGGTCATTTTAGAAAAGAAATAAACTGTTTTAGAAAGCAGCCAGACAAGTCAGGTGGGGGAGGAGAAAACTGAAATAAATGAGGGGAGCAAGTAATGGTAATCGAAGACAAAATTCAACAAAATGGATAAGCTATTGCTTAATGCCAGAGTGGAAAACTTGTAGCCTTCCAGATGTTTTTGAACTCTGACCCCCATCATCCATGACTGTTAGCCAATCTGCCAAGGGGAAATGAGAACTTGATTACAACAACTTCTAGATGACCACAATACATTACTCCTGATTTGATGGAAACTCCAAATTATATACTGCTCCCAAAACATGCAGGCTAAATTGTGTTGGTGACATACACTTGTGCAACCTCCTGTTACGCCAGCATATATGCTTTTTCATTCATTGCAGAAGGAGACATTCGGTATCTCCTTGCTTAGTAAACCCCCCAAACCCACCCCAATGCAACCCTAGCTCGCTCATGCCGGCACACACCAAGGAGAGTGACAGCTTTTCCTTTCTCCTGGCTGCAAAACTGTAGTCGGATGGCAACTGGGAATCTCCCACCCCCTGGCACTGGCAAAATGTGTTGCACAACTATCAGCAGTCCCATGGAATCAAAAGCCAGGTAGAGGTACTCTGCTGGAGAGTTGTGCTTTGCCAGCATCCAACATAATCTTGGACTCAGTGTGGCAATGGCCACAGTACACATTCTGGGCATTTTGAGAACCTAATTATCATTGAGTCCCAAGATGAAGTTGGACTCTCTCCAGCAATCACAACCAGTGATTAGAGATAATAGTAATTGCAGGGGATCCAAAACTGAGAAAGACTGGTTTAGATGTTGGAGACCAGATCCCCATTTACTTACAAAGTTTGTTTGGTGGCTTTTAGCTTAAACTTCATTGAATGAGGACCTCCATACATGACATCCTGAGCCCCTTGAAGAAAGAGTAGGATACATATATGCTAGCTTTTTGTAACTAACCAGCAACTTTTTTATTGTTCAGATGGATAGTAGGAGGGTTATCAGCTACGGATTTCAGTCATCCTGGAGAAAGGAGGGATGCATTGTAACTGGCTTGTGATCAACAATTTCATTGCACCCCTGTAGTTTCATTGAAAGAATTATTGGATCCCCATATTTTGGGTGGAATGAGTTGTCCTATAGTCAGCCAGCCAAATGAAAAAGGAGAATGGTATCATTTGAGAATGGATAGCTTTTGTGAAGTATGTTCAGAGCTTAGAAAATACTTTTTTGGATGGCAACTCTCAGAATTCCCCAGCTGTCAGAGCCAGTTTTGGCATATGTAGTGGGGAAAAAATAACATTTCCAAATTCTGGTTGCCTTCACTGGTTCTGTTTTCCAAAATATCCCCACATTGTATAAAGTTGCAGGAAAACCATATAGCACCTTTTTCAAAATTTCTTGTGAAATATGGCAGATAGAAAAGAGAATATAGTGTTGAATCCCATGGTTTTGAGCTTCAGGAAACAAACAGTGTTATCACAGCTGTCAAACAGATAGTAATTAATCAGCAGACATGCTGACTTACCTGCCAAAACCCATCCATCAATGGAAATATTCACACAGAACCATTCTTCATTGTATTATAGCAAATGGCTGACTGCGTAAGGCCAATTCAGACAATTAGTTCATGTCTTAAGAAGGTTCCTCATCTTGAATCCACTTTGGCTGCTTCTGAACATTCGCACCACCAGTCTAAAGATGTGTGTAAACCATTCAGTTCAGATGTGTCTAAACTATCCATTTGACTACTCTAAGTCAAATCTTTTTTTTTTTTAAACTTGTCCTATATATAAAAAAATTCAAATGTTATATTTGGAATTGTCTCCTAGAACTCTTCCATATGGCAGCTCTCTAAGTGCTAAATTTAGTTACTAATCCCAACAGATCAGCTTTATTGAATCAAGCACTGGATGGCAAGTCAACACTTTTGTAAGTTCTATTGACTCAGCGGGTCTACTTTATTTTGAAGGGATTGGATTTAGCCCTTACTTATTATGCTTGAGCTTCAGATTGCATCAACAAGGAAGACTGTTTATGCTGTTTCTCACCAATGGATCTAAGTGGTTTTCTTTGGTGTGGACCATATTTTCCTGAATGCTTAGCCCTATTTAGTTCTTATCTCAGCTTTGAATGAGGGGTTCACTCAGGACTTTGATATCATTGCTTTGAAATGCCCTTCACTTAAACGTAGAACTATCTCATACTTCTGAAATTCTCAGAATCTGAGCACAATGAAGAATTCATGACTGTAACAACAACAACAACAACAACAACAAAAAGAAGACTCATCACAAATACTGCACTCTGAATTAAAGCGGCAGCACAGCAGGAAGGTTCTGTCTTCTGTGCTGCCTTACTGCATGACATTGGAGATTTTCACACAGGGCCAAAATGTCCCGTTACTGCCCCACTACCTCCTCTCCCGTTCCTGCCACGGAATAACATAAATCTTTCGCACACTCACCTTAATTCCGCAGCAGGAACGGGCTCCCCCTCCCCTTGCTGGTTGGCCGTAAATGCAGCCGTCGTAAGGCTGCTTTTACGACCGGCCATCTGAAACGTTATCACGTTATCACGTGATAACGCCGGACAGTAAATTTAAAAAATAAAACTCCCCCAAACATAAAATCAGTTCACCAAGCACAAAAGCACTCTTTAAATCACATAATCAAAACAGGGAGGGTAAAATAAAGGGTGCCACTTACCTAGATGTCCAGATCGTACCAGGAAGTACTCGGAATGGATCTCCCCTCCACAGCTGTCATTTCGGAACAGGAACGGGGCTCCTGTTTGCACACCTGTGATTCCGTGATAGTGACGGAACGGGAGGTCTATTCACGATGAAAAATCGTGATTACATTGTTCTGGAACAGTCACGGGAGTAGGATAGATGAAGGACAGAACGGGGTCAACGTTGTCCAAAAGGGAAAACCTTTCCTGACCCTGTTCTGTTCCTGCCACGGGATATATAGCCCGTGTGAAAATCTCCATCGTCACTCTTTCATTCTGATCCCATGGGAGACTGAGGTAAAACCACGTCTTTTTGCTAACCAGAAAAACCGGTTAGCAAAAAGACATGGTTTTCCCTTGGTCTCCCATGGGACTGGAATGAAAGAACACTGGAAGAACATCATCATGTGGTAAGGTAGGACGGGAGATGGTATGTTTCTGCTGTGCTGCTGCGTTTCTTTGGCATGCAGTAAGTCAAGTGTACTAGTTTGAGTGTTCAACTATGACTCTGGGAGACAAAGGTTCAAATCCCTGCTGGGCCATGGAAATCCACTGGGTGACCTTGGGCTAGTCATAGTCTCTCAGTTTCAGAGGAAGGCAATGGCAAACCTCCTGTAAACTAACCTTGCCAAGAAAACCCCATGATAGGTTCACCTTAGGGTCACCATAAGTCAGAAATGATTGGAAGGTACACAATGGCATGAAAACCCACCATTGAATTCCCATTGTCATAGTGATAGAAGCATAGAAATATTAACACCATGTGATCATTGCGACCATACAATGTTATCCTTCAGAGTCTTTGAAAGGATTTTGTATACACACACGCACACACACACGCACACGCACACAGGGCTCATTAGGAGCTTGGACCCTCAAAAGTTCACTGTGACCAAATTACTATATATTTTATAGATAAAATGGTGACTGCTATAACTGCAGATGGATGCATCTAGGACACCATCTCATTGTTCTCATTGTTATGCAGACTTATCAGCTTCACCATTTTGTGCAGACTACATAGATGGCTGAGGATTGACACCACTAGCTCTGAAAGATCAGAATCCAGTTGGTGTCTTCCACATGCATACATTCCTACATGCACCCCTATAGAAGTAGCTGGACCATATAGAAGTAGCAGGACTGGGTGCAACATCCACATACATCTCAAGATCATGGAAAAGACCTTGCTCATGTGGTGCTATTTCCCATGCAGAAGCAGATTCTCAATTGATATATATCCATCTGTCCCTGCTGAAATAAGTGGTAGTACGCCAGTTGTTCATTCAGTTGCACATTCAGTTAGGCCTTTGGTTGTGTATTTTGTTGCACAATACTGTCATTCCACATAAGTGCCATATAGTACAATAAACCCATAACTCTATATGCAACATAGTCTTAGGACTTTTTCAGACAGGACTTACCACGCAAGAAGACTCCGGCGGTGTCCATGACTGTTCCAGGTATGACTGAAGGCAGCTGGGCAATTTTTTACTCATGGAGAACTTCCGTGATTAAAAAATGGTGCTGCTGCCTTCAATCACACCCAGAACAGTCACAGACAATGCCGAGAGAGGGACGGCGTTGTCTGAAATGGGCCCCCTCCCACGCAACAGTGTTGTAACTATTCCAGAGTCTTCTTGCGCGGTAAGTCCTGTCTGAAAAGTCCTTAGTGTAGGATCTCAGCTAAAGAATTTGCCAGTTGTTCTGCTAGTTGTAGTAGTAGTAATAGTAGTAGCAGCAGTAGCAGCAGCAGTCATAAAGGACAATGGTGGTAGTAATGAACAAAACCCTTAAAATGTGCTTTATTGTGGATTTAGGAGATTTGCTTAGGCCATTACAATGACTGCTTAGCCTTGAAATTGACACTGAAACAACCTTGGTTGCACTTTGGGTTGACCTCTGTCTGGAGAGTGATAGGAGGAGTGCAATCAGGGGTGTAACTACAGGGTGGTGGTGGGATGAGGGCACTGCTGCCCCAAATAAGAATTCTGCCCTCCAATGTACTCACTTAAAACTTCAGCTGAGGATTTAGAAATACAGTTTAGGCATTCAAAGGAAAAATATGGGCAAAGTTAACAAGGGAATGGGGGCACAGCAAATATGAATTCTAAGTGTAAATAATTTCCAATGTATCATTCTCTGCAAGGCTAGAAATTTGTGGACTGCAGGAAAATGAAATAGGGGGCAGAATTCTTGATGTTCTAATTTCCCCCTCTTCCATAGCTACACACCTGAGTGAGGAGATGACACAGGCCTTTGTTACCATCCACCTAAAGCAAAAGTGAAAGCAATCTTGGTCACTGCAAGGTATCTCTTGGAGATCCAGGAGAACCTACAACCAGACAAGGGAGGTCTACAAATATATTCTCCAATGCCCCTGGGGGAGGGGCACTTTTTACTAATAAAAATCACAACTGTTATGCAGGGAGAGTGAAGACAGTTCCCAGAAAAGTTCTGAAATAACTGTCAATTAAAGAAGTGCCATCCATTCACTAGGAAACGGTGAAGGCCATCCCTTCTGCTTTGATTATTGTTAGTGCATTGCTTACTGAATTCTTGTCTGGAATTCAGCAGCAACTCTGCCTTTTTTCCCCCAAGACAGCTTTTCAGCATCACTGTGTGAGAATTATGGGAAATATGTTATTAACATTGCAAAAAGAAAAATAATAACTCTGCTGCATCTGTTTCCCATTAAGGAGTAGTTCTGCTGTTTTCAGGACAATGGAGCCTGAAAGTTTCATTTCATTTTCATATTAAAAGGGATTCTCGATTCACTCTCTAAAGACCACTAGTGGGAGCTCAAAGGGCTCTTCATTTTAAGAGGCTTACCCATGTCATGGGAAAGGAGACACACACAGGATGGAAGCTGGGCTTTTTTTTTAAAGTCCTAGTGATAAAGAAAACTCTCAGTTTTCTTCTTAACATTGTTAGGTTTGAGCTTTAATCTCTCACTTATGCTGACAGCTCCTTCCCCTTAATTGTAATGGCAGCTACAGACATGCACTGGCAACAAATTAGACCCCAGCATGTTGTTATTCAGACTTCTCTGACTTGCTTCGAAGAAATACATCCAAGGGAAACTAGAAATGATGATATCTGCAATTGCTAGTCTCGAAGTTAAACAATCACCAGGACAACATCAGATCTTCCAAAACTAAGCAGGCTCAAATTCTACCGTACTTTAATATGAACGATGGCATTGCTACTGTCTCCCTAGCTTAGGAATGGTGGGCTGTGGCTGTCAGGCTGTTGTCCATAGAATGCTTGGATTGCTCTGAAGCTTATTGAGGCTCCTCTGTTTGATGATTAGTAATTAAGCAGACTTAAAATACAGCATCCCTAGAATACAGCTTTTCTGCCCTCTACCAAGCTTTTTTTTTTACCATCTGCAATGGCAGGGGCATATGTGGTGTAGGACTGGTTAGGGAAATTGTGGTCCACAGACCTCATGAGACCACTGAACACCACTTTCAGAAACCTCCTGGGAGTCTTTGAAATTCCCCTCACCTGGGACTTTATCAGACAACCATCCATAAACGTTCTTTTGCCTGCATATTTTGAAATGTTTTTATGCCAGCAAAAGTACCCCCTTTACCAGACCTATTTTGAGCAGCATAAAAGAGGCAGCCCCAGCAGAAACAGAGCACGAATGGAGTTCCATCTTCTTCCTGGCTGGAAGTCTTGCTGATTCTCATGAGAAGACATGAGCGTCGCAAATTCAAAAAATAAAGCACAATAAACACATAAAATGCTCATACAAGCACAGACACACACTTAAAAAATTCAAAGTACACCAGGAAGTTTCATAAAAAGAGCGTCCTCTACCTGGCTATTATGATCACTTAGGGCGGAAAAACGAAATGAATAGATATAGGATGGGGGAGATCTGCCTGAACAAGACTACGAGCAAAAGGGATCTAGGAGTCCTAGTGGACCACAAGTTGAACATGAGTCAAGAGTGTGATGCGGCAGCTAAAAAGGCCAATGCGATTTTGGGCTGCATCAATAGAAATATAGTGTCTAGATCAAGGGAAGTAATAGTGCCACTCTATTCTGCCTTGGTCAGGCCTCGCCTAGAATACTGTGTCCAGTTCTGGGCACCACAATTCAAAAAGGATATTGACAAATTGGAGCATGTCCAGAGGAGGGCGACTAAAATGGTTAAAGGTCTGGAAACCATGTCTTATGAGGAAAGACTTAGGGAGCTGGGTATGTTTAGCCTGAAAAAAAGACGGTTAAGGGTCAATATGATAGCCCTGTTTAAGTATTTGAAGGGGTGTCACATTGAGGATGGAGCAAGCTTGTTTTCTGCTGCTCCAGAACATGGAACAATGGATGCTAGCTCCAGGAACAGAGATTCCACCTTAACATTAGGAGGAACTTTCTGACAGTAAGAGCTGTTCGGCAGTGGAACACACTCCCTCGGAACATGGTAGGGTCTCCTTCCTTGGAGGTCTTTAAACAGAGGCTGGATGGTCATATGTCAGGGGTGCTTTAATTGTGATTTCCTGCATCGCAGGAGGTTGAACTTGATGGCCCTTGTGGTCTCTTCCAACTCTACAATTCTATGATTCTATCTCACCTGGAAATGTTTTGTCAGAAAAAAAGAAAGAAGAAGAACAGTGTGAGGAGTTTCAAACGCTGGCAATGCTAGCAAAAATGTACCAGGGGACATCAATTGATGACCTGGCCTGTCAATAAAAAGGAACAACTTTTTGACAGGACAAGATCGCAAAAGGATGATGTCATATTATATGCACACCATTTCACGTTCATTAGGTGTTGTTATGACACCATATTTGCCTGGTCTGATAAAGTCCCTGGTGATTTTTTTTCCTTTAAAAATTGTCCTCAGACTGCCCCAAAATGTATGAAGAGCATGCATAGAAGTGGTGGTTAGGTTTCCACCCAGAATTCTCCCAAACCTAATTTTGGCTGCAAATCAACAACAAAAATTGGTGACCAGAAGTGGCATGATATCATTTATGTGCACTGTACTATGCTAGCACATCCTATGGTGTGAAAATTGGTTCCTGCTCTCCATGAAGTTGTCACAGTATTATATTGAATCTCCATACAAGTTTAGGCTCCAGCCCAGTGCCTATAGGAAGCTCATAAGTTGGACATGAAGTCAAGGTTTCCCCAGCAACTTGCTTTCATGTGTGAGTACAGTATGTGTGCACATTTTTTTACTCATTTTGATTCTCCTCCTTTGGGCAAGGCTTCTGCTATCTGAAGAAAGCCTTCTTGCCTTTCCTAGCTTTTTTGATCTTGCTGATTAATGGAATAGATATCTCCTTAGACCAGCTCTGGAGATCGAGGGGCCAGGTATTGGCCCCAAGAACACACTGTGAGCTGTCTGTGCCCCCCCAAAACCCAAAATGGAAGTGGCCTGAAGGAGAACATAAACATGATCTTGAAGGCTGCATGTTGCTTGCAGGCTGCACAGTTCCCACTCTTGTCTTAGACTTTGTGGTGTCCAGTAGTACTAGTAAAACCCATGAATTAGATTATTCCATCCATTTTTCTCATTGCTGATGTAAGCAGTGGTAAATCTTACAAAGACCATGTTGAGGCCTCAAGATGTGTTGATTTCAGAGGGTTCTAGGAGGCTGTGTCCTAGAGCACTATCCTTCCTGAGCTGTAAGTTGACAGAAAGAGATGTGCTGTGGTATTCTAAAGAAATAACTAGAAATGCTTCACAATGGAAAGTATGGTGGAATAACACCACTTACCGCTGAAGTGAAATATTTGGAAGACAGAAAGAAATACTTGGTGAGCTGCTTTTTCACCCACAGTCAGACAATAAAAAGTTTCACACACACACATACTTCTAAATAAGAAAAGTAGTTTCATATACTGTAATTTTGAATGAAAGTATGCTTCTTCTAAGATCTTGCCTGCATAGTAAAAGATCTGAGATCTCATGCTATGCAGTAACACCAAAAACAGATGCTGCTGTTTGGAGGGCTGCAAATGTTTATAACTGATAAACAGTCTTAACCTCTTTGTGAAGCACTTTTTCTCACAGCTATATTTCCCAGCTCCAACCATTTTAAAGTGTGTTTGAAGATCCCTGTTCTGTTGTTTATCTGCTGTTACTCATATGTGCAAAAATCAAGCAATATTGGTCTCATAGTAGGAGTATCTATCCTTGGGCTAAATAATCAATTTACACACCCTTATGCACTCTGGATTGTAGAGGAGTCTTGACTGGTGAGTACTGTGCCTATTTTAGCAGCAGAAGTAGCTCTCCATTTTCTCTATTTACTGTGACTTCAAAAAGACTATCTGTCTATCATTCTTCACTAAGGTATGCTAGAGATCAGAGTGTGCAATGAGAATTTTAGTTCTCCACTAAAGCTGCATGGTGAGTAGGGGTGTCAGAGCTACAAATGGAGAGGGCTCATATACCTTTAATACTGGTGTAGATGATGGAATTTCAGTGGTGTTGTTTGTCACACAACCAGGTAACAAGCAACCTACCTGCTGGAATCCCGTCTTCTACATGACCAATAAAGGTACAATAGCCCTGTCCACTTTTCACTCAGGCAACCCTAGGTGGTATATTTGGAACAGATAAAAAGAAATATTTCTTCACACAGCAGATAATTAAACTGTGGAGATTACTGTTTGAAGATGCAGTGATGGCTGCCCCCTTGGACAGCTTTAAGAGGGCATTGAAATAAGAGCATGGAGGTTGGGACCACCAGTGGCTACTATGCTGGTTGATTCTCCCCCTCCCATATTATCACTACTTTCAGAGGCAGTCTGCTTCTGCGTATCAGCTGTTGGGGAGCACAAGATGGAGGGAGCAGCTGCGGTCATGCCCTGATGGCAGGCTTCCCATAGGCAACTGATAGCCCATGGTGTGGATAAAATGCCAGACTAGATAGACCTTTGGTCTCATCCAGCAGGGCTCTTTATATTCTGAAATCTGTCAAGATTAACTCTGCAATCTGCATCTAATTAACTTATGTTAGCATAGTTCAACCCGTTTAAAATGCAAAACACTAGAAAACCGACTAAAATTAGCAGCCATTCCCCCCCCCCAAGAATGTAGTGTCTCTGGATGCCAACCAATTTGGTCTCTTGGCTTAACTCCATAGTTTCTTCCAGGTACGTTTTCAGTTTTGCTGAAACAGCTGCTTCATTCCCAACCCCACCTAAAAAAACATTAGTTTCAAGTGAGCAACCTTCTTATAATTTTATTAATTTGGACCAGGAAGTTCCTTCACTAGGAGTATTCTGACCTCCTAGTCCAAAAATGATGTTTGAATGGAGAAATCTGTATGATGGCAGCTAAATTGTCTGGTGAGAATATTTATACTTTCATGTATGTTTACTCATTTAAAGTACTGTACTGAAAGACATGAAGGGAAAATACTGAACAGGTTAGAGCCAAGAAACCAGAGTGTGCAATATGAATTTTGGTGTAGCATCAATCATTCCAAAACCCAATTCAGTTTCACAAATTACCCTGATTTTTTAAAAAACTCAAAACTTTTTGTCTTTGGCACAGTATAAAGAGGAGTTTGTATGTTTCAGCAAGAAAATACTGTGATACCTAGAAACAGAGATGAAACAGCCTACAGTGGCTCCTAACCTTGGTCTCCAGATGTTGGACTACACCTCCCATAATCTATGGCTATTAGTTACAATGGCTGGCCTTAATACAAGTTGCAGTTGAACATACTCTGGGGACCTAAGTTTGGACACCACTGGCCTATAAAGACTAATCTTGAGCTTTCAGTTGTTGAAGCACAAGCCTTAAGGCCAAATCCTTGATTGTCCCAACTAGAGCAGATCTGCTGAACCAATGCTGAGTGGCGAATGAACTGTTATGAAAGCCCCACTGAATCAATGGGCAAGTTCTGCTTTTCTCCTATTAGCATTGTGTGGGTTGTCCAGATTCCAACCCTTTCCTTGGAAGAAGCCTGGAGTTGGAACACCCATTGTTAACATCCTAGTCACTGGGACATCCTGGTCAATTAAAGGGAAACACAGTGGACACTCCTCAGCAGAGCAATGTGGACTGGACAGGGTGGCATTTTTCCTTGTGGTCTCCCCCACCCCCACCCCATTATTGTGTGTTGATTGATGTTGCCTTCCATGCCTATAGGACATGGGTGTGCAATATCTTGGAATGTTTGATGAACTGGATGTTGTGAAAATGTCAGCCAGTGCAACTGTGTTTTCTCTTCTACTTTTCTGCTGAAAACCTGTTCTCACATTATACCAGTGCAGCCCCTGTTATAGTGGCTGCTGGCATAGGTGACCTGTAAACAATCAGATAGCACAGAGTGACTGAATTTCTCAAAATTACGAGATTTGGGTAAAAGGGTTAGAGCAGAGACAGACAATTGTGGTGGATCTGAGGGCTGTCCATGTGCCATTTTCCAAACCCCTGGGGCCATGGAAGATAAACCTGTCTGTTTTTTTTGTTTTTTTTAGCTTGGTTATCTGCCCCCCCCCCCCAGCAGTTTTATAAAAATGCTATTTGGGGCCTTTAGAAAGGTGAGGTGGCGAAGAATCAATTATATGGAGGCTTCTGGAGGCAGAATTCTATTTTTTTCATCCATTTTTTTTTTAAAATGGTGTGTCCAATAGGGAAGAAGCCTTGTGATTGAGGCAAGGCAATTAGAATCATTGTGATGTCCAGCCAGGACTCTTTGAATCTCCCCTGCATTTTCCTTTGTTTTAGTTCAGGCCTTAGTATGTCTAAGCATAGGAATGTTTCTTTGTATTAGAGTTGTGGGAGGAGCTGAAGAATTCCCCTGCATTTTTCCAGGTTTGGTTTGTCCCTTCCCAGCAAACTCTGTTTTAGCTAGAAGTTTTTTAGTTTTTTTACTCAGTCTTTGCTGTGAGCTTGCAGGGAGCTGTTTTATTGGTGGCAAACAGGCCCAGACAGCTGGGAAGGGCATTTCTTACACCATTTAGCCAAATTAGTTGCCAACAACAAATAAGTCAAAGGAATAAGGAGCTGAAAGACCCTGCACCAACTCCATTGAGTGAGGAGATCAAGATCAAACCCAGAGAGATGACGCGCTGAAGATTGCTGAAACTCAAACTGTAAATACCTTTTATTTCAAGCTTTTAGAGCTGGGGAGGAGAAAGCCCTTTACTTTTGTTCTTTAAAATAAACTTCCTCCTTTTTTGAACTTTATATTCAGCATCATAGCCTTTTTGGGTAAAAGGGTTTGATCTCACCAGGGTACTGGTGTTGCACACCTAAACCTGCCACCACCTTTAATTGGATGTGTCTTCACAATCATAAAGTTGAAAGAGACCACAAGAGCTATCCGGTGCAACCCCCTGCCATGCAGGAATACATAATCAAAGCATTCCTGACAAATGGCCACCCAGCCTCCGTTTAAAAACTCCTGAGAAAGGAGACACCACCACACTCTAAGGCAGCGTATTCCACTGTCAAACAGCTCTTACCGTCAAAAAGTTTTTTCTAATGTTTAGGTGAAATCTCTTTTCCTGTAGTTTGAATCCATTGCTCTGTGTGTCTGGATCAGCAGAAAAGAAGTTTGCTCCATCTTCAATATGACATCCTTTCAAATATTTAAACATAACTCTCATGTCACCTCTTAACCTTCTCTCCTCCAGGCTGAAGATAACCAGCTCCCTAAGCTGCTCTTCATAGGGCATGGCTTCCAGACCTTTCACCATTTTGGTTGCCCTCCTCTGAACTACTATCCTGCATCTGAATTACTATCTGTGAGTTAAAATATGGAGCTGTAGTAAATTTCTCAGTACCTCAAGTTGCATAATGCAGAAAGGAAGACTATTTTGCACAATCCCTCGCCACATGACTCCCAGAATCAGAATCATCCAGTTGTATGTTTGTGAAAGCTGGCAGTGAAGAAAAGCCGAGAGGAAGAAAGTCAACTAATTGGAAATGTGGTGCTGGAGAGGACTTTTGTGGATACCATAGACTGCCAAAAAGACAAATGAATGGGTCTTAGAGTAAATCAAGCAAACTAGAAACTATGGTGACTAAACTGAGACTGTCATACTTTGGGAATATCATGAGTCAATGTGACTCCCTGGAAAAAATTATAATACTTGGTAAAATGGAAGGCAGTAGGAAAAGAGAGAGACCACACTACAGGTAGATAGATTCAATCAAGAAAGTCACAGCCCTGAGTTTGCAAGACTTGAGCCAGGCGGTTGATGACTGGGGAACTTGGAGGTCCCTCATTCATAGGGTTGCCATAAGTTGAAGTTGACTTAACAGCAAATAACAACAAACAACCAGCAGCCATGTCTCCTACATTTACTAAAGAACTGTCAGGCAATAAGGGAGTTCTGAGTGGACATCAGTTTATTCCCTAATTCATTGCTCTGTATTCTTGCCCACTGAGTCATGATTTCTGTCTGAAAATTTAAAACATAATTTAAAAGATAAAAGCAAAGCACAGCACTTTCAAACACCCTTCTGCCTCGTGATTGAAGAATCAGAAGTCTACCCAACTAGAAAGGACTTTGCCTGCCAGTGGAAAGAGAGCAGAGAGGGAGCCAACTGGACTTCTGGTGGAAGAGAGTTCCATGGCATGGGAGTGTGTGTGCGTATATGTGTCTTCAAGTCACCTGTCGACTTATGGTGACCCCATGAATTTCATGGGGTTTTCTCAGGCAAAGAATATTCAGATGTGGTTTGCCCAGTCCCTCTGAAATATAGCCTACAGCACCTGGTATTTGTTAGTGATCTCTCATCCAAGTACTAACCAGGGCTGACCCTGCTTAGCTTTCCAGATAAGATGGGATATGGTGACTTTATGATATTGAGAAATCAGATCCTTTATGGATATCAGGCTGTTTACATGGAGCCAACTGTTCTGGGCTATAATCCCAAAACTTCCTCTAATTTCTCCATGTGTTCATATTAGATATAGTCAGTCATTTTGTCTCCTTTTGCCAGCCTGTTCTATTTGTGTTACCTTGGAATTGACAGCAAAATGATGTTTTAAAAAGAAGATTTTTGGGTGGTGGGGTGGTTAATTACCCTTTATAAAAGATGCAGGGTGACCTAGCAAATGGAAACAGAATAAAAGACTTTGATCAAATATGGTGTTCATTTATGCATACATATGGTTGGTGTTACTGTGTAATTAGAGGTAATCTTAAAGTACACAGTTTATGATTTTGCTCTATTAGGTTTTACTCCATGTGTTCTGTAAGGAGTATATATGAACCTTCTCTGTCTTCTGAGAGTTTGACAATCAATATGTATGAAATGTTTGTGGATTTCATTCTTTAAAAATAGGACATCACAGTAAAGAGTTTCTTTAAAAGAGAGATTCTTTAAAAGATTTTTCATTTTAATAAGTAAGGGTTCTCTAATTTCATTGTGTTCTTCAAATTAATGTCCATATACTGTACCTATTTTCAATTGCAGAAGAGCTGCTATATAAAACAAGGCACATTTGTCAGAGAAGCATGACTAATATATCACATTTCTTAGATTTCAAAATTTAGATGGCCTGTGTCATTTTATCTGAATCTCTTTGCTGGAAGAAAAGTATTTTTTTTTTTTTACAAAGTTGTAAAAATAAAGCCTCTATTGTATGGAAAGACAACTATGGCTGTAGAAATACATGCTCTTCTATAATAGATATACAATTCTATATTAAGTAAATAGCATTACCTATCACTATGTTCTTTGGGAGTTTCTGAAGTGACAATCTTCTTGCATATTAAGGTTAAATCTGATTCAGAACAATGCAAAGAAGATCAAAATCCAAAGTGTCTGAAGCTTCTCCAACTTTATTGCCCTGCATTTTTCACATTTATCTACAGGTTGACCCCTGTATCTGTGGGGGATACATTCTAAGACATCCCCCCCGTGGTTACCTGAAACTGTGGATAATAGGAAACCCTATTACTTTCAATGAGAAGAATGCCAGAAGTTGACCATAGAATCACATTGGGGAACCTAGAAATGCTCAGAGAGAACATATTTTTTTCAGATGTGGATAAGTGAAACCGTGGGTACCGAATCCACAGATATGGGGTTGACCTGTAATCATATCAAGCAACCCATTAGGAATAGATAGATTTCATATATTTCACTTGTTCCTGCTGAGAATTATTATCTTCCGCCTCATCATATTCCTCCTTCTTAGGTCAAATCCGAACTATACAAATAATCCAGTTTGAAACTGGATTATTTGCCATGGCTCCTTCCTATAGAATCTTGGGATTTGTAGTTTGTTGAGGCACCAACACTCTTTGGCAGAGAAGGCTAAAGACCTTGTAAAACTACAAACCCCAGGATTCCATAGGAAGGAGTCATGGCAAATAATCTAGTTTCAAACTGGATTATTTGTGTAGTGTGGATTTGGCCTAAATTGCCTCACTCCCTCCTCCTTCTGTTAGATCAGCAGTAAATTACACAGTAAATAGCATTCTAATAGAAAATGATGGCTTTCTTTTGCCTGTCCTGTGTTCATTAGCAATCGTGAGAACTCGTCTAGCCTTTTGCCCCAGATTTTGCTCATTGAGTCAGCTAAATAAAAAAACATAAAACATGATCTCTCTAACCATGATATTTTAAATGGTGCTGATTATTATGGAGCATCTTACAATGATAAAGAATTCATGTGCACCAACTGTCAGATCAGAGCTTGGAGCAACTAGTTTGTTGTTGTGTGTCTTCAAGTTGTTCCCAACTTTTGGCACCCCTAAGGCCAACCTATCACGGGGTTTTCTTGGTAAGATATGTTCAGAGGGGGCTTGCCTTTGCCTTTATCTGAGGCTGAGAGAGTGGGACTTGCAAGGTCACCCAGTGGGTTTCCATAGCTGAGTGGGGATTCAAACCCTGGTCTTCAGAGTCACAGTCCAATGCTCAAACCACTACACCATGCTAGTTCTAGTAACTAGTTACAAGTAAGTAATTAATTGTAATTAATTCCTTTCCCTATTAATTATGGCATAACTGACTTGCCTTGTAACATAACAAGGGATAACTTCACTCCTTCTAGCATGCAACTGTAATTTTTAGTTACTTTTACAGTTATATGGGTTTGGCTTTACTAAATGGTGGAGGTGTTACTCTAAGAGGTGGGGGGTGCTTTAGAGCCCCACCCATGATGCCAAAATCTCTGTTACTATCTGGGGGAATTATTAGCTTAAACAGATGCCTGCGAGAGGAGGGTAACTTCGGGGATCTTTTCACCTATGCATACCAGTACTAACTGTTGAGAGCACTCTAGTTGAAGGGAAATAAAACAAAGTGAACTCACACATACAACACATGTGCCTAAGAACCATACAAGGCTATAGCCGTGTAAAACAGAAAGATTAGACAGAGGGAGAGATTTGGGAATATAGGATGATAGTTACCAGTCCTGGAAAGAAGAGCTTAGTGTAGTGAAAATACTCAGGCAGGCATATGAGAGTGGCACAGGAGGTTCCAATCGGGGGCGCACTGATCATTTGTCCACTGTGGCACACTTTACTATTGTCAGAGGACTAATATTTATATCCCATTTCATATCCTGAAGGGGCACTCTGGTGATGACAAAGCCTGGATGGCTTTCCCAAGGGGTAGACAAAGGAAACCAAAACTCAACTAATTGCTTTAATGGCTGGGAGATAGGAATTGATGTGTGAAGGACTTCTGTAGGAATAGATTTGGGAATGGTCACTTTAATGGTTTGATTGAACAAATCATTGCTGAGACACCCAGGGCTGGAAAAAAGGATTAGCACATACCTCCTTAATGACTGTGTTTACTAAGGGGCTTCCACACAATCCTAATTTGGTCTTGCTTGCCATAATATTTCTAAGACACATCCAAGGTCATTGTGACCTCCAACTGAGCCCCAGCCAACATGACCCTGAAAAGTGTCCAACTTTTCCAATTATGAGATACCGTGGGGAGAGGGTAGTAGGGCATACTAACAGGGAATTATCTCATGGATCACATGCCAGTTCATGCTGTACTTCATACTGTTGTCTCCTATTCTGTTGTGGGTGTTGAGGCAACAACAAAGAATAGTGTGTTTGGTGTTAGAAGCTGGCAGCCTATCACTTTCAGATATGTGGTTTGCTTTTTAAGTAATTAAAACCTAACTATTTCAGTTAAAGTAAAACTTTTAAAAAACTGCAACATAGCAGTAACGAATTATTTTTAAGTCTTGGAGCTAAAATAGTAACTAATTTTAAAAATAATTTCCCAAGCTCTCCATCTGATCAACATCTCTGATTCTATGGAATTAGAACCTAGAACATACAGTAAATTACAGACTTCAAATTTGACTAATATAAGCTCTGATGGTTGAATATTATGTTGAATCTTCTTATGATTGGAAAAGTTACTGTTTTGGATCACCTTTCCAGCACTTTCTGCCAGGAGAGGAAGGCCTAGGAAGACCGGCCCAGAAGAGTCAACCAAAGGCAAGCACCTTCTATCCAGCTACTGCTGTTGTTGATACTCCTGCATGTTTGTACTCTACCTGTGGAATTGTGGCATGAACCACTGTGGCCAAATCTGCTTTCCTTAAGAAGGCTCAGCTGGTACATCAGCCAAAGCTGAGCAAAGGAGCTCCGGCCACTGCATCAACCTGGCTTTCCAGGAACAGCACTGGGTTCAAGAGCACCCCCAAGCTTCAAACCTGATCTTTAAGAAGAAGTGCAACCCCATCCAGAACAGGCCGTGATCCCAACCTAGGTTGATTTTCCTACTGACCAGCAGCACTTCTGTCTTGTCTGGATTAAGCCCCAGTCTGTTCATCTGCATACAGTCCTTTATTTCATCCAGACAACAATTCAGTACTACCACAAACTCCTTGTCATCAGTTCTACAGGAGAGAGAGAGAGAGAGAGAGAGAGAGAGAGAGAGAGAGAGAGAGAGAGAGAGAGAGATAGCACACTGATGACACTCAACTCCAAAGCTCCAGATGACCTCTGCCAGTGGCTTCATGTTGTTAAAAAGCATAGATAGAGGACAGAATTGACCCATCTGGGACCCTACAGCCTGATGGCCCAAAAAGCTGAACAGACCCCCAGGACTACCCTCTGGAAATGTTTAGCCAAGAAAAACTGAAACCACTGCAATGCAATGCTCCCAAGTCCTATGTCAGCCAAACAGCTTAGAAGGATACCATGGTCGATGACATCAAATGTTGCTGAAAAATCCAGGAGGACAAACAGGGACATTCTCACCCTGTCCAGCTCCTGGTGTAGGTCATCCACCAAGGTGACCAAAGCTGTTTCTGCCCCATAACCAGGCCTGAATTCAAATTGGAATGGAACCAGGGAATCCACTTCATCCAAGAAAGCCTGGAGTTGTGTTGCCACTGCTCACTCTGGGATCTTAGAGATTAGAGACTGACTGATAGTTACCTAGGGAGGTGGGTCCAAAGAAGTTTTTTTCAACAAAGGTATTATAATTGCTTCTTTTAAAGAGGTTGGAACATAGGTTGGAACAACTCTTTCAAAGAAGCATTTACAACCTTCAACACCCAGTCCACCTCTTGGCAGCTTTAATTAGCCAGGATGGACATGGGTTTGAAAGACAAGTGGTTGGCCTCACCTCCCCAAACAACTTGTCCACATCATCATGTTGAGCAAATTGAAATTCATACATCTAAACTGGACAAGTATTCAGTTGCCTCGCCAGACTCAATGTGGAGTCCACGTCAGACCAAATCTGGACAATTTTCTCTGCAAAGTATTTAGCGAATTCATCACAGCACTTTTCTGAGGGCACCTTCTCAGCAGTCTGAGGTCTAGGATGTAACAGCCCTTTAACTACCTGGAACAGCTGAAGTAGAGAAGATTGAGTTGATATAATAGAGTCAGCAAAGATTCATTTATTTGCTGCCATCACTGCTGCAAAGCAGGTTCTAAAATGGGCCTTAACCCATGCATGGTTGGATTCATCCTGAGTGTTTCTCTGCCATTGCTCTAGTCATCTACCTAAGTGCCTCATTGCCCTGAGCTCTTCAGAAAACCAAGGAGCCCATGCTATGTATCCAAGTAAAGGATGCTTGGAAGCAACTGTGTAAATTGCCCAGGTCATCTCTCTATTCCATAGATCAACTAGGGCATCAACAGAATCACCGACTCAAGCAGCTGGAAAATCCCTCTGAGCATTCAGGAATCCTTTGGAATGCATTATCTCTGAGGGCAAACCATTTTAATGGATCCACTGCTCATGCAGAGATTTGGAATCCCAGCAAATCTAAACCCTATCAGGTAGTGCTCTGGCCACGACAACAGTGTTCTTTCACCACCACCCCCCAATCCTGAGCAGCCAAAAACAGATAAAGCGTGTGGCCTGCTTCATGTGTGGCCTGCTACATGCTTGTTTTCTGCTGCTCCAGAGACTAGGATATGGAGCAATGGGTTCAAACTACAGGAAAAGAGATTCCAGCAACATTAGGAAGAACTTCCTGACAGTAAGAGCTGTTTGGAAGTGGAATACACTGCCTTGGAGTGTGGTGGAGTCTCCTTCTTTGGAGGTTTTAAAGCAGAGGCTGGATGGCTATCTGCTGGGAATGATTTCATTGTGTATTCCTGCATGGCAGGGGGCTGGAGTGGATGGCCCTTATGGTCTCTTCCAACTGTATGATTCTATGTGTAGGGCTAGGCATTACATGCGACAGGCCCTTGGTTGCCATGGAAGCCATGAAATCCTGAGCTGACCCTGATAAGGGTGCCTCAGCATAGATGTTAAAATCTCCCAACACAATAAGCTTAGGAGAGGTTAATACCTCCTCTGAGACCATCTCCAGTGGTTCAGGCAGGGGGACAGTTGGACAGTGGGGTGGATGGTACACCAGCAGAATCCCCATCCTGTCCGATAGCCCTATTTCCAGGTGTATACAGTTGTCCCTTCACATTTGCAGGGGTTAGGCTCCACAGACCCCTGCGAATGTGAAAATTCTGTGAATAAGAACTGCCCTCCCCCTCCCCCACCAAAGTGACCACGGGGCCTCTGGAGGCCCCATAGTTGCTTGTCCCTGCCTCCCCTCTCCCTCCCCAGGCCACCACAGGACTTCCGGAGGCCCTCCAGAGGCCCCGTAGTCACCTCCCCAGGCCTCCCCCTCCCTCCCAAGGCCTTCACTAGGGTCTCCGGAGGCCCCGTGGTCACCTCCCCCCTGCCACCCAAGGCCTTCATGGGGCCTCCAGAGATCCTCTGGAGGCCCTGTGGTCACCTTCCCAGGCCTCCCCCTCCCTCCCCAGGCCTTCACTGGCGCCTCTGGAGGGTCTCCGGAGGCCCCACGGTCGCCTCCCCCCTCCCTACCAAGGCCTTCATGGGGGCTCCAGAGACCCCCCCAGAGGCCTCGTGGTCACCTCCCCAGGCCTCCCCCTCCCTCCCAAGGCCTTCATGGGGCCTCCAGAGACCCTCCAGAGGCCCCATGGTTGCCTCCCCTCCCTCCCCAGGCCTCCCCCTCCCTCCCCAGGCTCCCTTGCCACCTCTTCCACCCCCGCCCGGCCTCCTAAGGTGGCAAGGGGGCCTCCGAAGGCCCCCTACCCACCTGTCCACCCCAGCCTGCTTCTCTCCCCCCCTAGAAGCAGCCACAGGACTTCTAAAGCCCTGTTGCTGCTTTTGGGAGGGCGGGGGGAGGCCCTCCCAAAACCACGAATACTCAAAACCGTGTTAAATTCGTGAATGTGGAGGAGCAACTGTACACTCAAACCTTGGAGATTGTCAGACAATTGCTGTATTCCTTCCTGGAGGAGTAAACCCAGAAGATGGTGCTAGAGGATTCCTGCTTGACCCCTTTAGCTGTTGGCCTGCAAGATCTCTCAGGCTCAGTTTTGTCTCCCATGCTAGTTAATATCTACATGAAGCCACTAGGAGAGTATTGTCCAGAATTTTGGGGTTCAGTGCCATCAGCATGTGGATGGTACCCAACTTTATTACTCCTTTCCACCACAAGCCAAAGAAGACTGCACTAGTCATCAGTAATGGATTGGACCAGGGAGAACAAACTGAAACTTAATCTAGGCAAGATGGAGGTGCTCCTGGTCAGTCAGACAGCAGATCAGGGAATAGGGATTCAGCCTGTGCTGGATGGGGTTACATTCCCTCTAAAGACACAAGTGATCCTGGATTCAGCTCCAAGCCTGGAAGCTCAGGTTTCAGCAGTGGCTAGGAGTGTATTTGCACAGTTAAATCTTGTGCACCATCTGTGCTGGTTCCTTGAGACATCAGATCTGGCCATGGTGACTCATGACTTTGATACATCCTGGTTGGATTACTGTAATGTACTCTACATGAGACCACTTTTGAAGATGGTCCAGAAAGTTCAACAGGTCCAAAGAGCTGCAGCAAGGTTGCTAACTGGATCTGGCTAAAGGGAACACACAACTTACTTGTTGCAACAGCTTTGCTGGCTTCCTGTCTGTTTCCATGCACAATTCAAAGTGCTTGTTTGGACCTATAAAGTCCTATATGGCGCCAGTCCAGGTTATTTGAAGGACTGAACCAGCCTGTGCTTTGAGATATGCTGGGGAGACCCTTCTCTTTGGAGATTTTCACACTGGGGCCAAAAGCCCCATTTCTGTCTTGCAAGCCCCTCTCCTGTTTCTGTTTCTACACTTACCTCCATTCCGTTGCAGGAATGGGCTCCCGAACTCCTTGCGAGCCAGCTGTAAATGCAGCTGTTGCAAGGCTGCCTTTATGACCAGCCGGCTGAAATCCCACTTGTTCTCGCAAGAGAATGAGTGGGAGGGAAAACCAAAAATACACCCCCCAGCTGTCAAATCAAGAAACAAAATGCAAAAATAAATTTAAAAAAACCAAGTAACCCAGTTCATGGCCGGAAGTGCTCGGCACAGACCTCCTCCCCCGTGCCTGTCATTCCAGAACAGAGATGCAGCTCTTGTTCACACACTTGTGATCCATTACAGAAACAGAACTGGGTGTTTAATAACGACTTCTCCCCATGAATACTATATCACAGGGAGATAACAGAACGGCCACACTGAGGGAACAGAACAGGGTGAACGTTGTCTGAAAGAAAAATCTTTCAGTGACCTTGTTCCATTCCTGCAACGGAACAGATTGCCTGTGTAAAAATCTCCTTTGTCAACCCACCCCTACAGGTACATCTGATGGATACACAGAAAAGGATCTTCTCAATGGCTTCCCCCCAGGCTCGGGAACTCCCTTCCCAGAGAAGTTAGACTTTCTCTGCTTTCTTTTTGTAGATAAGTAAAGACATTTCTGTTTAGACAGGCATGTGATGATTGACTATATAAAACCCGTCCAACCAAAATAACGTACTGGATCTTGCTAATTGTTTGCTGGTGGGTGTGTGCATTTTTAATGATATATGTTTTTAAATTTAGATTTTTTTATTCTTTAATCTTGTTTTAACTTTTGTATCTTGTGGATTTTTAATGATACAGAATCATAGAATCACAGAGTTGGAAGAGACCATGAAGACCATCCAGCCCAACCACCTGACATTTAGGAATACACAATCAAAGCATTCTCAACAGATGGCCATCCAGCCTCTGCTTAAAAACCTCTAAAGAAGGAGACTTCACACACTACAAGGCAGTGTATTCTACTGTGGAACAACTCTTACCATCAGGAAGTTCTTTCTAACATTTAGGTGGAATCTCTTTTCCTGTATTTTGTATCCATTGTTCTGTGTCCTAGTATCTGGAGCAGCAGAACAAACTTGCTCTTTCTTCAATATGATATTCTTTAAAATATTTAAACATGGCTATAATGTCATCCCATTTATCTTCTCTTCTCCAGACTAAACATACCCAATGCCCCAAGCTGTTCCTCATAGGGCATAATGGCTTCTAGACCTTTCACCATTTTGGTTGCCCTCCTTTCGACACGTTCCAGCTGGTCAACATCCTTTTTGAATTGTGGTGCCCAGAACTGGACACAGTAGTGAAGGTGAGGTCTGACCAAAGCAGAATAAAGTGGTACTATTACATGTTAAGGAAAATGCAACATGGGACATACAGTGAAAGAAATAAAATATGTATGTGAAAGTCACAATGACTAAGCAAGAGCAATTATGGGGCTACACAGGTGAAACTGCTAATGTAATCTAGAAGTCCTGAGAGCCAAGGACAGAGGTACTGAATACAGATTGGAAACACCTGAGAATCATTAAGTGTACAAGGTGAAATGTTGAAATACATGGGTTGGTCTTAAGCATGGGTGGAACTATGTGGACCAATCAGAATGGAAGTACACACCCACTGGGTGGAAACTAACTAGTGGGTGGTGATAAACAATGGCTATAAAATTGCAATGTTTGCCAATGTATTGTTGTGGAGTAGAGGTGGTGTAGTGTATAGAGATTGTGATTTGTTGACCATATAGTATATTTATATAGAAGAATAAAGTAGGTTTTATATAAAACTACTGAGTTGCCTGAGTGAATCCTGGAGACGTTTTGGAGACACCTGGAGAAGAGTGAGAAGGCTTGGAGAGTTTGTCAGGATCTTCAGCCTATTCTCTGAAACTCTGCTGCTTTGGAGGAAAGCATTAACCACTGATCTAAGCTGGTTGGCTCTGCTGCATAACAAGGTGGTGAGTTTGAGCCAGAGGTGAAGAGCTACAACTCCCATCATCCCTGACAAGGGTTATGGGCCCAGTTACTAGAGCACCCAGCATCCACAGAAGCTGAAAGTTCCAGAGAGTGGAAGAAAGCTTTGTGGACGATAGATCAGAGCAAGCTGCTTGTGCTGCACTGATAAGCCTCGGAAGTAAATCATTTTGTGTTTTGCTTAAGCCCAGATGGGTCGGCTGTGCATACTCAGAAGGACTGTGTCAAATTGAGTCACTGCACAAATCAAGATGGAAATTCTAAAGTTTAGTAAATTAAATAGAAACAACTACTCTACCTGGAAGATTTATGCCCAATCTCTACTAGTAAAGGAAGGTCTGTGGTCAACAGTTGAAACAGGGCTGGCAGCCGATGCTGATGAAGCCACTCAAGAGAGAGAGAGTAAAGCAAAAGCCTGTCTTTATCTCATGCTTGAAGAAGACTTAATTAATGATGTCAGAGATAAAACGTCGGCCAAGGATGTGTGGGATACCTTGCAGAGATTACACACTCCTTCAACTGCTTTTGCAAAAATGCTATGGTCTAAAAGAATATACAGGCAAAAGATGGCTAAAGGGCAGTGTGTGATAGAACATTTAAAAACAATGCAAGATTTGTTTGTGCAAGCTGAACTGAGGGGAGTGCAAATTAGCAAAGAGCAGCAATGCTACATTTTAGTAGAATCGCTAGACTCTTCGTGGGACAACATAACGAACAGCTTGCAGAACCTGCCAGAAGCTGAGCTTAATAGAGACTTAATTGTGGCCAGAATACTGGAAGAGAACCAGAGAAGAAGGTCTGAGCAGGGTGACTCAGCAAGCTTAAAGACTGTGCCAAAACAACAAACAACTCCTGCCTGGCGAACGCAGGAGGAAGCAGCCTCTACAAGGGAGCAACGGAGGTGCTTTTATTGTAAGAAGATTGGTCATCTGCAGAGACATTGTAAACATTTTGCAGCTGAGAGACGCAAGCAAGCAGAGAGCAGATGGCAGCCGCGACAGTATCAAAAACAGTCCAGACCTCCATTTTTGAGGGACAGTGGTAATAAAAAGGGGTTTGCAACCATGATTAAGGAAAAACAAAATGCAAATTCTAAATGGCTAGTTGATTCAGGAGCCACATCTTCTATGTGTAATGATATAAATTTAATAAGTAATAGAAAATCAGCTAATGTAAATGCTGTAGTTTTGGCTGACGGGAAAGAGCTAAGTACTGTAAATCAAATGGGTACTGTGTACATTCCAGGGCTAAAAGAGAATTTTAATGATGTCTTACATGTAAAGGAGTTAGAAAATAATTTGTTATCAGTAAGCAGATTAACAGAAAGAGACTACACAGTCATCTTTGAAAAGAACATGTGTAAGATAAAACTGAATAGGGAATTGCGTGGCATAGGTTTGAAAAAGGACAAACTTTATTATTTGGAGGACAATATTGATAGCTACAGGGTTGAAGAAGCTAATAACATAGAAAATATTCCAATCCACAAAGACTGCATACACGAGCTTCACAGAAAATTCGGCCATGCGAGCTTCAAATGTTTAAAGAATTTAATCAGTATGTGTCCAGATTTAAAAGTTACTGAATGCAAAAACCACTTAGATTGTACGGTATGTCATCAGGTAAAGGTCAGAGCTTTTCCAGTAGCTAAGAAAACAAAAAGAATTGTTCAAAGACCATTTCAGTATGTACATGCAGATGTCGCCCAAGCTAATTGCTTGTCCTTAGGGGGAAGCAAGTATTTCCTAGTAATTCTTGATAGGTATACAAGGTTTGCATTTGTGAGAATAATGAAAAACAAATCTGACGCTGGGCAAAGTTTAAAAGCATGGGTAAGAATGGTGGAAAGACAATTTGATAGCAGAGTAGGCACCATTATTACTGATAGAGGAGGAGAATTTTTAAATAATCAATTGTTTAACTGGTTTCAAAAGGTGGGAATAAGGCATGAAACTACAAACCCTGCTTGTCCTAGTGAGGATGGGTTAGCAGAGAAGAAAATACAAGATATAAAAAGAATTACTGCTTGTATGATGGCAGATGCAGGGGTGAAAGATAGTTTTTGGGCAGAAGCAACTTTGACTGCAATACATATCAGTAACAGATTGTATCATTCAGAAATTGAAGACATTCCCTACAGGGTATTGTATGGGAGAATGCCAAATTACAAGTACTTAAGGGTTTTTGGACAATTTGCTCATGTTTACACACCTGCTTGTTTCGGGAGGAAAGGAGAACCCAAAAGCAAAAGGCTTAGGTTTTTGGGGTATTCTGGAAATAGCTACAAGTTTCATTTGGGAGGAAAACAAGTGCAGTATTCTAGGTCTGCAAATTTCGAGAGACATGCTGGTTGGGACAAACTGCATGCCAATAAAGAAGTGTTTTTGAGATTAGGGAGTTCAAATGAGCCAGAAGCACAAACTGAACCAACCTCAGGAAACGGAGGGGTTTCAGTTAAGCAGGAAGCATCACCTAGCAGCAGTGGTAGTTCTTCCGATGATGAGATAGCATCTAGGCCTACTACTACTCGAATGACTGAAGACAAGAGATTTAGTCATAGAACTACAACTCCCAGTAGAGAAAGTGAGGATGAAAGAGACAGAACAGCAGATTTTATTCCCAGGCGTAGTCATAGAGTTAGAAAGCCTCCAGATAGGTTTGTTGTGACAAAGGCAAGAGCTTGTTTAGCAGTAGAGGAGCCTGAAAGTTTTGAAGAATTGGAAAGTTATCCTAGTGAAGAACAGGAAAGATGGTTTGATGCAATGGATAATGAGTTTGGTTGCCTGGTAAATAAAGATGTTTTTGAAATTGTTGACAGACCCAAAGACAAGAAAATAATTGGTTGTAAATGGGTATACAAAAGGAAAGAAATGCCAGATGGAAGTATCAAATATAAAGCTAGGTTAGTAGCTAAGGGTTTTGCACAACAGCAGTATGAGAACTATGATAAGACATATTCTCCAACTGCAAAGCCAGAAAGTCTGAGAATGGTTCTAGCTGTAGCAGTAAAAAGGAATTTAGTTGTAGAACATTTTGATTTTGAGACAGCTTACTTGAATGCGGTTTTTGATGAAGAAATTTTTATGGAACAGCCACAAGGTTTCGAAGAAAATGGTAGTCAGAGAGTATATAAATTAAAGAAAGCGTTGTATGGTTTAAAACAAAGTGCCAGAGCATGGAATCTGTGCATCAATGATGAGCTAGTTAAGCTAGGTTACAAGAGGAGCATTGCAGATGCTTGTGTTTATACAAAAGGAGACATAGTATTAGTGATTTATGTAGATGATTTGTGCGTAGCAGCAAAGTCAAAACAGGAAATTGAGTCAGTAAAAAGAGAATTGTCTGAGAAGTTTGTTTTGAAGGACTTAGGTGTATTGAAGTCTTATTTAGGTATTTGCGTTGAATGGACAGAAAAAGGACATTGTTTATTAAGTCAGAGAAATAAAATTGAAAGGCTGATTGAAAAGTGTGGATTACAGAATGCAAAAATAGTAAGAGCTCCAATGACAACTGGTTTTGTGTCTGAGAAAACAACTAGAGTGTTTGAGGACAAGACTCTCTTCAGAAGTATAATAGGATCTTTACAATTCATATCTTGCCACACCAGACCAGACATTTCTTATGCTGTAAATGTATTGTCTAGAAGGGTTAATGATCCAAAAATTGAAGACTGGCCAGCGGTAAAACATTTATTGAGATATTTGAAAGGAACCTTAGATAGGAAATTGATTATAAGAAGCAGTAGTTCAGATCTAGATTGTTATGTAGACAGTTCATTTGCATCAGAATTAGGAGACAAGAAGTCAGTTACAGGAATGATAATTAAATATAGTGAAAGTCCAATAGTTTGGAGAAGTAGAAAACAAACTAATGTAGCGTTAAGCACAACGGAAGCAGAATTCGCTGCTTTGAATGAGATAGTAAATGAGGTACAATGGATTAAGCAATTGCTAAATGACTTAAATGAAAGTTACAAGATACCAGTGGAAATTCTGGAAGATTCACAGTCATGCATAGCAATGGCTGAAACTGAAAGTTTGAAGAACAGAACAAAATATGTTGGTGTAAGATATCAAAATGTGCGAGACATGGTTCAGAAGGGTGAAATAGAATTGAGATATATAGAAACACAACACAACATAGCAGATATGTTCACAAAAGCATTGACAGTAGAAAAACATGAAAGGCTGACACAAATGGTTGGAATGACATTGTAAGACACATACAATATTTTATTTCGGAGGGGATTGTTAAGGAAAATGCAACATGGGACATACAGTGAAAGAAATAAAATATGTATGTGAAAGTCACAATGACTAAGCAAGAGCAATTATGGGGCTACACAGGTGAAACTGCTAATGTAATCTAGAAGTCCTGAGAGCCAAGGACAGAGGTACTGAATACAGATTGGAAACACCTGAGAATCATTAAGTGTACAAGGTGAAATGTTGAAATACATGGGTTGGTCTTAAGTATGGGTGGAACTATGTGGACCAATCAGAATGGAAGTACACACCCACTGGGTGGAAACTAACTAGTGGGTGGTGATAAACAATGGCTATAAAATTGCAATGTTTGCCAATGTATTGTTGTGGAGTAGAGGTGGTGTAGTGTATAGAGATTGTGATTTGTTGACCATATAGTATATTTATATAGAAGAATAAAGTAGGTTTTATATAAAACTACTGAGTTGCCTGAGTGAATCCTGGAGACGTTTTGGAGACACCTGGAGAAGAGTGAGAAGGCTTGGAGAGTTTGTCAGGATCTTCAGCCTATTCTCTGAAACTCTGCTGCTTTGGAGGAAAGCATTAACCACTGATCTAAGCTGGTTGGCTCTGCTGCATAACAAGGTGGTGAGTTTGAGCCAGAGGTGAAGAGCTACAACTCCCATCATCCCTGACATTACATCCCTCAATCTAGACACTATACTCCTATTGATGCAGCCCAGAATTGCATTGGATTTTTAAGTTGCCACATCACACTGCTGACTCATGTTCAGCTTGTGGTTTACTAAGACTCCTAGATCCATTTCACATGTACTGCCATCAAGCCAGGTGTCACCCATCCTATATCTCTGCCTTTCATTTTTACTGCCCAAGTGTAGTATCCTACATTTCTCCCTGTTGAAATTCATTTTGTTAGTTTTGGCTCAGCTCTCCAATCTGTTAATCCATTTTGAATTCTAATCCTGTCCTCTGGGATATTCTCTATCCCTCCTAATTTGGTGTCATCCACAAATTTGATTTTCACTTCTCTCCATGATGAAGAGGAGCCATTGGTGACTACCTTTTGGTTCGGTCAGTCAACCAATTACAACTTTCTGACAGTACGAGCTGTTCGGAAGTGGAATGCACTGCCTCGTAGTGTGGTGGAGTCTCCTTCTTTGGAGGTTTTTAAACAGAGGCTGGAGGGCCATCTGTTGGGAATGATTTGATTGTGTATTCCTGCATTGCAGGGGGTTGGACTGGATGGCCCTTGAGGTCTCTTCCAACTATATGATTCCATGATTCTATGATATTTCTCCCTTCGGTCCTCTGGGAAGAATCTGTTACAGCCTATGAAAACAAGGCTGTCGGTGACCTCCCAGAGGGCCTTCTCTGCTGCTGCTCCCAGATTATGGAATGGCCTGCCGGATGAGATCCATCTTATTACCACCTTAGACAGCTTTAAAAAGCTGTCAAGACGGATCTTTTCTGGCAGGCCTTTCCTGAATAATTATCCCGGCCCAAGACTCAGCTGCCCTTTCTAGGCTATGATTGTATGTTTTAATTTTTTTTCTTCTAAGTTATATATATATATTAATTAATGCATGTTTTTAATCCTTCGTAATTTAATATTATTTTAAGGGGTGGGTGGGCTAGGGTATTGTGAGTATGGGGTTTTTATATTGTAAGCCGCCCCGATTGCGTTGCAGAGGGGCGGGATATAAATAAATAATAATAATAATAATAATAATTATTATTATTATTATTATTGTTATATGCATACCATCTATTCCATCGCGCAAGTCATTGATAAAGATATTGAATAGCACTGGGCCCAGGACAGAACCCTGTGGCACCCCACTAGTCACTTCTCTCCATGATGAAGAGGAGCCATTGGTGACTACCTTTTGGGTTTGGTCAGTCAACCAATTACAAATCCACCTAACAGTCGCATTGTCTAGCCTACATTTTACTAGCTTAATTGCAAGAATATTGTGGGGGATCATCATCACAATCCCCCAGCCATCATGTCCTCTGACGGAGAGATTCTGGGAGTTGTGGTCCAAAAACTTTTCCAAACTCTTCCCCATCTCAGCTTTACAAGACTCTGCAATGTGACTAGAAGAATTGTCTTGTAGAATGTGAAAAACAGTCATAAGCATCTACTTTTGCAATGCTATTGATCCAATACAGGCAGCATCATTAACACCACCCACAAGGTAGTTTCCCATTGATTTCAACAATTGCTTTCACTTTCTTGAGATGAATTTAACCAGTCTGTGCTATGTCTCATGTGCTTCTGTGAAAAGTAATTCATTATGGCTTTTTCCACCACTACCACTCTCCACCCAAATCTAATCTTTAAAAGCTAAAGACAGGCACGACTTGCTGTCTGAGGAATTTTAATCCTTTCAACATAACTATGTGTGGTATTTGCCCTCATATGGTGATCTGATCCCAGCTGCACACTTTTGTATGGTTTTAAAAAAAACACAACCCTATCCAGATATATTTTGTTTTAAGTGGGTCCAGGAAAAAATTGCATGAAACTTTTTCATCCTTTGCCTTGTTTTTACACATTGTGACATATATTGTGCATGCATGTTTGCACTTGTAAGTCTTCTTTCTAACACATATTCTGGAAAATAGTGGTTTTTAAAAAAAATAATATAAAAAATAAACCCTGATTCTAAGGACATTATCACATGGGTCCCTGGAAACTATTTCTGTTGAGTAGGTGGGCTGGGCATTTGGCACATATTGGTTGGCACTTGGGACAGTCAATGTCTGGATCTGGACACATGCTAGGGCCAAGTGTCTGCAGCTGTAACTAATACAGTTGTGACCATTTTATTTTATTTTGCCAGTGGCTGGTTGTCTGTCTGTTAATTAAAGGAAGCTGGCACTTGCCACTGACCCACAAAGTTTAGCAGTACAGTTATAGAAATATAAGAAGTTACCTTATAACAGGCTGGACTATTTGTCCAGTTAGCCTGGCTTTTTATGTGACTTTCAAAAGCTTCTCAGAATTTCAGATAGCATACCTCTGAAAGAACCTTACTTAAAAAAAAAAAATAAAATGAAAATAAACTGGAGATGCTAAGAACTGAAACTGGGACCTTCTGAGTGTCAAATGCTAAGCTATGGTTACTCCTCAATCCTATACATGTTTACTCAAAGAAAAGCCCTATTATGTTCAATGGGACCTGCCCTTCCATAAGTGTGGTTTGGAATGAAGCTTCTCTCAGGGATGGGGAATATGTGGCCCTTCACAGCTTGTTGGACTGCAGTTCCCATGATCTTTCACCAGATTATGCTGGCTTGGGCTGATGGGAGTTAAAATCGAACATGATCCGGAGGGCCATACATACTCACACTTGGGAGATTTTCAGACACCGTTTAACAGTGCCTACCACAGGAGTAGGTCCCGGGAGAGGAACGGCGTTCTTGCACGGCAGGGGGTCCTTTTTGGATGCCGTCCATCTTCCGGGACCCTTTGTGGCACGTCTGTGAAGCTTTGGAAGCGGCCGCGCCATATTTTAAGCACATATTTAAGCACTTCCGTGCTTAAAATATGGCGCGGCTGCTTCCAAAGCTTCACGGACGTGCCACAAAGGATCCCGGAAGAGGGACGGCAGCATCCGAAAAGGACCCCTGCCGCGCAAGAGCACCGTTCCTCTCCCGGGACCTACTCCTGCGGTAGGCACTGTTAAATGGTGTCTGAAAATCTCCTTGGTGTTAAGTCCACCATAGTTTGTTAGAGCACAGTGCATGCACACAACTTTGTGTGTGGGTTTGGCCATCCATTTACTTCACTATGGCAGACAGTTCCATAACTACCATGGATTATGTGCACAGAACATTCTTCCATGGCACTGGAAAGCCTTTCCATGACTTCCCATGAAAGTTCAGTTTGTGCACTGGCACTTCTGAGCACAAACAGAAAAGATGGACTGAGAAGCACATATGTAATGGATGTCCTCTAAAAGCTTCATAAAATATTGCCAGTACTTCTCTATTATAGGGCTTTGTTTCTTTTCAACTTCTGGTATGCAGTTAAGTTGAGGTGCAATTAGTCTCCTAGGACCTTTGGTATATTACAGGTGCACATTTTTCTGATATATATAGACATCTGTGTGCCATACCACCACTCATGGCCATTTTATAGCCATTGGATGGCACTAACCAATAGCATTTAGTTAGAATATTAAAGAAAGCTAGCTTTTAACAACTCATTCAGGAAAATACAAGTTTACAAGTTAATATTTTTTTAAAAAGATCATATTGTTAAAGACATGTGGGAATTCTTGTGCATGGGTGTTGGTTTAAGTAGCTATTTAGACTGTAAAAACAAAACAAAATCCTTTCTAACTTTTTAAAGAAATGTGATGATAAGTCTTGGGGATATTGAAAGTACATGTGGAATACATCTCTCTCTCTCTCCCGCAACATCAATTCCCATCTGTTTGTTTCAAAAGAATTCTGCCAAATTCTGTTCTTGGTTTGCAAGAACCCAAACTGAGATATGCTCAAGAATTTCTTTGCAACTACAGGGCTTTTAAGAAAAAAATGAGAATCTTCTTAATAGCATTTCTCTGGCATCAAAAATTTTACATATCACCTATTTCTTACCCTTGAGTACATGGTAGAAAAGACATAATAACCTCATAAGCACTTTAACTTTAGCATAAGCTTTTCTGCAATTGGTGCAGTGGACTGGAATCCATAAAAGCTTAAGGCAAATAAACTTTAAGATGCCACAAGACTCCATTGGTTTTGTTATCACAGACCAACATGGCTACTCCCCCTGCCCATCTCCCATGGGAGGAAAAGAGCTTTGATAAATCTTCTAAAATCTGATTTGAAATCCTCTCCAGGTGGCAAGGTACCAAAATATGTGACCAAATCTATGAAGGATTTCCTTAACCTTGGCTTCATTTCAAGGTTATGCAGTACTAGTTGTGCAAGATAGTGGGGTGAATTATATTGTTTCTGAGCAATTCATGTAAAAACACCATTAATTTTTAACCCAAACTTCAGCTTTCATTTCAAGAAAACTTTCACTCTACCCCACTCTGGTAGAAAGGCAGCATATAAGATAGATAGATAGATAGATAGATAGATAGATAGATAGATCTGTGTGTGAATGGCAGCCATGTCCTGATATCTGGGTTGTTCCTACATTTCCAGCTATATTGATGCTTTCCTGTAACTGCCTGGTGCTCAGCTTATACTGTAGTTCTTTTGCTGTGCTTGCTTCTTTCCCAGTGTCCTTTCATTGTTTTAGTGTTCACATAATGGGTGGGGGGAAGGTTCACCCCTCATTTATTTATTTATTTGAAAATTTATATCTTGCTCTTTATGATGGAATCTCAGGGGAGCTGAAAATATAAACAATTTGAAACATTTCCAGATTAACAAGAGAAAAGCATAGTGAACAAGACAATAGTTAAAAGAACGTTAAAAGCCACAGTAGTTTAAAACCACACACATCTGTAGGCTTTCATTAAAAGCCAGGTTTTGGCTTAGCACTGGTGTTATAACTCACCCCTTGGAGGATGATTCAGAGGAAGAAGAGGAAGACATCATAATTCACCCCCTGGGCAACCCAGTCAAAGAGGAGGAAAGGGCAGAGTGCCAGGAAGCTGCTATTCCTGATGATGAGTCAGAGGTGGAAGATGGCACACGCCTCTGTCCTTTGTTGAATGGGGGAAGAGAGAAGTGCTGGGCTCACTGAAGGTTAAATCTAAGACAGTAATGAATTAGGCCCTGGGTGTTGTTTAGATATCTGGGTATTAATCTCCCAGCAGCTCCTCTGTGTCTTTCTTGTTTGCAACTGCCTTGTCTGAGTGATTGACAGAACTCTGGTTCTCATGTGGTTTTTTTAAACCTTGGACTGGTTAGGCTTTGAGGATTTTGTTTATTCCTTGCTGGCTCTTACATTTGGATTGCTGACTTGTTAACAACTCTTGAACCCAGTTGGGCTTCTCCCTGCACCTTGCTCAGATAATCCATGACTGACTTGGGCTGGACTGATGATCTGACAGCCCTGACACACCCACGCTTGCTGCCACAGGTGCTTGCTGGCCTGTGTTCAAGACAACTGGAAAGAAACTGATGTTGGCCCTGGGTTGACTTGCAAGGGGAGGGCAGTCTGCAATTGGGGTGCCACAACCAAATTGAGCGGGGTTGACTTTCAAGGGGAGGCCATTCCACAATTGGGGTGCCACAACCAAACAGGGCCTTTCTGATGTCTTCCTACTTCATATTGCTCCTACTGATGGGACACAGAGGATGGCACTTCCTTCAGGCCTCAGTCCTTCAGCAGGTATATATGGGGACAGGCACACCATCAAGTATAGATGTTGCACACCATTTTACTCTTTAAATATTATAACCAGCACATTGAATTCAGACCAGAAGCAACTTTAGCCAGTGCGGATCCTTTATGACTGGCATTATATGTTGTCTATGCGGATTTCATTGCCATATCATGTCTCGCCTGCAGCCTTCTAAAAGCAATAGCTGATGGAGCCACCGCACAAGCTGGGCTGGTTCATCTCAAAATCTCGATTATGCAAAAAAGCCCTACACACACACAACCACCACCATCACTGCCACCCTCTATTACTACTAGAAATACTGCTGTGACAAAAAAAGTAAAAATCCTTCAAGTAGAATGTTGATGCTTCCAAGTTATATTGACTTGAACTGCAGTATACACTGTGGTAATATTATATGATCAATGGTAGAATTACTATTTGCTAGAGCCATAGATAGAATCTCCAGCCCCTTCTACATAGGAAAGTAAATAATCAAAGTCTTCTTTTCATATTCCTTAAATCCCTTAGGGCTATGCCTAATCTATAGTTCTGGACAGCTCATGTTGGTTCCTCCCTGCAATGACCCCCTAGAAAGTTTGCTTTGGAAACCTTCCAGCTGTGCTCACATTGGGCCTTACCCTGGGGAAATTCCTCACCACTTAAGATTCCATCCATTCTTTGTTTGTTTTCTCTTTTTGGCCCAAGGCTTGTGAAATTTTCACAACGTTTCCTTTCCCTGGCCAAAACATTACATATTGATCCCTCTCCCCACTCCTTAACAACTGTTTTAAACTCTAAAGTGTGTCTTATCAGAGCTTAGAAATGTTATGTTTTTGGACTACAACTCATGGAATTCTGAGATAGCATTATTATATGGCTGGGGTTTGGGGAATTGTAGTCACAAAATGTAACTTTACTAAGCTCTGGCCTCTTAAAGCACCAGTGGGAAATTTTTTTCTTTAGGGCAGAATCCTTTGGAGCCACTTTCTGGCAACAGAAAAAGGAGAATCTGGCAGGAAGAGAAGCAAGAGTTGCACCCACCCTCTGTTGCTCATACCTGCCAACATTTCATAGATAAAAACTGGGACTCATGAGACTGAGTAATATCAGAGTGTGCTCAAAAGGTTGTGGTTAGGCAACATGGGGGCAAAAATTATTAATAAGGAAGAACACACAACACACAACATTATTTTAAACAAAGAAACCCTGGAATTTATGTACTGAGTCTAGGAAAGACTGAAAGAAAGAGAAACCCAACCAATAGATACAATATGCAGCATGTGTGGATGCATGCAGAGAGCATGATTAATAATAAATATAACATTACATAATACATTATTGTAATATCAGAATGCCTTTTTCAGACCTGCTCAGAATTACAGCTTTTTCTCAGAACCATGGTCACTGCATGAACTCTGTTCGCATCCACCTTCTCTGCCCAGTGCACATCACATCAGGGCAAATCCAAAGCTGGGAGAAGCTGCAATAGTTTACTTTTGCCCAAGCCTACTGGGAAGGGCTAGGAGAGTCCACACCCTACACTTCTCCCTTCTGCTGAATTAATTGAGTGCAAAATACTTTTCTACTTTGGACTCAGCAGCAATTGAAGTAAGCCAAGGGTGAAGGGGGAAAGCAGAGGAAAGAGCAGAACTGAGACATTTTAGAAGCAACTAAGAAAGTGTTACAGCAAAGGACTAACTGAGCTGTCCCTTCCAAACCGAAAGTTGGAGGATATGCTCACTTTCTCTGTGTGTCACCTCTTTTCTCTCTCTTTCTCTCCCCATTTGTGACTGTTCTTTTTTCTTCCCCCCTTCCTCCTTTCTCAGTTAATTCTCTGAACAGTGACAAATCACTCTTGCCAACTAATCACTTGTACAGAATTTTTAGAATTAGGCTGAGGGACAGATGTTGCCCATCTTACAGTCTCTAGTACTCCCCTTCAACTCCTGCACTCTGTCTCTCTCTTGCTTCAGATTTTCACCGAGAAAGGAGAGAGATATTCTATGTGAGGCATAGGAGTTCTCTGTCTTGTGGCAGTGGCTTGTTCAATCACTTCCAAGAGAGGTTAGAATGTGGCACCAGTCTAGGTGTAGAGGGAGTAATAACTTAATGCAGAGTCCCAGGGGTTATTGCTCCATTCCTATCCACCTATGCATGGAGGAGACATAATCATGACTATGGGCTAAGATTTTAAGAAGTAGAGCTTGGAAAGGTTACTTTTCTAGGATTACAACTCCAGGTATCTCCCCTGGGAGGCATGGTGGGTTGGAGAGTAATAGTCCAATAAGGAATCTTTCCATGGTGTCTTAAAGAGGAACCAGCACATCAGAACTTTTGAGAGGCCCTTCAGTGTCCACAAAAAAGTGATTCAAGTGTTTGTGAGACCAACCAGAGTGACAACTGAGGCCACATGAGAGACTACAGGGACTGGCCTCTCATGAGGCAATGCAATACATTAAAACTGAAAGGGAAAATCAGCATAGGATTTATTGGATCCCGGCCATTTCCCACAAACCTGTCATTCTATTTCACATAGATTTTGGAATGTAAACCACTATGACAGAAGTAGCTAAGCAGGTAACTCAGCACAGTGAGGCTATTACCTCAGGAGATATGGAGAGAACAGTGGCAGCAATACCTTGTCTATGCTCCTCTGTTGAGGAACTGGCATGGCTTACTGATTTCAGTGTCAGAAGGGCTCTAGAAGGCCAGGGTTTCAATCACACTCTAAGCCTCAGAGGAAGGCAATGGGAAGCCTCCTCTGAAAAAAATCTTCCACAAAAGCTAAGATACAGTTGCCATAAGTTAGAGTCAACGTGAAGTAGAATCATAGAATCATAGTAGGGATCTAAAGAATATTAAAAAAAATTAAATGGTTGAAAAATGTGTTTCTCGAATCTTAAGCAATCCTAAAGAGAAGAATCCTGGACTGATGAAAATCTTTGCAGTTTGGGATTATTCCACACAAAATTTGCATGTGCTTGGGTGTGTTTTTTTGGTCAGAAAACAGGATTTTCTCCACAGAAAACAATACCTCTATGCAGAAAATGCTATTTTAATACATACAAAATGCTGTAGTTGGGGACTTCTGTAAAATAAAATAACCCCCCACACACAATTGTGTGAATTTCTGTGCAGAAAATACAATGTTTTTTTTTGTTTTTTTTTTTTTTTGCGTGGAATAAGTCCTGAAATGTGAACAGTCTTCAAAAATTGCAGTTCTTGAAGACTTTCTCTCAGGAGGATGAAAATTGTGAAAATTACTCAATGTTCCCTTCAAGAAGAAAATTAATGAAGGATTACATTCCTAACTTGAAGGCATAAAACAATAACTCCTCCTTCTGTTGGAAGACATGGTTTTGTATTTCAGGCAACCTGTCCTGCACCCACTAAGTTAGACAGTTGCTTGCAAGTGTGGTTGTAAGGATGTTGTCCCCTCATGGGTGTTGAAATAAAACTCAACTGCCAGTCTAGTGGAACAGTAGCAATTAGGTGGAGTAGTGGGTATGTGTATTTGGGGGTGGGATGGTGACATCTTACCTCAGGTTAACCTTGGAAAAGGTTGGGTTTTTTTTCTTGCTGCCCAGCTGGCTGGGAGATTATCCAAAAGAGTAATGTTCCCAAGTGTTGATTTAAGGCAGCAAAGTATTCTTCAGCTGGCCTTGATGCTGAAGCAGATCCTTTACAGATCTGTTTGTGAGAAATATCACAGTATACAAACATTCTGGGCTCCCCATGTGTGGAGGAAAGAATCTTGCCTTTTGAACTGGAGTCTTGCAGTAGCTGCTTACATTCTGGGGGAATTCTTCTCCTTCTCCACTTAAGATTCCATCCACTGTTTATTTCCCTCTTTGGCCTGAAGCTTGTGCAATTTTTACCACATATTTTTTCCTGGCAGGCACAGAACATGTTGATTTTCTCCAGAAATAGATCTTTGAACTCTGGTAGCCTTGGCTCCTGATTTGCATTGGCATCAGTGGGAGCAGAGCTGTCACACAGAAAGAAATCCGTGCTTGTTTTCCCAATTAAATGCTTCAAATTTGTTTCTAATCTGGAGCGCACATGATGCTTAAGGAAAAAGAAACGTGAAATAACTCTAAGCTCTACTAGGCTGTGGATACAAATGTCATGGCTTTCGGCAGCCGAGCAAAAGCTCGCTTTCAGCAACACCTTTGCCAAATTTCTGTTTACCATGGGAATAGAGCAGGAAATCACTCAGACTGTTAGAAAGTTGATGTTTCTGAGAAATGGAATTAATTGACTATCTGGGGTATGAGTTAGATAAACCAAGCCTGTCAGGCAACTTTGAAGACTTACAAAATGCTTCAAAAACATCTCTAAAAAACGATAGCATTGTGGAACCAGTGAGTTTGCTTCTGTTCCTTGCTTTGGGCACTATTCATTATCTATTCCTTAGTATTTAACCTTTGTCTATACGAGGGGGGAGGAATATGAACACATCTGAAAAAAACAGGCATTTGCAATGATGCAACCTGTCTTCATGGTCAAAAGAGCTCCCCTAAACTCCATATGAGCCCTAGCCAGGATGGCAGCCATGAGTGATTTATTTATGATTTTAAAGCTGCTGCCACCAATTTTTTTGAATAAAGTTTCCCATGGTGCTCAGAAGTGATAGTTCACATTTTGTAAGAACACAGCTTGATCAACTTACCAGACCCTCACTTAGCTGAAAATCCACCATGGTGACTGCAGGTTCTTTCCTTGTTTGCTAGCCCCACCTCATGCTTGTCCAGCCAATCAGATTACACTACTTGTTCGTATCTGTGCGAATGTGAGTGTTCAAACAATTGCACATTCGCATGTCATATGGAGCTTTTAAAAAAATCTGTATGAAGCCCCAGATGTGACGCACAAGGACTTTGCAGTGGATTTGGCTGCCTCCCTTCCAAATGACACATATATGTGTGAATGGCCATATGAACGGATCGCCTTCCATTTGCATGCCATTTGTTTATTTTATTTTGACCGTATAGACAAGCCCCCTGTTACTCTTTCATTGACCAGCAGAAAGACAGCTAAGCAGCCATAACCTTTCCTTTAGAGCTGTTGCAGTATATTGGTGCTCAGTTGCACCTCAAGGCCTTTGTTGTTACATCTATGTACTGTGCACAAGTAGCTTGCAGTGTGACATGCCCAGTATGAAAAAATAGTGTGTATCACTTAATAGTGTGCATCACATTATCTCCACAATTGGAAGCTGGTCTCAAGCATCTTTCTCAGCATGGCAATAAAAAAGAAGGCCCTAAACATGTCTTTTCGAATGGGATACCCTACCAGACCCATCTTGTCTAAACAGAGGCTGTGTGTCAGATCCAGCCAGTGTGCTGGAAAACAGCTTCTGTCTTCATGGTTGGTGGTCAGAAGCCTGAAAGCAGTGGCTCCTAATAACCCAACATCATATCAAAGCTGGGACAAGAATGCCAGTGAAACAAGACTGTGCCCCAGCTCCCTGCAGTATGTTTAACAATATATTCTTCCACCACCAGCAATTCAAAATGACATTTTTTAAAAAAGCTTCCTTTAAAAACCTTACCCCAGTGCCACAGAACGTTATAATAATAAGAGCAAACATGTAATAAAATTGTTTTCTATGTTATATAAACACACTGGAGGATGTTTAACAATTTGTTGTTTTGAAAGAGCCCCGGGGCTGACCTCTGACTTATACGTTTGTGCAGCTCATACTTATAACCATCTGTCATCGTTTAGTTCCTTGACTCTGCACCATGGTGGCCTGGGTGAGTTTTACAATTATCAGCTGTTGTAACTTGGTATATAAATGGCATGAAACACAGAAAGAAACCCTGGATAATAAACTAATCTATGCTTCTCCAGTTTTAACTTTTAGCCCAGTAAGTGTGCTGCTCCTTTTGTGGTTGCGATAAAAAGCCATTTAATCTGACAAACATATACTTAAATTGATCTAGTCTTATTGATCTAAACAGCATGGGGTAGACTTTGAGGGACAAGCTGGCTGGTTTGTTTCAGGCATCATCCTGCAAAGCTAAGCCTTGAACCGGACCACTGCAAAATAATTGAGGAAAGCCCGGATAGCACTCAGAAATACAGAAGCAACCTGGTGCAATATAAACTAATAACTTTAGTGACACACACATATATAACTACAATAATAAATAAAGCATGAGAGTACAGACTTTCAAGCACATGGACATGACAATATTTATATATAGAGATATTTCAAGCATCCTTCTTATATCATCATGACTGCTCCAATCTGTTTTACATGAGAGTGATAAGGAAGTCCAAGCTAGAGCTGAATGATGCAGGTGAAGATGAATAGTTCACTATGAAGGTAACTTAATCAGGAACAAAGAGGACAGTTTTTCCCTGGTATTTGAAACTGTTTCATCTTAAAAGACTCCTTCAGCTTCTTAAGCTTCTTATTATTAGCTATATACCATCAGAAGTTCATAACAAAACAAACCATTCCATTACACATTATAAAGCCAAATAAGAAAATGTAATACTACTTATAAGAACAAAATGTTATGTCATTCTCTCACCTTTGTTGTGAGCAACAGGAAGGTGTTATTCCCTATGACCTGTAAGGTATTATAAAACATCCCTGGTTGCTGTTCAGGGTCAGGGCTGCAGAGAGGCAGATCCTCTTGTACATAGCTGATAAAACTATATATTCCATTATAAAAAGTGTTGATATTGAATACCAGTATTTAAACCAAATGGAGAATAATTTTGTAAAAAATAAATCCAAAAAGCTTCACATCTAAGCACTTGTAATTGGTTGTCCATATATGTTTGTTGTGGTACTACCTCTATTACAAAGATTTTTTTATAAATTCTGGAGAGTATTGGAAATTATTACAATGTTCTCCCAAAGGTGAGTCTAAATTATTATTATGGATTTTGCTCTTATGTTCACTAATTCAAATCCGCGCTTGTCTAGAAGTTTGTCCCACATATAGTAACTGACAAGGACATATGATAACATAAATTACATTAGCTGTAGGACAGCTAGAGAAATTCTGAAGTTTAATGGACTTGTTCATGGATGGATGTTGAAATATCTTAATAATGAGTGACTGAGCACAACATTTACATCTACCACAACAAAAATGGCTTCTTAATGTAGGAAGTGGTTTTTGAATCTTATTAAAGTCACTGTGTACTAAAATATCTCATAAACTAGAAGTTCTCATTGCACTATAATAGGAGGATGGGAACATCCTGGTATACTGCTCAAAATATGCCAGTGTTTTAATATAATCCATTTAATCTGATAAGAGTGATTATTATATGGAGAAGCCAAATGATTCTATCTGGAGCATTGCTAGTGTATGACTTAAATAAGTCTGTGCTAGGTCTAGACAAGGCCCTATGAAAAGACTTGGTGATGACTCTCAGAGGATATCCCTGTGTCTCAGCTTGTTATCCAGTAGGTATGCCTCTCTCGTAAATTGTAATAATATAAGGAAGCTGTCTAGATTCAATGAACTTTGTATCCTTCATGTATCTTTGGTGATGTTCCATTAGTTAATTATATTAGGAGGAAAAAACCTACTTTGCATCTTAGCCAGAGCCTGTTTTTGTTCTCAACACTTTAGAGACATCATTGGTTTTACTAGACTCTGGTTAGATCATATAGCTGTGTTTTAGCTAGCTATGATGGCTGAGATGGTATCCTACACTTAGCAAGGAAGAGTCTAACTAGGAAAGTGTGACAAGCAAGATCCATCCCCCAACTCCATTTTTGTCCAACCCATACCTGCGTGATGAAACACAGAAATACAGGTAGACCCCTGTATCTGCAGGGCATACATACTGAGCCCACCGAACCCCGTGGATACCTGAAACCATGGATAAAAGGGAACCCTATTATTTTCAATGTGATGAACACTGGAAGTTGAACATAGAATCATATTGGAGGGCCTAGAAATAACACATTTTTGGGGGACGTGGATAAGTGAAACTGGATACTGAATCCATGTATAGGGGGTTGATTTGTAGATGCAAAGTGTGGTTGATAAATATGCAGTCTTGTAATGTGTTCCATAAAAGGAAGAAAAAGATGCACTTATCGATGTGCTCACCTCTGGAAAATGTGCAAAGAGCACTCTAAAATGTGCACAGGCATGCTTTAATCCATGAAGGGATGTGCATACTTACAGTTTTTTCTTCCTATAAACAGAAGAAACTACATCGAGGCAGCATAGAATGAATTTTGAAATGGGATAAGGTAGAAATGCATGGAAATGAACTTGACAGAACTGCCCCTCCCTATTATGCATCCTGCTGACCACGGTTCTTAGAAAGGAATGCTGTGATCCCTAAAAGTCAGCATGGATTTTTCAAAAACAAGTCGTGCCAGACTAATCTTATCTCTTCTTTTGATAGAGTTACAAACTTGATAGATGAAGGGAATGCTGTGGATCTAGTGGATCTTGATTTCAGTAAGGCTTTTGACACGGTCCCCCATGATATTCTTGCAAAAATGTTAGTAACCTGTGGGCTAGACAATGCAACTGTTAGGTGGATTTGTAATTGGTTGACTGACCAAACAAAGGGTAGTCACCAATGGCTCCTCTTCATCCTGGAGAGAAGTGACCAGTGGGGTGCCACAGGGTTCTGTCCTGGGCCCAGTGCTATTCAACATCTTTATCAATGATTTGGATGAGGGAATAGAGGGTATGTGTCTCAAGTTTGCAGATGACACCAAATTAGGAGGGATAGCTAATACCCCAGAGGACAGGATGAGAATCCAAAATGACCTGAACAGATTAGAAAGCTGGGCCAAAACTAACAAAATGAATTTCAACAGGGAGAAATGTAGGATACTACACTTGGGCAGAAAAAATGAAATGCAGAGATATAGGATGGGTGACACCTGGCTTGATGGCAGTACATGCGAAAGGGATCTATCTAGGAGTCTTAGTGGACCACAAGCTGAACATGTGTCATGCCCTCCCCTGGATTCTGGGTATTAGAGTGGAATCCATAGAAGGCCCTGACATGAATTTGGTTCCTGGACTGATTTCCCAGCCTGCTTGGGCCTCTCAGTCCCTGGAATACAGCCAACCTGCCTTTAGCCTGGGAATGTTTCTCCTCTTGAGACTTTAAGGCTGGATCACCGGGGCGCATCTCTCCCCCCTCCTCCCCCTGCCTACCGTTCTCACACTGGAAGGATTTATCTATTGTCTGTGGTTGTGGTAACTTTAGTTCTGGCTTTTACATGTTACCAGAATGCAGTGCCTTACTCAATAAAGGAATCTTGTTGAGTTAATGTGAATGTATTATTGGTGTATCACAACATGAGTTAGCAGTGTGATGCAGCAGCTACAAAAGCCAATGCAATTCTAGGCTGCATTAATAGGAGTATAGTGTCTAGATCAAGGGAAGTAACAGTGCCACTCTATTCTGCTTTGGTCAGACCTGGAATATCAGATTAAACTGATGTGCATTGCCAGTCACTAGCTGTTGTCTGGATGGGCATTGGGAGCACCTAATTGCATTGGTTTCAATGGGCAATGGTCATTTTGCTGGCTTCCCCATGTACTAACATCAGTTCCTGTGCAGAAAGTGCTGTTTTCTCTGCAATACAACCATGTGCAAAATCTGAATGAGTTCCAAATTGTAGATAGACATCCAAAACTGCATGGTTTTCAAAGAGTTTCTCACAGCAGGAAGGAAATTGTAAAAGTTACCCCTTGCTTCCTTTGAGAAGAAACTTAGTGAAGAATTACATCACTAACTGTATATCATCATCACAGCAACTTTGCCATACTAGTCACTTAGGACCTCTAGCTAAATGGAATCCTACAAATGAGATTGATTTCCCCAAGACCACAGAATTATGATTATGGCTAAGATGGGACACATTGGTATCTACCAGACTCCCATAAGGGAGAATTCTACAAAACTGGTAGCAGACGCTACTAGCTGAAGAAGATAGTTGTCTGACTTTTTTCTGCTGAAAGCCAGGGTTTTTTGTTTTGTTTTACCAAGCTATGTTTAGTGATGAATCCCAATGTTATCTCTTGAAAACCAAAAGCATGCCAGAAAGGGTTGTCTAAGCTTATCATCCCTAGCCTCCCCATGAGGTGAATGGGATCTGCAGTCCAACAACATCTGGAAAATCCAAAGATTGCCCCATGCACTACACTGATGTGCCACCTCCACTCCAACTAGCTCTGAAGATGTTTGGGAATGCCTCCCTTGTTTTAAATGTTTTTGGCTTTACATGTGACAATGCGAGGAAACTTGAGGGGAAATTCAGTATTTATAACCAATGAATTCTCAAAACACAGAACAGTACTAAATCTTCCATGTATACAAGAAACCAAAAGTGAAGAAAATACAGATACAGACTAAATTAGCAGCATTATCTTAGTAGGAAGAGGAAATTTGATCACAGTTAGAGTTTAAAAGCATACAACAAAAATTTTTAAATCTTAATTATCCTATTGAAAGATGCCCAGTTCTCAGATCTACTGAATCTCAAGCAGCCAATATATTTCATAAACTCAGGGCAGGAACAGAGAACTGACTTTCACCTGTTGAGGACAGCCTTGCCTCTGAAGGCACATGCAGCATTCTGGACCTTATTGATGCGTGAATTACCTATGTATCTCAGGGAAATACATATGAAAGAATTTCTCATGTATTTCTACATGTCTGTGCTAAAGTTGGGCTTCCTGCCAAAATTGGTTGGACTTTAAATTTTCCTCATAGACTGCACTATATTCTTAGTTTCCCAGAATACAATGCAGAATAATCTCCATATTCTAAGCTGCAGAATTTCAAAGAACACTGTCACAGGAAGCAGGAGAAAATGCACCCTTTACAGGACTTTACAATTGGATCCCTATATTTGGCCCTTGGCTTTTCTTGGCAAGATTTATTCAGAAGAGATTTGCCAATGCCATCCTCTTAGAAAGAAAGAGTGTGACTTGCCCAAGGTCAATGTGTGGGTTTCCACAGAAGATCAGGAACCTTATACATGTGATGATTTGGGAAAGATCCTTAGACCCAAAGGATTTGAAATAAAACCCATGTTTTAACTGGGTGCTGAAATGAAGGTGGCTTTGACATCAATCAGGTCTCCAAGTGGAAGGCCTTCTACAACTGAGGCATCATAACAGAAAAGGCCCTCTCCCATGTCCTCCTATAGTGTATTGATCCCACTGGTGGGACACAAAGCACAGATGGGCGACATAGGGAGAGGTACTCCTTCAAGTATTAAGGTTCCAGGTCATTTAGGACTTTAAATGTCATCACCAGCGCATTATTATCATTGTTGTTATTGTGGTTTCCCACTCCCCCACCCCCAGTTTGGAACTCAAGGAAGCTTACAAAAGTTTAAAGAGATAGCAGTTAAAATTCCAGTCTGAATTGAGACTAGAAGTGTATTGGGAAGTTCAGAGAAATTCCAAGCAGTAACAATTGGATTTCGGCCTAAGGCTACAATCCTATAACCACATACTCTTAAATAAGGATTTACCTTTGAGTAAGCATACTTGCCATAGGTTTGCACCATAAAACTAATTTATCTTTTTGTTTTGTTTTCCCCCTCTATATTGACATAAAAGTGATGCACCCATTGAATGTTGAGAAGAATCTGACAGCTAGCATTAAAGGTAAGTGATGTCCACCGGGAAAACTTGGCAGCTTACTGTGAGGCCTTGCAGTGTTTTTGTTAGGCTGCTTCTGCCTGTGTAAGGCCAATCACAAATCCAAGTGTTCAGCTCCTCTTATGGCATGGCCTATGTACATAGGAAATTGCCTAACTTCTTCCTGATATTTAAGTTTTTTTCCCCACTCAGAGGGAGATTTTAATATATAGAACATTCTCAAAAATGTGGCTTCCCCATATCCATTGTAAAGTAACATGTAGAAATCACTCAGTGTTTCATTTTATGAGGCCGTTAATTGGCTTTCTGAACTTTCTTAAAGAAAGTGGGCAGGAAAAAAGTTTCCACATTGAAGGGAAGAATAGTTTTGTTTTGTTTTTTAAAGATCCCAATGGATTTTAAAGGACTTTTAAAAAGTGGTTGTTCTTGTTTTTTGAAGTCAATAAAGCAGGGTTTGACTTTTCAAAGAGATGAGTATTTTAGGGCCAGCTTGGTAAATCTCTAGACCTATATACTAAGCTGTGGGCATGTGGGAAGACTCATTCCAATGATATGGCAGCTTCAGTATTAGATACATGGTTGCACTATTAGGTGAAAACCAAACACTCTGTTTTTTCCCTCTTTTGAAAATGGGAAACTCCAAATTAGATGCAAAATTAACTTTAGCTAACTGGAAACAGAATTCAAAGATGCAAGTAATCTAAATTTAAGTTTCTGAATTTGGATAACATTCAGTCCCTTTAGATTAGGGGTGGGAATTATGCAATCCATGGGCCACATGAGTGGCACATGGCCCTCATATATCATTGGACTGCACATCCCATCAGTGTCATCCAGTATACTGAATTCTGAGGGATTATGAGAAATGTAGCTTGGGTGTATTCTTAGGACTTTATCATACCAGGCAGTCATCTTACAGTAATCCCATTTTGGAAGGAAACGAAAACAAGCTGCCCGGAGATTCTCTGATATATGGTGGGGTATAAATATTTAATAAAGTAAATACTGGTAATGAATTAATCATAAATTAAGCAGGATACCTTAAGTAACAGCTACAGTTGAATAGAGGATACAGTTCAAAGAAAAAGAACCAATTCTATCAAATGTTTAAAATATTAAGATGCTCAAGCCCTATATTAATCAATAGCAGTGAGTGCACACAGCTGCACACTTCATGGCTGCACACTTACATGCTTGCATGCATGTGCCATCATTGTGTTATATGGGACATGGCCATCCATGGATGCTCCAATCCACAGATGGCTAGCTTGTCAATATGGCGGGCACACTTTATAAACACACATACTTTTCAAGGCAGTGCTCTTGCTCTCAAATCCCCCCCTCTTGCTCTGAGGACTGAAGAAGGGGGTCCAGGCCCTGAAATCTAGGAACCCTAAGAGATCGGGCGCTTTTCTGTTTTTGTGAAAGACTAGATAGCTTCATATGGGAGCAGGTGGTTTCTGTATTCATCTGTTCAGCTTTTGAAGGACAGTGCCAACACTTTCAATCAAGCCTGCAAATGAATACAGTCATCCCTTCACATTCATGGGGTTTAGGTTCCCCAGACCCCCGCAAATGTGAAAAATCCGTGAATAACAACTGCCCTCCCCCTCCCCCGCCAAAGCGACCATGGGGCCTCTGGAGGCCCTATAGTCGCTTTCCCCTGCCTCCCCCTTCCATCCCCATGATCGCCTTCCTGGCACTCCCCACTCCCTCCCCAGTAGTCACATTGGTTTGGGAATTCTTCCAATTGTACTCCAAAAAGAAACTGTTTGAGGGTCTGTGCCAGATGATATTCAGGCAGCAGCCTTTTACACAAGCTGGAGTTTGACTATTTTAAGAGGTAGCCTAATAGAAAGCATTTCAATAGTCTAATACTGTTGGACTCCTTTTGATGAATTCCAATTCCATTCTTTGGCTAGGTCACTTGGACATATTGCTTGCAAAGCTTAGAGATTCAGTGGATATTTTGGACCAAGACATGATAAGCCCGATAGATAGGAAACTTGGTTGGAAATGGTGGCAGTGTGCCTGTTTCATTAGGTATGAGATGTCTAATTGTCAATTGAAATACAGATTGAGTATCTGTTATGTGAAATGCTTGGGGCCAGAAGTGTTTGGATTTTTGATATTTTTTTGGTGAGGGGGGGGAGTGTTATGGAATATTTGCATATACATAATGGGATATCTTGGAGATGGGACCAAGTCTAAACACAAAATTCATTATGTGTCACATACACCTTATACACATAGCATGAAGGTAATTTTATAAACAATATTTTTTAAAATTTTGGGCATGAAACAAAGTTTGTGTACACTGAACCATCAGAAAGCAAAGGTGTCACTATCTCATCCCCCCCATGTGGATAATTTTGGATTTTGGAGTATTTCAGGTTTCTGGATAAGGGATACTCATCCTGTATTCAGTGCTTGAAAGATTCTTGGATGCAGAGTTGTTGTTTTTTTTTAAATGCTTTCCTGGGTAACTCTCTCTCTCTTTTGTAATAGCAAAGTTGGCCTTTTTTGTTATTGTTATTGAACACATAAATTGGCAGAACCTTCTCACGGATTAACTCACAGCTAGTCACTCATCCTTCACTGTAATGCAATGTAGCATTTTTATCTTCTTTTATCCTGATGAGATTCTAATTGTTCATAGAAAACTTAGCCTGAAGGGGCATTTTAGTGAAGATGAAAAGAGCTCTTGTCTTTTCCATCTCTCTGAAACCCAAATGCTTGTTTTATTGTTCTGAATTTTCAAACCTTTTTCATAGTTACCATCTTGAATAGGTGTGTGTGTGTGTGTGTGCGCGCGCCTGCATTCTCTTTTGATATTCCTGTTTATTGCTCAGGAAAGCAGCTCATAAAAAAGGTTACCCATCTTCCGTGCCTCTTTTCTTAACATTCACAAGAGAAGAATTTTTATTCCCTTTTATAAAAGACTGTGGACTGACATCTCATCTCAGTCTAATACCCGGATTGACACAGTGTAAAAAATTGGAAAGGATCTTCAGCTTCACAGTTTAATATCTTCAAAAAAAAAGCCTGCTTCAGAGTTTTTGGGTCCCTGTACAGATAATTAGGTTTGAAGTGATAAACTCACAGCAACCCTCCTTCCCTTTCACCATCCGAGCACTTCATTAGGCCTTTTATAGCAAAGTAATTACATGTATTTCCCATTCTTAAAGTCATCATGGGAGCTGGGCTAATTATAAGATGAATTAAAATGTTAAGACTATACCCATGAAAATTGTTAGGGTGACAAAGTGGGTTTGCCCTATAGGTCTGCATAGACATGGGAGAAATCCATTACATACACACTCTTACTTGTGTATTTTATAAGTAATTAATTCATTACAAAATATTAACATATTTATATCCCAACCTTTATCATGGAATGTCAGGGCAGCCTACAGAAAAAAGCAACAAACAATTTAAAACAGTTTGGGATTAAAACAATAAAATAGTTTAAGCAGGATAAGAACACATTAAACATGACAACAGGTTAAAATGGCTTAAAAGGACAGAACAATTAAAAATCATGGCCTTGTACATTTAAAGTAAATAAAGCCCCAAACCTTTTAATCAAAAGCAAAGTCTTTGCACTGGAAAGAAACCAACACTGCCACCAAATAGACCTCCAAAGAGAGAGCATTCAACATAAAGGATGCTGAGAAGGTCTTCTCCCTTTTCCTCCTATACTGCATTGCTCCCACTGGTGGGGCAGAGAGGAGGGCCTCTATGGAACACCTCAGCCCTCAGACAGACAGGTATAAATAGGGAGAGGTAGAGGTACTCCCTATAAAGTATTTAGGTCCTAAGCCATTTAGGGCTTTAAATTTCATCACCAGCATCTAGAATTCAGACCAATAGTGAACTGGGAGTCAGTGCAGCTCCTTTCTGAGAGTGATGTTATGTGTTGTCTGTATGACATACAATGGTCAGCAATCTCGCTGCTGCATTTTGCACTACCTGTAGCTTCTGAAACATCTTCAAGGGCAACTCCATGTAGAGTTCATTACAGTAGCCCTATCAGGAGGTTACCAATGCATAGAGTACTGTGGCTTGGTTAACACTGTCTAGGAAAGGCTGTAGCTAGCACACTGGTCAAAGCTTGTGCCAAATACTTGGAACCACAAAGGCTACATCTGCACTACAGAAGTAATCCAGTTTGATACTGCTTTAACTGCCATGGCAGTTAAATTACATAGATTTGTAGTTTTGTGAGATGTTTAGCCTTGTCTGTCAGAGAGCTCTGGTGCCACAACAACTACAAATCCCAAGATTCCATAGGATGGAGCCATGGCAGTTAAAGCGGTGTCAAACTGGAGTAATTCTGCAGTGCAGATGCAGCCACAGTCCCCTAGGGCTTCAAGTGGCAGAGCTAGATTTAAAAGTACTCCCATGCCATTCACCTGCTGTTTCAGGGGAAGAGCAAAACCATTCAGAGCAGCTTACCCAATTTATGGACTCAAGTACCACAAATCCACAGAAACTACATTTTATTGGGATTCAGCATCAGTCTACTGGTTCTCATCCAGCCCATTAGTCAAGTACTGGTCAAGTACCTGCACAGCCTCAGCCAATCCTCACAACAAGGAGAAGTAGTGCTTATCTCAACTTATGTATTAAATTTCTGACCTATCTCTCTATGGAAAAAGATGACACCCAAGTCAGCTAACAAAGGTCATGAAAAACAAATTGTAAAGAAATAAGAGAATACATCTTCACAACAAAAAATAATTCAGTTTATTTTAATGCACTTCTCACAGTGATTTCTCTCTATCTACAGCACCATTTTAAAAAAAGCTTTTAAAAATCTAAACCAAAACTCCCCATTGTTTCTTCCAATTCCTGTCAGTCAGGAATTTTACAAGTGTTATAATGACAGCATGCTCTTAGTTGACCAATCAAGTCTGGTTATATGATGACTTCACACAGACACAAAAATTGAATGTAAGGGGAGGAGAGCTTGTTCTTTCTCTTAACAGGCTTTCAGATGATGCTATGTGTTGTCGAACACCTAAGTTCAGAAACTGGGATGTTGGTTCAAAGTAACTGAGGTATCTTTGGCTTGCCAGATGTTTGGGATAACAACTCCCACAGTTACATAGTAGTGATCATATTGGTTAGACTTTCAACCACTGGAGGGCCAAAGGGAAGGCGTTTAAGCAATCAGCTTCTCTGTTGGGGCTCTACTCAATGTTATAGACTTCCTTGGATGTTGTTTATTCAGCACCAAAAAAAAAAAAGCAAGGGAGAATTCAATGTAACTGAGCATCATGTGAAGACAACCAAACGTCCTTAGCTTGAAGGCATTTGGTTCCATTAGATGTCCTTTTTTCTTGCTCAAGGAAGTTGAGACACTGATCTCCTTCTGTCTCTTTAGCTTAGGGCTAGTTATTGTTATGGAAGAAAGAAAATGAGGTCACCAGCTCTTTGGGTGGGGTGGGGGGAGCCTTAACAAATAAAGCTGCACTTTTCTCAGCCAGAAAACCTTTCTAGAACATCCTCTCATTCTTCTCAGAAATGTAGAGCACTGAACCAGAGAGCGACAGTCTTTGCAAACTACTTGTAATTTCTGATAGCTGTACACACCGACAATGACAATTCCCATTGCTGTCAAGACTGTCTGGATAAGATATAGCTGAAAGGAAGCAAGGGAGAGATAGGCCAAATGAAAATGGATGTTGCATTACTGTTTCCTCAAAGGGCTCAATGCATATATACAATGTCACAGGAGCCAATTCCACTAACACAGTCTTTCTTTGTTTTTGTTTTTAATGGCTGAAATGGACCATTTTGGGGGAATGACGAGTTTTATTGGGCTGGCTGTGTTGGTTAGGAGAATGCTGAGAGTCAAGTGTGCCTGCCTGGCTTTCCTGCACATTAAAAACTGCATGGATGCAAAACCAGAGCATGGAAATGTTCCTTTGGTGTGCTACAACTCTAGCTGGGGGATCCTAGGAGTTACAGCCCCCAAAGTGAGATTTTGAAGCTTTGTGCAAAACAACATGGGTTGAATCCAGGTTTGAGCACATGTTACTGGACTGGCAAAAGGAGAGCTACTCACTCCTCCTCTACTCTGAAAATTCTACACAGAGGGTTGCCAGAACCTATTGAATGAAGGATGCTGTAGTGAATGAGGGAGTGAAGAAACTGCTGAAAATCAGGTGGCATCATCTTCTGTGAGCAGAGGCCCCCTGTCCACAGAAAACAGAATCTGAATCAAACCTAAACACAATCAAGCACAAGCATTGTTTTCTAATGCAGGCTCTCTTCCTGTACCAAAACCACAGTCCTTCATCCCATATGCACAGGTTCAAGAGCCATGAGAGAATATGCTTTTAGTTTTGAAATGACTATTGCAAAATCTGAAAACAGCCACCGTTGCCACTTTTTAAAATACCATAGTAACACCCAGGTTGAGATTACAAGAGTTTTTATATATTTTTTCCTGCATTTGGGGACTTTTTTCTTTTAAAGACTGGTTTATGCAAAGAATAGGTATTTTGGACAAAAAACAGTATTGGTGGTTTTTGTGCTAAAGCTGATTTTTCCATACAATAAATAAATAAATAAATAAATGACAACATGTGAAAAAGCTTTCAATGGCTATCTATTTTTTTCAGCAGGATGTCTTGAGCTGACATTCATTCTTGTCAAGGATCAGAAAATATTTGAATACTGTTTGCATCTGTAGCACTAGCCTATTGAAACTTTCATATTCTACCACAGTTACTAGCAGTGTTCAAAATTAGTTGCAGTTGTTTCTTGTAATAATGTAAGTGGGGGAAGGTCATATTCTTTTCCAAAAGTAGACTGAGAAGATTCCCCCAGCCCCTAGTGTAGTCACAAGCAAAAGATTTCATAGAATAATAGAGCTGGACCGGGCCCCCTAAGCCATTATGTCCAATGTCCTGCTCAGTGCAGATTTACTTCTGAAGCAGATATTTTGAAACTTTGGACTTTATCAGACAAGCCTCTAAAAACATTCTTTTGCCACCATATTTTACACAGTTTGTGTGCCGACAAAAGAACGCTTTTTATCAAACATTGTTGTAATAACATGAAAAAGGAGCCCAGTACTTCCATGTTCACCGGGGCACCTGATCTTGGCTGTTCTCACCAGAAGACATGAACATGATTAAAAGTTACAATTCAAAGTGCTGGTTATGACCTATAAAGCCCTATATGGCTAAGTCCAGGCTACGTTGCAGACTGTATCTCTTTCTATGAACCAGTCTGGGCCCTGAAATCATCAGGAGTGTCCCTTTTCTCAGTCCTACCACCATCTCAAGTACGGTTGGTGGGGACACAAGAGAGGGCCTTTTTGGTGGCTGCCCCTAGCCTCTAGAACTCCGTCTCCAAGGAGGCCAGATTAGCCTCCTCCCTGTTGTCCTTCTAGTGGCAGGCCAAAACCTGTTTATTCAGGCAGGCTTTTTAAAGAACAGGCTGGGGTGTGCTGTGTGGTTTTGTTGGGTTGTTTTAAGCTTCTTATCTTTTTTAAAAAAAGTTTTTAAATACTGTTAAGTACACTTTTATTCTTTTAAATATTTTGATGTTGTTGTAATGATGTTATTGGTTTAATTCTGTTTTCATGTGCACTTTTTGTATGTTTTAATTGTGTATTTTTAAAACTGTGAGCTGCTTTGGGTCCCTGCCTTGGGGAAAAAGCAGGCTATAAATAAAGATAATAATAATATAGATGGCCCTTTAGGAATGTTCCTACAATATTTAGACCTTTTACATTAAATTAAGCACAGGACAAACTGGGAGCTTATAAATCATCTTGAGTATTGGTGTCATATATTTTCACTGGTGAGCCCCTGCAATAACCTAGATACTTCCTTTTAAACCAAGTTAACTTTTCAAAAAATGTCGAATTTCAAATGTAGCCCTATGTATAACCAATCACGGTTATTCTCTCTTTTATTCTGTTTGTTTTCCATTTAAGCACATTTCTGATGCAAAGCTTGATAGACAAAAATAACTAAAGAAAAAGAGAGGGAAGAAGAACTTCAATGATTTGTTAATTTGTTATTGAGACCATGAAGCTTGTTATCTCATAATAAGAGCTGTTTGAAGGGACTATGGTGAATAAGTGCTAATGAATCACTGCTCTGCAGGCCAATATCATGCCCCATTTTAGATGAGAAATGTCTTCTCTCTCTCCCATGTTCCAGATAGGCTGAGAAACATTATATAGAATGAGTATATTGTCATCATAATCAGTTTCTGTGTAGAGATGTGAAGGCCTGGAAAAAAACTCAGAAAAATTCAGAAAAAATGTTTTTTTCCTGAAGCCTTTTTTGTTTTTTTCTGAAACATTGAAAAAAGGACAAAAATTGATTATGGAATGTTTTATTTTAGCATGATGAATAAATCTTTAAGACAAGGTGTTCATATATTCTCCAAATCATTTCTAAAAATGATGTACAGTATCAGATTATTCTAATTTCTGTGCACTGAGGACAAGCATGTTCTAGGTTACAAATTGAACTCTCCAATGCAAGAGCAAGATGCATTTCTTCCTTTAGGAGGCACTGCTATTGCCACAAGACAAGTTCTGTTTCATTTTTGCATGTGGGTGGGTCTGTTAATGAAGCAGAGACTGAAACTGAAACTGATACTGATAACTATAGCTCAGAAAAGAAGTCTGATTTTGGTCTTGTCTACACGAGGGGGAAAATATGAACAAATCTGAAAAAACAGGCATTTGCAATGATGCGACCTGTCTTCACGGTCAAAAGACCCCCCTGAACTCTGCATGACCCCTAGCCAGGATGGCGGATATGAGTGATTTAAAATCTGATGCCGCCAGTTTTTTTTTAAACAATTTTCCATGGTACACACAGGTGATAGTTCATATTTACAAAAAAGAAAAGAAAGAAAAAGAGTATAAGATTGCTGTGTTATTGACATACCGGACCCTCACTAGCTGAAAATGTAACATGGCAGCTGCAGGCACTTTCCCTGTTTGCTAGCCCTACCCCTATGCTTGTCCAGCCAATCAGATTGCACAGCCTGTTCATATCTGTGCGAATGCGAGTGTTCAAACAATTGCACATTCACATGTCGCACAGAGCATTTTAAAAAATCTGGACAAAACCACGGATACGATGCACACAGACTTTGTGGTGGATTTGGCTGCCCCCCTTCTGAATGATACGTATTGATGCAAATGTCCGTATGAACAAATCACCATACATTTGCATCCCATTTGTATTATTTTGACCGTATAGACAAAACCCAAATTTCATACCTATTCATTTAATCTTAGTTCCTCCCTCCTCCCTTCCACACACTTCCTCCTCCTTCAATTCTTTTTATGGAAATGGGTGCTTTAGGTCTATTTGATACTGTGGAGAGGAAATATAAATAATTTTCTTTTATACTAATGTTGATGGTTTTTTTTCTGTTTTTTTAAATAGTGGTTTTTGTTGTTTTTTTGCCTGCTCCACATAAACTAGCAAAACCAAAGAGGTCCCGTACAGTTCGGAAGATTGTTGCTCCATTTGTTCCAAATAAAAATTAAAAATATATAAAAGTAAGTTCTCTTTGTAATAATTGTTTGAATACACTGTATTTTTAGTATACCAATTGTGATAATTTTATGCCAAATCAAGTTGTGCATAGTAATATCTTATGTTCCTAAAGTAACAGAGTGACTTTCAATCTGTAAAAAGTGCTAATATTGCATTGCAATAGGGAGCCCTGGTGGCTCAGTGGTTAAATGCCAGTACTGCAGCCACAATGTTGCAAGTTCCATCCCAAGGGCTCCAAGGTTCACACAGCCTTCCATTCTTTCATAGGTGGGTAAAATGAGTACATGGCTTGTGGAGGCAATTAGCTAACACACATTGGAAACTGTGCAATGCAGTGTAGATGTGCAAATTACTATTGCTCAACAATTTGTAAGTTGCTCTGAGAGCCTTTGTGGCTGAAGAGCGGGGTATAAATATCTAAATAAATAAATAAACTTTTTTTTTTCAATTTTTCCAAAAATTTCCATTTGGGGGAGAACTTTTTTTCCCATGGCTTCAAAATTTCTGGAAATTTTACATCTCTATTTCTGTGATTGTGGTAGTCATAAGAAGTGACACTGCAGTATTTATTTACTGGAGGCACATTTACCCTTCTCTTGATCCAAAAAAGGGTGATAGAATGGCTTTCATTAAATGGATAAAATCAAGACAACTTCTGCTTGCAGTCTAAAAGACATGGCACAAGAAGAAAAAAGGATGAGGGGGGAAGAGGGGAAAAGAACACTCAGATGTTGATTCTTAAAGCTACACAGTACTGTAGTCCTTATATTGGCCAAGTATCTAGGGACTTGTCTAGACTGGCCAAACTATGCTGCCTTCTCGCTGGCATATTCTGGCCCTAGACCTGGCCTGTCCCCCCCCCCCGGGTTACTGAGATGAAATGGGCAGAGATCCACACACACATGCTGGCTGTTATTGACAGGCAAATCCCTAACTGCTGTGCATCACACTTTCTGAAGCCAGGAAGGAGGCTCTCAGCATGTGATCAAGGCGGGTCACATGCAGAGGGTCTTGATCAAGTGCTGGGGGACCTCTTCCTGGCTGCAGAACGACTCCAGCATTGTTGGCATCTGATTGTACAGGCCATTGTGCAGTTATGGATCCTGCATTCCTGCGCTGGACCCATCTGGGTTTTGCCACATGACATGGCTTTTCCTGGGTGTTTTATTAAAAGTTTTTAAAAGGCTTTACCCCAGCTTACCCCTAGCTTTGCCTCAAGCATCATCAAGACTGCCTGGAGGAGAAATAGGGCAAGATCCCTGCATCGTTTGGACTGCAGGGTTCCCAGTTGGGGGGGCGGCTGGGGTAAATTGCCTGTCTAGACAAGCCCCAGGAAAAGTAGAAGCCGAATGGAATAGTTTCTTGGCAGATTATATGGAATAATCCATTTTCCATCTTTCATTCTGCTGCACTTGTGGGAGGGCTTATTGACCTGTCAGTAGAGCTGATAGAATGTGCCTGTTTCTTAGTCTATCCATCTCTGCTGCAGCAAATGAAATTACTGCTGCCAGGCCACAGTGGGTGGAAGCTGACAGTAGGCCCCAAACTACCTGCAGTAATCAAAGCTGGATCAAGGCTATAATGGCCTCCCAGTTAACAGGTTGTAACTGAATGTAGAGCTCACAGTTTTGACACTTGCACATGCATGCATGCATACCCAGAGAAACCTATGTTGTATACAAAAAAGAACCATGAGATTATTCATATATTTTAAGGGAACATTATGTTACACTGTTCTATAAAAGCAAAATACAATTTGATTAAGAAACGAATATCTTTGTTTGTATAGCCATTGTGCTATACAGTTGTCCCTCCATACCGACAGATTTGGTATCCACGGAATTAAGTATTCACAGCTTGAAAATATTCTTTAAAGAATAATAATCCAAAAAGCAAACCTTGATTTTGCCATCGCATATAAGGGACACCATTTTGCTATGCCATTGCATATAATGGGACTTGAGTATTCACAGATTTTGGTATCCACAGGGGTGGGGTGGGGTCCTGGAACCAAACCCCAGTGAATAAGAAGGGACAACTGTATTTTATTTTATTTTTTACTCTCCAATTAGAGATAAGAGAAATGAGAAATGAGCACAGAGAGGAGCTTTGCTTTGCAGTCCAGGAAGCTGTTATGTGAAAATGAACTCTGCTTTGCAGGTTGAGAAGCTGTAGCATGGCATTGAACTCTGCCTTTTTCCCGCCCTTGTGTTATTTGCTGCTACTTCCAACAGAATATAAGAGAATAAAGCCTGGAAACTATTGCCTGCATGAAACTGATCTTTGCTCTGCTACCCAAGAAGCTGTTGTGTGGAACTGAGTTCTGCTTTGTAGCTTGGAAAGCTATTGTATGGAACTAAAGTCTGTAACTATAACCTGTTTTGCAGAACAGAAAGAAGTTGTATGGAACTAAGCTGTGTTTTGCCTAACCTGTTGCAGTGGAGGTTACTCCTAAACTGACATGCATAGAATTGTGCTATGCTTTGTATGACTAAACATTATTGCAATGTGTTTTGGAGAACAGATACGCATAGAACTCAGCGGTATTTTGCCTGTCTGAGAACTGTTGTTATGGAAATTACATCTGAGTAAAGATGCATAGAATTTGTATGCTGACTGAGAAATGTCCAAATAGGTAAGGATTACACCTGGCTCTGTCAGCTTTGCTTTAGCCCTGTGTTGTGCATGTAGCCCTGCCCATTGATGGAAAGTGACCCTTCAAACCTTTCTTAATTTTTTTCCTTGGTTCTTTTCTGGGCTGTGAGGCAATGTTCTGGAATAGTTTCTTTCTGACATTTCGTCTGCATCTGTGGCTGGTATCTTCAGAGAATGGTTGGGTAGGAGTGTGTCTGGGGTTTATATGCCGTGAACCCTTTTAGAGGAGTATATGTAAATTTGTGTAATTGAATGGTTAGTTTCTGGGTATAGAAATGCAAGGCTCCATAGTGTCTGTTTGGCTGATGGTTGGTTGATGGGCCATTATCTGCTGGGAATCCCCCTGTTCCTGGGTGGAATTCCTTTGTAAGTATTGAGTTTTAATTCTATTGTATTTCTTACATTGGAATGTGGTCCCTGAACTCAGTAAATCTTTGATATGGTCCAAGAATCCCAAATCTTATAAAAACAGGATACTTTAAAATACAGAACTCCTCTCAATGGCCATAGTAAATGTGTGTGTGTGTGTATGTATATAGTTTTTTTCCTGTTTATAATGCAGTTTGATACTACTTTAACTATCATGGGTCCATCCTATGTAATCCTGCGATTTGTAGTTTGTTGTGGCACCAGGGCTCTCTGGCAGCGCAGGCTAAATATCTCACAAAACTACAAACCCCAGAATTCTGTAGTATTGAGCCATGGCAGTTAATGCAGTGTCAAAAAACTGCATTATTTTTGCAGTATGACAGTACCCTACGGGAGTCATTTTGCATTGCTCCCTCCCAGAATATTTCACTGTAGACATACATCTCATATAGATTGTCTATAGGTCAACTTCTGGTGTACTGTACTACGTTTAAACACCCCATATGGTATCTTTGTTTTCCACTTGCATACATTAAAACCTAACGTGGTGTTTGGCAACCATGGACATCTGGAATCAAGCCATGTCTCTCTTCTGCATTGTGATATCCATGTCTGAAGAGATTAGAATGATGATCAGTGCTTTGGTATGGGGATAGGTCGTCTACTCTAACACTCCCCCCCCCCCAATTTCTCATTTTTGTGTTTTCCAAAGAGATCCTATATGCTGCAATAGTGCCAATTTGTCTATGCTGTCAGGGTAGAAGGAATGCAAGAAAAGGTGGCGTTAGCAATGTTATATAAATCCATCTTTTTCTAGCACCTCTGGCCTTCTCAAATTGGGAAGCCATCTGGAAATCAGGCAAAGTGCCATCTTGACAGATGGGCATGAGCGTAGGAAGCTATGAGACCTTGTATGATTATTAAATGTGTTGTTCAGCAAGGATTTCCAGCCAGGAATATCAAAACAACTTCTCATACCAGGTTCTTGGTCTTCAGCAAAAGAGGCTTACCTTTTGGTACACTGAATCAGGATACCAGATGATGTGTAGAATAGCAGGAGAGCAGTAGTTTTGTTTTATGCTTAATATATCAGGAATGCTGTTCTGGTGGTTTCATCTGATGGTACAGGTCTATTCAAATTGGCAAAACAAATTCTAGCAGTTCAGATATTGATCAGAGCCAAATCCTAAATTATTGACTCAAAGTGGTTTTGGTGCCATAACTCTTTAAGAGAGCAGAAAAAACTTGGCCTCATCAAAAGCACTTTTAAAAAGAGACCAAACACAATAAAGTTTTTTTAAAAAGATTACAATAACAAAGATGGCCAGCTGCCATGGTTTTGGAAGGGATGCACTGGAACTCCATCGGATCCTGGAGGCGTAATCCCTGCTCCCATTGTCACACCCTGAATATCATAAAAAAATTTTTTGTTGGGGGGGGGAATTAATTTTTTTGGTCCCAAAATAACCAATAGTGCCTGCTCTTCAAGCTTGCTGGCAATTTTGCCACATTTCCCCCCATTTTTAGGCCACTGCAAGCCTTTTTCTTAAACCCAAAAGTGATTGGACTTAATGTTCTGTTCACTTCCTGTTTTGACAAAAGGCTTGTATATGTCGAAGGCTTCTAAAGGCCTAAAAAAGATAAAAAGGGAACTCCAACCACCCCAAACCACAAATAAGTGTCCAAAAGGCACAGAGGCTATATTTGGCATTTTAAAAATGGAGGTGGCATGGGGCCTTTGGGAACACAAAAATGCTGTTGTGGGTTGCTGTAAATTGCACTTCACTTCCCTCTGAATAACAAAATTCGTAAACTGAGCATACATCATTTCTATTCAGAGAAAGAGAGCTTGTCTGCATGGGCAATATACCCTGTCCTGCCCCTATCTCAGAGCCTTAGTCCTGAGGACGCCCTGTTCTGTCCCCAGGCAGTCCCCAGGGCAGATGTGGGGCTGAGACAGGATAAGGTGGGGTAGGGCCCTATACAACATTGTAGAATAAATAATATCTGTTTTACTCTGTTTCCACCAGGAGGAAATGGATCAAGCTCTGCATGTCTGCAGCAGTCCGCCCTGGCAGGCCAGTCCTCGCTGCTGTAGGCATCTCCCTGGCTCCCCTGGAAGGCAGGAAGGAGTCCCGCAGCATGTAACCAAAGCTGGTCACCTGCAGAGGGCCTTGGTCACATGTTGTGGGCCCCCTTCCTGCCTTTTGAGACAGCGAGGGAGATGGCAGTGGCAGTGGCTGCAGTGATGGGCCAGTGCGCCCGTCAGGACTTCAGTTACATGGAGTGAATGGAGGAACAATGGGCCTAATCGATGGCCAGAATACACTGGCAGGGAGCCGGCATATCTTGGCTTGTATAGATGAGCCTAGAGCTGTGTTAATCTGTATTGGTATCTGATGGAATCCATGGAAGCTTGTGCTAGGAATTTCTTTCTCTGATTTGCTATAGGGTCTATAGTTTTCCTTTATATTATTTTCGCTATGTCATTCATAAGGCATCAATATTTTTAACTAGTCCAAATCCAAATCCAAGATTGGGTCTGAAGTAGATTAGGTACATAGCTCCTGCTATGATGTGATGAGTCAGTGTAGTGTAGTGGTTTGAATGTGCGACTAGGACCCTGGGAGACAATGTTTGAATCCCCACATCCATGGAAACCCACTGGGTGACCTTGGGCATATCATACTCTCTCAGCCTCAGGTGAAGTCCATAGCAAAACCCCTTTTGAACAAATCCTGCCAAGAAAACTCCAGGGTAGGGTCACCTTAAGTTAGAGTTGACTTATTCATAGTCAGACTTTATCATATGCACTAAATACGGTGCTATGATGACACAACATAAGCGCAAAAGGGTGCACATATCAGACAACGTCGCCCTTTCGCATTTATGTCCTGGCCAAAACACATACCTTTTTATTGACAGTTGAAGCTGTCAACAGATCCCTGGTGGCATTGTGCTGGCATTGTGGGTATGTGAAACCTCACGCCATTTAATTCATCTGAATTCAGCGTCAATGGCCAGTCTGACCAGAACACTTCTGGGTGAGATTGCGACATCCAAGTAAGTGACACACTTTTTATGACCTTCCCCGTTTACTTGGGACTTTTAAAGTGTGTTCCAGTGCTTTTTAAAAGCTTAAATTTCTTATTTTTTTATTTTTGAATTTCTCACATGAGCATCTTCTCATGAGAATCCATGGGATTTTGAACAAGGAAGTGAACGGAGCTCAGTTCAGTTCCTCTTCATTGCTGGGGAAGCCTTTGCTGGGATAGAAGATAAGTGTAGTGGGAGACTTTTTTTGATGGCATAAAAATGGATTTTTTAATGCTAGAGGAAATAATGGTTACTAATTTGTGTGTATCCAGCCCTTATCCTTTTAAGTGTGTAATGAGCAATAAGCCTAATGTGTCAATTTCCTTCACATTTTTTCAACTTCCCATTATCACTTTTTCAACTGCACATATTTTTTCCAGCTGCACATTTTGTGTCCCATTCTATGCCAAGAAAAACACCACCACCAGATAACATCGTCTTATGTCTACTGTACTCCATAGAATTCCAAGCACTTCTAGATACAGTAGTGAGATTGTGTCATAGTACCCAGTGTTACAGCCCAGGTGGTCTTGCCCAACACCTTCTCCTTCCCTAGTCAGTTGCCTGAAGTGGCAGGGTCTGCTGGGAATACCACTGCAGGATCTGTGGCAAATTAAGGATCTGTTCTGAATTGAGCCAGACCTCCCAATGAAAATGGAGGCTTTTACCTTGTGTGATTGCAAACTCTGAGCGAACAACCTTTTTCACAGAAGGAATATTATGTAGTGTCAACATGTAAGGGTTTCATGAAGATCTATATCTGAAAGTAGATAAGTTGCTCCCTGTGTATTTTCTCTTTGCATGCTTTGAGCATTTGCATATGGATTTTGAACTAGGGTATACCTGTCTCTCTGCTAAGTACCTATAAGACATTTGGTGTGCTAAAGCACTGTGTGGCCTATTTCTTGGAATATCACAGACAAAGAAAAATCTAAGCTGCTTAAGAAATGGTCTGATTAGGAAAGCAAAGTTTTACTAATACTTGCGTGCAGATTACCACTTGCAGCACTTGACTTTGTCAGGTGCCTGGATAGAAAAATTATTCTTGAAACACAGAATGAAAGGTCAGCCTTGCCAAGCTGATCTTGGGATGTGGATTTTTTTTTACATCCATCCCCTTCTGTCTCTTTCTGGGACAGAGAATAGCTACATGAAAAGAACTGACAGGCTTATGGTATTACTGAAAATAGAAGACAAAGGGAGTTTCTATATTTGATTTGTAGCAGAGGCTGAAAAGTAACACATATTTATAAGGAGTTAAATTATATAATGACCATAACCATGTTTCGTTCCACTTCATTCAAATGTGCACAAATTTCATCCTGAAGATTTCTGACAAGGGACTTTATCAGAAACAGCAAAAATCGTGGGATTACGATGTTATGGTAGCATTAATGGGTGTGGCTATCGCATGACATCATTGTCTTTGTGTAGTTACTCTGTGTCCCAGCCACAAATAAGGTGTTGCTTTCTATTGATGGGACAAGCTGTCAATAGATCGTCAATATAGCTTTTTTTGCGGTATTGAGGACATTGTAATTGCAAGATTACAGTGTGAATGGGGAGTCCTCAGCGAGAAAATGTCCAGGTGAGAACATGAAAATGAAGCACAGGATGCTTTTTTTATGAACTGCCCCCTTTTGCTGGCAAGTTTTTAGGTTTGTTTCAGTGCTTTGTGTTCATTTGCACTGTTAGTTAAGGTGTTTTTGGAGTTTTAAGTGCACTCACGTCTTCTCACAAGAACTGCTGAAATCTCGCCCATGCTAAATTGCAGAAGTAAGCTCTTGTTCTTAAAGCGCTAGTCTCATTGTGCAATGATTCCATGGCAGTTCTTTTGCATGGTTATAGCGATGTGCTATTGTAAGTGTAATAATGCCATGATGTTTCCGCTTTCCTAACTTGCAGAATTACAGTGTTTTTACATGCTAGTCTGATAATGTCCAAGAAATCTTTGCCCTGTCCGCCAGTTGACCACCATTTATTCCCCTTTCACTCCCCTATTTTTCAATGTGATTCAGATCAAGGTTTAAAAAGGTGAGTACAATTCCCACAGCATATACCTGCCCCTGCTGACTAGAATAATTTTGGGGATTGTATTCCAAAATAGTAACTTTTCTACACTCTGATTCTAATACCTTTAGCAGCATAGTCTGGCATTTGGCATGATATTTAGTGGACAAAAGGGATACACTAGCTTCAGCATACAAACCTTTCAACCAGAAGCTATGAGCTTACCAAATCAAACATAAGCTGTCCATAGTTTTATAAATCTCATATGTTGGATGAGCCCAGGACCTTTTGTTACCTGAAGCTAAGCAGCAGATAGTATTAACACCCCCCTTCCCCAGTAGACTAGGCTGCTCATACTATTTTAACACATTAGGCAGAAACTCTCACAAATCTCTTTCTCCATTCCTGACAGTAAAATAACTGAAACATAATTATAATAAATGCAATTACTAAGGACATGCTGCTATCAGGAACAGTCCCAGGTGTGACCTATTCCTGCCAATTGCAGTGTTTCTTTGTAACTTTGCTATTAATGGTGTTTTGAGTTCTTTGTGCTTATTAACGATTGTGTTGCGGTGCCTGTGGAAGGGGAGTGTAATGGTAGGTAATGATAATGGATAGATAAGCCGCAGCTGCACAATCAGCTTGGGGAGAATGGGATGGACATTACTTCTGAAGTAATGGTTGGGGGATGATGGTTAACCAATAGCATTGAAGCCCGCCAGATTTCATAGATTGTAATATGCTTTTAGCATACTGTGTGCCCTCTAAGTTTCAATTCTGAGCAACAACCTTGTATGATATGCTTTCTGGATTACTGTGCCAATAAATGTCTTGTCTGCATGAGGGGGAAAATACGAACACATCTGAAAAAGTAGGCATTCCCAATGATGCACCCTGTCTTCACGGTCAAAAGGTTCCCCCCCTAAACTCTGCATGACCGCCTACCCAAGATGGTGGTTGTGAGTGATTTACTCACGATTTTAAATCTGCCACCACCAATTTTTTTTTTAAAAAAGCAGTTTCCCATAGTGTGCACAAGTCATAGTTCATACTTATAAAAAAAGAAAAAAAGAGTATAAAATTGCCGTTTTATTGACTTACCGGACCCTTGCTTAGTCAAAAATTGAACATGGCAGCCGCAGGCGCTTTCCCTGTTTGCAAGCCCTGCTCCCCATGCTTGTGTATCCAATGAGATTACGCTGCTTGTTCACATCTGTGTGAATGTGAGTGTTCAGATGATCACACATTTGCATGTCGTATGGAGTTTTTTAAAAAATCTGGACAAAGCCCCAGATGCGATGGACACAGACTTTGCGGTGGATTTGGCTGCCCACCTTCCAATTGACACATATTTATGCACATGTCCATATGAATGGATTGCCATACATTCATACATTCCCTTTCGTATTATTTTGATTGTATAGACAAGACCATAGTTTTCTGTTTAACTCTGAAACTGCTGGTTGCTGCATCTGGGAATGCAAGTACATGACAGCTGCCTTTCATTCCCACCCCTCTCCAAGTCCTGCTTCCTGAAGCATCCACCTCATTGTGCCCAACAGCAGGGGCAGTCTTGGTTGTCAGGTACCTGGCAGCCTGCAAGACATCATTCTTCTAGGTTGCTAGGTTGTGTATTAGTACTACACATCAGTAGCAGTTCCCAATCTAAGATATAATGGTGTGAACAGAAAAGGGACAAATATCAGTTAACTTTAAAAATGGCAAATAGGTTCAGGTCAATCAAGCTTGGAATCTATGCTTTCCTACATCTGAAGTCTTTCTCCCTTCCAAATGCATGATGATTTTTAAATGGTGGGGAAGATATTCTACACATTAGACGACATTGACCATCAGTTAAGCAATAAATTGCAGGGATGTAGTTTAAAAGTACATATGCATATCTACAATCTAAAAGTACACATCTACAACTGTAAGATTTTTTCTAATAAAAATAGTATGTTTATATATTTCTTGATTAATTAATTAATTAATTAATATTAGCATATTGCTGTACAGCCAGCCAGCAAGCTGTGATCACTGGGCATGTCCAAATCATATTTCACACCAAAGCATTATCTGTAGATGCTACACAGTGGAGATGACTGGGCCACTATAGTTTTTACTGGTATTTGCACAAGAGCACTGGGTCCAGGATCCTATTCTAGACTAAGGGTAGCCCAGCCCAACTGGTAATATGCATACCCTGGTTCTAATGGAGGAAGAGATTTTCTGTCAGCATTTCAGCAATGCCCGAGAGGCCAGTAATGAAACCAGAAGGGGAAGAGACCAGTAATGTAGACATTGCGCAGTACACATAAAAGTCATGTGAATCTTGAGTCTTGAGAGGGTGGAATCTTGCAAAGGAGGTCAGGGAGACTGTAGCATCTGCTAGCAGGGCTGCTCTCCCTTTCTGAGGGCTTGTCTACACTGGCCATATACCACGGCTTGCCCCCTGTTCAAAAGTCTAAATGATTCAGGGCATTTACCTTGATCTGCCTCCAGGCAGTCCAAATGACCCCTGGGGCAGATATGGGGCTGGAATAGTGGCAAGCTGGGATAGGGGCCTTTACCACAATATAAGGTAATACCCAGTTTACTCCATTGCTGCCAGATTGGGCCCCATGTGTCTGCGGGAACCTGTCCAGCATGCTGCTCCTCCCTGGTACTGCTAACTCCCTGGCTTTTCTGGAAGCCAGGCAGGGGTTCTGCAGCATGTGACCGAGGTTGGGGGCCTGCTGTGACATGTTGCAGGACCCCAGCCTGGCTTTTGCACTAGGAAGAAAATGGCGGCAGCAGATTCAGTGAAAGGCCAGCATTCTGTTGGACTCTGGCCTGTCTTCCACAGGTAATGGGGAGAGGGGCGAAATGGGCCACCTCTGCAGCCAGGATATGCCAGCATGGAACCAGTGTATCCTGGCTAGTGTGGTTAAGACTTGACTTTTCCCTCAAACAACCAGCCAGCTGAATGAAGAATTTGAATTTGCTGTGCACATCAACCAATGGAAAATTGAGCTAGCATCAATATCTAAATCTCTTTACACACACCAGCAAAACTTGGCCTTTTAGGTATACCAGGCATCACTACAACTGTCTAGAAAGGCCACTTCATATTTATTATTTTTATTTCATTTATTTAACTTATATTCCTCCTTTCTCCCAGTACGGGACCCATTGCAGCCAAATTTTGGCAATGTCATGCAGACCGAGTAGAACACGGATCAACTTCTGTGGGTGGTGGATCTCGTCTTTATTTTACCACCACTTATCTTGAAGCTGCTCCAAGCTGAATGGGAGCTGTTCCAGTTCTGGATCCTTCTGCTTCCGAAATCTGACATTGGCATTGCTGAGGGAGGAATGGCAGTAAAAGCAAAAGTGGATTTGACACCCCCACTGTGTGAGAGTCATAGATAAAGCTTGTTTTGCACATATGATTTGGACATGCCTAATTGCCATTCCTTTCTGGCTGGTTGTATTGCAACATACTAATTTTGTGTTAAAATCCTCCCTCCCTAATATTTGTAGCTGTATATGTACTCAGGATGAGTCCTTCCTGAATCTTCGTTTGCGAAGAAAAGCCAGAGATATGTACTTCTAACGTATATTCTTACAATTGGTGCTTAACGGATGGTGGTGTGGTCTAATTCTGTGTGTTCTTATTGTAGACCCATACTCTCAAGGTTGAAGAGACCTTGGAGTATTCATCATCCATTGTTCATTACTCAGAAGATCTTAGATCTTCTGCCACACTCAAATGTCCACTTTACAGATATCAACAAGACTCGTGTTCCAAGGTTGGAGAGACACAGATTCACCACCTCTTTTTCAGTGGTCAGAAGACTGAGTACTTTTGCCTCACCTGAATTTGCTGTTTAGACATCAACAAGATAATAATTTTTGAGCACATGATAACTTATCTTAATGTATATGTCCAGCTCACACTCACATCCTTTTTATTCTTCATAGTGCTCTCCCTTTCCTTCTCTTTTTTCTTCCTTCTTTTCTTTACATTTGTGCTTTTAAAATCCAATTAAAAAACCCCAAACAGCTGGCTTGCTGGTGTGTAAATGAATCCTATACAGGTATTGTCTACACCTCCCACATGTAACACATGGACATATTCCAGCCCTTTCTGCAGGTCATAGAAGAGCAAAGTACAAAATCCATGTGCTTCTAGGAGAAGAAGCATAGTTAATATCTAAAGCTAGCATGACTCAGGTCACAGTGTCTTAAAATAAATTATGAGTTGCATGATAAAGTTTTAATGCATCACTCCACCCACCATTTTGAACTTCTTAAAAGCAAGCACCCACAACTCACCAGCTTTATGATATAACATTATTGTCTGCATATCCATATCCACCCTGCCAAAGTAATTAGTGTGGTTTGTAAAAGCATGGAAATAGAACTTCTTTTATTGTGCTTTGTGCTTTTCCTCCCAGGTGAAAGACCTCTCATGCAAGACCTTATTTTTTCTTGAGAGTAGCTTATTCTGTCCATTCTGATGATGCCCAGAAAACCCTTCCTTGGACAAATATTAAAGAAAAAGATTATTTATATATCTATCTATTTCAAGGGCTGTTGTTTTTTGCAGAAAGTAAGGCATTTGATTTGATTAGGAAGTCCTTGGAAACAGCCTCCCATTTTTTTCAAAAGCAGAAAAGTGTCTCAGTTCATGTGATGCTTAAATGACACTGACAACTCTCAATGCAAATTGACCGGGGAAATGTGAAAGAACGTCCTTTAAGAAAGCGTGTGTAAAGTGTGTGTGTGTGTGTACCTGGCTCTGAGTTTCACAGCCTGGACTGTCAGGAGTTGGTGACTGAACCCTAAGTTTTAAAATGGCCAAACAACTGCAGAAATCATGCTGAGTCATGATGACTGACTCCATGACTCCACAAACTGCCAGTCATGTCTAATCATGCCACAGCTGCATGAGAAGAAGGGTTACTAGAGGGCAAAGACATGTAATGTCAAATCCAATGCAATGTAACCATGTGCTTGAATAAGCCAATGCTATGCCGATGTGTATATAAGTGGGCTAGAACAGAGATCATTCTCTTCCTGTGATTCTGTGATGCCTGGTGCAGCATTTTGATTGTAGAAATTGTGAATAGCTGAAACCACTTTGAAGATTAAAGCACTTCCTGTTTTCTGGACATCAAAACACTCTGTATGTGAGTATTCTTGGGAAAGGGTTGGTACCAAGTCTGCTGAGACAGTTTTTGGTATCTGCTGGGGATTGAATGTCCTATCATCCCCTGACAATGGTTATGGGCCCAGCTGATTGATCTCAGATTAGATAAGGTGCACTGGGTAAAATTCCCAGAAACTCTTTTGTTTTGAATGTTTTTGGCTAGGTGGCTGAGAAACAGTTAAGTTTTCTAACTGGCCTCTGTTTTGGCCAAGCTTTATCTTTAAATGACCTTAGAGTACTGCCAGCAGCCAGCTGTTTGTGTTTCATAGCTGGAGAATATTTTTTATTCAGGGAATAAAATGGCAGATATTAGTGTGATTTGAAAAATTGATGAATAGCAATTATCTGATATGGCGAATGTACATGCAAGCTTTATTAATTAAGGACAATTTGTGGCGTGTTTTGGAGAATAAGAGTGTAATCCCAGAAGGATCAGAAAATGAAATTGCAGCATTCAGACTGGCTGACCAGAAAGCCAGATCTGAGATTCTTTTATCTCTAAGTCCCTCCCAAATGATTCATGCTACACAAACAAACACAGCCTTTCAGCTCTGGATGGCATTAGAGAATGTTCATCAGAACTTGTCCTGCCTCTCAAAGATGATTTGGACAAAGAGACTTTATAACACAAAGCTGTGTCCTGGAGGCTGTGTAAGAGCACATTTGGAAGAAATGAGATGGCTTCTCCAAGAAGTAGCCAACAGGGGGTTGAGATTCCAGAAGCCCACAAGTGTTTTATTTTATTGGGCAGTTTGCCAAAGGAATGGGATTTCCTAATCTACAGTCTGCAAAGCACCAGAGAGAGTGATTTGTCTGTAGACCTCATGGCTGGGCGTATTCTGGAAGAGATCCAATGCAAGCAATTTGATTCCAGGTCAGAGGGGAATCAGCCACAAATTACCAGGCACAATCAGGAGATTGTGGGGGAGGGAGCCTGCAGCTACGTGAAATGCTGTTTCAGATGTAAAAAGCCTGGATATTTTCAGAAGGACAGTAAGATGCCTGCACAGGACAGGTCAAATGAGGGGTGGATCCTCTTGGGCTGGAAGCCATGCCTTAATAACAAAGCACTATCCTGATGGTAATGATGGGAAAACTTGTTTATTAGATAGTGGGGCAACTCACAATATGATAAATGATGTGAAAATGTTAAGCGATGTTAAAAATGCTTCTATAACCAATCTTATACTTGCAGATGGTGCTCCCAGTAAGGCGCAGAAAATGGGCACTGCATATGTGCCATTTTTTGACAAAGATGTTGAGAATGTGTTATGTGTTAACAAACTGGAAAACTGCATATTGAGTGTGTCCCAAATTACCATAGAAGGTTATAAAGTGATATTTGAAGGGGATCAATGTACAATAACAGAAAGACATAACATGAATAATGTCTGTGCAAAAGGGATAAAGAAACTTGGGTTGTATTACATGTTATCTAAAGGGAAGGTGGCAAATGTGAATCTTGCAGATAATGTGCCCCTACATGACAAATGTGTTCATTATTACCACAGGCTAATGAGCCATGCCAATTACAAAGGGTTAAAGGAGCTAGCAAAGGTTTGCCCTGGTCTAAACATGAAACACTGTCCAAGGTTTTTAGAATGTGCTATGTGTAGGAAAGTTAAGGTAAAGGCTTCTCCTGTTGCCAAAAAGACCCAGTGTGTCACCAAAAGACCCTTTGAGGTTGTCCATGCCGATTTGTCAGGCCCCTATAAACCCACTGAACAGGGTAATCATTATTTGTTTGTGATTGTGGACAGACACACTAGGTACATCTACATGTATTTACTGAAGGAAAAAGTCAGGCTGCAGAGAAGTTCTGTGAGTGGGTGAACATGGTGGAACACGAATTCCCTTCTCTTAAGGTTTCCAGTCTAGTGATGGATGGGGGGGAATTCTTATCCAACAATCTGCAGAACTAGATGAGTAGGAGGAGTATCAGTCACAAGACCAGAAATCCAGCATCTCCAGGGGAGGATGGGCTTGCAGAAAGGATGGAAGATACACATGATGCATGATGGAAGATACACAAGCCCCAGCTGGGCTGTGGGGGAAGGCAGTGAAAACTGCTGCTTACCATATGAATAGACTGTAGACATCCAGGGTCAATCAGACCCCATATTGTCTATTGTATGGTAGAGCACCAAGCCTCAAGCACCTGAGCATTTTTGGGCAATTTGCAAATGTACTTATTCACCCTAGTCTAAGGAAGCCTGGGCAGCCTAAAACCAGGAGGCTGTGTTTTCTTGGCTATGAGAGTAATAAGTGCATATTTTCCCTCTATCCTGGTATGGTGACGTACTCCAGGAGTGCAAATTTTGAAATGCGCTTGGGGTGGGATAGATTGCAATCAGGAGGTTTTTGTTCTCCTAGGGAGGGATGTGCCAACAACTTCCAAAAGTCCCACAAATGAAGGGGTGGTTGAGCCTGATGATGATGAAGAGAAGGCTGAGGAAGAAAAGCCTAGTACTTCAAAACACGTTCAAACACACATTGAGCCCAACATGTTTTTGAAGAGGGAACCTGACACAAGGAGAGAAACTAGCCATAGTGCAAGTGAGGATGAGTCAGGGAGATCTAGGGTGATCATCCCCAGAAGGTCAAGGAGGGTCAGAAAGGCTCCTGATAGATTTGTTGTTCAGGAAGCCAGGCTATGTAATGTCATGGCAGAGGAGACTGCAAGTTTTCAGGATCTCCTAAAACTTCCCCAAGAAGAGCAGGAGAAGTGGAACTCAGCCATGGACTCTGAGTTCGAGTCACTGGTGGAAAGGAAAGCATTCCAGGTAGTAGAGAGGGCCAAAGATCAAAAGGTTGTTGGTTGCAGGTGGGTCTACAAGCTGAAGGACATGCCTGATGGGACACAAAAGTGTAAGGCACATTTGGTTGCAAAAGGATTTTCGCAGGAGTGCTACACAAATTTTGACAAAACTTTTTCACCTACAGCAAATCCAGAAAGTTTTAGGTTTTTGTCAGCTGTAGCAGCCAAGAGGAAGATGGTTGTGCAACACTTTGACTTTGAGACTGCATACCTGAATGCTGATCTTGAGGAGACAGTGTTCATGGAACAGGCCCCTGGGTATGACAGTGCAGGTGAGAATAAGGTGTACTTGTTGTGCAAAGCACTCTGCGGCTTGAAGCAAAGCGCCAGGTGCTGGAACAAGTTCATACACCAAGTTTTGGTGTCATTAGGGTTCACAAGGAGCATAGCAGACGCCTGTGTGTACACCAAGGGGGCAGGTGATAGTGCTGTCATGCTAGACAATTTGGTGTCCAAGTGTGGGTTAAATGATGCAAAAGTGTTCAGGACACCAATGACCACTGATTCTGTGAACTTAGAGGCAGAACAGGAATTTGAGAGGCCAGACCTGTACCACTCAGTGGTAGGCAGTCTGTTGTTTATTGCAAACAACACAAGGCCTGACATCAGTTTTGCAGTTGGGGTGCTCAGCAGAAGAGTCTCCAAGCCAAGGAGGATGGATTGGGAAGCCCTGAAGAGGGTAGTTAGATTTCTCAAGCTGACCAGGGACATAAGCTTGAAGCTGATAGGAAGTCAGGTGACCCTAGAGTGCTATGTGGACAGTTCATTTGCTGCAGAGATTTTAAACAGGAAATCAGTGACCGGGTTGGTGGTCAGGTATGCAGAGAGTCCCATAGTGTGGAGATCAAGGAAGCAGAACTGTGTAGCCATTAGTACCACTGAAGCTGAATTCGCTGCCTTATTTGAGATGGCAAGCGAGGTACAGTGGGTAAGGCAGATGCTTGTGGACCTTGGCGAGCCATGCCAAATGCCTGTTGAGGTGCATGAGGACCCACAAGCCTCCTGTGACATCAGAAGCTGTTGTCCCTAGGTCTCAGATTTGGACCTGAGATCTGGAGCCCTAGAAGAGTCATGGCCTATGAGGAGCAGCTTAGGGAACTGGGTATGTTAGCCTGGAGAAGAGACAGTTAAGAAATGACATGATAGCCATGTTTAAATATTTGAAGGGATGTCATATGGAGCAAGGTTTTTTTTCCTGCTGCTCCAGAGACTAGGACATGAAGCAATGGACTAAAACTGCAGGAAAAGAGATTCCATCTAAACATTAGGAGGAACTTCATGACACTAAGAGCTGTTTGGCAGTGGAATGCACTGCCTCAGAGTGTAGTGGAGTCACCTTTGGAGGTTCTTAAACTATGGAGATTTTCATAGGGAGGAAATAACCCCGGGGGAGATTGGGAGAGAAATGGGCTGTTCCAGTAGCAGCGCCCTGTTTCGTACGGCCCCTTCCTTCTCCCGATCTCCCGTTGTCCTCCCTCTGTGCTGCTTCTATTTCCCTCCCGCTATTTTTTACTAACAAAAGTTCTTTTTTTTTTTTTTACTAACGAAAGAACATACCAGGAGGGAAATGGAAGCAGCATGGAGGGAGGATGACTGGAGATCGGGAGAAGGAAGGGGGCATGCGAAACAGGGCGCTGCTACCGGAACAGCCCCGTTTCTCTTCTGATCTTCCCAGGGGTTATTTCCCCTGTGTGAAAATCTCCAAAGGCTGGATGGCCATCTGTCAGGAGTGCTTTGATTGTTTATTCCTGCAGGGCAGGGGGTTGGACTAGATTGCCCTTGTGGTATCTTCCAACTCTATGATTCTATGATTCTATGAGTTCTGACAAGGTGGCTCTAGTTCACTTGCATGCCTGATTTTATTAGCATGTTTTCATTGAGGAATGGAATGTGTTGCAGATTCTTCTCTTGTGAACTTTATTCCTAATCTAGGAAACAAATTCTAAGGACTGATTTTATTCAGGGCCACAGCATGGAAGTAAAGATTTGATCTCTCCCCTGCTTGTTAGAGGATTGATCATTATCAGTAATTCTGTTTGCTGTTGCTATTTGTATTTCAGCCTTGTAAAAGTGACTCCTTTGAACTACAACTCCCAGAATACTGCAGCCAGCATGACCAATGTCCATGTTACCTGAGGGATTCTATGAGTTCTATTCCACAACAGCAACTTGCATTCAAGAAAACATGCATATTATATGCAAATACTTTTAACATCAAGCCTCGTTTGGTCTCAAAGGGTAGCTAATGTTGATGGAAACTGCACCTCTGACCACCCCCTTTTATACAAAAGCAACATTTAGCTAAACTGGTTATTTCTCCATTCTCCCCCCAAGCCCACTCCCAATATGTATTAAGTATGAAGTCTGTGTAAACAGGAGAGTCAAAGACAAAGTACTGATTTTGACTTCATCTTTAAGTAATTTGGCTTGAGTATTTCCCTATTTATGTATATAGTAAGAGCTGTCTGATTGAAGGTCTCCTAAGGTATCAGATGAATTATTAACATTCAGTAAAGAAGGTTCAGAATCAACTCTGTGTTTGCTCAGAGAGAGGTCCCGCTCTTGATGCCTGCATAACCCTACAATAACATAAATGAGAAGCTCTAAAATTATTCATACATTAAACAATGTTTATACTGTCCTCCACCCGCACATATTAGTTCTAAGGCAGTGTGCAGTGGAAAGCTATACAATGTTGAAATACGACAAAGCATCAGTCCATAAAAATAAGGATAAAAAAACAGTCTGGAAAACTCTTTGCATTAAGTTCCAGAGTGAGATACACAGGCAGGTCCAGTTTAAGGGCCCCGCAGGCCCTGTAGCTGCGGGGGGCCCCAATGTGTAGGCTTTTGTACAGCAGGCCAGCACGCACACGCCCTGATCTTCTTTGCTATTGTCACTTTAAGAGTAGAGCCTGATCCCTCTAAGCCCACCCCTAACCTCCAGAGCCACCTTCTCCAGGTCTCCTCCTAATTGGCTGACCAGGGCGTAGGAAGGGAGGGTGATCTGCCCTGGGTGGATTTTTTTTGGGGGGGGCACTCTCAGCCAGCCAGGCAACAGCCATAGGCTCCTCCTGCTGCCACAGCTGTCTGTGCTTCGAGCAGGCAAGCGTGGCTGGGCACAGGGAAGGGAAGTGGGGGAAGAAGTGGTGGCAGTGGCTGGGAGTCCTTGCCTCATGTCCCACCTGCTCGTTGCCTGCCAGCACTGTGCTCCCACCACCTATTCTCTGATCCTTCCTCCTTTCCTGATATCTGTGGCCACTGAGCTCCCTCTTGGGCATCCCTGACAGGGGAAGCTAGCCCAGGAAGAAGGGAGCGAAGTGAAAGCAGCGCTGTGTGAAGGCACATCCATGCGGGCTTCAGAGAAAGGGAGAGGGAGGAAGGGAGAAACCCCCTCGCAGGGAAGGGGAAGGGAAAGAAGAGGCTTTCCCTCCCTTTCTCCCCCTCCCTTCTTTCCTCCCTCCCAGTGAAGGAGATGGGAAGGAAGGCTGTCTCCCTCTCCCCACACTTTTTCCCTGGAAGGGTGTGAACCTTTTTCCCTGGAAGGGTCTTTCTCCCCTCCCTCTCTCAAAAGAGGGTCCTTTCTCTTTCTCTTCTCCCCTTGTGCTCTCTCTCAGTCTGGTCTTTTCTTCCCTCCTTGGCGTCTTCTCTCTTTCTCCCTTTCCTGCCCTCTCTTCTGGACGGGGCTCGCTCCCCTACCCCATTTCTCTTTCAGCAGAGGGTCATCTCTTTCCCTCTCTTTCTCCCCTGATCCATCAGGGAAAGGGTTGCTTCTCTCTTCCTTCCTTCTTTCCTTCCTGTCTCTCTCTTCTGATCTCTCTTCTCTCCTTCTCCTGTCTCCACAGGAAAGATGGATGCCCCCCTCTTCTGCACTCCAATGGCCCCCATTGGGCAGCCACACTCCAGATATATCCCCTCCATCCCATCTTTCCCACAGCTCTTAAAATGTCCTGGTTTCTCTCTTTCCTCCCTCCCTTTCCCTCTTTGTCCTCAGCTGGACTCCCTTTGCTGCTAACTGAGTTCAATCTGCAAAAGGGATTTGTGTGTTTGCCTATGTGCCTTCAAGTCATTTCTGACAAAGGGAAACCGATCATTGGGGTTTCTAGGCAAGACTTGTTCAAAGGGGGTGTGCCTTTGCCTTCATTTGAGGCTGAGAGAGTGTGACTTGCCCAAGGTCACCCAGTGGGTTTTCATGGCTGAGTAAAGATTCAAACCCTGGTCTCCACAGTCACAGTACAATGCTGAAACTTCTACTCCACTCTGGTCCTGTCTATACAACGAAATAGAACACGTATTTATTCAAAAAATCGGTGATGTACAGACCGGCATTCAAATAAATACATGTTATTGGGGGGGGGGGCTGTAAATCTCACCTTTTCTCTTCATCCGGATCCTAGGGTTTACTCCAGACAGTAAACCTGTCCGATTGATTGGTTGTCAGTACACTCCTGTTTGCATATATACGAACAGGAGTGCAACCTGATTGGCTGGCAGGATAGAGAGGGTGGGGCTTTAGAAAGAGAAGAATCAGCAGTGGTGGCCATTTTTTAAAAGGTAAGCTGTCCTTGCCGCTGTCCTCCATCCTCTGTCCTCCGGACTCTTCCCAGCCCCACTGCCATCTCTCCTCCTCCATCCTCCGGACCCTTCCCAGCTCCACTGCCACCACCACTATCATGATCCTCGCTCCTTCTCCCTCCTCTTCCTCCTCTGACAAGCCCTTCCCAGGGTGCAGCAGGGGAGGGCTCTGAGGAGGACGCTTGACGGAGGAGGAAGGAGAAACAATGCAACCAGACCTTGAGAAAGGTGCTGGCAGGAGGATTTTGGGTTGTGTAATCCAAAAGTAACCTCCCCAGGCTCTGAATACAGCCTAGAATCATAGAGCTGGAAGAGACTTGCCCTGTGGGAACAAACAATCAAATCCCTCATGACAGATGGCCATCCAGACTCTGTTTCAAACCCTCCAAAGAAGGAGATGCCACCTCACTCCCAGGCAGCAGCAGATTCCACTTCCAAGCAGCTCTTAGTGTCAGGAAGTTCTTCCTAATGTTTAGGTGGAATCTCTTTTCCTGCAGTTTGAGTCCATTCCTCCATGTCCTAGTTTCTGGAGCAACAGAAAACAAGCTTTCTCCATCCTCAGTTCGACATCCCTTCAAATATTTAAACATAGCTATCACTGTCACCTGTTCACCTTCTCTTCTCAAGGCTAAACACACCCAGCTCCCTAAGCTGCTCCTCATAGGGCATAATGGCTTCCAGACCTCCCACCATCCTTCTCAGTATCCTTCTTGTATTGTGGTGCCCAGAACTGGTCACAGTATTCCAGGTGAGGTCTGACCAAAGCATAATAGAATGGCACTATTACTTTCCTTGTTCTAGACACAATACTCCTATTAATGAAGTCTAGAATCACATTGGCTTTTTTTGCTTCTGCAACACACTGCTAACTCATGTTCAGCTTGTAGTCCACTCTTTCTTTTCTTTGAGGAATTCTACACCATTATGTTAATTGCTAACAAACAAACAAAAAAAGTTAGTGCCTGTAATAATAGTTTTTTAAACTAAATTATTGGTGGCATATTATGTAATAATCTGAAAATCCTGTACATTGCTAACTGTAGATTCAATTACCCACAAATGGTGATGGTGGTGTGGGCGGGGAGTTGCGGCATGGCAGGGGGAGGAGGAAGGGAGGAAGTGACCTTGGGGGGTTTGCGGTGCGGCAAGCAAGTGGCTGAGGTGAGCGAGCAGATGAGCAGGCAAGCGAGAGGCTTGGCCTGGTCGCTTGCCTGCTTGGCCTGGCCACTTGATCGCTTGCTCACAACTAGGCTGAGTGGGCCACGAGCAACCAGGCTGAGTGAGTGGATGAGTGAGCAAGTGGGCAGGCAAGCGAGTGGCTGGGTGAGTGGGCAGCCAGCCGGGTGGCTGAGTGGGCGGGGGAAGGAGACAACCTCACAGGGGGGTTCCGGTTTGGCAGCAGCATTTGCTGTGATGCAGTAGCAATACAAGAAGGATCTGTGGTTTTTGCCATCTGTGGTGGGGCCTATCCCCCATGGATAGCGGGGTGCTACTATACTGTGAATAGGTTAGGTTACAGTACCTGGGATGAATATATGGGGCCTCCAAAATAAAAAATTGCAGCCCCCCAATTCCTTAAACCAGCCCTGTACATAGAGGCCCTGATATTGTCAAGTTTACGAAGCCTCATAGCACTACCCCAGACTTCCGGTCAGAGACGAGGTTGAGAGAGGACGCTAGCAGCTGAGTTCGCGCGTTCGCCGGGTAGAAGGAGTCCTGGGTAATGGTGTATTGAACCCAGGAAATTTCCCCCTGTGAAAGGGGAAACAGAGTGGGCTTGGCAGGGGCTTATTTCAGTGACCTGTGTCCCCCTACCTTTTCGGAAGACAAGTTGGGGGTGCACGAGTTCACTGATGGAGCCCGAGAGCCGGCAACACTCCTGCCTGGTATCCCTCCAGGGAGTGGGGAAAGAACCTCACCGATTTTTTTAAAAAAAGAAGAGAAGCCAGATTTTATATCTGACAACAGGATGCTGGACTTAAACAGAGCATTGTGAGTCTGAACCTTGTAAAATCTTTCTTCGGTGGGGTTATACATAATGGATAGTTTGGAAAGTGATACAGAGAGACGGAGAGCTTGAAAGTATTAGAGGCGGAGAGGAAAGAGTGTATTGGCGGGTGCTACCAGAAAAGAGGAAGACAAGAGAGGAGGGGTGAGATAAGGAAGAGGAGAAAGAGAAGAAAGTTTTAAAACTTAAAAGAGCAGTGGAATAAAGGTTGTTTAAAGAGGAAAGAGGACTGGGATCTACATGGGAGAAAGCAATCATTGGAAAGGAGAAAAGAGAAGAAACGGAGGAGAGAGAGAGAGAGAGAGAGAAGGAGCGGAACGGAACGGAGCGGAACGACGGAAGCGGTATTGAGAGGAGTGGAGTATCAGAGTGGACTGAATAAACGGAGATAGTCTGGCTTGGGGTACCCAGGAAAGGGGGTCTTAAAAGAATATAGGAGATTGTTGGAAACAGTGGGCCAAAAAAGACAGCTGGAGAGGCTTTGAAGAGAAACGGAGTGAGTGTCTACGGGGAAGAGGTGACCAGCAACGATCAGATGGTATAGAGAAAGTTTGGAGGGAGTGTAAAGCCAGAGAAAACTTTGGAATACAGAGTTGGAGTTTTGAGTTAAGGGTGCCGTTCCCCAAGAGTAAGGCAGAACAGAATAATTAAGAATTAAATAATAATATTATTCATGATTGGAAACACGGAAGAATTTGGGTGAAAAGAAAGTGTTTTGGAAGGGGAGAAGGAGCTGTAAATATATAGGTGGAGTCGAGAGTTGTTTCAGGCTGCTAGCTGAATGCTATTTGTCTTCTGTTATTGTTCCCTTTCCATCCTTTTCCTCTATTTTTCGATTGAGCTGCCCCTTGTATAACTTGTGGCCTTTACTAGACTGGGATATAATCCTAAGTGGTAAATTCATTTATTTGGAGGAGGTACAAAGGAGGAGGTATAAAGGTTGATGTAATAAGTACTTAGTACTGATATCTTTGATTCAACTAGAAGTCTTTTCTGTGTCCGTTTAAATATTGATTGGTATTGCCTTAAAATAGAATACACATTATATTATATAGATATACATTGTATATTACAGTATACAGATAAATTGATTTGCAGTGCTTAAATATATATATATATATTACACATACACATTACCACACACTGAAATATATTTACATTGATATTATATATGATAAACTTTAGATATAATTGATATTGTGTGTGGCTATAATAATTAAAAAAAGGGAGAGGGGTAAAGGAAAAAGAGAAGATAGGATAAAAGAAAAAGAGAAGAGAGGATAAAATGCCTGTTAAAAAACATACACAGCCACAAATCCATACGTTAATGACAAGACGTCAATCAGGGGAAATGCCAGAGATTCAGCAAACTTTAATAATAGAATTCAAGAAAGTTAGAGAGGAAATGATATGAGAGATGAGAGAGATGAGAAAAGATGTGAAAAAAGAATTAGACAAATTTGGGAAAAAAATGAGTGAAATAACAACAGATGTTGAGAAATTAAATGAAAAGGTGCGGGAGCTTCAAGTAAAATCCAAAAAATTGGGGAAAAACAGCTGATAAATTGACTGTAGAGCAGGTGCAAATTCAGGAAATAAACCCTAGAACTGCAATTGAAATTAAGAGAAAATTGCTTGAAATTAAGGGGGTTGGTGGAGATGGAAAATGAAGATTTATATGAAAGGCTACTACTGGGTTTAGCAGAATACATTAGAATCCCCCAAGAAAGGATTGAATTTGAGGTTGATAGAATTTTCAGAATTAACTCGAAGATTGCTAGGCAAAGGATGCTTCCTTGAGATATCGTTATATACTTTACTAGAGGAAGGATCAGAGATCAAATATTGCAAGAAAACTTCGAAACTAAATTGGTAATAGAGGATAATGAAATTGAGATATATAAAGATATCCCTCCTCAAATTTTAAAGAAAAGAAAAGACTATCAGTTCATTATTTCTAAGCTGCGGAGAAAAGGTATCCAGTATAGATGGAAACAAATAGAAGGTATAACAGTCACTTATAATCAGAGAAAATACAGATTAAACACGGTGAGGAAAGCAAAGGATTTTATAGTGAAATTCAAGAAGGATTTTGGTGATATAGACAAAACTACAAAAGATGTGTGTGACAGTGGAACATCAAAAACCTTAAAAAAGGTAACAGATAAAGAGAGGGGAGAACAAATAGAGGAGATTGAAAACATGAGAGGTAGAAAAGAAGACAATACAAGGGAGCTAGGAGGAAAAGAAGAGAATGAAGAAGAGGAACTTGAGATAGAGGAAATTGAGGAAGAGGAAGAAGGGGGAGAGTTGGAAAGTGAAGAAGATGAAGAAGGAGATCAAGAGGAAGAAAGAGAGGACAGTTAAAAAGTATATAAACAGCCAGTTGATATAAGAAATATAAACAATAGATTTAAATAATAATGAAAATGAAAATTAGAATTGTAACTTGGAATGTTAAGGGGTTAAACTCCCCAAACAAAAGAAATCAAATATTTCATAGATTGGAAAAGATGAAAGCTGATATTACATGCATACAGGAAACCCACATAAAAGAGAAAGATCAAAGATTGTTAAAAAACAGAAGACTGGGGCAGGAATTTATAAGCTCAGGACAAGATAAGAAAAAAGGAATAGTTATATATATAAACAGGAAATGGACAGAGAAAGAGGTCCTAAAAGATCCAAATGGGAGATATATAGGAATTGAGACAAACTTTATTGGGAAAAAGAACTCTGATTATAGGAGTATATGCACCGTCAGAGAATAAAGATGGATTTTACAGAAAATTGATGAAGACAGTCCTTGATACAGAACATGATAGCTTAATTTTCCTAGGAGATTGGAACGGACTTTTAGACCTGACAAAAGATAGAACAGTGGGAAGTTTAAGGAAATATCAGAAGCAAGGAAAACTACCAAAATCATTTTCAAAACTCATGGAAAATTTACCATTGATGGATGCATGGAGACATTTATACAGAGATAGGAAAGAATACACTTACTATTCAGAATGTCATAAATCCTCCTCTTGGATAGACATGTTTATAGTATCCAGAAATATCACAACTAATTTGGACAAGATGGAAATGTTTCCAAAGATGCCATCAGATCATAATCTAATAACACTAACACTAAAAGATGTCAAGAAGGAATATTGCTGGAGATTAAATGAAAGGTTGCTGCAAGATGAAAAGATATAGGAGAAAGTGAGACAAGCTTTGAAAAATTACTTTGAAGAAAATAAGGAAGGTGAGACATCAATACAAAATATTTGGGACACGAGTAAAGCGGTCCTGAGGGGAACACTGATGCAAATGAATTGGGAACAAAATAAAAGGAAAAGAAAGAAAATGCAAAAATTGCAAGAAACATTAGAAAAGAAAGAGAAGGAATATGAAAGTGATCCAACAAATGCAGAAGCGAAAAAGGAATTAACGACAATACAAGACCAAATGAAGAGGGAATATATAGATGAAATAGAAAGGAAGATGAGATTTACCAAACAAAGATATTATGAAGGCGGAAATAAAATTGGTAAATGGTTGGCTTACAAGATGAGAAAAGAACAGGAGAGGAAACAGATTCTGAAAATAACAGGTAATGGAAATATAATAGTACAGCTGGATAAAATCAGAAACTGTTTCCAGAGGTTTTACACAAACTTGTATAAAGAAAGACAAATGAATGAAGAAAAGAGAGAAAAAAAATCAAAAGATACTTATTATCACAGAATTTACAGAAAATAAGTGATGTGGACAGAGAAGACTTAGATAAAAAAATAACGGTAGCAGAAATTGAGTATGCATTAAAAAAGCTAAAGAATGGGAAAACTCCGGGCCCGGATGGGTTTCCAGCAATATACTATAAGATGTTTGAAGAAGAACTGAAAAAACCTCTCCTTAAACTATTGAATGAAATAATTATTGAAGGGAAAATGTCAACTTCTTGGGCAAACACAAACATTTCAGTAATACCAAAAGAAAATAAAAATCCGGAAGAACTAAAAAATTACAGGCCTATATCTTTGTTAAACACGTATTACAAAATCTTTGCAATAATAATGGCAGAATGCCTGAAGAAAGTTTTGAATGAATGGATAGGAGAGGATCAAACAGGCTTTTTACCAAACAGACATCTGAGATATAATATAAGAAAGATATTAGACCTGATAGAATACTTTGATAAACACCCTGGAAAAAAATTCACATTAATAAGCTTAGACGCGGAAAAAGCTTTCGATAGCGTAAACTGGATCTGTATGCTGGAAATCTTGAAAGAACTGGGTATAGGACAAAATTTCTTGAATGGAATTAAGGCAATATATAAAGAACAAACTGTCAAATTATAATAAATGGTCAATGAACGGATAAAATAAGAATTGAGAAGGGGGTTTGCCAAGGCTGTCCCCTGTCCCCCTTGCTATTTATAACAGTTCTAGAGGTCCTATGTAGAGAAATAAGAGCAACTGAGGGCATACAGAGAGTCCGAATTAAGAAACACACTTACAAGATGTCAGCTTTCGCAGACGACCTGGCAATAACATTGGAAGACCCATTACAGTCTATTCAAAATTTACAGAGAGTCTTAGAAAGATTTGGGGGGATTTCTGGAATAAGAATAAATAGAGAAAAGACTGTAATGCTGATTAAAAATATAGAGAAAATGGAGGAAGAAAATTTGAAAGAAATATCGGGTTTCCGAATAGAGAAGAAAATTAGATATCTGGGTATAATAATCACTAAAAATAATATGGATTTGGTGGAAAATAATTATAAGACAAAATGGAAGGAAATCAGAAAAGACTTAGAAAATTGGAAACAGCTGAACTTATCTATATTGGGTAGAATAGCTGCTGTAAAGATGATGATACTCCCAAAGATGTTGTATATTCTTCAAAATCTGTCGATATTGATCAAAGATAAGTTATTTAAAGGATGGGATAGAGATTTATCTAGATTTATATGGGAAAACAGAAAACCAAGAATTAAGTGGAAAATATTGCCGGAAGAGAAGGCGAAGGAGGGTTTAAGCCTTCCAAATTTGAAATTATATCATCAAGCATGTGCACTGGTTTGTTAATCCGAATGGTTTCTATTGAAAGATGATAAGATTATAACTTTAGAGGGAATTGGCTTAAGATTTGTATTCCACGCTTATTTGTGGTATCAAAAAGAGCAAATAGATAAAAATTTTAATAACCATTTTGTCAGGAAAACTTTGTTAAAAGCTTGGAAAGAAGTGAAGAAGAGGATCTATATTAAACGGCCACTATGGGTTTCCCCCCAGGAAGCTTTCAGGCGAACTAAGATGCCACATTTAGAAACATGGTGGACTTACAGGGATTTGATATATGTTCAAAAAGGAAGCAATGGGTTGAAAACAAGAGAAGAGTTAGATCAAGAGCAAATAAAATGTAATTGGTTCCAATATAGGCAAAGTATGGAGAGATACAACATGGATAAAAAGTTGATAGGAATAGAAGAGTTAAAAACAGAGTTAGATGAACTGATTATAGATGAGAAAGCCTTGAGAATATCAAAGGTATATAAATTACTGTTAAAACTTGATCTGGAATCTGAGACGGTAAAAGAATTCATGACCAGGTGGTCAAGAGATGTAAGAAATAACATTTCAATAGAGGATTGGGAGGTGTTGTGGAAAAAGAACATGAAATTTTCATTAAATAGTGAACTAAAGGAAAATTGCTATAAATGCAATACCGTTGGTACATGACACCCTCAAAGTTAGTGAAAATGTATAAATCAAGGGTAAATAAATGTTGGAAATGTGAAGATAAAGAGGGTACATTTTATCATATGTGGTGGTCATGCAAAGTCGCAAAGGAATTTTGGATAAATATACATAATCTGATAAGAAAGATAATAAAGACAAATTTTAGACTAAAACCAGAATTGTACCTATTAAACATGTTTGATAGGGATTTTCTGAAAGAATTTAAGAACATGATGCTTTGCATGGTCACCACAGCACGAATCGTTTATGTGAGGTATTGGAAATCAACATCAACTCCAAATTGTGACAAATGGATGAGTAAACTATGGGAAGTAGCTCAAATGGAGCAACTTACTTGCTGGATTAAATATCAATCTATAAGTGCGTTTAGAAAAGAATGGGGAAGCCTAATTGAATATTGGAAAGTTGAGAGTAATGGTATAAGAGCAACCTGGTTTACGGATTAATGAAACTTATTAAATCTGTAGTATCTGTTAAAATATATATATTTATATATATTTTTGTAAGCTATGTAAACTCTCTGTGGGTAGAGATACAGGAGGAATGGTGTATAGACAATGTATAAAATGGAAAAGGGATTCCTGTTTCGATGACTTAGAGGTATAAATTCATTGGAAAAGGAAATAGATAGAAAGCCAATGTTAGAAGGAAAATCAAATTCAGACAACAATGTAAAGGAAGTGTATGATTTTATTATTTGTTGAAATACTCTGAAAATAAAATAATAATAATAATAATAATAATAATAAAAACACTACCCCAAAAGGTGTCTCAGTCTAACAACATAGAGAACTTGAAATTTATTATTGAGTTCTTTGATTTATATCCCATCTGTCTCCCAAAACTGTCTGCAACCTAAACATTTTGTCACTCAAAATCTGTAAAAGGGTTTCTGATAGTTGAAAAACAGGTTCAGTATGAACTGTGAACACATATTAAATTAACACTATGGAAATTATCAGACGTGGCTAATGTGGTGCCATAATGATACCAGCGGAATGAAAAGAATACTAATATCAGATGACAGTGTCCTTTTGCGTTCCACTGGTGTCATTATGGTGTTTCTTTTTATTGATGGGCCGAGCCATCAATAGATCCCTCATTGCAATTTGGTGCTGGCATTGCTAATGTGTGAAACCTTGGGCCATTTAACTTATTCAGCATCAATGGGTTGTCCTGCCGTAACACTTCCAGGTGAGATCAGGTCATCCAGGTAAGTGATGCACTTTTTAAAAACTTCCCTGGTTTATTTGAAAAGTTTTAAAGTGTTTTTGTGCTTGGTGTAACTTTTTTGGTGTTATTTGACTTTTTTGAATTTCCCACCCTCATGTCTTCTCACGAGAATGGGCGGGATTTCAGTCCAGGAAGTGAACGGAGCTCCCTTAGAGCTCTGTTCATTCCTGGGCTGCCTGTGGACGGGAGAGAAGGTAAGTGCAGTGGGGAGGGTTATTGTGCTGGGACAGGGGCGGGACTGGAGATTGTGGGAGAGGAACACTTTTTGTATTCCTGTCTGATAATCTCCTATGTGTTCATAGAGCTCTCCAATCCTTCCTGTCTTTCTCAGGATAATAGACTTTGTTAAGGAGTAAGGTTCACAGATGAATAGAAGGCATATTGTCACTGCACTGCCTCTGATGACTATAGGTCGCTCCCTGTATCCACAGGGGATATGTCCCTGAACTTGCTGTTTGTAAGTAAAGCCACAGATAATAGCAAAGCCTATTAAAGTAAAAGATTTCCTGTACAAACATACCATAGAGTTATGTTGGACGACCTAGTGATTCCTAGAGATGTTGCCTTTCTAGGCATTTTCCAGCACAACTCTATGGTATGTGTCCCTCTTTTTATTAGCCATGTATAACTGAAACTGTGGATATTGGTTCTGTGGCTACAGAGGACTACCTGTATTTGGAAGCTCAACCCAACAAGTATCCTGCTCCTGATGGATCACCAAAAGCTCACTCCACCAGTGTAAGTTTTGTAGGTCCCAAGTCAAGCTCCTGACTGCCTCCTTTTATGAGGTTTCATTCTATCTTTGGGATCAATTGAGATGACTCGTACTCTTTTGGCTGTAGTATCCAAGGGCTAAGTCTAGCTAACAAGAATGCGCACACGCACATGCACACGCACACATACATGCACACAAAGATGTTTGAAGGCTTTTAACTTTGTAAATTCCAGTATAATCTGGCCTGATCTGCACATTCCAGTGTCCAATGTGCAGATTAGAATTTAGCTATCCTTTGACTTTTACCCTTCCTAAATATTCCCCACAGTCCTCAGTTCAAAACGAATGAAAATAAAAATCAAGGTATGCTTCAAAACTTCACAAATTTAGAATCTGAAATCTGAAAGAACATGTATTGAGGAATAGGTATCTAACTGTAGACTTCTGTATACAGTATTGTTTAATTGCATATAATATAGAAACAGGGCAGGGTGGACTTATAGGTCAACACCATGTGGAAGTGATACTAATTATCCATTTGCCCATCCCAACAGAGAATTTACTGTTCCCTAGACATTCACTTCAAAACGTTCTGCAATTATTGTAAGGCTATTACCCCAAAGGTCAGAATTAAGTGGCTATGAGATAACTGCAATATTTTGGTACATGGCGCTTTCTATGTTAAGTAGCTGTTTTATTTAGCTGGGTTTATTGAATTGTATTTGGGAAAGGGTGAGTTTAGTCATCTGCTGAACAAGCATGGCTAATGAAGGGTTGCCTGAATAAATGTTAGAGCAGCCTCTACATCTTGCAAAAAGGCTAGTATTACAATAATAGCAGAAGCAAGATTTGAATCTATTTTTAAGCAATTGGGGGACAGGGTAACGAATACTGGGGGTCAGTTTAGGTTTGCTTGGTTTGCTGCTTTTATTACATCTATTTATTTTATTTTATTTTATTTGCTTTTGGCATGTGGTTAACAAAGGAAAAGAAAGCTCCTTCTTGGACCAAAATAGATTTGCATTGTAACAGTCTGAAAAGGATTAGGGAACAGGTTTCTTTTTAATATGTCTGCATTTTGTGCTATAACCTTAAATGTTAAATGGTGTATTAACAACTACACTGATTGGGAAGAGAAATCTTTTGATGCTTTTAGGTTCAAAATCAATGCGTTTAATCCCTGGACAACATGCACTGCTACATCCTCAAGTCAATGGAGCTTTGGCATTGATGTCACCTCGGCATTTTTACACAAACAATTGCCTTCCTGCTCTCTTTTGGATGACCTTGCAGGACAACGCACCCTGTCCTTTAAGCACAAATAAACAATGTCAGAAAATACAGGCCTCCCATGAGGAAATGTCTATGCTGACAAGCACTGGTATTGCAACACTGAGCCTGAAGCATGTGGAGGGAGTCAGGACTCTATGTCCCAATTAATACAAAGGAAATGGGAAGCATTTGCTGTGGCAGCAGATTCTGCAAGTGATACTGACTTTTTCTCTTTCTTTCTTTCTTTCTTTCTTTCTTTCTTTCTTTCTTTTTTTCTGCTTCCTACTTCACTTCAGGCAGATCTTGGACAACTTACATTTTTGGATTACAGCTCCCAGAATTTCTCAAGAAATACAGTCACTGGCTGTATTGGAAAGAAGATTCTCGAAGTTATAATCCAATAAGTAACCTCTCTAACCTCATGATTCAAAGCACTTCTATGCAGAAATATTCTGCTTCTTCCCAAGTGGACTTTCCCATTTGATTCAATGGGGAATCCACAGCACCCCTGCCCAGATCTGCTCTCTTTAGTGAAACGAGAAGCAAATTACAAGTATGTCCAATTTTGCTGAATGTGTGAACTCAAGTTTCTGCATGTGGAAGCAGATAGAGTAGGATAAACATTTCTTCCCTATGGGATATAGCTTCCTTTCTTCTTGTTTCTCTGTTTGAGGCTTTGTACTTTTCCTTACAACTCAGCTAGATAAAGGCATGGAAAAAGAAAATTGGGGCAGGGAAGGTTTTTAGCAAAAAGATACAGGCAAAAAGACCAGTGGGCTTGCCCGTCATGAAGTGGCCTGAGCCACCACTGTTGTTTTCGGGGACACAACTGAGCACACAATTGAGTGCTATTTTCAAGCAGCAGAGAAAAAAAAAGTTTGGAAGCAGAAGATCACTCTTCCATATCTGTGATTTAATGGCCAAAGGGGGGGGGGAATGGAGGGAGCTTTATGGGAGATAATAAGGCAGGTAATTCACTTGTGGCCACCATCTTTTCTTACAGGCATGCCCCGTGTGAACTGCAAACTCAGATAGCTCTCCATGCCAGCAATCTTGCGAATGATTGGGAATAAATGAACACTGCAGTGAAAGTGAGGTAATGCACTATTTTTTGCAATTAATTCTCCTGTCTAGCTGCGCCCTAGAGTCCGATGTCCAGGAATTTACACCTCCTAATGATGTGGTCTCATTGAGTCTGAGAAACTGCAGGCTAAGGCAGATGGGGGGCTACTCCCCAGCAGGAGGTGACAGTCACTAAGATGTGATGCCATCCTTCGCAGATCAGCAAAGTGACAAGGAGAGAGTATGCCACTCTCAGTGACTGTTAAACAGGTAACACTGTTTAGATTGTTTTTATACAGCTATCTATAAATCTCTCAGTAGCTCCCTGTAATCTCTGTTGTGTACAACTGCCTTATCTAGGTGACTGGCAGTAGTCTTTGGTATTCATGTTTTCTTGACCTCAGACTGGATATGATGTGATGACTCTGTTTATACCTTTCCAGCTTCTTGTATCAGGTCTACTGACTGGCTGTAATGTCTTCTGGACTGGCTGACAACCACCCTCTTGCATCTCCCTTCATCTTGTTTGGATAACCTGTGACTGACCTGGACAGGATTAACTACCTGACAGCTCCAACCACCTACTTCCCGGGGCACTTGTTGACTGGAAGATCCCTGCCAATTCTCATAACTCACCTCCTGGACGACTCAATGATGAGGAGGAAGAGGCAGATTGCCAGGAAGTTTCAGCTCCTGATAGTGGAAATCTCTCTTAGTCTGAGGAGATGGGGCTGAGGCTGTAGGAGACCCTGCTCCAACCAGCAGGAATTGGCAGAGGCTGCAGATGCTGGAAATGGCATGCCCCCATTCTTCATTGATCGACAGAAGGAGAAACACTGAGACCAGCACCAGTTAAGTAATAGATGCCAACTGAATTAGGCACTAATTAGGCACTTGTGGCCTTGAAGGAACTGCTCATAAATATCCTGGCAGTTCTCTCTCAGCATTAGGGCTGAAAACTGGTTTATCTGGTTGACACTTGTGTTCCTTTTCATGATCTTGGACTGGCTACATTTTTGACTACTCTGTTTACACCTTGCTGGCTCATGTACCTGGACTTGTGACCTTCTGATACAACGTCTGGACTGGCTATTGACTACACTTGTGTTTTTCTCTTTCTCACTCAGATAACTTGTGACTGACCCAGACTGGACTGACTAACTAACAACTCCTGTGCACCAACTACCTGCTTCCTCAGGCACTTGCCGACTCATGTTCAGGACACAAATTCTTGGGGGACAGGTGGAGGGTAGGGTATTAACAGAAGAAGATTAGTCCAGGATTTGAGATTAGGTCTACATGAGAAAATCCTGCGTGCTCTCATAACCAACACAAATAGTTCCTAGGTATCTTATTCATTTTTGCTCTCTGAAACTGATTATGGTGAGAATGTAGTTTGACATCCTTTGACCTGGGTAAGGCAATCACTACACTGAAGCTCCCATATTGAAGATATTAGAAGGTGAACCTTGTAATAGGTATGCTTATAACATTCAGCTATGCCAGAGTGCTTCAAGATGAATAGCTAGGGTCTGGAGAGAAATTGTCACCCAGGACCCTGCAATACCATCCCTAGTGTTGCCTTTTGTGCTCCCTAGTTTCACAAAATTTAGGATGACTGATTGTTGTGGTTGCTGCTGCTGCTGTTGTTCCAAATTACTCTTCAAGCCTCTTGGAGTGCTTTTGGTAATTCGCCACATCTTTTAGATGTCTTTAGCCCTCCCACCACCTACGTATATTTTATCCAAACAGGAAATGATTACCCTATACAATTTCCTCCCAAGACACATATGACTCACTCCTTCCGTGATGGTTTTTATGAGGAAAAATTCCTGTGTTTCTCCCTCCCTTGCTTTTATCATAAAACGATGCATTATATTTGCATAGATGTGTTACATAGTTGAACTTTGCATTGTACTTTAACTGGGCTGCTTTAAAACTATTTAAATTTATAGTGGATTCATGATTTATTATTTGAATTTTATTGTTTTTATAATGTAAGCTATCTTGGGAAGGCTAGGATATTAAGACATGTAAGACATACATTGAAATTAAAAGAAGTAGAATGGAGTAGAATGTTGTTGTTGTCATTTATTTACATATCACCATCACTCTACATGGTGCTTTACAAGTGAAAGAACCACAAAACAATTCCCTGCCATTAGGCTTACAGTCTAATTGAGACATGACACAAAAGAAAAAGGAACCACATGCAGAAATGAATAGCAGCTCACATGTAAAGCTGAATTGCATGATTTCCTCCACCCCATTCCACCATTTTTGAGACTTCTACAGATATTGTCACTGATGTAGGAGCACACCTTCTCATATTACATGATGGGCACCATGGAGAGCAGTGATTATGCTTACTTCTGATCTTCACCATGGAAATAACATCCTTGGCCCAAGTAAGCATATAGAGTAACAGAATCATAGAATCTTAGAGTTGGAAGGGATCACAAGGGTAATCTAGTCCAACCCCCTGCCATGCAGGAATACACAATCACACCACTTCTAAAAGATGCACATCCAACCTCTGCTTAAAGACCTCCAAAGATGGAGAGTCCACCACCTTCCAAGGCAGTCTGTTCCACTGTTGAACAGCTCTTAAAGTAAAATGGTTCTTCCTAATGTTTAGATGGAATCACTTTTCTTGTAATTTGAATCCATTGGTTAATGTTCTAGTCTCTGGAGCTGCAGAAAACAAACTGGCTCCATTTTCTACATGACTTCCTTTCAGATACTTAAAGATAGTTATCATGTCACCTTTTAGTCTTCTCTTCTCCAAGCTAAACATATCCAGCTCCCAATGTTGTTCCTCATAAGGCTTGCTTTCCAGACCTTTTGATCATATGGGTCACTTTTCTCTGGACATGTTCCAGATTGTCAATATCCTTCTTGAACTGTGGTGTCCAGAGTATTCCAGATGAGGTCTGACCAAAGCAGAATACAGTGGGACCACTACTTCCCTTGATCTGGATACTATATTGCTGTTGATGCAACACACAATTGGATTGGCTTTTTGCTGCTGCATCACAATGTTGACACATGTTTAGCTTGTGGCCTACCAAAACTGCTAGAACTTTTTCACATATACTGCATTCAAGCGAGGTGTCACCCATCCTACATCTGTGCATTTCATTTTTCCTGCCTAGCTGTTGTAGCTTACATTTATCTCTGTTGAAATTTATTTTGTTAGTGTTGGCCCAGTTCTGCAATCTGTCAAAGTCATTTTGGATTCTAATTCTGCCCTCTAGGGTATTAGCTACTCCTCCTCATTTGGTGTTATCTGCTAATTTGATAAGCATGTATTCCAACTAACATTGGAAACTTGAATTCATTTAAAGTCGCTAGGTATTCCTTTACTATTCCTTTGTGTATTCTGGCCTGTAGTCCCCTTACTGCATGATTTATTCAATTTTTACCAGTTACACCACTGTTTCTATTTTGGAAGAAGATTTAGGCAAAGAAGGTATTAAGCAATTCAGCTTTCTTTCTGTCCCCTGTTAGCACCATCTTCTCTACACAGTGGCCCAACCATTTCCCCGTTCTTCCTTTTGCTCTGAAAATAATAACAACAAAAAAACAACAACACCCTCTTTTTATTATTTTGAACCACCCCAGCAAGCCTGAGCTCATTCTGAGCTTTAGCTTTTCTAACTTTCACCCTACAAGTACTGGCTATTCATTTGTACTTCTCTTTGGTTGTTTCCCGCTTCTTCAATTTCTTATACATCTCTCTTTTAAATTTCAGCTCATCTAAAAGTTCTTTGTACATTCATCTTGGTTTCTTTAGAACCCTCAGTTTTCCTCCTCATTGGAATTGTTTACAACTGTGCTTTCACCATCTCCCTTTTAAAAAACTCTATGCACCATGAACTCCTTTCCCCGTGGGCATTTCTGACTATGTGATTTCACCCAGTTTTTTCTTAAGCTGAAATCACTTTTCTTGTAGTGCGGAGTATATGTCTGGCTACATTTGGTTTCCCCTTTCTTCTGTATAACAAATCCAAAGAGGCCATGGTCATTTCCAGCCAAGGATCCCATAAGCTACAGAATCGATTCGAAGCCCTTTCCCTTATCAAGGACAACGAGGAAGAACAGCATGGAAAGACTTCAGGGGTAGAGCAGGGGACCTTGAGAGGACCACCGCAAGGAACAGTAGCTGCGAAGCCTCAGCGGAGGCGTGTGGTGGTGGTGGGGGACTCCTTGCTGAGGGGTACAGAAGCAGTGGTATGTGGGCCTGACAAGATGACTCGGGAGGTGTGTTGTCTCCCTGGGGCAAAGATCTGTGATGTGACCGAGAGGCTGACAAGACTCGTCAAGCCTACGGATCATTACCCCTTCCTTTTGGTCCATGTGGGAACCAATGATACTGCAAGGCACAGCTTTCCCAAGATCAGAAGAGATTATGAGGCCCTGGGGAGGAAGCTGAAAGAAATGAACGCACAGGTGGTCATCTCGTCTCTTCTGCCAGTTGAAGGGCATGGTCCAAGAAGGGAGAGGAAAATAGCCGACGTAAACAACTAGCTCCGTAGATGGTGTCGCCGAGAACAAATTGGATTCTTGGATCATGGACTGCGCTTCCATGCGGGGGGACTTCTGGCAAGAGATGGGGTGCATCTTACAACAGTTGGAAGAAACATTTTTGCCAACAGTCTCAAGAATTTGATCAGGAGGGCTTTAAACTGAGTCAAATGGGGGAGGGAAACAGTATTCTGGAAGGCAAAAGGGCTGGAGAAAATAGTCAAACTGTCATAGAGGGAACAAGGCAAACAGCGCAAGGACCCAACAGTGGGAGGCAAAAAAACTTGCACAGGGAGCAAGTAAAGGGAACATATGGTCTCAGATGTCTCTACACTAATGCACAGAGCATGGGAAATAAGCAAGATGAACTTGAACTCCTTGCACTACAAAACAAATATGATATAATAGGTGTTACTGAAACCTGGTGGGACGAGTCTCATGATTGGAATGTAGGAATAGAGGGGTATAACCTTTATAGGAGAAACAGGCCAAACAGGAAAGGAGGAGGAATAGCATTATATGTCAGGGATATTTACACCAGTGAAGTGATCCATGACATCAATACTGGAAGCCAGGTGGAGAGCATCTGGATAAAAATTAAAGGGGAGGGAAACAACAGGGATGTTATTGTGGGACTCTACTACAGACCCCCAAATCAGACGGAGGAATTGGATGTTGCCTTTCTAGAACAGATGAACAGACATGCAGAAAGCAGAGATGTAGTAGTGATGGGTGACTTCAACTATCCTGATATTTGCTGGCAATCTAACTCAGCCAAAACTACAAGGTCTAGCAAATTCCTTACATGCCTGGAAGACAATTTCATGGTCCAAAAGGTGGAAGAGGCAACAAGGGGGTCAGCTATTTTAGATCTGATCCTAACCAACAGAGACGACCTTGTTAATGGGGTGCAAGTGGTGGGATCCTTAGGTGAGAGTGATCATGTTCTCCTGGAGTTTGTTATACAATGGAAAGGAGAAGCCAGGCATAGTCAGACTCGCATTCTTGACTTTAGGAGAGCTGATTTCAATAAACTCAGGGAAATACTGGGGATGATCCCATGGTCAAGAATACTAAAAGAGAAGGGACCTCAAGACGGATGGGACTTTCTCAAAAGGGAGATACTGAAGGCACAATTTCAAACAGTACCATTGAGGAAGAAAAATGGGAGGTGTCTCAAGAAACCAGGATGGATGACTAAAGAACTTTCAATGGAGCTAAGTTTTAAACGGAACATGTATAAGAAATGGAAAAGGGGGGAAATCACCAAAGAAGAATTCAAACAGATAGCGAACACGTGTAGGAGTAAAGTCAGAAAAGCTAAAGCGCAGAATGAGCTCAGGCTTGCTAGGGAGGTTAAGAACAATAAAAAGGGTTTTTTTGGGTATGTCCGCAGCAAAAGGAGGAAGAAGGAAATGATAGGGCCGCTACGTGGAGAAGATGGCAAAATGCTAACAGGGGACAGAGAAAAGGCAGAATTACTCAACACCTTCTTTGCCTCAGTGTTTTCAGAAAAGGAAAAGGAGGACCAACCTGAGGAGAATGGAACAGAGGACACAATAGGGGAAATCCAGCTCAAAATAAGTAAAGAGGTAGTACAGGAATATCTTCTTAATCTAAATGAATTTAAATCTCCAGGACCAGATGAACTACATCCAAGAGTATTAAAAGAGCTGGCAAATATAATCTCAGAGCCATTGGCAATAATATTTGAGAACTCCTGGAGAACAGGAGAAGTCCCAGCAGACTGGAGGAGGGCAAACGTTGTTCCCATCTTCAAAAAGGGGAAAAAAGAGGATCCCAACAACTATCGTCCAGTTAGTCTGACATCAATACCAGGGAAGATTCTAGAACAGATCATTAAACAGAGAGTCTGTGAACATTTAGAAGGCAATGCCATAATCACAAAAAGTCAGCATGGGTTTCAGAGAAACAAGTCATGCCAGACTAATCTGATCTCTTTTTTTGATAAAGTTACCAGCTTGGTAGATGAAGGGAATGCTGTGGACATTGCATACCTTGATTTCAGTAAGGCCTTTGACAAGGTTCCCCATGACATTCTTGCAAACAAGCTTGTAGAATGTGGGCTAGACAAGTTAACTGTTCAATGGATTTGTAAGTGGTTGACTGGCCGAACCCAAAGGGTGCTCAGCAGTGGCTCCTCTTCGTCTTGGAAAGATGTGACCAGTGGAGTGCCACAGGGTTCTGTCCTGGGCCCAGTGCTATTCAACATCTTTATCAATGACTTAGATGAGGGAATTAGGGGCATACTTATCAAATTTGCAGATGACACCAAATTGGGAGGAGTAGCTAATACCCTAGAGGGCAGGATCAAAATTCAGAATGACCTGGATAGACTGGAGAGCTGGGCCAAAGCTAACAAAATGAAATTCAATACGGAGAAATGTAAAGTACTGCATTTAGGGCGGAAAAATGAAATGCATAAATATAGGATGGGAGAGACCTGGCTGAATGAGACTACGTGCGAAAGGGATCTAGGAGTCCTAGTAGACCACAAGTTGAACATGAGCCAACAGTGTGATGCGGCAGCTAAAAAGGCCAATGCAATTTTGGGCTGTATCAATAGAAGTATAGTGTCTAGATCAAGGGAAGTAATAGTGCCACTCTATTCTGCCTTGGTCAGACCTCACTTAGAATACTGTGTCCAGTTCTGGGCACCACAATTCAGAAAGGATATTGACAAATTGGAGCGTGTCCAGAGAAGGGCAACTAAAATGGTGAAAGGTCTGGAAACAATGCCTTATGAGGAGAGACTTAGGGAGCTGGGTATGTTTAGCCTGGAAAAAAGACGGTTTAGAGGCGATATGATAGCCCTGTTTAAGTATTTGAAGGGATGTCACGCTGAGGATGGAGCAGGCTTGTTTTCTGCTGCTCCAGAGACTGGAACACGGAGCAATGGGTGCAAGCTCCAGGAACAGAGATTCCACCTCAACATGAGGAGGAACTTTTTGACAGTAAGAGCTGTTCGGCAGTGGAACACACTCCCTCGGAGCGTGGTGGGGTCTCCTTCCTTGGAGGTCTTTAAACAGAGGCTGGATGGCCATCTGTCGGGGATGCTTTGATTGTGATTTCCTGCGTGGCAGGGGGGTTGGACTGGATGGCCCTCGTGGTCTCTTCCAACTCTGCAATTCTATGATTCTATGATTCTATTTCCACCCCATTGACCAGTTTGGTTCTGTTGTTTAGGACCAAATCTAGAACAGGTGATCCCTTGTTGCTTCCTCCACTTTTTGTATAATGAAAGTGTCTGCAAGGCTAGTGAGGAATCTGTTGGACTTAACACTCTTAGGAGAGTGCGACTTCCAAAAAATATCAGGGTGGTCCAAGTCTCCCATAACTGCTATAGCTCTCCTTTTTTGTATACTTGGTTCTTTGTTTTATGAAGGCATCATTCAGATCTTCAGTCTGGCTGGAGGGGCTATAGTAGATGTCCAACATGAGGTCACTGTTGTCTCCTCCCCCTTAACTTTTACTCAAAGGCTCTCAACTATTTTCCATGCTCTAAGTCATGCATCTCTTCACGGATATACACTTCCTTGGCATACAATGCATTCCTCCTCCCTTCCTGTTTGGTCTATTTCATTGGAACAGACTATACCCTTCCATTACTATGTTTCAATCATAAGACTTATCCCACAGGTTTCAGTGATGCATATAAAATCTTGTTTATTTCCCTCCTCTGTTCTTTAGTGTAGAGATACCTAAGACCTAAGTTCAATTTCCCCAGCTGAATCCTTGTTGGTTTTTTCTGCCTACTCTTGAGTTCTTGTACTATTGGCCCAATCCCCCCTGTAAAACCACTTTCCTCAGTACTTGGTATCCCCCTGCTCTCCAGAATACCATTTCCCTCCTCCATGTAACTCACTTTAAAAGCCTCCTGGTCAGATTTGCAAGACTCTAGCAAACATATTATTTCCAGTTGCTGGGAGGTGCAACTCATCTCCTGCCTGAAGTCCCTCTTCGTGAAAGTGCAGACTGTGGTCCTAGAAGCCAAACCTATCTTGATGGCCCCATCTGCAGAGCCAGTTGTTTTCTTCTCCCTTTTCCTGGGCTCTGTCCTTCAATAGGAAGGAGTGAATATGAACGGTGTCTTCCTCCATCATTTGTATTAAGACTATTTTGAGAAAGCAGTAGAAAGAGATTAGAATAAAGTTGGGCTAAACAATCCAACAACAACAAATGCCACAAGGTCCTCTGAAAGACCAATTCAATTGGGCTCCACCTTCAACTTTAATTCATAAGTAGCCATTCTTTAAGGCCCGTGATGGGTAAGCATGGCAAAAACCTTAACACCAACATGTATATAGAAATAATTTGGACTTTGCTTCAGCTGCCCTGAACCTCACTACATTTACTTAAGAATAAGCACCGTTTTGTTTGGGAAAAGGATAATATGTTTGTTTTTCCAGCCTTGGAAAGTAGACCAGGTCTAAACAAACAATTTACCCCAGCTTCTCCTCCCCCCATTGTGGAGCCTTGCAGTCCAAATGACGCAGGGCTCTTGCCCTAATTTGCCTACAGGCATTCCTGATGATGCCCGAGACAAAGCCGGGGGGAAGCCCAGGAAATCCCAGATGGGCCCGTTGTGGAAATTCAGGAGTATGTACCTGCAAACTGGGCCGCATCTCCATATGTCTCCACCACTGCTGCTGGTGTCACTCTGAACTGGTAAGGAGGCCCCCAGCATATGATCAATGCCCCCCTGCATGTGACCAGCCTTGATCACATGCTGAGGTCCTCCTTCCCAGCTTCAGAGACTGTGATGGGGACAGCAGCGGAGGCACCCACCGATATGGGCTGGGGCGTGTGTATGTGTACGTCCCCCCATTTCATCATTATAATGGGTTAGAGGCTGCTGAACTTCTCAGTAAGAACATAGATGAAAATGCTTAAAACATAAGCTGTTCCCTCTCATGGAAAGCAGCAAGTCTGAAGAGGAAGGCTTGTTGCTCCTGTGGATGCTATCCACCTGAGGAATATATAGTATAGTTGTCCCTCCATATCCACGGATTTAGTATCCACAGATTTAAGTATTCACGGCTTGAAAATATTCTTTTAAAAAAATCCAAAAAGCAAATCTTTTGCCATCTTATATAAGGGACACCATTTTGTTATGCCATTATATAAAATGGAACTTGAGTATTCACGGATTTTAATATCCACAGGGGTTCCTGGAACCAAACCCCAGCGAATATGAAGGGACAAGTGTAACTTATTTTTCAGTGTCTTTGTTTGCAGTGGACAGCCTCCACACAATCAGGAACCTCTCCTCTTCACTTTTGATGTGAGGAATGTGTAACAATAGAGTTTGGGGTTAGGATAGTCACTACTCTGTCTGCATGTAGCAGAAAGTGGGGTGAGAAATACTTGAATAGAACTTCTGGCTATTCTGCATGTAGCAATGTAACTCCTTCATCTCTATGACGTTATGTAGCATGGCATCTATAAATGTATTGATGCATTTACTTCTGTTGTGATGGATTTGCTTTCAGGTGTGACCACCACACCAAATTATAATTTTACTGAGGCTCTTCTTTAACTAGAAAACAGAGAACCAAAATAAATTTGTGTAACAGAAGATTCTATAGAAAGAACTATAAGATTGTTCTTGCCCTAGTACAGGTTGTCTTGACTTGAATGACAAAGACTAGACTAGATATCATCACTCACAAGCTGGCTTTCATCACTGTCCACCTGATGGAAAAAAAACCAAACAATTACAGAGCTACAGGAATTTGCCCATTACGAAAGATCAATAATTTCTTAACTGTCCGATCCAATGCAGTCTGTACTGGTAAAAGGCATACTGTGAAAGGGGCTAAAATTCAACATTTTGTATGTATTTTTAATTGGTGTTTATGTTTTTAACTGTGTTATGTGTATATTTGTTGCTGTATTTTAATATTTTATTAAAATTGCTGTATTTTAATATTTTATTAAAATTGCTATATTTTAATATTTAATAAAAATGCTATATTTTAATATGTGTATATTTGTTGCTGTATTTTCCTCACCTGTGACATTTTTAGAAAGGCTATACATAATAGGCTTAATCTGAAAGGCCAAATGGAAGACCTGAACTGGATGGGAAAGGTATTGCTGTTGATAAATCTGAGCTTTTATTCTGGATTTTTAAAATTAAAATTTATTCTGGATTCTTAAAATTGTAAAAACAAAAACAAAACAAACAAAACAATGCTGCTCTGTTGGCTTCTCCCTCTAAGAATTTTACACATCCATTTGGGAAACTCTGCTATATGGTAGAAACCAAAATAAGCAAATTTTTAGAATATGAAAGGGCAGCAAATTGTTAGCTCTTTCCTTTGATGAGTCCCAGATAGAGTAAATCCATTGATAGTCCCATTACTAGTCCCAAATACAGTAAACCTACTGAAATGAATTAGAATGGAGAGAGTCAACAGTAATGAAAGTTCCATTGATTCAGTGGGCCTACTGTTGGGACTGGCAATTGGCTTTAGGCCTCTGTTATTTTGTATTATGCATTATTATGTTATTATGTATTCTTGCTGTCAGGGAGAGAGGCTAGTTGGATGTTCTGCCTCATTTGCCAAAATCATGTGTCTGGTTTTGGGTAATATACAACTTGGTCTGGCCGAGGAAGGGAACGGCACTCTGATTCAGACAGCAAAATTTGGGAGGCCAGCCCCAATTGCAAACGAAACAAATCTTTTTACATGGAAGTCTGTAATGTATCTGTGATGGTGAAACCTCTGGCCCACATTTGCCCTCTTATGTGTTCCTTGTATGAAACAAGAGGGAACTACCTGTTTCTGCCTACAGTGTCCACACATCAGCATAGTTGCCTGTGTATATGGGAGAGGGAGGCTTAGAAATCTGGTATAGACATCGAATTTGGCAGGAGTCTCTCAATGACGCCCCAAACAGCCCTGTTTGAGTAGAGGGAAGTCTAAATACCATTGTCTAAACTCCTCTCCATTGCTCAGATCACTTCTCACCACTATGTTTTCCAGGTGTATCCTTTAACAGCTTATTCACATTAGATATTTCTCCCTCCATCTTCAAGAGTTTGCCAGGACCACATAGAGTCAACTGAGCAGAAATATAAACTGTTGTTTTTGACCAATGTTTGAGAGTGGGTGGGTGGCTCAATAGATGGGCCGACGGATCAGAAACAGAAACCTTTAAAAAATGTAGTCCTTCCAGCTCTTCTCAGAAGCATTTAGAAAACTGAATGCTTGCCACAGAATTGGGAAATAACCAAATATTTGTCTTAGAAAGTGCATGTTGTATGCACCCCCCCCCAAGATATCACATGGAAAATGACAGCACAGTGAACAATTGCTTTTTAAGTGTGTGTGTGTGTGTGTGTGTGTGTGTGAGAGAGAGAGAGAGAGAGAGAGAGAGAGAGAGAGAGAGAGAGAATGTGTGCACATGCATTTCATTCCTTAAAATCTCTGGTGCTTTTATCAATCAAGCCCTTTCTCCAAGTCATGCCAAAGAAAAGAAGCAGAGAGATGACTTTGAGATAAGCTATACCAGGAGAATCTGCACGGGAACATGAAACAAATGATTCTGTTTATTGATAGGTTTTTGTTGTTGACTCTTTCTTGCATTGCCCAGGGAATGCTGTTTATTTGTGAAGCACTCCTCTGCTGTCCTTTGTCATTCATGTACAGATTTGCTCAGTGACAGACACTTCAATTAGATTTTGCCTGAAATGCCACAACAAACTTAAAGGGATAGAATCGGTTTTTAGAACACACACTTCCCCTTGCAACAAATCCTTACTTATACACGATGTCAAGTTTCAAGGGGAAAAAAATAGGCACACACACATACACACATGTGCACAAAAAGGAAAGGAAAAGGAAAAGAAGGGGCTGGGGGAAGAAATAAATACTTTGGTAAGGAAATAGGTTTGTGGGTGGGGACTTATAAGGGAGTCATCAGTTTCTCCACATGGTCTTTGGAAAGAAAGGTAAAATCAGTGAAATGTAGATCTCAGTATTTCTAAGCAGGGATGAGTTTCTTTGGATGGCAGCTCCCATCATCCTTCACCATTGATGTTGCTGTCTAGGTCGGCTAGACATTGTACTCCAAGAACACCTGTAGGGCCAAATGTTGCTTACTCCTACAGCAAGACAATGGCTTGAATGATGGTGTAAATGCACACCTGGTTACCATCACCCAAGCAGTGAACCTGCATCTTCAAGGGAAGTGTAACCCCACCCAGCAGAGGCTGAATCTGTATTCCCTGATCTGCCTTTTGAATGACTGGTTGCATCTCTATCTTGTCTGGATTAAGTTCCAATTTGTTCACCCTCATCTAGTCCATTATTGTGATCTGTGGCATCACTAAGGCTGGTGTCACCCCTCCCCTCAACAGTGTCACCTGGTACAGTTCGCCCTCTCCGCACCCCCCTAGTGCTGCCACTGATTGTGGTGGCAGGCACCAGTTTTGGACTGAGACTGCTTCCTTGGATTTAGGTGGAAAGGAGAAATATGTAGAATCTTGCTGGGGCATTAGGCTGTCATAAAAATACAGTAACTGTGCAGAGCAGTTGTACCTCCTCATTGATTGTGTGAGTGTGGTCCAGATGTAGCCAATCATTGCAAAGCACACACAGACGCCCCCCTCACACTTTTGACTTGGTGGCTGGGGGGCTGCTTGAGCTACAACAGGTGAACTCAAGGCCTTGGTGCCCATTACACAATCAGTTGCATAAATGTAGAGTCTAGCATAGCTATGCTGGCATATATTTATGCTGAGATAAAAGTGTGTGGGATCTTGGCTTTTGTGATGTGTTTTAAAGTTGGTTTCAAAATGTTTAAAATGGTACTTTTAATTTGTTTCTGTTTTAAAAGCTGACTTTTTAATTTGATTCTGTTTTAAAAGCTGACTTTTTTGTGTTGAGAGTTAAAAAAAACAACCTCTCAACACAGTTAAAATACATTTAAACCAAAAACCAAGTTAAATAGCATTAAAAGGTATTTAAACAGACTAAAATATAAACTCTCCACACCCCTTCTGCATTAAATACTTTATCTGCCATCACTAAATGCCTCCTTAAATAAAAATGTTTTCACCTGCCGGTGGAAAGAAAGCAGGGATGGAGCCAAGTGGATCTCCTATGGAAGGGAGTTCCACAGCTTGGGAGCAGCCACCAAGAAGGGTCTCTTTTGTGTCCTTACCAACCATGCCTGGGATGGTGGTGGGACTGAGAGAAAGCCTCCCCCCACAGATCATAGAGTACAGGCAGGCTCATATAGGAAGATAAGATATTCCAAATAGTCTGGACCAAAGCTGTGTAGGGGTTTAAAGATCAAAGCTAGCACTTTGAATTGTTCCTGGAAACAGATCAGTAGCCAGTGGAGTTGTTTCAGCAGGGTGGGTTTGTGCACTCTCTGTAACCTGCCCCCAGTCAGCAACCTGGCTGCAGCATTTTGGACCCCCTAAAGTTTCTGAGCAGTTTCCAAAGACAGCCTCACATAGAGTACATTACAGTAATCCAACATGATGTAATCAAGGCATGTGTCACTGTAGCCAGATCTGATGTCTCAACAAATGGGTGCAGCAAGCACACCAGTCTTAGCTGTACAAATACACCCCTGGCTGCTGCTGAAACCTGGACATCCAGGCTCACATCTGAGTCCAGGTATGCACTCAAGCTGCAAACCTGAGATTCCAAGGGGAGTGTAACCCCATCCAACACAGGCTAAATTCCTCTTCCCGGATCTGTATTACTGACCAGGAACACCTCTGTCTTGTCTGGATTAAGTTTCAATTTATTTGCCTGCATCCAATCCATTACCGACAGCAGACATTGGTTTAGCACAGAGACAGCTTCTTTGGAATTGGATGGAAAGGAGAGATAGAATTGGGTGTCATCAGCATACTGGTGACATCCAATTCCAAAACTCTGGAAAACCTCTTCCAGTCATTTCATGTAGATATTGAATAGCATGGGGGACAAATCTGAGGCCTGACGGACCTTGCAGGCCAATGGCCATGGAGTCAAGCAAGAATCCCACCACCACCACCTTCTGAGTTCACCCCATCAAGAAGGACTAGAACCACTGCAAAAAAGTGTCCCCAAGTCCCATCCCAGAGAGGTGGCTCAGAAGAAATCCATTGAAAGGTCCAGCACAACCAACAGAGACACACTCCCCCTGTCAGTTCACTGTGTAGGTAATCCGCTAGGGTGACCAAAGCTGCCTCTGTCTCATAGCCAGGCCTGAAGCGATATTGAAATGGATCTAGATACTCTGTTTCATCCAGGAACCCCTGGAGCTGGGAGGCTACCACATGCTCCAGAATCTTGTCCAGTAAATGAATATTGGAAACTAGATGGTAGTTATCCAGTATAGTCAGGTCCTTCGAGCCTGTGCAATGGATTTTTCTGGTGGAGCGCAGCGTGCACAGAACTGGCCTCACCCTTTAAACCAGAGATTCATCTGCCATGGCCTTGCAAGCATGGACGTGGCAGCGAGGTCCTCGGGCCGTAGGTTTGATTAGAGTTTCCTTCTCTTAAATGGTTGACCTTACAGGGATGGACGAGCACCATCTGCCCGGGTTTGGGATTAGAGTTTTCCTTCTCCTAGGACGGTTGCCACAAGGCTAGAGAGCCCATCCTGCCCTTTGACGCTCTTTGTCAGACCCTTCGGTTTTGACCTGTCTGGCATGGGAGACCCTACCAGTGGCTATTATGCCACCGCCAGCATAGCTCAAAACATCATTAGGGTATGCAAGCCTCTCTCCCACGACAAGGGGGCATCAATGGAGAGGTATAGTCAGGTACAGAGAGGGATTTTTAGCAGAGATCTCCCTGCAGATTCCTTTTAGACAAGATGGAACTCAGCCTTGCAGTAATGAGGCATTCACTACTCCTTTTACCCACTCAGACAGTTCCCCTCAGTTCCCCTCTGGCTGCTTTTGTAAGCCAGGAAGAGCAAGGGTCCAGTGCCCATATGGTGCTTTTCACATCTCCAAGGATCCTGTCCATATCCTCAGATTGGAAAAATTGAAATGTATCCATTAGCCTGGGATAAGCAGGAGCTAAAATTACATCTGTCAGACCTGTATCAACTACATTGTCCAAGTTGGATTGGATCCAAGCAATTTTATCTACAAAGCATTGTGTAAACTCTTCACAGTGGACTGCTGAGTGGCCTACATGATGCTCCTGTGGAGTAGAATGTGAAAGGCCCCTGACCACTTGAGACACCTCTGCTGGGTAACCCTGTGCACATGCAATGGTGGAAGAGATGGATGATTTCTTCACTGTGACTACAACCACAGAGTAGCTCATTAGCTCCATAGTGAATAAGGGCCTCACTTGGTTCTACTCTGTGGGAGGTACGCTTAGAAACTATTGTGTCCACCACCCTGGCCATTTCCCTGTTTCAGAGATCAGCCAGGGCTTTGACAGGTTCACCTGCGAGGGCAACAGGAAAAGGAATCCATCTGGATCCATAAGCCTCCTGTGAATCTGCATCCAATAAACACATAAGTAAGTAAGTAAGTAAGTAAATATGTGTTTTATTAAGGACTCATTGAGACTGACTGAAAAGTCCCAGATTTTGCTCCTGTCCTTTCTGATTTTATCATGAGTTAAAACAAACCAATTTGGAGTTGGTATAAAAAAATCTTTAATCTTACTGGGAGCAGACTGAAAATATTCTGAGATAAATTAAATGTATATGGATTTCCATAATAAAACTGGAAAGAACAGGAACAAAATCTGGGACTTTCTGCTCTTTTTGAACACTTTTTTTTTTGTGATTCAATTTTATTCTTATTTTATTTGCTGTTACCAAAGCCCTACATGGTTTAGGTCCACGTTACCTAAAAGATAGCCTTCTCCTGTATAATCCACCTTGTACACTCAGGTCCTCTGCGGGACATTTGTTCCAGCCAGCTAGGACTAGGTTGGCAAGTGTCACCCAGAGGACTTTTTCTTCACAGTCTGCCCCTAGACCCTAGACTCTGGAACAGCCTGCCGGAAGAGATACGCCAGCTGAATACACTGTCAGAATTTAAAGTAGCGTTAAAGACCAGTCTCTTCTGGCAGGCTTATCCAAATTATTTTAAATTGTGAATTTTAAACTGTGTACTGATTGCTTTAAAATGTCTCTGTCTTACTTGTTTTTTAAATTGATAAGTTTTAACTGATACATGTTTTTAACTAATATTATGTTTATATGTTAATGTGTTTTCCCCACCACGATCCACAGGGAGAGATGGGTAAGAAATAATAATAATAATAATAATAATAATAATAATAAACAATAATAATAATCCCCTCTTTCAAAAGAGAGATGGAGAGCAGGGATGGATTGGGCCATCATGAGAATTATAGCAAAAGAAAGCAAAAGCCACACACTTGAAGAAGAAGAGACAGACAACTATTCTCAAGTAGAACCTCCCATTTCAGAATAACGATAGGGTGGCAATTTCTACCCATGCCTTTTAAAATAGAGGACATTCAGGCACACACAGCATATCAACAAATCAAATAGTCATACCTTTGGGAGTCCTCTTGGAAAGGCTGGTTTAGGAAATTATAATAACATCTCTTCTAGTTTCCAGCATCTAATAGGACTGATCTTATTGATTGCTGGCATTGGTCTGTTGGGAGACAATCAAAGTTGCTGTTAAGTAAAGAACTGTTATAAATGAAGGAAAGGAAAACATTTCTCAGGCAGTGGGGGTTTTGTTGTTGTTGTTCAATCTCAGTAATGCAAAGCAGTGTTGTCATTTTTCATATGAATGCAGCTCATTCTTAACAAATAGCTAGAGGAATGAACAAACCTCCTGTGTTCACAACAGGAAATGGGAGAGTAGCTGTAGAAAGTGGAAGCCAATTGCATGGTTTAACCTTGAGGAGGCAGCCCACTGTCATCTTTGAAAAATGGCCTTGAGTGTTCATGGCATTGGGCCTCATGAGAGATTGATAGGCAGAGTTCTGTAAATCCTAGGGACTCAGTGTGATAATATTTTTCATTGCCCCCCTTCTATTCCTCCATTTTGGGGCATACTTATAATGAAGGATTGCATCAAAGATTATATTTCTGACAGTGAGACTGGAGATCAAACCAGACATAAATTCACACCTAGAGCTGCCAATAACTGTTGTGTGTTTTGTTCTCTGCTTTCTCCTTTGAATTTCTGTGATGTCAAAATATTTGGCATCTTTCTCTCACAAACAACTGATAACCTAAGGCAGGAATGTGAAAACTATAGGTTTTCATGATGTAAGGCAGTAGATAGGAACCTGTGGCCTGCCAGAAGTTGATGAACTACAGCTCCCACGGTGTCTCACCATTGGCTATCCTGACGAGGGCTGATAGGTGTTGCAGTCCAATGAGACCTGGAGGGCCACACATTGTCCATGAGTGGCATAAGATAAGTTTGACTAAACATTGTAGAAAAAGAGGAGTGTTATGTATTTGTAGACTCAGTGACCTAAATCCAACTTAGCCTGAACCAGAGTAGAACATTTAATTGATGAAACTTACATAACTGTTGACCTACCAAGAACACATTGATTCAAAGGGTCTACTCTTGGATTTAGGTCTATAAGTCTCCATGGCAGAGGAACTTTTCTCAGCTACCACATTTTTACTATGCACCTAATTTGGCCCCAGTCTCCAGGGACAACAAACATGTGGGCATTTGATATCATAGGAGTATTGACTTGTATATCTTTTTCACTGCAAATGTACACACTGGGACAGTCTGAACAGTAGAGAGATTAGAAGAGTACTATGAGGAGCAAAGCTATATCCCAATGGAATTTGAAATATGTAGACATATAGTTATGTATTTAACAGTCCAAACTTGATTTTTGTTTGATTTTTAAAAAATTAATGTAATTATTATATATACCCCACCCAATATCAGAAGAGTTCATGACACTATTCTAAGTATTAATTATTGCAGTACCTGAAAAACACACCTGTTGCTTTGTGAAGTAGAATAAGAAAGTGATCTCTTTAAAACGAAAGTTGACAACTGCCAGAGGTTGGGGAGCTGTACAAGTGTGTTGACCCTCCATGGGACTTTGGAGGGCTTCACCTCCACTTTAAAAAAAAAAAAAAAAAAAAACTTTCTCAGGATTCTTCTTTTGTGTCTTTTGTTCTTCATTGGCTCCAAGTCCTCTCTGGTTCTGTCTTTTATTTTCTCAGAAGAGACCCCCTTGCCAGATCAGCAACCAATCAGATAAGGATCCAACCATCCATTACACACAGAATGGCTTAAAACCCACCAAACACACTTGTGAAATTTAGAGTCCCCTTCACAATGTATACACACCTTCAACCTCCTGCCCTCATAATGTATTCTCACTGGTAGTTTACAGGCACATTTTCCTTTCTGGTTGGTTATTGCCTTCACATGAGAGATATATTCCATTCCCCTCATGAAAGGTTTGGTTTTTTCCACACATACCCCATATAAGCATATAGATGTTAATGAAGGGGAGATCATTTTTGAAACTTAAGCAGGCTACATAGTAGAATATTTCATGCATGACCAAAATAGCAATAACATTAATGCATGGCTCAGTGGAATGATATTCCTAAAAGTACTATTTTAGATTTCAGGGGAGTAAAACACGCTATTTGCAGATAGAGCATAAAATACTAGGGAGGGTGTTTATTTTTTTTTTTAAAGTCTTAACCTTAATCACTGCTTGTTCACATACAATACCTAGCCAGCAAGCACACTGAATTGTTATGTCCTGATGCTGAAGTCAGTGGTTTTTAAATGGAAGTCTCCGATCGATAGTCCTGTGATTTCCAAAGCCTTGCATGATGGGATAGTGTGGCAGGTAAAAGATTGCACTTTGCCAACCAATACTTCTTGTACATCACTGATGAAAGGTGAGATACTGAAGAATTTAAAAGCTTTGACATATCAAAGAAAACCAACACATCGTACAGAAAGAATAACTCCACAAACCCAGAGATTAACACATCAATCTGCGCTCATGTTGTTCTGTATTTATTTGCACCCACAGTCTATCTTCGCCAGACAAAAGAGAATGAGATGCAAGACCTACTCATGAATTACTAAGAAAGAGACTGGCCAACAAACTGAAAGCATTCATGTTTTGTATTTGGATGTGAAATTTCACCAGAAACCCAAAGTTGAAATGAATGAACTATAATATTTCAGCAAATTTTATATCAGTTTTATCATTACCTCAGGGTAATCCCAACAGTTTTAAGTTAATATAATTCCATGCATATATTTTTTTAAAAAAATCCCTGGGATATTATTTTGTGATGGAATAGCCATTTCTCATCTGGTTATATTCCAGAATATGATTTCTGTGTAATCTGTGACCATGAAACAGATGCAACATCCTTTTGCTGGATGCAGCAGATAGAAGCTGAACATAAAAATCAGATTATTATGGTACTGCATGCTATTTAGTTTTGTAGCCTCTTTGGCAGCAGAGGGGAACTAGAAAATTCCAGCACACCTTAGTAAATTCAATTTAAACTCTATTTTTCATCCTGTTAAAATGTACATATTTAACTTGCATAATCTGTTACATTGCTTAATGTCAGTGCAATAGAGCCAAACTATATTTTCCCAAGCATCTTCTGCACAAACCTTCATGGAAGTGAAAGGTACATTTCCAAGGGTGAATGAATAAGATAAATAAACAATCTGTTTCAATTATCACTTCCGTGCTTTGTAAATATGCAATTAAGGCAAGCCATGTGGTATTTACATATATCTGTTTCTGGACTGGCATGGGAAAAACAATAACTATTGGAGATAACCAGGTTGGGAAAGTAGTTTAGGATGTGCAAATCAGTCTCTTTCTGGCTCATGAAAATCTTTGTATATATGTAATCATAAGTCTATTACATCCGGTAGCCAAAGCAATCTGTAAAAAGGAACAAATGAGCTGTGCACCAAAATTCAAGTTTATCTTTGTACAGTCAGTCCTCCACTGATTCCACCATCCATGGTTTGAAAATATCCCACCACCACCATCCCCAAAAAACCAAAGAAGCAAACCTCGATTTTGCCATTTTATACAAGGCACACTATTTTACTATGCCATTGTATATAATGGGACCTGAGCATCTATGGATTTTAGTATCCACAGGAGGTCCTAGAACCAAACCCCAGCAAATATCCATTTCCCCCCCTAACAAGGTTTCACTGTTACTCTACCTGAAAATCGGATTGGGAATATTTTCCAGCCCCCCTGAGCTGGTTTCAAGAGTATACAGGGAGATTGCAGTGAGGAAAATGGGATCATCACCCTCCCAGTTCTGTTGAATTTTGCAACTCTAGTGGTGGAAGTCCACCATTGAATTCTGCCTTTTTTTTCATAACCTCCCTCAATATATTGGGGTTTTTCATATGCAGTTTCCCCTAACATTCTCATTTTTACACAACTTTTTCTAATAAATACACATATTTATACAACCTGTATACAACTTGTATACATTTTATATAACTTTCCTAATAAATATACACATCAGCCTGGGGAATATTTTTATCAAAATATGTACAAAAGAGCTCACCACCACCACCACTACCAAATCATACTTGCAGAAATGATGAAAATTTAGGATAACCAGGCATGATTTATGTGTGGAGGAACTATGCCCCCCAATCAATTTGGTCATGGAAAACCATTTCTGGCCTCATAATTATTTAATTCTAAGCATATGTATTTTACCTCAGCTTCTCAGAGCTAAAGTTCTGGGCCTAAGGCTCTGGGCCTGAGCCCTCTTCTCCAGGCCTCTGGGTGAAGGAAGGAACATAAGGATCTGGGTGCTACTCTGAAAATAAATATTTTCCATCCATACATTGCTGGACCCTACTCTTGTAGGTTGTTTTGGAGTTGGAATGGCAAATTGTGATTTTTTTCAAATCCTAACAGTTGTTAGCAATAATGAAATGGCAGGGGGTTGGACTGGATGGCCCTCGTGGTCTCTTCCAACTCTACAGTTCTATGATTCCATGATTCTATCATTCTGCCAGTAAGTAGGTGGTGGAGGGAATTTTACATAATTAATTTGAAATATATCCAATATTAAATTTTTATGATTTCTTGTAAGTTGAAAAATATAGAACTTTTAAAGTATTTTAGTGTTAATATATTTCTTTTAATTAGATAAAGTTTAGATTTTAAGGGGATTCTGTAACTTTTTATAATAACCTTTTTTGCTGACAAGTTAAACCAACATAGCCCCTTTCTCTTTTTCTTTTTTTCTTTAGTTATGTGTTAAGTGATGGCGGGGTAGAATAGTGAGGGGGTGAGATTAGGTGGGGGGAATTTTGTTTATTGTGTGTATTTTTTTGGTAGTTGTAGTTTTTTTCCTTGTATTTTTAAACAACTTTAAAAATGTGTTTTATTAAACTTGTGTTTAATAAAAATATATTTTAAAAAACACAGTATTTCATCCTGTACCTTTGAGGCACTTGGGAATTCCTACACCACATATAATGATGGGAAACTGTGCAGATTTCATAGAATCATAGAATCATAGAATTGTAGAGTTGGAAAAGACCACAAGGGCCATCCAGTAAAACCCCCTGCTATGCAGGAATCATGATGCGCCCCCTATTGTAAATTTTCCATAGAAAACAAGATGCCTGAAGAACAGTTCCTTTTTTTTTTTTTTTTTGGATGGAAAGTCTCCCCTTGAGCAAGAACCCAGATTTTTCCCCGTCAGCATCCCTGCTCACAAGGGGAGTCTCTTTCCACATTAGGCAAGTCAGGGTGGGAGAGGAAATGCTTAATACTACCCTGAGTGAACCCTGGAACCCTTGAGATTGAACTTGCAATGTAGTGTTGTTGTGGTTGTTGTTATAATATTTATTTATTTCTATGCCACTTTTTTCCCAGTTCAGGACTCAAAGCAGCTTGCAACAAATTAAAAAAACACATAGTTAAAAATTCACAAAAAGTTAAAAAAGGGATTAAGCATTTCCTATGAAGTGTGCAGCTTGCTCAGAAAGCTGCATAGTTTCCCAGAAACTGTGCAGCTTGCTTCACAGAGAGGAAATTGTGCAACATTCAAATTGGCAAAGACTGCAGCTTCAGCCAGCCTTTCTTTTCCTGCTGTGTAACATTTGGCTTGTGCAGCATTAAAGCTGGAAAAGAGGGTGCATGAAAAGACTGTGAGCATAGTTTTTTTTTACAGCAAAGCTACATAGTTTCTCAAAATCCCGAACAGTTTATCTAACTCCTGCACAGTTTTCAAAAACTGTTTTCAAAAACTGTACAGTTTCAGTTGTGCCAGAAACAAACAAACAAACAAGTTTGTGCAAGTTGCAGAGACTTTCAGTATGCCATTTTTCTTCCTGCATGTTTCTTGAGAGTGCGAGAATGCTAAATTGGACCCCAGTTGGAAACTGGTGAATTTTCATTCCATTCCTATTTGCAGCAGCTGCTATTGACTTTCCAGTGGGTGCACCTGGCCAAATCCCCCCTCAAAGTTTCTGAAGGCATAGCCGAGACCAGGACTACTAAGGAAGCAGTGACCAGCCTGGGGATACAGTGAGCTGCACAAGTACACAGTTACACACAGCTACTTTCATATGGAACTTTGTATACATTTTTAAAAGCACTGGTGGTGAAGTGGTTAAATGCCAGTACTGCAGCCACACTGTTGCAAGTACCATCCCAAGGGCTCCAAGGTTCACCCAGCCTTCCATCCTTTCATAGGTTGGTAAAATGAGTACCTGGCTTGTCGGGGCAATTAGCTAACACACATAGGAATCCACTTAATGTGGTGTAGATGTGCAAAGTGCTATTGCTTAACAATTTGTAAGCTGCTCTGAGAGCCTTTGTGGCTGAAGAGAAGGGTATAAATCCCTAAATAAATAAAATGTAAATAATTTTTTAAAGGAAAGCAGATAGAAGAAGGGAAAAAAAATCCAGCTGTGTCCTTGAAAGAGAGGGTCTGAGAATTCAGTGGTGACATAACTGGAATCTTTATTTGGAACATGAAGAGCTGGTGAAATGATTTTGAAGTACTGTACATGAACTCATTAGCATTCAGTTTTTTTTGTGTACAAGACCTTGGGAAGATTAAACACACCTGTAAAAAGAATGCAACATAAGTGAGCGGAGGGGTTACTACATGGAAATGCTTCTTGGAGGTTACTGCATTTGTACTTTGTACTAATAAAAGCACTTCTAATTGGATGAAAGACTATAATATTGTTTGGTAACAGCAGGGAATAATTGGAACCCTATATTTCCCCTGATGGAGTCAAATCAGCAATTTCTCCTTCCCTGTTTTTATCCTTGCAAAAAGGTAGGTTAGCCTGACAATCAAGCTTGACAATCCATTCATCATGGCTGGAACTCACTTGGGCAGTTATGAATGCATAGCCACTGCAGTTACATAGTTGTGCAGTGATTCCCACCCCCACCCACCCCCACTTACTGTGCAGCAGCCATTGCAATTGACAGGGGTCCATTCCCTATCACTCAGGAAGCCGCTGAGTGATTTTCCCATTCCCCCCTGTAAGCAATCTCCATTGTGATAAGCAGAAGCAGGGTCCCTGTTGCAATTCTCCCTCGTACTGGAGATCACTTACAAAAGAGGGAAGGTGGAAGCATCAGTCAGCTGCTTCTTGATGGACATAGGATCAGACACCTGTTGATCTCAGTGGCTGATGCCTGGTAAGTGTGGATTAGGAGACTTTCACTGTCCCTGCATATCCCCAAAATAGGGAATACATAGGGATTGTGAATACAAAATAGTCACAAATGCATAACTCTAGGTTAAGTGAATTCACACCATTATTAAGAAATGGTTCTCCCTCAAGTTGTGAAAAAGTCTGTGATACAAAAGCTCTGACAAAGATGGCCAGCCATTAGCAGCACAATTTGTGTGCTGCTTTGGCTTTGTAGGATTTATTATTATCTTCAATCTTGTAAAGATAGGGAAGGATCCCACAAAGGTAGAATCATAGTCTCATAGATATCCCCCATACCATGTAAGGAGCTGCAGGCTGTTGGGTGGAGACCCATGCCTGGGAATGATGGGGACAAGCTGCTAATAAAAAGGGATGCCTTACTGATGCCCAATTCTACACCCCCAGTACACTGGAGGATGACATCGTCTGGTAAGGTTGTCCCTTCCTGTTCTCATCATGATATTTTCCTGTGTTTTTTGTTGCCGCGTCTGATAATTTCCTTGGAAATGGACTGAAGCACCAATGATGGAAGAATGGATGGTTAAGGTTGCAGAGTTAGCCCAAGTTGCCAAACTGATGTGTTTTAAAGTACAAGCTAACTGAAGATTTTTGTTTGAAAGATTGGAAACCATTTAATGGTTTTTAATAATAAGAAATCTAGCAATGTAAGCATCTGTAGCTATGGCTACCAATAACTTCACTGGACTATTTACAGTAGTTGGAACTGTAATGGCAGAATATTTTTTTTCTTTTTTCTCTCTCACACATTACGGTTTGAATTGGGGGAAGAGGCCTTTCACATCTTAATTTTTACTGTTTTAGTTAGTATTAAGTGCTTTAGTTTAGTGACTTAGTACTGTGTACTAGTTTTAATTTGGTTTTACTCATAAATGTACAAGTATTTTTTATTTTTCTCTTTTTTCATTTCTCCCCCCCCCTTTTCTTTCTAGATGTTTATGGCTTTGCTTGTGAATTAGATTGTTTGTGTTAAAAATCAATCAATTTTTTTTAAAAAAATGTCTTTCATACCATGTGGTGTTACTCACCCATGTATTTCACATTTAGCGTGTTTTGTTTTGTGATTGGTCATTGGATAAACATGGTGTTACTTTACAGATCTGATCACTGAAGCATGTATCTATGAGGAAATCCTCTTGTAGAAGGGAAAATGGGTCACTTGGGTTAATCTTAACATCTAGTTTTACCATGAGAGACAGCAATTGTCCAGATTTACCAGTCTTTGTGTCTGAACAGGGTGTGGTTTTTGTCCTCCCCCCTTTCCACACCAACTAACAATCAAGCCCAGCCCAAGATATTTTATCACCTGAGGTAAAAAATAATATAGCTTTGTCCATCCTATCTACTTAAGCCAACTAGTCTGGTGACTGACAGGGCCTGTCTACACTGCAGAAATGCAGCAGTTTGACACCAATTTATCCATCATAGTTCTATCCTATGGAATTCTGGTATTTGTAGTTTGCCCAGAGTTCTCTGACAGAAAAGGCAAAATACCTCAAAAAACTACTAATACCAGGATTCCATAGAACAGAATTATGGTGGATAAAGTGGTGTCAAATTGCTGTATTTCTGCAGTGTAGACAGGCCCTGAGACTTCATCATTGATGGTGGAACCATCACTGTGAAGGCAACGGGGACTGTTTTGCACTGCATAATTCCAGCTCTATGGCTCCCCTTTAACTGCTGTGGGTGCATCCTATGAAATCCTGGGGTTTGTAATTTGGTCAGAGGTACCAGAGGAGCTCTCTGGCTGAGATTTCTAAATGCCCCTCCCTAAACTGACAGTCCGAGGATTCCATAGGATGTTGCCGTGACATTTAAAGTAGAATCATAGCACTATATGGTTGTCCCTCCATATCCATGGATTTGGTATCCATGGATTTCAGTATTCACAGCATGAAAATATTCTTTAAAAATAATAATCCAAGAAGCCAACTTTGATTTTGCTATTTTATGTAAGGGACACCATTTTGCTATGCCACTGCATATAATGGGACTTGAGTATTCATGGATTTTGGTATCCATGGGGAGCCTGGAACCAAACCCCAGTGAATATGAAGGGACAACTGTAATGTGAAAGGGCTGTAGACTAGGTTAGTAGGCACAGGGCAGTCTGTCACCTTTAACCATCTGTTGTCTGAAGCAACTGTCTCACTTTGCTTAATATCAGGGCAGGAGTTGTGAATTTCCTGCCGTATTAGCAATTTTCTATAAAGAACTCATTTTTCTGGGGCTTTACGATGGGGTGGGATGTGGAATTATCAAGCAAGCTATACTTAGATGACTGCCTCAAGTCCTAGGCCCTCTGTGTGGTGAAAAATACAGACAAACAACTTCCTTAGCAGACTTGCCTCATTAACTTACATGAAGGGACATGCAGCCTTTGAGGGGTAGACAGCTCTGTCTTCACACTAGAATGTGTACTACATTCTCCAGAACAGCTGGACAGATGCAACTGGCCACATCTGAACTGAGGCAAAAATCCATCTCCGAGACCATCTGTTCTGGACTAATTGGGTGGCAGAGGCTGAGGGTGGGGAGAGGGAAGGTCAATTTAGTAATGTGCAAAAGAGCTTCTACGCACGTACAGAAAGCACACACCGATAACAGATAATTGCATCCCCTTGCAGCAAATCTAGGCTGTGCCATCTTAACAAACGTAGAAAACACTCAAATATGTAAAGCCACCTGCTTTCCAACGTTGTTACCATTTGCTCTGGTAACAAGGCTAATGTGACTGCATACTTATTCACAATAACACACTTGACATAGAATTCATAGGGGAGTCTTCGGGGGGGGGGGGATCAGGAGGCCCAAACAGACATGTAATCTTTTAATCTGAACAGCCCAAACACAAGTGCAAAATATTATGGGTATCATATGCCTCATGGCCCATTAGCTAAGCATTGTCAAATCATGATGTTAAATAACCATATTTCATTCCTGCAGACATGATGTAAACCAACCTGCATTTTATGTAAAATAGATCGCCATCATTATTAATTCATGAGCCCTAAAAGGATCATTATATTTGAAGGATAAGCTCTGTCAAAAGATTTATATATGGTGGCTCATGTTGTCCCATCATAATAGCCAATCAGTAAATATTTGATAACATTATTTAAATGCATCATTGCCAGGATACATATTTTATATCTAATTACAGGAGGCTTTCCTTTGGAAACTGAATTACATTCAAATTAGTAGCAATCAGGCATAAAGTAATTGTATAAAATCTTGTAAAATGCATATTTTAACAACTGACTCCAGTCTCATACAATAAAAAGATACTGCAGGTTCTGCAGTAATTTTTTCTCCTCATGTGCACTATAATTATTTTTTTTTTCATGCCACCTGGGGATTAACATAAGCTCTGCAGCCTATGCTCCGAAATAGCCACTGAGACTTGGGGGAGGTGACCGACTCATGATCCAAAATAGCTGGGGAGTTTGAGTTGCCAGGTCAGGACTATTCTTGGCCCTTTCAGGACCAAAACGTGAGACATAGGGGCAATCCCTTCTGATGTCACAGTGGTGGTGACTTCTAGTCTTAGTTCTGTCAGAGGACATTTTTTTTTGTATTCTGTTTGTGTTGGCCATCCTTTGGGCCTTGCCCATTGTACAGTACTACTAAGCAGATGCACAATATGCTTCAAACAGGAACATGCTTCTTAAGCAGAACAATGAAAATGCAGAAGCAAGCTTTCTGTCTCATTTGATTTGCTCTTTTCAGGAAAACTATCAAAATTGCTGCAGAGGTCAATTGGATATAGTGGTTAGAGGATTGGATTGGGAATGGAGATCATAGAATCATAGAATCATAGAATCATAGAATTGCAGAGTTGGAAGAGACCATGAGGGCCATCCAGTCCAACCCCCCTGCCACGCAGGAAATCACAATCAAAGCATCCCCGACAGATGGCCATCCAGCCTCTGTTTAAAAACCTCCAAGGAAGGAGACCCCACCACGCTCCGAGGGAGTGTGTTCCACTGCCGAACAGCTCTTACTGTCAAAAAGTTCCTCCTCATGTTGAGGTGGAATCTCTGTTCCTGGAGCTTGCACCCATTGCTCCGTGTTCCAGTCTCTGGAGCTGCAGAAAACAAGCCTGCTCCATCCTCAGCGTGACATCCCTTCAAATACTTAAACAGGGCTATCATATCGCCTCTAAACCGTCTTTTTTCCAGGCTAAACATACCCAGCTCCCTAAGTCTCTCCTCATAAGGCATTGTTTCCAGACCTTTCACCATTTTAGTTGCCCTTCTCTGGACACGCTCCAATTTGTCAATATCCTTTCTGAATTGTGGTGCCCAGAACTGGACACAGTATTCTAAGTGAGGTCTGACCAAGGCAGAATAGAGTGGCACTATTACTTCCCTTGATCTAGACACTATACTTCTATTGATACAGCCCAAAATTGCATTGGCCTTTTTAGCTGCCGCATCACACTGTTGGCTCATGTTCAACTTGTGGTCTACAAGGACTCCTAGATCCCTTTCGCACGTAGTCTCATTCAGCCAGGTCTCTCCCATCCTATATTTATGCATTTCATTTTTCCGCCCTAAATGCAGTACTTTACATTTCTCCGTATTGAATTTCATTTTGTTAGCTTTGGCCCAGCTCTCCAGTCTATCCAGGTCATTCTGAATTTTGATCCTGTCCTCTAGGGTATTAGCTACTCCTCCCAATTTGGTGTCATCTGCAAATTTGATAAGTATGCCCCTAATTCCCTCATCTAAGTCATTGATAAAGATGTTGAATAGCACTGGGCCCAGGACAGAACCCTGTGGCACCCCACTGGTCACATCTTTCCAAGACGAAGAGGAGCCACTGCTGAGCACCCTTTGGGTTCGGCCGGTCAACCAATTACAAATCCATTGAACAGTTAACTTGTCAACTGTTAAATTGAACATTTAATATCAATGTTCAAGTCTTACTAATTCATGACATTCTCTGACTGGCTATCTTACCTCTTAGGAGGGACTGGGGGGAGGCACTTTCAATAAAAAATACACCGAGAATATTTTATTTGAGTGTTCTCTGGATCCACAAAAATGAGGAGTGGCTGTTGTGTGTTGATGGACCGAATGTAATTTTAAGTAAGTCTGCTTACCTCAAAGCCCTAAGCTAAGTTGCTGACTTCAGGTGTTGGGGAAACATCAAGTTCTGAAGTACAAGTCAAGTGCTACTGAATTTGGCTTCTGAACATGGAATGGGAAGATGGCATCCTCTCCTTCACCTTAGGCAACAATACATTCAGGGAAGCCCTGAAGGACGTCTGGTTGTACAGTGTCCATCCAGCAACAGAACAGACACCACGTACGGGAGAGATTTCCCCTCTACAATGTAGCTCTTCTTAAAGTCTTTCCTTCAAAACTATTATGGAGGATAAAAGAATCCTCCAAAGCACAGTGAACTGAGGGTGGACTGGGGTAGAGGAAGGGAAAATCTTATTGTATGAGGGAAGTTTCTTTTGCTAAAGAGATGCATTTTGGAACATGTCAGAAATAATAGACTGGCACAGCTATAGAAAAAGTTCATACATTCTCACCTCAAATCGCATAAATGCAGCTCTAGAAAGAATCCTTCATGGAATGAAATGTGAGTGGGACAGAGAGACTGTTGTGATGGGATGCTCAAGCAAAGGACTGATATGATCCTGTATATTTCACCTTTGCCACAGAGGTATGTTGATGGTATTCCAACAAAAAGCTCATATTCCAGCAACTGTGACAGCAAGACCAATGAGGGCTGGGGCAAGGGGAAGAAAACCAGGGTTTCTATTAATAGGCCCAAAGGAAATGATGGAGCTGGTGGGGTCAGTGATATTGCAAGTGGGGCCAAAATACAGCCCTGCTCCCCTCTTCACCTCATTCTTTGAATCCATGGAGGCTAGTTTCTTAAGGAGCCATGTGTTATAGTACAAGTTCATCTCCACCACATGTTAACATACCTCCATAGATGTGTGAGGTGCTAGGATTGCTGTAAAGATAGCCTAATGAATTACACTTTATGGATATTTGATGCCACTGCTTTAATTTGTTTCCCTTGGGCTGCAATCCAACATCCTCTCAGCATAATGTAAATATCCACACACAGAGATAGGTACGTGAATGCTACACAACCTCCATGCAAAATAGCAACATTGCATACAACACATGCCAGTGATAAGGTGCTGTTGTGCAGTGTAAAATGCATGATGTATGATGCACAAATACAGTGCACAATATATGATGTGCAACCATAATGTACAATATGCAACTACAACATGCAGTACATAATACTCAACTGCAAAATTAACAGACACCCCCCCCCCCGGATCCTGAAGAATGGTGGATCCGGGGGAGGTGTTTTAATGATGAGCAGGGAGGCGAACCCATGGGCAGGCCTGGGCGTGGACACGCCCCAGCCGGGAGGAGTCAGGGGAGGCGCCAAAGCAGGGCCTATTTCACCCACTGCCTCCCCTGGTCTCCTCCTCTTTTCATCAGTTCGTCAGGAGAGCGGTTTCGTGGGACTGGGATAAGTTTCTTTCGTTTCCTTTGTTTGTCTGTTGGGTTTGGGGGTGTTTCCTTCTGTTCTCTACAGCCTTGCTCTACTACAGCTTTCCTGCTCTATCCCCCCCCCCGCCCTCCATGTGTGTCCCCGGGTTATCAGGCCTTCGCGCTTCGTCCCTCCCCCCCTTTTTCTGTTTGTGCTCCGTTTGTGGTCACGTTTGTGTTCAGTTGGTGTTTGCTTGGCCTGACCGGTGTCCTCCGGTTTCCCGCCGCTTGCTCCACCGCCCCCCTCCTCCGGTGACCCACGCGGCTCAAGGCCCCTTGGGGCTCAAGGCCCGCCCGCCCAACCGGCTGCCTTCGGCCTCCTGGCCGCCTGCTCCCTTTCCGCTTGAGCCGCTTGCTCCGCCGCCCCCCCGCTGGCGAGCCGCTTGGCTCCGGGCCCGCCCGCCTGCGTTTTTCGGCCGCCCGTGCCCTTTCCGCCCCCCCTGGCGAGCCGCTCAGCTCCAGGCCCGGCTGCTTGCTCCGCCGCCGCCCCCCCGCTGGTGAGCCGCTTGGCTCCGGGCCCGGCCATCTGCGTTTTTTGGCCGCCCGCGCCCTTTCCGCTGCCCCCCCTCTGGCGAGCTGCTCAGCTCCAGGCCCGGCCGCTTGCTCCGCCGCCCCCTCCCCCGCTGTCGAGCCGCTCGGCTCTGGGCCCGGCCGCCTGTGTTTTTCGGCTGCCCGCGCCTTTGCCCGCTCGCTCCCTTTCTGCGCCCCCCCCTCTGGCGAGCCGCTCAGCTCTGGGCCTGGCCGCCTGCATTTTTCGGCCGCCCGTGCCTTGGCCGCCTGCTCGGCTCCGGGCCTGTCCTCCTGTCCTCCTTGCTCCTCGGCCCGGCATCCCTGCTTTTTGGGCCGTTGTGTACGCCGCCGCTAGTGCCACGTGGCGCCCCCGCTAGCTTACCGTGTTCCACCATTTTGGTTTTTTGGCCTCGCGCCACATGGTGCCCCCCCACCTTTGGGCCATTTTGATTGTTTGGCCTCGCGCCACGTAGCACCCCCCCACCTTTGGGCCTAGCTTAGCGGGCCTGGGGTCCACTCTTTTGTGCCTTTTCTGTTAGGTTGTTCGTTATATCTCCTGCATTGCATTTGGTTCATTGTTTCATTCCCTCTCTTGCTTGCAATTTATTTTATTGTTTTTATTAGGTTACCTGGGTTCATTTTACTTCAATTTAATTCATTCAATTTAATTCAATTTAATTAATTCGATTTAATTGGTGTTTGTTTATATTCCTTGCTTGCAATTTATTTTATTGTTTTTATTAGGTTACCTGAGTTCATTCTACTTCAATTTAATTCATTCAATTTAATTCAATTTAATTAATTCAATTTAATTGGTGATTTGTTTATATTCCTTGATTGCAATTTATTTTATTGTTAGAAAAAGGCGGGTCGACAGGACTTGGTCCAACTGGTTGGCTGGCTTCCTCATTTATGCTGGAGTGGTCTCCCACAGCCAGCCACACAAATCTTATGCCCTCATTAGATACCTGGATATTATTTACAGGGCGTATGTTGATTTTGCGGGCCCGGCTTGGCTTCAATACGACGAGGCATTCCGGCAAATGGCGGCCTCTTATCCTACAGTAAGGTGGGACATTATCAACTCACAGTTGTGGTTACAAATTATGTCCCCCACTCAGACCATATGGGGGGAACGTGCACAGAGCGGCCACCTTTTGCAGAATGCTCGCCCTGGCAGTTCATCCCGCCAGGCTGCTCAGCCTAATCAGCTGGCGACGCCCACTCGCCGGCTGTTATGCTGGGAGTTTGGTTATAGAGGTACGTGCTCCCGCTGCCCGTGTGCCTTTCGCCATGAATGTTCCATCTGCAGTGGCGCACACTCGTTCCGCAATTGCCCAAAAGGGAGGGGTCAGTTTGGCAGGGACCAACCAGGAGGTAAGAAAGGCCCCAACAACCCCGCACCTCAGGGAAAAGGGGCCCAGCCCAATTAGGCTGGAGGTTCTGGCTGCCTGGCTTTATGTGTACCCGGATCGGTCGGCAGCTCAGTACCTCCGGGACGGGTTCCATGAGGGCTTTCGCATTCCTTATCAGGGTGTGCGCAGGCCTTACATGGCACCCAATCTAAAATCTGTGCGGGGCCTAGAACATGTGGTTAGACATAAAATTCAGAAGGAGGTTGCGGACGGTCGGGTCTTGGGCCCATTTGAGCACCCGCCCTCTTCTTGCTTGCGGGTCTCTCCTTTGGGTATCATCCCAAATAAGACACCGGGCGAATTCCAATTGATTCATCATCTGTCTTATCCAAGGGGGCAATCCATTAATGACTTCATTCCGCCAGAATTATGTACCGTTCACTACACCTCTTTTGATGTGGCAGTCAAGGTGGTTAAGCGGTACGGCCTCGGTGCGGAACTTGCCAAGTGTGATATTAAATCTGCTTTTCGCCTGTGCCTGTTCATCCGGACGATTTCGAGCTACTGGGCTTCTCATTTGACGGCCTATACTATATGGATCAGGCTATGCCTATGGGCTGCTCTGTCTCCTGCGCTGCCTTTGAGAAGTTCAGTACCTTTTTGGAGTGGGCGATTAAGCATCACACTGGGCATCAAGGGGTAGTTCACTACCTTGATGACTTCCTCTTTGTGGGGCGGTTCGGCACGGGGGTTTGCCGCTCCCTTATGGAGCGGTTCCAAGACCTTATGGCGGTCTTTGGGGTTCCTCTAGCTCAGGAAAAGACGGAGGGCCCAAGTCAACGATTGGCCTTTCTGGGCATCGAAATTGACACTGTGAATCAGTTTTGCCGCCTGCCCTCGGATAAGATAGATGATCTCCTGCTCAGGATCATTGACTTCCTTCAACGCAACAAGGCCACACTCAGAGAATTCCAGGAACTTATTGGCCACCTTAATTTTGCATGCAAAGTAATAGCGCCGGGCAGGGCCTATGTGATGCCACCGCCGGAGTCTCCTTACCGCATCACAGAATCCGTATCACCCGTGAAATTAAGCTGGACCTGGATGTCTGGTACAACTTCCTTCATCAGTTTAATGGGGGTTTCCTTCTGGAGGGACGAATTGCATTTAGGCGATGCCCTTAAGGTGTCTTCTGATGCCTCAGGTTCACTTGGATTTGGGGTCTACTTTGCTGGGAGGTGGTGCGCTGAACGATGGCCGAGCTCCTGGGCAGGTTCGGACATCACAGCAGACCTCACCTTCCTGGAGCTCTTCCCTATCCTAGTGGCTGTCAAGTTGTGGCCGCACGAGTTTGCCAACTCCACAGTGCGCTTCTGGTGAGACAACATGGCCACTGTCCAGGTGGTAAATTCTCTTACTTCCAAATCCAGAAGGGTGATGAATTTGGTTAGAGCATTCACCCTGCAATGCCTCAAGTACAACATTCTGTTTACTGCGTCCCATGTAGCGGGAGTGGACAACGGCATCGCCGATGCGCTCTCCCGTTTGCAGATGGACCGCTTCAGGCGATTAGCTCCGGGCGCTGCCGAGATGCCGGACCCGATGCCGGAGGATTTGTGGGAGCTTGGACTGGTGAGATAGTGAAGGCCATTAGCCTCTCCATTGCTCCAAGCACCAGGAGGGTGTACAAGCGTTCTATTCAGGAATTTTTTGAGTTTAGGGACTCTGTGCGTCTCCCAAATTCTTGGCCAATTCCTGTCCCTCACCTGTTACACTTCTGTGTCTCCCTTAAGAATAAAGGCCTTGCCCCCCAATCTATTAGGTCCAGATTGGCTGCCTTGGCCTTCTGGAGTAAGGCCCAAGGCCTACAGGACAATACCTCCGACTGTAGGATCCGGAAGGCACTAGAGGGTTGGGCCAGACAGTGGGGCAAGGCGAATGATGATAGGCAACCACTCTCACCAGCCATTCTCAAAGGCCTTTTCCAGATATGGCCCAACATATGTTCTACCCCATTTGAGGTGGCGTTGCTGCACGCCACTTCATTGACGGCCTCTTTCGGGGCATTACACATCAGCGAGCTGGTGGTGGCGTCCAAAAAGGACTCTGCGGGCCTTGCGCTGGGGGTGGGTGACTTAACCGTGGGCCCCAAGCATGTCACTCTAACGATTAGGCGATCCAAAACCGACCAGTTGGGCAAGGGTAGCGATGTTACCCTACGCGAGTGCTACGACTCGACTCTTTGTCCCGTTGTGGCCCTTAGGGAGTATTTGAAGTTGCGCCCTTCTCTGCCTGGCCCCCTTTTTTGTCACGCCGATGGGTCCCCGTTGACCAAGTATCAATTTTGGTCGATTACGACTGAAGCCTTGACCCGCCTGGGCTTGGGAGGCGTGCATTTTTGTTCGCACTCCTTTAGGATCGGGGCTGCTTCAACGGCTGCTGCCATGGGGATGCAGCCCGAGGCTATCAAACGATTGGGGCGTTCGAAGTCTGCTGCCTACAAGGGCTATGAACGTCTGCTATGCAATTGATTGTCTGTGCTTTCTTTTCCAGATATGAGGTACCGGGTACTGATTTGTGGCCACAGCTTTGTGTATTGGGCAGCAAGACATGCCAAGAGGAGCCCGTTGGGTCCGCAGCTGGGTCTGGGAGACATTGCCTCTATCGAATGGCTTGGCAAACGGGGTTTGAGGTGGAATGGTTTAATCTCTCCTGTTACAGGAGCGTCGTGGACCTCCTCCGCATGTCCTGGTTATCCACCTTGGCGGCAATGATCTCGGCCTTTTGAAGGGCAGAGCTTTGACAATACAGGCGTTGGCTGACATGCGACGGATTAAGGCGGCATGGCCGCAAACCTCTCTGGTTTGGTCTGACATCATTCCGCGACTCTCCTACCCGGGTGACGGTCCCCCCAAGCTGTTGGATATTGCTCGAAAGAAAGTGAACAAGGCGGTTCACAGGGCTCTTAATGAAGGCCTTGGCCATTTCATTCAGTACCCGGGCATTTCATATAAACGCCCGGAACTCTATTGGGTTGACGGGGTCCACTTGTCGGACATGGGGATACAGCTCTTTCTTGATGGTATGCGACAGGAGGTGAGGGCTGTGTTAGCTTCCCTCTTGGGGGATAGGGGCTAAGTGGACACTTGCCCCTATCTATGGCAGGGAGCGGGGAGATGATAACTTGGCGTTCACCTATGGCAACCTCAAATTGAGTGGTAGGATATCCTTCACTGAACTGTACCGGCGTCCCTAATGGATAGGGTACGGGGATGTAGGGTATCCTTAGGGTCAGCCTTGGGGGGGAGATGCATCACAGAAGCTATATGGCTTAGGGATTTACTTCCCGATGCGGGGCCCTCCAGCAGATGGCGCCCAAGGGGAACCCCTGACACCGGGATCCCCCTTGGGGCTCAGGTGAGTCGCCCAGGGATGCTGGGGGTTAGGTCGGTTGTGACCAACCGCCCATGTGCGTGCCCCCGTGAGGGATCTCCCCCCTTTTCCACATTCGGCATACCACAAGAAAATCACAATAAATAGGAAATCTATCAATAAAGTGGCCCGTATTTCAACCCAATCTTATGTGTGTGGTCTCGTCATTTTTGCGTCAATCATTAAATGTTCAGTCACAATGTGCAATGACAAGATACAGAGGAACGTGCTCTCTGTCCAACTCCAATTCTGCCGCTATAAGCAGAACGTGTCTGTTGTGCAATACTGACTTTTTGGCTCTGCATGGATATCATGACATACACAAGTATATGTTCCTAACTGCTAGCCTTTGTCTTCTTCTAAAACAGTAATGAAAGATTTGTGCCCCTTCAGATGGTGTTGGACTTCACCTTCCATTAGCTTCCATATTCAGTAACACTACATAGTTCCCCTCTCCATTGACACCCCCTTGTTGTGGGAGAGAGGCTTGCGTACCCTAATGATGTTTTGAGCTATGCTGGCAGTGGCATAATAGCCACCGGTAGGGTCTCCCATGCAAGACAGGTCCAAACCGAAGGGTCTGACAAACAGCATCAAAGGGCAGGATGGGCTCTCTAGCCTTATGGCAACCATCCTAGGAGAAGGAAAACTCTAATCCCAAACCTGGGCAGATGGTGCTCGTCCAACCATGTAAGGTCAACCATCTAAGAGAAGGAAACTCTAATCAAACCTACGGCCCGAGGACCTCGCTGCTACGTCCATGCTTGCAAGGCCATGGCAGATGAACCCCTGGTTTAAAGGGTGAGGCCAGTGTTGTGCACACTGTGCTACACCAGAAAAATCCATTGCACAGGCTCGAAGGACAAATCCAATTAAAAAAAAAGCCCTGTAGAGATAGGCGAGGGACGAAACCAGCAGGTGTAAAGATGCACTGGAAGCCGCAGACCCAACCCTGCATGCAGGCGGTTCAGGACTTTGGTCACTCGAGGCTGACCCGGGAGATAACAGTCTTGTTCGGCAGCATCCTGAATGACCAAGCAGCCTTTTTTAAGGAGAGCACTGCTTGCTCCATATGGAGAGGGGCCTAGAAAAGGTGGCCTAAAAAAAGCTCATCCCCAACTACCTGATTGGCTAACCGCGGCCGACGGGAATCTTCTGATGCGGTCAAACCAAGGCAAAGAAACAAAGGCACACACCGGCCTCCAAAGGTGTAAATAAACTGATGCTTGCATGCTGGAACATCAGAACCATGCGAGACTCTGAAAATAGTAGATGGCCTGAGCGTCATTCTGCTCTAATAGCCCATGAACTATCACGGCTTAATATTGACATTGCTGCTCTTAGTGAAGTTCATCTCCATGAGGAAGGCAGCCTTAAAGAACACGGCGCTGGCTACACACTTTACTGGTCTGGCAAACCCAAAACCGAAAAATATCTTTCAGGGGTAGGCTTCATGATTAAAAAGTCCATTGCCTCCAAACTCGAAACCTTGCCAACAGGACACTCTGATCGCATTATTTCCTTACGCCTCCCACATGTTGTTTCTCTTTAGTATATATGCCCCAACTATGCAAGCCAACCTTGTAGAGAAAGAAAAATTCTACACAGACCTATGCCACCTCATACAAAAAGTCCCTGTAGAAGATAAAAATATTATCCTTGGTGACTTCAATGCCAGAGTAGGAAAGAACTCCGAAGCCTTGAAAGGTGTCTTAGGCAAGCATGGTGTTGGAAATTGCAATGATAACGGACGCCTCCTGCTAGAGTTCTGTGCAGAACAACAGCTGACTATTATAAACACTATCTTCCAGCAGAAAGACAGCTTGAAGACAACCTGGATGCATCCCCAATCCAAACATTGGCATCTCATTAACTATGTTCTAGTCCGCCAGAGAAACATTTGCGCTGTCCGTCATACTCGCGTAATGCCCAGTGCAGAATGCCAGACAGATCATCGCCTCATCAGATGTAAACTAAATCTTCATCTTAAGTTCAAACCTAAGAGGGGTGGCATATTAAAGAAGAGACTCCAAGTCAACAATCTTCAACAAGCTATCATGAGAGACAACTTCCAGGCAAATCTGCGAACAAAACTTGAAGACCTTCCTACAGATCCTTCTCCCACAGTGCTTTGGCAGCATATCAAAAACGGTATCCTCCAATCTGCAGAAAATCCCTCGGGTTCTCCCACAAGAAAAATCAAGACTGGTTTGATGAAAACAACCAAGAGATCCAGGAGCTGTTGGCAAAGAAGAGAACTGCTCACCAGGCATACCTCGCCCAGCCAACTTGCCATGTAAGAAAAGCAGCTTTCTGCCTCACATGTAGTAAACTTCAACAAAAACTCCGAGACATGCAGAACAAGTGGTGGATCAATATAGCAGAAAAGACACAATGCTATGCAGATCTGGGTGATCATGGAGGATTGTATGAAGCTCTTAAAGCAGTGTTTAGACCTACTTATCAGGTCCAAAGCTCCTTATACAGTACAGATGGTCAAACATTAATTACTGATAAAGCCTCCATCCTGAATCGATGGGCTGAACATTTTCAAAGTCTTTTTAGTGCCAACCGAATAGTCCAAGGCTCAGCTATCCAACATATGATACAAAACCTGATGAAAAATGAATTGGACATAGCTCCCACTTTGAAACTATCGAGGCATAACACTGCTCTCTATTGCTGGAAAAATCCTTGCAAGGATACTCCGGAACAGATTAGTTCCTGCTATTGCAGAAGAACTTCTCCCTGAAAGCCAATGTGGCTTCAGAGCCAATAAGAGTACTACAGATATGGTGTTTGCCCTTAGACAACTGCAAGAGAAATGTAGGGAGCAGAACAAGGTCTCTATGTAACATTTGTTGACCTCACCAAAGCCTTCGACACCGTGAGAAGGAAAGGTCTGTGGCAGATCCTGGAAAGACTAGGATGTCCCCCCAAATTCCTTAAAATGATTATCTTGCTACATGAGGGCCAGCGTGGTCAAGTCAGATATGGTGATGCTCTTTCAGAGCCCTTTCTAATAACTAATGGAGTGAAGCAAGGTTGTGTTCTTGCACCAACTTTATTTACAATCTTCTTCAGCATGATGCTCCAAAGGGCTACGGCAGAGCTCGAAGAGGACGACGGCATCTATATACGTTACTGTACTGATGGTAGCTTGTTTAACTTAAGCCGTCTGAGGGCTCGCACTAAGACTCTAAACTATCTAGTCCATGAGCTGCTCTTTGCTGACAATGCTGCCCTTGTTGCCCACACAGAAGCAGCTCTGCAGCGCCTAACATCCTGCTTCGCAACAGCTGCAGAGCTCTTTGGGCTGGAAGTCAACCTGAAGAAAACGGAAGTTCTTTACCAGCCTGCACCACAGGACAAGCACCACCATCCCCACATTGCCGTCGGCAATTCTGTGCTTAAGTCCGTTCAGCAGTTCACCTACCTGGGAAGCATCATCTCCTCAGATGCCAAGATTGACAAAGAGATCGATCACAGATTAGCAAAGACACATAGTGCATTTGGAAGACTTTACAAAAGAGTCTGGAGTAATAAACACCTGAGGCGAAACACAAAAATCAGTGTGTATAGAGCCATTGTACTGTCTGTTCTCCTTTATGGATCTGAAACATGGGTCACCTATTGCCACCACTTACGACTCCTCGAACGCTTCCACCAGCGCTGTTTACGCACAATCCTAAATATACACTGGACTGACTATGTGACGAATGTTGCTGTCCTTGAGCAAGCAGGGCTCGCCAGCATTGAGGCCATGATATTAAGAACACAGCTGCACTGGGCAGGGCATGTGTTTAGGATGGAGGACCATCGCCTCCCCAAAATAGTACTCTACGGTGAACTCGCCACGGGTCAGCGTAAGAGGGGTGCTCCAAAAAAGCGATACAAGGACTCCCTGAAACAACATCTCAGGCTCAGCCAAATTGATCACCAACAATGGTCCGCCCTGGCCTCACATCGGGAGGCATGGAGACACACTATCCACAATGCTGCAGCCTTATTTGAGAACTCACACCAAAGAAGTCTTGAAGAGAAACAGCAACGCAGAAAGAATCACAACCCAGAAACATCACCCGAGGAAACCTTCTGCTGTGCTTTCTGCAATCGGACTTGTCTATTTCGGATTGGCTTTTTTAGTCATCAGCGTGCTTGCAGAAAACGCGGGATGAGTCCTTCCTGAATCTTCATTTGCAAAAAAAAAAAGCCAGAGAGAGAGACATAGTCCCAATCATGGCACTATTGCCACAATCATAAATGCCCTTCGAAACCTACTTTACCAGTAAAGAAACCACACTTAGGCTGCATGTACACTGTAGAAATGATGCAGTTTGATGCCACTTTAACTGCCATGGCTCCATCCTACAGAATTCTGGGATTTGTAGTTTGTGAGGCACCAACATTCTTTGGCAGAGCCAAAAGAACTTGGAAAACTACAAATCCCGGGATTCCATAGATTGGAACTACAGCACTTAAAGTGATGTCAAACTGCATTATTTCTACAGTGTAGATGCACCCTGAGAGGTGGAGATCCATTCAGCTAGCAATCAGGGAACAAAAGGATGATGTTTCCAACCCTCTTGAAGCCAAGAAGGATAAAAGCATGGATCTTCATGGTATCTCATTTTGGGTCTGTATATCCATATTTAGTTGTTGTTATACTTAACAATGGCTACATTTTCTTACCACTGCAGCTACTTCTTGAGCACTGAAGCTATCAGATCTGGGTGGGTGGGGGAACCATTCACTGAAACAATTTATTTTGGATTGCAGGGCAAAACTTGCCTGCTGTGGACAGAAACACCCAACTATTGCTTTGTGAATGTGGCTGACCTCCAGAGACATCTAGATCTTCCTTCCATATGCTGGGTGTGTGTGTGAGAGAGAGGATTGCCCATACTGTTATGAGCTTAGGATAACTCCAAGGGAATGGTGGGCAACCTCCTTTCCCTCAAGAGCTGAAAGTTCACATGGGCTTTATTCCAGTGGTGGGTGGTGCCAAAGAGAAAAGGGTGGAATGAAGTATGTTGTTTTATTTTACTTGGAAGGAACTAAGCCTTAGGAGAGGCATATCAGCCGTTTAGAATGGGGAAAAATCATACAACAGCTAGGAAACCAATGAATGATGACATCATGTAGAAGAAAGGACAGCATCAAGAGCCTAATTTAGCTGCAGGGCCTCAGCTTCCTCATCCCAGTTTTAAGGGGTACTATGGGAGAGTTGTTATTCCTCCAAATTAGGGTAACAAAGAATCTTGGCAAATTGTCTGACCATCATAAAAAAAAGGGTGTTGACCTGCTGAGATGCCCAGGTTTTGTTTTGTTTAAAAAATCGGCACACGCCATGGGATTTTTTCCCCACATTTCTGGACTTTTAAAATTTGGAAAGTTTTTTTTTTTAATACTGTATAAATATGGGGGGATGTTGCACAAAAAGATTCTCAAAAAATATTTTACTTTGTGTAAAATACTATGGGTTTTGTGCTGGGCTCCCCCCCTTATTTTGTTGAGCAAAAGCATTTTACAAACAAGCAAACAAACAAACAAACTTTGGAAAATTTTCACAAAAAATGTCCCGAATTCTAAAAACCACAATCCTATTGAAAAGTCCTAAAATTTTCATAATCTTTCCCAGTATGGAGAAAACCTTTGGTATGTGTTTATCCTTTCATAGTAAAGAATGAAATAAACAAAGATTTAGATTTCTGTCACAAGTATTATCTGCTACCCCATCCATTCCCATAGATTTCAAATTGGATATATTCTGAAGAGAAAAGGCATTCCTCTTTAATAATGGTCTGTGCTATACTTGTGCTTCCACCCAGTAGTTTATAGAGTCACCCTTGGATGAACCCATCTAGGATGCTTGTGTGCAATCAACTACTATTGATCAGACCTTCACAATTGGTGACTCAGAAACTGAACACTGCTTGTGCGCAATTCATCATCAAGTATTTCAATTTCCTGTTTTACTTTTAGTACAATTTGGGGGGAAAACACAGGCAGCTTATCAAGCTCCTGGTGTTCTCCCATTCATAACTGGTGGGCTGCTCTTAACTTGGTAGGTCAGAAACTGTGTGGGGTGAGTCTGCAATAGTTTCCTCCCTTGTTTCAATTCCATCTTTTCTTGTCCAGTTCCACTCTCATCTGGTCTGCCCGTCATTTACATGTTCAGCCAATATGTTCCCATTTCCCTTAAAAGAGGGATTATATCCTCTTAGTGATGTATGGTACATAGTTCCAACTTACTCTTCTGTATGTATTTTTGTTGTTCTTGTTGTTGCAGAGATTGGTATTCTCTTTCTCTTTCCACAATGGACAAAGCTCCTTCCCCCATGATTCACTATGTCACTGTGATAGCCTTCCCCAACTGCCATTCTGTTCCTGGTCGAGAATGGAAAGAGCTAGAGGGGTATGTCCTTATAGCTAAACACAGACCAATGGCATCCTTTGCTTAGACCTCCAGAAGACCCCAGCAGAACTTGGCTGAAATGTCTTTGGTTGGCATCTGGCTCTGGAAACAGCATCAAAAAAGCCCACAACATGGTTCTGATATGCGGATGACATTTTCACCATTTGGAGCCACAAAGAAGAAGATTTGGTTTCATTTCTGAACCACCTGATCAACATCCACCCAAATATCCAATTCACAATGGAAAAAGAAAAGGAAGGAACATTGCCATTTTTGGATGTCCTAGTAATCCACAAACCAAACCAACGTTTAGGCCACAAGGCATACAGAACCCCTCCCCCCACGGACAGATACCTACACAAGAACTCCAATCATCATCTAGGACAAAAAAGAATCACAATAAGAACATTGCGAGACCATGCAAAAAGGATCTGCAAACCCCACTACCTAGAGGATGAACTGAGACACCTAAACTGGGCCCTATAGGCTAATGGTTACTCCAGATCAGACATCACAACAGCAGGCAGACCCAGAAAAAAACACAGGAATGAAGAAAAACAGCCACCCAAAGGGAAGGTATTTTTTACCATACATCAAAGGAGTCACAGAAAGAATAGGGAAACTGATGAGGAACACAATCTCCAAACAGTCTACAGACCAACGAAGAAAATCCAAGAAATGCTATATTCAGCGAAGGACAAAAGAGACCCTCTCACAGTTGCAGGAGTTTACCGCATACCATGCAGCTGTGGACAAGTTTACATAGGGACCACTAAATGCAGTGTGCAAACACGAATCAAGGAACATGAGAGACACTGCAGACTGGGCCTGCCAGAAAAATCATCAGTAGCAAAACATGTTATAAACCAACCTGGACACAAAATGTTATTTAAAAACACTGAAATTCTGGACCAGGCCAACAACTATCATGTCAGAATGCATAGAGAAGTTATTGAAATCCAAAAACACCTGGACAACAAAAGGAAACAAGAAACCCTAAAAGTAAACAAAATCTGGCTACCAGTCTTGAAAAACACTAAAATCAAAACTCAACACACGCAAATGAACTGCGCCCAGGGACAGGGGGATTTCCAGCAGACAATGGACCATTAGCCAACCAAACACTAATCCTCCTTGCATATCTCCACCCAGAAACTAGCCATTCAAATACACAAAGGTACATATCTTCTCCAACAGGAGAATAACAAATTTATTAATGGTAGCAAGATTAATTATAGCAAGACACTGGAAAATGCAAATAAATGTACAAGTGGAGGAGTGGTATAAAGAAATTTGGAAAATGGCAATAAATGATAAGTTAACATGTAGAATTAAAGTAAGAAGAGGAATTTGGAAAGAAAGTGATTTTGATAAAATTTGGAAAGTATTTGTTAAAGAAGTATTATAGACACAGGATGGAAGGTTACCTCCATGAGAAGAAATGAGATTCTGGAAAGATTAGGTAAGGGATAATGGCTCCGTTGAAGGGGAGCACTGAGGTGGGAGGGGGGTAGGGGAAGTAATATTCATGAAAAGAATCATAGTAAAAAAATTATGTTAACTTTTGAAATTAGTTAATAGAAAAATTGTTATTTTTATGGTAATACTATGTGTTTTACTAAATAAGCATTGATTGGATATTATAATGTATGATTATAAAATTAATAAAATTAATTAAAAAAAAGAAAGAAATGGTGACAGTCCCATCATTTTTTTTTAAAAAAAGTAAGGCTGCAGTCCAAAAGCATATTTATGAAGACTTATTCAACTGCTTATATAAAATCTGTATGTAATAAATGGTAGTTGTTTATTTGCTAACTGCCTTGAGTAAACTTTAGAAAAGCAGAATAGAAATGTCTGAAAGAAACAGGCACATACATCTATAATCCCACTGAGATAGAAGGAACTACTTTGAACGAAATTTGAAATGGATTGGGCTGAACGTGTAATTATCTTTTAAATCTACTGTGGGGGGGTGTCCTTAATATTCAACCCACTCCAGACCTCTTTGCTCCAATCTTTCCCACCCATGTCTGGTTTATCTTTCATATTTCACAATAGGGAAATGCTCTGTAAGGTAGCTGCTTCATCTTCACGTGTGCATGGCTAGTGATTTGTAAGGACAAGACATCCAAATTCTACTCCCCGTTGCATGTTGTTGCTTACAAAATGTCATGCAACCTAGTGTAAGGTTCTCATGCTGGTGGATGCTAGAAATTTAATTAAGCAACACCCTCCATTTAATCTAATTCCATATTCTCAGCATGGCAGGAAAAAAAAATCCTTTGGTTTCATCCTTAGCAGTAATATGGTTTGGTTTATACTATTCAGAAAGGTGTTCTTTTTATGGAAGTCACTGTTTTTTAGTGCATCTCCCTTCTCAGCAAATGTGTATTGATGGAGAGTATAGCTACAGATTTGGGAAACAGGAGTGGGTCAGTTCACAGGAGGATTCCTGTAGGGATGCAGTTCTTTTCTAATTTTGATCTTGAAGGAAGGAATGAGTAATATTAGCAATTGTCTCCCTGCTTTGGGAAAGTTTTTGAACACTGCAGTTTTTGAAGACTATTCACAGTTTAGGACTTAGTTCTAAGATATTGGGAAACAAGAGGACTGTATTATGATGAGGAAAATCTGCTAATAATGGGATAAATAAGAAGAAGGGAAGGATAAAGGAATATAGCTTGGACTGTAAAAAGGAAATAGAAACTGTTGTGATCCAATATATAATTTAGAATTATATGAAGTTGTTAGAATAATAGTATGATCAAGTTGTCGATTTCAAAAGTATTATGATACAGGAAGCCAAAAGTGTATTGGTTTGTTATTTCGTTATTGTATAATCATTGATTAATGAGAGTGCTAGAATAGGATTATGGGTATTATAAACCAATTGCAATTTAATGTATAAAATGTAATATGTTGAAGAAATATGTACAGTAAGAATGGGAACTGAATAAAATATTTTTTAAAAAACACAAAAGCAACAACAAAAAAACAACCACAAAAAGTTACTTTCTCAAGCTCTGAGATTATTAAACTAAGGGCAGAATCCACTAAGGCAGTTAGAAATGTGTAACCTAGACTGGAAAAGACCCCCAGTACTCTCTTACTGGACAGCAGCCTCTGTGATTGATGGGGGTCAGTTCCCGTCAATCATGAAGGATCTGACCAATGTTTCTACCCCCTCCTGTGTGTGATCTCTGGTGTGAAGGGGAATTGTGACAGGAAACCTGCTTCTGTCACACTGGAGACTGCCCACAGGAGGGATTGGAAACATCAGTTAGCTGTGTCTAATTGACAGGAGAGCAGACTCCTGTTGCTCATAGCAGTTGCTATCTGGTAAGAGGGGATGGGCGGTTGGGCTGGGAGACATGATTTAGCTAAGGAGGCTAGGTAGCTAAGTAAATGCTTCAGAATTGCACCCAATAGCTTTAGCAAATGTAAGTTGTGGAGGCCAGTTTTAATTGGTAAAAACTATTTCTAGTCAGTGGAAATTTAGGTTTACACATATTTTTATATGGTAGCTATGGTTGTTGAACCAGTATGGTCTACCGGAGCCAGTGTAGTCTCAGTGATTTGATTGTTGGATGAAGAATCCGGGAGACCAGGGTTTGAATCCTCTCTCAGCCATGAAAACTCACTGGGTGACCTTGGATAAGTCACACTCTCTCAGCTTCAGAAGAAGGCAATGCCAACCCCAACCCCCAAACAACAACAACAAATCTTGCCAAGAAAACTTTACAATAGGTTTGCCTTATGGTCGTCATAAGTTGGAAAACAACTTGAAGGCACAGCAGCAGCAGCAACAACAACAACTGATTCTGTCATGTGCACAATGATTACTTTTTACTTCTACAAGGAGCCGTAATTTTTTTTTTAATGTATAGTGTGTCTTGTATTTCCTTCATGTCAGGAGTACTTTGCAGGACACCAGTGAATCGCATGTGGAGGAGAAGAACACTAATGCAACAGTGTCAGTCAAAGTTGGTGTGTTAGAAACATGCTCAGACATGTACTGTTACAATGAGTTGTGAGGTTCTTATGTCCTTTAATAGGGTAGGGTGATCTCATGGGGCTTCTTCATACAGTTGGACTCTCTCTTTTCTTTAAAACATATATATCCTTCATGAAATGTGTTCATATTTTATTGCTCAAAAAAATCTGCCCTGAAAAGTATGCCTAAAAAAAAGGCCCCAAAATAAAAGTGACCCCCCCCCGCCATATTCAGCTCTAAAATGTAGTTACATGGGTGCAAATTTTATTGATTAATTGACCTTATGAAATCTTGATAAACCTAAATCTTATTTGTTCATCTCAACTTATGCAGACCCACTCAGTCAATGAAAACTTGGAAAATCAAGTCTTATGATTCAGTGTTTGGAGAAAGGAAAATACAGGGTAAAATCAATAGAACAGGAGGAAGGACTGTGCTGCCAGTGATTTTTACACAGGCAGCTGACTGAAAGATTTAAGATGGATGAGAAATTGAATGGAATAGAGGAAGAAGAGTCAGACTTCGGAAAGTTAATAAGATATGAAAATAATCACCTTATATCAAAGTTATATGGATTCTTGTTGAGGCTGGAAATGGAGGAGGAAGTAGTTAATAACTATATGATTAATAACTATATGACATTGGTCAGCAAGTCCACTTAGAAGATTGGGAAAATACGTGGAAATGAAGACTGAACTATACTCTTAGCTATGATGTGAAGGAAAACTACTACAAGATGCAATTTTGGTAGTATTTAACGCCCCCCCCCATAGCAAAAATGTATAAGACTACTGATGGCAAATGTTGGAAATGTTTAGAAAAAAGAAGGCTGTATCACATGTGGTGGAAATACAAGGAAGCCTAAGAAATATTAGAAGTAGATATATTTGTTGATAAATAAAATATTAAATGTAAATATAAAAATAGATCCTAAAATGTATCTCTTGGAATATGGAAAAGTATTATTCTACATGATAATTGCAGCAAGAAAAATATATGCGAATAAATGGAAATCAAAAGACACTCCAGATACTGTGGAATGTCTGCTCAAGGTGTATGAATGTATGGATATGGATGAATTAACTGACCTAATCAGAAATTAACCATTAGACACATACAAGAAAGAATGGTCAACTTTAATATTTTACTGTGAACAAACATGGGGAGAAAAAAGTACAATAGGAATTGAGTATTAAGCAGAAACAGACAATTTATAAATTATATTAAGTAGAAGAAGACAGAGGAAGTGAATATAGAAAAGTAAGGAAAAGACATATAGTATCAAAAGGAGGGGCGGAATAAACAGACTACAAAATGTGAATTTGAAGGCTTTCACAGCTGGGATCCATAGGTTTTCCTTGGTTTTCTTCTGGGCTGTGAGGCTGTGTTTCGGAAGAGTTTATTTCCGGTGTTCTACCTGTATTTGTGGCTGGCATCTTCAAAAAATGGTTGGGTAGGAGTGTGTGGGGGATTTATATACTGTGAACTCCTGTTAGAGAAGATATGTACCTTTGTGTATTTGAAAGGCTAGTTTCTGGGTGGAGATATGAAAGCAGGATTAGTGTCTGGTTGGCTAATGGTCCATTGTCTGCTGGAAATCCCCCTGTCCCTGGACGCAGTTCATTTGCATGTGTTGAGTTTTGATTTTAGTGTTTTTCAAGACTGGTAGCCAGATTTTGTTTACTTTTAGGGTTTCTTCTTTCCTGTTGAAGTTGTCTAGTTGTTTGTGGATTTCAATAGCTTCTCTGTGCATTCTGACATGATAGTTGTTGGCCTAGTCCAGTATTTCAGTGTTTTTAAATAACATTTTGTGTCCAGGTTGGTCTATAACATGTTCTGCTACTGCTGATGTTTCTAGCAGGCCCAGTCTGCAGTGTCTCTCATGTTCCTTGATTCGTGTTTGCACACTATGTTTTAGTGGTCCCTATGTAAACTTGTCCACAGTTGCATGGTATGTGGTAAACTCCTGCAGCTGTGAGACGATTTCTTTTGTCCTTCGCTGAGCATAGCATTTCTTGGATTTTCTTGGTTGTTTTGGGGATTTCCAACAGACAATGGACCATTAGCCAACCATTAGCCAAACAGACACTAATCCTGTTTGCATATCTCTACCCAGAAACTAGCCATTCAAATACACAAATTTACATATCCTCTCCAACAGGGTTTCACAGTAGATAAACTGCTCACAAACTCCTACCCAACCATTCTCTGAAGACGCCAGCCATAGATGCAGGTGAAACGTCAGAAATAAACTCTTCCAGAACATGGCCTCACAGCCTGGAAAAAACCCCAAGGAAAACCTAAAGACTACAAAATGGTAACAAGAAAAAGGATTATGACTAAACTAAGGGAGTTAGGAAGTCATTTTATAGATAGTGTGTATAATTGTTTATGTGATTGTATGTTTGTTTGTGTTTATGTTAATGTTTCTATTTAAAGAAAAATAAATTTAAAAAAACACTTATGATTCAATGTGTTGGGACTAACAATTGGATTTAGGGTATGTATGTGTGTGTTGTTGGGGGATTCTGCACGAGTCCCCTGCATGTTGTTAAACTGCCACTCCCAACAACTCTAGACAGCATAACCAATAGTGAGGCATGCTGTGAGTTGCAGTTCAATAACCTACACGGAGCTGCACAAGCCCCATTCCTGATTTAGGACATTTTCAGACAGTGCTTAACAGTGCTTACCGCGGGATTAGGTCCCGGGAGAGGAACGGCGCTCTTGCACAGCAGGGGGTCATTTTCGGACGCTGCCGTCCCTCTTCCAGGATCCTTGGTGGCACATCTATGAAGCTTTGGAAGCAGCTGCACCATATTTTTTTTTTATTTATTATATTTAAATCCGTTTTTAAAAACAATCATAACCTTCATTCCGATTATGAACTATACAACTTCCTTACTCAGCTGACTTGAAACAGCTTTACAAAGCTATTCGGCTTTCAAAAAAACAAAGGAACGAACATCCTTTAGCCTTAAAGGTTACTATACTATTTACATGAAGATAATGCAGGTTATTACCTCCTCTCACATCATTCTCATATTATGCTTTTACGTAAGTACATAATTTCATATTACACTGTTCCTTCAATATTAGGGATTCTTTTGTTTCCATTCAATATAGTGATATTACCACACTTTATATTTGCATAACAACAGGTAAATGCTTATTAATCTCTTCAGTCTAATGTTTTATTTAAACCTGCAAAATTTCCAACAGAGACATTAAGTGTGGAAAGAAAACCCAAAGAAGAAAAAAAAAAGAAAAGAGTTCCCTCATGGAGCATCAAATCCTTTGTAGTTCTTACTATTATCCAATGTGCTTCTGTTAAAACAGTTAATCTATTAACCAGGTCACCATATATCCGTTCCATTCTAACTTCCAATAGTCAATTAACATTTTCCAATCATTTCTAAATTTTTCTATTGAGTGGTTCCTTATCCAACACGTAAGCTTTTCCATCTGTGCCACCTCTCTTAATTTCAACATCCATTCATCGTAATTTGGGACTTCTGTTTCTTTCCAGTGTCTAGCAAAAACTATTCTAGCTGTGGTGGTCATGAAAAACGTCAAAACTTTTAGGTCTTGGGGGAACTCCATATCAAACATATTTAGTAGATATAGTTCTGCCTTAAAATTAACATCCCTTTTGATTATTTCCCTCAGCTTATTATGAATCATACTCCAATATTTTTTTGCCTTTTTACATGACCACCACATATGAAAGAAGGTACCGTTTGGCTCACCACATTTCCAGCAATTGTTCTTAACCTCCTTGTACATTCTTGCCATTCTATCCGGTGTTAGATACCATCTATATTGCATCTTGTAGCAATTCTCCCTCAACTCATTACTTACTGTAAACTTTATTGTTTTTTTCCATAATATTTCCCAATCACCTAATAGTAAAGTGTTCCTTACATTCTGGGACCACTTTATCATATGGTCTTTGATTGTTTCCGGTTCTTGTTCTATCTTAAGGAGTAATTGATAGGCCGTTGAAACCTTAAACTCTTTTCCACCAACCATCAAGACATCTAATTCTGTTCTCAGGTTCTCTATACCTGGGTTCCTTTTATCCACATTAAATCTTTCCAATAACTGTAGATGTTGGAACCAATTACAATTTCCTAGCTCGTATTCAAGTTCCTGTCTTGACTTAAGATAACAGTCTCCTTTTTGGAAATTCAGCAAGTCTTTATAGGTCCACCACTTTCCCTGAGGTATCATTTCAGTCCGCCTGAAGGCTTCCTGAGGGGAGACCCAGGTTGGCAGCCTAAAATAAAATTTCTGTTTAACTAATTTCCATGATCTTAAGAGGGATTTTCTAACAAAGTGATCCTTACAGCTTTGGTCCACCGTTTCTTTCGCATACCACATGTATGCGTGGAAGCCAAACCTTAACCCCGACCCCTCTAAAGTAAGCAATTTAGAGTCTTCTAGAGTTACCCAATCATAAAGCCACTGTAGGGCACATGCTTGGTGATATAGTTTTAGATTTGGTAAGCCTAGTCCCCCTTTATCTTTATGATCTAAGAGAGATTTCCATCTTACTCTCGGTTTTTTCTTCTGCCATATAAACACAGATAGGTCTTTGTTCCAATTTTTGAAAAGTTTATCATTAGACAGTATCGGTAAGTTTTGAAACAAATATATCATTTTAGGGAGTATCATCATCTTAACTGCCTCAACTCTTCCAAGAAAAGACAAATTTAGATATTTCCAGCTTCACCATATTTTAAGCACGGAAGTTGCGCCATATTTTAAGCACAGGCAACTTCCGTGCTTAAAATATGGTGCGGCCGCTTCCAAAGCTTCACGGACGTGCCACGAAAGATCCTGGAAGAGGGATGGCGGCGTCCGAAAATGACCCCCTGCCACACAAGAGCGCCGCTCCTTTCCCAGGACCTAATCCCACGGTAAGCACTGTTAAGCACTGTCTGAAAATTTCCTTAGTCTCTAATTTAAAAAAAATACATTTAAAAAAGAGCATTTGACAAACATACTGGCATCCCATTAGAAATTTGATAATCTTCCTGATTTGGGTGCTTAGAAAAGACTGAAAAAATATGGGTTGGAATACTTCGCAGGCCATAATGATGGACTGGCAGGCTTCTGGCCTGGTAAATTGTGTTGTCTAGAGTCCCAGTCAAAACAAGCACATTTGAAAAATATCGCCTCATCCATTTAGAAGCAAGGTGCTCACTTCGACATTTCTTATTCACATATTTTCCTACTAGTGCTCTGTTTTTATACATTTCTACTGCTACCTGGAGGCAAAGCCATTTTCTTTACTCAGTGGTGAACTGCATTGCTTCTCCATCATTATACAAATTGGGCAAGATGAAAACAAAACCCATCAAGCTGAGTCATGAGTTCATATTGGCACTGGCGACACAATACTCTATGGTGTTTTAATCCTTGCTTTCCTTACCAATAATTTCTCAGAGATAACCATAGCAACCTCTGCCATGCATTACCTGGGACATTTATATGGACACACGGTTCAAATACACACAGCCACAACAACATGTTCAGCTAAAGGCATCTGGTGTGCAAGCTTTTAAAAAAAAAATCACTCAACAAATGTTAAATAGAGCATGATTGCAAGTACTCTGGGACTCAGAAGACAACAATCTGTCTGGAGACAATGAAAACTTTCTTATTTCTAACCAAATAAACTCAGGAGTACCCTTCAATATTTAATAGGAGTCAGAAACAACAAAATCAATAGCAGACAAGGAGTAAGCTGATAATGGTATCCTGCCATCTGCCTGGGGGCATTACCACAGTGTGCTATGGATCTATCTGACCCTTTCCAACATATCTGTGTTGACACATCCCCAGCTGACTAGGCTAAAAGCCACTTTTGTGGAAATTAGAAGGAAGCACCATTACAATCAAAAATCGATTTGTTTTATCCAAGCCCAACATCAACCTAGCTTGGCTATTTAGGAAAAGTTCTATTCACTCCTCTTTCTTAGCATATTGTGGCAAAGTCTGGTGGAAAACAAAAAGAAAAGAAAAACCTTCCTCTTTTTCTCTCTCAGGGGTTGCCTAAATGGCAAAAACGGAATGTGAGGAGAAGATGACCTGTCCTAATGGCAATCTGAGGTATTTCACCATATTGTGAAGAAGTGGGGCCAAAACTGGCAAAAACTCCATAGGAAATGCCTTAGCAGCTTTCTCCAGAGTTTTTAAAAAACAGCGAGGGGAATGCTCATTCCTGCTCATTGGGACAGCAGTTCAATATGAATCGCTTTCTCATATGAGAGGAAGCACAAACCTGATTGGCTGGATGAGTGTGGGAGATGGGGCTTGCCAACAGGGCAAGCCCCTGGAGCCACCATGTTGGATTTTTGCCTTAGCAAGTGATGGCTAAGGTGATAAAACAGGGTGTTGTTTTCTCTCTTTTTTTTTCTTTGTAAAGATGAAATATTGCTTATGTGCGCTGTGGAAATAGTTTTTTTCTTTAAGAGTTTGGTGGCAGAAGATTTAAAAATGTGAGAAATTAACTCACGGCCGACATCTTGAATAGAGGGCATGCAAACTTTATGGGGCTGTAAGACCCATTAAGATAAGTCACAGCTGCTGTGACTTGTTTTTACTGCAGGTCACTCTGGGGGTTTGGGGCTCATATAGACAGGCCCTTCAGTGCCCAGTTTTCTTCTGAGATTCAGGCTTCTTCAAGTAGATTTGTGAGTTTTCCATAAAATTTCAGCTTGATGACATAAAGCAAGCAAAATTCTATTTAACAAGGAACAAGTATAACCCAAGAAAACCAAACTTCTTGAGAAATCTCAGTTTGGCACATATCTGTGTTAAAGTTCTACAAGAGCTTCAGCAGGTTAAGTGGAATCAAATGGCCCTAACAGAACATGAATAAATGAAATAGCACCAATGGTACTGAACTAACTCCTACCCTGAACTCAGGCTCACAGCAAGAATCAATTTTCTGTGACAATTGAAAAGGTGTCAAGGAAAAGAAAAATAATTATCTTCCAAGAATATTGCCCAACAAAGTGACTTGAAAGAGAGTGAAAGAAAATTAAATAACAGGAAGAGCATATTTCTGCCATTGTATCGGACACAGAAATGGAAACTGGAAAGAGGTATCAATAGAATCATGATGACAGAGTCCTGCACAATATGCCATGAATCATTATTATGCCTTTTCTTCTTGTTGCTTTCTTGGTGGATGTCATGGATCTATTGTCTGATTGAGAGTTGCTATGTGTAACTTTTGGGCTTTCACCAACCATTCTTCTTCTTTTACATGTGTTGCACAGAGTGTCACATGAATAATCTTCCACAAGCAGAAGCTACAGTTTTCTTTTATTTCTGTATAGCATTGTGTAACCCAAATTGAAAAGATGATCCTTTTAGTGGCAGGGAGCCAGGGCTGCAAGAGGCATAAATCATCAATGAGCAGGATGTTTGTAGGCATTAGCCCTCAGACCATCTACTATAATTAGAATCAGTGCATCAGAGACAATGATGCTGTTAGGTTGGGACCACTAACTAGGACTTCCAGCCTAGGAAGTGACAGCATCTTCACTTCACAGCAAACCATTTCAGTTTCTCTACAGGGAAAGGGAGAGAATAATACAATCAGGTTCTGATATGAACCTTTCACTCTTGTACAAATACATGGAACCAACAGATTTCACCTCTGCTTGATGGTACAGAGACATCAAAATATATGCATTCTGAGAGAAAATGTGCATTTAAACATATCTTGGGAAAGAAAATATGTATTTAAAACAAATTTTAAAATAATTATTAAAGTGAATATTCTGAGAGGAATTAAAGTGAACAATGCACAGATTAACGAAGACTGTAAAGCACATTGCTAATCCAGCTTTGATATGACCAGAGCAGTCAGGTCTGTTTTCTTCACAAACTTTGCTCTCTCTCTCTCTCTCTCTCTCTCTCTCTCTGTGTGTGTGTGTGTGTGTGGAGAGAGAGAGAGGGAGAGAACTAAAGGACGACCTCCGTATCCACAGGGGATATGTTCGAACACACACACACACCATGGATACCTGAAACAGTGAGTAATAGGGAACCCTATTATTTTCAATGAGACGCTCACCAGACATTGACCATAGAAGCACACTGGAAATCCTAGAAATGCCTAGAGAGAACACTTTTTTCAGATGTGGATAAATGAAACCGTGGATACCAAATCCGTGTATACAGAGGTTGACCTGTATTGCTATCCTGCATCTGGATTCTGAATTCATAATCTGAAACTATAGGTTAAATGATTAGGCAAAGGACAGTTTCAGACAGTGCTTAACAGTGCTTACCGTGGGATTAGGTCCCGGGAGAGGAACGGCACTCTTGCGTGGCAGGGGGTCATTTTCAGACACCGCCGTCCCTCTTCCGGGATTCTTTGTGGTATGTCCATGAAGCTTTGGAAGCGGCCGCATTCCGTGCTTAAAATATGGCGCGGCCACTTCCAAAGCTTCACGGACGTGCCACGAAGGATCCCGGAAGAGGGATGGCGGCGTCTGAAAATGACTCCCTGCTGTGCAAGAACACCGTTCCTCTCCCGGGACCTAATCCTGCAGTAAGCACTGTTAAGCACTGTCTGAAAATGTCCAAAGTCCAGCCTTCCAGATGTTGTAGGACTTCGATTTCCATAAGCCTTAGCCACCATGACCAATATTGAAGAATACGGGGACTAACAATCCAACAGCATCTGGAGGGCCTCAGATTCCCCATCCATAGTATGCAAGACTGTAGTGTAAATGCCCTAGCTCATTTTCTTGCAACAAGTGACTGGACCTAGGGCAGACTAAACAGTTGCCCCTTGCTTGTTTCAAATGTAGATTCCATTTTATTCCCTTAATGTTATTTTCAGTATACACCAGCCATTTCCTTAGTTGCTTCCTCCTCCCCCTTCATAGATTCCCCACTATATGAAGAAGGGTATATGAAGAGCAAAAAATGGTGCCTTTGAAAGCAACAACAGTTCCTATACTTCCTTGTTATGGAACCAATTTAATTGTACTGTACTTCCCAATGTTCATTACAGGGAGATGAAGAAGTGTTAGAATGAATGTAAACAGCCACAGAAACTACAATTTGTTGTTGGAAAATTCCGCTGAGTGCCCTCAATGGCCTTTGACTGTTTGCAGAGAAGGAACTTGCACTAAAATGTGTGGGATTTTCTCCCAGGTATGCATGGATAGGATTGCAGGATTAGTCAATTGCTTTCAGTTGGGGATACTAGGGCTTGAAAAAGCCACTGTTTTGGACTAACATCCCTAGAATATCTCAATCAGTATGTCCACTGGGGGTTGTAGTCTGAAAACAGTTAACTTTTTCATGTTCTGGAAGAGAGTTATATGAATTATTAACTCTCTCCTGGGAAACAGATACACTTTTGCTTGGCTGGATGATGTTCTATATCCCCCCTTTTTAGTTTCAAATAATCTGTAAACTGTTTTTCATTATGTATTGTCAGTCTAATAATATTTAAAATTAACTACAGTTTAAAATGCAAGTAATTATAGGTGGGCCTTTCTTTCTTTCTTTCTTTCTTTCTTTCTTTCTTTCTTTCTTTCTTTCTTTGGTGCATGGTTCATTGAAAACAATGTGCAAGATTTAGGAATAGGAAACAGGCTGTACATGTCAATCTCCCCCCCCCCCTTATCTTGGGCAGCATATTGTCGTCAACTCTTCCTTTATTACCACATCTGGAATTCGTAATGTATACAGCTCGGATGAGCTGTTGGGTATCATTTCATGCCTTGCTTCTCTCTGGAGGGCTCAACCCACCCCCCTCCTCTTACACTAAGGAGTAATTAGGCAGGCTATCTAATAAAGTTATACTGAACAGCGACAATGAAACAAGATTTACGATTTCACTGACACAGAGCATATGGGAACCATTTCTGAATTTGCTGAAATGACACCAGTTTATCCATTTTCATGTACAAAATATGTAAGGGGGGAAACCCAGGACATAGGACCAACTCCCTTTGTTCTTTCTACCTCAGTCTAGCTCATTTTATTGCATTTATGAAAGGGAAAGAATACATTTACCAACTTAATTCACAGAGGTGCTATGTTAATTTGATTTTGTACCTTCAGTGGAATGGGGATATTTGTCCTTGTGCTTAAGTAATTTCTTGCAGCTGATAATACCTGGCTTCAGTTTCAGACTCAATATATAACTTTCTTAAGTCAGTTCCTTCAATGATCTGTGATTCTCAATCTATTTTGGAAAAGAGGCACAATACTAATATATCAACACTCATCAGGAACTGGATTTACACAAAGAACTGGAAAAGGCATACCCCACTCCAATACAGGAGGAAGATGGAAGGGAGATGACCTGTTGATGTTTCTCCATCTGGTTTACTATCCAAGCAGTAGATTCCTGATTTCTCTAGCCCAGGAGTGGGCAAATGGTGACCCCAGGGCACATGCATCCCCCCAAAAAACTAGGTTTGCAACCCTCAACTCATGCAGACTCCCTGAACCACCCTTTTTCTGGAAGGGAGGAAAGGAGAGAGAAAGAGAGAGAGAGAGACTTTATCAGACAAGGCAAAAATTGTGGGATTACGACATCATGGTAGTGCAAATAGACATGGCTATCTCATGACATCATTGTCTTCGTGTTGTTACTCTGTGCTCCAGCCGCAAATAAGGCACTGCTTTTAATTTATGGGTTAACCTGTCAATAGATTATCAATATCACTTTTTTGTGTGGTATTAAGGTGTGTGAAACCATGTCCCATTGTAATTGTGAGATTACAGCATGAATGGGCGGTCCTTGGAGAGAGAAAAACATCCAGTGAGAATGCAAAAAGGAAGCACAGGACACTCTTTTTATGAATGGTTCCCTATAGTTTGTATGTTTTTAGGTTTGTTTCAGTGCTTGTGTGCTCATTTACTTTGTTAATTTAGATGTTTTTGGAGTTTTAAGCAAGCTTGCATCTTCTTGTGAGAACTGCTAAAATCTTGCCCGTTCAAAATTGCAGAAGTAAACGCCTATTCTTATAGTGGTCGTCATGTGATGATTCTGTGGCAGTTCTTTTATGTCATTATAGCAACATGCATAGTAAGTGTAACAATGCCACAATGTTTTCGCTTTCCTCGCTCACAGAATTACAGCATTTGTACATGCTGGTCTGATAATGTCCAGAGAGTGAGAGAGACAAAAGAGAGAGAGACAGAGACAGAGACAGAGACAGAGGGAAGTAAACAGCACCTTCTGGAAGCTCCTGGGAGCAACATTTCACTTTTTAAATTGGGTTGCAGGGCCCCCTTCATTGATCACATCCAATAATACATAGCACTGGCCATTTCAATTTTTATTCAATGTGGAAAGTCTTTGTGGTCCCGGAAGGTTCCAGGGGCAGAAAATCCCTCCCCATACTATACCACATCCCCATATCACAGGTACCCACCCCTGCTTTACCAGAAATCAATTGAAACAGTGGGATATTGCCTTGTCAGTGATATGGATCAGGTACATTGATTTTAGGGGTGTGAAAATCCTCTAGGCTTTATTGTTTTTGCATTTTTCTGTGTCCTACCTGCATTTTCTGCTTGTCCTTCTTCTGTATTGGCATGCAAAACCTTGGTGGAAGGGGAGGTGTTGCAGGGAAATTTGTGCACATGGTTAATGCCCTTTTCCTTATGAGCACATTTCTTGATGCCTTTTATTTAATAATGTGCATTTATGCACATTGTTTCAATTGCAAATGTTTATAATGCATGTGCTGTTTTGTGTGCATTTCCCCTCTCTGGTATGCCCCGTAAGCCGTGAAAAGGTATGAATCCCAGAGGCAAGGTGCATCTTTTCTCAGCACGAGCTCTGACAGGTGCAAAAAAGGCTACTCCCATGGAGTCAAATCCAATGCAGTTCTTTTTATCCCTAGTTCAAGTAGCAATAGTTGGAGTTCTGGGGAAGTCTGCCAGTTTTGGTTTTTCCACATTCCAGTTAAAAAGCAAAACAAAATAAGAACAAATGTCAAGGTTTTTTCCCCCAGCTGAAATATCAAGTCAGTGATTTGGAGTAAATTCTTTTAAAATGAGCGGAATTGAACTTCTAATGTTATTTCTAACAGTCAGGTTCATAGAGGGACTAGGAATGGGCAACCATAGAGGGACTAGGGGCTGCCTCTGCCCAATTTTCAACTTCTCTTGGACCATCACGGGTTAAACTTTCCTCTTTTCACATCACCCAAAGGTCACTTCTGGTTCTGCCTCCTCCAAATGCTACATGTGGTCTACCCAAGGTGGGTGTGAGGAGCGAAGCAGCATGTAATGGGAACTAGGTTCTCCTGGGGGGTTCTGAAGTAGTACCTCCATTTTCATCTGAATTTATTTCTGAGATGAGATCTCTGGGTGCTTTGGTATGGAGAGAAGTTGCACAGAATTTTCCCGGGCCACATGCAGCCCACTGGCCACCCAATTCCTACCCCGGAGTACAGGATGGAGAGGTTCATGTTGTTGTTACCTGTCATGCTCTTGGAGATCAGGAGCCCTTCTGGGGGGGGGGGAAGCAGCAGCCACCCCCAGTTCAGCATTAAAATGATTCAATATGCAGGGATTTCAACCCAAACTTTTAGGAGTTAAGACTCAAATGTCTGGGCCTGTTTTGGCAAATCTGTCAGTTAGCACAAACTATGGCTTATTGTGATGTAGACATTTACCAACTATCTATTTAGGCAGCATTCTAATGAGATCCACATACAGTGATAAGCCCCATTTTGGCCAACGGGACTGAATTCCAGGTAAGTGTGCATAGGATTATGCCAAGTCACAGTCTCCCAGGCTGGCCACCCTGTCCACTCCTTGAGATTGAGCCTGTACCAACATACAGTCCCTCAGGCCAGATGCCCCGGCACACTTACCACCTCACTGGGGCAGATCTTGTGATTATGCAACATCTCATTGGGACAAACCTGGGGTACCCCTTCTTATCTTGTGGTACCTGATCCTAAGTATCATGACTTCCTGGTTGAGCCTGGGCCTCTTTTGGGGACTCCTTGCCCACCTAACTATCAGTAAATGACACAATCACAGGAAAGTGGTAATTATGAAAACTGGGGTTTATGACTTACTCCTGACATTCAACTATGTAAGAATGTCAGGAGTAAGTCAATGCATGCAGAAATATTTTGGAAAAGCACAGCATCCATTCATTACCTATTGAAAAACTTAATATGGAAGATGGCATACTGAAATTAAGTTTCTCTTTCAATGATGTGATTTGATGCTCATTTCTCCATTTGTAAGCTCATAACGAGAAGAAAGCCAGATCTATATGTACGATAAGCTTCCCTGTAATGCACCTCTTGGCAAAAGCAGGTTATACTTTCTAAACTTAGCTAAGAGACATATGGTATCTAATCAAGATAAATTCCTAAATATAGTGTCAGTGTCTCCCTTCAGTCACACCACCCTGTTGAGTTAGTATGATAAAGGTGTGGTAGGTTTCATGATTTATGACTCATGTGCAATGTAGGTAGGATGTGTCCAGATGTCTTTTTCTTCTCTGTTCATTGCAGTTGCAGATGGCTGGAGATAATGCAGGAGTACTCAGACCTGAAAACAGTCTGTAGAACAAGAGCAGACTTTAGGAATTATTCAGCAGTTGCCAGCTAAGTGCACTTCATCCAACTGCTAGTCACTTTATAGAATTTATGTGATGAAACAGGAAGGTGCTTGGGTTTACTCAAGTATCACTGGTTTCTAATCCATGTTAATTAATGTGAGAGACCCCAGATTAACCTGGATTTTATCTTGTGTTCCAAGTTATAAACAAGAATACATACAATCTGCAAATTAAATTAAAAGCTGCCTTCAAGGACATAACAATAGAATTAACAATTAACCCTCCCAGTAACCTCCTCTATCTAATTTCCACAAAATCATAGTTTATAAATAGAATGCTTTGGATCATGAACAACCTTTCTACAAACAGAAGGTTTTTTTTTTAATCTGTGGAAGGGGTTGCAATTTAGCAAAGGATCTTGCTTATAGAAGAGACAGAGTCTACTGTTGCCAGTTTCCCATGTTCTGGAGTCACCCATGCCACTTCCCTTGAGTTTCCTCCAACTCTTCAGAACAGATTTTCAAGGAAGCCACCTGTAGAAAGAAGATTCAATAGAATTCATTTCTGTTTCCTTCTTTATCTTGGAGTTCTTAGATTTCCTTGCTATGGTCAGTTCTTGACCTGGTAGTCATCTTTCTGGGGACAAACCTCTCATGACGGATCTGAGCTAGTCGTTGGTTGGCATACATACAGTCCATCTCTGTGTTTTATTCCAAATCTTTACAAATCTGTGTCTTATTCCAAACCTTTAGTTCTGGCATAATGTCCCAGAACTAATGCTCTGCTGCTTTAACTTTTTGAGAATCTGGGTTCAGCTCCACAGTATGATGCGGCAGCAAAGTAGGAATTTGTGGAGGGCTTCTCCTTTTGAGAGTAGGAATTTGGACAATAGGAGAAAGATTACAGTTACCTGGACATAGTTATGGTAAAGGAAGAGTACCTGATTGGTAGTTGCTCCCAGACTTTGGAATTCCCTCCCTATTTCTCCTTCCGTCAGCAAGTGAAACAATTTTTAAGCTGTCAGGCTTTTACAAACTGACTAGAGTTGGTCTTCTAATGCTGTGTGGTGCTGTTTTCAATGTTTGCATATAGTCTTTTAATAAATTTTAATATTTTAAATGTCTATTGTTTTAATTTTATAAATTAATTGCTTTTATACCTTATATTTATATTTTAATTAATGTTTTATACAGTTTTTAATTTCTGCTGTTTTAACTATGTTGTTAGATGCCTTGAGTCCCATTATTAGGAGAAAGGCGGGACATAAATGAATACAACAACAACAAGAACAACAACAAAAACAGCAGATAGTACATGGAAATAGTCTAGAAAAGTAGAAAAGATTTGTTGAAGTAAAGACAATTTCCCCCAACCTGTTAAACATCACTCTTTCCAGGCACCCTGATTTGGATTTAGTACATTTCTAGACTCTGAGAATATTCCATATGAATGTACAATAAAGGGAAAAGCATAACTGCCATATTCGTCTACCACACTTCAATCAACCTCTGATTCAGCTTGGCTGGCTATGTTATGAAGCAGCAACTTTGCACAGTATGAGATTGAGAAAGTGCTGTGAAGTGTGGAATGGTGTTTCAGGTAGTTTTGTTCATCAGGGCAATTTATATTGTAAGTATTGTACTCTGAAGTAACTTAGTATGAAATGTGAGCCAAAAACCCTCACCATATACTGCATGGGAAATACATGTTTGGATGCTTTCTTCCAAAGGTAACATCTCTCCCATCCTATGGATTGGACTCCCATGGCAAAAGGGTCAAAGTGGCTCTGCATTCCCCCCTGTGGTCCTAAATCAGGACACCCATGGATGTTTCAGAAATAAAATAACTCTGGGAGATCAAGTCATTCACTCCCACAGAATAGTCCTCTGAGGTCGATTTATGTTCTTCAGCTGCACAATTGAGAAACAACTCTTGCTGGAATAATTTTCTATGGATAAATTGGGGATCAGGCAAGGCTGCATTTTATCACCCTATCTGTTTAACTTGCATGCTGAATGTATCAAAAATAAAACTGAATTAGACTCCAACGAAGGAGGCATGAATATTTGAGGAAGGAACATTATCAACATATACAGATGACATCATACTATTAGCAGAAAATAGCAAATACTTGGAACGACTACTGAAGAAAGTCAAGCAAGACAGTGCAAAGGCAGGAGGGTTAAAGCTAAACATTAAGAAAACAAAAATGATGGCCCCACATAATTTACATAACTATAAAGTAAACGATGGAGATATTCAAATAGTTCATCATTTTCCATACCTTGGCTGAGCCAATTATAAAGAACTAGACAAAATCTTCAAGTGTAAAGATATATCATTGAATACTAAAATTAGGATTGCCCATGACATTATATTTCCAATCTCTATGTATGGTTGTAAAAGCTGGACAGTGAAGAAAGCTGATAGGAAAAAAAATCAACTCATCTGAAATGTGGTGCTGGCAAAGAGTTCTATGGATATTGTGGATTGCTAAAAACACAAAGAAATGGGTCCTAAACTAAATCAAGCCTGAATTCTCCCTAGAAGCCAAGATGATGAAACTGACTCTTGCATTTTGGCTGATCATGAGAAGACCTGGCTCATTAGAAAAGGCAATGATGTTTGATAAGGTAGAAGGCAGCAGGAAAAGAGAAAGACCACACCACAGGTATATAGACTCAATCAAGGAAGCCACGGTCCTGAGTCTGTAAGACCTGAGCAGGGCTGTTGATTATAGGGTGACTTGGAGGTATCTCATTCATAGGGTCACTATAATTTGAAGTCTACTTGACAACAGTTGAGAACAACAAAACAACAAAATTGCATCTGCTGTTTAGGGATATGTGCTTTGTTTTTGTACACGAAATAGCAGTAACAAGGTGTGGGTGGGTGTTTACTTCAGCATGGTCCTGATCCAACCCTGCAGCTACTCTTTAACAGTAACAGACAGTGGCTCCATCATGTCAGTGTGGTGGTGAATCCACTCTGGGTGTCAGTTTGAACCTTAAAGGAACTATCTAAGGTACTGAACCTCATCCCTAAAATGGGTTAATAATTTTGGACAGCTCCTTTACAGAATTTCTTTTCCTGTAGTTTGAACCCATTGCTCTGTGTCCTAGTCTCTGGAGCAGCAGAAAACAAGCCTGCTCCATCCTCTGTATGACATCCCTTCAAATATTTAAACAAGGGCATCATGTTACCTCTCAACCATCTCTTCTCCAGACTAAACATGCCCAGCTCCCTAAGCTGCTCCTCATAGGGCATGGCTTCCAGACCTCCCACCATCCTGGTCGCCCTCCTCTAGACACGTTCCAGCTTCTCAATATCCTTCCTGAATTGTGATGCCCAGAACTGGACACAGTAGTCCAGGTGAGGTCTGTCCAAAGCAGAATAGACTGGCACATTACTTCCCTTGATCTAGACACTATACTCCTATTAATGCATCCTAGAATTGCATTGGCTTTTTTAGTGGCTGTATCACACTGCTGACTCATGTTCAGCTTGTGGTCCACTAAGACTCCTAGATCCTTTTTGCATGTACTGCCATCAAGCCATGGGTGCATCCTATATCTGTTCATTTCATTTTTAGTGCCCAAGCGTAGTATCCTACATTTCTCCCTATTGAAATTCATTTTGTTAATTTTGGCCCAGCTTTCTAACCTGTTGAGGTCATTTTGGATTCTAATCCTATCCTCTGGGGTATTAGTTTACCCTCCTAATTTGGTATCATCTGCAAACCTGATAAGCATACCCTCTATTCCCTCATCCAAGTCATTGATAAAGATGTTGAATAGCACTGGGCCTAGGACAGAACCCTGTGGCACCACACTAGTCACTTCTCTCCAGGATGAAGAGGAGCTATTGGTGACTACCATTTGGGTTCGGTCAGTCAACCATTTACAAATCCACGTAACAGTTGCATTGTTTAGCCCACAGGTTACTAACTTTTTTCCAAGAATATCATGGGGGACCTTGTCAAAAGCCTTACTGAAATCAAGATACACTACATCCACAGCATTCCTTTCATCTATTAAATTTGTAACTCTATCGAAAAAAGAGATGCGATTAGTCTGGCATGACTTGTTTTTGAGAAATCCATATTGACTTTTCGTGATCACGGCATTCCTTTCTAAGTGCTTACAGACTGTCTGTTTAATGATCTGCTCTAGAATCTTTCCTAGTATCGATGTCAGGCTGACTGGGTGGTAATTATTTGGGTCTTCTTCCCCCCCCCTTTTTAAAGATGGGGACATTTGCCCTCCTCCAGTTTGCTGGGACCTCTCCTGATCTTCAGGGATTCTCAAAGTTTATTGACAGTGGTTCTGAGATTACTTCTGCCAGTTCTTTTAATACCCTTGGATGAAGTTCATCTGGCCCTGGAGACTTGAACTCATTTATACTCGCCAGGTATTCCTGAACTACCTCTTTACCAATTCTGTGCTATATTTCCCCTACTGCATCATCGGCTCCATCTTCCCCAGGTTGAGCACTGTTCCCCCTTTGGAAGAAGACTGAAGCAAAGAAGGTATTAAGTAGTTCTGCCTTTTCTCTGTCCCCTGTTAGCCTTTCTCCATCTTTCCCCTGCAGTGGCCCTTACATTTCCTTGTTCTTCCTTTTGCTACGGATAGACCCCAAAAAGCCCTTTTTATTGTTTTTAACTTTTCTAGCAAGCCTGAGCTCCAGCTGAGCTTTGGCTTTTCTGACTTCCCCCCTACATGAGCTGGCCATTTGTTTGAATTCTTCTTTGGTGGTTTCCCCCTTTTCCCATTTCTTGTACATGTCCTTTTTATGTTTTAGCTCAGTTGAGAGTTCTTTCGACATCCATCCTGGTTTCTTTAGACACCTCCCCTTTTTCCTTCTCATTGGAGCTGTTTGAAGTTGTGCCTTCAATATTTCACTTTTTAGAAACTCCCATCCTTCATGAACTCTCTTCTCTTTTAGTGTTCCTGACCATGGGATCACCCCCAGTAATTCCCTAAGTTTTCTGAAATCAGCTTTCTTAAAGTCTAGAATGCAAGTCTATGCTTGGCTTCCCGTTTCCTCTGTATAACAAACTCTAGGAGAACATGGTCACTCCACCTAGGGATCCCTCCACTTCCATACCATTAACCAGGCAATCCCCATTGGTTAGGATCAGATCTAATATAGTTGATCTCCTTGTTGCCTCTTCCACCTTCTGGACAATGAAATTGTCTGCAAGGCAAGTGACGAATTTGTTGGACCTTAAATTCTTGGCAGAGTTGGACTTCCAATAAGTATCAGGATAGTTGAAATCCCCCATTACTACTACATCTTTCCTTTCTGAATGTGCAGTCATCTGTTCCAGGAAGGCATCATCCAAGTCCTCGGTTTGGCTTGGAGGCCTGTAGTAGACCCCAAGAATGATATCCCTGCTGTTTTTCTCTCCCCTAATTTTTACCCAGATGCTCTCATCCTGGCTCTCAGATTTAAGTCATCGATCTGTTCACGGGTGTACACATCCTTACCATATAATGCTACTCCACCACCCTTTCTGTTTGGTCTATTTTTCTGAAATAGGGTATACCCCTCTATTAGTACATTCTAATCATCCCACCAGGTTTCAATGATGCCTATGATATCATATTTGTTTTGCTGTGCTAAGAGTTCAAGTTCATCCTGTTTATTTCCCATGCTCTGTGCATTCATATAGAGACATCTGAGACCATGGGCCACTTCCCCTATCTGCCTTTTAAAGCGATTATTCCTCCCATTGTTGGGTTGTTGTGTTATTTGCCTTGTTCTCTGTATAGCATTTGGGCTATCTAGCAATTGATGAACTCCTGCCCTCAAGAGTACTGTCTCCCTCCCCCATACAACTCAGTTTAAAGCCCTCCTGATCAGATCTTTCAGATTCTTAGCAAAAACATTCCTGCCAGCTGCTGTGATGTGCAACCCATCCCTTGCCAGAAGTCCACCTCCCTGAAACCACATCCCATGGTCCAGGAAGCCAATTTGTTTCTGGCGGCACCATCTGCAGAGCCAGTTGTTCACCTCTGTTATTCTTCTCTCCCTTCCTGGGCCATGCCCTTCAACTGGAAGGACAGATAAAATGACTATCTGTGCATCCAGGTTCTTCAGCTTCCTACCCAAAGCCTCATAATCCCTTGTGATCTTCTGGAGGCTATCCCTTGCAGTATCTCCCAAATGGCATGCCCAAGTTTGTTTGTTTTTCAGAAACATTTGTAAGCAGATTGGGGTGGTTTGTCTTTTGTTTTGTTTTGTTTTTGATAGGGTGAAATGGCCTATTTGAGATATGAAACCATAGCACAGTGGTACAGTATCTGCTTTATATGCAGAAAGTTCCATTTTGTGGCATCTCCAAATAAGCCTAGAAATGATGCCTGTCCGGAACTCTGATGAGCTCTTGCCAATCAATGTAGACAATACAGAGCTAGACAGGTCAATGGTCTAACTCAGTATAGAGCACCTTCTTATATTACATCAAACATGACATGGGGCTGCTCCATGAAACAACAACACCATGTTGACTTCTATGACTGAATTATTTGCTGTGAAACTAACATGCCAATTTATGTTTTGACCTATGGCACAGAGGAGGGATGGACAAATATACAATGTGATAACAGCAGAACACAGATGAGTTTTACTATATATTACATGAAAGGAGAACTCAACATCAAACTTACAGTTTTTTCAGCTGTCCTGTGCTGATAACAGCACATCACTTCTCTGTTGTTGTTTTTAACTACCATCAAGTCAACTTTCACATGGTGACTCTATGGATGAGAGACCTCCAAGTCACCCTGTCATCAACAGCCCTACTCAGGTCTTGCAAACTTAGATATGTGGCTTCCTTGATTGAGTCTATCTACTTGTGTGGTCTTTCTGTTTTCCTACTGCCTTCTACCTTATCAAACATCATTGCCTTTTCTAATGAGTCAGGTCTTCTCATGATCAGCCAAAATGCAAGATTCAGTTTCATCATCTTGGTTTCTAGGGAGAATTCAGGTTTGATTTACTCTAGGACCCATTTCTTTGTGTTCTTAGCAGTCCACAATATCCATAGAACTCTTTGCCAGCACCACATTTCAGATGAGTTGGTTTTTTCCTATCAGCTTTCTTCACTGTTCAGCTTTTACAACCATACGTAGAGATAGGAAATATGATGGCATGGGCAATCCTACTACCTTATAAAACCATTGTTGTCTTTTCTAGTGATATCTTCTCGTGATATGTCCAAAATATGACAGTCCCAGCTTAATCATCTTGGCTTCTAGGGAGAGGTGAGGCTTGATTTGCTCTAGGACCCATTTATTGGTCTTTTTGGCAGCCAATGGTATCTGCAGAACTCTCCTCCAGCACTACATTTCAAATGAGATTATTCTTTTCTTATCAGTTTTTTTTTCACTGTCCAGCTTTCACAACCATATGTAGAAATTGAAAATGCATTGGCATAAACAGTCCTACCTTAAGATATACTTTGAGGACCTTATCTAGTTCCTTCAAAGCTGCCCTTCAAAGTCCTAATCTTCTTCTGAGTTCTTGACTGTAGTCTCCAATTTGATTGATGACTGAGCCAAAGTATAGGGAACCTTTGACTACCTCAGTGTCATCATTATCTACTTGAAAGTTATGTAAATCATGTGGGGTCATTATTGTTATTTTCTTAATGTTTAGTGTAACCCAGCCTTTGCACTTTCTTCCTTAGCTTTCATCAGTAGTCATTCCAAGTATTTGCTATTTCCTACAAGTAGTATAGTGTCATCTGTATATCTGTTACTTCCTCCAATTTTCACACCTCCTCCCTTAGAGTCTAATTCACTTTTAATTTTGATACATTCAGCATAGTTAAACAGATAGTGTGATAAAATGCAGCCTTGCCTGACACCCTTGCATGTTTCTCCATATTCTGTCCTGATGATGGCTTCTTGTTTCGAATACAGGTTAATTAGAATAATGAAAAGTTGTGTTACACCCATTTCTTTAAGAGCAATCCATGGATTTTCTGTTTTTTTGTAATGATCTACACATGCCCCACATTAGGACATCTGTTTATTTTGGTAAATAAAATTTTGAGCCAAACATGGAGGTTTGTTATAGGATCTGAAGAGAAACCAGAGTATACGGAGGTTTGTTTAAAAACTTCTATAAAGTGTTCTCTCTCTGTCTCTCTCATAATGATATAAATAGAGCATCATATTTCAAGCTGGGGGAAAAAGGTTTCTGTTTCTGTTCAATGCCTTGGAGAATGACAGAGACAGTAAAGGATAATTTCCCTCATGGTCTGAGGTGATATCCGGAGGAAGGAAGTCAAGCATCACTTGAGAGCTTGTGCTATGGTTCACATGTTGACAAAGCTTCAGATACCATGATGATGTCAGGAGAGGGCAATGGGAAAAGAGGGAATGGTCTACCCATGTGCAAAGCTTAAGGAAGCAATGATCTATGACTTCTGAAAAACAATAGAAAAGGGGGAAATGACAGGAAATAATATCAGTGAATGAAGACAAGGTCAAACTAGCACCCAAGTACAGAAAACAAAGAGATAGAGGGAGGGAGGGAGGGAAAGGTGTGTGTGGGGGGAGATCATCTAGTATTATTCCAATAACCTATAGATATATCTGAATTATCTAAAATTTTGTTATTCCTCTTTACATCTACAACAGTGGTTCAAATTTCAAAAAATGCTTTAAAAATGCCGTTATCTTAAGATAATAATGCTCTGTTCATAATAAATGTATTTAAACTAATATATATATATATATATATATATATATGACATTAGCCTAAATTTCTTGCTGTAATTCCAAGCCATTTGGATTTGATCACAGTGGTCCATACACCTTAATTATCTTTCAATTTGATCAAGGATTCTTTAGCATCTATTTTGTTACCCATCACGCTCAGAGCCCCGGTGGGTAAAAAAGTGACCAAAAATGTTAACAAATGAATAGTAAATAAGACTCCTAAACTGGTTATTTTTCCTTCAAGTTTATCCATTAGTTAACATAGGAGATTATCCGAGGAGGCAAAAACCATGTCAAGTATCACTAGAAGAACAGGAAAGGGCAAAATTAGCAGACAACATTGTCCTCCAGCATTCTGGAGGCTTACCGCAGCCATGAGTAAAGCATCCCTTTCTATTAGCAGCTTGTCCCCATCCATAGAAAAGGGAAGCCTCATCCATGGAAGCACTAGGCTCCCGGAATGGCAGACGGACTTGGTCATCTGGTAACCTCACATTTTCTGTTCTTCTAGTGATCTTCTGGCACAGTTGGGAATGCAATTTTTTGATACATTCCCCCGTGTTTGATAATCTATATAATCTCTGTGAAAATACTTTGTTTTCTCCCTTTCTTTCATGATGAACTCAAAGTAATGACCACGGGTTGTAGTCTCCTAGCCAGAATGGGAACAAATTCTATTGTTGTTCCCAATTAGAATAGACCTATTGAATCAATGGGATTTGCCTATGGGTTTTTGGTCCCTTAGGTTTAAGGATAAGTTTCAGTCTGAGCTAGGAAACATTACTTTGGGCACTACAACTCCCAGATCAGGGCCAAAGTATTCTGGGCCTTGTAGACAAAAAAAAACCCCAAACCAAACAAAAAACTTTTCTAATAGAAGGACTTTTAAAATAGCTCAGGTGAGACATCAGTTTCAGTGGGAGATGCTCAAGTCCACAGTCACAATGACTAAAAAAACCCAAAACCAAAACCAAAGTGTTCCATGGATAATTGCTTTCTCCCCCCACCCCACCCCCGCTAAGAGATTTGCAATATTCTTTGTTTTTTAAAGTTATTGGCTTCAGTCCTAATGCATATAATCTTCTGCTCTTCCTTCCTTCCCTAGTTTTAAGCATTCCTTTCTTAGTCTTAAGTATTAAATCAGGTTTGAGACCTAAAGTTCATTATGAATACCTGAATATTTAAGAACTTATCAGTGCTAAAACTGGGTTTACTGGAAAGTGCAAATCCTTGTTGGCTTTTGTAGTTTTGCAGAACAGCTGGATTCAATTAAATATTTCATCAAACACTTTTGTAATCTGGACACTGGGCATATCCACAAAGGGACTCAAATCATGTTCACCTTCATATTTACCATGACCAGGAAAGATTTCAATGCTTCTTTAAATATCTTTCTGGCAATCTAGAAAAGAAACAAAAAGAAAACATATTACCAATTTTCGACAAGAATTAATGTGTATTTAAGTAACATTGGCTGCTTGCACACTGCAGAAATAATGCAGTTTGACACCGCTTTAACTTCCATGGCTCAGTGCTATGGAATTCTGATATTTGTAGTTTTGTGAGATAGTTGGCCTGCTCTGTCAGGGAGCTCTGGTGCCACAACAAACTATAAATCCCAGGATTCCATAGGATGGCACCATGGCTGTTAAAGTGGTGGCAAACTGGATTATTTCTGCAGTGCAGATGCAGCTTCAGTTGATTAATTAATTGTAACAATAAAGTTCAGTATGGAACATAGGATGTCACATGATTCTAGAACAATAATACCTTGAAGGCATACCAGTATATACAGATATTCAAAGAAAGAAAGAAAGAAAGAAAGAAAGAAAGAAAGAAAGAAAGAAATGCATGTATGCAAACATACATATATGACATATGGTTAAGCCTATCTTGACCATTTACAACAAGTATATAGACAACAGTAGTCCCAGACACAGTCAGTGACCTTATCAATAGCAATGGGTCCCACACCCATTTACCCACCCAGTGTCTAGCAGAGACAAGAAACAAGTTTGGTCTTCTTTGTAAAACATTTGAAAGTAGCTTGATTTACTAACGTCAACGATACTCACTGCCTCACTGATATGGGAGCCACCAACCACAACTGCTTGACCTACTATCACCAGAATTTCCAAATTCTTCCCAAATTCTTGCATAGTATAAATCCATATTTGTGTGGTTATGTGGCAGACACAACATACCAACTTTCTGCAGAATGCCTACATTGTTAAAAAAAATGTTCCTGGTTGTTATCCCCTTGTCTCCCACTGTGTGGCTGGAATCCTGTTGGTAAGTCCCAACTAGAATGGACCCTTTCAATCAATTGCTGGATGGTGATTCAGTATGCAGGTGAATCCCATTGATTCTATGCCTCTGATCCAGTTGGGAACACTTACACAACCAGAAACTGACTACATCCATTACACAACGGACCCAAAGTACACTTGCATGTATAAGAAAATGTACACAAGTCCATGACATCATCAGGACACCTCCTTCCACTGTGCTTTAAAGCAGGGATGGGGAATTGCAGGGAGCCTGCCCAGCTGCATCCCCAAATAACTGGTTTTGGTGGTATAGAGGCCAAATTGCCTACTGGAATTGACTAAGGGTTATACCAGCATAAATCACCAGCAGAATCTTGGCCTCTACCAACAAAGGTGTCACCTAGAAAGGATCTCTCATTATGGCATCCTATATGCCTCCTATAGATTTCCTCTTCTCAAATATTGTGTATGGAGATTATCAGACGTCCTTGTTATGACCACATAGAGGTCCTTTTAATCAGGTAGTGTTTAAGATTTTCCCAGACAAGTGACAGGCAAAAAGGCACAGAGAGACCAAATTTGGTTTTCAGTCACTATGCATGTAACATTTATTTAGACATAAGACATTCAGTTAACTATCAAGAGCTCTTTTCCATTCACACACACACTCACACCACATACTCACAACGATCCTTCCCTGAACGGTGATCAGACGTCCATGAAGGTGTGGATGGTCTGTTGCTGTGGTACAGGAACCATGAAAGCAAGTCGAAAATGTCCCAGCTCTTATACCTTTTCCATCTCCTTCTTTGAGAACTGCATGCTTTTCGAGCTGGCATGATCTCATGACAGTTCCTTAGACAGTTCCTTAGGCAGAGCAAGGTATGTTCTGTGTTGGCTCAGAACTTCCTCAATCATACCGACATCTGGTATTGTCTCTGTCATGCCTGGCCAGCAGTCCACTCACTTGTACAGAACGCTCCCAAACTAGGTTATCACTTTCCATTGTGTTTGGTTATGCTTGGTCAGCACCTCATCTCACCTTCCAAGTTTTCTCCTTTCCTCAGTCCAGTTTCCAAGTTACGCCTCAAGCAATGCTTTGCACGGCATCCATTTTCTTGGTTCATTTTAAGGCCTTGCTTCTCTAGGATCGACAGGAACCCATACATACACACAATCATACATACAAGCATACTCTCACATCCTTAATACACGGGGACAGGGATGACACAGGATCTAGAAAAGAGCTTGTTTTTCAGACGATGTCATCCCTTTCCCGGTATGATCCCGTGCTGCCTCCATTCTCTTCTGGGGTTTTTGTTGTTGTTGATGGGCAAGAGCCATCAATAAATTGTCCATTCCATTTCTATAACAGAATCACAGGTGAGAGAAAAGGCACCCTGTTCTTGTGGTGCGATCTGGGAGGTCCGTGCAAAACACTTCCAGTGGCAATCAGGACATCCAGGTAAGTGACAGCTTTTTTTGTACCATCCCCTGTTTACTTGTGGTTTTTTAAGGGTGTTTTTGTGCTTTGCTTTACTTTTTGACATTTAGTTTTGTTTATATTTTTAAATTTCCCACATGATGCTGGCCTCCCTGTAAGATCCTGTAAGGTCTGTGCTGAACACTTCAGGTGCCAATTGGGACATCCAGGTAAGTGATAGCCTTTTTCATATCCTCCCATGTTTACTTGGTGTTTTGTTTTGTTTTTTACAGTGTTTAGGTTCTTGGTTTAATTTTTTATGTTTTTTTTTTAATTTTCCCATGTGATGCCAGCCTCCCTGTAAAGTCTTGGAAGGTCCGTGCTGAACACTTCAGGGGGCGATCAGGACATCCAGGTAAGTGACAGCCTTTTTAGTACCCTCCCATTTACTTGTTTTTGTTTTTTTAAGTTATGTTCTTGCTTTGACTTTTGAATGTGTATTCTTACTTTAAACTTTGAGCTTCCCACACAATTGGTCTCTCGTGAAAACAGCCAGGATTTGCTTTACAGGAATTGGATGGAGCTCTTTGAGAGCTCCATTCACATGTCTGCTGATGGAGGGGAGGGGAGGACTTTTTATTCCACTATCAACGTAAGTGTCTGCATTAAAAAAAAATCTGTTACAGGTTTGGGAGCAGGTTGGGAATTAGAAGGCAAGATGAGGATGCTTTATTTGGTCCCTGTCTGATAATCAAAACCTAAGGATGATAAAGGACCTTGCCTATTCATACTGCAGCCACTAATTTATACAGAGACCTATGTGTCCTTTGTCTTCCATAGATCTAATCTCTTACCATTTCTTGAAAAGGCACATCCTGTGGTGAAAGATAGCTGAAGCTGATAAGCTATGGAGGCATTTTAAACAAATATTGTCACCATTCTCTCTCTCTTTATCACACAGAAACTTCCTGTAGACAGATAAAATGTTAAGTGCAAAAATATTTTTCCTGTTAAAGGCAATGGTTTCTTTGGCAAGCGGGAAGTTTTTAACATTCCTTCACATACTCTGCCCTCCCCTGGCATCATACAAAGGACTTTTAGAAACTATGTGTGAATATATATACACAGACACAGAAACACAGAGACACTATGAGAACTATTGTAAATATAGGCCAATATCCTGCATTAGGAGATGTAGCTATGTCTCTGTAGATATTTCTCCCAGTGCTACTTCCTCCTGAAACCTGTTAGGCAGTCTAGCCACCAAGATGGCAAGGACCTCTGCTGCAAATGCCTGTTGCAGCATATTCAGGGGTTGTCTAAATGGTGAAAATACTCCTAACAAAATGCAAAAGAGTACAGCCTGTCTTAATGGCATCCCACATTGTATTGCCGTATTCAGAATGAAGGGGGCTAAATACTCCCTATACTCTGCAGGAAAAGCCTTTATGGCTTTTCCTGGAGTTTTTTAAAAAAAACAGCGGTGGGGATGCATGGTCTTGTTCATTGGGAAAAGCAACACAAATTGATTCACATTCCTAAAAGAGCAGAAGCTGAAAGCTGATTGGCAGTATGAACGTGGGGGGTGGGGCTTGCTAACAAGGCAAGACCCGGAACTGCCATGTTCTTATTCACCTTAGCAAGCAAGAACTAATGCAATAAATGGTGAGTTGGGGACACGGTTGCTTTTCTGTTAAGGTGAAATATCTCTCTATCGCACCTTGGGATTCTTTTTTTTTAAAATACGGTTTGGCGGCAGCAAATTGGTAAGTAAAAACACAAGTAATTGATTTGAAGCTGTGATCTTGATTCGCAGGTATGCCCGCTTGTTGCACACCAAACGCGGTACCTTCACATGCCTGCGAGCTACCTTAACAACCCCCCCCCAAACATTAAAACAAATTACAGCTGCTGAGAGTTGCCTTTACTGTGGTGCAATCCACTTCTTTTTGCCTCGTATAGGCAATCCCTCAGCCACAGGAAATGAGCTGGTTACATCATTGCTCTCCAGTAAAACAGTAACATGGAGCTAGGTGTGTTGGGGTGGGTGGGGGGTGTTACTGGTTAACAGGAAGGTTTTGAGCAGACTTTCGGTCATTCCATAGTCTGAAGTCTCTGTGCAATGACTGTAAAAGTGAATTGTGATGGCATGAGTAAGACTTACACCGTCGTAATTCATGAACAGGATGCCAGCCACATCTTTTCAAACTGACTCACTGGAATAAGTGACACAGGAATGCTTAACAACCATTTGAGGTATGCATGCTCATATGAGTAATGTGTGGCCAGTGGCAGCGAATGTCTCCCATGCCATTGGGATGATGAACCTGCTCTGTGCTTTAGTCTGAACATTAAAGGAGCATGCATGTATTTTAGAGTAGAGTTCAGCACCCTGGACAGATCCTTCAAAGCTTGGATTAAAGCACCTGAGTGGATTTGCTGCCCCAGTAACAAGGAGGCTACCAGCTGTCACTATATATGCCTCAGAGAAAGGGAGGCATAGGGGGAGCCAAAGGAATTCCTATATTGGATCCAGAGACCTGTAGTGGTTCTCACAGAAAATTCCCACCCTGAAAAGGGAGGGGAAGGTGAGTTTTGCCAGTTCTCCTATCACTTGTACGTCCTTCTTACATCACTTAAAAATGTTGGTTAACGTGAGAGAGGGTGTGTCTGTGGAGGGGGGGGTGCCCCAATAAACAGGAAGTCACCATAAATATATGCTGTGCCCAAACCCTTAAGAGTTACATGTAAACTGGCAGTTAGTGAATATAGGCATGCAAAAGCTGTTACCTCTATCAGATAAGCCCACCTTGGAGGGTGACTGGACTCTCTAGGACAACACATCTAGGCAATGTGGGAGGCTGCAGCAAGAAGATCAATCAGGAAAAATAGCCTTTTCCTCCAGCTGAAAGGCTGCCCAATCAGAGTCCAGTTTGGGGCAAAAGACCTGTAAGAAGGGAGACTAGAAGTCTCCTCTATCAGTACATAACACCTGGAGAGCACGTTGGGCAAGCAGAGTGGTCATTTGTTTTTGTTGTTGTGCCCCTTCAAGTCGTTTCCAACTTATGGCAAACCTAAGACTATCACAGGGTTTTCTTAGCAAGATTTGTTCGGGAGGGGGGTTGCTTTTTTCTTCCTCTGAGGCGGAAAGAGTGTGACTTACCCAAGGTCACCCAGTAGGTTTCCATGCTGAAGCGGGGATTCAAGCTCTGGTCTCCAGAATCATAGTCCAGTGTTCAAACCATTACACCATGTTGTCTCTCTAGACAAGTGACATAGCTGTTTAAATTATAGTAACCATGCATTTGCATCTGTACATATAAATAAGCACATACAACTTTTATGCTAATCTGCACCATCTCTTCTACCCTTTATTTATTCTAATACATTTCCTCTTTTTTGGTAATGCAATAAGTAGCCATGTTCCTTTACACCTTCTATGACTGGAAGCCTCTTCCAGACTGCAAGCTATTCCCTGAAGCATAAAACCTATCTGGTTCCAATAGGTATTACACTGTTCTTGGCAACTCTCTATTTCTGTGTAAGACCCATATATACAACATAAAGCAAACAGTGACTGGAAAATCCAATACAGTTGTGGTTCTTAATCCTGCTTCATTTTTCTATTTATTTTGCTGTATTTGTGTCATCTTCTGTAGTACAGTAATATCTGGTCACGCTTCATGCAAAATGTGAATACACAAACCTAGAGTGATATTTTTAAGTTAAAAAGGACTTTAAAAATATAGTATTTTTAGGTACCCTCCAAGTTAAAAGGGGGCTTAGAACCACATAGATCAGCCTTTCTCAACCTTTTTATCCTGGAGGAACCCTTGAAATAATTTTCAGGTCTCAGGGAGCCCCTGCATAAACATTATTCTATATACTGCTATTGCTTTCCCCTCACAGTCACAATCTCTTGAGGAATCTCTTGGAGTACCCTAGGGTTCCAGGGAACCCTGGTTGAGAAACACTGGCATAGATGAAGAGAATGAAAAGCAATTAAAAGTGAGATGAATGTAAAATCAGTCAAGCAAGATTATGCAAGATGCTGAGGAGGTTTGTGATATGTGCAGCAATATATTTAATATTTTTGTAGTGAGTAAAGTCGCCTTGCAGAGTGAGGATCAGAGTAAAATCAGATTTTCTTTCCTGGTGCCGTGGGAAAGTTACAAGGTGAGAGAGGATACCAGTGTTCAATTTTTCTCCTGTTGATTTATTTCCAGGACTTGTCAACCCAACCTTCACTGTCGCCCCCCCCCTGCCCCTGCCCCCATCAGTGTGGCTTTAACTGAATTTCTGGCACTCTGCAGAGCAGGTGACAATCTGAACTCATTTCCTTCCTCTCTATCTAATAACCTCTTGTCAGAGGAGAGGAAGGGAGAGTTATTCTCTTAACTTCCTTAAAAAGGGTGAAGCAAAGGTTATTCATGGATATTTCCCATACATTTTCAGCTGTAGAGAGCCGGCTGCTGGGATCTTTACCTGACATAATCAAGGGTTCACTCAGAATATGAATGGGTTCTTAAATTATTCTCAAAGAAAATGTCATAGTTCATTATCTCACTCCTACACTACCAAAAAGAAAGGGGGAAAATAAAGCCATGACAAATGATTGTGTGTGTGTGTGTGTGTGTATGTGCCTTCAATTACACCCTGCAAATTTATTGGCAAGAATTTTAATATGAAGGGAGGGCCTTATATTGCTTTGCATTTTTGCAAGAAGCAAGGTCAATGTGAAATCCTGCAAGTTCAGGATCTGTAGGATAATGACCATGCACATGTGTGTGTGTATCCTTTCAAGTCACCTTTTGACCTATAGTGGCCCCATGAATTTCATAGGGTTTTCATGAATCGGAGGAAGTAGACCAAGTCTACAAAAACTGATGCTACAACTTCTTTCTCTCAGTCTCAAAAGTGCTAAAGGATTCCCTTGCTTACTGATAGCAAAAAATTGAAAATGTTTTAACTGGATTGTTGGTGTTAACCTGGCTTGTCTTGTTTAACCACTGTCCTGAGTTGGGGCCTCCGGTGATTAGAAGCTGAGAAAGGTGACCCCAGACAGAACCTAGAATTAACTGACAACTAGCAAGACCCCTCAGTCTCTCAGTCTAACAGATGGGGTGGGGAACCATGGCTGTTTCAAATATAGAATGACAAGTAAATCTTACTTTAAGGTGATTTGCCTCTGTTTCCCTTGAGAGCAGCAGGCTTTGTTAGGGACCACAGAGCAGTCTCTGTGGTGCACATATAGATCTGTCCTCCAACTACATTCTGTCACTCTCCTTTCCCAGGATCTGCAGCCCCAACCAGCTATGTCACTCTGCCTAATACTAAGCCTAGCACTGGTGTGACTTGTGTTGTGGGAGCAGATTTTTTTTTTTAGGCTGGTAGAATATGATGAAGTATAGATTCCTAGACTCATTGAGTTGCAAGGGACCCAAGGAACAACGTAATCCAGTGCACTGCCAGTGGAGGAGACTTCAGCTAAATTATTCCTGAGATTTAGCCATCCAGTCTTTGTTCAGAAACCTCAAATGAAGGAGAGTGCACCACACTATGAGATATTCCATTCCACTCTTAAATAGCTGTTACTGTCAGAAAGTTCTTCCTGACATTTAGTCAGAATTTCCTTTCTTGTAATTTGTATGCTTTAGTTCTGGTCATATCCATTGGACCAATAGAAAACAAGCTCAAGTTTAAACACTACTTGAATATGCCTATCTGAATTGAAATCTGAAATATCTATCAATGTTTTAGTTTGCATGAAAATTTGGCCTGAACTGTCTATTATGTTTCTCTCAAGATGTTATTATGAAATAAGGAAAGAAAATACCTGAGAACCACATACTATCAAACTGTATGGATTTAACAGAAAGTATTTTTTGAATGGTCTTGGTTGCAAAAAGGAAAACAGTGGTCTAAATCATATTGTTAGTTCTAACTAGAGACTATCTGTTAGCTGGGTACTCTGTTAGTGAGCAGGTATGGGGAAGTGGGTAAGGGGGCGGAATGGCTCTGGTTCATAAAAATAACCTAACCTTGACACGGATACCTGTCCAGAAATCTGTCCACTTCGAGTGTATGTGCCTGAGCCTGAAGACCAGGGAGAGTCAAGGGATTTTGTTAGTATACTGTCCACCCCATTGTTTAACAGACTCCCTAACCAAGCTGACAGAACTGGTATCAGAGCTGCTGTTGGAGTCACCCAGACTGTTCCAGAGTGTGATGCTCGGGGGCAGTTGCTCTGCAAGGAAAGAGCTTAATTGTGGCGTCCCATAAGGTGCCATCCTGTCCCTGATGCTATTTAATATATACATGAAGCTGCTGGGAGAGATCATCCGGAGGCATGCGGCTGGGTGTTATCAGTACACTGATGACACCCAGATATATTTATCCATGCCTCGGTCTTTAGGTCTGACTTTAGATGGTATCTCTTCTCTTAATGATTGTCTTAGGGCAGTAATGGACTGGATGAGGGAAAACAATTTGAAGCTGGATCCAGATAAAATGGAGGTGCTCATGGTAGCAGCCCCAAACCCAGGCATTGGGATACAATCTCCAGTCCTGGATGGGGTCACACTCTCCTTCAAGGACTATGTTTGTAGTCTGGGGGTTGTTCTGGACCCGTTGCTCCAGATGACAAATCAGGTAAATGTGATGGTCAGGAGTGCCTGTTAGCAGCTTCGGCTGATCCACCAGCTGTGTCCTTTCCTGGAAGTCAGGTTTCTTGAGACCATGGTACATGCTCTGGTACCCTCCCATTTTGATTTCTGTAATGCAGTCTACATGGGGCTACCCTCGTGCATGGTCTGGAAACTTCAACTAGTACAGAATATGGCAGCTAGACTGGTCCCGGGTACATCCAGAAGAGACCATATAACACTGATCTTAAGATCACTCCACTGGCTGCCCATTAGTTTCCGGGCCCAGTACAAGGTGTAGGTTATCACCTTTAAAGCCCTAAATGGCTTGGGTCCAACCTATCTTTGGGACCACCTCCTTCCATATAATCCTCCCCGTACACTCAGGTCATCTGGGAGGACTTTGTTACAACCTTTAAAAACTAGGCTTTCTTCGACCTCCCAGAGGGCCTTTTCGGCTATTGCTCTCAGATTATGGAACGGCCTGCTGGATGAGGCCCATCATATCACCACCCTAAATAGCTTTAAAAAAGCTCTTAAGATGGATCTCTTCCAGCAGGCCTTTCCTGAATAGATACCTAGCCATCAAAAAAAAGAAAATCTAGCTTGTCCTGGCCTTGCTACGGCCGCTATCTCTTGTTTATTTTTATTTTTTGTATTTTTTTCAAAGTATGATTTAATTCCTGAATTATTTAATTGTATTTTAAGGGGGGGAATGAGGGTTTGGGATGTACATTTTAATTGTTGTAAGCTGCCCTGATTGTGTTTCGTAGAGGTGCGGGATATAAATAAATTTTATTATTATATGATTATTTTATAGAGACCAAGAGCCTTACCACAATCCAAAGAAAAGCAGCAAAGCAGCAAGAACATTCCATCTTTCCTGCTGCCTTACTGTATGGTGTCAGTGTTCTTCCAGCATTCTTTTGTTCCAGTCTTATGGGGAACCGAGGTAAACCACATCTTTTTGCAATCAGATTTTTCTGGTTAGCAAAATTATGTGATTTTACCTTGGTCCTCCATGGGATCAGAACAAAAGAATGCTGACATCATGCAATAAGGGAGCAGGAAACCAGAACATTCCTGCTGCTTTGCCGCTTCTCTTTGGAGTACAGTAAGGCTATAAGGAACTCACAGAATCAATGAGATTTACTTGTGTGTTGACTCACACACAACTGATTGGATGGGTCTACTCTGAGATTCACCAACAATGCTAGCCAATGTGTCCTTGAGTGACACTGTGCTAGTTGCTCTGGTTTTCCTATCAATAATGCTGGTAACTTTACCAAAAGGAAGGATAGTCAGTGCAAACTCTGAGTTAGAACCTAAATGATGAAAGGTTTGGTGGTTTTTTTAAACATCCTCTGCATTCAGTTGCTGATGCCAAGAATATCAAGCTAGAGAATAAGCACTGAGGGTGTAACTAAAGCCTTCTGTACTTGGAAGAATTCCCTTCCATTGCCATGCAACTGATAGGATTAGAGAGATGCATGGTACCAAACTCTTTGATCTTGATGTCTTGCTTTCTGTCTTGTCAACATGTGCTCACAGTATAAGGTACAGTGTATTATTGTGCAAGCATTTACTTTCCTTCTCTCTACTACCACTTGTCCTGTATCTAGACAAGACTGCTAAAACAAGGCTGCAAAAATGGCATCTACATGTGGAATAGGCAAAGATCATTTAAGAAATCACTCCCACTGACCAACATTTTGAAATGATCAATGTCACCAAGACCTATTCTCTAAGCTAAAAATGTCTGGGCTCATCACGTTTGCCTCAAATAGGAAGCAAATTTTTACAACTCTGAATTATTCTTGGATTGTAGGCTGTCCCAGAAAAGAATTCCTCTTCCACTTCCATGGTTGTGCTTTAACCTCCCACTATATCTGTCAGCTCGGTTAGCATGGTATGTACCATCTAGGAATAGAAGATCTTTAGACAAAGAATTATTGGCGGTTTCACCAATGCCCACAGTTCTGTCAAGGCTGAGAGCCTTTCAAGATCTGGCTCCATGTTTGTGGAATGGTCTTCCTTTGCACCTCTGGCTGGAGGAGGATCTTAGTCACTTTCATAAAGGGCTGAAGACCTTCCTCTTTGATTCGCCAGATTAAGATGCTGAGTATGCCTAAAGTGGCCAAGATGGGTAGCAACTGATGATGATTTTTCTTTCAGTATATTAGTATATTCTTTTAGTATTTTAGTACTTCATAATGTTGTACAGTTGTTCCTCCACATTCTCAGGGGTTAGGGCTGCAGGACCCCTGTGAATGTGAAAAAAACTGCTTATAAAAATAGGTCATGCCACGCCTTCCCGGAAGCAGTGATGGGGGCTTCTGAGGCCCCGTTGCTGCTCCTCTCCACCCCCCCTCCCAGAAGCAGCGATGGGGGCTTCTGAGGCCCCCATTGCTGCTCCTCTCCACCCCCCGCCCTCCCAGAAGCAGCGACGGGGGCTTCCGAGGCCCCCATTGCTGCTCCTCTCCACCCCCCCTCCCAGAAGCAGTGATGGGGGTTTCTGAGGCCCCCATTGCTGCTCCTCTCCACCCCCTGCCCTCCCAGAAGCAGCGACGGGGGCTTCCAAGGCCCCCATTGCTGCATTTCTCTGATGTTCTGCCATTCCGCTCCTGTGGGAGACTGAGGTAAACCTGTGTCTTTTTGCTAACTGATTTTTCTGGTTAGCAAAAAGATACGGTTTTACCTTGGTCTCCCAAAGGAACAGAATGGAAGAACAATGACATTGTGCAGTAAGGCAGAATGGAAGACTGAACCTTTCTGCTGTATTGCTTTGGCATGTGGTAAGCCTCTAAGATGGTATTTTGCTGAGCAACTATGCATTTGAGTTCCATGTGTTAGTTTATGTGTGTGTGTGTGTTCACTTGTATGTGTCTCTGTGTGTGTATCTATGGAAGAGGGCTAAGAACACAGAGAACAAATTCCAGCAGTGTCGCTGTGCCCTAACCACTACTGACTGTTTCTGGTTTCCTGTTGGTCCAGATCCAATTAGTTTTTGGGATGAAAATGTTAATCCACCCTGCCCCTCCTCCTGCCCGACTTACCTGGCTGTTGTTGATTTTCTAGATGTGACAACACAATGAAGTAGTCTTTTTGATGTGCTACTTTTCAACATAAAAAGAGTTTTTGACATGAGGCAGAATCACAAACATATTCTCCCTGCATGTCTTTATGTCTGATATGGACCAGAATTCTACTGTCCCACTCTGTATGATGCATAGATAATAATGTTGACTTTCTCAGCATTAAAACATACACCTCCTTATAATTTGTTTTAAAGGAAAAGTGGCATAGCAAGGCCAACAACAACAACAACAAAAAATTGCGACCCTGGCTGTCCCTTGACACTTGCCGCTACTCCTGCACAGTCCCAGTTTTTACTTCATTCTGTATCTTGTTGACATTATTTACGCACTCCGCCAAAAGATGGACACCAATGGTCACCTCATGAAAAACCCATATAAAGTTCCCTCAGCCTGCTGTCTAGAAAGTGTTGTGGCCTTATGGGATGCCTTTGGTGAAGGTTGCAGCAATTTTTTTGCTACCTCCTATGAAGGTTGGGAGGACAGATAAGGATCAGTTCTAGAGACTGGCAGCTGTTGTGGATATCTGGAACAATTTTGCAACTCTTCTGTTCTTTACACCTCAAAAGAAGGAAACAGAGCAAAAAATGCCAATCTTCCATTAACAGTTTAACCTGAGTGCAGTTTCATAAATCATTTCAAGTAATCAGACAAAATCAGATTTTAGTTTTCAGGGCACACAAGAAATAATGTGCAGGCACAGGTTCTTTTAAGTTATTTCATACTATGCCAATAGATCTGCCATTTGCAATACCGTTTCTGCAAAGAAAATCCCTTTGGATTTGGTCAGCTTTGCCAGAGGATATAAGAAAATACTATACAAATATTGCAGTTTTATCCTTGTTCCTTTTCTCTTTAGCTTTTGTCAACCAAAGCAAACATTCTTTAATGATTCTTGCCTCAAATACAGCATCTGAGTGCACAACCACCCTTATATTGATATATAATTGCTTACTCTATCTTCAGAGGTTTTACTACTGTTGGGATTATAGATATAGGGTTGCTTCTACTCCAGAGCATTTAGCAGTGCTGAAGCATTACATTCTGCAGTTAGGTAAAAGCAGAACTAAAATGGCAGTTCCATACAGTAATTTAAGTATAGCAGTATATTATCTTGAAACACTCATCTCCATGGCCAAGATCTACCCATGATGTTTGTTCCCAAATGTGGTGTTGTCTGTACAGGAAAATGAAATGTGGATTGATGTACACTAATGCCAATTTGCAGCAGCTTTCATTTGTTTTAACAATTTGTTGGCAAGATCACAGGTATGTGAAGCTATTCACGTTCATTGTTCAAATGGGCATGTCTGCGAATCAAGATGGTGTGGGGTGATTGAATTACTTGTGTTTTTTATTGTTGCCATTTGCTGCCACTGAACAGTAGATTTTTAAAGCATATTCAAGGTGCAGAAGTGCAATATTCCTCTTAAATAAATAGAAAAAAAGGGGGAAGAGTGTTTCATTGCCTGAGCGCCAATTGCTATGGCAAAAATCCAACATGGCAGTTTTGGGCACTTGCCTTGTTAGCAAGCTCTGCCCCCTGCACACGTTCAACCAATCAACTTTCCACTTCCGCTCTTATTGGGAATGCGCACCAAAATGAATCGGTTGTCCCAATGAGCAAGAATGCGCATTCCCCATGGAGCTTTTTTAAAACTTCAGGAAAAGCCATGAAGGCTTTTCCTGTCAAGTTGTTTAGGGTTTTGCCCCCTCTCTTCTGAATACAGCAGATTGATGCGGAATCTCATTAAGATAAATTGTATTCTCCTCAAATTCTATGGGGAGTATTTTCACTGTATAGACAACCCCTGAGTCCTTTGCACTGTTAATTAAAGGTCTTCTGTCAGCCTGCTCAGCCCATTTCATTGCTTCCCGCTGATTGTAGCTGGAAATGTAGTGCCCCTTGAAGCATCCCCCTTAATGCATCTAAACTTATTTTCTATCCATGTAGGTTTTCATTACTGGTTTCCCATGGTCAGGATTACTACTTCTTCTAATTTTTTAATAGCATTTCACTTCCAAACAGTTTGGGACACGTCAATCCACCAGTTCCCATATACTCCCGCCTGATTACTAAAGTCATCTAGGTGCCTCACCCACAGTAATGTAAAGGGTTTCTACCAGATAAAGGATCTTCTCAGTATCAGCCTCTCTCAAGAGAAATGTGTCTGGGACCCTCATTGATAGTATTCAGCCACCAGGGGCCCATTCACACTGCACAATTATAGTGCTATATTCTAGTTTTGGCAGTCATGGCAACATCTTACAAAATCTTGGGCTTTGTAGTTTGGAGAGGCACTATATCTCTCTGCAGGAAAATGCTAGATGCATCTTCCTAAACTGCAAATCCCAGGATACCATAGGTTTGAATAACAGCTTTTAAAATAGTATCATAGCACTATAACTGTTAAGCATGAATGGTCCCCTGGTGAAGACCTTTCTCTTCCAGGAGGCATTCAATTCTTAATTCTTAATTTTTTTTTTACTCTTTTAACTTTTATGTCTGACTTTGAACAGAAGAATATTTTAACATTCTAATATTTTAACACTCTGGCACCATTTCATCTGGTTAGTCAAGCCCCTAGTCTTTTTTGAAGAGTTTGTGATTTTTATTGATTGTTTTTCTTTAAGTATATGTAATTCATCCCAAGAACATTGCCTGTTTGGTAGTATGTAGACATTTCCAACAAACAAACAAACAAACAAACAAAATTATCTTTGGGAGGGTGAGACAAACAATTCAGTACTATGAGAGAAAACTGAGCATATTTTACACAACTATCTAACCACTGATTTAGAGCTGGCAGCCTACTGGGGGTGGGTGGGTGCAGGGGGAGGAGTTCCAACTGGGTTTTGTGTTTGTTTTTGATACAACTTTATTATATTTCTCAAAACTCTCAACTTTTTTCCAGCCCAAAACCCAATTGTATACTTTGGGCAAATACACAACTTTCATTGCAAGTCATGCCTTGCCTTGCCAAAAATGATGCACTCAACAGGACTTAGGTGTACTAGTAAAGGAAACTTTGTTTTTTAAAAAATGGATGACTATTTTTTAAAGTTTATAAAGAAACAGATAAGATTAAATCAACAGGCAACAATATGACACATCACAATATAGTTGCTATTTGCTGTCAAGTCAACTTGGACTTACGGTGACTTTAGGAATGAGAAACCTCCAAGATACCCAGTCACCAACTTCCCTGCTCAGGCCTTGCAAACTCAGGGTCACGACTTACTTGTTGAATCAATCCAATTTGAAGGTGGCCTTCCTCTTTTCCTACTGTCTTCCACTTTACGAAGCATTATTGTCTTTACCAATGAGTCACATTGTCATGGCCTGTCCAAAGCACAACAGGCTCAGTTTAGTTGTCTTCACTTCTAGTGGGGTTTTAGGTTTGATTTCCTCTGAAACCCATTCATTTGTCTTTTTAACAATCCATAGGATTTGTAGAACTCATCTCCAGCACTCCATTTCAGATGAATTTATTCTCTTCCTCTCAGCTTTCTTCACTGCCCACCTTTCACAAACATTCATGGAAATCAGAAATATGATGGCAGTACATCATTAATGACTGCAAACCATCTTGATGGAGTTGGCATCTAACAATGTCAATTTAACAGTTGTCCAGGCATTTCACAAAAGGACATCATTTTACAAATCACTTTGAGAAGGAGATTGAACAGAGATCTTGAAAACTGGAGTATGAAAATGAAACCATAATATTTTTAAATGGTCTGTGAAACTGTGAATCTTTTAGTAGTAACTAAGCTACTTGTGAATCTTTTAGCAGTAGCTACAACATTTGTTGCATTAAACTATAAAATCAGCAGTTTTCCCAACTGCTCATTTGACAAATATGGGCCATCAAACCCTTGGAGACTACTGAGACAGATAACAAACTCCAATCACAGACCTCAACAAAGAACATTATCTAGCCCCTTAAAACATGATTTTGCTTGCATTTAAAAAAAATAATGCTGGCAAAAGAGCATACCCCTGCACTTACCTTCTTTTTCTGGGGAAGGCTGTCCCAGCAATGAAGAGGAAGTGAACGGAGCCCTGTTCACTTCCTCATTCGAAATCCTGCAAGACTTTGTTGTGTGGGAAATTTAAAAATAAAAACAAAAATGAAGTATAATTTTTGTTTAAAGCACACACACACTTTTAAAGTCCCAAGTCCACAGCCCGGGGAGGGTTATAAAAAGAGCAAAACTTATCTGGATGTCCCGATATCACCTGGAAGTGTTCATGCCAGACCATCCATTCTCGCTGCAGTCATGAGAGTTAAATGGCTTGAGGTTTCACATGCTGGCAATCCTGGCACTAAAGTGCCATGGGGGATCTATTGATGGCTTCAGCCATCAATAAAAAGGTACAGGTTATGGGCTGATTTTAACTGTGAAAGGGTGACATTGTCTACTCTGCGTGGCCTTTCATGGTTATGTGGCGTCGTTATGATAGTGTGTCTGATAAAGTCAAGAAACAGGCTGGGCTTCAATAGGTCAGATGCAAGAAGCAGGTCTTGAAACCCAATTGCTAATCCTAACTAAACTCACCGAATTGTTTAAATCAACAGTCATGTAAAGCCCATTGAGTCAATGCATCTACTCTAGCTGGGATTAGTAATGAGATTTGGTCTCTGGGCTCCATCTATATGATACTGAGTGCATGCCATGATGTGGATAGCAATGGGTAGTGATTTTTTAAAAGTATTCTCTTTGCTAATGGTGGGGATGGGCAGAGAGAGACAGAAAACAGGCCACTGGGTGATGATGTCTTCCCTGTGTATGCAAAGACCTTAGAAAAATACCACAACCCCAACCTTAGTGACAAAATGCAGCCCACTATATCTTGTACTTCAGTCCCTGCAGAACTCTTTCCAGCTGCTAGGAGATTTTGCTATAAAAGCCCTTTTAATATTAATGAATACCAGATTTGAACATTTCAGTATTAATTGAAAGTCACAGGAACACAAGCCCAAACTGATTTAGAAATAGATTGGAAACACTCCATGCAGGCACCCATAACCGAGGTATGAGAGAGAGCCTTGGACTGGGATGGCTGTAAACTTAAGCGGTATGTGTGTGCTTACCATATGTGAATGGCCTGCCATATGTAACACTAAAAATGATGGCTTTGGTTCTGTCAGAAGTAAGAAGACATCCATTCCGTTTTATAAAATAATCACATATTTCACTTGGCTAAATCACTGGATTCCATCCTGGAACTTTCACAGTTTTGCATGGTACTAGTGCACCAATTTTCCCCCTCCATCTTAGGAACATGATTTCTGCCATGTTGCCTTGATAAAATCAAAAGTTCCAGCTATTTGCTAACAAAGAACTTGAATCAGCACATTCCCCCCCACATCCCAGTTTGCACAGTCCTTACAGAATTCCAGTCAAGGATTATGTATTGAAAGAGAGAATGAAGAAGAAGCCTGCCAGTTCTTGCAATAATAAATTTTAGTATCTGGCTGAAATCTGAGGGTTCAAAGGTGGAGCTGGTGTTCTAGGATATAAAGTCTACAGAAGGTGGTCTACTCATAGTGCATAGCAGTGAAGGGCAGGCTTTAAGCTTGATGATGCCACTTTGCTTTTAGCTAGAACAACTGAGGGTCCACCAAACTAAGTCTGGTACAAAAGACATAGGCTTAGAATAAAAGAATTCTAATCCCAGGGGCCTTTTACACTACAGAATTATAGGTCTACGGACTTTATCAGGCAAGGCAAAAATTGCATCATTACAACATGATAATAACATAATGGGCTGAAATTTCCAGATGACATCTTCCTCCTCCCGTGGCCAGCGTGTGCACTAGCCACAAATAAGGCATCACTTTTTATTCATGGGCTAAGCCATGAATAGCTCCTCAATATTTCTTGATATTTAGGATTGTTGTAAACCAATTCCTGCTCTAATCATGAGAATACAGCATGAATGGGTGGTCCTGTTCCTGTCTGGGTGACAGTGCAAAATGATTGATAGGATGCTCTTTTTATGAACTGTCCCATATGTATATTTCAGGGCTTATCTGTGTATTTAATTTGTTTTTTTTAAAGTGTTTCTGGTGTTTTTACCTGGACTTGCAATTGCAAGAACCACCGAGATCTTGCACCCCAGCTAACATGGAAGTAAGTAGACATTTCTCTTAAAGGAGCATGCATGGGCCAGTTAAAAGTGTTAATATATTGTTAATGAAAGGTAATGCAAAGACAAATGTAACTGTCACAGGACCTTTAATCCCATTCTTAAAACACATGTGGTGGTTGTTTGATAATTTCAGTTATGATGCCATGATGTTTCCCCCATTCTTTATTCACATTATCACAGCATTTTAAAATGCTAGTCTGATAATGTCCTATCCTATGATTCCAGTGTAAGTGTCATGCTTCCATCCTGAGGAATCCAAGGATTTGCAACTTAGGGAGGAGTACTTAGGTTTCTCAGCTGGAGAACTCTAGTGCCTCACCAGACTACAAATCCCAGGATTCCATAAGATGCAGCCATGGTGCTTAAAGGGAAATCATAGTGCTATATAATTGTGTTGTATGAATGAGCCCTGGGAATTTGTTCTGAACACTGGAATTCAAAGGATTTCATTGCCCTTCTACAGATGTGGAGACATTTGTTGTGGAGGCATTCTGGTGTTACTTTGTTGTTCCCACTGTGAAAGTACTTGCTCATTACTACAAGTCACTCAGAGAGCTACCAATTATTCCCAATGTACCCCTGATATATAGCTTTCATACACTCTCCCAAAGATAGCCTTGCTGTCGATATCTTATCAGAAAGACCAAAAATGTTGTGAATTACTGAGTAGAGTGATAAGCCTCTGCTAGCATCCATCATTAACAGTCCAAGGTCAGGAAGCTGAGAACGTCAGTCAGAAGGGGAAATAAACCAGAGAGAGAGAGAGAGAGACACTGAAGGATAGTTGGGGTCCGTTTGTAGGTGTCATAGAAATCTTTCATGAGGGCTAGCATTTGTGGTTTGCCTTTTCTACACAAAAGGTGATTGCTCAGCCAGGACAGCTGGGAAAGTTTGCATTGAGCTTCAAATGTCTTCAGCTTGTTCCTCTACTGAGACACTCACCAAACACTCTCATCCATAGCTTAGCTGTGTCTGCCACTATCTTGGAGCAAAGCACAACACAAAATATCACAAAAATGAGCTCACTTCAACTCTTCCTTAGATTAGACTGAGGAGGGCATCTTTGGAAGGTCTGGGGGCTATTAAGGAACCCTCTTATTCCCTCCCTCATTCTTTGCAAATAATGGCAGGTTTGTGTCTCTAGAAACTTCCTCACAGATATGATTCTCCTCTAATTCAAGCCCTTCCCTTAGTCTGTTTTGGCAAAAACATCCCCATTTAAAAATTAACACTTCTGTTTTTAGAAGTGTAGTCTTGGGACAAGACCAGTGTGTATGTGGAAAATAGTCTCCAAAATTAAGTTTTCTAGCCGTACTCACCAACATTTCACAGATGTGACCAAGCAACATCAGACTGTGGGTAAATGGCCAACACTATTAATGAGGAAGAACAGGCAAGCTAGGAGAAACTGCCACCATTTGCTTTTGCCTGTTAAGTTAATTGAGTGCAAACTACTTTTGCCCTTTAAATGTAGTACTTTATCAGACAAGTACTTTATCAGACATAGTTTCATAAGGATGCCTAATGATCACAAAAGGGCATGTATACCAGATGACATCCTTTCGCAATCATGTGTAGGGAATAAGGTGTTTTGTTTTTTTTTAATTGACGGGCCAAGCCATCAATAGATCTGCCATGGCGCTTTGTTGCCGGCATTGTCGGCATTTGAAACTTCATGCCTTTGTGCTCACATGAATGCTTCATGAATGACAGAACACTTCCGGGTGAGATCAGGACAGTTTGGTAGGGGATGTTCTTTTTTTTTTTAACCTCCCTCGTTTACTTGGGACTTTAAAAGTGTGTTCCTGTGCTTGTGTCTACATTTTATGTCTTTATTTTGCATTAATTTTTGAATTTTCCTTGCTAGCATCTTCTTGCAAGAATTGGTGAGATCTCAACCCCAGAAGTAAACGGAGCTCTGTTTGTGCTCTGTTTATGCTGAGAATGCCTCATTGACACCCCTAAAGGTAGGTCTGCTGCGGGGGGTCTTTTGCCAGCATAAAAATGCCACAATTTATGCCGGCAAAAGAACATTAATGGGGGGTGGTCGGATAAAGTCCGTAGCTTGCAGCAATGTAAGTAAGGACAAAGGCAGAAAGTGGGGGCGGGGGGAAGGATGAGAGAGAAACTGGGAAATTTCAAAACAGCTGAAAAAGTGGGATGAAAGAGGATTAACTGGATCTGTCCCTGCCAAATCTTTGGGACAGTTGGAGGGTATGTGAACTCTGTCATTTCTTCCAAGTATGGCAGTCTTCCAAGCAGTCCTCCACCACCTCCATACCCACATTTCTGCTTACCAGCTAGCTATTTTTCTACACTACGTGTCTATAGTCAGCATGTTTAGTACACTGAAGTGGTTGTGGTGGGGACCTTAATCTTCTTTTAAATATTGTTTAAAGGTATCTATCCTAAACCTCAGGGTTTCCCAGAGAATGCCAATGTCTCCCTAACAGTTTTTCAGCGGCTCCATTTAGGCTACGATACTGAGAGCACTCACCCACCAGAGTTACTGTTCAATGGAGTGAACCAAAATGGTTTCCTATGTGATGCTAAAACAAAACAAAACAAAACCCTACAGAATAAACTCCATTCAATGCATTACACTTCTGAATAAATATACATATATTTGCCCTATACAAATGTGTTTTCTCAATAGTATTTGGTGAATAGACATAGCCCCCAAAACTTTTTTTGTGGTGGGGAGGAAACAGGTTGGTAGGCTATTTTAACTAAAACATTAAAAATTAAGGGAGCTGTAAACGTATATACTATACATAGCCTAACTTTTAAACTTGCATGGCTGCCTGTGTCGAGACAGAGTAAGCTTCTATTTTCCCACAAAGTTTATACCCTGAAAATAAGTAGAGGCAGGGTCTATCAAAAATGTGGAGGCTTCAGTGTCTAAAAGACCTTCCTTTTAACCATTTAGCCCATTCCTACTTTTTTGTCTGACCTCTAAGATTTTAATATGATTTATATTTCAATAATTTACCAATTGCTTATTAACATTTATTTATTTATTTATTTATTAGAATAATTTCAATTCTCCCCTATATCAAAAGATCTCAGGGTGGTACACATCAATGCAAACAAGTTAAAACAGTTTTAAACCATACAAATAATTGAAAAAGCAAACAGGTTTTAAAGATTAAAAGTTTTAAAACTAACTGTATAAGCATTGTCAGACAAATCATTTAGGCCCAAAGGCCTTAACGAACATCCATGTTTTTACTTGGCAACTAAATGAAACCAACATTGGTGCCAATAAAGCCACCAAGGGGGAGGGCATTCCACAGTTTTGGTGCCACAGCTGAGAAGGCCCTCCCTCAGATCCTCACACAGTATATTGACCTCACCAGTGGGACATAGAGAAGGTCCACCCCAGCAAACTTAAATCCTTGGACAGGCACATATAGAGAGCCCTGGTGGTGCAGTGGTTAAATGCCAGTACTGCAGCCACAACACTGTGAGTTCAATCCTGCAGGGCTCCAAGTTGACTTAACCTTCTATCCTTCCGTAGGTCGGTAAAATGAGTACCCAGTTTGTTGGGGGCAATTAGCTAATACATTATAAGCTAATATAATGTAATGTAATAATGAGGGAGTGCTTAGCACTATAAAGCAATATAGAAATGCAGATGTTATTGCTATATAAGTAGCACTAGGACAAAAAAAACTTCTCGATACATTGGGTTGTGCCCCTGAATTTAGAGTTGCCATATCTGGTGGAAACACCAGAATAATATGCTTGCAATGCTGTTGTGTCACTTTTTATGATATCAGACTAGAGTTTAAAAGCGCTGTACTTACAGGATTGAGGAAAGCGGAAACATTGTAGCATTATAACTGAAATTACCGAACATCCACCACTACTATTTTAGGAACAGGATTAAAGGTCCTGCTACAGAAGCACTTGTCTTCACATTGCCTTCTAATAATGCTGTAATGTCCACTTACTTCTGTGTTAGCCGAGGTGCAAGATCTTGGCGGTTCTTGCGAGACACGAGTCCATATAAAAACACTGAAAAACCCCCAAATGAAATGCATGCACAAACACTGGGGAAAAAAACCATAAAAACTTGCCAGCAAAACAGGAAATTTAATTAAAAAAAGCATCCTGTCGATCATCTTCATGTTGTCACCCAGACATTTTCTTGGTAGCAATGGGGACAGGGCAAAGAGGACCACCCATTCATGCTATAATCTCATGATTACAGCAGGGCGTGGTTTCACATGCCTTCAATACTGTGAACAAGCAGTATTAAAGATCTATTTATGGGTTAACCCATGAATAAACAATGGCACCTTATTTGCGGCTGGAACACAGACTGGCTACGGGTGTGGGACGAGGTTGTGCGATAGTGGGAACCCATTCCCACTAACACCTCATCCTAATTGTGTGATTACAGCTCTGTCTCATAAAGTCCTTTGTCTTGTGACATATTGACATCGAGCAGCTTAATCTTTGTTTCCAACCCGTTCAGGCAACACATTGTGGGAGGACTTGGGAAAGGGCCTTCTCTGCTGTCCCATTCTCCAGAGGGATGAACACTGTACTTTCAGTGGTTGTTGGCTTCCCAATCAGTGGGATGAATCTACTCCAGGTTTTAGTTTGAACTTAAAAAAGAGCTATCTAGGGTGCTGAATGTATTCAGACTAAGACAGTGGAATCCCTGCTCCAATGACATGGAAACCACCAGCTGCCACTGCCCAGGAGTAGGTTGGTTATGTTCATTTTTTTTAATCTACCCCTCCCCCCAAATTAACAGACTTTCAGGATGGCAAGAACTTGAGGTGTGTTAGCTTCCTTTGCCAATGAGTGCTGGTGTCTCACCAAACTACAAATTCCAGGATTCCATAAGAAGGAGCATAGTGTAGTGTAGATTTGGCCTCAGTGGAGACTGTTTTGCTGAAGGAGTGAATTTGCACTATGAGAGTGTGAGCCTAAATTTGATTAGGTAGGGCTCATACCTTGGCAATGGGGTAATGTGTGACCTCAATTAAATTCTGTCGATCATCGTCTCAGAATTAAATTCTAAGGGTTCTCTAACATTGTGCATGAGATCATGTCAGCCAGCTTGCTTAGGAAGGGCATTGGACAGCAGGGTTATCAGTATACCAGATGTATCCCCAGTGCAACATATAGAACACAAGGAGGAATATTATGAAATGAAGAAGATGATAGTTTATGGACCACAGCTCCACCCTGCATATGCTATATGAAGTGACCTGATCTTCAATCAGTAGCACCAAGTCAGCCCCCACACCCCACCCCAGTTAGCCATTAACCAGATGTCTATGGAAAGGGGTATCTGGAACACAGTATTATAAAAGAATTTGTTTCCCATTTATGTTGTGGATTTGCAGATGTAATTTAGAGTGTCTTTTCATTATTAGCTAAAGCTGGACAAGTTAATGGAAGCAACACTACACTTACATTTTTTTAACATTTCTGGAAAACAGACTACTTTTATAGGTTATCAGAATATACATTTTTCAGAAAGGTAACCAAGTTAGTCTCTTTCAGTCTGGCAATATGCATTGTTGGCACAGCAGGCTTGAATTGCATCTTATTTTGTAATATGTATAACTTATTATCTGTATACATGTCTTCAGCATGTGATAAAATTGCAAATCCCCAAGCAGTCTCCTTCATTATGCTCCTACTTTTTATACACACACACACACACACACACACACAAGAGGGGGAAGACCCTGACAACCGAACAATTTCCTACAGTTTCCTGATGAGTTACTGTTTTTGATCACTCAGGCTCAACAAATGCTGCTATTGCCACTATTAAGATCCTATGAGAGTCTCCAAACAGGACGTGCCTTTTAAAAACAATTAAAAGAGCTAATTTTGCCTCCCTGCCTGGAAGGGAGGCAAAATTATTTCCTTCTTCTTCTTACCCCCTTTGCTTGCTCCCTATTTCTGCAGCATTTATAAATCAGAAGGTGCTTCTTGTTCAATGTTTTCCGCTAAAGTAGATTTTATAAGAACATATTTTATTGCAGACATTTCCTCATTCTAGGTTTGAAGGTGCTTGGAATAGTTGGGCTTCTCTTGGTCTCCAGGCAGGGAGGCAGATCTTAGGGCAAGGAACTCTTGAAGAGTAGAAAGTTCAGTTTTTGTATGGAAGGTGACTTAAAAGCCAGGACACTCATCATCCATTGTCAGTTGGCACCAGGACTCCCTGGCTTGGCACAAAGGTGTTTGCATATGTGTTGTGCTTGTGCAACATCAGTGCACCAAAATGCCAGGACTGGGGAAAGAGATAGTGGGTGCTTGATATATTTGGTGCCATCCAGCCATTTGAACCAAGACAGGGAGAAGATGGCTATGGGTGTGATTGGTAGAGAAGTAGCTACAGAGCTAGGTGGCAAATTGAGGATGTTGCCCCCCCCATTAGAATTCCAACCCTGCAATAAAATTTTTCCTTCAATGCCCAAATTTCTAGCAGAATGGAGAATGAGACATTAAAAATGGTTTGCACCTTGAACGCTTATATGTTTTGTGCTGGCATTCCCATGGTAACTTTGTCTGACCCTTTTCTTTGGATGCCAAACTGTATTTCTAAATGCCTGACTAAAGTTTTAGTTAGTTAGTTAGTTAGTTAGTGATAGTTTATTTGATTAGTCAGTTGACCATATCAAAACAGTTATCATCAGACATTATAAGAGTAAAATAAAAACAAAAATAGATAAAATACAATACAATATAGAATAAATATAGCAAGAAATACACACACACACACACAGCAATATAGTATTCCTGCATGGCAGGGGGTTGGACTGGATGGCGCTTGTGGTCTCTTCCAACTCTGTGATTCTGTGATTCTATGATAAGATTCAGTGGATGGAATATGATAAAATTAAGATTAAGGATGAATAATAAAATAAAAATTTTATGAAGTAATGCCAAAAATGTGCAGTTATAAATTATCATCTTATAGTTAAATGAAATAAAAGATGATAAAATACAAAGGCAATAAGGGATTTAAATAAATTTATCAGCTTTGCATGCAACCCCAATGTGTTCAATAAAACGAGTTCTCAGTTGTACAACCTGTATTTCTAAATGCCCAAGTAAAGTTTTAAGTTACTGCAATGCTAGAAATTTGGGGGCTAAAGGAACATTTCATTGGAGATCAGAATTCTTATTAGGGTTTGCAATGCTCTCCATTTGCCTCTCCCCACCCCCTGCCCCATAGCTACACCACGAGTAGCAGGAGTGCAGGGCTGGGAGGGGGGAATGTCCCTTCAGATGCTCACTGTGTCCATCTTCCAGTATTCATCACTATTAGCAATTCAGTTCAGCATCTGATAACCATACCATACCATTCCCATGCCTGGTATAAGCCTTCCTGAAACCTGGTATAAGGCCTTCTGTACCAGAACAAAGTAGAATTATTTTTACAAATAAAATAGCAGTAAGCTGTAATGTGTGTGTGTGTGTGTGTGTGTGTGTGAGAGAGAGAGAGAGAGAGAGAGAGAGAGAGAGAGAGAGAGAGAGAGAGAACTTTATCAGATGTGGCAAATACGGCATCATAAAGATGCCTAATGAACGTGAAAGGGCAGAAATACCAGACAACGTTGTGCTTTCGTGATCATTAATTGCAAATAAGGTGTTCTTTTTTATTGTTGTTCCAAACTGTCAATCGATCAGCTGTGGCTTTTTTTTTTTTTTTTTTGGGCCATGTTTACGAGCATGTGAAACTACGCCTCGTTCTGCTGGCATGATTCCAGAGTCAATGGGTGATTCCCACCAGAACACTCCCAGATGGGAATGGGGAAAATAGCCATGGGACGCTCTTTTTATGAACCTCCCCATGTTGCAGGCAAGTTTTTAAGTGCATTTCAATACTTGTGTGTACATTTTGTTTTTTAATTTAACTGTTTTTAGACTTTTAAGTGCACTTGTGTCTTCTCATGAAAGCTGCCGAGATCACACTTGGCAGCAAACGCAGAAGTACAAGGCTGCTTTTTCACATGATCATGGCAACACTTGATATTTTGGGTTCTTTTACCAGCAAAAACAAAACAAAACAAAACAAAAAATGGTGTAAAATATGGTGTCAAAAGAACGTTTTTAGAGGCTTGTGTGATAAAGTCCAGAGAGAGAGAGAGAGAGAGAGAAAGTGAGAGGACTTTATCAGATTACTTGCCATTAATGTTCTTTTGCCAGCATATTTTGTGGTGTTTTTATGCCAGCATAAGAACACCCCACCAGACCTACCTGTAGCAGTGTCAGAAAGGCAGCCCCAGCAGTAACGGAGCATGAACGGAGCTCCATTTACTTCCCAGGTTGAGATCTCACCAATTCTCATGAGAAGACGCAAGCACACCAAATTCAAAAAAATAAAGCAAGACAAAGGCATAAAATGTAGGCACAAGCACAAAAATACTTTAAAAGTCCTAAGTACAGTTGGGGTGGGGGTGTTACATTAAAAGAGCGTCCCCTACCTGGCTTTTGCAGTCTCACCCGGAAGTGTTCTGACAATTAACATTGGTCCCGTCTACACGATTTAAATAATACGTACGGCATGCGAAAGTTCGCACTTCCGTACAAACGGCCGTTCGGATGCACATGAATGCAAAAGAGGGGGGGCAGTTTTCCACCCTGAAATACGCACACGCGGTGTTCAGGAGGGAAAGCGGATCACGAAGAGAAATCCGTACGCCGTTCGGATGGCCGACGCGTCTGTACGGTCCGTTCACACACATACGAACAGGCTGTGTAATCTGATTGGCTGGCCGAGTAGAGGGGGCGGGGCTAGCACGGAGGGAAATTGGGAGCGGCCGCCATGTTGGTTTCCCGGCTAGCGAGCATCCGGTAAGTCCGTGAATTTATATGTTTATTTATTTTTATTTTATATTGTAAATACGGAAAACCGAATGTCCGCAAACCAGGAACCTTAAAAAAAAAAAAAAAAGCAGCGGGAGATGTAAAACTGCTGCTTGGCTTGCTTGCTCCAGCCAGCTTCGGGAAGAGGGAGTCATACGGAGTTTAGGGGGTTTAAAAAATCGTATAGCCGGTTCGTATGCATACAAATGACAGGCTGTTCGTATTTTTTGCCCCCCATACGGATTTTTTTATGATCGTATAGCCGCACCCATTATATTCCCATGAGCACAATGGCACTAGGTTTCAAACGCCAGCAGTGCTGGCAACAAGGGGAGATCCATTGACAGCTTGGCCCATCAATAAAAAGTAATGGCTTTTTCACAATACATGATCGTGAGAGGACAGTGTTGTATGGTATACATACCCTTTCATGATCATTAGGTGTTGTTATGATGCCATATTCTGCATCTGATACAGTCCAGAGACTGCTTGCAAGATGCAGGGAGCATGTTTTCTACAGTAAGGTGAATATATTTCCATTTCTCCACATATTTTCTATTACTCCAAATGTAAACACATGGGAACACTCGGGGACAACATATCATAACTCAATCCAGAGGAATCAAATGTTTTGTGAACAATTAACAAAATATCTCTTTATGGAGATGTATGTACAGTATATGATGTATGCCTTTAAAAGAGCTATAGAATGAAGGCTGCTTAAAAGATTATAAGGTGCCTACATGATCTATGGCAGGCACTTGCTGTCACAAACAGGAGTGATTTGCTTGCTTAATGCCAAAAGATACATACATTTATTATCACAGCTCCAGGATTTTCAAGAGTTCAGTCTGAAGGTGCCCTGTTTACCTTTCAGTCTACTGAAGAATTGAGAGAAGTGAATGCTCCAGATTTTCCCACAAGTCTCTTCCCCCACCCCCGGTCCATTAATATATTTTCTCAACCCACCTGCTGTGCTGCATATCTGGCATTCTGATCATTATAAAATAGGGATGGGAATCATGCAGCCCTCCAGATATTATTGGACTGCAACTCCCAGCATTTCTCACCATATCCGTGTTGAGTAGGTCATTGGCTGAGAGTTACAGTCCAAAATACCTGCATCACTTCCACCCTAGCTAGAGATTGAGGGACAGGAGGCAACTGAAGTGACATAGGCATGAGAAGCCATAGCTTCCACCTTTGACTCACACCTGCAGCATCCAATGTCAGTTCCCAACACTAGAGGATCCAGGAAAATGGAAGGTCAAACAAGAACCTAGTATGGAAGCAAGATCCACAGCACAGGTACTCTGGGACTGGAGAGGGCATTAAAGATGAGATGAATTGGGATCAAGCTGACTCAAAAGCACAACAATGGTTCACACAAGCTAGGCCTAAGGCTGCCTAAAAGAAATTGTTGTTTTAGCACAGGTGTAGGACTGGCTGAGAGGTTCTACAGCCACCTTCTGTAACTCAGTAGGTTCTCTAATTTCCTGCAGTGTGCTACAGTTTTCTGTTGGACCATATGCATCCCTTTTGTTAGGAGAGGGATTACATGTATGCAGTGCTAAGGAATCACCATTGCCTTCTTTGCAAATTATAATATTGTGATGGGACATGTCAATATAGAAGTGTACACATAATAATAATAATAATAATAATAATTATTATTATTATTATTATTTATACTCCACCCCTCTGTTAAACAATCGGGGCAGCTTACAAAAATTAAAATACAATACAGCTAAAAATCCCTAAACACTCCCCACCCCCACCCTCCCCATAAAAAAAAATTAAACAAGTATAAGTTAAAAAGCAACTGATCTAAAATCACATTTAAAAACAATAGATATAATAAATACAATAAATAGCCAGCGGACTAAATGAGGCCAGGATCCCCTGAGGCCAGGATCTAATTAGGAAAGGCCTGCTGAAAGAGATCTAATTAGGAAAGGCCTGCCGAAAGTCTTTAGTGCTTTCTTAAAGCTACTCAGGCTTGTCATCTGATGGATCTCGTTCGGCAGGTCATTCCACAATTTGGGGGTGATTATAATATAGTAATGTTAGGGCAAGGATGCTACGTTTCAAAAGTAACATGAATGGGAACAAAGTTACTTTATTGGTGTGACAAATGACATTTTTCTAACCTGTTGGCATTTTGGGGTCAGGAATTTTTCAAATTTTGTGCCATTCTCTTGTCAATTCCAACACTCCTGCCCAAAAGTAACAGAATAAATCAGGGTTGGGCAACTGTGGCATTGCAGGGGAATGTTTCAGCTCCCCAGGAAACCTTGGAGGACTACACTCCCACAGCAGGTGCTACTGTAAAAATAAAAATAAAAATCCACTTCTTTTGCATCCCAAATGCTGTCTGGTGCTGTGAGGAGTATTTTCACCATGTTTTAGCCCTTCCTGGTCCATTCTAGACCCAGGAGAGGGCTTTTTTAAACAAGTCAATTCCTGTTCACTTCCTGTTACATAAAAAAGGCCTCTCTATATTGACCTGGGGTGAGCTGAAGCTGGGTTAGAAATGCCCCCAACACCCTGTTTTTTGGGGGAAAGGTTTTGGAAAAAATTGCCCCAATTTTATAAATAAAATGTTTGACCCCTGGAGGACCCAGGGAGTCTCCGAATGTGGTGGAGATGCCCTTCACACCCCAAGAAGGCTTTTGGGTCATTTTTGAATTTTAAAAAATGGGATTTTTTTTTTCATTTCTTTGGCCTCCTAGGGGGTCAAAATAGCCCTAGGGCTGCATGTAGCCCACAGGCCTCACTTTTCCCACCCCTGGCATAAATAAGTAGGATTTTTTTAAAAAGAAAGAAAAACCCCATAGATTGCAATGATTAAGGGGAGTGAATTAATATTCTCAAACACTATGAAGAATAATGGAGCAAATTACTTGGAAAAGTAATAGACTTTTCTTTTCTTTTCTATTTTATTGTATCAGTCTCATTATTTTTAAAAACATTCTTTATTTACTAATCTCACATATAGATACATCATATTTCCTTTATATAATTATCCCCTTCCCCTCCCACCCTCCCACCCATCCTGGGAATGGTGTTTTCATATTACAGTAGCACCCCTGTATCTGCTGATTTGCCAACCACGGATTCAATTATCCATGGTTGGTGATGGTGGCGGGGGAAGGCAGGGGAAAGAGGCATCTCACCTCCCCCCTCACCTCCCCTGGGAGGGCTCCTATTGCTGTGGTGGTGATCACAGTGGTGAAGAGCTAAGGGAGTGGGAGGAGAGATCTTGCCTCCTCCATTCCCCTTTTTCCCCCACAACCACCGCCGCAGCGCGGCCATGACAGGGACGAAAGGGGTGGAGGAGAAATCTCGCCTCCCCCCTTCCCCCAGGATGGCTCCTGTCACCGTAGCAGGGCCATGGTGGGGGAGAAGGGGTAAGGGAGGGGGAGGAGCGAGCTCACCTCCCCCCCTTTCCCCCGGGATGGTGTTCACTATTATCTGTGGAATTCACCATCTGTGGGGAGCCCTGGAACCAATCCCCCATGGATACAGGTGTGCTACAGTAACTTCCTTTTTCTCTCATGTGGAAAATCTTTTTAACTGTTTCCTTTATATTCTCATACTCCTTCCTCCCTTCAACAAACTCAATCATTATTCTCCAGAGTAATAGACTTTTCTGACCACATCACAGATTGTTGGCTGTTAGCGTACAGGACAGGGAAATGTACAAGATGATGAATCCGTCATTTCATGTCTTGTAGACAAACTACATGTTATGGCCCAAGATATAAGGAGGTGTGGAGTAGTGCACTAACTCCATGGCTTTTATAATACAATATGCAGTATGGCTCTTCATGTTTGTGAAAGTGTAAAGATTTGAGTCTTTGCATCACAAGCAGACTACTTCTGTCCCAAGATGTTTTGCACAAATTGCAATTGACCGAAAGAAAGGCTAATTGTTTTGCTCTTGTGCAGGGGACAAGAACTTCTTCAGGGTTCTTGGTGTCTTGACAGTTTATTTTGACATGTTAAGACGTGTTTTATCATTGAGAATGAGGTATTTTTGCAAATACAGGTATTTTTCATACTCGTACAGTTTAAATGAAATCTTTATCACGTAGCTCAACCTGGGTGTACTTTGTCATCAGAAAACAATTCATTTGTGGGTTTGTGCTTCATTCTGTAGGAGGGAAAAGTGTTCAGCTACATGCACATATTTGAAAAATGTGGGAAAACCCCACACACTACTGAAAGGAGCACATATTCATTTTATTCAATGGCAGCATGTGTCCACATGTGCAAAGCAGATAATTCAAAAGAACTGGTGTGGAATAGACCATTGAACAAATCAATGGGAACTGACTTGACAGATTTGCCTCTCCCTAGCTTGTAAGGATAAGAGCAACCCCCTCCCTAGTTGGGATAAAAAGTTTGGCCCAGGGAAAGGGCCAGAGTTCAAGAGAAACAGCTCAAAGAGAGAAGACATTCTGAACAGAGTTCCTTAGTAAAACCCCTGGATATTGGATATCTTCTCTGTTGAGCTTTACATAGCTCTTACATAGTGCTCAGGATGTAAAAGCATTACAAATGACAGTGTTCCTCTAGGCAGGTCAGCTGGCAAAAATCATTAGTATCAAGATGACAGTGTATTTTCTCCCATTATACTTCTGAGTCAATTTAACTATTAAGGCACAACAATGTCTAAATAATATAACTACACAGATGCATTGCTTTGTGCATTTGAGAGACAGAGGAAAATCCTGCCCTGTCCATTAGTACAAAAATGGGATAGAGTCTATTAAAACTAGAAATATTGTGGCACAATCGGTTTTACATTAGTGTTTGTTCAAGCACAAATTTGCTTTGTAATCTCAAAATAACATCTTGTGAAAACCTCCAGCATCCTACGCTGCTGAAATAGGCAGTTGTCCAAGTCTCGACATGTTGACTGTGAGGTGGCCCATATAAAAAGCATGCCCTATATAGCTGGGTGAATGGGTTCGTACAATACCGATAAATCAAGTCTTTAAAAGTGACTTGAGACTACTTGTAAAGAACATCAGTTAGGCCTCCAGGGCATCCAGTTGTAATGACTAGCACTTTCCTCAAATAGTGTTGTATTAAAAAAAAGGGAAAAGGAAAAACTACTTAACACAACATGTTTGGGGCAAGGGGAGATTGGTTCCAGAAATCTTTTGAGCCACGTCATTCTCACTAGGCAACCAGAATGGCTTTTCTATGAGGTAGAATGAAGCAGCTGCCTTAAATAGCAGGTACTGAAGTGAATGGGACAGATATAACTGTGTGTGCCATGGTACTTTGGGTTTCTTTAAGTAGTTTTTTTTTTCTGTCTGCAGGTGAAGTTGTTGTTGTTGTTGTTGTTGTGTGTCTTCAAGTCATTTCCAAGTTACAGCAACCCTAAGGACTTTATCAGATGTGGCAAAAATCGCATCAGAAGAATGCTACAAGAACAAAAATGGGCAACATTACCAGACAACGTCATCCTTCAGCCTTTCCAGGGGTGTAGCTCAGGCGTGAATAACACATCCCTTTTTGTTGATGGCTTACCGCATCAATAAAAAAGGGACATTTTATTCACACCTGTGCTACGCCCCCAGAACAGCTGAGGATGTGGGTGTCTGATAATATTGCCCTTTCTGTTCTTGTAGTGTCCTTCTGACATGGCTTGGGACACGGTTTTGTGCCACGTTCCCCCACGTTTGATAAAATCCTTAGGTGAACCTACTGTATCACAGAGTTTTCTTGGCAAGGTTTGTTTAGAAGGGGGTTGCCTTTGCCTTCCCTCTGAGGCTGAGAGAATGTGACTTGCCCAAAGTCATCCAGTAGGTTTCTATGGCTAAGTAGGGATTCAAATCCTGGTCTCCAGAGTTCTAGTCCAGCTTCCAATACACAAGTATATACTTGCACAAGCAAGTATAAATATGAAATTTTAAAAACAAATTAAACAATTTATAGAATTAAAAACATTAAAAATGTGAAAATATAATAAAACTATATATGGATCTTAAGATCCAATCTGCACAGCACTCACAAGCCCAACTCTCATCAAGTTGCAAATGCCTGACAACATAAGAATGTTTTTACCTGCTGGCGAAAGGAGGTGAAGACCAATCTGAACAAACCCAGCCCCTTCAATCTCTCCTCATCTGTTTTGTTCCATAACCCTCTTTTTATCCTTGGTGCCCTTCTCTGATCCTGCTCCTACTTGTCCATATCCTTCTTAAAATGAGGTGCCCTGAACTGAACGCAGTACTCCAAATAAGACCTGACCAGTGCAGAATATAGTGGGACTGTTACTTCCCTTGACTTGGAAACTATGCTTCTATTAAATGCAGACTAAAATAGTATTCATATTTTTTGCTGCAGCATCACACTGCTGGCTCATGTTCAACTTATGATCAACAATAATCCTAAGGTCCTTTTCACATGTAGTACTTGTAATGGCCCAAGGATAGAACCATGAGGTACTCCATTCAAGACTTCCTTCCAGTTTGAAGTGCTTCCATTGATGATGACTCTTTGAACACAGTTTTCCAAACAGTTATGGATCCATCTGACAATGTTCCCATCTATTCCACATTTAATCAGTTTGCTAATCAAAACATTATGAGGAACCTTATCAAATATTTTGCTGAAACCCAGTTATAAGATTAGTTTGGCAGGATTTGTTCTTGCCAAAGCCATCTTGGCTCCTACTGATCACTGCATTGTCATCAAGATACTTGCAGATAGACTCCTGTGCAATCAGTTCTAACATGTTTCCCTGGTATTGAGGTTAGGCTGACTGGTCTGTAGTTTCCTACATCTTCTTTTCCCCCTTTTTTTGAAGAAAGGAACAATGTTTACCATTCTCCAGTCTGTTGGCACTTCAGCTGTTCTCCAAAATTTCGCAAAAGTGACGGCAAAGGGTACAGAGAATACATCAGCAAGTTCCTTCGATACTTTGGGATACAGTTCATCTGGCCCTGCAGATTTGAACTTGTTTAATGTGGTTAAAGATTAGGTGATTCCTGACTAACTCCTTAGCTATATTGATTTGCAGTTTACATACCTTGCCAAGTCACTGCTGATAGCCTGCTGCATTCTCTCCTTGGTTGTTGCCTTAAATGTATCTGAAAAAACCCCTTTTTGTTGCTCTTTGCTTCCCTAGTCAGTCTCAGTTCATTTTGAGCTTTAGCTTTCCTTATACTATTACTGGAACCTTGGGTTACACATCTGTACTCTTGGTAATTTGTCCTTCCTTCCATTCTGTATACATATTCCTTTTTCTTCTTACTTCTTGAGCTTGCTGTGCAGCCAAATTGGCATTTTCCCATTCATGTTTCCCATTTTAGTTCTTCCATGGGATTGTTTGTGATTGTACTTTTTGTAGTTCTCTTCAAGAACACCTACCCTTGCTGGATGTTTTTTTTCCCCTTTAGCATGTCCAGCCATGAGATTCCACACAGTAATTCCCTGAATTAGTTAAAATCAGCTTTCCTGAAATCCAAGGTTCATGTTTGAGTATATTTTTCTTTGTCCAGTCCTACAATTGAGAATTCTAGCACTGCATGGTCACTTCCCTCTAAAGGACTGAACTACCTACTTTGACAATAGGTAGTGATCAACTCCTACCTATTGTTTAGGACTAAGTCCAAGATTAATGATCCCCTTCTTCCTTCCTCTACCTGTTGAATAGGGAATTATCTGCAAGACACATCAGGAATTTGTTAGTCTATGCTTAGCTGAGCTAGATATCAGGGTAATTGAAAAGCATCACCCACCACTTCTTGGTCTGATAGCCTGTAGTAAAATCCTACCAATGTTGCATTTATTTATTTATTTATTTATTTATTTACAAATGCTCTCAACTGGTCCACTATGATCATTCTCATGGATTTCTGTAGAAGTGAGTGTGTCTTGACATATAATTCTACTCCCATTCCTTTTCTATCACATCTATTTTTTTGAATAGGTTATACCTTCAATTGTAATATTCCAATCATGGGAGGCATCATACCAGGTCTCTGTTATGTCTATTAAATCATATTTACCTTCCTGAACTAGGATTTCAAGCTCATCTTGTTTGTTTCCCAAACTCTGTGTGCTGGTATATAGACATTTGAAGTTTTGTTTGTTCTCATCTATTAATTTACTGTCAGTTTTTCAGTGGATTCCATTCTTCCTCTCAGCTTTTTCTCTAGAATTCACATCCTTGTGTTTAGAGTTTGTCTTTGGACTAATGTTTGAGCTATCATCTCCAACACCCCCACCCCAACAATTTAGTTTAAAGCCTTCATGATCAGACTTGCCATGCTACTACCCAAGACATTTGTCCCTGACTTTGTGAGGTGCAAGCCCTCTGTAGCTGGTAGTCTTCTGTCCAAGAAGTGAAGACTATGGTCCCAAAAGCCAAACATCTGTCATTCACATTTAGTATCTTCCTGCCCTGGTGTAGTCGTCTATCCTTCACTGGCAGAATTGACAAGAATACCACCTGTGCCTCAACCCCCTGCCCAAAACTTCATAGTCTGAGGTGATATGCTCAAAGGTGTTCTTTGCCATGCCATGGGTACCACCATGAATATGGAGGTACTGATTTATGTTCTTGATGAGTTTGGGCAAGTTGTCAGTGACATCCTGGATGTGTGCACCAGAGAGACAGCACACTTCCTGATTCACCGTGTCAGGCTAGGAGACAGGTGTCCCGATTTACCTGAGTAAGAGTCCCCAACCACCAGCACTTTTCTTTTCTTTTTGTTTTGGTTGGTGGTTACCTTGACTCTTCCCTGGCATGCAATATCCCTTGTTGCTGGTTTCCTATTTGAACATCTTCACTGCTGCTAGCCTCCTGAAGATGTAAGAAGTGATTGCTTAGTTTGAGAGGTTCTGAATCCCTTCTGTACAATCTGCTCGTGACAGCAATTTTCCTCCAGGAGGTTTCCTGGCTGTTATAATCCTCTTCATTTTCCTTGGCAGTTTTTTCTTGTTGGTTTTGTATGATCAATTTTCCTTGTGTTCCATCCAGGAAGTCCTCCTGTTCTCTGATGCATCAAAGAGACGATTACATAGCTATAGGTCACTGACCTTCTCTTCTAAGAGACTACCAGGTTTAGTTGGTGATGTTTTATGGCAAGAACACAAACATTGCACAGACACTGCAGCAGGCAATTATGGATCCTTTTGCCTCCATCTCTGTGGTTATTTCTCTCCCTTTGCTCCCTTCTCTAAAGAGTTGCATTGCTTCTTGTTTTTCCCCCATATTCCTTGCAACTGTTTTCTGAGGCAGCACCATCATTCCCATGAAGTTTAACAGCATTGATCCAACTTATACTGGCTGCCTGAGTATCACCTCTGGGCTAGGCAGAGACCTGCACTCCCTGACAGTTGCCACTGCTGCACTGTGTCTGCACTGGCCATGTTATATCTGGGGATGGGGTTTCTTTTCAGAGGTGAAGGGGGTCAAGGGACAAGGGAAGAAGGTAGATGAAATGCTGCTGGCCCTGACTGTTGATTCTGTGAATTAGTCACTCAACCTCCTGCTGCTGCCACCACTGCACTTGCCCAGCCCTGAATTCCCTCTCCCTCCCCCTCTCTGCCACCATGAGAACTTCTTCTTCCTGCATGGCAAACTTGTATTTGACTGAAGGACAAGGATCTCTGGGCAACAATATCTGGAGGCCCACCCTTTGCCCACTCATCTGCTGGTTAGTTCAGCAATTCAAGGGAAAGTTAGAGGCAAAGATGTGTGAAGTTGAGAAAACTTAAACTTCTTCCCTTATGTAGGTTCATCCCATTTGTTAACTCTAGCACTAAAGGCTGGTAGTTCACTTTGCTATCTTCTTTTGTTACAATGTGAGCTGTTTTTACAGCCTCCCTTAAGCAATTTTTCATGACCATAACCAAGAACAGACTTTTGAACCTTGTGTTTAATCATACTCCTTCCTCCTGAATTGAACTGCTTCCCCTTTCTCTTTCTAGGCATGGGTACTGCAAAACTAACTAGAAGAGGCTGAAGAAGCTTAAAACTGCCTTGTGTAACAACACCGTGGTAGGTATATTTTGCATTGTAAAATCTAAGAGTGAATGCCATCTTGCCACAGGTTTTTCTCTGAAAAATGTGAAATATGCTTTAGAACTCAGTTGCAAGGAATGACTGAAGGCATCATCCATCAGTATGCATAAAGTTGTTTAAATAATGATGGGTGACTTCAGCCAGTAGCATTCTTCAAAAGAGAATGGAGCTACTACAGGGGAACTACAGAAACAGGCCACATGACTTCAGCCAATCTAGCCTAATAAAGTTGAGTTGAACAAAAGGCCACCTGAAATAGTGGCTGGAGAAAATAATCAAGAAAGGAAGAAAGTATTTATTTTGTTGTTGTAGCTATTACTGTATTGTCATTTTTCAATACACTCTGTTCCTGTTCAATGATGTACCAAAAATAAAGCAGTGATGTTTACTGCTCGTTTGTGCTTGGGCCTACAGATTTGATTGGAAATTTCTCTGTGTACCGAAAAACATCCAACCACTAGTTGATTATCCAATAATCTTGGATTAGTGACATTCAATTACAGCAAGATCTGGGGGTATTTGGTTATCTTGGAGCCAAACCAGGAACCACATTGTTCACATAATTGGTAACTGTGTGACTGTTGTTTAAAATGTAACCCATGGAGTGAAAAGTTTTGATTGGGGCTGTAATGGGGATGAGGAGGACTGAAACCCTTTGGTTCTCCTGTAGCAGCACTCTGGATGTATCCTTCTTCTGCCAACTTCCATTACAGTAGGACCCCCACTTTTACCAATACATCACCCCCATATACACTTGGGATTGATTCTGGGGGGCCCATGGATACAGAAAACAGTGGGTAATAGTGAACACCATTGAAAATAATGGTACTTCCAGTTTAAAATACCACAGAGTTGTCTTGGAGGACCTAAGAAATGGCTAGAGAGGACACATTTTCTAGGAAGACTCTGGTAGATGTGCTGTTTTGTGTCCCATGGATAATTGAATCAGTGGATAATGGATCAGTGGATATGGGGGGTCCTACTGTTCTTCTGTTTGCAGTCAGAGGAGGCTCCTCTTCTTGCCAAATGGAACTTGCCTCCTATGCAAATAACAACACCATTGAGTGTGTGTTGGGAGGGGGAGCTGATTTGAACTGGTACCATGACAAAGATGAAAATTTAAAGCCCCCTCCCCACCACTGGCTGGAAGCCCCATTGGCTACAATAACCAATGGCAGGAACAATCCTATGTTGTGTCTGGATGTTTTCCCCAACTTAAGGTTTCTTTTGTATTCACTGATAGGACTTTTCCATAGTGGTCGTTTATGACTTCCATGTCAGTGGACTCAGTCAGTCCAATCTGAGTCCTCCAAGGGGCCAAACTGTCTTTCCAAAATAGGTTCAACACATTGACAGTGCCTTTAAAGTACAGACCAGAACCTTCCATGTTTTTGCTGCTCCTTCAGCTACTTCTGTTCTCCTGTTCCCACTTAGTTTCCTAAGTATTAGAAGCACTCCCATGCTAACTATATAGTTTGACTCTTCTCTGTTCTAGCTGTTGTGTATTTTATTGGTTTAAAGCACAGCAATTTGTTGTTGTTTTTTAAGAGGGAGAGCAGAAGATCAAAATATTGCTGAGATCCTCCATTGGGAGATGGGTCATTAACTTCAGCCAGATGGGACTATGACCTGCCCTCCCTTAAAAACCATCTGTGTTGCACTGCACAGCCAGTTAGTGACTAGTAAAGAGCAAGGAGTAGAGAGAAGTGTTCAGCCATGTCCCAATAGCCAGATACACAATAACAATGGCCTCCTCCGGGGCTTTTTGGAGGACCCCTGGAAAGTTTGGGAGGATGTATTTGTTGTTGTGTGTCTGGTTTTAGGGACATGGCCAAGCTCTCTTCCACCACATCAAACTCTCCACCAACCACTGTATCTCCGTGCCAGCATGACAATGGTGAGTTTTAAGGGGCATGAGAGAGATTGGCAGTTTTCCAGAACAAAGCTGCATCTGTAAATGCAGGTCGGTATCCTGCTGCTGGTGACAGATACCAGCATTAATACAGAGGGAGGAATTCAACATTTTAAAAGCTCTGGCTCAGGTAAAAGGCAACTACATTCAGAATCTCTGATTAATTCATAATTTTTAAAATAAAAATAATTGCTCACACAAATGCCTACAAGTTGAATTGTCTCTTTCTATTCCCAGATGTCACTGTTTTGTTTCAGTATTTCATTCTTGAATTGTTATGGATTTGGTGTATGCTAACAAGTCTCCTCCACTGGCTGGCAGAAAACAGGTCCTTGGAATCTCTTTCAGAAATTCTATAGCAATTTGGCAGCCTCTTTCATAGTTTCCTCACATTTACTGACATGTTTACAATATGAGCTGGATGAGTTCCACCAAGTCCATCTTAACCATTTTATCTTCCCAATACAGATAGCTTTTCAATTTGTTGTGCTTTTTCCAGACTATACTTACCGTGGCATTCTTCCACTGTTGGTTGGAATGTGATTTTAGCTGACAATGACATCAGAGGCAGATCAGGAGTATTTGGGCCCTTGAAAAAGGAACTTTGAGCAACAAAAGAATGCACTAGCTGAATTGTATAAGGCCTTGACTATGTTTTTTAAAAAATCTCTAGCAACTCTTTTGTAAATGCAAAAATGTAAAAGAATTGTCAGGTTTTCCCAACATCTGCAAACTGGCATTTCCAGAAAGGAGAAAGGAATGAAAAACAAAGCATTTCCCCCCATGTTTAGGGTTACCTTTAAGACATAAACTGGTTTATAATAGCAGAATCTCTGTGATCTGAGTGCTATGAGATAATTCCTATAGCCTCATGAAACTACAGCTTCCAGTTGTAGTCTGTAGTCGAGGAACTCACTTGCCTCTGCCTGCACTAGTGGCTTCTGTGAGAATGTATACACACCAAAGCATAACAAACCAATTTATAATATCCTTTTTAAAAATGAAAAGCAGCCTCCTCCCAGCCACATATTTGTCAAAAAATATTGAGTGGAATTCATGATTACAGCCACAAATGTATAATCTAGAGTTACACATTCATAACTGATTCATATTCACTATCCCTACTTATTCAATACTGTAGGGAATACATACAGCTTATAAAAGTTCCCCAATCCTGACTTATTAGACAGCTGCTGTGGGGAGCAATGGGAATTTGTTCTCCTGTTGATTGAGCTGCAGCAGACTGACACACACATATCCCACTCCTGTGTGTTATTTTGGATGCAAGGAGGGGTTGCAGCAGGGCTTCTGCTTCTGACTGGTGCATTGGAGATCACATCCCAATTGACAGGAGAACAGAGTCCCATCACTCACAGCAGCTGCTGCCTGGTAAGTCATGACTGGACAGGAGATGGGCAGGCCAGGAGATGCTACTTAGCTGTGAAACTAAGTAATTACTGTATGTAGCTAAGTAGTTGATCTAGAATACCACCCATCATAATTAGTGTCCCATGTACAAACTGAGAAGAAGTGGGTACACATTTCACTGAAATTTTCAGCTTCCTCTTAACCAGATACAAACTGAAGAATTCTGATGGATGCTGAAGGTCTAACAGTGACCACTAAGAAATTAGCAATATTTGTGGGGATTAAATAGAGAAGTGGATATATGGCAATTTCATTTTTTCCCCATATTCAAAATGTGTGCTTTCCATCTTGAATATGAACGTTGGGAACTTTTGTAAATTCTTCAAAAATGAAGTGGAATGAAATACTTTTCTATGTGCATTACACATTTGTTCCCAGCATGGAGAAGACCATCACGTATCTTCCTGTTGTATCAGTGTTAAAAATGAGGAGCCTTTGGAGTGTGCTATACGTTGCACAAAATATTTGCTGCTGTTGAAATCAATTAATTTGAGGTCCTTTTATGTTATCTTTTACCCTTTTTCTTCATAAGGAACTCGGCAAACAAATGCTTTGATGAATGTGATTAAGAAAAAGAACGTCTCACTGCACCACTGTTTTGATAATTATATTTTATGTAATGATTGTTGAACCAATGAGTTGTAGTGGTTTCAATGTGGACTAGGGCTCTAGGAGACCAGGGTTCAAATCCGTGCTAAGCCATGGAAACCTACCATGTGGCTTTGGCCAAGCCATATTCTTAGAACAAGGCAACAGCAAACCTGTTTTGAACAAATCTGTCCAAAAAACCTCTATAATGGGATCACCATAGGATGGAGTTGGACCATAATAACAATAACAAATAATTGTTAATTCAATGTTCAATGAATTGTCAGTTATGCACATAATAATAAAAGTGGGTTCAACAATTGTAATTGGTTCAACAATCATTGTCAGTTATGCACATAATAATAAAAGTGAGGAGCCTTTCAGGAAAAAAAAATGGGTGGCATCCTTAATAAAGGAGTAACATGAGGCTTCAAATCAAGATTTTCAAGAGGAAAGCACTCAAAGTCATGGACTTGGACAGACAAATCTGTTAGTCTTTGCTTTTCTGACATTCAGGTTCTTGTTGATTTTTTTTATCTTCAATTCTTTCCATCTCAAATATATATAAAAAAAGGATTTGAACATTCCTAAATTTTTTATCAAAACCATAAACTGGCTAAAAATTCTTACTCATCCCTTTGTTAGGAAGCAGGTCTGTACTAGTTGGCCACATTAATTTTCTTCCCCCAAATCATATAAAGTATTAGATTGATGTTACTATGACTAAATATAACATTTCGAAGGACTCATCTGTATTTTTCCTTATGGAACAGTTTTCCCCACTGCAGTAGTTTATTAAATAATTCTTTGGTGGTGGAAGAAACGGTGTCCATCAGACATCACACACTGACTCTCCTCTGCACCATCTGTGAAGCATTTGCAAAGTTAAATCAGGTAGGATTGAGGCTTCCTTTCATAACAAACCAGGTCAAAATTTTGGGTTATTCAATCTTCATGAAGGCTGCAATGAGAAAGCATTCTGAAGACAATAAAAAAAAATACAGATATTATCTGGAAAATGAAAACAGACAGCACACAAGTCTTCCTGGAGCAGTAGATGCTGAGACAAGTAGTCCTGATGGATTTGTACTCCCGGGAACCTGCCATCTCAGGGACAGAATTAGTTTTTCCTGTATAAGACTTTAAAAGATGACAGCATGCAAACCACAGATCTTCAGGATATTTTAACACATTGCCTATGTGCACATCAGCATGTGTGTTGTCTGTGTAGATTTTCAAAATTTTGTGAGTTCCTTGAAATTATACCAAGTGGGAACAATATTGAGAAACACACTGATACAGCAAAGGATGTTTGCTCTTATGAAATGTCATTGACTGTTGTTGCTCTAAACAGGGCTTGATCATGATGCAATATGACTAATGACTAATAAATGTTCATGACACACATATTCTGCTAGGAGAGTTGGAGGTTCATTTTGTAAAGATGCTGTCCCCTCTTTCCCATTGTAAATCAACAGAGATGGGACCCTTCCACACTACACAGTTATAACACTTTGGTTCCATCCATATGAGGGGGGGTTAATACTATATCTTCTGAAGAAACAGCAATTCACAGCATTGCAATCTGTCTTAATGGTCAAAAGAGCCCCCCTAAACTTTGCATGCCCCTTAGCCAAGATGGCAGCTCTGAGTGATTTACTTGTGCTTTTAAATCTGCTGCTGCCTAATTTAAAAAAAAAACAAAACAAAAACAGTTACATGGTGCACACATGCAATATTTCATGTTTACAAAAAGAAAAAGAAAAAAAAGAAAAGAAAAAAAGAAAGAAAGAGTAAAAGATCACAATTTTATTGACTTACCAGACCCTCACTTAGCTGAAAATCCAACATGGCAGCAGCAGGTGCTTTCTCTGCTTGCTAGCCCTGCCCCATGCTCACCCAGCCAATCAGCTTACACTGCCTCGTCACAGCAATGTGAAAGTGACTGTTTTAATGATCGCACATTTGCATGCACTATGGTGCTTTTAAAAAACTCTGAGTAAAGCTCCGAAGGCTTCCCTTTGGAGCTTTGCAGTGGATTTGGCTGTCCCCCTTCTGAATAAGACTGTTGATGTGAATGTCCATTTGGACAGATCGCCTTCCATGCGATTCCCATTTGGATTATTTTCACCATTTGGACAGGACTTATGATTCCATTTTAACTGCCATGGCTCCATCCTGTAGATTCATGGGATTTGCAGTTTAAGAGGGCCATTCAGAATTCTCAGGTAGAAAGGTCTAGTATCTCATGAAACTACAAACCCCAGGATTTCAGAGGCTGTTGTCATGACAGTTAAAGTGGTATCATGGTGTTATATTTGTATTTGAAATGTGGTGCTAGAGGAGAGTTCTACAGATACTATGGACTGCTAAAACAACCAATAAATGGGTCCTAGCACAAATCAAGACTGAACACACCCTAGAAGCCAAAATGATCAAACAAATACTATTGCACTTTGGACATATCATGAGATGACATGATTTATTAGAATAAAAGATAATGCTTGGCAAAGTGGGAGGCAATAGGAAAACAGGGAAGACTACATTATAGATGGATAGACTCAATCACATCTCTGCATTACATGACTTAAGAAGGTCAGATGATGACAGTGTCTTGAAGATCTCTCCTTCATAGGGTTGTCATACATTGGAGTCAATGTGATGGCAATTAACAAATTTGTGTATTGTGAAAGGGCCCATAATCTCAACCAGAAACTATATCAAATTTCACAGGAGGCCTACATGACTTTTATCTCAAGGATGGTGAAACTTCAACCATCCAGATGTTCCTATTAGGAGTTGAACAGCATCTGGAAGGCCAACAGTTCCCCAGATCCATTTCACACAATGGTTACAGGGTTACTTACACAGATGTGGGAAGAAAAGTCAAGGTGCAATCCCACCACCAAGGCACCATTATGAAAGTTTACTCTTTCTCCCATTGGTAAAATAAGGGATTTTGTATCTTAAATATGGCCATGTGTATTTTTACTTTGATATCAGATAGAAAATCAGAATCAGTTCAGAGTACATGAACTGTTGGGAAATCTGAAGAAAGGCAGTTTTCCTTCCCTAGATATTTACATCAAATACAAGTCTAGGAAACATTCAGAATGGAAAACAGATTCATGCAGCAGACAATAACTAACAGAGGATGCTTAAATGGGATGGAGTTTTTATTGTAACTTCATCACTAGCAGAAAGCCAAAAGCTACAGTGATAGGCATGTTATGGATGAGTAAGATTTTGGTTATTTTCAGACATGTTTTTCGGCAGCAAATATTCCAAAACAGCTCCGTCGCTGCCACACGGTAGGGGAGCAGTTTCGGATGATGCCATCCCTCTGCCAAACCCCTCCGTGTCACTTCCGTGACAGAATGGAGGAAACCACGTCATATTTCACTCATGGGCAACATTCGTGAATGAAATACGACGTAGTTTCCTCGATTCTGTTATGGAAGTGACATGGAGGGGTTCGGCAGAGGGATGGCATGATCCTAAACCTCTCCCCTGCTGCGCGGCAGCAACGGAGCTGTTTTGGGATATTTGTTGCCGAAAATCGCATCTGAAAATGTCCTTTGTTTCTAACACAGAAACTGTTCTTAAAGATGAGTGTCTTAAACAGCAGCAAGGTTAAGAATATTTGTCTTGAATCTGTGTGAAAGAGTGCACCTAGGTGTACAATGATGGACAATTAAGTTGATTGTAAATAGGATGAGGAAAATGTAATTCTGACCAATGATTAGAGCACTCTTCCCAAATCTGATGTCTTCCAGATATGGCAAACTAATCTCTTATAAGCCTCGATGACTGGAATCAAGGTTTGCCAGGGATAAAATTAAAGCAGAAGTCTAACATATCTGAATAACAACAGTTGGGGAAAGCTGGCCCAGACAGAGAGAGAAAAAGGGAGACATACAGTGAGGACAAATAAAAGCGTACTGTACCGTGACAGGTATTGTGGATACAAAACAAAGCATGTGCAATAGATAGTAATTATTTGGATCCCTATTTACAAAGATGGTACAGTAAGACCCCCATATCTGCTGCATATTGGTTCGGGTGGGGGAGGACGTGGATACTGAAAACCATGGATAATAGTGAATACCATTGAAAATAATGGGACTTCTGGTTTAAAATACCATAGAGTTGCCTTGGGGGACCTAGAAAATAGCTAGAGATGAAACATTTTCTAGGACGACTCTAGAATAGGTGTGCTGTTTTGTGTCCCATGGATAATTTGAATCAGTGGATAATGATTCAGTGGATACAGGGGTCCTACTGTAATCTACATTTGCAGATAAGTTTCTTTGTAGAAATAGTGTTAGGTTTTATATACCTCTCGCCTATTATTGTTATCTTTTCACTTTGGGGTGAAAAGGTTTTTGTAGTCTTCCATGACTATAATTCATCAAGATAATCTCTTTCTCAATGCAATAATCTAGCTCTCTGTTTTAGGACTAAGGCTGGTAAGTCTTCAATTTGCTCTGGAGCATAGTCATCAGTTAAAATGAGTGGATAAAAATGTATCATATGGAAGACCACAAATTATCAAAATGTTTCTCTGCAAAAAGTGCAGGAACAAACAGTCAATAAACCCTTGAGCTGATATCACTGCATGATAGAGATCCACGGATGTGGTTTCTTGAAGTTATTTTTTTAAAAGTACAACATGGAATAACAGTGGCCAAAATGCAAATTAAAATCTGAATTCTAAGATATAGAAAGAAACCCAATCTGTTTTGGCAGTGGCACAGTCCTCCACATAGCATGCTTTCCATATTTCTAGTGAACAGGGAAAAAATGCACTGCAATCCAACACATCTCTACTTAGAAGGCCATAGGAAATGTAGAAAGCTGCCTTACAGAAAGTCAGATCATTGCTCTATCTGGTCCAGCATTTTTTTTAACATTGAATGATGGTGGCTCTCCAGTGTTTCAGGCAGGAGCATTCCCCAGCCCTAACTGGAAATGCCAGGGATTGAATCCTGAACCTTCTGCCTGCAAAGCATGTCCTGCTCTCTCCATTACTGTGCTATGACTCCTTCCCAAAGTAAATTCTTACTGCCTTAAGTGGGACTGAGTCCCAGGTAAGTAGACATAGGGTTGCAGTCTTAATTCATCTGCTAGACACAAGGAATCACACACAGATTTGTAAATTTCATGATACTGTAGGGTTGTCAGAAAGCACACACATTTTAATACTGAAGTTTACTTGCATAGGAGTAAGTGTTATGGTTGATTGCCTTTCATCCTACTCTCCATATTACATCTGATGGGAATGCTGGACAGCAGGGGCTCAGGCTTGAGCTTTGGTGAAACCTGCAGTGAGGCCATTGAGAATAGCTCTTCAAAGCCTTTTTGATGATTTCATAAGAGAGCTCCTTTGGTGGATCTCAGAGATCTGAACATCCCTCTTACAAGGACTGACAGATCTGTGACGTCAAAGGCTTTCACAGCTGGCATCCATAGATTTTCCTTGGTTTTTTTCTGGGATGTGAGGCTGTGTTCTGGAAGAGTTTACTTCTGATGTTTTGCCTGCATCTGTGGCTGGCATCTTCAGAGAATAGTTGGGTAGGAGTGTATGTGCAGTTTATATACTATGAACCCCTGTTGGATTGGTCTGTAGATTTTTGGAGGTTGTGTTTCAATGTACAGACCAACCAAGAAAATCCAAGAAATGCTATGCTTAGCGAAAGACAAAAGAGACCCTCTCACAGCTGCAGGAGTTTACCGCATACCATGCAGCTGTTGACAAGTTTACATAGGGACCCCTAAACACAGTAGGCAAACACGAATTAAGGAACCTAAGAGACACTGCAGACTGGGCCAGCCAGAAAAATCAGCAGTAGCAGAACATGTTATAAACCAACTTGGACACAAAATGTTATTTAAAAACACAGAAATTCTGGATCAGGCCAACAACTATCATGTCAGAATGCACAGAGAAGCTATTGAAATCCACAACCACCTGGACAACTTCAACAGGAAAGAAGAAACCCTAAAAGTAAATAAAATTTGGCTGCCAGTTTTGAAAAACAATAAAATCAAAACTCAACACTTACAAAGGAATTCCCCCCCAGGGACAGGGGGATTTCCAGCAGATAAGGGCCCATCAATCAACCATTAGCCAAACAGACATTAATCCTCCTTGCATTTCTATACCCAGAAACTAACCATTCAAATACACAAATTTACATATATTCCCCAACAGGGGTTCACAGTATATAAACGCCCCACACACTCTTACCCAACCATTCTCTGAAGATGCCAGCCACAGATGCAAGTGAAACGTCAGAAGTAAACACGGCCTCACAGCCTGGAAAAAAACCAAGGAAAATCTACTGACAGATCTGTTTCACTTTCTCCCACATTCATTAAAAAAAACAAAACAAACTCTTAAGTTCTTTCTGCTACCTTTAGGAACCAAAATGCAAAGTTTGCTAATAAACCTAATATATTTCTCACCACTGTACACTGGCCAGATTCAAGAGGTACGGCTATTGCTGGCATGGATAGGGCCATGTTACACAAGACTGACATAGAAATGTTAAACCTGGGGAGGAAAAAGAGGTAGCAACCTTGTTTCAGAACCATAATCATAACATGCAAGTGTTCAAAGCCAAGTGTTTAAGAACTCACCACTTAAAATCTCTCACAGGTGGGAGTGAAGTGGAAACCCTTGAACCCCAATTAGAATCTGAATGGACCTCTTTCACCCTATGTGGCTGCTGACAGGAGGGAGGGCATCTAGCCAGGAGACATTACTTGGTTACACAGAAGCAACTAAGTTATTTGGTTTTTAACACAACAAAAGAATGGCAGTCTTTACCCCCAACCCACCCACACTTCCTCAGCATTATACCCTCCTCCCCTACCTTTACTTAAGTGCATAACTGTAACTAGGAGCCAATCTGTATCCATTCAGCCACACATATCCATGTAGAAATACAGATAAAAAGAATATACAATAGACAGCAAAACTGAGAGGGTTGGAAGAGAAGGGAAGGGCAATTGCTCCCAACTTAAATAGTTGCTTGCTGAACTATGTTTACCATCAAACAGTTCCAAAGATTGTGGAACCCCACATTCAGACAATTTTGCACATTAAATAGCATTATTCTCTGTTAAATGTCACCTTTCTGTTTTATTGCTAGGTCTATGAGAGCCTCTGTCCAGGGCTCTATATGTGGTATAGTAGAAGAGTTCTAGTCCTCTGGAAGACAATACACTTGGCCTCCCTGACTGCTCATAGACTCCAGAATCTCTGTCCATTTCCAGTGCTCCATCTCACTAGTAAATATCCCAAAAGTAAATTACATCTGGAGAAGTCCAAGCAATGTTATGCTTCATGACATCTTGCCAGAAGGAAACAAAACAAAACAAAACAAAAACCCTAAGATGTTCCCAAGTGACTCTTCAGTACTGCAAGACAAATGCCCCATTTATGATTAGAATGGATAGCCTTTTAGCAGACTTATCTGTCCATTATGACTTCCTGGTGGTCTAGACAGGATTCCATTAGAAAATGAACATTTCAATTCCCAGCAGAATCACTAAATCCAGCTAGTGAACAACCATGTTGACAAACCTTTGACAGAGGCTGGGTAATGGTTATTTCGATGTGATGGCTAATCTCTAAAGACCCCAGTCAGAGTTGACATTTGCAGTTCACTTACCAGTACAATACACTTTAAAAAGCAATGAAACCAATATGTAGATCTGTTACATATGAGTTTGTGCCATGTATGGATTATAATTCGTTCCCAGTTCTTAGCCAGCATTTGGTTGTTGTTGATTTTTTTTTTTAAATTATGTATGACTGATTCTAGATAACAGGCACCATTCAAATAAGGGGAGCAGCTCAAGGTACAAAATAGCATGAAGAAATACATATGGTAAGTAACATCATACTGTTAAAATAAAAAGGAGGAAGGAAGGGATGAAAAAAAGGTAGCAGCACCTTTAAGACTGAGATTTTCAGATGCTCTAAAAAAAACCCTGCAGAGGTCAGGAGGAGGACAGTGCTGTCCAGCTTCCAGCTATTGATTTCAAACACCCCTCCTCTCGTCCTTCCTCCATGCTTCCTCCATGCTGGAGGGATGAGAAAGGCACCACTCTTCATGGACAGAAGTTTCTGTAAATGAAAAGCAATGCCTTTGTTGTCCCTCCAGCATGGAGGAAGCATGAACGAAGGACGGGAGGAGGATGGTGTTGTGCGAAATCGATCACTGGAAGTGGGATAGCACCGTCCTCCTCCCAACCTCTGTGGGTTTTTTTTTTTTTTTAGAGTGTCTGAAAAAGTCCTAACTGGTTCTTATTTTAGCATGAGCTTTTGTGGATATAAACTGACTTCTTCAGATGCAGTACAGAGTGATATTAAAGCCTTAGGCTATGAAGCATATTTCTACAGTTGTGGGAGTGGGATAGTGGCTATTGGTTATGTCAGGGGATGATAGGACATTCAATCCTTGGCAGAAGCCAAAAACTGTCTCAGACGACTTGGTACCAACCCTTTCCCAAAAATATTCACACACAGAGTGTTTGGCGTCCAGAAAACAGGAGGTGCTTTTATCTTCAGCAGTTGCAGATAGTCACAGTATATACAATTGTCAGTCAAAGTGCTACGCTAGGCACCACAGAATCACAGGAAGGGAATGATCCCTGTTCTAGCCCACTTATATACACATCAGTTCAGCATTGGCTTATTCAAGCACATGGTTACATTGCATCGGATTTCATATTACATGTCCTTGCCCTCTAGTAACCCTTCTTCTCATGCAGCTGTGGCATGATTGGACATGACTGGCAGTTCATGGAGTCATGGAGTCAGTCATCATGACGCAGCATGATTTCTGCCGTTGTTTGGCCATTTTAAAACTGTGGTTCAGCCACCAACTCCTGACAGGTTATACCATATGTATAACAGATAGTTAATATGTGTTATATAGATAGTTAGTATATTTGTATAACAGATAGTATGTCAGAGGCAGCAGCCTTAGCACATCTAGGGCTCAGTCAGACAGGATAATTAATTGAGGAAAATAGTGCAGCAGTGTTCACTTTTAATTGAATTGTGGGGAAATGTCCCCACAATTCATTCTCAAGATCATTGGCATGGGAAGCCATCTGAGTTTGCAGTTCACACGGAGCATGCCCACAAGAAAAGATGGTAGCTGTGAGTGAATTGCCTGCCTTATCATATCCCAAAAAGCTCCCTTCTTTTTGTGGAAGAACAATCTTCTGCTTAAAAACATTTTTTTTTTTTGGTCCTGCCACTCGAAAATAGCACTCGATCGTGTTCCTGAAAAACAACAATGGCAGCTCCGGCTGCTTTGTTGCCAGCTAGCCTGCCCCTGCACACATCCCACCAATCACATCTTTATTTCCTGAATGTGCTCCAATTTGAATTGGTTGTTCAGATGGGCTGTTATGCACATTTTCATGTACTTTTTAAAAAAGATTGTGAGAAACCGTGAAAGCTGTAATCACAAACTACTTGGAGTTTTCAGCCCCCGCTTCCCAATGTGGCAAATTCCAGCAGGAGCTCATCTGGACAAAAGGTATTCTGACAGCATTGTTTGAGGATTGTTTTTGTCATCTAAACAAGCCCCTATACTCACTAGTTGCTAGTTTGCATATCTCTGTAACAGTAGTTATAACATGCATTCAGACCATTTGCTGTTTGTTGATCTGAGCTACACTCTCTTTCTGCATCAGTTAGTCTACAGCTTGTATTTGTTCATGCTCCATTTTGTACTCTGCAGATGTCTCTCTGTCCTCATGTTTAAAGAGCTGTTACAGAACCTCTCACAATGAGATGTGATTAAGCATTCAGTATTCATAAATAAACCTACTTCATATGTTTTTACAAAGATTATTGAGCCTTATTTATTTCTCTGCTAGGCTCTATGGGTATGGGATACTGGTGTGGGACTGGTTGTTGCTCACCTTGTGCTTGTGAATACTAATTACTTGCTTGTGAGATCCACTAGTATCTCTCACGTTCCCCAATGTGTATCCCCTGATAATTAATTCCACTTCACTAATATCAATGGGAGGGAACTTTTTTAAGGACTGAAAGAATGAAGATACATCCACACTCTACCTCCTGCCCTGGTCAGAATCGTAACATAGGAAATGGAATTAGCTGCACCATGGGTTCTTTACCTGCATAAAAGTTCTGTCCAGTGATTAGCAGGAAAGCAAGGAAATGGTTATGTACTGATAGGTGCTGATACTTCCTTGGTATGGTATATGTATTGACAGGTCAATACACATTTGTTCACAATGTCCTAATGACATGGTTAAGATGTTTGCTTCCACTGAAATGAATGACTCTTTCTAGTATTTCCCTATGTAGATCCCCGAGAGAAGCCCTTATGGAGGCGGAAGAAACATCTAATTGTGTTTGTAGGCCTATTTGCTGAATAGAAAGTAGAATCTGAGCTCAGATTTCCTAGAGTGAGTGTTCAGACATGTTTCTTGTGGACCACTTGATGCCTGTTGTTACTGCTGACCAAAAAACCCCACATTAAATAACTGCTTTCTAAAAGCTGGAAGGAGAAAAAAAAAAAGGGATGACATGATCACCTGCCTTGTTTCTGACAGCAATCCTTCTTTCTTCTCTCTCTCTCTCTTTTGCCATCTCCAGTGAAACTGGGGAGGGCAGATCCTATTGGTGATACTGCTATGCCACTGCTCCACTTTCAGGCTGATCAGACCCTCAGAAACCATAGCATATAGGAACAGTTTTGGCACATGGTATCCTTTAACAGCTGCCAGCATCCCACTGCCATCCACTGATGCCTGCCCTCAGCCCTCCAATCAGCAAGAATGGCTGGATCTGCTGCCATTTTAATCTCCCACATTAACACACCCCTCCATAACTGGGTCTGGAGGCTTCCATTTTGATTTTGCACAATACCCTGTAGAACTGCGTGAACTGATCTTGAAAATAATGTGGTACCCAGTGCCTGCTGGTGGACCTGCTGTGCATTTTAATCTGAACTTTAAAGGAATTATGCAAGGTACTGAGCCTGTTGGGGGGGGTAGGTTTCAGCACCTTGGCTAGCTTCTTTGAAGCTCTTTGAATTTAAGAGTAAAATCTTGACATGGAAGCCATCAGCTATCACAGAATTTAGTCACACCAAAATGTGAGTGGTAGGTTCACATGGGTTAATCAGAGGACTGGCTGACAATTGTCAGTTGAACTTTCCAGTTATGTGAAAGACCAGCCCTCACATAGAGCACATTGTAGCAATCTGGATGGGATACCATCATGATAGGAAAGGTGATATGAGCTCAGCTGATTCACAGATGAAGGTTACAGTTGCCTCACCATCCAAAGCTGGTATGGGATGTCCTTACCTTGGCTTACCACCAACTGATATTCCAGGAGTTAGAGGATAGTAAGGGATACCTCCAGAACTAGAAAAATCATAACCATGGGAATCAAAGGCTTGATAACTACCAGACCTCCTGTCCTGCCGGGAATGAGAATGCTCATTAAAAGAAGAGGTGTCCTCTTTTTCAAAGCTCCTTCATATTAAAGTTCCTGGCATGCTGTAAACCAGACCATCTGCGAAAAAATATTTAATAAGTTCCTTTCTCCAATGTACAAGCATACAACAGGAAGGGAAATTGTCATATGCCAAGACAATCAGAAAGAAGAAAGCTCAGTAAAAATAGTAAAAGTAGTAGTAGTGGTAGTAGGCTTCATAGTCTACCAGATGTTATGGACTGAAATTTTGGACCATCAATGATTCAAATTACATCTAAGATTCAAGGAATTCATGAGGTATCATTGAATAATGTAGCATGTTCCAAATAGTTTCACTTTTTGTAATTGTGCTATTGTGCGACCATCTATAATAACTTCATTCAGAAGTTTTGCCAGTCTGGAATTGCTCCTGTAGCACCTATCACCATTGTTTTCATTTCCCAGAAGCCCACCATGGGATGACCTTTCCACAGTGGGATTGCCAAGAGACAAGTGGATATGCTGATGGTCACATTGCTACTGGTAGGGTTTTCCAAGTCAGGCTTTTGACAAAATCTCCCCCAAAATCCACTAAATATGATACAAAAACCAAAATCAAATTCCATACCAAATCACCAGGTATCACCAGGATTAGCATGGATCATGTCAGATGTTGGAGCTCCCAGACATGAGATGAAAAGTGGGCTACAAGGCTCAGTATCATCAGCTAGGCAACCTAGCAGAAGCCAATGGAACAGGCACTTTGAAACCAATGGAAAACAAATACACCAGAAATGGACAATAGCATACAATTGATGAATATTAAGGTGATGATGATTGATGATAATGATTTTTGACAGGATGGCCAATGGCCCAGCTGGCTGGAGGGTTCTGGGAAGGGGAACGCAGAAACATCATCAGTTTTACAAGCATTGAGAAAAATGTCCCAAACTGAAGTGGTACAATCCATTCTTCATGACACCTTGGTAATAACTTTGTGTGCTCTCTCCCCCCCACACAAACACCCTCTCTCTTTCTCTCTCTCTCTTTCTCTCTCTCTCTCTCTCCCTCTCTCTCTGAAGCATGGAGGTTCATAATCATGATACTGTGATGGGTCCGGAGTAGTGTATACTTGGCAATGTTGCCACATCTGGGTTCAATTAGAATTTCCACCCACAAAGCAGTCAGAGTTACTTGAAAACAAAAATGAATAAATTGTTGCTTCTGCTAAACAAGCCACATATGTTTTTGTGGTATTGTGAAGGAAAAAAAGACCACCTGTCCCAAGGAATAAAGAAAGTGGCACCTTCGTATAAGCTGTTAACCACATCCACACAATTGGTGGAAAATGCAATGCACTGCTTTTATATGTAATTTCCTTTCCCCCCCCCTCAAAAAAAAAATCTCCTTCTTCATAATTACTCTTATTATGTAGGTGGGCAGTCTCTTAATATAGATAAAGACCTTTGCAGCTGCTCTCCTCACAGGCCTCGTGTTTAATATGCACTTTGTAATTAGCTTGGATGTAAAGCCCCATTTCTGCAGTCAGCCCGCTTTCTGTCAGATCATTTTTAATCTGAGCTGCGTTCAGCTGCGAAGGACTGATAAGCATTTTGGAAATCTCTGTCCATGACAAACAGGACTTTAATCTCCTCTTTTAGTTTTCTCGTTCGCTCATTACATAAAATTCAGCTTTTTAGAAGAAGAAGAAGAAGAAGAAGACACCCTTCATGCATTCCAAATGTCCTTCTTCAATGTTGTACCATTTTCTTTTCATCTTTTTAAAAAGTGCTCATCTCAGTCCTTGGGCTCATAAGTCTCAGTTGCTATGATATGCTTTGTAGTGGCTTCACCCTAAATATTCCCTTCCAAAAATTCATGTCATGCTGACTGTAAACTGGCTGCTGTTCTTTTCTGAAATGGAAGGAGGGTGTTGTTCGTTTCTTGAGGTGCAAATTCACTTTCTGAGAACAATCACAATTAAGTAAAGCAAAATGGTATTTCTCAGTGCTAAGCCTGTTGACAGCTGTTTGATAATGCTTGTTCATTTAAGGCTTAACCCAATTATTGCCACTCTGTGTTTTTTTTCCCTCCTCAAGTATTAACCTCTCAATGCCTGTAAGAGAACACTGATTCTCTAGAGAAAATCAGTGTTCCTAGGAGTGACAAATTGATTTCTACAATAATGTATGAAATTTTATTTTCATCACACCCTGGGCTGTCACTATTATAGCAGATGGAAATAGTCACTGGGGGAGGGGATGAGAAGTAAAACAGCAGCTGCATCATGCTGCTAAATATCAACTAGAAAATATAAGAAAAATACATTTCTATCTTCTGTCAAGAATCAAACCCACAAAAGTAAAAGAATACTTCCTAATAATGTGAAAACTTTTTAAATGAAATAATAAATGTTTATTAGACATGAATCAAATATTGCAGAGAGGAGGGAGGAATCCCTTGTTTTTACCTAGGTAGCAAAGATGGGACATTTTTAACTGCTTTTGTAAAATGAAAGGGCTAGAGGAACACATAAAACCTGCCCTTATTCTTATTCCAACCAAAATAGCAGGAACAAATCTGATTTAATTGAGGCTTTGGTATAAAAGCAACTGACCAAAATGTAGATTGGAGCAGCCAGACCCTTCCTTATTCTTACTTGTGCCATTTCTTCAAGCCACAATGCAACTTTTTACATAAACTCAAGTATTTCATAGATATAAGATGCTCAACATAATGGCATCTACAGAGCAACCAAGCTTACCCCAATACTACTCCCTGAGTTCCAGGGCCTCTAACTTTAGCATAAACTTACGGCAAAGTCTCTCTCTCTGGCTTTTCTTTGCAAATGAAGATTCAGGAAGGACCCATCCCATGCTTTCTGCAAGCGCGCTGATGACTGAAAAGGCCAATCCAAGATAAACAAGCCCAGTTGCAGAAAGCACAGCTTTCTGGGTGATGTTTTCGGGTTGTGATTCTTTCTGTGTTGTCGTTTCTCTTCAAGACTTGTTCAGCGTGAGCTCTCAAATAAGGCTGCAGCATTGTGGATAGTGCGTCTCCATGCCTCCCGAGTGAGGCCATTGTTGGTGATCAATTTGGCTGAGCCTGAGATGTTGTTTCAGGGATACCTTGTATCACTTTTTTGGAGTGCCCCTCTTACACTGACCCGTGGCGAGTTCACCATAGAGTACTATTTTTGGGAGGCAATGGTCCTCCATCCTAGAAATGTGCCCTGCCCAGTGCAGCTGTGTTCTCAATATCATGGCCTCAATGCTGGTGATCCCTGCTTGCAGCAAAGTAAACAATACACATTTACCCAGCATGCAGCAGCAGGACTTGATAACACTTAACCTTATTGCATTTCTTTTAACTTTATCACATACTGTTATAGTGCTATTATTCCACTTTAACTTCTCTGGCTGCCTCCTATGGAATTCTGGGGTTTGTAGTTTAATGAGTTCTAAGAGCTCTCTGGCTGAGAATTCTAAACGCCCCTCCCTAAACTGCAAATCCCAGGATTCCACAGGAAGCAGTCATAACAGTTAAAGTGGAATAATAGCACTATAACAGTGTAGTGTGATAATCTCCTTTGTGTTGTTCAACTGCTAAAATTAAGGAAGAGGAGGACTTGTTAGGCATTCACAAAGCAGTAGACAACTTGGTGTCCTTCAAATGTTTGGGCCTGTGATCCATAATATCATGGACCATTGGCTGGGGCTGAGGGAAATAGTGGTCCAAAACATCTCAAAAGCCTATTCCTGTGTTATGGGCTAAAGCCCTGGAGTGGGTTCAGGCCTGACCCATTCATGACCAACTGAATTCTAACTGGTTTCAATGGTTGGGTTGTCTTCTGCCTTGTTGGTGGGATTTTACCTGGATTTTAGGCATGTCACATGGTGTGTGTCATGCAGCCAAGAATCCAAGTTTGCATTTAGAAAAAAGGAAAGAAAGAAAGAACACCTCTAGAACTGTATGACCAGAGTTACAGGGCAAAATGGGCAGTCACTATACTGTAGAATTGTTTTGTGAGAAGTAAGCCTGCCCTAGCCTTTGAGTGTGCTTGGCCAATGAGTGAAATCTTAATCTATGCTTGGTGTTTGTGACCTGTCTTCTTTTAGTTTCAATGTCCAGTTCTCTGGGTCAATGGTCCAAGTCTAGAGAAAAGTCTGTCTGTTGGAGGAAAGTCTAGCTGAATTCTCTTTTGCAGAGCTCCTTGCAAGGACTATACAGAAAGCAATAGAGCCATTGGAGTAAAGATGGAGTGATGCAATAAAGCAAGGTAAAAGCTGCAGTACAATGATCAGTATTTAAAGTTCCATGGACCCCTTTGCTTTTCATGACTTCATGGATGTAAACATTATTCATTTCTGCGAGATGCCCAGAAAAAGATGATCAAGATCCATATTATGAAAGGTAGTTAGTTTTCTCCCACTGCTTGATGTGGAAGGAAAAAAAACCCATCTTCTCTGCACCCCACTGTGCTTCTCCCCCATTGCAGCTCCTGCTACCAGCTAACCCTACTCAGTTTGTCTCCCTCTCCTCCTGTTCCTTGTCTTGCCACAGCAGTGGCACCACTGCCTTTACCTGATGCTTACTTCACCTGTGTTTAAAACAGCACTGACAGCTTTGTGCAACTGCTGTTTCTTTAGAAGGCATGCAGGTAGTAGTATTAAGTGAGGTGAGGATCAGAACAGAGTGTTGGAGATGCATCTGTGGTTATAAGTGAGGGAACCATGGCAGAGGTGCAAGGTGACGTCAGGTGAAGGAAAAGAGGGAAGGTAGGAAGTGCAAGAGGTGACTGAAAACAGCAAGACAGTTGTGGCAACAAGAGGTAGGGTGTAAAGGAGGGGAAGACAGTATGGGTGGGTGAAATGGGCAAGTGGTGGAGTGCAAAAGTGAGGGGGGGAGGCATTATGAATGTGTGACGGGAGACAAGGAAGGGAAAGAATTGGTAGGGTGGACTAAGGGAGGAAGCCATTTTGAAGCCACGAGACAAAGCAAGAGGGTGGGAAGAGGGAAAGAGACGATGAGGTGCTGTGGGATGGTGCAAGAAAGAAGATATACGAGCAGAAAGTAAGACAAAGTGCAAGGGCGGGAGATTTGTAACCTTCCCTTTCTTTCCACTGAATTTTCTCTTGGGAATCAGATGGCCATTATTCTCAGGGGCTTACTGTGATATTTTCATGCACCTGTATTTTTCAAAAAGTGATCTAAAGAAAATAGCATTAAAAGTGCCTGTCCATGACAAAATGACGATGATAATGATGAACACGATGATAATATAATTCCTAGTAAAATAGATCTGCCAAGAGGCTGAAAGGTAGTGTCATGACCAAACAATTTTTTCTGTTCCAAGTCCAGCACACTGCTTTGTACTAGTTCTCTCTAGTTACTACTGAAAATGAAACTAAGGCTGTATTATAGTGCTCTTTTTTTAAAGCAACTATTAGTTTTGAATATGCCAAGTTATTTTGCATACTAATATGTGCCTAATGATAATAAGTTGCATAATATGTTAATGAGATGAATACATTTGAGAGACTGGAATATGGCAACCCTATGAAATGGATCTACTGCATTTATGACTAATTAATTTGTATCCAGCCAATAATAATTTATGTCAAATTGATCTGCTTAATGGACTATGGCAAGGGTGGGCAATTTGGGTGGGTCCAAAGGCCAGTTTAGCTCTATTGAGAACCTGCTGCAGGAAACACAAGCTCAGTCACCACACTGTTGAAATATAGTGGCAAATCATACTATCATATTTTGATAGCAAACAGGAAAAGGCTGTTAAAACAAGCAGGAAATGGTTGTTTTAATTGGGTTTTCCAGGTTTGCTGCTGAGTTTTGGCAGCAAAACCACCTAAAGCCTTTAAAGCAATCATTGTCTGCTTCCTTTAATGCCTTTTGGCAATTTACTGAAAAAAAAATGGTAGCAGGTTTTGGAAACAGGTTGTGCAGGGACACACAGCCCATGGACTTTGAGTTGCCCACCTTGCATATGGTATTGATGGGGTAGACAGTCTTCAACATATTTTTGACATGAAACCCAAATGTGTTGAGTAAGTTTTACTGGTCATTTCTTGTGTTTCCAGCTATGGATTGAAAATTCTGAAGCAACAACAAATAACCAGTGTTAATTAATCATAATGGGATCCAGGCTCTAGCATTATACTCAGAGAAGACATAGCCTTTATGTTGCAAGACAACATTAAAAGATTCAGCATTTCTCCACAGGCAGTACATTTTACAACATCAGGCTGTATTTCCCCTGTAAAATATTTTCAGAAATCACCATAACAAGCGTTATTGACAGTAATATACATATTCACTAGCTAATAGGGTCTACAGGTTCTCCTGGGATGCATTGCACGTTTCAGGCTGCACAAGGTTTAGAAATCAAGTTTTGAGGATACATGAGCTTGCCAGTTAATAACTGTAATCTGATAGCTCAGTGGTGAGTAATGATAAAATTCCTTTTTTAAATCCTGAAGAGGAAACTCAATAAAAGCAACTAGGAGTAAAATATGTAGAATGCTTATGAACATAAGAAGAAGCCATTTGGAGAGGCCACATTAGTAAATATCAAAACACACACTGGCCAGTCACATATAAGCCATAGCCTAGCAGATATCTTCAGACATGTAACACAGTTTGTAAGCCACACCCTTTCTGAGCTACTGAAGACCACACCCCTTTGCCGGCCTGTCCCCCTTCTTCTCTCAAGGTGTTGGAACAAGCAGTGGGCTCTGCCATGGGACATGGAACAGTAATACCTAATATACCTAAGTTAGATACATGCTCTTCTGAATTATTGCAACAGTATGGATGGGGTTGTAATTGCACAATTACGATGAGACATTAGTGGGAATGGGTTCCCACTATCACATGATGTTGTTCCACACCTGTGGCCAGTCTGTGCTCCAGCTGTAAATAACTCTCTCTCTCTCTCTCTCTCTCTCTCTGGATTTTCTTTGCAAACAAAGATTCAGGAAGGACTCATCCCGTGCTTTCTGCAAGCGCGCTGATGACTAAAAAGGCCAATCCGAGATAAACAAGTCCAGTTGCCGAAAGCACAGCAGAAGGTCTCCTTGGGTGATGTTTCCAGGTTGTGATTCTTTCTGCTTTGTCGTTTCTCTTCAAGACTTGTTCGGCATGAGTTCTCAAATAAGGCTGCAGCATTGTGGATAGTGTGTCTCCATGCCTTCCGATGTGAGGCCATGGCGGACCATTGTTGGTGATCAATTTGGCTGAGCCCGAGATGTTGTTTCAGGGAGTCCTTGTATCGCTTTTTTTGGAGTACCCCTCTTACGCTAAACCATGGCGAGGTCACGGTAGAGTACTATTTTGGGGAGGCGATGGTCCTCCATCCTAGAAACATGGCCTGCCCAGCACAGCTGTGTTCTCAATATCATGGCCTCAATGCTGGTGATCCCTGCTTGCTCAAAGACAGCAACATTCGTCACATAGTCAGTCCAGTGTATTTTTAGGATTGTGCGTATACAGCGCTGATTAAAGGGTTCAAGGAGTCGTAAGTGGTGGCGATGGGCAATCCTGTTTTCCCCGTTCCTGTTGCCACTGAGAAAACCTCTGGGTGACAACATGAAGATGATCAACAGGATGCTCTTTTTTAATGAAATTTCCTGTTTTGCTGGCAAGTTTATGTTTGCTTCAGTGCTTGTCTATATATTTCATTTGTTTTTAAAAATGTTTTCGGTGTTTTCACATGGACTCGCATTTTTTCATGAGAACTGCTGAAATCTTGTGCCCCGGCTAACATGGAAGAAGTAAATGGACATTACAGCGTTATTATAAGGCAATGCAAAGATAAGTGCTACTATAGCAGGACCTTTAATCCTGTTCCTAAAACACTAGCAGTGGACGTTTGACAGTTTCAGTTCTAATGCCAAAATGTTTCTGGTTTCCTCAGTCTTGCAAATACAGAATTTTTAGATGCCAGTCTGAAAATATCCTAAATTTCAATTTATGGCTGATTTCCCAAACCACACAGAGCAGCTAAATTTTACAGTACATAAGGTCAGTGCAATTTTGATGTAAAATTCTTACATGCACATTCACTAGTATACTGCAGTGGCTCTCAGCCTCAGAGGAAGGCCAATGTAATGGGCTCTGCAGCAGCTGCTAGGCCTTGGCCCTTGTACTATGATGCCGTGGGCTGTGGCTAGGCCTGTATCTCTGTATGCTATTAATATCCATTTATAAACCTCAACGTTTCTTAAGAAGCTGACACCTTGTTTAGTGATGAATCAGCTTTTAATAAGAACTTTGCCAAATTTGAAAAAAAATCCTCACAAACTTCATGGAAAGGATTTAGGGTTTTGGTTTGGTGTTAAAATGATAGTCCTCTCCATTGACACCCCCTTGTCATGGGAGAGAGGCTTGCGTACCCTAATGATGTTTTGAGCTATGCTGGCGGTGGCATGCCAGACTCCCGTAGGTCTCCCATGCCAGACAGGTAAAAACCGAAGAGTCTGACAAAAGTGTCAAAGGGCAGGATGGGCTCTCTAGCCTTATGGCAACCAACCTAGGAGAAGGAAAACTCTAAATCCCAAACCCAGGCAGATGGTGCTCGTCCAACCCCGTAAGGTCAACCATCTAAGAGAAGGAAACTCTAATCAAACCTATGACCCGAGGACCTCGCTGCTACGTCTGTTCTTGCAAGGCCACAGCAGATGAACCTTTGGTTTAAAGGGTGAGGCCAGTTCTGTGCACACTGCACTCCACCAGAAAAATCCAGGTTCGAAGGACAAATCCAGTTCGAAGGACAAATCCAGGCTCGAAGGACAAATCCAGTTCAAAAAAAGCCCTGTAGCGATAGGCGAGGGACGAAACGGCAGGTGTAAAGATACACTGGAAGCTGCAGACCCAACCCTGCATGCAGGTGGTTCAGGACTTTGGTTGCTCGAGCCTGACCCGGGAGATGACAGTCTTGTTCGGCAGCATCCTGAACGACCAAGCAGCCTTTTTTAAGGAGAGCACTGCTTGCTCTATATGGAGAGGGGCCTAGAAAAGGTGGCCTAATGAAAGCTCATCCCCATCTACCTGGTTGCCTAGCCGCAGCCAATGGGCATCTTCTGATGTGGTCAAACCAAGGCAAAGAAACCAAGGCACACACCGGCCTCCAAAGGTGTAAATAAACTGACACTTGCATGTTGGAACATCAGAACCATGCGAGACTGCAGATAGTGGATGGCCTGAGCATCGTTCTGACCTAATAGCCCATGAACTATCACGACTTAATATTGACATCTCTGTTCTTAGTGAAGTTCGTCTCCATGAGGAAGGCAGCCTTAAAGAACACGGTGCCGGCTACACACTTTACTGGTCTGGCAAACCCAAAATCGAAAAACATCTTTCATGAGTAGGCTTTATGATTAAAAACTCCATTGACTCCAAACTCAAAACCTTGCCAACATGACACTTTGATTACATTATTTCCTTACACCTCCCACATGTTCTTCTCTTTAGTATATATGCCCCAACTACACAGACCTACTCCAACTCATACAAAAAGTCCCTGTAGAAGATAAAATTATTATCCATGGTGACTTCAATGCCAGAGTAGGAAAGAACTCCGGAGCCTGGAAAGGTGTCCTAGGCAAGCATGGTGTTGGAAATTGCAATGATAAAGGATCCCTCCTGCTAGAGCTCTGTGCAGAACAACAGCTGACTATTACAAACACAATCTTTCAGCAGAAAGATAGTTTGAAGACAACCTGGATGCATCCCCAATCCAAACATTGGCACCTCATTGACTATGTTCTAGTCCACCAGAGAAACATTTGCGATGTCCGTCATACTCGAGTGATGCCGAGTGCAGAATGCCAAACAGATCATCGCCTCGTCAGATGTAAACTAAATCTTCATCTTAAGTTCAAACCTAAGAGGGGTGGCATCTTAAAGAAGAGACTCCAAGTCAACAATCTTCAACAAGCTATCATGAGAGACAACTTCCAGGCAAATCTGCAAACAAAACTTGAAGACCATCCTACAGATCCTTCTCCCACAGTGCTTTGGCAGAATATCAAAAACAGTATCCTCCAATCTGCAGAAAATCCCTCAGGTTCTCCCACAAGAAAAATCAAGACTGGTTTGATGAAAACAACCAAGAGATCCAGGAGCTGTTGGCAAAGAAGATAATTGCTCACCAGGCATACCTCGCCCAGCCAACTTGCCATGTAAGAAAAGCAGCTTTCTGCCTCACATGTAGTAAACTTCAACAAAAACTCCGAGACATGCAGAACAAGTGGTGGATCAATATAGCAGAAAAGACACAACGCTATGCAGATCTTGGTGATCATGGAGGATTTTATAAAACTCTTAAAGCAGTGTTTGGACCTACTTATCAGGTCCAAAGCTCCTTATACAGTACAGATGGTCAAACATTAATTACTGATAAAGCCTCCATCCTGAATCGATGGGCTGAACATTTTCAAAGTCTCTTTAGTGCCAACCGAGTAGTCCAAGGCTCAGCTATCCAACATATGATACAAAACCTGATGAAAAATGAATTGGACATAGCTCCCACTTTGGAAGAGACCCTTAAGGCTGTACAGCAGATGAAAAACAGCAAGGCAGCTGGGATTGATGGAATCCCACCTGAAGTTTGGAAACACGGAGGTCATGCACTCCACGAAAAATTCCATGAACTCCTTGTGAATTGCTGGGAAAAAGGGGAACTGCCATCAGACCTCTGAGATGCAGTCATCATCACCCTGTACAAGAAAAAAAGGAGCAAAATCCAATTGCTCAAACTATCGAGGCATAACACTGCTCTCTATTGCAGGAAAAATCCTTGCAAGGATACTCCTGAACAGATTGCAGAAGAACTTCTCCCTGAAAGCCAATGTGGCTTCAGAGCCAATAAGAGTACTACAGATATGGTATTTGCCCTTAGACAACTGCAAGAAAAATGTAGGGAGCAGAACAAGGGTCTCTATATAACATCTGTCGACCTCACCAAAGCCTTCGACACTGTGAGTAGAAAAGGTCTGTGGCAGATCCTGGAAAGACTAGGATGTCCCCCCAAATTCCTTAAAATGATTATCTTGCTACATGAGGGCCAGTGTGGTCAAGTCAGATATGGCGATGCTCTTTCACAGAACTTTCTAATAACTAATGGAGTGAAGCAAGGTTGTGTTCTTGCTCCAACTTTATTTACAATCTTCTTCAGCATGATGCTCCAAAAGGCTACGGCAGAGCTTGAAGAAGACGACGGCATCTATATACATTACCGTATTGATGGTAGCTTGTTTAACTGAAGCCGTCTGAGGGCTTACACTAAGACTCTAAACTATCCAGTCTGTGAGCTGCTTTTAGCTGATGCTGCTGCCCTTGTTGCCCATACAGAAGTAGCTGTGCAGCGCCTAACATCCTGCTTCGCAAGAGCTGCAGAGCTGTTTGGGCTGGAAGTCAACCTGAAGAAAACAGAAGTTCTTTACCAGCCTGCACCACAGGACGAACACCACCATCCCCACATTGCCGTCAGCAAATCTATGCTCAAATCCGTTCAGCAGTTCAACTACCTGGGAAGCATCATCTACTCAGATGCCAAGATTGGCAAAGAGATTGATCACAGATTAGCAAAGGCATATAGCACATTTGGAAGACTTCACAAAAGAGTCTGGAGTAATAATCACCTGAATCGAAGCACAAAAACCAGTGTGTATAGAGCCATTGTACTGTCTATTCTCCTTTATGATCTGAAACATGGGTCACCTATCGCCACCATTTACAACTCCTCAAACTGTATACGCACAATCCTAAATATACACTGGACTGACTATGTGACGAATGTTGCTGTCCTTGAGCAAGCAGGGATCACTAGCACTGAGGCCATGATACTGAGAACATAGCTGCACTGGGCAGGGCACGTTTCTAGGATGGAAGACCATTGCTTCCCAAAAATAGTACTCTACGGTGAACTCGCCACAGGTCATTGTAAGAGGGGCGCTCCAAAAAAATGATACTAGGACTCCCTGAAACAACATCTCGGGCTCGGCCAAATTGATCACCAACAATGGTCCGCCCTGGCCTCACATTGGGACGCATGGAGACACACTATTCACAATGCTGCAGCTTTATTTGAGAACTCACGCCGAACAAATCTTGAAGAGACACAACAACGCAGAAAGAATCACAACCCAGAAACATCACCCAAGGCGACCTTCTGCTGTGCTTTCTGCAACCAGACTTTTTTTTATCTCGGATTGGCCTTTTTAGTCATCAGCACGCTTGCAGAAAGCAGGGGGTGAGTCCTTCCTGAATCTTCATTTGCAAAGAAAAGCCAGAGAGAGAGAGAGAAAATGATAATGTAGGATGTAGTGAAACTGACAGAACCACAGACCCAGGCAGAAAGATTTCTGTGCTCATCTCTTAAAAGTCTGGCTTTGAATCCTTCTTTAGTCAACCATGTTTGTACTATTGAATTAAGATTGCTACTTCTTTCTTTTCTTTTCTTTTTCTTTTTCTTTTTCTTTTTCTTTTTTTTTTTTTTTTTGTGATCTCCTTCTCATCTTTAATAATACCTGCATGGAAGGAAGTTCAACAGGATCCTCTCCTTAGTGGTAATTGCAGCACTTATTGAATTCAGCCAGTGGAGACATACTAAATTTTTGTTTGGTTCATTTTCCATAATAATGTTGTAGTGTATTTCAAGTGAACTCCAGCTTATGGTAACACTATCCTAGGGCTTTCTTGGCCAGATTTATTCAGAGGAGGTTTGCCACTGTCTTCCTCTAGGGGTGAGAGAGTGTGACTTGCCCAAGGTCAGCCAGTGGGTTTCCATGGCTGAGTGGGGGTTCTAACCCAGAGTCCTAGTCCAACACTCAAACCACTGCACCACACTGGCTCATTTGCAGATTTCTTCATGAATTTGACAAACATTAGTTTTTTTTAAAAAAAAAATAAAGCATCAAATATGTGAGAAAACTAAACACAATTTCATCCACCACTAATCATGGTACTTATTTTAATTTTTCATTTTAATTTCTCTGGAAATAATATTGACCAGTATGGTGTGTGCTAAATGTTTCATCCATGTCCTGCTTGAGCTAGAGAATTTTCATTTTCGTTACTGTCCTTGACTTCAAAATGGAATGTTAAAGTCTCAGTCCCATACTTGTGAACAAGGAAATCCATTTGAAAGCGATGAGGTTTATTGCTGAGCAAACTTCTTAGTTTGGGACTAATATTCTTAAATCAGACTGCAAAGGAAAATCCCAAGATGTAAAACAGAGCCAGCATGGTGCAGTGGTTTGAGTGTTGGACAACAACTTTGGAAACCAGGGTTTGAATCCCTGCTCAGACATGGGAATCCACTAGGTGACCTTGGACAATTCACATGCTCTCAGCCTCAGAAGAAGGCAAAGGCAAACTCCGTCTGAACAAATCTTGCCAAGAAAATCCTGTGATAGGTTTGCCTTAGGGCCGCCGTAAGTCAGAAGTGACTTGAAGGCACACGACACACACACACACACACACACACACGCACAGAGAGATTGGATCTTGACTCAGCTAATTATTTCTGACTGAATGTTAGAAGGAACTTCATGGTGGTAAAAGCAATTTGACAATGAAATCAACTATGCAGAGCTGTGGTGGAGTCTCTTGTCTCTGGACATCTTCAAATAGAGGCCAGACAGCAATCTTCTGGGACTATAAGACCCCTTCCAACTCTATGGTACTATAATTATGTCAAAACATATTTATTTGGGCAATATCCTATGAGTTTCCTTCATTAATGATTGAAGAAACTATCTGGTCTGGCGCGGTGACTGGGATTTTTTTCCACAGCTGCTAGACCAGAGTGAAGCCTACTGCAATGGGCGGCTTTCCTCTCTCTCTCCCAGCCACAATCAGCATCAAATGTGACATTTGCTTCCGACTGGCTGCCTACTGAACCTTCTGGCCAATCAGAGCAAAGCAGCTTCACTCCAATTGGACAACGCAATGTCTTGCACGAAAACATGTGTGCAGCCCTCTGTGAGGAAGAAGGATGCCGCATGGCGCCCACCATGCTTTTGTGAGGAGGGGAATAGAAGACCCTTGCCAGACCGTAAAACGGCCACCAGGTAAGTCTGGCAGCTTCATTATATCAAATCATATTTATTTGGGCAATATCCTATGAATTTCCTTCATTAATGATTGAAGAAACCATCAGTTTTCCTCTCCAAAAGTTATAAATTGCCTCTATTGGCATCTATTGTATTCTGCTGGTGCACCACTGACTCTCAGGAGATTATCAGAGACAGCAAAAACCACATCAGAAGATCACTAGAACAGGAAGGGGCAACATTACCAGATGATATCATCCTCAAGCATCCTGGGGGTGTAGCGCGGGCATGAATAAGATGTCCCTTTTTATTGGTGGCTTGTTCCCATCAATACAAAAGGAAATCCTTGTCCGTGGCAGTGTTAGGCCCCAGGAACGTCTGAAGGATGCGGGTATCTGGTAAAGTCTCCCTTTCTGTTCTCCTAGCGATATTCTGACACAGTTGGGGACATGATTTTTTGGTGCATTTCCCTGAGTCTGATCATTTCCCCAGTGATGTTGATTTCTGTGGTTATATTAGCATATTTTTAACCTGCTGGGATCACAGTAACTCAAATGGGAGCCTATTCCTGGAGCATACATTCACAGAATACGTGCAGGGATTCCACATAGGAAATCAGTCCTATATCTCTCCTAGGAATGCTTTTCCTAAAATAACTTAACAAGAAATGGGAGCAGGAAGCAACACTTACATCAATCCCCTTCAGGAGTCCAAGTTTTTATATGGCCAAACAAAATAATTCCGATTTGGCTCATATCTTTAGGGACACTGAAACAATTCTTTGCTTGTATCTAGTATAGTAATTTTGCTGGTTTTCATCAATTAATCTTAATTCTCTACTTGGCACCAGGAGCTCTAAAGAAAGAAGGAATTGTCATATAATAGAGAGAAAAGTAGTTGTGTTGACTCATAAACCAAATCTATTTTTTCCTTCCCATTGTACAAACTACTTCCCCCATTCCTATTTTAATTGCCTACACTCCTCTCATATACAATATGTGTCATCATTACCCTGTCTGCTTGGCTGCCTCTATCAGTTTTTAGTCATGATTTGGGTTTTAGCTCCATTTTTTTTTCATTGTTGTTATTGGCTTGGCACATTCCCCTAATATGCTCTATTTATTCCACCCATATGCTGGTTTTCATTGTGTTTGACTCCATGCAGAAAATCCTGGCAAACATTTTGCATTTACTTTCCATATTATTGAAAGCTTTAAGTCTGGTTATTTCCCACATGGAAAAACTCCCCGAGGTTGATTTTGTAGCTCCTGAACATGTTGGTTGTTTCAGCATCATAGGCTTTTAAGTTGCTGAAAACAGTTGAGCCTATAATTCTGATTATAAACAACATTCATTGTACTTTGTCAGTTAGGTCACATCTGCCTCTTGGCACTTCTTTTGTCAACCTGTTTGTCCAAATTATCATGCAGAATGATTTTCTCTTCCGTGCCATATACTAGCTTGCTTCTCCATACCAAAAACTAAGTAAGTCTTTGTGTAGCTCATAGAATGCCATCAGTGAACTAAATGACATGCAAAGAAGCTAGGTAATCTAGGATGGATGCTCAGAAGATAGATCTGGTGGGGATAGATATCTGTATGATTTGCAGTATATCACAGGGCTAGGCAGAGTGAGAAAGTGACCACAAGTTAGCAACTTTTGTCTTGAAAAGGCATGGAATTGTTATTACTGTATGTTTATGGACTTTTTCGGACATCTCAAATACACCGCAAGCAGCCTTGTCACGTTGCAAGGCTGCTGAGCTGCAGGGTGTTGCTTTCGGACGACGCTCTCCCCTGCTGGTACTGTTGCAGTACCGCGGGGACATTTGAATGTTATATTTTGCCGGTTTTTAATCACGATCGACTTTCGTGCTTAAAAACCGGCGAAATATAATGCTCAAATGTCCCCGTGGTACCACAACAGAACCAGCAGGGGAGAGCATCGTCCGAAAGCAACGCCCTGCAGCGCAGCAGCAGCGCAACATGACGAGGCTGCTTGCGGTGTATTTGAGATGTCCGAAAAAGTCCTATGGCTAGAGATGGGGGAAAGATGCCTGAGGGATTTCCTGCCACTCGTGCCAAAATAATGTCCACTCTGAAGCTTGATTTGGGAGAATGGGGAGTACCATTTGCTGTTCTGCCTGTTGCAGCAAAATCATTTATGTAGACCAACTCTGGTAGATCGCCCAGGGTTTCTTATACCCCTTGGTTTGACAATAAAAACAACAAAGACGACTTTGTTATTGCTGTGTGCCTTCAAGTCATTTCCAACTTATGGCGATCCTAAGGTGAACCTATCACAAAAAGACTACCCCTCCTTTTAAATTAGGCTGCTTGAAGAAAAATAAAGGAAATGAGGAGTGTGTTTTTATGTAGAAGAATTGGGCACCTTATTTCTGGTTCTGAAACAAAATTTCTGAACTCAGAAGGTCTTCAGAACAGACTCAGACTCAGTAGCAGCACTTTGTTCCTTTTTTCTAATGAAATATGTATAAGTCTTTTGCACTGTGTGAATCCTGTCAGAAAACAAAGCAGATTCTTCAAGCTTGTATCCTTTCACCCCTGCTACCTTCACAGATCAAGCATGTCTCCTAGAATCCCTGAATTTGTTTTTCTGATTGTCCCCTCATCTTGTTTGTGTATTTTGGTTGTGCTGGGACCAAGGAGAAAGAACAGTTTCTTAGTTCTGTGGAACCTCACAGGGATCCCGTAACCTGGCATGCACCAACAATTCATTTCACGACACAGAACTGACCAAAAAACATAGTTGAGAGCTGTGTGCCCATGACTGACTTACTGCATTTTTAGAAGAAAAGGAGATACACAAGTGATGGCACAATCCTATACATGAAGGGGTAACTCCCAGATGTGGTGGACTGCAATTCCCGTAATCACTTCCCATGGCTCATGCTGATAAGAGTTGTAGGCTAAGACATCTGGAGGGCAAAAGTCATCCTGCATCTGCTATACATGTCAATTCAGAAGTAAGCCCATTTGAGTCCAATAAGTCTTTCTCCCAGGTGAAGAGGTACAGGATTGAAGTCTGGGTCTTATATGTGCAATTGAAATGCTCTCAGTGGAGGGTCCAAGTCAGACCTGTGCTGTGCAGGCTTATTCCATCACCCCCTCTCTTCAGACTGGAAGGCTGAGTGAAGTGCCCCTCTCATATTGCTTGGCATTCTGCTATCCACAGGCAAAGCAAAATGTAAGCATAACAATCAGTGCTCTCCCCGGTGATTTCCGCCACTCTCCATAGCACAACCACTGCAATCACTTTGTATTATCATCAAAACCAGCCTCCTAGGATGAAAAATGATCTCATCAACTATTCCACAAAACAGGAACATATACATATGACTACAATTAAAAATAATTATGACCGGCATGTTTAGTAAATTGGTTCTTACTGCATGAGGGATTTTTTAATGTAGGGCAAACGTCTGCTGAAACATAATACAAAATGCAATATGGGCTATTTCATCTTAACATTAGGGACACCACTTTTCATCTGTCTGCCATTTGATGAAAGAAATTCCCTCATATTTAGATTTCATTCACTGAATCATATAGGTTTGGTTTTTATTGTTTTGAAAACACACATATTTCTCCAACTATTTTAAATTGTGTGGATTATGTAGACCAGGACTGGGGAAACTGTGACCTTCTAGATGTTGCGTGTTCAGTTCCCATCACCCCACCATGGCCATGCTTGCTGATGCTAAGAGGAGTTCTGGAAGCAGTCAATTCTTTGTCCCTTTTGTAGGCTGCACACGCATGTGTGCACGCATACATACTCGTAGAGATGTAATTCTTCACTGAGGGCTCATCTACATGGGCCAGGATATGTCAGCTCTCCACTAGCATATCCTGCCTCAGATCAGGTCTGTTCCTCCCGTTACTTGCATTGGAATTGGAGAAGTCCAGGTGGGTATGTTGGGCCATCTCTGCAGCCACCTCCGCCTCCATCTGCCTTGGTCTTTCTGAAGACAGGAAGCCAGCCTGCGCCATGTGACCAAGACCCCCTGCATGTGGCCAACCTTGGTCATATGCTGTGGGCCTGCTCCCTGCTGTGGAAGAGCGATGGTAGAGGGCAGTTGAAGTGACGGACCAGCATGCTGGAACAGGCTCCTGCAGTCACATGGGGCCCAATCTACTTTTTGCTGGTGGAAGCAGTATTTTCTAGGTATTATTTTAAAATGCTGTAATTGGCCCTACCCTGTGTTCTCCCCATCTTTGAGGGTCATGAGGACAGGACAGGGGCAAAACAGGACAAAAGCCTTGCATTATCTGGACTGCAGGGCTCCAAGATGGGGTAAATTACCCATGCAGATAAGCCATAATTTTCTACTCAAATGAATCAAGGAGTAATTCTCTTCCTGCTGTAAGTCTTTAAAAACTGCAGCTTTTGAAGCTCATTTGCAGTTTTTGAAGTTTGTTTGCAATTCTGGACTTATTCTATTCAAAATAAGCCTGCATAAGACTGTAATTTTAAGGTAACAATGGGAATCTTCACAGTTCAGGACTTGTGTGAAGTACAAAGATGATAGCTTTGTGCAGAAAAGGCATTTTCTGTGCAGGATACAGCACTTTGTGCACAGAAATATTATTTTATGTACAGAAAATAACATGTCTGCACATAAAACAATATTTCTGCGCCCAAAGAAATAATATTTCTTACACAGAAGATGCTTTTCTGCTGTACAGTCTAATAATATTTGCATTGGAGTGATTTTGCTGAAAATATTGACCAGCTGCTAGGATCATTGCTTTTTTAAAAAAAAAGTACTTTATGACAGAAATACACCAGTCAAACCCAGCCTCTACCACTGCAGTTTGCCAGGCACAAACTTTGCTTAGATTATGAGTTTGGCCCAACTTAGGAATTTAGTAAAGCATGAAATTTAATATCATTTACTGTGATTCCAGAGTAAGAGGTTGAGGGGGATTTTTCAGACTAACAGATGATGGCTTCCCTTCTTTGAGCTGACTGCCCATGCACAGAGGATGACTCTACCCAATACCCCTTCCCCCTTAACCTTTTTGGCACATCTGCTTTGGCACATCCCCTTCCATGGGGAGGGGTCTACTTAGCCTCAACAGAGGCTTGAGGGGGGATTGAGACATTGGTGTTGTTGCTGTGTGCCTTCAAGTCACACAGTGATTACCCCAAGATGAACTGATCACGGAGTCTTCTGAGGTTGAGTGTGTGACTTGCCCATGGCCACCCAGTGGGTTTTCATGGCCAATCAGGAATTTGAACCCTGGTTTCCAGAGTCATAGGACTTTATCAGACACAGGGAAACATGGTACAAAACCACATCCACAACTGCGTCAGAAGAATGCTACAGGAACAGAAAGGGTGACATTACCATACACCCATGTCCTTCAACTGTTCCGGGGGGATAGTGCAGGCATAAATAAAGTGTTCCTTTTATTGACAGGCTAAGCTGTCAATAAATATATAAATAAATAAGCTGCCCATGCTACACCACTAGAACAGCTGAAGGATGTAGTTGTTTGGTAATGTCACCAGTTTTTGTTCTTTTAGTGTTCTGACATGGTTTTTGCCACGTATAATAAGGTCCGCAGTCTAATAACCAAACCACCACTCTATGCTGGCTCTACCTTCTGGGATACTACTGGAGAAAGTAATGGATGGAAAATCATTATCTACAAATTTGTTTCTGCTGATGTGGTACTGGTAACTAACCAAATATACATTAGAATTTTCAGTTGTGATCCGAAGGGGAAGGTATGCATTGACAGGAGACATCCACTTACATATTCTTAGCCATCCTGGATTAGGAATTGGCAGATACTATACCTGAATTCCTCAACCCACTTACGCACCTTGAGCAGACGTCTGTCTCAAAGGATCTAATACCCCACTATTAAATCAGCAGCAGCAGCTCTTCCTTCATTGCGGTTGTAGTTCAAGGTTGTTATTCTTGTTATCTGTCCTCAAATCAATTTCAACTCATGGTGACCCCATGAAGGAGACATTTCCAAGATCCCCTGTCTTCTACCACCCTGCTCACTCTTGCAGGTTCAGGTCCATGACCTTTCTGACTGAGTCCATCCATCTGATGTCATAGAATCATAGAATTGCAGAGTTGGAAGAGACCACGAGGGCCATCCAGTCCAACCCCTGCCACGCAGGAAATCACGATCAAAGCATCCCCGACAGAGGGCCATCCAGCCTCTGTTTAAAGACCTCCAAGGAAGGAGACCCCACCATGCTCCGAGGGAGTGTGTTCCACTGCCGAACAGCTCTTATTGTCAAAAAGTTCCTCCTAATGTTGAGGTTCTTGGAGCTTGCATCCATTGCTCCGTGTCCCAGTTTATGGAGCAGCAGAAAACAAGCCTGCTCCATCCTCAACATGACACCCCTTCAAATACTTAAACAGGGCTATCATATCGCCTCTTAACCGTCTTTTTCCCAGATAAACATACCCAGCTCTCTAAGTCTCTCCTCATAAGGCATGGTTTCCAGACCTTTCACCATTTTAGTCGCCCTTCTTTGGACACGCTCCTATTTGTCCATATCCTTTTTGAATTGTGGTGCCCAAAACTGGACACAGTATTCTAGCTGAGGTCTGACCAAGGCAGAATACAGTGGCACTATTACTTCCCTTGATCTGGACACTATACTTCTATTGATGCAGCCCAAAATCGCATTGGCCTTTTTAGCTGCTGCATCACACTGTTGACTCATGTTCAACTTGTGGTCTACTAGGACTCCTAGATCCCTTTCACATGTAGTCTCATTCAGCCAGGTCTCCCCCATCCTATATTTATGCATTTCATTTTTTCGCCCTAAGTGCAGTACCTTACATTTCTCTGTATTGAATTTCATTTTGTTAGCTTTGGCCCAGCTCTCCAGTCTATCCAGGTCATTTTGAATTTTGATCCTGTCCTCTAGGGTATTAGCTACTCCTCCTAATTTGGTGTCATCTGCAAATTTGATAAGTATGCCCCTAATTCCCTCATCCAAGTCATTGATAAAGATGTTGAATAGCACTGGGCCCAGGACAGAACCTTGTGGCACCCCACTGGTCACATCTTTCCAAGACAAAGAGGAGCCACTGCTGAGCACCCTTTGGGTTCAGCCGGTCAACCAATTACAAATCCATTTAACAGTTAACTTGTCTAGCCCACATTTTACAAGCTTGTTTGCAAGAATGTCATGGGGAACCTTGTCAAAGGCCTTACTGAAATCAAGGTATACGATATCCACAGCATTCCCTTCATCTACCAAGCTGGTAATTTTATATATATATAAAAAGATCAGATTAGTCTGGCATGACTTGTTTCTCTGAAACCCATGTTGACTTTTTGTGGTTATGGCACTGCCTTCTAAATGTTCACAGACTCTCTGTTTAATGATCTGCTCTAGAATCTTCCCTGGTATTGATGTCAGACTAACTGGACGATAATTATTGGGATCCTCTTTTTGAAAATGGGGACAACATTTACCCTCCTCCAGTCTGCTGGGACTTCTCCTGTTCTCAAAGATTATTGCCAATGGCTCTAAGATTATATTTGCCAGCTCTTTTAATACTCTTGGATGTAGTTCATCTGGTCCTGGAGATTTAAATTCATTTAGTTTAAGAAGGTATTCCTGTACTACCTCTTTGCTTATTCTGTGCTAGATTTCCCCTATTGTGTCCTCTGTTCCTTTATCCTCAGGTTGGTCACCCTTTTCCCTTTCTGAAAACACTGAGGCAAAGAAGGTGTTGAGTAATTCTGCCTTTTCTCTGTCCCCTAGCGGCCCTACCATTTCCTTCTTCCTCCTTTTGCTGCGGACATACCCAAAAAAACCCACCCTTTTTATTGTTCTTAACCTCCCTAGCAAGCCTGAGCTCATTCTGCACTTTAGCTTTTCTGACTTGACTTCTACACGTGTTCGCTATCTGTTTGAATTCTTCTTTGGTGATTTCCCCCTTTTTCCATTTCCTATACATGTTCCGTTTAAAACTTAACTCTGTTGAAATTTCTTTAGTCATCCATCCTGGTTTCTTGAGACACCTCCCATTTTTCTTCCTCAATGGTACTGTTTGAAATTGTGCCTTCAGTATCTCCCTTTTGAGAAAGTCCCATCCATCTTGAAGTCTCTTCTCTTTTAGTATTCCTGACCATGGGATCACCCCCAATGTTTCCCTGAGTTTATTGAAATCAGCTCTCCTAAAGTCGAGAATGCGTGTCTGACTATGTCTGGCTTCTCCTTTCCATTGTATAACAAACTCCAGGAGAACATGACCACTCTCACCTAAGGATCCCGCCATTTGCACCCCATTAACCAGGTCATCCCTGTTGGTTAGGATCAGATCTGAAATAGCTGATCTCCTTGTTGCCTCTTCTACCTTTTGGACCATGAAATTGTCTTCCAGGCAAGTAAGGAATTTGCTAGTTTTGGTTGAGTTAGATTGCCAGCAAATATCAGGATAGTTGAAGTCCCCCATCACTACTACATCTCTCCTTTCTGCATGTGTGTTCATCTGTTCTAGAAAGGCATCATCCAATTCCTCCATATGACTTGGGGGTCTGTAGTAGAGTCCCACAATAACATCCCTGTTGTTTCCCTCCCCTTTAATTTTTATCCAGATGCTCTCCACCTGGCTTCCAGTATTGATGCCATGGATCTCTTCACTGGTGTAAATATCCCTGACATATAATGCTGTTCCTCCTCCTTTCCTGTTTGGCCTGTTTCTCTTATAAAGGTTATACCCCTCTATTCCTACATTCCAATCATGAGACTCACCCCACCAGGTTTCAGTAATGCCTATTATATCATACTTGCTTTGTACTGCTAGGAGTTCAAGTTCATCTTGCTTATTTCCCATGCTCTGTGCATTGGTGTAGAGACATCTAAGACCATGTGTTCCCTTTACTTGCTGCCTGTGCAAGTTTTTTTGCATTCCACTGTTGGGTCCTTGTGCTGTTTGCCTTGTTCCCTCTATGACAGTTTGACTATTTTCTCCAGCCCTTTTGCCTTCCAGAATACTGTCTCCCTCCCCCATATGACTCAGTTTAAAGCCTCCTCCAAGAGGGCTACCAACTTGCACTTGGTGCATGTGAAGTTCCCCACGTCTGTAGACAAGAAGACAAACATCCCACAAGTGTTGCAGGTGACCGCAGTAGCCCTCTCAGTGTCCATGGTGAGAGCTTTTAGAACTCTTAGTTAATGCTGAGAACTCTAAGCTGTACTTCTAGGAATGCTGTATTTTTGTTTGGTCACTCAAATTCACGTGCCTAATGGTGCACGCCTCAGCAACAAGCAGCCTCTCCCAAGAGTTTAAAAAAATTCAAACTCCCAGAAGCTCCACCCCCCCTCAGAAACAAGCAGCCTCTCCCAACAGTTTTAAAAAAAATTCAAACTCACCCATTCAAAATGGCTCTCCAGAAGCTGCTCTCCTTCTTCTCCCTGGCAGGAAACTGTGGCCTTCCTTCCTTTCTTGTTCCCTCCACCTTTCCTAGCATTATTATCTTTTCCAGTGAGCCATGGCTTCTCATGATGTGATCGAAGTACAATAGCCTTAATTTAGTCATCTTGGCTTCTAGTGAGAGTTGTGGCTTGATTTGTTCTAAGACCCATTTGTTTGTCTTTTTGGCCATCCACAGGATCCTCAGCACTCTAACACCACATTTCAAATGAGTTGATTCTCCTTCTGTCAACTTTCTTCACCGTCTAGCTCTCACATCCATACATGGTGATGGGAAATTTGATTGTGTGAATGAGCCTGACTTTAGTGCTCAGTGTTATCTTTGCATTTTATGATCTTGTCTAGTTCTTTCATAGCTGCCCTACCCAGTCCTAGTCTTTTTCTGATTCCATGGCTGTAATCTCCGCTCTAGTCTTTGGACTTTTTCAAATGGTTGAAAAAAACCCGAGGAGGTCGGGAGAAGAATGGGGCTGTTTCGCTTACAGAGCCCCATTTCAGACAACCCCATCCTCCTCCGTCCTCCTCCCGACCTTCCCCATGCTGCTGGAGCCTCTTTTTATTGACAGAAAACCTCTGTCAGTAAAAAGCGGTGCCAGCAGCATGGGGGAAGGTCAGAAGGAGGTCAGGAGGAGGACAGGGCTGTCTGAAATGGGGCTTTGTAAGCGCAACAGCCCTGTTCTTCTCCCAACCTCCTCGGTTTCCCCCCCCCCAACTGTTTGAAAAAGTCCTATGACTGATCCAAGAAATGGGATTCTTTCACTATTTCAGTTTCCAAATGTGTAAATGGCTGCCATCTAGGTTTTTTTTTTTTAAGAGTTAGGACTTTATCAGAGACACTAAATATGGTGTCATAATGCTGCCACATAAACGCAAAAGGGCTTGCATACTGCATGACATTGACCTTTCATGTTTATGACCTGGCCAAAACCTGTACTTTTTAATTGACAGCTAAAGCCATCAATTGATCACCTGTGGTGCTTTAATGCTGGCATTGCTGGCATGTGAAAAGTCACATGCCCTGGTGGCGCAGTGGTTAAATGCCAGTACTGTAAGCCACCACGTTGCAAGTTCGATTCCAGCCGGCTCCAAGGTTCACTCAGCCTTCCATCCTTTCGTAGGTCGGTAAATTGAGTGCCCACCTTGTGGGGGGCAATTAGCTAATACACATTGGAAACTGCTTAATGCAGTGTAGATGTGTAAATAGCTATTGCTTAAAACAACTTGTAAGCTGCTCTGATAGCCTTATGGCTGAAGAGTGGGGTATGTATAAATAAATAAATAAATAAATTCCATTAAACAAAATTCCACTGTACTTACATGAATGCAACAATGGCTGGTCCAGCGCCAACACTTCCAGGTGAGAGCCAGGTAAGTAACACACTTTTTATGACCCCCCCCCAGGTTACTTGGAAGATTTTTTAGTGTGTTTAGGAACTCGGTGTAACTTTTTAAAATGTTCTTTTTGGGGGGTTTTGAATTTCCCACAGGAGTGTCTTCTTGTGAGAATCCACAGGATTTTGAATGAGGAAGTGAATGGAGCTCCATCCACTTCCTCTTTCATTGCCGGGGAAGCCTTTTCTGAGAAAGCAAGGTAAGTGTGGTGGGGAGCATTCTTTTGCTGGCATAAAAATTGAATTTTTTAAATGCCAGCAAAAGAACGTTTTAAGGGGCTCGTCTGATAAAGTCCTTAGAAGCAATTCTTTACTGTTGTTTAAAAATAATTAAATCATAAAATCATAGAATCATAGAATCATAGAATTGTAGAGTTGGAAGAGACCACAAGGGCCATCCAATCCAACCCCCTGCCACGCAGGAAATCACGATCAAAGCATCCCCGACAGATGGCCATCCAGCCTCTGTTTAAAGACCTCCAAGGAAGGAGACCCCACCACGCTCCGAGGGAGTGTGTTCCACTGCCGAACAGCTCTTACTGTCAAAAAGTTCCTCCTCATGTTGAGGTGGAATCTCTGTTCCTGGAGCTTGCATCCATTGCTCCGTGTTCCAGTCTCTGGAGCAGCAGAAAACAAGCCTCCTCCATCCTCAGCGTGACATCCCTTCAAATACTTAAACAGGGCTATCATATCGCCTCTTAACCGTCTTTTTTCCAAGCTAAACATACCCAGCTCCCTAAGTCTCTCCTCATAAGGCATCATTTCCAGACCTTTCACCATTTTAGTTGCCCTTCTCTGGACACGCTCCAATTTGTCAATATCCTTTTTGAATTGTGGTGCCCAGAACTGGACACAGTATTCTAGGTGAGGTCTGACCAAGGCAGAATAGAGCGGCACTATTATTTCCCTTGATCTAGATACTATACTTCTATTGATACAGCCCAAAATTGCATTGGCCTTTTTAGCTGCCGCATCACACTGTTGACTCATGTTCAACTTGTGGTCTACTAGGACTCCTAGATCCCTTTCGCATGTAGTCTCGTTCAGCCACGTCTCTCCCATCCTATATCTATGCATTTCATTTTTCCGCCCTAAGTGCAGTACTTTACATTTCTCCGTGTTGAATTTCATTTTGTTAGCTTTGGCTCAGCTCTCCAGTCTATCCAGGTCATTCTGAATTTTGATCCTGTCCTCTAGGGTATTAGCTACTCCTCCTAATTTGGTGTCATCTGCAAATTTGATAAGTATGCCCCTAATTCCGTCATCCAAGTCATTGATAAAGATGTTGAATAGCACTGGGCCCAGGACAGAACCCTGTGGCACCCTACAGGTCATATCTTTCCAAGATGAAAAGGAGCCACTGCTGAGTACCCTTTGGGTTCAGCCAGAAATAATTCCTTTCAGTTACTTGTGCTGAAAGCTCCTGGCCTATGCTGGAAAACACACTCTCTTCTCATCCAGCTTATTGTCAATGCAACACCCATAAACAAAACAACAGGCAGAAAGGTAAGCCAACAGATGAATCATTTCCTCCTGAACCATTTGCGGTATGATCACACCATGCCTATAACTATAAAAGTAACTGAAAAGTAACAGACATCAATAGGAGCAAAGTGAGTCCTCGTTAAGTTACAATTGTAATGTGACCTAGTTATAATGATATTATTAGGAAGAAATAACTGCAAGTTATTCATTATTTATAACTTGTTTCCTCCAAGTGCTGGTTATCTGTAGAAAGATTTGGCTGATATAACAGCACATCATGGATGAGGATAGTTCAGCAGGTAATTATAAGATTCATACTCTTTGTTAGCAACTATTGTTGTTCCTATCTGTGGAGGCAAGTGTTTTCTTAATTTCTCCAGCAGCGTCTGATAAGTAGGACTTGAATATACACACTCAAAATGAACTCTGTTTCTTGGCAGACCACTTTAATATTTATAAAAATTTTCATAAGGCTGGAGGTCTGAAACTGATTGTGCTCCTGCAAATTTTAGGTTAAGTAGGCGTCCCAGCCTGTTGAACAATTAAACAAAGCCCCAAGCCCAACTGTTAGCTGAAAGCATTTTTATGTAGTGAAATTCTTTGACTATGCCTAAAGGAACTGCATAGCTGAATTTATGTAAAACTCGCTCTCTTGATTATTTGGTAGCCTACTGCACATTTTTAATGTTCTCATCTCTCTCTATGATTTCTGAATAAGCAGGCTAAATAAAAGAAGCTGCAGCTTCCCAGAAGAATATGCTGTATAATATTGCTGTGATGTGGTCTAATAGATTTACCCCACTAAACATTAAACAGAGAAAAATGGGAAAAAATGTATATAAAGGAGATGCGAAAATATATGTTTCAAAGTAGCACTCTCCCAGTGTCTCCAGTGCATGCATGGGGCTCCAGTAGCCCATGATGTGCTGTGTGATCAGGGACTGTGATATTCACTCCAAGGATGAATGCTCTGTTGTTTGCATAGACATGAAATATCCTTTAACATTAAATTACAAGCCTTCATCAACATGGACAGTCATGGGAGAACTATGTAGAGCTTTGGATTAAGCTTCAAGACAGGAGACTGCTTCCAAAGGAGCAAATGCTAAAGTTCTCCTCCATTTCATTAACATTATTTCACACTCGTCTTTCTGTGACCAACAACAACAAATTAATCAAACATTGACAATCCTAATAATGAAATTTCTAATACTTCAGATTTGTTTTTCTGCCCTTGGATGGCTACTGTACTTAAGCCCCTTCTCAGAGCAAACAAAATGTCAGCTGCTTTACAATCACCAGGGGAACAGGCCGCTGTAGATTGCAGTTGCTGCTGCACAGTAAGTGGAGATTGAGGGAGGGATAAGGATGGGTGTCATTGCATAGCACCATAACTATGGTGTTTATACATTTGAAACTCCCCAACAGGATTCCAGCTCCTGACTTCAGTTGACGTGCACAGCGGAAATCTCTGATGAAGAATTCGATGACCAGTGTTTTGTTTTTTAAATACTGGTAAGATATATTCCAAGAGACCAGCCTGTGGCCATTGAATAATGTGCCAGGCTTAGACATGGGAGGCTTGGGTCTAAACTACTTGTTATGTTAACTGCCATCAAGTCAACTTTGACTTACAGTGACTTCATGAATGGGAGACCTCCAAGTCATCCTATCCTTAATGCTGACCCTTGCAGACTCAGGGTCATGGCTTTCTTGATCGAGTCTATTCATCTGGAATGTGGTCTCCATTTCCTACTGCCTTCTACTTTGCCAAACATTATTGTCTTTTCTACTGAGTCATGTCTTCTCATTATATATCCAAAGTACAACAGTCTCAGTTTAGTCATCTTGGCTTCTAGGGAGAATTCAGGCTTGATTTGCTCTAGGACCCATTTGCTTGTCTTTTTATCTATCCATGGTATCAGCAGAACTCTTCTCCAGCACCATATTTGAAATTAGTTGATTTTCTTCCTATCAGCTTTTTTCACTGTCCAACTTTCACAACCATACATAGAAATGGGAAATACAAGGCATGGACAATCCTAACTTTACTATTCAGTGCTATAGCTTTACTCTTCAGGATCTTGTCTAGTTCCTTCATAGCTGCCCTTGCTAATCTTCTTCTGATTTCTTTACTGCAGTCTCCATTCCAATAAATGACCGAACCAAGGTATGGAAAATCTTGAACTATTTCAATGTCTTCATCCTCTACTTTAAAGTGATGTAAATAATCTGTGGTCATTATTTTTGTTTTCTTAATGTTCAACAGTAAACCTGGCTTTCCACTTTCTTCCTTGACTTTCTTCAGTGATCATTCCCAGACTAGTCTTTGCCATTTTCTGCTAGTAGTATGGTGTCATCTGCATACCTTAAGCTGTTGGTGTTCCTTCCTCCAATTTTCATGCTTCCTTTCTCCCAGTCTAATCCTGTTTTATGTATGATATATTCAGCATACAAGTTAAACAGATAGGGTGATAAAATACAAGCCTTGCCTGACACCCTGCCAATTGGAAACTCTTCCATTTTGCCATATTCTCTCCTCCATATTCTGTCTAGACACCTTAACAATCAAATATTGTGGCACACCTATTTCTTTAAGAGAGTGCCATTTTTTAAATGTTCTATACAGTTAAAGGTTTTGTTATAATCTATAAAGCACAGACTGATTTTCTTTTGAAATTTTTTGTTGCACTCCATTACCCAACGTATGTTTGCAATATGATCTCTAGTGCTTCTTTTTTTTCTGAACCCAGCTTGGACACCTGGCATTTCTCACTGCAGATATGGTAAATGTTGTAGAATTTTGAGCATGACTTTGCTTGCATGGGAAATTAATACAATGGTCCTTTTGTTACTGCAGTCCTTGGTGCCCCCTTTCTTGGGGATTGAAATAGACACTATATTGAACTTTTCAATAGACACTATATTGAACTTTTCTAATCTGTGAGCCATTTTTTGTTTTCCATATTTGTTGACAAATTTTAGTTAGCACTGGAGTAGATTCTATCTCTGTAGACTGAAGCAGCTCTATTGGTATGTCATCTGTTCCTAGTGATTTATTTCTCCCAAGTGCTCTGAGTGCAGCTTCCACTTCACTTTCTAAAATTGGAGGTTCATCTTCATATGGTTCTTCCTCGAGTGAATCTGTCTCCCTTTCATCTCTTTTATACAGTTCTTCTGTGTATTGTTTCAATCACCTTTTTATTTCATATTTTTATTTTATGTAATGTTTTCCCCAGCTGGCTGTAGAACATCCCCACTCTTGCTTTAAATTTCTCTTTGATTTCTTGGATCTTGTGTAAGAGGTCTCTTGTTCTTCCTTTTTTGTTGTCACTTTTTATTTGTCTGCATTGATTATTATAGTAGCTCTCCTTGTCCCTGTACACAAGACATTAAACAGTTGCATTCGGAGTTCTGACTCTATTTCTGCCACCTTTTACTTTTGCTTCTCATCTGTCCTTAACTGATTGAATAATTTTATCTGTCATCCATTGGGGCTTCTCTTTCTTTTTGGCTACAGATAGTCTCATTTTGCACTCTTCCCTGACAAGGTTCCTGGCTTCAGTCCAGAGTTCTTCTGGCTCCCAGTCAATTGGGCTTAATAGTGCAAATCTATTTTTCACATTATCTTTAAATTCTATGGGGGTGTTCTTCAGGTTTATTTCAGCATGATGGTTAGTTTTGTGTTCCTCTTTCTCTTTACTTTAAGTTTCAATACTTCACTATTAAAGCTTACTGCAAGGTGGTGGGCAAGTCTTTTAACCAAAATTAAACTACAAGATTGATATGAGGACAGAAGGGGATAATCCTGCATAAACTGAGCTGACCTTCTTAGAGTGTTGAGAGAAGACAAATAAAATAGATAGATGACACATAGTGACACACACAGATAATGATATAAGTAGTTGGATGCTGGGCATTTTTCAGTTCTTGCCATTCTGAATTCAATCCTCACTGCCTGAGATGCTGAAAGGAGAGCAGATTGTTTACTGAAGTAAAATTTCAGGTTTTTCTTTCAATATTTAGAATTCATCATTTTTTTAAGCATTTTTAATGTCATCTTGCTTTAAGTATCACTCATCTCTCAATTACAGCTATTTAACAAGCTCAAGATGTGGGCAAAATGAACTTAATATGAAATTTCACTGTTGGATTTATACTGAAACTGGGTTGAGATAATATAATCTGAAACCTGAGGGGCCATTTCATACTATTCACAATGCATTACCAGCAGGGGGAATGGAGAAGCAGTCTAGAAATGCAAGTACTATCAGAGAAATTCTATTAGTGGAAGGCTTAGATAAATTGTAGATTGGGTGCAGGTTCACTATTTATTTACACACTGAGTTTGATTTTCAGTGCATGTTCCAGCTGGTGATGGATAAGATGGAGGTTAAGCTTTCTGCATTTGCTGCCAAACAGATGGCAATTTAGAAAAAGATATAAAGCCAGCAGTCCATACCATCTCTGTTATTTTATGCCTGTTAACTAGCACATCATAAGAATTTACTGTTATGAGGGAAATGTATAATCTTTTTGCATCCTTTCCACCTTCAAACATGCTTTCAGAAATTGCTTTTTTCAATCTTAGTTCAATCTGCTGCTTTGGTCCAGACTTACTCCCCCCCCCCCAGTAGATTGGGAAAAAGTAGAGAAGAGTAGACGAAAGAAAAGAAAAGAAATAGAAATAGATTTTAAAAAACAAAAGAGAGAGAGAGAGAAGGATATGATTACTTAAGTGGCCCATAATAGCAGGATGCTCAATTGTACCTATGAACGTGGACCAAAGAATGGTACTGAAAGACCATGGTTCCATCTTCTGCTGGAATGGGGAGTTTAGGGAGACCTATTTAAAAGGATCAGCCAAAGAATTCAAGTGCATTGCCAAACCACAAAGCCTAGGATTCCATAGGATGTGGCCAGGGTAGTTGAAGTGGACTTGTACTGAGATAATTGTGTAGTGTGAAAGGGTCCTAAGTTATAGCAAGGAAAGAAAATGAAATAAATAAATAAATAAAACTTTGGGTCTAATGATCTAGAGTAAGATGTGTGCTGGTGGAAGGCCCTTCCCACCCCCACTCTCACCCCATGGCAGTCACTAGAATCTCTCAGAAATGATATACAGGTGGTGAAGGAACCTTGCTGAAAATGGTGAACTTTGACGCAGAGCAGGAGTGAATTTTTCACCCAGCAGAAGCTTATGTATCCCACTCAATGAATGTTCTAAATAAAAGGGCCTTTTTCATGTGACACTGAACACATGGACAAGCTGCCTTTACCTGTGCTCACCTTTGTGTGAAAAAGATTTCCCCCATGTTCAGAACTGACCATTTGCATCTCCCTTCAGCAGAAAGAGCTCTTCTTTGCACATGTAGATCTGGCATGACCATTTCTCCAGGTGGCAATATTTATGTTCTAAAGAAAAAGACCTTTAAGTTGCAATCATAAACAATCTCCACAGAGCACAGCAACTTGGATCTAAACTTGGATCATTACACTTGGAACAGAGCCATTAAATCATTCAGAGAAGATAGTCAGGACTAAAAGACATCTTGTTGAGTTCAGTGTGTCTGCCCTAGCCCTGCTTTAAGTCTGGACCCAAATAAAGTACATGTGCATAGAGCTGTACTGCTTATTTCTTATTATATAGGCCCTGCTCATCACCACACTCCTTAGGATATTATCAGATGACTTAAAAAAATGCAGGGCAGGGATGACAGGAGATCGCCAAAGGGCTCTCTTATCAGACAATGTCGTCCCTGTCTCGTCCTGTTCCTGTGCCCCCTTAATTCTGTCTGCTTTTTTTAAAATTGATGGCTTAAGCTCACCCATTCCATTTCTATAATGGAATCACGGGCTTGTGAACCGGCACCCCATTTCTGTGGCACAATGCCAGCTGCAGTGGGAGGTCCCTGCTGAACACTTCTGGGTGTGATCGGGACATCTAGATAAGTGACACCTCCCCCCCCCGGGTTACTTGTATTTTTTAAACTTTGTTTTTGTGCTTGCTGTCACTTTTCTTTCTTTCTTTTACTTTTTTTTTTTTTTTTTTGGTAAATTTCCCACTCGCTCGTTCTCTCACGAACGGCTCAGGATTTCAAATAAGGAAGTGAATGAGTTTCAGCAAGAGCTCCCTTCACTTCCTGGACTTCCTGATGGGAGGGGAGCCGTTTCTGCCACACTCCAAAGGTAGGTATGATTTTTTTTTTTTTAAGTGCAACAGGGATGGGAGTGGGGCAGGAAAAAGCTAGCAAGATGGGGATGCTATACATGGTCCCCGTCTGAATATTACCTTGGACTTTACCTTATAAATAAGAATAAACAACAATATGTGCATCTTAAACATAAACTGGAATGAAATGCCCCTGCAGTTGCCCTACATGGCCATTGTATGCTTTGCAGCGAGCAGGTAGGCTCAAAGAAACATCTGGCTACTTCCCCTTAGCCAGAAACAAAATGAGGACGTCAGTGCTGTGATCTGCTGGGTCATTTTGTACCTGGTTACAGGGACATAGCTGTTTCTCTGAGCCTGTCTGCTCATTGCAAAGCTCAGATGGCAATGTGGCATCAGGGGTTTATTAATAAGTTGTGGGAAGAGTATATGGCTCAGCCTAGTGTAGGTCTGCATGTGGATATTTATGCTACACTTAGGGGGTGTAGTATTGAGGCTGTTATCTTTTAGTTGTATCTGCTTTTTAGTCCATGTTGAGAGTGAGTTACCTTCAGTCCCAGTATGGGAAGAAAGATGGGAAAATAAAACCAAGGAATAGGTGGAGCTTTCGGATATATTTCATATGAAGGCAATGGCAAATCACCTCACAGTATTCATTGTCTAAGGACTTTTTCGGACGCGAAGAAAGTAACGCAAGCAGCCTCGTCAGCTTGCGAGGCTGCTGCACTGCAGAGCGTCCCTTTCGTATGATGCTCGCCCCTGCCGGTACTGTTGCGATACCACAGGGAGAGTTGAGCGTCATATTTCGTCTTTTTTTACTCACGATCAACTTTCGTGTGTAAAAAACGACGAAATATGATGCTCAACTCTCCCCACGGTACCGCAACAGTACTGGCAGGGGCGAGCGTCATACTAAAGGGACGCTCTGCAGTGCAGCAGCCTCACAAGCTGACGAGGCTGCTTGCGTTACTTTCTTCGCGTCTGAAAAAGTCCTAAGAAAACCCTGTGAAATTCATGAGGTTCTCATAAGTTGACAGGCAACTTGAAGGCGTGTACACACACACACTTACATGATTTTTTTTAAAATAAACATTTTAAAAGTCTGAGGATATCAAACTCTGCATCAGATGTACTAAAAATTCTAAGCGTGTTGTAAACAGCCCAAGAATATAGTGCCCTGAGTGCAAGCCTATGGCCCTGAATATAATCATTATGTCTGTATTCTTAACATAAATCTCAAGGTTTCTATTGACTGTTTTATGACATTCTTTTGCCCTTGTCCCCCACCCTCTCAACTCTCCCAATCACATTTCCAGATTATTTCTGGATCTGGATTGTTTCAAACCTTTATTTGTTCCCTTCTCTTTTCAGTTAATGGTGATCATGTGAAATTATGCAGAAAAGCTGCCCATTCCTTCTCTTGCGTCTATAAGGAAAGCTTCCCAGTTGTACGCTATACAACCTAGAAGGATCATCTGTAAATAAAAAAGATATTTACGTTACTCTAGGGAGGAAACAGGGTGATATTAGAAAGATCGGCTTCTCTTTGACAAAGGAGTCCATCTGGTAAATTGTCAGACTTTGAGCTAGGATGCTGTAAAAAGGAAAGTAACTCCCAAGACTCTCCAAGACTGAAGTACAGCTACAAAATGTTACTAACCCTGACATGTGTTATTTCACCCCAGAGTTCCTGTAAAGATCAGCCTATGTGTGCTGTGAAATGTTGCATTGTTCTGCTTTCTTCGGCTCTCTCATTTTAAAGGGCCATAGTAAGAAGCAGCTAGGGAGATTTTGTTCAGGAGCCTTGAATTTGCAGGGGGAGGGGAAGCAAGGCCAACCTGCAAGCTAAAGAGTTTTTTGAACAAGCATTTTTTGTTTTAGAAAATGGGAATACTGGCTTCAGGTTTGAGAGGCCTCTTGCAAAATGCACCCCTCCTCTCGCATAATACCAGAGAGGGATGCTTACATTGGTGCTGTGATCATGAATATGTAGGGACTGTGAATACAAATCATTTGCAGATGCATAACGCTGGGTTACGCATCCATGACTGCGATAGTGAATTCCAACTGTTGTAAATAATGAAAATGACAAACTACCATAGCACTAAGGTAAATCAATTCCTGAGGGTGGGGTGGGGGAGGTTGCTGGTTGGCCCTGCCAGACTGCTGGGATGCTGGCAACTGCCATGGGGTCCCAGGTGCTGGAATATTGTTTAGAAGCAGTGGCCAGGAAAGAACAAAAACTGCCACTGTGGTATATTTAAAGGAGATATCCATTCAATTAACCTGTCACACACATACCCTCTCCCTTGACATAAGACTGTAAGGGAGGAAAACCCTTTCAATCATTACCATCTATTGCATTTTTATCTCCAGTTTATAGCTACATTGAACCAGAATGCTCAAACTACAGTTGGGTGCATACATGTGTCTGTTGACACATGCCTCCCACCTCAACACATTTCATCTACTGGTTGGGGAAATCTGTGATGTTATTGCATTAGCATTCTTTTTGTACTTTCATTGTTTGTTTGCTACCTCTTATGTGAAGTGGGTGGGAGGGTGGGTGGGTGGCAACCTAATGCTATAATATCACATTCTAGGGCCCTTCCATACTACACAATTATAGTGCTATGCTTCCATTTTAATTGGCATAGTTCCATCTTGTGGAATCCTGCCATTTAAGGAAGGGCATTTTGAATTCTCAGTGAGAGAGCATTAAGACCTCACTGAACAGTGAACCCCAGGATTCCTTGAAATGGAACTGTCATAGTCCAAGTGGGATCATAGTGCTATAACCCTGAAATGTGAAAGGGCTCCTGTTCTCTTTAGCTCCAGATTAGTGGATAAACACATGCTGTTGTTGGCATCCATTAGACTCCACTGTGTCACCGGTACATAAAACCCAATCCTGTTCATGGCTACTCAGACATCGGCCCCATTGTATTGAATAGAACTTAACTCTCAAGAAAGTGTCCAGGATAAGATAGTTTTAAGCCCCGCTTGTGTTGTTTCCAGTGGAAGGCTCATTAAAAAGTTAAGTGCATTAGAAAGTATAAGGGCTTGTCTAGATAGGATATTTATCTCATCTTGGAGTCCCATAGTCCATACAATGCAAGGCTTTTGCCCCATTTTGCCCCCAGGCAGTCCTGATGGTGCCAAGGGCAAAGATGGGGCAAAGCCCACTAAGCCATTTTATTTTAACCCCTGGGAAACCCTGCTTCATTTAGGGGGAAAATGGATTGGGTCTCAAGGTCCATACCTGCACACCAGCCCATATCTTCAGCCACCACTGCTGCCATCTGTATCACTCTCTTTGATGCCAGGTAGGAGGCCCCCAGCATGTGATCAAGCCCCTTGCATGTGACCAGCCTTGATCACATGTTGTGGGTCTCCTTCCTGGCTTCATAGGGAGCGACACTGATGGCAGTGTAGGTGCCCACTGGTAAGGGCCAGTGTGAGTGGAGACTTCCTCCCATTTCGTTTAGGTAACTGGAGAAACAGGCCTGATCTGGGGTGGGGCAGACTATTCTGTTGGGAAGACAGTGTATTTTAGCAGGCCTAGACAAGCCCTAGGTTACCATCAAGGAGATATCTTGGAAAGGTGATCTGATAGTAATGGTGATTTTAAAAATTAACCTTGATTTATGTGTTTTGATTGGGAACTATCAAAAGGAAACAAGGAAACAAATCCACCGGGGGAGTAAATAGTAGGAGTGAAGAGCTTGATCTCAGAGTTCCATTTCATTCCAAGCCCTGACAGGGTCTTGCAAATGGAGAGAGAAACAGCATGTGTATGTGTAGACTATCAACAACTGATCTTCAGTTGTTTCTCCCCTGTGGGGCCATGGGACAGAAACAGCTAAATAAACTCTGAGCTACATCTAAATTTCTCTTCATCTGGGGGGCATGCCTGTCTGTCAGCCTCTCTTTCTCTCTGTTCTCTCTGGCTCTGTCTGTCTGTTGGCCAATCTCTCTCTTTCTCTCCCTCTCATTCTTTCTCACACAAACACACACACACACGTGTGCACACCATTCATAGACACACACATAAAGAAAACTTCACTTAGCCCTTCTCTTTTCTATTGGAAGAGAGTATACAAGGAAGAGAGAGAAGTGCCCACCATGGCACTATCTTTCTATGGTGCTGGGACTGCATGCTCCTGTGAAGCAAGAGGCTATGCTGATGGTAGCAGTGCTGCTTGTAGGGTCTCCCATCTGAGACAGACTTTTGCTAAGGAGCCAGATTAAGTATGCCAAACAGCTACTGGGCAGCAACAACAATGGGGGGAGTGACACTGCAGTGGCACCATAGCTAATGCATGTTAGTACTGTACAGAAGAAGGCACAGTAGACCCATTTTTAATGTCTTTTACCATGAAAATCCTATGATAGTGCCAGACGATGAGACTCCTAGGTCGGATGGCACTCAGTGAGCTACTGGGATACAGAAGAGGATAAGTATGAATAACATGGGCCACCTATCACTACCATTTACGACTCCTCGAACACCTGTCAAGAATCAAATAGACTACATAATTGGAAACAGAAGACAGAGAAGCTCCATTCTCTGTGGAAAAACAGGATCAGGAGCAGATTGTGACATTAAAGTTTGGGATCGCAAGCCTTTCCAGCCCAGGTGGACGCAACCAACCCAAGTCCTTTTGACAGCAGATACCACCATCAAGACCAAGGGACATCGTTCATGGATTAATCACTCCCAGGTTAAAAAGGTACCCCTCAAGACAAGACTGTTCAACCTCTTTCCGATGATCCAAGTGAGTCCTTGAAGTTTCTCTTTAAGAAAGAGTAAAGCCTGTTACTGCTCTGGAAACCAGACAGGTGAAGGTTGAGACTTTTTCTTTTGTGGACCTGCTTGCAACACTATAGACTACTTGTATTTTACACAGAACATTGACATTTTGATATATAATCTTACAAATTAGCTGCCAGGTTGTTATAACTTAGATACCATGGCCTGTGTTATTCTCCCTGACTTGTATGGTAAATGCTTTTATATTAATTTATTGTTTATAGTTATTCCTTCCTTATCCCGGATTGGCCTTTTAGTCATCAGCACTTATTCAGCTAGCAGAAATAGTCTCCCAGGTCGTCAATCTTACAGATTGTTGGCGATGTTGGAGGCCCTGGCACATTGGAGCAATGAGACCTGGGTCCACAATGGACCTGGACTTTGGGGCAATCCTGGGCATGTTTCTCATCCACAGCCTGGAGAATATTGCCTCAACTGTATGCATACTGGAATAGTTTCAGTGGGAGATAGCAGCTGTACTTGGACTTTAAGTTACCAGCAAAAGATGCTTATTACCAAGATGCCTGCCCTTAAGCTGTTCTATCTTTTTGAGGAACAACACACACATGCAAATAACATACCCACATGGCACCAAGGTGTGGGTGCCTCAGATTGACTACTGCACATGGATAAAAATAGGATCTATATACACTGACTTGACCAAAGGCTACTGGCCTTGTATCAGGGACAATCAGACTGGAATCTGTGTTCCACAGAAATGGACTTGGGGCTGGAGAAACCTGAATGGGATTTTTGTTACAGGTTTTCCAAGATTCTGGTTAGCAATACCAACAGGACAACAGGCCATTCCTGATTCTGTTGCTAACTGCACCTGGATGACTACAGACGGGGTTTATGAGTGTCTGTTTAAATCAGGAAACAGGAGTCCTAGTGTCCTTTTGGGAGGACCTAATGTAGTTATTCAGAACACTTCCTCATGGTGTATGTGGGAAATTAAATGCTTCTAATTGTTGTCTTAATATTAGTGACAATGGAAAGGTGGTAAAGTCTTTGACTAGGGAAATCAGAAAAATAACACATGTTCCAGTCCAGATGTGGCAAGGAATTAATTTGGACTGGTTATCTTGGCTACCAGGTGGGCCAAAAGTTAAACACATCTTTTTCTTTGTAGTGACTGCCTTAGGTGGTATTGTTTTACTCCCATGTATATTGCCATGTTTGTCAATGATTATTCATCAGATATACAAGATAGATCAATGTCATAAGGACCCCTCCCCATCTGACTTGAATAGCAAGGATTGGCTTAAACAAATGTCTACATTCAGGTGTCCTAGCTACCTATAAAAGGTAGGGTTGTTTTAAAAGTTCTTTGTCCCTACCTGGCACCCCAAGAGTGCTTGGAATAGTTTTGTATTCTTGTAGTCAAAGTCTCCTGATTCAAGAAACTCTCCATCTTTGTCTGTCTGTTCAAAGATGAGGTTGTTTATCTTAAAGGGACAGTGAGGTGACACTCTGGCTGAGAATGCTAAATGTCCCTCCCTAAACTGCAAATCCCAGGATGCCACAGGAGGCAGCCTTAGCAGTTAAAGTGGAATAATAGTGCTACAACAGTGTAGTGTGATAATTTTGAATCAGGGAGGGATACAAAAAGACACTATCTGTAGCCAAAAAGAAGAGAAGTCTCAGATGAAACTCTTCACGCAGTTTAGGCCAGACAAGAAACAAAAGTAAAAGGTGACAGATATATAGTCAGGACCCTGAATACAAGTGTTCAATGACTTGTGTACAAGGACAAGGAGAACTACTATAACTGTCTTACTTTGGACATGGAGCCCTGGTGGTGCAGTGGTTAAATGCCAGTATTGCAAGTCACCACATTGCAAGTTCGATTCCAGAAGGCTCCAAGGTTCACTCAGCCTTCCATCCTTTCATAGGTTGGTAAAATGAGTAGCCAGCTTGTGGGGGCAATTAGCTAACATACACTGGAAACTGCTTAATGCAGTGTAGATGTGTAAATTGCTATTGCTTAAAAAATTTGTAAGCCACTCTGATAGCCTTGTGGCTGAAGAGTGGGATATAAATAAATAAATAAATAAATAAATATTGAGAAGATATGACTCACTAGAAAAGACAATGATGCTTTGCAAGGCAGAAGACAGTGGGAAAAGAGGAGGGCTGCACTGCAGGTGTGGAGAGGCAATCAAGGAAGCCACAGCCCAGAGTCTGCAAGACCTGAGCAGGACTGTTGATGAGAGGGTGATTTGGAGGTCTCTCATTCACAGGGTCACCATAAGGTCTAAGTTGACTTGACAGCAGTTAACACAACAAATATTGCACTATTTTTTGTTCTTATTAAGCATATCCTTTTGGCCAAATCTTCACTTCCTTTAAAAATTATACAGACTACAGTGTCTCAGCATTTCTTAGCAAAGTGCTTCAGCTCCCTTGTACATTCCAAAAACAATGGCTGAAGCTGAATTCTCCTGTCTTTGATCAGTGCTATAATGGAACAAATTATGCCAGTTTCTTATTACAGTGTTTCATTTCAATTTTGACTGGTTGATGCCATTGCAGTAACAGAGAGAGGAGGGGAGGGAGGGAGGAGAGGGAGGAAGAGATATTTCATGAGAGGGGGGTGGAAATTGGGACAGAATATAGTAATCAACAGTTTTCAAATGGCCTATACAATTCTTCTACAGCACAATTGGGATAGCATGTTTTCGGGTTGTTTATATAAATGAAAGTGAAAAGACTGTAAACGAGACAGCAGTTATTTCAAAGACAGAAACATGTTCATAGGAGCAATGCATAGAATATCCAGGACAATTTAGGAATTCCATGCATCTAAGAAAGTAGGCTATGGACTTCATCAGACAAGCCTCCTCTAACTTACTTCTGCCTGTATATTTTAAACTGTTTATGAGTTCTGCTGGCAAGGGTTCTACCAGCAAAAGAACCCTTTTTATCAGACCTACCTTCAGTAGCATTCAAAGGCATCCCCAGCACTGATGGAGCACAAATGGAGATCTGTTTATTCTCTGGTTCCAGACTGCACCAATTCTCACAAGAAGACGTGAGAACAGTAATTTAAAAAATACATCAAAACCAAGACTCAAAACATAGACATGAGCACAGAAACACACTTTTAAACTTAAAAATGAACCAGAGAGGTTCATAGAAAGAGCGTCCCCTACCTGTTTTTCACATTTCACCTGGAAGTGTTCTGACAATGCTGTAATCACAAGAGCTTAATGGTGCACAGTTTCAAATGCCAGCAAAACCGCAAACAAAACACTACAGCAGATCTATTGACGGCTTGGGCCATCAATAAAAAGGAACACCTTATTAACTATTTAAAAACACCAAAGCACAACATTGTGCAGTATAGGCTCCCTTTTGTGGTCATTAGGCATCGTTATGATGCCATATTTGCTGCATTTGATAGAGTCCTAAGTCTGTTAAAGCTTATGCTACAACTTCTTTCTCTCCATTATTCTCTTTCAGTAAGGACTTTATCAGACATGGGAAAGCGTGGCAAAAAAAAAAAAGAGGTCCAAAATCACATCACAAGAATGGCATGATAACTGAAAGGGCAAAATTATCAGACACCTGCATCTTCACCCGTTCCAGGGGTGTAGTGTGGGTGTGAATAAGATGCCACTTTTTATTTGTTAAAAAGTGATGCCTTATTCACGTCCATGCTATGCCCCATGAATGGCTGAACGATGATGTTCTATCACTGATATTTTTGACCCATTCTCTCTTAGTTTGTTAGGCCAGTGTTACAACTCTGGAGGAAAGTCTAAGAAAATCCAACCAAAGTTCTGTTTTGCCGAGCTCCTTGCAAACACTGCACAAAATGCAACAGAGCCATTGAGATGAAAGAGGAAGGATGCAACAGATCAGTTAAAAGCTGCAATACAATTCCCCAGTATTGGTATTTAAAGATACGTGTAGGACTTTATCAGATGCGGCAAATATGGTGTCATCATGATGCCTAATGAACGTAAAAGGGCACCTATACTGCATGATGTTGTGCTATGGTGATTTTAAGTTGTAAATCAGGCATTCCTTTTTATTGACGGCCCAAGCTGTCAATAGATCTGCTGTGGCATTTTGTTTTCGTTTTGTTTTGTTTTCAGTTTTGTGTTCTCACGATTCCAGCATCAATGGGTGGTCCTGCCAGAACACTTCTGGGTCAGAACGCGAAAGCCAGGTATGGGACGCTCTTTTTATGAACATCTCTGGTGTACTTGGAAGTTTTTATGTGTGTTTTAGTGCTTGTGTGTACGTTTTGTGTTGTGTTGTAATTTAGTAATTTTTTTCACTTTTAAGGACACTCACATCTTCTTGTGAGAGCTGCTGAGATCACACGCCCTGGTGAACGCAGAAGTAGATAGCACAAGCATTCGTGCCCTGATAATGCTGGGGCTGCTTTTTCACAGTATTATAGGAAGGTATGATAAAATGGGTTATTGTGTTGGGACACAAACACTTCAAAATACGGCACAAAAGAAATGTTTTCAGAGGCTGGTCTGATAAAGTCTGTAGTCTTGTTATTAGGCACTCAGGAAAAAAAGTTCAATTGAATGAGGTGCAGTCAGAGTTCTCCCACTCCCTGATGTAGAAAGAGAAAAGCCATTCCTATTATTGCCACCTGCTATCCATCCCACCCTGCCTGCTCTTCCTACGGCTGTTCTTGCCCTCCCCAACTTCTTTATCTTCCTCCCCACTACTCCTCATTTCACAGCAACAATGAAACCCCTGCCTCCCTGCCTCCTTACCTGCCCTCTGTTAAAAGCAGCAGAGGCATCTTTCCCCAGCTGGTACTTCTTTTTCCAGCTGCTAATCTAGGCAGGCAGCAGCAGAAGTGATCAAAGTAGGGGAAGGAATAAAGGGATGATAACAATTATTATTATTATTATTATTATTATTATTTCTATCCCGCCCCTCTGCAACGCAATTAGGGTGGCTTACAGCATAAAAATCCCATAATTACATTAGTACCCTAACACACCCACCCCTTAAAACAATATTAAATTAAAAAGATTAAAAACATACAATAACTAAAAAGAGAAAAAAATAGAATAATCCAGTGGCAGCTTAAGGGAAAAGGCAGCCGAACCTTCAGGCCAGGATAGCGATTCGGGAAAGGCCTGCCGGAAAAGATCCGTCTTGACAGCTTTTTTGAAGCTGTCTAAGGTGGTAATAAGACGGATCTCGTCCAGCAGGCCATTTCATAATCTGGGAGCGGCAGCATAGAAGGCCCTCTGGGAGGTCACTGACAGCCTTGTTTTCACAGGTTGTAACAGATTCCTTCCAGAGGACCGAAGTGCACGGGGAGGATCATACGGGAGGAGGCGGTCCCGGAGGTAAGTTGGACCCAAGCCATGTAGGGCTTTAAAGGTCATAACCAACACCTTGTACTGAGCCCGGAACCTAATAGGCAGCCAGTGGAGAACTTTTAACACAGGTGTTATATGCTCTCTTCTGGAAATGCCAGAAATCAACCTGGCTGCCATGTTCTGAACTAGGTGAAGTTTCCGAGTCAAGCACAAGGGTAGCCCCATGTGGAGCGCATTACAGAAGTCGAGACAAGAGGTTAACAGTGCATGTACCACAGTTTCGAGGTCCCTGATTTCTAGGAAAGGGCACAGCTGGTGTATCAGCCGAAGTTGATAACAGACACTCCTGACCTGATTATAATCAGGTAATTGCATTACCTGATTAGACATCTGGAGTGACGAGTCCAGGAGCACCCCCAGAGTGCAGACACAGTCCTTGGAGGAAAGTGTGATTCCATCCAGGATTGGAAGTTGTATTCCCAGACCTGGTTTCAGGCCTGTAACTGTTAATACCTCTGTTTTGTCTGGATTCAGTCTCAATTTGTTTTTCATCATCCAGTCCATTACTGCCCTAAGACAATCATTGAGAGGAGAGATGCCATCTGAAGTCGAAGCTGATGACCGAGCCATGGAGAAATATATCTGGGTGTCATCAGCATACTGGAGGGGTTGGAGGTATAGCTGTGCTGCAAGGGCGGGAAGCAAGGCAAGGGAAGATACCAGGTGATGGAGTGCAAGAAGCAAGGGAGGAAAGCAGGACAAAGGCGTGAGATGAGAGAAAAGAGGGGAAATTGTTCAAGGGTGGTTGAGACATCCAGTGGGAGGGTGCAAGGTGCAAAGAAGTAGACACAAGGTGAAGCAAAATGTAAGGGAAGGTATTGTTTGTAAGTTTGTCTTTACTTCTTTGCCTTTGAACATTTTTTCCTATGAATCAGAAGGCAGTCACTCTCAGGAGATTAGCAGACATGGGGGAGCATGCCAAAAAATCATGTTCCCAACCATGTCAGAAGATCACGAAAAGAACAGAAAGGGAGACCTTGCCAGGCGCCATGTCCTTGATTGGGAGAAGCTGCTAATCAAAAGGAATGCCTTACTGACACCCACACTATGCACCCAGGACACTGGAGGACAATGTTGTGTGGTAAGGTCGCCCCTTCCTGTTCTTCTAGAGATCTTCTGACATGGTTTTTGCTGTGTCTGATAATCTCCTCGGGGACTTCCTGTGATTTTTTCATGGATCTGAATCTTTTTGTCATCAGTAAAAAGAAACTGATGGAAACAAATAAACTATAGTCACCTGAAGGAAAGTGCCTATGCATGACAAAATGTTGTTGTTACCACACAAGGAATGTACGTAACCAATTCACACATTTCCTGTATTGCTGCCAGTCCCCACAATAAGGCTACTGTACAGTTGTCCCTCCATATCCACGGATTTGGTACCCATGGATTTAAGCATTCACAGCTTGAAAATATTCTTAAAAAATAATTATCCAAAAAGCAAACCTTGATTTTGCCATCTTATATAAGGAACACCATTTTGCTATGCCATTGCATATAATGCAACTTGAGTATTCATGAATTTTGGTATTCACGGGGGGTCCTGGAACCAAACCCCAACAAATATGAAGGGACAACTGTATAATGTGTATTTGCTGAGAGGTAGTAATTGCACAAGGCTACATGGAAAAATTTCAAGATCAAGGAGGAATTTGAACACAAGTCTCTCTGCTCAAAGTCCAGAACCTGAAACATTTATTCTGTACTACTTCTTTCAGAACAGTAATTAATATGAAAATGGAACAAGACTGAAACATAGTGGCAACTATGCATGTGCTGAAGCTGTGTTATTAGAGCATAAATTGATAATATGCGTAATAATAATAATTTGCATAATACAACAAATAGATTATTGGAATTCTGGAGTGAGAATGTTGCACTCCTAGCCAAAAGTGAGCTCAAAAGTCATCTAGTCCAATTCCTTGTTGATGGAAAAGTCCACTACGGCTTAAAAACCTGTAACAAAGGAGATCCCACCATTTTCAAGGGCACCTGTTTGAACTCTGTAGAGATCAGGAAATCCTTCCTAATGTTTAATAAAATAAATCTCCTTTCTCAATTTCTTTGTTGATGTTGTATCCTCTGGAGCACCTGTGTTCATCATTCATCTAATATCACTCCAAATATTTAAATATAGCTTTTATATAGCTTAATTGTGCATTACACTATTACAGTAGGACCCCTGTATCCACTGGAGATTGGTTTGGGGGGGCATGGATACTGAAAACCATGGATAATAGTGAACACCATTGAAAATAATAGGACTTCTGGTTGCCTTGGAGGACCTAGAAAATGGCTAGAGAGGACATATTTTCTAGGAAGACTCTATGGTAGGTGCATATCATTGTTATAAGGGATTGGTTCTCATGGCTCCATTCTAAGGGACCCTGGGATTTGTAGTTTAGTAAGGTGCTTAGAATTCTCTGCAAGAAAGCTCTAATCTACTCCCCTGAATTAAAATTTCCAATATACCCTGTGTCTATCTACACTACAGAATTCAAGTGATTTCCTCCTGAATCATTTTCTCAGGGTATGTGAGTGCCTTCTAATTACCTTACAAGACTACAGTTCCAGGATTCTTTAGGATGGAGGCATGACAAAGTGGTATGAAACTAATCTAATTTGTAGAATAGATACAACTTGGTCAGTTCTCCATGCTAAGCATACACAATCTCCTCATCCTTTCTTCTTCAGACATGTTTTGTATATACATTACACTGGTGTGGGTAACTGCTCAGGAGTTGAAGCCAATCCTCCCTGGTCCTTCTACAGGCCAGAACCCCCCAGCACACAAAAATACTTCTGTTTTTCATTAGACTTTCTCTCAGCATGGTGATGGAAATGATGTTGTGTCATTTCCTATTGCCATTTTGAGAAGAAATCTGATGCGAATTGAGGCTGAAAGAGGAGGTTGTGCATTTCTGTATAGTTTTCAGGTGAACATTTCCCCAAAATTGAACCATTTCCCCCCAAAAAGCAAGGCTTGAGGGGCTTGTGGGAACTGACAATATGCTTCAGGGTCCACAAAATGTTGGGACTATACTGAGGCTACATTTTCACCACTCCTACATTGTACTGTTATGGTACACATATACATTATCACAGTTTGATGCCACTTTAACTGCAATGGCTCTGTCATACAGAATCCCAGGGGTTGTTTACACGGCAAAATAAATCCTCTAAGAATTCACCAAGACTCCTATTAGTTCCCACATGTTTTGATTCAAAGTCACCCTATTCAGAAGGAGGGGGCCCAAAAAACCCTTAAGTTGTGAGGCAAAAGCTTTCGCTACTTTCCCAGACTTTTTTGATAAAGTTTGCAGAAATGCGCACAACAGGCGGTGTGAACTATCTATTCGCAAAAGGCTGTGTGATCTACCAGTATTCTTTCCGAAACAGGCTCACGGCAGAGCTGAGTTGTGATTTGTTGGAGCTCAGAGGGGGCGGGCTTGCAAGGAATGCCTTTGGAATGCAGGATCTGCCATTGTTTCTTTTTTGACACAGACTGGGCAACCTGGCTGCCTCCCTCCCTGCTTGAGGGTTTGCGTCCATCCCTGGCTGATCACCGCCTTGTTTTATTGGGGGGGGGATTTGCAGCGTTTGAGGGATGCTGCAGCCTCTTCCTCCCTTGGCTTGGTCCCAACAGCCAGCAAGTGAATGGGGAACGTGGGGAGAGAGGAAGAAGAGGCTTCAATGGGAGCCAAGCAAGCAATGGGACCGATAGTCCCATTGCCTGCCATTCTGCTGCTGGAGCCTTCTCCTCCCTTGTCCTCCCCCTCCCCACTTGCCTCAGAAGCCAGCGAGCAAACAGGGGAATGGGGGGGGTGAGAGCTCCCCCATGTGAACTGCTAAATCGCATACTTCTCGGGATTCATCAGAATGGCCAGAATCATGTAAACTGCTCGGCTCAGAATCGAAATGGAAGTAAACCGGCATTTTCCACATTAAAAGTGGTTATGTAACTGACTCCCCAGATATTGTAGTTTGGTGAGGTACTTAGACTTCTCTGCAAGTGCTATAGTTCAGTGGGATGCCCATTAGCACTATCTAGCAGAGAATTCCAAATACCTCTACCCAAATTACACATCCAAGGATTTTAGCGTATGGAGCCATGGCAGTGAAAATGACATTAAACTGCTATAATGGTGCAGCATAAATGCACTTTTTGTTTCTAGTCCAAGCCCCATCCCATCTTTGTCACTATCCTCCAGACACATTCTAGTGCCAAGCATGTGAATCAGTGAGATTGGATTTGAAAAGATTGAGGCATCCCTACTCTATATTGTTATGCCAAGGAATTTGTGAGGCTCAGTTGACTTAATTGAAGGTGAAAGGCATTCAAGCAACAGGCTGGGAGGGAGGGCTAATCATGCATCTGGAATCCGGAGTCTCATATGTATACCAAGGTTGAAGCTGGTAATGGGCACATGGAGCTGCATAAGTGCATGGAGCATTTTCTCCAATGATTACCATTAACCACAATCGCAATGGATTGTGGCTTTTATGCTTTGGTAATTTATGCTGGGTGAAACACACACACACACACACACAGGCTTTTGTTTGAAAGTATTATCAAGCCAACAGAGCCACTGAGACCAAATGGATCAGCATCCAGACTGAAGTAAATAAGTTCAGCTACAGTAACAATAAAACAAAAGCCAGAGAAGCTGGTAACGTAACACCTCCGCAGATGTGAAGGTTGCCTCAACTTCCTTACAGCCATTGTCAGCAGATGTACACGAATTATTGGCAGCCCTAAGCAAATATTCCTCCACCCTGCACAAAAACAGCTGTGTTCCCAACCAGAAATTAAAATGGTTAGAAGTCCTCCTAGTCAAGTAAAAGGGCTTTGCTGACTCCTGCCTACATGTGTCATCAATACCAGTCACTTTGCATGTCTTTACATCCTTTCAACACACACAGACACACACACACACAGAGAGAGAGAGAGAGTGATTACTTCATTACCTTACAAACAGTTATTTGGATCAAGCCTCTTCTTCAGACTTGATTTCTGGATTCAGAAAACTTTTTTGTGCTGTTGTTTTGTCAGCTGTGTGTGTACATCAGGGGTGGGGGAGCTCCCTGCTTCAGAACCAGAAATACATTCATCATATCTACTCTGTCCTGGCTTCCAGTGGCAGCTGTGGATCCTTTTTCATTCTCAGAAGCTCTACGTAATCAACACAATTTTATTACAAAATAGAAATCTGCCTCTTCTCTCTCACTCTTTTTTTTAAAGCACATCAGAACAGGCAGAAATTCAACAGGTAGAACATACCCCGTCAATATATCTCTTTGGTGCAGAAAACCTACTATTTGACTGTAAGTACAGTCAGTTTGTCCATCCTGCCTAATATTGGCTTCTCTGACTGGCAACATCTCTCCAAGGTCTCAGGCAGAGTCCTTCACATCACCTGATACCTATGTTTAGAGGTGGCAGGGGTTGAAACAGAGAGCTTTTGCTTGCAAAGCACATGCAGGGTACATGTCTGTCTAAGGGTGTCTCCCTGATATCACATTTCAGGAATTTATGTTTGTTGTGCAAAGACTCAAGAGTGTGGCTCACCCACTAGGCAGAGTCGGACAGCTGCCTCTGGTGGCAGAGTGCCAAGAATAGTCCACTGCACTGCTCCTCCCATCCTGGAGGCCTTTGCCATCACTGTCCCGCCTTCTTTGCTTTCCTACCAATTCTTTGCCACGTGACCACTGCCTTACCCCTCCCTCCCTCCCTTGGTTGACTTCCTGCCATTGCTATGCTGCTCTCCCTTGCATATCATGCCCCACCACCATGCCTTCAACCCTCTCATCCTTCCTCCACTTACCTCAGCTCATACCATCATGCCTCCCTCCCTTGTACCACACCACCATGTCCCATCCTATTCCTCCCTTCCTTTGCCTTAAGACTCCCCTCTGTTGTATTTTGTGCTCCTGCACCCTTCCCTCACTGTCCTCCCACTTGCTTCATCTCACACTGTTGCCTGCTTATCCTGTAGAAGCAGCAGTAATTGCACAACTCGGCTAATATTGGTTTAAAAAGAGGACATGTAGACAGGCAACACTATGGTGAAAAAAGGAACAGAGGGAGAGGTAGGCAAGGCGGGAAGGTGGTAATAATGGGTGGTGATGGCAGTTCTTTTCCGTCGCCTCTGGCAGGAGAAGAGCCTGGGATACCCTCGCAAATGTTCCTATGTCCAAAAAAGGAGGAAACAGATGGATTCCTTCTCACCCCAGCTCAGCATACTTTGCAACACATTCTGCACTAAGGTGGAAATACTTGAGGAATATTTCAGTTCCCATACAGAATGTAAAGGAATAAAATCACATGGACAGGTGCAGCAAAGGTGGTTATTTCCCTCATAGAGATATAATTATTCACTAACTTCATTCTTGAAGGAAGGAACAAGTCATTCTAGCAATTTCCATACTGCTGTGAGAAAGTCTTTGAAAACTGTGTAGTTTTCAATGACTATTTCCAGTTTGGGACTTATTCTATACAAAATGTGCATGTGGGCTTTTGTGTGTGCAGAAAACAGGCACTGATATTCTACATTGGCTGCTGACTTACACATGTGTAACCAAGTAATATCTCCTGCCCCGACCCCCCCCCCAAGCCTATCTTAAGAACCAACAGCCACAATGGATGAAGGAGGCATGTTCAGCTGCCAATTGGGACACAAGAACAAGAGTATCTAGGCCTCCTGCAAGAAAGGCTGGCATAAGGAACTGAGACAGGGGTTCTGCTTCTTGTTTTTTCAGCTTTGCTTGCTGGTGGGAGGGGGACAGAAATATCATCTTCATCACACCCTATTGGCAGCTAAAAAACCTCCATCACCAGGTGAGGCTGCTGGCTCATTGGGTGGGCTGGGGGGAGATTTACGTAATCTTACAGTAAGACTTTATAAGCAGGTGATAGTAAATGCTGGGGTTTTTTTTGTGGGGGGAGGCAAGAAGGAAAGAAAAACAAATGCAAATTTGCAGTGAATAAGTGCCATACTCCTAACATGCTTGTCTGTCTAGGATTGTCCTCATCTGAGTTTTCTAGCACTTGAGAACATTTTCCAGCTATTTTGTGAATATGTTTGAATATTCTTCCCATCTATATTCCCTCATCACTGCCACTAGCTCAGGGAATGCTGGCATGGAAAACAACCCTCTCATAATGCATACCAATATGCTGCTTTAAAAAAACAAATGTTAACTAACAAAGTATGCAATGAGAAAGTGGATTTCATGCCAGAAGTGTAATGTATCTGGTGTGGTGGTATAGTGCTTAGGGTATTGGATTGGCACTTGGCACATCCCAGGGAGCCACGAAACCCATTGAGTCATCTTGGGCCAGAAAATCTCTCTCTTGTTCTCACCTGCCTTACAGATTTTTGAGAGTTTAAAGTGGTAAGGAGAAGAGCTGTATACACTGTCCTGAGTTCACTGGAGGAAAAGCAGGATATACAGGTAATTCATAAAAAGAAATAGTAAATACATGGGTAGGTTTCCTAACTTTCTGGGCATTTGCCCTTCCCAGAATGAGAAAATGTACATTTAGGAAGCAATTCTATAAACTTTTACCTGGGAGTAAGGTCTACTAAACTCAGTGGGACTTTCTGCTGAATAGACATGGATAGGATTGCACTGTCACAGACCCAAATGTGACCTGTTAAACTAAGAGGCACTTCATCATCAATATATTTTCTATCTATTTAAAACATTTTATATCACTTCCAATTAAAATCACCATGCAGGACTTTTTCGGACATTAAAAATACAACTCTAGCAGCCTCGCCACGTTGCGAGGCTGCAGCGCTGCAGCGCGTCCCTTTTGGATGACGCCTGTCCCTGCCGGTACTGTTGCAGTACCGGAGGGACATCTGAGCGTTATATTTAGCCGGTTTTTATTCACGAAAGTTGATCGTGAATAAAAATCGGCTAAATATAACACTCAAATGTCTCTGCGGTACTGCAACAGTACCGGCAGGGATGGGCGTCACCCGAAAGGGACGCCCTGCAGCACTGCAGCCTCACAACGTGGCGAGGCTGCTAGCGTTGTATTTTTAATGTCCAAAAAAGTCCTACAAACAAAGGGAACACAAGTCCAATCAACTACTAAAGGCAGAACAAGAAAGAAAAAGAGAAGATTGGCTCTGTCTTGGAAACAGAATAAGCAACATGAAGACACCTGAACTTTCTGAAGAAAGAGTTCCAAAGTTCTGGGGCTGTAACATAGAAGTCCGTGGTTCTTACAAAACCCATCTAGCTTTCACATGTGGTATAATTTTTAGCAGGGGCATCTTAGTAGATATCCATTATCAGGGCTCAGATGGGAGGAAATGTTTACTGAGATAACTGGGACTAGATTTCCTCAAATTATCTGTAAAGGTGGTTCTCAAGATATGGAACAGGCTCATACACTGCTGTCTGTGAAATAGGAAGAGGATGTGCAGAAGAGACAAAGGGCTTGTCTATACTAGCCAGAATACTCCACAGTTTGGCCAGAGTATTCCTGCCCCAAGCCTGCATTGTTCCCCCTCCCACTACCTGCCCTTCCATTGCAGCAATGGATGGTCTCCACACCCATGGCCTGAACTGGCACTTCTCTCCTCTGCACCAGTCATCTCTTCTGAGGCAGGAAGGAGGCACCTGGCTGTGGTCACATGGCTGGGCACCTCGCAGTGACCTCAGCAAACACAATGTCCACAAACCAGCTAGGAAAAGGCTGCACCGGGCACCACAAAGGCCATGTGTGTGGACATCCCCCCATTGCAATAATGGAACTCACCATTCTTTCCAGAAGAACTGCTGACTGCAGAGACTCAAGCAGAGTTGCTGATGCCATCGCCATCTTGGCCCCCTCTGGATATATCCCAGAAGAACTGCAGCAAACAGTGAGACTTTTTTTTTTTTTACCATGTGTCCACTCCATTTTAAGAGGTATTTACCCTGGATTCTCATCAGAACTGCTTGGATGTTGTCTGGACAATTTCAACTAGAAATTGGTAACCCCCTAACCACCTTGCATTGTTCAGACTGCTGGACATAGGAAGTGGGCAAGGTTATGTAATTTAGCCCATGTAGACAAGGCCAAAGTTTTTGGGTGTTTTTTTTTTTTTTTTTTTTGTTAAAGACAATTTTATTCTTCCAATTAGCTCAACACATTTTGGCCTGGTAATAGTTAATAGACTTCTACAGGGGAATGTGCCTGGTGCAAGCTCAGAAACTATTCTTTTTGGAATACCCCGCAGGTGATTTTAAACTTGCATTCCCTTGAAGAAGGCCATTGAATATTATCAGAATGAAATGCATTGAACTAATTGGAAGAATAAAATTGTCTTTTTAAAAACACCCTTAGACTTTAGACTTTATCAGACAAAGCAAATATCACCAAAAAATGCATAATTTAGGACGCGACGATAGCACAAAGTGCAAAATTATCAGACATCCTCATTGTTTACCCATTCCTGCTGCATCACACTGGTGCAAATGAGGCGTCACTTTTTATTGATGGGCTAAGCCACATTTTTGCCACATCTGATAAAGTCCTTTGTTTCTTCTTCACATCCTTTTCATTGGATGTTACTAGTCCTCAGTGCTTTTTTGTGAAATAGGAAACACTGTGGAATGTTCTGGTTGCACGTCAGATGTACCATACATTTTAGAACTAATCTGAGTTTGGGAAGAAGTTCCTAATTTGGACTACAGCTCCCAGACCCCCGGGACAGCATGGCCGCTGGCTGTGAGATGTGAAAGTGACATGAGGAGTAAAAATTATCACATTTATTGTACCTGTCTATGTAAAAAAATATGGTTTTAATATTTCAAGGTGGGATTCGGCTGATGTTCCCATGTTAATGCAATATAATATAATTCTACATCCACTTTTGATATGCTGTCATGCCTGAAAAATGTCGACAATCTTGTACAAATTCAGTCCTTTTGGTGTTAACCTGATATACTGAATATTGCTCATTTCTGACTATCAATTTCTCAAGCAACTTTGTCTGCACTAGATTACACCAGTGTAAAGTTATTCCTGATTTACACTATCCTATTCTATCTAAGTTGCACTTTTAGTGATCTTAGGAAGATCTCACAGTATTAGCATCTAGGCTGAGCGAACAGAGTTTCACATTCCATAATACCACATTTTATTCATTAATCTTCTAAAACTTGAAGATTAACAGAACACATGAAAGAAATGTAAATGTGGCTTGGAATGCTTACAGAGCTGACATTCCAAACCTTACATGGAATACACAAGTTTATGAACTGCTTATATTCCTGCTTCTTACAATGCATTGCCTTTATTTTCACTTATCTTCAGAACAATGATCAAAGTAACCATGCACTGATTCTGAAATGGAGCACATGTTCTCCAGTTGTGGAGTTCTGATCTGGGGCACAACTGAACTATGGTATTATCATCACTCTCTAACCCCAAAGAAAACCCCAGGTTCTTGGGAAAAACAAAAGACTTCATTTCAACAAGATTACTGCTAAACTGTTTGACACATCCATTACCCACAATAATGATGAAGGGTCAGAAAATATGCACGTTCATAGAGGTATAAAAGCAATCTTAAAACATAAACCAGCCTGTCCTATCATGGCCCCATGTGTTGAGTTTCCAAATGTAAACAGCTTGACAAGTGGGTATCTATAAACACAGTGATAAACAGAGGAAGCTATCAGTTCTGCTTGGAGATATCTAAACCAGGTTCTGGAGAAAAGGCAAGATATAAATAAAATGACCCACCAATAGCACTACCTTTCCATGCTGGAGGGACTGTATGCTTCTGCAAGGCAAGGGGCTATACTAGACCATGTGCTGGCTTCTCAACTCCAGGCGTTCCTGGATGAGGTGGATTATCTAGATAGATTTCATTCTGATCTCAGACCTGGCTATGGGACAGAGACAGTTTTGGTTGCTTTCTGGATGACCTAGGCAGGGAACTGGACAGGGGGAGTGTGTCCCTGTTGGTTCTGCTGGACCTTTCAATGGCTTTCAATACCATCGACCATGGTATCCTTCTGAGTCACTTCTCTGGGATGGGGTTTGAAGGTAGTGTTGTACAGTGGTTTCCCCCAGGTTCAGTCTTGTTGCCCAGGCTATTTAACATCTACATGAAAACACTGGGAGAAACCACTGTCTGGACTTTTGGGGTCAGATGTCACTAGTATGCTGATGATACCCAGAGATATTACTCTTTTCTACTTAAATCCAAAGAAGCTGTTCCTGTACTAAACCAGTACCTGGCAGCTGTAATGGACTAGATGAGGGCAAACAAATTGAAACTTAATCCAGAGAAGACAGAGGTGTTCCTGGTCAGGCAAAAGACAGATCTTGGAACAGGTATTCAGTCTGAGTTAGATGGTGTTACACTCCCTCTGAAAATGCAGGTCTGCAGTTTGGGGTACTCCTGGATTCAGCTCTGACCCTGGAGGCTCAAGTTTCAGCAGTGACCAGGAGTGCTTTTGCACAGTTAAAGCTAGTGTGCCAACTGTTCCCATTCCTGGAGAACTCAGATCTGTCCAGAGAGGTACATCCCATTTTGATTACTATAAAGCACTCTATGTAGGTCTGCCTTTGAAAAGTGTTCAGAAACTTCAGTTGGCCTAAAGAGCTGCAGCCAGGTTGTTAGCAAAGGCTGCCTACAGGGAGCACACAACTCCCTTGTTGCAACAGCTCCATTGGCTGCCAGTCCATTTCTAGGCACAATTCAGAGTGCTAGTTTTGACCTATAAAACCATTCATGGCTTGGGTCCAGGTTATTTGAAGGACCATATCTCACTATATGGGCCCATTAGAAGTCTACAATCATCTGGAGAAGCCCTTCTCTCTATCCCACCATCTTCTCAGGCTTGGTTGGTGGGAACAAGGGAGAGAACCTTCTCATGGCTTTTGGAACTCCCTCCATAGAGAGGCATGGATGGCCCTTTCCTTGCTCTCCTTTTTTTGGCAGGTCAAAACAATTTTGTGCTATCAGACTTTTACAAACTGACTAGAGTTGGGCTTTTAATCCTGTGCAGTGCTGTTTTTAAGGTTTTCTGGAGTTTGTATATAGTCTTTTAATATTTAATATTTTGTGGAAAGGAAGAGGCATTAGGGATCATATTGCAAATATACATGGGATAATGGAGCACACCAAAGAATTTCAGAAAAAAATCACTGTGCTTTATAAATTATAGCAAAGCCTTTGATTGTGTAGATCATGAAAAACTATGGATTGCTCTTAAATCAATGGGTGTGCCACGTTTGATTGTCCTGATGTGTAACTTGTACTCAGGGTAAGAGCAGTCAGTGCCAAGACAGAATACAGAGAAACAGAATGGTTTCCAATTGGCAAGGGGGTTAGGCAAGGCTGCATTTTATCACCTTATCTGTTTAACTTGTATGGTGAACAGATCATACATAAAGCAGGATTAAATTGAGAGAAAGGGAGCATGAAAATTGGAGGAGGAACATCAATTTAAGATATGTAGATGACACTATAATACTAACAGAAAACAGCAAAAATTTGAAACCATTACTGTAGAAAGTCAAGGAAAGCATGAAGGCAGGTTTACAGTTGAATATTAAAAAAACAAAAATAATGACCACAGATTATTTACATAACTTTAAAATAGACAATGAAGATGTTAAAATAGTTAAAATTTTCCATACCTTGGCTCAGTCATTAATCAGAATGGAGACTGCAGTCAAGAAAACAGAGGCAGACTAGGACTTGGAAGGGCAGCTATGAAGGAACTAGATAAGATCCTCAAATGTAAAGATATATCATTGAATGTTGAAGTTAAGATGGTTCATGCCACCATTCTTCCAATTTCTATGTATGGCTGTGAAAGCTTGGCAGTGAAAAAAAGTGATAGGAAGAAAATAAATTAATTTCAAATATAGTTCTGGAGAAGAGTTCTACAGATACCGTGGACTGCTTAAAAGAAAAATAAATGGGTCCTAGAGCAAATCAAGTTGACTTGAAGGCAGTTGACAACAATAAACAAAAATAAAGTGATGATTGATTGATTGATTGATATTTTCCAGTGGTCTCCTATCCAGGTCAAACCCTGATTAGCTTATGTAATGAGATATGGGGTGGTATGTTCATTGTATGTTCAAGAACTCTGGAGTACATACTTTCAGGTAGGTATCTGAAGGGCTAACATAATACAAATCATTGGAATAACAACCAACATATCTTATGCCCTATGCAGAACCAGCCCTATCATAAGGCAGTACGGAATCCTCCCCAAGCAGTAGTGAACACTCCCAGTCATTCTGCCTCTGCTTCCTGGCCTTTCTCCTCTCTTGGAGGGCAGAGGGTGTTTAAGTTTCATCAGGACCAGCTCTAGATTTGAAACAGGATGGGAAAAGCTGTGCTCCTAATAATAATAATAATAATAATAATAATAAATAAAATTTATTTATACCCCGCCCCTCTGTTAAAACAATCGGGGCGGCTTACAAAAATTAAAATACAATACAGATAAAATCCCCAAACACCCCCACCCCACCCTCCCCCATAAAAAAATATTAAACAATTATAAATAAAAACCAACTGATATAAAATCACAATTAAAAACAATAAATACTATAAAATACTATAAATGGCCAGCGTACTAAAAGAAGCCAGGATCCCCTGAGACCGGGATCTAATTAGGAAAGGCCTGCCGAAAGAGATCCGTCTTTAGTGCTTTTTTAAAGCTACTCAGGGTTGTTATCTGACGGATCTCATTCGGCAGGTCATTCCACAATTTGGGGGCGATTACCGAAAAGGCCCTCTGGGAGGTTGCAGACAGCCTAGATTTTTGTGGCTGAAGCAAATTCCTCCCAGAGGACCGGAGTGTGCGGGGAGGATTGTATGGGAGGAGGCGGTTCCGGAGATAAGTTGGATCCAAGCCATTTAGGGCTTTAAAGGTAATAACCAACACCTTATACTGGGCCCGGAAACTGATAGGCAGCCAGTAGAGAGATCTTAACACTGGAGTTATATGGTCTCTCCGAGATGTTCCCGAGACCACTCTGGCTGCCATATTTTGTACCAACTGAAGTTTCCGGACCAAGCATGAGGGCAGCCCCATGTAGAGCGCATTGCAGAAATCTAGACAAGAGGTTACCAGCGCGTGCACCACAGTCTCGAGGTCCTTTACTTCCAGGAAATGGCGCAGCTGGCGTATCAGCCGAAGCTGATAACAGGCGCTCCTGACTGTCGCATTCACCTGAGTCGTCATCTGAAGCGATGAATCAAGGAGCACCCCCAGACTGCGAACACAGTCCTTAACGGAGAGCGTGACCCCATCCAGGACTGGAAGTTGCAACCCAACTCCTGGTTTCGGGGCCGCTACTGTGAGCACCTCCGTTTTGTCTGGATTTAATCTCAATCTGTTTTTCCTCATCCAGACCATTACTGCTTTAAAACAGTCATTAAGAGGAGAGACACCACTGGAATTCGAGGCCGACAATCGGGACAAGGAGAAATAGATCTGGGTGTCATCAGCGTACTGATAACACCCAGCCCTATAACTCCGAATAATCTCACCCAGCGGCTTCATATAGATGTTAAACAGCATCGGGGACAGGATGGCGCCCTGTGGAACACCACAAGTAAGCTCCTTTCTGCTGGAGCAACTGTCCCCGAGCAACACCCTCTGGGACCTGCCCGAGAGGAAGGACCGGAACCACTGGAGCACAGTGCCTCCGATTCCTAACCCTCTCAGGCGATCCAAGAGGATGCTATGATCTATCGTATCGAAAGCTGCTGAGATGTCCAAAAGCACCAACAGGGTTACACTACCCCTGTTGATGCTTAGACGCAGGTCGTCGGTTAAGGCAACCATGGAAGTCTCAACTCCAAATCCCGTCCTAAAGCCAGTTTGAAATGGGTCTAGATAATCGGTTTCATCCAAGACCACTTGGAGTTGAAGCGCAACTGCCCTCTCGATCACTTTGCTCAAGAATGGTAACATAGAAACCGGCCTATAGTTGTTCATGTCCAGGGGGTCAAGGGAAGATTTTTTCAGGAGCGGCCTAACGGCTGCTTCCTTTAAACAAGATGGAACACACCCTTCTCTGGGGGATGCATTGATGATGTCCTTAAGGAACACCATCAAGGCAGTCTCCCCCTGGATGGCCAGCCATGAAGGGCAAGGATCGAGCGGGCAGGTCGTCTTCTTCACCCTACCAAGTAGCTTGTCCACATCCTCGGTACTCATGGATTGAAATTCATCCAGTAAACTTACACCAACGGAGTTGCTGGACACCTTGTCAATTGTATCTGTCAAATTACTGGCATCTAAGTCGGCTCTTATCCGAGAGATTTTATCTGCAAAGAAATTGTTAAACGCGTCACAGCAGGCTGTCGTTGGGTTAAGCAACGGGTTCTGCGCAGGAATAACCTGCATCAACTCCCTTACCACCCTAAACAGCTCTGCTGGATGGGACTCTGCAGACGCAATACATGTAGAGGAGAAGGATCTTTACGCTGCACGTATTGCCTCTCGATAGGTTGCTCCTAGGGCAATCTGTGGCCCTCTGTCTAATTTCAATAGGGCTTTGAAAGTAAGGAGTTCAGGATTCTGCCAGAGCAACCTGTCTACTGAGTGAAGAGGAAATGAGATAAAAAGAAGAGGGTGACTGAAGGGAGATGAGAGACAGAAATGGGGGCTGACCTTGCCTACTTTAGGCCCTGTCTCCTTTAACTGCCAGCTTCAGCCCTACCCAACACTACCATACAGCCCCTGACAATTTCCCATACATATTCCCTGAGTGAATGGTGGTGCTTGACAAGACAAAGTTTGCCCACCACTGGTTTCAAGTGTGTGATTCCAAACACAGGGATGCACACGTGCACATGCCCGTATATATTCATAAATTGGTACACACCATACCCTCTGACATTTTGCAGATGAAAACTGGGAAATGTGTGGCCAAGTAATATCAGAGCATGGTCAAGACAGCACAAATTATTAATAAGGAAGAATGCACAAGCTAGGAGGAGCTGAGTTAATTGAGTTGAGTGCAAACTGCTTTCCCACTTTGAACTCAGTTTGCAGCAGTTTAAACTGAGGAAAAAGGGGGAAAGTAGTAGTAGTAAAGAGAAACAGGGACATTTTAAAAGCAACTGAAAAAGTGAGACAGCGGGAACTAATCAGGATTACCCTTGCCAAATTGGGACCATTGAAGGGTATGGTATCTGCTAGGAAATCATTCTGCATCTATGGTTACAAATGTGTAGTCAAATTGTTGTGAAACATTTGAGTAGCAGAATGCATTATTCATACTTGAGGACAAGAGGATATGGAAGAGGGGGTTCACGGACTCTGAAATTATAGACATAAAAAGCCTTTCAGATCATCTGTTTAATTTAATTGAGGCAATGCTGTGTTTTCTTCTTCAATATATTCTCCCGTTATCTTGTCTAGTATAGATGAAAAATTCTCAAGTGCTTGTCATTGTCTAAGCTCCAGTGTAGCTTCATTATACCCTTCTGGCTAATGCTGCTGAAACATCTGTGCCAATGATGGCTTAATCTCTGTTTTTGAAATGGATTCGTGCATTTAGTCAAAAGAAGTCGAATGAGGAATAATGAAAAAAGGGCCTAAGAAAAGAAGTGTCAGACTCAATACTAAAGACTCATTATGACAGTTCTTGAGCCTACGACAATTTCCATTGAGAGGGATGGCATGCAACCAAGGCTTCAAACACTTGAAAATATCCTCCCGTGCTTTATTCTCCTATTCTGTGCTTCTCATTTACCACCTGTGGTCTCTAAGCAAGGAATGGAGTGAGCGAGCCAGAAGAAGGACTTTCTGCCCAATCTTTGAGAAGCTCAAATAAATTAGTTTTCAGGTAATAAAAGCTTACCAAGAAAACCCGAGGATAGGGTCATCATAAGTCAGAGCTGAAGGCACATAAAAACAACAAGGACGGGTAGTTGGTTGGGACTTAGGAAGAAAAATGAGAAAATATTTAGTAAGAAAACTCCCCATGATTTTTTTTGTTAAAAAGCAGGAAGATAAAAACTTCCCATGTTGATCATTTTGTATTCTTGCCAATAGATATATGGTAGTTTTGGCACAACTGAATTGTTGTTCACATTGTCGTTTGCGTGTTCATCCTGCTGTTATATCTGGTAAGCAGGATTGCAGGTTTTCTGTATTGCTTCAAAAGCCTTCTGGATGTCTTTGACCAGAGGCAATGTTGGGATAAAAGAAAACTAATACTCAGGGCAGCCATCTTCCCCCTCATCCTCCCCAGTCATGCACCAGGGATATCCTTTTGTTTTCAGGGGCTTCCTTGGTTCTGGTTTCAAAGTGGCTGGTACTTTTTATTTTAAAAATGAAGTTTTTAAAAGGGGTTTTTTTTTTGTAAAAGAAAGAAAGAAAGAAAGAAAGATAAAAAATGAAAACAAAACCCTTGCAGTCACATAATTCTAAGTAATAACAGAGAGATTATGGCAGATAGAGGGTGGTAGCGGAGCAAAGGACTGAGGAACTGAGGAAAATGTCTCACTTATGTTTTGGCCCTAGCTTCTGTCCAATTAGCTTCTGCCTCTCCTCCCAAACCTTCTGCCTCTCCTCCCAAGGTGATTTTCACTTCCCCCTCAAAAATACCACATCACACATCTTCATGAAGGGCAAAGTTCTGGCAAAAGTTCTGGGGGACTGAGACTCTCACTACACCAGAGGCAGCAATATTAGAACTGTACTGACTTCAGCAATAGTCTGCCTTCAGTCCTAATATGATCTTTAACGGAATGACTTCATACAAGATGAATGTTATTAGTCCACTGCTTATCCATATCATATGTTCCCTTTTTAACATTGAACCATTAGGCAGCAGTGGGCAAAGTGTGGGCCCAAGGCTACATCTTGTGAAGGTCACCTGCACTTTTCCCCCTCTTCTCTTCCTCCCCTGTCTCAAAACTGTTCTCTTCCTCCCCGTCTCAAAACTGTTATTGCAGCCCCAACCGGCACCACATGACTTCCCTGGGCTACATTTTCCCTGGCCAAAAAGAAAAAGTGAATTGGCTCTCCTGGGAAACTCACAGGTGTTTTCTGAGTCTTCCAGGTGAAAAGGATTCACCTTTTAAACAGGTACCCAGGTCCTGTTAACCTGCTCAGTTAACCTTTGCCTACAATGTCAAAAATGCCAAATGTTGTAAAAGCAAAAGTGGATTAGTGGCCACTTCTGGTTCTCTTTCTTCTTGCACTTCCTCCTCCCCCACCCAGCATTTTGGGCTGTCTTTGCAGCCCCTTCAGATCTCAGGGACAGAAAATGTGGGCCCAGACCTGCCAAAGTTGCCCATCCCTGAATTAAGGACTACCAATTCAAAAAAAGAGAGACCAAGATCTCTCAGTTTCACTTGCTTCCCTGTTTAGTTATTTAAAACCTCAAGTTCTTTTTACTGAACTGGAAACCATTCTTGTAAGTTCATTTTAACAACGAGCTGGATGAAATTATCAACCATCTCTACCACCCAGTTCAATAGATACTTCTATTCCCAATGTGGAGAAGGCTACTTTCCTGATATGCAGCTATTAAAGATAAGGAGCCTGTTGGTGGCAACTCTCATTCATCACCTGTGGTGGGGACATGCAGAGATTCAAAGCCAGTCTTTCACTGAAAAAATGTTTCCTTCTTGGATGTCTTCTTTCCTTTAGAACACATGAAGGAATTTACTGATTTTGGAACGTTCTTGCCAAAAATGAGTCCTTCATCCTACAAATCCTCACACATTCCTGTTTAGAGATGAAAGATTAGTTTTATTTTGCAATTTCAAAATGTTCCCCATTATGTGTAAATCCAACCCATTGAATCACACATGAAGCAGGGGCCCCTAGGTGCGAGATACAAAAGGGCAGGAGGGATGTAAGTACATATTAATGCCAATAATGTGCTTTAAAATTGCACTATCTATCTATCTATCTATCTGTTTTCCTTAATACAATAATCTTAATAATTTTGTGACAGGTTATTTTATTTGTGTACAGATCACCTGAACACAGGGAAATCAGTACCTTTGATGCTACCCTTGCAATAAGGCTTCTGACTCATTAGCGCAGTATTAATGAGGCTGGGTTTCAAAGCAGGTGTTGTTAAGTGCAATCAGAGCTGTTTTATTAGTCTACAAATTGTCTTGACTTGACAAAGGAAGTCAGATGAGTTCATGCTCAGTTAACCTTTGCCTACATGCATGGTTTCGTTGATTAAACAGCAATTGATAATGACCTTCAATCTGGCAAATTAACCAAAGGTGATGCAACATGGAATTCATTGTGATGAGCAGAGTGCTCTGTTTTCTTCTTTGTGTAAGAAATTAAAAGGTAATTTTGAAATTAAGCAGCCAGGAGCATTGACTGATATACATAAGGTTTGCAGTGTATTTCAGCAGCAGAAGAGAGAAAACTACATCAAAATTATGTCTATCATTGCAGAGCACCCATTTTCCATAGAATGATATGTGAGGAAGTGCTTCTGGAGGAATACATTGGTGTTGTCATTGTTGTTATGTGCCTTCAAGTAATTTCTGGCTTATGGTGATCCTAAGATGACCCTATCACAGGTTTTTTTTGGCAACATTTATTCAGAGGGGGTTTGCCTTTGTCTTTCTCTGAGGCTGAGAGAGTATGACTGGCCCAAGGTCACTGAGTGGGTTTCCATGGTCAAGAAGGGATTTGAACCCTAGTCTCATACAGCTAAAAATGTTTTTGGAAATCTACATGTCTGTGGTACATGGAGCAATTGTTGTTGCTGCTGTGTGCCTTAAAGTCATTACTGACTTATGGTGACTCTAAGGTGAACCTATCATGGGTTTTCTTGGCAAAACTTGTTCAGTGGGGGGTTGACTTTGCCTTCCTCTAAGGTCACCCAGTGGGTTTCCATGGCCAGTCAGGGATTTGAACCCTGGTCTTCAGAGTCATAGACCAGTGCTCGTACGACTACACAATGATGGTCCTCTTTATGGAACAATATCCCTTTTTTTGTTGGATGCATTACAATGTATTGGAAAAATCTCCTATTTGTAGACATACATGTTCTTTTAAATTATATCCCTGAGAAATTGAATTTACCTAATGGTCAATGTGGTTGGTTCTGTGTGTTCCTACTGTTGCCAAAAGATTTGTACTCCAAAGCTGGAAAGATAAACATTCTCCATCTATTGTTCAATGGTCTGAAGAGCTCATTGTTTTACCTGCTCATGACCTCACTAACAAGCTACTCATGCTTACAGATGCCAACTTCAAGAAATGTCTTTCTGGGAATATGGTCAGCTTATCTTAAACTATATACCAAGCCAACGACCATACCCTTTCCCCTTTTCTTTCTTTTTTAAATTTTTCTTTCTTTACAATTATACTTTAAAAGCTCTAATAAATATTTTTTTTTAAAAAAAATATTCTGCTTTGAATCCTAAGATGCAGTTTTCTGCAGTCAAATTGTAAACGCACACAATATTGTAAAACCATTAAACATAATTTTGCACCTATCTATATGTTTGCAGATATGGAAAGACAAATTATATTTACAGCATATGAGTAAGAAAATAAATAATTGAAATCACAGGGCAGGGCAGAGAGCCTGGAGGCATCATTTCCAGCTGGTTCAGTCCTCTATGGCTGCGGACTGCTAGGAGTTTGAAGGAAATGGAAAATGACCCCACCCCCCAGTTCCTCTGAGGTTGCCTATTCCATTCTATCGATTAGCTTTATACATAGAAGAAAGGGTTTATATTAATAGGGGTCTGATGACTTTCCTCAGGGAAGCAGATGAAGGTGTGAACCATTCCACAATTTTCCCCAGTTGGTATCATGTGGCACAAAAACAACCAACTGGCAATATACATGGTACAGCTGATATCAAATTGTATCCAATTTGATGCCCTGAATGTATGGTACTAGTAGTATCACATGGTAGTAAAGTGAGTCTGGTAGCTTAATGGAAAAGTACATGCAAAGCCACACATACTTTGAAACACAATCATCAAATACCTTGCATCATAGACATCCCAAGGAAAGCAGGTGGTGGAACTTGAAGCTACTTGCCAAGCTGGTTTTAGTGGTACAGTCATATAGTTCGGTTATTGGCTTAGAATTTAGCCACAGGCTTGCATACATTTCCAGGTAATACCCAGTCATGTAAAAGAGAATCATTCAGGTTTTTTCCAGGCCTCAGAGAATTTCTGCACAATGCCCACATTTCTTTTACAAGTTCAGGAGTTTATTTTTCACACAGATGGTTAGTTAATTACAGGGCTGGGAAGATTTAGTGTCCGATTTTATATGTGGGGCAACACTGTAATTGAAAAAAAGATTAATAAAACAGCCAGTTTAAATGCTGCAGAATTGCCTGATTGGTTGAAAAAAAGTGTTACACACAAGGGGATGGATTAACAACAGAGTGTGTTTGGAAAGCGATCCAAGCTTCTCATTATTATTTTCTTTTTTTACTTTTCCGGAATTATTTTTTCATGAGGCTCAAGAGAACCTTCTCAATTGTCTAAAACAACAAGATAATCACACCTTGGATTGTCACTTAGCACCAGCTATGATTCTGCAACAGTGATATGATATGTCCTGTCATATGGACATCTTACTGTGGGAATGGGATGGAGGAGTCAGAGTTTCTGTCTGGAGTGGAGAAAATTGTACTAGCAATTGTTTATTCATTGATTTATGCAAGAGTAGTTTATACTACCTTTCATTTTTTTTAAAAAAAAATCCCAAAGCAGTTTACAATTTAACAAACAAACAATAAAAATTACAATAAATATTGCTGCCAAAACATAAAAAGAAACAAAATTAGCAAAGATGGTAAAATAACAATTAAAATGATAAGACAATAAAACAATTCATTAAACTCATTTGAAATCCATTAATTAAAAGTCATTAGGTTAGTCCACGTGTACAACAGGGATTCTTCTCCCCTGCCCTCCCATAGCCTTAGAGGTCACCAGGAAGGGCCTGGGAGAGTACAGATGACCTGGGAGCCTGAGGTTCAGATGCTGATGTTCTGTGGGCCACATGAGACCCATGGGCCAGAAGTATCTCTAAGCTCCATTTCATTATTTCTTTAAGTATTTTTAAGTCCCAGGAAGGGGCGATTATGTCATGTACTTGCATCCCTGATGCACTGATCAGCAGTTTCAGAGTTCAACAGAAAACTTTATTGGCACAGAAATCCAGAAAGCATATCATACAAGGTTTTTGCTCAGAACTGAAACTTAGAGGGCTGACTGTATACTAAAAGCCTATTACAATCTATGAAATCTGGAGGGCTTCAATACTATTGGTTATCCATCATCCCCTGACCTCCTCTTCTCCTACAATGGCGAATCTATTTTTTCCCAAGCTGATTCTGCAGCTGCAGGCTTATCTTTTCATTCCCATTAGTAACTTTTATACTCCCCTTAGCACAGTTGCTACTAAGCACTCGTTAACAAGTGCAAAGAAGTGAAAACACAATTAACAGAAAGGTTTCAGAATGATACCAAAAATGGCTAGACCAGGTGTCAGGAGCTGATCCTGACAAATTATTACTAAGAGTGCAACATGCAAACAAAGTAGAACCTTGTCCCTTTCCTTGCTGTGAAAGGCCAAGAAAGTTGGGGAGAAATTGAAAATTTTATTTTCCCAAGATTCATAGCCACATAGCTGAGGATGGAGGTAAGTAAGGGAGAGAAGGGATAAAACGTCACTTCTCACATGCTGTGATCTTTATAATAATTGCCCCTGCATTAGTCAAAGGAAAGTTGTGAGTCAGAGCTCCAAGGGGCCGTTTACACGATGAAAATGTCCTGGGAAGAATTCGTGTCGATCCCTGGCAGTTTACACGTACATCGGGTTGGGTACGCGATTTTCGGAAGGGGGGCCACCTTTTATCCCTCAACCTGTGAAACTTCCAGTCCCGCAGGTTGTGCCGGTTTTTAAAAAAGTCACTGGAGGATTCGGAAAATCGGAAATGTAAACAGCGTGGGACAAAAAGTCTCGGTACTGGGATGACCGGAAATGGTGACTGGGGGCGGGCTTAGAGCTCAGGGACCAGAAAAGGAGGGGTCGGTCACCCGTTCAACAGATCCAGCCTCACCAGCCAAAAACAAAGGCATCCCTTCCAGCTGCACGAAGGTTGATGTGTCTGTGTGCGTGCGCGAATGTACTCAATCACCTTTTTAAATGGATTTCTACACTGCATGCTACAGAGAGATCGTGGTGGGCAGATCCTCCCTGGTTCTGAACAGAGAGATCGTGGTGGACGGGCACAGTAAAATATTCCAGCCTCTGAGCGAATGAAAATCCCTTAAATTTCCCCTCTATGTCTGTGTGTTTCAAAACAGCCTGTTTGTAGCTGGTTTGAAGCATGAACTCTGCAGCTAATCTGTGTTGTAAGGGTTAACATTTTACAGAGGCAAGGGGAATACGATGCCTCCCCTCCCCTCCCATCCCCCTCACTCGGCTTGATTTCAAATGGAAAGCATTCTTTCCGTTCCTGCGTCTGAGTGAAAGATCTCAGTCTGGATCTTTAAAAATGCTTTCTGCCTCTTCTGAAGGGGTTAAAATGTTCAAGCAGCAAGGGGGAATAACAAACTTCTGCCCCCCTCTCTCCACCACCCCCCCAGCCAGCCAATAGCATCGCTCGTGGCACGGAACTCTAAGGGAAGTGCGTCACCGAGGTTGTGAAAACACGAGTAATCGCATCTTTGATTGACAGCCAAAAAAAAAAAAAATTAAAACCTAAACAAACCCGGAACTATGGACGTGTAAATATCAGTCATGGGACCACACGGGATATCCATATCAGAGACATAAATCGTATAAACAACGAGGGGCAGATTCGTTATCACTTTGTCCCGGTAGGCAACGCGACAATTTCTGTCGTGTGACTGGCACCCAAGTGTATTACCAAACATCCTCTCTCATTTGCCCCTTAGTTTCCTAGCTCTGGCCAGGCTTTCAGGCTTGTTGAGAAGGATTTTTCCCCTTTAAAATTCTGTTTCAGTCCATTGCTCTTCTAGTTGATGTGCACTGCATTCTAACTGCAGCTCATTTTGTAGGTGCTGTATTAATAAAGACATAGGCTGGTTCTGAAATTTATCAGAATTAATTCCCAGCAATGCATGGGGTGAAAGATGTTCCACCTATCAGATTTTGACTGTGAACAAATGCAGTAGCAATGAACTATGCAGAAAAACTGCTAAAATCATAACTCTCAAAGAGCCTCCTCTTCTTTGTGTTACTACTACAAAGTCTCTTTATTTTTTATTTCCTTAACCAAACTGTTTTGTATTTTAAAATCCTTATTAGTTCCTCATTAAATTCTACTGATCATTGCCATGTCATATCTTGCTTGCTATTCTGGGTGTAGTTTACTGGTGAAGTTTTCGAACATTAGCAGTAAACCCAGACGCTTACAGCTGAGCCAACTGCCTCATCAAGCCACATTATTTTTATTTTATATTTATTTATTTATACCCCACTCTTCAGCCACAAGGCTATCAGAGCAGCTTACAAATTGTTTTAAGCAATAGCAATTTACACATCTACACTGCATTAAGCAGTTTCCAATGTGTGTTAGCTAATTGCCCCCACAAGCCGGCTACTCATTTTACCAACCTAGGAAAGGATGGAAGGCTGAGTGAACCTTGGAGCCCTCTGGAATCGAACTTGCAACGTGGTGACTTGCAGGACTGGCATTTAACCACTGCGCCACCATTCATGTCTTTACATTGCCAGGAGTTCTCTGGTTGGATACAGGCAAAGATTTATCCAACAGAGATGGTTTGAAAACTCAGTTCTGGCTAAGGACTTTTTCAAATGGGGGGGGGGACCCCAAGGAGGTCAGGAGAAGAACGGTGCTGTTCTGCTTACAGCACTCTGTTTCAGATGGCACCATCTCCTCCTGACCTTCCCCCATGCTTCCTCTGTGCTGCAGGTGCCACTTTTTATTGACGGGGTTTTCCATCAATAAAAGTGGCACGTTTCTCACACCCGCAGCACAGAGGAAGCATGGGGGAAGGTCAGGAGGAGGACCACGTCGTCCGAAACAGAATGCTGTAAGCGGGGCAGTGCCGTTCTTCTCCCGACCTCCTCAGGGTTTCCCCCCCCTGTTTGAAAAATCCTAAGAATCATTGTTTTGATTTGTTTCCCTGCATTAGAAAGGGTCTCCTGATACTGTTGGCAGAAAGAATGCAGTAGCAAAATTTCTGCACAACTTTTTCCCAGTAATTACACTTTGTGTAATGTTGTAGGACATTATACAGAAATACACAAAGTACATCAATACACATGTACAACAGCCATACTTTTTCCATTAAGAACATGCTTTCAGTGCATGAGAGGTAGGATAGGAGTACAAAAAACAAAAACAAAACACCAGTTTCCTGTGCAGAAAAATGTGTTTTCTGAGCAAAAGTGCAGGTTTTGTGTGGAAATACCACATGAATTTCTGAACAGAAATACGCCCTCAAGCATTTTTCCAGGTATGAAAACTGGGAAAATATTGTATAGAAGTCTTCATTCTCTCCCACAACAAGGAAAAACAAACAAACAAACCCAGAGGAATTATTTGCACTTGGATGCAAGGATGATATACATCTCTACTCTTGGGCCACTATAGCTACATGGAGTCCAATCTTATATATTTAAAAACTGGAAATTTCTCCGTTTGCCCCACACTTTCCCTTCTAGATAGCGTCTTTCTTGCATCTACACCAGCTTCCCCCAAAATAGTATCTTCTAGTTGTTTTGGACTATATCATCTTTGAATACTGACCATCTTGACTAGGGCTTGTGGTGAACTGCAGTTTTCTACAAAGTATAGATGACATGAGACTATGGAAAGGTAGTTTAGGCCCTCTCCTGTGATACCCCCCCTCACTTCTTTATTTCATAATCTACTTGGGTAGATGATGAGGGTGCAGGCAGGACCTGTGTCTTCATACAGGACTTTGTTGAAAGTACTTAATAAATCATAAAAATATGAATAAAGCAGCAGAAAGGAAAGGAAACCAAGGCAAGAGGTGGGCCCATCATTCTGTCATTGTTGTAGTGATGTGGAAATTAGGATACATTCACCTAATAAAAGTATGTGTAACAGTTTACAGGATTTGACTAACAGGCACTTGAAAGAATGTATTGCTGGAAAACAACACTGAATATGTTACTGAAAGTCAGCATTGTGACAATTTAGACTTCCCAAAAGCTTAACTTTTCTTCATAAAACCATTGCTTTCACTTTCACTCACACACCTGTACTTTCTTCCAAAACATAAAAAGAGTCTGGCTTTACAGCCTATGCAGTCCAGCAGTCTGTTCCCAAAATGGTCAACTGGATGACTCTGGGAAGCCAACAAGCAGGAACAAATACAAGATCACTCTCCTGCCACTGTTCTCCAGCAACTAGTTGAGAGACATAGGAGATTATCAGATGCAGCGAATACAATGTCATTACATCGAAGCAAGACTGCAAAAGGGTTCCCCTATCACACAACATTGTGACCCAACGTTCTGCAAGTGTTCTGCTGCTATCAAGAAGGTGTTCTCTTGTATTAGCGGGCAGAAGCCACCAATTGATATCCTATGGTGTTTTTGTCATGGTAGCGCTTGTGTGTGAAACCGCACCCTGTTCTGCTGGCAGGATTCCAGCATCAATGGTTGGCCTCTGCCAGAACACTTCTGGGAGAGAACACAAAACTAGGTTCGGGGCGCTCTTTTTATGAACCACCCCACTTTGCTGGCAAGTTTATAAGTGTGTGTCAGTGCTTGCATGTTTATTTTGTTTGGTAATTTAGTTGTTTCTTAGACTTTTAAGCACGCTCGCATCTTCTCAAGAGAACCGCCGAAATCTCGCCCATGCAAAAACACAGAAGTAAGCAGCACGAGCAGTCATGTTGCTATAATTCAGGGGCATCTATTTCTTGTGATTACAGAGATATGTGATAAGAAGTGTTCTTATGCCAGGATACTTATGCTGTAAAATATAATGCAAAAAGAACATTTTTAGACACTCGTCTGATAATCTTTATACTGTCTTTGATAGGTAATGTAATATATAGTCATTATGACCACCAGCCACTGATAACCTTATCTTACATGCTTCCTTTCCCTGTATTGCATGGGTTGTGGTCATCCCAACATCTTTTAGAGAAATCAGTAATCAAAAACATGGAATGTCTACAGTATGGAAGAACTGTCCCTAAATGGTTTAAGTTTTTGCCTATTTACAGGTGGGTTTGGTCATTTGAAGACATCCAGATCTCTTTGTAAGGAGGTTATACAGAGGCTGTGGAAAACTCAACAGTAATGAATTGAGAGAACGCTGGGCTGCCTCTAAAAGTCTGGAAATGCCTGAGCTTCTGAGAAATCTGGCTCTGTGTCCAAAAATGTGGCTAAGCCAATATATTGTTAAGCTGGTGTGACTAGCTTTGCCACCTAGTGCTTTCAATGATCTTCTGTACCAAGGAATATGAATCCATTTTTGTGTTTTATTCAAACACAAGTTTGGCTCTCAGTGAAGTCACAAAACCCAAGCCAGGTCACTGCTTTTTGTGTGCTTTTTGTCCTCCAGCAAAACAAGAGGTATAAGGAAAGTTGTGATATAGTGTGGGCAACTTATAGGTTTACTATTTGCCCATCATTCACACTGGTCTGATTTAATTCAGATTGTAGTCCTTAACATGGTTATTTGGAAGTCAGCCCAGTGGACTGAATAGAGTTGAAAATGAGATACCTTTCTAAGACTGTATCTACACTGTACAATGATACCAGTTTAATTCCACTTGAATTGTCATGGCTCCATCCTAAGGAATCTTGGGTTATATAGTCTGGAGAGGTGCTATATTTAGAAAAATTCACCAAACTACAAATCTCACTAAACTTCAAATCTTGGGATTCTAAAGGATGGAACCAGGGTAGTTAAACTGGTATTGGATCTGCAACAGCTCCTAGGCCCTTACCATGATGCTGTGGACTGTAGCTAGGCCTTTATTCTGTATGCCATTAGCATCCATTTATAAACCTCAACATGTCTTATGGAGTTGATACCCTAATTAGTGATGATTAAATGTTTTGTTTGATTCAGCTTTTAACAAGAACTTTGCCAAATTTGAAGAATTTCCTTATAAACATCATGGAAAGGATTTAAAGTTTGGTTTTGGTTTTAAAATAATAATGTAGGATGGAGGGAAACAAACAGAACCACAGACCCAGGCAGAAGGACTTCTGTGCTTAGCTCTCGAAAGTCTGGCTTTGAATCCTTCTCTAGTCAGCCATGTTTATACTATTTAATTAAGGTTGCCACCTCTTCTCTTTTTGTGTGTGTGTGATACCTCCTCCTCATTTTTAATAATACCTGCATGGAAGTCAAGTTCCTTCTAATGTTTAGGGGGAATCTCTTTTCCTGTAGTTTGAACCCATTGCTCCATGTCCTAGTCTCTGGAGCAGCAAAAAACAAGCCTGCTCCATCCTCAGTATGACATCCCTTCAAATATTTAAACGTGGCTATCATGTCACCTCTCAACCTTCTCTTCTCCAGACTAAACATGCCCAGCTCCCTAAGCCGCTCCTCATAGGGCATGGCTTTCAGACCTCCCACCATCTTGGTCGCCTTCCTCTGGACACATTCCAGCTTCTCAATATCCTTCCTAAATTGTGGTGCCCAGAACTGGACATAGTATTCCAGGTGAGACCTGACCAAAGCAGAACAGACTGGCACTATTACTTCCCTTGATGTAGACACTATACTCCTATTAATGCAGCCTAGAATCACATTGGCTTTTTTTGTTGCTGCATCACTCCTCTGACTCATGTTCAACTTGTGGTCCACTAAGATTCCTAGATCCCTTTTGCATGTACTGCCATCAAGCCAGGTGTCACCCATCCTATATCTCTACATTTCATTTTTAAAGCCCAAGTGTAGTATCCTACATTTCTCCCTGTTGAAATTCATTTTGTAAGTTTTGGCCCAGCTTTCTAATCTGTCAAGGTCATTTTGGATTCTGGTCCTGTCCTCTAGGGTACCCTCTAGGGTATCCTCCTAATTTGGTGTAATCTGCAAACTTGAAAAGCATACCCTCTATTCCAGCCTTTCTCAACCTTTTTACCCTGGAGGAACCCTTAAAATAATTTTCAGGTCTCAGAGAACCCCTGGATAAACCTTATTCTATATACTGCTCTTGCTTTCCCCCCACAATCACAATCCCTTGAGGAACCCCTAGCAACTTCTTGGGGAACCCTAGGGTTCCAGGGAACCCTGGTTGAGAAACATTGCTCTATTCCCTCATCCAAGTCATTGAGAAAGATGTTGAATAGCACTGGGCCTAGGACAGAACCCTGTGGCACCCCACTAGTCACTTCTCTCCAGGATGAAGAGGAGCCATTGGTGACCACCTTTTGGGTTTGGTCGGTCAACCAATTACAAATCCACCTAACAGTCGCATTGTCTAGCCTACATTAGAACAAAATAGAAACTTCTGTTAAATACCCACTTTGTGCATAAGAATGAAATATCTTGTGTCATGAAGTTATGATTATAAATATTATGTAATCTACTCCTTGATTTCCTTTTGTTATAACTCCCTTCTTCTGGGAAGTATATGACAGAATGCTTTATATTAAGAACAGGCAACCATTATTTCTTTTTTAATCTGTTATATTTGAAGCATGGCTTCTTGCAGCTGATACTTAATTGTTCAGGAGATGACTCATTGAGAAATGCAAACATATCAGAAGACTTTTGAACAAAGACACTTCTGGAGATAGGGAGAAGAGCAGAGGAAGCAATTTGCACAAAATGGTGCTATTTTTCCCCACTAGGAATGGATACACCTGCACCTCCATATTGTTCTTAAGAAAAATGTGTGCAGCAGTCATTGGAAGGAAAACCAGTTTTGTAAATTGGAATTAGAATTTTCTTGTGAACAGAGTAGATTGACTGTGGGAACTTAAATCATGATCCCATCCCACCCTACTGTGGAGCTCTTTTATGGCTTAACAAAAGCACCATATGAATTTTGTAATCACATAAGTGCATGGGTGCCAGTTGAAACATCAATAACAACAACACAACTAAGTGGCCAAAAAGAATGAAGTGTGAACAGAGCACCTTTGACCCTGGGGATGTTTTTGACTTCAATCCCCAGAAGCCCCAACTAGCATGATTATTGGTGAGCTCTCATGAGAGTTGTAATCAAACAAATTGGAGAAACAAGGATTCCCCAACTCTGACTTCAAGAAAGGGAGTGGAGAGAATGGGACAATTAACTTAGCTTTCAGAGCAGAGGCAAAGATGTATCTGTGATGTCAGGGGGAAGGTCAGCTCACTCTTAAGAGAAGATTCATGCCATCTTCTTCTTTTTCAGGTACATCTGTACACAACCTAGGGCAGGGATGGAGAATATGTGGCCCTCGAGATTAGGGATATAATACTTTGCTAATTTTGTTCTCAAAGCAATGTGAACAATTTCCCCCCCACTGCAAACGAGTTTGGGATTTATTCTGTGAAAAAGTCACACATGGTATCTTTGCACAGAAAACAGGAAACAACATTTTCTCCTCCAAAAAAAAAAAAAATTCTGTAGAGAAATACTATTTTATGTGCAGAAAATTCTGTTTTCTATGCAGAAGATGCTGTAGCTGGGTGTTTCTTCTACACAAAAGTTACTTGTGATTTTTTTTCACAGAAAACAGTATGCACAGTATTATTTCCTGCACAGAAAATGCTGTTTTCTGTTCAAGAATACCACATGCAAATTTTGTGCAGAATAAGTCCCAAACTGAAGATTCTCATCAATCCAGGGTTATTCTCAAACTTTCCAGAAACTATAGATTTTCCTTTGTTTTCTTTCCAGGCTGTGAGGCTATGTTCTGGAAGAGTTTACTTCTGACATTTTGCCTACACATATGGCTGGCATCTTCAGAGAATGGTTGGGTAGGAGTGTGTGTGGAGTTTATATCCTGTGAACCCTGTTGGAGTGTATATGTAAATTTGTGTATTTGAATGGCTACTTTCTGGGTGGAGATATGCAAAGAGGATTAGTGTCTGTTTGCCTAATGGTTGGTTGATGGCCCATTATCTGCTGGAAATCCCCCTATCCCTGGGTGGAGTTAATTTGATGTTAGTGTTTTTCAAGGCAGCCAGGTCTTGTTTACTTTTAGAGTTTCTTCCTTCCTGTTGAAGTTGTCCAGATGTTTGTGGATTTCAATAGCTTCTCTGTGCATTCTGACATGATAGCTGTTGACCTGGTCTAGAATTTCTGTGTTTTTAAATAACATTTTGTGTCCAGGTTGGTTTATAACATGTTCTGCTAGTGCTGATTTTTCTCGCTGGCCCAGTCTGCAGTGTCTCTCGTGTTCCTTGATTTGTGTTTGCCCACTGCGTATATTGGTCCCTATGTAAACTTGTCCACAGCCACATGGTATGCGATAAACTCCTGCAGCTTGCAAATGAACTCCACCCAGGGACAGAGGGATTTCCAGCAGATAATGGGCCATCAACCAACCATTAACCAAACAGCAACTAATCCTCCTTACATATCTAAACCCAGAAACTAACCATTCAAATACACAAATGTACATATACTCCCCAACAGGGATTCACAGTATATAAACTCCACACATACTCCTACCCAACCATTCTATGAAGATGCCAGCCACAGATGCAGGTGAAGCGTCAGAAGTAAACTCTTCTAGAACACGGCCTCACAGCCTGGGAAAAACCCCAAGGAAAATCTATGGATGCCAGCCGTGAAAGCCTTTGACTTCACATTTTCCAAAAACTCATGAAACATATTTTCTGTCCATTGTTCAAATATTTTTTAATATTCTTCCTACCCTACCCCAAATGTTGCTGGACTTCCCCTCCCACTGGCTTTCACCATTAGCTAAGCTGTCTAGGGCTTCTGAGAGTGGAGGTGTGATAAGCTTTTTTAGGGTCACACATTCTCTGACCTGAGGATTTCTAAAGTGAGCATAAAGCCAAAAGGAAGGATCAATGATTGGAGCAAATGCCACAGACTCTCAGGACTTTATCAGACCACCCCCTAAAAGCCAGTTCTTTTGCCGGAATAACTTTTCTGTTTTATGCCAGCAAAAGAACTCCCCATGCTGCACTTATCTTCCCTCCTGTCCAATGTTCCCATCAATGAATGAAGAGTGAATGGAGCACCACTCACTTCCTCATTCAAAATCCTGCAGATTCTCACAAGAAGACGCTTGCACAGGAAATTTTTAAAGAACACAAACTAAACACAGGAAAAGTTTTAAAAGCACATACACACATTTTAAAACTTACAAGTAAACTGGGGAGGGTGATAAAAAGTGTGTCACCTACCTGGATGTTGCAATCTCACCCGGAAGTGTTCTGGCCAGACTGGCCAGTCACACTGCATTCACATGAGTTAAATGGCATGAGGTTTCAAACACCAGCAATGACAGCACTAAAGCACCACAGCTTTATTGACGGCTTAAGTCATCAATAATATACTATGGTTTTTTTGAGTTTACATAAACGTGAAAGGATGACGTTGTCTGATATGTGTGCCCTTTTGTGTTTATGTGGTGTCATTATGACACCGTATTTAGTGCATCTGATAACGTCCTCACTCAACTAACCAAAACATCACTAAATAACTAGTAAATCGTGGGAGATTTTTTTTCCTTTTCTCCCATCTCCCTGCTTTCCTTTCCTCTGACTTTTTTTCATAAACAGATGACATTCTTGCCTCTCTCCTATTTCTTCGCTGTCTCTTTTTCAGCACCATCTTAACCTTCTCCTGTCACAGTTCTCTTTTCTTTTTACCTCTGCCCTTCCCTCCCTCTCTTGTCTTTCTCTTTTCCTTTCCCACCCTTCTCAATTTCTCTTTGGCACTACAATCTCTCTCTCTCTCTCTCTCTCTCTCTCTCTGGCTATACCTCATAACTGCATGACAATGCAATATAAGAAGAATTGGACAAACCTATAAAAACATTGAAACAATTTGCTTCTGATTTGAAATGTTCTGTGTCAAAGGAATCACATCATGGCTCATTGGCACAGTACCTCCAAATAAAAAGATCAAGATTTCATAGGTATGACATTAATTTGTTCAAAAGTATTCTTCTTGAGCACATTTTTGGATAGGCTTTTCAAAACTTAACACGTACCATTTATTAACATTTTATCCCTGTGATGTGGAATGTTACACATCATTTAACACATTTTCCAGGAACATTTTCTTATTGCTGTTCCTCACTGCTACTGTTGATTGTGCACCTTGGGGTGGAGGCGTCAAAAATAGGACTGCTATGGAAGTCTACTGTGGCAATAAATGACATTCATAAGTAACCCAACTGTTCTATAGGGGAAAGATTCCTGACCTCATTCTGTTACAGAGAAAATAGCATTAAGAAAGAGCCCCAAAACTGGACTAGTTCCTTAAATTTTTCTGTATAAACTGGAATTTGGCTTTTGATCCTTCCCATAATATAAAATGCAGATTGAATCAATTTTAGTCTCACATACCAAACTCATTCAGAAGTTCCTATTTGCAACAAACTATGATGGGAATGGCAGAAGTGATTTTTAAATTTTTATTTTTAACATTTTAGATATTTTATTTCATTTAACTATAGGGTGGAGGTTTTTTTAATGCAGTGAAATAATAAAAATGGAAAGCATGCACACAAGGAGTTTTATGTGCTTTAAAATGGAACTTTTCAAGTCTACTCATTTTTTTAAAGACACTTCAATAAAGCCCTAATGGTTATGTCATTCATGATCTGCGAAGCGAACTGGGCATGAACTCTTCATCTTTAACATGTGCTATTATAACAAATCAATATTTATTCCTCCCAGCATCCCTATGGGATGAAATGTCACTTTCCAAAATGGATAAATAAATGAAGGTGTCAATGCAACATCAAAGCCAACAACAGGACACAGAATAATTTGCACTGATTGCCTTGCAGAGGATTAGCACAGGAAATGAAGAATGTGAAGAGGCATGCCTAAAACAGACAGTTCCAACATTTGATCAAGACTAGCAGTCACAATGAGGACCTGGGTTAGATGCCCTTAAACCTATTGATTTCAAGTGAATTATTGTTGGGTACGTTGTTGTATGGAAGGCTGTTTTCCTCAACTACAACAGATGGTAAGTATTGCCTGCGCTGATCCACCACATGGAGGTGAAATGGACTGCCCAGAATGAGTAATCCCTTACTTCAATGTGTGATCAACTGGGTCATAGCTAACAGCACCAGTCATATGTTTAGCCACCACCTGCCCCATCCATGGCTAGGGATATGGAGTGAAAGCATCCACTCTGTATCTTAATGAAAACTTACCCAATTTTGCACTTTCAGACCAACATATTAATGAAAAAGTAATTGTCCTTCAGTATTCATACTTCTCCAGAATTTATAGAGTTCTTCTATCAAACATACATACAAAAATTAGGGGAAACAGAATTCAGGAAACCACTATTTTAGTACAGTTGACCCTCCACATTTGTGGGTTTAACTTTTGTGGATTTCATTATTTATGGATTATTTGCTGCTACTTCTGCTGCTGCCCTATGGCATTTTTAATAGGGACTGCAAGCCTCATGAGACTGGACTGTGAATGCACAGTGAGGCTTGTAAATCGCTATTAAAAATGGCATAGGGCAGCAGCAGAGGCAGCAAAAAGTCCTGCCAGCTGCCTACTTCTGCCTTGTGAAGGAACTCCACAGCCTCAAAGGCATCTATAGTAGGTTGAATCTGCAGATCGTACTTTTTTTGTGTGTGTTAAATATGGTTTTGGGGGTAGAGATATTCATGGTTTTTCAACTTTTGTGGGGGTCCTGCACCCCTAGCCCCAGCAAATGTAGAGGGCGAACTGTATAAATTATGCATAATATTAGACAAAAGTGTGTATATTAGGTAAAAATGACATACAAAAATGCATGTATTAGCAGACATTTCCAAAGTAGTCTGATGTAGTTCGCATTCCTTCTTATTGGGACACTGAGAGTAGCTGAGAATTCTAAATATCTCCAAAAGTATAAATCCTAGAGTTCTGTTGGATGGAACTGTGGCAATTAAAATGGTATTCAAGCCCTGGAACTGTGTAGGACATATTCAACTTAAAATTCATTTAGCATACAAACCTCCAAATTCATGGACCCTTCCCATCATGTAAAGCACCTCTATGCCCGTAGCAAGTCCCTACAGAAATAGGAATGCTATGCTCATATAAAAAATTCCATGAAAACAAGATAATCTGTATATGGTGATTGCACTACCACAAACATGCATACCAGCCTTCTCCAACTGGCCTCCATAAATTTTGGACTACAGCTCCCATCAGTTCAGACCATCATTAGTCTTGGCTGGAGATTATGTAGAATATGTAGGAGCACCAGATCCAGGGCTTGGAAAAGTTATTTTTGGATTACAAATCTCAGAAACCCCAAACCCAAGTCCTAAGAAAAGAAAATATAGATTATTTATGAGAAGGCAGTGTCCCTATCTCTTCAGAATGGTTACATAAAAAAGGTTATTTAAGAATCAGGAATGCACTGTGTACAAATTTGAAAATGTAACAATGATAATAGATTGTAATTTCAAGTTAGTTCATAGTAGAGGGGCAGACTATGTGCCTACTCTCATGGGAGCGATACAGCTAGCACGCTGGGAAAGCCATTTTCAGCAGGGTGAACTGAAGGTGATACATTTGATTGAAACATCTATGACAAGCCAATGAGTGCACTGCTCAAGGCAGATATGGATCTGACAGGATTGTTTAAGACCAAGGTTGAAGTGAGATGCCATTGCCTCTTTTCCCAATTACTGTTTAATTCAGTATCAAAGGCCACCACAATGTTGGACAGAAATGAAAGAAGAAGGGGGGATAGCTTTATATATCAGTATAGCTTTGCGACTCAGATTGTGTTTACCAGCTCTCTAGATCTGAAAATGATCTGTAGCCTTAACAGATAACTAATGGAGGTGTGTGTTGGGGGGTGGGGGGACAGAGAAGGAGTATTATCTTATATTTTGAAACTGGTGTGTGGAAATTCAAATCTTGGAACCATAGACAATGAGCCCATCTATACAAGGGAATAACATGTGGATTGGTGCACAGTAGGCATTACTGCATTCATTTATCTCCATTTTTTTTTTGGCAAAATGGCTGCTGTGTGAAGCTATCCATGTTTGATGTTCACGCAGAGGCATGCCAGCGAATCAAGAACTTGTGGTTTTATTCTCCCCAACTTGACCCTGCCGAAAAGTTTTGTTTTGAAAAAACTAAATCCAAGGTACGTAACAGTGATCTTCCATTTAAACAGAAAAAGAAGAAAGGCTGTTTCATCATCTTAGCACATGATCGCTACTGTGGAAATCCAACATGGCGGTTCTGGGTGCCGTCTTGTTAGCAAGTTCTGTCCTCATGCACATCTGCCCAATCAGCTGTCTTCTTCAGGAATGTGCTGAGATGTGATTTGGTTGTCCTAATGAGCAGGAGTGCACATTTCCCCTGCAGTATTTTTAAAACTCGGGAAAAGCCGCAAAGGATTTCCCCATGTAATTTTCCTGAATTTTGGTCTTCCTCCCTCTGAAGATGATGGATGGCTGCAGGATCCCATTTGGACACATGTGATTCCCCCTGCATTCTAAGAAGATTTATTTCACCGTCACCCAACACATGCATATTGTACTTACTGTTCAACATATACAAACACAATTACCGTAAATCCAAATGTTAGTCTCAACTAGAGTAGACACACTGAATTTAGTATGTCAACTCATTTAGTAAGTCAGCTCATGTGTAAGTTCCATTGATTCAATCAGTCTTCTCTAGTTTCGACTAACATTGGAATTGAACAGGTACCTTATCCAGTAAATAACTAACATGGCCTCTTCTTGCCAGGAACCATAGGGAGTTTCTTCAAAGTAATGTTTCTACTGCAGCATGAATCCCATCTTCAACCTCTTCCACTGGGATACTTAAAGGTTGCCATAAAGAGCCTTAAGCTACTCCCCATAACAGGATTAATTTAGCCAAACTGAACAAACCCAGTACATCACTTTTTCACAGAAAAACAGTGTTTTGAAGAACACCCATGCAACTCAGGCCCAAATCCATAATAGTATTGATAGTAAAATGCTACATCTCATTTGTTACCAGACCACAGAACAGAACAGGCAGGAGAAAGTATGTCCGAATAGATGAAACAGGAGGAAGCATGGAAGGCAGGATAACGTTACCCCAAGAAACAAAATACACAATGGAATCAGTTCATCTTCAGTGCCAAGACCCAGGGAAACTTGCACATTTGAAAGCATTTTAGTGAACTCATTCACTTGGTGCATGGGATAAACTTTTAAAGATGAAGCAATTGTGCAGTCTAATCTACTCTCAATTTTCATCTGAATAATAAAATGCTTTCACAAGCAGAGTGACAGTTTGAATTAAGTCCTAGATGGCCACATGAGGAAACAATTAAAAGTCAAATCCCACTCCCAGCAGTGTGCATAATTTTGTGAGGATGATTAATTTATTTAAGAAGCTCCTCCATGAATTACATCAAACTTTTTCTTTCCATTTAATATTCTTTCATTGTCAACTTTGCTTTTAAGTTGGTATCACAGACAAAAAAAAATACATTGATTTTCCTTGTTTTTTTTCTGGGCTCTGAGGCCGTGTTCTGGAATAGTTTCTTTCTGATGTTTCACCTGCATCTGTGGCTGGCATCTTCGGAGAAAATAAATGCTGGCCGTAAAAGCCTTCGACTTCACAAAAAATGCATTGCTAATAGATGCTTTCAGGACTATTGAAAAGTATCAAGAAACTGGGCTCTGAAGAACAGAGCTGTATATTGGAACACATGCCATCAATGTTTCCCCCCATGGCTGGTAGTAATAAACTGAAAGAAAGAGATCAGGTACCATAATAACAGAGGTGGGAAAACTTTACTGGAGGAATTCTTGCAGTTGTAGCCCCCCAAAATAATGTCTCTTAGGGCTAGTCTAGATGAGAAGATATAATGCACATACCTGTACGTCATAGGCAATTTGCAGCAGCTTTGTTTTCCCCCCACAGTGTTTTGTTTAAAAATGATAGGGTGTGAAGCTCTCCACTGTGGTGTTCACACAGCCATGAATCAAGATGGTGGCCATGTTATTGTTTTGCACAGTGGGAGGCAAGGAAGGTGAAGGGGACCCGGCAGTGCCCAGAAACAAGGAGGAGGGCAGCCACCACGAGGAAAAGGAGGACAGCCACCCACACTTCACCCATCCCAGCAGTGGGTCAGCTTTATCTTGCCTTCCCAGGCTGGGCTCCTCCTTCTCACATGCCTGTCCACCAAGCTCGATGTCAGTGGGCTTTGGAGGGCTTGGAACAGGCATGAGAGAAGGAGCAGCCCAGTCAGAGAAAGTGAGATGAAGCCAGAGTGGTAAAGAGCTGCCTTCCTCTTCCTTCTCCGCAACCAACGACTGGCCAGGCAGGTCCTCCTGTCCCTTTGCAGCCGGAATCAGAGGCTGCTGCTGCTGCTGCTGCTGGGATGGGTGAAAGGTGGGTGGCTCTCTTCCTCTTCCTTGTGGTGGTCACCCTCCTTGTTGTCTCCAAGTGCTGCTGATTTCCCTATTGACAGTTTAACAAAATAAAAGTTTTTAAACATGCATGATCATTAGCACTTCCAGGTGCTTGATGGCAAGCCTGCAACTGCACACATCTGACCAATCAGCTGTCAAGTTCTGCCCTCTCTGTACTGTGCAACAAATCATATCAGTTATCCCAATGAGCAGAAATGTGCATTTTCTTTGGAGCTTTTTTTTTTAAATGAGGAAAGCTGTGAAGGCTTTTCCCATGGAGTATTGGAGTTTTTTGTCCTCACCTTTGGAATATGTCGAATCGCCGGAGGATCCATTGAGATCCCATTGGTCATTTCAACATTTAGACAAGCCTTAAGCTTGTTTCTTTCACTGCTTCTTTAACTGCTGTGGATTTCCTCCCTCAACAGCTAATCTTTAGAGTTGCTTCATTATTAGTCCATTGTCTGCCATTTTGAGAAGTAGGGAGGCATACACATGGAAGTGGTCATTGTCTTCCATAGGGCTTGTGGCTGCCAAGGAAATTGAATGAGCATGCTTGAAACCCAAAAAGACTCCACCTGGAAACATCCTTAGAAGGATTATGAACAGTTGCTATTAATTAGTCATCTTTACAGCCCACCAGTGAGATTAAAACAGTGCACATGACTTTCCTCTTTCCCACTCCCATGTTTCCTCATAAGACAAGTCCTGTGAGGTAGATCAGGCTCAGAGAAATACAGTTGTCCCTTCACATTCACATTTGGTTCCAGGACCCCCTGTGAATACCCCTGTGAATACCCCTGTGAATACCCCTGTGAATACTCAAGTCCCGTTATATGCAATGGCATAGCAAAATGGTGTCCCTTATATAAGATGGCAAAATCAAGCTTTGCTTTTTGGATTATTATTTTTTAAAGAATGTTTTCAAGCTGTGAATACTTAAAACTGTGAATGCCAACTCCGTGAACATGGAGGGACAACTGTAGATTGGCCCAAGGCAACCCAAAGAGTTTCATGAAAAATGGTGGGAAATCTGGAAGCCATGCCCTATAAAAAGCAGCTTAGAGATCTAAGTATGTTTAGCCCAGAGAAGTGAAGGTTAAGAGGTGACATGATAGGCATATTTAAATATTTCAAGGGATGTCATATTGAAAATGGAGCAGGCTTGTTTTCTGCTGCCCCAGAGACTAGGACTGGAAGAATAAATTCAAACTACAGGAAAAGAGATTCCACCTATACATTAGTAAGAACGTCCTGATAGTAGGAGCTGTTTGGCAGTGGAATCCACTACCTTGGAGAGTGGTAGAGTCTCCTTCTTTGGAGATTTTTCAACTGAGGCTGGATGGCCATACTGTTGGGAATTATTTGATTGTGTATTCTTGCATGGCAGGGGGCTGGACAAGATGGCCCTTGTGGTCTCTTCCAGTTCTGTGATTCTGTGAAATGTCTCAGTGGAAACTTGAGCCTGGATCTCCCACCACCATACCACACTAGTTATCTAGCTTCTGCATGTGAAAATAGTAAGACACATTGGAGTCCAGCAAAATTCTTTTGTATTTGTTAAACTCCATATTCACCAGGAAACTGAGCATTTTTGTCCATGTTACTGTCAGAATACTGGGACACGCAGTTAAATAGATTTACACTGTAAAGAGCTGAAGTAGCCTACAGGGTGCAGCAGAGAGAGCTGACAGGGGCCTGCTGCAGCTAGCCTGTATAACAAGATTAATGGCCTGACTGCTCTGACCTTGGAACTTGGAGCTTAGGAGAGATTTTTATCTCTGTCAGAGAGAATGTTTGTTATTTCTATAAGAACAACATTGTTGTGAACTGTATATTTAGCTATCCTATGTAGCTGTGGTTTCAGTTCTGTTCTGGACTTTGCAGTATGAAGACATAATATATAGTTCTCAGAGATGATTCTCTGTAACATTGTAAATATCTTTATTATGCTATAGTAAAGAGAAGTAGTTTGTAGGCACAAGCCTGTGTCTCTGTGTTTATTCTTTTGCCTGGAGGATGAAAACTCTGTTATAATTTTTTTGCTGCCTGACTATCTTGACATGGTCAGAGGCTATCAGTCCACTAACATGATAGTTACATGATCTACGGTTTTTCTAGATGGCACCATCCCTTCACTGCATTCCTGACAGGAGGCCATGGCAGCCAAAGTAAGATGCTGCCTAGCCTTATTCCTTTCTACAGGAACATTAAGCACATTCTATAATCTCTATGACTAAAAGCAATGGCACTTGAAGATACTTAGCTGGTTTGTAGGAGGCAGAGTTTCAGGTTTCAGATTCAGCCACAAAATGCCATTGATTTCAGAGGAAATATTTTAAGCTATACAAAAAAGAAAGGATTTCTTATGCCATAAGAAAAATTCCAAAATCTATGTACAATTTCACTTCGCATCATTGACTGGAAAAACGCAGCGTGATGATGATATCAGAATAAAGCAGAAGTGATCGTACTATATGTTACAAATGTGTTATAGACAACATATACTTCTATCTTTAATAAAAAAAAACAGGGAAAAATAAAATTGGGATAGAACAATCCATGCATACAAAACAAACAATTCCCTGCTTGAAATAATATTTGCAGGCAGTTCTTCAATGAATAGTGTTAAGTTGTACCATAATATCATTATAAACAAAACACAATAGAAACAAAACCAGCAATTCACTGGCATATGAACTAGTGATAAATCTCTATTTCATAAACAGTTTAAATTATATCACGCACGCCTGGTTTTTTGGTTTTTGAAATGCTCATCACTTGGGCCCCACCAAATTTTCTCCACTTTTAGTTTCCAGAACAAAAGTCATAGTTTCCAATTTTTTTAAAAAAACCACCTCTAAAAACTTTAAATTGTGAGAGTGTTCACCCTTAAAAAATCCTACCTGTTGTTATTGTTTTCTTTATATGCTGTAGCTGTTTTTGCACCATTTTTCTTCTAATTATTGCATTTTTTTCCTGGATCAGTCACATGGATTAACCCAGAAAACTGGGAATCATAGTTAATAGTTTAAATGTTAGATTTAGCTACACAACAAATTAATCAACACCCAACAAAGCCAATTAGGAGGATAAGCAATGCTTCCTAGACAGGCCACACAGTCTATTTCAACCAGCTGAGAAACAAATAATGAACAGGTAAGTCTGTGTTACTATTAGCAATACAAATATGATGACACCGTAATAACATTTAAAGATGACATTGAAAGGCAAGTATTTAGTAAGCACATTTTTAAAAATTTTGCAGCTGTGTAGAGAAAGAGTTCTATGAATTATAATGTTTTTCTGGGTCATCAGAACCCAGAGTTCTCGCTTTCACTATAACAATGACTAATGGCAGTGTCTTTTCAATATATAGAAGAGAAATTATTTCACTTATCTAGGGTGTCCATGCTGAGAAAAGATTAGTGGTAGTGCTTAGACCATCATACCATAAGATTGCTGGCTATAAAAGAAGTATCTGAGCTAGTCTAGAGATGCTTTGATAGCCAACATCCAAGTCCCTTAACAGAGAATGTGATGTTGGAGCTCAGGTCCAGCAGGATATTAACAGAAACAGTATAATTTAATTACATTTGTAACATCAGCACAGGGGGATCATTTTCTACAAAAAAATTTTGCATTTTATGAAAAGCACACAGTAGTTTGATACAAAGAACACATAAATCTCCCTTGTTCCAAGTCAGATCATTGGACAATCTACTTCAGTATTGTCTACAACAGCGCTTCTCAACCAGGAAGTCTCCAGATGTTGTTGCACTTCAGCTCCCAAAACTCTGACCCTTGGCCTTAGAAGTTGAATTCCATTAACATCTGGAGACACTTCTGGCTAGAAGGAAAACACTGGTCTCCAACTGGTAGCTAGGAATGTGAAGAAAACTCAACATTACTGAGACTTTCCTTGGGTTTTTTTCCGGGCTGTGAGGCCGTGTTCTGGAAGAGTTTGCTTCTGATGTTTTGCCTGAATCTGTGGCTGGCATCTTCAGAGAATGGATGGGTAGGAGTGTGTGTGGTGTTATATATACTGTGAACCCCTGTTGGGGAGGATATGTAAATTTGTGTATTTGAATGGTTAGTTTCTGGGTATAGAAATGCAATGATGATTAGTGTCTGTTTGGTTAATGGTTGGTTGATGACCCACTAACTGCTGGAAATCCTTGTGTCCCTGGGAGGAATTCCTCTGTAAGTGTTGAATTTTTATTCTATTGTTTTTCAAAACTGGGAGCCAGATTTTGTTTTGTCACAGGCCATGGCATTCCTGACAGAGCAGGTGGTTGAGCTGAGAGCAAGAGGTGGCACTGAGGCAGGAGTGGTTGCCCACTCTCAACCATCCAAGGTCAGCTCCAGCATCGGAGCACAAGCTTCCAGGACCTGGGAGGACAGATCCACCCAGTCAGCCAGAACGGCTGGGCACCGAAGGGCACACCAGTCACCGGCCACAAGCAATATCAGTGTCGTATCATCATCACCTTCTTCCTCATCTGAGCGGGAGGACAGAGCATCGGGAAAGAGAAAGAAAAAGGCAAGCAAATGAGGCAGAAAGAAGCGCTCCAAACGCAGAGGGAGGGAGGAGTCAGACAGCGAGGGATCGTCAGGTGAGTCGTCCAAGGACGATTTGGACCATACGGGGTACTGAAGGGAGGGGCCTCGGTATGCCCAGAGGACATCATGGAAAGGTTCCTGAAGGTATGACCCTCAGAACCAGGTATCTTGCTCATCCACAAGAACTCATCACCGCTGACTCACTATCAATTCATAGCGATGTTCAGGGTGGCGCTGTGGCAATTGGGTTTGCCAGCGGGTGAGTTTGGTGGGCATTCGTTTCAAATTGGAGCCACCACCATAGCAGTGGCGGAAGGTCTGCAGGTGCAAACCATTCAACGAATAGGCCGATGGCGATCCAGGGCATACACTTCTTACATCTGCCTGGAACTCGACATCCTGTTAGCATACATATGCTGGGCGGTGTCCACCCACTCAAATGACCTTCAGTGGCAGCTGGGTAGGTTGGTGGAAAACAAGTAGTAGGCTCGTCTTTTGTGGTGGGGGCATGGGTTCTGATCCTAACTCGGGGAACAGGGGTGTCTGGTCACTCCAGTTCTGGGCCCGGTACATGGCCACGGAGACTCCGGGGGAGGAGGATACGGGTCAGGCAAGTCAGGTAAGCCAATCCCCTAATAATAATAATAATAATAATAATAATAATTTATTTATACCTCGCCACTCTGTTAAAACAATCGGGGCGGCTTACAAACAATTGGGCGGCTTACTTACCTCTAGGTTGGATCACGCGACTTGTTTGCCCTCGGTGAGGAGACAACAGGGCAGGCAGCGGGGGCCTGCAGCAGCTCCTACCCAGTTAGGTGTTGGTGGTTGGGCCGACATAGGACCCATCAAGACTCGGGATGGTCAATGTTTGGATTAGAACCCATGCTTGGGCACCAACCAAATCAGTTGTCACCAAAGTTGTGGCCATTTTTCACCAATTTATTTTCTCTACTCTTTTATCTAATTAGACCTATTTGTACTATTGTTTATATCTTGCATCTATGTTTGTTCTTTGTATATCAATACATTTTCCGCATTGTAACTTTGCATCTGCATTCCTTCTTGGGGTAAAAGGGTAGAAAGGGGACCCATTACACCTAGGCACGCAAAATACACTTTGAATAAAACCTCTGTCTCAGCACAGAATTTCGTAGAGGAGTTTTTCCTAGCCATGTTTAAAGATGCCATTAGTTGACCCTGGAATCTTCTGCATTTAACAAGTATGTACTACAGCCCTTCCCTCAAATATTGAACTATGGCATTTTTTAAAAATATTGTTGTCGTAATCTGGTGTGCCATCTTAAATGTCCTTATTTAAGCAATCATGTATTAAAATCTTTAGAGGGCTAGGTCCCTGTAGTCATGTGAATTAAACTTAGTGAAATGTGCCTTAGCCTTTCATTTGTAACATCAAATAATCTTTGATTTATCCTAAGTTTAAACATTAAATTTGTTATTCATACACATATGTAAACCATGAGGGTAGAGAATATTGGAGGAATTTATAGCCATATCTCTCCTTAGTCTATTAGCAGATGAATCAAGTGATTACAAATGTTTTCTTTGAATTTTGTTTTAAACATATAGTGTGACTCCTGGACAAACAGTAATCTAAAATCTGAAGTATGATAGGTTTTGCCCAGCCTCTGACTTCACTGTTAATGAAGAATGATTTTTAAAAACCATTTATAGCAAAGAATTATCCCACATGATACTAACCACCTCATCTTGCTCCTCAAATGCAAATATGGAAAAGTGTTAAAGCTCTCGATCACAGTCAGAAGACAAAAATATGGCTTCAGTTACAGGTCTGTTTTCAGAAGATTTAGGAATCAAGACATTTCCCAGAATGTACTTATGTCTTCTGAAAGCTTGTGCATGATTTCTTATGAGTCATTAATAAAATATTTAAGACAGGTTTATATCTGGATATTGTTATCCTCCACCATGCATTTTTTTTAAATCCCACTCACTCTACCTTTATCTCTCAGCTTGCTTCCTAAACAACAGCAATATGCACTCCACCTCCAATTTCACAACAATGTTTCAGGTGTGGAAACTACATTTCACTGAAATACAATACTTACTTTAGCTAGAAAAGCTAGAAATACCACCACCCCCCAGCTGTGCCATTCCCTGAAGGCTGTAATCCTACGCGCTTGATTTTGAGAGAGCTCCATTGAACTCTGAACTTTCCCTTAACATGTATAGGACTGTACTGTAAAATATTTAATTTGCAATAGAAGAAAAGCCCAACCCCCCCCCTTATGAATTGGTTGGAAACATGTTGATAGCCACTAAAACCCTTTATAGAGTGTAACTGGTGATGTTGCAGTGCATCATCATTAAAATACTGTTTTTTTCCCTAAAATTTTACAAAGGTTACTTTCCATAACTACAGATTCCAGAATCCCCCAACCAGCTAACCAATGGCTTATGCTGGTTGGGATATTCTTAAAGTTACCCTGTAGTTCATAAAATTACACTTCTAAGTATTGGATTAAGCTGAACAAAAAAATACATTAGAAACTAATCAATGGTATATGTATGGAATAAATGGGCTAAAAGTATAAAAATAGGAAAAAAAATATTTATTTAGCATTCCAATACATTATCAGACGATTTTACAACATAAATAAAATACAGATTGCTTCTTATTTTCTTGACTTCTATATATTTGCCCAAATTGGTTTTCTAAACTATAAACTTTTCATGATCTTTCACTTATAAACTTAAGTTAACCATAAACCACCATTCCATTTACATTTATACACTACTCGAAAAATTACTTTTTCACTATATTATTTAAATCAAACATACAAACAAAACCGTATTTTAACACTTCCATCTATATTATCTTTCCTTAAGTCATCTCCAAAATTCCTGATGCCTCCCCTCAATCTAAGAATTATAGGTTCCTCAATTGAGTATTCCAGAGTCTATTCAAATAATCTATTATTGGTTTCCATTCTGAATTAATCTTTCCTATATTACCTTTATTTGCAATGGTACCCAATAGACTGTTTAAATAAAAGTGGAAATCAAGAGTTAGATAGAGTAATTAAAGAAATAAAAGATAAAGGATATAGAAGTATAGGTGATTTGTTTGAAGAAAAAGGGAAACTGATTGGGATTGAAAAACTAACCTAATTAATTGGAAAGAAATATTGGCTCCACTTAATACCGATAGTAAATTTTTTACAAGAAATAAAAGGAACAGGTGATAACTTGTCATCATTTGAGGAAATATTGAAAAGTAAGATTAGAGGAGAAAAAGGGTTAAAAGGGAAGGTATGTAAATTATTTTTGGAAAAACAATTTAGAATAAAGGAAGTTTTGATTGGAATATGGGAGAAAGATATGAGAATAAATACAAAAGAAATAACGTTTTAATCAAAATTAAAAATTTAAAGGTTAAAGAACAACAATTAAAGTTAATCAGCAAATGGTATAAAAACCCACATCAGATCTCAATGATAAACAAAAATCTCTCTTCAGATTGTTGGCATGGATGTGGGCAAAAGGGGACATGTGATGGGATATGTGATATATGATGGGATATCAGTGATATGTGATGGGAGTGTCCCTATGTACAAAATTTCTGGATACAAATTACTCATGAGATAAATAAAATGATGGGGAGGAACTTCCAGTTTAATTAGGAGAATTGTCTAACTTCGGAGTTAAAGAATTTGAGAGTAAGTAAAAAGAAAGATTATGTAATAAAAATGTATTAAGAGTGGTTCATGCAGTTATAACTTCCGGGTGGAAAAATTAACAGAGTTGGGACAAAAATATTTGGACACATTATATGATAGAATATATTCTATTCGACTTTTTAAGGGACAGAAGAGGAAAGTTTATTAGGCAAATAAAAAATGACTTGGTGGGATAGGTGGGGATTTGGGATTAAGAAAGTTGGGGGTGAAAAGGAGTACAAAGAGGTGAGTAAAACTATAAACAAGATATTCCACAACATGTGTAATGGATATTAAAACATTTTTATAGCCATTAGAGGGCTTTGAGGGTGCGGGGAGGGAGTGGGGGGGGGAAATGCTTTGTTAGAATAAGTAACAAGTTTCAAGCGTGTTTACTTGATGTATGTATGTATGTTACTAATAAAACTAATAAAGAAAAAAAGAAACAGCAAAAATGTCAGAATTCATGCAGTTCAGAGATAAGAAAAAATAACAGAGGTTTTTCAAAATATGCGAATTTCATTTTTTAAAAAACTGTCCATCTAAATCTATTACTGCGCTGGTTTCTCTCTGTATACTCTAGTTTCTCTTCAGATCATATAAATCTTTCACATTTTACTGAGGATTTTAATGTAATGTTGGAGAATATGCAACAGCAAGAAGTCCAAGATTTGTTTAGTAAGATTGTACTGTCTTCCTGCTTTTAGAAATGAGTGAGAAAGGGGCATGGCTGAGAGAGAGACAGAGAGAAAGAAAAGAGAGGTTGAAAGATCATAGAATCATAGAATCATAGAATTGCAGAGTTGGAAGAGACCACGAGGGCCATCCAGTCCAACCCCCCTGCCACGCAGGAAATCTTGATTAAAGCATCCCCGACAGATGGCCATCCAGCCTCTGTTTAAAGACCTCCAAGGAAGGAGACCCAACCACGCTCCGAGGGAGTGTGTTCCACTGCCGAACGGCTCTGACTGTCAAAAAGTTCCTCCTCATGTTGAGGTGGAATCTCTGTTCCTGGAGCTTGCACCCATTGCTCCGTGTTCCAGTCTCTGGAGCAGCAGAAAACAAGCCTGCTCCATCCTCAGTGTGACATCCCTTCAAATACTTAAACAGGGCTATCATATCGCCTGTTTAAGTATTTGAAGGGATGTCACACTGAGGAAGGATGGGGGAAAGAAAGGAGTGTTCCAAAGGAAGAGAAGAAGGAACAGAGAGCTACACAGTGCTTCAAGCTATATCATTCTGTCTCTTGTTCTCGCCTGAAAAGCACCAGACAGAAATGGTTTAGGGTTGTTGCTTGTTGGAATATGTGGTTGCAATCCAATAAATTGAGTTGTTTAACTGCTGAAAGGGTTAACTTATAGAATCAAACAGAATCTGTGATGTAATTTCCTATTACAATGTGATTGGCTTTCCAGAGGGGAAAGGTGTGTCCAAGTCCTTTTCTTTGTTCGGGAGGGTCAACCGCGAGACAACACTCGCCATGATGTTTTTATAGGATTAGGAGCCACCATGGAGAGCTCCTGTATATTTTTGTTTTTAAGATGTAGTTTTTAGTTGTATTTTACTAGTTTAGCCTTCCGTTATTGATATGCTGCTGATATAAACTGAGCTATGCATAATGACTGTAAGTAAAGTATTTTTTCTACTTTTAAACTACTTTTGAGTGTTTTGAGTCTTTTTATGCTAGAGAATATTTGCTTTGGAGTAATCCTGAGTGGATGGCCTGCATGCTTGGAGTTAATACACATCTGTTGCATATGTATTTTAAATACAAACCCTGCTGATAAGAACTGTGCTTTCTCAGGGGGTTAAAGCCAACCGTTCTTTGGTGCCTGTTTTGCAAAGATACCTCCAGTAAAGCACAGGGGGTAACAATTTTAACAACACCCCATTACTGCTGCCATGTTGGATTTTCAGCTAAGTGAGAGATCAGTAAGGCAATAAAAAAGTGATCTTTTCTTCTGTTTTATTCTTTTTTTCTTTTGTAAATATGAAGTATTGCTTGTGCACACCATGGTAAATGTTTTTTTTAAAAAAAAATTCAGTAGTAGCAGATTTAAAAGTATTAGTAATTCACTTGCGGCCATCATCTTGGCTAGGGGGCATGCAAAGTTTATGGAGGCTTTATTAACCATTAAGACAGGTCCCAACGCTACCAATTGTTATTTCTTCAGAGCAGATCATATTTCCTCCCCTCATATAGATGGGGCCTTAGACTAGGGGCTCATCTACATGGGCCAAAATATGCTGGCTTCCTGATGGCATATTCTGGCTCCAGATTAGGCTTGTTGCCCCCCCCTTTACCTGCACGAGATGGGATGGAGTCCACACGGACACATTGGCCCATCTCTGCAGCCACCATTGCTGCCGTCCACATTGCACTCTCTGAAGCTTGGAAGGGGGGCCCTTGCATGTGATCAGCCTTGGTCACATGCTATGGGCCTCCTTCCTGGTTTGAGAGAGTGTGACACAGACGGCAGCTGCAAAGACAAGCCAAAATGGCTGTATGGCCTCCTGTAGTCCCATGGAGACTGATCCATATCTTCCTTGATGAGGCGTTTTTTTCTGGTATTTTGCCAAAACGGTTTGATAGGCTTTACCCCATCTTCCCCCATCATTGCCCCAGGCATCATGAGGACTGCTGGGGAGAAAACCAAGGCATGAACCCTGCATCGTATGGAATGCAGGGTTCCAAGACAGGGACAAGACAGGCTAATAGCCTGTCTAGACAAGTCCTGTCTAGAACTGGAAGGAAAGAAGAGAGTTTGGTTTGGGGGTTTGGTATGGCTGGTCTGAGTTAGCTTGAGAGGAGTGTGAGAGAGGGTGTGTGCTGTTTTAAATATAATAAAGAATTAATCCGCTTTGATATGGCAAACTTCTGTAAATAAAAGTTGTTTTTTTAAAAAACAAAACAAAACATTTTGGCCTCCAGAAACACTATCTAACTGAGAGCTTGAATTCAGACAAGGTGTCTGTGGTGACAGCATTGAATATAGAGGCATGGTGTCCATTGAGGATAGTAATAGCATAATTCCTCATATGTGCCTTGAGGGCATTTAGACAGCCCCCACAGTTGGTGTCACATAGATGGGACAGGAGGAAGTCCTTACATTTTGGCAGAGGTGGGGATTAGGGAAAGCCCTCATTCTTGGTAGCTGCAGTGAGTACCTTGGAAGTCTTCACAACTGGTGGGGAAAGGGATAGAAGGCCCAGATTTGGCCACAAAGATGGGATTACTTCACAGAGGAACCCTCACAGTTGATGGTACTGGTGGGATTGCCCAAAACTCCACAGTTGGTGGGAAAGGTTTGGAGAGCCCCCACAGACACAAAGCTCCCTTGTCCTTTGCCAAGCACAGCCATGCAACCTCAATTTTCAGAGGCAACAGATAGGAGGAAGATGTTAACTCCTTCCCAAATCCCCTGATTTTCCACTTCAGCCCCCACATTTGCCCCAGCAGCTTTTCCAGACTATGTTTCCATTGCAAACATGAGTCCAAAATCTGGGCCACAAGATTAAAAAAATGCAATGGGTGGTTTGAAGGGTAGAAGTACCCTTCATCCATCCATTTTCCATCACTGGAACTGAGCCATCCCATACCCACTGTGTAAAGGTGAATCTCCTCATGTGATTCAATATCAAAAACACCTTTGCCCCAAAGTAGTTTGATAAGTTTAGGAGATTTTCAGATGGCTAAAATCAGCCTCTTGCCGCGCAAGCAGCCTCCGGAGCAGTAACGAGGCTGCTGCGCGGCAAGGGTCCATTTTGGACGACACCGTTTCTCTCTCGGCGTCGTCCGTGAGTGTTGTGGCTAGCATTGGAGGCGGCCATGCTGTTTTTACTCACAGACAACTTCCGCGAGTGAAAAACAGCACGGCCGCCTCCAATGCTAGCCGCAACACTCATGGACGACGCCGAGAGAGAAATGGTGTCGTCCAAAATGAACCCTTGCTGCGCAGCAGCCTCGTTACTGGTCCGCAGGCTGCTTGCGCAGCAAGAGGCTGATTTTAGCTGTCTAAACTCTCCTTAGTTTTAAAGTGCCTTCTACCTTCTCTTCAATATAAAGAAATGGCATAGGGCTGCTCTCCCTTCATAGAATGTGGTCTGCAAGCAATAATGGTGGCTTCAGCGTTGCCAAATGATACCTGCTTATCCATCATTCCATTTAGACAAATTAAAGATATAGGCATGTAACAAAAGGCAGCAACAGCAGCATCTTTATGCCTTTCACTCAAAATGAAATCCTAGTTCCTTTGATCTTTCTGACAAGTAAACTGTCAGAGAAAACAGTACTGATTGGACCCCGATGACAAAAATGTATCATCTTGGTCTACCAGTTCTATATAAATCCCTCATATAGAAGAATTGTTCCAGTTCCCAGAAATGTGTTTCTGTTTATAGCTTCCTTAATTCACTCCCCTACCACCCTCTGACTTGAAATAGAAAATACAAGATGTGTTGTCCACCCAAGAGAAACAATAAATAGAAAACGTAAAAGCTCCAGAGGCAGTAAAGTTACTTTGTAATCAACCAGACTTTAAACCTTATTGTTTGATTGGAAATCCCTGTCTATACAGGTTCTAAGATGGACCCCCACAAAAATAAAAAATAAAAAAATACAATAAAGCAAATTAAAACAAGATGTTAAAGGGGGCTTTTGTAAATGGTCTTAGTATATGGATAAGCACATGGGAATTCAAGCAGTCTTTCAGGTACTCTGTTTCAAGCCCAGAATGGCTTTAAAGGTCAAAAACAGAACTTTGGATTGAGACTTGAAATAAACTGGGAGCCAGTGCAATTAGTGAAACAGAGAATTAATGTGATCATAATAACACCCCTTCACAGTGAACAGCTTTGCATTCCATAGAATCATAGAGTTGGAAGACACCACAAGGGCCATCCACTCCAACCCCCTGCCATGCAGAAATACACAATCAAAGCAATCACAACAGATGGCCGCCCAGCCTCTGTTTAAAAACCTCCAAAGAGGAAGACTCCACCACACTCTGAGGCAGCATATTCCACTGTCGCATAGCTCTTACAGTCAGGAAGGGAGCTGCCAGGCTTGCCCCACAGGCGGCTGGTTTGCGGGCTGGGCTGGTGCCTCTTCACACACACCCTTTCCCCTGTGTGGCAGGGAAAGGGCAGCATGGGTGCCGCCATGTTCTGTCGCCTCCTTCCCATCTGGCTTTGTGGGCTGGGAGTAGGTTGGAATGTTAACCAATCAGGGCAAGTCTGCATTGCCCTGATTGGTGGGTTTGAACTGGCTCCTGACCAATCAGAGGCCTTCCTGGGCCTTCCAATCTGATTGGCCAGGAGGCAGGGCTCTGCTGCCTTTTGCAGCAGTTTTCACTCCCAATCCGGCATTCAGGTATAAATTTGTGACTGCCGCACCAGACCAGCCAGTCTCCATGCCCGGTGGACTCCATGCACAGGTTCTTGGCACAGCGACCCATAGTGGCAGCCCCCCTTTTCATTCACAGGGACTTGTCTCCACTGATGTGTTGTTACCAGTTCATCAGTGTGTTCGGGGCTGCTTTGTGGTAGCTAGGATTACCAGCAGAGGAGTTCAGTGGACATTCCTTCCAGACTGGAGCGGCCACCACAGTGGCAGCAGAGGGCCTGCTTGCAGAGACTATTAAGTGCCTGGGCAGGTGGAGTTCCAAGGCCTTCACAGGGTACATACAGCTGGACTTGGCAATTCCCACTGCTTAAGGACTGAAAGACTGTTCTCCCTTCACTCAGGGCTAGGCAGGTTTTGGCCTGATTGGTGGCAGCTGCCGGGGGTTGACTGAAGACAGGCTGGGGTCAAACCCACCTTTTGTGGCAGTGGGCATGGGTTCTAATCCAAGGTAATTGGTAACAGGGGTGGGTCTCCATCAAGTTCATGGTCAAGGTCACGGAGACCCCATGTGTAGTGTTGTCGGTTTCCTGGGTGGTGAGACAGGGAGGGGGAGGGATTGGCAAGCATTTGGGGGCCTGCCAAGACTCCTCCTTCTGGACTGGTGATTGTCAGCAAACGGGCCAACCGTGGTATCATCGACCAACAGGTGGGTTGGTTGATGTCTGGATCCAAACCCATGTGATTGAGCCAATCACTGCAGCTGTCATCAATAAAAGTCGTGGCCTTTTATTGCCAATATATTCCTATGTTATCAATATACTTTTTCAAACATATATTGCATCTGTCTTTACTTGGGGAGGGGGTGAAGGGGACATATCCTGCCTGAACACGCAAGTTCTTCCTAATGTATAAATGGAATCTCTTTTCCTGGAATTTGAGTCCATTGCTCTGTTTCCTAGTCTCTGGAGCAGCAGAAAACAAGATTGCTCCATCCTCAATATGACATCCCTTCAAATATTGAAACATGGCTCTTTTATGTCTGCTCTTAACCTTCTCTTCTCCAGGCTAGACATGTGCAGCTCCCTAAGCCACTCCTCATAGGCATGGCTTCCAGACCTTTCACCATTTTGGTCACCCTCATCTGGACACACTCCCAACTTTATTTAAAGGCAGCCCATGTATATACACTGCATTACAGCAGCCTGACATAGACATTATTAGACAGTGGATTAATGGGGATGCCAGGTTATCTTTGTCTATTTTGGGTGGTGTCTCTGTAGCCTGATTATTCCCAGTCTTCAGTCTTCTAGATGTTTTGAACTTCAGTTCCTAGAATTTGTGACTATTGGCTATGTTGGCTAGGGCTTCTGGGAGTTGAAATACAAACCATCTGGAGGCCAAAAGGCTGAAAATCACTGGTCTAGCCTAAGCAGTCTGTGCCATGGAGAGAAGCTAACAAAAGTAACTAAAAGTTACAGTGTAAAAGGAGTGAAATCATCCCTCATTATATTACAATCATAATGTAAAGTTATTACAAAGGAATGAATTGCAAGTAGTTTCTGTCTCATAACAAGTTACAGTACTTCCAAAATCTGCAGTTGAAACTAATGAACTACAGTATTTGGATTTGATCCATACAATTTATTCCTAGTCTAGATTGCAGGCATCAAGAAGACTGAATCCATGTGCCTGACTGGATTAATGCTGGCACATGTTCAAGTTACATAATGTAACAATCCAGAACAGGTCACTCAGCATTTTTAAAAGAAATGTCAAGTTCATTATCAAGTGATATTCAGAGAGCATATCTGATATCCAAAAGAGAGGGAGGCATGTTTAAACCCAGCAGTTCCAGGGAATATAAAGACAACAAACTCTGCATTGGATTGTGGCCCATATCCATGCCATACACTTACACTAAAACCTTTCCAATAACTTGCAGAATTGTCAAGCTTTATAGCATCTTTAGCTGGCTTAAGTTAAAGTAGTCACAGGAGTTTATCAGACACATCAAAAGTGATGTTACAGCAATGCCAAGAGATCACAAAAGGGTTCTCTTATCAGATTATGTCATCCCCCCTCATTATGCACCCGTTCAGCTCCCGTTCTGTCAGCACTGCTTTTTATTGATGGGAGAAGCCGTCAACAGATCTCCCCATTCCGTTTCTGTGACAGATTTGCCTGCGTGTGACAAGGTGCCCCATTTCACTGGTGAGATCCCAGCGTCAGTGGGAGGTCCCTGTCAGAACACTTCTGGGTGAGATTGGGACATCCAGATAAGTGACACACTTTTTATGACCCTCCCTAGGTTACTTGTTAATTTTAAAGTGTGTTAGTATTACATAGACCCTGTTCAGTTCCTACATCATAGGTTGACAGTTTTATTGCTTCTAGGTGCTTTGCCTAGGGATCAACTTGGAGCCTCACAGACAGCCAAAAATGCTAAGAAATGAAAAACAAAACAAAACCAATTCTGAAAAAGTTTTCTGAATCTGAAAAATGAACATTTTCTAATGTTAAACAGGGGGGAGGGGTTTGTGACCTATTTAAAAAGATGACCTATTTAAAAAGATTCCCAGCAGTTCCCCTTCCTTCCTTCCTTCCTTCCTTCCTTCCTTCCTTCCTTCCTTCCTTCCTTCCTTCCTTCCTTCCTTCCTTTGCAGGGCAAAGTGGGCCATTGTTGCCTTGAGTTGTTGTTCCACTGCATCACTTTCCACATGTTGGAGGGTTAACATCTGCAAATGGGGACTTATTGTACCTGCATAGCTTCCCTGCACAGTATACAGTAGGACAGTGCTGTGCAGAGTTCTGGGTCGCATGAAGAGCCTAGAAATGGAGACCAAGCTCATTGCTGCTGACATTCAACCTCTAATAAATGAAGATGCAGGAAGCTGCATGCTTGGAATGAGGCAAAGCATATGGGACCAATGAACTCTCCCTTATATGAAATTGTAATTGTGTGGGAAGTGAACACTTGAACAAATATCATAGAATTTTAAAACTATGGAGTCGGAAGGGATCCGAAGGTTCATCTAGTCCAACCCTCTGCCACACAGGAATACACAGCTAACACAATCCTGGGAGATGGCCATCCATCCTCTGCTTGAAGACCTCTAATGAAGGAGAGGCCACCACCCCTCAAGCGCAGTCCATCCCACTGTCCGACAGATTTTTTTCATTAGGAAGTTCTTCCTTATGTTTAAGTCAAATACCTATATGCAGATATCTATGAAGTAATTAGACATTACATTCTATGACCATGATTGAAATCTGTTCTGGCTATCTATGTGGAATGCACTTTATCAGGGCCAAGCCAAGACAGTTTGCTTCCTGAGAGGCAAAGAAAAGATGGCATCCTATTCAACACTGAGAAGTTGATATGGATTGGCAGTTTGACAGGACAGCATCTTCATGGTGGCATCAGGATGGATTAGGGGTACATTAAAGATCAATGCAGTCTGCCCACTGCATGTCCCCTGACATCTCACTGCTACTCCTCACCAGCCAAGCATCTGATGGCTGAGGCACCACCTCACTCTGCAGAAATGTAGGGCAGGTTCTGTGCCATGACTCTGCCTCTAGACAGAACAAGTTTGTCTGGAAGATGACTAACATGAATAATATCATGTGTGCTTGCCTTAGATTTTTTATTTATTTTTATTTGTGAAACTATGAATGATGGCCAGAATTCACTAAGAAAGTTACGAATGCATAACCAGCTTAGTTATGTAGCTAAGTCCTCTCGTATCTCCTAGCAACACACCCTCCAATCCTCACTTGGTGGGCAGAAGCTGCTATGAGTGACAGGGGTATGCTCCTCTGTTGACTGGGAAGCAGCTGACTGACATTTCTACCCCCACATATGAGTGCTCTCCAGTGTGGCATCCAGAAGCAGGGTCTCTGTTGCAATCCTCCCTCACACCTGAGATCACTTGCACATAGAGTGGGTAGGACCATCAATCAGCTGCTTCCCAACCAATGGAAGAACAGAGGCCCATTGATTGCAGGTGCTTTTGCCTTGTAAGTGGGGATTGGGGGACTTTCATGGTCTCTATGGAGATTATCAGACACAGGGGAATGCGCAAAAAAAAAAAAAAATTGCATTCCCAACCGCATCAGAAGATCGCTAAAAGAACAGAAAGGGAGACCTTACCAGATGCCGCATACTTCTGCTGTTCTGGGGACATAGCACTGCCGTGGACGAGGCTCCATTTCCTTATTGATGGGGAGAAGTCACAAATTAAAAGGGACACCTTACTGACACACCTGCGCTACACCCCCGGAATGCTGGAGGGTGACGTTGTCTGGTAAGGTCACCCCCTTCCTGTTCTCTTCCTGTTTTTCTAGCAATCTTATTCTTCTGACACGGTTTTTTGCTGTGTCTGCTAATCTCCTATATATCCCCTTAAACTAGAGAATATATACAGATTGTGAATACAAACCAGTCACAAGTGTATATCTCCAAGAGGCTTACTGCACACCAAAGTAAAGTGGCAGGGCAGCCGTAAGGTTACATTTTCCATGCAGCCTTACCACATGACATTGTCATTCTTCCAGTGTTGTGCCATTCTAGTTCCATGGGAGACAGAGACTCCCATGGAACTAGATCCATGGTTTTTTGCTAACAGATTTTTCCAGTTAGCAAAAAGATGCAATTTTACCTCAGTCTCCCACTGGACCAGAATGAAAGAATGACAACATCATGCAGTAAGGCAGCATGGAAGACAGAACCTTCCGCTGCCCTGCTGCTTTACTTCAGTGTGTGGTAAGCCTGTAGGTTTCATATTCATAGCTGCCTTTGTGAATTCTGGGCAAGACAAAGAGATCGATCACAGATTAGCAAAGGCATATAGTGCATTTGAAAGACTTCACAAAAGAGTCTGGAGCAATAAATACCTGAGGCAAAGCACAAAAATCAGTGTGTATAGAGCCATCGTACTGTCAATCCTCCTTTATGGATCTGAAACATGGGTCACCTATCGCCACCACCTACGACTCCTTGAGCGCTTTCATCAGCGCTGTCTACGCACAATCCTAAATATACACTGGACTGACTATGTGACGAATGTTGCTGTCCTTGAGCAAGCAGGGATCACCAGCATTGAGGCCATGATATTGAGAACACAGCTGCGCTGGGCAGGGCACGTTTCTAGGATGGAGGACCATTGCCTCCCAAAAATACTACTCTACGGTGAACTCGCCACGGGTCAGCGTAAGAGGGGTGCTCCAAAAAAGCGATACAAAGACTCCCTGAAACAACATCTCAGGCTTGGCCAAATTGATCACCAACAGTGGTCCGCCCTGGCCTCACATCGGGAGGCATGGAGACGCACTATCCACAATGCTGCAGCCTTATTTGAGAACTCACGACGAACAAGTCTTGAAGAGAAACGACAACGCAGAAAGAATCACAACCCAAAAACATCACCCAAGGAGACCTTCTGCTGTGCTTTTTGCAACCGGACTTGTTTATCTCGGATTGGCCTTTTTAGTCATCAGCGCGCTTGCAGAAAGCGCGGGATGAGTCCTTCCTGAATCTTCGTTTGCGAAGAAAAGCCAGAGAGAGAGAGACTATGGTGCAGAGATACAACCAAAACTAAATATTCTAAATCCATACGTAAAACACAGTATTCACTAAATCATACCTCATCTCACCTATGAACAATCTTTCTGAGGTGGCTTTAGGCAAGCTGTCTTTGCTTCAGAACCACATCTGAAACTTGGGGATAAGAATGCTAACTGGCCCACTCTCCCCAAACTATATTCTTTAAAAAGTAATGTTCTTTATTTTGTAGCTCACAGGGTAATCAGTCGCCAGAAAGGTGTTGTTCATTTTAATACAGGTTCATGTAGAAGTTCTCTCTCTCTCTCTCTCTCTCTCTCTCTCTCTCAATTTCCAGTCTCCCTAATTGGAAAGAGAAAATCAAGTGACCCCTGGAGAATCACTCAGGCATTTTGACAGTTCTGAGTTATATCCCAGTTAAGCCTTAATGACCTCTGCTATACTGTACATCTCACATTATGGGAGATTTAATCAGTGAAATAAGTAATTATAATACCACCTCCTTTTGATTTATGTTCTGCTCCTTTTTTACAATACACCACGGTATTGGACTCTCCAGCATTTATGTCAGGCTTAGGACTATCTGACAGATTTAGGAAGTTTCCTACAACAACTTCCAAACATATTGCCTTATCAGTATGCTACAGCACCTTCTTGAGCCCTGAATCCATCTGGCTTTTAACACATTTCTCAAAGACTTATTACTTCCATCTATGTATTTTCTATAGGATCCATTTGTCACATTCCAGAGTTTTCAGGCTACAACAGATCTTTAACATGGTGGATCTAGGTGAAGATGGATGTACTGTAAAAAAAAATGAAAGAAAGGAAGAGAAAGAAATGACTCACAGCCAGTTCCTCAGCTGTGGCATGAACTGAGCTTCCTCAGCTCTACAATTAGAAATGACACACACATATATACCAGCAAATTGAATACAGGTATATCCATCTGTCTCTTGGCTTCCAGAACCCACTCCACCCCCAAGGTTCAGGCAAGCTGCCTTCCTGATTTATTTTGTTTTTAAAGACACTAGAAATAGCCAACAACATCCAGCAATCTTAAATAAATTTGTAGTTTGTTTCCAATGAAATTTCCACTAAACAAAATTTGGAAATGGCTTATCAGAGATCTCTGTAGGCATTATTAATTTCTGGATTTTGCAGAAGACTGTATAATAGAATTAACTTGCTGGAACATGTTAGGCACTTTCAGTGAACAAAACATCTTTTTAAAAAAACATTTTAAGACTCATTCCAACTCATTCTTTGCTTTTTATTCATCATCATAAAAAAAGTTTATTTGTCAAAAAGCTAAATGTATCAGTGAATGGAAAGCCATTTTTGGTGATATCACAAGTTTCTGCAAACCATTTGGAAAACTGGCCTCACTCCAGCATTTCAGGTTGACGATTGACTTCCTCTAAGGCTGAGAAAGTGTGACTTGCCCAAGGTCACTCAGTGGGCTTCCATGACTGACCAGGGATTCAAAACCTGGTGTCCCAGAATGCTAGTCCAACACCCAAATCACTAGTTTTAATGATTATAGAAACCCAGTACCTCCCCCCCCCCCCAAACTCCAGTGCTCAGAATTATGGGAGGTAGAGTGAGGGGGAATCTTATGAAATCCACATGTCTCCCATCAGTTTCAATTAAACCCACAAGTCTCCCATCATTTCCCCTTCCAAATCATTCCTACTTTTACCTTTCTATAAACAACAGCAAAAATGCATATCATGTAACATCATGGGAAGCCAAGCAGATGAAAATATGCACTATCCTCTCATACTCTCAGGAGATTATCAGACAACTTAAATATGGTGTTATCACGATGCCAGGAGATTGCTAAAGGGCTTGGTTTTCACATGATGTTGTTCCTCTGTCACTATGTTCCCATGCTGGTCCTTTTCCACCATTGTTTCTTTCTATTGATGAGCTAAGCCATACGTTCTATGACGGAATGACGGGCAAGCAAAAAGGTGCCCCGTTATGCTGGTGCAATGTTAGCATCAGTGGGAGGTCCATTCCAGGACACTTCTGGGTGTGATTGGGACATCCAGGTGACACCCCTTTCCCCCCCCCCTCCCTGGGTTACTTGGTATTTTTAAAGTCTGTTTTTCTGCTTGCTGTCTTTTTTAAAGTATATTTTTCTTTTTAACTTTGGATTTCCCTCGCACTCATCCTCTTGCAATAACAGCCCAGGATTCCAAACAAGGAATTAAATGCAGCTCCGGAGAGCTGCATTCACTCCTGGGCTGCTGCGGGAAAGGGAAAGAGCGGCAAAGGTAGGTGTTTGAAACATTTTGTTCTCATGCCGGGAGGGGGTCGGGAGAGGAGATAGCGAGACGGGCATGCTATTTTTGTCCGCATCCAATAATCTCCTCTTATGCTCTATTTTTGGAGATTTTTTTTTATTCTTTAGACTATAATTGAGGCATAATGAAAGTCCACTGGGTGACATAACAGCACTGTGGTGGCAAGTCCTTATAATGACCTATATTGTTCACTATATATATATATATATAGAGAGAGAGAGAGATACCCACCGTTCATGTGAGTGTGTGGAGAAAGATTGAAAGATAGGTGGGAATAAGAGGGGAGGAAACCTGAAAAAAAAAAACACTACAGATGCTATGGTTAATGTTGATTTAGAATTCTTGTTCTGAATTACATTTCTTGTATTTATTAACCATCTACTCTCACTTTCTCTCTATTACCTGGGGGGGGAGAACCCCGATTAGAATGAAAGAGGCAAAATTACATTTCAATTGCAGACTGGGGATTCCATATATTCTCAGTACATGACCCTCCATCTGTCTCATATCCACGTTGAACAATGACCAATTAGACATCTGTGGATCAAGAAATGAAGAGACCCTTTGGGGAGGAACTGCAGTAGGGGAAACAAAGAAATGTAAAGTCTCTTTTCTGATGCACAAATACATTAGCCCAGGCACTACAGGTGGGTCAACAAAAACTTGCATTCAAAAGCTATCTAAGACTGCTGACAGATCTTTAAGGAACCAGCAAGGGAATATCCTCTCAACTCTTGGCAAAAAGCCAGCCCTAAAACAGTCAGAAATACCATGTGAAAACAGGAAACCATTCTTGTGTGTTCTAAAATTATCCTTCATTTTTAGCAGATCAATAACCTTTGCAGACCATTATGCTGGAGGTAGGAAAATCCAGTAATTGTTATCATACAAACTTTAGCAAGTGATTTTTGACCTCTGACTTCCTTTAATCTCAATTTCCTGCCTTGCTAGAATCCTCAGGTATAATGTAAGAAGTAGCTCATTGACAACAGGGAAGAGGGGAAGCAGAAAGAGAAATAAAATTGCTTGGGGAAACTTTGATGGCATCACTGCTATGGAAAGAGTTAAGTGTGACTAGTTTAGAATCAAAGAGAGAATGTCCCTTCTCTCAAAGAATGACAGTGTGAGGCAATACTTTTATTCAGTGAAAGCATGGCATTTGAACTATTTCAGACTTTCTTTTTTCTTTCTTTTTTGCAAAAATAATAGGAATTTCCATCTCATATGTACTCAGAACTCTGGAAACCTACTCCATTCTTGTCAATACTACAGAAGCATCACACTTGCATCCTTTCTCCATGCATGGATTTATCTAGCCCATGAACAAGGAGAGTGTACTTCTGCCTGCCTCATTTCCCAAGAGATAGTACTGGATCTCTCAAGTTGAGAAATCAAACTGGTAAGGCAGAGGCTGAACAACAACCAGTTCCATGCCCCCTACCCTCCCAGCCCCCAGCCCCTGGGTCTAGCAGAGAAGCAAAGAAACTTAGTCTTTCTGGTAAAACTAATTAAAGTTGCTTTACTTCAAAGGTGGACAACTGTGGAAGGCTAGAAGGCTGCCTGACTCCCAAGAGACCTTAGAGGACTAAACATCCCACCAGATCCTCCCTGCAAAAATCACCATCAATAAAACATGTTTCACCCACAAATGCCCCTGAACACCCTCTAAGGAATGTGTGAGACATTTTGGGCATGTTCTAGACTCCTCTGGGCCATTTTAGGCCTAGGAGAGATGTTTAGTAATAACAGGAAGTAAGCAGAAGCCACCTCCTTTTCACTTCCTGTTTCTTAAAAAAGGCATTTTCTGGGCCTAAAATTCCCCAGAGAGCACTAACTATGGGAAATATGCTGCCATGCCCTCCGAGGGCATTTGGGGACATTCTGGGGGAGCTGGGAGAGACCTCCTTGGGGACCAAGGAAGCGACATATAGCTCACAGGCCACTCTGTCCACTCCTCATTTGCTCTTAATATTTGCAAATATCAGACATGTGGTCTAATGAAAAAGAAAGAAAGAGAACGAGGAGGTAGAGGTGTGGTAGTAGCAGTAGCAGTGGTATTAGGAAAGGAGGGGAAGAGGAGGAAGAGGAAGAACAGCAGGAGGAGAAGTAGTAGTAGTAGTGGAGAAGGAGGAGAGAGGAGGAAGAGGAAGAAGAAGAAGAGGAAGAAGAGAGGAGGAAGGACAGGGAGAAGAGGCAGTGGCAGCAGCTACTGATTTAAAATGATGCAGAAAGAAAAAAGTGTGTGGGGATTTTTAAAAAAACCTAATATGCAGGAATTTATCATGAATATGTGCTGTGCCTAAATTCCTAGAGAGCAACATGCAAACCAGTAATTTGTGAGTATAGGCATGCAAAAGTTGTTATTTTATCAGTGCTTGGTGGACATGTCTTCTCACCAGATGCACATTTATTGCTTGGGAAAATTTTGATGGCATCACTGCTGTGAAAGAGTTAAGATTAGATGCCTGGCTGTCACTTTCCAGTTTACTATTCTGTCATTTTTAAAATTGTTTTATGTCTTTTCTTGTTTTAAGTTATTTTAATAGTGCTTTTATAGGTAAAATTTGAATTAATTACCATTGTATAGTGGTTTTAATGATGTTATTTTAATGTTTGTAGATTATGGATAATGTTTTAAGTGATGTTTGCTGCCCCGATCCTCATGGGAGAGGCAGGATATAAATAACCACCACCACCACCATCATCATCATCATCATCATCGTCATCATCATTTACCAGTCAGTGTTCTTTACAATACATCCCCATGAAACATGACTGCCATGTCCCCCTCTCCCTTGTAGCTGGAAGGATGCTATGTTTTCATGTAGCACCATTATGGGAGACAGTGTGAAGAGAATATAGTAAGTTTCTACAGTAGTATGCATGGTGTGCTATAGCTGTGCCTCTTGTGTGACTGTACCTTTTTGGTGAGTTCTGGCTCAGGCATGTCAGAAATCTCTAGAAATCAAGTCATTATTTTTAGTTTCATGAATTGCCAGCCCTAAAACATGCAGTGGTGGCACTAGAGGGGTGCAGACAGGCCAAACTGCACCAGGTGAAACCATCAGGTTGTAACTAAGAGCGACAGCTCCATCCATTTTTGATACACATTTTGATATCAATATTAGGCCCTCCATGAGGCTGATGGAAAATACGCCAGGGCTAGAGTCATGTGGTGGCAGGACTGGGGCATGCTAGCAACACATGTACAATCCAAGGACAGGCCATTTCGGATTCTGCAAAGTGTTTCACACCTTTGGCAAAGGTGAAGTGGAATCTCTTTGAAGTTTGCCAAAATAATGCCATGTTTTCCTGAGAAGACGCCAGGAGGATACAATCCTTCTGACCAGCTCAAAAGTAAGCTGGAAGTCTCATCATTCTGTGAGGTTTAGTTTCCTTATTGGTCTTTCTGCATCCCAAAGAGAAAGCTGTCTGTCATCCATCAGTCAAAAACTGCCCTTTTCCTATAATGCTGGCTCATCTAGAGGTCCTTTGTTTTGATGTTGAGAATCTCCTAAAAAACAATTTATTTCTTTGTTAGATTGCACCTTCAAAGGAGATTTTGCATAGATAAATGTACCTCAAAATCTCAGGTCAGCACCTTCAGTCCCCACTGTCTTCCTGAACCCATGTCGGTTAGGTCTCCTTTCCCCTCCTGCTTCTAACTTCCATTTTCTCTTCACTTCACCGGCTGACAACTGTCTTCACAATGCTGACTCACAAGTAGCTTCCCTTCACATCACTACTCGCAAGGAGTTCCCCTCTTCAAGATTGGTACAGCCTAAACTAACCCACTCTTCAGTTTCTTCCTGCTTTTCTTTGATAGTTCTTGTGAGTTTGCTGGATGAATGTGTGTGGTTGTGAATGCAGTTTCAGGACTTTATCACATGAGGCTGAAATCACGCAATCAGGAGAGGATAGTAACACAAACGTTTTCCCGTTATTGCATGACATTGTTGTCCTTTCATTGTTCATATGTACTCCATCCGTTAATTATGCATAACTTTTCACTGATGGGCAAAACCCATCAATAGCTCTCAATATTGCTCTTTTGATGGTATTGACAAGCATGTGAAATCATGTCCCGCTGTAATCATGCGAGCACAGTGTGAACGTACAACCTTCTTTCCCCCCTCCCCTTTCCCAATGAGAACACATAATTAAACTTCTGGAGGAGAATGTGAAGAGAACCTACAGGACACTCTTTTAACCAACTGTCACCTTTTCTTGGTACCTTTTATGTTTGTTTAAGTGTTTATTTGTGAATTTCCTTGGTTATTTGTTTTTTTGTGGTTTACACCGAAGTCTCATGTCTTCTTGTGAGAACAGCCAAAATCTCACCCATGCAAAATCCAGGAAGTAAGAGAACATTTTTCTTAAAGACACATGTAGAAGGCAATGCAAAGTCAAGTGTTAAGCGTGAGCTGAAATCCCGTCTTAAACCACTAGTGGTGGTTGTGTGATAATTCCATGGCACTAGTATCACATGATTATGGTGACATGTGACAATTACTGTAATCATGCCACTATGTTTCCACTTTCCTGAATTGTGGAATTACTGTGTTTCTAGACACTAGTCTGATAAAGTCCTTAGTTCACTTCTAATAAAGTTTTCAAGGTAAATTGGTTTGTCTGGCTTGTTTCTCCCAGTTAGTACTGGTATACATAGGGTTCAAGATCCTGTAAAAGTTACATGTCCTCTCACTTGCCAACTGAGCTAATTCAAATGCCCACAGTTAGATCTTTTACATGCATGGATTTTCATGCATGGTAACAGGGGGAGGGGTGACACCAGTTGTAGTGATGCCACAGGGATTCACTATCTTTTCTTTCAAAGAATTAGCTGCCCTCAAGTGTTAGTCCTAAGCATCTTGAATTTGGTCACCAAAGCAAGTGCTTCTCTTTCCTGTTGGGCTGGCCCAATACCCTTTTTACCTCACTGCTATAGTGAAAAGGAGTGGATGTAGCAGACACCGGACTTTATCAGATAAGCCCCTTTAAAGCATTCTTTTGCTGGCATAAAAAAACCCCATTTTTATGCCAGCAAAAGAACACCCCCCCCTTTGCATTTATCTCTAATCCTGGCAAGGGCTTCCCTGGCAGTGAAAAAAGAAGTGAAAGAGCTCCATTTACTTCCTCATTCAAGATCCTATGTATTCTCGTGAGAATACATAGCATGGGAAATTTTTAAAAACAACAAAAATAACAAGGTAAAAGTGGCACAAAGCACAAAAACACACTAAAAAAGTTACAAGTAACCCAGGGAGGGTCATAAAAAGTGGTTCACTTACCTGGATGTTGTGATCTCACCCAAAAGGGTTTGCGCTGGACTGGCCACAGACGGAGTAATTATGAGGGGGGGAAATATGCAAGGTTTCACATGCTGGCTATGCCAGCACAAAAGCGCTATGGGGGATCAACTGATGGCTTAAGTCATCAATTAAAAAGTACAGGTTTTGGCAGGGACATAACTGTGAAAAGGCGACATCATCTGATATGTGTGCTCTTTTGCAGTTATGTGGCATCGTTATGATGCTGTATTTGATGCGTCTGATAAAGTCCTAAGAAAAAGATGTGCTCGGGGGAAAAAAACAAGTAGGCCTAGTGAGATGGGAAGAGAATACTTCTGCTTGGGTGAAAGATATGTCTGAAATGAGGGATTATTTATTAGGCTCTTGAGGTTTTGGTTTTGTTTAATGAAGGCAATTTGTCCTAAGACAGTACAAATTAACAAACAAACAACTGACACATTAAAACATTATGTGCTTCCTCTATTTTCTTATCAGGGGTTATAAGATTTTTCATTTCATACCTCATTTATACTCTAATATAATCACCCTTCCCAGGTAACCAAGGAAATATGGAGGTGTCTTCTCATTGTCTCTTGGGCAGCTTGGAGATCAGGACCAACTTTTGGCTGCAACCATAAATGAGCAATTCAGAATCCCTTCCAAATTTAAGTCCTGTTTTTTTGAAACAAAATGTCAGAGCTTCAGCTCCCTTGGGTTAGGGGAGTATAGGAAATGTAGTTAATAAAAGGAACTTCCCACACTCTGGAATATAGGATGATGCCTTGAACCAAGTCAGATCATTAGTCCATCTGGTCGTGACTTGTCAGTTCTGACTGGAAGCAATGGTCTTCAGGCTTTCAGGCAAGATTCTTTCCTGGCCCTACCTAGAGATCTTGTTGGTCTCCCATCCAGGTATTGTACTACCTAGGCCTGCCCTTGCTTAGGTACTGAAATCAGTCAGGCTCAGATATACGCAGTATTCACTATGGTGTGCTGGCAGGGTGGAGTTAATGAGGATGCAGAGACAAAAGCTGTCCTCCCAGTGAGTGGACATAAGTTGTGATTAGTAGTGGAGGCTAGGCAGTGAATACACTCTGACTTTTAGCCTATGGTTTATATGTGTCACCCAAGGTACTGAACCCACCCACCCCAACTGGTTCAGCACCTTGGATAAATCCTTTAAAGTTCAGATTAAGAGCTGGAATGGATTCATTGCTCCACCCACATCAAAGCCACTAGTCTCCACTTGTGATTAGTGCAAAATCACTTGCAATTTTATTTTTTTAGTTTCAGCCATTCTCATTGACCTCTGATTTACTTAGGCATAAAGACAATCAAAAGAAGAACAAATATTAGCATAGTGCCTTATTTCCGAGTTCTCTTCCCCCTGGACCTATAAGGATGACAGAACACAATAAATTGGCTTGCCTGTAGCTGCAACAGGGAAATTGTTATTAACCTAAGCCCTCTACTAAGGAAAGAGGTGGAAAAACAAAGAACTGCCATGTGACAAAAAAAGCAAAGGCTTATTTAAGGACAGCTATCAAGCCATTCCACTGGCATAATTTATCAGCACTCTGAACTTTAGCAAAGGCTAGATTTGTTAGTAACACTGGAGCATGTATAAATGGGCATGTAACAGTCTAGTCGAATTTCCAATCACTTAGACAATAATCACTAATTTAAATGCTTTATTGCAAAGGCATAGAAGTGAACCAGCAGCACATCATTGACAAACTTAAAGCTTTCCTGCCAAACAGCCCCTTTTAATATCACACATAACTTTCTTTTTCACCCCCATCCCCTTTTAGACACGTTACACAAATTTGGCTTTTGATCCCCATCCCCCTCACATTCCACCTTCACCTCCTTGCTTCTTATCCTCAGATTCAGGCCATCTACATGGCCTTGGTGCAGGTTAACTTACACTGGGGGGTCAGTTACATGGCAGTTTTTATTGCGATAGTTTGCGCATTAATGCATGTTAGCACCAGTGCTGCATAGTTTACATGATTTAGTGCAAAACTGGTTGATCTGGTTAGTTTTTGCCTTTGTAGTTCACACAGACAAAGGTGGGAGCATGACCTCCCAAGCACAGAGAAGGGCAGGGAGGGAGGCAAGGAGGGAGCCTTTCAGCCATGGAGGAGCCCGGGAGGAAGGAGGGATTGTCTTGGGGGGGGATGACACACACACACACACACACACACACACACACGAATGTGATCACAGCAGGGTGAAGGAGTGAACATCCAGTGGAGCAGATCACTACTCTCTCTCTCTCACACACACACACACTCACACTCGCACACACACGCGCGGTCACAGCAGGGTGAGGGAGCAAACAGCCGGCGGAGCAGATCGCTACTCAATTTCTCTCTTCTCTCTCTCTCTCTCACTCTCTCTCTCTCTCACACACACAATACACGCACAGAGAAACAGTGCAGCCAAGCAAGCCGTGAGGCAGACAGCTAGGCGATTGGGAATAGCACTGGTATAACAACAGTGGCTGGATCTTTTCGTTTGAGGCTTCCCTCGCATTTCTTGAAAGTCTGCCCCCTCTGCAGTCAGTCCAACCAATCATGGCTCAGCTCTGCTGTGGCTGTTTCAGGAAGATTGCTGGCAGTTCCCACAGACTTTTGCAAAATGATAGTTCACACAATCAATAGTGTGCTAAGTTGCGAAACTTTTTTAAAAAGTCAGGAAAAGTTGTGAAAGCCTGTATCTCACTACTTTTGTGTTTTTTAGACCCCCCCCCCTTCTGAATGAGGCAACCTTGTGGTGCAATGTGAGGGAACCATTAGGAATCTTAGCAAATTCTTCACAGACTTATTTTGCCATGTAAACGACCCCTGGGAACTGCTAGGCACGCATTCCATTGCTTCACCCTCCTATTGAAGCCCCCCTTCTTCATGTCAGGCCTCTGTCTGGGCAGAACATGGCAAGTCACTTTATGGCAGACTTCTGGTTAGGCTGAGTATGGCCTACAGGTTCAGCCCAGACTGAGGACCTGACAGGACAAATAGGACCAAGTAATCCCATATGTTCAGAACCTGGAAAATGATACTTTTGTGGGTTACAGCACACTAAATACCCCAGCCAACATAGCCAGGGGATTCTGGGAACTGTAGTGCAAAATGTAACACTCCCAAACTCTGTGCATATTATCCCTTTCCATGATGTATGCGGTGATATATACTTTCTCCCATTGAACATAGGGATAGGATCTCTATCATGATGTAGATGCCAGGGTAATATTGCTTTAGGTGCAAAAGGAAAATGTTGGAGCAAGAGACCACAGACTAGCACAGCTGAAGTGGGTTTGATCACAGCTGTGGCTAGGCAGAAGGCTGACAATCAAACATTCCTATATAGACAAAGCACAAGATGCATTGTGTGTGGGTTGGTGTTGTGGAGAAAGAGGAATGTTGGTGGATCTTGGAGAAATTACTGTTGAGTTTGTTAATGAAATTTGCTGTGCATATACTGTGTTTATACTGCAACTGAAGATAAAGCCCAGATATCTTTGGATGAACCTTGCTGCTTTTAAGTTGTTTTGTATGTGTGCAAAAGTGGGTCAGAGCTGGGGAACCACTGATAGCAGAAGCCTTTGTTTTTGGACCCTTTTTGGTGCACAGTTCTGCTGTTTGGCTGCTCCTGGGTTAGTTCGTGCCCAGGATCTGCCAGGTGCCTCTCAGTGAGCCTATACTGAGTGGACAGTAATGGGCAGGGGAATGAAAGTTTTGGGAAATGTGAGATAGTGAACAACAACCAATCAGATGCTAACCAACCCACACTCAGGGTGTAGCAGTTTTTTTAAAAAGCATACACTTTTTTGTAAAACTTATAAACTAGTTTTATTTACGATAATTGTCCACAATCAAATGCATGGTCAAGCGGAAGAAAAAGAAAAGAGCTGGAAAATGGGTTTAGTGATGCTGGAAAAGAGTGGGTGTGCAAAGCAAACAAGTCAGCAAATATCTGAAGTCGAAATTACTGAGTATAATCATGAAAAGTTAGCTAACTCTAACAGGAAGTATGTATTTGTTTAAATGTATTTATACTTTGCCTTTATGCCTGACAAAAGGCCTCCAAGGAGACTATGTGAAAAGCAATTAATAATAATTGTAACAAGTTAGATTATTTTTCAGAAGGCAGTTGTAACTAAAAGGAGCCCTGGTGGTGCAGTAGTTAAATGCCAGTACTGCAAGCCACAAGGTTATGAGTTTGATCCCACAGGGTTCCAATGTGGACTCAGCCTTTCAGCCTTTCAGCCTTCTGTAGGTTGGTAAAATGAATGCCTGGATTGTTGGGGGCAATTGCCTAATAAACATTGTAAACCACTTAGGGAGTGCTTTGGCACTGATGAGCAGTATATAAATATTAATGCTATTGCTATTGCTAAGGCTGGTTTTAAGATATAGGAAACGTGCCCAAATAGGGAGCCCTGGTGGCACAGTGGTTAAATGCCAGTACTGCAAGCCACCACATTGCAAGTTTGATCCCAAGGGCTCCAAGGGCTTCCATCCTTTTGTAGGTGGGTAAAATGAGTGCCCAGCTTGTGGAGGCAATTAGCTAACACACACTGGAGACTGCTTAATGTGGTGTAGATGTGTAAATTGCTGTTGCTTAAACACTTTGTAAACTGCTCTGGGAGCCTTTGTGGCTGAAGAGCAGGGTATGTATAAATAAGTAAGTAAGTAAATAAATAAATAAATATTGTTGGTATCTACCTCCCACCAGCCTCACCAGCAAGGCCAAGGGCCAAGGATGATGGAAATGGTAGTCTAGCAACATCCAAAAGTACACAGGTTCCCCATTCCTCATTTAGGGAGATGATTACAAGATTGCAAGAAAGAAGAATTTAGACTTTATCACACAAGTGTGGTATAGTGCTATTTCAATTGCATAATTGCATCTTTGTCCAATACTTATCACACAATGACATGTCTGTCAAGTAGCAGCTTCACCCTCTGTCCTGCTGCAGTTCCAATTCTCTGGCAGTCACATGACATGAGCGGTGTGATTCTGCTCCTCTCTTCCCCTTCCGCTTGCTATTCCCAGCAGGCTGTTTTCATTTTTTAAATTTCTTTTCTTTTTTAAAAAAATTAAGCATATTGCTGTAATTTTGCAATTGCATTCTGAAAAAAACCCCACATTTTTTGAAAGCTGCACATGTGTACGGTAGGGCATACTGGGGTCAGAAGGTGGGGTTATGGAGGTGGTGCAGAAGACACATCTGGGGACCACGGACTGGCAAAGCAGAGCTAAAGCGCTACTTGGTAGGACGGTGTGATAATAAAGGGTGCAAAACTGACATGCTTCCATTCTTAAATTAGCAAGATTGCGATGGGACAGCAGGCTGGTATGATAAAGTTCCTTGGCTAAATGTTAGAGAAATGATTTCTTGGTGGTAAGACCTGTGAGAGTAGAATAGACTGCTTCATAAAGAGGTAAACTTTCCTTCATTGGAGGTTTTTACACAGAGGTTGAATGATGATCCACCATGACTGCTTTGTCTGTGGGTTTTTTGCATTGTCTGAGGATTGGACCACAGCGTAGTCACTAGATGGTCCTCAAGACACCTTCCAACTCTATAGTTCTATCATTCTATGACCCTATGACAGAATATGTCTGCTCCTCAGGCATTTTTGTTTCAGCTACTGTTTGTTCTTTAGTGATTCCATGGTGACTATAGAGGAGAATATATCCATTCCCACTTTATACTAGCTAAAAACCAGAGGAAAGTATGGTCCCAAATATTTTGGTCCCTATGTGATAAGTCTTCTATCTGCTTGACTTGAACTGGAGGTGCTAGCTGGAGGGGAGGGATTCTGAATGTTGTAGTTGAAAAAATAACTTTTGTAGCCTCTATTGTATGTGAGATAAAACTGTCCTCTAGCGAGCCAGACTGACTTTTGCAAACAGTCATTATAGTGGCAAAAGGATAGGTAATTTCTGAGTGCTTGACAGAACCATGATGATATTTGGATTATGAAGAGCTTTCTTCTCCCTACCACAGAAGGATTTTTGTTTGGCTAGGGAAAGAGGGTGAATGCCGTCATGTGCCTATCTCCAGTCTAAACGTGCCTAAGAAACAAAGTAAACATTCTTTCTTGGCTTTTCATTTCTATGTCAGAATGGGTGGACCTAACAAATGAGGTGCAACCCTGTAATTAGACAGCTGGTGTGCTGTGAGGATGCTTTTCATAAGGGATCTCAATTGTCTGTTACCTTGGGTCCCCCATCTGTTCTACACACATGTCACCACTTCTTTTTTCTGTGCCTAAGTTGAAAGGTTGCCTTTTATTTTATTTTGTTTAGGGCTACCCAGAAATTATGAAACAATGATCATTTTCAAGGTCCATCCCTTTATGGAAATGATTTTTAAAACAAACAAAAAACCAACCAAACAACTCACTTGTTCCTAAATTTCATCAAGCATGCTTCCAAAGTTATCATTGTATATACAATATAATTCTGTGAACAAAAAGAATAACACAATTGAAGAACACTTTCGTATCATCCTTTTTGTCTGTAAAGTAAATGAACAGCAAAGGTTAATCCATATGTTTTCCTTCCAGACAGAATTTCTGTTTTGGAGAAATATGGGTGAATAGTTCTCCTGCCTTCTTTGGAGATTATCAGACAGGAGCACAAAAAGCATTCCTGTCCCACAATCTCCAATCCTGCCCCGGCACAATAACCCTCCCCACTGCACTTACCTTCTCTCCTGTGAACAGGCAGCCCAGGAATGAATGGATCTCTAACAGAGCTCCCTTCACTTCCTGAACTGAAATCCTGCCCATTCTCATGAGAAGACGTGAGTGCAGGAAATTCAAAAATAAAAACTAAAATACACAAAAATAGTTACATCAAGCACATACACAAACTTTAAAACTTTCAAGTAAACCAGGGAAGTTTCTAAAAAGTGTGTCATTTACGTGGATGTCCCAATCTCACCTGGAAGTATTCTGGCAGTTCTGCCCATTGATGCTGCATTCACGAGAGTTAAATGGTCTGAGATTTCACATGCCAGCAATGCCAGCACCAAATTGTAATGGGGGATCTATTGACAGCTCGGCCTGTCAATAAAAAGAAATGCCATAATGATGCCAGCGAAACGCAAAAGGACACTGTCATCTGATATTAGCATCCTTTTGCATTCCTCTGGCATCGTTATGATGCCACAATAGCTGCGCGTGATAATCTCCTACAAAGGGTGTTCTTAGTTCCTGAGAGATTACTTTGTGGAATACTTGTGCTTGCATATACAGTTGTCCCTCCATATTCACGGATTTGGTATCCATGGATTTAAATAGTCATGGCTTGAAAATATTCTTTAAAAAATAATAGTCCAAAAAGCAAACCTTGATTTTGTCATCTTATATAAGGGACACAATTTTGCTGTGCCATTGCATATAATGGGACTTAAGTATTCACGGATTTTTGTATCCATGGGGGGTCCTGGAACCAAACCCCAGGAAATATGAAGGGACTTCTGTACATGACGGATGGGTACTATTGACTAGTAGCTGTGACATCTTTAATAAAGTGAAACATCTCTTTCCGCTCATGCCCATATACCTTTTGATGCATTTTTGTGTGCATGGGGGGGATAGCATTGTTGTTGTTATTATTACTTTGTCAAACGTCAAAAAGTTCCAAAGGGTTTCAGTGAGCAGTGAAAACAAACTGGAATTATTTCAGTCTTGTCTAGCACCATGGAGCAAAGGTCCTTTGTCCAAGTTAATCTTCAAAACCATGGGTGGGAATCATACAGTGCTCCAGATGTTCTAGGACTGCAACTCCCAGCATTCTACACTATTAGCTATTCTGGGTAGGGCTTCTGGATTTCTGAAGTGCAACCACAGTAGGAGAGCCACATGATTCCCATCTGGCTCTATATAAAAGACTAAAGGGTTGGTTCATGTGGCAGCGTGCATGAGAAACACCATCACAGGGCAAACATACACCATGCATGCACAAATGTACAGCATCTATACACAAGCTATTACACATTGTGAAGTCGAAGGCTTTCACAGCTGGCAACCAGAGATTTTCCTTGGGTTTTCTTCTGGGCTGTGAGGCCATGTTCTGGAAGAGTTTGCTTCTGATGTTTCACTTGCATCTGTGGCTGGCATCTTCAGAGAATGGTTGGGTAGGAGTACGTGTGGAGTTTATATACTGTGAGCCCCTGTTGGGGAGGATATGTAAATTTGTGTATTTGAATGGTTAGTGTCTGGGTATAGAAATGCCATGATGATTAGTGTCCATTTGGCTAATGATTGGCTGATGGGCCATTAACTGCTGGAAATCCCCCTGTCCCTGGGAGGAAATCCTTTGTAAGTGTTGAGCTTTTATTCTCTCTCTCTCTCTCTCGCTTTTCTTCGCAAACGAAGATTCAGGAAAGACTCATCCTGCACTTTGTGCAACCGCGCTGATGACTAAAAAGGCCAATCCGAGATAAACAAATCCGGTTGCAGAAAGCACAGCAGGTCTTCTTGGGTGATGTATCTGAGTTGTGATTCTTTCTGCGTTGTCATTTCTCTTCAAGACTTGTTTGGCATGAGTTCTCAAAGCTGCAGCATTGTGGATAGTGCCTCTCAATGCTTCCCAATGTAAGGCCAGGGCGGACCATTGTTGGTGATCAATTTGGCCGAGCCTGAAATGTTGTTTCAGAGCGTCCTTGTATCACGTTTTTGGAGCGCCCCTCTTGCGCTGACCCATGCCGAGGGAGTCCTTGTATCACTTTTTTGGAGCACCCCCTTACGCTGACCCGTGGTGAGTTCACCGTAGAGTACTAATTTTGGGAGGCGATGGTCCTCCATCCTAGAAACGTCCCCTGCCCAGCGCAGCTGTGTTCTCAATATCATGGCCTCAATGCTGGTGATCCCTGCTTGCTCAAGGACAGCAACATTCTTCACATAGTCAGTCCAGCGTATATTTAGGATTGTGTGTATACAGCGCTGATGAAAGCATTCGAGGAGTCATAAGTGTTGTGTCGTGAAGCCAACTCAATAGCTGATAAGGAGCCCGGCTCGGCAACAACCCAGTTGAAAAGCACAGTACCTGGTGTTGTCAGTAGCAGTCCTACAGGGTCAGAAGCCCACAGAGAGAGAGAGTGCAGAACGAAGAGGCAGTCCAAGGTCAAAAGGGTTCCGGCAGGTGGGTCAACGAAGGCAGTCCAAGGTCAAGATATCCAAAGTCTCAAAATAGCAAGGTTCCAGAAGAGTCACAGGCAGAGGCTTCCTCCAGGTAACACAGACTGCTTGAAAAAAGGAACTCAGCCTCCCCCAGCTGCTTATGTTGGCCCAGCTCCCACTCCCAGCTGCGGGGTGATTGATGAGCTTCTGTCTCTTAATCTCTGGGAACGACGAAGCCACGCTTTCTCTGCTCTCTTTTGGCTAAAGGTAGGTACCTGCTCTTCTACCTCTTGCTCTTGCTCTACTATGTCTCCCAGGCTTGGACCCTGAGCTGGGGGAGGGCTAGGCTGCTGAGCCCTGGGTTCTTCAGGGCTAGACTCAGACTCAGCCAGCTCTTCTGCTACTGGCTCAGCCTCCTCGCCTTCTGAGTCCTCAGAGTCCTGACTGACCATGACATGTTGGTGATAGGTGACCCATGTTTCAGACCCATAAAGGAGAATAGACAGTACAATGGCTCTATACACACTGTTTTTTGTGCTTCGCCTCAGGTGTTTGTTACTCCAGACTCTTTTGTAAAGTCTTCCAAATGCGCTATATGCCTTTCCTAATCTGTGATCGATCTCTTTGTCAATCTTGGCATCTGAGGAGATGATGCTTCCCAGGTAGGTGAACTGCTGAATGGACTTAAGCACAGATTTGTCTACAAAAATGTGGGGATGGTGGTGTTCATCCTGTGGTGCAGGCTGGTAGAGAACTTCCGTTTTCTTCAGGTTGACTTCCAGCCCAAACAGCTCTGCAGCTGTTGCGAAGCAGGATCTTAGGCGCTGCAGAGCTGCTTCTGTGTGGGCAACAAGGGCAGCAGCATCAGCAAAGAGCAGCTCACAGACTAGATAGTTTAGAGTCTTAGTGCGAGCCCTCAGACGGCTTAAGTTAAACAAGCTACCATTAGCACGGTAACATATATAGATGCCGTCTTCTTCTTTAAGCTCTGCCTTAGCCTTTTCGAGCATCATGCTGAAGAAGATTGTAAATAAAGTTGGAGCAAGAACACAACCTTGCTTCACTCCATTAGTTATTAGAAAGGGCCGTGAAAGAGCATCGCCATATCTGACTTGACCATGCTGGCCCTCGTGTAGCAAGATAATCACTTTAAGGAATTTGGGGGGGGGACATCCTAGTCTTTCCAGGATCTGCCACAGACCTTTTCTACTCACAGTGTCAAAGGCTTTGGTGAGGTCAACAAATGTTACATAGAGACCCTTGTTCTGCTCCCTACATTTCTCTTGCAGTTGTCTAAGGGCAAATACCATATCTGTAGTACTCCTATTGGCTCTGAAGCCACATTGGCTTTCAGGAAGAAGTTCTTCTGCAATAGCAGGAACTAATCTGTTTAGGAGTATCCTTGCAAGGATTTTTCCAGCAATAGAGAGCAGTGTTATGCCTCGATAGTTTGAGCGATCGGATTTTGCTCCTTTTTTCTTAAGATGCAATGGATGCCACAGACCCAACCCTGCATGCATGTGGTTCAGGACTTTGGTCGCTTGAGACTGACCCAGGAGATCACAGTCTTGTTTGGCAGCATGCTGAACGACCAAGCAGCCTTTTTAAAGGTGAGCACTGCTTGCTCCATATTGAGAGGGACCTAGAAAAGGTGGCCTAATGAAAGCTCATCCCCAACTACCTGGTTGGCTAGCCGCGACCAACGGGCATCTTCTGATGCTCTCAAAGCAAGGCAAAGAAACAAAGGCACACACCGGCCTCCAAAGGTGTAGCGATGTTAATATTAAGTTGTGATAGTTCATGGGCTATGAGAGCAGAATGACATTCAGGCCATCCACTATCTGCAGAGTCTCGCATTGTTCTGATATTCCAGCATGCAAGCATCAGTTTATTTACACCTTTGGAGGCTGGAGAGGATAATATATTACACATTATATACACACACAAATGTACATGATAAATAAATAAATAGAAGATAGAGTAGGTAAGCTGATGAGAGAAACACACTTACCCCAGCTAGACACCTGTTTTTAAAGAAACTGCCAGGCAGCATTCTTGACATGCTCATACATGCATAGAAACTAAGGCACCAAACACTGCAGAAGTACTAGTAACAGTTACTGTATATGGAACACAAATGATCCCACATATTCCTGCCCACAGAGACAGCAATGTACCAGCTTACAGAACAAGAGACAATAAGGCATACTGATAATAACACCTCAGTACACGTAAGCATCTACTTTCCAATGACTTAACTTGTTTTCTGTTAGAGGCAACGCCTCAGCACCTTCTGTTAGCTTAATTAAGGAAAGAATGTTTCCACAGAGCCAGAAAGTTATCATTTGATAAATCTGTCTTCTGATGATTTGGGGATTTTGAATGACACAGCACTATCATTTCTACCTTTCTTCAGAATGATGTAATGAAAGCTGGTCCCATGCTGTCCTTAATCCTAGGATTCTTCTGAGAAATTTTTACTCGTCTAAGGAATTAAGATGACTCCACACGATAGCAGGACTGAGGCATGATATAATATCAAGTGTTGTATTCACTTGGGTTTGCCACCTTGTAATGGAAAACAAAACAAAAAAAAAATCATGCTGCGATCATTTGTTTCACCAATTATCATTTATTTCCCCCTTGTTGAAAAGGTATTTGCTTGCCCCCTTCTGATTCTTGCTAACCTATTAACATAATTCATAAACATTCAATTGCTGTTCCTTTAAAGTGTATTTACACTGCAGTCCTACATGCATCTGCTTAGAAGAACCCCACTGAGCGCAATGAAATTTGTGTTTAGTTTTGTAAAATGGTATATGTAAATTATATTCAGTAGTTGAATACCATTGCATTCACTGAGGTTACCTCACACTTAGTAAATACAAATAATATAAGATTGGGATTCTTTTGTGTTTATTTTTCTTGCAGATTTAAATAAATGTGCATTCCTAAGCAATGTCTCTCTCCTTCTTTTAGTTTCCTTTCTTTAATCTCCTTATGGCTTTCTCTGTGTGTATGTGGGTGAAAGCTTAGGGTTTTCTTAGCAAGATTTGTTCCAAGGAAGTTTGCCATTGCCTTCCTCTGAGGCTGAGGAAGTGTGACTTGTCCAAGGTCACCCAGCAGGTTTCCATTACTGAGCAAGAATGTGAACTTGGGTTTCCCAGAGTCCTAATCCAGCAATGAAACCACTATACCATACTGGCTCAGGTAAGAGATAGGGATGTACATCTTTATGTATTTCACTACCATATGCAAGAAAAAAAATTCAAAAGAATTTCTGCCTTCTGGGTGATGTTACAAAGGGATTTGCTCATTTTGGGGGTTGTGTTTGTTTGTTTACTTTGCATTTGGAACTATTTCTGAGAATAAAACTTGGTATGGCACAAAAATGATTTTTTTGATCGCGCCAGTTTTTGCACAAAATCAACTTTTTCACAAAATCCCATGGAGTCTTGTGAGAATACGTAGTGCAGGACATTCAAAAATAAAACCAAAAATAACACACAAAAGTTTAAAGTAATCACATAAACACGCTTAAAAGCTTCCAAGTAAACTGGGGAGGGTCATAAAAAGTGTGTCACCTACTTGGATGTTACAATCTCACCTGGAAGTGCTCTGGCTGGTCCGGCCATTCAGGCTGCACTCACATGAGTATGGTGGCCCGTGGATTCGAATGCCAGCAATGCTGGTACAAAAGCAGCACAGGGGATCAATTGATGGCTTGGGCCACCAATAAAATAGGACGGTTTTTAAACTGGACATGAAAGGGCAATGTCATTTGGTATGTGTGCCCTTTTGCGATCATTAGGTGTCCTTATCACACTTTATTTACATGGTCTGATAAAGTCCTATGTGCTTGTTAATGAGTGTTCTGTGGGTATATGGAAGGGGAGTATAATGGTTGGCAATGAGAGTGGAGAGATAACTTGCAGCTGCACAATCAGCTTGGCAAAAAATGGAATGGATAACATCAGAAGAGAGGATCTGTGGATGATGGATAACCAATAGTATTGAATCCCACCAGATTTCATAGATTGCAACATGCTTGTAGTATACTGTCTGCTTTCTAAGTTTCAATTCTGAGCAACAAACTTGTATGATATGCTTTCTGGATTACTGTGCCAATAAAGTTTTCTGTTTAACTCTGAAACTGCTGGGGGCCGTTTACACGATGAAAATGTCCTGGGAAGAATTTGTGTCGATCCCTGGCAGTTTACACGTACATCGGGTCGGGTACGTGATTTTCGGAAGGGGGGCCACCTTTTATCCCTCAACCTGCGGGACTTCCAGTCCCGCAGGTTGCGCCGGTTTTTAAAAAAGTCACTGGAAGATTCGGAAAATCGGAAATGTAAACAGAGTGGGACAAAAAGTCTCGGTACTGGGATGACCGGAAATGGTGACTGGGGGCGGGCTTAGAGCTCAGGGACCAGAAAAGGAGGGGTCAGTCACCCGTTCAACAGATCCAGCCTCACCAGCCGAAAACAAAGGCATCCCTTCCAGCTGCACGAAGGTTGATGTGTGTGTGTGCGCGCGCGTGTACTCAATTACCTTTTTTAATGGATTTCTACACTGCAAACCCTTCAGCTTTACCTTTTCCTCAACTGCATGTTACAGAGAGATCGTAGTAGCTTGGTCACCTCCCTGGCACATTAAAATATTCAAGCCTCTGAGCGAATTAGCACCCTTTAATTCCCCCTCTCTGTGTTTGTGTCTTTCAAAACGCCTGCCTATAGCCATCTCTGCAGCCAGCTGTAGGGGTTAATATTTTAAAAAGGCAAGAGGAAAACCAAGCGCTTGATTTCAAAAGGAAAGCACTCTGCTTGTTTTCAAAGCACTCAGCTTGATTTCAAAAGGAAAGCCCTGCGACTGAACGAAAGATCTATCAGGATCTTTCAAAATGCTTTCTGCCTCTTTTGAAAGGGTTAAAATGTTCATGAAGCAAGGGGGAATAACAAACCTCTGCCCCCCCTCTCTCCACCCCCCCAGCCAGCCAATAGCATCGCTCGTGGTGCGGAACTCTAAAGGAAGTGCGTCACCGAGGTTGTGAAAACACGAGTAATTGCATCTTTGATTGACAGCGCCCCCCCAAAAAAAATTAAAACCTAAACAAAACCGGAACTATGGACGTGTAAATATCAGTCACGGGACCACACGGGATATCCAGATCAGAGACACAAATCGTATAAACAGCGAGGGGCGGATTCGTGATCACTATGTCACGGTAGGCAACGCGACAATTTCTGTCGTGTAACTGGCACCCTGGTCACTGCATCTGGGAATGCAAGTACATGACAGAGGGCCAGCCAGTGGATCCATTGCTGTAAGGGTAGCAAATCTACTCTTCTTTTTAGAGCTACTCCTCTCATTCAGAATACTTTACCCTATTCATCACCAGGAGAGCTCCCATTCAACATGGGGCAGCTTCAGTAGGAGAGGCAATAAAACAGAGGGGATTTGTGCCCCTCACAGCAATAGATCCACTGGCCACTACTATGTAGAAACATATCTTTCTGAGAGCATGTACACTACAATGTTACAGCAGTTTGACCCAACTTTAACAGAATTATGAAATCTGCAGTGTGGTGAGGTCCTTGGGAATGCTTTTCTAGAGAGCTCCAGTGCTATCATTCAAGGAAGTGAATGATATCACTCTTGCAGAGATTTCCAAATACGTCACAAAATTACAAGTGCCAGGATTCCTCAGGATGGACACATAACAATTAAAGTGGGATGTAATACTGCAGCATACAATGTAGTACATATCACTGCAGTATAGATACAGCTCCTACCTTTCAAATATTTTTGGAGTTTCATTTCTCAAGCAGCACTTTGCTCTGGAGAAGGCTGTTGAGAATTTTACTTCTTCTCTTCTTTGCTTCTGATTGGGTTAAAAACATTTCACAAGATCTGGTCAACAGGTACATAAACACAAAGCAGTTTCTAACAGATGGATATGCAGCAAAATAATGGAATAGCAACACTACACTGAGCGGTCATGCATCAGATCCTACAACTGTTATGGAAAATGAGTTTCCATAAATGTACTCATGACCAATCTAGCCTTATCCTTGTCTTGATTTTTGTGTTCATGGTATGGGGTTGCAGCTTGGGCCAGGCTTGCTGAATCTCTAGGTTGGGGTGGCCTGCAGTCTACATGTGGTCCCATTGCTATTTTGTAGCCCCCTGTGTGGCCCAGCGTAAATTTCTTTTTCTCCATAATGCTCTTAAATGTCTTCTAGGCAGTGGGAAGCATATTGCCATTTGGGGGGGGGGAGGCACAGGAAAGGTTTTTTAAAAAGACAGGAAATGAATTTTTCACTTCCTATTGTTTTTAAAAAAGGCCTTTTGTAAGCCTAAAATGGCCCACAAGGGCCTAACAATGACAAAAATGCCCCTCATGAGGATATTTGAGGGGCACCTGGGAGAAAAAAACAACATTCTGACATTTTTGTGAGGGGCTCTTGTATAGGGTCTGGAGGGTTAATTTGACCCCCTAGCCCTCCACAATTCCCCCCCCCCAGGTTCAGGTAAAGGGCACCCTATACTCACCTCATGCTTAGACTTGCCACGTGATTAGCTTGAACTTCTCCTGCTCTCTCTTAATAGAATAGGTCAGAAAAAACATGACAGAGGCTGAAAAGTCAATACTTCTTTATGTGACCAATAAATTTAAAAAAGGGGGGAGTTGGGTTATAGAAGGCTTTCCTCACTTCTGTTAATAAGGGGTCATAGCCTTTAACTTTACAGTGAAGAGAAACTAGCAGCTTACAATATCTGTCTGGCATAAATACATATCATCTGACCAATGCATTTGAAAGGTAGAACACACTAGGAGCAATTAATAAAATTACAAAGCAGTTTGTTACAGATGGATATGCAGCGAAATAATGGAACAGCAACACTACACTGAGCTGTCATGCATCAGATCCTACATCTGTTATGGAAATCAGTAGTCAGGGGGACCTTTTGTTCAGGCTAAAGTCCTCCCAACAGGGATTTGGCTGAAGTAGATTTTCTTGTTATTAAACATGATTTCTAGCTAGTTGCGAGCAGATGCTACTACAGCATTTGGTGCTACTAATAACCAACCTTCAAGTGTGCAACATCCTATAGGATGCTCAAGATGGTCTGAAAGACTTATTTTGGTTAAAAGATAATGTGTTCAGATGCTGTTTTGCACATGAATGCCGCTGACATTTGAACAGGCCCATGGCCTTCCTCCTCTAACCAGAACAACAACCGCAATGACTATTGATCTACCAACAAAGCTGAATGACACATTAGAGAATACCTAGAAAGCAGGCATGACAATGCCTTTTATACAGGTAATATGACACATGCAAAGTAGGCGTGTGTGTAAGAGACATCATATTATTATGAAGCATGTTGTGTGGATAAGAAGGGCAAAATTCTACATTAAACTTGGCAAGCCATCCTGACCCCACTGAGTTTCACAGAACATTGGCTGCTCCTGCTGGGCGTTTGATTGAAAGGAACTCTCCCTTTGCCGGCTCCCCCAGTTCTATTTATTTAGAAAGGGAAAGCTTCCTTGTTCCTTAAAAGAAAGAGAAAGAAAAGAAAAACAGGTCAGGCAAAAGAGAGAGAAGACAGCTTAAATTCATGAAGTGCCACCATTTTGGTTTTGATTTCTAAACATAGGTAAACAATAAGAACTCCACCTATGCATTCAGAATGGGAGAAAATCCACAGATGTTGGAAGAATTTACCAAATTTACTTACCAGAATTCACTTTAAACCAGTACATGAACAGGAACACAGTTATCCTTAGTGTTCACACTTGTCAGAATTCTGAGATGCAGTCCCTCCCTCCATGGTACACAGTGAGGCATTTCTTAGGGGGAAATGTACCCAATAAGAAACATATTAAATGAGGGGGGAAGTTCAGAAAAAAGCATTCTATAAGGAAAAACTGCTTGCAAAAACCCATACGTTTGACAAAATTATCAACAAAAATGCATACTTTAGGAAAGGTGTGCGCAAAATGCAAAATACCATAAAATGCTGTGTGCAAAATGCAAAGTGTCATAAAATGAAGTTGATGACTTTGTCCATTTCTATTCTTAAATGTGTTTGAATGATTCTGGTGCTACATCAAGTATGATCCTCTTCTATGGACCAGTGAAAACATACAGTATGTTATCACCGTGTTATCATGTTGGCGCAGTGGTTAAATGCCAGTACTGCAAGCCACAAGTTTATGAGTTCAGTCCCAGTGGGCTCCAAGGTTGACTCAGCCTTCTATCCTTCTGTAGGTCAGTAAAATGAGTATCCAGCTTGTTGGGGGCAATTAGCTAAAAATCATTGTAAACCGCTTAGGAAGTGCTTCAGCACTGATAACTGGTATATAAATATCAATGCTAATGCTATATTGCTATTGATATCTCTCCATTCAGCCAGCACTTTGTTTTTGATGTGGTTGAAATGATGCTCTTGGATGAAACTGGAAGCTAAAGTACTCCTTTCTCAAGATCCGTTCATATAATAGAGGAGCAACATGTTTCCTGGCCCTAGATAGGCAATCTTTTTGTTACCTCTAGACATTGTACTTCTCCAAGTGCCACACCATCTCTTCATTTAAACTAATATATTTCATCATCAGGCCATTTAATAGGGATTTACCTGTATAAACATTTTCAGTTGGGTTATCAGAATCTGTAATATCTAGCCTGATTAATAATTTTTGAGAGAGCCAGGATGGTATAGTGATTTGGGTGTTGGGCTAGGACTCTGAAGACCAGGATTCGAATCCCTGTTCCCCCACAGAAACCCACTGGGTGACCTTGGGCAAGTCACACTCTCTCAGCCTCAGAGAAAGGCAAAAGCAACACCCCCCCAAACAAATCTTGCCAAGAAAATCCTGTGAGAAATTCACCTTAGGGGCACCATCAGTTGGAAATGACCAGAGGCACATGATAACAAACATCAACAAATAATATATAAATGTACACGAAGCATGGCTAGTATGATACGCTAATCCAGAGACACAGGCATCCTATCATTATTTCTAATTCTGGATTGGGCAGTCAAAATTTGTCATTTGCAATTCTGTGCTACTGAGGAAGCTGCAGGACTGGACAGTAGGATTCTTGCCCACCCTTCTGTATGCCTCTGGATGTATTTAGTGGGCCTAAATAACCTCAAGGCATGAGATCATATCTGATCATGGAAGCTAAGCAGGGTCAGCCCTATTAGTAGTTGGATGGGAGACTACCAACAAATACCAAATGCTGCAGATTATACAGTGAGCCCTTCCTATTTGCTGGGGTTTGGTTCCAGGACCACCCATGGATACCAAAATCCATGGATGCTCAAGTCCCATTATATACAATGCTATACTAAAATGGTGTCCCTTATATAAAATGGCAAACAGTAAGGTTTGGTTTTGGGATTTTTTTAAAAAAATTCAAGCCATGGATGGTTGAATCTGTGGATAAAGAATCCATGGATATGGAGGGCCAACTATATTTCAGATGAAGGAATTGGCAAAACCACCTCTGAGTATTTCTTGTAAAAGAAAATCCTATGATATTCATGGGGTTGCCATAAGTCGACAGGTGACATGAAGGCACACACACACACTTCTGGATGCCTCTGTGTATATATATCTAAATGTGCGGATCTGGGTATATTTTATGCCTCAGCAACACCTAGACTTCAAATCTTACTTCTACCAGCTTGTAAGATTTGTTGACAGATGTTGCAAATCCTATTGAAGCCAGTAGCAAAACATTCATAGAGAAGGTGACAGATTGCCAACACTGAACAGTCAAAAGAAAATGAGGCATGCCAGATTTATATTTGTTGAAAATGGTGTTTGGAACTCAACTGTCAGTAGGCTTTGCTATCTGCCTCCCCTCTCCAAGGAGACCTTCTGCTGTGCTTTCTGCAACCAGACTTGTTTATCTCGGATTGGCCTTTTTAGTCATCAGCGCACTTGCAGAAAGCGCGGGATGAGTCCTTCCTGAATCTTCGTTTGCGAAGAAAAGCCAGAGATAATTTTAAAGCATCAAGGTTTCTGATCATGGTGTCCACAGCACTTTCTCACTCCACTGTTTCCCTGAGACAGGATTTTAGTAGGTGCTCACAACTTCTACCTTTAGCTGGATCGTGTCCATTATTATTTATACAGATCTTCATGATTTATGGATCTTCTTTTGGAGCAGCGTGAGCTACATAAAAGGTACATTCTTGCCTTGGACTATATTTTGATACAAAGGGGGTCAACAAAAGGAGTCAACAACGCAGAGACAAGCATTTTACTGCTGTGGGTTTTATATGAGAAACATTATTAAAATGCCCAGGCTCAGGCTATGACAATGTAGGATGAGAGGCACACATATTATGTATTTCATCTGTGTGTGTACAAGAAGCAGTTTTTCCCCTGAGGCATGATGTGTTTTGAAACAAGGTGATTACATTATGTTCACAGAGGCATGAAGGCTCCCTGCCTTTGGTTTTACAATGAAGATTGACTACCTTTTCATGAGTGAAGTTCCTCAAAACCCCACTCCCCTCCAAAATCACCCTACACAGCCCTGTCAACAAATTTTAATTGCACCCTGAACTACCTCAGTAGTAATCCTCTGAGGTGAAGCTGCCTATTCTTTAGTGATGTTTTCTGTAATCCACTCCAGGGAAAGGCTGAAACAATAGAATCACATGAATCATCACAGGAGAGTGAAACATGAAACCAAATATCTAGAGGTGAAAAAAACAAAAACAAAACCCACAATGCATTCACTCCTGCTGTTCCATCTCTCTGAACTCTTTGCTAGGGAAGGAATTGTTCCAAAGTATCTTTTACTAAAGTTTGTGAGCCTACTAATTTTCCAATTTACTTTCATTTTTACTTCATTTACTTTGACTCCTAACCAATTATTGGAAGACAGACAGGGGGCTTCTACTTCCTGCTTAGACATTTGTCTGCAGTCCTTTGAGTTTTTTAATAGTTCCTTTCTATCTAAAATTTGAAATAAATATTACATTCTAATTCAGTGGATTACAGATCTACAGCAGACATTGGGCATCAATCCATGGTGGATTTGTACTGATTAGATGGCTATTTGTACTGATTAAAATTCTATTTTTGGTTACTAATTTTTGGTTACTAATTTGGAAGCCTGGGACCTCTAGGGGTCATCTACATGACCCAGGATATGCTAGCTCCCCAGTGGTGTATCGTGCCCGGTGGTCAGGCCTGTTCCTCCCATTTTACCTGGATGGAATGGGAGGAAGTCCAGACAGACACGCTGGTCACTGCTGTAGCTGCTGCCGCCATCTCCCTTGATCTCTCTGAAGGCAGGAAGCTGGCCCGCAACATGTGACCAAGCCCCCCTGTGTGTGACCAGCTTTGGTCACATGTTGTGGTCCTGCTGCCTTCTGTGGAAGAGCGATGCAGGGGCAGCTGAAGTGATGGGCCAGTGTGGGGGAACAGGTTCCTGCGGTCATGTGAAGCCCAATCAATTTCTTCCAGGTGGGAAGGGATTAAAGCAGGTATTATTTTAGAATGCTATAATGAGTCCTACCCCATCTTTCCCCAGTTTAAGCCCCGTATTTGCTCTGGGGGTCACAAGGACTGCCCTGGGGCAGAACAGGACAAAAGCCCTGGATTATCAGGACTGCAGGGCTCTAAGACAGGGGCAAGGTGAGGTATATTACCCAAGTTGAGAAGCCCTAGGTTTTTGTACTTGACTGAGTAACTTAAACAGAGAATTCTCAGAGCCTCCAGGAAACTCTAATAATAACCAGCATTCTTTGAGGTAGTCCTGTAGCCACATTGACATATATGTAGCTTGCAAAGGTACATAGTTGGGACCACAGATTGAGTTCCTAAGCAGAACAAGGAACTGATTTCTATGCAGATCAATAGAAGTGGGAAATACTTTGTATTCAATAAAGAAAAAGAAAAAAACAGAGGAAAGCAATAGGAAGGAAAAAGTAATTCCATGTAGTTAAAGTGACCCAAGGCCCATCTACATGAGGGGGAAAAAATTGAGTACCTTGTAGTAATGGCATTGTGCAGCAGCAGCACCATGTCTTAATGGTGGTTTTGGCCTCAAAAGCTCCCATAAGCCTCACATTCCAGATGGCGGTTGCAAGAGACTTACTTACGTTAGTTCTTCGCTACTGCTGATTTTTTTTAAAGGTCATCTAAGGTATGTGGGAGTGATATAGCGATTTTCCAATTTAACAGGAAAGCAAAAAACAAAAAAACAAAAAACCACCCTGTTTTATTGCCTTAGCGATTGCTTGCTAAGGCAAAAATCCAATATGGCAGCAACAGGTTCTTGCCCTGTTAGCAAGCCCCACCCCCGCTCTCACCTGGCCAATTAGCTTTGTACTTCCCTTCAAATTGCTTGTCCTTCATTTGTCCTAACAAGCAGGAATGCACACACCCTTCGCTGTTTTTGCCCTTTTGGGTCCCCCTCCCTCCAAATAGTGTGGATTGGTGTATGATCCCATTTAGATGGGTAGGATTCCCAGTTAATTCCATGAGGGTTATTTTGACTGTTTAGATGTGCCCCCAGTCACTTCACAATTTGGGAAGTAGCTTTACTCAGTAGCTTTAATATGCACTCAGTAGCTTTAATATGCACCTATTTTCTGCATCTGGAAACATCCTTTTGAATACAACAGCACTATTCAGGTGTTTGTGCATGTGTTTATTTCACTCACAGGGAAGGGTATGTGGTAGCCCACCCCTCCCTCACCAACTTTTCTTGCATGAACAGTAATGGCCTTGAGGAGGAGAGACTGTGAGAGCCAGCACAGAGGAAGATCAGGGTTGTAGCTCTTCTGGAGAATCCCTGAAGGTAGAAGCATTTCTCCTCTTCAGACCCATCACTTTTCACATGAGCAAAATGACAAATGGAGCTGGATACCCAACTTCTTTCCTTCCCTATTTAAGAATGCTTGAATAGGGCTTATGCCTGACAAAGCTTCTAATGAGAGCCGTGTGGTGCAATGGTTAGAGTGGTCAACTGTAGCTTAGGCTGGGCTTTGGAGATCCACTTTCAAGTCCCATTGGGCTATCAGACTCGCTGAGTAATCATCAGTCAGTCTCACCCTGTCCTTCATTACTCTCACCCTGTTCTACCTTACTGTTGTGATCTTTATTGTGAAGATAAAGGGGGAAAGAAGAGAGCCACATATAAGCTCATTGGAGGGAGGTTGGGGTATTATGCAACTAATGAATAAACAGTCAAATAAATAAGTTAGATACTGGAAAGTCAAGATGACTTTAGACGAAGGCCTGTGGAAATTTAAAATCCACAGACAGTGATATGTTTTTCCCCGATATATCAGTACAGAGACTTCTTTAGAAACTCAATTTTTCTGCCTAAGAAAGAAGCAGTCAGACTCACACAGGACAGAGTTTGCCTGGATAGCAATGGAAGTTGCTGTACTTTGCTGCTGCTCATGGAAAGGAATTAAAATTTGATTGCCTGACTTTTACTGCCCTTTGTCTCCAGCTCTCCCCCCATGGCCAAAAAGGGGAGTAGTCTCTGCCTACATTGATATGTCTCCAGACCCTGTTAACTGACACCAGAAGTAAGATTTGAGATAAAATGTAGGTCTGTGACTCTAACATCTTCACTTTTCCTCTCCTGTATGATTTTTAACATTTTTGCCTGATGAAGAAGCCAATGAAGCTTCAAAAGCTTGCATGATGCATTTTGTGATTTTTAGTTGGCCCAATAAAGGTATTGCTGTTCTGTGGATTTTGGATTTTGCTGTACAGTTGCCCCTCCACATTCGCGAACTCAGCATTCGCGGTTTTAATTATTCGCGGTTTTGGGAGGGCCCCCCCGGGGCCCCCCCAAAACCGCGAAAAGGGGCCTCCGGAGGCCCCTTGAAAGCTGTGGGAAGGAGCTGGGAGGGCCGGCTAGGCGTTCACGGGGCTTTTGGAGACCCCCCAGAGGCCCCGTGAAGGCCTGGGGAGGGTGGGGGGAGGGTGGGGGGAGGCCTTCACGGAGCCTTGGAAGGCTCCGTGAAGGGCTGGGGAGGGTGGGGGGAGGCCGCGGAGGCCTTCACGGAGCCTTGAAAGGCTCCGTGAAGGCCCCGGGGAGGGAGGGGGGAGGGTGGGGGGAGGCCGCGGAGGCCTTCACGGAGCCTTGAAAGGCTCCGTGAAGGCCCCAGGGAGGGAGGGGGGAGGATGGGGGGAGGCCTTCACAGAGCCTTGGAAGGCTCCGTGAAGGGCTGGGGAGGGTGGGGGGAGGCCGCGGAGGCCTTCATGGAGCCTTGAAAGACTCCGTGAAGGCCCCGGGGAGGGAGGGGGAGGGTGGGGGGAGGCCGCGGAGGCCTTCACGGAGCCTTCGAAGGCTCCGTGAAGGTCCCGGGGAGGGCAATCCATATTCGCGGTTTTTTTACATTCGCGGGGGTCCGTGGAACGTAACCCCCGCGAATGTCAAGGGACAACTGTATTTTGCTGCATGGCTAACACAGCTACTCCTGGATGTTTTCTGGAAATTTACCCACCTACTTAACTATTCTGGTAAGATTTTACCCATTCACTCAGCAAGCTTGTACACAATTTTAAAATTATTCTCAGAATATGGATTATGTAACCAGAAGAATGCACACATACCTGCATGCACACATGCACCTGCAAACATACACATGGCAAGAGGTCTCAGGACACTGAAAGGAAAAAAGATCTGTAGAAAAGAATGCTAAGCAGGCACAGTCCATAACAGCCTGTTGAAGACTGGGTGTACTCATTACCCATTGAATGCTCACTATTAGAAGGGGGGAAATGGAAATTGGAAGGGAGGGGTGAATTAGACTCTAGATCATACTCATTGTAACTATGATTTAAAGGATGGATGGATGACACATGGTACTCCTGCCCAATTGTTTGTGCTTTCCAACTGCTTTCCCCTGATTAAATAAATTGCCATCTGGTCATAATTGGTTTGGGAATCTAAAGGACAGCATTCTTCCATATCTTCTGCTCCTATTAACTACATGCCACATTTGAATTCCTACTACATGCCCCTTCCAAATATAGTAATGGAGTCAGTTAGGATTAGCAGGCTTTAAGGACACACACATTCCTGAAGAGACTGCCTGGCCCCATCACTGAGTGTTTTCCAACATGAGGCTAACATTTGGATTTTTTGGCAGAGGTCTTTGGGTTAGGCTGAATGCTGGTTTAGTTTGTCTTCCATCCTGCTGCAGATGAAAAAATGCCACTTTTATCCATTCTTTCACTGCCTTTCTGTTTTACTCCTCTGATGAAGTTTTCCAATTGCTTTATACTCTGTTATGCCATCTTCCATTTTTTGTTTTGATTTTCTTCTGCCTTTTGGAGGGTTCCTATAGTTTGCACTGTAATGTTTATTACTATTAGCTCTGTTGCATTCTTGTCTAAGACACAGTGGCATATACTGTATATGTTTAAAAATAAATTAAAAGAAAAAAAACTGTCTGAGGTGAATATAAACTCGGTGCTGATCATATGTGACTTGAAGGAAGTCCTGTGTGTTTCAGAGAAGCTTACTCCTAAGTAAAATGCTAAGAGAAGAGATGCCTCTAGGAATCAGGGTCTGCTCTTGCATCCTAGGAAGTGAGAATGTTTAGGTGTCTGATTAGCAGGCACAAAATGCTTTGATTGGAATGTTCATAGGGAAATCAGATGGAAAGGATGGTACACATTTCAGCAGATCTTAGATCTCATGCATTGTTAAAGGACGTACAGTTGGCCCTCCACATTTGTGGGTTTAACTTCTGCGGATTTGATTGTCCATGGATTATTTGCTGCCACCCCTGCTGTTGCCCTATGCCATTTTTAATAGGGACTACAAGCCTTGTGAGACTGAGAAATACTGTGAATGTGCAGCAAGGCACCTAGGTCCCTAATAAAAATGGTGTAGGGAAGCAGCAAAAGTGGCAGCAAGCCGCTTGCAGAGGGGCCCCACTGCATTTTACTGAGCCATCCTTCTTAATTGGTTTGCTAATGATCATATTGCATCACAAGCAAATGCTTGGCCTCGGCTTTTTTTTTTTTTTTTTTAAACCATCAAGCTATTCTAGTAGCCACTGGTAGGGCAAAATGAATGCTTCCCTCACCCTTCCTTGAAGGAGTTCCAGAAAAGACATCAAAACACCCAGACTCTGTTGGTGTGTTTCAAAATCCATGAATCTGGCAGGGCATTTCCAGGCTATTATTCATTAATGGAAGTGATTTTTAGGCAGGGAAAATACAATGGAATAGTTCACACATGGAGCATAAAGACAAAAAAATAATAATACAAGATTGCAGCCTCCAGACAATGCACTGGGGGTGGGGGAGTCAATGTAAGACTTGCTGAGCAGCTTGGCTGGCAGAGTTTAACCATGAAATACAATTCCATATACTCAGATTTGCATTTTGCCAACCCGTCTCCTCTCCTATGACATTTTCGATGAGATTGCACTCCAGGCTTTTCTGAGGCTCTGCAATTTGCCAGCACTGTGTCATATTCAACACCCATGGTGAAGATTTCGTGGCATTCTGAGCAGAAAAGACATGACACTGCCTCAGCCTAGGAATGTGATTTTGGAAACAAGGCTCCTTGTGTTCAACAGGGTTTAGTTCAAGATAAAAGCACACAGGATGCCAGTGTTAGAACATGTTAACTCACATGCACCTGAGCCTTGTTTGTTTTTACTATAATATTATAGAATCTCTATAAAAGGTAACTTCTTTTTCTAGATGTTACTGCTTTCATAGTTATTTGTAGTACTTCTGTTCTAATGAATATTATAAAGCAGTTTACATTAAAACAAAACTGGATATAAAAGAAGTTACTAATAATTAAAAAAAAATTCCAAAATCAATAAAAACAAGGCAGTCATAGGCTGCTGCCACACTGCAGAAATAGTGCAATTTGACACTGCTTGCCATGGCTCAGTGCTACACAATCCTGGGATTTGTAGTTTTTGTGAGATAGTTAGCTTTCTCTGTCAGATAACTCTGGTGCCACAGCAAACTACAAATCCCAAGATTCCATAGGATGGAGCCATGATAGTTAAAATGTGTCAAACTGCATTATTTCTGCAGTGTGGCAGCAGCCATAGTCATTATTAAGGCTATCCTTTATAAACATATAAATGCATATTGAAAAGGTTCCGGCATCTCAAAACAAGCAGTTCCTTATTAGCCTTTTAGAAACAAAGCATCTGAAATACAAGTGAACCGTGTACATGCTGGCAAGGCCAGTAGAGGTTAGAGAACAGAGAAAAGAGATTCAGCTCAGTAACACAATTTAATTGAACAGATTGTGAGCAAGGTGAGTCCCTATACTTTAGGACAGCCTTCCCCCATCTGAGGGTTTCCAGACAATCCCCAGGTAACAATTGTATTATGGGTTTTGTAGTCCAATGGGGGGATCCACTATGTGGGAAGGCAACTTTAAAACAATAATAAGGGGCAATAACAAAGGTGTCAGTAACCAAACATGACCTAGGTGACACCCTTCGTGGCATTCACTGTTAATTCATGATCTGTTCCAGAAACCAACATTTGAAATAATGAGTGAATCAATGATAATTTAACTAAATTATTATTTAAATTGTTTGTGCTGGTGGCAATGAATTAATTTCCCAGTATTTAACACTCAACATTACTAATTAATTTTCAAACCTAACATACTAAGTTCTGAATATGGGGTTCGGGGAGGATATTGAAGGGAAGAGTAACAATGCATGAAATTTGCTTGAAATGATTTTGTGATATATAGAGCTTTTCAAAACAGAGAGGAAAACCTCTACATTTTAGCAGTCAAGCATAAAATTTCATAGTTTGGGGTGAACAGCCTTCCGTTTGGTTGTGAATCTGATTTGTGATTATGTCTAAGCATTTCTTTCTCTTCTTTTGTCATCTAAATGTTCTTTCATACAGTTTGCAGCATTGTTATGAAAGAGTTTACCAAAATGGCTAGTTCTTCAGTTTCAGCACAATAGCTTTTTTGGGGGGGGTGGGGTTATTCGAGATGAGAGCTTTATGTAAAGGCTGGTCTTGGTATAGCTTTCCAAATGACACAGTGGGCTTGTCTATATGGTGAAAATAATCCTAACAGATTGTGAACGGAAGGCAATCTGTTCATACGAACATACGCATCCATACATGTCATTAGGAAGGGGGGCAGCCAAATCCACTGCAAAGTCTATGTGCGTAGCACCCAGGGCTTTGTCCGGATTTTTTAAAAGTTCTGTATGACATGCGAACGTGCGATTGTTTGAACACTTGCATTTGTGCAGATATGAACAAGCAGTGTAATCTGATTGGCTGGATGAGCATCGGGATGAGGCTAGCAAACAGGGGAAGCGCCTTCTGCTGCCATGTTGGATTTTCAGCTAAGCGAGGATCCGATATGTCGATCAAATGGTGATCTTATATGCTCTTTTTTTCTTTCTTTTTTTTTTTAAATACAAAATATCACATATGTGCACTATGGAAAACTTTTTTTAAAATTGGTGGCAGCAGAGTAAAATTGTGAATAAATCACTTGTGATCACCATCTTGGCTAGGAGTCATGCAAAGTTTAAGGGGGCTCTTTTGACTGTAAAGACAGGTCCCCCTCATGCAGACGAGTCCTGAGTTTATATCTGTGAACTCTTGTGCAATGTCAGCGCAAAAGAAACAACCCTTTCTAATGGGAAGACTTAAACCTTCACACTCTACTTAACTGCAGGAGTAGCCATGTTAACCATTAAAAAGAATTTGTATTTTGTCCTTTTTAATGTGCAGGGAGGATGTAGGGAATGTAAACACTGAGCACCACAACTGGGGTTGTGGTGGTGGTGGATTAAAAAGCTACCCCAAATTTCATAGGAGGCCTAATTCATTGACCTGCTTTGTTGCAAAAGAACAGAACAAGCTTGTATGTTTCCCAGTGCAAATGGTTCTTCCTTTCTTATACTATAATGTCCCAAAGAGAGGACATTTTTGATCAGTCCTGTGACCTACAATTTTGATGGAATGTTAATAAAAGCCATTATTAGATTTTCTATTACACATCTATTAGGTTACACAGTGGCTCAATTCCAGGTGTATAACATTTAATCAGTCTATTCCTTCATAGCAGCCTGGCCCATTTATCTGAAATTCATGCACCAAGGCAATGCATTCATCATTTTAGGTTGGTCTGAGACCACACAAGGTTTAGAATGGATTTGTTCTCAGACCACCACGACTCCTTTGTCCTATTACTTTTTAAAGTGGATTTCTTATTAAGACAATTTGCAGTGGTCAGTCACTATTTTAAATACTATGTTTTAAACATCCATTAGATGTGCTACACATGTCTGTACAGTAAAAATACTCATCATAGAACTTGAGGAGAATACGATTTGTCATAATGAGATCCTGCATCAACCCCCCATATTCAGAAGCGGGGGGGGGCAAAACCTCCAAAAACCACACTGGAAAAGCCTCCATGGCTTTCTCTGAAGTTTTTAAAAAGCTCCTCAGGGAATGCGCATTCACTCCCACTTGCCGGGACAACTGATTCACTTTGCTGTGCATTCCCAATAAGAACCGAAGTGGAAAGTTGATTCGGCAAGCGTGCGAAGGGGCCAAAGCTTACTGGCAAGGCAAGGGCCCCAAACTGCCATGTTGGATTTTCACTTAGTAATTGTGCGCTGAGGTGACAAAACAGCCTTTCCCCCCTTTTTTCTATTTCAGTAGAATATTGCACTTCTGCACCTTGGATATGCTTTTTTTTTAAAAAAAAATACTGTTTGGCAGCAGCAACTGGTGACAATAAAGACTTGAATAATTCACACATCCCCACCATCTTGATTCACAGGGATGCCCATTTGAACAACCAACGCAGATAGCTTCGCATGCCTGCGATCTTGCCAAAGAATCATTGAGACAAATGAAAGCTCCTGCAAATTGGCATTAGTGCACACCAATCCACATTTTATAGCCTCGTATAGACAAATCCAGAGTATATCAAGGTAGACAGTGTCATTGTTTGTTATCGACTTCTCCCTTCTTCAGAACCCTGCTGAATGTTTAGCTTCAATATAAGCAAAGCTTCACCCAGCATATCAATCCTTTTAGGATATACTGTATCTATTTTGTACATAGTGGCAGGGGACATATGTTTCTCCAGATGTTGTTGAATTCCATCCCTTGCCTGCATAGCCAAAGCTGAGGGAAGATGGAAGTAGCACTTCAGCAGCATCTGTAGGACCAGAGTCCCCACCCCTGCTATATACTAATATGGTGCATCTCCATATGGAACAATGTTCAAAATGGTAGCACACTTGTCATCTGACTCAGTTGGAGTGAGTTCCTTCATACAATCAAGATGAATTAAAAGTCATCCCTAGTCCCTTCCACCTATGATTCACATGTGTTACCATCATGGATCAAAGGATGTATCATATCAAGTTGTTTTAGTCATGGATGCACACACACTGGTATGTGTATTGTGGCACGTTCACATGGCCCCAAATACACAACACAGATGCAGCTGGGGGGTATATCATTGGCTGGAGACAAGAATACTTCACAGACACATATGTACTTCATGTGGGTGTTCATCTGAACCTCCCCTTGTGAGAATTTTCAGTCTACAGGTTGACCCATATCTGTGAGGGATACATTCCAGGGGTGCCCGTAGATATCTGAAATCGTGGATAATAGGGAATCCTATCATTTTCAATGAGACGAACACTAGAAGTTGAGCATAGAATCACATTGGAGGACCTAGAAGTGCCTAGAGAGGACATTTTTTTTCAGATGTGGATAGGTGAAATCAAGGACACTTAAATCCATGGATGTGGGGGTTGATCTGTACTTTTGAGGCTGCAACAGAATCGTTGGTAGCATTGCATATGTAACATATATGAGCGGGTATGCACATTTTTTATTATTACCAAAACCTAATTAAATAGCAGAAAATAACTGAAAAACAAACAAGGAAATGGCCTTGTAGCCAAGATCATATGAAAAAAGACCTATATGGTTATTTTTCAGAGTTCCAGTTTGTAAAATACATTCCGACTTTCTTTGTACTGGTCTAATATCCACATAAATATGTTACAGAATACTCCACCCATTGGAATTCACATGTACTTACTCCACTATGTCAAGGAAGGCCAGCCTTCCTTGTCCTTCTTCCAGCAGCAGGCACACATCTTATTCAGGTAGGCCTTTGGCTTTTGTTCTCTGAAGAGGGTTTTAACTGGGGGATGCTGCGTGTTTTAATTGGGTTTTAAATAGACTTTTAATTGATTCACCCTGATGTTTTATTTATTAAGTTGTATTTTATTTTATATTTGTTGTTGTTAACTGCCTTAAGTGGCATTTGTATGGAAAAAGCAGGACAGAGGATTTTTTCAGACATGAACTTACCGCGCAAGAAGGCTCGTAACAGGCGCGACACTGCTGTGCGGCGGGGCCTTTTCGTACAATACTGTCCCCCTGCTGAAATCAGCTGTGTCAGTTCCACGAGAGGCTGGAGGCAGCTGCGCCATATTTGGCCATTTTTTATTCACGGGCAACTTCCGTGAGTAAAAAATGGCCAAATATGGCGCAGCTGCCTCCAGTCTCTCGCGGAACTGACACAGCTGATTTCGGCAGGGGGACGGCGTCGTACGAAACAGGCTCTCTGCCACGCAGCAGTGTCACGCCTGTTACGAGCCTTCTTGCATGGTAAGTTCATGTCTGAAAAAGTCCAGACATTAAATACATACGTATATACACACATACATACAAAGATACCAGTGGCAGCCGCTGGCTCCACAATCAGTGGCACACTGCATCCACTTTGGATTTTACTCCAAACATTAAAGGACATGTCCAAGATGCTGAATCCTACCCCCTGGGTGGCTCCTTTAAAATTCAGACTAAAGCACAGAACAAGTTTACCTTCCCACTATCATGAAAGCCAACAGCCATCACTGAAACCTCCCCTGAGGTTGTATTTTGGGACCTGGGTAATGTCCCTTTATTTTTCCAACACTCTTAGCAGGTAAGAAAGGACTTGCCTGCTATGTTTGTATTTCCTGATAAAACTGTTGCTGCTATATTCTGTACCCACTGCTATATTTCATAAATTGGCATATCATTGGCACTTCACATGGTTGGTAGTAGACCAGGGCCTCCCAAATACAAGCACTCAAGGTTTGCTCAGAAAGCCTAAGGAAGTAGCCAGCCTAAATTCCTACAAGACACACCTTGGTAGGAATTAAGTGGACCCCCTTCGGACTGGTGAATTAGGGTGGAAATTGGCTAATTCTTCTGGATATACATAGGAGTAAGTCATTCACTAATCCAACCAAGGTAGCTGGGCACTCATTGCCTTGCAAAACTAGTTTTTCTTTGCACCTATCCTAAAACAATAGAGTTGCCTGAAACCTATCAGTTCTGATGTTTCAGCCATTAGTGATCATTAACACATCCTGAGAGTTCATTGTTTAACCCTGGGAAACTCCGTCAGACATTGTATTCCACTCAGAACACCCCGTCAGGGAACACGCAGTATAAATATCACCCCAAAACACAGCCAAAGTGTGTACAGCTTCCTTCATCTCATTACTCCGTCTGTCTGCTGTGTGACCCTCAGAACACCATCAATTATCTTCTGATGTACAAATCTCTGTTCTTTGGATAGGTACATTGTAACCCATCATCTCAAACTCTATAACTCTACCCGATATTTCCTTCTTTGTTTGATAGTCTTGTGTGAGTGCTTGAAGCCTTGAGTATATGTGTGTGTGAGTTCCTCTGATTATTTTTCAATAAAACCATTTTTATTTTATCCCCTAGTTTGGAGTCTCATCAGTGAGTACCAGTATACATAGGTCAAAAGATCCCACCATTACCTGACCTCTCACAGCTGCTATTTGAGCTAAATAAAATTTCCCATAGAAATATTGATTTTTAGTAGACGTGTGGAATTTCCATGGAATTCGGGTAACAGCTGCTGAGGCCACTTTATCTACCTGCCATTTGGGGTCATAGCTGGCATATCAGCCTAAAATGAATAAAGGCATTCATCACCATAGAAGTGACTTGAGCCTCAATGGATCATGATGTCTCCATGAGCACTCTTAAATTGCATACTTGAGGTCATGGAACCTGCTGGGAATTGGACTACAAGGAAGGCATGCATGGGGGTTAAACACATTAGAGTAAGCCTCATGTGAGCAAAATGAAGATGCTTCTGAGTAAACATGAATAAGTCTGGCCTGTTCATGCACTTAGGTTTGCCCTCTGTATTGTTGGGGCATATCCAGGTAAGCTCTGGATATGTTAATGCAATATAAAATATTTTATATATGTTGGCTTCCTTACACACCACTTGTTAAAAATATCAGTTGATCAGGTGTTCCTACTGCTAACTGAAATTAATTATATGCTTTGCAGAGTGGATGAAAGAAGGGATTCAATCATCCAGTACATCCACAGACAATTAAGCCTTAAGCCAGGAGCTAAGACTGTCTCATAGATCATTTCATCCTTTGAATATATCATAAAATGTATTTCATATCCTCTTTCTTCTCTCCAGCCATCCATTGACTATTAATGGCTAAAAAAGAAGGCTGCATAACTAATGTCAGCCGGTGACTGTGGGAAACTGAATTGGGTGATAAATGTGGGGAACATCATGATTACTAATATAGCAGATATGGGCTTGGTAAATTACCTTTAAAAGAAATTAGTTGTCCTTATAGTACCTAAGCCTTAAATTATTTATTATTACAGTAAGAAAGTAACTATTTACTTTCACATGTAGCACATGTAGCTAAATAGGTACCTTTCCATTGTTTTAAAAATCTGATGCTGCTGCACAAGCCACACCAAGAGCTGGCATTTGAACTCTGTAATATCCACCCATTTAGTAAGTATGAACGTAACTTAAGAATTATAGTAACATCACACAGACATGTACATGTGCATGCCTATACTATAATTTGAAGTATTTCTTACGTTATACAAATCCATACACAGCTGTCTCCAAATCTGATTTGATGGTTTCACTTATGATTTGTCAGTACAGTTGTCCCTCCATATCCATGGATTTGGTATCCATGGATTTAAGTATTCACAGCTTGAAAATATTATTTAAAAATAATAATCTAAAAGCAAACCTTGGTTTTGCCATCTTATATAAGGGACACCATTTTGCTATGCCATTGCATATAATGGGACTTGAGTATTCACGGATTTTGGTATCCACAGGGGGTCCTGGAACCAAACCCCAGTGAATACGAAGGGACAAGTGTAAGTATGAAGTTTCATAAAAAAGTGTAAGTATGAAGTTTCATTAAAAAATTGGTTCAAAAATGTACATTCTTCTGCAAAATAAATAAAATACAGAAATCTAAAAAAATAGGAAATACAAACTTTGTTTGGGAGGTGTCTGAACTAGATGATGGATTGGGTCCAAAATCTTAGTACAGTCTATGGTTTGGTCCCATTAGATATCACACCAAGTTTGGCGACTCTGTGATCAGGCCTGTGGTCGCTATAGCATAATAAACACTTTAATCTATAGCACTGATGTATACATGCTAGGTATGATATATATTTAGACCTCTGTCCCTGAGTGTATCTACACTAGACTGTTGTAGCAGTTTGATACTGTGATGGACAGCTAGGTGGGCCAATGGAAACAGTGCACAATCCTCTCTTAGGAGGCAGAGAGGGGAGGGGCTTCTGGGGGAGGAAGTGTGTGTGACAGTGAGAGAGTGAGACCCCATCTACATGATGAAAAAAATCCATACAGCATTTGAAAGATCGATAATGTGTACATATGGCCGTTTGGATACATTCATGTCTTTTGGAAGGGGGGGCAGCAAATCCCCCGTAAAGTCCGTGACTTCGGAGTCTGGGAGAAATAGGAGATCTCGGCAAAAAATCCGTACAACCGTTCAAATTTGTGATCGTTTGTACACCCCCATTTGCACACATATGAACAGGCAGTGTAATCTGATTGGCTGGCTGAGCAGAGGGGGCTGGACTAGCAAAGAGGGGAATTGGGAGTGGCCGCCATGTTGGATTCCTGGCTAAGCGAGAGTCCGGTAAATCCATGAAACTGATATTTTTTTTGTTTATTCGTTTTTATTTCATGTTGTAAATACAGAAAAACTACTATCCGCATAACAGGGAGATTTTTAAATTAAAAAAAAAAGGTGGCAGGAGATTTAAACCCACTGGGTAGATTGCTCACTGTGGCCAGCTGGCTAAGCAATCGTACGGAGTTTAGGGGGTCTAAAAATTGTGTAGGCAGATCGTATGCTTGCGAACGTTTGCCTTTTTGGATTTTTTACCCCATGTATGGATTTTATATCCATCGTGTAGACGGGGCCTGAGTTAGTTCAGAGAAGTTCAGAGAAATTCAGAGAGAGTTCAGGGAAGTTCTGTTTTAAGTGAGGCTTAAGAGTGTGAAGTCAGGGAGACAGAGAGGCTTAGAAGGAATTTATGTGCAGGGAAAGGGATTTAATGAATCAGTTGTGTTTATGTTATGTAACAATAAAGCGTTCTTTACGTTAATTCATGACAGGCAGTCTGGTAACGAGTGAGTTCTCTGAAAATTAAGTCACAAGTATTAGGGTACATCCACACCTAAGTACATGTGCTATACCTCACCAGAAAACATAGTTCGGGCATGATGTGGCTAGGCATCCTGAATTTGGTGGCAGCAGAGGGGTAGGAAAGGCCCCTGCACCACAAATCTAGGGACAGAAAGGCCTGGGCATCACAAAGTAGTGAGAGCAGTGGGAAGTGGAAATCTGCTGCTCCACAGATGCCACTTGAATTTTCATGGTTCTGTGCTATGATATTCTGGAATGTATAGTTTCTTGAGGTACTTAGAATTCTTTGCTGCTAGAGACTTCTAGTGCTGTAGTTCAAGGGAATGCAGACTAGATGTATCCAACAGAGAACTCTAAGCTATGAACCCCAGGATTCTGTATGATGGAGCCATGGCAATAATACTCTATTGGTCAGGAAGCAGTATGGAGATCCTTAACAAACCTTGATCAAACTCAGACAGTAGTGAGAAGAGGATGACTAACCTGGTCCTATGCTTTGTCTATATGAGGCAAAAAGAAGCGGATTGCTCCACAGTAAAGGCAACTCACAGCAGCTGTGATTTGTCTCAATGTGTTTTTTTGGGGGGAGGGGGTTAGGTAGGTTGCAGGCATGCAAAGCTGCATGCATTTGCTGTGCAAACAGGCATGCCTGTGAATCAAGATGGTGTCTGTGAGTGAATTACTCATGTTTTTATTCTCACCAGTTTCCGCCACCAAACTGTTTTTTTTTAAAAAAAGCACATCTAAGGTGTAAAAGTATGATATTTCACCTTAAAAAAAAAAAAGCAAACCAACCAACTAACCAACCAGCCCACAAACCCCCATTTTATCTCATTAGCGCTCACTCATTAAGGCAAAAAAAACAAAAACAAAACACCACCATGGCAGTTCTGGGCACTTACCTTGTTAGAAAGCCCCACCCCCCATGCTCATCCAGCGAATTAGCTTTTTTGCCTCTTTTTTGAGGGGGGTACTGCCAAAATGCTAACATAAAACCTCTAGATGGTTGCGAATGATGCACTGTGCAGGTGTAGATAACCCATTTGTGTGAGTCACAGAGACCGTGAAGAACCAAAAAGAAAAATGAAAAAAAATGACTTCTGATCTTCCTCACAGCAGTTACATAATACATAATAAATAATAATAATACAGCACTTACTCATACCTCTCTCTCTAAAGCTCACTTCTTTACATAACCTATCCATTCTAAACATCAAAACCAAAAATTATGAAGTCAGGGTTTTTTGTTCACCAAAAGTCCATAAGGAGTTCTCATTGTTTAAGTAGTGTTGGGTGTTGCTGAGTAACAAACTAAGTGTGCCATTAATTGCTTGAATAAAATTCTTCAGCATGTTACTATAATGTAAATAGCAGCAATAGAGAAACCGATGCACCACTGTGACGGTCCTACCAATCACCATGGTTGCAACACAGTTCACCCACTGAGCTGTGCTTTGCATCATGAGGGACTGCCAATGGAGGAAAACAATATCCATCCTGTCTAGTGAATGTCCAGTCACATGCTCTGTTTTTGTAGCTGCTTCAGCTTTTAGCATGTCCCTGATAATACTTTTTTTTAGACCTGTTAATTGTCAACCAGGGAGGCTCTGCCCTTCAATTCCAAGAATCCTTGATCATTGTCCATGTTCGCTGGGACTCCTAGGAGTTGAAGCCCAACAATATTATGAACCTCCTGTGTTGAAAAAAACCACTCTCTAGACCAATTACTAACTTGTTTTGGAATGACTATAGTTGTCACTCAGGATATTATACATACTTGAGTGATGATGATGCAACCATCAAAGGCAAGTAAAATGTCACATAATAACATTTTTCTATGGATAGAAAATATGACCTAGGGAGGGGAGAGTCAATAATTAACAATTAACATAGAGGGAACTCGCCATGGGTTAGCGTAAGAGGGGCGCTCCAAAAAAGCGATACAAAGACTCTCTGAAACAACATCTCAGGCTTGGCCAAATTGATCACCAACAGTGGTCCGCCCTGGCCTCACATCTGGAGGCATGGAGACGCACTATCCACAATGCTGCAGCCTTATTTGAGAACTCACGCCGAACAAGTCTTGAAGAGAAACGACAACACAGAAAGAATCACAACCCAAAAACATCACCCAAGGAGACCTTCTGCTGTGCTTTCTGCAACTGGACTTGTTTATCTCGGATTGGCCTTTTTAGTCATCAGCGCGCTTGCAGAAAGCGCGGGATGAGTCCTTCCTGAATCTTCGTTTGCGAAGTAAAGCCAGAAAGAGAGAGAACATAGGAGATTTTCAGACAGCGTTTAACAGTGCCTACCGCGGGATGAGGTCCCGGGAGAGGAACGGCGTTCTTTCCCGTGCTTAAAATATGGTGTGGCCGCTTCCAAAGCTTCACGGACATGTAACGAAGGATCCTGGAAGAGGGACGGTGTCGTCCAAAAATGACCACCTGCCGCGCAAGAGCGCTGTTCCTCTCCCGGGACCTCATCCCACGGTAGGCACTGTTAAACACTGTCTGAAAATCTCCACAGAGGGAAAAGGGTATCAGATACTGAAGAATTTATTTTCCTGATTTGATAAATATCTTTTGTGCCCTAACATGGGCTGTAAAGTTCTCCATAATAACTAAGAATCAAATTTTCTGTCTCCATTGATTCAATGATAGATCTCCCCACTTCTTTCCAGTTTTGTGCAATCACTTGACTTGCTGCCAAACATAAGAAACAAATTACTTGGAACCAGGACCTATTGCTTCCAGAAAAAAAATAGTCACTCGGGGTCATTATTGATGCATTGGCTTGAATTTATACTGTCCCTTTATTCCAAAACAAAAAAAGGAACCCAGGGGGACTGACAATAATGAAGCACACATTCAAAAAGATGTGTTAATTTAAACACACCATAAGCACAAAATTTAAAACACAGCAGTAAAAGACATTGACAGCACCCAACCACTGAGCCTCTTTAGTTGCAGGCTGGTAGTCAGTTTACATGCAAAACCCACTGAAAGGTCTTTTGCCTGCCAGCATTAAGACAAGAGACAGGGAATAGCCTACCAGTTTTCTTTGGCAAGGAGGTCCAGGTTCTGGGAGCAGACACTGAGATGATTAGGAGTCCACAGAGCAAGATTTATGAGTCCAGAAAGCAACAAAAGGCAGATAATGAGAGTTTGAATGTCGAAGAGGTATCAGCCATCACCATTCTCAGAAAGAAATGCTTACTGCTTTGCACACAGGGATTTGGCCAGTAAACCTAAATATTCTTGCCAAAAGACGTAACAAATGAGGAAGCAGTGGACCACAGCCCCTCAAAGCTGCCTGGATCCAAAGCAAGAGTTATATAGCAGCACAAGAGAATTTGTTCTACTGCCATGGATGTACCAAAACCAGTCTTTAATTTCTAGGAAAAGCCAGGCCAAGCCACAAGTCATTCTCTAAGCTTGTCCCACCCCCTCACTCTTCCTAATTCCTGAGAGGTGAGGACTCTTTGTAGCCAAATGGAAAAACATGTTATCTATCTACTCAGAGTGATTTTATTCTGCACTTTCTTCCTACATCCTGGAGGTGAACATCAGGAATGGAAAATTATGTTCCTAACAGTGGCACCTGCTGGTTCCCATGTCAGCAGAGTGGTGAATCTGTTCTGGGTTTTAAATTGAATTTTAAAGGAGCTGCCCCTGTCATTTCAGAACCTTGGGTAACCCTCTTAATGTTCAGACTAAAATTCTTGAGTTTTGATCCATTCGCCATCTACCACCAACACAGAATCTACCAGGTGCCACTGGTCTCTAGTGAAGCCATACTGTCTCATCTGCACACTCTTCTCAGTTTTGTGGCACAGCTACCTTGAGGAAGGGATCAGGCTTGGCAGGTCAGGGATTTCTTTTTCTGAACTGAACTGCCAGCAGTTTCCTCTCCTGAACTAGACATGACAGGCCATAGCCACCAGTCCCTTCTCTTGCCTCTGGGTTTGCAATTGGAGGATCTGCTAGTGAGGATGCTATATTATGTAGCCTCTAGTGGCTGATCCCTATTCTGATTAAAAGATAAGACACCAGACAAACATCAGGGAATGGTTATCTACATAAGAAGGGGCAACATGCTGTTCATGTTCCCCTTCCATTTTTTCAAACCCATCCATTCTGCCACCCCTGGGGACATTTAGCAGCCCAATGGCAAAAAGTGGTAACTACCCTTTAAAGTAAGGCATGCCAGGAACTTTTGTTTTCAAATTTAGTAGTGTTGCAAGAAGTGTTAGGCCAGAAGCCTGTGGTGGAAAAGAGAACAGTTTTCTTTTGGGTGGAAAGGCACCTGGGAAGCAAACACCCTGTTTTCAAGCTGAATCGTTCAATGAGAAACACAAGGCAGCTTGAAAATCATGCATAAGCAAGCTCCCTTTCTTGCTTCAAAGGAAAATTGCTCCATCTTGCCACTACTGTAGGAAAATATTGCTCATTGGAGATGTCCCTAATGAGTGTAACGGCTAAGGTAGCCCTCTTCTATAAAGTTGCTTAATTCTGATCTACCTTGTGTGATATTTGTGATCCTTCCTGTTGACACCTGTCTGTTCAATGCTAGACAAAGAGCTGGACTAGATATATCCTCTACTTGATCCAAAAAAAGCAAGAAGAGGTGGATGTTTAAGGATGATGTTGTTATAACAGAATTGTCTTCCCTAGCATTGGGAAATCAAGTAGAAAAACAAAAGCTTTAACAGTCGCTCCAAGACCCTCAAGACTCAAGATTTCAGGGGGAATTCTGCACACCCAAAACAATGTTCCAAGTTCTTGCAAACATAGGAGCTGGCCCATTTCTTTCCAAGATTGCACAAGAATCCTGGAAGCAGCAAAGGCCCTTACTTTGAAAATAACCATCTTCTGCCAAGTGCTTCTTCTTCCCTTTTCTAAAAATAGCCTCTTCTTTGAGAAATGAGTCCATCAATCCAGCCAGGCAAAAGAAACAAATGTTTGCAATTTTACATAGAGGAAAACTTCTACTGTCAGCCTATATTCCAGGTAAGCCTAGAGGCAGAGGTGGGGGTGGTATAAAGAGCTTTTTCTATTTCCTAGTTGAAATTTGTGCCTTTCAATAAGTTCATGCAAGCATCAGGTGTTATTGTCTTGAGAATCTATGGAGATTATCAGATGGGCTAAATATGGTGTTAAGATGATGCCAGGAGATCGCTAGAGGCCTTCCGTTTCAGATGACATCGTTCCTGTGTAGTCATGCTCCTGTTTAGCTGTTGTTATGCCACCTTTTCTTTTTATTCTTGGACTAAGCTGTGAATGGATTCCCCGTTTTGTTTCTGTAATGGAATGTCCTGCAAGTGAAAAGGTGCCCGTTTCCGCACCACAATGACAGCGTCAGTGGGAAATCCGTGCCAGAACACTTCCGGGTGAGATTGGGACATCAAGGAAAGTGACACACTTTTTATGACCCACCTCAGGTTACTTGTTATGTTTTCAGTGTGTTTTTGTGCTTGCTGTCACTTTTTAAACTTTATTTTCCTTTTTATTTTTGAATTTCCCTTGTGCTCCTCCTCTCTCGAGAACTGGCCAGAATTTGAAACCAGGAAGTGAATGGAGCTCCATTCAAGCAAGCAAGGCAAAGGTAGGTGTGTACGTTTTCATTCTCGTACTGGGACAGGGACGGGTGAGGGGCAGGAGAGGAGATTGTGAGATAAGAATGATTTTCAGAATGATCTTTCTGAAAATCTCCTATAATTGCAACTTCAGAAACAGTTTAATGATTTCAGCAAGTTTCCCCATTTTTTTCTTTAATTTTTTTATTATCATAATCCATTGCAAAGCAGCATAGATTCCCACAAAATAAAAATAATTATCTTTTAAAAATACAGTATTTGGATAAAAAATATCCTGCCAGTGTGAGATTTATGGCATGTTTCCACAATAGATATATATTAGGTAAAGATTCCATTAGAATTAGAATCCAAGATTAGTGTTCATTATGATGATAGTTAGTTTGAAAACCTCAGTACTAGGTTTTTCTGTAAAGCAGTTAAAGAAACAGAAGCCAGCTTTCCTGCTACATACCTCCCTTTTGATATCCAAGCAGTCTCCAAGTCTTTGCATCCTACTGTTTGATTTCATTTTTCCTGTTTTTAAAATCTCCTTTGGCTTTAGAGAGAATGTCACTGCATTATGCACATTATTTTTCACCATATGGCTAACTTCTTGCTTTAGGAAGCAGAACTAGTTCCTTATATCAGCCTTCCATATCTGATGCCCTTCAGATACGCTGGACTAAAACTCATGTGCAGATTTTGGAAAATTTACACTTATTGAGTATAGGCTTGTCTACACCAGTGAACCCCCCCCCCTCAAACCTCCACCCCCAAATCTGGCTGATAATGCCACACGGTGTGCAGACTTTCCCCTGGTGGAAAAAAAATTCCACACTGGATTTGGGGTGGGAAGGAGAGCAAGGACAAGTGCTGCCTGGGGTGCTGCCATTTATCCACTCCTCAGAGCCACTTCTCATTCCAAAGGCAGAGCCCCAGCTGTAGTCACTCTCTGAGGTCAGAACACCTGGAGAGCCCCACCATTGTGAGGCTAGCTGCCCATTCTGGCTTCAAAGAGAATGACTACCACTGGGGCTTTGTTTTTCTGGTGCACAATCACGCCTCTGAGCTCAGTGAAAAGTGAAGCCCCAATTGTAGTCACTCTCTCTGAAGCCAGAACGGGTGGCTAGCCTCACAATAGTGGGGCAGGCCACCTGTTCTGACTTCAGAGAGAGCAACTACTGCTGGGGTGTTGCTTTTCCTGGAACTCAGGGTCAAGCATCAGTAATAATTTTGAATAGAAGCCAAGTAAAAATCTAAATCCCAGATTCGGGCTTTGGCAGGTGTGGCACTTAATAAATCTGGGCCAGATTAGTCCAAATTTCATGCACCGCAGCTCCGGGCCAAAGTAATCCAAATTTCATCCAGATTTTTACCCCATGTAATCAAATACTACAGTATACCTCTCTGATTCCCCTCAAAGACAGAGCTCTTCCTCTATCATCCCTAGGACTATAGTGGTAGTTGCAGACCAATACAACTTGGGCCAGGCTGGGAAAGTTGGCCTTACCAAGAAAGCAAGCAGCTTTTTCAGGTGTTATTAATTGGAGTTCTGTACAGTAAACTTTCTCTCTGTTTACTTTGGTCTCTGTCTTTGGTGGAAATATAAATGTAATTGATATTGGATTTATTTCAAAATATATGTACATGCATTTAAACTGGTCTAACAGTTTAACCTGTTTTGACTTGTTCGGTTGCTTGGTAGTAGTTTTTTTAAAAATTCTGTTTAAATTGTTTTTATTGTCTTAACATTTTATCCTATTTTATAGTGTTCAAATTGATTGTAATTGTATGTCGATCTGAGTTCTTCTGATAAAGGGTATAATATAAATCTTCTAATAAATAAACAACTAAATAAAATAATACATTTTTGGCATTCTATGACTATTTCATATGGCATTGTGATCCCATTTCCTGTAGGGTTTATACTTAATGGCAACTATACTTGCCAGTTCAGCAATATCCCATTCCATGAGAATTCTGGGATTAAACCTGAGACTGGGGACATGTCCTTGTGATGTCACAAAGGTGAGCAACCACAGGTGGAAAGGCAGCCAAAAACTGCTTTCCAGTCAGCTGCTCATGTGAATGGGCATGATGGGAACCATGAAAATGGTTCCAGAATGTTGATAAAACCCTGCTCATCAAAACTGTGGGAAGATAGGGGAATGTGACAGCCAGCCAAATAGCAAGATAATATAATATCTGCAATGGCTGCCACTATTCCTACTATTTTCCCCATGAGCCCACACCTCTGCTGGCAGGCCTTGTCCAACACAAAGGTTCCTGAGTTGCAGCACTGGCACTCTACTCCCTGTCTTACTTCAAATGACCTGATAGGTCTAAGTACACACCCCTATGTCACATATCCTCCCTTCACTCTTGCTTTTTGGAGCACTGCCATTGTAAAACCTCAACACACCTCAACTCAGCCTTTGCGCTGAGTTAGAAAGCCCTGGTGCTAGGTGGAGACAAGTGCCCAGGTTTTATTGCCAACTCAGATACAAAAATTAAACTTCCTCCTCCTCCTCTTCCTCTGATCATTCTGAGATTTGTCTTCTCATGTGGAGAAACATATCAGTTCCTGAGACTCTGGTCATTGCCTTGAGACTTGGCAACCCTATGTACCTCTGTCTTAGTAGACATTCTTTTTATCGACCCTGATGTACATAGAGTTTCTCCCTACCAAATGGGTTTAGAACTGTAGCCTGTCTCATCTGTAATAGCTTAATGTTGGAGAGAGTATGTGTTGGCTAACAACTGGAAGGCAGCCATGTTTGGCTCCAAAGACCAAACTGGAATTTGAAAATCTTTTCCCCCAGATGCTTCCCACCGTCTGTTCAGGAGGCAGTTGTGGTGATGTGTTCTGTCCTAACTTACCAAGAGTCATCCTATTAGGAAGTGAAGTAATGTCTGACCAGCTGAGATCACCTGTCAGCTGCAATTTCATTATACATGGTTACTATTAATTGGGCACTATACAGCTGCTCTACCTGAGACTGCTTCTGGAAAGAGAAGCTGCTGCTGATGTAACAGCGCCAATTCACAATACAACATTGGCATGATATCCTGGCAAAACACTTGTTATTCTAGGATTGTGTTTGTTACAGTAGCCAGACAAATTAGGCTGTAATGTTTTGATGCCAACTCCAATGGCTGGAAATAAATTCCACTGACATCAGTTAATTTTACTCATACACCCTTCCATTAATTCAAAACCACATTTGAAATTACAGACTGTAAAGTATTGCATGTAGCCCAACCTCCTCATCAAAGTCATTAATTTCTTAAAAATTCCAGTCATAGCTATAAATTTCATTTAAAACTGGCAGTGGTTAACATGAACTTGAAGTATCCCTGATGAAAGGTGTGGGGAAAGTGTGGCTTGCTGGCTGCATGTGCCCCACCCCAGCCTGTCTTGTAGACACCAAGAGACCCCCTAAAGCTCCCAAAATGTAAAACTTAATGCCAAAGGAATCATAAAAATGCCTAAACTGCCACAGAAACATGGGGGTCTATCTTCCCCTCCCTCTACTATCTTCCCGCAAAACACATCCCAAACTGAGGAACACTGCCATTTTGTGGTCAAAAACAAAAAATGGAAGTAATCTCATATCATTTCTGTTTGTGCCATGAGTAGTGCTGCAGCTCACGGGGCTCTCAGAATTACCTAGTCACATTCTGTAATGCATAAATTACCTTTCTTGTTTTGACTGAAGTAAATAGTAGCTGATCATGTATCAATGAGCAGCCCTTTCTTTTTTAACACAGCTGTGTGGGGTAGTTCAAGGGTCCATTTCAGGTCATAATACAAGAACTCTAAAATGGAGAAAGTAACATTACATGCTGCGCTGGATGAGACAGTCTTGATTAAAGTAGTAGTTGGGTGAGTGACTTGTTGAAAACAAACAAGAAGCATGGGAAGTCTCTAATCCAGAAAGAGAAGCAGGAGGAATTTTAAAAAACAAAACAAAAAACAAAATGTCCTATCTTCGCACTGGGCTCCCAATGTGGATCATTCCCATCCTACCTATTTACTTTTTAAAAGCCATTCACAGTTACTATTCATATAAATGCTGTTATGTCTAGTTTGGCCCTCAAGAGGCACAGCTCAAAATCATCCTTTGTATTAACCAGACAACAGTATGTTTCAAACTGGCATGGACAGAGCTTGGAAAAGTTAATTTGGGGATGTTGGAAGTTATACTGTAGTTCAAAATGGTAGCTTTTCCAAGCTCTGGATATAACTCCCTTAAATCTCAGAGAGACCAGACCTTCCCCAGCTAGCTGCAGAAGGGGAACAAGAGTCAAAGAACAAGCAGCCCCTCTGAACCTATGAACTCCCTTATGCAACTGGGTTGGGGCATGGGTTCAAAGAATCTACTCTAACTGGGTTCAAGTCAGCAGCTCCCATCAGTCCTAGCCAGCATAGCTAATCATGAGGAATGCTGGGAGGTGTGGTCCAACACCAGATGTACTTTGTCCACCTGTTGTACAAACAGCAGCTTCTGCACTTGTCTTTCTGCTGTCTTGTCTACTAGGGATGACTTAAAACAAAATGGGATTTGGATTTTTTGTCTTCCTTTCCTGCTTTCTCTTTTCTCCTTAGTCAGCCATCTATCCCAAAAATGTTATGGGCAAATAACCCTGACTGAACCAGACTATGGCAGCTGACACTCTGCAGAAATAATGCAGCTTGCCATTGCTTTAACTATCATGGCTCCATCCTATGTAATCCTGGGATTTGTAGTTTGTTGTGGCACCAGAGCTCTCTGACAGAAAGGGCTAAATATCTCACAAGACTATAAATCCCAAATTCCATAGCACTGAGCCATGGCAGTTAAAGTGGTGTGAAAATGCATTATTTCTGCAGTGTGACAGCAACCCATGTTAACTGACTGCCCTCTGTTGTAAAATAAAAAGAATTGGATCAGACTGAACCCATTTCTGTTCCCATCTGCTCGTTGATGAGGGAGGACATACTGCAACAACTCTCCCCCCCCCATTTTTTTTAAGATTAGTTTAGACAGGATGAGGCTATTGCTATCCAAGCATTTATTTCCGCAATAAATGTTCCTCCTGTTGAGGATTCTAAAATGGTTTTTTCTGCCTGCAATTTGGTTCTTTTAAACTCACTATCCTCAATGGGCACTTCTGCTGTGGCTGGAGTAAAGGCTCTAACAGGCCTTTCATTCCATTAATGATCTCTCACAATCCTTCCCCTCTTAACATCCTTCACACTGTAGAGCTCTGTTCCCATTTTCAACAGTCATGGCTTTATCCTATGGAATCCTGGGGCCACAGCTAGAGACCTCCTCTGGTGCCTCTAACCAAACTACAAACTACTTAGGGACTGGTCTAGATGAGGCAATATAATTTTTATTTTTTCGTTTTAGGTATTTATATCCTGCTGTTCAGCCACAAAGGCTCTCAGAGCGACTTACAAATTGTTAAGCAATAGCACCTACACATCTACACCACTTTTATAGTTCACTAGGCACTCTCCAAGTGGTTTCCAATGTGTGTTAGCTAATTGCCCCCACAAGCCAGATACTCTTTTTACCAGCCTATGAAAGGATGGAAGGCTGAGTGAACCTTGGAGCCCTTGGGGTGGTACTCACAACGTTGTGGCTGCAGTACCGGCATTTAACCACTACACCACCAGCGCTCCCTACCTATGTGGACTGCTGTGCATTAATGCAAAATTGCAACAGCATTCATTTCCATGGTTTTGGGGCAAGATCGTTGTTATATGAAGTTATCCGTGTTTGAAGTTCACATGGAGGCAAGCCTGCAAATCAAAATGATGGCCGTGAGTGAATTACTCGCGTTATTATTCTTCATAAGTTGCCACCACTTCACAATTTTTAAAACTTTAATCCTAAGGTGTGCACATGTGACCTTTCACTTAAAAATGCTGTTTGGTTGCTTTACCACTGCAAAAATGCACATGATCACTACTGTGAAACTATGAAAGTTCTGGCCACTTCATTGCCAGCAAACCACCCCTCCTCACATGCCCAACCAATCAGCTATTGTCTTTTGGAACGTGCTGCACAGCAAATTGGTTGTGCAAATGGGCAGTAATGCATGTGGGGAAAGCTGCAAATAGCATTTAAGAATAGCATTTATATTTCTATACTGCTTATCAGTGCAAAGCACTCCCTAAGCGGTTAAAATGATTTTTAGCTAATTGCCCCCAACAAACTGAGTACTCATTTTACTGAGGTTTACTGAGTTAACCTTGGAGTCCTGTAGGATTGAACCCACACAATGTTGTGGCTGTAGTACCAGCCACTGCGCCACTAGGGCAAAGGCTTTTCTCACACAGTAAGTTGAGTTTTTGCCCCCCCCCCTTTCCAAAAACGGTGAATCACTGCAGGATCTTGCTGGGGACAAAAGATATTCTCCTCAAATTCTATGACAAGTTTTTTCACCTTCTGGACAACCCCCATGATTCCAGAGGATGCAGCCATGGCAGCTAAGGTGGAATCACACTGTTATAACTGTGCAGTGTGAAAGAACCCCAGGTAAGTCTGTGGAGAACTGCAGCCTAAGAACCACAATCAACCAGTATTCCCGGAAGAACAGTACACAAGCAGAAATTTACGACTAAACATTGTTTTTATTAAAAAGAAAAGAAATAAATACTGCAGAAACAATAACCAAACATACAAAGAGACTGACATTTGTTAAAACATGATGGATGTTGTGTTGAAACAGTTAACTTATTTTTCTTTTTACAAATACTTAAATACAGAAAGCACTTGCCAGCTATTTTTTTTAATACTGCCTTAAGCATACCATTGCATCAATCAAAAGCATATTATGGTGGCAATATATCTGGAATTTTTGTGGAAATAAATACTTCAAAAATGAAGCACTGGAGAAGAAAATGCTTGCATTCAACAAGCCTTAGAGACACTTTCTCAGCAGAGTTCTGGTGTGTCCTCTGAAGCATAACAACATCTGCAAACTATTTTCAAGATTGGCTTAGTGGATGTAACAATAGTCATCAGTCAGTGAGAAGGAATTTGACAGAATGTAGGTCACACAAGTAATGTTTAATGATCACTGTCTGGATATGCTTGTATTAGACCTTCAGGATTAATGCAATATCCAGTTTCCACTTGGGACCCCTTAAAGTTCCATAGTTCCTTCAGGCTCCTCCCCACTCCCCCATCCCTTTTCCTCAGAGTGCTCATTACAAGTAAACAAAAAAAAAAAAAGTGTAGTAAGAGACGGTCATCCATATGCAGCCATTTTAAGAGATGCATCATAATGAAGATAATTGGGTAGGTTGGCTCATGTGCTAGCTTTAAACAACAACAAACAACAACAACACCCAGTATAGAAGTGTAGAAAATTTGTGTAGCAGAACAGCACTTATTCCCTTACACAGTGTTGAGGCTGTCCTCCTTCATACCAAAGGAGACAATTAGGAGGGCAGTAAGACTAACATTCCTTTCTAATTAAGGAGCTTTTTTAAATAACCAAAACTTAGCACCATTCATTTGTTAGGGTGATGAGATTCAACCCAAGATATCCATATAGCTTGCAATTTCCTTACGAAGATGCCATCAAAACAACTTGGCTTTCAGACCATTATTGAGTTTTTTCATGACAGTCACAATAGTGAAGAGGAAGATTCTGCATTTGAAAACTACTCTGAAATAGATAACATGCACATTTTTAAAATCCCCTCCTCATTCTCTTCTAGGGCTTTTACAATTTGACAATTCTGGAGGCTCTTTGAATCTTACTTGCTTAATTTGTTTCCATCTCATTAAGAAATTATATTTTTAAAAGCCTCTTAACACAGCATTTTCCTCTGGATGACCTCTCTTCCCTATTTTAAGGATAAATGTAAAGGAAAAGCAATCATACACTTTTTTTTTGGGGGGGGGGAGGAATCAAACTGCACCATAGGGGAAAGCTTCATAATGAGGAATATCGTGAATTTATTTGTAAAAGCAATATTTTAGCATGTAATCAAAAATCAAAAGTCAGTACTGTATTCAAAAATAGATCTAAAAATAAGCATCCTCCAGGACATCACTTCTTCAGGTGCTACCAATAATCCTTTCATTTCTTTAGCACATTCAAAAAGAGCTCCCTTCATATTTGGTATTTATCCAAGTAACATTGACATCCCTTCAGAATCCACTCCTTCCTCTACATAATGACTACCCCAGTACAGTTTCTTGCCCACTGAGGGTGAGTCATGGCCTTGAAGCATTGGCTGCCCATAACAACAGAGACAGACCATTTTCCCTGGGCACTTGTCAAGTCTTCACCTATCCCACACAAACACAAGGTCCTTGCCATCTCCGTTTCGGTGACAGAATCCTTCACATAACTGTACAGCTTTTAGCTTTGTCCTTTCGCAGGTCTGTGGTGACTGTTGAGAGTTCTGGCCGGCCCGGCATGTGGGAAATCCGTTGTTTGGCCCTCTGTGACTTGTTTCGCTTGACATTTTTATTTGTTTTGTTCACACAGGCCAGCGTAGCCACATGAAAAATGTCTCTTACACTGTTTTCTGACTGCAAGGCTGAGCATTCAATGTAAGTGGCTGCTCCAATCTGCTTGGCCATGTTTGCTCCCTGTGAAAGGGTGGAGAGGGAATGGGGGGGGGGGGGAGAAAGAGATGATTTATTTATTTGATGTGTACCCTGTTTTTCTCCTCCCCCCCACAAAAAAATGAGACAGTGCAGCTTATATTTAGAACAACCACCAACATAAGTCCATCCAGAGATAAAACAAGCTGCACAATGAGAAAATGTTAACTGAAAGGAATATGAAGACACAATTCTCCCTAGTTAGCAGCTGTAATCTAATAATAAAATAAAAACCTAGAACTAGCCTTATGGTCCCATGGCACAGCTAAAATGACTTTGTGCACTGAGTTTGGAGACTGGAATCTTTCAGGTAAAAAATACCATTTTATAGATGCCAACTTTAAGGGAAAAAAATGCTTTTGGAAATATTGTCAGCTTTGGAAATAGATGTCTAGCCCATTTCCGTATCTTATCTACTCCCCCTTTTAAAATTTCTGTCTTTTATTTTCTCTTTATAATCATGCGTTTTTACACATCCAATAAAAAAAAAAGGTAAACCCACTGAGAAAGCATAAACCATGGCTGGCGGTGGAGTGGGCAGGGGAGAAATGACATATTTATTATTCATGTGCTTCAGGCCTCAGAGAGCTACAGGATCAACTACCTTATGGCCAGGTTTATAGTAGGGTTCTATCCTTCACAGTTCATTAGTCCATGTCAATGGTCTGAAGTCCTCACATGTCCTAGAGTTGTCATCAAATCTCCCAGCATGGTATGCCCACTAGACTGTTCTACTAGCAAAGCTCATGAGAGCTCTTACACCTCTCAGTCACAGCCCAGGAAAGAGAGTCAGTCACAGCACTACCTAGTCCTGGAGCCATGGTCTTTGGCATACAGTAGTATGTTGAGCTGTGACTGGGTTGATAATTCAGAATAGCTAGGTTTGTGTGGTCGTGTGCCTTCAAAGTTGTTTCTGACTTATGGCAACCCTAAAGCGAACTTATTATGGGGTTTCTGGGGATAAGAATGTGTGACTTGTCTGAGGTCATCCAGAGGGTTTTTATGGCTGAGCAGGGATTCGAACCCTGATTTCCAGAGTCACAGTCCAACACTCAAACCACTACGCCACACTGGCTCTGCTAGGCAGATGTACTTTATTTGCTAAGGAAGACATGTTGCCTTTACTCTTGTGGTACAAACCAATGCTTGTGCAACAGCTAAAGTAGACTTTCAGGTCTGGGAGGTCTGTTATTTCTTCCTAACACAGGTCAAACAGTTCAATGTGTTTTGACTGTGACCTTCAGCTGTTGACTTTAAAAACTCAAGAGCTTCAAAGGACAACAAATCCAGCCAAACGAGGTTAGACAAATCCATCTTCTCAGTTTCTAAGTTAGCCTTTCCCAAGCAAGGGCTTTCTAGATGTTTTGGAATACAAACCTCATCAGCCCCAGGCAGCTGACCAGTAACTGGGACTGACATAGCTGACCAATAGTTGAGGATGATAGGAGTTGTAATCCAATGTATCTGAAGGAAATTGAGTTCACGGAGACTACTGGAAGCAATAGAATGGAGCTGTTCAAAAATCCAAGAGATGAGAGTAGCTAGAGTATTTGCAAGATCAAATGGCATATGCTCCCTTTCTAATGTAAGGCTACAGTGAAGCTAGAGGCAAACACACATTGGTGGTTGGTGACATCCATGTTTGGGGAGGGGTTGATTCTGTTCCAGACTTTAGCCCAAATTCTCAAGAAGTTACCCAAAGTGCTGAACCTCATCTGAAGTCAGGGTTCACCACTTGGATAGTTCAGGTTTAGACTAAAAACCAGATTGGTTTCACTAAGCCACTAGCAGCCACTGCAGCCAAGCAAACACAAACAGACACAAGCTTGACCTTGAAATCAATAGGACTTTCTTAACAAAAAACAAAAACAGGGCTAGAATGAAGCTGTATGACTAAAGAATAGTAGAGATATAGTGAGAGAAAAGTTATTTTAGATTTCTAAGGCTTTCCCTAAATCAATAGGATTAATCTTAAAGAAGCTCTGTTTGTCACTGGGCCAATTACAGCTGTTCAAAACAACCAAAGGCTTTAGAAGTACAGATAAAGGATGCCTACAGTGATTCTGTACAGAAGATTTATAAGCAGGAAAAAAAAAATAAACAGCTATTTGGCTTCCTGTTGCAAGACCTGCAATGTACTTGTTCTGATTAGTATTGCGGAAGTAGACAAGGATGTTGCCTATCTAAAACACAGAAGACTGCCAGAAACAGTTCTCTAGCCAGAAACATAAATTTTGCCACCAACATGAGACAGCTCACATATTTTATTGGTATCCAGTCTAACTGAAACTATCTGCACGGCATCCAGAAGCCTTTAGGTTGCTGAACATGAAGGTAAGCAGAGTCAGAATTTTGAGCTGCATCACTGAAAGAACTAAAGTTACTAAACTCTGAGAGAGAATCTTTGTGGCAAACTTAGTATTTGGAAGAGGAGGAAGAGACCCTTCAGTCAACATTAACACAGCCCATCTCCCAACAGGCTGAAGCAGCAAACAGATGGCTTTGGATTATGCTAGTCAATTAATCTCCAGCAAGAGAACTTAACCTCAGAAACACCACACTGAAAACCCCTAAGAAGAAAAATGGTGGGGTATACCCACTTTATATGTTATTATAGAAAGCTTTGATTTGGAATCCACAGAAATGCAGCCCACAAAACAACATACCCTAAAGCCTTGGAAAAAAGCCAAACCATTATTACCATACTTGGAAGCCATTACCAAAAACAACACAGCTCTATTGGCTTTCTAGTCCCTATAGTTCCCCCTACAATGTTTCTGTATGAACTGGGGGATAAGCAGCTATTACATGACTGTAGCTGTTACACAGGACCCCAGGCAGCCATTACCAACTTGGAAACAATGCAGTGGTTTGTGGTTCAGTTTTTCAATGAAGTTTTTTGTGGGGGAGGAGTTGTGGGCGAGGCAAGAGAAGGAACAGAGTTTCTTCTCTTATCACAGTGCTAAATTTAAGAAGTGCAGGTTTGAGATGTGGTACAAAGGAGAAATTTACCTGGTCTCAGAATATGTGTCAATCAGCACTAAGCTCTGTTAAGATTTTTAAAATCCAGTTTGACTTAAAAAAAACCAACACATTCGCTAAGAGTTAAACAGAGAAGCCTCTCTGCTGTTAATTGTCCCAACAACCTTCTATGAAATTCCATCTTCCATTTTTTCCCCTCTCCAATACAGAATTTCTGTTATTGGAAAGAAAATGATGGCTATGCATTGCATTGTTGCTACTGGATGTGAGACTAAACCCCTGATAGATTCCTTCTTCCAGAATTCTTTGCATCAAGAGGTTGTGTCCATTAGGCCTATATTCCGGGGTGGACAACCTCCAGATATTTTAGACTGAAATTCCCGTAAGTCTACTCAAGGTGACAAGTGATTAAAGTAGGTGCCCAAAGAAGTGTGAATGACAATTTACCGAGTGAGGTTTATGGGAGGTGTAGCCCAAACATTTGGCCTCAACATTAGGAGGAACTTTTTGATTGTCAGAGCTGTTCGGCAGTGGAACACACTCCCTTGGAGCGTGGTGGGGTCTCCTTCCTTGGAGGTCTTTAAACAGGCTGGATTGCCATCTGTTGGGGATGCTTTGATCAAGATTTCCTGCGTGGCAGGGGGTTGGACTGGATGGCCCTCATGGTCTCTTCCAACTCTACAATTCTATGAGGTTTATGGGAGCTGTAGTCCAAACATTTGGCCTCAACATTAGGAGGAACTTTTTGACAGTAAGAGCTATTCGGCAGTGGAACACACTCCCTCGGAGCATGGTGGGGTCTCCTTCCTTGGAGGTCTTTAAACAGAGGCTGAATTGCCATCTGTTGGGGATGCTTTGATCAAGATTTCCTGTGTGGCAGGGGGTTGGACTGGATGGCCCTCGTGGTCTCTTCCAACTCTACAATTCTATGATTCTATGAGGTTTATGGGAGCTGTAGTCCAAACATTTGGCCTTAGGTGGCTACCTTATTACCTCTTGGAGTTAGACCCAGGGAACTCAGTGAGAATTGCTGAGTAGACACTCGGGACTACACCTCTAAATCTAAGTTACTTAAAAGTAAGGCAGGTTTAATTCTACATTTTTGCACAAGGTGGGTAGGTAATCAATGACTCAGCTGAATTTCAAAATCTTTTGCATACTTGCAATTCAAGTATGACAAGTTTCTTGGGTGCCAGTTATTAGCAACCAAATGGCAAGGCTTTGTCTGGGCTCAGTCTGGAAAGGGAGATAAAAGAGCAATGTTTCCTGCATAAGTGACTTCAGTCCAATGGTTCCAATGGACACGAATACACAGAAAACTGAAGTGTTCAACATGAAATGTCTAGTCCTTATGATCCAAAAAGAAAAAAACTACCACTATAGAACTAGAAACTATTTAAAAAATGTATCTATGTACTGAAGGCACAGACCATTGATGCTAAAAAGAAATGGTAGAACTTGCATATAGTAGCCAAGTGTACTTGGAATTACATTCACTGTTTTCAACAGAATTTTCTTCCCAGTTAACTGTGCATGTGAGTGTCTTAGTTTGAAGTGGGAAATTTGACTGTTACCCTTAGACTGGGATTTATGTTTGTGGATTTCTCTCTGTCTCATGTGCAGTCTTCACATTACAGTCCCATGGGAAAAGAAGAGTTAAGTTTCATGTAAATCCCTAATTCACTTCTTAGAGAATTTAGAGAATATTCTCTCTCTCTCTCCCTACCCCTCACACACAGTGTATTTTAAAAAACACGGAACAGAAGTTTTCTGCTTTATGGTATATCAACAATATAAAAGGAGCTTGGTCTCTCCTTTCCCTCACAGAGACATGATGAGGAGAACACACTGAGATCAGATGAACCTATGCCTAGATCATTCATCCACTCTAAACAACTTATTAAGAGTAAACCTGGCAGATATGGATAAACCAATGGAGGGTGGGTAACCATGTACCCTTCCAGGGCTGCAACTACCATCATCACTGCCTATGCTGGCTAGGGCTGATGGAAGATGCAGTTAAACATAATCTGGAAGACAAGTTGCCTACCCCCATACAGAATATGAACTAAAGGATATGCTATGTTATTGTGCATCAGATGCACTGTTACTTATTGAGAACTCTAGTCTGGGAAGGTGGACTAGTAATGGATTTCACAGGATGGAGAATCACTGGTGTTACCTTCTGCGACCATGCAGATACCATTTGTGGGAGTTATTTCTGCCTGTTCACATCCTTCATTTGCAAAATCCTGCCACCATATAGATTTCCTCCCACATTTGAGCTTCATGCATTTCCATATAATATTATTAACATTCCTCAACCAAGATGTCATTGCATTAGCATCCACCTTTTCTGCCAGTTAATCACTCAATATGGGAGCTGTGGTGTTGTGTCTTTGGAACGTAGGAAGCTGCCTTATTTGGTTAATATTGCTTATACTGATTTTTAGCAGTGCTTCAGGGTTTCAGATTTTCCCACACTTTCTGGAAACACCATACATTGAACCTAGGATCATCCACAGGCAGCATATGCATTATATAGAGTTACAATCCCACAGTCCTACATGTCAGAAGCATGAATGTGTCATAAAAGCCCTAGACCCTGCTGGATGACCACCAGCAGTGATAAAGAGGCCATAATCATTGTTATATACCTGATGCTTGTTGCTATACTTTATCCACCAAACTAAAGGAGTATAATGAGAGATGTGCATCAATTCATTAAAAAGAAAAACATTACATTGCACTTACCTGATCATATGATACTGGTGTTTGCCTGTGATTGGACAGCTCAACTAGCGTACTAACATCTGTGCGCAGGTCAGACTTGCAGCCCACAAGAAGCATTTTGGTGTTCGGACAAAACTCCTGGATTTCACCTTTCCACTGTAAAAATATTATTTTGTTAGTAACAGAAACATTAAGATTAATGTCTTCATGCACTGAAATGCTTTAAAGATCTGTAGTGTATAATTATTAATGTTATCATTTGAACAGACATACATTACAGTTGGATCCCTGTATCTGCAGAATCAATATCTGCCATTTCAGTTATCTGCAGTTGGAAAAATAGGGACACATACCGTAGAGTCATGCTGGAAAATGCCTAAAGAAGTGTCCTCTCTGGGCATGTTCTAGGTCCTCCAATGCAGCTCCACGGTTAAGTTTTTACTGGAAGTCCTTCATTTTAACAGGGTTTGCTATTATGTGTGGTTTCCAGTATCCACAATAAGTCGAGGAACTGAACCCCCACAGATACGAGGGTCCAACTGTACAATGAAACAGTGGAATTTAGCGGGACTTATTTTTGAGTAAACCTGCCTAAGGCTGTGCTATTTGGGGATTAAAAGCCTTCTTTACCTTCAGTCAAGAGTTTGGATGCTTAAGAACAAAACAACTAAATTATGTTAGGAGTTCTCTTTTCTAGATTAGGTATATCTGTGGGACAGATAAGATTTGCATCAGTCCCTAGATGAGATCATAAGCACTCCCAGTTGAAGATTTTCTGGGCATGGTGGTGGAAACAGTCATCAACTTCTAGGCATTTCTGTGCCCAACTTCTAGGGCACAGAAATGCTACTTCCCTGGCTATTGATTGAGAGACTCTGAGCACTGAAGTTTAAAAAGTAATTTTCAGTAACTTTCTCCACATTCTGCCATACACACATGCAACTCCAAATTCCACAAGAATTTCAACACAAAGAAAAGTGGAAGTCATAAAGATCCCATGTGAAGAATTCAGATGTGGAAGAACATGCAGCCTTTTATTATTTATATTTTTTTAAAAAATTATATCCCATCATTCTTTTCCCATATGAAATACTTCAAAACAGACCAGAAACTATCTTTATTAGAAAGAATGCTGTTTGCTTGTCAGAAGATGTCTTACATTTCTATACAGCAGCTACTTTGACTCAAAGCATGAAGACTTTTCCATCCCCAAGAGGCTTGCAGGGAGAGACAGTGAAGACATGAAACATGAGGCTTAACATTCCCTACAGATAGGCCAGCTGCCATGCATAGGTCACCCCCTTCCTATGACTCATTGCCTCAACTGACAGAAAAGATATAATTAAGGGAGTTTCTTAAAGCAAGTTTAAACAATTCCCCAAATTACAAGCAGAAGTATATAATTAGATAAAAAATAAGGTCTTAACTGATGTCACACATGTGATATACTCTGCATGGTGAACAACTTAACTTGCATTGTAATGTAAAGCTTAAACCCTGAATACATACTATCTGCCTATTCCCTCCAAGTTCGGAGCACTCATGTGCAAAAACATCCAATCTGTTAAAGTATTATATCAGCAACAATTCTAGAATTGGCTATGTTACAGAATATACATTAATAGGGTATAAAGCTGAATGCAATCCACCACAATTAATGCTGACCCATAATAACTGACTCATTAAAAGCAATGGAATTAAAGAAATGCAAGCCTGTGCAGATGCTGTTTCAATGCATGGATGAGATATAAACCTACAATTCCACCCTCTAGTTTAAGCTCTGTGTAGAGCAGGGTTGATATCCGGCAGCTTTCCAGACACTTGGACTTCAGCTCCCAGGAGCCCCAACCAGCATGGACGAGAGTGAGGGAAAACAGGAGCTGTAGTTCAATATAAGTGCCAAAGGTCCCCCACCCCAGTGGTGAACCTAGGCACACATGACTCCTATGTGTACAGGACTCTGTGCAATCCATCGCTTTCCATGGTTCCTGATTGCATGGGGGAGAAACACCTCCACAAGACCATGTGTTTAAGTCCCACTGAATTTACAACTCATTTTTGCTTGATTACACACACTGAATACATCGTCTTCAACTGATGCACTGTAACTCACAACATGCTGAGTACTAAGTCTGCCATGAATATCTTTTGGAAAATTATGAGAAAGACAAATGGAACAGAGGTACAATGATGGGTATAGGCAACAGAACAACAATCCATATTTTAGTGTATGCTCATATACTTCCAAATGAGAGTATTACTATTCATCTACACTGTCTGATTAATGGGATTTTACAGGAGTTCCAGATGACCATGCTGCCTCATAGTCCTATTGGTTAGCCCAGGCTAAAACAGATCCACTGAATCAACTGGTCAATGATAAGTCAACACACACATAAATCCCATCGTTTCAATGGGTCCTTACACTGGAACTACCAACAGGAGTCAGGCCAGTCTTCAGTTTGCCCTCCTTTGTTTTTCCATAGTACCTCTTATCTTTTTTTCCCTTTTTTGTTACCAGAGAAAATCCATCTGGGGAAAAATAAAGATGGAATAGCTGCACAATACCTTTTAACTAGGGTATAGGCAACAGACCAAAAATCCAAATTTCAGTGTGTGCTCACTTGGGGACAGGGGATTCTGGGTTGTGGTTAGAAGGGTATTTTGGAACATGGATGGGATGAAGGCCACTGATTGTTCCCAACTTAAATCAAGAACAGCACTATTACACCTTTATTGTGTTCTAAAGCACAAAGTCAGCAATCAGATTGTTGAGATGAACTCTCCCTGCTCTTCCTAGGACTTTTTCGGACAACGATTTGTAACGCAAGAAGGCGTGTTCCTCTTGCGAGGCTGCTGCGTGGCGGGGGCGGAGTTTCAGATGACACCATCCCCCTGCCGATTCTGTTCCGGAAGAGCTAGGAGGCTGCAACGCCATATTTGGCCATTTCCTAATCACGGTCAACTTCCGTGATTAGGAAATGGCCAAATATGGTGCTGCAGCGTCCCAGCTCTTCCGGAACAGAATCAGCAGGGGGACGGCATCAACTGAAATGGCCCCCCTGCCGCACAGCAGCCTTGCAAGAGGGACGAGCCTTCTTGCGTTACAAATCGCCGTCCGAAAAAGTCCCTAGTCTACACCCTCTGTAGGTCAGACTATGTTTTCAACACAAAAAAAACCTGATTCCAAATTTGTGTTGTAGCAATTATGAGAACTTGAGTATGGGTCATTTTAGTAGCACTAAACTGGCTGGCAGGTAGTGAAGGTGGAAAGGGGAGTAGTAGCAATCGGCTTATTTAGTAATTCTTTGGAGGAGAGAAATATTAACCCCTTTCCAAGAACTTGCCAAGGCAAAGAGACAGTAAAGAGGGCTGTAGCAATCCCAAAGGCTTAGTCACACACAGACACAACAGAGTTTACGTATGGCAGGACTGGGATATCTTCAGCCCTCCTGATATTTTGGGCTATAACTCCCATAGTCCCTCACCACTGGCCATGCTGACTCAGGCTAAAGGTTATTTACTCTTGAGTGTAGGCCAAACTGTCCTGAGGGCAAAGGTTCCCCACTCCTCATTTATGGCCTCTATAAACCACAGGAAAAAGTGAAGTGTTCAGCACTACAGTAGGACCCCCATATCCTCTGGGGATTGGTTCTGAGGGGGCCGGTTGATACCTAAAACCATGGATAATAGCGAACACCATTGAAAATAATGGGACTTCCAGTTTAAAATACCATAGAGTTGCCTTGCAGGACCTAGAAAGTGGCTAGGGTGGATGCCTTTTCTAAGCAGACTCTATGGTAGGTATGCTGTTTTGTATCCTGTGGATAACTGAATCAGTGGATAATGAATCAGTGGATATGGGGGTCCTACTGTATTCAGGGCTGCCAGGAATTCCAGGAAAAATGGTTCTGGAAACCTTTGGGGCTTGATGCCCCACCTAGATGCCACAGCTTTTCTTAGACACCCCCTTAGTGAGAAGCGGTGGGGAGGATCCCATTCTCATCCAGAAGGCCACAAGGAGATCTCCGTTTATAATTAAGCCCATCAGAAAGAAACTGATCTTTCCATTTTCAGCCCATATCAGTTTCGACTATGGCATTAACTCCCATCTTATTTCTTACACTATCTACTGCTTTAAAAAAAAAAAAAAAAAAGATCAGCCTAAAACAGAACTTAGAAAAAGCTACTTTTTTGATTACAATTACCAGAACCCCCAAACAAACATAGCACTGCCCAAGGGATTTGGAGGGCTGTTGTCCAAACAGTAATTCTTCCAAGCTCTGAATGTATATACACAAATATATTTTATCACTGAATAAGCATTACTAAAAATATTTTTACCTAACTGTTAAATATATACAGATGGAAGCAGTGACATTTCATAACTCTGAATACATATCTACACTTATTCCCAAATGCTTACCTTTTTCAATACACTGTCAAGTGTTTCTGGACGGCTAATGTCAAAACAAATTAAGACGGCATCAGAATCTGGGTAAGAAAGTGGGCGGACATTATCGTAGTAAGGAGACCCTGTTAAATTAAATGAAACCTGTTAGGATTGCATGAGTGAAAAAGAAACATTATGTACATGCTGTTAAATGATGTGCCTCAGGACATTACACTACAGGGTATATTTATCAATGCTAGGTCTTCATGTCCTACCAGTTCAAAGTCCCATCCCTACCCAAACCAGAAGAGGCCCATATCCATTGTTAGTTAAAATTAATATACACAACACAAATGGAACTATCTCTGCAATAGCTGCTACACTCTGTGAGCTTCCATTTTACTTTGGTTGTTATAGTGGGATCACCCTATGGGTCAACCCATAGCCCTGCCAATTGTCTCCATCCTGCTGCAAACATTCCTGTGGGCAACCATGTAGCAATAGTTGATCCACATGGTGAGCTATTACCCAAGCATGACTTTCACAGGCACATAGTTTTCAGCTCCTGTTCAAAGAGCAAAAGAATTTGAAAGTCTTCTGATCAATCCAGATTATTAACGCTTGGGGCAGCTACACATTTAAACTGCTTCTGAGGTCTTTAAATATTTAAAAATTAAACTTGGCTTAAGCCCAAAACAAACTTGGTTTTTTGGTTTTTTTAAAAAACTTATTTCATTTACAACAAGGATTCGGGAGTATGTGGCCTTCCAGAGTTTCCCATTAGTCCTATTTAGCATAGCCAACAGTGAAGGATGATGTGAAGCTGCAATCTAAATAAAATCTAGAGGGCCAGGTTTTTCCTCCTCCTCTCATTTAGAATGACTATGACATTAGCTCAGGGATGATAGAATAGCTCTACAATTTTTGTTCCAGTAACTAATGAATAGAGTTAAGTTCTATTCCTCACTTAGCACCTTCTAGAATTTGCTTGAGCTTCTGATATGCATGTTTTGTTAGGCTCACTCCAAGTTAGGACAGATATTCTTCTTACAAAATGCTACTATCTACAACTTTTCACACTAACCAAGACCAGGCATCCAGCTTTTAGAAGTAGGAAGAGATATAGGCAAGGAAAGCTTAAGGAGCTTAATCTGAATCCATAAAACTGGTTAATTTTGTAAAGTGTACTAACAAATGCAGCAACGCACAAGTGTAGTTATCTGCATGCTGCAGGCCTGGATGGGGAAAATGCATGAACCCATATTTTGCTTCTTCAGCTCCTAGAAGTCCCTCAAAGCCACTGGACCCCTGTATTTAAGTGCCTGATTTTCACCTGGAAATTTTCCAAACCATCAAAAACAAAGAAAGCACAATGGTTGGGTAGGGATTTGCTCTCCACTCAAAATGGACAAAATCTCACCGAAATATAGGCAAAAGGATGTCACGTCACTTCAGGGTTGGCTGAAACATGACTGTATTCTCCACTGGGAAGGAGGGAATTGATCGATCCTGTTGTAGGCTATCAAGATCTTTTCCCCAACACCACCCAGCTTCTTATTGCTGCTTATGCAAAGCCATGAGACTGTAGGTTGGTCAGTCTGGTGGGAATAGCTACCTACCCCGCCTCTGAAATGTTTTTAAAATCCCATAAATACATTGCAAGGTTGCACAATTTGTGATTCAACATGGCAAATTCAGCCAACTATGTAGAAGGGTCCATCAAAAAACACTGGCATTCTAGAACTGGAACAACTTGGCAGGTCACAATACCAGAGCGGTCCTCAATCACACCAATGGACCACCTAGTCTAGCACTCCATTTTCCACAGTAGCCAACCAGATGCCCCCATGCTGCTTGGGAGATTCCTGGAACTGTAGCTCCCCCCCCCCAAGTAACTTTCCCAAGTACTGTATATATTTGTATGCAATTGTGAATATACAGTATCAGTAGCATATTTATATAATATATCAACAATATAAATCTTTTCAAGTACATACAAATTAATGAACCATTAGGCACTATAGAAATTCCTTTTAAGGAATTTCTCTTGTGCTGTGAAGTTTTGGCCTTGCCTCTAGCCTTTCTGGCTAGTTCAACCGAAACTAAAAAGCTTGTTGAAACAGGCCAGCTGCTATAGAACTCAATGACTTAAATATTTTCAAATGGTTCAGGTTATTTACCAAGAATCTGAATCTTAAAGGCACATTTATTACTCAATACTGAGAAGTGGAATCTGCAACAAGATTCTGCAGTGTGGAGTGCTTGCTTTCAGGGTCTCAGTCAGCCAAGGCCTCTTCCAGGATACTCCATTCCATTTTTCACACTCCTGTTTCCCATTCTTTTTCAGACCTTGGTGATCACCAAGCATACCCAGTGTTTACTGGGCTGATTTTAAGGAGTGAGATTTCCTTTCATTTTCTTTCCCCTAAAGTTGTTGCGCCTCTGCAAACCTTGATGTCCCCCTGAACCATCCCATGGCATGTGGGATGGGACTTGTTTTCCTTAGAAAAAGGATCCACCCATAGAGAATAAGTTCAACATTGGCATTTAGAATTGTTGGCAACACACCAGCCAGTAGAATGTACAGTAAAAAAAAAAAAGTATTAGATCAACTATTTATTTTTTTATTTTTTTATTTATTTAGTTATTTATACCCTGCTCTTCAGCCACAAGGCTATCAGAGCGACTTACAAATTGTTTTAAGCAATAGCTATTTACACATCTACACTGCATTAAAAAGTTTCCAATGTGTGTTAGCTAATCACTCAGTTTAGGTTGCCATTTGAAACAGCAAGGATTAATGAAAGCAAGATTCCTAAGGCTTTCACAGAAAAGTAGGATTGAATTACATTAGAAAACACTCTTTTGCAGAATTACAACCCCCTCCAACCTCTTGCAAAATAGCTCCTGTTGTTTCAGGACAACAGTAAGGTAAACAACAAAAGGAACTCATTTGAAAGTGGTCCAGCTGGCCTGCTAAGGATCACCAGGAAAGAATTTGAGGAATGTCACTTTTGAAGAAAACAGGAACATATGGACTGAAGCCTTGGCTAGGAGAAGCTAGGCTGCTATTTTCCTCCAAGTTCTCCACTGCCTCTAATCATGTGCCTACTATGTATTGCCTCAGGAAAATAGCTACTGTACATAAGCTAACATTATGTTCATCTCTCAGCACAAGACTAAAACGTGCAACAGGCTATTTTAAACCTCTTCAGGAAGGGAACATTTCCTTCTTCCTAGCACAGTATCTGACTTGTTAGTTCTGGCTCAGCAGGCATGGGTCACAGGAGGAAGTGATAGTATAAGCCTCTGTTCTAAAAGATGTTGCTGGCCTTTGGATTGGGGACTGGAGTGTACATTGTGAAGGAGGATTTTGAGAACCTGTATCAAGACAGGCATGTTCTTGCAATATTTTGTATGCTGTGTGTATGCATCTGTAACCTTAAGACTAAACTCCTTCTGAAAATAACAGGCTTGGGTCAATGACCGTTTATTTGGCTTCTGGTGGAAACTGCATCACTGCCAAGTAGCTACTGTAAAAGAATCTTGCAAGCAAAGGTACAGAAGCCTAGTGCCCATACTTGCTTATGTTAGCCATTTGTGTAGATTCATATTCTGCAGACAAGTCAGTTGAGTAGTTACTGACCAGAACAGTGGACAGTATCAATAAGTACATCAAACTGCCTTATAACCTATGAGAACCAATTGTCTATCTAGCCCAAGGATAGACCACTGCCAGGGACTGGAGGCTGTAGTGTACCCCTTTGGGCCCCTGGAGAGCTGTACCATTTCCCCATCACCAAAAATATTTGGAGGTCACTTTCTTTTGTTTTGGACCCACAATTACATTTTTAAAAAAACCAAAAAATCTCATACACACCTTCCCAAACCTCTGGGGAACATTACTGTCCATTTTACTATGTTTCAGGGCTTTAAAAAACCCTCTCTCCTTATATGGCACAAGCCCAGACAGATAGGCCTTATTTCCAGACTAGCACTCTAGGAACTGGTCTCAAAGAACCATTACCTCCACAGTTTTCTCTAGTTTATCCGAACTGTCCTCTCACTCTGATACAGAAGGCAACTGATCCATTGTCACCCTGTGAGTTTGATGGCTCAGTGGAGACTTGAACCCAGATATCCAAAAGTTTGGTCCAACCAGTACATCACACAGGAAAGGCTGGTGGTCCAGGCAGCTGTTGATTGCAATTTTGAGCTTGCTCAGAAAAGCCAGCCAAAAATGGTCAATCTCTGCTTGGTCTGATGTATTTCATGTTGCTATGGCTTACCTAAAGTCAAACAGATCTTCACAGAGAACAGGTGATTTGTTCTATCCATTGTTCTTTCTGTTTGCACTATACTGGTCACTGCTGCGGCATCACTGATCATCCATCAGCACATGTCTACAGCCAATGAAAACTGGACTCACACAACACATGGAGAGCTACGGGTTCTCCACGTCTGCTGTACTTCTTAGGGGGACAATGCAGTTCCCTACAGACTGACTTGTACTAACTACCAGAGCATGGCAGGTGTTTCTCCTCTTGCAGTTTCCACCCACAGCTATCATTGTAGCTTTAGGCATGGGTGCCACTTTCCCTTCCCATCAGGAGATTCCTGAGGACAGGTATAGGCAGGATAAGCTCTTTACTTTTAAGGATCATTAAAATTTGGACAGAGACATTGGTTGCTCAAGAGAAGAACCTCACCCTGAAAAAACAATTCCTTCAACACATACCTAAGTGCTCAGTCACCACTCATCAGGAGTTCTAACTCACCATATATGTACATGCATACATGTATGGTTTGTACATATATCTAATTCAGCCCTGTGATTACATTTGCCAAGCCAAAGAATGTAGGGGGGAAATCCTGCTATTACAGTGCTGCATGCTGAGACAAGCAGATGCAGTTTTCACATAAACAAGACAAGCTGGTATTCTTCTCTGGGAAAGAATGTGAGGCCATGAATGAACAGCTTTAATGCATCCTTTAAAAGGACATAGAAATTGCATGCTTTACCAGCAATACGGTTTTCTGGTTTCTTTCAGACAGCAATAGTGGCATCCTTTATCACTGCCCAAAGAAAGAGCATCTAGGAACAAAAAGCTGCCGGGATAGAATTCAATAGGGCATTTCATCATTCCAGTCTCCTTACCAGATGAAAATCCTCAGAGCCTGAGGAATCTCAGGAATGCGCATCAAGTCTAAACAGATCCTTTTCAATGCAGCTCAATAGCACTCTGTTCCATCTATTTCCACAAGATGGTTTAAGAAAATTTGGAACCAGGCCCAAAGGAGAGAGAATGCACAGACTGAATGCACAGATTGATACAATCACTGTTACCCCAACAAAGCTTCAGATCCAGATTTTGTCTCTTTTCCTCTCTCACACACACAAACAAGCTTCAAAGAAATTATGAATACACATTCAGCAGTGATACAGTTTGACTGCAGAGTATGAGTCTAGGTACCTACATTCAATGGTATGCCTGCTCCATTTGCAGTATATATTTATATCAACCTGATTCAATATGGCTGTTTAAACCAACTCAGTTCTCATAGTATACATGTGGCCCACTAGATGTTCTTGAACTGCCACTCTCATTATCCCTCACCACTGGGTGCTCAGTTCAACAACTTTCAGAGGGCTACATGTTCTTCATCTCCAACGCAACTTAACATCTGATAAACACCATATGAGATAAGCATAATTATGGGGTGGATCCTAGACATCATGCTTTCAGCAGAACCTAGACCAGAATAAGTTGTACTGATTTCAATGGGTCTACTCTAAGCAGATCCAGACTGTTAAGATTTGCAGAAAGTGGTGGGGCAGATATAGATGGATTTTCACTGGGAGTCACTGATTGTGTTGCCTCCATGTCCAATCAGACCACCTTCCTCTTTTCTTTTTTGTTATTGGTTGTAGCAGGGCTTTCTTCTAACTCCAATCCATAGAGGTTGTTTTTCTCCTGCACCTTTCAGGATAGTTTTTTTCCCCCTCCAGCAGCAATGGGTGGAGTTTGCTGCTTGGGCCATCCCCTTTTGGTAATCTTTCTCCATGTCTCCCTGCTTCCCCCAATCCTTCCTTCCTGTTTCATATGCCATGATCATAGTGCTTTTGTGCTAAAACACTAGACACTGGAATAAAAAAACAAAAACAGTAAAGCGTTCACTAGAATTAAGCGATTAAATTACAGAAGACATGAAAAGGGTGGAGAAATTAGGTAAGTATTGCCAAAAGGGAATAACTGGGCAATGACAAAAGGAAAATGTAAGTAATAAGACCACTTTTTTTTACCACCATCCAGGGTAAAAAGGTATCTGCAGGAATGTAACCAAGTCCAACCTTGGACAGGGCTGCCACGGAAGCTGGTGAACAGGGAACACCCATGCTAGTAACTTGTCATCAGTAACATCACTGGTGAGACTGCCCATAAACTTTGTGCAACGTACTATGACAATACATGCACACAAGGCAATTTTTTCTGACCTGTTCTAGAATAAAGAAGCCCTCAAAATGGGTGGGAAAGACACAGTTAATACCAGGAAATGCATCAAGAAAAATGTTGCTTGGGTCTCAGAAATAATTGCCATATCCAAAGCTATAAGAAACTTGTTGTTCCAATATAAGTGTCCATGTGGATCTGCCCTAAGTCTCAAGTGAACACTAGATACCTCTCACTGGAGCTGCCAAAACAAATCCAAGGACTCTATGGAGTCTTTTGTCAAATTGGAGTTTCTGATCCACTCTGCTTACTGATTAGCTGGCAATCTCAGGTGGTGACTCAGCAACATTTTATATTTAGGTACATGTGCCAACTAATACAGTTCTACTACCAACAGACTCATGTATTTTCTGTTGACACAGGGAGTTACTTGCACAGGGAAGCCTGTGAACTCCATTTTATGAGGTGCCCTAAGAATCTTCTCAACATTTGTAAACTACAGTTCCCTGAATTGTTGAGGGGGGAGGAGAGAACTATGGATCTTAAACAGCTATGTAGGCAAAATACCAGGAAGTGAGAAACATGTCTCCCCCCCCAGATGTTGTTGGGAGTCAATTCCCCTCCCACACACTTCTGTAGGCTGGGGCTGATGGGATTTGCAGCCCAACAACATCAGGAAGTTCACTTTCCCCAACCCTATACCAGACATCTGTAGCATTGTTATGTTATCTACAAATACAGTTTCCTGAGAATGTTAACACCATACTCGTGTTACTTCTAGCAAATTTAAACTTTTAGGAAATGGGTCTGGTCAGCAGTGTTCTGTGACATGGGTGATAACAAGTGTAACACGATTGGCCAGCAGACTTCCCTCCGTGCTTCTCTACCACAGTCCAAGCAGGAAGTGCCTCCTCATTCCCTTCCTGCCCAAACACCTCTCCCCTGACAAGCAACAGCAGTGCATTATCAATCAGTGCCACAGAAAATGCCATCATTTCCATTTCTTATAGAGCAGTGTAAAAAAAAGTACTGTATTGACAGAAAGTAATAACCTGTGGTCATTCATAGGTTCAGATACTTGACGGCGACCTCAGGGCTAAAGGCTGCCACCATTATTCCCATTACCAATTCCCTAAGCTGGCCGGTTATCAGTTTACATGTTCATCTCCAAGGCTCTGCTGGGTAAAGTGCTCCTTAAAATCCAATTAAGCTTTGGTGGCTTGCTTTTAAATCAATGATCTGGGCAGGCATAAAGTCAATTGCATTGATCAGTGTAAAGGAAGCAGGCAACTTTTCCATTTTCAGGATATAGGAAGAGTTACAAGATTTCATTTCAGTCCTTTCAGTATGATGGACTGTTATTCAGACATTTGAAAGCCATGTTCTCCAAATAAATAAATAGGATGCATGTTGAGGAAGTGAAGCTTCTCATATCCAGTACTTAACCAACAGCGTTTTTTTTAAAGAATGGCAATCCTCATGTTTTGCAGCTGAAGAAAACTGGATTCAGGGAACTAAGTAGTCAATTGTTGAGGGCAAGAAGAGGAAGAACGTAATATACACCCATGAAATCTAACTTCTAATTCCTTCAATAATAAGAATCCATTTTATATGATGCTCCAAAATTTTGGGAGATCCAAAAAATGTTTCAGGGAGTAACACAGCTTGTCTGATCTATAATCCATTCCACACAGAATGAAAGCCAGAGTGAGCAGTACTATCATAGCCAAGTCAATTTGCTTGTAAGTTATGAAATTCTTCAGGTTTTAATTACATGCCATCTCCAAGCCATCCCACCTTGAGTAATCTTGGTGAGAATATTTGCCCCAAGTCTTCATTTTAGCCTTCCTCAATTTTCTAGTGTTTACAAAGCATAAAGAATATCATTAAGCTCACAGATGGTATCTTTTGCTACACAGGTTTACTGGGCAACTGTGAAATTGGAATGCTTTTATAAAAAGTCCATTTTAATGAGAGAATATAAAACATGTGCTTCAGCTCTGATAGGATATTCAGCAGAAGCTGGAAACAGGTCAATGATCTTTATGGCTTCCATTAGATAGAACTTCAAGGTGCTTTGAGTTCCAAATGAAAAATTACTCTGAAATGATCTTGCTAAAAATGAGCTCATTTACTGTGATAGCACACCACATAAATGTGACTATAGAATAATATATCATTTATTGAAAATTATTCTTCAGCTATTATGATGGGAGAGAAGGAGCAATGAGATACATGACCTACCCATTTGTGTTAACACCCAACTCTTTCTGTTACTAAAATACTAGTCATATCACCAAAATACCCTTTTAAGTAGAGATGCATCTACCCATGTGGTATAGATGAAAACATTATGTATACCCAAGCTATATTACCTTGCTTTAATCCATGGCACAAAAGAATGGGTGTTGGGTATTTGGGGGCATATCTGAAGAGGAGCAGGAGAGATTTAATCTAGGCCTAACCATAGCCTTGAAACAGGACAACATACATGCTTTGCTTTTGTCATCTGAAATGATGTCCTCCTGTATCCTGGTGAATGTATCAGAAAGAGGTCATACATCACACCATTCAACATAGTGTAGACTGCTGCAGTGCTTCAGTGAGTAGGCCAGTGTATTTTACTGGGCCAGCCACAGAATGATGTGTGAGCTTCCACAGGAAAGACTCCAAACCTCAGAGTCTACGAATGACCCTTTAACAGTTCTGTGTCCAAACCTGACAGTCAAGTCAGGTTTGGACACAGAAGCAAAGATTCCAACCTGTACTCTTTCATCTGTGGACCTTTGCTACAGCCTTCAGTTACAACAAGAGCAGAATCATACCCCATAAATGGGTATAAATGTCAAAGTCAAACAGCCATTAACTTCATTTAACTGAAAACACGGCTTATTTGGAAATTTTCATGGCAGACAAGCGATAATTTAAAGGAGACACAGTCATTTAATGGGAACACTGGAGACTAATAAAGTCATATCGTAATGTCTTGGGAGTACCACTATCAAATTCAGCTAGCATGTTAGAAAAGGAAAAGTAATCTCCCAAGTGGTATCATTAAATGTGGGCTATTATTTCCTTGTGTGGCTTTCCAATATGGAGCACAGTAAATGTGATCCAGAAATATAGTGATAATAATGTGATCCAGTTCCATGTGTTTCTATCATTGTTGTTGCATATTCTAAACACTGTAATAGTGCTATCAAAATAAATTAAATTGCCAAATCTCATCCTTCCAGTCAGAACGAAGAAACTCTTGCTGAGTTCAGGAATTTCCAGATGGCAAAAAGGAGTGGTTTTTGTTTTTGTTTTTTTGGTCTTTAATTTGCTGTTCCAACATGGTTGGAACAAAATAATGAATATATTTATGGCTGTCACTGGTCTTTACTGTCATTCAGCTACCATCTTACCATTGGGTGCAGATATGCCTTAGTTAAGAACAGACACCTCATAGCAAAGTGTGTGCAGTCAAACCTAGACTAACAAAGTCAAGTGGCAACTCTATATGAACTCACTTGGAAGTAGGTCCAATTGTGAATGGATCTTATATCTGAGCAGACAAGTGAAATTATGTTGCCTGCCTTAAAACTGTATGGATTTGACACCTGTTGGTTATCTGGTGTCAATCTTGCGACCTTTCTCTATTCTCTTTCTGGTTGCAGACACAAGAATGAGGTACAGCTCCATCTGCAAATGGGCCCTGATGCAGTATTGTGATTGAGTAGGCTCCACTTAAACTGAGGTTAACCAGTAATAACTCTAAATCGATGGTATCTGCAATAGTAGATATGGCTCATCTGTATCTAGAACCAAAAAAATAGCAAAGAGGGCAGTGTAGAAGCAATCTGAAACCAGAGCTTAGAAAAGTTATTTAGATGTAATTCTGGTAGTTCAACTAAGTAACTTTCCAAGTTCTATCTGATATGCAGATAACAGACAGGTATCAAAATCCATATTTTGGAAGAGCAAAACACATGGAATCATGGATCATAAAGAACTGTTTTAAAGTTTAGAGCCAAAGCTCTGCTGAAAGTCATTTTTCCACTTTACACAGAAATGAGAACGTATATACTGTTTCATGGCAAGACCAAGAAGGAACAATCCTTGTATGTTTGGAACATACAAGAGAATCCACCATTAATGCTCAGAAACCAATTTCTACAACAGTGAGTAGTGAGTGGCATATATCTGTTGCAGCTTAATCTAAAACATGTTTACTCAGAATAACTCCCACTGAATTCAATGGGGTTTAGCTCCTGGGCATTATGCACAACTTAAAAGGCATAAAGCTTTCATACCCTACCCTGAAAGTAGGCTGTATTCTATGAAAGCTGGTGTTTCTTGAAAAAAAATTAAAAGCAAACCATAGTATTCCTTCCTCTCATTAATTTGTTTCCTGTGACTCTCCACTTCACCTTAATTCTCCTGCTATGGCAATTGGGCAGGAGTGGATAGTTATATTTTAAGTGAAGAAAGCAGCAAATATTCCTGTGGCAGGAAAAGGTGGGGGAGGTGAAATAAAAAGAGAACCAGAACAGCCACTTTCCCAGCTGTCATCCACATCTGGAAGTGCACACATTCCAATGATGCCAACAGCAGTAATGTGCTGTTAAGACCTCCAAGGCGGAAAGAACTTAATTGTGGTTTCTTCAAAAGAGCTGTATAAGGGTTGCCAGATTTAAAAGACAAGCCCAGACTTGCCACTCTCATCCTTTTCTGCTGTCTTGAACTTCCCTTTCCTGCAGGACAGACCTAGGTAACAAGAGACTTTTGTGCTTGGTGACTGTCAGGACAATAAATAAATAAAAATCCAGTCAGAGCAGTAATTCCTGAAGTTTCTGCAAAACCCCAGAGGGATTCAACTATAATTTTTGTTTCCTTCATAAAGCAGGCATCTTTCCTTCAGCTAGATTCTGCCCTGAGATGGATGCCTACCACACTGGGTGGTCTCCCTCCATTACTGCATTTTTGTAGCCTTTAGGTAATGAGAGCCAGTGCATTCGGATACTGGCGGGACATTCCTTTGTTTCCATCTCCTTGGGAACCCCCTTGAGCTCTTCCAGGGTTCTTTAATCTGCCATAAAACACCACCAAAGAGGGAAGATTTTTTTTTTTTAAAAACCCTTTTCTTCTTAAGCACAAAATAGTACAGCCTTTTCCTCAGTCAAAGGATTTTCTTTGCAAGAGCTTTAAAACAAAGAGACCTTAAGGATCATCATCACCACCACCTATTCACAGATATAAATATCTAACAGCCCATGCAATTGAAGCTTTTAGGATTTTTTTTTTAGGATGCACCTAATGTACCAGGGACAGGAACTGTGTGGCCCTCCAGATGTTGTTGAACTTCAGCATTCTTTACCATTGGCTGTGCTGGCTAGGACTGATGGGAGTTGCAGCCCAACAATATCTGGAAAGCCATATGATTTTCATCCCTGTAGTATATTCTCAAGAATTTTTATTTTCTGTGTTTAGTTGTTTTGGGCAGAGTGAAGCCATATGGTGCCCTCCAGATGTGTTAGACAAGAACACCCATAAGACCCAGTCAGCATGGGCAACAGTCATAGGAGATGTGAACCAAAGAAGGTGCTTTACCCTGTCCTGTTTCTGAGAATCTTTCACACTTTTCGCTACTTGTTCCTCATGGTTACTACTTCATGTGCTCACATTACTACCAGAGACCCCAACACAAGCCAGAATGAGCATGTGGGACACAGCCTCCAAAATCCAATTTGAACTATACTATTAATGGCCTTACCTAAAAAAAAAAATGTTCAAGTTGTAAGCACTAAATTCCACAGTTTAATGTTATAGTTCCCTTTGGGATAGTCCATGTAATATTGTCATTGGCTACTTGTACTTCAAAATGTGAAGGCCATACTGCTAAAATTGTGACAACTGTATTATAGAGCTGCGACAGTTGTGTGACTGGCCTCTGGATAATTGAGAGTGGCTCCTGGGAATACAACACTCAACACTTGGTTACCTCTACTTTAGAATTTCTCTCTCTCTCTCACACACACTTTTAAAACCATCTTTCTTCACCAATCCCAGTTATGCCTCTCCTTTGGTGTTTCCCACTATCCTATTGCTACTGGCTTAAAACAGAGCACAGCTCAAGGTGGTTGATAGTTATGATCTAAAAGTTACATCACAGCACCTCCTAAAAGAACGGCCAAAATAAAGGTAAGTGATATACAGGATAGGCAGTCATTCTGGAAGGATACTAGACAACATGGTACTGGAGGAAGGAAGAACAGCAGTAATTTCCTGTGCCATAATTTCATAAGGTAGGGTACAGACCATTACCACAAATCCATGCTTTGTACATGTAAGCCCCTGGATTAAAACTGCAGGATTATCTACCCTTTCGATGCCTCTTTGAAAACTGGCTGTGTAATTCTGAAAGAGGGACATGCAACTTGTGGCCTACTAGTTGTTGAAGGATTGCTTCTTCTATCATCCCTCAACAATGACTATGCGACCTAGGCTAGATGGGCATTACAGCAGAATAGCATACAACAGGTCCCTATGCTCCTAGTCTTCTCCACAAGTACAGGCAGTCTTCAAATCTGTGAGATATTTACTTATTTATTTTTATTTAATATAAACCCCACCCTTTCTCTCAATATGGGATCTACTTTGTTCTTCACTAGCACCCCAAAGCTATTTTATTTCCCAATCAGTGGCAGGCTCAAAATGGTGTCTTAGACAGAAGGTAGAGCCAGTCTGCTACTGCACCTCATAAGGCCAATACTGATTATAACTGAGTTAGCTGCTGCCCACCTCTGTTAGACATGTCACACTGTATACAGTGCTGTCTATCACAACCACTACAAGTCTCTTGCCCTCCTTAAGCTTCCCTTACTGTCTTGTCACGTTTAGGTTCTAAAAGCTTTCCAACCCTCTGCTGGTTTCCATCCCTTCCAACAACTATCCATGGAAGGAACTTTATTTCCCTGCTTAGGCCCACTGGAATTCATAACATTCAGTGAAGAGCTTCCTAACCATGCAAGCATTTGGGGGAATATTTGGGAAGACAGCAAGTGAAACAAAAGGGGATGGGAAGGCGGGGGGAGGGATGAGTAAGAAAAACTACACTTAACATACTTAGGCATCTGTGTAGTCACTAATCTTCTTGTTTCTGTATAACCACGTATTATCAAAAGGAGAACACATGCTGGTTTTCACAGCAGTGGTGACAAATATTAAAATGAAAAGCTTGCAACAGGCCATAATAACCCTCTCCCATCTGTTTGGCTAATTATCACAAGAACCTTTAGAAAGAGTTAGAGGGGGAACGTCAGGTAAATGTGACTGCAAACACCAGGCTACAGAAATAGTGTTTAAAAAAAAAAAGAAGAAGGAAGGCAGGCAGGCAGGCAGGCAGGCAGGCAGGCTGGCTGGGGGTAGAAATCAGGATTGATCACAAAGACTGTTCACATTCTATGTGGAAGGAGAGAGGGGAAAAAGAAAGAAAAGCACTCAGGAAGGCAAATAGTTACTTCATCTGTAGGGTGTTAACAGAGGTTTTAGCCATGGTTTATAATTACTGCACAAACCCAGTATGAGTCACTGGAATGGCATGGAAACAGAAAAGACATTCTGCTCTGCAGCAGATCCCTTACCAGAAGTATCCCAGAGACTGAGCTCTATCCTTTGTGTGTCTATTTCAAAACTGGCCGTGTAATTCTCAAACACGGTGGGGACATAGTTCTGGACAACGAAGAAGAGAGAAGCACAATATTAGCATCCCTTGGCAATTAGCACCACATCAATTATATTATTATCATTATCATCACCATAAGACTGGGTGACTGAGGAGCTAATGAGGACAAATAGGAGCAAGAGAAAAAAATAATCCCTGAAATTTGCCCTCTTACTCCTCCAAATATTATGTTTATTTCTATCCCACCTTTTCCCCAGTTTGGGACTCAAAAGTGAATTACAACATTTTTTTAAAAAAAAATATACAGTTAAAAATCCAGAGGATACAAAAGTTCAAATGAGATTAAACAATTAATTAAAAAAAAACAGGTTAAAATATATATCATCAAAACACACACCACCACAACAATTAAGAAGATCTAGCACATTATTTGGTGGGGCAGGCCTTATATAGTCAAACCCCTGTAATAGAAAAAAGTCTTTATTGGTCTGTGAAAAGAAAATAGGGAGAGTGGCAATCTAACTTCTCTGGAAAGGGAGTTTCTGAGCCTGGGCCGGGGGAGCAGCCACTGAGAAGGCCCTCTCCCTTGTTCTCACCAGAGGAACCTAGAATCACAGAGCTGGAAGAGAGTACAAAGGCCATCCAGTCCAACCCCAACACCCTGTGCAGGTGGTAATACAAGTTGTCCCTCCATATCCACGGATTTGGTATCCACAGATTTAAGTATTAACGGCTTGAAAGTTGGATACTGGATATTGGAATTCTTGGAAAAATCATAATCCAAAAAGCAAACCTTGATTTTGCCATTCTATATAAGGGACACCATTTTGCTATGCCATTGCATTATAATGAGACTTGAGTATTCACGGATTTTGGTATCCACAGGGGTCCTGGAACCAAACCCCAGTGATTATAAAGGGACAATTGTATTTAATTTATTTCCAACTCACTGAAGAGTTACTCTAGTTTCACAACTGGGAAACCAACCAGTTTTTACATCTCCCACCATTTTCAATGAAATGTAAAGAAAAAAAGAATACTATGTTGGCTAAGAGGCATTTTCCATTCCATACTGGAACGATCCCTCTTCCACTTTTCTCCACTCGCGTGGATGCTGTCCAGGAGCACCATTTAACAGCGCAAGGCTGCATGGGGGGGGGTCTACTCAAAAGTAACCTCCATGGGGCTTATTATTTATTCCCAAATTAGAAGGGACTAGGCGGCCCTTAAAGGGGGGGGGGAGGTGTCCAGGGTACCACCTCAGCTTTGAAAGTGAAACGGTGACTCTGGCTTGTCTTTTAAAACCGCAGCAAACCCACAGGGAGTGGGGAGAACCCCCCACAGCAATTCCAAGGACTTTGGGTTGGGGTTCACTTCCCCGGGGTCTGCGAATTTCAAGGCTTCCCACGGAGAAACCCTCGACTTTATCCCGACCGCTCTATGGGGGCCCTTCTCAACCCCACACCACGCGCGGGTGGAACACGGCAAAGATAGACAGAGGCGCGCGCGCGCTTTCTCGTGCTCCTTCTCCCACGCATTAAACACGTTCACGCGTGGGCGCCAACTGCGGCGCGGGGGAAGGAAGAGAAGCGGTGCTTTTTTCCCCTCTCTGGTGAAAAAGTGTCCCAGGGTCTCTGTCTCTCTCTCTCTCTCTCTGGGGGAAAAAAAACCCGTCTCGTCCCGCTTTAAATTGATGGTGGCGCGGAAAGAAAGTTCGTGAGGGGCCAAAAGGGGGGCTTGCTATAGGCACAACTGTCCATGCCGGGCTGCCAAGCTCTCTCTCCACGACCCCCGAACGGACGGGACCGTACCTCCGGGAAGCAGTCCTTGGCAAAGACGTGGAGCAAGGCCGTCTTCCCACACTGGGTATCTCCCACCACCACGATTTTACACTTCACGTTCTGGTTAGGATCCATGCTCGATTTGCTGGAGAATTTCTGGCTGGCTCTTCTCTCCTTCATTGAGGTGTCCTTGGCTCTCCTGGGCGCGCTTTCGAAGAAAAGCAAGAAAGAAAAACCAGCCGCGACGGAGTGGTGGAAAAGGGACTGGGAAGGAAAGCGCACGTCGCCGGCTCCTTTGCGCTTCTCCTCTCTCCCCTTCGCGCTCAGCCAGGCTCTGCCTTCGCCTCTCTTTCCCTGCCAGCTGCCCAGCTGCGCGCCCGGCACACTCGGCTTTGTTCCCCTCCGCCTTGCGCCTCGGCTTTTATACGCCCCGCCGCCCACCAATCCGGAGCGCCGAGAGAAAGGCAGCGCCCCGCCCCCTCGGTTCTTTTTAGGGAGCGCAGCGCTCCAACCCGGCCGGCCCAGAGGCGCCCTCTAGGGGAGGAAAGGCGAACAAGAGCCCGACCGGTTGAGCCCATCCGCGGGTGGGGGATGCGGCCAGTCCGGTGGCCTCCGAACCTGTTTTGCCTCGCTCGCTGGTCTTATTACAGTTGTCTCTTCATATTTGCTGGGGTTTGGTTCCAGGACCCTCCCCCTCCTGTGGATACCCCTTTGAATTGTGTTGCACTGTATTGTATATTGTATTTTTTAATTTATTTAGTTACTTATACCAGAGCCGCTTACAAATTGTTAAGCAGTAGCAGTTTACACATCTACACTGCATTAAGCAGTTTCCAGTGTGTGTTAGCTAATTGCCCCCCGCAAGCCGGGTACTCATTTTCTCTCTCTCTCTCTCTAGCTTTTCTCTGCAAACGAAGATTCAGGAAGGACTCATCCTGCATTTTCTGCAAGCGCACTGATGACTAAAAAGGCCAATCCAAGATAAACAAGTCTGGTTGCATAAAGCACAGCAGAAGGTCTCCTTGGGTGATGTCTCCGGGTTGTGATTCTTTCTGCGTTGTCGTTTCTCTTCCAGACTTGTTCGGCATGAGTTCTCAAATAAGGATGCAGCATTGTGAATAATGCATCTCTATGCCTTCAGATGTGAGGCCAGGGTGGACCATTGTTGGTGATCAATTTGGCCGAGCCTGAGATGTTGTTTCAGGGAGTCCTTGTATCGCTTTTTTTGGAGCGCCCCTCTTACGCTGACCCGTGGCGAGTTCACTGTAGATTACTATTTTTGGGAGGCGATGGTCCTCCATCCTAGAAACGTGCCCTGCCCAGCACAGCTGCGTTCTCAATATCATGGGCTCAATGCTGGTGATCTCTGCTTGCTCAAGGACAGCAACATTCGTCACATAATCAGTCCAGTGTATATTTAGGATAGTGCATATACAGCGCTGATGAAAGCGTTCGAGGAGCCTTTGTCAACCCCTCACCATCCACAATGTAAAGAAATATAGAAATTTGTAGACCCAGAAATCTAATTTTATAAGCTCCAATCTTTCGTGGTAAAACTTCCCCTTTCTGGATGAGCTATCATGATAAACCAGACATAACCTTTAAGTATTTTACCAACCTACGAAAGGATGGAAGGCCGAGTGAACCTTGGAGCCCTCTGGAATCGAACTTGCAACATCGTGACTTGCAGTACTGGCATTTAACCACTGCGCCACCATGGCTACCTATTGTGATGTTGTACCCTGCCCCGATCCTGAGGGGAGAGGCAGGTAATAAATAACTAAGTATTATTATTATTATCAAAATCTGTGAATACTCAAGTCCCATTATATGCAGTGGCATAGTAAAATGGTGTCCCTTACATAAGATGGCAAAATCAAGGTTTGCTTTTTGGATTATTATTTTCTTAAGAATATTTCCAAGCCGTGAATACTTAAATCCATGGATACCAAATCCGTGGATACAGAGACAACTGTATTGGTACATAAATAAAGAGCCGAGTCCTGAAGAATGTAAAGTGTAACAGAACCCGGTCGTGGCCAGAATCATGGGTGGTTGGGTCCTGGCATGTGGGAAAACCATGGGAAAGCAGCCTGCCAGGGGTGGGGTGGGTGGAGAGGGCATGTAAACTGTCCTCCTCCTTGCCTCCTTCTCTCGTGGAGCGAACCCACAAAATTCCTACCCACTCCTAGGGAAAGATGTCTTAGGGAAACAGAAATCAAATCCATAGTTTAAAACAAACAAACAAAAAAGAATTGCAGCCGGCACCCCTCTCCGTGATTTCCATACGTGAAAGGAACCATCTATGGATTCAGGGTTTTGCGGCAAGTGGGCTGTTCTTCCTTGAAGTCTGGCCAAGCTTCAGAAGCAAAGCAGTTTGGGGAAGGAACTATGGTTGGGAAGTGGATTGGGCACCTTGCTGATGGTGGCCACATTGGCACACCGGCAGGGGAGGGAAAAACCCAGGGGCCCATCTACACAAGGGGAAAAAATCCTCGTACTATTGGCAACTCGCAGCAGCAGCGACATGTCTAAACCAGTTTTCTGGCCTTGGAATCTCCCATAAGTCTCACATTCCTGATGGTGGCTGCGAGTGATTTACTTGCATTAGTTCTTCATCGCCATCATTTTTTTAAAAAAGTCACCCCAAGGTCTGCTGGTGCAATAGAGCAATTCTCCAATATTATAAGAAAGCAAAACAGAAAATATTCATCCTGTTTTATTGCCTTAGTGAGTGATCGCAAAAGCAAAAATCCAACATGGTGGCAGTGGGTGCTTGCTCTGCTAGCAAGCCCCACACCCAGTTTTGCCTGGCCAATCATCTTTGTGCTTCCCTTTGAGTTTTTTATTGTCCGATAGTCCAAACGAGCAAAAATGCACCAGAAAAGCCTTTGCAGCTTTTCCTGTTTTTTTTTTTTTAAACAACAAGAAGGTGAGCATTTCTGCTGGTAAGGACAAGCAAGTCGATCTGATTCGCTTGCCAAAAAAAAGAGGAAACACAAATCTGATTGGCCGGAAAAGCACAGGGGGCAAGGCTTGCTAGCAAGGCAAGTGCCTGCTGCCACCATGTTGGATTTTTGTCTTAGCAGGCAAGCGCTTAGGCGAGAAAACAGGATGTGTGTCCCCCCCCCTATTTTCTGTTTTTGTGTTAAAGTGAAAAATTGCTCAATCACAACTTGGATATCATTTTTTTTAAAAAAAAGGTTGTTGGCAGCAAATTCAGATAAGTGCAAACACAAGTAAATCACTCATGGCCGTCATGTTTTCTAGTGGGCATGCAGAGCTTAAGGGGGCAGAAAAACCATTAGGACAGGTCGCAGCTGCTACAAAATGTCATTACTACGAGGGACTCCTTTTTTTATGGGCTTGTATAGACAAGCCCCAGCTTCGCAAGTCCTGGGCATGCATTATGAGGAAGAAATCGGATGCCTTTACTTGCTGTGTAACAATAAAAATGCCCAGGAAATGTGCCCAGGCATCAGATGACAAGGAGACATCCCTAAAGGGACCATTGCTGTCTGAAGATATGAAGTCCAGTGCATATTTATGCCATATAATAAACATATGAGACTTCAAGATGTCACAAGGCTTTGTCATTTTTGAGGCAGTGCCAGCTGCTTAAATACACTGGGGCTGCCCGGGTTTTATTTCTAAGAGGGAGGCTGTGAGAGAAGTGGATCTGCTGAGCTTGGACAAGGTGGGAACAGAAGGACACAAAAACAAGTTCATGCAATGAATTAGACGCTCCCACAGCTGTTCCACAAAGGAGGAGAAAGAGGATGAGTGTCAGGAAGAGGAAGGTTATTGACACAGGCCTTCTCTACACTAGCGATAAAATCTGAATTCTCTCCCCTACACATAGCCCGATAATAATAATAATACTAATAATAATGATAATAATATTTATTTATACCCCGCCCCTCTGCTAAAAACAATCAGGATGGCTTCCAACAATTAAAATGCTACAATGCTGACTAAAAGCACCACCCACCCCCATAAAAAGACATTAATCAGTATAAAATTTAAACCACCTAACTAAAAATCACATTAAAAAAACAAATATAAACAAGACTTTTTAAAAAGCCAGGAGACACAGCTCCTGAGGCCGGGATCTAATCAGGAAAGGCCTGCTGAAAGAGATCCATCTTTGGTGTTTTTTTAAAGCTACTTAAGCTCGTAATCTGACGGATCTCATTCGACAGGCCATTCCATAAATTGGGGGCGATCACCGAAAAGGCCCTCTGGGAGGTTGCAGACAGCCTAGATTTTTGTGGCTGAAGCAAATTCCTCCCAGAGGACCGGAGTGCATGGGGAGGAGTGTATGGGAGGAGGCGGTTCCTAAGATAAGTTGGACCCAAGCCATTTAGGGCTTTAAAGGTAATAACCAACACCTTATACTGGGCCCAGAAACTGATAGGCAGCCAGTGAAGAGATTTTAATACTGTAGTTATATCGTCTCTCCGAGATGCTACCGAGACCACTCTGGCTGCCATATTTTGTACCAACTGAAGTTTCCGGACCAAGCATCAGGGTAGCCCCATGTAGAGCGCATTGCGGAAATCTATATGAGAGGTTACCAGCGTGCACCACAGTCTCAAGGTCCCTTACTTCCAGTAAAGGGCACAGCTAGCATATCAGCCGAAGCTGATAACAGGTGCTCCTGCCTGTGGCATTCACCTGACTCGTCATCTGAAGCGATGAATCAAGGAGCACCCCCAGACTGCGATCACAGTCCTTAATGGAGAGCGTGACCCCGTCCAGGACTGGAGGTTGCAACACAACTCCTGGTTTCATTGCCGCTACCATGAGCACCTCGATTTTGTCCAGATTTAATCTCAATCTGTTTTTCCTCATCCAGCCCATTACTGCTTTAAGGCAGTCATTAAGAGGAGAGACACCATCGGAATTTGAGGCCGATGATTGGGACAAGGAGAAATAGATCTGGGTGTCATCAGCGTACTGATAACACCCAGCCCCATAACTCCAAATAATCTCACCCAGCGGCTTCATATAGATGTTAAACAACATTGGGGGCAGGATGGCGCCTTGCAGAACGCCACAAGTAAGCTCCTTTCTACTGGAGCAGCTGTCCCCAAGCAGCACCCTCTGGGACCTGCCCAAGTGGAAGGACCGGAATTACTGGAGTGCAGTGCCTCTGATTCCTAACCCACTCAGGCGATCCAGGGGGATGCTATGATCTATCATATCAAAAGCCGCTGGGAGGTCTAGAAGCACCAACAGGGACACATTACCCCTGTCGATGCTTAGACGCAGGTCGTTGGTCAAGGCAACCATGGCAGTCTCAACTCCAAATCCCATCCTGAAGCCAGTTTGAAATGGGTCTAGATAATCAATTTCATCCAAGACCACTTGAAGAGCAACTGCCCTCTCGATCACTTTGCTCAAGAATGGTAACATAGAAACCGGCCTATAGTTGTTCATGTCCAGGGGGTCCAGGGAAGTTTTCAGGAGTGGCCTAACTGCTGCTTCCTTTAAACAAGATGGAACACACCCTTCCCTGAGGGATGCATTGGTGATGTCCTTAAGAAACACCATCAAGGCACCCCCCTCTGGATGGCCAGCCATGAAGGATCGAGAGGGCAGGTTGTCTTCCTCACTCTACCAAGTAGCTTGTCCACATCCTTGGTACTCACGGATTGAAATTGATCCAGTAAACTTACATCAACGGAGTTGCTGGACACCTCGTCAGTTGTTTCTGTCAAAATACTGGCATCTAAATCGGCTCTTATCCGAGAGATTTTATCTACAAAGTAGTTGTTAAATGTGTCACAGCAGGCCGTTGCTGGGTTAAGTAATGGGTTCCGCGCAGGTATAACCTGTGTCATCTGCCTTACCACCCTAAACAGCTCTGCTGGGCGGGACTCTGCAGATGCAATACGTGCAGAGGAGAAGGATCTCTGTGCTGCACATATTGCCTCTCAATAGGACCAAAGAAAATTCCCATAACGAGTCCTGTCGGATAAGAGTCGAGTTTTCCGCCAGTTGTGCTCTAGTCATTGTCTAACCCGCTTCATTTTCCTAAGCTCTGATGTATACCATGGCTTATGGTTAGGAGCGGGTTGGAAAGGACGCTTGGGAGAGATTGTGTCGATAGCCTTGGTAAGGTCGGTGTTCCAGGTATTAACCAAAGCTTCGACAGGGTCACCGGCATTACCAACCATTAACCCCTCCAAGGCTTTCTGGAATCCTATTGGTTCCATTAGCCTTCGGGGACGGACCATTCTAATGGATCCACCACCCCCGGTGGGGCAGGAAGAGACTCTTAGTTCAGTCTTGACCAGGAAATGATCCGTCCATGACAATGCGGTAGTTTTAATAACCTCCGCTAATGGATGTTCCTGTTCCGTACTGAAGACTGCATCGAGGGTATGACCCGCACAATGTGTGGGCCCGATGACCATTTGGGATAGGCCCATGTTTGTCATGGTTTCCATGAACTCCCGAGCCGCACCAGTCAGATTTGTCAAGCTGGTCTCGAGTGGAATGTTGAAGTTGCCCAAAACTAAAAGTCTGGGTGACTCCAACAGCAACTCTGAGACCAGCTGTGTCAGCTCAGTTAGGGAGTCTGCTAGACAACGGGGTGCTCAGTATACTATCCCTGGTCCTCAGGCTAAGGTACATACACTCAAAGTGGACTGTGTTTCAGACAGGTATCCTGGTCAAAGTCATGTCCTTATAAACCAGAGCCAATCCACACACACACCGCCGCCCACTTCCCCTCACCTGCTCACTGACAGAATACCCGGCTGGGAGGGCCTGCGTCCACGTGACAGCACTATCCTCTCCCAGCCAGGTATCTGTGAAGCAAGCCAGGTCATCATCCTCATCCAAAAGAAGATTGTAAATAATGTGAGCTTTTTTCTTAACCAACCTGTCATTGCAGAGGAGCAAAGTAAGGTTCTGTGGAATGGTTGGTAATGACATATCACATGCAATAATGCCACACGACTTACGGCCTGATCCAAACCAGACTTAGGGTATACCAGCTAAAACCCATTTTTGGAAGACTTGCAGTTTTCTCTATAGTTTGCTGAAAATCTGGAGAAAACTAGTTTGGCCTGGATTCAGAGGGTGGGTATCTGACCTGGATTCAGAGGGTGGGGAGGTGGGAGAAGCACTGCCTGAAAGGCGCCACAATTTTTCCCCTTTTCTGTATCACCACTGCTGCTAGCTCTGTCTTTCCAGTGCCCAGTCACTTGGTCACTATGCACCAAGAAGGTATTGCCAGTGGCAATGGCACCAAGGAGGGGGGGGAAATGGTGGTGCCTGTTTTCCTGTGCCAGGAAAAATCTTTCACTTTGCCCCTCAGAACGCTTGCCTGTACATTGGGGGGTCTGCCTTCCTGGCATACAGATGGTCAGGTCATTATGAGGTCAGATAGAGCGACTGCTTTAGGTGCAGCTGCTCACTCTGACCCTCAGAACGAAGGTCTGCCTTATTAAAGAGTACATGTGAACTTCTTTAGGAAGAGTGCCTGGCTAGGCTTTAGCAACAGACCTACAGCACAGTATTAAAAAAACCGATCAGGAGATTCAGACGTTTGGGCCAGGTAGGTGTGGAGCTTACATCTGGACCGGAGTGGTCTGAATATCGCGTGGGGCAGCTCTGGGCAAAAGAAGTCTGATTTTCAATTGGATTCCCCCCTCCCCCATGTAGTCAAGCTCACAGGCTTTTTGGCAAACTATTTCATTTATTTATTTATTTAATATGCAGCCTTTCTCCTGGCATGGGACCCAAAGTGGTTTACAATAATTTAAAACAGACTTCAGCTAAAATCTTGTTTTACAGAAGTTAAAACAAAGCATTCTAGCAGGGTCTACCCAAGACATTTTGGTGCCTGAGGCTGAATAGCTTATGGCACTGCCCCTTTTTCACCCAAGTCAAGGAGCACAGTACCTAAAGTATTCCAAGGCAGAACCCCCCCTAAAACAATTACAGTTGCCCCTCCACATTCGAGAACTTAGCATTCGCAGTTTTGATTATTCGCGGTTTTGATTATTTGCGGTTTTGGGAGGGCCCCCCCCCGCCGTCCCAAAACCGCAACAAGGGGCCTCTGGAGGCCCCGTGAAGGCCCTGGGTGGGAGGAGGGAGGGCCGGGGAGGCCTTCACAGAGCCTTGGAAGGCTCCGTGAAGGCCCTGGGAGGGAGGAGGGAAGCCTTCACGGAGCCTTTGAAGGCTCTGTGAAGGCCCTGGGGGGGGAGGGCTGGGGAGGCATCCACGGGGCCTCCGGAGGGTCTCCGGAGGCCCCGTGAAGGCCTTGGAAGGGAGGAGGAGGGGGGGAAAGCGACTATGGGGCCTCCGGAGGCCCCATGGTCTCTTTGGCGGGGGAGGGGGAGGGCAATCATTATTCGCAGAATTTTCACATTCGCAGGGTTCTGGGGAACCTAACCCCCACAAATGTGAAGGGACGACTGTATCTTCTAATAAAAATGCATCAATAAATTTGATAATATAGTATAGTACTGTACTTCCTTTTCTTGGTGTTCCATAACAGGTAAACACCTCACTCTGTCTAATGGTAGACCTGGCCCTTAATGCAGGGGAGGGGCTGTTGAAGTTAGCAAGATGGCTGTGAAGAGGGAAAGCTGTTGCTAGATTTAAATAACCAACTAGAATGGGTGGTCTTGGGAAGCTAATGGCAAGGGCAGGAGGCAGGGCAGTATGTCATTTGGCTGAAGTATGATTCTCAGAGTTGCATCTGATTGCAGCTGCCATTGGAGTTGAAGGGACCAAGCTGGAGTTAAGTCTTGAATCCCAGGCAAACATATCACTGAATTCAGTGAGATCACCTTCTGAATAAACATGATAAAATTGGACTGTTGATTCTGAATTGCACAGAATAAGGAAAGTCGTACGGAGCTTGATTTTGACAAAAATGCCAGTTGGAAAGCTGTGAAATGCAGACAAAAAATATTTTATATTGAACAGAAGAGAGGGAAAGATTTTTTTTTCAATCAACATAATCACTTAGTCTGGAAAAACCCACTGCTAGGTTGGGAAAATGTAGAAATTCACTGTTCTGCTGGTTACAATAAAAAATACTCTCTTGGCATGACAATATGTATAACGTCTTGCCAGAGTAAACAAGAACAATCACTACTTAAGGAGGAAGGATGGATTTTCCCCCAGCTCATCTGGGAAGTGGCTTTTGTAACCAGGTTGTCATTGCTATTTATTTTAGATCCTATCCAAATTGCAGGATACTCTTTGGTGATACCTTTATTAGGCCAACCGGAAGGCACAGAAAATATAGCTAGCTTTCAAAGCTTAGTAGCATCTTCATCAGGCAAAGTTGGTACAGAGTTCATGCAGGAGAAAGAAAAGTGATATTGTTGAAATGAACTCTGCTATCTTCACTTCATAAAGTAACTAGTGAACTTCAAAAGCTGGCATCATTTTTCCACGGTCTGGTTGGCCTAATAAAGGTATCACAAATGCACATTTTTGGAACTAGGATTTTGTTTACTGATCTTGTTATTTTTCATGCCTGAGACACATGGAGCTCTATCACATACCCATTGGGTACATGATGGGTACTAAAATTATGGTTCTGTTTCATTTTTTACAATCATTATTTATTTATTGCATTTATATCCTTCTTTCCCCCCAGGTAGCTCAAGGTGGTGTGCATACACTGTTCTCCTTCTTTCAACTTTATGGTCACAACAACCCTGTGACATGGATCAGGTTGAGGCAAAACATCTGATCCAAAGGTTCACTGACATTGCTGTTCACCAGTGGAATCCTCCACTTGAGGAAATATAATTTATACTGGAGCAGTACAACCATGTTCACAAATTCTAAAGTGTATCAGGCCATTCACATTCATTTGGGGGCCTGGTCGGCCTGAATTGGATCCAGAGTGGATCATCCTGATCCAAAGTAATTTTGAACAATTCAGACAAATCTGGAATGGAAGGAGCAAGCTATACAATCTGCCTCCAACTATACCATATAAGTAAAACACAATGGCGGGGTGACAGCACCTAGCTTCCAAGAGCATCACCATCCAATCAGAGTATTCGGGATGGGTAGGATGTATGAGGTTATACCATATTCACTTCCCTGAAGGCACCCTGGTGGGGCAGTGGTCAAATGCCAGTACTGAAGCCACAACGTTGTGAGTTCGATCCTTCAGGGCTCCAAGGTTCACTCAGCCTTCCATCCTTCGCAGGTTGGTAAAATGAGTACCCAGCTTGTTGGGGGCAATTAGTTAACACATCGTAAACTGCTTAGAGAGTGCTTAGCACTAAAAAACGGTACAGAAATGTAAGTGCTATTGCTAAGAATTTGTAAGCCACTCCGAGAGCCTTGTTGACAGAAGAGCGGAGTATAAATACTATATAAATAAATAAATTCTCTCCTGCATGTTTGTAGTGTTTTTCTAAATGTAGCTCATACCACAGATCTCTGCTTCCCTGCTCTCAGTGCAGTATTGACCCTTTTTGACCATTACTTCTGACCCTCAACTGTACACTTTAGTGCAGCTGTACTTGAATACTGAACCTTGGGGATGCTCTTAGGGACTCTAACAGGATGCCTGCATTTCTAGGGAAAGGATGCATTACTTCCCCTGCTTTTTCTTTCATCTCTCTCTCTCTCTCTGTGTGTGTGTGTGCGCGCGCGTGCGTATATGTCAATTACCCCCCCCCACACACACAAATAGTCTGTTTTTGCACAAGCAGCAGACATTTATCAGATACTAGAATGCAAAATGGCAGGAACATGCATGCTTTAAAATGTATTTCATTTTGTGGGGGAAGAATACTCAAATGTGGCAAGTACAAAAACATTTGAAGCTATCTGTCTGAAATTTGGCAGAGGTTATCTGCCTTGAAGGGGCTACCAGGTCTCCCAATGCCAAGAGCTTGCGTAAAAGAAAATCTGTCTTGGTTTCCTGATGCAGGTCAATGGGATACCCAAAGACTCATATTTCTGAATTTTGATTCAGATTCGGGTTCCAAAATGGGTCAGATTTTGTTGTTGTTGTTGTTATGGTATATCCTCCTTTTTCCTAGTTTGGGACTCAAGGTAGCTTACAATAGTTAAAAAAAAAACATAGTTAAGAAGATTCAAAGCATTCAACATTTAAAAATTATATAAAAAACAGTTAAAATATAAACCATAAAAAACCCCAAAATAACAATAAATAAAAATCCCACATGTTATATGAGGCCTGTTCCCCCCCACCAAATAAAATAAAATAAAATAAAATAAAATAAAATAAAATAAAATAAAATCCATTTTCAAAGGCCTGACAGAATAAAAAGGCCTTCACCTACCTGCAAAAAGATAGTTAGAAGGGTACCAATCTGGGAAGGGAGAAGCCCCTCTTTTGTGTTTCCACCATGTGCACCTGTGAGGGTAGAGAAACAGAGCAGTTTGGGTCAGAATTTGTCTGAATTGAATTGGAACCCAATCCATACTGTAGAATTCGGCTTCAAACCAAATTGGGAGATCTTTTCACAGCCCTTGTCTAAACTGCCTGCAACTCGGACTTTATTTTTGGAGAGAACATTCCTGCCAACCAAAGATAAAGCTATCTAATTTGGTTTCTATTGGTTTTCCATGGGTTTTTTTCCCCAGGCTCTGAGGCCATGTTCTGGAAGACTTTCTTTCTGATGTTTTGCTTGCATCTGTGGCTGGCATTTTCAGAGAATGACCTCACACACACACACACACACACACACACACACTCCTACCCAACTCATTCTCTGAAGATGGCAGCCACAGATGCAGGTGAAGCATCAGAAAGAAACTCTTCCAGAACACAGCCCGGAAAAAAACCCATGGAAAACTTATGGATGCCGGTCGTGAAAGCCTTCGACTTCACATTGGTTTCTATTATCTTGCTTTGTCTGATCCAGTAGCTACCGTTAATTCATCACCAGCCCTAACAACACTGAGACTTCCTAAGGAACTCTCTGCTCTCTGTCACTGGACAGAGACACTTTTTTCAAGTTTTTTTTTCCTCTCCAGATGGGAATAGCCTCAAAATGGAAAAAGTTGCTTCATATGGCCTTTTCTTTTCCCAGCAAACTTCAGAGCCATTCGGGTGAAATTTGATAGTTTGAGTGTAATTTGATAGTTTGTCAATCCATAGCATTTCATTACAACATGCAAATTGCATGACTTTAACATCTTAATGACCACTTTCCCCCTTTGTCTATTTTTTAAAAATCTTTATTTAATGAAAACGCCTGTTGTCTTGAAAACTTAGAAGAGATTTTTATCCACTGATTCAATTATCCACAGGATACAAGACAACACACCTACCATAGAGTTTTCCTAGAAAATGTGTCATCTAGCCATTTTTAGGTCCTCCAAGGCAACTCTATGGTATTTTAAACTGGAAGTCCCATTATTTTCAATGGTGTTTGCTATTATCCACGGTTTTCGGTATCCATGCCCCCCAAAACCAATCCCCAGTGGATACGGGGGTCCTACTGTGTAACAACATCTCATGCTTAGATCACCTTATATTACAATTATCACCATTCCTTGTTTTTAATATTAATAGTACACAATTAGACCATTTCCCTGTAATAAGAATACAGTCAAGGATATTTTCACACATTAAGATTAATATACATGTATTTAGTGAATGTGCATCTCTGCATTTTTGTTGTTGTTGTCGTGTGTCTTCAAGTCATTTTTGACATGGCAACCCTAAGGCAAGTGGGACCTGCCCAAGGACATCAAGTGAGTTTCCATGGCTGAGCAGGGATTTGAACCCTGGTCTCCTGAGTTGTAGTCCAATGCTCAAACCACTACACCATGCTGGGTCTCTTTTGTTCTTACCAGGAAAAAAACATTAAGGAGGCAAAGGTAAAATAGGTGCATAATACCTTTTGATTGTTAGACCTAGGAGCCCTCTGTCTGGAAGCACCCTCAGTCCTAGCTATAGTGTCCCACTTGGTCACTTCTGCATGAATATCTTCTATCAGGTTCTTGAGAGTTTTCAGGCTAAGAAGCAAGGAGAACAGTGACCTTGTCTAAGGAGATTATTAGATAGGCCTTTGTAGCCCGTTTCAGTCCCACTACCCCCCCCCCACTCCACTCCCATTCCTGCCGTGGAATAAGGTAAAAGTTTTCAGACACCTACCTTCATTCTGCGAAAGGAACAGGCTCCATCTCCCTTCATTGCCCGGATGTAAATGCAGCTGTCGTAAGGCTGCTTTTATGACCAGGAACTGAAATCCCAGCCATTCTTGCGAGAGAATGGCCAGGTGGCAAGATCAAATTTAACCCCCCCCCGTCAAAACAGTTCGCCAGGCAGAAAACCCCATTTAAAAAATAAAAAAGCTACCCGAGGAGGGGGAAATAAAGGGTTTTATTTACCTTGTCCTCTTGATCTCACCCAGAAGTGTCCAGCATGGACCTCCCGGTGATGTCACAATCCGTTGTTATCCTGGGAGGAGAACGGGGCTTCTGTTCACTTGCCTGTTGTTCCATTATGATAATGGAATGGGCCTCTTATTCATGGATTTTTCTGTGAACAAGAGGAAATGGGGGAGGAACAGGAGCAGAACGGGAGCTTCCCAGAATAGGGACGATGTTGTCTAAAAGGTAAGCCTTTTAGCAATCTCCTGTTGTCCCTGTCCTGGGATATTTTTACCGTCTGATAATCTCCTAAAACCACATGTTAAGCTCATTGTCAAGGGAAAAATTGTATTGGGAATGTCCTGATTCAAAGCACATTATTTTTTACCCATTATAGTACACCTGCTCTGCCTATTACATGTGTAAATCCAGCGTAGTGTGGGAGTTATACTAGAATTAAGAAGACATGTTCAAATCTACATTCTACCATGAAGCTCACATGGTGAACCTGGGTCAGTCACTGTCTCTCAGCCTGATTTATCCCCAAGATTCTTGTGAGAATAAAGAAGTAAAGGCTGGATTTTTCTAAACTGTAATAAATAGAATACTGTACCATCATTTCTGGATCATGCCATGTCAATGTAAAAAGTGGCAAATGTTCAAATAATATGTGCATAATTTTACAAGTTCCATCTATTAAATATTCAGACTGTCTTTCTATGTTTCAGACAAATCAGGGAGAACTGATTGTGAATGCTTGAGTGATGACCTTGAACATATCTGAACCTGCATGACAAACATCTACACTCTCGGCTGTTCATTTCATTGTCAGTCGTCGTTTAAAGCAGCTGTCTGTTGTGTGCTGGAAAAATGCTAAGTTTAAAAGTTGAGCAACATGACAAATTGAAATTTTTAGTAAAATTGAACAAAACAATAATGGAATCGTTTCAAATGCTTACTGAGGCCTACAGAGAAGACTGCATGTCTCATGCACATGTGTCTGAGTGGCACAAAAGATTCAGAGAAGGACATGAGAATGTTGAAGACAATGAACACCCTGGATGATCTTCCACTTCAAGAACTGGAGAAATTGTGGAAAAAATCAGCCAGATTGTTCAAGAAGACCATTGACTCAGTGTCCAAATGACAGCTGAAGCTGTGAACATTGATAAAAACACAATGTGGAAAATTTTGCATGAGGATCTCAACATGAGAAACATTTGCACCAAGATGGTCCCTAGGATTCTCACACAAGAACAAAAAGAGTGCTGCAAGGAAATTTGCGCTGACATTCTGCAGCAACTTGATGTGGACCTCTTTCAAAAAGCTAGCTATACTTGGCATAACATAAATCATTATCTACATATATAAAACGCTGCAGTATGTTTCTGTTTCCCCTCTGCTGATTGGCCACTTAGGAAACATGTCAAGAGTATGACCATTTGATGCATATATATATATATATATTTATAAACATATAACCTTTCATTTCAACTATAATGGCATGAAATTAAAATATAATTTCATGCCAAGAGCCCCTCCTCTGCCACCATGCATGCACACATACACACAGACACAATGCTAGGCACACAAACACCATGCATGCCAGGACATGAGAGCCCCTCCACTATCACTGTGTGTACACACACACACCTCACACCACCCTACGACTCACACACCACCACCCCTCACATGCACCAGGATGTGAGAGCCCCTCCACCACCATGTTTAGAAAGGACTTGAAGTCTCCACGTGTTTCCACTAAGGCCCAAGGCCCAGGAGCAGCTGAAGACACCACAGAAGGCAAAAGGCCCAAGGCCCAGCTACAGACCATGCAGAAGGCCCAGGGCCCCAGCACAGAAGCAAGGAACAACTACAGACAGCACAGAAGACCATATTGCCAAATGCCACTCTTAAATAGCAGTTCCCCTGGCTGCTTCAGCTATGCTGCATGATTGCATCCAGCTGTATCTGATAGCTTGGCCCTGGTTCTTCCAAGACTCCCGCAGCCAGGGCCTGAGTCTGCAAGGTGGTTGAGCTGGCTGCTACAGCCAGGGGCCTAGTCCTGCAAGGAGAGGCAGATCCTGATACCAAAGCAACCAATCAGCACACTGAAAATGGCAACATATCCAAGAGAATTATATATATAGATATATAGATAGATAGAGTTTGGTGTACTAGATAGTATAAGTTAAGTTGTCTGTTGTTAGGGCATGAGAATGTTAAAGGTAAGTGGTGATTGGGTGGGAATTTGAAAGGGAGATCAGAAAAGCTTGTGTGTGAAACTTAGTGGAATTAGAGCAGGGATAGCAGATTTAGTCAGGTTTAGTCACAGTAGTTTAGTCAGGGCAGTGGGTGGTAGGAGGGCAATTGTGATAGGATATTTTGAATAACAACTAACTTAGAACAATTGTAAGCATATCCTTCAGCACACTAAATTATCACAAATGGTTTGATAAATGTGTGCTTAATAATTTTTTTTTGTAATATGCACACATGCCTTTTGGGTTGCTACAGTATTATTAGACTGGTGATACTTAGGACTTTTTCGGATGCTGAAAAATATCACAAGCAGCCTCTTAATCACGATCAACTTTCGTGAGTAAAAATCAATGAAATATGATGCTCAACTCTCCCCGCGGTACCGCAACAGTACCAGCAGGGGCGAGCGTCATCCGAAACTGACGCTTTGCAGCGCAGAAGCCTCGCAAGCTGACAAGGCTGCTTGCGTTATTTTTCAGTGTCCGAAAAAGTCCTTAGTGTTAAGGTCAGACACATTAGTGTCTGTGTCTATGGGGCAGCAGGAGTACAATTGGCATTGTTACCTTGATGACTGGTGGTGGTATTACAAAAAGGAATCCACACAATAAGGGCCACAAAGACGATTGTCACAGGAGGTGGCAGCACATGATTAAGTTGGGTGTTTACAGAAAATGACAGCCACTTAGATAACTGTAAGGGTGCCTCACAAGTTGCCAGAGGTGGGATTTCACTTCAGGTGAAGACTCTCATATGGAGTCACACAGAAGATGTCCTGGGACAAGCAGACAACCTACTAGTGATGGTAGCGGGTGGGACTGCTTCACAAGCTTGAAACAAAAGACAATGTTATCTAGACATTGCAAGTCCCATATAATTCTATAAATGAGGTAGGCTGAGATACAATTTTTAAAAAAATCTCAGTTGATGTCATCCTAAGCATAAGACACTGGCAACCCATTCTGTCTCCTTTGGAAAGTTCAGGTCATATTTTGAATGTTGTCCATCCTTTTTGATAACACCAGTTGTTCTATACATTTCTTTTAAACCTTCCTAAATTAGAAAAAAATGTTTCTTGGGATATCAAAGAACTAGCAGAGAAAGCAAAGGAAGTTTGCCTTTACATCTTGCTTTGATTGCTTAAACTGTAAAAATCATTTTCAACATATCTCAAGGGCAGGGTGTGTTCATCATTTGACACCAGGAATGTGCATACAGGTAAAGGAACAACCTGCAGTCAAATATTTGATTTGGCACATGTCCGGTCCTTGTTCAGTTTTCCACTCTCAAATGAGCAATGCCTGGATGAATGTGAATTGTGAATGAAAGAATTTTTAAGCACTGCATTACCAGATCTGTCTGGTGATTTCTTGAGTTATGTAAATCACATGATTAAAATGTTGGCACTGGTTTATGCTGAGGAATGTGAGAAGTTTAATGTGTATCTAGGTAGAGGAAACTTTACATAGTATTCTAGATTATAAAAATCCTGTGTAGTATTGTATGTTAAGAGTAGGAGCTAGTTATATACCATTCCATATCTGATGCTACCTTACAAATACATGTACTTTTGCTTATCTTGAAATCCACCTTTTCAAACTGCATACATACGCTTCATGTTGTGTGTGTTTATGTGTGTGTGCATGCACATGCAATCATGTGCATGTATGCATGCATGCATTAAGTAAAATAATAATATCTTAAGGTACCATTCTCTATTGGAAATCCACTGGCTAAAGGGTTATACAATTTGGCCTAGTGGGATGCCTACAGATTGGCAATAATAGGCTTGTTGTTGACTGTGTCAACAACTGATGGAGCAGATGTGCTCGTGGAATGGATGCACTGGGCATTATCTGACATATTTTGTACATGAAGATGGGGTTGGCTTCCTCAATGTGTGAGCATCATCAATGATGTAGTGCCTGACTGGTGGATTCTGGCACTGTTCCCAGGAGTCCTATACTAGGTATGTCACTTTTATGCCATGTTTGTATTTCCCAGTTATTTGTTTTTCCTTTTTTTCCTGACTAAGTACAAGGTGTGTCTATAAATAACGGGACTGTGTTTCTACCTTTCAGACAAATCAGGGAGAACTTATTGTGAACACTTAAGTGGTGACCTTGAACATGTCTGAACCTGCATGACAAACATCAACACTCTCGACTGTTCAGTTAATTGTCAGTTGTTGTTTAAAGCAGCTGTGTTGTCTGTTGTGTGCAGGAAAAATGCTAAATTTAAAAGTCGACATTCTGTGACATTCTGCAGCAACTTGAGGTAGACCCAAATCTTTCTCAAAAAATCATCACTTGTGATGAATGGAGGGAAAAGAAAGTGAAAGAGATAGAAAGTAAGGATGGGTGGCTGAATGATTTTATAAAGAATAAAAATGATTTGAGATTAAGGCGAATAATGATATGTAAATGTATGGTAACGTTTAATAATGTTTCTGTTGTCTAAATCTCTTAAATAAAAGTTTAAAAAAAACCTTTCAAAACTTTCCCTTTTTTCATAAATTCAATGAACTTGAGAGCTTGACATTTAGGGGAAGAATTCATGTAGAAGGAATCAGAATCAACAGATTCACACATCCAGATAGAAGGCTTTGAGCACTAAGCTCTTAAAAGGCTGATTTTGAATCCCTGGGAATTTAACCATGCTTGTGGTGCTGAATCAGGGTTGCCATATCTGTTTTCTGGCATGATGTCTTAAAACAACTACGCAGCAGGCAGGTGCCATATATTCTCCATCTTTTTGAATCTTGAAGCTCAGAGGGTTGCACCAACCAGTGCCTTTGGTTGAGAATTTTGTTCTCTTCATTTTCAGATAAGAATTTACCATATTTTTTTAAAAAAATTAAAAAATATGTATGAAAGCCCTTTGTTTCTTCCTTTTAAACTGAAAGTGGGAGAAAGCAAAACTGACTGATTTGTCTGTCTTTCCTTCGGGTATATAATATCATCTCAACCACCTACCTCTTGCTGGTTGTTTGCTGGTTCCAATGCATATCTGGCCCTTCCCTGGCCACTTGGCCTATAAGGTCCTGGGGCTTGTTTTACAATCTCTGTACTTTTTTGGATTACAGCTCCCAGGATTCTTCAGGTAGCTGTGCAATGGCGCCTGGCTTCTAGATAAACAATTCTCTACAAATTCTGGACTTCTTGTTTATACATACAGTACAGTGTCTGGAATCACAGCTTCATTATTCATGCTGCTGTAATGTGCCAATGTTTTCAGTTGTACCAGAGGTGGCTGCAGGGTCCTCCAGGAATCATGGGCAGGCAGGTGTCTGACAAGGATCCCAGGTAAACATTGTGTTTTTTCCTTCCTCAAATGCTGTGTGAACAATCCTCCTGTCCCTGCATTCTTTTGCTCACTTCACTGTAGTCAGTCATCTGATTTGTGCCAATACTGTGCAAATTTTAGCTATGTTTTATGAGGGATTTTTTTTTAACAGAAGGAATGGGGAACATGTGACCTGGCAAGTCCCATAAATAGCAAGAATTAAAAGGAAAATTATATTGAAGAGTTTCTTTCCATTCAAAATTTTTGAAAAAACAAACAAACATTAATAAAAAATGCATCCTTGCAAAATCTTGATATGATGTTCAGCTAGGGGAAATGATAGATAATGTATAAGGTCATTAGGATTTTACAAAATATTTTTCATTCTTAATGATGTAGTGAACCCGGTTTGTTGATCCATTCTTTCAGTTTTTCACCGTCTGCTCTTAATCTCTTTTTACATAGCCATCCATGAGGCCTACATTGTGTGGAGGAAATAATCTGTATTGACATTGGTCTGTTTTTACAATAGGCTGAAAGCCCTAGCTTTCTCCCTATCCTCTCAATGCCCCCAGTAATTTGTGTGAAGATTTCTTGTATGTCTAATAAAGTCATTGGTAATGGTGCCTGTAGTATGAGACCAACTGCTTCTTGATTTGCATCTTATATTAGCATAACCAGTTCTCACTGTATCCACCCAGTGCCAATCACAAAACCATTCAGGTGGAAACTATTTTTTTTAAGGAAAAACATTGTACTTGCTCATTATTACACTTATTTCTTTCTGTATCATTTCATTAAATAATGAAGGGGCTGGGGTTGTACCATAAAAAAGAAGAAGAAAAAGAATGCTGCTAGAGGTGTCATCGTATCCCTAATTTTAGTTCTCCTGAAATCTGCAAACAAAGGAATATCAGTCTTGTGCTTTCTCACACAGAGGTATTTCTAAAGATAATGAGCACAATCTACCAAGAGTATCCGTTGGAAGACTAATTAAATCATTTTCTTGAGAAAGACCCCGCTAAAGACAGAGTCCTGGCATGGTACCAAATCATTACTTTTGTTTCCAAAAGTTATATATATATAAAAAGAACTGCATAGTACAACTGCAGTTCTTCCAAACATTGTCTATTCAAAGAAATACTATATTTTTCAGCATATCCCTGAGATCATTCCAGTTTCACTTTTGTTTTGGTTAATTATAGCTATAATTGTTCAAGTTAATTAAATAAATGATGCAACCTAGAGAACAATTTACAGAAAACGCCCATTGCTGGAGACCTATTAACTTCACAAAAAATTATCTTATGATTATTGAGTTATATAAAGAGTCATTCAGAACAAATGAACTACAGTACTGTATGCTATCATCTGAGGAAGAATTCCTTCTTCAGTTCTGATAGCTTGGTGGAATCAGGTGATTTTTCTCATTTTATCCAGCAGCACAAAGACTTTTCATATGGTGCAACCTGGTGCCAGAAGTGGGAGAGAAAGGAAGTAGAACATGGCTTCTTCTTTGGGGTACAGAGGGGGAGAACGGAGAAGTGTGATTAGGCTATACTCAAATATGTCCACTAGAAAAGAAATGGGGTGGTTATAGTGTCGTGTATGTACCTTCAAGTTGCCTGCTGACATGGGGACTCCAAGAGTTTCCTAGAGTTTTCTGGTTATTTGTTGTTAACTGCCTCCAGGTTGACAAATGATGGCTTTTTGAATGAGACACCCTATCCTTAACAACTATGCTCAGGTCCTGCAGACTCAGGGGTGCCAGTTACACGACAGAAATTGTCGCGTTGCCTACCGTGACATAGTGATCACGAATCCGCCCCTCGCTGTTTATACGATTTATGTCTCTGATCTGGATATCCCGGGTGGTCCCGTGACTGATATTTACACGTTCATAGTTCCGGTTTTGTTTAGGTTTTAATTTTTATTTTTTTTTGGCTGTCAATCAAAGATGTGATTACTCGTGTTTTCACAACCTCGGTGACGCACTTCTTTTAGAGTTCCGCGCCACGATCAACGCTATTGGCTGGCTGGGGGGGTGAGAGAGGGGGGCAGAGGTTTGTTATTCCCCCTTGCTTCTTGAACATTTTAACCCTTTCAGAAGAGGCAGAAAGCATTTTGAAAGATCCAGACAGACCTTTCGCTCAGACGCAGGGCTTTCCTTTTGAAATCAAGCTGAGTGCTTTGAAAGCAAGCTGAGTGCTTTCCTTTTGAAATCAAGCACTTGGTTTTCCTCTTGCCTTTTTAAAATATTAACCCCTACAGCTGGCTGCAAAGATGGCTATAGGCAGGCGTTTTGAAAGACACAAACACAGAGAGGGGGAATTAAAGGGTGCTAATTTGCTCAGAGGCTTGAATATTTTAATGTGCCAGGGAGGTGACCAAGCTACTACGATCTCTCTGTAACATGCAGTTGAGGAAAAGGTAAAGCTGAAGGGTTTGCAGTGTAGAAATCCATTTAAAAAGTTAATTGAGTACACGCACGCGCGCACACACACACACATCAACCTTCGTGCAGCTGGAAGGGATGCCTTTGTTTTCGGCTGGTGAAGCTGGATCTGTTGAACAGGTGACTGACCCCTCCTTTTCTGGTCCCTGAGCAATAAGCCTGCCCCCAGTCACCATTTCCGGTCATCCCAGTACCGAGACTTTTTGTCACACGCTGTTTACATTTCCGATTTTCCGAATCCTCCCGTGACTTTTTTAAAAACCGGCGCAACCTGCGGGGCTGGAGGTCCCACAGGTTGAGGGATAAAAGGTGGCCCCCCCTTCCGAAAATCACGTACCCGACCCGATGTACGTGTAAACTGCCAGGGATCGACACAAATTCTTCCCAGGACATTTTCATCGTGTAAACGGCCCCAGGGTCATGGCCTCCTTGATTAAGTCTATCCATTTGGTATGCCATCTTCCTCTCTCCCTACTGCGTTTTATCTTTCCAAGCATTATGAGGTCTGTCTATTAAATAATGAGATAATAACCCATCGTTATTTATGTGTATTACAATTCTAATGCTTCTCCCCTTCAATATACTCCCTGTGCACACTCACACACTAATGCAGACTTGTTTTCCACTGGTCGAAGGCCTGAAGCAGATCACTTTCTATAAGCTGTTTCAACACATCTGCCGTTTTCTTCTTTATTCAGCAATTGATTCAAAATGTGTTCCTTTAAGCACCAATTTCACTTTAGGGAAAAGAAAAAAAAATCACATAGTACCAAATCTGGCAAATATGGAGGATGTTTAAGTGTAGTTAATGTGTTTCTCGGCCAAAAACTGCTTCACAGAAAGTGCTGTGTAAGCAGGCGCATTGTCTTGATGAAGAATAAAATCATTGTTCCACAGTTCTGGCCTTTTTTTCCTGACTCTTTCTCTCAGCTTTGTCAAAACTTCCGTATAATAATGCTGGATCACTGTTCTGCCTTCTGGAACCCATTCTGCCAAAATTATGCCCTTGATGTCAAAAACAAAAAACAAAACCAATGAGCATGGCTTTGAATGTGGACTTGCTTTGACGTGCTTCTTTCATTCTTGGTGATGATGGTATTTTCCAGTGCATTGACTGTTGTTTTTGTCTCAGGATCATACTGGAAGATCAGGTTTCATCACAAGTGATGATTTTTTAAAGAAAGGTTTGGGTCCGCCTCAAGTTGCTGCAGAATGTCAGCACAAATTTCCTTGTGACATTCTTTTTGCTCTGGTGTGAGAACCCTAGGGACCATCTCGGCACAAACATTTCTCATGTTGAGATCCTCATGCAAAATTTTTCCACACAGTGTCTTTGTCAATGTTTACAGCTTCAGCTATCATTTGGACACTGAGTCGGTAGTCTTCTCAAACAATCTGGCTGATTTTTTCCACAGTTTGTTCAGTCCTTGAAATGGAAGGTCATCCAGAGCATTCGTCGTCTTCCACGTTCTTACGTCCTTCTCTGAATCTTGTGCGTGTGTTTGAGTAGCAAATTGATGAATTATTGGAAGGGTGGGGTTGTTAGGGCAGGTAACACAATCATCACTCCTCCATCCTCCGAGTCTAAACTTGCTTTTATACACATAGTCTGAAGGTAATTTTATACACAATATTTTTAATAATTTTGTGCATGAAACAAAGTTTATGTACATTGAACCATCAGAAAGCAAAGATGTCACTTTCTCAGCCACCCATGTGGAAAATTTTGGATTTTGGAGTATTTTGGATTCAGATTTCCGGTTAAGGGATACTCAACCTGTATTAAAGTATAACTACCCTTCTCAGTTACAGCAGAATTTGATAAACAGTGGTTATTGTAGTTGGTAATTGCCATGGCTCTATCCTATGGTATCTAAACCTAGGAACTGTAGTTTAGTGAGGTGCTTAGGATTCTCTGCTAGAGAGGTATAATATACTCCCCTGAACTGAAGTACCAGAGCTCTCAAGCAGAAAATATTAACCATTTCATGAAACTACAGATCTCTGGATTTGCTGTGAAGGAGCCATCACAGTTAAAGTAGTACTGGGCAGCTTTTAAATTTGGCCTGAGTGAGACTGCAACAGGAAATTTAGTCCTACTTTAAGGGCTGTGCGGAATTGCAGCTGGTCTGGCCCCACATAACTGATAAGGTCACTTGATAAAAATGTGACTGTGTAGACCTGGCTGATTGCATGAATCTTTCTTTTTGATTTCTCATTTTCCTCTCACAAATGTGATGATTGTATGGGAATATGGTTGTATTTATACACATACATTCCCCTCTAGTATGGACCCACATCATGCTGATGGCAGATAGGAGATTTTCACACTACACTGTTATAGCGTTACTATTCCACTTTATTTGCTATGGCTGACTCCTGTGGAATCCTGGGATTTGAAGTTTAGGGAGGGGCATTTGCAACTCTCAGCCAGAGAGTGCATAGGCCTCACTAAACAATAAACCCCAGAATTCCACAGGAGGAAGCCAGAGCAGTTAAAGTGGAATAGGAACACTATAACAGTGTAGTGTGAAAATCTCCTGTATAATCTCAGTGGGGATATCTCTTCAGAGTTAGACAAGTTCCATTGGCCACATGGCGGTCTAAGTCATACAGTCAGACTAGAGATTTGGAAATCACCCAGTCTTGATTTTGTTGAGTTTCTCTGTATCCCATCTTCATATGCTACCTCTCCTTTTGAATCAGATTGCACAACATTGTGTTGTCTTCCTGGAGCATAATTCTCAAAAAAAATATTTTTACTCATTTCACCCCCTGATTTATACATATTTTTGCACAAGTCAACTAATTTACACACACATCCCCATTAACAAAAGCGTGCTTCTGCATATTTTTCTCAGATATGTACATTTTAGCCATTCATATTGCTTTGTTCCCATTAAATTTCTTAGGAGTGTCCTCTAAGCCACATGGCCCAAATGGCCACATACTTGAGGTGATTTGATAAATTACAAATCATCACAAGTCTTGAGGTCCAGAAATGCCTACATTTTTGGTACTGTTGGAGCCAATGAAATTTCTTTCTTGTCCTAGGTCAGACAAACAGTAAGGTAGCATGCAGATAAAATCAATATCCAGGAGTGAGGGGAGTGGATAGGCTAATTTCTAGATGATACCATGAGAGGACAACATTGGAAATCAAGAGTTGTAGCCCAGTGATGAAGAGCTCCATTCATCTGTTACATGCATACTACTGGTGGTAAAAAGCAGTAGGGCCACATATTTATTTCTACCCCCAAGTCATAATGGCCAATCCCCTCCCCAGACAGTGGTGACTGGTGACTTCCATATCAGTGAGGTGGTAAGTTTACTCTGGACTTTTTCAGACAGGACTTACCACACAAAAAGACTCCGGAACAGTTATGACACTGACGCGCAGCAGGTGTCCGTTTCAGACGATGTCGTCCCTCTCTCAGCATTGTACGTGACTGTTCCGGGTATGACTGAAGGCAGCTGCACCATTTTTTACTCACAGAAATTGTCCGTGAGTAAAATATGGCGTGGCTGCCTTCAATCATACCTGGAACAGTCATGGATGACACCAAGAGAGGACAGCGTAATCCGAAATGGACCCCCTGCCACGCGACAGCATCATAACTGTTCCAGAGTCTTCTTGCACGTTAAGTCTGTCTGAACAAGTCCTCTGTGTTGTAGTCTGAACTTCAAAACACCTGTCCAAGAACCTATTCCCAAAACATACCAGTGTCTATGGTGCTGATGGATCACGTGTCAGTAAGGCAGTGAATTTGATCTGGGATCCAGTCTGAACTTTAAAGGAGCTATCCAAAGGGCTGAGCCCTCTTCCTAGAATACCTCCTGAGTGTATTCATCCATAGCAGATTGGCAGGAAAGCTACTGGCTGCATCTATTGGTGCTCCCCCCACACACACACGCACCTACATTTGCAATGTACATGAGTGTACTGAACTGATGCAACTGCAGTGATCACACATCTCAACAAGATTCTTTGTGTGGTGTTTTACTGGCGCCCATTGGTTAAACATGACACACAAAAACATATTAATACAATTCTGTCAGTATTGTTTTGTACCGTTATCACTGCAACAAGTGCAGATAAAATGCAGAAATAATCTTCGTACAGATTATATGATCATATAATCATTGCTTGCCTAATGTTTTAACAAATGCACTGTGAGATGTGTGAATGGAGGAGAGAAACAAACTGAACAAATTCTATACTTAATTCAGAACTTTGAATCAACCCAAAATTTGAGAGGAGCAGGTTCTCAGTATGACAGACAGTGTGGTGTAGGGATTTGAGCATTGGAGTACGACTCTCGAGACCAGGGTTTGAATCCCCACTTGGCCATAGAACTCACATGGACAAGCCACACTTTCTCAACCTCAGAGGAAGGCAAAGACAAACCCCCTCTGAAAAAATGTTGCCAAGAAAGCCTCATGATAGGTTCGTCTTAGGGTCACCATAAGTTGGAAACAAAGGCACACAACAAACAACAACAAGGTATCAATCCTGTATATAGTAAACCCATGGAACAATAACAAAAAATGGAGAAAAATATTATCCCTAATTTAAATAGTCATTACACCAAGCAAAGTTCCTAGCAAAGTTAAGCACCTTCATAATTAATGAATCTTAACAGTGCTTATGTTGGGTTGGTCCTGCATACTCTTTCAAGAGACCTGCAAACATTAGCATAGTAAAGTAAAACTGAAATCCTTTGGGTATTGTGATTATTCATGGAAAAAATAAAATAATTTTCTACACACCAGTAAGGGGCACTTGCCTGACAAAAGTAGAAGCTCTGCAAGCACTTTCCAAAAAGGATTATTTCTCAAGCTCAGAAGTGATTGCAGAGAAATATATGCGTTGCTATTTTTTAAAAAAGAAAACATCTTAAAACATTTAGAAATGAAGCATGTTGAGTATGATATGCAGATTGTATTCAGGAAAACTCCCCAGAGAAGGTCTATACAAATAATGATCAGACATGAACTGTTCCTTAGAAAAATAATATCTCTGCATGATTCTTTCCCCTGTAATAACATAAGAGGTCTGCTGGATCAGACCAAAGGCCTATGCAGTCCAACATTATGTTTCTACTGTAACCAACTTGACACCTGTGGGAAACGCATAAGCTGGACAATAGCGCTGTCCCAAAAACATTCACCAGAAAGTGGTTTTTAAGTGGAGGGATGGAAAGAATATTTTAAAAAATAGTGTAAAGAATGATCAAAAAACATGTTTTCAAATCTTGGGAAATCCTGAAAAGGTGAAAACTGGAGTGATGAGAATTTTTGCTGTTCGGGACTTATAATGCACAAACTTTGCACATGTTTTTCTATGTAATAAATCATTTTTTGTGTAGGAAATATCATTCATACTGCCCTGAATGCAGTAGGTTGTTCTGTTAGTAAAGAGGTGGAGTATCACGGGTGTAATTTTGGAGATAAGGGTGGAACACTTAGATAACCATGCAATTTTGCTTTCCTTGTGAACCCTGGTACTGTCTGCATACACAGAAACACCCACCCACACCCATGTCACAATAAAATATGAAATCTTGGCAGTTGCAAACATCCCCCTTTCAGGCAAGGTGTTGCTCTTGCCAAAATGTGTCTACACATTCTTTTTTTCAAAACAAAATAATAAATTCTTCCTATGGTTCTTAAAACAGATTTGGTCAAACTTAGAAAAAAATTCTTTGGACTGAAATTCATCCCCCCCGACAAGGGGATTCTGGGAGTTGTATTCCAAAAAAGTAACTTGCTTGAGTCTTCTTTTAATGCTTTACTATAATCAGCTGCTGCTGATAGGCAGAGCAAAATACATATCCATGGTACTGCACAGTCTGTAAAATCATGCACATTTTATGGCTATTTCTAATTTTCAGAAGCAACCCACATTTTTCCCATGTAGAAGGAAATATGCCCTGGAGTCAAGATGTTCAAATGAGGGATATTGATATTGATGAAAACTGTATACTTTATTTAACACTGTAAAGCGGTATCTCACGAGACATCTCAGTCTTGTGTAGTGATTTACACCCAATATGTATTAAATATTTCCCTAGATGCATTCCAAGATTTACAGGGCTTATTCCAAATTCTTGATTTTAAAACAAATGGTTGAGGGTCTTGATTTTGAGTGTGTCATCCAAGTAGGGAATAGTTGTATAAAAACAAAACTAGGATCAGTGTAATAAAAACTTGGCCAAGGGTCCGCAAGTAAGAACATTTACATTTTCTTCATTTCCATTCCTAATTAGTCAGATGTATGCTGCTACATCCTCAAATGAAGGCATGAAACATAGATTCCAGGGGGCCCTTCTACATAGTATTCCAGCTTTTAGAAAACAGTCTAGTTTTCTGTCTAGACAGTACTAGAAAACAGTCTAGTTTGTATTCAACGATTTTCCTGAGGAAAAATGTCTGAGTAACAAGCATGTACTTAATATGTGTGTTTGTAACTTGCAGCACATTCACAATTTATTAAAGGGACATCATCATCTTTTTATATTCAAACATAAGGAGAATCTTTGGGTGTTATTGTATTACTTATTTATAGTTATACTTATTGTCTGCTCTTCCTTCAGTGAGTTCAAGGTAGTGTAGTTTGTTCTCCTCCTCCCTGGTTTTTTCCCCACCACAACAACCTGTAGTAATTTGCCCAGGGTCATCCAATGAGTTTCATTGCTCATTGAGGACTTGAACCCAGCTCTCCCAAGTCCCAGGACAATGCTCTCTCACCACTATACCACACTGTTTAGAGGATAAATGTGAGCCAGAAAAACAGATTTCCACCATTTGGTTTTTTTGTTGTTCCAGAGGGATTACTCTGTTTTGTCTTTCAGTCCTCCTGAATTTCAGTCTAACTAGAAAAATTTCTAAAATTAATTCAGCAATTAGCACATGTGCCATTTACCATATTATTTGTTCCTTCCACTTTCTACATTATCAAAGAAGATGCGCACTAAACACTGCAAGAATGCAATTGTGATATAATCATCATGCATGCAGGTGAATAAATATTCCTTTTGTGCATTGTTTTACTGATTCTGCCCCACACTGGTAAAATGTATTTTAAAAAAAATTTATTTGTACATTTGAACATTCCTACCAAATAATGGACCCCTAAATCCACTGAAAAATTCAGATGACAGTAATTTGGGATGTAGTCTTCCCCAGAGGCAGCTTTTGTTGCTCAGTTGCATTATATATGAATTCAGCATTCTACAAATAACTCTGTGGAAGGGCTATACCATTCCATCTTTTTTCTTCTTTAGTTTATTTTGTTTTACCTGATGCTAAGCCAGGTCTCTTGTAGCTCTCTTCCAACTTCCTAAACTTTTTCCATTATCACTGGGACTCTTCCCAAAGAATGTTCTGATTGAAATCAAGACCTTGAACAAGAATGTTACATAACAAAATGAATCTTGTATTATCCTAAGCTTCCTCTCAGGAAACACTTTAGCATAAAAGTATTTGCGTTGTAAAGCCTTCAGACTGAAGTGTATGGTGGTTGTCATAGCAATCCATCTCTTCAAATGGAAGTAGGAAAAAGGAGATGACATTTCTCACTATGGCTTCTGTCCCATATCATCACCAATGTTGATATTAAATTTTCAAAAGGGGGTGGGTGGATGTGTGAACTGCTGTAGATTATGTACAATGTGAGTCACCTCTGCTAATTAAATATGTCATGGGCTTCACTAGAGAGCATCATACTGTACTTAAAAAAAAAAAACCTCAAAGTTACAAAAGAAAAAAAGTCAAAGCGGAAGAGAGGGAGAAGTCTAAATTCATTTGCTGAAGACTGAATTACAATCGCCATATGTTTCTTCCATGTCTAACTTTTTGAACATTCAGCATTAGCTAGGATTGATGATGGGAGTTGCAGCTGAACAACATTCAGAGGACCAAATCAGCTTTGAGGACGCACCAGTCAGGAAGCTAGTTAAGAACTTAGTTGTTGCTCAGATAGGCATAGAATAGTAACAAGGAACTTATTTTGTCCTTCTACCTTGTAACTAATAGCACTCATCTACAAAGGATTTATTTTAAGGTAGCGGTGTTTTGATAAAGTCATTCTAATGTCAATACTCAGTAACAAAGATGGAAAAGATACCTCTGAAACAACATATTCAAATCCTGTCTATATTTTGCAAGTGTATTGTTTAGACCTCCAATGTAGAATGTGGAATTTATCCAACAAAATCCAAACATTCCCCATCCATAGGTCTCTGCAAAGCCAGTGAGCTCCCTTAAAAAAAAAAATCATAACCCTACAAACAAAACATCCAAGGATGAAGTGACATGTTATACCACCCAGTCAAGTGGGAAAGAATGTTACTTCCTCCCACATTCATTCTTGTTTTCTATCTTAGACCTTGTCACAATTTTTTCCCTTTGTTGAACTTGTCTGATGAAATTCCTGGCATGACCTGGCAATTAATCATAACTATATAAAAGCCCATCATGACACAGTGGCAGGACCTAGTTCCCTAGGCAATTACAGTCTCACAGAGATAAAGAACTTTATACTGTACTCCCCTTTGAATATTCTGCCAGGCAGATTCTAATCCTGGAGAACAATCTCAGTCATCATAGGAAAAATATCTAGCTGCACTTGTTAGTGGGAGGCAACCCAGGAAGAATCTACCTCCACAATATATAGTTACTTTAACATTGTTCATGTTCTAATACAGGGATGGTGAACATAACAGTCATCCAGATGTTATTTGGCTACAACTCCCATCCCTTCCCATCTGCCCTGTCTAGAATAACCAAAGCTGAGAAATTATAGGAGTTGCAGTAAAGCAACATCTGGAGGTCTGCATGTTCCCTATCCTTGTTCTAACATATACCATACATATCATGCACATAATATTGTACCCTGCCTTGAAAATTGATCTCTTGAAGTTTTCTTTTTTAAAACAGTTCAAATATTCATGTAGGAGAAAAGCAAGTTCCACCTTCAAATAATTTGGATTTTATCTAATGGCTTCACTTTGTTTGAACTATGTCCACAGCCTCCTTTGTCTATCCCAAACCTCAGAACTCTATGAGAGCATGGATTTGCCTACCATACCCTCCAAATGTCTTGATTTGGCAGGGAGAGTCCTGAATAATTTTCTGTTGTTCCATTTCTTCAGCTGCTTTTAAAATGTCCTAGTTTTTCTCTCGTCCTCCCGTTTGTTCCTCTTTGTCCTTAGCTTACTTACAGAAAGTAGCTTACACTCAACTCAGTAGAGAGGAAAGGAGAGTAAAGGGTGAAATTTTGCCCTTCCCAGTAGACTAAGGCAAAAGCAAACTGCTCCAGCCTCTCTAGCTTGTGTGTTCTCCCTCATTAATAACTTTTGCCATCTTAACCACACTCTGATAACTACTCAGACACATATGTCCCTGTTTTCATCTCTGAAATGTTGGAGGGTATGACCTAGCTTAGCAGTACAAAGTAAAAAATACTATCATATGCAAAAGACACTAGGTCCTGAATCCAGGACCGGTTTGAGGAATTTTGGGGCCACCTGCAATGCTTTATTTGGGGGGGGGGCATATGTTTATCACAGGTCAATGTAACCTAACCTAACCTATTCACAGTGCAGGATATTCAGATTATTACTTATAATGTTTTTGCAGGAGGAAGGTGACTACGCCCCCACCAATGATGGGGGGGCCTGCAGCTGCAGGTGCTGCAGGGCCCTTAAACCTGCCCTGCCTGAATCTTTGGAAGTTTGGAACATTGGAAATGTGAAGCATTCTTCAAAATGGCTGTCACATGGAGGGTTCTTTCCCTCTCACAAAAAGTGATGAGCAGTCAAAAAAACACCCAGAACCCAGAAAGAAACATATAATAAACCATAATAAAGCTACAGGTTGAGTCTTCCTTATCCAAATTGCTTGCAACCAGCGGTATTTTGGATTTTGGAATATTTCAGATTTTAGAATACTTGCGTATTCTATACTATCTGATACATAATGAGATATCTTGTAGATGGGACCCAAGTCTAAACATGAAATTCATTTATGTTTCATATGTACACATATCCTGAGTGTAATTTAATACACAATATTTTTAATAATGTTGTGCATGAAACAAAGTTTGCATAAACTGAACCATCAGAAAGCAAAGGGGTTGCTATCTCAGCCACCCATATGGACAATTTTGAATTTTGGGATATTTCAGATTTCAGAATTCCAGATAAGGGAGACTCAACCTGTATAATAAAAATAATTTGATCGAAAGGCTAAATAGAAGAGAGAAATGAGGTCTGAATTCTCAAACACAAAACCACTTGTTTGAAGCCAGTTTTCATATCCAGCATGTATTATGCAGCAGGCAAACTCCTGAAGCTCAGAGATAAATAATTACACCAGGAAACCAAATTCAAAACAGAGGTGAAAGTTGAGCCACACATGCCAAAGCACATATTGGCTCCCATAAAGCAGTAAAGGAAAAAAAAATGTGTCTCACAGAATGCAAACTGCTGATGCTCCAAGAAACAGAAACAAAGTCATAGGCTAAACATACGCACATTGAGCACACACTTATTTAAACAACAAGAGGCAAAACACAAGCAGACATAGACAAAACACCTTATAAACTAACCAGTGCCTGCATGCTCACACTCTACAGGCAACACACACACACACACACACACACACACACACAAGCTCCCTTGATTACTTCCTATCATCTCAGCTTAGCTTTTTCTTTTTTTGTATGTGGCTGGTGTGCTTCAAAAGAAAGTGCTTCTCCATAGTCATCCACCATTTTTATTTTCTAAGAATGACTTTTACAGTTCATGTCAGGTTTAAAAGTGTTTCTGGAAATAAAGATGAAAATAGAAGATAATGCTTTCCTTTGCAACTTTCAAGTCTCTCCAGTTTACAAGAATGTTTTTTTTTTTAATGTAACTAAATAATTGATTTTTTTTGTTTTGTTTTGTTTACCACCAAATACATATTAGCTTCATTTATATAAGGTTAAGTAGAACTTCCTGGTAGTAAGAGCTTTTTGAGAGTTAAACAGACTGCCTCAGGGGGTGGTGGGCTGTCCATCTTCAGAGGTTTTTAAACCTAGGTTGGATGGCCATCTTTCAGGAGTGCTTTAGTTGTGTAGCCTTGTGTGTCAGTGATTGGACCGAGAGGTTCTTGTTGTTCCTTCCAACTCTTTAAGTCTATGAATAAAATAAAATCAAATAAAAACCATGAGGTTCAGAGAGCCTGGTAGGCACAAGGAAATGTTCCACAGAGACAGGTGAGCTCATGGACACCCACTGAAGACATCAGGTATTGGATGTCTTTTCTGTACAGGTATTTTGCATGCAAACAATAATACTTGTAGATCATGTAGAGAAAGAAACAGACACCATTCTCTGTTTGAAGAAGAGGATTAAGTGTTTTCCTCATTATTTCACACTTGCTTTAATGGTTTTTGCCTATTTTGTGTTGCTAATACTATACATCTGCGACATTTTCCAAATGACCTTTGATTATTTGTGGAGGCTGTTGAAATCACACTTGAAATCTTGAAATGTTTGAATTACTTGAAATCTTTTGTGTGTTTGTTTTTTATGTGTATGCCCTTCGTATTTATTGCATTACATTTTGGCAAGAGCCTAATGTTTCTTGGAAATAAAATCAGTTTGCCATTCTATATTTTGAATCAGTATAGTTGAAAGCCAGGTTGTTATTTTTCCCCCACCATGTTACATCAAACACCAAGCTGGAGTTGTTTAGAATGAGTAGATTCCTCAGATTCCCTCCCAAGTGTGCTTTTTATCTCCCTACTACATAGCTGTGCATCTTCCTTTGGGTAACCATGGGGACCATAAGCCTTATGTAAATAACTGCGAGGAAGGTATAAACCTGGATATTCTTCTGAGAGATGCTTTGAATTTCTCTGTGAACATGATTCACAGGGTGGTACATTCTGTCAACAGTCCTACAAATTCATAAGACGTTACGTCAGTCTGCGCCTGAGCTGGAGAATTGCACAAGGGCTGGAATACATCCAAACCTTGGAAAACCTGAATGAGTTTTCACACAGCAAATGGGATTTATTTAAAGCAGATGGCCCGGATGGCCTAGCTTTCTTCCACGCTTGGTGTCCCAACATTTGGAAAGTTTCCAGTTTTGTGCAAAACATGAGCATAAAACTAGAAATAGACATAAGACAACTGCTGTGGCTGCAGTCCTATACACATTACCTGAGGCTAAGCTGGACTGTCATAGTTTGGCTTACTTTTGAGAAAACATCTGACTGAGCTTTAAGACACATTTCAATAACCCTTACTAAAACCATGGCAACTTGAGTCAGTGTAAATTACACTGCACCTTAGGGTGTTTTGACCAGAGTTGATATGTTGGTGTCTATATGTTTTTATATGGTGTTTATAAGTGTTTTCCCCCCTCAGATGCCTGGCCCTGATAGTTTCCAAATCAACCACAAGCAACACAATCTTGAGCAAGTCACCTCCTGAAAACAACAGCAGTCCAGAATTGCATAAACAGGAAGCATTTTGTAACCAATCCACATTCTCATTCCTATGGATATCCCCGTTTACAGTGTCAGGGATACAGTCGAAATCAGGAATGCTTTAAACAGGGATATGAATATTCATCTTGCACCATCAATTCATCCTGCTCCTTATCACAGCTAAGTGAAAGCCAACACTCATGGAAAGAGCTGACATATTGTGCTTCAGTTGCCAAGAGGTGAGTAAATGTGACTATCTGTTTTTTTCTTTTTGGCCTACGTCTCCCATCAGCTCTATCATAGTTAGTGGTGAGGAATTATGGGAGTTGTAGTGAAAAAATACCTAGAGTGCCACAGTTGCTCATCACTGGCCTGAGGTGGCAAGGGTAGACCTGGGCCTTGTCCACACAGGCAGAATGAAATGGCCTCCCCCTGTTCCCATGTCCAGCTGTCCAGACAATATAGGATTTTAGCCCCAATTCTAGTCTGAATAGTTTAGATGACATCTGGGCAGTTCTGACTAGAAACCAGGGCAACCCTTAAAATGGTTTTTAAAAATACCTGGGAAAACCTGGATCCTGAGGAGAAAATGATAGCATTCTGTAGAGGGAACAGGCATCTGTCTGCATGCATGAGCTCCACTTTATTGGTATTATGTGTTGTGCTCGCTGAGGTCACAATAAGGAACCTAGCCTGTGATCAAGGCTGAGCACTCCTTTTCTTGGCTCCGAGAGTACAACATGCAAGAGATGATGGCACCTGCAACTACAGCAAAGTGCATCCATGTAGGGAGCTGTCCGTTCCCACCATAGAACACAAGGTAATGGGAATCCAGAGTAGCTCCAGGACCAGAATGCTCTGGCTAGAACACAGAGTATTCTGGCCAGTGCAGACAAGCTCCTGGACACACATGGGTACAAGTCCAAAGAAATCCATGTGACTTCCTTCTGATTAAGAGCCACTGCTTCAAAGTGCTATGGTTACCTCAAGGTCCTGGGCAGACGACTCCAGGGATGGGGCTCCAGGGAGGGACCTAGGCAAGCTGAATTGGGATGATTTGTGGTCCGGAAATGCCCTGTAGGCTGGAGATTTCCCACTACTGCTGTAAGGGGCCCTCAATATTTTCAAAACAGCGGATCAATGTGATATATGACACAGAGAGCCAACATTATATTGGGTGTTGGATTGGGACTCCAGGAGACCAGGGTTTAAATCCCTGTTCAGCCATGGGAACCCACTGGTGAACTTTGGCAAGTCTCTCAGCCTCATACAAAGGCAATGGTGAAGCTTCTCTGAACAAATCCTGTGATAGGGTCACCAGATGCTGATTTGAAGTCATACCACCACCACCACAACATGATGTATCATGACCTTCTTTCAGACCATCTCCACATTCCAATGGAAACCAAATCTGATTCAAAGGTGATCACCAAAGAACAGGACTCCTTGTGACTAGTTTTATATCTCTGTCTATGCAGAATGTTTCTGAACACTGTGCTTAGGTTCATCCAGACCAGTCTAGCTGTTTGCATGGTGGAGAAGTTAGCTATATTGAAGTGCCTCTTTTGATATAAAGCAAACTTAAATAAGCTGTACTTAGCTTTCAATTCTTACCATAAAAACATCATTCTGATCTGATTTTATGGAGACAATTAAAACAGAGCCACTAAATCAAGAGGAGCTTGTTAAGTCAACACCAATGTAAGTTCCATTGATCTAATGGGTCTATTTTATATGGCATTAGCAATTTGGTTTAATCAAGAATTGTATCAGACCTGGAAAGCATCTGAAGAATCGACAAGCATGTACCAACTTGCTAAACAATACTGAGCATGTAAGATTGCTTCCATAAAATGGCTCCTTTTACATACTGGACATATAAAATTGCTTCTTCTCCCATTGAGAAATGGGAAGGAAAACAACTGATATTATGAAGTGGTGGATCCAGTCTTGTTTTAAATCATTAGGCCACCCCCCTGCATACACACCAGCTTTCTTGGAAATCTCAGAGGATGGTGAAGACTGGGGTTAGAGTAGATGTGGGAGCTGTTCCTGCCCAGTGCAGTGCATACTGCTGAAGATAAGAATGTTTTAGCAGAATAGTACTTACCCAGGGGTCCGGGGACCCCCAGGGGTCTGCAGTGTCCTCACAGGGGCATCCATGAAAGCTTGAAAGTTGCTTGGCCCACCTCCTGCCTACAGTGGAGTGGCCATGTGACAAGAGACAAGGCAAAGGCTGGCTGGCTGGCTTGGGCTGTGCATTGCCATTCAGTCAACTCCAGCCACAAACGTACAGGAAGAAGCAGGAGAAAATTCTTTCTTCCCCCTCCAGTGCTTCTGAGGGAAGGTTTCATGGATGGTGTAATTGGATGATGATGATGATGATGATGATGGTTTTAAATCTTGAGTTAAGTCTTGGGGGTCTGTGGCAATGAAAGATATTTAAAGGGGATTTCTGGTAAAGAAAAGTTTAGGAACCACTGTTTTAGAACATCTGGAGAGATATGCAGGAGCCTAAAGCATTAGGGTTAATGTAAATCAGTGCCAAAACAACAACAAACAAACAAACAAACAAAAACAAAAGCATCTATATTCTATTTGGTTAGTGTGTGGGGAATCTCCTCTAGAGAGTTCCTTTTTAACCACACTGGGCAAGTAGAAACAATCTTTAGATGCTTGAGTGCTATTCCAACACAACCCTTTCCCCTCAGATATCAAAGTTGTTCCTCTTGCTCCTCTTTAAAGCCAATTGCCAGAAGACCAGGAAAGGCCAGAGTGTTCCCTCACCCTTCCAATATCCCTGGATTGGTAAACCAAACAATATGGTTTACAGGGATAAATCCAGTTCTTAGCCTCCATTAGGGTACACTGACCAAATCAACTGAACTTACCTAAGTGTTGATTTATCATTTATTCAATGGGTCTGTTTCAGTTGGGACTTAGGGCCTTACCGCACTGCACTATTATAGCACTATTATTCCACTTTAACTGCTATGGCTGCCTCCTGTGGAATCCTGGGATTTGCAGTTTAGGGAGGGGCATTTAGCATTCTCAGCCAAAGAGCTCCTAGGTGTCACTAAACGACAAACCCCAGAATTCCACAGGAGACAGACCTAACAGTTACAACAGAATAATACACTATATTTTATAGAATACACTATAAAAGTGTAGTAGCCCACGGTGTTTCCTAGAATCACAGAATCATTGGGTAGAAGGGACCCCAAGGTTTGTCCGGTTTAATATCCTGCCAGTGGAGGAACCCACAGCTAAAACATTCCTAACTTCTTCTTTAAAACAAAAAACCACCAACCTGTATCCTGTTTTTTACCAAAAAGTCCCCCAAGTGGGTTAGATAGTAAAAAGTAAAAAGTTCACAGACATGTTTGGATAAAGTTATTCACAATCTCATCAGGAGCAAGTTTTTTTTTTTTTTTGTAAGTTTTCAGGTCTTCCACCTTCAAACCAAGAAAAAGTGTCCTTCCTCTTAACACCCGGCTGTGTACTGAGCTTAGAGAACAGCTCCTCCTTGAAAGCACTCTTGCCCTCCATCCCACAACCAAATTTGGGGATGGCAGAGATAATGACTGTGATAGAGCTGCTCTACAGCTCTTCCCTCAGACAGCTGACTTGTTAACAGTTGGACTGTCACCTTACTGACAGAATGGCTTAATGGATTTGCCTTCTGTCCTTCCATAATGGATTTCCTAATGAATATAGCAAACATTGCTGGCCTTATTCTCCATGCCTCATGAAATTTTCTCCTCATAGCACTTGGGCCTGTGCTTTGCCTCTGAATCTGCCTTAGTTTCATTGCATTCTCTTACCCAGGGGGCTCCAGGTACCAGACATATTTTTTTATTCCAAAGTTGTGAGCCTCAGGCCTGACCTTCTGAGTCAAACCCCAAGTCACAAGGGTTTTCTACCCACCATCAGAGTGCATAAGATTTATCCAGAAGAGGAAACAGCTTATAAGTGGGGGATGACATTCAGCAAAAGTATTCCAAGCTTACAGGCACATTCATCATAAATAGTTTTGGTTTTAGTTTTTGTGTATATTTTCCTCAAAATGACGTACATACATATTTTCTTCAGCCATGACAATCAGTAGACAACACAACAAAGAGGCAACTATTAATCATCACTTTAAGCTACACTACAATGTGAATATGTCTTTTGTCCTCATATTTCTAAAGTGAGTCACACTTCTACTGCACATTAAACTGTCTACTTTGTCCACAGCATTACAAATATTCCATACAATCAATGTGTCCTTCCACCAGAAATGGTCTGCTAGCATCATTCCTCCATGACCACTTCTGCATCACCATTGCTGACCAATGGAAGGAATGATGTCGATATAGGATAAACCAAACAATATGGTTCTGTTTGTAGATGTTCTGCATAGTATAGAACTGAGCTCCCCCAAAAGAAAAATGTAGAAACAATGTACAAACCAGATCCCCTCCTCTTTTTATTACCCTTTAAAGGATTTTCTTCATCACCAGATTCATTTTAAAACCAACAGGAAGACAGCAGCTGTAATAAGGGCAGGAATTACTTTTTTCTATCCCCTTTGTGTGTGTGTGTGTGAGAGAGAGAGAGACAGAGAGAGAGAGAGATTTAAAAGGGGCATGTGAGTGACATGAACTAAACTCTCCTCTTGAGAGAAAGTTGCAGTATACTGAGGGCCCATTCACACTACAGAAGTATGGCATTTTTATTTCACTTTAACTGCCATGTTTCCATCCTATGGAATGCTGGGATTGGCAGTTTAGGGAGGAACATTTAGAATTATCAGCTAACAGAGTTCCAGTGCCTCACCAAACTACAAACCCCAGAATTCTATAGGGCAGAATCATGGCTGTTTAAGTGGAATATAGTGCCATTTTTTACACTAAAAAAAAAATGGCATTAAACATAACATCATGGAATGTGAAGGGCCTCAGCACGTTAATCAAGAGAAGGAAAGTATACCATTACTTGGAGAAAAACAAAGAGGACATAATAATAATAATAATAAAATAAAATTTTATTTTATTTATTTATATCTTGTCTCCAGGAGGTTAGAATACACCAAAATGAGAGTAAATACCTCAAAAATTTGAAATTGGGCCAAGAATTTGTTTCTTTATCACCTAAAAAGAAAAAGGGGGTGGTAATATACGTAAATAAAAAATATGAAGCAAAACAAATATTCAATGACTATGAAGGCCACCTGGTTGGAATAGAGATAAATTTGATTAATGAAAAAATATATATAATTGCAATTTATGGACCATTAGAGAAAAAAAGAACGATTCTATAGGGAATTACAATTAAAGATGACTAAATTTGAAAAAGGATTGATAATACTAACTGGAGATTTTAATGGCGTATTAGATGCAAGAAGGGACAGATCTGGAGAAGGTAGTAGAAAGAATCAGGGTAAACCCCCAAAGGTATGCATAGATTTAATGGAAGAATTTCATTTAAAAGATCTATGGACAGCTAAATATTTGAAGGAGAAAGGATATACTATTAATCAGAGGCCCATAAGACGATGTCGAGGATTGACATGTTTTGGACATCAAAGACATTGCTACCAAGGATGAGGGAGAAGGTAATAATGCCAAAAGTTACATCTGACCATAATCCTATAAATCTGAAAATGACACTATTCAAGAGAGAATATTCATGGAGGTTTAAAGAGGATTTAATGAAGGAAGAAAAATTTATGTTAAAAATGAAAGAAAGGATAAGTCAATTCTTTGAAGAAAATAAAAAAGGAGACACAAAAATGAAGATGGTGTGGGACGCCTTCAAAGCTACTATTGGAGGTCTACTCTTGCAAAAGGGCGCAGAAAAAATCTAGAGTAAGGAAGGACAAAGATCAGGAGCTCCTACAAAAATTGAAAGAAAAAGAACAAAAATTGAGAGAAAGACCTCAAAATAAAGTATTAATAAAGGAAATAGAATTGATAAAAAGATCTATTAATAAAATAGTGGTAGAGGAAATTGGAGAGAAAATGAAGAAAAGAAAACAGTGGGTATTTGAACAAGCTAATAAGATTGGGAGATGGTTATCCTACAGATTGAAAAAGGAAAAAAAACAAGAAAATGATAAATGAAATTAGAGTGGAAGGGAAAGTCTTAACGCTCCAGGAAGATATTAAAAAGGCATTTGTAAATTACTACTCTTCGTTGTATAAGGGAAAAAAAACAGGAAGAGGCCTGGGTCAATAAGATGAATAACTATATAAAAGAAAATAAGTTCACCTGGCTGTCGGAAGATTATAGGTTGAAACTGTCCCAACCACTTACTATGGAAGAAATCACCAAGGCAATTCAGGATTTGAAAAGGGGCAAGGCGCCAGGGCCAGACAGTTTCACGGACACATTTTATAAAATGTTCGAAAAAGAAATATCGAGACATCTCCTAGAAGTTATTAATCTGATTCATAAAGAAGGGATGCCAGACACATGGAATACGGCAAACATTACAGTGATTTGGAAAGAAGGTAAAGAAAAAACGGATCTTAAGAACTACTGTCCAATTTCCCTTTTAAACGTGGATTAAAAGATCTATGCCAGCATGTTATCAAATAGAATAAAAGGTATACTGAAAGAAATAATACACACTGACCAAAGCGGCTTCCTCCCAGAAAGATTACTCTCAACAAACATCAGATACATAGTTGACAAATTAGAATTCTTGGAGAAGAACAGTGATCGCAAAGTGGCCATAATATTCGCGGAAGCAGAGAAGGCTTTTGATAACATCAATTAGCGCTGCTTAATTAGAACAATAGAGGAACTAGGGTTCGGACAATTTATGACAGCTAATATAAGGCAAATATATACGGAACAAAAAGCTTCGATTCTTATAAATGGTGAAAAGACACAAGAGATCTTGATCCAAAAAGGAACCAGGCAAGGGTGTCCTTTGTCCCCGCTGCTTTTCATAACAGTGTTGGAAATCTTATTGAATAAGATCAGAGAAGATAAAGAGATACAAGGATTAAAAATTAAGAATCATGAATACAAGGTCAGGGCATTTGCTGATGATGTAACTATCATTTTAGAAAACCCCGTTGAAAATGTGAGTTACTTAATGGAGACCATAGCGGAATTCGGAGCATATGCTGGATTCAAGATAAATAAAGATAAAACTATAATCCTCTCAAATAATATATCCAAAAAGGAGCAAGAAATCTTAAGAGAAAGATCCAAATGTAAATTAGAACAGAAAGTGAGGTATCTTGGGATTTGGATATCTAACAGAAGTTTAGATTTATATGACAACAATTACAAAAAAAACTTGGAAAACAATAAAGGTGAACCTAGCAACTTGGTCTAAATTGAATCTTTCATTAATGGGGAAAATAGCAGTGATCAAAATGTCTGTCCTCCCTAAACTAATGTTCCTGTTTCAAAATCTGCCAATCATAACGAACGACAAGCCATTCAAAACCTGGAAAAGAGACTTGAGTGACTTCATATGGAACAGCCGGAAAGCGAGGATAAAGTGGCAAACACTAATTGAAATATCGGAGAGGGGAGGATTAGACTTGCCGGACTTACAAACTTATCACAAGGCATGCGCAGTAGTTTGGTTAAGTGAATGGATAAAACTAGGTGATCTAAAATTACTAACTTTAGAAGGAGTGGGATTAAGGTTGGGCTGGCATGCCTACTTAGGATACAATAAGGCTGCAATACACAAAGACTTCAGTAATCATATTGTACGGAAAGCGCTGTTGCAAAGTTGGAACAAAATACATAAATATTACTTTGGAAAGATACCAAAATGGATATCGCCGGTGGAGGCTTTTTTTGGAAGATGGGGGCATTTAGGTAAACCAAATAAATGGATTGTGTACAAGGAACGGTGTAAAATAAAAGAAGATGGAAAGATGGAAATAAAGACGAGGGAAGAATTGAAACAGGAGGGGTGGCAATTTAATTGGTTCTCTTATCAACAAGTATATAGCAGATTTTAAAAAGATGAAAGAGAATATGGTTTTCTGGAGGAAGAGATGGATTTTGAAAAAAATCATATGGGATGACAAGAGAAAGAAGATAACAAAATTATATGATTTCTTCATCTCCAGACAGCTCGAAACTGAAACGATAAGAGAAGCAATGATTAAGTGGGCCAGAGATATTGGGGAAGAAATTCATCTGGAAAAATGGGAACAAGCTTGGAGGCAAACAAAAAAGTTCACAGCATGCCAAGACCTGAAAGAAAATTGCTTTAAGATATGCAACAGATGGTACTTAACTCCATCTAGGCTAAACAAAATGTATGGACAGAAAGGGAAAGACTGTTGGAAATGCGAAAAAGAAGTAAGTACACTCAGACACATGTGGTGGACCTGTCCGGTTATTTACAAATTTTGGCAGAAAGTGCACAAGACAATTCAAAAAATGCTCAACATTGAATTTGAATTTAATCCGAAGTTATACCTCCTAAACATCACTTCAGTATTGGCAACACGAGAAGAGAAAAAGTACTGGCGAATAATACTACATTTATGCACGGCAGCCTGCTTGACCATCGCAGCACAATGGAGAAATAAAGAAGAACCCTCAATAGAAAATTGACTGAATAAGATATTAGTAATGAGAGAAAACGACAAAGTAACTCGAATACTGAATCAGGAAGTGGTTGAGAAAACAGAAATAGAATGGCAACATGTAACTAATTACTGCAGGAAAAGATGGAATACTGATAGAGATATCGAGATGTCAGATAGGAGTATATAATTATAGCTATTTAGAAACGTTAATAACACACATAAAGAAATAGGATACGGATTTAGGAGACGGGAAAGGAAGGGAAGAGGAATAAGGAGTGGGAAGAGAAATATAGGAAGGGATGAGAGGAGAATAACATAAATTATCAAAAGGAAACTAGCAATAGAAAGATGTTATTTTTGGTATAGGAAGGAAGATATAAAGCTATATAAAATAACAAATCCTCTGAGTTGTTTTGTATGGTGGAAGCCATCTTGTTCTTTTTTCTTTTTTAATTGATAAAATAATCAATTTAGAATAATGTTAACGTACTATACAATGAATGGGAAAAGCAAAGATGGAAACTTAGTTATATTTTTCATGTTTTCAAAATTCCCAATGTATATGTATCAATGTAATAATAAAAAGTAATAATAAAAAAATAAGTGGAATATAGTGCTATAACTGGTTCGTATGGAGGGCCCCGAGTCAGTTGCTTGGTTTAGCTCAGTAATGTAATGTCGCCACTGATTGGCAGTTGCTTTCCAGAGTTTCAGATAGGGGTTTTGTACAGCCTTATCTGGAGATCATGCCACAAATTAGTGCACTTTTTCATGCATAGAAATATGCTTTATCAATATGCTATGTTCCTACCCTTTCTCTGACCTTACCCTGTTTCTGAGCCATATATTTACATGTATAAGCCAAAAAGATTACAACTATAGAATTCTAGCAGTTGCACTCTTGGGTAGACATAAAAGTAGATCCTATACAGGGAACATGATTCAAGTAATTACCAGTGTGGCTCACTCACCTTCATTTCTAGATCCCATTGTCTATTCACTGAGGTGAAAAAGAGACACTCAAAATTCACACTGTAATCTGTTTATAACTGCATCGTGGGTTTCAAATGTACATTAAAGAACATAATCCAATATCTTTTCAGCCTTAAGGTAATTCAATATCTGTGCAACTTCTAGGCACTTATGTTGCTGGTAATTCCACTGTCTTGAGCAGAGCACCTACTACTCAAAGACTGAGTTTGCACATTATATGGGCTCAGGATCTCTCCAGTCAAAACATGACTATGGTGCTGACATACAGCAGAAATAACACAGTTTGATACCACTTTAACTGCCATGGCTCAATGTTATAGCATTCTGGGTTTTGTAGTTTTGTGAAATATGTAGCCTTGTCTGTCAGAATGCTCTGGTGCCACAACAAACTACAAATCCCAGGATTCCATAGGATGGAGGCATGGTAGTTAAAGCAATGTCAAACTGCATTATTTCTGCAGTGTATCAGCAACCTATATCTCTTTTAAAGAGGTTTTCCTTGTTTATTGTTACAGAAGCACAAATATTGCATCATATTCTTCAGTACATCTTGTGAAAAATTAACACATCATTAAAAATCTACAAAACCCTTTCTTGTGCCTAGTTTTAGGCTAAAAGTATTGCATACCGTAATCTTTTTTAATAAACATTTTCAGTTAAGAATTCAAAATATTTCTTTTCTTTTCTTTACCCAGAGAAAACATGGCTAAGAACCACACTCCTTAAGTTTATACAAAATGAATGTAATCCTGTTGTAATATAGAGAGATACTTTACATGTATGTCTCTGTGTTGGCTATCTGAGTTTCTAAATCATCACCTTCATGAAGTTATTTAATGATCAAGAACCCACTGATTCCTGGTCAAATATTACTTCTGCTTTTCTAAATAAAGATGTGCCTCTCTTAGGACTTTTTTGGATGAAGAAAAATAACGCAAGCAGCCTCTCCAGCTTGTGAGGCTGCTGCGCTGCAAAGCGCCCCTTCCGTATGACGCTCGCCCCTGCTGGTACTGTTGCGGTACCGCAGGGAGAGCTGAGCATCATATTTCGTTGATTTTTTACTCACGAAAGTTGATCGTGAATAAAATTCAACGAAATATGACACTCAGCTCTCCCTGCGGTACCGCAACAGTACCAGCAGGGGCGAGCGTCATACGAAAGGGGCGCTTTGCAGCGCAGCAGCCTCGCAAGCTGGAGAGGCTGCTTGTGTTATTTTTCTTCATCCGAAAAAGTCCTTACTCTAGAATATGTGTGGCTTTGCACTTTTCACACATAATGCTTAAATTAAAACAAACAAACAAACATATATACTAGGGAAGGACCCTGGAAGCTTGTTTATATCCTGCCATTGGTGCAGCTCTTGCAGGATTGTCTGTCTGTCAGAACCTTTCCAGAGTTTCAGACTGAAGTCTTTCCCAACCCCTGTCTAGAGTTAACCAGGAACCTCCATTCCTCCAGGTGCTTCCATCCTCTCATGATATCAGACACATTCTGCACGGCGGGATGGGATCCTGAAACTACAGACAAGTGTGGAAAATTGACTAGAATGGACCTGTGCATCTCGATCGATGGAAAAATTGTACTTTGCCTCCCCTACTGTATATGCATGGGGCAGACCTATGAACAAACACTGGATTAAAGCACTTCTCAAAATTGCACATTTCTTGATGTCTTGGTGCCAGAATGTAGTTAGGTGACTCTTATTTTGGGATAATTACCTAACAACCCCTTCAAAGAGAAAATATTTTGCATCTTCTCCCTCCCATTAGAATGGTGTAGTGTGCTAGTATGACCTCTAATTTATAACTGTATAATGACTATGTTGCACTGTAAGTTCCTGGTCTCGTGCTTAATGATTCCTGGTCTCGTGCTTAATTCTGAGAATATGACTTAAATATTTCCTACAAAATATACCTGGGCTGGGCTTAGTTACTTGTGGGAAAGAGACAATATATTTCCGTTGATCCATGAAGTGTCAGTACACCTTGTGCCAAGAGGAAAGATTTTCAAAGGTGTGTTGCAAAAGCAATGGACATACTGTTTTCCTTGTAAGGTGTGTGTGCTCATTCCTGTTGCATGAAATATATTTGAACACAGCAGAGTGTGTCAAACATGTGTAGCAACACTGTGAAACTCCATCCAGTTTGTTTTCTGTAAATATTCTGATCATGGATATATAGCATTGCATTAACACTGGCAGCCATAGATAGGCAGCCTGAAAGCAATTGGTCTGAAGCATTGTTTGGGTGTGTATGTACAGTCGTCCCTTCACATTCGCGGGGGTTACGTTCTACGGACCCCCGCGAATGTGAAAAATCCGCAAATACTGTTTACCCCCCTCCCCTGACATAGTGACCATGGGGCCTCCGGAGGCCCCATAGTCGCTTTCCCCCGCCTCCCCAGGGCCTTCACGGGGCCTCCGGAGGGTCTCCGGAGGCCCCGCGGAGGCCTTCCTGGCCCTCCCCAATCCACCCCCAGGGCCTTCGCCGGGCCTCCAGAGACCCTCCGGAGGCCCCGCGGAGGCCTTCCCGGCCCTCCCCAATCCACCCCAGGGCCTTCGCCGGGCCTCCGGAGGCCGCGCGGAGGCCTTCCTGGCCCTCCCCAATCCACCCCCAGGGCCTTCACGGGGCCTCCGGAGACTCTCCGAGGCCCCGCGGAGGCCTTCCCGGCCCTCCCCAATCCACCCCCAGGGCCTTCGTGGCACCTCCGGAGGCCCCGTGTCGAGGTTTTGGGGGGGCCCTCCCAAGACCGCGAATACTCGAAACCACGAATGTCGAGTTCGCGAATGTGGAGGGACAACTGTATATATATATATATATATATATTCCAGCACAAGCCTCTGAAATGAACACAAATAAAACCACAGCAAGAAAATCTATTGTCAAGTTAATACCATTGCTTTAGAGATGTAAGTTGAATGCTTTCCCCTCTCAAAGGTCTTTTTGTCACACAACGTCACATTTCCCCAAATTGTGTATCTTGGATAAAGTACATTATGAATAAAAACCTGGTAAGTAGAGTTGTTGTGAAACAGCTGACACCCTCGTCTGTCTCAACCATGGCAGTTTGACCATTGATATTATTTATGGTGTACATAGCATTTTTTAAAAAAGAAAGGTTATTTATTTATTTATATCTTACCTTTCTCCTGACATGGGACTTGAGGTGGCTTACAAAAAGATTAAAGCAACTTAACTCAAAAACCTGATAATATCAATCCAGAGTTTCACCCCAACCCCCAGTAATATCAGACAGCACATTCTGGCATTGGTCCTAGACAAGGGATGTAATTCTTCACCCATTTCCTCCCCAAATGCAATTTTCTTTCTCCTGTGAGAAAGTCTTCAAAGACGATGCCATTTTCAAAGATTATTCGAGACTTATTCTGAACAAAATTTGCACATCATTTGTTTGCACAGAAAACAACAGTTTCTTCAAAGGAAACATCATTTTCCGCTCAGAAAATATTATTTCTGCACAGAAATATTAATTTCAGACGCTGTTTTCCTTGCAGAAAAATGTGCAAAGTTTGTACACAATAAAACCCAAATTGTGAAGATTCATGTCAGTGCAAGATTCTTCCCACTTGGGTTTCCCAACACTCAAGAAATATGGGGAGGGGCGGGGGTTTAAACCATTTTTCAAATATTTTCAAATATTCTTTCCATCCCTAGTCTTGGTCTAGTTTTGTCACTGGGAGCCAAAATTGCTCAGTGTGTTCTTCTAGCTAGGCATTGTACACAAGCTATAGTCTCTCTTTAACAGCTTGACCAGGGCTATCCATATCTTGGAAATCTACACTGCCCACAATAGTGTGCTGAATGTGGCACTGCCTTTGAAGCTTATTTGGCAACTGTAGCTAGTTCAAAATAAAAAAAAAGCAAGGCTTTAATCAGAAACAGCAGGTGGGATCATATCTCATTGATTCCTAAAAAATCTTCACTGGCTATTACTAGTCCATCTCTAAGCACTATTCAAAGTGCTTGTGTACACCTTAAAAGTAAGAGCCAGCATGGTTTAGTGATTTGTGTGTTGGACTAAGTTTCTGGGAGACCATGGTTTGAATCCCCAGTCAGCCATGGAAATCCACTGAGTGACCTTGATCAAGTCACTCTTTCTCAGGACTTTTTCGGTTGAGCTTTTATACCGCTAGCAGCCTCGTCCCCGTTGCGAGGCTGCAGCGCTGCAGGGCGTCCCTTTCGGATGACGCCCTGCCCTGCCGATCCTCTTCCAAGACTGTTGCGCAACCTCTGTGATGCTGCTGCGTTATATTCGGCGGTTTTCTAATCACGAAAGTTGATCGTGATTAGAAAACCGCCGAATATAACGCAGCAGGGTCACAGAGGTTACGCAACAGTCTCGGAAGAGGATCGGCAGGGCAGGGCGTCATCCGAAAGGGACGCCCTGCAGCGCTGCAGCCTCGCAACGGGGACGAGGCTGCTAGCGGTATAAAAGCTCATCCGAAAAAGTCCTCAGTCTCAGTGGAAGGCAATGGCAACCCCCCTATGAATAATTCTTACCAAGAAAATCCTAGGGTCACCATAAGTCAGAGTGACTTGAAAGCACATAACAACAAAATAAAACCTTAAAAGCCCAATGCAGTTTGGATGAAGATACCTCCCTATTAGCTTCCTGGGGCACTGAGGTAATCAAGAAGAAGACCTCTGCCTTTAGCTGCCTTTAGGTCTTGCAGCCTATAGCTACTTATTCAATAGCTTGTGATTCAGATGACTAAGGACATTTTCATACAGGGCAAAATACCCCGTTCCTGCCGTGGAACAGAAGAAAAATGTTTGCACACTTATGTTCATTCTGCAGCAGGAACATCCTCCCCCTCCCCTTGCTGGCCGGTTGTAAATGCAGCTGTCGTAAGGCTGCATTTACAACTGGCAAATGAAATCCCACCTGTTCTCATGAGAGAATGGGTGTGCAGCAAATTTAAAAATAAAAGAAAACCCCAAATGTCAAAACTGAAAACAAAGCACAAAAAGACAGGAAAAAAATACAAGTAACCTGGCGGGGTGGGGGGGGGAAGGGTGCCACTTACCTGGATGTCCCAATTGTGCCTGGAAGTGCTGGGAACAGACCTCCCCTCCATGGCTGTCATCTTGCAACAGGAACGGGGCTCCTTTTTCCACACCCCTGATTCCATGACAGACACGGAATGGGTGGTCTGTTCGTGATGTTTCATTGTGAATAGAATACTCCGGGGACAGAACGGGAGCAGGACGGAATGAGTCGATGTTGTCTGAAAATGAGACCCTTTCTCAACCCTGTTCTGTGCCTGTCACAGAATATTGAGCTCATCTGAAAATCTCCTAAAACACCAACTCCACAATTCACAATCCCAGAAATTAGAGCAATTGCATGTACTGAGGGACTTCAGTAGAGTGGTGTAGTGGTTTGGGCACTGGGCTATAACTCTGGAGACCAGGGTTTGAATCCCTGCTCAGCCATGGAAACCCACTAGGTGACCTCTGGCAAGTCACACTCTCTCAGCCTCAGAGGAAGGTAAAGGCAAAGCCCTTCTGAACAAATCTTGGCAAGAAAACCCTGTGGTAGGTTTGCTTCAGGGTCCCAATAGGTCAGAAACAACTTGAAGGTACACAACAACAACAATGTATTTCAGGCTTGTGTACTATTCCTTTAATCAAAATGAGAAACACATATGTGAATCCCCAAAACATTATGCAGAGGAAGCCATCAGGTGCCTGAAGTGAACCTGCTTTTCAAAAGGTTAATTCATTTTTATAATATCAAAATAATTTTTACCAGACCACAGTTTAAGCAAATACTTATACGTTAATATCCCAACCCTGTCAGTACATCAATACCCGCATCACTAATTGATTTCTGTGCCTTCATGTGTGCAAATACTACAGAAATCATATGGGTTACATCAGGTTTGATGTGTTTGGCATGTCAAGTTTACATACCTTGGCTTGAATTCAGTAAGGGCTCATCTACTTGGGCCAGGATATGTTAGCTCCACAGCAGCATATCCTGCCTGCAGATCTCACCTGTTCCTCCCCCATTACCATTACCAAATGGGCCGGAGTCCAGGCTGGCCTATCGGCCTGTCACTGCTGCTGTTGCCACAACATCTCCCTTGCTCTCTTGGAAGTGAGGAAGCCAGCCTGCAACATGTGACCAAGGCCCCTCGCGTGTAACCAGCTGTGGTCACATGCTGCAGAACTTCTTCCTTCTTTGGAAGAGCAAGGCAGACTGGCAGCTGCAGTGATGGGCCAGCCTACCAGGATGGGCTCCTGCAGATACATGAGGCCTGATCTATTTTTTGCTGGCGGGACTGGATTTTCCCAGATATTATTTTAGAATGCTTTATTGGGTCCTACCCTGTCAATATACCCCATCTTAGCCCTATATTTGCCTTGGGGGATAATGAGTACTGCCTGGAGGGCAGAATGGGGGGAAATGCCCTGCATCATCAGGACTGCAGAGCTACAAGATGGGGGCAAGATGGGGTATATTGCCCGTGTAGATAAACCATAAGGCAGTTACAAATATGAAACCTAGAGTTACATTTGTGAATAGTTCATATTCACAATCCCTACCTATTCACTAGTTCAGGGAATATGTAGGGACTGTGAAAAAAAAACACCTAGTCCTCACTTATTGGGCAGCAGGCACCCCATCCCTGTGAGTGATCTCCGGTGTGAGGGGGAATTGCAACAGGGACCCTGGATATCCCTTACAGGAGAAGCTGGAAATGTCAGCCTGCTGCTTCCCGATCAACAGGGGAACAGGCCTCTGTCGCTCACAATGTCTGCTGCCCAGTAAGTCAGTTTTGTGGTGGTCAGACTGAGTGGGTGATACAGAGTCACAGCCAATGTATTCTCTATATTGTGCAACAATACTTTTCAGGCATTCTGGAAATTTATATATTAATGCAGGTGGAATGTGAAGTTTATGAAGTGTTTAATCTGAAGAAATAAACAGGAGAAGGACCCCTTTCCCAACAGTGATAAAAATAATTCACATAGAAAGTCTCTCAGCACCTGAAGGATATAATTATCTCGTCATAGCCACACCTTCTGTCATACTCTACTATTTAATTATACAGTTTCACCAGGATTGTTATTCTGTGCTGAGTAATTCAGGGTAGGCAGAATGGCAAAGGAGAAAGCCTGCAATAGAGTAATGAAGCTGACAAAACAACAAACTAAACCCAGGCGTGGGTTCTGACATAAAAATTATCTCCTGATAAAGTTTGGATGAAACAAAAAGCCTGTAGTATGAGGAGTTTTTTTTAAAACCACACCCCCAAATGAAAGCTCCCACCAACCCACAACTGAGCTGAGATACAGCCGGTCAGTATAAGCAACAAGGAAGCTATTGATCAAGTCCCAAATCCTCACAACAAAAAGGTGATTATCAAGCCCGGAGCTGCTGCCTTGTTTCACACAAAGAGTAAGATATCATGTTGAGTAGGGTTCAATGGCAATACATACTGCTGACAGCTCAGGCTGTGTCTGGCCACTCATTCTGATATTCTATTTAAAAGAGCTACACATAAAATAAGAGGGAACGAAGCACAAAAGGCCCACACTGAAAAAGAAATTGGGGCTTGGCGCAATTCTGATCTCACATTCTACTGTCTCATTACCAAAGTATGCCACTGAGAATGTTGACCACAAAACATGAAGGGAAACTCTCCCATAGCATCCTGTCTAGCAGTTCTCATTTGCTGCATTATATGGACAGATCTGGGGGAGGAATTCTTCTGTTCACCCCAAAATGCTCAGAAGTGAATTAGTTCATGCCACAAGGGCACATAGGATCCTTTCCATAAATGTTAGTTGATGTTTTTCTGACTTCATTCTAACACCCTCATCCTTTGTAGGTTTACTTATTAGGAAGAGATCCTGCTAAATGCAATGAATTTACTCCCAGATAATACATATGCCTAACATAAATTTGAGCTTGGGAAAGTTACTTTTGGAGACTCTTCCCAGATGGGGATTCTGGCTTTGTAAATTCTAAAATATTATTTCCCAGGTTAATTACTGAGTAGAGGCATCCGTATCAGCAGCTCAGTTCTTCTATCAAGTCAATGCTTCCCTGGCAAGCTAGAACATGCTCAGAGGAGGGTGACCAGAATGGTGAAAGGTCTGGAAGCCATGCCCTATGAGGAGTGGCTAAGGGAGATGGGTATGTTTAGCCTGGGGAACAGAAGGTTAAGAAGTGACATGATAGCCATGTTTAAATATTTCAAGAGATGTGTCATGAAGGCAGTCCCACCATCCTGCAAAGGTGGTGGCACTCCCCTCATTCTGCAAAGACTACATTTCCCATTATCTGCAAACAGTGATTGTCTTGTCAGCAGGTAAACTAAGGGTTAAGACCAAAGGTGAGAGCTGGAGGTCATCTCCTGAGATAGCATCATCATGACATCACATCACCAGACACAGGACTGGCCAATGAGATCTGAGACTGGTAATTTGAAAAAGGTTTTATACCTTGCCTAGATTATGAGGCAAGGGAGACACAAAGGGGAACCTCTGAGGGGATGGATGTACCTCAGAGGAAGACGCCCCGAGTGAGCACATGGCTGAGCCTGGCTTAGAAAAGCATGTGGCTCAGCCCAGCCTGGATACCAGCAGCAACCTTCATATTATGTCAGAATGTGTGTAGTTTTCTTTTATGTAGGGAACAGTCTTTAGTTAGTGGTGTTAGGGATTATCTTTTATTTTCCTTAACTGAATGTATTGAATGCTTTGTTATCTCTGTACCCTTAAGCTTTAACCTGAAGAAAGAAGTGCTTTCTTCATGAAGTGATTATCTCTTAACTTGCATTAAGCTCTGTGTGAATAAAATAAAATAAGCTTTTCTTAATTTCCTATACACTGATGCTTCACACACCTGTATCTCTTAGTCATTGCTACATTGCGCTCTCTCTCTGGGCAAAGGAGGGAGGAGTTGGTTGGGGCTACAACAGCGATTAGTTCCATAGGTTACCAGTCTCCCAGCGGGCTGGTGAAAGAGTTTGCCTGGGTGGTGGCAGCATTTTGGCCTGCGGGGGGAGCCTTGAGTGAGGCTGCTCAGGGTTACCTTTACAGGGAAGCTAATTCTGGGGATTCAAGTTGAGAACCTCCAAAATAGCCCTGACAGGATGTCATACTGAGGATGGAGAAAGCTTGTTTTCTTCTGCTTCAGAGACTAGGACATGGAGCAATGGACTTAAACTACAGGGAAAAAGATTCCACCTAAACACTAAGAAGAGCTGTTCAACAGAGGCATACGTTGCCTCAGAGTGTGGTGGAGTCTCCTTCTTTGGAGGTTTTTAAACAGAGGCTGGATAGTCCTCTGTTGGGAGTGCTTTGATTGTGTATTCCTGTAGGGCAGGGGGTTGGACTGGATGGACCTTGTGCCTCTTCCACCTCTATGTTTCTATTATAGTATTCTTTCCTTAAATTTGTTTTTTAACTTATCCAAACCCAATGATTTTTATGCCTTCTCCTGTGCTTGTTTGTTCTTTTACATCCTGTAAGGGACAAGGCAACACTTACATTTCAGTCTATCAAGAATTCTGATATCTGTGTTCATAATTGTAAGAGGATATGGTAACAAGCCACTTCCCTATTTCCAACTCAGTGTCTAATGCAGACCCTACATAAAGGGGCTAGTGGCCCAATCTGGTGGCCTCCAAATGTGTTCCACTACAGCTGCCATAATCCCATAGTCAGAGTACTCTAAGAATTCTGGAGCTGTAATCGAACACATAAGGAACTTTATCAGACCAGGCAAATATGGTGACATAATGACACCTAATTAATGTGAAAGGGCACGCATATCAGATAACGTCATCCTTTCACAATTTTTTACTATCTAAAAGCTGTTCCTTTTTATTGATGGGACAAGCCTGTGGCACTTTGCTGGCATTGCCGGTGTTTGAAACCTCACGCCATTGTGCTCATGTGAATACAGCATTGACAACAGAACACATCCGGGTGACATTGCAACAGCCAGGTAGGGGATGCTGTTTTTATGAACCTTCCCAGTATACTTTGAACTTTTAAAGTGTGCTTCTGTGCTTGTGTGAATGTTTTATGTCTTAATTTTGCTTTATTTTTTGAATTTGCTGTGCCCGTGTCTTCTCATGAGAATCAGTGAGATCTCAAATCAGGAAGTAAGTGGAGCTCCATTCATGCTCTGATTATGCTGGGGCTGCCTCTTTAAGGTAGGTCTGATAAATGGGGTTATTTTTCCGGCATAAAAATAGTTTAAAATATGCTGGCAAAAGAATGTTTCTGGAAGGTGGTCTGATAAAGGCCTGTAATAGCAGGAGTGTTCAAATTGTGGTCCTCCAGATGTGGTTGGATTCCAGTTCCCATCAACCTAGTCAGTGGTGACTGATGTTGGGAGCTACAGCCCAGTAACATCTGGAGGACTACACTTTGCTCATCCCTGCATTGGAGTATCACAACAGGACTGTAGATAACCAAATTGAAATCCACACTCAGTACTGAAATTCTGATACTGATACTGATAAAGTCCAAGGGAGTCATCAAGTTAGGGAAGGATGGCCTAACTAAACATAACTGCATATTCTGACCTTGGGAAAAAATGCTTTTGGGGGACTACAAGTCCTAGAATCCCTCAGAGAATCTCATCTCCACACTCTGCAAATGTGTTTTCAAAAGTAGTATGAACCACATATAAGTAATTATAAATAATATGAACTCTTGCAAACAGTTTCCTGAAATCCCTATGATAGGGTCACTATAAGTCAGAATCATCATGAAAGCATTTAGTAATGGCAAATATTACTCTGCTTTCCTTTATTTTCTTACCCAATTAACTGTATTGTAGTTGTTGTTATCATGTGTCTTCAAGTGAATTCCGAACAATGGGGACACTACCACAGGGTTTTCTTAGCAAGATTTATTCAGAAGTGGTCTGCTGTTGTCTTCCCCTAAGGCTGAGAGAGTGTGACTGTTGGAAACAAACAGGCATCAACTCTTATAAAGTGATTAGTGAGAGGAGTCTAGATAATGTCCGCCCTTTTGTTTTCACCCCTCTGTATCTTTCTTTGTGTTCTCAAGGCTTTTGCTTCCATCTTACCTACAGATGCCGCTTCCCCCTTCTCTCTCCAGAAGTTTGTTAGGACTTTATCAGACCAGGCAAATACGGTGTCATAAGGACACCTAATGATCACGAAAGGGCACACATATCAGACAACATTGTCCTTTTGGGATCATGTACTGTAAATGAGGCATATTTTTTTTTATTGATGGACCAAGCCGTCAATGAGCTCCCATTCTGCTTTGTTGCTGGCATTGCCGGCATTTCAATCTTCATGCCATTGTGCTCACGTGAATGCAGCATCATTGGGTAAACGCTTCCAGATGAGATCACAACAGCCAGGTAGGGGTCTTTTTATGACCATCACCCCCACGTACTTGGGACTTTTAAAGTGTGTTTTAGTGCTTTGCTGTATTTTTTGTGTCTTTATTTTGTTTTTGTTTTTGAATTTCCCTTGCTAGCGTCTTCTCACAAATATCTGTGAGATTTCAACCCCAGAAGTAAACGGAGCTCCATTTGTGCTCCATTACTGCCAGGGAAGCCTCATTGATGCTGGAAAAGTTAGGTCTGTTGGGGGGTTCTTTTGCTGGCATAAAAATGACACAATTTATGTTGGCAAAAGAACGTTAAGGGGGTTGGTGTGATAAAGTCCTAGATTTCTTTTCCCCCTTTGTCTGGAAGGAGCATCCATGAGACCCCAGCCCCAACAATCGATGCTAGCTTCCAATCACACATGAGAGCCAGCTTTTAGGGGCTCTTGTAACCAAGTCTGGGTCAACTTCTTTTGCCTATCTACTTTCCTATCCTAAGTTGGATTTCCTGAGACAATAAACATAAATTTTCTTTTTTTACCTTACAAGAGCATCCAGAGTTTTTTCTCCTGTTTCTACCACAAGCTCATATTGCACTAGCCCTGCTGCACTTTGCTTAATATTTGTTGTTGTGTGTTCAAGTCATTTCCAACTTATGGTGACCCTAAGATGATCCTGTCATGGGGTTTTCTTGGCAAGAGGGAGTTTGCCTTTGCTTTCCTCTGAGCCTAAGCGAGTGTGACTTGCCCAAGATCACCCAGTGGGTTTCCATGGCTAAGCAGGGATTCAAACTCTGGTCTCCAGAGCTGTAGTCTGATGCTCAAAGTACTATACCTCACTGGCTCTCCTGCTTAGTATAGATAACCAAATATTCCTACAGTGACTAGCCCAAGTTCAGTGGGGATTTGAACCTTGGTTTCCCGAAGTCCAAGTCCAACACTATGTCACACTGGCTCAGCTATACTGTAATTGCTTGTTGCAAATGGTAATCTAGCTGTATGTACAGTCAGCCCTCTGTATCCACGGATTTGGCATCCACAGATTTCATCATCCACAGCTTGAAAATATTTTTAAAAAATAATTTCCAAGAAAAAAAAATCTTGATTTTGTCATTTTATATAAGGGACACCATTTTACTATGCCATTGTATATAATGGGACTTGAGCATCCACAGATTTTGGTATTCACGAGGGGGGGGGGAATCCTGGAATCAAACCCCAGCGGATACCAACAGCCCACTCATTCAGGTCTTTCTCATTCAGGCCATACTTATTGCTATGTAGAGTGAGGAAACCCTGACTGGGCAGCAGATTTTTTTGGGGGGGGGCATGACAACAGTAGCAGTCTCTTGACTCTTTTTCCTGTCCCTTTGTTGTGGGGGGTGGGGTGGTCAGCACTCTATATGCAACATCACCTGCACAATTTTCCTAAACTGGTCTGTTGGCCTCAGTTGTGGTGGAGGAAGGCTATTCCAGTTTCCCTTATTAGGACCCCAACCTAGTTCTGTGAGTTCTAAATGTGGCATGGGAGAGGGGTATCATTTTTTTCCTTTGCTTTAGACAGCAAAATGTCTTTGGCCAGCCCAGCTTCTCATGCTGCCTGTGGGAAGTGCCTCCCTGGAAGCCAGACAACAATAGCCTCTTAAATCCACAAGTGAGTACAAGAAAATTATGTGCTGCATGCTCCTTTCCCTCCCTGCACCCGTGGGCATTTGCATTTAGAGGATGCTAGCTTCTTGAAACAGTTGACAGTCTAGCCTCTGGTAAGCTTTAGTTTGTTGTACACTTGGGATGCCCTGAAATTATGCCTCAATTACTTTTTCTTACAGAATGTTTTGCCAGTAAAACAACTCCAAAAGAGGGTTTGGCAAATCTTTAAACATGAGAACTATAGAGCTGATTAAACACTAGTAAATAATTCCTATAGAGAGATGTGCATATTTCCTATGGTACTTGAACAAATGTTTAATTTTCTGCATTGCTCTTGACCTCTAGAGCATTTAAATCTTTAGCCCTGCAAAGACTTTAATCTCACACAAGAAAGTTCCATTAAAATCAATAGCCTTTACTTGGACTCTCAACTAATTGAATCATTTTAGTTGTTTAACCAACTGTCCTTTAATTTATTAATCAGTTTAATTTAAGTACATTTGCCTATTGATTAAAAAATTAATATAGGTGCCTGTCTGAAATACTGAGGTAAGTGAGAGATAACACATCAATTTAATTCACAAAAGTTAACACTAGCTGTGAAAAGTAAAGGCCATCTTTATTGTTTCCTTTTTAATTTCCTTTTACAGAGACACATGTAACCAAAATTGCCTTCCCAAATAAACAAGAATGTCCATAACTCATAGCTCCCCTCATTAAAATTTGCACTCACTGGTTAATATAATAGCAGTAAATGGTTAAAGCTTTTACTCCTGGTTATTAAAAATCAGTGATGTATTCAAGTCTTTTACTCCAAGTCTCAAGTCATGTCTCAAGTCTCTACCTTCAAGCCTCAAGTCTGGGAGCCAATTTTTACAGAAAAAAAGGGAGGTGGTGGTGTGGGGTGTGTGTGGGAGTGGAGTTTCAATAACTAGAAAATCAAGAAGATGTGTATGAAGTTAGGTTAAAAAATTAAATTACCATAGGCAAGTTCAACAAGGCTTTATTTAAACATAGCAAATGTGTTAGGCAATGGGCTTGAAGTGGCGGTTGAGGTCTGCTTGGCAGCCTGTTCCCGCTATACAGAGGAGGAGGCTTCTAAAGCTTTTGGAAAGCATTAGAAGGATCCTTCTGCCTCAAGACTGTTAGCTAACACATTTGCTGTTACTGCTTCCATCACGTGACCAGTAGGCAAAAAGCAGTGAGATCATGAAAGCGTTGTTCAAAGGAGTAAAACCATTTTCCATTCCATAACATTTCTGGATGAATGTGTTATATTACTGAACCAAGGGCAGAAAGTTGGTCGCTAAAAATATACAAGTCACAAGTCAAGTCAGTGCATCATTTATTGTAGGAGATTATCAGATGCATCAAAAATGGCACTAAAATGACACAATGAGATCACAAAAGGGCTTCCTTATTAGATGATGTTGTGCCCCAGTGTTATGCAAGTGTTCTGCTGCCATTCTGAGGGAGTTCTTTTTTATTGATGAGAAGAAGTTATTGATCTCCCATAGTGTTTGTTTTCTGGATTTCAGTGTGTGTGACAAGGCGCCCCATTCTGCTGGTGCGATTCCAGTGTCAATGGGCAGTCCCACCAGAAGACTTCCAGATGTGAACAGGAAAACTTGGCACCATACACTCTTTTTAAGAACCTCCCCATCTTTTTTGCAAGTTTCTGAATGTGTATCTGTGTTTTTCTGAACGTTTTCTCTTTTAATTTTGGTGTTTTGGAGCTTTTTAGAGTGGTTGCATCTTCTTGCAAGATGTGCGGAAATCACATTCATGGAGAAATGTGGAAATAAGTGGTATGAGCGCTCATATTGCCAGATTCTTGGAGCGATTCTGTATCATTATCACAGCAGCATACAAAAACATGTGTCATTGTGCCGGAACATGAACGCTGTAAAATGTAGTGCTATAATAATGTTTTAAGGCACTTGTCTGATAATCTCCACAGAGTCAAGTCCAAGTCGAGTCATTGAAGTGACTTGAGTCCAAATCAATTGACCTGAATCTAACTTACTGTTAAAAATCTGTGCTATGTCTACCTTTTTATTGATACTGAATATAGATTGCTTACATTAGACAAAGCAATCATTACTCATCAATTGCTAAATAATGCTATTTAACACTGTGTGTGTTTACCCAGAAGTCAGCGCAACTGAGTTTAATGGGGCTTACTCCCAAGTAGGTGAGTAAAGCTCAGTGAGCTCTACTCACTCCAAAAGAGGAGTTGGCAGATCTTTAAGTGGGAGAACTATAAAGCTGATTAAGCACTAGTTAATAATTCCTCTAGAGAGATGTGTGTATTTCCTATGATATTTGAACAAATGTGCAACTGAGTTCAGTGGGGCTTACTCCAAAGTAAGTGAGTAGAGCTTTAGATTGCAATCTCATGTATCTTTACTCAGAAGAAAGCCTCTTTAATTTCAGTGGGCTTACTTTTAGATATGTGCCAACCTTCTCTTATCCAAAATGGCAGGGTTCCTTCAACTACTTTTTCCAGTTCAGTAACTAGTTTTCACTCACAATGTAAATTACATAAAACAGAAACTTTCTCTTCAGTGACAAGCCTTTTACAAATGCATCACAGAATGAAAGTTGGGGAATAATTATAATTTGACTCAAGAGCCTGAGTTATTAATTGATGGTTATTACAAATGTCTGCATTCCCTTTTGTTTTAGAGAGATATAAAAACAAGTGAATACACATCCCACTCTCAGATTTCGGCAACTGTGCTTTGTGAAATTTTTGGTATTTCTGGTTCTCAGTAAAGCCCAAATTAGATTTTCCTCTGGTATGCTGACAGTCTCAGTTTGAATCCTACCCACAACTAAAAGGGACACATCACAAAAGAAAATTAAAAATAAAGAGCTCACACAATAATATTTAAAACCAGGCCTGAGTTGAAACAGCTTCCCTCATGATCTTGTTTGCATGGTGTGAAAGGCAAGTCCCCTCCACCCACACATACACACACAGAGCTCCCTTTATGAGCATTTTTGTCATCTTCATGACCGGTTTATTTTTGTCATTTTTGCTTCCAGTATGGGTGCAGTTTTACTAGGTAATTGTTGTAGCAGGTGTGGGAGATCCTAGGTAGTGATCATGCAAAGCTGGACTCATCTGGCTGTAAATAATGTAAGCACTTCATCATAAGTAGATTGCAGATGTGGCAGAGAAATGAGAAGAGATCCTTGGTTATGAGGAAAAATATCATCCACAATTAAGGTTGCCTATTCTTTAGTCTTCAGTGTGTACATGTGTTGGAAGGGGGAGAAATCTCAGGCTGACAACACTGCCTTGAGAAGTGTGTATATCTGTTTTCCTCACTTGTTGGACTTGATGCATTTTATTTGAATGGCATCCTCTATGTAATTGTGGTTGATGCTTAATGACATCACCAAGGGCTGACCAGCAAAGGGAGATTCTCTTTGGGGATACAACCTCTCCCCATGGTGTCCGGACAGCTGAGGACCCATTAAAGGCAAATGGGGAGCAAGGCTAGGATGATATGGGTCATGATGTCCAGTCACTTTTTGGCATGCTGTACTGATTGGCTGGGGAGGGCAGAGCAAATGCAGCAGAAGAATTTCTGGAGGAACTGGAGCAGATACCTCAGAGGGCTGAGCTGAGCAAATCTTTCTAGCCACATCTTCAGGTAACCCCATAGAGTTCCCTAGAGGGCAAATTAACCCTGGCGAATGCTTTGTTTCCTGCACCTCCATTGCAGCTGACCAGAAACTTACAGAGTCTAACACCACAGCCTTCCCCCTGTGGCATTACAAGGTGTTTTCCCTAAGTGTCAGGCTTTGGCCCAAAAATCTCAGGGCCTGGGATAGTCCTCACCTAGGAACCTGATCAATGATGATTGCACCAGGGCCTCATAATTCTCTCTTGTCAAGTGCACTGAAATGAAAGGAGAAACATGGCTCCTTCAAATTTGCCCCAAACTGGACAGAGGTGAAATAAAGCATCCACTGAGTCCACAGACCAATATAGGCACATTAGTCTTATTAAAACTACAGGCCAGCAGGGAAAAAGCCTTTGCCTCAAATTGTCCCCAAAGGACACACACAAGAGAGGGAAAATGCCCTTTAGCTAGCCAATAATGTTGTTGTAAATAGAAAAAGAAGAGAAAGAAACGTCTGTTCCAGGTTAGTCAAAGCATTAATTCTTGCAATATAGCTCTTTTGTTGGGTTTTGCCAGTTGTCATTGCTTCTGCATTCACTCATTCCATTCTTTATGCATGCATCTGAGGAAGGAAACCAAGTCTACGAAAATGTATGCTACAACTTCTTTCTCTCAGTTAGTCTGTAAGGTGCTACAAGTTCCCTTTGCATACTGATATTCCAGACTGACATGGCTATGTCTTTGAATTCCATTCTTTATGTCACTGGGATATTTTTAAAAATCTGAGAACTACAATAAGAAGCACTACCACCTCCAGACACATTTGCCCCATCTGGAGGAGCTGGAAGGGGCTTGTGCCAAATGGGTGTCTTTGCTCAAGAAAGACTGTTTGATCCAAGAAAAACTTGCACTGGTAAGCAGCAAGGCAGTTTTTGTCCAATACAGTCTACAACTGTATTGTGGCTTTGTCCACAATATCCCATGCCATTTGATAGGTGATGGAGAAGAGCAGATGCAGGGGTCCAAATTGGGTAGCAGCAGCCCTATATGCCTTGTCCCTGTTGTGTGTACCCCTGGGGAAAATGAGTATTGACAGCCCCACAAAAAGGTGAGGAATTCAGTTCTTTCACTCAACCCCTTTCCCCCCAAGAAACCTGAGATGTAGGGAGGTAAATTTTATCTGATGCTACAGGTTAGGGTTTTTCAGCTGAAGGGTTTCCTAAGCAATCAGATTTGGGTTGAGTGCTGAAAGTTTTGATAGTTGACAAATCACAACTGGGAGAGTATTGAACAGACAAGATGCTACCACAAAAACGGCCGTACTCCATCTTGCCACCTACCAGACTTCACACAGCCAAGGAATTCAGAAACAAAACAAAAACAAACATCTTAACAATCACTCACATTTAGTAGAATGTTTCAAATAGAAATATTTGGATTCTACTAATATTTCTCTACATTAGGAGCCGAACAGTACAATCAGGAAATTCACATGATGCTAATGCTGCTAGACTATACGACTTCCAAGGGCATGTGAAAAATCAAATGTTTGTTATGTTCTCCATGTTAAAAAGAAAAAAAAGTTTCATTTTTTAAAAAATATAACAATTTATTAAACATCATACTAATGGAACATTGACTATGAATGAATTGCTTCACTAAAATGGTGAACAAAAAGATATAGGTTGAGTATCCCTTATCTGGGATGCCAAAATACCAAATACTCCAAAATCCAAAATTGTCCACATGGGTGGCTGACATAATGACACCTTTGCTGATGGTTCAATGTACAGAAACTTTGTTTCATACCCAAAATTTCATGCACAAATTGTTAAAAACACTGTGTATAAAATTACCTTCAGGCTATGTGTATAAGGTGTATACGGAACATAAATTAATTTTGTGTTTAGATTTGGCTCCCGTCTCGAAGATATCTCATTATGTATATGCAAGTATTCCAAAATCACCAACAAAAAAATATATCAAAATATGGAACACAAAATAAAGAATGCTCAAACTGTACCAGGTTTTGTTTTGTTTTTTAAAAAAACCCAACAACTATACATCCACAAATAATGACAAGAATGTACACTCCTTATATGAACAGAACTAGCAAGTTTTTAAAAAATTGTATAAAAACCTTAATTTTATATATGCAGTGTGACTGGTGTTAATCACAAGAGTCTTATACATAATCCAGTATTTAAAAATAAATCTTATAAACCCCACCTAGGCTGAGAACAAGCATGAGCAAAGTGAGGAGAACTGTGTGCAACTTTCCCTTGAGCTCAGCTATTTCTACTTTAACTTGTCATTACAAAAGCTTCTGTAAAACTTTAAGACTTGGGCCTGAGTTCTGTTTTCCTCTTCTTTCCTCATCCCCTTTTTCTTTTGTGTCATGCTGTTTTTATTGTTAATCTGTAGCATGAGGTCTGTATATTTTTACTGATAACATATAAGCATCAGCGTGGTATAGCGGTTTGAGTATTGGATTAGGACTCTGGGAGAACAGAGTTCAAATCCCCGCTTGGTCATGGAACTGCCCCAGGGTGATCTTGGGCAAGTCACAGTCTCTCAGCCTCAGAGGAAGGCAAGAGCAATCTCATTATGAAGAAGTCTTGGCAAGAAAACCTCATGATAGTTCACCATAAGTTGGGAACAATTTGAAGGCACACAGCAAGAAGGGTAGAAATGTTTTCAACAAACAAACACAGGCAAAACCAGAACATTGTATTTTATTGACTTAGGTAACTTAGAACTAATTCACACCGAAAAATTGCTCCACACAATTTCCCCAGGTTCCAAAAATGGAACCACAAATTTTCCCAGGTTCAACATAGCCTATGTTTCATATTCCACTGCAGTCTTGGGTCACCTCAGCACACCAGAGAACTGAGGTTCTGGAAACATGACACTTTGGCTGGATGCTTGCATGGGGCCTCCATTTCACTTGATTGATAAGATAAAACCAGTTTCTCTCACAGAGCTCCAAAGAGCAAAGAGAATGATTTGGGATCCTACTGATTTGTTACAATAGTAATTCTGGTCTGTACAAAAGTTTAGGAAGTCCTTTCCACTGCTGCACAATATGGACTTTGGACTTTTTCGGACAACTAAAATGCAGCACAAGCAGCCTCGCCACATTGCGAGGCTGCAGCGCTGCAGGGTGCCCAAATGTCCCTGCGGTACCACAACAGTACCGGCAGGGACGGGCGTCATCCGAAAGGGACGCCCTGCAGCGCTGCAGCCTCGCAACGTGGCGAGGCTGCTTGCGCTGCATTTTAGTTGTCCGAAAAAGTCCTTTATCAAATGCACTAAATAAATGTGAAAGGGCATGCAGATCAGATGAAGTCGCCCTTTTGCATTTATGTATAGTTGAAATCCCATACCTTTTAACTGATGGCTTAAGCCGTCAATAGATCCCCCTGCCACTTTTTGGCTGGCATTGCCGGCATACAAAGCCTTGGGCCATTTAACTCTCGTCGATGCAGAGTCAATGGCCTGATCGGGCAGAACATTTCCAGGTGAGATTGTGACATCTAGGTAAGTGAAGAACTTTTTATGACCCTCCCCGGGTTACTTGGAGGGTTTTATTTTTTAGTGTATGTATGTGCTTGGTGTGACTTTTACATTTTTATTTTTTAATTTCCTGCACGATGAAATCACGTGGGATTTCAAAAGAGGAAGTGAACAGAGCTCCGTCACTTCCTCTTTATTGCCAGAGGTACCTTTGCTGGGAGAGGAGCTAAGTGCTAGAGGGAACAAACGTTCTTTAGCCAGTGTTAAAGTGGAAAACGACGTATTCAGGGGATCATCTAATAAAGTCCTATGACAGCTTTTGCAGATGCCTCATTTCAAATCTTTGCAATTAAAAACTGAAAAAAGTATTTTTTAACATGGAGTTTAGTGCTTATGAAAGACAGGTAGCAAGACCTTTGACAATAGCTTCAGCAGCCCTTCAGTGAGCAGGTGCAGCGTTAGCTTTATTGCACAGCTCTAACAATGTCACTGAGCTGTCCTGCTTTATCACATTTCCATTTGTCTTGCTGAGTAGGAAACGATTGCCTACTGTCTAAATGATTATTTGGGATGGGGGCACATATGGGTTAGAATGAGACAAATAGCACTGGTTCTTTTCTCAATACTTAAGGCTGGGTTACCTGAAGGTAAAAGGCTTTAGCAGATGTTCCTGAGCTAAATTCTGTGCCTTCCTTGAATGTTATTATGTACAGAATATTATAGTGAAAGAAACATATGCATTGTTTGTAGGAACAAGGTATCAACGTTTTAAGAGCCTACATAGAATAATAAAAGTCGCTCTTGCTCACCTATTACTTCTTTCTCCCCCACAACCCCTGAACTAAGTATGTAGAATCTATGGGTGATTAATGGCCCTCTTAGAGAGTCATTCTGTATACTCTGTAGGAAACAGAAAATATATATTTCCCCCCCCCCCAAATGAGGGGAGCACTCACAGAAACTGGAATAATGGGTCGAGGAAGATGCAGACCAAAGAAAAGGGGGAAAAAAGATTTAGAAGGCAGAGCCTAGAAAAGTTCCTTTTTTGGACAAGAACTCCAGAGTCCACTATCCAGATATGAGTTCTAACCAAAGGTTTTCCAAGCATTGTCTCATTTTCCCAAGGCCCTATCTTCACGTAAGGCTGGGAAAGAATCCTGCCTGAAACTTCAGACTACCACTTCCACTTGATACAGACTACTGGTTGGGAAGTTGTGGCCTTCCAGGTGTTGAGGTACAAATCTCATCATTCCTGCACAATCACAGCAGTGTTCATTTGTCTCCACAGGTTTTTGGCAAGATCAGTGGTATGAGAATCATAGAATCATAGAATCATAGAATTGCAGAGTTGGAAGAGACCACGAGGGCCATCCAGTCCAACCCCCCTGCCACGCAGGAAATCACAATCAAAGCATCCCCGACAGATGGCCATCCAGCCTCTGTTTAAAGACCTCCAAGGAAGGAGACCCCACCACGCTCCGAGGGAGTGTGTTCCACTGCCGAACAGCTCTTACTGTCAAAAAGTTCCTCCTCATGTTGAGGTGGAATCTCTGTTCCTGGAGCTTGCACCCATTGCTCCGTGTTCCAGTCTCTGGAGCAGCAGAAAACAAGCCTGCTCCATCCTCAGCGTGACATCCCTTCAAATACTTAAACAGGGCTATCATATCGCCTCTAAACCGTCTTTTTTCCAGGCTAAACATACCCAGCTCCCTAAGTCTCTCCTCATAAGGCATTGTTTCCAGACCTTTCACCATTTTAGTTGCCCTTCTCTGGACACGCTCCAATTTGTCAATATCCTTTCTGAATTGTGGTGCCCAGAACTGGACACAGTATTCTAAGTGAGGTCTGACCAAGGCAGAATAGAGTGGCACTATTACTTCCCTTGATCTAGACACTATACTTCTATTGATACAGCCCAAAATTGCATTGGCCTTTTTAGCTGCCGCATCACACTGTTGGCTCATGTTCAACTTGTGGTCTACTAGGACTCCTAGATCCCTTTCGCACGTAGTCTCATTCAGCCAGGTCTCTCCCATCCTATATTTATGCATTTCATTTTTCCGCCCTAAATGCAGTACTTTACATTTCTCCGTATTGAATTTCATTTTGTTAGCTTTGGCCCAGCTCTCCAGTCTATCCAGGTCATTCTGAATTTTGATCCTGTCCTCTAGGGTATTAGCTACTCCTCCCAATTTGGTGTCATCTGCAAATTTGATAAGTATGCCCCTAATTCCCTCATCTAAGTCATTGATAAAGATGTTGAATAGCACTGGGCCCAGGACAGAACCCTGTGGCACCCCACTGGTCACATCTTTCCAAGACGAAGAGGAGCCACTGCTGAGCACCCTTTGGGTTCGGCCAGTCAACCAATTACCAATCCATTGAACAGTTAACTTGTCTAGCCCACATTTTACAAGCTTGTTTGCAAGAATGTCATGGGGAACCTTGTCAAAGGCCTTACTGAAATCAAGGTATGCAATGTCCACAGCATTCCCTTCATCTACCAAGCTGGTAACTTTATCAAAAAAAGAGATCAGATTAGTCTGGCATGACTTGTTTCTCTGAAACCCATGCTGACTTTTTGTGATTATGGCATTGCCTTCTAAATGTTCACAGACTCTCTGTTTAATGATCTGTTCTAGAATCTTCCCTGGTATTGATGTCAGACTAACTGGACAATAGTTGTTGGGATCCTCTTTTTTCCCCTTTTTGAAGATGGGAACAACGTTTGCCCTCCTCCAGTCTGCTGGGACTTCTCCTGTTCTCCAGGAGTTCTCAAAGATTATTGCCAATGGCTCTGAGATTATATTTGCCAGCTCTTTTAATACTCTTGGATGTAGTTCATCTGGTCCTGGAGATTTAAATTCATTTAGATTAAGAAGGTATTCCTGTACTACCTCTTTACTTATTTTGAGCTGGATTTCCCCTATTGTGTCCTCTGTTCCATTATCCTCAGGTTGGTCCTCCTTTTCCTTTTCTGAAAACACTGAGGCAAAGAAGGTGTTGAGTAATTCTGCCTTTTCTCTGTCCCCTGTTAGCATTTTGCCATCTTCTCCACGTAGCGGCCCTATCATTTCCTTCTTCCTCCTTTTGCTGCGGACATACCCAAAAAAACCCTTTTTATTGTTCTTAACCTCCCTAGCAAGCCTGAGCTCATTCTGCGCTTTAGCTTTTCTGACTTTACTCCTACACGTGTTCGCTATCTGTTTGAATTCTTCTTTGGTGATTTCCCCCCTTTTCCATTTCCTATACATGTTCCGTTTAAAACTTAGCTCCATTGAAAGTTCTTTAGTCATCCATCCTGGTTTCTTGAGACACCTCCCATTTTTCTTCCTCAATGGTACTGTTTGAAATTGTGCCTTCAGTATCTCCCTTTTGAGAAAGTCCCATCCGTCTTGAGGTCTCTTCTCTTTTAGTATTCTTGACCATGGGATCACCCCCAGTATTTCCCTGAGTTTATTGAAATCAGCTCTCCTAAAGTCAAGAATGCGCATCTGACTATGCCTGGCTTCTCCTTTCCATTGTATAACAAACTCCAGGAGAACATGATCACTCTCACCTAAGGATCCCACCACTTGCACCCCACTGACCAGGTCGTCTCTGTTGGTTAGGATCAGATCTAAAATAGCTGACCCCCTTGTTGCCTCTTCCACCTTTTGGACCATGAAATTGTCTTCCAGGCATGTAAGCAATTTGCTAGACCTTGTAGTTTTGGCTGAGTTAGATTGCCAGCAAATATCAGGATAGTTGAAGTCACCCATCACTACTACATCTCTCCTTTCTGCATGTATGTTCATCTGTTCTAGAAAGGCAACATCCAATTCCTCCGTCTGATTTGGGGGTCTGTAGTAGAGTCCCACAATAACATCCCTGTTGTTTCCCTCCCCTTTAATTTTTATCCAAATGCTCTCCACCTGGCTTCCAGTATTGATGTCATGGATCACTTCACTGGTGTAAATATCCCTGACATATAATGCTATTCCTCCTCCTTTCCTGTTTGGCCTGTTTCTCCTATAAAGGTTATACCCCTCTATTCCTACATTCCAATCATGAGACTCGTCCCACCAGGTTTCAGTAACGCCTATTATATCATATTTGTTTTGTAGTGCAAGGAGTTCAAGTTCATCTTGCTTATTTCCCATGCTCTGTGCATTAGTGTAGAGACATCTGAGACCATGTGTTCCCTTTACTTGCTCCCTGTGCAAGTTTTTTTGCCTCCCACTGTTGGGTCCTTGCGCTGTTTGCCTTGTTCCCTCTATGACAGTTTGACTATTTTCTCCAGCCCTTTTGCCTTCCAGAATACTGTCTCCCTCCCCCATTTGACTCAGTTTAAAGCCCTCCTGATCAAATTCTTGAGACTGTTGGCAAAAATGTTTCTTCCAACTGTTGTAAGATGCACCCCATCTCTTGCCAGAAGTCCCCCCGCATGGAAGCGCAGTCCATGATCCAAGAATCCAATTTGTTCTCGGCGACACCATCTACGGAGCCAGTTGTTTATGTCAGCTATTTTCCTCTCCCTTCTTGGACCATGCCCTTCAACTGGCAGAAGAGACGAGATGACCACCTGTGCGTTCATTTCTTTCAGCTTCCTCCCCAGGGCCTCATAATCTCTTCTGATCTTGGGAAAGCTGTGCCTTGCAGTATCATTGGTTCCCACATGGACCAAAAGGAAGGGGTAATGATCCGTAGGCTTGACGAGTCTTGTCAGCCTCTCGGTCACATCACAGATCTTTGCCCCAGGGAGACAACACACCTCCCGAGTCATCTTGTCAGGCCCACATACCACTGCTTCTGTACCCCTCAGCAAGGAGTCCCCCACCACCACCACACGCCTCCACTGAGGCTTCGCAGCTGCTGTTCCTTGCGATGGTCCTCTCAAGGTCCCCTGCTCTACCCCTGAAGTCTGTCCATGCTGTTCTTCCTCGTTGTCCTTGATAAGGGAAAGGGCTTCGAATCGATTCTGTAGCTGCAAGCTGCTGGAAGAATCCCTGGATTTTCTTGTTCTGTGTGTGACATTCCTCCAGCTGTCTACTTCCTGTGTCCGTGAAGTGACCCTCTCCTCCACAGCCACTTCCCCTGCGCGGTCCCCATCCAAGACTGTTCGTTCTGTTCTGTCCAGGAAAACCTCTTGCTCACGAATCTGTTGAAGTGTAGCTACCCGTGTCTCCAGCTGCTGTACTTTCTCCTCCAAGAGGGCTACCAGCTTGCATTTGGTGCATGTGAAGTTCTCCACGTCTGTAGACAAGAATACAAACATCGCACAAGTGTTGCAAGTGACTGCTGCAGTCCCCTCAGTGTCCATGATGAGAGCTTTTAGGTAATCTAAGTACCTAAAGTTAGCCATGTTTGAAGTTTACACAGAGGAATGCCTATAAATCAAGATGGTGGTCACGAGTGAATTACTCACATTTTTATTCTCTACAAGGTGCTGCCACTGCACATTTTTTAAAAAAACTTTCAATCTAAGGTATGCAAGTACAACCTTCTGCTCAAAACCAGTTGTTTGGTTGCCTTGCCACTGAAAAAATGTGCATGATCGCTACCACGAAACTAAAAAATGTCGGTTATGGCAACTGTGTTGCTGGTAAGCCCACCCACCATGCACAGCCGACTTCCACCTCTGGAATGTGCAGTGATACAAATCAGTTGTCCTAACGAGCGCTAATGCACTTTCCCATGCATTATTTTTTTAAAATACAGGAAAACCCATAAAGGCTTTTCCTGCATAGTTTTTGGAGTTTTTGACACCCCCGTCCATCCTAAAATGGTGAATCACCATGGGATCACATTGGGACAAAAGGTATTCTCGCATTCTATGTGGAGTTTTTTCACCATCTAGATAACACCCCAGTGTGGATCCACTGCCTCCCTCACACAGAAGCCACCAGGGCAATATGTGTGAAGGCAGTTTGGAAGAACGAAGTTGGCAGTCTGCAGTAAGTTCTGCTTGTCTTGTTCCAACTAGGCCAACATCATTTATGCAAGCTAGCAAAATAATGTTTGATCACATGTTCATTTTGCTTGCGTTCTTATGTCTTGTGCTCTCATTGCCGAAGGGCTGCAGTATAGACAGTTTAACTGAGCAGACGAATAAAAAACCCTTGGTGGAAGAACAGCAGTGGTGTATTTTAACCCTGTGGTGCTGATGTTTTTAGGAAAGAGAAAAAGACATCTCACTAACACATCGAACTATGCAAATCATTCCTTGCACTGGCAACCTCACTTAATTCAAGGTGAAAACAAAATTGCCATTCTGACATTGCCTGTTTTGTTTAATTTTTCATATGACCAGCCTAAATTCCTAGGAACCCAACAGAACTGTGTGATTGGCAGGCTGTGCAGCAATGTAGGATTTTCTTAATAACATCCTTACTTAGGGGACAGACAATCCTACCAGTTAAATAGCATTCTTCTCTTGGACACACTGTTTCACAGGCAAATAGATCAAAGTGCTTAATGAATGGGTGTGGGTTCCACTCAGCCACAACCCTGTTTTTTCCCATGCATGATAGAATGGAGGAGGAGGAGGAGGAGGAGGAGGAGGAATTTTTTTTAAAAAAAATACCACCAAATACCAACTGATGATTAAGGCCAAATGAAGCCCTGTAGTGACTCTGGTCTAATTTTTACTGTAAGTGGTACATTTTCTGACCAACAAACCTTCATTCCGAGAAAAGAGCCCCTCTGTCCAGTCAGTTAATACAGAAGAAGCTATTGTAGGTGCTGGGAAAAGCTGTTTATTGTTTCTGATTTGAAAATAGTGAGCACATCTCATTTGATGCTTGACTGAACATAGGAATGAGTTATAATTCCTGCATGTTGTTTTCATCCCAGCAACTGAAATTGGACCTTTTAGATCTGTACGAAGCTCTCTAGCCAGAATCATTCCTGAGCTATGAATGTTTAATTTAAGGTTGCAAACACGTCGGGAGAGGGGAAAAACAAAACATTGACTAGAGTGGTATTAAAAATGGTCCAGGTTGGAAGTAATTTCTTCCAGAACACATTGTCTCAGCAAATACTTTGTCTCTTTAGCTATTGGTTTTAAATATCAATACGTGGCGTCCATGTTTTGGACTTTTGAAGGTCCAAAGTATGTGACATATTTTCTTTCCAATAACAGTAATGCAGATCAATAACTGTGGGACAAGACAGTGACATGTGTCAATCAATTGATTTCATTTTGGGCTGAAGTGAAAGACTTACGGTACCAGCTCTGCCAGGAGCAACTGGGGCTAAAAAGAGGAACCCTGCTATATATGATGAACAATCAGAACTTGAGACTATAACATCAACCAGGGCAGTGAAGGCAGTGAAGGCTTTTTAGGCTCTGGACTGGCCCTCCTCAACCACAGTGGGCATTGGACCTTCCCCAAACAAATAAAGGGCTTATCTATACGTAGGGAAAAAATGTGGATTGCTGCTGCCAACTGGTAGCAGTTTCTATCTGTCTTAATTGTATCTTTGCAAGATCGAAGACAGGTGAAGCAAACCATGTTTGGTGTTCCCATGGGCATGCCAGCGAATCAAAATGGCCAGCACCAACTTCCAAGACTGTTCCACTTTTGAACAGCTCAGGCCATCAGGAAGTTCTTCCTCATGTTTATTCAGACTCTCTTGTGCTATGAACCCATTGATTCAGGTTCTACAATCTGGTACGGCAGAAAAAATAAGTTTCCTTCATCTTGTATGTGACAGCCTTTCAAAATAACACGAATACCATTGTGCACATGCAAACCAACTCCCTCCTCAGTTGTACATTTTGTTCTTTTAAGCACCAGATACCCCATGACAATATGGTACCTCAGAACACATCTTGAAAGAAGAAAGGGCAAAAATGAGGACAATGTCTGTACATAGAGAAGATTATTGGATGGGGACAAAAATAGTGTCTCTGTTTCGCTATCTCCTCTCCGGCCCCACTCCCATCCCTGTAGCACTTTAAAAAGAAAAGTGTTTAGACTTACCTTGATAGCGGCACAGAAACTGCTCCCCGCACTAGCATCTGCTGACGAGAATTGCCGAGATCAGGAACCTGGAAGTAAATGGAGCTCCATTTGTGCCCCATCACTGCTGGGGAAGCCTCTTTTACGCTGCCTAAGGTAAGTCTGGTGTGTGTGTGGGGGGGTTCTGTTGCTGGCATAAAACCACCACAATTTATGCTGGCAAAAGAACATTAATGTGGGATGGTCTGATAAAGTCCTATATGGTTAGCAGATACTGGCCTTTCTGTGCCTATTAGTTTTGGGAGTGACAGACAGCTTCCTTTTTGTATCAGCTTTCACATACATCCCCATCTGGAGTATGGAAAGAACTCAAGATTTAAAGATGCAGATGCAGGAGAAAGTGAATACAATAGGTTTCTCTCTCCCTGCTGGAGGGGATTAGAGTTATAATTTAAATTATATTCAGGGACCTATGTTGGGGAAGGCTGACCCAGATGAACCAAGGGGTCAATCATGTGAAATACCTGCTTCCCAATGGCAGATAGCCAGTTGTGTCCCAAAGCTCACCAGTAGGTTATGAAGATGGGATCATCTGTTCAACAATCTCATCTGATTTTGGAATCTAAGCAAGCTGGGGACAAGTTAGTACTGGGATGTGAGACCACCAGGAAAGTCTAAGCAAGGACAGGAAAGAATCTTGATTGGAGAACCAGGGCCAATCTGAGATGAAAATATAGGGTGAGATGGACCAGTGGGTCTGATTCACTATTTGGCAGCTTCCTGTGTTCCTGTTGTGGCACATGACCTTAACATCTTCTGCACAGAGGCACACTGACCTATGGGAAAAAAATCCCCCTTAGCCCTCATTGCCATTAATAAACCTACCCTTTTAAATTTGTACAGTTCATTTTTTATAGGCATTTAAGGCAAAATCCCCACTACACAAATAATCCAGTGTGAAACTGGATTATTTGCCATGGCTCCTCCCTATGGAATCCCATGATTTGTAGTTTTACAAGGTTTTTAGCCTTCTCTGACAAAGTGCTGATGCCTCACCAAACAACAAATTCCAGGATTCAACAGGAAAGAGCCGCAGCAAATAATCCAGTTTGAAACTGGATTATTTGGTTAGTGTGGATTTGGCCTAAAATAGTGAGCATCAACATGACTAATGTTTGTGAACTATGTCAATGAAGTTAGGAAGGACTGTGAATCAATAAGAACAATGTATTGAACATCAAATGTCAAATAAGAGGCATCCCGGCTTGGACTATCATCATATTATGGTTATGATGATCATAGATTTTGGAAAAGCCACTTAAATGGTGAAGCCATTATATGAATAACAACAACAATAACAGTAGTAGTAGCAGCAACAACAACCCAGATCCAGAGAAAACTAGATTATATTTAAATGAAATCAAAAGAAGTTTGTTGTGACTATTGCATGACCTACCAATTCAAATGCAGCTTTAATGTGCTTCCTTTCTTTGGCAAGAAATTATTATTAATTCATAACAGTAATTTAAAAATTGACTGCAGAATTCCAGTGCCTGACTTTAGTTCAGCTTCTAGTGTATTCTGTTTTATTATAATGTAAAAATGTATCAGACCTGAAAAGACAAATTTTTACAGGAAAACAAGTTTGAAACGACAATTAATGATGTTCCTAAAGAGTAATTACTGCTCCTACAGGCAACAACGAAATTGATATTATCAAGGTGCAAAAAGTAGAGGCAAGAGTGGCAGAACTGCCCAGTTTTGTTCTCACTAATTTCAGTCTCTCACGAGATGCCAAGAAATGAACCAAAATAGTATTAAATGTCTGGATTACTGTAAGCAGATAGAAACACCCTCTGGCCTACTCTGGCTTGGAAAATGGTTTGCTGGATTTAATATATTGAAACTGATGCTATGTATGAATGCATCTCAGCATTAGTTCATACATATATCACATACTTTCAGGAGAATATGAAGCCACTGCTGGCTTAAGATTGGTTGGTGTGGTGTGCACATGAAGGTAGTATTGTTTTCTGACCCAGTGCTTCAATATGGAAGCTCTACACATTGTCATTGCAATAGGTATCAACACAACCGATCAAGAAAACTTGCTGTGATTGTAGTACAAAGCCACATGGAAGTGACTTGGGTGTTCCCATGCTGTGAGCACAGTACAATCATGTATGATCCTAAAGGCAATCATCTCAGGGGGTGAAACTGTGGATGCATGCTTCCCACAGATGGGATCATTCTTAGTATGACCAGCATTTTCTTAGTGACTTAGGCATATGTTAAGTGCAGCTTTATGTACATACAAATCCTTTTTTTTGGATGCGGCATAGAGAGCTACTCTCTTGCCCTCGTGGTCCATCCAAAAGTTCCCATCACCCAGGAGCTGTCACGCCCCAGAAGACATCCCTGCTGCTGTTGCATAGTGGAGGGAGGGAGGTGTTTCAGATCATGAAAAATCCAGCTGCTCTGAGTTCTTGGGAAAAGAAAAGGTGGATGCTCTTCAATACTGCAAAAAGAGTGATATTGAGGGCTATTGACGGCTTGTCCCATCAATGACATGCCTTATTCATGGCTGGAGCACAGATTGACCAATGAAACATGACAACATTGTGCAATAGTGGGAACTATTCATGCTACGTTGCAATGGTGCAATTTTTGCCACATCTGATAAAGTCCGTTGTCACGTTTGTGTGGTCAGTCTGCGCTCCAGCTGCGAATAAGCTGTTGCTTTTCATTGACGGGTCAAGCTGTCTATAGCCCTCCATAGTGCTCTTTTCTCAGTATTGAAGAGCATGTGAAAAGACATCCCATTTGTAATCATGAGATTACAGCATGAATGGGTGGTCTTCTCTCCCGCTCCTCGTGAGATTACAGCATGAATGGGTGGTCTTCTTGCCCACTCCCCTGGCTCCCAGCAAGAAAACCTCTGGGTGAGGACGTGAAAACTATCCACAGGACACTCTTTTTATGAACTGTCCTGGTTTGTTTGCACATTTTTAGGTTTGTTTAAGTGCTTGTATGTTCATTTACTTTGCAAATTAAGGGGTTTGGGTGTTTTTAAGTGCACTCGCATCTTCTCGTGAGAACCACCACAATCTTGCCCATGGTAAATCACGGAAGTAAAGTCCCATTCTTAAAGTGTTAGTGGTGGTTGTGCAATAATTCCATGGTGGTTCTTTCATACGATTACAGCAATGTGTGATAATAAGTGTAATAATACCATTATGTTTTCACTTTCCTCATTTGTGGAATTAGTGTTTTTAGATAATAATCTGATAAAGTCCTAATTGTCCCCACCAAATATTTGATTTAAGATAACAGTCCCATTATTTGCCCATGCCTTTCATAAAAGTACTTTCTTGCCAATCTTCAAATCTGGAATCTCCCATAAGGTCAATTTGGCATGAGCGTATGGATCAAACTCTAGTTGACAAGACGTTATTTCGCACACAGTTCTAACATCTGAAATTGTTGCCCAAGTATTGTCTTGTTTTATAAAATGAGAGCTAAGTGCTATCTATTTAAATAAAGGTGCCAAAATTACATGATGCCAACCTACTGGACTATCTGTGAAATGAACCCTTAAACAAAAGGTACTGAGATCAAACAAAGCCAGACAAAAGCATAAACCCTTAATTTATTTATCCAACACAAATCAAATAAATAACATAGCTTTCGCATAAGCCCTTTCACATTGCCCAATTACAGTGCTGTGATTCAATTTTAACTGCCATGGTTGCATCCTATGGAATCTTTGGATTTGTAGTTTTATCAGTGTCACCAGAGGAGTTCTCTGGCTGGGGATTCCAAATATCCCTCTCAAAACTACAAACCCCAGGGTTCTATAGGACAGGACCATGGCAGTAAAAGCAGAGTCATGGTATTATAACTGTGTGGTGTGAAAGGGCTCCAGATGTAGTGGATTGGCCTGGGCATGCCAGGTAATATTTGTAAGTACTTGTAGATAGATAGATAGATAGATAGATAGATAGATAGATAGATAGATGCCATACCTGGGAGATTATCAGATGCAGCAAAAACTGCATCAACAGATCACTAGAAGAATAGGAAGGGGCAAGATTATCAGTTGCCATTGTGCTCCAGCTTTCTGGGGGATGTAGTGCGTCCATGAGTAAAGCATCCTTTCTATTAGCAGCTTGTCCCCATCCACAGAAAAGGGAAGCCTCATCCATGGCAGCTCTACACCCCCAGAATGGCAGAAGGACGTGGGTGTCTGGTAAGGTCGCTCTTTCTGTTCTTCTAGCGATCTTCTGGCGCAGTTGGGAACATAAATTTTTGGTGTGTTCCCCCGTGTCTAATAATCTTCCTGGCCACAGCACAAGAAATTCTGAGCTTTGGTGACTTCTTTTTCCTTTCTTCTATGGGTCCCTGTGAATCTATTTGCATGCAAATGACTCCATCATAACATCTCGGCTCTGCAGCTGCCATGTGAATGCATAGAGCAATGGTCCAGATGGGTAACACAAGTTCTAACAACAAATTCTTAACAATCTGAAAGGCAACTAAGGAAAACACTAAACACTCTCTGGCGGCCTTTAAACATTCTTCTCCTCAAAGTGTAAGGGGAAGGGGGAGGGACTGGAAAGCCCAATTGGAATCAATGAGACACACATGGCTGTTTGAGATAATGCCTCATTCGACAGAGCATGTGGAGAGGATTAGCCACTGAGGCAGAATTTCCTTCATAAGCTGTCAACTCCTGCTGTAATTTTTCCTTCCTCTTATCTTGCACTTTCTCACATTTGAAGGCTGTTTGCTTAGCTGGTTTTTGACAATATTCTTATTAAAAGAACTCTATACTATGGCCTATACTTCCATGATATACCAGTAACTACCTGTGTTCCAACTGAAAAATGCAGAGGAGTAATGCATTCAAAATTAATTATTGATTTGATGCCCCACCCCCACCCCATAAACAAAGAAGAGGTTTATCAGGTTTTGTGCTGTGGCAAAGAACTGACAGATTTAGGGGAATTAAAAAAATATTTTGCCACATAAGCACATTCAAATAGACAAGAACTATGGCTGATCAATATATTGACTGATACACAAGGTCTATCGCCATCATCTTCATGTGTTTTCACAGCTACAACATTCTTCCTTCAGGGCATGCAAAAAAATATTTTCAGGAAATAGGTGCATTGGTGGGGGGGAAGGTGGTGTTACTCAGCTCCTATTCAGGAAGCTGGTTGCCCGGTACTTACCTGGGTGGCCGCTTTGTGGCTGGTGGCCTCCCCGGCCCGCCGCGACCACATGGCAGGCATGGGCGCCGCCATGCCTGCCGGCATCCTCTTCCCCAGCCTGCGTCTTGTGGGCTGGGAAGAGGATCAAAATTGGACCAATCAGGGAAGGGCTGCCCTTCCCTGATTGGCCAGGCTGCGCTCCCTCCAGCCAATCAGGCCTGCCCGCCCTCGGAGGCCTCTGATTGGCTGGTAGGCAGGGCCAGTCCTCTATACGATCTGGCAGCCGGGGATTTATTCCTGGCTCTTTGCCGGACCCTGCCAGTTGGCTCTTGCGAGCCGAAGAGGAAGGAGCTCGGGGAAGCCCCTGAAGAAGCCCCGAGGAGTGACGAGGAACGGCGATGAGGGCAGCGACGAAGACCCCTCGGGGGCAGCAAACAAAGACCCTCGGCGGCAGTGGGCGAGGACCCTCTGCGGGGGCGGGCGAAGACCCTTGGCGGCGGCAGGCGAAGACCCTTGGCGGCGGCAGATCCTCGGTGGCGGACAAAGACCCCGGCGGCAGCAGCGAGCTGAAATCAGGCTGGGGGGGTTCCCCAGGCAGGGGGAGGTGCAGCAGGGATGCTGGTGGGGGGCCCGGGCCAGAGGCAGCTGCAGACCCGTGGTGGGTGGCAGCAGGGGCACAGGCTATCGGGACCCAGCAGCACAGGGGGCCAGCCGGGTGGCCGCTCCAGCGGCGGAGTGAGCAATCCTGGCCTGAGAGGGCAAGCGGCCACCAGCCAACCCAGGGGTGTCCCGGGGTTGGGGGGATCCACGAGGCCAAATAAGGGGCCGTGCGGACGGCACTATATGGGCAGACAAGCCTAGGTCGGGCAGTACCTTCCAGCTGAGGAAGGTGGTAGGGGTTCCCCAGGCAAACAGGGTGAACCACCTCGGGGGGGGGGGTGACTCGGAGTCCCAGCAAGTGTGGACAAGCCGAGGGGCGGGCGCTGAGGACCTGTCAGGCAGGTGGGCCCCAGGTCACCTAAGCGCAAAGGGGGCTTTGCAGGCAGGTGAAACCCGGCATGAGGGCAGACAAGCTTAGAGAGAGACCGGCCAGTGCATTACCAGCCGGCTGGGCAGCTAAGGCTTAAAACAGACAAGCCACACTCGGGTGCGCAGCTATATCTAGAGCTGAAAGCACTATCAGATCTTTGCCTGTATTAAAAAAAAAAAAAGGCTGGAATCACCAGAGCTGACATGCCCCCCAAAAGAAGGTGACAGCTAACCGGCCAGTGACCAGGGCACAGGCTTGCAGGACTCCCAGGTCCTGGGCAGCGCTGGCCCCTAAAAAAAGGGGTGCGGCGGCTGCAGGCGGGAGCACTTCACAGTCGGCGTCAAGGGAGCCGGATGCGGTACAAAGCATTCTGAACAACTCCGGAGCACCCAACCTGCAGGAGTTGACCCAAGCGGTCACACTTCTAGCTGAACAAGTAGGGGAGCTGAAAGTTGGAAATATGGCCAAGGCAGCTAGTGACCTGGAGACCAACCAGCTGACAAGGACTTCGGGGCACCGGGGAGGCACCGCTCACCCTCTCAGAGTGATATCAGTGTGGTATCATCAGCGGAGTCATCACCAGACCGGGAGAGCGGCTCGGCAAGTACCAAGGGCAAAGGAGGCACCAAGCAGGTCAGGAAGAAGAGGCACTCCAAGCACAAGAGGAAGGATTCAGACAGCGAAAGATCCACAGGTGAGTCCTCTGACGAGGATATGGATAGGGCAGGATACTGGAAGGCAGCTGCCCTGGTCCCTGGGCTGCCTGCTTGGGCAATTAAGGCGCGGTCCTCCATGGGTCCGTCGGCTTCCGGCCCCACCAGGGCTTGGCGGGAGGGGGCGGCAACCCCCAATCCCGAGGCGCCCGGATTGTTCCAGGACCATGAGGATCCACCTGGGATCCACCTAGAGAAGAAAATCCACGATAATATCCTCAAGGGATATTACGTGGATATTTTTTCTCTCTTTAAACCTGAGAGGGAAGTGGGGAGCATGCCAAAATCCAAGAAATCCACCGATAAGAAGCAGCCGGAAGCTGTGGAGTGCTCTTTCTCCAATTGGCTGGCTGGCTATACTGTGTTCATGGGGGTAGTTAGTTCAGCTTATCCTGACAGGGGGTGGCACCTGGCCAATGTGCTCAGGGCCAGGGCCCTTGCGGGCAAGGTGGCAGCTATTGAATATGACACCGCCTTTCGCAAGAGGGCCTCCCGCAACGCCAGGGCCAGGTGGGACCTCATCAATGATAAGCTATGGCTCGTCATTGTGGGTTCTCACATTAAGGGGAAAGCGGAGGCAGCTAAGCCGCCCCACAAAAAAGACCCTCAGCATCTGGTGTGCTGGGAGTACAACGCAGGGAAATGCTTCCAAACTCATTGTAAGTTTGAGCACTCCTGTGAGTACTGCCTTGGGTCCCACCCCAGGTCCAGCTGCTCCCACAGCTCTTCCTCGGCTCAGCCGTTTCGGGCAGGCCGCCCTGCCTCTTCCAGCGGCAAGAAGGAGGCAGGGTCTGGAAGTCGCGCTGGGCCAGGTAGTAGCAAGTGACAGGGTTAGCACAGGGGAACACCCTCGCGCCTTCACCCCCATCAGGCTCCATGCCCTGCTCCCCCTCCTGGACCAATACCCCAATAGGCAGGCGGCCACCTACCTAAGGGATGGTTTCTCCATGGGCTTCAGGATACCTGCTCAGGGACCTAGACAGGCATTCGTGTCGGGCAACCTCAAGTCGGCCGCTGAGCTGCCTGACATTGTGGCAGCAAAAATAGCAAAAGAATGCACTGCAGGCAGGGTGGTGGGCCCCTTTACAGCTCCTCCCATGGATAACTTCCGAGTGTCCCCTCTTGGGTTAGTCCCTAAGAAGGCGCCGGGCGAGTTCCGCCTTATTCACCACCTTTCTTATCCAAAAGGGGCATCCGTCAATGATGCCATACCCCAGGAGCTTTGTTCCGTACGTTATGCTACCTTTGATCAAGCAGTCAAATTGGTTCGGGCTTGTGGCCCCGGTGCCCTTATGGTGAAATGTGACATTCAATCTGCTTTTTGGCTGCTACCGGTTCACCCAGAGGACCATTGCCTCTTGGAGTTCAAATTCCAGGGGCTCTGGTACTTTGACATGGCTCTCCCCATGGGTTGCTCTATCAGCTGCATCGCCTTCGAATCCTTTAGCGCATTCTTGGAATGGGCGCTTCGCTGGAGGACTGGCTCCTCCTTCGTCACCCACTACCTCAATGACTTCCTCTTGGTTGGGGCTGCAGGGGGGGGGAAGGAATGCGGGTCTCTACTTCTATCTTTCCAGGAGCTGGCTCAGGAACTGGGTGTCCTGCTAGTGCCTGATAAGATGATGGGGCCTTCCAGCAGCATGACCTACTTGGGGATCATGCTGGATTCCGTGGCCGGAACATCTCGTCTTCCGGAGGACAAGCTGCAGGGTATTAGGCTGTGCTTTCAACTCTTCCTGTCCAAGGATAAGGTCACGCTGCGGGAGGTCCAATTGCTGCTGGGTCACCTTAACTTTGCTTGCAGAGTAGTTGTGCCTGGCCGGGCCTTCTGCAGTCGGCTGGCCAAGATCATGACAGGCGTCCGGTCCCCTTGGCACCATATCCGGCCGACAAAGGGAGTCGAGGAGGATCTCAGGGTCTGGCTCAGGTTCTTGGAGGGGTACAACGGGGTTACTTTTTGGCAGGGGGAGACCGCCATTGGGACGGGGCTTCAGGTTCAGTCAGACACCACAGGGAGGTTTGGGTTTGGAATATTTTACAATGGGCACTGTTGTGCCCAGCCCTAGCCTCCTACTTGGAGGGAGTCTGACGTCATATGGGACCTAACGTTTCTTGAGTTTTTTCCCATTTTAGTAGCAGTGCACCTGTGGAAAGACGAGTTCCGGGACAGGCGGGTATGCTTCTGGTGCGACAACCAGGCAGTGGTCCAGATCATTAACAAGCAGACCTCTAAATCTGACAGAGTCATGCAGCTCATCAGGGAATTCGTACTCGTCTGTCTGGAAGCTAACATCTCTTTCACAGCACGCCATGTACCAGGGATGAATAATGAAATCACCGATGCCTTGTCTCGGTTCCAGGACGAGAGATTCCGGGAGCTGGCTCCAGAAGCAGATGCGACACCAGTCACCTTCCTGCTAGAGCTCTGGCATCTTGGGAAGGAACGGTGATCAAGGGGGCATTCTGCTCTTTGGCACCTTCCACCCAGACCAGTTACTCTAGGGCAGTGCGGCAGTTCTACAGCTTCAGACAGCAACAGGGCTATGGCAGCTCCTGGCTGTCCTCTGAACGAGAAGTCCTCCACTACATGGTGGCGCTAAAAGACAGAGGTTTGGCACCAAGGTCCATTTCTCTCCACTTGGTGGCCATCTCCTTCTTTAGCAGAACCGCAGGACATCCTGACCCTTGTGTATCTTTCCTGGTTCGGAAGGCTGTCGAAGGATGGTGTTGTATGGCTGGATCAAGGTGGGACTTTCATAGACCTATCTCCTTTGCATTGCTGGGCTGTCTGCTGACTTCGCTTCTGGCGGTGTGTCAGTCCAGGTTCAAGGTCTGGCTCTTCTGGGCAGCCTGTGCAACCGCCTTCTTCATGCCTCTGCGAATTGGAGAGCTGGTCTGCGCGTCCCAGGCCGATCACTCATATCGGGCCCTCCAGCGTGGGGATGTTGAGCTACATGATGGGGTCCTGCATGTGCGAATTCAGTGGTCCAAGACCAATCAACGGGGGCAGGGGCCCACCTTCTCCTGCGGAAGCTCGGCGACTCTCCTGCTTGCCCTGTGCAGCTCTTGATACACTACCTCAGGCATCATCCGGACATTCGAGACCCGCTCTTCATCCACGAGGACTCTTCCCCACTGACACACTTCCAGTTTGTCTGTGTGCTGCGGATGGCCTTGTGGCAACTGGGATACCCAGAAAAGGACTTTGGCGGTCATTCGTTTCGCATCGGTGCGGCCACCACAGCGGCGATGGAAGGCTTGGCTGTACCATCCATCTAGCAGCTGGGCAGATGGCACTCCAGGGCATACACCGCCTACATCCGCCCAGAACTCGACTTTTCTCCCAGTTAGGTTCCCGTCAGGCTCCAACAGGTTGAAGGTGGTTTTGTTGGGTGATATCTGCTGGGTTAGCGGAAGCCGAGCAACGGGTGGGTCGCTCGGCTTTGGTGGCAGTGGGCATGGGTTATGGCACGTCTTCTAGGTAAAGGGGAGGGGTCTCTGAAGATGGTGGCAGACCAGGCCTTGGTCTCACCCTGGTTTCCTCCCCCTCTCCCGGAGTTCCCATTGGGGACCATGGCACGTGTTCAGTCACTTGGGTGAGACACGTGACCCGGCCACTCGCGGGGGCCGGTCACATGTTTCCAGTCACGTTTTTTTCCAGTCACGTGACCGGGTAGCCGACCCTGTTTTGCATAACCCATGACCAAGCCAACCTCAAGCAAATATCACCATAACCGAAAGCTGTGGACATTTCTGCCAACACCTTCTAATGTCCAACACCTTCTAATGTAATTTTTCCATCTCTGTATTAAACTTATGTTGTGCATGTATCTCGTGTTGCTTTATTGGTCTCAAGGGGAAGGGAGGGTATCCCACTCAGCCCGCAAAAGGTCCTTTCAATAATATCCTAAGAAGAAAATGTCAGGGATGATGGGAGTTGTAGCTCTTCAACTCTGGCTCAAACTCACCACCTTGTTATGCAGCAGAGCTGACCAGCTTAGATCAGTGGTTAATGCTTTCCTCCAAAGCAGCAGAGTTTCAGAGAATAGGCTGAAGATCCTGACAAACTCTCCAAGCCTTCTCACTCTTTTCCAGGTGTCTCCAAAACGTCTCCAGGATTCACTCAGGCAACTCAGTAGTTTTATATAAAACCTACTTTATTCTTCTATGTAAATATACTATAATATACTATAAGGTCAACAAATCACAATCTCTACACACTACTCCACAATATTTCCAAACTACTCCACCTCTACTCAACCACAATACATTGGCAAACATTGCAATTTTATAGCCATTGTTTATCACCACCCACTAGTTAGTTTCCACCCAGTGGGTGTGTACTTCCATTCTGATTGGTCCACGTAGTTCCACCCATACTTAAGACCAACCCATGTATTTCAACATTTCACCTTGTACACTTAATGATTCTCAGGTGTTTCCATTCTGCATTCAGTACCTCTGTCCTTGGCTCTCAGGACTTCTGGATTACATTAGCAGTTTCACCTGTGTAGCTTCATAATTGCTCTTGCTTAGTCATTGTGACTTTCACATACATATTTTATTTCTTTCACTGTATGTCCCATGTTGCATTTTCCTTAACAATCCCCTCCGAAATAAAATATTGTATGTGTCTTACAATGTCATTCCAACCATTTGTGTCAGCCTTTCATGTTTTTCTGCTGTCAATGCTTTTGTGAACAAATCTGCTATGTTGTGTTGTGTTTCTATATATCTCAATTCTATTTCACCCTTCTGAACCATGTCTCGCACATTTTGATATCTTACACCAACATATTTTGTTCTGTTCTTCAAACTTTCAGTTTCAGCCATCGCTATGCATGACTGTGAATCTTCCAGAATTTCCACTGGTATCTTGTAACTTTCATTTAAGTCATTTAGCAATTGCTTAATCCACTGTACCTCATTTACTATCTCATTCAAAGCAGTGAATTCTGCTTCCGTTGTGCTTATCGCTACATTAGTTTGTTTTCTACTTCTCCAAACTATTGGACTTTCACTATATTTAATTATCATTCCTGTAACTGACTTCTTGTCTCCTAATTCTGATGCAAATGAACTGTCTACATAACAATCTAGATCTGAACTACTGCTTCTTATAATCAATTTCCTATCTAAGGTTCCTTTCAAATATCTCAATAAATGTTTTACCGCTGTCCAGTCTTCAATTTTTGGATCATTAACCCTTCTAGACAATACATTTACAGCATAAGAAATGTCTGGTCTGGTGTGGCAAGATATGAATTGTAAAGATCCTATTATACTTCTGAATAAAGTCTTGTCCTCAAACGCTCTAGTTGTTTCTTCAGACACAAAACCAGTTGTCATCGGAGCTCTTACTATTTTTGCATTCTGTAATCCACACTTTTCAATCAGTCTTTCAATTTTATTTCTCTGACTTAATAAACAACGCCCTTCTTCTGTCCATTCAACGCAAATACCTAAATAAGACTTCAATACACCTAAGTCCTTCAAAACAAACTTCTCAGACAATTCTCTTTTTACTGACTCAATTTCCTGTTTTGACTTTGCTGCTACGCACAAATCATCTACATAAATCACTAATACTATGTCTCCTTTTGTATAAACACAAGCATCTGCAATGCTCCTCTTGTAACCTAGCTTAACTAGCTCATCATTGATGCACAGATTCCACGCTCTGGCACTTTGTTTTAAACCATACAACGCTTTCTTTAATTTATATACTCTCTGACTACCATTTTCTTCGAAACCTTGTGGCTGTTCCATAAAAATTTCTTCATCCAAAACCGCATTCAAGTAAGCTGTCTCAAAATCAAAATGTTCTACAACTAAATTCCTTTTTACTGCTACAGCTAGAACCATTCTCAGACTTTCTGGCTTTGCAGTTGGAGAATATGTCTTATCATAGTTCTCATACTGCTGTTGTGCAAAACCCTTAGCCACTAACCTAGCTTTATATTTGATACTTCCATCTGGCATTTCTTTCCTTTTGTATACCCATTTACAACCAATTACTTTCTTGTCTTTGGGTCTGTCAACAATTTCAAAAACATCTTTATTTACCAGGCAACCAAACTCATTATCCATTGCATCAAACCATCTTTCCTGTTCTTCACTAGAATAACTTTCCAATTCTTCAAAACTTTCAGGCTCTTCTACTGCTAAACAAGCTCTTGCCTTTGTCACAACAAACCTATCTGGAGGCTTTCTAACTCTATGACTACGCCTGGGAATAAAATCTGCTGTTCTGTCTCTTTCATCCTCACTTTCTCTACTAGGAGTTGTAGTTCTATGACTAAATCTCTTATCTTCAGTCATTCGAGTAGTAGTAGGCCTAGATGCTATCTCATCATCAGAAGAACTACCACTGCTGCTAGGTGATGCTTCCTGCTTAACTGAAACCCTTCCGTTTCCTGAGGTTGGTTCAGTTTGCGCTTCTGGCTCATTTGAACTCCCTAATCTCAAAAACACTTCTTTATTGGCATGCAGTTTGTCCCAACCAGCATGTCTCTCGAAATTTGCAGACCTAGAATACTGCACTTGTTTTCCATCCAAATGAAACTTGTAGCTATTTCCAGAATACCCCAAAAACCTAAGCCTTTTGCTTTTGGGTTCTCCTTTCCTCCTGAAACAAGCAGGTGTGTAAACATGAGCAAATTGTCCAAAAACCCTTAAGTACTTGTAATTTGGCATTCTCCCATACAATACCCTGTAGGGAATGTCTTCAATTTCTGAATGATACAATCTGTTACTAATATGTATTGCAGTCAAAGTTGCTTCTGCCCAAAAACTATCTTTCACCCCTGCATCTGCCATCATACAAGCAGTAATTCTTTTTATATCTTGTATTTTCTTCTCTGCTAACCCATCCTCACTAGGACAAGCAGGGTTTGTAGTTTCATGCCTTATTTCCACCTTTTGAAACCAGTTAAACAATTGATTATTTAAAAATTCTCCTCCTCTATCAGTAATGATGGTGCCTACTCTGCTATCAAATTGTCTTTCCACCATTCTTACCCATGCTTTTAAACTTTGCCCAGCGTCAGATTTGTTTTTCATTATTCTCACAAATGCAAACCTTGTATACCTATCAACAATTACTAGGAAATACTTGCTTCCTCCTAAGGACAAGCAATTAGCTTGGGCGACATCTGCATGTACATACTGAAATGGTCTTTGAGCAATTCTTTTTGTTTTCTTAGCTACTGGAAAAGCTTTGACTTTTATCTGTTGACATACTGTACAATCTAAGTGGTTTTTGCATTCAGTAACTTTTAAATCTGGACACATACTGATTAAATTCTTTAAACATTTGAAGCTCGCATGGCCGAATTTTCTGTGAAGCTCGTGTATGCAGTCTTTGTGGATTGGAATATTTTCTATGTTATTAGCTTCTTCAACCCTGTAGCTATCAATATTGTCCTCCAAATAATAAAGTTTGTCCTTTTTCAAACCTATGCCACACAATTCCCCATTCAGTTTTATCTTACACATGTTCTTTTCAAAGATGACTGTGTAGTCTCTTTCTGTTAATCTGCTTACTGATAACAAATTATTTTCTAACTCCTTTACATGTAAGACATCATTAAAATTCTCTTTTAGCCCTGGAATGTACACAGTACCCATTTGATTTACAGTACTTAGCTCTTTCCCGTCAGCCAAAACTACAGCATTTACATTAGCTGATTTTCTATTTCTTATTAAATTTATATCATTACACATCGAAGATGAGGCTCCTGAATCAACTAGCCATTTAGAATTTGCATATTGTTTTTCCTTAATCATGGTTGCAAACCCCTTTTTATTACCACTGTCCCTCAAAAATGGAGGTCTGGACTGTTTTTGATACTGCTGCGGCTGCCATCTGCTCTCTGCTTGCTTGCGTCTCTCAGCTGCAAAATGTTTACAATGTCTCTGCAGATGACCAATCTTCTTACAATAAAAGCACCTCCATTGCTCCCTTGTAGAGGCTGCTTCCTCCTGCGTTCGCCAGTCAGGAGTTGTTTGTTGTTTTGGCACAGTCTTTAAGCTTGCTGAGTCACCCTGCTCAGACATTCTTCTCTGGTTCTCTTCCAGTATTCTGGCCACAATTAAGTCTCTATTAAGCTCAGCTTCTGGCAAGTTCTGCAAGCTGTTCGTTATGTTGTCCCACGAAGAGTCTAGCGATTCTACTAAAATGTAGCATTGCTGCTCTTTGCTAATTTGCACTCCCCTCAGTTCAGCTTGCACAAATAAATCTTGCATTATTTTTAAATGTTCTATCACACACTGCCCTTTAGCCATCTTTTGCCTGTATATTCTTTTAGACCATAGCATTTTTGCAAAAGCAGTTGAAGGAGTGTGTAATCTCTGCAAGGTATCCCACACATCCTTGGCGGACGTTTTATCTCTGACGTCATTAATTAAGTCTTCTTCAAGCATGAGATAAAGACAGGCTTTTGCTTTACTATCTCTCTCTTGAGTGGCTTCATCAGCATCGGCTGCCAGCCCTGTTTCAACTGTTGACCACAGACCTTCCTTTACTAGTAGAGACTGGGCATAAATCTTCCAGGTAGAGTAGTTGTTTCTATTTAATTTACTAAACTTTAGAATTTCCATCTTGATTTGTGCAGTGACTCAATTTGACACAGTCCTTCTGAGTATGCACAGCCGACCTGTCTGGGCTTAAGCAAAACACAAAATGATTTACTTCTGAGGCTTATCAGTGCAGCACAAACAGCTTGCTCTAATCTATCGTCCACAAAGCTTTCTCCCACTCTCTGGAACTTTCAGCTTCTGTGGATGCTGGGTGCTCTAGTAACTGGGCCCATAACCCTTGTCAGGGATGATGGGAGTTGTAGCTCTTCAACTCTGGCTCAAACTCACCACCTTGTTATGCAGCAGAGCTGACCAGCTTAGATCAGTGGTTAATGCTTTCCTCCAAAGCAGCAGAGTTTCAGAGAATAGGCTGAAGATCCTGACAAACTCTCCAAGCCTTCTCACTCTTTTCCAGGTGTCTCCAAAACGTCTCCAGGATTCACTCAGGCAACTCAGTAGTTTTATATAAAACCTACTTTATTCTTCTATGTAAATATACTATAATATACTATAAGGTCAACAAATCACAATCTCTACACACTACTCCACAATATTTCCAAACTACTCCACCTCTACTCAACCACAATACATTGGCAAACATTGCAATTTTATAGCCATTGTTTATCACCACCCACTAGTTAGTTTCCACCCAGTGGGTGTGTACTTCCATTCTGATTGGTCCACGTAGTTCCACCCATACTTAAGATCAACCCATGTATTTCAACATTTCACCTTGTACACTTAATGATTCTCAGGTGTTTCCATTCTGCATTCAGTACCTCTGTCCTTGGCTCTCAGGACTTCTGGATTACATTAGCAGTTTCACCTGTGTAGCTTCATAATTGCTCTTGCTTAGTCATTGTGACTTTCACATACATATTTTATTTCTTTCACTGTATGTCCCATGTTGCATTTTCCTTAACAGAAAAGATACTTACTGCATTCTAAGCAACAACCGAGGTGACCAGGAGCTGAGAAGGATAAGGCTGGTGTACCTTTAATTCTGTCAGTGTTCTCACTTCTGCACTGCTTCTGCACTACATCTCTCCTTTGCATATGATTAGTCTAGGAAAGGGGTTGGCTAAACAGTGGAAATAACCCTCATGTTTTTTTCTGGGAATAAGATCTGTCTAAATGGGATCCTGCATCAATCCATTGTATTCAGAAGGAAGGGGGCCCAAAACGGCAAAAACACCACAGGAAAAGCTGTCACAGCTTTTGCCAGAGTTTTTAAAAGACATTCTATATGAATTGCTTTCCCATAGGAGATGAAGCACAAAGCTGATTGGCTGGGCGAGTGTGGAGGGAGTAGGGGTTTCCAACAGGGCAAGCGCCTGCTGCTGCCATGTTGCATTTTTGCCTTAGCTAATGATTGCTAAGGTGATAAAACACGGTGTTGTTTTTTCCCCCTGTTAAATAAAAAATTGCTCTAGCGCACCTTGGATGTTACCTTTTGGTGGCAAATTGAGGTAAGTACAAGTCACAGCTGCTACGAAATACCATTATTGCGAGGCACTCTGGGATTTTTTTGCCTCATATAGACAAGGCCAAAGATTCTCAAATTGTCACAGTAGGGCCTCACTCCCTGCATTTTTGTCTTTATTCTCAATGTACCCATGAATCTGAAGCTGCTATCTTCCATTCACCAATGACCACTGCCTTTTCTACCTTTCATTCACACATTCATTCATTCATACCCGATGAAATCATTTTATGTTAGCTTTACCCTATCTATGCATTGAGCCTGGGTATTTGAAAAAAGGAAGATGGCATACATCTGCTTCATGTGCTCCAAAACCCTGTATTTCTGATTCCATGAAACGTAGATATACAGCTAGGAAGTAACTTATTCTTTCTTACAAGTTCTGTTTGGAAACCAGTTACTTCTTTTGCAGTAATGAACTAGAACAAATATAGGTTTTTGGGGTTTTTTGCCTGTTGTGGACATAGGTGCAATCCACTATTTTTTCAATGCAAAGAAAAGGGGTGTCTACCTGTTACTCATTACTGAGTATATGCACTGATTCAGTCTCAGCAATGTGAGGGAGAGGAGGAAGAAATTACAGTAATATTCAACGCCTGCTTCCAGTCGTGCCTCTAGGGGCACCTCGTGTACAAAGACGGTAGTGCAGCGCACAGGCACATCTTAATTGATTTTCATTATTTAATTTTAAAACAAAATACAGTAGGACACCCATATCTACTGATTCATTATCCACTGATTCAATTATCCATGGGACACAAAACAGTACACCTACCATAGAGTCCTCCTAGAAAATGTGTCCTCTCTAGCCATTTTCTAGGTCCTCCAAGGCAACTCTATGGTATTTTAAACTGGAAGTTCCATTATTTTCAATGGTGTTTGCTATTATCCATGGGTTTCAGTATCCAGCCCCCCCCCCCCCAGAACCAGGCTCAGTTGCCCTTGAGAGAGCATGTATCTCTTGATTGGCAGCCAAACACAGTACTCTGTATGAACAATAAAATAATTGGGCTGTCCCTCAGTCGCCTCCCCCCAGTGAATTTTGTGTGGCCTGTATGTTAAGTCAGTCCATTCCAAACATCCCTTCATTTTGCTAAAAATCTGTCTAGCTGTTTATGTGTGATGTGCTAACAACCAGATGTTATTTGTATAATTACAAGAAAACTTCAAAAATGTGATCTTTTGAATCAACATTGACGAGGCCACATTAAGGTGTATAAATGACACTAAGAATTGGGGTTTCCCTTCAAGCCCCATCAAGTGTATTTCATGTACCCCACAGAGCCTGTATTTTAAGTCAGGCCATCCCAAATGAACCCAGCAAATCTGGCGAAGATCCAATGAACAGCTCCCAAAATGAATTAAATGTATCCCATATAGCCTATCATTTAAGTCAAATTGTTCCAACCATGACCTCCAAATTTGATGAAAATGCAGTTACAAGCACACAAATGTAATGTTATTTATTGTTATTACATAAATTATATGTATTGTTAGAATTATATCTCACCTACCAACCATAATGGAACTCAAAAGGGTGTTCTTGGTATTCCCAGGTGAACAAACAGATTCCTATTTATCTAGTAGTGAAAAAACCTATTCTGCTTTCAGCTTTGCTTTATTTGCTCACCTCTCTCTCCTCCCCAGGAAAAGTATACAAGCCTTTATGTGGCTTTCCTTTATTGCTTCTTTGTTTAATAGTCCAGCATTCTCCTTACAACTAAAAGGTTGCCATAAATGCAAAAGGCAGATAGTTGAGCATTGGACCTGTAATCTTCTCTTCCAAATCCTCCCATCCTGTTTTTTTAGTCTACCATCTTTTCACAATGAAAGCTAAATCCGCCCCACCCATACTCCAGCACATGTTTCAATATTTGTATTCATGCATATTATATTCTAAAATATATAGCACACTTTAAAAAAAAAAAAGCATACTGGATGTTTTATAATCTTTTGTTCCTGCTCTGACAGTGGGAAGCTAAGCCACTTCTAGCTCAGCTTGCTTGCAAAGGGGATAATTAAGAAGAAACATAGAAAACGATGCTCAACATGGGAAGACAGGCAACTTAAAGCTGGAGTCTTGAAAAATATATTAGCAAAGTCTTAGGGCTGGATCATATCTGTAGTGTCTCATGTGCAGTTAGTTCAGGAATATATAGAGTTGTTTTGTGCTTGCAACTTTGTTAGGCTGCTTAGACCCGCAAGCATGTGTGGATTTTTATTTCTTTATTCATGTATTAAAATATTTATATCAAAAATAATATTATAAGATCCATGGATGATTCACAATAAAATCAGTTTAAGCAATTTAAATTTTAAAACAATGTAATTCATGTAACCTAGGTGTAGAGTTAGGAGCCTGTCTATACAAGTGGGAAAACGTGGATCGATGCAGACTAATGCAAATTCAAAGCAGCTTCTATTTATCTTAATGGTTTTCTGGCAAAACTGCAGGCATGCAAAGCTATCCACTTTTGCTGTCCCAATGGGCATTCCTGCGAATCAAGGTGGTGGGCGTGAGTGAATTACTCACATTTTTATTGTCGCCAGTTGCCACTACCAAACAGTTTTTGTTTTTGTTTTAAAAAAGCATATCTAAGGTGTGAAAGTGCGATATTCTGCCTAAATAAATTTTAAAAAGAAACAAACAAACAAAAAAAGGCTGTTTCATCACCTGAGTGCTAAAGCGAAAATTCAAGATGGTGGTTCATTGCCTAGTTAGCAAGCTCCTCCCCCTTCCCACATCTGACCAATCAGCTTCCACTTCTGCTTTTACTGGGAATGAGAATGAATGTGAATCTGATTGTCCAAATGAGTGACAATGTGCATTCTCAACAGAGCTTTTTTAAAAATACAAGAAAAGCCACGAAGGCTTTCCAGTGGAGTTTACGGTGGATTTGGCCACCCTCCTTCTGAATACTGTGATCTGATGCAGAATGCCATTAGGACAGGTAGGATTCCAAGCAAATTCTATAAGGATTATTTTGACCATTAAGACAATCCCTAGGTTTCATGTACATATATACGAATGAGAATGAAATTATTAGGCCCCAAAGACTTAAACAAAAAACCAAGGCCAGCATCTTCTGGGTAATAAACACACATGTAAGTATGGCTTCCACACACATATGTCTCTTTTTGAATGGAGTGCTAGACTAGGAGCTATTCTCTAGCCCTTTGCAGCCTATCTAGTTTCCTTCAGGCAGCTGTTAAGCCCTGGGTGGGGGTGCTGTTCTTGCGGCTTACCAGTGTGGAAGGGGAAGGCAATTTGCAGGAGGAAGATACAGTTGGTCTTGTCTCCAATGGGGAAAGAAATTAGGGTGAGCTCCCAGTTGGAGTGCAACTTTTACCCCTTCCCCTCAGAGCCAAGACCAGCCATATCTTCATCCTATGAACTGCCTCCTTCCCCATAAGCAGCAGCAGCCCTGGCCCCTCCCAGGACTTGACAGCTGCTGGAGCAGGAGAAAAACATGGAACTGCATGGACGGAGCATTATGCTCCACCTGCTCAATGCAGGATCTCATCCCAGGTTTTAACTTGGTACAGCAACAAATTCAAAGTTGGAACCAATCAGCATCCAAGGAGAGGGCATTCCATAACTTGGATGTGATAACAGAGAATGCCTTCTCTCACATGCTCATATAATGTATTGTTCCTACTGATGGGACACAGGGGAGTGACCCTCTATCTATAGGGAGAGGTTATCCTTCAAGTATCAAGGTCCCAAGATATTTAGGGCTATAAGTGTCATCAGCAGCACCTTGAAGTCCAACTGGATACATATTGGCAACCAGTGCAAAACCTGGTGCTATGGTTTCTAAAAGCTGTTTCAATCAGGAATCTAGCTGCTGTATTTTGCACTAGCAGCAGCTTTCAAATCATCTTCAAGAAGAGCACCATATAGAGTTCATTGAAGAGATTACTAGTGCATGAACTATCTTGGAAGAAAGACAGGATATAAATTGAACAAACAAGCAAACTACTGTGGGCAGATTATTCATGTTTAGGAAAGGCTGTAGTTGGGAGACCAGTCAAAGCTGTCCTCACATACTCCAAGCCACTAAGTCCATTCTTCAGTAACAGAGAGGCTAGATAAGTCTGGAACCATTGTAATATAGTGACTCTAGCCGTCATGCAACCTTTTTTCATTCCATTTTTCATTGGTTCTTCTGTGAACCAATATGACTCCACAGCACTAGATCAGGCACCTGGGAGCAATTGTATGCATGACTTTTCTCATCTCATGATATCATAGTGAAACCAAGGGTGCATTTACACGGGCAAATATTCCTCTAAATATACCGCAAAGATAGCTCATAGTTCACACGGGTCGAGGCACAGCATCGCCTCATTCAGAGGGGGAAGGTAAAACACCCAAATATAGTGTGGCAAGGGATGTCGCTACTTTTGCCGGTATATTTGCAATGTAGCGCATTATTGGCAGTGTAAACAACCATTCCGCTAAGGGCTAAAGCAGAGCTGCACTGTGATTGGTTGATATGATGCAGGGGTGGGCTTAAAAGAGGGGGAGTGAGGGAGGGAGAGTCAGTAGTGATTAGGAAACTTTGAAAAATCCTCTCTGTTATTTTGCAAGCCAGTTTGCAAACAAAAAGGATTCCCAACAATTTTCAGTCAGGGAGCATTCCTTCTCCTCCTCTCTGCTGTTTTGCAAGTACGAATGTAAAGCTCCGTTCATCAGCTGTGATCCTGTGCTTGGGGGAGGGAGAGAAACCATTTCAATAAGGGCTGCAGCAGAGCTGCACTGCTATTTTGACAGTCTGTTTATTTGGCTAGAAAACACTGTTAAGCAAGGAAAAAAAACCTTCCGTTTGATTTGTGGGCAGGGAGCTGGGGGGGGGAGAGGCAAAGAGTGACTGCCTCTTAGCTGTTAAACACATGGAATTGGGGCCAGGGCAGACATTCCTATGGCATTCCTTTGTCTCCTCTCCAATGCTTGGCCATGCCTCCAGCACATTTGGCTGTGTGAATCTCAAAGCGGAAAAAATCAAAGAGCTACAAAATATAGATGTGTAAACATATACCATGTAAACTACCCACCACTGATGCGGGAAAGCGCTAAAGCACAACTTAACGCAATAAAACCTGCTGTGTAAACGAGCCCCAAGTCTTCAATGAAGTTGCCTGCCCTCTCCTCTGGGAAATCCTCCAGACCATTCAGGAATCCTTTGGATTCCACAAGTCATTACAGGTGGACCATCTTGTTAGATGTTCCACTTTTGATGCTGACACAGAATTCAGAGTGCCTCAAGTTCAGAGGCTGTAGCAACAAAAGGTATCTGATTTCAAACAGTCCAAGGTCAAGAAGCAGTAAATCAGAACAGCATCCAAGCTGATGAGGTAGAAGAGTCAGTCAACAGTCCAAGAATAATAAATCCAGTACTTACAATAGCTGAGTCAGGTCATCAAGAGTTGAACTGAAAGTTTGCTTCCAGTAGCTTAATTGGAGGAAGCTCCCTGCTTATAAAGACAGCCAGCTCAGCCAATGCCCACATTCCAGATAATATTTAAGGAGCATTTTTCACAGCTGTGTGTATTAGCCTTTCATTGTGCCAGTGGGGAAGGTCTCTGCCAGATGTCAAAGCTTTTGTCTCTCTTGGGGACTGAGTGAGATCTTTATTCCAGCTCCTCTTCTTGCTGAACTGGAGGAGGACTAGGCTGGCTATTAGGTATCTCCTCTGGCTGTGGTATGTCTGCTTTGTCTTCTGAGGAAGAGGAACTCTCAAGGGGGGACATGATTACAATGGTATTTCTGGCTACCAAGAGTTCCGCCTTGGCAGTAGCTATCTCCTTCACAGGCACCATTGCCATCATGGCAACTGGAGAGGACTGAGGACACAGTGCCTACATAATGCCTTTAGACCCCAGTTAAGCCTCTCTATAATCCGCCATGGTTCATATCTGCATCCATAGACTTCCTTTTTCCCTCTCATCTCCCTGTCCAGTTACTGCCTGCTGCCAGCCATTTTGTTTAAATGGGCTGAAATCCAACTGTTTCTTGAGCACATTTTAATGTATTTTTTCTTTTCCAGTTGTACCCACTGCTTTCATGGTTTCACCCACTGATTAAAACATGTTTGCACACATTTGAAATGTGTATTCTCCCCCCCCCGTGTGCACTTTCCCATTGTTGTTATTTGGGGGGAGGCACCTGCAGCCACCTTGCAATGGGTGTGAAGTAATGAAGCCATGACCACCCTGTAACTATAAAAATAAACTTAAACAGTTAGTTTCCTCACAAAAGAAGGCATCCCTTGATTGAAATACAACTTCCTTTTGCCTTAGTGGCTGCAAAAAGAATTTGATTTCTAAATTATTCTTGTTAAGTGATTTCAAGCAGTATTGCTTTGTGTATAGAGAAGAGTAAAAAAGCAGGAAGGACAACAAAAGGATATGTACATGGATATATATGTAGAAGGAGAAGAGATTATTTTGGGTGCCTTTTTGCATGCAGTGCAGAGTGCTCTGATTTAAGAAATTCTTCTGTTGCTCTTTGCGGAGGGCAAACTGTTTGCAGAGCATGGTTGGCCATGGGAGACAATATAGGTTGCTATATTGTTGGTGAATCACAACTGTTTACATCATGTAATTGCAACTTACTTTTTGGGTCATTGCAGAGGTCACAATTCTCTACTGACTGTGCAATGACCCAACACTCTCCTTGTTGTAAGCCGCCCCGATTGCTCGCAGAGGGGCAGGATATAAATAATAATAATAATAATAATGGGTGGATTCCAGAATGCAATGTCACTTCACTCTGTAGCCAGCCCACTCCAGTCCAGATGGGGCAGAAATCCACATAAAAATCTGTCAGAGGAGATTCATCACACATTGGTAGCAGATTTATTCCCAGCTAGATTAGCTACTCTGCCACAGCCATGTGCACTCCTGTGCACATGTGAGTGGGAGATGCTGCCGGTGGTATCATTCAAAATAATTGACAATTGGTTCTATCTTTCCCTCCCCACAAAAGTGAACATGTTAACAAAAAAATTTCAATTATTTTATGATTCATCATTAATCTTACAACATGTGGTGGTGGTGGTGATGATACTGATAATGTTGAAGGGAATCATAATGATGATGATATTCATGCACCATTTTATTTACACTATCGACAAAACTTACCAACTGCCGGCAAACAATTAAAGAAGAGACAAAAAGGCTAGCTGATGCTTTGAGTCCTTGAAGGTATTTCTGTCATTTTATTTATTTGTTTACTTTATTTTATTTTATTAATTAATATCCCATCTTTCTCCAAATAATGGGACTCAAGGCAGCTAGCAATATATTTAAAAACAATAGAAATTAAAAACTATACAAAATCATTAATAAAAGTATATATATATAAGAGTTACTTAAAAGTGATTAAACAATTTATAAAGTCAAAACATTAAACATTAACATTCATTGAAAGACAACATACAAACCTTGAAAACAGCACCACACAGCATTAAAACTTCACTGCAGTTAGATTCTAAAAGCATGATGGCATAAAAATCTTGATTAAAAAAGGAGTGCAAGAATGGGGCCTTCCTGCTTATGGAAGGAATTCCAAAGTCTGGGAGCTGCCACTGAGAAAGCCCTCTCCCTTGTTCCCACCAAATGAGCCCGAGAAGGTGGTGGGACAGAGAGAAGGACCTCTCCAGATGATCTCAGAACTGTAATGGGCTCATAGATTGTAAGCCTGAGGGCAGGGAACTGTTAAATTGACCATTGCAAGCCGCTCTGATAGCCTTTGTGGCTGAAGAGCGAGGAATAAATAAATAAATAAATGTAGAAATATGGTCCTTCAAATAGCCTGTTTATGGCTTTCTAGGTCAAAACCAGCACTTTGAATTTTGCTCAGAAACAGAACAGCAGCCAGTGGAGCTGCTGCAACAAGGGACATATGTGTTCCCTGTAGCCAGCCACAATTAATAATCTGGTTGCAGCTCTTTTGGTCAATTGAGATTTGTGAGCACTTTTCAAAGGCAGCCCCACATAGAGTGCATTATGGTAATCCAAACAGGATGTAACCAAGGCATGTACCACCATGGCCAGATCTAACTTCTCCAGGAATGGGTGCAGTTGGTGTGCTAACTAGTCATTGCTGAACCCTCCACCTCCAGGCTCTGAGCTGAATTCAGGAGTCACCTCCAAACTGTGAACATGCATTTCCAGGAGAAATGTAACCCCAGCCAACACAGGCTGAATCCCTGTTCCCTGATCTGTCTTTTGAAGAGAAGGAATCAATTGGAGAAGCGTGTGTGGATGCTCACTTGCCTGCAGCAGAGGGGAGGGACCAGGGCATGGCACTCTCCAGTTGACCCTCCATCCCCCTGTAATCTTCCCTTGCTCTCCCCCTTTCTTCTTTCCTGCCTTCTTTTCCTTCCCCCATGGAGACTGCCTGCAAGGAGGAGGGGACAGAGAAAAGGCAGAATTACTCAACACCTTTTTTGCCTCAGTGTTTTCAGAAAAGGAAAAGGAGGACCAACCTGAGGAGAATGGAAGAGAGGACACAATAGGGGAAATCCAGCTCAAAATAAGTAAAGAGGTAGTACAGGAATACCTTCTTAATCTAAATGAATTTAAGGACCAGATGAACTACATCCAAGAGTATTAAAAGAGCTGGCAAATGTGATCTCAGAGCCATTGGCAATAATCTTTGAGAACTCCTGGAGAACAGGAGAAGTCCCAGCAGACTGGAGGAGGGCAAACGTTGTCCCCATCTTCAAAAAGGGGAAAAAAGAGGATCCCAACAATTATCATCCAGTTAGTCTGACATCGGTGCCGGGGAAGATTCTAGAGCAGATCATTAAACAGAGAGTCTGTGAACATTTAGAAGGCAATGCCATAACCACAAAAAGTCAACATGGTTTCAGAGAAACAAGTCATGCCAGACTAATCTGATCTCTTTTTTTGATGGAGTTACCAGCTTGGTGGATGAAGGGAACGCTGTGGACATCGCATACCTTGATTTCAGTGGGGCCTTTGACGGGGTTCCCCATGACATTCTTGCAAACAGGCTTGTAGAGTGTGGGCTAGACAAGTTAACTGTTCAATGGATTTGTGGTTGGTTGACAGGCTGAACACAGGGGGTGCTCAGCAGTGGTTCCTCTTCGTCTTGGAGGGATGTGACCGGTGGGGTGCCACAGGGTTCTGTCCTGGGCCCAGTGATGTTCAACATCTTTATTGATGACTTGGAGGAGGGAATTGGGGGTATGCTTGTCGAATTTGCAGATGGCACCGGGTTGGGAGGAGTAGCTAATACCCTAGAGGACAGGATCAAAATTCGAAATGACCTGGATAGACTGGAGAGCTGGGCCAGGGCTAGCAAAATGAAATTCAATATGGAGAAATGTAAAGTACTGCTCTTGGGGCGGAAGAATGAGATGCATAGATATAGTATGGGAGAGACATGGCTGAAAGAGACTACATGCGAAAGGGATCTAGGAGTCCTGGTGGACCACAAGTTGAACATGAGTCAGCAGTGTGATGCGGTTGCTAAAAAGGCCAATGCGATTTTGAGCTGTATCAGTGGAGGTATGGTGTCTAGATCGGGGGAAATAGTGGTGCCACTCTGTTCTTCCTTGGTCAGACCTCACCTAGAGTACTGTGTCCAGTTCTGGGCACCACAATTCAAGAAGGATATTGACAAATTGGAGCGTGTCCAGAGAGGGGCAACTAGAATGGTGAGGGGTGTGGAAGCCATGCCTTACGAGGACAGACTTGGGGAGCTGGGTATGTTTAGCCTTGAGAGGAGGCGGTTGAGAGGCAATATGATGGCCCTGTTTGGGTATTTGAAGGGATGTCGCGCTGGGGAGGTAGAGGGCTTGTTTTCTGCTGCTCCAGAGACTGGAACATGGAGCAATGGATGCAAGCTCCAGGAACAGAGATTCCACCTCAACATTAGGAGGAACTTTTTGACAGTGGGAGCTGTTCGTCAGTGGAACACACTCCCTCAGAGCATGGTGGGGTCTCCTTCCTTGGAGGTCTTTAAACAGAGGCTGGATTGCCATCTGTCGGGGATGCTTTGATCAAGATTTCCTGCATGGCAGGGGGTTGGACTGGATGGCCTCGTGGTCTCTTCCAACTCTACAATTCTATGATTCTATGACTCCTCTTTCTCCTCTCCCTTAGTCCTCCACAGTGGCATGCACCATTGTTTAGAGCTGGGTTGGCTATGGAAGCTTTTGACTTGCTGCTGGTGCTGTTGCCAGAGAGGACAGCTGGGAATGAATCAAAGCATGCCCCAGCCAGAGGGTAAAGGGTACAGCAAATTTTTCATTTTCTGTCCCACAACAAGTGGTTTGGCAAAGCCAACAAATTTTAACAACCAGTTCAGGTGAACCCGTGCGAAATGGCTGAATGACATCACTTGATGCTGTACTTATGAAAACTCACATAGAACTAAATGAATGAGCATATCCTTTAACTTTATTTATTTATTTACTTTATATCTCCCTTTCTCCCAAAGCGGAACCCAAGGTGGGTCACAATATACATCCATTAAAATACAGCAATACAATTTAAAACAATTAAAATCATCACCATTTATAAAATAATTCTTTTAAAATATATAAAAGTTTTTTTAAAAAAGACTCCCCCCCCAAAAAAAAGGCTCTGTGAGAGCAGTTAGATATTAAAAGCTTGCTTAACATAAAACAAAATTGTTCCCTGTCTTTCAAAATTGAGCAGCTCATGGAGAAGAATACACTCTGTTCTTCTTCCCAGCCTGGAGACTGACCTCTCAAACATGCCATATGTACCACATTTGTAGCCTGATGTGGTCCAGTCAAAGATTAAACACTTGATTTTGCTGAATATATAAGCTAGTCCACAAGAGTACCATCTGAGTAGATCTTGAAGCACAGAGTGTGGGGCACAGGGCTTGGATTCTTCCCTTTGCCCTGGATCTGCTTCCTTTCAGCACAGCCAACAGTAGATACTTCCAGAAAAGCTGCCTTTATTTTGTCTCTGTTTACATGGAAGGAGGTTCAGAAAAGGTTTTATTGCCCTAACTTTGGGATGCTCACTCAGAGTTTTGGAACCTTTGGCATAGATAATGCATACTTCTGTATTTCACAAAGCAGCAAATATGTGCTAAACAAATGAAAAACAGCTGCAGCTAGTTGTCAAAAAAAAAAAGGCAGTTGGAGATTCTCTGTCTTTCTGCTTATTTTTGATCCATTGTGATCCCTCTGTGCCATTTGTGAGTTGTATCAAGGGCACATGGTTTTCGTATGCTGAGAATACACAGAAATCCATTTCCTTGATTATAATTCTTAAACTCTCAAAATGAATGGAATGGTTTTCTTAGCAACAGGATACAAAATGGAGATAAATTTATTCTTCAACTGTCCTGGTGTTCAGTTACTATACTGTTTCTGAAATTGGATTACTTTCTGATTTCCTTATCCATTTACATCTGTACTGACCATAAGCACCATGATGGCAGTTCTCCTGACAATTTGTAGGATTGCATGATGGTCTGTCCACAACCAAATAGCCAGACTGGGTTGAAAGTAAATCAAAACTGTTATTCTGAGGAAATCCTGTGACATATTCCATCTGTAACTGTGGTTCTAAATTGATAAACCTCCTTGATAAAACTCTAACTGTCCTAGGCAGACTAAATACGCAAGCAAAGAATGAACTATTAACTTGATAGTTCCTTTCCTACTTCCTCACCCAGGTAGAGAGTATGCCCAGAAATTTTATTTTGCTATTTTCTTAAACTGACTCTAACATCCCCTGTTGAATATTATAGACATTTGTAAGCTAGAGAATAGCATAAATGCTAATTCATTAAAGCAAGTAACAGTTCATAGTAGACATGCACAAGGGTTCCCCCCACCTTATTTATGAGCTAAAGAACTGAATCACAGATCCTTGTACGGCAGAGGTTGTTTGAACAAGTTTTCCACTGATGGGCTGCTTTCAAAGCTACAACTCAAAATATTTGTATTACAAAAATTGCAAAGAAAAAAGCAATAATTCCAAATCCCTGTGGATCTGTATAAAATACTTAGGTAGTACCTGTCAGGCTCAAATTATGTACAGTGCTGGGAACAGTGCTTGCAAACAGAGGTGTTTGATAGTTCTACTTTCACCCTCTTTCTCACTGATATGCATGCATTAACAGTAATATAGACAATGTGGCTGGCTGTTAAACCCAATGAGAGGCCTGTCATGTCCCTAATATCCAAGCATCAGGTCATATCCCTCTGTGCAGTGCAAATTATGTATAACCTAGAATGTTGCCCTCCAAATGTTGCTGGATTGCAGCTCCCAGCATCCCAAGTGAGCTTAGCAATAGTGAGATATGTTGGGATTTGGAATGTATAGTAGGCTCTTGGTATCCGCTGGGGTTTGGTTGCAGGACCCCCTGTGGATATCAAAATCCATGAATGCTCAAGTCCCATTATATACAATGGAGTAGTAAAATGGTGTCCCTTATCAAGGTTTGCTTTTTGGAATTTTTTTTGGGGGGGGGATATTTTCAAGCCATGGATGGTTGAATCCATGGATGGAGAATCCATGGATACGGCAGGCTGACTTTAAGAACATCTACACACACACACGGGTCATAGATGTAAGCAAGGGGACATCTTCTTCCCACTTGTTCCATGAGGTGACACCACATAGAAAGCCAGAAGTTGCCCAATTTAATCAAGAACATGACTGATTTGTACTGAGGCAAACTCAGTGGGGAAATGTGAAGTATACACCACCCTTCCACTTTTACAATGGTACTTTCACTCCTAGTTCTTGTTTCTAAGAAAGAGAGAGAGATCTTTATGTTCTTCATTCTTGCAGGCAAGCATCCCAGCTCACCTCCCAGCTGGCCCAGCCATACCAGGGACAGAGACAACTTTGCCAGGCAGAGGGTAAGGAAGCCAGGCAGAGTGATGTCATAGCACCTGCGCCATGGATGGGAGAGGGAGGAGTGGGGGCAGAGGTCATTTAAGGCCCTGCCACCCCTCTTCTCCTCTTTTCAGACAAATAGTTCTTGCAATATTCTCCTGCTGGATGAATATATTTCTGTGTAGTTCCCAATCACTGGTCATGCTTTGAAAAGTATTTGCCTGTAGAGAAAGAGATTTTTTTTCCTTCTATGCAGAAACACATTTTATATGCAGAAATCATACCTTCTGCACAGAAGCACACATGGTTTTCTGTGCTGAAAAGCCTTTTTGTGCAGAAATACATTTTTTTGTGCTGAAGTATTTGGGTTTTTTCCCCTGCACAGGAATACATATGGTTCTTCTGCAGAGATAAATCTATTTCTGTGCTGAAAAGCCACATGCATTTCTGCATGGATGTATACTTCCCTGAAGTGCCAGGCATCCCTCACTAACCTTGCAGCTGCTTGTATTCTTCTCAAAAGGATTGCCCTAATATCAGGCAACCCCCTTCTCACCTCAGAAATGGACAGTCAATTAGTTTTCTATCCACCCCTAATTTTTAAAGTCAAAGTAATAAAGGTAAGGCTACATTTGAGGACAAGGGTGGTATCCTGGCCAGATGAGGGGCTGTTTCATCCTTTCCCATTTGATTTATCCCCTCACTCCCATCACCAGCTCAGATTCACTCTCCCAGTGCTGTTGGTTTTCTTGTTTCATAGAAAAGAACATTCAGAATGGTGTGGTCTGTGCTAGGCTGTTTAGAATTTACAAAATAAACCCACAGAGGAAAGAACAACAATATCATTCTATATAACATGTGTTTTAATAGGTCTAACTGGTCTATAAACTGAAGCTCATAGCAGCTGGGCTTTGGGATGTTTTAACTGATTTTTATTTGTTCATTGCCTCGGGAGCCCTTGTGGGCTGGGAGGTGATAACAGAAATACTTTAAGCAAATAAATAAGTGAAGAAATAAACACATTTGATTTTATAATTTCATATTTACCTAGTGTTGCTAGAACTCCTAGCAGTTCCTTCTCCCAACTCCTCTCTTTGGCTTTTCTTTGCAAACAAAGATTCAGGAAGGACTCATCCCGTGCTTTCTGCAAGTGTGTTGATGGCTAAAAAGGCCAATCCGAGATAAACAAGCCCGGTTGCAGAAAGCACAGTAGAAGGTCTTCTTGGGTGATGTTTCCGGGTTGTGATTCTTTCTGTGTTGTCGTTTCTCTTCAAGACTTGTTCGGCGTGAGTTCTCAAATAAGGCTGCAGCATTGTGGATAGTGCGTCTCCATGCCTCCCGATGTGAGGCCAGGGCGGACCAATGTTGGTGATCAATTTGGCCGAGCCTGAGATGTTGTTTCAGGGAGTCCTTGTATCGCTTTTTTGGAGTACCCCTCTTACGCTGACCCATGGCAAGTTCACTGTAGAGTACTATTTTTTGGGAGGCAATGGTCCTCCATCTTAGAAACTTCTAGTGGTACAAAGAATGGGGAAAGAAAGAATTGTTCTTTTGCTCTTCTGGAAAATGAGTGTACAGTTGTCCCTTCATATTCCCTGGGGTTTGGTTCCAGGACCTCCCATGGATACCAAAATCCGTGAATACTCAAGTCGCATTATACTCAATGGCATAGCAAAATTGTGACCCTTTAATAAGATGGCCAAATCAAGGTTTGTTTTTTGGATGATAATTTTTTAAAGAATATTTTCAAGCTGTGAATACTTAAATCCCTGGATACCAAATCTGTGGATATGGAGGGACAACTGTATAACATACCCTCTAGTTATCCTGATTTGTGAGGGACCTCTGTCATCCCACTTCTTCTGCTGCTTTTAAAATGTCCCAGTTTTTCTCTCCACTTCCCGCTTTCCCCGTTTGTCCTCAACTCAATTCAGTTGCCACAAACTGAGTTCAAAGTGCAAATGTAATTTCTATTCAATTAACTTAGCAATGGGGAGAGGAGGGGGTGGAGTCCCCTGTAGACTCAGGCAAAATAACACTGCTGTGGCTTCGCCTAGTGGTGGCATTAGGGGTGTATGGAGAGGCTGAACTGTACCAGATGACACTCTCAGGGGAAGGGGAGACACCAGCCTTAGTGGCGCCACAGGCCTCTCCTAGCCTGTCATTAATCATCACTCATCATTAATAACTTCATCAGTAATAACTTTGGCCATTTTGACCACACACTGATGTTGTTTAGCCACATGTGTCCCAATGTTTATCTTTGAAATGTTCAATATGGTATGATATAGCTGGGTCTCTCTCTTTACTAAGAAAAGGCCTGGAAATGAAATTCATATGAACCAAGATGTTTTAAAATGAATCTAACCAATTTGTGGTCTGTGGGCCTGTTCTTGAAAGTGTGCAGATATCATTCAGTTTTCCACAAGACTTCAGGTGGCGGTGGTGGTAGTGACAATGATGATGATTCCTCTCCTCCTCCTCCTCCTCCTCCTCCTAACTCTGATTGTGCCAAAAATAAATGTACCTGACAAATGCAAAAAAATAAATGCACATGTGCACATTTGAAAAAAATAATGTGGACAAGCATGCTTTATTTAAAGGAACAAATGCATACAAATGGGAGAAATGCATAAATATTAGAAATATTAGTTGGACATATTAGAAATATTAGTTGAAAAATTCAAAAGCAAACCTCAATTTTTCCATTTTAGAATCATAGAGTTGGAAGAAACCTCAAGGGCTATCTAGTCCAACCCCCTGCCATGCAGGAATACACAATCAAATCATTTCAAACAGATGGCCATCCAGCCTCTGTTTAAAAACTTCCAAAGAAGGAGACTCTACCACACTACCAGTCAGTGTATTCCACTTCTGAACAGCTTTTACTGCCAGAAAGTTCTTCCTAATGTTTAGGTGGAATCTCTTTTCCTGTAGTTTGAACCCACTGCTCCATGTCCTAGTCTCTGGAGCAGCAGAAAACAAGCCTGCTCTATCCTCAGAATGACATCCCTTCAACTATTTAAACATGGCTATCATGTCCCTTCTCAATTTCTCTTCTCCAGACTAAACATACCCAGCTCCCTAAGCCGCTTCTCATAGGGCATGGCTTTATATTGTATAAGGGACACCATTTTACTATACCATTGTATATAATGGGACTTGAGCATCCAAGGATTTTGGTATCCGTAGGAGGTCCTGAAACAAATCCCAGCAGATAACCAAGGCCCCACTGTACAATGTAAAATTAGAATATTAGAATATAAAAATATTAGAAAAAGTATGCACCAGAATTTCTGTAGAGGAAGATTTGGAAGCACAGAACCTAGATGGGACAAGAAAAGTGGAAATGAAACTGGAGGATTTTCACACCACTACCTAGGAGGGATGTAAAGAGCAAAGAGCAGGAGGGATACTTCATGTACACTCTCTGATATTTGTGGCCAATAGAGAGAGCTCATAGGATGGTTTTTAATCCTTCCTTCTGGATGACAAACAGAAGATGGGTCACCTTTCAAAACATACTTATTAAAGAGTATGCACCATGTAGAGTACTGGGATTTTATTTACTTTTGAGTAAACATTCACAAGATTGTTCTGTAAGAGTATAATCTATAAACTGATCCTTGAGATGTTGGGATCCTAACCAAAGTATGGCCAATGCTCAAGGATGACAAGAATAGTAGGCAACATTGTTTGGAGGGGCCTAGGATAAGAAAGACAGACTTAAGAGTCACTGACTTAATAGAAAACAAATCCCTACTCTAGCTAGATAGTGCTCTATTATTCCATGAGAATCTGTAAAAACTATTTTAAAATGTAGTGATACGGTGGCTTGTTTTCCAACAGGAGTGTATAAATGGCCATGGGGTCACATGAAGCCTACCAAGATTGATCTAGCAGTCCTCAACTCCCCACCACCACCATTCCACAACCATTTTTTTTCCTGGCTAATAAAAAGGGGGAGGCAAATTGTCCAACTTAGAAGCTCCCAGAAGTGTCAATTACCTTTTTTTAATAGATTACCACCCATGCTGCATGGTTTACTATTAAAAAAACAAAACAGGCTGGCATCCTGTTGGGAAGTTATGTCATCATAAATCAAGTCACAATCCCGTAAAGTTAAAGTGAGCCGTTGTGCCATATTTTCAGGAGTGGGGTGGAGAGGCAGCTATGCCACCAGGACTACTGAGCAAACTTAAGAAAGGTTGCTACATCCTCTTGCATAAGGTGCCCCAATGCACAAACTGTTCCCATGTAAAACCAACATGTCCCATTGCACAAAGGAAGCACCTGCTACAGCAGTTGCCCTGCTACAGGTGCTACAGCAGGTGCTCTGGAGCCCTGGTGGTGCAGTGGCTAAATGCCAGTCCTGCAAGTCACCACATTGCAAGTTCGATTCTAGAGGACTCCAAGATTCATTCAGCCTTCCATCCTTTTGTAGGTCGGTAAAATGAGTACCCGGCTTGTGGGGGCAATTAGCTAACACATTGGAAACTGCTTAATGCAGTGTAGATGTGTGAATTGCTATTGCTTAAAACAATTTGTAAGTTGCTCTGATAGCCTTGTGGCTGAAGAGTGGGAAATAAATAAATAAATAAATACACAATGGCACGTCTTGTGTAGTGCCCCATTGTGCATGGTCACAGTTCACTAGCATGTTGCAAATTGTGCCAGCAATGTAACTCTGCCATCATAAATCATAGCTTTTGATGCTGGATCTTGTTCCATACTCCTCCCTGCCACAAACCAGAAGTGGATATCTGCCTGTTGCCAGTGAGGTTTTCTTTCTTTGTCTCTTGTTGGCATTTTGGGCAGTCTGAGTGGCCCCCAGAGGGTCCTGGGGTAGATTAGCCCCTGGACCTACTGTAGTTTTCCTTCCCCATTTTACATAAACACATTTTCACTCTTCTGCTATCAGTTCTTTCTATTTTCTGGAACATGCAAGACTAGTATTTGGTCCTCTTTAATCTTCTCAAGAAACTGTGTGTCACAATGTAGCTCTTGAATATGTAGGTAGTATTATTTCATTTCACGATCATTATCCTTCCAGTACTGGTTTCAAAGAGTCTAAACCTGTGAATGTAACACATTTCACCAAGCTAATTGAAACTTATTTCACTCCCCTGAGAAATGCGGGGAGTGGGGAGGGAATAGGATCCACTCTCATGGTGACTGCACTGCCTGATAATTTCAGATGGCTTATAAATTGAAAGATACTTAGAAATATTGTCTTTGCTTTCAGTCTTCAGACTATCAATTTCACTGATGCCTAGAATTATTTTTCATCACTTGAAAAGGCTTTATTTTTCAGGCATTAGTTATCAGGTGTTGGGGAAAAGACCAGGTTACTGTGATCTTGCTTTGTTTTAAATTATTAGTTTACCCAGATTTTGAACAAAGTCAACCTTTAGTCATAGTTTGTTTGATTTTTTTAAAAGAGAGTCTCTGTCAGTCTTTTAAAAAGGGCATCACAAAATCAGACTAGATCCCAGCTCTTTAAGATGGAGAAGCTATGAAAAGTGTGATTTCCTTTTGGCGGGGTGACTGCTCCCACTGGAACAAGACTTCTGTGGCATCTTATTATAGACTTAAATGCCGTTTATTTAAAAGTTTCTATTTATCTGTTACTGCATTGTCCATAAAGGGCTGGAAAGTTTCACCAGGTCAGGAGGGTATGTTTGGGATGGTCTGACATAAAATCTAGGCTATGTGGCATTCATTAAATTTCTTTGGAGATGGGCCAGGGGTGGGGGGACCTTAAAATTTTATCATTAGATTTCCATTAAATTTGGAAAATGTATTTGGGATGGTCTATATTAAAATATAGGCTATGTGGCATACATGAAATTCACTTTGGGAGAGGGCAGGATCACCCTGGTTATTTTATCATTGGATTTCCACCAAATTTGGTGGCTCTCTCAAGGGCAAGTAAGACTAATGAGCAGTGTGAGGAGTGTTTGAGCACCCAAAGAGGTAGACACTCATCCTCCAGAACAGTTGAAACTGCACAATCATTAACAATGGTTCCTGATTCTCCTGTGCATCACTGGGTGCTACTGTTAGTTTTTAATACAGAGGAAGCTGTTTGTCATTCTATCTAAATCTACTAGATGAGTAACTGAAAGCAAGGACCTCCTTTTGAATACTGTAACGTGGGCATGCTTTACATCCCTGCAACTCACAGGCAAACAAGAAATATTTACCAATGGAGGGTATCATCTAAGGAACTGGAGAGACTCCAAAAGAACATAAGGGTGGGACTTCCAAAAATTAGGGCAACCACTGAATATGTGTGCATGTGTGTTTTCAACCATCAAAAGACTGCATTTAATGTAGAAGTAACTCAAACTGCATTTGTGATGTTTGATATTGACCTAAATATTAAAATTATCCTCCCACTTTCCTGCTTTTGATACTCAAAAGCAAATTCATGGGCATCTGTCTTCGTATTTCAGAAAGGAAACCAGACAGAGTAACTGTACTTCTCAGCTATGGCCATCTAAGCAGTCATGTAGAATTGTAGAATTTCCAAAACCACTTTGCTAAGTCATTTGAGTGCCAAATTTTCTTATAACTGAATTGCACAAGAATCCTTACTCCCATTTCTGGGAAACATATAGCCCATGATGTTTACTATATGGGGTAAGGGACAGAGATAGCATCTGGAGCATTCAGAGCTATGATCTCTGGCTAGCAGCCTCAAAATCTGATCAGCCCTTCATACCTTCTCATTCTATGTACCGTACTGTGCTGTTTTGTAGTCTTGTCTCTTGGCACAGCTTGCTTCACATCTGGAAGATTTAGGAGTCCCTAGAATCACACTTGAAGAAAGACTCATACAAGTAGGCCCATGGACCAGAGGTTCCTCCTGTGCTACTCCCTGATCTACTCCAACTTGCCGAATACAAGAAATCCAGAGATGTCTAACCTGTGTTCAAGACTTCCATCATGGATAGGGGTGGAGGACACCAACCATGAAGGTAATTCATTCCATTGGCAAACAGCAACAAATATTTCCCATGAGTTCACTCTCAGTTTTATGGCTTTTCTTCCTGCAGCTGTTCCAAGTTGTACAAGAGTCACCTAGGTGCTACATCCTGCTCCCAACAGAGGTGATGATCAGATATGACAAAAACTACATCAGAAGATCACTAGAAGAACAGGAAGGGGAGACCTTACTAGATGACATCATCCTCTAGTGTTCCGGGGGTGTCACGTGGGTGTCAGTAAAGTGTCCCTTTTTATTGGTGGCTTGTCCCTGTCAATAAAAAAGGGAAGCCTCGTCCATGGCAGCACTTACACCCCGGGAACAGGTGAAGGATGTGGCATCTGGTAAAGTTGCCCTTTCTGTTCTTTTAGTGATGTGCTGATGCAGTTGGGAATGTGTTTTTTTGGTATGTTCTCCTGCATCTGATAATCTCCTCTCAGCACAAAAGATCTTCCATTTAACTTGGAACAACTGTAAGAGGAACAACTGTAAAACTGAGAGGGGATTAACAATGTAGCATCCTGTAGCAATGGATGCCCGGGCTGCCCCAATCCACCCATTGTAGTGAACATAAGATTAGGGTCATAGGGCTAGTCTATACAGGGGTGGGGGAATGGACTGCTCCACAGCAATAGCAAGTCGCAGCAGTTGCAACCTGTCTTAATGGTTTTACAGCCACCATAACCTTTGCATGCCTGTAGCTGAGATGGCAGCCGCAAGTGAGTTACTTGCATTTTTAAATCTGCCACCACATTTCTATGGTGTGCACAAGCAATATTCCACCTTTCCAAAAAAAAAAAAAGAGAGAGAGAGAGAGAGAGAGAGAAAGATGGCACAAATCCCCTTTTTATCACCATAGCGATCACTCGCTAAGGCAAAAATCCAACATGGTGGCAGTGCGTGCTTGCCCTGTAAACAAGCCTGCACTCATCCAGCCAATCAGGTTTGCACTTTGTCTCGTATAGGGAAGTGATTAATGTCGAATTGCTTGTCTTAATGAGCAAAAATGCAGATATCACAGGAGCTTTTTTTAAAAGTCGGGGAAAGCTGCGAATGCTTTTCTTGTGTAGTTTTTCCTCTTTTGGGCCTCCCTCCTTGACAATATGATGAGACAATGCAGGATCCCATTAAGAAAGCTCATATTCCAGGTGAACTCTTTGAGGGGTATTTTCACCGTGTAGACAACCCCTTAGGAGATTTTCACACAGGGAAAATATTCCCCGGAGAAATCGGGACAGAAAGATTTCTTTACCGGAAGCAGCGCCACGGTTTGCACACCCATTTGCCTCTCCCGATATGCTGTCATCATCACGCTGGGTTATTTCTTCCCTCTTCCAGAATATTTTATTAACGGTGAACTCCCATTAGTAAAATATTCCGGAAGAGGGAAGAAATAACCCAGTGTGATGACAACGGCATATCGGGAGAGGTAAATGGGCGTGCAAACCGCGGTGCTGCTTCTGGTAAAGAAATTTTTCTGTCCCGATTTCTCCAGGGAATGTTTTCCTCGTGTGAAAATCTCCTTAGAATCTGAAACAAAAGAAATGGTCAAAGAATTGCACAATGCTCATTGCCATAGACTAACAACTGCAGAACACACTTGAGCACACAGAGTGCATTGTAATTTTCAATTACAGAGTGCACTTGGGCTCTATTCAGGCCTTCAGCAGAGTACTTCAGGGCATAAACTGGTCAGAGGTCCCTTCCTCTGACATCAGCCCCCAACATCCCTGTCCATGCCAGTCCCACACCCCTCACTCCCATCCTTCCTGAGTGCAAAGCTCTGAAGAGAAATTCTAAGGGCATTCAGCAGCTTTTGGAAGTTGATTCTGGAGTTCCTAACTGTTGCTGCTCGCTAGGAAGGGTTTTTAATAATAATTGTATTATATGTTGATTTTAATTTGTATTGATTTAATAATGTTTTAAGTGGGGGAAGGGATTTTGAGTTGTTTTATATTATGTATTATTTTACTGTTGTAAACCGCCCCAATTGTTTGCAGAGGGGCGGGATATAAATAAATTTTATTATTATTATTATTATTATTACACACTCCAGCTCCATCCAGTGTTGACTGGAGGGTGATAGGTGTACTAGCTGATCAATAGTAGGAGGACCACAAGTTTTGACCCCAAATGCTCAGCTAAATGACTGAATAGGGCTCTGCATTGGCTTTCATATGGTCAGTTTTTCATTCTTTCAAAGGAAGGTGGGAGCAGATGACACCAAGCCTCCACAATTTTCTTCTACCTTTAAGAACTAAATGGTTGGGAAAAAATTAAACTTATATTGCCAATATTTTGACATTGGGTTGAGTCACTCAGAGCTCAGAAAAGTTTTTAGACTACTGTTCTGAGAACAGTGGTCCAGAAAAAGGGTCAGCCTTTTTCATTTTAAACTCTCCTAGCTTTCATGGAAGTTATACTGATGGTGACAGGCCTTTCTTCCTTAATGTACAATGAAACTTGTCAGACCAGAAAATTATAATTTATATAAAAAATGGGTTGATTAACCAGGTAGTGTCAGAATAAACAGTAGTGGTAAAATTCATCCTTTCTAGCCAGGAAACTACAAATACAAAGGAATTTGTATCATCATAATATAATAGCATCATAATATCTTGGATGTGATTAGTTCTTGTATTCAGTCCTCTACTTCTTAAATTCATTATTCATATTACTGCATACTCATCAACAACATGCAATGTATATATGTGTGTGTGTATATATATATAATGGTATAGAACCAACAGCATAAATATTGGCAAGAAACAGAATCATAGAGCTGGAAAAGACTATGAGGGCCATTTAGTCCAGCCCCCTGTCCTGCAGGAATATAAAATCAAAGCATAAATTATCCCTATTTAATCATTACTTTAAAACCATATTTGATTGGTGGAAGAATATAAGACCAATAGGGGGGGAAACCCCATCTAGCTATGCAGAGGAGGAAGAGCTCTGTGATTTGTGTTTTTAGGACATAAATTTAAATGAAACTCAAGAACTAGACAGGCAAATGCATTAGCTTTAGTCACACACACAAAATTAATACAGCCTATTACAGTCCACATGATAGGTCCTTGGAATTCACTGGGTTGACTCCATAATTAGGCTCATGGCATCCAAAGGCCTCCTTTCATCTGCAGAAAACTTCAATCTTCTGCCACTGGTGGGGCCCCTCTCAAGAATCGAGGAGGTGACACTGAGCTTGGGGGGGAAGGGAGGGGGAAATTGCCCAAAATTTTCTCCCTGTTTTTCATTAGCAGAAGCACTCTCAGAAGAACTTTACTCAGAGGATACTGCCACTAATGAAAGAACACTCTGCATCCAATCTATTATGCTTCTGTAGCTTGGGCAGGATTACTCAGAAGTATATTTGCTGTCCAGGTGGAAGGGATGTTCATCAACGTAGCTCACAGGAGAGAGCCAGAAGCATCAAAGTAATCTAGAAACCAGTTTGGTCTGCCATCCACATTCTAGTGAAGCTGACATTCCATTTAACTGCAACATGTAGTAGATAACAAAATATGACCCATATAGAAATGTTCCTGACATTAGGGTAAAAGCACCAGAGGAATTAGTTTCTGTACTTGGGACTTTATCAGACGCATGAAAAAATGCATCAGAAGGAGGCGATGATGACAGAAAGACATTATCAGATGTTGTCATCCTTCAGCCATTCCAGGGGTGTAGTGTGGGTGTGAATAAGGCATCCCTTTGTATTGATGGCTTAGTCCATCAATAAAAAAAGTGATGCCTCCATGCCAGCGCTACGCCCCAGGAACAGCTGAGGATGTGGGCATCTGGTAATGTCACCCTTTCTGTTATCATCCCATCCTTATGACATGATTTGGGACATGTTTTTTGCAGCATTTCCCCATGTCTGATAAAGTCCTTGACATTTCTCTATATGCACTGAAACACTTATGCCTAGATACCATAAAGACTGCCTGCAACAGAATCAGGCTTTCTCCACTTCTCTAGGTTTGTAACTAAGAATGCAGAGAGACACCTGGTATGGTACTCTCAGGGCTGGAGCCAGTTCCTAGTACCTGGGATTGTGCACATAGTTCCATTTCTTCACTTGAACCATCTGAGCATTCCCCCATAGATAACTGTTGTACACAGCTTTGACAGCTCATTTGCTGGAATGTGCATCCCCAAGCCACTGGACATGAGCCCTATTCATGTGTTATGAAAAACAAGGGAAGGCTAAATGTAAGATCAATGACTGTGCTGCGCACATTAGCTGCACCACAGCATCTTCATGTTTCATTCCCATTCATTCTCCAATCTTTCCAAGTAGAACAGCAAGGTCTGAAGGAAGGTTCTACTTATGTTCATGAATAGGACACTCTACACAACCTGGGAACCTGATAAAAAAGGAGCATCAATAGTAGTGCCTCATGGTTTCAATTATCAGTGGGATGACGAATCCACTTGAGGTTTTAGAGTGAACCTTAAAGTTGATATCCAATGTTTGTTGTTATTGCTCTGGGCCTTCAAGTGTACTTCAAATTATTGAGACCTTCTTCTAGGGTTTTCTTGGTCAGATTTATTCAGAGGGGATTTTCCATTGTCTTCCACTGAAGCTGAAAAAATGCAACTTGGCCAAGGTCACCCAGTGGGTTTTCCTGGTGTCCTACAGTTCAGTGTGCTTTACCACACACTGAAGAAAAGCAGCAGTGCAGCAGAAAGTTTCCATCTTCTGTGCTGTCTTATTGCACTGTGGAGATTATCAGACAAGGGTCTAAAAATGTTCTTTTGGCACTATATTTTACAGCGTTAAGTATCCCGGCATAATAATACTTCTTTTTGCATGCTGCTGTAATAATGAGACAAAGACGCCCCTGAAATCTAGCAATACGACTGCTCGTGCTGCTTACTTTAGTGTTTTCCTGTGGGTGAGATTTTGGCGGTTCTTGTGAGAAGACGTGAGCACACTTAAAAGTCCAAAAACACATAAATTGCCAAACAAAATGAACACACAAGCACTGAAACACACTTGGAAACTTGCAAGCAAGATGGGGAGGTTCATAAAAAGAGTGTACAGTACCTAGTTTTCCCAATCTCACCCAGAAGTGTTCTGGCAGGGACCACTCATTGACACTGGAATCATACCAGCAGAACGGGGCATGTTTTCGCACATAAGCAAAGCCACCAAGAAATGCTATGGGAGATCAATTGGTGGCTTCTGCCTGTTAATAAAAAAGAATGACCTCTTGACAGCAGCAGAATCCTTGCAGAACACTGGGGCATGATGTCATGTGATAAGGAAGCCCTTTTGCAGTCTGGTGTCAATGTTACAACACCATATTTGCCGCATCTGATAATCTCCAATGTCATTTTTCTTCCGTTCCAATCTCACGGAAGATCAAGGTAAAATCATGTCTTTTTGATAACCCATTTTTCCAGGTTTTACCTCTATCTCCCATGAGAGACTGGAAAGGCAGAACATCAGAAGAATGGTGACTAATGCAGTAAGGCAGCATGGAAGATGGAACCTTCCTGCTGCACTGCTGCTTTTCTTCAGTTTGTTGTAAGCCTCCTAATCCAACACTCAAACTGCTACAGCATCAAAGGTGCTGAAGTTATTTCTGGGATAGGTTTCACCACATTGGTAGCTGCTTTACACTTCAGACTAAACTGTGGGGTAAATTCACCACCACATTGGCATTAGAATCACCACCCACCGCAGGTCTCAAGTCACATAAAATTCAATCAACAGTCAGCAGATCCTACATTTTTGGCATGGGGGGGGAACTGGCTACAGCATATGAATCCTTATGCTTTATCAAAATTAGCTAATCTCAAAGTTGTTATTCAACACAGCATTTGTCTTATGCTTCTTTACAGAAAGGTGAATTTCCATTAGTTTTAGAGGGGCTTATGCCTCAGGAAACACAAATACGATTGCAGCCTCTAACACTCTGTGACATTTCTAGCTTGAGGTAGACATGTACATACCACCTGGGATAACATCTTGTTGAACCTGGTGAGGTTTACTCATGCATGGGATTATAATGTTGCCAGGCATTGTTTTTAGATCTCTTTGGGTTTGGACTGGCAAGTCTACACATTTTCACATTTTCTAACTTAGCTTTTCCAGACAGGCAACTCTCTGGTGTGTCAGTCAACAACTCTCATAATCCACAGTTGCCATGACCATCTTGATTGGGGATAGTGGGAGTTGTAGTCAAATGTATCTGCAAGATTCTGGGTTACAGAAGGCTGTTTTGACTGTTACCACTATTCCATGTGCTTTAAAATGCTTAGATCTATTAGAACTTGCGAATAATCAGTGTTAGAATGTTCACCCCCATCTTAGTGGTCTTTATTAGGCAAATATTTATATCGCAATTTATTAAAATCCACACATCGTACATTAAGTATACACAACATCTCCTGATTTCTATAGGCTTGTTTGAAGTGCCATACCACCTCATCTGTGAGCAGCCTTGAATTAAAAATGAACAGGTGATGAAATAAAGAATCCGCATTCTTGAACTCCTTGCAACCACTGAATTTCAAAATAACTCCTTTTCCCTTGTGAGCTCTTTCCACTCCCACTAACTGTGAAAGGGCATAGAAATGAGTGCCAATTTATGCACATAAATCTGGGATTCTCCCGCCTTGTCCTTTCTTTTCTCTTGCACATCAGCATGGAGGCTGAAGAGCACACTGCTTGCTCTGCAGGCCTAAACTCCTCCAGGGCAAATCGGTAGCCTCTGCTGCTATAATTTCCTAATTGGACTTCAGCGTGGCTGAAACATGCACACACACACATGCACACACACACACACACACACACACACAGAGTAATCCAAGGAGGTGCAGAGGAGTATTTTGCCTGCACTGCAATGTATGTTTCAAGTAGCTTTGTTCATTGTTGGACTCCATTCTATAGCAAGTTGTTTCTGATTTCCCTTTGTCCTCAGTTCTTTTAAGGACTGTCCATTCTTGTTGAAGGAAATAATGTGACATAGTGCTCACCCCATGAGCCTATATACCCTAAGGGCACCAGATCTCTCCTGATCTTGGGAACTAAGCAGGTTCAGTCCTGGTTAGTGCTTGGATGGGAGACTGACAATAAATACCAACTGCTGTAGGTTATATTTTTGTGGAAGGAACTGGTAAAACCTCTGAGTATTCCTTGCCTTAGAAAACCCTCTGAAATTCATAGGGTCACCATAAGTCGACATGCAACTTGAAGACATACACACATAATGCTTACCCTTCTGGAAATGACAAGAATATACAGAGTCATTCTACTAGATGTCATGATGGCCATGATCCAATAGAAGGGTTGTGTAGCATAAAGGCACACCACAGCTACATTCATATATAATTTCCCTCTAGCAGAAAATGTGTAGGCAAAGTAAGGTAGAGTGGACACTGGGCCCAATGGTTTCCAGACTAAGAAATGCTCAAGCAGGGCATCAAGCTGTGGGTATCTGATAAGCATCTAGCGAGGCCTGCCGTATCAGCCAATCTGTGAGATGAACCAAAATGGTCCACCGGAGGTAAGGCAACCCTGCATCTGCCCAAACTGCAGATTCCTTTCCCGCCCGCCGCAACCGTCTAGCTGGCTCAGGGCTTCTCTCCTCCCAATTTAACTTGTGTGCAAGATCCCCTTTTTCCTTCCATTGCAACCAGTTGTGACAAAGTAGTATGAGCAATCAAACCAATAGACACAAAGCAACAACAACAAAAAATGAACAATCTAAAGGAAGACCACACATAGAATGGGGAGAAGCCTCAGGGAAGGCAAAAACCCCATGCTAAAATAACACGGGAAAAATTCTTTCTGGCCCCTGAGTAATCAGATGAAGCCTAGGGATCTCAAGGAAGTGAGATACTGCATAGGGCAGGAGGGTGGGTTGTGCTGAAGGCCCGGCTGAAAATGGCTGCTCACCATGCTTGCAGGCCTATATATAGGCCTATTTATATAGACCTGCCCAAGCTCCCTGGTAAGAATTGCACCAGTGTGGATCTCATTCCAAGTCCTGTGCATCGATGCCTATGCCATTGTGGGATTCAGGTTCAGGCCTACCCTGAGCAGCTGCTTTGAGTGGCCTGAGAGTGTCAGTGCCAGCCCTCATGGGCTTGGCTCAACACAGCCCTCACCGCAAAGGTGTCAGGGGTAAGCCATTTGGTAGGTTTGCTCTTGTTGGGACTAACCAACCAGCTACATTTTTCTTAGTTAGGTGTATGGAAATCTGGCAGTTCTATTTCCCTTGTATTTTTCAGAATTCTCGACCAATCTAAATTCTATACCAGACGGAGACACATTTCCCCTATTCTTCCTGCATGGAAATTAGTGCATATCTTGGAATGAACTTTTCCAAATGCACAGATTTGTCTGCACATTTTCCTGACCTACTAAAAATGTGTGCTCTTTTTTCAAATGTATAAATCTAGTTGCACACATTAACTTTTTTTTTAAATAAACAATGTCAGGAGTGGGTGTGGTAAATCTTGTGGTTTCCTTCCAATGTCAGAAAACCAAAAGACATATTCATAGTTTTGTGCATCATAGTTCTTCAATTTAATATCTTCATTTTCCCCATGAATTCCACTGGTCTTTTTTTGTTTGTTTGTTTTGTTTTTTAGGCAAGAAAAACTCAGAGGAGGTTTTGCCAATTCCTCCATCTGAAATATAGCCTACAGCACCTGGTATTCATCTAAGATCAGACAGGATCTGGTGCCTTTAGAGTATGTTGTTGTTGTTGTTGTTGTTGTGTGCCTTTGAGTCATTTCTGACTTATGGTGACCCTAAGGAGAAGCTATCATGGGGTTTTCTGGGCAGAATTTTTTCGGAAGAGGTTTGCCTTTGCCTTTCTCTGAGGCTGAGAAAGTGCTCAGCCCAGTGGGTTTCCATGGCCAAGCAGGGGTTCGAATCTGTTAAATTGACCATATTTCCAGATAAGCAGTAAGATATTTTGACCATTGAACAATAGATAATGAATGTTTATTCATAGTTTATTCATATTTCCAGCCTTGGAGTACAGGTCTTTTGGCAATAGTAAGAGCATGCAGGTTCCAACCATGCTGATCATTAGTTAAATTCCTTGTCTCAGAGATACATATATATCCTCTTGCTTTATGAATATTTTCTTTTCCATCCCTTCTTTTCCATACTACTTTGTATTTGCAGGTACCAGACTGCTGTGAGAAAGTTTCTTCATGTACAATTCATCAATGATCTTTTCAGGTGACCAAGTGAACATACAAACAGGAAATAGGGGCAGAGATGCAGTAGGAACAGAGCGTACAATGCCATCCTCCCCTTCCTCTCCTATTAGATACCATTTACTTGGTATCTGAATAGGACTTCTGTTAATTTTGTGTTACTAGCTAGCAAAGATTACTACTTTCCATGCACTTATGAAGAAAGGCTAATAGTTAATTGGGGTGGATGAATCAGTCAGTTTCCTCTCTCACACATTTGACTTTTTAAAAATAAGCTCAGGTTCTATTCATGAAGAAAATTATGAATGTCAGTACATTCTTATCATAAAATGAATACAGCATATATTTGCTTGTTTATACCGTTCCATCTGCTGGCTGTCTTGAACCTTGATGGACTGATGGACTAAGATCTGTTTCACTGTTGTTAATAAGAGTACTAATGCTTGTAATTCTTCCATCACTTCTTCTGTGACTATCCTCCTTGTCAGTGGATGCACCTGACATACTTATTAACATCTGCTAGCTTCTGACATACACTGCACACAGTCTAACCTGATATAAAGTTGCATGGGGGGAGCAGTTGTAAGGCAGGAGGTTTGGGTACTCAACCGTTGTCAGCACAAGAGAAGGAAGGCTCCACCAGCAAGAGGTGTCTCTGATTCTTCAAAGGAAACTACCAGATATGAAAATCTCCAGCAGAGATCAGTTAGAAATGATCAAAGGAGCTCTAGGACTCACTTCCTTCCTTCCTTTTCTATGAAGAGCCATTCCACATACCCCAACTGAGACCAACTGTAGGTAAGCAAATAAATGCAGTGGTAAAACACACACAATTATCGGCATTATACACTTATTAGACCATGAAAGAGGTTTTGGAACAGAAGTTTTGGAGCTGATAATATCCATTCAGAATGTTTAATTATCTATATATATAAGAAAAAGATATCAATAGAAAACATGTCCATGAACAAAGTTAAATGATATTCTCCTTGGGTCAGGAATCTGTCATTTTGGGGACATGGAACTATGTAAAACATCACGTAAATGGATGGCACCTGCTAGTTTGATGGTATCAAAAAGCCAGGAAATGAATTCTAGATTCAGTCACAATAAGAAAAATGTTTCCTGTCTTCAGTAGAATTTTAATGAAGCTGATGAGTTTCTGGGCAGCAAGCCCAAGCCATTTAAGTATAGGCTATGTCACTGGAATAATACCAGTTCACCTCAACAGCCAGCATAGAAATTAACCCTACAATTTCTTTTTATTTTTTAATGTATATATCCAGTGACTGCCAGTGCAGTTCTAACATATGTGTTCAAAAGCAAGCCCCATTGACTTCAACCTTGTGCAGCCATACCTAAGAGCAGAAGGCTAGTACTGCTTTTGCCTGCCTGACTTCCTCCATCTTTCCCTTCGCCCTCTGGCCCTCTCTCCCCTGTTCATTTTCACAAGGCATTTGGGGAGACATGGCCCTTTGCCAAAGGAAGGGAGTTGTCCAGCTGGTTTGGGTTAACATGAGCATGTGGAGAGCTGGTTTTTATCATATCAGGTTGAAGTCTAGTTGTGGAGTTCAGCTTTCACCACATGAGCCCTCATTCAAATGAAATAATGAACTGAAATTGCCTCATTTACCACACTAATAAGGCAGCGTGAGAAACTGGGGTGAGTTCAGACATGTGAAGCCATTCTGCCCTTCCTGGGGGCTTAGCTACATAGAAGGAGAAACATGTGATATAAATGTATCAATGAATTAGAGGTGGGGAGGGGGGAACACTGACAGTTCTACTTTTTCCAACATTTGGATTGTACCTGTTTTTGTAAATTCTGATCAAAATGAATGGAAACAAAAGTCTGACTTCTTCAGAGGGCACTGCTTCATACTGATGAATTACCCAGTGGTGGCTAGTGATGCAAATTCAGTGGGGCAGTTAATCTATTTCATGATTTAGCCTAGACGAAGGTCTATTCCCCAGATAGGTTCTACACCTAAGAATCATAGAGCTGGATGGGACTGCAAGGGTCTGACCCCTACCATGCAGGCATCCATTGCTAAAGTACCCCTGACAGGTGGCCATCTAATCTCTGTTTAACAACCTCCAATGAAGAAGAGTCTACAACCTTCCTGGGTAGGCTATGTATTCCACTGCTGAACAGGTCTTATCCTGAGGCAGTTCTTCCTTCTATTTAGTCAGAATCTTTTTTCTTGTAATTTGAATCAATTGCTTTCATTCTTAAACTCTGGAGCAGCAGAAAACAAGTTTGGTTCACCATCTACATGACCTTCAGATATTTAAAAACAGCTATCAGAACATCTCTTAGTCTTATCTTCACCAGGCTAAACATATCTAGCTCCCTCAACTGTTCCTCTTAAAACATGGTGTCCAGATCTTAGATTAATCCATTACAGTTGAGACCAAATTTTGACATTGATTCACTACTCTACTGACTTGGAACCTGCTAGCCACCACTGGATTTACCTGAGTATGTCAGGTGTACCTGGGGAGGTATTAGGGCACACATTGCTTCACCTATGTGTTTCTTTGTCTATAATAGAACAAATAAATAAGCCATCATCTCTTCAATGTTGGAATGAAACTGTGGAAACTGTAAAACACCTGCATGTGGGACCTCTATACCTGTTTTCAAATGTGTACTGTAATAAAGTGCCTCCCTTGAAAATTCAAATGTCCAGTATTAAAGTTACTGTCCACACTCAGTGAGGGATGTGAAAGAAACTCTTGCTGTTTCTGAGATTTTGGTTGAGACAGGCTATGCTAGTTAACATGACAAAATGGTCTATTGAGGATTCTCTACCTGTGTCTTGCCCCCTGTATGAGAGTGAGATAATAGGTGGGGTTTTTCCCACTACAGGAAAAGAGATTCCGCATAAACATTAGGAAGAACTTCCTGACTTTAAGAGCTGTTCAACAGTGGAATATGCTACCTCAGTGTATGGTGGAGTCTCCTTCTTTGAAGGTGTTTAAACAGAGGCTGGATGGCCATCTGTTGGAAGTGCTTTGATTGTGTGTTCCTGCAGGGCAGGGGGTTGGACTGAATGACCCTTGTGGTCTCTTCCAACTCTAGGATTCTATGATTCTGTGTAATGAGGCAACATCTATAACATTTTTCAGTTTTTCCCATTTTACAGAAAGCTATGGAAAGTGGTCTTGAAAATGTGCAAAATCGCTCTGGAGTCTCTGTGTGTACGCAGATGAAAAAAAAATCCTCACTTTCTCAAATGAATGAGAAATGTTACCACTCAAGGATGAACCAAGCCAGGATTTACATCCCTATACTCTGGCCAGGCCATAGTTCTGTGCTTCAGATTCCAACAGTAGTGAAGAGTCAAAACAGAAACAACACCAGCAATCCATTATTAGTTTCTCCTGGCCATTAAAAAAAGAAAAACAAATGCAGCTGTTGGGGGAGAGGAACAAAGGCAGGGGAGGTGTGTGTGTGTTTTTTAAATCCTTTAATCCCAAACAGTTTTCCCAATTCAGATTACCCCATAATTGTGAAGTCGAAGGCTTTCACAGCCAGCATCCATAGGTTTTCCATGGGTTTTTTTCTGGGCTGTGAGGCCATGTTCTGGAAGAGTTTATTTCAGACGTTTCGCCTGCATCTGTGGCTGGCATCTTCAGAGAATGGTTGGATAGGAGTGTGTGTGGGATTATATATTGTGAGCCCCTGTTGGAGAGGATACGTAAATTTGAATGGCTAGTATTTGAATGGCTAGTTTCTGGGTGGAGATAGGCAAGGAGGATTGGTGTCTGTTTGGAACAGAGGGATTCCCAGCAGACAATGGACCATTAGCCGATTTTTAATGGCCAAGGGAAACTAATAATGGTTTTATTAATTTTATAATCTTGTTTGTGGTTTTAGATTGTGCACTGTAGGCGGGTTTTTGTGTTTATTTTGGATTGTCATTTTTCTCCTCTGTAAAGTGCTATGTAAAGCCTATGGCGCTATAATAATAATAATGCAGGCAAAACATCAGAAATAAACTCTTCCAGAACACGACCTCACAGCCCAGAAAATAACCATGGAAAACCTATTCCATAATTGCTTGCCAAGAGTGGAAAAGGTATAACTAATATCTGTAAACATCTTCCATGGGGCAAAGAGCAGATTTGTGGGAATGACGATGAACAGTGTTCAAGAAAATGCAGAGCATGGAAATGTTACTTTTAGAAAAGCATTGCTGAGTGGAGGATTATGGCAGCTGCAACCCCCAAACAGGAACTTCTGTAACTTTGGTAAACCCAACCTAAACTTCCCCTACAGTGAATGGTTTCACAGGTTAAAAATTGGAGAAGTTCAGAACACAGATCACTGGACAGCACATTTAGTTTGGCCCTCAGTACCTACAGTTCTGCCACAAAAGATAGAGCATCTCTACCCTAAGCCTAGAATCAGCACTCACTATGTACATTTGCAATATAATTCTTTGTCTTAAATTCAAAAAAATAGGAGGAAATACAAAAAATAATTGTATTCTGGAATTAAAAACATTTGCTCTTTCCAATTATTAATGGGGTGAAAAACAGTGCACTGACAAAAGAGGCAGAGAAATCCACTCAGAAATTGGAAACAGCAATATTCTACTTTCCCTTTCCAAATAATGCAATTGTCTTTGGAGATTTACCCCCTTGTTGAAACTGCACCGTTCTGCATTTCTTTTAAACTCATAAATTGCATGCAGAAGTCTCTGCAGAGTTCAGCAGAGATGCAATTGCAGAATGAAGAGTTTGTCATTGGAGATCAGATTTGCTTTGGATGTGAACACCTCTGCCTCCCATTCCAGTTTGTAATTTGTGCCTTCCACAGGCATTCAAGTAGTTCAAGGGCTGTCTGCTCATAATAACACTTCCTTTGTGTTTGACTCCTTCATGAAAGATCCTGGGAAACGTGGGAAAAGAATTAAAGACACCCGTCCCCTCTGCAAGAACAGTTCAGTTGGCTTAGACTTGATACTGTCCTGTGAGTATCTGATACAGTAAGGGGAAACACAGATGGGAAAGATTAGAGCTGGATTAGAGCTGTAACCTATACATATCCTGTGTATTACAATAATTTCAAAATGCAGGTTTGTCATTTAAATATGCTTGGGAACAGTGGTGAAATTTCCCATACTTATATTCACACAACCAGTTTGGAAAGCAGGGGTGAGTGCTGGAGAGAAAAAAGATAATTACGGTAATCAGTGTTGGATGGCCTTGCAAATGATTCTGTTTGGAAGACAAACTACTCAAACTGACCGATTGCTTTCCTGACATCCAAGTATTTCTTTCTATAAATGAGAATATGTGTACTCAGTTATTGGGATTAAACAACTCCAGTATACACAGTGATTTGAGCTGGTGAATGGCACAAATAATGCCACAGGAAGTGCTTAGAAAATACACCAGGGTGGAACTATGGGAAGATGCTGTTCTTTCAGTTGGTCCTAAATACACTGGCTGAGAGCCTGCATCAAGAGCACAGCCATGATGTCATGATTATGCTTTATCTCCTTATTCAGCCCCTGGAACTGAACTTAAAAGCCAGTCAGCCATCCTGGGTGATGGAGGTCTGTGCTGTTGGCTAGTGGGCACTGCAGGAGAATGTGACCAGCCCCCTACTGCTAGCAAGTGATGCTGTGATGAAGAGTTGTGGCCAGTCCCTACAGAGGTCCCTGCTTCTGCTCCTCACAGTGTCACTCGTTGGCAGGAGGGCAATGGCCCTATAATCCTGCAGCACCCTGCTTGGCAACATCATAGACTTCCATTGCTCAGGATGGTTGGCAGGCATTTAAGGTAGGTTTCAGTGTCATTTGTGGTTGTAGCAACAATGTCATGATAGCAAATGAGAATATGAATCAGTCCTAAATCTAATTTATGGCAATGTAACTGACTAACAGGATGTCAGCCACTGTCTCCTAGCATACACAGGCCAAGATTCTACATCAGGTTGGAAAAGTATAATTATGCAGTGCAACCCTTGTGCAACCCTCCCTGCCTTCCTTCCAGAGCCAAGTAAAAACTTTCCTGTTTTGGCAGGCCTTTGCCGAGCTTTGCTAATGGCAGTCCTGGGGTATATGTGAGTGTTGTATATCTTTGTGTGTATATATGTGTGTGTGTGTGTGTTTTCAGAGTTTTAGCTGTTTTTAACTTTTTAGTTGTTTAATTGTATTTTAACTTTTGTATTTTGCTAATTTTTACAATGTCTTTTTATTGTACGCTGCTTTGAGTCCCAAATTGGGGGAAAAGCAGATTAGAAATAAATAAATAAATAAATAAATATTAGGGGAAATTGGAGGTCTGTCTGAATTGTAGTAACCCTCAGCACAATGATGGGGACTCTTTGGCTTACCATATGTATAATGTCCATAATCTCATACCATTGGCCATGCTAGCCAGGAGTTGACATTGAAAACATCTGGAAGACCAAATGTTCTCTACTCCTGCCTTAATATTTAGCTAGACACATGCAGTGGTCCAAAGAAAAATAAATGACAATGGGGTAAAATGAGGATTTAATATATTCTTCCGGCCAACAAGATAATGAAAGATTTAGGAATACCTGAAAACATGTGTCTACCAAAGAGGTTTGCAAGTCATCTTCTAGACCTCCCACATGTGAAATACATGTCTACTGCTGCTGGCCAGAATACTTTGCTCTGGCTACAAGATCAAATACTTGCATTTTAATCACACATGAATATATAGTTTCATTTTCAACATTTTTCACATCCTTTCCATTACCCCCTGTGTTCTCAGAGTTTCTCAGGGCCCCAAAAGTAAATGTGATCATACACACACACACACACACACACACACACACATAATGGTTGGAAATAAAATCCAGTTGAAGGCTTGGGTTTCTGTGTATCAAGTAGCTAATCCAATGAAGCTGTTACTTTATCAGGAAGAAGGGAGCCATTCATGGCAGAAAGTGAAGAATGAAGCAAATGGATTTCATGGACCTAACTCAGAGCTAGTCAGGAAATGGCCTTGGTTTCTTGATTTGTTTGTAGGGGTCCAGTGAGAGCATTTGTATTGTATTACCCATGTCAGCTATATTGTACTATAGACCTAAAATTTAGTGCCATTGCTTCTCTAAAGAAAAAAAAAAGCTCTTGGATTTATAATGGGAAGTAATTACAAACCATTAGTAAGTGAGACAGTGTGGTGTAGTATAAGCAGAGGCAAGAGTTTGAATCCCTGCTCAGTCATGGAAACCCATTGGGTGGCCTTGGGCAAGTCATAGCAAATGTCCTGTGAATAAATCGTGCCAAGAAAACCCCATGATATGGTTCCCTAAGTTGGAATCAACTTGAAAGCAAACAACAACAACAACAACTGTTTGCACAGATGGTGAACAACTGGCTGCACAGATGGTGCTACCAGGAACAGTTTGCCTTCCTGGACAATTGGGTGCGGTTTCAGCGAGGTGGACTTCTGGCAAGGGATGGGTTGCACCAGCAGTTGGCAGGAATGTTTTTGCTAAGAGTCTGAAAAATCTGATCAGGAGGTCTTTAAACTGAGTTGTATGGGGGAGGGAGACAGTACTCTTGAAGGCAAGAGTTCATCAAGTGGTGGAGATAATAGTCCAAATGTTATACAGACAACAAGGCAAATAGTACAAAAACCTAACAGTGGGAGGAATAAATTCTTTAACAGGCAGATAGGGGGAAAGGCCCATTGTCTTAGATGCATCTATACAAATGCACAGAACATGGAAAATAAATAGAATGAACTTGAACTCTTAGCACAGCAAAGCAAATATGATTCAATAGGCATCATTGAAACCTGGTGGGACGAGTTTCACAATTGGAATGTACTAATAGAGGTGTATAGCCTATTTCAGAGAAATAGACCAAACAGGAAAGGTGATGGAGTAGCAGTATACATTAAGGATGTGTACACCTGTGAACAGACCCATGATTTAAATCCTGGGAGCCAGGTTGAGAGCATTTGGGTAAAAATCAAGGGAGAGAGAAACAGCAGGGATGTCATTGTGGGGGTCTACTACAGACCTCCAAACCAAACTGAGGACTTGGATGATGGCCTCCTAGAAGAGATGGCTGCACATTCAGACAGGAGAGATGTAGTAATAATGGGGGATTTTAACTATCCTGATATTTGTTGTAAGTCCAACTCTGCCAAAAATGTAAGGTCCAACAAATTCCTCACTTGCCTTGCAGACAATTTCATTGTCCAGAAGGTGGAAGAGGCAACAAGGGAATCACCTATTTTAGATCTTATCCAAACCAACAGATATGACCTGGTTAATGGGGTGGAATTGGTGGAAACCTTAGGGGGAGTGACCATGTTCTTCTGGAGTTTGTGATACAGAGGAAAGGGGAAGCCAAGCATAGTCAGACATGCCTTCTAGACTTTAAGAAAGCTGATTTCAGAAAACTGACAGAATTACTGGGGGTGATCCCATGGTCAGGAATACTAAAGGAGAAGGGAGTACATAATGGATGGGAGTTTCTAAAAAGTGAGATATTGAAAGCACAACTTCAAACAGTTCCAATGAGGAAGAAAATGGCAGGTGTCTAAAGAAACCAGTATGGATGTCTAAAGAATGTTCAACTGAGCTAAGACTTAAAAGGAACATGTACAAGAAACGGGAAAAGGGGGAACACCAAAGAAGAATTCAAACAAATAGCCAGCTCATGTAGGGGGGAAATCAGAAAAGCTAAAGCACAGATGGAGCTCAGGCTTGCTAGAGAGGTTAAAAACAATTAAAAGGGCTTTTTTGGATATGCCTATAGCAAAAGAAAGAACAAGAAAGTGGTAGGGCTACTGTGTGGAAAAGATGGTGAAATGCTAACAGGGAATAGAGAAAGGGCAGAGCTGCTCAACAACTTCTTTGCCTCAGATGTCTCCCAAAAGGAGAACAGTGCTGAACCTGGGGAAAATGGAGCAGATGATGCAAGTAGGGAAAATGCACCATAGAATAGGTAAAGAGGTTGTTAAGGAATATTTGGTCAGTATAAATGAATCTCCAAGGCCAGATGAACTACATCCAAGGGTACTAAAAGAACTGGCAGAAGTAAAAAAAAGGGGGGGGGAAGAAAAGGGGGGGGGGAAAAAAGAACCACTGTCAATAATCTTTGAGAAATGCTGGAGAACAGGAGAGGTCCCAGCAGAGTGGAAGAGGGAAAATGTTGTCCCCATCTTTAAAAGGTGGGGAAAAGAAGACCCTAATAATTATCACCCAGTCAGCCTGACATCAATACTAGGAAAGATTCTAGAGCAGATCATTAAACAGATTGTCTGTAAGCACTTAGAAAGGAATGCCATGATCACTAAAAGTCAACATGAGTTTCTCAAATTCAAGTCATGCCAGATTAATCTTATATCTTTTTTTGATACAGTTACATACTTGGTAGATGAAGGGAATGCTAGGGATGTAGTGTATCATGATTTCAGTAAGACCTTTGACAAAATACACCATGATATCCTTGTAAAAATGTTAGTAACATGCGAGCTGTTAGGTGGACTTGTAATTAGTTGACGGGCCAAATCCAAATGGTAGTCACCAATGTCCCCTCTTCATCCTGAAGAGAAGTGACTAGTGGGGTGCCACAGGGTTCTGTCCTGGGCCCAGTGCTATTCAACATCTTTATCAGTGACTTGGATGAGGGAATAGAGGGCTTGCTTATCAAGTTTGCAGATGACACCAAATTAGGAGGGGTAGCTAACACCCCAGAAGACAGGATCAGAATTCAAAATGACCTGAACAGATTAGAAAGCTGGGACAAAAATAACAACAGGAATTTCAACAGCAAGAACTGTAGGATACTACACTTGGGCAGTAAAAATGAAATGCACAGATACAGGATGGGTGACACCTGGCTTGATGGCAGTATATGCGAAAGGGATCTAGGAGTCTTAGTGGACCACAAACTGAACATGAGTCAGCAGTGTGATGCAGTGGCTAAAAAAGCCAATGTGATTCTAGAAGGATGTTGAGAAGCTGGAACGTGTCCAGAGGAAGGTGGCCAAAATGGTGGGAGGTCTGGAAGCCATGCCCTATGAGGAGCGGCTTAGGGACCTGGGTATGTTTAGCCTGGAGAAGAGAAGGTTAAGAGGGGACATGATAGCCATGTTTAAGTATTTGAAGGGGTGTCTTACTGAAGATGGAGCCAGCTTGTTTTCATGGAACAATGGACTCAAACTACAGGAAAAGAGATTCCATCTAAACGTTCGGAAGAACTTCCTGACAGTAAGATTTGTTCGGCAGTGGAATGCACTGCCTCAGAGTGTGGTGGATTCTCCTTCTTTGAAGGTTTTTAAGCAGAAGCTGGCCATCTGTTGGGAATGCTTTCATTGTTTATTCCTGCATGGCAGGGGGTTGGACTAGATGACCATTGTGGTCTCTTTTCAATTCTATGATTCTATGAACAATGGTGGCAGACTGAGGCAATTTCCTGAAGTTTCAGTTTCTGGAGAAAAGTAGCAGCTCTCTGGCCATTCTTCTAGAGTTTCCCAACAATCTTTCTGCTGGAAGATTGAGCTATGTGTGCCTCATGGTCTCTGCTATATTACCAAAAGTAACGTGCTGCAGTGGAGGACACTGTCCTGTCCCACCATCAGTGCTGAAGTAAAATTGAATTTCCAATGCAGTTCATTCTGTATATGGGTCAGGACCTGCCATCTTGTCTTTGTCACATGCAACCAAGCTTCTTGGTGATCAAAATTGTAAATGTCAAAGATGAATCATTCTGCTGCTTAGTAGCAATGGGTTGACACTACAAGACCTTGAGAATAATCCACTACTCTACCATCATATCTGTGAATTTAATTGAGTAACCTTGAGTTCTGATAATATAGGGAGTGTAGTGGCGGTGAGGGGAGGGGAGACCTTCATTTATCCACACAATGTATTTTGGTATGTTTATCATACTATTTTTTCCCCTCATGAACACTAAAACAGTATGAAATCTGGAACACACATTCAGGGCATAATTCTACATTTCAAGTATATTATTTAAAAAACCGAAACATTTTCCAGATCCTGTTTCAAAGACATTGGATGAAGAGATGACTAAAACAAAATGCAATGGGATACCTATATACCTGGCAGCACAATCCAGTATGCAATTCAGGAGTATTGTGATGGGTGTCATAGAGACTGAAATATTGGAATGGACATTAGGGTGCGTGTTCAGGATATGATTCTGCCTTCCATGTTGAAACCAGCAATAGTTGGTGGCTGCAATCTCAGCTTTAGTCCAAATTTTAAATATGCTACTCAGGGTGCTGGACCTTAGCGGCCAATCTTAGGGGTCAAGATTGAGTACTTTGGACAGCTCCTTTAAATTTGGGACTAAAATCCAACCTTGTTTAAAACTGAGGGTGCATCTACACTGTAGAAAAAATGCAGTTTGAAAGCACTTTAACTGCCATGGCTCCATCCTACAGAATCCCGGGATTTGTAGTTTGGTGAGGCACCAGCACTCTTTGGCAGAGAAGGCTAAAGATCTTGTAAAATCACAAATCCCAGGATTCCATATGATGGAGCTATGGCACTTAGGCCAAATCCATACTACACAAATAATTAAGTTTGAAACTAGATTATTTGCCATGGCTCCTTCCTATGGAATCCTGGAATTTGTAGTTTTATATGGTCTTTAGCCTTCTCTGCCAAAGAGTGCTGGTGCCTCACCAAACTAAAATCCCAGGATTCCATCGGAAGGAGCCATGGCAAATAATCCAGTTTCAAACTGGATTATTTATGTGGTGTGGATTTGGCCAAATGTGGTGTCAAAACTACATTATTTCATCAGTGTAGATGCACCCTGAGTCTTTTATGCTGAAGTTGATCTTGAGCTGCACACCCATTTTCAAGTAAGTATTGACTCAATGAGGCCTATTGGACATTGTGCTTTATGTATTGTTGTGCCACCACTGGAGATATCATTTTACAGAGTGACATATGCTCAAAAGGTAAACTCTTATCCCAATGAATTTACAGTGTAAACATTTATAAAAGAGATAAATGGAGGAAAGGAAAATGCAAGGACAACAGTAAATAAATACAAATTCTTCAATTAGCAATCTGGACATTAAAATAAAGAAATAAGACTGAATTACATCACAACATTCATAGGGAAGATGGGAAGTGAGCTATAAGGAGCTGCCCTGTCAAGAGGTTGCCCCTAAAACTTGGTAGAGAGGTATCTCGCGTAGAAAAATCCAGCATTTAATGTTTGTCTGATTCATTGCTGCTTGATGCACTCATGGGTGTGGGGGGCGGGTAGAGGACTGTGAGAGAGGAGGTTCAAAATGGTTTTGATTTGATTACAGATCATTCAGTTATTACAGAAATAGAAAGCAGGATGTATGGTGAAGAGAAAGTGGACATCAAATGATGTTAAGAAGCTAAATATGGTTTTCATTGTTATTTCAGCTAGAAGGCAAAATGAATTAAACCCACTGCATGCTATAACAAAGCAATATGAACTTAAGACAAAATCCAATTTTCTTTACAAGATCTTATTTTAAAATTCTGCCATGAATTAGACTTTTTAATTTTTGCTTTAACCCATGCAAGCTCTGCATTATGATCAGCTGCCTATGAAGATGTAAGAAGGTAAATCAAAGTGGGCATACAACACAGCCAAGCTAGAGCAAAAGTGCTTATCATGAGGGAAGGAGAAAATTCTTTCACCAGCATCACTCCTTTTAAAGACCCAGCATGGTATAGTGGTTTGAGCATTGGACTACAACTCTGGAGATGAGGGTTCATATCCCCGCTTGCCCATGGGAACCCACTGGGTGATCTTGGGCAAGTCCTATTCTCTCAACCTCAGAGGAAGGCAAAAGCAAATGTTGCCAAGAAAACCCAGTGAAAGATTTGCCTTAGAGCCTCCATAAGCCAGAATTGACTTGAAAGCACACAATAACAACATCAAAGAAAAACAACAGGCACACAAAAAAAAATATGGCTCAGAAAGGTGTGAGATAAATGTAGCTTAATATGATGTTATATGAGTATGTTTTTCAACATCTCTTTGGTAAACTGCATGCAATAGTTTTTTTTGTTTGTCTGCCTTTGTCCCAGGACAGCATCCACTATGTGACCCAAGAACAGTACTGGACTATAAAACACACACACACAGACAGAGAGAGAGAGAGAGAGAGAGAGAGAGAGATCACAAAAACATAGACAAAAGGATGTTTAAGAATATTATAATTATGAAGGGAAATGCTCTCTCTCTCGCTCTCTCTCTGGCTTTTCTTCGCAAATGAAGATTCAGGAAGGACTCATCTCATGCTTTCTGCAAGTGCATTGATGACTAAAAAGGCCAATCTGAGATAAACATGTCCGGTTGCAGAAATCACAGCAGAGGGTTTCCTTGGGTGATGTTTCCAGGTTGTGATTCTTTCTGCGTTGTCGTTTTTCTTCAAGACTTGTTCGGCGTGAGTTCTCAAATAAGGCTGCAGCATTGTGGATAGTGCGTCTCCATGCCTCCCGATATGAGGCCAGGGTGGACCATTGTTGGTGATCAATTTGGCCAAGCCTGAGCAATTAGGGTTAACAAATGAATAGAAATTGTAAAATGCAGAATTAAATAGATTGTCACTATTATTATTATTATTATTATTATTATTATCATCTATATCCCACCCCTCTGCGAAATGCAATCGCGGTGGCTTCCTCACTCCCCGAAGCTATTTTCAGGATCATTCCACCTTATAATATGCTTAAACATGCTTAAAATATTACCGAAATTAATATTACTGGTACGGGAAAATTTCCAAAGCCTCAGCTGAACCATCTTCACTTCTAGTGAGATCAGTCACCATAGCCTCTCTCATAGACCATGGTGTGAATCAGGTTGTGAAGAAGGGAGGTGGAGCAGAAGGGGAAACACTCCCCCTTTCAGCTTTCCTTCCATTACAATTGTCATAACTGTGATGGAACATACTATAAGGTGGCATGATCCTGAAAATAACTTCAGGGAGTAAGGAAGGTAGCAGAATTGGGGCAGGGAGAGAGAATTCTGACATTTTCTTGTAGCTTTCCCTAGGGTTAAATGGTATCAGCCAGTTTCTTTGTTTTTACTACATCTTTTGCATATGGGAAGGGGACATTTTGTGTCAACGGAAATGTCTAGTACACACTTTGCTATAGTAGTAGTATAACATATTTTAACTTCCAATAAAAGTGTATTTTCCAGCCCCTTTTAGCCTCATAGCATCATAAGGTGCTAAGGAACACATGTTGAGTACAAACCACTGTTGAATAGCAACAGCCTCAAAGAATGAGGGCCCCTGGGAGTGGAATGAAAGGCCTGGCATTATTATTTAATAGCTCTGTTGGTTTGTCACAGTGTTTCTCATGCTGTGGGCTAGTGACCACCTGTGGAATATAGAGCTGGAGCCTACTCAATACTTTCCACAGGAGAAACAGATGGGAATCTGGCCATGAGGTTACAGGGCTATGGTTACAAGTGTGAAAGGAAATGCTGAGAAGTCATGACAGTACAGGAATAACATGAGAGGTGAGGGGGCAGCATAGGAAAACAGTATTAATAGAAAATCTCCACAAAGGGCTCTTAGGTTCTTCTCCCCCAAGGTCCCTTCCAAGCCTATCATTCAATGGGGATGCACTGTTCAACACAGCAGCTTCTGTTATATTCTAGCAGGGATGGGATGGGATGGGAAGTGTGCCCCCACAGAACATTGCTACTCAAAGTGATGGACCAGTGTCAATTCATAAGCCGTTGGCTTCTGGTCCTGGTGAGTTTCCAGGCAGGAAAGGAAAAAAACACACAAAAAAAACGTAGCTAATGGGCACAATTATGGTGACAGTCCCTGGCATATTGGTGGGGGAAAATAAAGTTCCTCACATCAGATAGCCTGAGAAGCACTGCCTTCAATATTGTTGGCATACTACTTTGATCAGCCCTTGCCAACACAACCAGTACTGAAGAATGATGGGAGTTAGAATTCAACAACAGCTGGAAGGCTACAGACATATGAGGCTTGGGCCTAATTATCTGTCACTGATAGTCATCCTGCTCCAAAGTCATGAGGAAGCTGGAACTACTTACAACATCCATATTGTCTAAGTAACATACCAGTTAAATATGTGGTCTTAATAACTGCAATTTCCCAGCATTGTGGTGCTTAATAAATACAGAAAGCCCTTGACACACAGGAGATTTTCAAACAGGAACAAAAAAAGTCTTCCCATCTCACAATCTCCTCTCTCGCCCCTCTCCTGCCCCTGTTAACAACATAAAATAAAAAGTTTTCAGACCTAACTTGTTTGCACCTCGTTCTCTAGGCAGGGCAGCCCAGGAGTGAAAGGAGCTCAAACAGAACTCCTTTCACTTCCTGGATTGAAATCCCAGATGCTCTCACAAGAAGACAAGAGCACAGGAAATTCAAACTGTAAAAGAAAAATACACATCAAAGTTACACTAAGCACCTAAACACACTTAAAACTTTTCAAGTAACCCCGGGAGGGTACAAAAAAGTGTGTCACTTACCTTGATGTCCCAATCTCACCCGGAAGTGTCCTGGCACGGACCTCCCATTGACGCTGGCATCGCGCCAGCATAATGGGGCACTTTTTCACTTGCAGGACATTCCATTACAGAAGCAGAATGGGGGATCTATTGATGGCTTAGCCTGTCAATAAAATCAGCACTGGTGGAATGACAGCAGAATGAGAGCATGACGACACAGAAACAATGTTGTCTGAACAGGAAGCCCTTTAGCAATCTCCTGGCATCATTATCACACCATATTTAGCACATCTGATAGTCTTCACAATTCTGAATTAATCACATCAGTGGTGGAATAGCAGTATCTACTAAAAGTGGCCCCTGCAGATGGATATGAAATTAATTGGATATGGTTAATTTTCTTTACAACAAGGTACAAAATCCACAACATTCTCCAAAAATAGGATGAAAAGAACTTGAGATTTTAGAAAGCCAAGTGAGGGAGAATGGGAGAAATACATTTGAGAATGAAAGTAACATTTGTCTTTCCCTGCATATAATGCAGTGTCTGAATTTGTGTGGTGTGACTTTCAGAGATAACTTAACTATCAATAATCTTGTATTTCCTCCATGAGAAGAAATGAGATTCTGGAAAGATTAGGTAAGGGGTAATGGCTCAGGTGAAGGGGAGCACTGAGGTGGGGGGGGTAGGGGAATTAATATTTTTGAATAGAATTATAGTAAAGAATCTATGTTAACCTTTGATATTAGTTAATAGAAAAATTGTGATGTTTATAGTAATTTTATGTGTTATACTAACTAAGTATTTATTGGATAATATAATGTATGATTATAAAATTAATAAAAATATATTTAAAAATTGAAGGAAAAAATAATCTTGTATTTCAAGACAAATGGCAGGAAGATACAAAGAGCTGTTCTGCGCACAAAACAGGATCCACATGGCCATCAGCCACTGTGTGTTCCTATGCCATCTGGAGAGGGGGCACTAAGGAAAACCAAGTTGGCCATGCTTCTGAAGTGGACCAGAGAGAAAATTTAGTCCAGCCATCAAGATACAGACACCAGGAGGCTTCCTGGGAGAACACATTGTTAAGAAAAAGAAGATAAATCCCACAACTGGGGAAAAGAAGACAGCATCCCCTTTCCTCAAGCTCCCAGTGCTTCCCTCTGAAGCTGAAAATGGGTATTCTGGCTAAGTCCAAAACCTGTTGTTCTCACTGATGGATTTATAAAAAAAACTTAATTACATGCATCTCTCTCTCTCTCTCTCTCTGGCTTTTCTTCGCAAACGAAGATTCAGGAAGGACTCATCCCGCGCTTTCTGCAGGCGCGCTGATGACTAAAAAGGCCAATCCGAGATAAACAAGTCGAGTTGCAAAAAGCACAGCAGAAGGTCTCCTTGGGTGATGTTTTTGGGTTGTGATTCTTTCTGCATTGTCGTTTCTCTTCAAGACTTGTTCGTCGTGAGTTCTCAAATAAGGCTGCAGCATTGTGGATAGTGCGTCTCCATGCCTCCCGATGTGAGGCCAGGGCGGACCACTGTTGGTGATCAATTTGGCCAAGCCTGAGATGTTGTTTCAGGGAGTCTTTGTATCGCTTTTTTGGAGCGCCCCTCTTACGCTGACCCGTGGCGAGTTCACCGTAGAGTAGTATTTTTGGGAGGCGATGGTCCTCCATCCTAGAAACGTGCCCTGCCCAGCGCAGCTGTGTTCTCAATATCATGGCCTCAATGCTGGTGATCCCTGCTTGCTCAAGGACAGCAACATTCGTCACATAGTCAGTCCAGTGTATATTTAGGATTGTGCGTAGACAGCGCTGATGAAAGCGCTCGAGGAGTCGTAGGTGGTGGCGATAGGTGACCCATGTTTCAGATCCATAAAGGAGGATAGACAGTACGATGGCTCTATACACACTGAATTTTGTGCTTTGCCTCAGGTGTTTATTGCTCCAGACTCTTTTGTGAAGTCTTCCAAATGCACTATATGCCTTTGCTAATCTGTGATCGATCTCTTTGTCAATCTTGGCATCTGAGGAGATGATGCTTCCCAGGTAGGTGAACTGCTGAACGGACTTGAGCACAGATTTGCTGACGGCAATGTGGGGATGGTGGTGTTCGTCCTGTGGTGCAGGCTGGTAAAGAACTTCTGTTTTCTTCAGGTTGACTTCTAGCCCAAACAGCTCTGCAGCTGTTGCAAAGCAGGATGTTAGGCGCTGCAGAGCTGCTTCTGTGTGGGCAACAAGGGCAGCATCATCGGCGAAGAGCAGCTCACGGACTAGATAGTTTAGAGTCTTAGTGTGAGCCCTCAGACGGCTTAAGTTAAACAAGCTACCATAACACTGTTAAAGAGAAAACCCCCACCAACAACAGAACACTCTGCCTGCTTTACCTGTGAACTCAGGTGGATGAGTCTTCTTTTATGCTCTAAAGGAATTCATTATTGTGCTCACTCCATTGGAAATCTTTGTTTGAAAGCTGGCTACCATTATTGTCTCAGCTGGATTTTGAGGTTACAGTGTGCCCTGGAGTCATTAACAAATCATGTTCTTTGAAAACACTAATACCTTTTAGTTAAGGAGAAGGTAAACTCTGAGCTCAGTATTCCTAGCAGCAATATTGAGTCACTACACTCCTTCGCTTAGCTCAAGAAGAAGAAGGACTCTTTTGTGCATTAAAAATTAAATTTGTTGCTTTCACTCGCTTATTAGGTAGGAGTGTATGTCATTTTGGTATTAACATTGAATGTTTAATAACTATGTCTTAAGTTTCAGAGCGCAAGAAGTCATGTATATAGTTTGTATTTGCATGTGTCAAAGTGGGGGGAGAAACTAGGGGTTGTGCTTGTGTTTGTCGAGAATGCATAATAAGCTAATAAAGACATGGTGTTAAGAAAAGAAGGAGGACCTATGCATTCTCTCTTCTCACTGCTTTCATTTTAAGGAGATTATCACACAAGGGAGATTTTCAGACAGCGTTTAACAGTGCCTACCGCGGGATGAGGTCCTGAGAGAGGAACGGCGCTCTTGCATGGCAGGGGGTCATTTTCGGACGCCGCCATCCCTCTTCCGGGATCCTTCATTGCACGTCTGTGAAGCTTTAGAAGCGGCCGCGCCATATTTTAAGCACGGAAGTTGCCCGTGCTTAAAATATGGTGCGTCCGCTTCCAAAGCTTCACGGACGTGCAATGAAGGATCCCGGAAAAGGAATGGCGGCGTCCGAAAATGGCCATGCAAGAGCACTGTTCCTCTCCCGGGACCTCATCCCATGGTAGGCACTGTTAAACGCTGTCTGAAAATCTCCAAGGCTAGAAAAGTGGAATTAAAGCAGCATACTAGCAGCTTTCTATGGCTGAACCTTATCACACAATGTCATGACTGTCCTATAGGTGGTGTTTATTCAAACCATTACTGTGGCATTCCTTTTAATTGATAGGGAAAGCCTGTCAATAGCTGTAAATGTCACTATTGTTCCACTGCTGGCCCTGGTGGGAAAGGTCCCTGCACTTCAATTCTGGCATTACAGCAGCCAGTGCCATGGGGGGGGGGCTAATTCTCCTCCTCTCCTCCTCTCTCCCCTCCCACTTGCTATTCCAAAGCAGGCTAACTCCATTGATTTTTTAAAAAATTATCTTTGTTGTATTTGCATAATGATTAAAAATTATTTTTATTTTATCAGTTTGATTTAAGTACGCAAGCACAGCAAAGATTTAACAAATTAAAAAACCAAAACAACAGGCACAGAGTTAGCCTGCTTTGGAATAGCAAGTGGAAAGGGGAGAGGCCAAGCGAGATGATAATTCAGGCCCTCTCATAGACCAGACTTCAGCAAAGAGATTTGTCACATGGGGTGGAGGGTTCAAAGCAGTGCAGTTGTGTGAAAGAGAGATGTGATAAGAAATGTTTTCAAATCAGTATGTTCCTGGTTCCTTTCATAAAAAGATTGTCCCAATATACAAGCCTGTGTGATAACTTCCTTTAACTAGGGATAGTCTTTTTTCAGTTGGCCCTAGAATTAGGCAGAGTGAGGCAACTGTCTCAGGACACAATGACATGAAAAGACAGCAAATTGTTAGCCAATCATTTGGTTATAGTTGTACTTTTACTTTTTGGATGGACAGAAGTGCCTATGGGATGTTTTGCCTTGTGTGCCCAAATACCAGGGGAAGTGTGGGTTTAAATGCCTTTTTACAAGTCTGCTCAGAAGTAAGTCTCATTGAATTCAATGGATAAAATATATGTTCTACCACAGATCTCTGTAGATCACACTTCTTGATGGGAAGTGGTGAGGTAGATAGCATGCAGTGATTCATTTGTACAGAAAAAATGCTCTATATATGTTCAGAGGCACTCCAAACATTTCTGATTAAGAAATCTGCATCACTGATTCACTGATTAATCTTTGAAGCCATCCACTTATTGCTGCATTGTAGTGGACCAGTGTCCTCTAATTGAAATAACGCATAATTCCTAAATACCCATAAAGACAGGGATGTGATTCATGTGGACTTTCAGATGTGCTTGGATGACAACTCCCAGCAGACATAGTCAGGTTGGTCAATGGTGAGGAATGATGAAAGTTGCAGTTCAGCAACATCTGGAACACCACATCCCATCTCTGTTTTAATATCACACCTTATTAACCTTTGATCAAGATTACAGTTTGGGTCCAGGCTATTTGAAGGACCATATCTCCCTTTATGAGCCCATAGGAGCTCTAAGATCTTCAGGAAAGGTCCTTCTCTCTGTTCCACCTTCTTAGGCTTGTTTGGTGGGAACAAGGAAAAGGGCCTTTTCAGTGCCCCCATCTTTGCTGTCCTTCCACCAGCAAGTCCAAATATTCCTGTACTGTCAAAGTTTCAGAATCTGACTGGGATGGCTTTTAATTGTGTGCTGGGATATTTTGTGATTTGTATATAGTCTTTTGATTAATTTTAATGGTTTTAAGTTTATAAATTGTTTAATTGTCCTTATATATATATGTTTTTAATTGATTTTTGGTAGTTTTTAATCTGTATTGTTTTTAATATGTTGTAAGCCACCTTGAGTCCCATTGTTGGGGGGAAAGTAGGATATAAGTGAAAATTATTATTATTATTATTATTATTATTATTATTATATTTGAACATGTTGGCAAGTGTAAGAAGGGGTAAAGGGGGGAGGAATACAGAGCAGTGAGAAAGCTTAACTTAACCAGTATGTTTCCATACTTTAAGACAGCCTTCCCCTACCTGATAGTTTTCAAATGTATCAAAGTCCCACTGTCTGCAGGCTACAAATGTATCGTGGGCTTGATAGTCCATATGGGATAAAAATTCCAGGTTGTGGGGAGACAATTTTAAAATGACCACAAGTGCACTTTCAAAAGTGCCAAATGACAAAATAGGATCAACTATGATAACATGCACATCATTATCTGTGAATCCCATGATCTGTTCTGGAAAATAACATCTTGAATAATGAGTTAATCAATGACAGCAATGCTAATTGAGTGAATTCCATTATTAATATTGCTGGTAATTGATTAATTTTCCAATTTATAACACTTAATATGAACAAATTAACCTAATATTCCAAGCTCTGCTCTGGAGATTTAGTTCATTCCTGCTCTAAGGAGAACATGATGTTGATGGAAAGAGTACAAATATGCGATTTCCTAAACAAGTACTTTTTGCTAAACCTATGGCAAGGTATGCTTTTTGATGATGGTATCTGAAAAAGCAGGTGGATGTGCTATTTTAATGTCCTTCTCAAGACTCTGACTGACCTGATATATTAAGTAATGTCTTTTAAAAAAAGGCTTTGAGGCTGAAATGCCAGCTTTGTTGCTTGAATAAGAAAATTCAAGAGGGAAACTGGCAAGTGTATTATTTTCCCACCACATCTCTTGCTTTGGCTTCAAATTAAAGTGACCTCCCATTGATACGCCTGAGTCCTCTGCCTGAAGAACCACCAACAGGGGTATGTCAAAATTTTAAGTCCTTGAAGAACAAGTCTTCTGACCTTCTTGTCATTGATAAAAACTATAGGAGCCATGTGCATTTGCTGTCTTATGTTTTGTAAAATATGCAGAGAGCTAGAGTGAAGGTGACTTAGGACACAAAAGGAGTGATTTATTCATTTTTGGAAATTTCATCTGTGCTTCCCAGAATGGACAGCCAAGATAAATTATGAAAATACACAAAGAATGAATGATGCCTTTAGTCATAGTCATACTAATTGCCTAGTGGTACCTGGTGGCTTGCATTTCAATGGAGTGGTAAATGCATTCTAAGGTTTATTAGTCTGAATTTAAAATGAGTCTCAGGATGCTGACCCCATGCTCTACATAGCTGAACACCTTGGAGAGCTCCTTTGGCATTTGGACTAAACTCCAGAGTGGATTCACCACCACCCCACCACCCCATTGACATAGAACTGATCAGCTGTCACTACTTGTGTTCAAACAAAGCACAATGTTGAGTCCTATTCTGTCATGACAACAATGAGTATTATTATTCTGAGTTTCCCCATTCCACTATGGCAGAGATATTAGAGATTCTAAGGTATGTGAGGCCATCCAAAACTGCAGATAGAACAACTAATCCAGACTTAACTCTCTCTGTGTGTGCTTGCACACATACATATGTCTCCCCCATTTACAATGCTGAACAAACACATTTTCCAGGAAATGTTCTCCAAGTAGGCACTGCCTAGGTAATGTTTATTATAAGAAAGGATGCATCATGGATTGCAGCATAGCACTGCTTCTGAAGGAGGACACTCAGATCTTTTGAAATCAGATAGACTATTATTTAGGAGTCAAAGTAATAATCTGATTCTGCCTCTGGTTATCAGTGTCCTCCTCTCTGATATGTTAGTGTCCTAATTTTGGCTAAGAAAACACAAGAAGACAATTTCATCCTTTTATGTGACTGCTGTTTTTATTATATCTGCCCATTTGATGTTCTTGTTTCTTAATTGATTAAATTACTGCAGCAGAAATGTTTTGCAAGATCATCAGTAAACTAAGGAAATGTTTCAAATGGTGCTTTATGTGCTACTAAACCTCTGAAGAAAACAGTGGATGAAATCCTTCTGATCAACACTGGGTCAGGTGGATCAAAACACATCTCCCCTCTTCCTTAACAATTTTGCTTATACAAGCTGAATAGATCAGTAGCAAGGAAATACATTGAGATCTCTATAAATAATTTATACGCATATGAACATATTTGTTACTTTTACTCATTGGGACTGAAACATATAGACAGTAGCAGCTTTCAGAGCATTTTGAGAGTGAGTCTGATGCCCATCCAGATTGGTTCCATTTGAATCTTGAAATATCAAGTTGGTTCATACAGAGTAGGTGAATCTGAGCTTGGGCTGACATTGGCAGAAGCCTTTAGGCAATTAATCACACAAAACTCTTAAGGCATTGCCCCTGAAATCAGTAAAGATAGCAATATGTGGATGGTCCAGTTCTCATGGCTGCCTTTTTCGTTTTGCTGCCTTTTGATTTCCTTTGAAATTATTCCACCACAGTTCCTGATATACTAAGCCAGGAGTAGGCAGCCTGGGGCTGCCCAGTCATTTTGAACTGCAACTCTCATCATCCCTGACCTCTGACACTACTGGATCTGGTTTATCAGGGCTCCAGTAAGGCATTCTGTTCTGCACATGAAAATAAGCGTGTATACTTGACACCACTGGACCAGAAGCTAAACTGACACGCAGGCCCTGGAGAATCTAGTGTCATAACAATATCCCTGTTGAACTACGTGTCCTGTTGAACTACAGTATCCCTGTTGAACCACAATCAACCTGGCTTTTAACAGTTCTACCCCCTTTATTTGCATACTAACCCAATAAGGCCAGGATCTAATGGGATTATTCTGCTACGGGATCTTCAGTCAGTGAAGCCATGAGTGGGAGATCCAACTCCACCAGCAGAGTCCTTGTGCATCCTCAAGACCTGAGGTGAAAGGCTGGGAAACCCCAGGAGCAAGGTTTTGCAGCAAGGTCACACAGACTGCATATAAGAAATGTCTGCAATGTTACACTGGAGTCAGTGCAAAGAATATTATTTTCCATTATGTAAAGAACTGGTGGGAAAATAAGCCTGAAAACATTTTTGAAAATGCTAAAGTAAAAAAATCTTAAATGGGACTTTTAAGATTCAAACTGATAAACAATTAGAACATAATAACCCAGACATAATTGTGGTTTCAAAAAAACCGGGGGCAGAGCTTGGATTATAGATGTGATAATCCTAGGACACAGCAGAATCGAAGACAAAGAGATTATGAAATATCTAGATCTACAAATTCAATGCTTCTGGGAGAAGAAAACAACTGTGGTTCCAGCAGTGATAGGTTCACTGAGTGTAATTCCAAAGGAGCTGACAAAAGAAATCACCATAGATAGGGTCACAATAGCACAGGTATAAAAGTTGACAATATTGGGAAATGCCACATTATCCAATGATATCTCACTGATTCCTAGATTATTGGATAGAATCCAAATCACCAATTGTCCAAAACTCCAGTCAGTAACACCAGGTAGACTGTGAAACTGATATATTGATAGCAATAGTGACAGAAGGGGGAAGAGGAGGTAGTGGTAGTAGTAGTAGTAACAGCAGTAGTGGTAGTGGCTGTTTTAACAGCCCATCATATCCATAGAACTCTTCTCCAGCACCACATTTTTCTTCACTGTCCAGCTTTCAGAACCATACATAGAAATGGGAAATATGATGGCATAGACAATCCTAAGTTTGGCATTCAATGATATATCTTTATTTTACTGCTTTATGTATGATATGTTCAGTATACAAGTTAAACAGATAGAATGATAAAATGCAGCCTTGCCTGACCCCCTCACCAATTGAAAACCACTCTGTTTCTCTACATAACACAGTTCCCTCTATTTTCACTCAGTGGCTGAAGTTATATTTAGGCACTTGGAGATGAGGAACTATTTACTGCCAAAACAACCTCTTTAGTGCAATGTTTCAATGCTTCCTGTAATTGCATATTTTGGTGTTGACCCTGAAGAAAATCCCCAGTGCATTTTACTTTTTGATTAGTTAGAGCAATAGAAAAGATAACCAATGGCCTATTCTTTCTTTTAGCTGCTGAATAGTTTTTTCCCCCATTCACATGGTTTCATGTCAACACAGATTTTTGTCTTCAGCTGCAATCCTACCAATGAAAAATTTTCACTTTAGGTACTGGGCTGCTCCGTTAGAAAAGAAAACAGTCAGCAGCATACATATCAAAGTCATGAGTGGCAGACCATGGTCTGACCAGGGCAGCCATATGTCAGTAGTGGTGTGAGGCGCATACACACACACCCATTTAGACTACTTGTAAAGACCAAAAAAATGGGTCCTAGACCAAACCAAGCCTGAACTCTCCCTAGAAACCAAGGAGATTTTCAGACAGGCAAAAATCACTCTTTGCCGCACGAGCAGCCTCCCGAAACTGCTGCGCGGCAAGGGTCTTCTTCGGACGACGCTGTGCCTCTGGCGAAACCGTCCGTGTCACTTCCGTGAAGCTTGGGACGGCTCCGCATCATATTTCAATCATGGGCAGCCTCCGTGATTGAAATATGACGCGGAGCCGTCCCAAGCTTCACGGAAGTGACACGGACGGTTTCGCCAGAGGCACAGCGTCGTCCGAAGAAGACCCTTGCCGCGCAGCAGTTTCGGGAGGCTGCTCTCGCGGCAAAGAGCGATTTTTGCCTGTCTGAAAATCTCCCAAGATGATTAAACTGAGACTGATATACTGAGACTGATATACATATAATGAGCAGACATGACTCACTAGAAAAGACAATAATGTTTGGTAAGGTAGAAGGCAGTAGGAAAAGAGGGAGACCCCATTACAAGTGGATAGATGCAATCAAGGGAGTCATGGCCCTGAGTCTGCAAGAACTGAGCAGGGATGTTGGGGACAGGGTGACTTGGAGATCTTTCACTCATGGGGTTACCATAAGCTGAAGTTGACTGGACTGCAGTTAACAACACCAAAGAATGTCTGGGAACATTCAGATTGAAATCTACCTTTACAAGCAGTGACAGACAAGAAGTTGGCATCTCTAAAAGAGATTTGAAACCCAGCTGCACATGTAACCTTTGTACCCAGACTATGAACCTCTTTTCTGAGGCCTTGTCCTTTTCTCAATAAGCCTTTAAAATCTTTCACTTGGTTCCATCTTGAGCTAGAGATCAAAGGCTGCATCTGCACTGCAGAAACAATCCAGTTTGAGACCACTCTAACTGCCGTGGCTCAATGTTATGGAATTCTAGGATTTGTAATTTTGTGAAATATTAAAATTGCATGCATAAAAAAAAAAAAAATCTCTGCCTTCTCTGTCAGAGAGCTCTGGTGCCACAACAAACTACAGATTCCAGTATTCCCAAACATTGAGCCATGGCAGTTAAAGCAGTGATAAACTGGATTATTTTTGCAGTGTAGATATACACTAAGGACTTTATCAGATGCCCTACCCCCCCCCCTGTGGAGGTTGGGAGGAAGAGGATGCTGTCCCACTTCAGGCAGTTGATACCACACACCCTGTCCTCTTCCTGTCCTTCCTCCATGCTTCCCCTGTGCTGGAGTGATGGAAAAGGCACCACTTTTTATTGACGGAAACTTCTGTCATTGAAAAGCAGTGCTTTTTTCTTCCCTCCAGCATGAAGGAAGCATGGAGGAAGGACGGGGGGAGAACGGGGCATGCAGTATCGACTGCCAGAAGCAGGACAGTGGAGTTCTCCTCCCGACCTCTGCAGGGTTTTTTTTAGAGTGTCTGATAAAGTCTAACAATGTCTAATGACTAACAAGTGACATCTCATCCACCTTCCAGATTATAGTTTTGAAATAGCTAATATTTTTGTTCACATAAGATTATAAAGTGTTTCATAGATACTGCATACTAATTTGTATACACCAGTGATTCCCAAAGTGGGTGCTACCACCCCCTAGTGGGTGCTGCAGTGATCCAGGGGGGCAGTGATGGCCACAGGTGCATTTGGGGGCAATGAATAACTGTAAAGGGGCAGTGAAAGCATAAAAGAAAGAAGAGAAGATTTAGAAAAATTGATTTATGTATTCCGCTCATAACAATTAATTTTTCTTTGAACAATGTACTGGATGTTGGCTTGGTTCCTGCATATTCCCTCACTTGCAATGAAGTATGTGCAATAGTGCACTGCTACTGTTCATGTGGTGCCACTGAATTGCCATTCCAAAATACACGAGCACCACGAGCATTGCTGGGGCAACTGCCACTCGTACGATTGGTCGATCACAAGGCCAAAGCCTGGAATGGCAGTGGCAGTACTGGCTACTGGCAGTACTACCAGCAGATTTTGGAGCACGCTATGAATCAGAAGATTTCGCTATGAATCAGGAGATTTCCCGTAATTATTATGGGAAAATTACAGCGTAATATAACTCTGAGGACTTTTTCGGACAGAGAAATACACTGCAAGAAGGGCCGTCCCTTTTGAGACGCTGCTGCATGGCAGGGGGGCATTTCGTATGCCGCCGCCCCCCTGCCGATTCTGTTCCGGTACAGATCGCAGCTCCAGTGTCATATTTGGCTGTTTCTTAATCACGGTCAACTTCCGTGATTAAGAAACGGCCAAATATGATGCTGGAGCTGCGATCTGTACTGGAACAGAATCAGCAGGGGGACGATGTCATATGAAACGCCCCCCCCGCCACGCAGCAGCATCGCAAGAGGGATGACTCTTCTTGCGTTGTATTTCTCTGTCCGAAAATGTCCTAAGTTAGATTGCTGTGATATTGTGACAAGTTAAAGTTAACTACCGTATATTCCGGCGTATAAGATGACTTTTGAGCACTCAAAAGTGCCCTCCAAAATTGACAGTCGTCCTATACGCCGGATACACTTTGCTTCGCCCACCTGCCTATCTCCTGCCTCTTCGCAAACGCAGCGAAGGCACGGAGGTTGCCCGTGATTAAAATATGGCGCTGAGGCTTCCAAAGCTTCACGGAAGTGACATGGATGGTTTCGGGAGAGGGACAACGGCGTCCGAAAACGCCCCCCTGCTGCGCAAGATCGCTGTCCCTCTCCCAAAAGCTCCTCCCACCCTAGGCACTCTAAAACGCGGTCCGAAAATCTCCTTAGTCTCAAAGGTGCCATAAGATCCCCTTGTTTACTGATATTCCAGGCTAACACGGATATGTCTTTGAACTGAATAGAGTGGCAACTATAACTATATCAGGCTACAGCTTGGAAAGCCAGCATTAGCTCCCCAGCCAAGAATTTCACTGGGCCCTGCCCTTTCAGCTTAACCAACCTCACAGGATTGTTGTGAGAATTATGTTTGTGAGGGAGAAAGAAGAATGAGAGGAAAAATTGAGTGAATGTAGGTATACATATCCACAGACCTTCTGCTGCTTTTCTCTGCTCACAATCTCTCTCTCCCCTTCTGGTCATCCCCCCTTCCCTTGCATGTGTATATATGATATTATTTATGCCTGTGATGGAAGTAATATTTCAGAATGTCTATGCATTAACAATAATGATTGGAAACAGATTGTTTCCCAAACTACAGAATGAATTTGCCTCCTTTTCTCTCCTTGCTTATTCTCCTTTCTGAACAAGGTTTATTGAGAAGTATGTTTTTAATAACTTTCTTATCCATAATAGCAATATGATATTGAAGAATCAAGTAACAGCAACAGCTTACAAAATGCTAGGAATTCCAAGCAAAAAAGAGCAGAAATGCAACCCACTAGGATACCATTTCTGGAGAAAGCCCCTTAAGATCAATAGGAGGGGTGTTAAGGGCTCTTTGCAGAGCTGGGTCCTGCTAGCACACCCCACCAAACAGTGTTTTCGTGCAAGGGCTGTGTATTTCAATGGTGTTGGCACTGAATGTTTTGGATTGCACAGAAAGCTGTTGCAGAAGGAAGGAAGGAAGGAAGGAAGGAAGGAAGGAAGGAAGGAAGGAAGGAAGGAGAAGGAAGACTTGTGGATAGCATGTATTAATATATATAAAAGCCCTATTCACACCTGCTGATCAGGCATTACAACCAATGTGCTCTGAAGCCATCAGATCATGCTCATCCACCTTGTCCCAAGTTTGTCCCTCCCATATAGGTAGGACTTAATGCATAACCAGTGTGCACATAGGCAGAATTCAAGGCATATAAGCTGAAACAGAGATAGTCTAGGGGTCCTAGTGTGCACACCCATTATGTTCAATACTTCTAGGCAAGATGGGCAGTGGTGGGGTGAATGGGGAAAAGTCTTCTTCTTCTCTATAGCTTGTCTTGGGATTGTTTCCATTTAAACCTGGGAGCTTCTCACCCTTCTTTTTGTACACCTCTAAAAAGCTTTAGGCTCCTTTTGAGGAGCTCGGAATGCTGCAGTTTTGAGGGTGTATGGGTATACGGAGACAAGCTATTAAGTCTACGTGCTTTACCCAATGCTTGAACAAGGTTTGGACATGTGTTATGCATACACACAAATATTGCACATCTGCCAAATATCTAAAAATGCTGCAGAAATTATCATGATGTCTGCAACGAAGGTATCAAGGAAGGTACAGTGTGAGATACAGAAATATGATTCAGTCCTTTGCAATACAATTGTGTCAGATCAGAACAAAGATAACCTGAATTTCCAGTTTCCAGATAATTCCTGTAATCACCAAGTCATCTTGTTTCCTCCACACAATGTTGGTTTTTCAGTACAGTGAACTATGAGAGCATGTTTTTTTTCTTGGTGAGCTATCTGAAAGAAGGGAGTATGAAGCAGAGACTGGTTTGTTGACCATTTTCTGATATACTGCAGCCAGCAAGATTGTGCATTGCTGTATTACCCTGGATCCTGCAGCAAAATTGAATGCCACAGAGAAGCTGAGAGCTTGCTGTGTTTGACATGGTGTAATCCCACTTGGCATAATGTAATGAGTAAGCTGTTACAGAAGTGCTTCTACTGCTTAAATCTTGCGTGAACACTGATCTCATTGGACTAGGTAAAATAATAATTACATTAGAATTTGAAAGCTAGGATGGAAGGTGGTTTTGTGTTTTTGCTTTCTAACCAGTTTCTGTCACATTTTTCGTTACTCCCCCACAATACTAGAGGGTTACTTTTTTGTTCAAGTTGAGTGTGTTGGTGAGATATTGTATCATGTGTGCTTTAATTTGATTCTTGCAGAATTAAACTTACTTTGCATTTCTTATGCCCACTCAATGGCTGGTGGAAATGTGAGGAAATGAGTTTTTGAACAAGGCTAGAGCAGAGGTGGCAAAGTTTTTTTCTCTCTCTCTTGAGGGCTGTGGTGGGTTAATAGGGACCATATTCTAGTGGTAAGAATGGTGGAAGATGGTCATGGTCATGGCTTCCCTATTCTTCACCCATTTTTTCTGACACAGATTCTCTATCTCTCCCTTTCTCACACATATACACTGCACACTGCATGAGGATGGCTAAGGGAGAGATCAGAACTTGGAGGAGCAGCAGACATTTAAGCAGCCATTTCTGTGTGCTAGAGACTGAAGGTCCCAGCAGAGGCATGTTGCAGCATGTTCATCTACAGGGATAGACCCGAATGCATCTCTGATGATCCCCCGGCTCTTCATCAACACAGATATGGCCATGTGTGGTGGGGGGGGGCAGACTGCACTGTTGAAAAGGTAGGGTGGACTTTCATTCATTGCATGTGCAGCTGTCCTATGCTCCAGTCAGCAGGTGTCCCAGGAAGAAGGTGGTTAGAATACAAGAGTTGTCAAGAAATTCATCCAGTCCAGGTCAGTCACAGGGTATCCAGCAGGATGAACATAGAAGCAAGAGGGTGGTTGTCAGCCAGTCCAGGAGTCATTTAGCAAGACAGTAGTTCAGATAAACAAAGCCAGCAAGCAGAAAAACAGAGTCATAAATTTTAGCCAGTCCAAGGTCAGGAAAACACACAATGAAGAGTACTGCCAGTCAGCATCTCCTATTTAACAGCCACTGGGATTGGCATGATCCAGTGGTTCTCAAACTTATCTCTGTGACCTCCTTTGCATCCATATGTAGCCATTGTGCCTGCACTGGGGGGAGGGATGACAGGAAGCCCCGGGCACCAGGTGGGCATTCTTCAGGGAAGCGAGTCAGCTGATGCCTCCACTTTTGGAATGAAAAGAGTAGAAGTGCTACAGCCAAAGCAGGAAGAATGTACACCTAGTGCTTTGGCCTTGCTGTTGCTGTTGCCCTATGTATAGGGACTCACATCTCTCTCCTCTCTTCTCCAGAGAGCCTGCCAACTACGTGTTTCACAAGCCCAAGTCTGCACACCGAGGGTTGGCTGCCATCTCCACTGCTGTCCTGGAACCTAGGGACATTAATAACCTAATGTCTGAAAAATTTCTTGCACCCAACTTGAGCAACAATCACATCTCCCCCACCCCCGAGAGTCACAGCCCACAGTTTGAGAAACACTGGCATAATCTCTCTTTATCTCTTCATTGCTCCATAAAGGATGGTAACATGTATTCAGTGTCTGCAACCTCCTGTTGGGGAGCAGGGCCCCTCTCTGCTTCTGCCCCCAGCTCCTTGGACTCAGAGAGACTACCATTATCAGGAGCTATAGATTCCTGGCAATCTGCCTCCTCCTCTGTGTCTCAACCTTCCAACTCCAGAGGGTGAGTTATGACAACAATGACCATAAGAGTGAATTATGATGGCATACATCAGAGTGAATACATCATAAATACCTATCAGGATGCCAGCCTTGGATTACAACTCTCAGAACTGCTATTTTCCAAGAGACCAGGGACCAGTACCAAATTTGTGCCCATTGTCTACAGTTGTTTCTTTTTTTTTCCCCTGGATATTTGCCAGGGACTGATAGCCAATGGCTTCAGGACTGGCATCAGTCCACATACCTCCACTTGCTCTAAAGAATATTATTTCTCGCTTTAGCAGATGCTATCAATGACTCTTGGCTTACACAGACTCCTGGTGGAGAAATATGTTCATGGTGCTGAGGGAGCAATGATGCAAAATAGCATTTATTTATTTCAGACCTCACCAAAAACAAGCCACAGTAGCCAATAGCATACAATAAAGACAACAACTCTAAATGCCACATAACTAAATATTTTTTTTAAAAAAACAGAGACATAAAAGCAAAAGTAACAAACATAATGACAAGAACATGAACAGCTAATTTAAAAAGTGTCACATCAAAGAAAGGCAAGAAAAGTCCTTTCCCCTTATTCGTCTTGCTGCTATTTATTGTCTAGTCATAGCAATCACCCCACTATGGCACTACATATCTATGGTAGTGGGATTGTGTACTTCTGTGAGGTGAGAGGCTGTGCTGATGACGGCCATGCCAGAAGATCAGACTCCCAGGCTACAAGGCACTCAACAAGCTACTGCAGTATAGGAGAGGACAACTCTGAGAAGCAATGTGGCTAATGACTCAACTGTACTCAAGCTGGAAGGAAACTCAGCTGCCGATGTGGTCAGAGGTGAAAAGAAACTCTGAAGCTGTACAGCACATATTCTAGGAGTGTGGAACATGAGAATTGTGAATCATGGGAAGTTAAACACTGTAAAACAAGAAATGGAACATGCAGATATTACAATATTTTGGGTGACTGAGCCAAAGTGGACAAGAATGGGACCTTTTTAGGACTTTTTCGGATGAGGTTTTATAACGCTAGCAGCCTCGTCCCTGCTGCGAGGCTGCTGCGCTGCAGGGCATCCCTTTTGGATGACGCTCTGCCCTGCTGATCCTCTGCCGATACTGTTGCGTAACCGCGGGGACACAGCAGCATTATATTTGGCAGTTTTCTAATCACGATCAACTTTCGTGATTAGAAAACCGCCAAAGATAACGCTGCTGTGTCCCCGCAGTTACGCAACAGTATCGGCAGAGGATCAAAAGGGCAGAGCGTCATCCGAAAGGGACACCCTGCAGCGCAGCAGCCTTGCAACGGGGACGAGGCTGCTAGCGTTAAAAAAAAAGCATCTGAATAAACAGATAATTGCACAGTGTTTTACTCAGGAAATGGGGAGCAAAAGTGGTCAAAGGAAATAATGCAAAGTCTGATCAAATAGTATCAATAAGACTTCAGGGAAAACCTATCAATTTTGCGAGGCCAACAGTTTGTTCATTGCAAATACATTCTTAAAGCAACCAAAGAGATTATTATATACATAGACATCACCTGATGGCCAATATAGAAATCAAAAAGACTACATAACTGGAAGCAGAAGATGGAGAAGTTCCATTCTCTCTGCAAAAACAAGACCAGGAACAGATTGTGGCACAGACCATGAACTGCTAATATGAAAAAATATAGTAAAGCTGAAGAAGAACACTATACCAACCATTGTGCCAAAATACAACCTGAAGAACATCCCCACAGAATTTAAAGATAATGTGAAAAATAGATTTGTACTACTAAGTCTGATGGACTGGGAGCCAGAAGCACTCTGAACTGAAGCCAGGGACATTATTAAGGAGGAATACAAAAATACACTATCTGCAGAAGAAAATCAGCATGAAATATAACAAAGCCTTTGATTGCACAGATCATAAAAAACTTTGGATTTCTCTTAAATAAACAGGTGTGCCATAACATTTAATTTCTTGATGCATAACCTGTAACCAGGGCAAGAGGCTACCATCAGGACAGAATACAGAGAAAGGGAGTGGTTTCCAATCAGCAAGGGTGTCAAGAAAAGCTGCATTTTATCACCCTATCTGTTTGATGTGTATTCTGAATGTATCCTATGTAAAGCAAGATTAGATGCAGAGGAAGGAGGCATGAAAATTGGAAGAAGGAACATCAACAGTTAAAGATATGCAGATGACACCACAGTACTAGCAGAAAATAGCAAAGACTTGGAACAATTACTGAAGAAAGTTAAGGAAGAATGTGCAAAGACAGGTTTATCATTAAGAAAACAAAAAATAATAACCACAGATGATTTACATAACTTTAAAGGAGACAATGAAGACACTGAAATAGTTCAAGATTTTCCATGTGTTGGCTCAGGCATTAATCAGAATGGAGACTGCAGGCAAGAAATCAGAAGAAGACTAGAGAGATTATCAGATGGACTAAATATGGCATTACACGAATGCCAGGAGATCACTAAAGGGCTTCATGACATCATTCTCAGGTCATCATGCACCCATGCTGCTTTCGTTCTGCTGGCACTCCTTTCTATTCGCGGGCTAAGCTGTGAATAGATCCTCCCATTCTGTTTCTGTAATGGAATGATGTGCGAGTGAAACGGTGCCTCGTTATGCTGGTGTGATGCCAGCGTCAGTGGGAGGCCTGTGCCAAACACTTCCGGGTGCGATCGGGACATCCAGGTAAGTGACACACTTTTTTGTACCCTCCCTGGGTTACTTGGATTTTTTTAAAGTGTGTTTTTGTCCTTGCTCTCAATTTTTCTATTTTATTTGGCTTTTTATTTTTTAATTTCCCTTGCATTCATCCTCTTGCAAGAACAGCTGGGATTTCCATTCCAGGAAGTCAATGGGGCTCCATTCGAACTCCATTCACTTTCCTTTATTTGATAATATTGAAACGAGTTTAAGCCATATTTCTCCTGTAATTGTTCTTTTAGGCTTAACATTGCTGCTTCCTTTCTCCTCTCTACTAAGTCTGAATATCTCAGATAGGTTTCCTTATTCAACCATCTAGCTTGGAAGGCTTCCTGAGTTGATGTCCAGTTCGGGATTTTAAAATAGAATCTTTCTTTAATTCTCTTCCATACTCTTAACAGGCCTCTCCTTATACAATGATTTGTGAATTCTTTGTTTATCTTATCCTTTTCATAGATCAAGTATGCATGCCAGCCAAATCTTTTGTTGTGGCCTTCTACATTCAGTATCCTTTCATTGCTTAATTTTATCCAGTCTTTCACCCATGTTAGAACCACAGCTTCATAGTATGTTCTAAGATCTGGTAGGCCACATCCACCTCTTATTTTCTTCTCTATCAAATATTCCTATTTTATTCTCGCTTTCTTTTTCTCCCATATGAAGTTCTTTATGTCTCTTTCCCATTCATCGAAAATTTTATTGTTAGCTATAATAGGTAAATTTTGGAAGAGATACATTATTTGAGGGAGAATTACCATTTGGACTGCCGCAATTTTGCCTAGTAGGGAGAGGCCTAGTTTTTCCCATCTTTCTAGATACTCCTTTACTTTAGACCAACTTTTCTTATAATTGTTTTCATATAGATCTCCTCCAGAATTAGCAATTTGTAAATGTGGGAAGTGACTTTTAAAATTCAATTGCTTGAACATTGGACACAAGTGCAGTACAACACAAGAATGAAAGAAAGCAGCCACTGCTGATTTAAGCAAAAAGAGGAAGGATAAGTGATTGCAAATATTAAAGTTTGAAGTACATATTCACTCTGTACATTAGCTGGTAAAGAAAAATCAATACTTTCTCCCTCCCTGCAAATGCCCTGCAACATAACATTCAGTAGGTTCCAAAGTTCAAATGAAAATTTCTGTGGATTTTTGAAGAGTCATGTTGTCAGGCTAGGGTAGCAACATTCAAGTAAGTTTTGACAAGATAAAGGAAGCAGATTTAAGAAAGTGACAATGTGGTTTTGGAGGGCAGGATTGATCAGAGGAGGCAGTGAGGATGTCAGTCAGCTGCTTCCCAGTTGACAAGGGAATGTACCTTGTTCCTTGCAGTGGTTACTGCCTGGCAAGTGAGGACTGGGGGGCTTTCATGATCCCAATGTATTCCCTAAACTAGTGAATATGTAGGTATCGTGAATACGAAAAAAGGACAAATGCAAATGTTACACATTCGTAATGGCTTATGAATCCCAGCCATCATCATCATCATCATCATCAATATCATCATCTCAATTCTAATATCACAACAATCAACAGAGTCATGGTTTCCTTTGGTTATTGGTGGGAAACCCATCCATGCTTTGCTCTAAGTTCAAACACCCCTTCAGGACACAAAATAGTGTATATATAGTAACCTCAGACAATAGCACTGTGTGTCACTGTGCCACCATAATTCCACCCAGACACTCTGTCAGTGCACTTCTGGATTGACACTCCAGAGCCACCCTCAGATTTAAATCTAAGTCATTTGTTTCTCTCTCTTCAAGACTGATCCTTATCACTGTTCATCCCAAAGCTATTCTTTTAGCCAAACATTTCTCCTTAGCTCTTCGTTAGCCTTGTGTGGTTCATGTGTGTGTGTGTGTGTGTGTGTGTGTGAATGTTTCCATGTTATTTTCCAATAAAAACCATTGTGTTTAATTTTAACACAGGGTCCCAACAGTGAGTACTGGTATACATAGGTGCAAAGGTCCCGAAGTTACCCGACCTCTCACAGCCACCCATTTGAACTATAATAATTCCCTCAATTAATAACTTAATTTTATTGTCATAAGTGGGCTCTCCACAGACCCCCATGCATTCAGGTAACAGATTTTCATTCTGTAAAGCATGGCAACATTTCATTTTTTCAAAAAATATCTATTAAAAATGGGGGGATATATTTTTCCATGGATTCAAAATATCTAGAAATTTTACAGCCTGAGTGGAGCAGATTTTCTTCATGAAGATGAGGTATTACTAAATAAATAAATAAATTCTTGATGGGATCTTATAGTTCTCCTTGGCTGTCTAAAACACAGAGAGGAGGCCATTTAGGCCTTTCTAAGAAGAGAGTTTCATATTCTGGTGCTGTTATGGAAAGTCTTGAGTACCCACCACCCTGACCACTACAGAACATATAACAAGCAAGTAAGGGGAGGTAAATATATATATATGAAGAAAATTGATAGGGACAAGCAAAAATGAGGACTTCAAAGATACCTGTGTTGGTAACTACAGCATTTGCTATTACAAGATTAGGTAATGGCTTTAAAAGGAGATTAAACAAACTGATAGAGAATAAGACTACCAATGAATGCTAGTGATGATGGACATATTTTATCTCTCATATGAGAGGCAATACATCTCTGTATACGGGTTGATGAGGAACAAGTGGACAGGTGCTATTGCTTCATGTTGGGTCTCTGGTCTTTCCCTCAGGCATCTCTTCGGCCATTGGGGGAAATAACTCTGGATTAAATAAGCTTCTGGTCTGACCCAAGAGGGCCTTTATGATTTTTCAATGTTCTTAATCCAAATGGTTTTGCCATGGGTTGAACGTGAGATGTTTGGGGGTGGATGTTGGTGTGACAAGCAAAACTGGGAGCACTGTCCCAAATGGGGAATTTTATTTACCTCTTTCTCTAGCATTCTCCGTCTCCTTTACCTTCTCTATATCACGTGCTCATGAGACTAAACTGTTTCCCCTGAAAAGTGTCAATGTTAATGACGTAGGACATAAATATATTTTTCCAGATCTCCCCTCCACTTTCATTCTCAGTTTAAAGCACCATCTCCATTAATGTTAGCATCCTGTTGTGTTCTCTGCTTGATTTCATCCTGACAATGAACTTGTAAATAAAATGGAATCCACTATGATTACACAAATTTCAAATGAAGTAAAGATGAGAATGTAATAGTGTGAACAATGCCAAATTTAAGAGGGACAACATTTAAAACTGAAAATGCAAAACACAAACAAACTGGATCTTATGATTCTATTTTTATATTTTAAAGCTCTACATAACAACTCCCACTTTTATTTTATTTTAAATAATTATGCCCCCATCCCTGGGTTCTAAAATGGCTGTCAAGCCTGCTTCTAAGTACTAGTAACAGTCATATCCCCACCCGCTCAGAATTAAACTCCGTGGCATTCAGTTGGACTTAGGGGCTTACCACATGCTGAATAAAGCAGCAGTGGAGCAAGAAGGTTCCTTCTTCCAAGCTTCCTTACTGCAGGACATCATTGTTCTTCCAGTGTTCTTCTGTTCTGGTCCCATGGGAGACTGAGGTAAAACTACATCTTTTTGCTAATAGTGTTTTCTGGTTAGCAAGAAGATGCAGTTTTACCTCAGTCTCCCACAGGGCCAGAATAGAAGAATAATGATGTCGTGCAGTAAGGCAGCACAGAAGACAGAACCTTCCTGCTGTACTGCCACTTTACTTCAGCATGCAGTAAGCCCCTTAGGCTGCAATCCTAGCCATGCTTCTCTGGGAGGAAGCACCACTCACCTCAATAGGACCTACTTCTTAGTAGAATTGTGCAGGATCACATTGCTATGTTCCAGTAAATGTGTATAACTGACAACATAGAAATACCTTAAAATGCCAAGAGTACAATAGAAACAATGCAATTGATCCCACTAAACTAAAGTAGCCATATTGCTCCACTTCAGCAAAAATACCTACAGCCATTAATCCAACACAAGACATATATTTCAATGCATTTTGATCCCCATTGATTTCAAATAGTAGTGTTAAGTAGGTGCTTAAGGTTCTTAAGGTATCAGTCCTGTACCCACATCCCTGGAAATAAGTCCATTTTGACTCATACTCATGTAGAGGACTGAGCTGTTATTTCATTGGCCTCAGTGGGAACTAGATAAATCAGGCACCAAGTTGTTTTAGTTCACTCTAAATGAAGTGGCACCTTTGACACCATTTTCAACAGCATATTGGCTTTTGTAGACAATGCCAAAAGCAAAGCTGTTAGAAGCAAGGAACAGGAGACAGTTACTGGTAATTGAGTGTTTACAATTAAACATACTGTACTCTATTTTAAAGATCCAGCTCTCCCTAATACAAATTACATGGGGAAAATAAAAGGAGTACCTGGTATAAAAACAACACCCAGGAACTATTTGGGCTTTAGTTTTAGGTTTTCTGCTCTATATGTCTTGCCAAATGATATCACAATGCCCAAAATGAACTCCATGACAAAAAATAAAATAAAATAAAATAAAAATGCCACACTTTTTCCCCCTGGGAGATTGTAAAGCTTAATGAAGAATATACAAAATTCCCTATTTATATTAAGCATTCTCTTCATTTAAATAGAAATCCATAAAAGTCAGTGTATCTTTATCTCTAGAAAACAGTCTATCTACAGAATCCAGTGTAACAAAACCATAATAAATAACATTGGGGCAAAGCCTTGAGATTATTTATATACCTCCCCAAACTGTCAATTGCTGAATGACCTTGCTGATAGTATCCACCAGTTAGACTGTTCAACTCTGGAAGCTGATTTATTAAATTCTGCTCTCTTGGAATGTGAGCCCCAAAAGAGGGGAAGGTAGGTGCAGGCAGGAGAGAGGAGGAGAAAGAAGTACTGGATTTATTTTAAAAGGATTAGTTCATTTCATAGCCAGATGTGTTGTGATCGAAAACATGAAAACCCTCAAACAGGCCATTGTCACACAAAGGAGATGCAGAATGTTTCAAGAAATTCTTTACCATTTATATCCAATGAGGTATTAATTTACATAATCGCGGTGTGGATCCTTTCTTGTAAGCCCTGAGGAATGAGGCGACATTTCCATGAGTTTATCTTGGCAGCCCAAGATGCTTGAATGAGTTTGTTTAAAAAATATTTAATAGCAGGGTCAAAATCTGAAGGAAAATGCTTGGAAGATGTTAGTCTGTTTTATTTGATATATATCAGGTGTCAAGTATGCACTATAGTTTTGCAGTAAGCCTCCTTCCCAGTCAATCCGCACTCTAACATTAATAGTGCACACAGATTAAGAACATATGATATCATAGGAACATCAAGTTAGGATAACATGAGATTCATTGCATTTATTGGAACTGTGCATCTGTCTCTGGATGTAAGATTAAAAACATAGGCTGTGAGCCGCACTTAATGAAGTTCTACTCCAATGGATTATTTTCCCCATTGAAAAGCACCCATGGGAGGTTAGAATATTTAGAAGACAGATGAAAAGTAGCAGCTGCTTAACTCCTTTGGTGCTGGCAGTTTGCTCAAAATACTCCCTCTCTATCTGCTTTTCTTCCAGAAAAGAAGGAAGGAAGGAAGGAAGGAAGGAAGGAAGGAAGGAAGGAAGGAAGGGTGGGTAAGGGTTTTCTGTTCATACTCATGCATTTTCTCATCTTTGAAAGAAAAGGTGTGTGTTACCCCATCAAGATACCCCACTGAGGAAAGGGGGAATGGCTGTGAGATTCTTTTTCACTTCAATCTTCTTTTTGAAAAAAAAAAAAAGGTATCTGTTTCAAATAATATCAAAATACAAAATTATTATCATTTTACAAAAAATGTTCCATGCAAAGCACCATTTTTAAACAGAGAAAACAGTGTATTTTGCACCAAATACACTGCTTCCTGACCAAATTGTTGCTTTTGTGCAAAACCACCCCAAAACTCACTTTTTTGAGCAAAAGAACATTTGTGTGCAAATTACATTTTCCAAAAAAGCCCAAAAGTGCAAATATTCATCAAAAACTACTCAGAAACCCTTGTTTTCCCATAGTGTGAAACTGTTGAAACCATCTGTTCTTCCATGAAAGAATGAGATAAACGAAAATGTACATCACTACTGTTCACATGTGGACAGCCCATTGACCATAGGGAAACTTCCAGCCAAGGATAGTCTATTATCTGAAGAGAGAAAGAAGTATCTCATCCCAAAATGGCAGGAAGGACCATCATCCACCTATATGACCACAGGCAGCACATGAATGTCACAGGGCATGTGTGTGTGTACATATATACCACCTGTGCCCCCCAACATTGGGAGATTTTTCATTTCCATAGCCAGGAGGCAGTTTCCTATGAAGAATATCTCTTATGTAGGCCTTATAACTATGTTGTAACACTCTGAACCTTATTCCTCTGTGTAGCAAGCCAATCTCACATGGAGTCAACATCTTAGGGGTTGTCTAAATGGTGGAAATACCCCTCATGGAATTCACTGAGAATCCTACCTGTCTAAATGGGATCCTGCACCAATCCACACTATTTGGAAGGAGAGGAGCCCAAAAACAGCAAAAACAATGCAGGAAAAGGCTTTGTGGCTTTTCCCATAGTTTTTTTTAAAAACAGAGAGGGGTGCACATTCCTGTTTACTGAGACAAGCGATTTGAAGGGAAGAGCAAATCTGATTGGCCAGGTGAGCACAGGGGCAGGGCTTGCTAACAGGGCAAGTGCTGGCTGCTGCCATGTTGGATTTTTGCCTTAGTGAGCAATCACTAAGGCGATAAAACAGAGTGGGGTTTTTTTGTTGTGTGTGTGTGTGGGTTTTTTTTGTTTTTTGTTTTTGCTTTCCTGTTAAATCTAAAAATTGCTATATTGCTCCAGCGCACCTTGGACAACTTTTTTTTTAAAATGTTCAATGATGGCAAAGAACTAACACAAGGTAGCCGCCATCTGACATGCAAAGCTTATGGGGGCCAGAAACACTGTTAAGACATGTTGCTGCTGCTGCGAAATGTAGTTACTGCAAGGTACTATGGGTTTTTCCCCCCTTGTGTAGATAGGTCCTTAGTAATACTTGTCTCTAGATCCTGCTCCTTCTAAAACTTATCTGACCCTAATAGACATTTCACTGTTCTTACTAGGAGTCTGCCTTTGTTTTCATCTACATTCAATTCCTTCTCCAAATGTATACTAAAGATTGTGTATACAGACAAGCAAACAGCTCTTCAACGCAAATTTCAGAATCGGATGCCATTTTTTTATCTTTACGGAGTAAACTTGTTTGCTTGATTTTGACCTTAGTTGACTTTTCCCACCTCCCTCTCTTTCCTTCTCTCCTCCCACCCATAGGAAGTCATTATGTTCATTATTCATACAACTAGCAGGATGGACAACATCTCACAGCTGGAATCAATATTTAATATAATTATGGAATACAGATGTTGTCTTCTAAACTAAAGCAAGTCTTCAAAAAATGTGTGGGAATCCCCATGAGCAGTGAAGAAAGTTGAGTAACCTTGGGGGATAATTGGGGTTTTAATATGTTTTTCTGCAATGCAAGTCCTTTCTAAATGCTATAAATATGATCCTGCCTCGATGATGTACAATGGAAAAGGAACCAGGTTTAACATGGTGTGCCAAACCTTGAACTGGTGCAACTCCCCAAATTTCTACTAACCTTCAAAGGCCTATGCTGATTCATACCAGCTGCAAAGGCCTATGTTGATTCATACCAGCTGATGTGGTTCTTCTTGGTACCCATGGGAGGTCTGGAGCAGCACCAAGCATCTGGAATTCACAAGGTATTTGTGGCTACTAATGGCACAAGCTATCTAATATTTCTCACTAATATCTACAGGAGTCTTTCCACTCCATTCATCTCACAAGATGTTTTGAACGTTGATTCATCTGTCTGGGACACATATTCACACAAAGCTGGCTTTTCTTTTCTTTTTGGCTCGTCTCCTTCACACAGTAAAACTACCTTGTGAAAATGTTCTACAAAATAAAATTTAAAATTTTCTATGCTTGTTCTCTAGGTTTTTCTCCCTCCTCAAGAAGTGGTAATTAGGGATTTGACATATGAAAATCTTTGCCAACATTCTTTTGTCACAAGGAAAATGAGATAAACATGAGCCAGTCTGGTATAGTGGTTTTGAGCACTGGACTACAGTTTTAGAGACCAGGGTTCAAATCTCTGTTTGGCCATGGAAACCCACCAAGTGCCCTCAGACAAGTCACACTCACTCAACTTCAGAGGAAGGCCAAGGCAAATCTCTGAACAAATCTTGCCAAGAAAACCCCATGATAGGTTCACCTTATGGTCACCATAAGGTGGAAAAGACTGAAAGGCACATAGAAAAACGAAACAACAACTGTGAGTCTTTTACCTGAAATGTGGGAAGGGAAGAGACAATATGGAGATTATCAGACATGGCTAATGTGGCACCACCACACTGCCAGCAGAACGCAAAAGGATGCCAATATCAGATGAAGACTTCCTTTTGCATTCCACTGGTGTTATGCTGGCATTTCTTCTTATTGATGGCTGAAACAATCAATAGATCCCCAGTCCCTTTTTGGCGCCGGCATTGTCGGCATGCGAAACCTCAGGCCATTTAACTCTCGTGAATGCAGTGAGAACCCGGCACAAACAGTTCTGGGTGAGATCAGGAAATCCAGGTAAGTTTTGCTCTTTTTATGACACTCCCTGGGTTACTTAGGACTTTTTAAGTGTGTCTAGGTGCTTGATGCCACTTTTTAGGCTTTGTTTTTGTTTTTGTTTTTGAATTTCCCACACAATGAAGTCTCGTGGGATTTTGAATGAGGAAGTGAACAGAGTTCACTTCCTCTTTATTGCTGGGTCTGCCTTTGCAGGGAAAAGAAGGTAAGTGTGGAGAGGAAGTGTTCTTTTTCTGACATGAAAATGGTTTTTTTTAATGCTGGCAAAAGAACATGTTAAAAGGATTGTCTGATACTCTCCTGTGAATTGCCCCATAGAAAAATGGATTCTATGAATTGTTGTAGGAACAACAGGGGGATGTCTGAAACTTGAAACCCTGTCCTCTTTTCAGTTTGAGCTTTTAAGATGGTAGACACAATTGTTTCTGCTTCCCCTTGAACAAGCTCCTAGCTTAGTAGGGAGTTGTTGGTGATGAAATGAGTTGGACAGTCCCCAGAGCAACAGTGACACAAAACCCAGTATGAGTACAGTCAAACAGAGGCTAGAGCACATAGAAAGGTCTATCCCATGGTGTTGCTGGCTGCAAAAAGAAAAAGCTTTTTGTTGTTGTTGTTGTTGCCAACTTTGCATCTGTTCAGAATTGTCTAGCTGGGCTGTCTCAGATAGTCAAGGTCCTATTGCATTCTGGTCCATGAATGGAAAATGTAGATCACTCAACAGCCCACTATAAACAATTTACATAGTACTTTGCAAATAAAATTTCTCAGATCTGTTCTGACTTGAGTACTGTGGCTGATACAGTCTGCGTGGATGTAACTTTAGCCCCTATTTGTCCAACAATATTAGATACTTTTTTCATTTGTACAGCTTTAGGATGTGGACGTGATCCTGCACATGTACACTGGATCTTTGGCCTTTCTGACTTAGGATTTTATCAGATACGGCAAATATGGTGTCATAAGGATGCCTAATGATTGTGAAAGGGTGCACATACCAGACAACATCATCGTTTTGCAATCATGTAAAGTCCAAAACCTGTTCCTTTTTATTGATGGCCCAAGCCATCAGTTGCTCTCCTGTGGTGCTTGTTGCCGGCATTGCCAGTGTTTGAATCCTTGAGCCATTGTGCTCACATGAATGCTGCATCAATGACAGAACTGTCAGGATAATGGGATATGCAACCTGGAAAATTTATACTGTAACGAACAAGTATAACATGTTATAGCCTGCAGGGGGCAGTGGTGAAAAGGCTAAATGCAGCTGGCCAAAATATCTTGATTAGGTCTCGGAAGCTAGCCTTGGAAGGATTCCTTATCTCTGTGAGAAAGTGAGTGAATCTGTGTGGGAACCACTGTCTCTGTATACTGTTAAGACGATGCTGTGTAACTATAGGCAGTTCTGTCTGGACTTTTCAGTGACAGAACTGTACTGTACTGTACCAAAGTGTATGCTGTGATATGTAGTCATCATAGGGGAATCTCTGACTCACTATAAATATCATCATATTATGCTGTAGTAAAGAGAAGTAGTTTAGACACACATCTGTGTCTGTGTGCTTACTTCCTTGCTTGGAGAATGAAACTCTGCTACAATAACTTTTGCTACCTGGTCCTCATGATATGCTCAGAGGTTCCAGTGCACTACCATGTCAAGAACACTTCCAGGTGAGAATTGCGACAGCCAGGTAGGGGACACTCTTTTTATGACATGCCCCCCTGTGTACTTGGGACTTTAAAAGTGTGTTTTTGTGCTTTGCTGTACGTTTTATGTCTTGATTTTGCTTTTATTTTTGAATTTACCACACTAGCATCTTCTCGCAAAAATCAACAAGATTTGGAACCTGGAATTATATGGAGCTCCGTTCGTCCTCCATTACTGCTGGGGAAGCCTCATTAATGCTGCTAAAGGTAGGTCTGGTAGCGTGGTTTCTTTTGCCGACATAAAAATGACACAAAATATGACAGCAAAAGAACTTTTACAGAGGTTGGTTTGGTAAAGTCCATACCCACAGGTACACTGGACCTTGGCTCTTCTTGGCTTATAAAAGCAGCTGGGGAGAGTGGGTGACTGTGTAAAGGAAGTGGTCCGTGCCTCTCTATGCCATGCTTTTGTCCTTCCTGGAGGGATGGGTTCAGAAGGCTGTGCTGAAGAATGCCTGTTTGAAACCTTAACTAATGGCCTATAAAGCATCTTGACTATGGCCTTGTCCACATGGGCCAAATGAAGCGGCATCCCTCTGTTCCCACACCCAGCAGTTGGGATGATGGAGAGTTTTTGTCCCAGTCCTAGTCTGAACAGTCCAGGCAATGTCCTGGCAGTTCTGACAAAAATCCAGGGCAAGTACCCCTTAAAACAAAGCAAACACATGGTAATAAAAAGAAAACCCTCACCATTTGCTTTGGTTCTTCTGGAGAAAAAAAATGAGTCCTGTCACCACAATTTGGAGTGGGGGTTTGTGCTTGCACATGCGGCTCACGTGGTGCCCAGTGCAGCCATTTCCTGGCTGGGTCACATCCACCATATCTGCTGAGGCACCCAACCATGTGACCATGCCCTCCTCATTCCTGGCCTTGGAAGACACAGCCGGTGCAGAGAAGAGAAGCATTGGTTTGTGCATAGGACATGGGTGTTTGGACATCCCTCAATTGCCACAATGGAAGGGCAGGTAATGGGGTGTGTGTGCCATGGGCCCGGGGCTGGTATACTATGGCCGGAACATGAAGTATTCTGTCCAGTGTAGACAAGGCCTATGTCTTGTTTCGGTGCTGAGACTATGCTGAGAGGCTTTGTTCAGAGATTTGAGGTTCAATTCATGCTGATTACCTCCAAGTCTACTCTTCCTTTCATTGTGAATCTGAGGAAGCTGTTTTCATTCTAAACCATAGTGTCTGGATTGGATAGGTGAAAAAATCAAAAGGGAGATCAGGGAACAGGGATTCATTCTGTGAAGAACGAGGTTACCCTTCCATGTTCACAACTTGGATGTACTTCTGGATTCAGTGCCTAACTTGGATGCCTGTGTTTCTGTGGTAGTGAGGAGTGTATTTGCATAATTAAAGCTAGTTGTGAAAATGTCTGATCTGATCACACTGACTCATGGTTTATTTGTATCCTCTTCCAATCAATATGGAGCTGAGTTTGAAGAGTGTCTAGAAGTTTCAGTTGGCCCAAGATGTTGTGGCCACTCTGGTTACATCTACCTTGTTAACAACACTGTCAGTGTCTATTGTTCCATTAACAGGCAAAATTCAAAGTGCTAGTTATACCCATAAAGTGTTAGATGACTCGGGTCCAGGCTATCTGAGGGAGTGCACTTTTCCGCACACCCTTGCCCCTGCTTTAAAATCTGCCAGGGAAGCCCTTCCATCAGTCCCAATGCTTTCAAAAGTCATATTCAGTGAGGACACAAGAGACTGGGACCTTTGGCATTACTAAGGCCAGTGTCACCCCTCCCTCTGACAGTGTCACTTTGTGCATTCGACTTCTCCTCAACCCTCCCTCCCCCAATGCTACCTCTGACTGGGGCTCCCTTCTGAGGGAGGCTAGCTTTGTCCCACCCTCAGGCTCTCTGCCCTCAGAAAAACACTTCACTGTTCAGGCAGGTTAACAATTGACTGAAAGGTATGGACTGGTTTTAAACTGGTGAGTAGAAACTCTTCATATTTTAATTTATTATTACTGAGGAATTTTGAAGTGCTTTAATCTTGCATTTTAATATTAAGTTTTCATTTGTATTTTAGTTTGTTGTGTTTTTTAACACATTGGTGTTTGTGGTTTTTTTTAAAAAAAATGTGTTGGAAACCATTTAGCATTCCAGCCATGGAAGAAAGTTAGGATATAAATCTAATTAATAAACAAATACAGTAACCCAGTACCTTTCTGTGGAGCAGAAGATCGTATTCACTCTCTTCAAGCCTTAACATTTCAAACATTTCAGAAATGGATGACAAAAGATTTAACAGCAATAGTTCTGGCATAGAACACTCTCATGTCCTCATACAGTTCCATCACAGAAAACATATGATCAGTGTCAGCTTTTAGAACATTCCATGAATTATCCATTTCTTGCCTCCCAACTAGATTTAAAGAACAGCAAAGGAAGCAAAATATTTCCTGCTCTTGCAATCTTGAGACCTCATTAAAAGGGCAGCAGAAGTTATGGTTTCATCAAAGATGCCTCCACCCTTTAACTTTCACAATTAGACTCTTGTACTTAAACTGCAGTATTTGGAATCATTTAAGTGACATACTTTTCTACTTTCTCTCACAGCCCACACACCAGTCTAAGGTGTTATTTCTTTTATTTTCATCTATGCAACTCATCTGTCTGAGACAATGAATACTGGTAATTTTTTTTACCTTATTTAATGGAGAGGGGGTTCTCCCTTAAGATTTTTAGAAGCTCCATTTTGTATTCAGGGTAAATTGCTGAGCAAAGAAGTTACAACTCTGGACTTTATCAGCTGGGGCAAATATGGCATCATAATGACGCCTAATGAATGTGGAAGGGTGCAAATACCAGATTACGTTGTGCTTTCATGATCATATATTGTAAATAAAGTATTCTTTTTTATTGTCAGGCCAAGCCATCAATAGATTTGCCATGATTGCAAGGATGTGAAACTGTGCCCTGTTCTGCTGCCATGATTCCAACGTCAATGGGCTATCCCCACAAGAACACTTCCAGGTGGGAATGCAAAAACTAGCCATGGAATGCTCTTTTTATGAACCTCCCCATGTCACAGGCACGTTTTTAAGTGTGTTTCTGTGCTTTTGTCTATGTTTTTGTTTTTGTTTTTTAATTTAGCTGTTTTTACACTTTTAAGTGCACTCACATCTTCTTGCAAGAACCACAGAGATCATGCTCAGAAGTGAACGTGGAAGTATGAGGCTGCTTTTTCACACAATCATGGCAATGTTTGATATTTTGGGTTCTTTCACCAGCACATAAACAGTGTAAATTATGGTGCCAAAAGAACATTTTTAGAAGCTTGTCTGACAAAGTCCACTATGTCAAGGATTGTAAATACCTTGGGAATGAAATAAGAAGTAAACTGAAATGAATTTATTTTCCAGGAAACATCTGAAAACTCAGCTCTTTGCCATGAACACATAAGTAATTTCCATAAATTATTCCCAGCAGAAGAAACAGTCCAGTCTGATATTGAACTAAAATACTGTGACGTGACAAGTAGTTGTATGTAGATGTTGAAATCTTTATGAGCATAACAATATGAATATAGGAAACACATTCAGGGTAGCCGTATTGGCCTGTAGCAAAACAATCCAGAATCCACAAAACTGCAAAATGCATGATGCAAGCTTCTGAAGCTCTATTGGCTTCTTCATCAGGCAAAAGATGAAGAAAGAAAGAAAGAAAGAAAGAAAGAAAGAAAGAAAGAAAGAAAGAAAGAAAGGTAGGTGATGGTGTTGGGGTCACTGGCCTACATGTTGTTTCAGATGTTACTTGTGTCATTGTTCATGTGAGGGATCTTAGGAAGGCAGAGGCCACTCCTGCTTCTTGGCCATGTGGTGCTTAACTCCTGTAGCAGCAAGGGAACCTCTTTTGGTATCCTTTGACACTTTGTGAAGCCAGGGCTCCTTTGTTAGGCAGAGATCATTGGGTTTTTCAAGAAGTCTCTGTACTGGTACATCTGGGGGAAAAACTTCCAAGTGCTGTATAGGTAAAATTTAGCCAATTATAATCTGAAAAATAAGTTTTACCTTTGTTGGATAGAAACCTCAGAAAGTTTCGTCCCAATCCATATTTGTCTTGCTGGTGAAGAAGGAGTTAAATTTTACTGTCCTTTGTCTCAGCACCACATAGCCAAGAAGGAGAAGTGGCCATGTCAGGATTATCCCATTTCCTGAGATTTCATGCCCCAAACCTGAGAATCAACCCTTGTGATGTCACAGGAGGTGGACCCTGGTTATGTCATTAAACAGGATATCGTAACCTTCACTCCTGCTCATTTTCAGGACCACTTGTTTTCCTAAAGAGGGCAGGAAAGGCAGGCAATGACATCAAAGAAGAGGAAATGGGGCTAGTCAAGAGGTGTCTGCCTGTGGCCATCTTGCCTAAAGCCTTTCCTCCTCCGAACCTCCAAATTCCTGGGGGAGACATCACGTTGGGCCATCCCGCAGAGAGATTGGCTTCACCATGTGTCCCATAAAAATAATCTCTGCTACTATCCCTGCATATGAGATTGTGATGATTATGCCATAAGCTCAATTCTTGTGACATTGCCACCTTTCTACTGTTAGCATTCCAGAAAGCATATGGAGCAAAGGAGTCATTTCCTGAAGAGAACCACAGCTATTAAATGGCTCTCTCTTGGTCTAGCAGGATATTTACAAAATGAAGAATTATTGAAGTGATGGATGAGTAAGCTTTTTGAAGTGAAGTTCTTTGTAAACATGAAAGAATTTTTATAAGTATATGCTATATGGAGTTTTAATTTAAATCCATGTTTATTCCATAGGTGGATTAGGTTTGTTTTTGTTATTTACAGAAAAGAGATGAAAGGTTTCTCTGTTTCTTATGAAGCCTATGTTTCCAAAGTATCTTATGATTAAAATTTGTGAGCCTAAACATAAAATATGGTGTAAAATCATGTAAATGAATTATATATATTACAGCAACTCATTCCCCCATCCCTTAAAAAAAATTAAAAATCCTTTACCCTGCTTTCAAGTTTGACTTTGTACTCTTCATTATTTGTCTTCAGAAACAAGAAGAGGCTATAATGTTAATTTAATTGCCTTCTGGTAGTGGTAAGAGACCAATTTTTAATCTTCCACTTTTATATTTCAATACATTCCTACCTGTCATCTGACAGTTAAAGTGGTATCAAATTGCTCTAACTCTGTAGTATAGTACAGATGATACAATCATAGTCCCAAGGATGCCAAGAAAGGAGACAAAGAGATTGCCACAATGAGACACAGGCTTTTTGGAGAAATACAAAGACCCATGGTTAGCAAACAAACAAACAAGCACGCAAATCACTAAATACTGTATATAGTTCAGATAGTTCACCTTCTGTCAAAATCAGTGAGGATTATATCTCCCAAACCATTCACTAGTTTTTCCTCAAAGGACCTTAGTGTTTTATAAATATATGAAAAAAAATTCTTGCCCTGTATATTTAAATTACCTTTACTGATATTACTAACTGAGGACTTTTTCAGACGTCTTAAATGTAATGGAAGCAGCCTCGCCACATTGCGAGGCTGCTGCGCTGCAGGGTGTCCCTTTCGCATGACGCCCGCTGATTGTGAGTAAAAATCGCTGAAATATTACACTCAAATGTCCCTGCGGTACCGCAACAGTACCGGCAGGGACGGGCGTCATGCGAAAGGGACACCCTGCAGCGCAGCAGCCTTGCAACGTGGCGAGGCTGCTTCCGTTACATTTAAGACGTCCGAAAAAGTCCTACTAAGACAATTTCAAAAGCCCGCTTCATTCTGGTTTCCTTCTCAAAATATGGTCTCAATATAAGTTTTTGTCTACATAAGTGTCAAGGCCTCAAGTACATTCAGATTGCTCATATTTTATATGAGAACAACATGGGACATGACACTCCTCTCTGACTAGAGTAACGTTCAAAGACACAAACATAATTGTACTGATGAAAACAAATGCAGTATTTTACTTTGAGAAACAGTCTCCTTGTGGCTATCAGCCAGCATGACTGATATTTTATTGGTGAGGATTTTCTTCTTGCTGCCATGGTGTACTCTCTGCTCTTTTCTGTTTCCTTCCCTCATTTGTATAAGATGTTCAGATACGACACAATTTCAACAGTGTTGATCATTCTTAAACTCTATGTACAATGTGAAGTGGTACAGTCATGCAAGAGGGCTGTGCCACAAGAAGAATGTAACAATGAAACTAGAATGGGCACTTAGGCACTACCAAAGAGGACATTTTCAAAAAGAGGACAAAAGAGGACACAGATTTGCACCTGGACATAAAAACCAACACATGAACATTTTATGCACATTTAGTTTGGTTTAAAGGTAAAGAACCATAACAAAGGAGAACTGGGGCCATGGAGTTGCCCATCAACAGTTACCCCAGTTGATCTTCCCTACAATGGAGAGATGTGTTTTTGTTGTTAACTGCCTTCAAGTTCACTTCAACTTATAGCAAGCCTAGATTGAAGGAGCTGGACATGTTCAGCTTGGTGAAGAGAAGACTGAGAGGTGACGTGATTGCACTCTGCTAGGGATTCTTTAGTTGGAGATCCTCCATCAGGGGGATGGGTCCAATGGCCCATGAAGCTCCCTCCAATTCTTTGATTCTATGACTATGAATAAGAACTCTAAGGTGCCAGTTACATGACAAAAATTGTCGCGGTGCTTACCGTGACTTTGTGATCACGAATCCGTCCCTCGCTGTTTATATGATTTATGTCACTGATCTGGATATCCCAGGTGGTCCCGTGGCTGATATTTACACGTCCAAAGTTCCGTGTTTTTTTTAGGTTTTAGTTTGTTTGTTTTTGGCTGTCAATCAAGGATGCGATTACTCGTGTTTTCACAACCTCGATGACACACTTCCTTTAGAGTTCTGCGCCACGAGCGATGCTATTGGCTGGCTGGGGGGGAGACAGGGGGGCAGAGGTTTGGTATTCCCCTTGCTTCTTTAAAATGTTAACCCTTTAAGCAGAGACAGAAAGCATTTTGAAAGACCCAGACTGAGATCTTTCGCTCAGACGCAGGAACGAGTGCTTTCCTTTTGAAATCAAGCCGAGTGAGGTGGGGGGGAGGCTTGGGTTTCCCCTTGCCTCTTTAAAATGTTAACCCTTACAGCAGAAATTTAGCAGCAGAGTTTAGGTTTCAAGCCAGCTACAGACAGGCGTTTTGAAAGACACAGACACAGAAAGGGGGAATTAAAGGGTGTTTATTCACTCAGAGGCTGGAATATTTTACTGTGCTGGTTCAGACCCAGGGAGGTGATCAAGGCAGGGGATGAATGGGCGACCCTCTGCCCACCACGATCCCTCTGTAACATGCAGTTGAGGAAAAGGTAAAGCTGAAGGGTTTAGAGTGTAGATATCCATTTAAAAAGGTGATTGAGTACACACACGCGCGCACGCACACACACACACATCAACCTTCGTGCAGCTGGAAGGGATGCCTTTGTTTTCATCTGGTGAGGCTGGATCTGTTGAACGGGTGACTGACCCCTCCTTTTCTGGTCGCTGATCTCTAAGCCCGTCCCCAGTCACCATTTCCAGTCATCCCCTAGTACCAAGATATTTTGTCCCAGGCTGTTTACATTTCCAATTTTCTGAATCCTCCAGTGACTTTTTTAAAAACCGGCACAAACCACGGGACTGGAAGTCCCACAGGTTGAGGGATAAAAGGTGGCCCCCCTTCCAAAAATCACGTACCCGACCCGATGTACGTGTAAACTGCCAGGGATCAACATGTACTCTTACCGGGACAGTTTCATCGTGTAAATTGCACCTAAGTTATCTTATAACCAACAGCCCTGCTTAGACCTTGCAGACTCAAGGCTGTGGCTTCCTTGATTGAGTTTATCCATCTGTAAGTGTTCTTTTCCTACTGCCTTCACAGAAACCTGGCGTGCTTCACAGAAACCTAGCTGGGAGAGGATAGTGCTGTCACGTGGGCGCAGGCCCTCCCAGCTGGGTATTCTGTCAGTGAGCAGGTGAGGGGAAGTGGGCGGGGGGGCGGAGTGGCTCTGGTTTATAAGAACAATCTGACCTTGACCAGGATACCTGTCCGAAACACAGTCCACTTTGAGTGTATGTACCTTAGTCTGAGGACCAGGGATAGTTTGGGGATTCTGCTAGTATACCGACCACCTCGTTGGCTAGCAGACTCCCTAACCGAGCTGACACAGCTGGTCTCAGAGTTGCTGTTGGAGTCTCCCAGACTTTTAGTTTTGGGGGACTTCAACATTCCACTTGAGAACAGCTTGACAAATTTGACTGGTGCAGCTCGGGAGTTCATGGAAACCATGACAAACATAGGCCTATCCCAAATGGTCATCGGGCCCACACATTGTGCGGGTCATACCCTCGATGCGGTCTTCAGTACGGAACAGGAATATCCGTGGGCGGAAGTTATAAAAACCACCGCATTGTCATGGACGGATCATTTCCTGGTCAAGATGGAGCTAAGAGCCACTGTCTGCCCCACCAGGGGTGGTGGACCTATTAGAATGGTCCGCCCTCGAAGGCTAATGCAACCAAGAGGATTCCAGAAAGCCTTGGAGGGTTTAATGGTTGGTAACGACCCTGTCGAAACTTTGGTTAATACCTGGAACAACGATCTTACCAAGGCTATCGACACGATCGCTCCCAAGCGTCCTTTCCAACCCGCTTCAAACCGTAAGCCATGGTATACAGCAGAGCTTAGGAAAATGAAGCGGGTTGGACAACGACTAGAGCGCAACTGGCGGAAAACTCGACTCTTATCCGACAGGACTCGTCATAGGAATTTTCTTTGGTCCTATCAAGAGGCAATACGTGCAGCACAGCGATCCTTCTCCTCTGCACGTATTGCGTCTGCAGAGTCCCGTCCAGCAGAGCTGTTTAGGGTGGTAAGGGAGATGACGCAGGTTATTCCTGCGCAGAACCCGTTGCTTAACCCAACGACGGCCTGCTGTGATGCGTTTAACAATTTCTTTGCAGATAAAATCTCTCAGATAAGAGCTGACTTAGATACCAGTAATTTGGCAGAAACAATTGACGAGGTGTCCAGCAACTCCGTTGATGTCAGTTTACTGGATCAATTTCAATCTGTGAGTACTGAGGACGTGGACAAGCTACTTGGTAGGGTTAGGAAGACGACCTGCCCTCTCGATCCTTGCCCTTCATGGCTGGCCATCCGGGGGGGACTGCCTTGATGATGTTCCTTAAGGACACCATCAATGCATCCCTCAGAGAAGGGTGTGTTCCATCTTGTTTAAAGGAAGCAGCCGTTAGGCCGCTCCTGAAAAAATCTTCCCTTGACCCCCTGGACATGAACAACTATAGGCCGGTTTCTATGTTACCATTCTTGAGCAAAGTGATCGAGAGGGCAGTTGCGCTTCAACTCCAAGTGGTCTTGGATGAAACCGATTATCTAGACCCATTTCAAACTGGCTTTAGGACGGGATTTGGAGTTGAGACTGCCATGGTTGCCTTGACTGATGACCTGCATCTAAGCATCGACAGGGGTAGTGTGACCCTGTTGGTGCTTTTAGACATCTCAGCGGCTTTCGATACGATAGATCATAGCATCCTCTTGGATCGCTTGAGGGGGTTAGGAATTGGAGGCACTGCGCTCCAGTGGTTCCGGTCCTTCCTCTTGGACAGGTCCCAGAGGGTGTTGCTCGGGGACAGCTGCTCCAGCAGAAAGGAGCTTACTTGTGGTGTTCCACAGGGCGCCATCCTGTCTCCGATGCTGTTTAACATTTATATGAAGCCTCTGGGTGAGATTATTCGCAGTTATGGGGCTGGGTGTTATCAGTACGCTGATGACACCCAGATCTATTTCTCCTTGCCCCAATCATCGGCCTCGAATTCCGATGGTGTCTCTCCTCTTAATGATTGTCTTAAAGCAGTAATGGGCTGGATGAGGAAAAACAGATTGAGATTGAATCCAGATAAAATGGAGGTGCTCATGGTAGCGGCCCCCAAACCAGGAGTTGGGTTGCAACCTCCAGTCCTGGACGGGGTCACGCTCTCCGTTAAGGACTGTGTTCGCAGTCTGGGGGTGCTCCTTGATTCATCGCTTCAGATGACGAGTCAGGTGAATGCGACAGTGAGGAGCGCCTGTTATCAGCTTCGGCTGATACGCCAGCTGCGACATCTCCTGGAAGTAAGGGACCTCGAGACTGTGGTGCACGCGCTGGTAACCTCCCGTCTAGATTTCTGCAATGCGCTCTACATGGGGCTGCCCTCATGCTTGGTCCGGAAACTTCAGTTGGTACAAAATATGGCAGCCAGAGTGGTCTTGGGAACATCTCGGAGAGACCATATAACTCCAGTATTAAAATCTCTCCACTGGCTGCCAATCAGTTTCCGGGCCCAGTATAAGGTGTTGGTTATTACCTTTAAAGCCCTAAATGGCTTGGGTCCAACTTATCTCCGGAACCGCCTCCTCCCATACAATCCTCCCCGCGCACTCCGGTCCTCTGGGAGGAATTTGCTTCAGCCACAAAAATCTAGGCTGTCTGCAACCTCCCAGAGGGCCTTTTCGGTAATCACCCCCAAATTGTGGAATGACCTGCCGAATGAGATCCGTCAGATAACAAGCCTGGGTGGCTTTAAAAAAGCACTAAAGACGGATCTCTTTCGGCAGGCCTTTCCTAATTAGATCCCGGCCTCAGGGGATCCTGGCCTCTTCTAGCCTGCTGGCCATTTATTATATTTTATTGTATTTATAGTTTTAAATGTGATTTTAGATTAGTTGTTTTTAATTTATATTTGTTTAATGTTTTTTATGTGGGAGGGTGGGAGTGGGGGTGTTTAGGGATTTTATTTGTATTGTATTTTAAATTTTGTAAGCCTCCCCGATTGTTTTAACAGAGGGGCGGGGTATAAATAAATTTTATTATTATTATTATATTATTATTATTCTACCTTACCAAGTATTTTTGTCTTTTCTAGTGATTCATGTCTTCTCACAGTATGTCCAAAGTACAATGGTCTCAGTTTAATCGCCTTGGCTTCTAGGGAGAGTTCAGGCTTGATTTGCTCTAGGGCCTATTGATTTGTCTTTTTAGCAGTCCACGGTATCGCTAGAACTCTTCTCCAGCACCACATTTGAAATGACTTGATTTTCTTCCTATCAGCTTTCTTCACTGTCCAGCTATCATAACTATAGATACAATTGGAAATATGATGGCAAAGACAAATCTAACTAGCAATCAATGATATATCTTTAGACTTCCAGATCTTATCTAGTTCCTTCATAGCTGCCTTGCCAAGTTCTAGGCTGCATCCTCACTCTAGAAATAATCCAGTTTGACTCTGCTAACTAACATGGTTCAATGATATGGAATCATGGGATTTGTGGTTTTGTGAGATCTTTAGTTTTTTTTTTCTGTTATAGAGAACAAACTAAAAATCCCAGGATTCCATAGCATTGACTAATGGCAGTCAAGGTGGTGTCAAACTGAATTTGTGCAGTGCAGATCTGCAGTGTAGATGATTTCTTGACTGTATTCTCCATTCTGAATAATGACTGAACCAAGCTATAGAAAATCTTAACTATTTAATGTCTTCATTGTCTCCTTTGTTGTTGTTGTTGTTGTTGTTGTGTGCCTTGAGGTCATTTCCGACTAATGGCGACCCTAAAGTGAACCTTTCACAGGGTTTTCTTGGCAAGGTTTGTTCAGAGGAGGTTTGCCATTATCTTTCTTTGAGACTGAGAAAGTGTGACTTTCTCAAGGTCACCCAGTGGATTTTCATGTCTGAGCAGGGATTCAAACCCTGGTCTCCAGAGTCGTAGTCCAATGCTCAAACAATTTACACCATGCAGGTTATGTTAATAATCTGTTATCATTATGAAGTCGAAGGCTTTCACGGCCAGCATCTATAGATTTTCCTTGTTTTTTTCCCGGCTGTAAGGCCGTGTTCTGGAAGAGTTTATTTTTGACATTTATTTTTGACATATTTTTGACATTTAATTGCTTAAAACAATTTGTAAGCCGCTCTAATAGCCTTGTGGCTGAAGAGCGGGGTATAAATAACTAAATAACCTGCATCTGTGGCTGGCAACTTCAGAGAATGGTTGGGTAGGAGTGTGTGTGTGTGTGGGGGGGGTTATATACTGTGAAGCCCTGTTGGGGAGGATATGTAAATTTGTGTATTTGAATGGCTAGTTTCTGGGTTGAGATGTGCAAGGAGGATTAGTGTCTGTTTGGCTAATGGTTGGTTAATGGTCCATTATCTGCTGCAAACCCTAAAAGTAACCACAATCTGGCTGCCAGTCCTGAAGAACATGAAAATCAGCATTCAACACTTGCAAATGAACTCCACCCAGGGACAGGGGGATTTGCAGCAGATAATGGGCCATTAACCAACCATTAGCCAAACAGACACTAATCCTCCTTGCATATTTCCACCCAGAAACTAGTCATTCAAATACACAAATTTACACATCCTCCCCAACAGGGCTTCACAGTATATAATCCCCACACACACACTCCTACCCAACCATTCTCTGAAGATGCCAGCCACAGATACAGACGAAACATCAGAAATAAAGTCTTCCAGAACACAGCCTCATAGCCTGGAAAAAAAACCAAGTAAAATCTATGTTATTATATTTATTTTGTTAATATTCATCTGTAAACATGCATTTGTACTTTCTTCCTTGACTTTCTTCAGTAATTGTTTCAGGTCTTTTGTATTTTCTGCTAGTAGTATGGTGCCATCTGCCTACCTTAAATTATCAATGTTCCTTCTTCCAATTTTCATGCCTCCTTTCTCTGACTCTAATCCTGCTTCATGTATGATATGTTCACCACACAAATTAAACAAACAAGGTGATAAAATGCAGCCTTGTCTCAGCCCTTTGCCAATTTGAAACCATTACCTTTTTCTGTATTGTGTCCTGCTGATAACCTCCTTTACCTAAGATCAGGACAATCAAATGTTGTGCCACACCCATTTGTTTAAGAGCGACCCAAAGTTTTTCATTATCATCACAATCAAAGGGTTTGCTATAATCTATAGACTTATATCAGCTCCGGCAATAAAGAGGAAGTGAACGGAGCCCCATTCACTTCCTTACTTGAAATCCTGTGAGACTTCATTGCATGGGAAATTCAAACTTAAAAACAAAAATAAAGCATTAAAATTTGAAAAAAAAAGCGCACACACACACACACACACATTTTAAAAGACCCAAGTAACCCAGGGAGGGTCATAAAAAGAGGGAAACTTACCTGGATGTCCCGATCTCACCTAGAAGTGTTTGTGTTGGACCAGCCATTGTTGGAGTAAGTATGAGAGTTAAATGGCCGAAGGTTTTGCATGCCAGCAATGCTGGTACAAAAGCAGCAGGGGGATCTATAGATGGCTTAAGCCATCAATTAAAAGATACAAGTATTGGGCTGTTTTTAACTGCGAAATGGCGGTCATCTGATCTGCACGCCCTTTTGCAGTTATGTGGCATTTTTATGACACTGTATTTTGAGTGTCTGATAAAGTCCTATGAAGCACAGGCTGATTTTCTTCTGAAATTCTTTGGTGTGTTCAATTATTCGATGTATGTTTGCAATATGATCCATCATGCCGCTTCCTTTGCTAAACTGAGCTTGGACATCTGGCATTTCTTACTCCATATATAGTAAAAGTCTTTGTTATAGAATTTTAAGCATCACTTTGTTTGCATGGGAGATTAGTGCAAAGGTTCTGCAGTTACTGCAATCCCTGGTGTCCCCTGTTTTGGGTTGGAATGCATATTGTACATTTCCAATCTGTGGGCCTTCCTCCCCCATATTTTGTGACAGATTTTAATTAGAACTAGAGTAGCGTCTGTGGAGATTATAAGATGTGTCAAAAACCACAAGGGCAGCACGTGAGGACAACATTACTGTCCAACAAATGGGACTCAGTTTCAGATGATGTTATCATCATCATCACATGCTGCTTCTGTGCTGCAGCCGTGAGTAAGCCGTCGCTTTTCATGGATGGGACCTCCCCGTCAATGAAAGGTGATGCCTTACTCACAGCTGTAGCACAGAAGCCATATGCGATGATGACAAGGACGTCTGAAACCAGATCCTGTTTGTGGGGCAGTAATGTTGTCCTTGTGTGCTGCTCTTGTGGTTTGGGGATGCATCTGATAATCTCCTGTCTCTGTAGCTTGAAGCTGCTCTATTGTTATGCTATCTGTTCTTGGTGGTTTATTTCTTCCAAGTGCCCTGAGTGCAGCTTCCACTTCACTTTCTAAATTGTGGGTTCTTGTTCAAATATTTTTTCCTTGAATGAATCTGTCATCCTTCCAACACTTTTATATAGTTCTTCAATGTATTGTTTCCACTGTTTTTTCTTTGTATTTGGTCATGTAAAATGTTCCCCTGCTGGTCATTTAGGATCCGCACTCTTGGTTTAAATTTCCCTTTGATTTCTTGTGGAAGAGATATCTTGTTCTTCCTTTTTCTTTTTCTTTTGTTATCTTCTGTTTCTCTGCATTGGTTATTAGTAGTTCTCTTTGTCCCTGAGCACAAGTTACTGAACAGTTGCATTCAGAGTTCTTTTACTTTTGTTTCTTGTCTGTCCTTAACTGCTTGAAGAGTTTCAACTGTAATCCATTGAGGCTTCTCTTTCTTTTTGACTGCAGATAGTGTCATTTTGCATTTGTCCCTGGCTTCAGTCCAGAGTTCTTCTGGCTTCCAGTAAATTAGGCTTAATAGTGCAAATCTATTTTTTTTACATCATCTTTACATTCTACAAGGATGTTCTTCAGATTCTTTTTTGGCACTATGGTTTAGTGTTTAGTGTTCTTCTTTAGCATCCCTCTAATTTTTTTTATTTCAGCAGTTCATGGTCTGCCACAATCTGCTTTTGGTCTTGATTTTTGCAGAGAGAATGGAGCTTCTCTGTATTCTGCTTCTGATTATGTAGTTTATTTGATTTCTATATTGGCCATGAGGTGATATCCATGTATGTATACAGTCACCTCTTTGGTTGCTTGAATAATGTGGTTTGCAATGAACAAACTATTATCCTCACCAAATTCAATCATTCTCCTGCTTCATTTCTTGACCCTAAGTCAATTTTTCTATAATCTGTTCTGTTTCCTATTTTTGCATTACAATCACCTATGACTACCAACATGTCCTGTTTTTGTGTTTGATCAATTTCCTCCTGGTCTTCAACATAAAATCTTTCAATTTCTTCTTCTGCCTCTGTCATTGGAGCATAAACATGGATTATGATTATATTGGTGGGTTTTCCCTGAAGTCTTATTGACATGATTACATCAGACTTTGCATTATATCCTTGACTCTTTTTGGTACATCTCTCCTCGCTATTAATGCCCCCCATTTCGTCTTAGATTTTCATTTTCTGAGTAAAACACTGTGTAATAATATGACTCAAATTACCCCATTCCTGTCCTCTTTAGCTTGTTCATCCCAAGTATGGCAATGTTGATACATTACATTTCTTGCTTTAATATGTCTAGTTTCCTTGATTCATGCTTTTCACATTCCATGTTCCTATAATGTGTTGTACAGCTTCAGATTTTCCTTTCACGTCTGAGTGCATCAACAGCTGAACATCCTTTCACCTGAGTCCAGTTGTATCATTAGCCACAGTACTATTGCATTTGTAGTTGTCCTCTGCTGTACTCCAGTAACTTGTTGAGTGACTTCCAACTTGGGAATATCATCTTCTGGCACTATCTCTCATTTCATTTTGGATTGCCTCATCATAGGGTTTTCATCGTAGAAAAAAACATTCAAAGGGGGTTTACTGTGCCTCCTTCTACACAGTACTAACAAGTGTTAGCTATGGTGCCACTACTATTGTCTCTGAGAGATCGTCTGCCAGCCTAACCCCGCACTACTACTGCTGTTCCATAGCTGGCATATTTAATCTGGCTCCTCAGTAAAAGCCTGTCTGACAATGGGGACTCTACTAACAGCACTGCTGCCATCAGCATAGCCTCTTGCCTCATAGTGACAGGCAATCCCACCACTACAGAAAGGTGTGGGAGATACATTTCATTTCTCTTTTCATTATAATGATTATTTCTAAATTTGCATCTAGACATTGAGGGATGAAAATAAATAAATATTTAATTTAAAATGTTAAATAGGTGGTTTCCTCTGTAAAACAAGACATTTGGTCACCTGAGCTGAAAGAATTCCTGAGCGAATACATGATATTACAACCCACAGGGTTTTTGTTTCCCAGCTCTCTTTCGATATGACGTTAAAACTATATGAAGAAACAGTGCTGTATTTTTTTTCCCTGTCACTAAATTGCTGTGCTCACATCCATTTTGGAACTATCAGCTCTGAAAACTGGGCCACTGGAGATTTTCTTGAACATTCAATTTTATGAGTGATTCTTTATGCCAAAAACAAAAAGTATAAAACTTTGCAGCATATTTGACAGAGCCGCAATGATTTTTATATAATTTGTTCATTTGTATAAATGAAAGCTGCTTATATTCTCCAGTAATTAGCATCATTACTAAGTCAGCACTGAAGCTTTGCAGCTTTCACTTAGTTTTACTTCCTGAGTGAAATTTAACTTTTGGAATTCCTTAACAGAATGCATGTTCTCTGCTCTGGTGGCTGTGATGTCTGTGTAGCCAGTAGCAATAGTTTGTGCATTATATTCATTAGCCAAGTTGCTGCTGGTTGTAATGAAACCCCTTCCGTGGGTGTGTTTCCTCATCTTTGTTTATCTTACTAGACTGTCTTACCAAAGAGTCTAGTGTATCTCCAAATGAAGTTGATATGAATACTGATCCCATGGATTCTAAAGGGGAATTGCATTATGAGCTCCAGGGAGAAAATTAGAGAGAAGTGCTAAATGAGAAACGGAGAAAGTAACATTATTTTCTAAAATGTAGGTCACATTTGTTTAGGAGACAACTATCCAGAGAGTTTTTGATTCCTTTAGGAAATTTGTTTCATATGTGCTTTCAACTAAAGTGAGAGCAGCTGAGGGGTTCTCATAACTGACTAGATTGAAGAGGAATTGTACAAATTTAAGGATTTTAAGGACATAAAAGGACTTATAGCAAATTCCTCTGCATCATACATCTCTTGGCCTGAAATAAGTGTCCAACCTTTTTCCAAATTTCATGCACCATAACACTGCTGATGATAGTACTGGAAGGCCTCCTACCTGGGCCCAGGAGGCCCTCCTCCACCCCCTTACCCACCAGGGAAGTAGGGCTCACATTGAAATTTCCAGATGAGGCACCCTTCCCTCCTTGGAACATGGGCCACCTCTGTTCTTACCTTTTCCAAATTTACCTGATAGTGCCAGTTAGGAAGGAATCACAGAGATGCTCCAGTTGCTAAATGCTGTCCCATCCCATGGCTCACTTTGCTGCTGATTGCCTTCCCACAAACAGGAACTTTTCTCCTAAGCTGAACTCCAGTACCAAAAGAAAAATTTGTAAAATGCCATCAAGTAGATTTTGGTTTATGGCGACCCCATGAATGAGAGACCTCCAAGTTTCCCTTTCATCCACAGCCCTTGCAGATTCAAGGCCATGGCTTTCCTTGATTGAGTCTATCTATTGGTAATGAGAGGGTTGTCTAGATGGTGAAAATACTCCTCATAGAATTTGAGGATAATACCTTTTGTCCCAATGGGATCTGCAGGAGAAGTGAAAATCCAAAATGATATTTCTGGCCACTTTCTTGCTGGCAAGCCTGCTCCCAACCCCACACACACATCCGACCAATCTGCTCTCCACCTCTATCCTCGCCATGAATGTGCAGCATCCTGAACTGGAGGTCCAGACATATAATAATGTGCAAGCCCATGCATTATTCAAAAAACCTTGGGGAAAACCACAGACCTTTTCATGCATAGTAGACAGAGTTTTTTCCCTTCCCCCTTTTTCTGAATATCATGAATGTTGTTCTCAGCATGTTGGGACAAACGGTATTCTCCTCAAATTCTATGAGGAACATTTTCATTGTCTAAACAACCCCAAAGTCTTCTTCTGCCGAAGAAGAGACTGCAATCTCCATTCTGATTAATGACTGAGCCAAAATATGGAAAATCTTGAAGTACTTCAATCTCTTCATCATCTACTTTAAGGTTATGTAAATCATCTGTAATCTTTATTTGTATTTTCTTAATGTTCAGCTGTAAACCTGCCTCTGCATTTCCTCCAGTTCATTTTAGATAAATTTAATGAAATCCAAAAATGTCTTCACAGTTTATATAGAATTAACATGCAGTTTATTTATTTTTAAATGAAATAAAGAGCATCACTGCCTGCCAGTTCATTTCTGGGCACAATTCAAAGTGCTGGGTATGACCTACCAAGCCCTATGCTGTGTATAAGTTCAGCCTATCTGAAATACAGTATCTGCTGATATGAACCTACTTGATTGTTAAGATCCTCAGAGAACAGCTTTCTTCTAGTCCCACCATCATCACAAGTATAGTTGGTGAGGACATGGGAGAAAGCCTTCTCAGTGGCTGTCCCCAGTCTATGGAATTTTATCCTATTGGTGGCTAGGTTGGTCCCTGTTCTGCTCTTTTTCCCTTGGTGGGCAAAGCCCTTCTGTATCTAGGTCCTTGACTGGGTTGCAGAAGGTCTTTTAACTGTGATGTACTGTGTTATTGTTATTGTTGTTTTCTTTTAACTTCCCTTTAAAATATTTTTAAATTAACATGTTGATATTGTTATTTAGCTTAGTGCTTTATAACTTTTGCATTGTCCATTGTTTTAACTGTATTTGGTTTTAACTTCTATTGTGAGCCACCTTTAGTCCCATGCCAGGAGAAAGGCAGGACATTAAATGTGTAAGTAAGTAAATACATTCAGATTATACATTAATCTTGAGAATTACAGTGTATATTCATCTTGAGAACTTGGTTCCAGGCTATCTATAAACTACAGTACATTTTTCTATCCAAAAATCTGACTGGGTACTTGGATCTTTGGAAGAAAACCTTCATTCTAAGTACCACCATCTTTATGAGTGAATTTCTTTCTGTCTTCAGATAAGTAGCATAGTAACCAGTGGGTACAGATCATAGCTACCAGAGAGAATTAAAGCCCCATAGTAAGACTCAGACCAATAGAATTCATATCTGATATAATTCTGGTTTCTAAGGTTTAGCAATACACTGCACTATATAGTCAGACCCCTGCATTCACAGGGGTTTGGTTCCCAGACTTACCATGGATACCGGAAACCATGGGTAACAGCGAACCCTATTAAAATAAAGGACTTCCAGTAAAAACATACCATAGAGTTGCACTGTTCTCTAGGTATTCTCCAGCATGACCCTATGCTATGTGTCCCCTATTTTATTTCCTGCAGATAACTGAAACCACAAATATTGGTTCCATAAATATGGGGGTCCAACTGTATAATGTACTCAAGTTCTTATTTAATTAAAAAGAAGCAAGCTAATCCAAGCTAATAGCTAAACTAAGCTAAACTAAGATTCAGGGTCCCACAGTGGCCAAGACCCAGGGCCAATTCACTCTATACACTTATAGCACTATAATTCCAATTTAACTGCCAAGGCTGTATCCTACAGAAACCTTGGGATTGTAGTTTCATGAGGCAGCAGAAGAGCTCTCTGGTTCTGAATTCTAAAGGCCGCTCTCTAAAGTGAAAATCCCAGAATTCAAGAGGATGGAACTATCACTGTTAAAGTGAATCATACACTATAATTGTGTAGTGTGAAAGAGAACTTAATATGCTGCTTCTACTTTCTCTCTGAGTGTACAATAGCAGCCAGGGGGCTTATTGTGCATCTCAGGTGAGGGACATTATCAAGGATGTACAGGATACCGCCTGCAATGTCACCCAAAATACCTATATAGTCATAACTAGGGATTACACCTATATATGGCACCAACAGGAATCAAGTCTAGTCTCTCTCTCTCTGGCTTTTCTTCGCAAACGAAGATTCAGGAAGGACTCATCCCGCGCTTTCTGCAAGCGTGCTGATGACTAAAAAGGCCAATTCGAGATAAACAAGTCCGGTTGCAGAAAGCACAGCAGAAGGTCTCCTTGGGTGATGTTTCTGGGTTGTGATTCTTTCTGTGTTGTCATTTCTTTTCAAGACTTGTTCGGTGTGAGTTCTCAAATAAGGCTGCAGCATTGTGGATATTGCATCTCCATGTCTCCCAATGTGAGGCCAGGGCAGACCATTTTTGGTGATCAATTTGGCCGAGCCTGAGATGTTGTTTCAGGGAGTCCTTGTATCATTTTTTTGGAGTGCCCCTCTTATGCTGACCCATGGCGAGTTCACTGTAGAGTACTATTTTTGGGAGGCGATGGTCCTCTAGTACTGTCTAGCAAAGCCTGCATAGCACATTCTATACTAGTATGGCAAATCTAGAAACACAGAGACCACACAGAGCTCTTCTTTGGTGATGTATTTATGTTCATCCAGAGACTCATTCGGTGCTCCTTGGAACCTGGCACTGATCTTAGTGACACAGACACAAGTACATCAAGTACATTTGCTCTTGCTGAAAAATACTGTTTATCTAATCATAATGTATGGTAGTGACTTGACAAGCACTCCTTTGCCAAAAAAATTGTTTCCCTTTTGCTCTCTTTCAAATAAGGCTGTCACAGAATGCAGAGTAATGTATGTACACATTTTTCAAGATCATCTTAATAATGCAGCCATCAAGTTTTCAGGAAATGTCAAAACAGGCAGAAACAATTAGTCAGCTATGGGAGTTTCCTAGCAAGGGGCAGCTGTTTTGTTTTGCTTTATTCTGCTGCTAACATTAATTAATTAATTAATTAATTAATTAATTAACATATTTTAGCTGTATCCTTTTCAAATTATTGTATGCCACCTTGAATTCTGTTTTGGGAGAAAGGTGGGATAGAAATCTAATAAATAAATAATAGACATGTTCTTAGCACTTGAAATATTTTTGCCAATGGCTACTTTGATCCTCCTAATAAAAGCACACACCCACTTTTACCCACAAATCTTCCCTTTTGGAACCAAGAAGACTGATATCTGCTTTTGTGCTCCTGAGTAAATTTGTCCCGACATAACTAGGAGCTTGCACCGTGTTTAATAATTGAATATCACTGTGATGAGCACATTTACCTTTTAAAATGTCATCAGCTACAGCACAATTTGTCAGTTTGGTTGTCTAAGCGCCTCTGTTTCACATTCTAATTTGCTGATTTACAGATTACAACTCTGCATTTACAGATTACAACTCTTGAGTAAAATTGTTTACACCAGGCATTCTGTGTTGGTGGATTAACTCTGTGGAAGAATAGCTTCAGTTGTCTACATTAGAACCATATCTTGTGCAAAGCTGGGGAAATATCTTAATATAAGGAGCACAATAGGATGAAAAAGAGTGGAGTCTTTAGAAGGAACATAAGGGACTTTCAGATGGTGGAGGAGTATGAGGCAAGAGAAGACTGTGGACATACTGAGATATAAAAGTGGAAATATAAGGTAGAGAAAACTTACTCAAACATGACCCTCACTGCTACCAGAGGCATTTAGGGTAGCATTATAGCATCCTCTGGTTTCTTGGATTTAAAATAATGAAAAAGAGAAACTCAAACCCATCAGCACCTCATCATTCCAGTACTGTAGAATGAGCCCCCACCCCATGGACTATGGGCCACCAGTGGTCAAAACTTAAAACAGGGTAAGCACATTTAACTGAATAAAAGAGTAAAATAAGGAGAGAAATAAGGGGGAAGGGCAGTGATATATTTAGAGTAGTAATGGTATGGAGATCCTGCAAGTGAGGACAAGGAAGTTTTGGAGGGTTTTCTCTCCTATTCCCCCCCTTCCTTCCTTCCTTCCTTCCTTCCTTCCTTCCTTCCTTCCTTTGTAAAACACATAGCATAGGAGTGACAGTATGTGGCTGTCCAGATGGTGTGGGCCTAAAATTCCCATGTAGTACTTCACCACTGCTTATGCTTGATAGAAGTGATGTGAGTTGCAGTATCTGGATGACCAGACATTTGCCACCTTGATCTAGCAAGCATGAGATGCTTCTATAAATGAGGTATAATGAAGATTATCCAGTTTGTGAGAATAAATGAATAGCAATTATCTTTTTTAAAAATGACTGTCACACCACACTTTCCTTTAAAGGGTTGATATGTCCCTAAAAACATTCCCCAAATAAACATGGTGGCTGAGATCCTACATCACAGATGTAGTTATGAATGTGTAACTACGAATCATCTCCTGAGCCAACTTCCCAAACCTAAGTTAAGAGCCAGTAACCACACAGAGCAATGGAAGTCAAACCTGCTAATGATGTTTCCATCCCGCTCCTACCAGTGATCTGTGGTGCAATGAGGAGTTGTGATAGGGGTCATGTTCTGATTGTTGCACCTCAGCTTGCTGGTGGGAGTGGGGCTGGAAGCATCATCCTGCTGTGGCCTGATTGTCAACAGAGAAGACTTCTGTCACTTGGTGTGGCAACTGGCTGTTAAAGTAGATTATGAGGGGAGCTCTTACGAATGTGGCAATAGTGCCACAGTCATAAATATGAATAGCGAACAGTTACAAATGTGTACATCTAGCTTAACAACCATTATTTGTAATTTTATAGTAGGTGCCGTCTGAAGAGTATGCATAGAATATACTCAAATTAGAATCCCATCAGTTACATGATCAAATAAAAATGAAACCTCCCAAACCAAGCCTGCAATGTGAAATGAGGGTGCCCATAATCTCCTCCTCCTTCTGCAAGACACTCCTGAAATCATCAAAAATTGGATTCCCTTCCTTGGAGAAAAAAATGTGTCAGCAAAGAACACATTGCCTGATAAAAATGACTTCAGGGAGGAAAGAATGCATGCCCTGGGAGATCTTGAAAGGTGTTTATGATGCAGTAAAATAAAGCAAGAATATATTGCGATAGTTTAGAAATGAATGACAACCAATAGGAGAAAACTGGCTTAAATGCAGTTTTGTGCTGCCAAACTAAAAGGGGATGCAGAAAAAAAAATGACCTCAATAGAGAAAGCAAGCCTGTCTTTATATGGGACACATCATTCCCCACCCCTCCCTTTTAAACCAGATACTAGGCTTCAGCAGACCTAAGATCTCTTGGGAGAAGTTCTAGTTAGCTCAGTGGCAGTAATTGCAGCCCTAAGCAACTGACTCATCCCCTAGCTACTCTTAATTATTCTAGAATCTCCCCCTCCCAAAGTATAGAAGAAAAATAATATTCATGAATATGGGGATGTTTGTTATATTTTTCAGAATTGCTTGGTAGAATTACATTTAAATGCAAGTAGTAAACATGTTCTGACTGGCTACCAGCAGCTCTATAGAGAGAAACATGAAATCATTACAAAATCTAATTTTCATCCTAGACTGTTTGTTTTCCTTTCCTTTGCTTTATTTAACTCCCTATTGGACCTAATGCTATTTAGAAATATTTGCAGGAGGTGGTCAGCAAACCATAGAGTAGGAGAATGTAGAAGAGAACAGATTTGACTTTTAGTAATGGACATTGTAGTGGAATTTTATCAGGGGTATGCCATTCTTTTCTAAGGCAGCACTGCAGAAAACATGTCTCTCCAAATGTAGATGAGCTAATAACACTCATATGGTCCCCTAGCAACTGCTCAGGCTAGATGAGGGAGATGGGAACTGAAGTCCAACAACATGTTGAGGTCCATAGATTCCCCCAGACATTGTCATTGAGAGGAAGTTCAGAGACCTTGCAGGAGAAACATTCTTGATCATTTCAAGATGAGAGAATCCTGCATATATGTGTGGGTGAGTGTGTGTCTATATAAATATATCTATATATTGTTGGCCAAGATGAAGGTGATCTGATGAAGGTGACCTATGGCTAAAGGAGATTTGGAGGCACTACCATAGCTAGACTGCTACTTAGCACCATGTAGATTTGCTGAGACTCTTAACCCACAGGGTGTTGGGGGACCAAATAAAATTGGCTGGCCCTCAGAGGCTGAAGGATCTGGAAGAATCCCTGAATGCTTTGGGAGATTTCCTCCCTGCTACTGCTAGCACCCCTCTTGAAACCTTGGTCGATCTCCATGGAATGGACAGATGAGCCAGGTGATTAACACAATTGCTTCTTAGCATTCCCTACTTAGGCACAAAGTTTAGGTTCCCAGGGTTTCTGAAGTGAAGGACAGTGAAGTTCTCGAGTATTCAACTGACATGATTAGAGGAGAAAGACTTGGCCTGAGACTGGCTGAACACTAGAGATGTAAAAATATTTTTTTCCACTCCCATGTTGGAAGTAGTTGTCAACTACTGTGTGAGACCAAAAAAGAACAACACATTATTAAAATCAGCAGCAGCAACAGGAAAAAAAAACATTGTTTTTTATGCAGTAGTCCTCCCATTTTGAGTAAACATTTGCACAAAAAATGCATTTTGTTAAAAAAAGTTGGCTTTTGCACAAAGATCCTTTACAGAATGAAGTCCCAAAATTTAAAAAAAATCATCCAAAAATTGTAGAAAACCTCTCATAATACAAGTATTAACTACTGGATAGAAAACTTTAGACATTTTTGCAGCTGTGCAAGAATAAAATATATGAAGATTTACCTCCCTAATGAACGTAGGCTAGGACTCATTTTAGAGACTACTCAATGGTGACAAGGGCAATGCAAAAGGGCTTTATGACCTCCATTGCATCAGCACAATCATGTCTAGTGAGTTGTTTTCCATTACTTGGGTTCTTTTACATTGTAGACCTCAGACTCCTCAGAGACCTGCTGTGATGAATTTGGAAAACATTTTATTGACAAAACATAGAGTGCACAATGAAGGTAGATTCTGCAGAGTAAGTGAGGCAACCACTGGTCCGGTATTTATTTTTTAAAGAAAAAGTTTGGTCCACTTAATGATGTGAATAAACTTCTTTCATGAGTTAAACCAATGGCTTATTCATTACATTTGTGTCCAAGCTGGTTGATGAGAACTGCCCAAGAACAACTGGCTGCTGGGGATGGAGTGGAGTAGGGCAAGGAATGCTTCTCTGAGAGTTGTGACCCACCTTTTTTGAAACAAGCAGTTAGAGGGTTTTTGTTGACTGCATCCCACCACCCTTGCTAATTACCAGCCAGTGTCCATTTTTCCTTATTGTAATTAAAGTCTTAGAGTGAGAGGTAATGATAGCAGCATAATTCCATGGGTTGACAATGATTGCTTGGGTCTATGTACATTTATGATGCTATTGGGTCCATGTAAATTTAAAATGTACATAAACAATCCATTCTAGTCAGAGTTCAACCCTGGTTTGGGAACGGAAAGAGCATTGATCATCCAGATGAAGAATTGGGCAGAGGGAGTGTGTCCTTGTTAGTTGTCCTGGGTCCCTTTTATACTATACAATTACAGTTGGCCCTCCCCCTTTGCGGGCTAAGCTTTTGCGAATTTAAATATTTGCTGCCACCTCCACTGCTGCCCTATGCCATTTTTAATACAGATTGCAAGCCTCACGAAACTGAGAACATGCTGCAAGGCTATTAAGGCCCTAATAAAAATGGCACAGGACAGCAGTGGAGGCAGTAGCAAGCCCTGCCAGCAGGCCACTTGTGCTTTGTGAAGGAAGCCCACCATATTTAAGGCATCTGCAGTGGACTGAATCCACAGATCATGAGTGTTTGTGTGTGTGCTAAATAGGGTTTGGGAGAAGTAGAGATATTTACATTTTCTCCACTTTCACGGGGGTACTGTGCCCTTAACCCCAGCCAATGTGAGGGCCAACTGTAGAAAGCTATGATTCCACTTTAAATGTCATGGCAACATCCTATGGAATTTGTTTACGGAGTTTAGGGAAGGGTACTCTCTCTCTCTCTCTCTCTCTCTCTCTCTCTCTGGCTTTTCTTCGCAAACAAAGATTCAGGAAGGACTCATCCTGTGCTTTCTGCAAGCGTGCTGATGACTGAAAAGGCCAATCCGAGATAAACAAGTCCGGTTGCAGAAAGCACAGCAGAAGGTCTCCTTGGGTGATGTTTTTGGGTTGTGATTCTTTCTGCATTGTCGTTTCTCTTCAAGACTTGTTCGGCGTGAGTTCTCAAATAAGGATGCAGCATTGTGGATACTGCGTCTCCATGCCTCCCGATGTGAGGCCAGGGCGGACCATTGTTGGTGATCAATTTGGCCGAGCCTGAGATGCTGATTCAGGGAGTCCTTGTATCGCTTTTTTGGAGCACCCCTCTTGCACTGACCCATGGTGAGTTCACCGTAGAGTACTATTTTTGGGAGGCGATGGTCCTCCATCCTAGAAACATGTCCTGCCCAGCACAGCTGTGTTCTCAATATCATGGCCTCAATGCTGGTGACCCCTGCTTGCTCAAGGACAGCAACATTCGTCAATAGTCCATTCAGTGTATATTTAGGATTGTGCGTATACAGCTCTGATGAAAGTGTTCGAGGAGTCGTAAGTGGTGGCGATAGGTGACCCATGTTTCAGACCCATAAAGGAGAATAGACAGTACAATGGCTCTATACACACTGATTTTTGTGCTTTGCCTCAGGTGTTTATTACTCCAGACTCTTTTGTAAAGTCTTCCAAATGTGCTATAGGCCTTTGCTAATCTGTGATCGAACTCTTTGTCAATCTTGGCATCTGAGGAGATGATGCTTCCCAGGTAGGTGAACTGCTGAACGGACTTAAGCACAGATTTGCCTACGGCAATGTGGGGATGGTGGTGTTCATCCTGTGGTGCAGGCTGGTAAAGAACTTCTGTTTTCTTCAGGTTGACTTCTAGCCCAAACAGCTCTGCAGCTGTTGCGAAGCAGGATGTTAGGTGCTGCAGAGCTGCTTCTGTGTGGGCAACAAGGGCATTAGGGTATGCAAGCCTCTCTCCCATGACAAGGGGGCATCAATGGAGAGGAGGGGAGTGTACTAAGTCTTGTCTATACGGTCAAAATAATCCAAACAGCATGCAAACTTTCGGTGATCCATTCATATGGACATGCAGATAAATATGTGTCATTCAGAAGGGGGCAGCCAAATCCACCGCAAAGTCCGTATGCATTGTGTCCGAGGCTTCGTCTGGATTTTTTAAAATGCTCTGTACAGCATGTGAATGTGTGATCGTTTGAAAACTCGCATTCGCACGGATATGAACAGGGACATAATCTGATTGGCTAGACAAGTATGGAGGTGGGGCTAGCAAACAGGGAAAGCGCCTGTGGCTGCCATGTTAAATTTTCAGCTAAGTGAGTGTCCAGTCAGTCGATAAAATAGCAATCTTAATTCTTTTTTTGTAAATACAAACTGCACTGCTTGTGTGCACCATGAGAAACTGTTTTTTTAAAAAAATGACGGCAGAAGATTTAAAATCATGAGTAAATCAATTACAACCACCATCTTGGTTAGGATGTCATGTGGATCTGAAGGGGGCTCTTTTGAACATGAAGACAGGTTGCTTCATTGCAAATGCCAGCTTTTCGGACATGTTCATATTTTTCTCCCTCATATAGATGAGACCTAAGGGCCCTTGACCTTCTCAGGGGTTTTCAATAGTATCCATCATGATAACATTCTAGCCATTAGGCTCAAGGCAGGCTGGGTAATTCAGAAAGTGTAGTAAAAAAAAAGAACGGGTTACTTACAGTAGCTATAGTTCTTTGAGTGGTCTTCTGTGAATTCACACAATGGGTTAATCCTGCACCTGCGCAGAGCACTTCGGAAACTTCTAGCACCTCATTATAAACTTTGGGGTGGTAGGACCTCACCCCTCACCCCTGGTGCATATAAGCTTATCACTCTCACCTAGTGCTCAGTTCCTTTTAGCTACGTTAAATAAAGTAGGTGAGAGAAAGGACACCAGAGGGATGAGGGCGGGTTTGTGTGAATTCACAGAAGACCACTCGAAAAACTATAGTTATGGTAAGTAACCCATTCCTCTTCTTCATAGTCTCTGTGAATGCACATAATGTGTAGACTAACAAGCTCAGGAGATAGGATGGTGGGGTTGTCCAACCAATAAAGAAAGGCACTATACAATATATCAGATAGATTAGTTGTATTATCCATGAGGTTGATTAAAGAAACGCTTCAGTCACGCAAGGATGAATGTGTAAGGACTGCCCTAGCCAGGGCTGCACCATCCATAAGGAAGAGTCTAATTTATAGTTCTTCACAAAGGTAAGCAGTGTTGCCCACGTAGCCACTCTGCAAATGTCCGGTAATGGCCCCCACTCAAGAATGCCATTGAAGTCGCGGTTGCTCTAGTAGAGTGACTTTGTATTGAAGATGGTAGGGGCACGCCTGAAGCTTCATAAGAGATCCTGATGGTCGAGACCACCCACTCGGAGAGGCATTGAGAGGAGACAGGAAGGCCTTACTTAGGACCGGAGTAGCAAACAAAGAATTTGTTGGTACGGGGAAACGCCTTAGTCCTGTTGAGGTACATCTTCAGTGCACCTCACACATCTAGGGGACGACATGGTGTTTCTGATGAGGGCACTGTTTCAAAAGCTAAAAGCACAATGTCCTGATTAAGGTGAAAGGAGGAAACTACCTTAGGTGGTTGAAGAATAACTTTATTCTCATGAAACTGGATTTTGGGAGCATCTGCCCTAAGGGCACATAGCTCACTGGCACTTCTGGCTGAAGTGATGGCAACTAGGAAGGCCATCTTGAAGGACAGAAGTTGTACATCTATTGTGTCCATTGGCTCAAGGGGGGAGTGCGAAATGGCTTTAAGAACCAATTGCGGGTCCCACAACATGACTGGTCCAGCCACTGGTGGGTGTAAGTTCTTATAACCCTGTAGGAAATGTCTAACCATCACGTCTGCGAAGCACAAACCTTTCTCCAGGTTCTGAAAATTAAAGGAGATTGTGGCCACATAAGTGCATACTGATGACAATGATAGGCCTTTTGTCAATAACAAGGTCAAGAAATCAAGGAGAAGTGGTGTCAAAGCACAGCTGGGGAGATTCCTTTGGCATCAAGAAATTTGCAGAATTTTTGCCACTTGTAATGGTATGCTTTCTGCATTGATGGACGCTGAGCTGCTTGGAGTATTGATTGCGCTGAATCAGAAAGCTGGTTCAGTGACCTACCAGCCAAGCCATGGGGCTGATCCAGGTCTGGGTGGAAAACTTGCCCGTTCTGCATTGACAGGAGGTCCCTTCGCAGAGGAAGACAGCAAAAGCGGTGCTTCAAGAGGTGGAGAAGGGGAGCGAACCATGGTTGTCTGGGCCACCATGGCATGATTAGTATGCAGTTGGATCTGACTCCCTTGAGCTTGGCCACTACTCTGGAGAAGAGTGGAAATGGAGCTCCCGACCATTTGAACAGGAATATGTCCCCCAGATTCCTGCGAGACATCCACTGTCTCGAGCAGTAAAGGTTGCATTTGGTGTTCTGATGTGAGACAAAGAGGTCTATTTTGGGCAATCCCCACTCTGGAAAGAGTGCAGAAAGCACCTCCAGTGCCAACGACCACTTGTGACAACTGGTCTTGGTTTGACTCAGTGAGTCTGAAATGTCGTTTTGAGTCCTGGCCAGGTGGATGGCTGTTAGAAATATGCCTCTGGCAATGCACCAATCCCAGATTTGAGTTGACAGGTCTGTCAGGACCTTGGACCTGGTTCCTCCCTATTTGTTGAGGTAGAAGAGCGTGGTGGTGTTGTCTGACACCACTTACACCACCCTGGCTCTGAGAATTCGAATGCCCTCAGTGCTTTGAACACTGCCAGGAGTTCCAAAGCATTGATGTGAAGGTCCTTCTCCATTGCTGACCAGAGACCGTGGATGCAGAGGCCATGAGAATGGACCCCCATCCTGTCGTGGACGCATCCATAATCAGGGACCTGGATGGATGAGGGACTATGACGGGCAGGCCGCACCTCACATTCCACTGTGAGGACTACCACTGAAGCTGCCAGTGGAGTGTGCTGGGGATCGTCAGTAGCCTGAGAGGGTCATCTTGTAGAGGGTCAAATGACTGCAGGAACCAAATTTGTAAAGGGTGCATACGGAGCCTGATGAAGGGGTTGCTGTTGTGGTTGAAGCCATGTGACTGAGAATGGTCTGAATAAAGTGTGCCATTACTCTCCTCCGTGATGTGCAATGGTTCACCATGGTCTGTAGCTTGAGAAAGCGATCCTCTGGGAGAAACGCTTTGCCTTGGACAGAGTTCAGTTCAGCTCCAATGAACTTTGCAACCTTTGAGGGGGTTAGGTGTGACTTGTCTAAATTAGAATCATAGAATCATAGAATCATAGAATTGCAGAGTTGGAAGAGACCACGAGGGCCATCCAGTCCAACCCCCTGCCATGCAGGAAAATTGATCCTGAGACCTAGGTTTTGTAGCAGGGAGATTGCTACCATCACATCGGCTGCTACCTTTTCTCTTGATGGACCCATTATTAGCCAGTTGTCCAGGTGCAGGAAGACTACAATTCCTCTCGTGTGCAGGTGAGCAACCACCGGGGCCATGCATTTTGTGAACACCCTCAGGGTTGTGCAGAGGCCAAATGGGATCGCCTTGAAGCAGTACATCTTGTGACCTACCGTGAATGCCAGGAACCTTCTTTGGGGCCATGCAATCGCGATGTGGAAGCAGACATCTTTGAAGTCGATGGTAGCAAACCAGTATCCTGCATGCAAGGACAGGAGGATAGAAGAAAGGGTGACCTTTTTGAATTGTTTGGGAATAATGAAGTGGTTCAATTCTCTGAGGTCTAGAATGGGACGCAAACCACCATCCTTTTTGGCGATGAGGAAGTAGCAGGAGAAGAAAGATTCTCTTTGCTGGTATCAATGAACCTTTTCTATAGCCCCCTTCCTCAATAATGAGAGAACTTCTTCTTTGAGGGAAACAGAGGGGGGGTGGACCTGAGGAAGTTCCATGGGTAGAAGGGTGTCAAATTCTATGAAGTATCCATTCCAGATGATACTGAGAACCCATGAATCCATAGTGATGGCACACCAATGGTGGTATGCAACTAGTAGGCCATCTGATGGTAGTTGGCCTGGAAGGATGAAAGGAGCAGGTATGTAGTCAGGCTTTCTGTTTGGCAGGTTCAGGTTTTCTTCTGGAACTGAGACTTATGTTTACTGGTATTGAGTGTAAGACTGTAGGAATACTGAGTACGTGATGAGGAGGGGCTGAACCTTCTTCGAAAGGAAGGTGGGAACCTCTTGGTGTAGAATCTGGAGTGCAGGAATTGGCTCGGTGAAGGAATCCCCAAACACCTAGCCATTGTTTGCATTTTGTGTGTATGCTCTAGCTTTGTGTCAGTTTCGGAGTGGAAGTGGCTGGCTTCATCAAAGGAAAGGTCCTCAATAACAGACCTGGCAGTTGAGGAGAGGCCAGATGAGTGCAACCATGCATGCCTGCGTACAGCAATGGAACTGACCAAAATCTTCCCAGCACAATCCGTCACATGCTTGGCAGACTGATGTTGGTAATCAGCTAGCACAATGTTGTCGTTTCTGATATTAAGGGCGAGGTCCACATCTTGTTGTGGGATCTTGGCCAGAAGAGGAGATATGATGTCCCAGAGGTGTCTGTGGTATGCTCCCATACATGCAATATAATCTGCTATCTTCATGAGAAGACACACATGAGAAGAGTAAATCTTTTTTCCCACGGCATCCAGCTTCTTGCCCACTCATTCCATAGGCAGAGTGGATTTTTTGTGAAGTGTGCATCTGTGCTGTGTCCACAATGATGGAATTTGGCTTCGGGTGGGAAGACAACCAGGGAACTGCTTCATCCGAGACCCTGTAGAGATGTTCTAGTCTTTTAGACATTGGCAGGACAGAGGATGGAGTACTCCAGTCTGCCTTGGCAACCTGTGTCAAAAACATAGAGAATGGGATGTAAGGCAGTGGAGGAGCTTGCCGTTGCAGGTCATGGAAGATGGGGTCATCTATGTGTACATCTGGAACCGAGGTAGAAAGACCCAAAGATGCCACCATCCTGTTAACGATTTCTGAGAAGGCGTGGATGTCATCTGTCGGTGAAGCTGGCTCCTGCACCATAACTTTATTGTGGGGCAATGACCTGGGTGTAGGGGTGTTGTTGTCTGACTCATCTGACTCACAGTCTGGTCCAGTTAATCAGTGTTGGCAGAGGCTTGGGCCACCCCGCTGGAACAAGGGTGGGCGAGTTTCCAGTATCCACTGGTCTAGGCAAGGGTGACTTCCTGTCCAGAGACTGATGAGAGGGGCGTTTGGGTGCCTTCCTCTGAGGGGACTTACGCTTCTTAGGCAACTCCATTGCTGCAGATTGGCTAGGTTTGTGACGTCCTTCTGAGGAGTGATGGCATCTCTGTCGGTCCAGATCTTCTTTCTGGTATCGAGGAGAGCGATCATACTGGTACCATCTGGAATACAGGACCAGTAGTACCGATTGGGATAGAAGCCTTTTGGTGGCAGAGGGTCATATTGGTGCCAATCGTACTGGTCCCACCAATACCATAACAACTCATCGTCCAAGGTCTGGGAGCTACTAGATGGAGATGGTGATGGATGTCAGTGCAGTCTGGGCATGCGGGACAGGAAAGCGGAGCGGGACCGCAAAGTGGAGTGGGACCGCGAAGTGGAGCAGGACCGCAAAATGAAGCAGGACCACAAAGTGGAGCGAGACCATGAAGCGGAGTGGGACCTATGCCTTGTCGGTCTTGGTGTTGGTGATCTAGGATGTACCAGTACTGGAGACTTAGAAGGTTGTCTTGGCGATGGCATTTTCTGTCTATCTGGGACATCTGGAGTCGGTGACCGATGGGACAACTGAGAACAGGACCACCGCATCAACGGCAAACGATGGATTGACATCGATCAAGAGCAGGACCTTGAAACACGGTGAACTGCTGACTGAGACCAAAGTTGGATTTGGGATCAGGATTGGGATCAGGACCGCCGTCGGGAATGCGAGCAGGACCAAGAAGCAGAGCGAGACTTAAAGCAGTGAAAAGATTAAGAACAGAGCTGGGATTGAGATCGGGATCAGGATCATGACTGACATTGTGCTACAGTACTGATATCCAATGGTGACCTGGACTCAATATCCTGATGATATGGACACCGATGGAGGACTTATCAATCGCCTTTTCCACTGCATATGTGGGTTCTGCTTCCCGGTGTTGGTCTGGTGATGTCATCAAGAGTCGCTGCTTCGCCGGAGGTGATACCGGAGAGCCTTCCTTGGATTCACCTCTGGATCTCTTCGGTTTCAGGCCACGAGACTGGTGTTTAGGATGTTTGGCCTTCTTGCGCTCCCACAACTGACCCCTCTTAGGGGATTCCTTCTTTCCAGCAGCCTTGGTCTTCTTAGCTAGAGAATCTTTAGGTTTCCACAGCAGATTGGAAGACTCCGGTACTAGTACACCCAGTGCCAACTGTCTCCGGTCTGTCGAAGTCTTGGGATTGTCAGGGTCAGATTGGCCTGCACCATTATCCCTCACTCTTGTCACCATCGGGACGGACACTGGGGCCTTTGCGGGTACTGAGGTAGAACCTTTCTTTGCCAGGCCCTTAGACTTTTCTAAGTCTAAGGGGAGAGTGCCGAAGTCGAAGCCTTCTCTGAAGCCAAAACCAATAGGACCTTCTCGTACAACTGGGCCTTGAGCCTTTTGTCTTGATTTTTCCTGGCCTGTGGGGTGAAGGCCTTGCAATGCCTGCAGAAGGCAACATCATGGGCTTCCCTGAGACAAAACAGGCACTTGGAATGGCAATCATATTCAGTCATTTTGGTTGAGCACTGGGAGCAGGATTTAAAGAAACCAGCCCCAGACATGCTTATGAGAGAAAATATTTCATAGTACCATCCAATCCAAGGTCAGAAGAGCAGAAATGCAGTCCTGTAGTCAAAGCTGGTGAAGAGATAATTGCAGTATTAGTAGAATCCGAGGTCAGAGCCATAAATCAGTCCAATCCGAAAGACAAATTCAAGGAATAAGTAGAAGAGAAGTCGAAATCCAGTCCAAAGTCAGAAAAAGCCAAAAGGGAGTCAAAATGAGAACAATGAGGCTAGCAGAAGTTCCTTCAGTGCTTTCCACATGGTGGAAAAAAAGGAACTGGGCACTTGGTGAGAGGGATGGGCTTATATGCACCAGGGGGGAAAGGGTAGTCCTACCACCCAGAAGTTTATAATGAGGTGCTAGAAATTTCTGAAGTGCTCTGTGCAGGTGCAGGATTAACCCATTGTGTGCATTCACAGAGACCACAAAGAAGAAAACCAACTTCTCCAAGATCTGGGAGACTGCATTAATGATCCTAGTCTTGCCTTCCCTGTGCATTCATTGTATTTCTTGCACAGGGGTTCTTTATTTCCCTATTCAGCAAAATCAAATTGTTTGCCTTAAATGTTACTTACACTGTGCTAGATTGTGGCTGGTTTCTTCTTCTGTCACAGTGTGGTAACATCTAAATGGAAGTCCAGAGGAAGTCCAGAGGAGATCAACATGTGAACGCCACCACGTTTTCAAAATGCTTCATGGTAACCTCTAGGTGAATCACACAAAGGATTCCTCAAGACAAGCCATTTCCATGCAAGTGTAATTAGGTTGTGCCCTCAGAAATTGCTGTTGCTGTTGTTGCTACTGTGTATCTTCAGTTCATTTCTGACTTAGGGCAAACCTAAGGCAAACCGATCGTGAGGTTTTCTTGGCAAGATTTGTTCAGAGGGTGTCTGCCTTTGCCTTCCTCTAAGGATGAAAGAGTGTGATCTGCCCAAGGGCAACCAGTAGGTTTCCATGACCAAGTGAGGATTTGAACCCTGGTCTCAAGAGTACTAGTCCAACACCCAAATCACTGCACTACGCTGGCTCTGCTTCAGAAATTACTGTGGGCAAAACATGAGCTCTGATATACTATGCCTGCTTGAAATGCCATAGTGTGATGGTTCTTAGCCAGTGGAGAGCCTTTCATATATAAAACTTGCCCTGGGCAGAAGTGGACCATTTGTCAGCCACTGTAAATTCACAAGTATTTATGCTTACATGCAAAACAATTTGGTTCTGCCTCTGGCCACCATTTTATGCAAATGTTTACACAATTCCCAATGAACTGGGGGTTGTTCCGAAAACAAATTAAAGGCACTTAGGTACTGCATATATCAATTCATCCATAAATAAGGAGGGGGAAATGTGGAAAACAGCCAGATTCCAGCTGGTGCACTGTGCTGGAATAATCACACCCATATAGGTGGTGGCCACATAAGGAAAAAGGCTCCAGGTGCAGCAACTGTGAAGGTACTATGGCATCAGAGAAGTAAGACTGATCAAAGCCTGGAGATTTTGACCATGTTTTCTTGTAACTACTGCATGACACTGGATGAAATGCAGCCACTGGAGTCTGACCTTTATATTCTGCACAAGACTATTTAAGAAGCAAAGAGGGAAACAGTGACTGCTGCCACACTGCAGAAATAATGCAGTTTGACACCACTATAACGATCATGACTCCATCCTATGGATTTGTAGTTTCTTTTGGCACCAGAGCTCTATGACCTGCAAAGCTAAATATCTTGCAAAACTGCAAATCTCAGAAATCCATAGCATTGAGCCATGGCAGTTAAAGGGGTATCAAACTGGATGATTGCTGCAGTGCATCAGCAGCCTTTGAAACAAAACAGGATTGTGGCATTGTGTGTCTGCCAATCAAACTGAAGCAGCCTATGAGCAGGACTGCCGCCATAGGCACTAGATGGGTTCTTAGGACTGACTGAGTAACACATCATGAAGGAAGCAGATCTGCCATGCATGTGTCTCTCCATTTTCAATCAACTCAGTGGAGGTGGACTATATCAGGAAAAAAACCTGCTACTCAATACAGTCTTTCTGAGATAAAAGAATCAACAGTCACCTCATGAATAGCAATGGATGGAGAAGTTTAGCAACACAGGCCTGGCCTGACTCACACTGGGGAAACCCTTGAATAATAAGGCAGGATCTCTGAAGTATGAGTGGCAGGTTGCTTTTGACATTATCTAGACAGAAGGGATCAATTAGCTTAACTCCTCTGCCCTGGATATAGCAAAGATATAATCCACATCTTAGTGCCCTGACTCCCTACAATCAGGGCTATGAGACACACAGTTCCTTCTCAAGATGATATTCATAGTTCTGGATGACATCTTGAAAACATGATTGCACCATGTGGCTTGTGTAATATTGCTCAAGAAAAGCCACTGTACTGATTTGTAGCCATACACAACTAAACACAACAACTTTCTCCTCTGTTGTGCCCACAGCAATGGCAACTGTGGCTTCCATGTTAATTGGGCCCTGAATCAACTCCAAATATTAGTCAAAGCTTAAAAGGGACTATAAAGTATGCTAAACTTGTTTGGAGGACTGGTTTCATCACCAGGACAGCTCCTTTAAAGTCTCAACTAAAACTTGGTGCAGATTCAATGGCCTATTGGCATGGAAGCCACCAGTCACCACTGGCCTCACTCAACAAAATGCAAGACAAAAGAAACTTTTTTCCCCATTATGTTCATCCCAAGGCACTCTCTTCAATATCTGCGACTCTCAGTTCTACAATGTGAGAATCTCTCTTACATTATTAGGAAGCTAGGGTTGTGCAGCTTCAGAATCTCTCCCTGTATGCCTCATCCAGTACAAAGGATCCCTCCAATGGAAATATTTTAACTTTGCTCTTCCATGATAAGCAAATCCCCACCCCCATTTAGGAATCATTTTTCCTCTCTTCTTCCATTTCATCTCATAGCCTCCAGCCCAGTTTGTAGCTAGCCAGACCAGACATAGGCTTACAACCTGAGTAAAAGGTAGGTCCAAAGGCAGAATAAATTTCAGTATGCAGGGATAAGCAACCTATGGAGACTCCAGACATTGTTTGCTCCAGCTCTTGTCAGTTCCTAGTCACGATGGTCAATGGCCAATATGATGACAATTCTAGCTCACTGTGGAGAGACATAAGTTGCCAATTCACAATATAAAGCAGAGGTGAGGAAACTGTGGCTCATGGGCTACAATCAGCCCCAGAGTCTGTTTTGTAGCCCCAGACCCCTGCTAGACCTCCTTCCCCACTTGGAGCCCTCACGTGCCCCCTCAAAAACCAGCAGGAGGGTGAAAATCACAGTGAATTAGTCAATAACCATTCTTGATCTACAGGAATAGTTGATAACCTCTAAAATACCCCCCACAACAAGGAAATTGGTCAATTTCCATGGTGTGTAATTTGCAGGATCTGCAATAGCCTACAGGTAAGGAAAATGCGACTGGGGAAAATGACAATTTACAGTGGCATTTTTAATGTTTTCTTCATGTGTCTCATTTTTTTTTATTTGAAAGTTGTTGAGAATGTTGAAATTTTAAAACCAGCTTTTTAATCTTTATTAATCCTATTTTCTAAATCCATTAACCAGCATTCCCTTCCCCCTGCAAGTGAGAAACTTCTTTTTATCAGATGTTGCAATCAGATTCTTCAGAGTTACTAGCTAAGCCTAACCACAAGAATCAGATTGGTTTAAAAATCTTTCCATGATTTGTTTTGGCAGCTGTAAAATATGTGATTGTGTTCCTCCTGGAACAGAAATATAACTTGCTGAAATTAGCTTTTTTTGTAAGTGTGGTTAAGGAAAAAAATAAGATGCTCTAGAAACTCTCTTTCTTCCCCAGGCAATCCTGTGTGGGGCTAATGGGGGAAAGTAATGCAGATCTGTTGCCTGATAGATCATGCTGTCTCACATAGACCAAGACAGAAGGTTGAAGGGCAGTTTTGCTGGGGTGCTTACAATCCTCTCCACTAATGGACTGGGTTTCCCATTTCTGACACAAGCTCGGAGGACCTGTTGCTCTCCACATGGTGTTAAATGCTAACCTCCATTAGCCCAAGTTACCATGGCCAATGACCAGGGATGGTGGACATTTTAGTATCTGATTGGCCACAGATCTCCCCATCTGCATAGTTTTGCATAGTTTTTGTTTGGATTTGGTTTTTGACTGCTATTAAATCAAATCAAAACATTCTTTATTTACTGTAAGCATGTGTGGGAAAGTGGCATAGTTCCAGACCAAAAACTCATAGGTTTTGGCCATGCTGACTGTTGGGTGATTGACTGAAGATGGAGTCCAACAACATCTAGATGGTCACAGTCTGTTCACCCATCCCTTAAAATATTAGCTTGAAAAGTATGTACTTTATCCAATCAAATCCACTGCTGAGGTTCTCTGTTACTGTACCTCTTACACTAAGGCAAAGATAGGAGCCATATTGTCCTCCAGATGTTGTAGAGCTGCAACTCCTAGCTTTCATCACTATTGCCTGTGCTGACTAAAGCAGATAGAAGATGCAGTCCAGCAACATCTGGAGGACTACACAATCCCCAAGCCTGTACTAATGGGTCACATAGTTATAATAAACCGACAAAATATTTTGTCCTCCTACAACAATAATGTGTTATCCAGAGAATAAGGGATTTTCTGTAAGGTTGACTATAAGATAGAGAGAGAGAGAGACCTGGGGGGCAGGGGCTCTCCAGATGTTGCTGCACTTCAATTCCCTAGCTAGTATAGCAAAAGTATGGGATAATTCGAGATGCAGTCCAGAAGCATCTGGAGGTCTGCATGCTAAGTTGCCCATCTCTGCTCAATCTATTACATCACAGTGTTTATCCTGATGCCTCTGACCACTCCCTTTTAGCTTGAGATATCAGGAAATTAAGCTAGGGCCTTTTGCAGGTAAAGCATGTACACTTCCCTGAGCTGTGGTTCCATTATGGCCTTTGTCCATGTGGTTTGACCAAACTGGCTGATAAGACAAAACTGTTCAGTGGTTTATATTTAGCAAGCACTGTGAGCAATCTGTTTATTTAATTGTGGTGTTGTAAGGGAGGCAATTGAGATAATATTCTCCATCCATTCACTTATAATGATGAACTATACCAGCAGTTTAACAAACCCAACACTAACAGCTTCCTTTAATGGAGCATGAATCTGCTTAAACCAGCCATAAATATTTGTGGGCGGCATGAATAAAAATAATTTCTAACAAATAATTAAAGCTGAGATGAAGAGCTGACATATTGCTTGTTGGCAGTTGCACAGCTGGGTTCTTAGCTCACAGCATTATAACAGCTCGATTACTTGCAATGGGGGGTTATTTATTCTGTTGACCTGCTAGCACAATTCACCATTGGTTTCTCTCTTTTTTCCCCATCAGATAAATATTTCACAGTTTTAACATGTTTGTTTATGCTTTCCATTAAATGTCACTGGTTGCCCACCAAAACAGGTGTTCATTTAACAGGTGTGATCATTTTTTACCTTATGATACAGACAGGCTAAGATGTTCATATCCAAAGCCAGAAAATAAAAGAAAAACAGGGATTAAGGGGGGGGGTCATAATTCACCCTCTGAAGTTGTAAGATTCATATGAAAAGGAGGAAGCAGATTGCCAGGAATCTGCAACGACTGATGCTGGTGGTCTCTCTGACTCTGAGAAGCCGGTTGCTGAGACAGAGGGGGGGGTCCTGCTCCCCTGAAGGAGGTTGCAAACACTGAAGACCCATTGTCATTGTTCATGGAGTGACAAAGAGAGATTGTGTCAATCCCAGCTAATATTAGGTAGGAGCCACTGACTTGATTAGGTACCTGGTGCCTTGAAACAGCTGCCTATAAATCTACCAGCCACTTCCTGGCAGCTTTTTGTTGCTTTCAACCTTCCTTCTTGATTACTAGCAGTACTCCTCAGTATCCATGTTTGGGGTTGGAGGTATGACAACCAGTTCTGGATGGGGTTACACTCACCTGAAAGACTGTGTTTGCAGCCTGGGAGTGCTTATGGATCCATCAGTCCAAATGACAGCTCAGATAGATGTGATGGCCAGGCTGATATGCCAGCTGCACCTCTTCTTAGAGCTGGAGGATCTAAGATGGTAGTTTACGCACTGGTAACTTCAAGGCTGGACTTTTGCAATATGCTGTACATTGGGCTACCTCTGTATCAAGTTCAGAAACTTCAATTGACTCAAAACATGGCAGCCAGATTAGTCACTGGTACATCCAGGAGTAATCATATCACACCAATATTAAAATTGCTCCACTGGCTGCCAATTAGTTTCTGGGCAAGGTACAAAGTGTTGGTTATTACCTTTAAAGCCCTACATGGTTTGGGTCCAGGATATCTACAGGATCTCCTTCTCCCATATAATCTGCCCTATACACTTAGGTCTTCTGGGGGACATTTGCTTCAGTCAGCCAGGACTAGGTTGGCAAGTATCACCCAGAGGACTTTTTCTTCAGCCGCCCCTAGACTCTGGTATGGCCTGCCAGAAGAGATACAACAGCTGAATACACTATCTGAATTTAAAGCAGCATTAAAGACCAGTCTCTTCCTGCACACCTATCCAGACTATTTTAAATTGTGAATTTTAAACTGTGTATTGATTGTTTTAAAATGTTTTGGTTTTACTTGTTCTTTTAAATTGATAACTTTTTTTTTTTACTGATATGTGATTTTAACCAATGTTATGTTTATGTGTTAACCCTTTTCTATTTTGTAATTGTATTTTGAATCTTTCCAATTATAGGCTTTTCAATTTTCCAGGGGATTTTTATACCAAAATATAATTTCCCTTTGCATTGGAAGCCAAAACAAAAGACCCCCTGTTTTTATTTGTTTTTATTTGCTATGTTCTTTACCAGCCTGCACCACAGGACGAACACCACCATCCCCACATTGCTGTCGGCAATTCTGTGCTTAAGTCCATTCAGCAATTCACCTACCTGGGAAGCATCATCTCCCCAGATGCCAAGATTGACAAGGAGATCGATCACAGATTAGCAAAGGCACATAGCGCATTTGGAAGACTTTACAAAAGAGTCTGGAATAATAAACACCTGAGGTGAAACACAAAAATTAGTGTGCCATTGTACTGTCTATTCTCCTTTATGGATCTGAAACATGGGTCACCTATCGCCACCACTTACGACTCCTCGAACACTTCCACCAGCACTGTTTACGCACAATCCTAAATATACACTGGACTGACTATGTGACTAATGTTGCTGTCCTTGAGCAAGCAGGGCTCACCAGCACTGAGGCCATGATATTAAGAACACAGCTGCGCTGGGCAGGGCATGTGTCTAGGATGGAGGACCATCACCTCCCAAAATAGTACTCTACGGTGAACTCGCCATGGGTCAGCATAAGAGGGATGCTCCAAAAAAGCAATACAAGGACTCCCTGAAACAACATTTCAGGCTTGGCCAAATTGATCACCAACAATGGTCCACCCTGGCCTCACATCGGGAGGCATGGAGACACACTATCCACAATGCTGCAGCCTTATTTGAGAACTCACGCTGAACAAGTCTTGAAGAGAAACAGCAACGCAGAAAGAATCACAACCCGGTAACATCACCTGAGGAAACCTTCTGCTGTGCTTTCTGCAACAGGACTTGTCTATCTTGGATTGGCCTTTTTAGTCATCAGCGTGCTTGCAGAAAATGCAGGATGAGTCCTTCCTGAATCTTTGTTTGCGAAGAAAAGCCAGAGAGAGAGAGATTTGCTATGGTAAGAATATGTTAAAGGCCCACATTTATGAAGAAAGCATTGGTTCCAAAGGTTCATTAAAAAATGGTGGGAAGACATTGCTCAGTCCCCAAGTCAACTGTGATTGGTTCATCATTTGTTCTTCTTGCTGTGTTGAGGTGGTGGTGGTGGTAGTAGTGATAGTTTGCTCATTATACTTCATTAGGCTTATATTAACATACAACTACCCACTGATCCAAAGATGACACACCTATTGTTGGAGTACAGAAGAAAGCATGCTTTAAGTGTTCATCCAAAGGATGAAAAATGAATCTATGAATTTACATATGCAATTAAAAATGCATGGGCCACAGCATCAGAAGCCAGCATGTAATTCCTGAATATGTAGGTAGGATTGCAGAAAAGTGTAGGTGGGATTGCAGCCTAAAGTCAAGGCTCAAGACTAAGGAAATTATCAGACAGGAACACAAAAAGTGTTCCTGTCCCACAATTGCCAGATGCATCCCTGTCCCGGCACAATAACTCTCTCCATCAGACTTCTCTTGCATCCGAAGGCAGCCCAGGCATGAACAGAGCTCTAATGGAGCTCCGTTCACTTCCTGGACTGAAATCCTGCCTGTTCTTGCGAGAAGATGCAAGCATGGAAAATTCAAAAAGAAAAAGAAAAAAAAAGAAAAAAAGTTACATTAAGCACAGAAAAAACACTAAAAAAATAACAAGTAACCTGGGGAGGTTCATAAAAAGAGGGTAACCTACCTTGTTTTCACAATCCCACCCAGAAGTGTTCTGGCAGGACTGCCCACTGACAATGTATTCACGGCTGGACAATGATGTGAAGTTTCAAATTCCAGCAATGCTAGCACAGAAACAGAATGTGCAATCTGTTGACAGCTCAGCCTGTCAATTAAATAGAACCACATAGGTCCTGTCTATACGATAAAAATAATACAAACATGATGCGAAAGATCGGCTATCCGTTCAAATGGACGTTTGCACAACTGTGTGTCATTCGGAAAGTTGGGCAGCCAAATCCACCACAAAGTCTGTGTGTGCCGTGTCCGGGGCTTTGTACGGATTTTCTGAAAAGCTCCATACAATTTCCGAATGTGTGACTGTTTGAACACTCATGTTCACACAGATACGAACAGGCAGTGCAATCTGATTGGCTGGACGAGCACAGGGGGCAGGGCTAGCAAAGAGGGAAAGCGGTTGTGGCTGGCATGTTAGATTTTTGGCTAAGTGAGGGTCTGGTACGTTGATCTCACACTCTTTTTTATTTCTTTATTTGTAAATACAAAGCGTTGCTTGTGTGCACCCTGGGAAACTTTTTTTTTTAAATTGCAGCGGCAGATTTAAAATTGCAAGTAAATCACTTGCAGCAGCCATCTAACTAGGGTTTCATGCGGAGTTTAAGGGGGTCTTTTGGCCGTGTTGATAGGTCACATCATTGCAAATGCCTGACTTTCTGAATGTGTTTATATTTTTCCCCTCATATAGACAAGACCATAGTAATGCCAATGGAACACAAAAGGATAATATTGTCTGATATTGGTGTCCTTTTGCATTCTGCTGGCATTGTTATGGCACCACATTAGCCGCATCTCATAATCTCCTAAAGCTAACTCAAAGCTCTTCTATACAGTATGTAATTTAGATTTAGATAGTTTATATTTTTTACTAACAAATATTGTCTTCACTAATTCATATAGAACATAATGTAAATGGTTATTCTACTTTTTCACTAGCATACAGGCTTAAGTACAGATAGGTGGTCATAACCTCACCTCTGTCATGTGTTAATGGAATAACTACTAGTTTTTGTCCTCTGCTGTGGCAGAATGTATCTACATTTTCCACTCTTATGAGTCTTTTAAGTAATTGCACCACAAAAAGTTCTCCAGTGGTTGGGCTTCTCTGCACCACACTTAGCCTAATTGTTAATCCAACCCTGATAAAATCTCTCATATACGTTTTAACAAAAGGCAGCTATAAATTAAAATAAAGTTCTTACATGACAAGTATTAATCTTGAAAAAAATGATGGAGAAAAATGCATTAGTTATAGTTTAGATCCCGTCTAAAAATAATGTTTATATAACTTGCCTTAAGTATCTGCATCAGCAACTGTCTTCAACTTCCTTGCTCAGTTGAGCTAAAATGTGCAGACGCAATGAAATTTTAGCAGGTTTCATTTCCTGAAAATTGATGCATAGTGCCAACTTAAAGATATAATAGTAAGGATAACATTCTTGGTCTACTGTGACCTAATTAAGATGCATTTTATGCAATCCAGATACCATTTAGTTATTGATAACCATTGCCCTCTACTACAATTGAAAGCTAGATTGTGTTACCCTCATACTCATGTTGAAAATATCTCCTTGCTTTCTTATATACTAAGCAAAAATGGAAATGGCAGCTACCTGGTAAGTCCCAGTGAACTCAGTTTGTCTTACCTCTGAGTAGACAGGCATAAGGGTGTATCTACATGTGGGGCAAAAATTCCAAATGAAGTTCTGCCTGCATGTCCCCTACATTTCCCCCAAAGCCCTGCACCTTATTATTCTCTGCAGGAACATGGGGTACCTTGTCTTCACTGTCCCTGTGGAGTTTTGTCCACCACTGCCACCTTGAACATAATTTAAAACTCTGGAAGCAGTTCCTGGCCACTTCCTCCACCCACTCTCCTATTCCCCTGATACAGGAAAAGGTGCGTGAAAAAGTGAGGGAAGCGCTTGAAGGAAGCGATGAGCTGTCAGAGAGCAGGTGGAGGAAGCGCTGCTGACTGAGGGGAAGGGATAAAACCTCTCCCATCAGCTGGGAACTGCTTCCAGAGCTTTAAAATTGGTTGCAGTGGTGGAGGTGGTGATGGCGGCCATGGTGACGGTGGCGGCGGCAGCTGCAGCAGCAGATGAAAATACGGAGAATACCCCGAATCCCCAAAACACCCCATCTAAGTAAGATACCCCAAAATGCTGTGAATCTGGGCCATGCAATGGAGTGGCTGGATCTCCCCAGATTCAGGGGAAAGACCATTCTATGTGTGACCTAATCACCACAGATTCAAGGGTATTCACATGGGGAGTCAGGGTTTTTCATAATGTAGACAATAAGGTTCTGGCTGGCAGTGAGATATTACCAAATATGACTAGCAAACAGTCAAGACATTACTATTTCAATAGAAATCCTGTCATATTGCAAAAGTGCACAAACACACAGAGACAATAATTGCCTCCCATGTCATGTCTAAATTGGGTAATTGTCTATGCAAATGCAACAGTCAGACATGTGGTAATGCTGTCTCCATATTCACATCTTTCCTGCCAAAACATTATCTGACTAGATTTTGAGGGCTGATTTAAAATGTTTGCTAATGCATATCACACTTTTAGAATGATTAAAAAAAAAACTACAGTAGTTTGAGAGGTATGGTCTTCTTAAAGTTTCTTTTTGAAAAATCTGAGCTGTTAAAATGCTTGTAAAGATTCCAAAGCACAATATATTGAATCCAAAGCCCTTTCTGCCAGTAAGATTTAAGGTCTACAACTTTCATTGAGCTTTGTTTCATTTTTTCTTACTCACCATTACTTATTTTTGTATGTGGGATTTATCTGATAGGGAACAAAACAGTGAAACCATTCCTTCTTTTTCCTGTCTACATATTCTGAGCTTTAAATTGATATGCCTGTTGTCATTGACCATAGTATAACCTGCCAGGTTATCTAAAGTTGGCTTTGACTTTGCAGATATGGATATTACTAAAAGCTAGTAATGGACTCTCTCATAGGGGGATTAACATCTGAGATAGAGAGGCAACAGACAAAGTTTCTAAGAACCCTTCTCCAACACACCAGTTGTGTCCCCAATTCTGTGTTCCTGTTGGAAACAGGGGAAGGCCCACTCTCAATTAGGGCTTGGTGGTATGCTTCTGAATGGAAATCAGAGTTTTTGCGGTAGGCTCAGGTTCACTTTTATACTTGTACGAGGATGACTATGTAAGCAGCTGGTCTAAACTTCTTGTCAAAAGAGCAGCTTCAGTAGGTCTCTCTTCCTCCTTTCTCACCAATTTAGGTTTGATTATTGCCCTTAAATCTATTAAACAAAGATTGTGGGACACAGCTTTTTGTGATCTGCACTCCCGCTCATACGTATCCTGCAATGAATGTATTGTGCAATGAATGTCCACTACATCAGGACTTTTCAATTACTGACTAAAGGACCTTTCAGTGGTCAAGTACTGCAAAAAAAAAAAAAAAAAAAAAAAAAATTCTAAGGCCAGATGTAACATTTATTCTACTGAATTACTTCGAGGAAAATTTGCTGGTGTCCCATATCTGGAAAGACAGCACCCTTGCAGTAATATGGGAATTGACTCGATGAAGCATATTCTTTTGTCTTGTAGCTTTTATAATCAGGTCAGCTACTCTATAATTACTCCATTGTTGAGTAAATTTCCTGGAAGTTCAGATCAATTTTATATCAGGTTCCTGTGGAAAGTCAAGTCCCCAAAAGTGACCCTGGTTTTTGGAGATTTTCAGACCGCGTTTCAGCGTGCCTAGCGCGGGAGGAGCTTTTGGGAGAGGGACGGCAATCTTGTGCAGAAGGGGGGCGTTTTCGGACGCCGTTGTCCCTCTCCCGAAACCATCCGTGTCACTTCCGTGAAGCTTCGGAAGCCGCAGAGCCATATTTTAATCACGGAGGTTGCCCGTGATTAAAATATGGCGCTGAGGCTTCCAAAGCTTCACGGAAGTGACACGGATGGTTTCAGGAGAGGGACAACGGTGTCCGAAAACGCCCCCCTGCTGCGCAAGATCGCCGTCCCTCTCCCGAAAGTTCCTCCCGTGCTAGGCACACTGAAACGTGGTCTGAAAATCTCCTTTGTTAAATTTCTTACAGGCAGCCAGGATTATTGCTCATTGTGCATTGGATAAAAGTCAATTATAATTGTCTTACTGTTTTGATTTTTAAAAATATTTTCTGTCTTATGCTTAAGTTCTTATTTTGATGGATCTATGGATTGCATTAAATAAATAAATAGATGATGATGATGATGATGATGATGATGATTCTCTCATGAGGCTTGTGAAGGAAATGTGTCAAAACATCTGGATACCATCTGTTGGGAATTTCTCATAAATGAACACAATCCCATTGAAATAAATATAAGTTAAATAAGATGATGTTCAAAATGGAGTCTTGCAAACCTTTTCAATGGGGCAAGAAGAGTTCTTTGTAGATTATGTCCTTGGCAGACAATTTACGCACATACCAGCAACATAAGCACTCTCCTCAAGTACCTATACAATTCAATGTGAAGTCTTAAGACACTGCACTCTTTTATAATGAACAGTATTTTATCCTGTACTATCTGTCTGCTGAAGATGCTCACAGCTGTTACTGTCACCCTGGCAACCAGGTAGCGGAGGGCTATGAGTCCAAAACTCCTGAATCACAGCCTAGTCACAGTCCTATTATTCAGTGGTGGGGCTGATGGACCAGTATAGGACCTGCAGAGCTTGAAGGTAACATTTTACAAAGCAATGTTGTTGCAGATTGAGCACTGATTTGGTATTGTATTTTGCAAAATGTAATCCCCTGAAATCTGAATAGTAGTGCACTAAGAGTGTTGTAATGTGTTATCTCCAAGCTTCTTCAATATTTGTTTATGAGCAGTTGGCAAAACATCAAAATAAATATGAAAATCTAGGTGTCCCTGACCAGAAAGTGTTAGGAATCAGGGACAAAACCACACTATACTACAAGGCATTAAAAAAGACTTGTGAATGGCACTACCTTTATGCATGGCACAGCATAAGACCATTGGCTGTATAATGATGCCCATGTAAAATCATTACTACCAAAATGAAAGTATGTACAGGTAACAAGTTGGCCTTTTCTATATGAGGGAGAAAGAAGTGGATTGCTCCACAGTAATGGCAATTCAGAGCAGCTGGTATTGGTTTTAACGATATTTTTTTGCATGCATAAGCTTTGTATGCCTGTGGATCAAGATGGCGGCCATGAATGAATTACTCCTGTTTTTACTTACCTCAATTTGCCAGTGCTGAATTTAAAAAAACAAAAAACATTTCCAATGTGCAATAGAGTGATATTTTGCTTTCCAAAAAAGGCAAAAGTCCAACATGGCAGCTCTAGGTGCTTGCCTTGTTATCAAGCCCCCCACCCACACACACACTCATCCAGCCAATGAGTTTTGCACTTCCACTCATATGGGAAAGTGAATCAATGCACATCACTTGTCCCATTGAGCAGGAATACACATATACAAACACACTTTTTTTTTTAACTCTGGAGGTTTTGGCCCCACTCCTTCTGAATATGGTGGAATTATGCAGGATGTCATTAAGATAGCTTGTATTCTCCTAGCATGCCATGAGGAGTATTTTCACCATTTAGACACCTCCATTGTAACAGGCATGGTTCCTAGTAATGACTGCCAATGCTGTACCTTTTTCTGTCTCAGTAACAATGTCCCCAAACATTCTTTCTTCCAGGAATGATAACATGGGGTTTATATGTCATTTGTTCTATACCCCACCCCCAATTGACCTTTCTTTCTCTTTCTTAAAAGTCTTTTTTAAAAACCTTTATTTCTTTTTATAAAATGAAAAGGAAGCTATGTGGGACTCAAATTATCTGATTGGCTACAATCATTCCAGCAAACATCCCAGAAGCTATAACGAGGTAGTTTCCAGATGGAACACTAGAGTGATAGCATGCTCAAAAACTCTCAATTCTCCCAAGTTTTGTAGAGGGGGTAACACTTGGAGCCTTCTTGGCCTACAAAACGGACACTGAGGTGCATGTGTCACCCTCAGGCCTCGTGATTCCAATCCTGGTTTACAATTCGGATAATACAGACAGTCACATCCCTAGGGATGAAAATGGATGTGAATGTCATCTAATCCCTGCATAATGGTCTGTGATTTTCCTACCTGGCTCTTAGAATGGTATGGAAATGAGAAAAGAATTCTGCATTATGGTCCTTGATTTCTGATTTTTCTGTATAGCCACTGGACTGTGATTTTTTTCACAAAGTCACAGAGGCTTTTGGTACAGAACTCAACAAGAACTTTTATGCTCAGAGGTCTATGTGTCATTTGAGCACTTTGAGTTACTTTTGTTGTTGCTGCTACTCCTCCAGTATAGCCTGTAGTCAACCATAAATTCAAGCAAATGAATAAAAAAATGGATGCAACACAAGATTATCCTATGTACTATACCAAACTGTGAAATTTAAGGCTGTTATTTCTGGAAACTAGTTCCAAAGAAAAGCAATTGACTTGGGAGGAATGCTGTAAATCTTTTAGCTGGACTCCAAATTAAAGCCTATTGAAAGATTTATCCAGTATGAATTCAACAGACATCACAAATGTGCTTGAATACTCAGAGATAATGTACTCCTTGACTCTAGCAACAATATGGTATAAAATGCTGCTCCTACAAGCTATTCCTAAAAAATATTTCAGGACTGAAAATTCCTTATATGACTGATTCAATTACAAAACTTTGTTGTCTCTTGTCTTTTAAAAAATTATTATACAGGGCAAGGCTTCTTAATTTTTTTCCACTCGTGACCCCTTTTGATCTGAGAATTTTTTTTATGCCACCACAGGTATATGGGTATATAAAATAGCTATAGAGACCTTTTACTGTTGCCAATTTTTTCATGACCCCCATATTCAGTTATGCGACCCCATATGGGGTTTTGACCCACAGTTTAAGAAACTTTAATATGGGGAACATGAATCTGGTGTTGCAATACTACAGCAGTCTGATAAAACCTCTTCACCTGAATGGAAAATCTGAACTTGTGTAAAGAACACAGAGATCTGTGCATTGCCTCAACTTCCAATATTCCCATTGGTCATGACCTTCCCAGGATCTGACATTGGGGGGAGGGAGGTAAGGATAAACTTTACCAGGGCTCAGAGAGCTAGCAGATCCCAGAAATCTAGAAACTCAGGCTATAATCCTCATTATTTTGAGAAAAACATTAATGGTAAACTGTAGATCATTACTGAGAAACCTATTTCTTTGTATCATATCTTGTGGCATTACTAGAACAAATCAGAAGCAGAGTTAGAGCAATGTCAATCGTAATCTGAATTGCCAGGACTCCTGATCCAGCCACAGCATAAAAGGTATGCTTAAGCAATAAAATTAGGACTCTGTGAAGGGCTCTACTAGAGAAGACACTATTTGACTTGGTCTATCATATCAAGCACTACATGTCCCAAAGTTGCTTGGGTATAAAGGAAGGATGGATGTCTGGTGGGAAGGACAAAACAAAGGACCTTGTTAGGAGACCATGGAAACTTCAGCAGTCAGAAAGTAGGTTGAGTGCTGGGGGGAGGGTCAGGATTAATATAAGGCTCAAACCACCTAAGCAAGCCTTTAATGGACACTGGACCTGCGAAAACCCTCACTTTCTTAACTATATCTTACCTACCTTCTTTACAATTAAAGAGAGATCTTCCAATTGGCAGTGAGATCAAAGCCTTGGTGAGTTGCCTTCTTTGTGTAAACAAGAAGCAAGAAAATAAAGACTGTTCACAAGATTTTAGTTTTAAAGCAAAGGGTGTAGCAAGAGTATGGTTCAACAAAGTTACAGAAAGAAAAAGGGGATAGTAATTTTAAAAGATAGGAATCATCTCTTTTTCTTTTTGGTGAGTGTGCTTTGTGAATATTGAAACTCATTAGGTAAAGAGAGCAGACATCCATGGGAATGTGGATTTTTTACTTTAAAATAAGATAAGACTGAGAACAGCCAGATGGTGCTATTGGAGCTATGGAAACTGCATTGGGACTAAATTGTTAACCATAGAAAATGAGAGGCTTTTATTTTTAACACTGTAATTGCTGGGGTTTGTTTTGTTTTGTTTTTTTTACCTTTGGATTTACTGAATGTGACACCTACCCGAAAATTATAAAAGTAACTGAATCAGAAATTCTACAGAATCTGTTTGAAGAAATCAGACTTATGAGGATTGATATGGTAAAAATAGAAGATTTGGTAAAGGCAAAGGAGGAGTTGAAGGAAGATATTAAAAAGGACATTAAACAAATTGATGAAGCAGTGGAGATGTGAAACAAATGACAATGGAGGTTATATAGAGAGAGGTGGGAAAAAATCCAGACAATTTGCCATTGCTGGAACTGAGAGTGGATTTTTTTTGGGGGGGGCTGGAATTGAGAGTGATTTTGGAAGACACTAATGATGGCATTAAACAAAAGATTGGAGATGAAGATGATATGAATATTGAAAATCAAGTTAAATTTATGAGCAAACCTGGCTTTAAAATTGATAAGCCAGTTAAATACTTAAAGAAGCATATGTTAAGGTGAAAGAAGCTAAATTTGTTATTGTTGGGAAGAATTTCAGTGACAAAAATGAATGTCTTGCTTAGAATGATGTTTTTATTTCAGACAATATCTGTTTTGGCATCCGGTGTACCATTTGAGCAATGGTGAAAAGAAATATTTAAGTTTGTATGGCAAGGCAAAAAAACCTATGAGTTAAATACAAAGTACTAGAAGATGCAAAGGAAAGATGCAAAGGACTGGGCTTATCTGAAGTCTGCTGTTTAGTCAGGATGGTAAAGAGAGATATTTAAGGTATTAAGACCTCTTGGAAATTTGTTAAGGGTGAGATAAAATTAAACCAAGAGAGCAGTTAGTAATAGTGGGCTATAGTTTTCAATAGTTTTCTTACTTATAATTATTGGAAGATTTAAAATAGATAAAAAAGATTTAAGGGTTTGAATAAAATAAGTCAGAATTGGAGGTGTAATCGTGTACAGATGATGAAGAGGCAATTGCTAAAAAGTATAAACTTTCATTGAAATTTGAAATGGAAGACAAACAGATTAAGGAAAATATGTTATTTAAGGGGTTGAAATTTATAAGATGGAAGAATGTAACATTGGTTCTTAGAATTGATTGTTTGTTAGTGACATTGCTTGAAAATGGGAAACCCCTCAGACTTTTTGCGGAAAAAAGAAAATGACTTGCTGACCTTTCGTTTTGAAAATTAGAAAGAATAAATCATTGAAAGAAGAGAATATGCTGTAATTTGTTAGAGAGTGGGGTATAAATAAGTATTGTTACCATGGCCTACAATCTCCTCCCTATAATATCTCATAATTTGCAATATTGGGCATTTCAAAGGGTCTAGTAGACCAGGGTGATCCAAAGTGAGGGCAGATGACATGCACAAGGACCTAGGAAGGTGTCATGGAAATATTTTAAGAAACACACCCAAGATAGGATTAAGCGGAGCCTCTAGTAAACAACACCATTAAGGAGGTATGTGCTAATTCCTTTTTGGGCCCCTTGGTGATGGGTCACACATTCTAAACAATCAAGTGACTTACACAACTCATATTCCCAGGAATTATCCCTCTACATCCCCTCCTGTCCTACAATGTGAGCTGTCATCAACCCATCAATTCCTATCTCCCAGCCATAAACAGCAATCAGCAAAGTTTCGGTTTCTTTGTTTGAATGGTGGGAAACCCATCTAAGCTTTATTCTAAGCCTAAATGCCCCTTCAGGACATGAAATATAGTATAAATATTAGCCCCAAACATTAGCAAGGTGAGACACTGTGGATGAGACCTGGCCACTCTCCCTGTCAGTGCCCCCTCCCCCGCAGATTGGACGTCCAATGCCACCCTCAGACTTCCATCTGAGTAATTTACTACTTCTCAAGACTGGGAACTATCATATTTCCCAAATCTACATTTCTCTATCCAAACTTTCTGCCTTGAGTCTTCAATAGCCTTTTATGACTCTTCTGAGCATATGTTGATGTATGTGAATGCTTCTGTGTTATTTTCCAATAAAAGCAATTTATTTCACTTTAACCTGGAGTTCTCTGTAGTTAGTACTGGTATACATAGGTGAAAAGGTCCCAAAGTTACCTGCCTCTCACAACATTCCATTTGAGCTAATCATAAGTCCCCCAAATATTAATATCACAAGTGGAGCTCTAAAGTACCCCCACCTCTTCGAGTAACACTATGTACATATGTAACCACTGAAAGGAAGATCAGGAGTCACTTTTCCCTTCTTTTTAATGACTTCATATTCCATGAAGCCTCCTGTCATAGTTTAAGGAGCCCAGCATGCTTCAGTATGATCCTGCTGAGGGCAACGGTAGCTGGGGATTCCAGTGGAAGTTGGGTAGTGAATCCACTCCAGGCTTTATTCTGAATCTTAAAGGAACTGTCCAAGGCACCAAATCTTACATTGGATAGCTCCTTTAAAGTCCAGGCAAAAACTCAAGAGTGGATTCATGGCTCCACTGAAAGTGTGGTGGAGTCTCCTTCTATGGAGGTTTTTAAACAGAGGCTGGATGGCCATCTCTTGGGAGTGCTTTGATTGTGTATTCCTGCATAGCAGGGGGTTGGACTAGATGGCCCTTGTGGTCTCTTCCAAATCTATGATTCTATGATTCTACTACAGGTTGGGAGGCAACGTGTTCTCATCCTTTGCAGTTGGCAATCCCATCCAGTTTGATACCCATTCCTTCAAAGTCAGAAGGAACTAGAGATGCACACAGGAACTGGCTGAAAGCAAATAGCTTCTGAATCACAAGATCTTTCACATCAGTGGGAAAAGCACACAGTCCTCTGCAAACTGATATCTGCCTCCTATCATTCAAATGGAGGAAACCTGCTAACACAAGAAGCCTGTGTGCCCACAGAATCTTGGATGTTGTCATGGAAGGGGAGGGGAAGGGATGGGAGGGGGCTCATGTGCAAGGGATTAGGATGCCACAGTCAGTAATTTGCTGCTTTCAAAATAAGACTGCATTATTTATTCTAAACAATGAGACTGTATGTTTAGTGTCGAGAGGCTTCCATTAAGGCAGTTTGCTGATCATCATTAGTAAGTGTCAGGAGCCAGCCAGCTGCAGTCTGAATTAACTGGCATCTGTATAATAAACTATCAGAAAGCCCAGCTGACGTGGAACTGCAGCCCCCATCAATCCCTGATTAGTGTGAAATAGCAATCTGTATCAGTAGGGGAGGGTACTCTCTGGTAATAAGCTAACTTAATGGCTAAAGGTTTATTATATTCCACATCCATGATGTGCTTACTAATGACTCCCAGGGATAATATTCTCCTCTCTGAAATAAAGTGTTTCAGTCCAAGCGCCACACACCAGCATGGAGAGAGCAGACAGGAGGCCTAAAACAAAAGGAAGGAAGGAAGGAAGGAAGGAAGGAAGGAAGGAAGGAAGGAAATTTTTTTTTACCTATTAATCGTCAGGCAAAATATATTGTGCATGTCAGGAAACATTTGGTGCGGTTCAGTACAATAAACCTCTGCCAGGATACAAACAACTCCCATGCAAATTCACCTTTTAAGAGCAGCTGTGTCTATAGAAAACAGTGTCTTGCTTTGATTATGCCACCTCTCTCTGAAATAGGTTCAGCACCTTGGATAACAGCTTTAAAGTTTGGACTAAAACTTGGAGTAGATTTGCCAGCCCACAGACATGGGAACCACAAGCCACCACTGGTCAGTGCAAAAAGAAAACTTCCCTCCAAGGTGCCAGTTACACAACAGAAATTGTTGCGTTGCCTACCGGGACAAAGTGATCACGAATCCGTCCCTCGCTGTTTATACGATTTATGTCTCTGATCTGGATATCCCGTGTGGTCCTGTGACTGATATTTACATGTCCATAGTTCCGGTTTTGTTTAGGTTTTAAATTTTTTTTTTTTTTGGCTGTCAATCAAAGATGCGATTACTCGTGTTTTCACAACCTCGGTGACGCACTTCCTTTAGAGTTCCGCACCACGAGCGATGCTATTGGCTGGCTGGGGGGGGGAGAGAGAGAGGGGGGCAGAGGTTTGTTATTCCCCCTTTGCTTCTTGAACATTTTAACCCCTTCAGAAGAGGCAGAAAGCATTTTTAAATATCCAGACTGAGATCTTTCACTCAGACGCAGGAACGAAAGAGTGCTTTCCATTTGAAATCAAGCCGAGTGCTTTTAAAGCCAGCTGAGTGCTTTCCTTTTGAAATCAAGCGCTTGGTTTTCCTCTTCCCTTTTTAAAATATTAACCCCTACAGCTGGCTGCAGAGATGGCTATAGGCAGGCGGTTTGAAAGACACAAACACAGAGATGGGGAATTAAAGGGTGCTAATTCGCACAGAGGCTTGAATATTTTAATGTGCCAGGGCCAGGGAGGTGACCAAGCTAGTATGATCTCTCTGTAACATGCAGTTGAGGAAAAAGGTAAAGCTGAAGGGTTTGCAGTGTAGAAATCCATTTTAAAAGGTAATTGAGTACACGCGCACGCGTGCACACACACATCAACCTTCGTGCAGCTGGAAGGGATGCCTTTGTTTTCGGCTGGTGAGGCTGGATCTGTTGAACGGGTGACCAACCCCTCCTTTTCTGGTCCCTGAGCTCTAAGCCCGCCCCCAGTCACCATTTCCGGTCATCCCAGTACCGAGACTTTTTGTCCCACGCTGTTTACATTTCTGATTTTCCGAATCCTCCAGTGACTTTTTTAAAAACCGGCACAACCTGCGGGACTGGAAGTCCCGCAGGTTGAGGGATAAAAGGTGGCCCCCCTTCCGAAAATCACGTACCCGACCCGATGTATGTGTAAACTGCCAGGGATCGACATGAATTCTTCCCAGGACGTTTTCATCGTGTAAACGGCCCCCAAAATCTGTGGTCAACACCATTTCGGCTGCACTGCTGCTAAAACCCAGTAATTCTTTCAAGAAAATAAGGTCTACATTTCTTGCATGCATTTTCCAACATGGTTTTAGACTACCCCACTGGTAGGTGGGAAATCTCATGCAACAACAACAAAACAAAAAGTCTTTCAACTACTAGTAGGACTTGTAATGCTGCATTCGGTGACTTCCCTGGGCTCTCCTTACTAACAATTCATAGCTTTGTTCATTGCTTTGTTACCTACATGTTAATTCACTAATCTTTAAATCTGTGACCTGCAGTTGTTCTATTTCCTTTTAAAACACTTGGAATTAAAAAAGACAATCTCCTATGGCTAGACTGTATGCATTTGTAATGATACAATGATTTTTTAATTAATATTTAGTGATTCTGTGGCACTACTTTATTGTGTGTCTCAGAGTCTTTATTGCTATACAAATAGTTTGCTGGGATCTTGTTTTGAAGGAGTTTCAGTCTGTAATACTGATTCCTTCTGTTTGGAATAAATACTGTATTTTAAAGCATGCATCTGCTGAGATGAAGCCATGTGATCAAATTGCTGGACAAAATTAAAATGGAGACTGTGGATGGCCTGATTTGTGATTCAGTAGCTTTTTAAATAAATTAATTGACCACATGTCCATCCAACAATGGACCAAATCAGATCCTAGTTTGCACCAAAATTGAGAAATCAAACAAAAGACACTTAGAAGATTTGTATTGATTTGTATTGATTACAATGAGAAGGCTGTTACTACCTTTAGTAAATGAAGAACACACTTTCATTTCTGTATGTGACTAGGGCAAATCAAGATATCAGAGGAATCTCAAAATTCGATACATGAAAATGTTACTTGCACTGGCTTGCATTTACATCAGTCAAAATTAGGCAAAATCTCAAAACATTCTGGCTGAATAATAAGGTTACCTGGCTTGTGGGGGCAATTAGCTAACACACATTGGAAACTGATTAATGCAGTATAGAGGTGTAAATTGATATTGCTTAAAACAAATTGTAAGCCACTTTGATAGCCTTTGTGGCTGAAGAGAGAGGTATAAATATGGATTTTTTTAAAAAAAGTTGCCAGACTTACCCGGCGGCTGGTTTGCGGTCCTGACGGGGGCCCCACACATTTTTTTATTTAGTTATTTATAAGCCACTCTTCACCCACAAGGCTATCAGAGTGGCTTTCAAATTGTTTTAAGCAATAGCAATTTACACATTTACACTGCAAGAAGCAGCTTCCAATGTGTGTTAGCTAATTGCCCCCACAAGCCGGGTACTCATTTTGCCGACCTACGAAAGGATGGAAGGCTGAGTGAACCTTGGAGCCCTCTGGGATCGAACTTGCAATGTGGTGACTTGCAGTACTGGCATTTAACCACTGTGCCACGCAGGGCTCCCACTGTGTCACCAGGACATCTCCCCCCATGGCAGGCAAGGTTCTGCATGGCCACTGCCATGCTTGGTCCACCTTCTTCCCAGTTAGCTTCACTGGCTGGGGAGAAGATGGAGCAGTAGCAAATCAGGGCAAAGCCTACTTCACGCTGATTGGATGGGGGAGCTCACTTCCTAGCCAGTCAGATGCAGTCTTTAGGTTCAAATCTGGTCAGCTGGGAGGGGTAAGAAGCCTCTGCTGTTGACAGGCTTCACTCCAGTCCGGCGGCTGGGTATAAATTCCCAGCCACTTCACCAGTATCAGTCAGGGCAGGACTGCTGGCATAATTTTGCTGTGTGCACCATAATTATGTGGTGGACATATTTTAGCCTTGTTGGTGACAGCTGCAGCAGGTTGGCGAAATATGGGCCAGCATAGACATGCCTTTTTTGGTGGTTGGCATGGGTTCCAGGTCCAAGGTCATTGGGGGTCTCTGTCAAGTTCAAGGACAAGGTCAATGCTAAGGTCACAGAACCCCCAGGGAAGAAAGGAGTGGGGGCACAGGCTGGGAGGACATACCAGCTCAGGGTATGCAACTGCCAGATGCCCCCCTTTTGTGGTGGAAGGGGGAGCATGGGGTTGGTTGGCAGGCATCCGGGCCCCTGGAGAGATTCCTTCCCCTTCCTGGGTTTTACATGTCAGCAGGTAGGCTGACAATGGATTCATTTACCAGCAGGTGGGTTGGTCAATGTCTGTATCCAGACCCATGTGCTTGAGGCAACCAACTGCAGCTGTCATCAATAAAAGTTGTGGCCATTATTGGCAATATGTTTTTTCAAACTAATTTGGTGTCTGACTTTTATTGTGGATGGCGGGAAAGGGGGCATCCTGTCTGGATGTGCAATATGTGGATCAATGTTCCAGTTCAAATGATTATGGAATCTTGTTCTGGATTCCTGATATAAAAACAGAGGCCTAAAACCATTACAAACATGAATTCCAACTAGTGTAGGCATCCATGGAACTTACTAAAGTTTAACTTCCCAAGTTCTCATTTATTCAATAGGTCTATTTAAGGTTAACAACTGGATTTAAACCAGAATGTTAATATCTCTGTTATGATTATTGACTGAACATAGACAACATCCCCACCCTGCATCATGCCACACAAAATGAATCATGTGGTAAATGCTTCTCTATGGTGCTGTTCCAGGCAAGTGAAATATGTGTGTGTTTGCATGCAAAGTGCAACCTTCTAGGCTAATTGTTGTGATCATGAGTGGTTAAGTCTGGCCTTCTGGATGCCGTAAACCCCCATTAGCACCAGCCAGTATGGACAGTGGTCAGGAATGATGGGAACTGTAGTCTTAAAAGATATGGAAAGAGACAGCTTCCCTACCCCTGCTTTAAAGGAAAATCAAAGTCATTGTGGCTGCTCTTAGTAAAGGAATGGGGATTAGGACAGCCTAGAGAACTTGGTTAGAATATGAGATAGATGGATGGATAGATAGATAGATAGACCAAACTTTGTCTCAGGGCCCATCTATGCGAGCCCAGAAAAACCATGCAGAAATGACATTTCACAGCAGCTGCAACTTGTCTTAATGTTTTTTTTTTGGTCCTCAAAAGCTTCGCATGCCCACCAGTCAAGATTGCAGCCATGAGTGAATTACTTGCGTTTTTACCTACCGTAATCTGCTGCTGTCGAACTTTTTGTAAAAACAACTATTTCAACTGTGCACTGGAGTGATATTTTGCCTTTCCAAAAAGGGGGAGAACAACACCCCATTTTATCTCCTTAGTGCTTACTCGCTAAGGCAAAAAATCAATATGGTAGCTCTGATTGCTTGCCTTGTTAGTTTTTGAAATTTTTGCCCCCCCTCCTTCTGAATAGAGTGAAAAAATGCAGGATCCCATTAAGACAGGTAGAATTCTCCTCACATTCTGTGAGGAGTATTTTTGTCATTAAGGATATTATCACACACTTCAAAAAGCCCGCAAAAAGCCCATGAGGATGATGCCAACATACTGTGCGGTTTTGCACATGATGTCATCCTTGTGTGCTGCCTCCATGCAGACTCTGTGCTGAAGTGGAGAATAAGCTGCCATTTTTCATATCTGAGGTATATATTAGCATCAATAGTAGGTCAGATCTTTTGAGTGAGGGCCTCAGAGAGCTAGATTTGCTCTTCCAGAGTTGCCTATCAGTGTCTAACATGGAGACAGAAAATGTATGGCTCTCCAGAAGATGGACTTCAGCTCCTCATAGCCTCCCTCACCATTGGACATATTAGCTAAGGGCGATAAGGCTAGCAGTCCACCAACACCTGGAGGTTTACACTGTCTCCATATCTGCTGTAACATATCATCAGTGTAACTGTAACATATCATGTTTACAGATCTATCACAGCAGATATTGGCAATCTTTGCTTGCCTATACTCACTACTAGTTTGCATGTTACTTTATAGTAAATTGCTAGTTTGCATGTTGCTTTATAGGAGTTTAGATCTAGCATATATTTATGATTCCCTCATGTTAGTTTGCTTTTCCACACCCTCTCTTCCTGCATCTCCTCTAACCTAAAGCCATTTTTAATTTTTCCATCTCTCCTCCATTAGACCATTCATTTGACTATGCACAAGGAATTTGTAAATAAAGCTACTTTTATATGTTTTAGAAAGAAGACTAAGTGTATTTCTTTCTCTGCTTAGACCTGCGTGGGTAGATGTGGGCATGGGGCTGGTGGTTGTTCAGGTTCTTCCTTTCAGTTTCAATACTTGGCTTGAGATATCCAGTGCTACCTTTCACATTTCCCCATAATCACTCCCAGAATTGTAGACTAAAGCAATATATACACACTGTGTGTAATACTGCCTCAATTTCTTTCACGAAAATCATCACAAGGAGCCTGTTTTTACCTCCACCTTCTATCTATCCAAAATGGATGAGCATTGATCCTATAGAGATAAAAAGACTTGGCTGCTATAAAGTTAATAGTGTCAAAAGTATTGTCCACATTCTTCCTTATAGCCCAAGCTGATTTCCAAAAATCATTTATACTCAAGACAGATTTGTATAGTTATGTAAACCTGTATTATTTATCTCTGACAGCCTTGAGAACTCTATGAGGATGACAGTTTTCCATTCCCCCCCCCATTTAAATTAACCATGGACCATAAAAATCAATCACAGCTTACAGAAAATAAAAGAACATACTAAAATAGTCCAGGCAGCTCTGCCAGAGACTTTTCAGGCTTATGTCCCTGGGTACTAGCTATTCAAGCATCACTGTAGACCTGTAAAATATTTATTGCCATTTCCTGGTGACAGTTAAAATTATCTATCTCCTCAAGAGAAAACTTGTCACAAAACTGTCAGTTATCAAAGATTCTTATGTCTCCTTCCCTAAACCTTTTTCTGTTCACAGTAAAGGCAGCCATAGAGTGGCTCTTCTCAAAGACTGGAAAGATGTTTTTCAAAGGAATTATTTTCAATTATTGTCTCAAGATTCAAAAAGTAGTTACCATTGTCTTACCATTATAATTGCAGTGTTGAAAAAGTAATATGCTACTTTCTCATTTTTCAAAAATAACTAAAAGAGATAACTTTTAGTTACTTTTAAAATACAAATATCTGAATGCTACAATCACAAAACACTCTCTCCTCATGTCTAACTCATTGCTACCTCAATACCCACAACAGAGCATGAGACAGCAGAATGAATCAGCACTCATTATTCCTCCTTTCCCATTTAATGAAACCACACCACTGTAAATATACAAGTAGTTAAAGTTACAGTTATAACACCAAAGGAGGGAAGTTATCCCTTGCTAAGTTCCAATTTTACTCTACTTTAATTATTCTTACTTATTTAAAAAAAACTACAAGTAATTTAAGTTTGGGTTAACTACTTAGAACTTTATCAGACTAGTGTCTAAAAATGCTGTAATTCCGCAAATGAGCAGAAACTGGAAAGCAGAAACATAGTGGCATTATTACACTTATTATCGCACATCACTGTAATTGCATGAAAGAACCACCACAGAAATGATCACATGACCACCACTCGCACTTTAGGAATGGGGCTTTACTTCTGTGATTTAGCATGGGCGAGATTTTGGCAGTTCTCATGAGAAGACACAAGCGCGCTTAAAAACACCAAAAAAACCTAAATTTGCAAAGTAAATGAACACACAAATACTTTAAAAAATCTAAAAATGCACAAAGAAACTGGGACAGTTCATAAAAAGAGAGTCCTACATATAGTTTTCACATTCTCACTGGACGTTTTCTCGCTGGGAACAGAGAGGGGGGAAAGATGACTGCCTATTCAAGCAGCAATTTCGCGATTACAGCAGGACGTGTTTTTGCACATTCTTCAATATGCAAAAAAAAAAAAACCCCAATATTGAGAGCTATTGATGACTTGTCTCGTTAATTAAAAGCAACACCTTATTCATGGCCGGAGCACAGTTTGACCACACAAACACAACATTATGTGATAGCGGATTCCATTCATGCTACCATGATGTCATGATCACACAATTTTTGCCACCTCTGATACAGTCCTTATTTACAAGCTCTGGTTATTTCTAGGTTAAGGTGAATAACCTAGTGGGCCATAAATTACATATTTTTCCATTCTGGTAATCCACTGGCATTCTCTTTTGCCACTTCTGGTTTGAGATGTGGCACAAAATCTACATTGGGTGGGGGGAGGGTGTTACACTCTGATCACATTGTTCTGTCCTCTCAGGAGCTCCCCCTGCTGCTGCTAAATGCTAGTAGGGAGGAAATGGAGGTAATGAAGAAGCAGCTGGTCTCAACTCAGAAGGGGGAGGAAACTCCATCCTTGAGTACATCCTCCTTTCCCTTCCCCTTGAGCCTAGATCACCTGCTTCTTCATCATCTAAATTGTCTCCTCCCTCCCTCCTTCTCCTTCCCGTTGGTAAGCCGTGGCAACAGTGGGTCTTCATGAGGCTTGACAGTTCCTAGGGGAAGGTTTTGATGGGATGCATAGGGCTAGAGAATAGCACCTTTTGCCCCTTCTAGAAAGAGACATACATATACACATGCTGTCACTAACAGGATGCTGCTCATTATATGATCATTGCATTCATTAGGGAGCAGACAGAGGAGAAAACTTTCTCAGCTTTGGCTTAAAATCAGTCACAACTGTACTGTCTACAGTTTACATGGCTTTGGCACAGCACAGGGATAGGATCCTATCATTGTACAGTCTTGACTACTGGCTGATTCACCATCCTAACCACATGTTGGATTAAAAACTGGTATGACAGAAGACTTGGGCCTGTGTAGTCTAGAAAAAGGCATTTGTTTCACTTTTGCAGAAGAAGCCTGTCTTAGTGGTTGAACCTAGATAATTTCCTCAAAGACAAGAATAAGTCCAAGCCTAGGAAACCATGGATGATTCTATTTAAATTATGCATGTTTCCTTTCTTCAGGTCTGCTTTAATACCTTGGGTTTCCCATTAAATTGTACTAATAAATGGCTTAGGAAAGAAATCTGGAATTTGCTGCTTAGGGATGGAAAGAATATTTATTTGTGATTCAGTCTTTGCAGTGGATGAATCTTTGCTGAGGACTTTGCCTCAGGATGAATACAAGCAGCCATGAGACTACATTGTCATTTTAATTAATTAATTAATTAATTGGTACTTCAGGAAGTGTTCCTTTGCACAAAAGTACACATGGTTTTCTGTACAGAAAAGTATATTTCCGCACAGAAAACCCACATCTATTTCTGCTCGCAAAGTATATTTCTGAAGAGAAAAATATGTTTTCTGCACAGAAAAAAACATGTTTATTTCAGTGCAAAAAATTATATTTCTGCACAGAAAGATACTTCTGCTCAGAAAAAGCATATTTTTTTCTGAACAGAAAGTCTGTTTTTTTTCACAGAAAATTTATATCTGCACAGAAAAAAACTGCATGTATTTCCTTACAGAATACTTCCCAGTCATAGGAACAGCACAGAAATCTTCATGCTCTCACTCAGTAGCTGCCTGTGAGGACAAAGAACATGAAGACAGACATCCCTATTGCTGCCCTTCTTACATATACAGCAGGGCTATATTGATACATGCTCCCCTGCTGCTTGATCAGGACATGTTATACTCCTCCGTCATGGTGGGGTCTCCTTCCTTGGAGGTCTTTAAACAGAGGCTGGATGGCCATCTGTCGGGGATGCTTTGATTGTGTATTCCGGTGTGGCAGGGGGTTAGACTGGATGGCCCTCGTGGCCTCTTCCAACAATTCTACAATTCTATGATTCTATGATTCTATGCATACCAATTGGCAATACCACACAACCTAATACAGTGATGGGCAACCTTTTGAGCTTGGTGTGTCAGACTTTGCCAAAAAATGAGCATAACTCGGGTGGTGTGTCACTTCGAGGAAAAAACATTATTTTGTGATATTTATTGTTTAATAAACAATATTATTAATTGTTTAATTAACAATTAATTAATTAATTAATTAACAATATTATTAATTGTTTATTGATAATTAATGAGTTGACACAAGTAACTTCACAGTTTCATATGTATAAGGATATTACTTAGCTGGCTTTCATGCAGAATCTGTCTTCTGCATTTGAGAGCTCTCTCTGCTCTTAGAACTTTTGACAAGCATTGCCCTTCTATGCAGATAGGCCAGTCTCTTTCCATCGTTCCAACAAACAAGAGAAAGAAGATGATTGAGGGCTCTGTCAGGCTGGTCAGTGAACTCACCCATATATTTTTACCTTAAAGAGTTTGTAGCTACTCTACTTGAGCTCTGTCTCCTTTGGGTGCCTTTGTCCATGGAATTCCAATTCCCAAATTACAGTGTAGCAGTGTTATTACAGCCTACAATACCTTTTACTGTCTTGAAGCAGGGACCCATGCTGATACCTCTTTTAGCTGAATGGTTCTCTGTTTTTTCACTTGACATGGACCTGTATCTCGTAAATTAGCTTTTTACTCACTTTATGTGAGTCATAAGAGACCAGAGGCCCTGTCGCCACTTTCCCCCCCACCTCCCCCAGCCTCCCAAAAGTGGCGATGGGGCCTCGAAGCCCCGGTCGGCACTTTAGGGAGGGTGGTGAGATTGTGGGCTGGGGGGGGGGGAGGAGGCCTACGGCCGCGTGTCACCCAAAGTGGCTACGCGTGTCAGTGCTGACACGCGTGTCATAGGTTCGCCATCACTGACCTAATAATTGCTGCTGCCACCGTCTATCCATTGTCTCACTTCCAAAGGGTAAAACAATGTGTGCTCAGCTGTTCTGGGGATCCACGGTGGCTGGTCTCCCATGAGACCATTTACTGCTGCAGGCTCTCATGAGGATCTCTGGAATATAGCTTGGGGGAGTTACTTTGGGGACTACAGTTCCCAGAAATTGTCCAAAAATGTAATTTCTCCAAGCTTTCTCCTAGAATTCCAGCAACTCACTACCTCTCCTACTCTGCCACCTGAGGTGGGAGATTTACTCTGCTTTGTTGGAGGAAGAGATGTGCATTAGTGTTTGCACCTTTCTATGGAGTTCCCTGCCTAGCAGTACACCGGAAACTACAATCACATGGCCACTTACTAAACCCTAATGAAATCAACTCTCAACCATTTGTACTTGCCAAATTCAAGAGGTATAAGTATTCTCACTGTGTAGAGAGCAATCTTGCATCTGTTTGCCCTAAAGCTGTTAAAGATGAGAGTCATGCTGAAAGGAAGGAAGGGATGGAAATGGCAAATATGGTTGAATAAACAGAAATACAAAAACAAACTTTGACGAGAAAGCACTCAAAGTACTCTGCTTGGGTTGGGGAATCAGTTTCACTTCTGCTCACTTTTAAGATTTGTTAATATTTAGCTCAAGTTCTCCCCATTGTCCTTATGAACAAATTTGTAAAATGATGCTAATTATTTTAACCAACCATGAAACCAAATGAAATTTTCACCCATCTCTACTGTGATGTCAGCACATAATTTGCTTGCAGAAGATGGCAGGCTCGCTTACTGTATGTTCACAAAGTCCTCTCTCTTCTTTGACATCTGTTCCCCATGCCTTCAGATTTGTTCATCTACCTTTCAGCTTAGTGCCACCCTCTTCCCCTCTTCCAGGGCACCTTCATCCTTGCCCAAGTTCACTATCACCCCACCTTCTTTAGGCCTAATTTTCTGCTTTGGAGAGGCAGGGGTCCTTTCCAGGATTGGTTACACTTTGGTTATACCGAATACCTGAGCAAGCACAGTTGCTACTTCCTCTCTCTCTCTCCCTGGCTTTTCTTCACAAACGAAGATTCAGGAAGTACTTCCGTGTACTGTACAAACCTCAACACACCATTCACACATAATAAACATTAAGTAGTAGCAGCAGGAACCTGATCAAGTGTTTTAAAGGTAACTGAAATTGGCTAAGAACTAAAGGCTCTTATGCACCTATATGTACCACATTACTTCATTTGTCTACTGCAGATTATGTTATGGTGCTGGCATTAAAGAGAGAACAGGATGAATTGATTCTAAGTTTTGATTAGGAGAGTCTATTTTTTCTTGGACTGTGTTGAGGCTTCAGTGGAATCCTAGTGTGATTGGGAGCGAGCAGGACCAAATGATTAGTAGCTGAACATGTGAATAGACTTCATGCAAAAGCTATACAGCTGAGTGGACAGGAGCAATACAAATTGGCTATTTCAGAGATGGGGAATCTTTGGCTGTCCAGATGTCTTTGATTACAGCTGCCTTAGTCCTTTCCCATTAATCATGTTGGCCTGGGCTTCTAGGAATTAAAGTCCAAAACATCTGGAGAGCTAAAGATTCCCCATTTCTGTTCCCATAGTCTGTCTTCTGATACTATAGCTCTGATGCTTTGCTCACACAGGTCAGTTATCATCTAAGGTTGCAGTCAGGAAGTGAAACAAAAATAATAATAATTGAGAACTAGATCTGAGAGAATCCCAGGGAGTACTATTTATTCTATTTATCTTATGTATTTATTTATTTGGTCTATACCCCACCTCATGGGAGTTCAAGATAGCTAACAATCCTTGTTCAACTCTGAATCCTGCACCTGCCCATATGACTGGATGTGGGAAATAAATTTTAGCATTATAATCCTAAAAGGGTTAGTTTTCAGTATGCTTATATTCCACTTTCCTTCCAAGGAAGTCAAGGGATGTACTTGATCTCCCACCACCCCAATCCTAAAAAGTAGAGACTGCCTAAGATCACGTTGTGAGCTTCTTCATTGGGCTTTAAACCCATTGGGTCTCACAGTCATCTGACACTCTAATCACTCTGGCTGAATGCCACACTCAAATAGCTTGTTTAGGGGAAGACTTGATGAAAAGCATGAATGTGCAAAACAAGCTTTCACAATCATAGCCTTAGTATAATGGAGATGTAGTAATTTGAAAGTGTTCAGCAGAAGAAGAAAACAAAGTGGCTTTTGTATGAAGCTTGAGGATTGAGCCTGTCAGCAAAAGACACATTTGGGAAAGACGTCACAGCTGTAGAACAAGTTTCAAGATAAAAAGGGAAGGCGTTTTCTGGCAACTCTGACACTTCCTCCTTTTGACTCAAGTATTGAAGCTTTTCTTCCCACTTCTGCAGCTGAATCACAGATAGTTCTGCCTTCAGTTTATAAAAGGCACAATGATCCTCTAGTGTTAAGCATACAAACAGTACAATCTTATGCATGTCTACTCAGATGTAAGACTGTTCAAAGGAATGTAAATCCATGTAAGTGAGGATATGGTTGCACCATAACGCTGCAGTTCCTCAGGAAATTTCCAAAGAAACATATTTAGGATGATGATGCATGGATGTAATCTTATGCACAGTTTATACCATGTACTGTACGTCCCACTGAATTTGGTGACATTTATTTTTGAAATAAATATATTTCAAACCCTATTTCCTCCTCCTTCTCCTGCATTAATATGCTCAGCCCTGTGAAGTGAAACTGTTTAAGTTTTCAGTGTGCCTCAAAAGTTCTTCATAGTGGTTTAAAGTTACTGGTTAAGACTGTCTCTGCCCACTTTCCTAGAAGTAAACCCAAATGAAATAAATGAGGGTTAAACTATATGATATGCTTAATACATTTATGCTCACTTAAATAGTAAAAGGTATCTGTTTGAATGGCACATGCTTCCCCCCCCACCTACACATCTTACATTTAGTGTAGTTTGTTTTGTGATTGACCTTTGGAAGGTAAACAAGGGCTTAAGTATGATTGCCGAGGCATACATACATCTCTGCAGAAATCCCGTTGTTGGGGTGAAAATGGGTTAATACATGTTCCCTTTAACATCACATTTGACCCTTAGAATTGCTTCTGAGTAGGCATGTACAGTCTGCAATCTGTATTGACTTATCTAGAAAGAAATCTTACTGAACTCAGTAGGGGCTTACTTGAGTCAGTTATGCAGATAGCTAGGTAGCTAGTATTTCCTTTACTGATATCCTATCTTTTCTCCTGGAATCAGGATTCATCAGGGAGATTATCAGACATGGTGGAACACAGCAACAACAACAAAAAAAAAAACACATTCCAAACTGTGTCAAAAGAATGGGAGAACAGAAAGGGCAACCTTACCAGACACCCATGCCCTTCAGCCGTTCCGGGGGCATAGCACTGCTGCAGATGAACCTTCCCTTTTTGCATCGACAGGGAGAGGCTGCTAATAGAAAGGGACTAATAGAAAGGGAGTCAACAGCCTCACTACAACCCATGGATGCTGAAGGATGAAGTTGTCTCATAATTTTGCCCCTTCCTGTACTTCTCGTGATCTTCTGATGTGGTTTTTGCTGCATCTGATCATCTCCGATAACTCATGTGCAGACAGACAGATAAGATTCTACCATAATTACTTTAATTATTTGATATAACAATAGACTCTTTAAAAAGCCACTGCAATATATATATATATACTGTGCACATATACTGAAAACAGGGTATACAGTTTCAAATATAGCCAAAGAAGATCTAATCATCAGCCTACAAAAACATCTCCTTCTTTGCCCATTAGTTATTCATTTGTTCTTTATTTATTTAAGCATTTTTACCCCCTCAGACAAAGAGTGGCTTGCATAAGATCAATACAAGCAACAACAAACAAGACCCTCTCTTTAACCAATATCAGGATGGTTCTATGCAACAGAATCAGTATTGATCACAGTTCCTTTAAACAAAGTCTTATCCTGGAAGGTGAATTGATTTTTGTGAATACTTCCATCAGCATTTGAAAGTATCCAATTCTGGAAGCATTGTTCTGTCTCCGTGGGATTAACTTGCCAACTGTGGTTTCAGCACATACCAAAATCTGATTGTCTATGTAGCACTATGATATTATTGCATTCACTACATGATGCTCAGGTTTGCACAAAACAAATAAGTGGTTTGTGGAATTCTGACTTGTTATATCTGAATCTTTCTGTTTTGATAGCTAGCTATAAACCACAATCAGAAGCCATAATTTGTTCTTGACGTATGAGCCATAGCTTCTTTAAACTGAAATTTGTTTTTACATCTGAATTCCAGAAATTGGCATCCTGAAAGAGAAGCTGAGGGGGAAAAAGAAAGAAATAGACTGGAAATGGGATAAATAAGCTAGCTAAAGCAGAAAACCATGACTAATGTAAACCATGGTTTATTGTGTTATATAAATGCAGCTGATCTCCAATTACCTAGGATAACTCTTGGAAGGGGAAGGCACTGGGAAAAATAGTTCTGAAACATCATCAGACAGGAGGAAACAAAGGCAATTAATATTAGGTCGGATATATTTATTCCTACTCAAAAGCAGAACTTTTGTCCAAAAGATTAAAATGTGAGGCTGTAGCATCACTAAGGCTGGCATCACTTCTTTTCCTGATGGTGTCACCTGGTGATGTTCTGCCTCTCTGCATCCCCCTAGTGCCACAATTGATGTGAGGACAAGATGTTTTTCCTGGTTACCTAGGCAGAACATGCCATCAACTTAATGCAGCATCTATGAGATTTATAGAGAAAATCAAAACCCATTTATTCTCTCAGTGAGCCATGGATTCTTCTCTTTATTTTTCTGAAAATATTGAAATAACTTGGTGGTTTCAGGCAGCCAATGGTGGCTGACCAGATTAAGCAAGGAACACTCTGGAGCAAACTGGCGAGACAGAAAATTGGCTCAAGACAAATGATGAATTCTGTGCTCATTACTACTGACTGTGTGCCAAGGCAGTCATCTGATTCTTCCAGCATGTGGCCAAATTGATTTACATTATTTACTTTTTTAGTTCATAATGGGATGATCTTACAATTGATCTGACCATTTACTAAACCAGTTGGCTGATTTTCATTTAATCAGCCCATAAATAAAATACAGCTTAGAAAAAGATCCTATAATATAGTATTTTGTGTACTGTATTGTATGAAGTTGATGCAAGGTAACAGAAACATAGGCTGGCACATGCATGCACATGGGACATAGATACAATTCATTATGGAATACTTATAGCAGCTTAGTAAATAGGGGGGCAATCTTCTTCTAGGGAAAATATGCTCATTCTATAATAGGTTGCATGGAATTCTAAGTATGTAATTTTTCTGTCCAGAGGAAGGCATTGTTAGCATGCCCCTACTGCCCCTTCCCACAAGATTCCATAACTGGACATATTAGACACCTTTTGGGGTCACATTGGCTTAGGCAGACTGGAGGCCAGTCAAAGGTCCTAATGACCTGAGATGTGTCTAGAAATATAATGGTGGGAAAGCCCAAGTTAGGATTATATGGAAACCCCCTGTAATGAGTTTATGCTAACAATCCAGTTGTTAAAGGGTATATGGTAATCCTTTCCCCCAGTCCTGGGTGTTTCAGGCAATAATTCAATCATGCAAACAAGGGGGCTCGCCGCTTGCCGGCAGGCCATTTTGTGGCCCGGCTGCTCCCCCTCAAAAGGCCTCCTAGGAGCGCCCCCCTTGAGGCAGGGGCAACCGCATGGCCGGTCGCCATGGGGGCTGCCATCTTTCCCTTCCCTCTCCCGGCATCCCCTGCGGCTGGGAGGCGTGGGGGAAAGTGGCAGCCAATCAGGGTGGGCCAGCCCAGCTCTGATTGGTTCCCGCTGCCCAGAGGGAGGAACATACGGCCACACTTCTGGCACGGCCAGATGACATCAGAGGAGGCTGCAACAGAGCCAATATAAAGACAGATGACAAGCTACATAATTATGGTTCCTTTGGATAGCAGGGGGTTTGACTGGATGGCCCTTGTGATCTCTTCCAACTCTATGATTCTATGCCCTGTTACAGGAGATCGCTGTTCTGTTGGCATGTGAAGCCAGTGGTATTAATAAGTATGGGACTCAGAGGTCCTAATTATCTAATGGTCTGACAATAATTAGCTGACCACAAAACTGCACGCTACAGTAAAGAATCTGTGGGACAATTAGTGGTTTTGAAGATCGTGGAATTATTGATGGTGTATGCAGACACTGTGGAATTACTGGCCCAAAGCAAAACACATTTGCCTTGATCCAATCCCTAGTGGAATTGGGGGTTCCAACACTAGACTACAGAGCCATCCCAGTTAATCTCAGTCCTGGTCCTTATCCAGGAGAAAACAAGAAACCACAGGAAGATAGTAAGGATATGAAGACTGTGAAACTAACCAGAGATAGAATGGATGGAAGTATATGATTTTGAAAAATGTGTTAGGAGCAATTACCCTTACTAGTGCTGACTGCTCTTACTGGCCATACCTTTTTAGCACCTGCAGGTTGGATCTGCCCCTGCCTTCCTTGTTAGTACAACCCACTTCCAGAGACCTCAGAAACTGACATATAATAAAATTGGTGTATTAATAAATTGGCATATTATTAATTTGGTTCATTAATATGGCCTTCCACAGGGGAAAAACAGGATGGCCTCAGAAAGTTCATCTGGGTGCCATGCTTTACCCTACGGAAGACTAAGGCTAAAGGTCAGAAGGGCACAATCCCCACTGTACATTTGAAAAAGATAATAATGGATGGATGAATCCTTTGTGGGTGCTGATTTTGAAATTTCCTCTCCTTAATCCCCAACCTTAAGACAGAGGTTGCACAAGCTTTTTAAATCCAATCACCGGAAATTAAGGATAATTTGCAACACATTAGCATCTTCCACACCTATTGACAAGACCAGGAGACTCATTGTGCAATCCACGGAGGCCCGTGGAATCTATTGTTCCAACCCATGAAGCATCCACTCCCCTCAGGTGTATTTGGAGGTATAAATATGACCCTAAAAATCTGCTTAATTGCACACAGTCCCAGTTATAGGGGACACCCTGTCACTCTGTGTTAGCCACCATCAGATTCCTCCATCCACTCTGCCAGATTTACCAATGAATTCTAGACTATAGGGCAGGTTGTATCATCCCCAACAAATCCTCTTGCTGCACTTTATCCAAGTTTTTCCTACTGCTTTCTATAGCCTTGTGTGAATGCTTCTTCTGTGACTGTGTGTGCGTTTCATGTTATTTTTGAACTCTTTAATAAAAACAATAATAAATTTCACACGTGTGTGTACTCCATCCAGGCTAGTTACCCCCTATCACATTGTTAAAGTTGAGTTGTTGCTAATTTCCCCAACATATTAGAAACTCGATATTTACTTAGAATTTCCCAGAAGCATTTTGGGTAACATCCTGTTGATGCAAAAACTGAATTAAAACCTTACATGTATAATGCTAATGATAGACTTGTGTGCATTGCTGTTCTTCAGATAGGTTAAGTGACCAATATTATAGGAACCCTTACATTGCTCGGAACCCAATGGGAACTGAACAAGTGAAATGTTTTTCTGTATCTAAAAGGGAATCATTATGGATCTATTCTCTTAAGGGAAAAGACCTGGTTTGTATAATCTCATTGCCTTTTGAAGGAATTATCTAGTGTTTCCTCTATACTGTTTTAAATTTCACACTCTGGTAGAATAAAGGATTGAATGAAGGAGGGAAGGGAATAAAAGCTGTGAAATTGTACAAAGAACAAAATATTGACAAGCACTGGAACAAATCTTTGGATTCATTTTCCTCCCTTTAGGCATAATCCTTTGTTCAGGATTATCAAAAGAAATTTGACCACTGATTTCACAGGGAGCAAAGTCAAGTCTTCTCTTTATCTCATGCCTTTCCCTTGCTCCCCTTGGGTCAACAGCAAGATCAAAAAATATTCAAACTTGAGTGACTTCAACCCAGCCCCAGAATTTCCAAGACAATCTGGTTACTATTCCTGGTTTCTTCAAATGGACTGTGGATGCCATTAGGTTAAAAAACTTTGGCCTTAGACTCTTTCCCAATAGGGAACATTAGCCCCCTTCCTGTATGACCGTTGAACAAGAATAAGAAAGGGTTATTCATATTTTATATTTTTCTCAGAACAAAAAATAAGATAGGTAGACAGAGATGGATGGATGATAGATAGTGAGGTAGAAAGAGAGAGAGAGAGATTTGCTGTTATATATCTTTAAAATCAATTCTAACTTAAAGCAACCCCATCATAGGGTTTACTTGGCAAGAGTTGTTTAGATGAAGTTTGCAATTACCATCATCTACAGCTGAGAGAGTGCAACCTGCACTCTCTGGGGTTTGATGACTAAGTGGGAATTTGAACCCTGGTCTTTTGGAATCACAGTCCAACACTCAAACCACTACACCACATTGGCTCTCCAGACAGATCAACAGAGTCAATTAATACTTAAATAATACTATGTAACTATCAATTATACTATGACTCTAGAGACCAGGGTTTGAATCCCTGCTCAGTCATGGAAACCCACTAGCTGATCTTGGGCAAGTCACAGTCTCTCAGCCTCAGAGGAAAGCAAAGGCAAACTCCCTCTGAAAAATCTTGGCAAGAAAACCCCATCATAGGCTTGCCTTTGGGGTCACCATAAGTCAGAAACAACTGGAAGATACACAACAACAAATATGTACTATAGTAGCTGGCCCAGCTATGTCTCAAAATGCTTATAAAATTGTGTGTTTTAGATAAAACACATAACAAAGTATGAATTTTAGGGTACAATGCATTGAAAAAAATGCATACTTGGTAGAGGGGAAATTATGTCAGGAATCCTGTGAGTACAGCAGTCACACAGTAGTGATTTCGCACAGTGGTTTTACACGGTGGTGGTGAGGGAATGCAGACCATATGGCTTCACATATCCTATTTCTCCAATGCCTGACTTCCTTAATGGTTGCTATAGTCACAGCCATTTTCCTCTTACTGTCTACACTAGTGCCTTTACTCTAGCATCTGCACCAACAGGATTGGGCAGCCACCCGACACATATAATGGCTGGATCATCAGATGAATGAATAGATGCGAAACTGGCCTGAACTGGAAACAGACATCCTTCCATTCCTACTTTGGAGTACACATGTGACACTGAATAAGGTTTCAAGTCTCAGCTGTTTCCTATAGCTATAGAGCCATGAAACTAGGAGCTTCTTGCATACAATTAGAACAGTGGAGAATGAAATGGATAAGGGTAAATAAGGAATGTCGAAAATATACCAGATTCGAAGAGTTGATCATACAAAGAGAAAATAAGGAACAGAATGAAATAATAAAGGGTACCATTAGTGAATTATATAAATCATTGTTGAAAACTGAAGAACAAAATGATTATTTAAAGGTAGTATGGGAGGAGGATTTAATGCAACCAATAAGTAATCAGAGTGGGGAGAAAATTTGGGATTGGGGCATTTTGAAAAATATGTCAGTAAGAATAAAAGAAAATTATTATAAATTGGTAAGGAGATGGTACCTGACACCAGTAAGAATAAATCAAATAGATCAAAATCATTCAATGTTATGTTGGAGGGGATGTCAAGAAAAAGGCACTTATGCTCATATGTAGTGGAGTTGTAAATATGTACAGAAATTTTGGCAAAGGTATTTTAAAAAATAAGAGACATAACAGGAGAAGATTTAGAAATGTGTCTAGATATTGCATTATTATAAATTTATGATAAGGTTACTTGTACCCAAGCTATGAAGGATTACAAATTTATTAACGGCAGCAAGATTAATGATACCTGGAAAATGGAAGGTACAAGGAGATTATCATATAGAGGAATGGTATAGAGAAGTATGGGACATTGATATTAACAATAAATTAACATGTAGATTGAGGAGATTTTCACATGGGAAAATTATTCCCCGGGGAGATTGGGAGAGAAATGGGGCTGTTCTGGTAGCAGGGCCCCGTTTCGCATGCCTCCTTCCTTCTCCCGATCTCCCATCGTCATTAGTAAACATTGTTCATTAGTAAAAAATCACGGAACATACCGGGAGGGAAATGGAAGCAGCATGGAGGGAAGACGACGGGAGATCGCGAGAAGGAAGGGGGCGTGGGAAATGGGGCGCTGCTACTGGAACAGCCCTGTTTCTCTCCTGATCTCCCCGGGGAATAATTTCCCCATGTGAAAATCTCCTGAAAGTTAAAATAGGATTATGGAAAAATTGTAATTTTGATGAAATATGGAAGCCATTTATAGAATATGTTTTTTTAAGAAAAAGGGGGTACACACCTCCAGGGAAATTATTGCAATTTTGGAAAAAGGAATAAATAATTACTATAGATGGTCCTGGGGTGTGGAGCACTGTGTAGGGGGATAGAGAGAAATTAAATCAATGTTAATAATTAAGATGAAAATTATGTATTCATTTTAAAGAAGAAGTATCATTTAAGAGTGTAATACGGTTGATGTATGAATTTAAGATTATAATAAAATAATTAATTTTTTTAAAAAAAGAAAAGAAACTAGGAGCTTCTTTAATGGTCCACTGTTCCTCAGAAGAGATAATCCATCTGCAAGTACATAGGGAGCTGTGAAAATATCACTGTAAGGAAATAGGACAATGTGATAGCACACATGAGGGACATTTTTGCACCAGTGCTTGGATAAAGTTCAGCTTCCACAATTCTTCCTGCCATGTTGTCATTACAAATATAGGCACCACACCTTTTAAAAACATTAGAGGTACTTCTGTGCTAAACAGCCTTTTTGACACACAGTACAAGGCTACAGATACCCTTGTTGGTGCCCAAGGGCTCTTGGAGGACAGAAAATCTAGACTGGCATGCTCACCAGAGAAAAATCTGTGATTTCTCCAAACAAAATCATACTAGTCAGAACTCTATGCTTTGCAAAGACAAGAACAGAGCAAGAGCTAGGAATGAAAAGCTATCCATTTCATTTTCATAGCACTCTTCAGAATTCCACATGCATTCTCATAGCATTCCAGTTCTGTTTCCAATTACAAGACTTACTTTATCAATCAACATGGAAATTTGTGCACATTTTGCTCTGCACATAATCTGCACATTTGTTTATACAATTTTCTTAAATGTGTGCATTTTATACTTTTCACCATTGACTAAAACATATCTTTGTACATTTTTCAAATATGCACATTTGTAGTTTGCCACATTTATTTGTGCATAATTTGAATATAAAATCAGGAAAGGGGTTGGTGAATCTGATTCCAATAACAGGAAAAGGAAAGATATGTGCATACTTTTGTTATTCACAAACTGAATAAATTCATAAAAGATCTTTTGCATCCCTACTGTCAGTACTGCACCTCGACCCTTTCCAGAGCTTAAGCTGAAACAAGGCATAAAAACCTTAGGACCTGTTTGAGTGCTTAGAAAATTAAGTTTGTGAATGTAAATATTCTGGTGTATGCTTTAGAACAGTGGCTGATGAAATGTTGCAGTAGCTCTCAGGACTTCAAGGGAATCTTAGCACATAACTCTAGAGTGTGAGTAGCACAAGATGATCAAAGATGGGAGTTTCTAGTAGTGTCGGGACTCACAGGCATTTTTGAAGGCACACAGACTTTGAAGTGCTTCCACAAGAATGTATTGACTTCTTTTGGCAAAAGATTGTGTGCGGCAATCAGACATGACCATCACATATTCAAGATCAAAGCCTATTGACTGAAGCCTTTGGTTATCATGGGTACTTTATTCAGAGTGTACGTTTGCTACACTTCTTTCTTTACCACCACATGTTCAGTTGGCAAGTTGTGTTATTGACTGGATGGTCTACAAGCTGACCAAAGTTTCTTCTGAACCAAGAATGTTTTATGGCTTTTCATTTCAAAATATATTTGTATCTTCCAGGAAAATTATTAGTTAGACTTTTCAGCTATTGATTAAACATTAAAGCATGACCTAACAGTCCCAGTAGCACTTCCATATGACTGATGACACATTTGCAAATGTTCTTTTATTCAATAATGCAGTACTGAAATCAGATGAGTAATATCAAGAAGGAAGTGATTTCTGCTTGTTTCCATGCTTAACTTTAATTAAAACAGGTCAGGTGTACAAAGCTCCAGGATAATTCTCAAATGACAGTCAAAGAGATAGATCACTAAGCTATTAGTACTGGATAATGGAGACAGTGCAAAGAAAATTATTGGAATTAAATATATGGAATTAACATGCAGGTGCAGCCCTACAATAGAATTATATTGGCAGGCAGCTTTACCACACATTATTGAACATTTTAGTATGGAGAAACATTAAAGGGATGGGAAAAATGATGAGAGGAGTCCCAGAATGATGAGTATCTCTGCGGTTTGGGACTTAATTCAGCACAAAATGCACATGGGGATGGGGGGTTCACAAAAAAGCCAGCATTTTCTCCACAGAAAACAATATTTTCTGAAAGTAATACATCTGCTGTTTCCTGAACATAAAACACTGCTTTCTATGCAACAAAACCACATGCAAATTTTGTGAAGAATAAATCCCCCACTGTAGCATTTTTTTTTTGCAAGGAAACAGAATGTTCTGTACATACAATAATATTTCTAAAAAGAAATGTTATTTCCTGCATAGAAAGTGTTGTCTCCTATGTCTGTGTGTAAACAGAACATGCTGTTTTCTAAACACACAAAGCACCATGCAAATTTTGCACAGAATAAGTACTGAACTATAAATAAACTGTGCAGTTTCTGAAAACATTTTCTAGTGGAAATAAAATAGCTAAAATTACTTGTTTCTACCATCAGTAATGAAATTAGTGAAGAATTACATTCTTAATAGACCACAACCAGCATAGAGAAATTACATGAGATTTAACATTCATACACTATGTATTTTTGTTTGGTTTTTTACACTCACATTTACATCACCAGCCAGAACATATTTCACCTACAGATTTATATAGAGATAATGAGCAATGCTTTGTAAGTAAAATTGTCACATGCCATAAATTGTTAAAAGCATAGTAGACAAGCCAGGAAAACTAAGCTGGAAACCTTAGTACTATGGTTGGTCTTTTTTTACTTTTCTTAGATGAGCTGTGTTTGGAGCCTCTGGTTTAGGAACATTGCAGTATCATCAGTAGAGAACAATCAACATTCATTAAAGAAAAAAAAATGTGCCTACAGAATGAATATATGGTACAAAGGCTGAGACAATGAATGTAAGTGCTGCTGCCTTAGGGAGAACCAGAAATATTGTCAGCAGTGTCCCTCAGGAATAATTACACATAATTTCTTCTTTAAGTACTGCTCTTGTGAGTTAACTATATGTTAGAGGAGATAGGCAAGTCACTATCTTTCAGCCTAAACTACCCAACATGTTACCTACCCTGACACCCCCTGCCCCATATCTGTAATAATTGGCATATTTCATAATTTGGTCAACTGTGGCCTTCCCAGAATGTGGCCAGTAAACTGGGGACTTCAAAGAACTGGGGGTCAGCTACATGGGGGAATTTTTAGCAAAACACAGTGACTTACCTTCCTTTCGCTGCAGCCCCCATTTGTGCCCACGGCTGATTAGAAAGCTTGGAACGGAATATTTTGTAGTCTTCATCCCCAAAACAAAAAAAGGTTGCCACAAGTGAGTTGAGTCTTGAAAATCTCCCTCCCTCCACCCCCTTTTTTTTTTCTCTTAAGGAGAAAGATGCTGAAGAGCTGTTTTCTGTTTAAAAAGAAGTTCATACTTTTGCTCTGCCGCTTTACCGGGTGAATGATCATGCCTGTAGAAACAAAAACAATGGCAGCTGCGGCATTCCAGACCCTCCCTTGAAAGCCCACCCCCTCCGAGGTGCGACCAATCAGATTTCAGCTCTGCTGTGTCCCCCTTGCAAATTGGTTGTACAGATGACCTATTCTGCGCAATTTCATTTTTTTAAAAGATTGCAGGAAACAGCAAAAGCTGTTAGCACAATCTATATGGAGTTTTCAGCCCCCTCCCCTCCTTCTGACAGGAGATTTTCAGACCACGTTTCAGCGTGCCTAGGGTGGGAGGAACTTTCGGGAGAGGGACGGCGATCTTGCGCAGCAGGGGGGCATTTTTGGACGCCATTGTTGCTCTCCCGAAACCATCCGTGTCACTTCCGTGAAGCTTCGGAAGCCTCAGCGCCATATTTTAATCACAGGCAACCTCCGTGATTAAAATATGGCTCTGCGGCTTCCGAAGCTTCACGGAAGTGACACGGATGGTTTCGGGAGAGGGACAACGGCGTCCGAAAATGCCCCCCTGCTGCACAAGATCGCCGTCCCTCTCCCGAAAGCTCCTCCCGCCCTAGGCACGCTGAAACGCAGTCTGAAAATCTCCTGAATATCATGAATGTGGGCCATGATCCATGAGGATCAATGGCATTCTTCTCAGATTCTTTACATATTTTTTCATCATGTAGTCAACCCTAGGAATCCCAAAGAGTAGTGCTGAGACTCAGTCAGGTTTGCACTAGGGAGGGGCCAACCCAAATTCCAATAAAAGATAATCACAAGGTAACGTCTTGCCTGAACATCTGGCTAATCTCATCAGCCTAAACTAAGATACTCAAGTTTATAAAGAGCTATCTTACCTCTACCTTCCCTCAAACAAAGAGTTGCTTCCTCTATTCAATTCCAAAGCATCCGCACATTAAGGATCATTAGCATATCCGGAGTGTCCACTGTCTCACTCTGAGAGCCTCCAAGAAGCATTATCTTCAACTCTAAATCCCATACCCTCAAGGGAATCATTGGCTATAAAAAAAAACATTGCAAATCCCACTCAAGTGTGCACAGTTTCTCTGCTACTAGAATCCATGTCGGCTGTGTCGCCATTCTGGGTTTGGGACCCCCACTCCGCTGGTTTCCTTCGTGATCTAGAGTAAGCAACCCCTTACTCTATCCCAATTCTTCCCAATTTATTTGCTAGCCTTGTGTAAATGCTTGAAGCCTGAATGTGTGTGAACACTGTTATTATTGCTTTCTCAAATAAACATCAAATAATTGTACTATCTAGCTTAACATCTCCTCTTGAGTACCGGTATACAAAGGTTAAAAGGTCCTGCTTTGTTGCCCTTCTCTCATATTGACAAGCTGAGTATATTAATTCCCCAAATTAATATCTATATTTTGAGGGTCCTTAAGACTCCCGAGCACTTAGGGTAACAAACAAGGTTCTTAAAATGGGGGAAAGGAGAACTGTGAGTGATTCCTGGGCACTTTGGAGAAAGGTCCAGTTTATTTGAAGGATTGTATTCTCCAATATGAATTGTAGAGTTGGAAGTGCCCACAAGGGCCATCGAGCCCAACCCCCTGCTATGCAGGGATACCCAATCAGCCTCTGTTTAAAAACCTCCAGAGGAGAAGATCTTTTCTACCACACTTTGAGGCAGCACATTCCACTGCTGAACAGCTCTTACTGTCAGGATGTTCTTCCTATCCTACCTTCAATTCACCCTGTTTCCTGGAATGGATTGGAGAACGTACCAACCATTCCACAGAACCTTACTTTGCTTCTCTGCAATGCCAGGTCGGTTAAGAATAAAACACACATTATTTACATTCTTCTATTGGATGAGAATGCCAACCTGGCTTGCTTCACAGAAACCTGGCTGGGAGAGGATAGTGCTGTCAAGTGGACGCAGGCCGTCCCAGCCGGGTATTCTGTCAGTGAGCAGGTGAGGGGCAGTGGGGGGGGGGAGGAGTGGCTCTGGTTTATAAGAACAATCTGAATTTGACCAGGATACCTGTCCGGAACACAGTCCACTTTGAGTGTATGTACCTTAGCCTGAGGACCAGAGATAGTTTCGGGATTCTGCTAGTATACTGACCACCCCGTTGTCTAGCAGACTCCCTAACCGAGCTGACACAGCTAGTCTCAGAGTTGCTGTTGGAGTCACCCAGACTTTTAGTTTTGGGCAACTTCAACATTCCACTCAAGACCAGCTTGACAAATCTGACTGGTGCTACTCAGGAGTTCATGGAAACCATGACAAACATGGGCCTATCCCGACTGGTCATCGGGCCCACACATTGTGCGGATCATACCCTCGATGCAGTCTTCAGTACGGAACAGGAATATCCGTGGGCGAAGGTTATTAAAACCACCGCATTGTCATGGATGGATCATTTCCTGGTCAAGACTGAACTAAGAGTCTCTTCCTGCCCCACTGGGGGTGATGGACCCATTAGAATGGTCTGCCCCCAAAGGCTAATGGAACCAACAGGATTCCAGAAAGCCTCAGAGGGTTTAATGGTTGGTAAATGGTTGGTCAGTGATCGTGTCAAAGCTTTGGTTAATACCTAGAACACCAACCTTACCAAGGCCCCCAAGCGTCCTTTCCAACCCGCTCCAAACCGTAAGCCATGGTATACATCAGAACTTAGGAAAATGAAGCGGGTTGGACAACAACTAGAGCGCAACTGCAGAAAACTCGACTCTTATCCGACAGGACTCATCATAGGAACTTTCTTTGGTCCTATCAAGAGGCAATATGTGCAGCACAGAGATCCTTCTCCTCTGCATGTATTGCGTTTGCAGAGTCCCGTCCAGCAGAGCTGTTTAGGGTGGTAAGGGAGATGACACATGTTATACCTGCGCAGAACCCGTTGCTTAATCCAACAGCGGCCTGCTGTGATGCGTTTAACAACTTCTTTGCAGATAAAATCTCTCAGATAAGAGCCGACTTAGATGCCAGTATTTTGACAGAAACAATTGATGAGGTGTCCAGCAACTCCGTTAATGTAAGTTTACTGGATCAATTTCAATCTGTGAGTACCGAGGACGTGGACAAGCTACTTGGTAGGGTGAGGAAGATGACCTGCCCTCTCGATCCTTGCCCTTCACAGCTGACCATCCGGGGGGGGTGCCTTGTTGGTGTTCCTTATGGACATCATCAATGCATCCCTCAGAGAAGGGAGTGTTCCATCCTGTTTAAAGGAACCAACGGTTAGGCCGCTCCTGAAAAAACCTTCCCTGGACCCCCTATACATGAACAACTATAGGCTGGTTTCTACGTTACCATTCTTGAGCAAAGTGATTGAGAGGGCAGTTGCGCTTCAACTCCAAGTGGTCTTGGATGAAACCGATTATCTAGACCCATTTCAAACTGGCTTTAGGACAGGATTTGGAGTTGAGATTGCCATGGTTGCCTTGACCGATGACCTGCGTCTAAGCATCGACAGAGGTAGTGTGACCCTGTTGGTGCTTCTAGACCTCTCAGCGGCTTTTGATACGATAGAGCATAGCATCCTCTTGGATCGCCTGAGTGGATTAGGAATTGGAGGCACTATGCTCCAGTGGTTCCAGTCCTTCCTCTCGGGCAGGTCCCAGAGGGTGCTGCTCAGGGACAGCTGCTCCAGCAGAAAGGAGCTTACTTGTGGCGTTCCGCAAGGCGCCATCCTGTCCCTGATGCTGTTTAACATCTATATGAAGCCGCTGGGTGAGATTATTTAGAGTGATGGGGCTGGGTGTTATCAGTACACTGATGACACCCAGATCTATTTCTCCTTGTCCCGATCGTCGGCCTCAAATTCTGATGGCGTCACTCCTCTTAATGACTCTCTTAAAGCAGTAATGGACTGGATGAGGAAAAACAGATTGAGATTAAATCCGGACAAAATGGAGGTGCTCACAGTAGCAGCCCCAAAACCAGGAGTTGGGTTGCAACCTCCAGTCCTGGATGGGGTCACGCTCTCCATTAAGGACTGTGTTTGCAGTCTGGGGGTGCTCCTTGATTCATCGCTTCAGATGACTGTCAGGTGAATGCGACGGTCAGGAGCGCCTGTTATCAGCTTTGGCTGATATGCCAGCTGCGCCCTTTCCTGGAAGTAAAGGACCCTGAGACTGTGGTACACGTGCTGGTAACCTCTTGTCTAGATTTCTGCAATGCGCTCTACATGGGGCTACCCTTGTGCTTGGTCTGGAAATTTCAGTTGGTACAAAATATGGCAGCCAGAGTGGTCTCGGGAACATCTTGGAGAGACCATATAACTCCAGTATTACAATCTCTCCACTGGCTGCCTATCAGTTTCTGGGCCCAGTATAAGGTGTTGGTTATTACCTTTAAAGCCCTAAATGGCTTGGGTCCAACTTATCTCCGGAACCGCCTCCTCCCATACAATCCTCCCTGTGCACTCCAGTCCTCTGGGAGGAATTTGCTTCAGCCACAAAAATCTAGGCTGTCTGCAACCTCCCAGAGGGCCTTTTTGGTAATCGCCCCCAAATTGTGGAATGGCCTGCCGAACGAGATCCGTCAGATGACAAGCCTGAGTAGCTTTAAAAAAGCATTAAAGATGGATCTCTTTCGGCAGGCCTTTCCTAATTAGATCCCAGCCTCCTGGCCTCTTTTAGTCTGCTGGCTATTTATTGTTTTAAATGTGATTTTAGATTAGTTGTTTTTAATTTATACTGCTTTAATATCTTTTTATAGGGGAGGGTGTGGTGGGTGGTGTTTAGGGATTTTAATCTGTATTTGTATTTTATTTTTTATAAGCCACCCCGATTGTTTTTAACAGAGGGGCAGGGTAAAAATAAATATGATGATGATTATGATGACGATGATGATTCCTAATGCTTTGGTAGGATCTCGTTTCCTGGAGTTTGAATCCATTGCTCGATGTCCTGTTCTCTGGAGCAGCAGAAAAGAAGCTTGCTCCATCTTCAATAATACATCCTTTCAAATATTTAAACACGGCTGTCATGTCACCTCTCAGCCTCCTCTCTTCCAGACTGAAGATATTCAGCTCCCTCAGCCATTCCTCATAGGGTATGGCTTCCAGACCTTTTACCATTTTGGTTGCCCTCCTCTGGACATGTTCCAGCTTGTCAACATCCTTCTTGAATTGTGGTGTCCAGAAGCGGACACAGTATTCCAGGTGAGATCTGACCATCTGAGCCTGTCCATGGAGATTATCAGAGCAGGCTTCTAATGTGCAGCAATGGTATTAGTGAAGCAAATGAAAACTTATCAGTATTGAAGCAATCCTCATTGCATCTACACTTCCATGCCAGTATGTTTCTGTTGCTTCACTAACATGATTGCTGTGCAATACCAGTGGGAGGGTGAGGGAAAGAAAAGATACAGATTGCGGCAGGAGGGGGCAGGAAGAAAAGAGTCAGATTGGGTGGGAGGGAGAAAGTCACATCAGGCAGGGAGGGAGGGGAGATAACTGGGAGGTGGAAAAGCATTGGAGGGGGGGAGAGAAAAAGCTGGAGGGGGAATAGATCAGGCAGGAGGGCAGAGAAAAAAGGGTAAGAGAGAGAGAGAAGAGGACAAACATGCCCACTCACGCCATGTGGCTGCTGGCATGGAGTGGAAGAGGACTTATTGCACTGAGGTAATAAAGGGAACACAGTGTTATTGAGGGCTATTGATGGGTTTTCTCCATCAATGAAAAGATGCACTTCAGCAATGGTTTGAATGCACTCTGGCAATAGAACACAAATGACGTTGTGCAATAAAGAACAGTTGCATATGCTATTATCCTGCTCTAGTAGCACTAGAAAAGCCTCATGTGATAATCTCCCATGTGTTGAGAACTGGGGAGGTTCTTTTCTCTGTCCCACCTCCCACCATCTCCTGGGAACACAAAGAGAGGGCCTTTTCAGTGGTTGCTTTCAAGCTCTTTAACCCCCCACCCTCCCAGTTAGACTGGTGGCTTCTGTAACATCATTCCATAGTCAAGTGAAGCTTTTAGCAAGCCTTTAAGGACTGATAGGGGAAAGGGCCTTTCAGAATGTGGTGTACTGTTTATTTGGGTTTTTTTCTTTTTTTCTTTTTTCTTTTTTAGTTGTGTAATAATTTTTATTTATTTTTGTTTTTTCTTTTTAATGGTCATGTTTCCAACTGTTTTAATTCTGTTGTTAGTTTAATTATATTTTCAATTTTTGTGAGATTTATTTATTTGCTTACTTTTAGCTTTTTCTGTTTAAACCTTTGCAAACTGCTTTGAGTTCCAGACTGGAGGGAAACCATTACTTAAATAAATAAATAAATAAATATAATCCTCTGAAAATGGAGTTGTGCCAGATATGAATTCTAAATAAATAGAAGGAGAAGGAGGAATGAGAGGAGATAAAATAGGGAAAGGGAATTAAGCAGGAGTGGGAAAGTTGAGAATAGTAACATAAGAACAGTGGACATTTACAGACCCGTAAAAAGTGCTGCGGAGGGCTCGGGAGAGGTAGGCGCCTGTTTCGCGGCAGGGGGCCAGTTTCTGACGATGCCCTCTCGTGTTATCCTCCGTGTTCCTTCCGTGTTGTATGGAAGGAAAAGGTGCCACTTTTTATTCACGAAGAACTTCCATGAGTAAAAAGTGGTGCCTTTTCTTTCAATGCAACAAAGGAAGGAACACAGAGGGTAACGCGAGAGGGATGGTGTCGTCAGAAACTGGCCCCCTGCCGCAAAACAGGCGCCTACCTCTCCTGAGCCCTCCACAGCACTTTTTACGGGTCTGTAAATGTCTAGTGTGTTTGTGTGCCTTCAAGTTGCCTGTTGACTTATGGCAAGCCCATGAATTTCATAAGGTTTTCTCAACCAGTAGAAACTATCTAATGTTTGATGTGCATGTTTCTTTTACTGGAGATTATCATATAACACTGTTATAGATTTTCTATTTTAACTGCTCTGGCTGCCTCCTGTGGCATTCTGGGATTTGCAATTTAGGGATGGGGCATTTAGCATTCTCAGCCAGAGAGCTCTTAGGCCTCACTAAACTACACACCCCACAATTGCACAGGAGGCAGCCCTAGCAGTTAAAGTGGAATAATAGCACTATAACAGTGTAATGTGATAAAATCACACTATAAAGTGTGATAAAAGTGTGACTTTATCACACTTACACACTATATTGATGGAATTAATTATTTTGTTACAAATCCTGGTTGCTGATTTTCCTTTTATACAAGTTCTATTCTGCGGGCTGCTGGAACAATTCTGTTTTCAACCCAATAAAGAGAGTTAAGCTACAGCTCTATGGTATGCTCTAGACAGACATTATATGAAGGTCTGGGTCAGTTTCTGTCTTGAACCCGCAGCTGTTCTTCTTCTACAGAGTTGGATATTCTTCATTGCAAAAGGCCATTCAGCATGTAATTTGATAAAATGCTAGATAAGGGGCTTACAGTAGTCAAAAGAAATTTCTACCCCTGGAGAGGAATGCATTTTTTTAGATGTAAAAAGAGCTTCTATCAAGATGAAACTGAGAGAATTGCAGCACAGTCTCATACTCAGAAGGAAGCCCCATTGAGTCCAATTGGCTTACTCCCAGATAAGTGGGCATAGGATCACAGCCGAAATAAATCACATTGAACAGGATGAATGACTCTATAATGCTATTGAGCCAATGGGTAATAAAAAGGACAATCTAAGCATTGTGAGTTTAGATAACTTCTTTATTATATTGTTACAGCTGCTAACAGATCCTTTCTTTGCTCAACTGATTACTGGTTAATAGCCCCAAACAATCCATTGGTGTGGCATCAACAAGAGCAAATGACAAGAGATGTTTTTTCCTGATAGCTGGGAATCTTTCTTCAGCATATGGAATGGAATATACACTAGAATTTAGAAAAAGTTCCTCTCTAGTTCAAGGGAGTAGGCAGTACTCCAGGAAAGTACTGGAGGGAAAGTAATTTGCAGTTTGAACAGACAGAGGCCAAAGGACCATATAGATGTTTCTTTTGTGTAGATTAAAATTGCATGGGGGAATATGCATGTTGATCATTGCTGCCCATATGCTCATTCAGAGTCCAATCTGCAATGGACATTTTTGGTTCCTGATGCAGATGTTATGATCAATGTGTTAAAGCAGTGGTTCTTAACCTGTGGTCTGGGGACCCCCAGGGGTCTGTGATGTCCTCACGGGGGTCCTCAAAGGCTTGAAGGCTGCTTGCCCACCTCCTCCCTGCAGCGGAGTGACCATGTGATAGGAGGCAAGGCAAAGGCTGGCTGGCTGGCTTGGCCTGCACATTGCCATTCAATCTGCTTCGGCCACAAACTTGCAGGAAGAAGCAGGAGAAAAGGTTTCCCTCCCTCTTCAATGCCTCTGAGGGAAGGTTTAATGGATGGTGTAATTGTATTATTATTATTATTATTATTTGTTATTTGTTATTGTTGTTGTTGTTGTTTAAAATCTTACATTAAGTCTTGGGGGTCCACAGTAACAAGAGATATTTAAAGCAGGTCCCTGGTAAAGAATCATATAATCATAGACTCATAGAATTGTAGAGTTGGAAGAGACCACAAGGGCCATCCAATCCAACCCCCTGCCACGCAGGAAATCACGATCAAAGCATCCCCGACAGATGGCCATCCAGCCTCTGTTTAAAGACCTCCAAGGAAGGAGACCCCACCACGCTCCGAGGGAGTGAGTTCCACTGCCGAACAGCTCTTACTGTCAAAAAGTTCCTCCTAATGTTGAGGTGGAATCTCTGTTCCTGGAGCTTGCATCCATTGCTCCGTGTTCCAGTCTCTGGAGCAGCAGAAAACAAGCCTGCTCCATCTTCAATGTGACACCCCTTCAAATACTTAAACAGGGCTATCTTATCGCCTCTTAACCGTCTTTTTTCCAGGCTAAAAATACCCAGCTCCCTAAGTCTCTCCTCATAAGGCATCGTTTCCAGACTTTTCACCATTTTAGTCGCCCTCCTCTGGACATGCTCCAATTTGTCCATATCCTTTTTGAATTGTGGTGCCCAGAATTGGACACAGTATTCTAGGTGAGGTCTGACCAAGGCAGAATAGAACGGCACTATTACTTCCCTTGATCTAGACACTATATTTCTATTGATGCAGCCCAAAATCGCATTGGCCTTTTTAGCTGCCGTATCACACTGTTGACTCATGTTCAACTTGTAGTCTACTAGTACTCCTAGATCCCTTTCGCACGTAGTCTCGTTCAGCCAGGTCTCTCCCATCTTATATCTATGCATTTCATTTTTCCTCCCTAAGTGCAGTACCTTACATTTCTCCGTATTGAATTTCATTTTGTTAGCTTTGGCCCAGCTCTCCAGTCTGTCCAGGTCATTTTGAATTTTGATCCTGTCCTCTAGGGTATTCGCTACTCCTCCTAATTTGGTGTCATCTGCAAATTTGATAAGTATGATAAGAAAAGGTTAAGAGCCACTGTGTTAAAGGATACGGTTAGTGTGGGGGAAATCTTACACCTATAATTTAATATTAACAACAGATCAGTATGTCTGACAGTTAAACATAGTGGGAGAGAGGCTTGCGTACCCTAATGATGTTTTGAGCTATGCTGGCGGTGGCATAATAGCCACCGGTAGGATCTCCCATGCCAGACAGGTCAAAACCAAAGGGTCTGACAAAGAGCGTCAAAGGGCAGGATGGGCTCTCTAGCCTTATGGCAATTGTCCTAGGAGAAGGAAAACTCTAATCCCAAACCCGGGCAGATGGTGCTCGTCCAACCCTGTAAGGTCAACCATCTAAGAGAAGGAAACTCTAATCAAACCTACGGCCCGAGGACCTCGCTGCCATGTCCATGCTTACAAGGCCACAGCAGATGAATCTCTGGTTTAAAGGGTGAGGCCAGTTCTGTGCATGCTGCACTCCACCAGAAAAATCCATTGCACAGGCTCGAAGGACTCGAAGGTTTGTTGAACTAAGTTAACTCCATGGTTTGAAGAATGCTTGTTGCAAGCAAACCATAAATAAGATTAATTACAGTTTCCCAGGTCTAAATGAAATAACAAGATACAACTGATCAAAAATGGAAGCAAAACGTACCAATCTCCTCACAGCCACACTGGAAGAAAAAGGAGCAGAGAGGAGTATGTGACCTGAAGGTTGACTGTACCTCATTCCCATCACAATAAACCATGGTACATATGATTCATCTTGTGACAATCAAGAACCATGACACTGTTATTCTCTTTCCTCTTTAAATGCACTGCCCTATATGAAAAAGATAGAAAGTGTAGCAGGATATCTGAATGGTTCAAGATGGAATGACTCATATAGCTATTTCATGAGTTAGATACATGACAACTGTATACAGTTATCCCTTCACATTCATGGGGGTTAGGTTCCCAAGACCCCCGCGAATGTGAAAAATCCACAAATAACAACTGCCCCCCTCCCCCGCCAAAGTGACTACGGGGCCTCCAGAGGCCCTATAGTCGCTTTCCCTCACCTCCACCTCCCTCCCCAGGCCTTCATGGGGCCTCCAGAGCGTCTCCAGAGGTCCCTTGAAGGCCTCCCCGGCTCTCCCCACTCCCTCCCCAGGCCTTCAAGGGGGCTCCTGAGATGCTCCGGAGGCCCATGAAGTCCTGGGGAGGGAGGGGAGGCAGGGGAAAGCGACTATAGGACCTCCAGAGGCCCCGTAGTCGCTTTGGTGGGGGAGGGGAGGGCAGTTGTCTCCGGAGGTCCTGTGAAGGCCTCCCCAGCTCTCCCCACTCCCTCCCCAGGCCTTCATGGGGCCTCCAGAGCATCTCCAGAGGCCCCATGAAGGCCTCCCCAGCCCTCCCCACTCCCGTCCAAGGCCTTAACGGGGCCTCCAGAGGCCCCGTATCGCTGCTTTTGGGAGGGCAGGGGCCCTCCCAAAACCCGTGAATATTCAAAACCGCGAATGCTAAGTTCGCGAATGTGGAGGGGCAACTGTAATGTGTAAACTAGGACAAATTCTGACAAAACACAATAAGTGATCAGTTCACAAAGTACAAATGGTAAGGGGAAAACATGCATGACACAGCTCCAGACAAAGATTTGATTCAATGTTGCCAAATGTCAAGAAATGAAAGCTCTCTCTCCCCTTTCTCTCTCTATCCCTCCCTCCATTATTTTACATCCATTATTGCCACATTTTTATTGCAACCAGTAGTTAACTGAGGAAAGGCCAACTTCTGAACATTAAGACTGTTAAACAGTAGATGAGAGTGGGCAACATGTGGCCCCCTCAGATGTTGCTGGGCAGCAGCTCACATCATCCTGAGACAGTATAACTAGGGGCTGTTGCAATCTAAACCCTTCTGAAGGGCCACACTCTCCTCATCCCTCTAATGGATAATGACCTAGAACTAGAACCAATGTCAAGATTGTGCTTGATCATCAGTAGGATCAAATGTCCCCTCTCTCGTCCTGCCGGGGTGTAGCCCTTCATGGTGCCCAAATATTGGCTCAAGAGCATTTCCCAGCCCACTGGCACCAGTTTGGGGGGGGGGGTGTCATGGAGAGCTCATCAAGGAAAAGGAATGCCCTATGCCTGTTTCTACTGGTACAAAGAGATCCATCAACAAACCAAGCTTTTAGATTCTGACCAGTGAGCTGTTAGCAAACACTGAGCTTCAGAACCCGAACCACTGCGGGACAACTCTCTATGGCCAATGAAAATCCCTTTCCAGTGTCATTGGGAATGATCCAGAAGCCATGATGTTAAAATGCTAGCCATCCTGGATTTAACTACTTTACCTTCCCAATGCTCTTAGTGTTGATGCTGTGCCTTGCCATGCATATGTTCCAGGACAGTAGAGCAGTACAGCAGCTGCCTATCCCCAAGTCTTCCTTCTGGAAGGCCACTTTTGTTTAATGAACAGCTGTGACTCAGTCTGTAGGTTGGGCCAAGAGGGAACATGCATACTTTGCTCTAAACCATATTAACTCACTTGTGAGTATTGGTTTAGACCAGGTGTTCTGCCAGCACCATGTCCTCTGATCCTGTTGAGGGAGGAGGGCTGAATCCAAAACATCAGGCTATCAGGCTTGAATATGTAATGGCAATAGGAATAGCACTTCTATTTTTATACCACTTACTGGTGCCAAAGCGCTCCCTAAGTGGTTTACAATGTATTAGCTAATTGCTCCCAATTAGCTAATACTCATTTTACCGACCTACGGAAGGAAGGAAAGCTGAGTCAACCTTGGAGCCCTCTGGGATCAAACTTGCAACATTGCAGCAATGTTGTGGCTGCAGTACTGGCATGTAACCACTGGGCAACCAGGGCTCCCTCCTTAAATATGCATGGAGCTCATCAAGGATCACATGTAGTATCCAGCTCCTTCGATGAGAACTGAAAACCATTCATTGCTTTCCAGTTCCATACAACCAGAGGTGGATTGAATCTTGCTTCATTCACTGCCCTTGGAATCTTGCTTCATTCTTTTCCCTGATGTAGCTCATAAAAAAAAAAAAACCCAAAAACAAACAAACAAACAAACCCCAAGACCATACCTTTTCTTGGCTTTGGGTTGAGACCTGTTCAGCACATGACTAATGTCTGTAGTCCAGGATGATAGGATGTGCACATTCAACCTGAAATGAAACAAGTTGATTAAAACAGCACAGTGTAAGAGGTAAAAGGCTGAAAAGCCATGCAAATAGCTTACTAGCTAAAGCTTGCAAGACTGGGTCACATTTGGATTTCTGGTGAATGGCCTGATGCTGTTTACCAGACTCTTTTTTTACTATTGATTTAGCAATTTATTCTGGCTTAGCAGCCCAACTGCACTGATGTTTACCCTTCATGCTCCCCTTGCCTTTTCTGGAAGAGGTCAAGCACATTATTGAGGATTTTCTTTCTTGGGTTGTCACACACTCTAAATTTTTTACTGGGGGTTTATTTCTGGCTTTGCTAGGAATGAGCTGTTGTTGACTCCCTGAACCAAGGCCAAAGCATGTGCCCCACTGACTTTTACGACACCAGAGCAATAATGTTATAGTATTAAAAGTTAATTTGTTTAGAAACTCATTTGAACCTGTACAACCAAATCTGCAGTTATTAGAAAATGCCCAGGCTTATTTTGTCTTGTGGCACCTTCCTTACTGAACAAATGTAGTACAGCAAAAGATTTCATAGACCAGAGTCCATTTCTTGAGGTGTGTGAACACTATAACACTAGATTGACATGCATCTATATCCAATTGTTGGAGGGCAAGGGTGGGGTTGAAGAACAGTGAAAATTGTGTACAAGCAAAATAAGGAGAGACAAACAACACTTTATGTATTTTGAATACATTTGGTTTATTTGTTTTTGAGTTAGCAGCAAACAACATTTGGAGGACCTGGAAGCCAATTTTCCACTGCTCCAATCCACCATCACCTCCACCACCCTGTTACCATTGCAAGGCCTATTTTTCAGAAAGCCAAAAAAAAAAAAAAGTCTCAGGCTGGCTCTGTTCTTGCTTCAGAACTGTTCTTTTTATCCATATGCAAAGTCAATCACATTTAAGGAATACTAATGCTCATGCCAGCCTGCCCATGTTCTTAGATCTACAGAGAACGCCTGTGTCATGGTTATACCATTAGGTGAAGAATATTGGATGGTGACACAAACTGGGTCATTTCTGTGGTGGCTCCCTATCTCTGGAATTTTTTCCTTCAAGAAGTATTTTATTGACATTTCAGTACAAGGCTAATGCTCATCATTTTTATCCAGGCATGACTAAGTTGTTAGATGTTGCTGCCATCAATTCCCATAGCTGATGATTTGATTTGGTTTTATTATATATTCATTTATTAGGTATTTCATATTTTTATCATCATTAATATAGTTTTTACATGCCATGGGATTCTAATGAAGAGCAGTATATAAATAAAGTGAAATAAATTCCAATGATAATTTAAAATATTTATCAGCAATCAGCTAAGATGCTATTAATCCCACAACCATCCTCATAATAATATATGAAATATTTTACATGATTTTCATTATTATCATCTGTATTGTTACTTTTTGTTTAACCAACCAGAACTGACATTTGCAAAACTTTGTCCTCATTTTTGTATAGAATTTCAAAGAGTATCAATATTAAAGTTCTTAGTGTATTCCTTCTGAGGTGACAGGACTATGAGACAAATATGTAACTACAGTTGGCCCTCAACGTTTGCAAGGATTAGTGGGGAGGACCCCTGCAAAATTGGAAAAAATGCAAATATAGGCCCTCAAATCCATGAATGCTTAACCCGCAAATGTGGAGGGACAGCTGTATAGCAATTCCTAAATTGTTCATGCCAGGGTATAGTGTATACTTTAGAGAAGAGACTGCGGTAAGTACAGATTGGAGAGGAAATTAGTATGTATGTGTGTGTGTATTTATTTAAGGTATTTATACCTTGCTCTTCAGCCACAAAGGCTCTCAGAGCAGCTTACAAATTGTTCTAAGCACTAGAAATTTACACATCTACACCAATGTGTGTTAGCTAATTGCTCCCGCAAGCTGGTGTTTGTAAGTGTTTGTTTCCTCCCATCCAGCATCAACCAGCCACAACTTGCTATGTATGTTCATCTGGTGGCTCTAGATGCCAGAAATGTGTTTTCACTTAACAACCTTACTTTTGCAGACATTAGCCACATGGGATGCAAAGCAAAAGTGAAAGCAAGACAGGATTTCCTTGTATTGTGTTGTATCTGGTTGTGTTCCTCTGGTGACAAAAAGCTTTTTGATCCATTGGAGGCTTCTGGGAAGAAAAAGGAATGGTTTTGCATACGTTTTTTTTTTTTCTGTATTCGCCATGCTTTTCTAAGAGACCCACCCACAATTCTCTAGAGCTGAGGCAACTTGAGTGAGGAGGTGCCTATGAAAATGTCTCTCCCCATTTTAGCTTAGGACTTTATCAGATGTGCCCTTAAAACCTGTTCCTGTTCCATTAACCACCCACCCTCCTCCCGTCCCTGTAACTGAATTTAAAAAAATGTTCACACACTTACCTTAATCCCGGGACAGAAACTGCTCCCCCCTCCTCCGGCTGTCCAGGAAGGGAATGGAGCTCTCACAGAGCCCCCACCCCTTCCTGGAGACCAAATCACGTGGAGAATTTAAAAATAAAAAATCCCCCAAACCTCAAAGAAGTGCACCAAGCACCTAAACACCCTTAAAAAAACCCAAGTAACCCGGGGAGGGAACAAAAAAGGCTGTCACTTACCTCTTTGTCCCAATTGAAGTAGGAAGTGTTTTGCAGGGACCTCCCTGGACCTTGCAGGGAGCCCTGCATTGCACAGGGAATTTTTTTTAAAAAAACAGACATCAAAAAATTAAGTCAAGCACCTAAACAGCCTTTAAAAGAAACAAGTAAACAGGGGAGGGTACAAAAAAGTCTGTCACTTACCTGGATGTCCAGATCGTCACCAGAAGTGTTCTCTGCTTACCTTCCAGGACCTTACAGAGGCAGGCAGCTGGGGGATTTAAAAATAAAAATACAAGCAGACGTCTAAAAATTAAAACAAGCACCAAAACACTTTAAAGCTTTAAAAGCAACATGGGGAGGGTACAGAAAAGGCTGTCACTCACATGGATGTCCAGATCGTACCCGCAAGTGTTTCAACATCACGCCAGCATAACGGCTAACCAGTTCACACACCATGATTCCATTACAGAAATGGAACCAGAGATCTATTGATGACTTTTCCCCATGAATAAAACAAAATGGGAAGCACACAGGGTAAGAACGGGGTCAGAATGGGAGAGGGGAAAGTCATCTGAAAAAAAAAAACTCTTTAGCGATCCTGTTCCATTTCTGTTCTGGTTTATTAAGCCTGTGTGATAAAGTCCTTAGAGGAATTTCCAGAGCAGGGTCGTCAAGCCTCAGAGCTCCATCTTGGGGATTGCAGGGGCTCAGTTACATAGCAGTTTTTATCACGGGGAGAAGCGAGACTTCCTCATCCTGTGTTTTTCCCTTGTTGTTTACACCATTTGTCATGGGATGAACAATATCCCGGGATTGTTCTTTACACGACAACATTTTCCGCTACAAAAGCAAGATACTAAGACATAGTATCCCGGGTTTTTTTGTTTACATGGGAAAAGGTTCCAGGATATATATATATATATATATATATATATATATCTGTCAGTCAAGAATGTGATTACTCATTTTTTTCACAACCTTGGTGACGTATTTCCTGTGTAGTTTCCCACCACGAGCAATGCTATTGGCTGCCACAAATGTTTGTTCAACCTTATGCATTGGTCAGAGAAAAAAGGCGAAGGCAACCCCCCTGCACAATTTCTGCAAAAAAAAAAAATCCCCTGATGGGCTTGCCACAGAGGTTAATGCCAAATAAATGTAAAAATTCATTTAAAGTGTTATTGACAGCACACACACACACCTTTAAAAAAGACAAGCCTCCGTGCAGGGGAGGGAAGAAAAAGGGAGAGGTGATCTTGGAGCCCAGAAGTTGGCAGTGTGAAACTCCATTTAAAAAATGCAAGCCTCCATGAAAAGGGGAGAAGAGATAGGCTTACTTGGAGCTGAGGGGTTTGCAATGTAAAAATCCATTGAACAAGGTGACTTATGGCACAGATACACACAAACCTTCGTACAGCCAGGAGGTAAGCCTTTGCTTTCAGCTGATGAGACTGAATCTATTGAACAGGATGCCAGACCCCTCCTTCTCTGAAATCTGAGCCCACCCCTGCCCACCTCAATTTCCGGCCATCACCTACTCCCACGATATTTTGTCCTGACCTGTTCACATATCCGATTTTCCACAACCTCCCAAGACTTTTTTTAAAACATGGGACAAACTGAGGGACGGAAAGTCATGCTCCTTGGAGAATATATGGTGGCCCCCCTTCTGAAAAGCTCGAGATCATCACAATGAACATGTGAACAACCAGGGTTCATCACGAGTTCATCTCATGACATTTTTGTCTTGTAAATGGCCCCGTAGGCTTCCCCAGATCTCCAAGTGGGAAGTTAAACCTTACGGCACACAGTGCCACAAGGAGAGAAAGTTTGATTATGTGTGAGAGGTGGCTTCAAAGCCTGGGCACCCATCTCCACTCATTGCCAGTGGACACCAGGACTTCCTGGCTCATCTGGAAGGCATTTGTAGGAGAGAGACATACTTGTGCAACACTGGCCCACCAAAGAGCCAGGAGTGAGCGGATGGAGATGGGAAGAGATCCAATGGGTGTCTAGTGCACTTGCGCCCATCCTATCATTTGAAGCAAGGCAGGAAGCAGAATGCCAGCCTTGCAACCCACCAGCCTTCTTCTTGCAGAAGCCCTGAAAGAAGAAACTCCTCGTGGGCTGATGGTGACACTTCCACAAGCCCCAGGAGGAACATAGGACTTAGGGAAATGGTGTCACATGTTATACAGGGAAAACTATGTAAGATGCAAAGAGCAGAAATAGTAGCAACCACTGTAGGTGTTGGGTGTATTTTGTCCCCCTGCTCAACCACCAAAAGGGTGATTTCCCCTAGCTCTTGGTTGCCTTATTGCCTGGGGCTTGTCTAAATGGTGAAAATACTCCTCATAGAACTTGAGAACACCTTTTTCCAAATGGGATCCTGCAGTGATTTGCCATATTCAGAAGGCGGGGGGGATGCCATAAACTTCATGGAAAAGCTTTTGTGGCTTTTCCTGATTTTTTAAAATAATGTGAGGAAAATGTACATTCCTGCTTGTTGGGATAAGAGCAGAAGTGGAAAGCCGATTTGTTGTATGTGTGTGTGGGGGGGGACAGAGTTTGCCAGCAACTTGTGGAAAATAAAAACATGAGTAATTCACTTGCGGCCACCATCTTGATTCACAAGCATGCCTGCATGTGAACATCAAATACAGACAGCTTCACATATCAGCGATCTTGCACAAAACAAACCGTGGAGACAAATGAATGCTGCTGCAAATTGGTATTACTGCACACCAATCCAAATAATATTGCCTCATCTAGACAAACCCCTAGATAGCTAGGTTTTACCCAGATTCCTCTAATTTCCCTTTCCATAGTCAGCCAGGAGAGAAACAGTTCTGGCCTCCCTCCCAACCATTGCCTGCCCCCAGCTGTATGAATCACAAAGATCCACTAGTATAATATCTCCACACCCATTCCTGGCTTGCAGCTATGTTGCTGGTGGGCAGAGGGGACAAAATGAGGGCATTGCCCCTGATAAGAATTCTGCCCCTCTGTGAATTTTCCTTCAGTCCCCAAACCTCTAGCACTGCAGTAATTTAAAACATCTGTTGAGCACTTAGAAATATATTTTAGTCATCCAAAGGGAGAAGTGGTAGGAGGCAAATGAAATATGAGTTTGAGTTATCTCACAGGGCTAAATACCCTAAAGGTAATAGTTCCCATCTGATCTTGGAAGCTAAGCAGGATCAGCTCTGGTTAGTGCTTAGATGAGAGACTGCCACAAAATGCCAGTTTCTGTAGGCTATATTTCAGAGGAAGGAACTGGCAAAACCACCTCTGAGTATTCCTTGCCTAAGAAAAGCCTATGAAATTCATGAGGTGACACACACACATACACAGGTATCACACTCTCACTCTCTGCAGTGCTAGAAATTTGGACACTGAAGGGAATATTCATTTTGGTAAGGTGGAATTCTTATTTGGAGGGGCAATGTCCTCATTTTGACCACTCCCCCCTATAGCTAAACCCCTGAACCATTCCTGTGATATCACAAGGGCCTTCCCCTTGATCTCTGGTTTTGCCCTGAAATCTCAGAGAACTGGATACTGCTGACCTGGCAACCTCACTTCCTACAGCAGAGAGAATACACATGAATTATAGCCCATTGTTTGTGCTATTAGGTCCCTATCATTATCATTCTATCGTTACCATTTGAAGTATGAGTAATACCGAATCACAGTTCTCCAGTTGCTGGAGAGTAGCCCCCAAATGATACCATCCATGCACACGAGGGCAATATTGGCAGGTTCATGTGCTCTCTGAGATTTACAAAAGCAACACTTCATGTACACACACACACACAGCCTCAGAAAAGAATACCCCAAGTGCACTTATGTGGGGGGAACTGGCGTGCATTGGCTGGAGGGAAAATGGAATACAGAATCCTGAAAAGGAGTACTCTGTGCTGTAACATAAATCAAGCTACTTTTCAAAAAAGTCGGGAAAAGTAGCAAAATTCCCTATCACGCTACTTTTGAGTTTTTGAGCTCCCCCCTTCTGAATGAGGCGATACTGTGGCGCAATGTGTAGGGACAATTAGGAATCTTAGCGATTTATTTATGGGAATATTTTGCCATGTAAACAGGGCCGAGGACACGTTGTCAAGCAAAACCAGAGTCTGAGCAACATATCAAAAGTTATTAATGAGGAAGAATTGATTAGCTAGGAGAGGCTGCAGCAGTTTGCTTTTGCCTAAGCTACTGGGAAAGACAAGATTCCACCATATTCTGGCCTGTGAGTGAAATAAATCTATTCATTCATTCAAGATTCTGCTCCTTCCTCTCCTCTCTTCTGTGGCTGCTGAGTTCTTTAAGTGCAATCTATTTCTACACTTTGAACTCACTTTGCAGCAACTGAAGTAAGCTGAAGTCAAAGGGGGAAAGTGGGAAGAAGAGAGAGAAACTGGGACAGTTTAAAAACAGCTGGGAAAGTAGGATGACAGAAGAGCAATTGGGACTCTTCCTGCCAAATCAGGACAGTTGGAGGGTAAAGGTCTCATTTGTTCTTTATAACTATCAACATATTCTTCAGATAGCTGTGCAATATTATCAGAGACATTTGGAGATGTCTTGCCTCTTCCTGCTGTCACCCCCACCAAGATATTCAATTTGGTGTTTAAAATCTATTCATTTCTTCCTTTGCTTTATTATGGGTGGACAGAGACAGGGGTTTTGCTATGTATTTCATCACACATTTCCACCACAGTTTGAAAAATGTATACAATCAAATGCAAAGTATGTGATGGCCACTAGATGGCACTGTGCAAGGAAGCTTGGCTGAACTAGTGAATGAAAAACTGTGGTTTTCCTTCACTATGGAGGCTGGGATTTTATCACCTGCCAAGCTTTAAAAAGATACTCAGCTGTATCCCCCTATTTTTTTTGCATCTCCAAAAGGAAAGAGACAATTGTAGAGTATTTTCATAAGGGCAGGGCCGGTTTAAGGAATTTTGGGGCCCCCTGCAATGCTTTACTTTGGGGCCCCCATATGACTTGAAGGCACATGGGCAGGAAAGAAAGAAAGAAAGAAAGAAAGAAAGAAAGCAAGAAAGAAAGCAAGAAAGAAGCCCTTTCTGAGGGAGACAACCCTCAAATTCCCTGTCTCTCTCTCACACACTCACACTCACCCTCTCCGATGTGCCTCTCCCTCCAGCTTCTGCCACGGTGGGCTGCTGTTTCTTTCTCTTTCTCTTTCTCTTTAGTTTTGGAGAGGCTGTTTTGTTTTTGTTTTTGTTTTTAAAGCCAGCAGGAGGTTTTTGGAGGAGGAGGGTAAGAGGGGGCTCCTCCCGGCTGTCTCCTGGCTGTTCCTTCGTCAGATTAAGGAGGCCAACACAGGGCCCTCTCTTGACCTCGGGGCCCCCTCTTGACCTCGGGGCCCCCTGCCAATGCTGATTTGGCAGATAGGTTAAACCGGCCCTGCATAAGGGTATGCATAATTGCCGCTGATGAACGCATCATTGTCCTCAATAGTGCCTGAACAAGCTTGAATTATTAATGTATATGAATGTATGCTTTTTTTTTCATTTCAGTTTCCAATCTTCGCTTCCCTCCCCCACCCCCATCCATATGCAATAAAAATGAGTGAACCACACTCCAGGGTGTTTAATGGTGAATTAAATTTCCTGAGCTATTACCTTTTCAGTAGCTCTGGGTTCCTGAGTCAGAAGCATGGGAAGGAAGGATTTCCACAGCATTTTTCTTATTAGAGAAACAGCCTATTTCTAACCTGGTTTACTCAAGAGGGACATCCCACTAGGCTGAATGAGACTTCAGTTTCTGGAAGTGTGATTAGAACTGTAGTCGCAGAGGCATATTCTGAATACATTTGATAGCTGTTTGTTATACCTGCAGGAATGGGGTCCAGCACTTTCAGATTAGTTGCAATCAGACCTTTGCATTACAGCTCCAGGAATCATAGTATTCCAAGCCCTGCTGGTGTCAGTATTAAAAGAAATTGTGCCATAGCCAAAAATTTAAGAGGCTTACATGCCTTACTCTTATTTCAAGGTTTTCTTTGGGAGAGAGACAAAAGAGAATGAATCTGGGAGGAAAGGAAGGAAGGAAGGAGATGGTGACTGTAGCTAGTAGAAGTGGAGCTAACCGGATCAAGAGGTTGAGGGAATTGGGAAGGAAGAAGACAAATATATTTAGGGGAACTGGAGAGGATAAAGACAAAGAGAAGGAAGGATGTGATAATTGGCTCTCCCATTATCTGGGCAGCACAGCCAACTAGGTAAACAAAGGGTTAAAGATGTATTAGGTTAAGTTACAGTTTATGAGGGTCAGCTCAGGAGATAGCTAACCACTGAGCTGACCACCTGAAGGGAGCTTCGAGATGCTTCTGGGGAAAGGTGATAAATACTGCCTGGGTCCACAAGGCAGTAAGAAGAACAAAGTGAGGCCTCAACCATAGGGACTCTTGTACCAGCTATGGGGTGCTTGGTACAAGCTGAGCAGGAAAGCCTAGACTCCCAGCTCCATGAACATCCAGTGCATCTGGACCGCACTCCTCATGAGTTGATTAGGGAACCGTTTAGCTTCGCCACATCAGGGCTTATGTTTATTTCATAAACTTGGCTGGAATGACAGACTTCTCTGTAACTTTGAAATCTGTAACTGTGCCTGAAGGAAGGTGCCATCATGGAAAAGGAATACCCTTCACTCTGTAGCTCTGCTTAGAATAAGACTGCCTTTTTAAAAGTTCTCCTTTCCGCACACTTCTTTTTCATGTGCCTTGCTCAGCTCTCTTCCCACAGGGGTGGGGGAAGGCAAAGCTCTGCAGAGTCAGAATGAACGTGCAAATTGAACCCTGTAATTGAACCATTGGGTTACACTGAAAGGGTTAAAGTCAACGGTGGTGGCAGCTAGTATAAATTGTCTCTGCAAGGACCGGATCTGCTCAGTAGAAGCAGGAGGAAGGGACCCACCACATGAGAGAAGCATCACAAAGAGGGTGGAAGAAATGTGGAAAGAGAGAGAGAAGGGAAGAAAACGATTTTAGCCAGGAATTACTTACTGGTAGTGGAGACAAGACAGAAAAGAGGGAGGGAGGGAAAGACTAAGAAAAATGGAAGAAGATGAGTGTCAGTAGGAGTTGTGAGGAGAGAGAACAAGGAAGAAGACAAGTGAGACTGGGATAAGGTGATCAAGCAAGGAGTGGAAAGGGGAGGAAAAGGATGAGAAAGAGGGAGAAGTGAAATCAAGGATTAAAAGAGAAAGCAATCAAGTGCCCAAACAAAGCTGAAGAAAAAAAATATTCATACTAGACTTTTTGCTAGCAGCAGTGCAACCCATGTACACCTCAGACCAAGACCAAATCCTCACTACAGAAATAATCCAATTTGAAATGGTATTATTTGCCATGGGATATGGGTTTTGTAGCTTTACAAGGTCTTTAGCCTTCTCTGCCAAAGAAGGCTGATGCCTCACCAAACTACAAATCCCAGGACTCCATAGGAATGACCCATGGAAAATAATCCCTTTTTAAATTGGATTATTTTTGTAGTGTAGATTTGGCCCTAGAAAGGGAATTGTACTAGGATTTCAGTCATTTAGGCTAGGATTAGGAAAGTGGCAACAACATTTGGAAATTTAATAAAACAGGAATACAGGTTGACCCCTGTATCCACGGGGGATATGTTCCAAGACACACACACACACACACACACACGAAACTGGCCAATAGGGAACTCTATTATCAATGAGACAAACACCAGAAATTGACTATAGAATCACATTGGAGGACCTAGAAATGCTTAGAGAGAACATATTTGTTCAGCGTGGATAAGTGAAACCGTGGATACAGGGGTCGACCTGTACCACAAAGCAGCAATTCTATTGTGCCCTATTCAGTGATTCCTTGGGCAACAAGTAGTGAGACAGTCCAGTATTTCCCTGTACTCACCACTCCTTTCCATTTAGCACTTAGTTCCTTGGAGATTTATCACACTATACTGTTACAGACCTGTATTCTACTTTAACTGCCAAGGCAACAGCCTGTGGAATTCTGGGACTTGTAGTTTAATGAGGCTCAAGAGCTCTCTGGCTGAGAATTCTAAATGCCCATCCCTAAACTGCAAGGAGATTATCAGACCACTTTAGTATGGTGTTACAGGTCCGTTCCAGAACACTTCATGGTGCGATCAGGACTTCCAGGTAAGTGACACCCTTTTTTGTACCCTCCTTGGGTTACCTTTTTTTAAGTCTTGTGTGTGTGTGTGTGTACTTGCTGTCACTTTGGGATGTATTTTTGGCTTTTATTTTTTTATTTTCCCGTGCACTCATCCTCTTGCAAGAATGGCCTGGGATTTCAACCAGGAAGCTAATGCAGCTCCGTGTGAGCTGCATTCACTGTGTGACTGCTGAGGGGAGCGGGCGGATGAGCAATTAAGGTAAGTGCATTACTGTGCTGGGGTGCAGTCGGGGCGGGTAGCAGGAGAGGAGGCAGCGAGACAGGGATGCTATTTTTGTCCTTGTCCCTGTCCGATAATCTCCCAAATCTCAGGATTCCATAGGATGTTGCCATAGCAATCAAAGTGGAATATAGTGCTATAACAGTGTAGTGTGATAAGATTCTTGGGTATGAATGCCCTAGGTACAAGGAGCACTGGAATGTGTAACTTCTAAGACCACATTCTCCAATCTGCTGCTCTTTGGATATTTTAAAATGCAGCTCCCTTCAACCCAAACCATCATAAGCAACAGGGATGGAGTATGGGAGTTATAGTACAAAACATGTGGAGGCAACAGTCTAAGGCAATAGTTTCCAAACTTTGGTCCTCCAGATGATTTGGACTTCAGCTCCCAGAAGTCCTGACTGTTGGCCAAGCTAGCTGAGACATCTGGGAGTTGAAGTCCAAAACCCCTGGAGGACCAAAGTTTGGAAACCCCTGGGCTCAGGGATCTTGTTGGAACACTGATAATGAGATACCCACCTGCCCCCTTTGCATAGATTTATGGGGAATCTTCACTTTCTCAGACTGTTCTGCCTACTTTCTTCATGTCTTATCTGCCTTAAGCCTTGGAATAGGTCTGGCAACAAAGAGAAATTTTAATTTTTTTTTTTAAAAAAAGGTTGATTTCAAGATAAATTGGTTAGGGTTGCTAAACTGAAGCTGCAATTATGTGCCCACTGATCTGGAAGTAACTATCATTAATCTTTGTTGAATTTAGATCTAAGTAGGCATGTATGGGATTGTATCCCAGTTAAACAGCTATCAGGGTTTTTAAAATATAATATCGATGGGGGGGGGGTTCAAACTTCCATCCCACCGCCACGCCCACACACATACTTTTCAGCATTTGAAATTGTGCCTCAAAAGACACATTTTCCTCTTCTCCCACAGAAAGGAATGCCCTTTCTGTTACTTTTATTTTTATTAATTTATTTATTAGTTAGACCTGTATCCCACATTTCCTTCAGTGAGCTCAGTGGTTCTCCCCCTAGCTACTTTATCCTCACAACAACCCTATGGGGTAAGTCAATAATGGGTCTGGGAAGTGAAAAACTGAATAGGGCTCTGTAGCTTTAATGACTGTGCAGAAGGAATTTCTCCCAATAGTGTTTCTGCACAACTATTAATTAAAGGTACGGGGAGCCCAGTGCTGGTTTTCATCTGGGGAACTTATCCTATGACAGTATTCCTGCTGGGATTCCATTTATAAGGTGATGACCTACCACTGAGTTTCGTTGCAGGAAAGAAGATGGAGAAGTTTGGCCTGAAAAGCAAACAGAGCATTCTGAGGCACTTTCATATACCGATTTGGTGTTGTTTATGAGTGAGGCTGAGATTCTTGGCAGGGGATTAAAGGAATCTTTGCACATTTCTTTGCTTCAGAACATGTGGAGTGCATTTGTTTTTTCTGGGACACAAACACATTGTTCATGCTTTGAATAAAGCTCTCTGTGCCAAGTGAGAGCACAAATATTCAGTTCTCGTGCCATAAATTGTGCCTTAGCATTGGGAATGAATAAAACAGTTATTTCCCCCCCTCTCCCCCATTGCTGGGGAAGATGCTTCTGCTGTGACAGATACTTCTGAACCAAGCATTTCATAAAGAATTACTCAGCTAACCTCAGATAATGCTCAAAGCCTTTTGCATCCCAAAATCTTCAAGGAGAGTGGCAGGGTCAGCCAGGAGTCTCCTGGTCAAAATGCTGGTATCCTTTTGTGATGAAATACTTGCTCTTACTGAGTAGAAGGTAACAGGGAGTCACATCACACTTTGAAATCCCAATGCTGTGGCTCATCCATTGGTATGGCTACAAAAGCTCCTAAGCCAGGCTTCCCCTTTGGTATAGTCACCATGCTGGCATACTATAGTCATTTGAGTCTAGGACTAGCACTCTGGAAGACCAGGCTTCAAATACCTGCTCGGCCATAAAAAGCCACCAGGTGACCTTGGGCAAGTCACACTTTCTCAGCCTCAGAGGAGGGCAATGGCAAGCCCCATCTGAACAAATCTTGTCAAGAAAACTCCATGATAGGCTTGCCTTAGGATAGCCATAAATCAGAAAGGACTTGAAGGCACACCAGGAGCCCTGGTGGCGCAGTGGTTAAATGCCAGTACTGCAAACCACCACGTTGCAAGTTCGATTCCAGCGGGCTCCAAGGGTCACTCAGCCTTCCAGAGTCATAGAATCCATCCTTTCGTAGGTTGGTAAATTGAGTACCCAGCTTGTGGGGGGCAATTAGCTAACACACATTGGAAACTGTTTAATGCAGTGTAGATGTGTAAATAGCTGTTGCTTAAAATAATTTGTAAGCCGTTCTGATAGCCTTGTGGTGGAAGAGCGGGGTATAAATAAATGAATGAATAAACAACAACTGGTCAGCATGGTTAGGAGTCACATCAGACCACCCTCCATAAAAGTCCTTTTGCAGGCATATTTTGAAGCATTTTTATGCTGGCAAAAGAACCCCCCCGCCCCAAGCCTACCTTTAGCAGCATGAAAAGGCAGCCCTGGAAGTAATGGAGCACAAACAGAGCTCCATTTGCTTCCAGAGTTGAGATCTCACTGATTCTCATGAAAAGATGTGAGTGTAGCAAATTCAAAAAGTTAAGCAAGACAAAAGACATAAAAAGAATGCACAAGCACAGATAACACACTTTAAGAATTACAAGTAAACTGGGGAGGTTAAAAAAAAAAAAAAGAGCATTTCCCTACCTGGCTGTCCAGATCTCACCCGGAAGTGTTCTGACAAATGACACTATATTTACAGAGCACAATGGTGCGAGGATTCAAATGCTGGCAATGCCGGTAACAAAGCAGAACAGGAAATAATTTGATGACTTGGGCCATCAATAAAATAGAATGGCTTTTTGACAAGACATGATCGCAAAAGGACGATGTTGCGTGGTATGCTCACCCTTTCATGATCCTTAGACATTGTTTTCATGATCCTTAGACATTGTTATGATGCCATATGTGCTGTATCTGATACAGCCCTCCAGATGTTGTTGGATTATGACTTCCACCAGACCCAGTTAATGGTAAATAATGCTGAGAGCTACAGTCCAAGAAAATCTGGAGGGCTGCTTGATTCCCACCCTATTGTATAACAATATGTGCAATCTCTATCCCCAGCCTGCCTGTTAGACATCTCAAGGCAGACACTATCCTAAAATCTACTCTGTCACTGGGTCCTGATAATAACAGATGTACTGGTATGGTGCATCCTGACAAACATCATGTTGAAACTGTACCCACCTCTAGCCTCTGACCCAGAGTTCCACAAACCTTTTATTGAGTTACTGCAGGAGCGGATTCTGTACAGTTTGTGGAAGAGTAACTGTGCAGCCCTCCAGATGTTGTGGACTGCAACTGCCAGCAACCCTGGCCAGCACAGCCAATAGGGATGAATGCTGGGAGGTGCAATCCAAACATATTCCCACCCCATTATAGATAGTATAATGGAAGATGCAAGAGCAATATTTGTAAAGGACAGGCTCATACACCACCATCTTTAAGAAAGGGGCAGAGTAGATGGGGAAAGCTTGGGTGTTGTTTACCTTAGGAAAAGTACCAGCATATCAGAAATCCAGGATTCAAATGTTACGGAAAATTAGTGGCCAGCAGATGTCTGTTGCCTGCCCCCTCTGTCTATCTAAATATGTTCCTGATCTCAATTACAGTTTTTTATTATATCAAGGGGGAATAATAGCTAAAGCCTCATTTATGGCTGGAACCAGCAGCCAAAGAATATTGCAGGAAAGGGATACCCAAAGGTGGAAGCCGGAGTTTTGTTTCATTTTCCTTCATATGTGGGTGGAGCTACCACCACAAAGCTCTTAGTGACTGCTCTGGGATGTTCCAAATGCTGTTTCTGCACAGGCGTGAAGCACATTTGTGTGATTTCACAGATTACCACTTGAAGAACTACAGTTACAGGTAAGTAGCCTGTTCATTCATGACATACTGGGCTGGACTGAGGGAGGCCTTGTATCTGCAGGATCTGAAGCATTCTCATTCTGCCAACATGTCCTCTAACCACTACCCAGCCCTGGAACTGATTGACTTATGTTCCCTCTCCATGGAACCAATGGGAGTGCATATTTAAAAGGATGTGTGTACAAACAGTGGAAAAGATAAAAGAATTTTTTTCCCTAGCTACATTCTTCAGTACTACATTCTTTAGTAGTTTTACCACTATGTATGTCCCACCTCACCCCACTCAAGATTGTTCTGCTTGCATAGTAATACTTTTTAGTATATTAATTTATATTAAGAGAGTCAGCAGTTATAGTGATTAGAATGTTGAACTAGGACTCCAGAAAATTAGGAGATTTTCACACGGGCTATATATCCCGTGGCAGGAACAGAACAGGGTCGGGAAAGGTTTTCCCTTTCGGACGACGTTGACCCCGTTCTGTCCTTCATCTGTCCTACTCCCGTGACTGTTCCAGAACAATGTCATCACGATTTTTCATCATGAATAGACCTCCCGTTCCGTCACTATCACGGAATCACAGGTGTGCGAGCCCCGTTCCTGTTCCGAAATGACAGCCGTGGAGGGGAGGTCCGTTCCGAGCACTTTCTGGTATGATCTGGACATCGAGGTAAGTGGCACCCTTTATTTTACCCTCCCTGTTTTGATTATGTGATTTAAAGAGTGCTTTTGTGCTTGGTGAACTGATTTTATGTTTGGGGGAAGTTTATTTTTTAAATTTACTGTCCGGTGTTATCACGTGATAACGTGATAACGTGATAACGTTTCAGATGGCCGGTGGTAAAAGCAGCCTTACGACGGCTGCATTTACAGCCAGCCAGCAAGGGGAGGGGGAGCCCGTTCCTGCTGCGGAATTAAGGTGAGTGTGCGAAAGATTTATGTTATTCCATGGCAGGAACGGGAGAGGAGGTAGCGGGGCAGTAACGGGGCATTTTGGCCCCGTGTGAAAATCTCCTTAGAGTTCGAATCCCACTCAGCCATGGAAACCCCACTGGGTGATCCTAGGCAAGTCACACTCTCCTAGCCTAAGAGGGGGAACAATGTCAGACTTTTGAATTAGGGATGGGAAGAATATTCAAAAAAAAATCAGAAAATGTTTTAAAAATATGTTTTTCAAGTGTTGATAAACCCTGACAAAAACAATTCTTGACTGATTAAGAGCCTTCACAGTTTGCCCTGGGTAAAATTTACATGTGCTTGATTTGCATAGAAAGCAGCATTTTCTGCGCAGGAAATAATATTTACATTCTGTTTCCTCTGCAGAAAATGCAACCATGTATGAATTTTGCACAGAGTGAGCCCTTAAATTGTGAATAGGCTTGAAAAACTTTGTGGTTTAAAAAAAATGTCAAAGCAGGAAGAAAATTGTTAACATTGCTTCCTTGGAGAAGAAACTCAATGAAGAATGACATCGTTATCTGAATACCAGAGTCAACCTGAAGGCACATAAAAGCAATGGTTTCTCTATTGTTAAGAGACAAAAAGCAATGAAAACTGAAAATTACATTTTGAATATGCATATCTTAATTTTTCTTTAAAAAATTAAATTAAAACCATATTTTTAGAGGAAGCAACTCCATCCAGTTATTGTTGGAAATACTTTTAAGAGACAGGAGCAGAATCCTGATTCAGAACACTGGCAGTTTTCTTTTTCCTGCATGTACAGTATTCATTGCCTTGTGTTATAGGTTATAATTCAGTGAAAGAGTTTCTCTCTATGAATCATGTTCTTTAAAAAATATAGAAAAATACAAAGCAAGACATATAAATCTTTGAAAATAAACAGTATAAATAGATCTGGCGGAAACAAGGCTTCAAGCAGTATTTTCTACATGTGAGCGAGTAAGAAAATAAGCGGGTTTTGGGAAAAAATGTTATTCTGATAGTGAAGAATGATGTGTACAGCTGACCACAAAATTCAAACAAGAAGAAAAACCAAAAGCAAGCATGAGGGATAAACAGTGGCTTGGGTGCAGAGAAAGGCAGCCAATATGGGAACGTTTTGTGAGTTAATTGTGAAAGATTAGACTTCTCCTGTGTTCCTGCCTTTTAAAGTGTCATCTCAGTCAAACATTAGGAGGAAGGGGAGGGAAAAGGCTCATGGCAAAGTAACAAGTTTTGAAGCTTTTGTTTCAAAGCCTGAAAGCCTGATGGTATGTCTTGAAAAGGTTTTCTAAACTTCTCACATCTTTTAGGTGACCCTCAGGGGATTGATAGAATGGCATCTAAATCAGTGCTGCTTTCATAATTCCACCATAAAGCAAGGTCAAACTTAGTAGTTTTCCTGATTTTCAAATTTCAAAAGAATGACATAGAAGGCACATGTGTATGAATCCATATTATAAATATGATGTGCAACACTGCTGGAAAGCAATCCAAAAGTCCTTCAGGAACAGCTCACAAACTTCCTAAATGCCATCATAATCCAGACAAAATAGGGATGGATGCTTGTTATTATGAGCCCTATTCTCATTTTACTGAATATGAAGAAATTATTGTTCCATACATGGGGTCTGAAATGTTTACTATTTGAGAGGTCAAGGAAATGAAAGCATCTATACTGGAAAGAACTAAGGGGTTTGAAGTGATACCTACATAAAGACTTAGGCATCAAGAATGATAAATAAATGTGCTTGTACACACGCCTTATCTTGAGCTCATCTACACATAAAGTTTTAAATTGGTTCATTTGTGATGGGTTTTCATCCAAACTACCATGGAAACTGTAGTTCTGTACAGGCATTTCTGACAAATCTAAAAAAAAAAAACTGGAGTTCCTTGTTCAGGGGATAATGAGTTTAAAATATAAGAGATTATTACTGACTAAATTCGAAATAGATTTTAAATTGCAATAAAGCATGCCTCTTGTCCAATACCGGCAAGACAGAGTGGGGGAAATGCTAGAAGGCTTTGCAGAATAAGTGGATTATGAAAGCAGATGTACTTGGATTCCAAAGCATATGAGAACCCTCCACAGGTAAAAAAGGTCCCTTTCTGCAGATGGTTCCTCTCAGTTCAAGGAGAGTGATGCAACGGAGGGAGGCAGAAATAGCCTGTTTCTTTCCACTGTTCCTTATTATTCCAGTGATTGTCTGAAAAGGACTTAATCCATAGAAAGTTAAGGATGTAACATATTCTGTGATGGAAATTACATAAAACAGGGACTTCTGTATCTGAGTTGACCAACCAGCCTTTAGATATAAGAAAAAGGGACACATACACATTAATAGCATTGGTTGCCCCTTATTTTATTCCAGCTTCCAGTTGACCTTAAGGGCCAATATAGATGATGCAGTTAGTATGGACTTTTTCAAACAGTTGAAAAAAACCCCAAGGAGGTCGGGAGAAGAACAAGGCTATTGCACTTACACAGCCCCATTTCAGACAACGCAATCCTCCTCCGTCCTCCTCACGACCTTCCCCCATGCTGCTGGAGCCTCTTTTTACTGATGGAAAACCTCTGTGGATAAAAAGTGGCTCGAGCAGCACAGGGGAAGCTCAGGAGGAGGACAGAGGAGGACTGTGTCATCTGAAACGTGTAAGCACGACAGACCCGTTCTTCTCCCGACCTCCTCGTGGGTTTTTTCAACCATTTAAAAAAGTCCTATGTCAGTGGAAGTGGAGCTCTCTTCAGCAGTTAAATGTATCTTTTTATCTTACCACAAGCTTACCTCACTCAACATGTTCCAAATTGGCTTGCTTTTGCTTTATGATAGATCTGCACAATGTAAACATGTCTGTGTTCTGGTTTTTCAATTGTGTACCTTTAAAGTACGGTGGGCCCTTCCCATCTGGGGGGGAGGGTCCAGTTCCAGGCTCCCCTGTGGATAGGAAAAAAATATGGGTGCTCAAGCCCCATATTAATCAATGTCAGCACGTGCATACGAATAATAATATGAATAATATAATAATATAATAATAATATAATAATATGGCAATCTGTGGATGCTCCAGTCCATGGATGGCTAGCCTGCAGATAGGGCATGCCTACTGTAACTGCCTCCCTGAATTGCCTTGAGGTAAAACACTGTAATACAGAAAATGCTAATTTCCCTTGATGTATTATTTGGCCTTAAGGGCCAAATGACCCTGTTAGTTTGATTGATCACTTTTGTTTTGCCACAGACTCATCCTGTCCTGTATTTTAAACCCAAAGAACCATTTTGTCATTGTATCATTTCTGCAGGGCAGTCTAAACCTTAGTAAGTGGTAGTAAGTCAATACTCAATGTAAATTCCACTCACTCAACTGGAGTACTCTTGTTAGGACAAGCAGTTGGATTTAGTTCCTAGACTTTGATCAAGATCCTGGACTGGAGCACAAGCTGTACACCCTAGATCAGTGGTTCCCAAACTTTGGTTCTCTAAATGTTTTAGACTTCAGCTCCCAGAATTCCTGACTGCTGACCAAGTTACTAGGGCATCTGGGAGTTGAAGTCCAAAACACCTGGAGGACAAAAGATTGGGAACCACTTCCCTAGATCCTTAAATCATCTTCATCCATGTGTGTAGAAACTGTGAGAAAGTTTTGACTGCTAAGTCAATTACTGTCCTTTATGATGGATCCTCTATACCAAGTAACCAATCAACCTTCCTGTTACCTCTACAGTAGGGTAAAATGACATAACCTCCTTGGATTTGAAGGAAGGAAGACTTTCAGGAGAGCTGGAGGGTTGGGGCCAGGGTTGGGAGAAGGAAAGCAAGGGGTTGCCTCACTGTCTACGCCACAAATTACAATGTGTATAATTTTCATTGGCATTAGAGGACTTTAGGTAGCAGAGATTTTAAAAGTCATTTCTATTCTTCTTCAAAAAGTGTTACCATTGCTTCACGCAGTGGTGGAGCTGCAATGAGCAAGTAATGATTCTATGTTATTATGTTGTTCCCAATGGCATTATGGGGTATATGGAGATGGTTTCCTCCATGGAGCCAGGACTTATTATATTGCAATGTTTTATGGATATGGCTTTCCAGAGACAACTCTCATTCTGCAACACACAAATATTGTAATTCATTAGTTAATCACCAAGACAAAATTAAGTTATTTTGCCCTATCTGTAAAATATTTGGAAACCACAACATTTTCACACTCCACATGTTTTACTGAAATGGTAAACCAGGGAGGCATCTGTGAGAACTGTAATATATTTAGACTTGAACTGTAAGTCAAACCAATAATTGCATACCTCAACCACTATATTATTGCATTGAAGCTGATCAGTTTCCCTCTAAGTGATACCCTTCCATTGGTTTGCAAGTAGTTATTTAAAGTCCGTCTGGTTTGAGATCACAACCATGAGAAGAAGAAAAACAAACTTTGCTTCCTAAACACCACATCCTGTGATACAGTCGACCACTTGGTGGTAAGCAATGCTTTGAAACAAGGCTAACAGTCAAGGTTCATGGGGTGATCTTTCTTCTAGAAAATGACTCCCCTTGATCATCTTTATAACCCAAAGAGGCATCATACATAAACAATTTTGTGTCTCTTGGACAGCTACCCACATTTGTCTGCACTTTAGTAGGGTTATAAACTGCACTGATGTAGGGTTATAAAAAGAGTCTGTTCAGTCCCCATCCCCCAGACCCACAGCTTCTCATGCTGCTAGTCCCTGATTCTTTCTTTGAAGGAATTCCAGTAAGTTCCTCCTGAAAGCCAGTTAGTGTCCTTAAACTTTATTTTGAGTAACTTCATTGCTGCATAATTCATTAATGCCTGAGTGAGGAGTAACCCCCCAGATTATTTGTGTAGTTTTGAAACAAGTCAGCTCTTGTTCTGTTCATAGGATATTAGTGCTTGGCACATTGTCTTTCCAGTACTCCTGATGTGTATAGTATGCTTGTGACAATCTATATTTCCTGTTCCAAAGGAGGAATTTACTCCCTTCTGATCTGTCCCTAACGCACCCCTGGCCCTCACTGATTATTAATGTCTTCTAGAAAAGACAATGAAGCAGCAGGGGCAGTTTAAGGAATTTGGGGAAGCCCTGCAATGCTTTATTTTGGGCTCCCCATATGTTTATCTCAGGTCAATGTAACCTAACCTATTCACCGTGCAGGATGTTCAGATTACAGTAGCACCCACGTATCCATGGATTCATTATCCATGGGACACAAAACAGCACACCTACCATAGAGTCTTCCTAGAAAATGTGTCCTCCCTAGCCATTTTCTAGGCCCTCCAAGGCAACTCTATGGTATTTTAAACCAGAGGTCCCATTATTTTCAATGGTGTTCACTATTATTCATGGTTTTCAGAATACACGCCACCCCCCAGAACCAATCCCCAGTGGATAAGAGGAGCCTACTGTATTATATAATTTGCCACCAATAATTTAGTTTAAAAACTATATTATTGTCATGGTCAGCCAGGACTCTGAGGACTCAGAAGGCAAGGAGGCTGAGCCAGTAGCAGAAGAGCTGGCTGAGTCTGAGTCTAGCCCTGAAGAACCCAGGGCTCAGCAGCCTAGTCCTCCCCCAGCTCAGGGTCCAAGCCTGGGAGACATAGTAGAGCAAGAGCAAGAGGTAGAAGAGCAGGTACCTACCTTTAGCCAAAGTTCTGGGCACAACAATTCAAGAAAGATACTGAGAAGGATGGTGGGAGGTCTGGAAGCCATTACACCCTATTAGGAACGGCTTACGGAGCTTGGTATGATTAGCCTGGAGAAGAGAAGGTTGAGAAATGACGTGATAGCCATGTTTAAATATTTGAAGGGATGTCATACTGAGGAAGGAGCAAGTTTGTTTTCTGCTGCTCCAGAGACTAGGACACGGAGCCATGGGTTCAAACTACAGGAAAAGAGATTCCACCTGAATATTAGGAAGAACCTCCTGACAGTAAGAGCTGTTTGGAAGAGCCTGGGAAAGTTACTCTTGGATTACACCTCCCAGAATCCCCCTGCCAGCACCCTTCTCAAGGTCTGGTTACATTGTTCCTTTTCCAGCATTCTCTAGCCCAGTGGTTCTTAACTTGGGGTCTGCAATGTGCTCACAGGGGGTCCACACAGGCTTGAAGGCTGCTTGGCCCACCTCCTCCCTGTAGTGGAGTAGCCACGTGACAGGAACCAAGGCAAAGGCTGGCTGGCTTGGCCTGCACATTGCCATTCAATCCACTCCAGCTACAAACTTGCAGGAAGAAGCAAGAGTGCCTCTGAGGGAAAGTTTAATGGATGGTGTAATTGTATTGTTGTTGTTGTTAGCTATTATTATTAGCTATTATTATTAGGGTTGTAAATCTTGAGTTAAGTCTTGGGCCAACAAAAGATATTTAAAGGGGGTCCCTGGTAAAGAAAAGGTTAAGAACCACTGCTCTAGGCCAATGCCTCTCACATAACACTAATGCGATACTGGTGTTTTAATGACAACAATAAAACCATTGTTCCCAGTAACATTACTCCAAATTTTAATTTATATTCTTTATATTCTTCTGTTAAAAGATCGAGAGTGTTGTAGACGTTTCAGCATTGCACTATGACTGTGGAGACCAGGGTTTGAATCCTTACTCAGCCATGAATACCCACTGGGTGACCTTGGGCAAGTCACACTCTCTCAGCCTCAAATGAAGGCAAAAGCACACCCCCTTTGAACAAACCTTGCCTAGAAAACCCCATGGTGGGTTCCCCTTAGTCAGAAATGACTTGAAGGCACATAGGCAAACACGCACAAATTCCTTTTGCAGGCTAAACTCAGTTGGCAGCAAGGGGAGGAAGCTGAAGACCAAGGGGTAAAGGGAGGGAGGGGAGAGACCCCAGAAAACTATGTTAAGAGCAGCTGGAAAGATGGGGTGGAGGGGATCTATGTGGAAGGAAGGAAAGGGAAGAAAGAAAGAAGCCCTTTCTGAGGGAAAGAGACAACCCTCAAATTCCCCCTCTCTCACACACACACACTCACCCCTCTCTGACATGCCTGGCTGGCTTGCATTTTGCAGCAGCAAACTCCCTCCAGCTTCTGCCACAGAGGGCTGCTGCTTCTTTCTCTTTCAAGTTTGGGAGACGCTGTGTATTTTTTTTTTTTAAGCCAGCAGAAGATTTTTGGAGGAGGAGGGTAGGAGTGGGCTACAAATCAGTGGCTCCTCCCAGCTGTCTCCTTCGTCAGATAAGGAGGTCAGCAGGGGGGGGCTTGACCTCGGTGGCCCCCACCAATGCTGATTTGGCAGACTGGTTAAACCAGCCCTGTGTAGCAGGCAAAACTAATCCTTCCAGACCTCAAATCCTTTGTCCTAAGCAAGACCCTCTGATGTTTAGGCTAGTGACAGTATATGATCTTGTCTCTCAGTCCAACCTGGAGATGGTTTCAACCTACATCACAAGGCTCTTTCACGTGTTCCAAGTTCCATAGCCTTCTATTGCCAACTGTCTGTTTGGAGTTTGACAGTTCTAACTGTCTCCCACCAACATTTTTTTTAATTTTAATATGGTTTGCTATTATCTGCGGTTTCATTTATAAACGGTAAGTCCAGGAATGTATTCCGTGCGGGGTATGGTGGCTACTTATATATCTTATTCAGTAACTTGTGTGACTTTTGTGTCACTTTTCAACTGGCATCTACCTTTGCCTTAAGGCTGTCAAAAGTTTTTCTAATATAGGACTTTTTCAGATGCTCTAAAAAAACCCCGCAGAGGTGGGGAGGAGGACAGCGCTGTCCCGCTTCTGGTGATCGATTTTGCACAATGCCATCCTCCTCCCGTCCTTTGTTCATGCTTCCTTCATGCTAGAGGGACGAGAAAGGCATCGCCTTTCATTGATGGAAACTTCTGTCAATGAAAAGTGGTGTCTTTCTCATCCCTCCAGCATGGAGGAAGCACAGAGGAAGGACGGGAGGAGAACAGGGTGTGTGAAATCGATCGCCGGAAGCGGGACAACACCATCTTCCTCCCGACCTCCATGGGGGGCGGGGTTAAGAGCATCTGAAAATCTCCATAATGAGAAATCCCAAATATGTAAGGCTTTCTACTTGTTATGTTTTCAAGCACCCTTTTCCTCACAAAGATATCCCTTTGTTATGATTTGGGTAGTACTTTTTTTAAAGTTACCTTTCTGTTTTTTTTCCCTCACTGCAGATCATGATAGCTAGACACCAACATGTTAATGAAATAACTCTTAGCAATGTAAAATCCTGTCAAAGTAAGAAATTAATCTTTCTGAATAATAAAATAAGTTAAAATAACATAGCAGATTTTACTTCACAGGCCTTTGGCTGATTGCCGACACTGCTGAATATCCTCTCTTTCTCGCTCGCTCTCTCTCTCTCTCTCTCTCTGTTTCTCGTCGTCTTCCCCTATTATTATTATTTTTTTAAAGACACAAAAAATGCCTATGGTTATCATTTAATTGAAATACATATAAAACCCTTATCCTAAAACTCCAGTGAGCAAAGATTAGAAATCTAGATGGGAAGCCACTGTAACTTACACATATACCAGATGGTATTTAGTATTCACCCTGGTACTTTGACTAAGCATTAAAAAAAAAAAAAAAAAAAAAAGCAGCTACACACATCTGTAGACATGGATTTATATAAATGCCCAGCTGAAAAGCTTTCCAGGAAGAAATTTCAGCTTGAACTTTGGAAGCAGGGAGTCATAGCAGAGAGGGGGTAGGGTAAGGCAAAATCCATCCTAAAGTTTGGAAATTGTTTACTGATTATAGTACTGGAGGCAGAAACAGGATGGATAGACAGAAGGACAGAGAGAGAGAGATGCAACTGAAGTGACAGATCCTTCTCCTGAGCAACATTTTCAAAGACCACCCATTTATGTGGCATTTTCTCCCAAAGTTTTTTTTTTTGGGGGGGTAGGTAGAGGAAATAACCACTGCCAGCAGGGGCCCTTTCAGACTACATAATTATAGCTCTGTGGTTCCACTTTAACTCCCATGATTGCATCCTATGGAATCCTGGGTGCCTTTTACACGATGAAAATGTAGTGGGAAGAATTTGTGTCGATCCCTGGCAGTTTACACGTACATCGGGTCGGGTATGTGATTTTTGGAAGGGGGGCCACCTTTTATCTCTCAACCTGTGGGACTTCCAGTCCCGCGGTTTGTGCCAGCTTTTAAAAAAGTCACTGGAGGATTCAGAAAATCGAAAATGTAAACAGCCTGGGACAAAATATCTCGGTAGTAGGGGATGACCGGAAATGGTGACTGGGGGTGGGCTTAGCGATCAGCGACCAGAAAAGGAGGGGTCAGTCACCCGTTCAACAGATCCAGCCTCACCAGCCGAAAACAAAGGCATCCCTTCCAGCTGCACGAAGGTTGATGTGTGTGTGTGTGCGCGCGCGTGTGTACTCAATCACCTTTTTAAATGGATTTCTATACTGCATGCTACAGAGAGATCATGATGGGAAGAGGGTCACCCATTCATCCCCTGCCTTGGTCACCTCCCTGGATTTGAACGGGCACAGTAAAATATTCCAGCGTCTGAGCGAATGAACACCCCTTAAATTCCCCCTCTCTGTGTCTGTGTCTTTCAAAATGCCTGTCTGTCGCTGGCTTGAAACCTGAACTCTGCAGCTAATCTCTGCTGTAAGGGTTAACATTTTAAAGAGGCAAGGGGAATACAAAGCCTCCTCCCCCCCAACCTCACTCAGCTTGATTTCAAATGGAAAGCACTCATTCGTTCCTGCGTCTGAGCGAAAGATCTCAGTCTGGATCTTTCAAAATGCTTTCTGCCTCTTCTTAAAGGGTTAACATTTTAAAGAAGCAAGAGGAATAACAAACCTCTACCCCCCCTCTCCCCCCCCCAGCCAGCCAATAGCATCGCTCGTGGCGCGGAACTCTAAAGGAAGTGAGTCACCGAGGTTGTGAAAACATGAGTAATTGCATCCTTGATTGACAGCCAAATATATATATATAATAAAACCTAAAAAAAAAAAAAACCGGAACTTTGGACGTGTAAATATCAGTTACGGGTCCACCCGGGATATCCAGATCAGTGACATAAATCGTATAAACAGCGAGGGACGGATTCGTGATTACAAAATCAGGGTAAGCACCACTACAATTTCTGTTGTGTAACTGGCACCCTGGGGTTTAGAGCTTGATCACAGGTACCAGAGGAGCAATCAGGCTGAGAATGCTAAATACCTCTCCCTAAACTGCCAAACTCCCAGGATTCCGTAGCAGTTCAAGTAGAACAATAGTGCTATAATTGTGTAGCTTGAAAGAGTCCCATATAGCCACCAAGATGAATTGATCTTGCACCAGCAATAAAACTAAAAACCAGTTTTTTAAAAAGAAAAAGAAAAAAAGTCACCTTTATGACCAGGTTCAAATGTTGAGGCATGCATCACTCATTCTCTAAAACTGCCATAATCCGTGTTGTTCTTCACTTGAGAACAGAGTAGGGAACTTTGTAAAGATACTGAGGGGCTGTCTAAATGGTGGAAATACTCTTGGTGGAATTCAAGGAGAAGATGAGATGTCTTAATGGGATCCACCAGTGTTACACTGTATTCAGAAGGAAGGTGGGAGGCAAACATTGCTGAAACTCTGGAAGAAAAGCCTTCACAGCTTTTTCCAGAGTTTTTCAAAAACAATATGGAGAATGTGTATTCCCCCTTGTTAGGACAGCGGTTTGATATTAATCACTGGCTGGTAGTATAGGAAACACAATCCTGATTGGCTGGACAAGCGTGGTGGTGGTGGGGGGCTTGCTAACAGAGCAAGCGTTCAGAGCTGCCATTTCTTTTTTGCCTTAGCAAACAATCACTAAGGGGATAAAATGGGGTGTTTCTAGTTTGTTTTGCTGCCATGTTAAATCGAAAAACCGCTCTTTGGCTGTAGCACACCTTAGACACAATTTAAAAAAACACAGTTCGGCAGCGGCTAAGTACTAATGCGAGTAAATCACTCACGGCTGGCATCTTGGGTGCGAAGCTTATGGGGGCTTCTGCGGGCAAAAATACTATTAAGATAAGTTACAACTACTGCAACTTGCTGTTACTGCAGTGCACTACATTTGGGGGGGGGTGCTCATATAAACAAGCCCTTAGCCTCAGCTGTTTCTTAAATACATAGGCTCGCCATCAAAGATGCATGCAAGGCCTATGGCTATGATTCTCAGAATTCCCCAAACAGCATAGTCATAGTCCATGCTAGCTGGACGATGCTGAGAGCTGCAGTCCAAAGAAAGTACATTTTAAAGCTTCATGCCCTCCCCCCCAGCAACTGATTGGTGGTGGGATTGTGCTTGGCACATTCTGGCTACAATCAGGGCCTGCTGCATCTACCTCAGATACTCAAGAACAGTCAAAACATACCTAGGTGCACCCCATAGCCAAGAGATAGTGGGAGGCACAAAGCTGCCCTAGAGTACCTCATCCCTCCCATCTGCTGGTGTGCATCTGGAAAAGGATGCAGAGAAGAGGGAGCAAGCCTGGATGATGACTTATGTATACTGTCTGTGACATATGATGTACCAGCAGACTTAATAGATCTCAGCCCATTTCTCCGCATTACAAACCAGTCTCTTCCAGTTGGCCTATCCAGATGATTTATAAATTGTGAATTTTAAATTGTTTTAGTATGTATTGATTTCATTTGCTCTTTTAAATTGATATTATTGGTTTTAATGGGTTCATGTGTTTTAAACTGATACTGTATGTATTTTAACTCACATTAGGTGTTAATCTATTGTTCCCTGCCTCAATCCATGAAAGAAGTGGGTAATCAATAATTAGTATTAGTATTTTGGAGACTTCAGACTCTGTAAGTCAGAGTACCTGTAAAGCATGAGTGTTGGTGTTAACCATTAATTTTTATTTCCTGCTTTTATTGTTGTTTATTCTTTTGTTTTGTTTTAAAATTCTGTTTTATACCACCTTAGGAAAGTTTTCTCACAAGGCAGCTTGCAGATCTTTCAAATGATAAGCATCCCAACATAATTCCCTCTCAAATCACAGAACCTACTAATCTACTGGTTTCTTCAGTCTTGAATAAATCAAGACCCTCTGCTCAGTTATACAAAAACAAGTAATAATAGTAATGAGCCTTACATTTGTCCTCTAATGTCAGGGAAAAAAAAGATAATTATTGGAAAATTATAAAGAAGTGACTATTTGCTGACCATTGGAATCGGGGGAGGGGGACAATGATAATGTTGATATTTTGCAATTTGAATAACTACAAGGGTCACGTCAGAGAGCTTGCCACACGCCAGAGCTTGGCAGAAGATCTTTCTCAGAGTTTCTTCACAGTGGACTTGACCTTTGATGATTGAAAGAAAGAGCTTCAGGAACGTGCGATGAAGTCCTGCATCTGTTGGTTAAATCCCATTTAAAATCATCCGGACTTTTCCCCAATTAAGTCCTGAATGAGAGCCGCACAACTTGGCAATAGTGGATTTCCATCAGAAAGTGCCTCAGCGTGAATTGCATTATGTGAGCAATTGAGCATTTTGGATTAGGAGGGATTTACTTCCCAAGTCCTCCAATTCTAACTGGGGAGTTACAATCATACACTTTCCCAAGAGGATGCCTGGGGTCCTGGGCGTATCTTATGCTAATTCTTGCTGTTCTTTCTCAGTATTTGGGTGACTGCCAAGATCTGGAATCATCATAGGCTGCAGTCTGTTTTGTGCACAAGGTCCCTCCAGATAAGCTTACAGGCATGTACAAGCCTACATAAAAGGAGCGAAAATAACCTTAACTAAACCAGCTCTTTCTTAACAGAATGGTTTCTGTGTGTTTCCCCAGAGTTTTGAAGACAACCCAGTTTCAGTGCATCAAGCTCAGTCTTCCTTCATTCATACTGGCTTTTCTGGCAAGTATCTGTGGTTGAACCAAATCATCCCGCACAAGGGTCCTTGAGAAAGGTAACCACAAAATGCTTCTCAGCTGATGCTACATAGGAAATGCATAGCCAGAAATCCCCCAGAAGTCTTGTCTGAGTAGCAACATTAAACCTTCACTTCTTTTATTCTTAGTTAAATAACATATTTTCTATTCATTGAGCATAAATGTAGATGCCTCTGTTCATAAGCTTCATATCACATGTGAATATAATGCATGGGGGTGGTAGATACACAGGCAAACTTGTGTACTAAAGACAAATGGATACAGTTGTTCTCTGTATCCATGGATTCAACCATCCATGGCTTGACTATATTTCCCCCCCCCTCCCAAAACACATCCAAATAGGAAACCTTGATTTTACCATTTTATATAAGAAAAAACATTTTACTATGCCATTGCATATAATGGGGCTTAGGCATCCATGGGTTTTGGTATCCATGAGGGTTCCTAGAACCAACCTCCACTGGATGCCAAGGGCCCACTATAGAAATATTGGGCAAACTACATAGAAATGAAGAATTAACACATAGATGAAAGATCAAATGGATAGGTTTTCTAGAATCTCTGTTTGCAAATGATTGGGTTTATATGTGCTGATATTGTTTCTTGGTCTCAGTGTCAAGTTTGTGTGATACTTGTAAAGGTGATTAAGATGATACAAAATGCGGGAGGCATTTTTAAAGGAATTGCAAATATAACATTGGCTATTTAATTCTGTCAACCACACATGTGCTTTTCTTGTTATGGTGAACAGCTATAGTTGTAAAGATATTATGGGTTGATGTTCCTGCTGACCATTTTCAATCATGTTGATGTTCATCCTGGAGTTGTAGTCTTTACAACACTAGAAAATGGTAGGGGTTCAGTTTATTTGGCCTCCATTGCATTCTTCCCAGATTTGATCACCATCACTACATTCTACCTGGAGGGGCTACCGAGCTTCCCAAAATGTGACCACTTGCTAGAGAAGTACAGTCCCTTCCCAACACATATACACCTCCTATTTATTTACACTGATCTATGCTTGGAGGAGGAGGAGAATCAGTTATAAAGCACTTAAAAAATTTTGAGAGCTGTACAGAGATTAAAAGATAAAGCTGTCTCTGCCCACGGATTAGAACCTAATAAACACAATATAAAAGAAAAAGAATGTAGGAGGCAAAGGGAAAGCAAACAAACTTTGATACCAGCTCTTTAAGTTGCATATTCTCAACTGGTTATTTCATACTTGTACATTGCAACAGTATCTTTCAGGAGATTTTTTTTTTTTTTTTTTTTGAAAATAACTATTAAGAGTACTTGGTTTACATAAATAGTCTCTATTTCTTTTAGGAATAAGCACGTCTTTTGTTCGGTATCCCTCTTGCTGTCTTCCTTTGTTCCACTTTGTGTTTGTTTTCCCATCTCTATTTTCCAATTCTTAATTGTTGACTTATTCTTCCAAGATACTTTTAAAGTGTTCTTCTTCCATTTCATAGTTACAATATTATAATGTTCACTTTTGTTCCATTCTGCTCCCAAAATGGTGTAGTACGGTGTTCTTGAAAGAAGAGTAGGGCAACCAATTTTTGTGTTGGTTGGGGCCAGGGACAATTCTACACACACACACACACACACACCGCAGCACATGGGCCACACTTCCTAGCACACCAAACTTCTGTGTCTCTTCAGACTCCCTCACAAAATGGCAACCAGAAGTGATGTTGTGTTACTTCCTGAACAGAGGTACTTGGGGTGATGGTGGGGTTGGGGGGGAAGTGTTTTTATCTGTTCTTATGCATTTGAGGGCTTTTCTGTGCAATTTTGGGCTAAAAATTCCCCACAACTGTACTGTTCTTAAAAACTGGGGGCTTGGGGGATTCAGTGGCCACAAAAGTGGGGTATAGGGGCTACACACAACCCATGGGTCATACTTTCCCCACTCCTGGTGTAGAATCTACATTGTAGGTACTGGAAATAGTGTGGTGTTTCTATAGATGTTTGAACCATCTGAAGGATTTAGTTAGTAAACACACCATTTCATAAGAGAAAAGTATTGAAACGTTGAATTTTCACCAAGCTTTGTATAAACCTAAATATATTCTTCCTGCATTTCTCCCGTTAAGATAACAAACATATATCTAATCACACCATAGTATATGTTTCTTGTACTGTATAAGAGTGCTTCTTAAGCTATGTGATGTGAGGATTCCCTCCCCACAATGTGCTAGGAACTGGTACCATATTTGTGCCCATCCTTTAAACATTCTTTTCATTCCTAGAAATTCACTGCAGACCGACAGCCAAAGGCCCATGTACCAGCACCAGTTCATACCATTCTGAGTAGCACTGCTGTATGGTATGTTAAAATAAATCTTGTGGTAGGCATGAGAAATCTTTTTCTTTCTATTTTGTTATTTTAAAACACTACATAGAAAATAACAGGACTTTGCCCTAAATGTGGTGTTTTCATTGTTTTGGAATGAGTCAGCCAAAGGGAGTTTAGTGGCCAAGTACTTTCTTAACATTCTGAATTTCCCAGGCTAAGTCTGAAAGTATCTCTTGGAACAGGAGATCTTCTGCATGTCTAGTTAATCTGTTGTTGTTGTGTGCCTTCAAGTCATTCCCAACTTATGGTGACCCTAATGCAAACCTATCGAGAAGTTTTCTTGGCAAGATTTGTTCAGAAAGAGTTTGGCTTCACTTTCCTCTGAGGATGTGAGAGTGTGACCTGACCTGTAACCCAATATATTTCAGCCAAATGAGGATCTGAACCCTGGTCTCCCAGATTCCTAGTCTAACACTCAAATTACTGGTACATCATGATGGTTGGTCTATAGGGAGCTGAATGGGCCAGTGATCTGGCATAAGCAGGGCTGTGGCAGTTATCAAAAGCTGAAATTAAACCATCTAGCATATATTGATAGCCTATAAACTACAAGTCACTCCCCATATCTGTGGGGGATATGTTCCTGGACTTATCATTTATGATTGAAACCACAGATATAACTAAAACTGCTGATAAAAAATAGTGAACCCTATTAAAATAAAGGACTTCCAGTACAAATTTACCACAAAGTTGTGTTGGAGGACTTAGTGATTACAAGGGAGGACACCTCTTTGGGTATTTTCCAATGCTACTCTATGGTATGTGTCCCTATTTTTTCAGCCATGGATAACTGAAACCATGAATATTGGTTCTGTGGATATGGCGGGGGGGGTGACCAATAAATACAACATTGCAAAAGGATATTATGGCACCTTTGAGACTAACTGAGATAAATAAGTTTGTAACATAAGCTTTTGTAGACCGAGGGCATTATCAGACATTTAAAAAATCATGTGATACCAATATCAGGATATAGCAAACGGGCCCCCTATCACACGATGTCATTATCCTTGCGTTCTTACAGTGTTCTGCTGCTGTGAAAAAGGCATTCTTCTTAATTAATGGGACAATTGTCAATTGATCTCCCATAGCATTTTTTTCATGGTATTGCTTGTGTGCGAAACCACATCCTGTTCTGCTCGCATGATTATAGCACCAATGGACAGTCCCCACCAGAAAACTTCTGAGTGAAAATGTGAAAACAAAGCATGGGATGCTCTTTCTATGCACCCCCTCCCCATGTTGCTGGGAAGTTCTTAAGTTTGTTTCAGTGTTTGTGCGTTCATTTTCTTTGTAAATTAAGTGTTTTTGGAGTTTTAAGTGCACTTGCATCTTTTCACGAGAACTGCCCAAGTCTCACCAATGCAAAAATGCAGAAATAAACAGTGCTACTGGTCGTGATGCAATAATTCTGTGGTGGTTCTTTCTCATGATTACAGCAACATATAATAAGGGGGCTGCTCCGCGAGCCACAAAGGGGCACAAAAAAGGCAACCAATCAGGGCAGGGCAGCCCTGCCCTTATTGGTTGTTCCGAAGGAGGTGGGAATTGCTGCCTTTTGCAGCAGTTTTATGACAGGTTTTTTTGCAGCAGTTTTGCAACAGTTTGCAGCAATTTTGCAGCATTCTGCTTTATGGCACGGAGGTCAGGTTTATAACTTGGCCGCCATGCCAGATTGGCCAGTGGCTCTTCAGAAGCCAAAACCCACCCACCCTCCCTTTCTATCTTGTTATAGATTGTAGGTATTTTGTAGCATGTATTTTCTCTTTGTCATAACTTTGCGGGGAGGTTGTCATGGGTCCTGATCCAAGGTCATCGGTAATGGGGGCTCCTCAAGTTCATGATCAAGGTCAAATTCAAGGTCAAGTTCATGGAGACCCCAGCCTCCCCCAACAGTTGGTGAGAAGGGGGAGTCTGAGGGATTGGCAGGTATGTGGGGGCCCACTCAGGGCTCCTCCTCTTTCCTCATGGTGAGTGTCGGTGGTGGACAGACAACATTTTCATTGACCAGCATTCAGGTTGGTCAATGTCTGGATCCAGACCCATGTGATTTGAGCCAACCATTGCAGCTGTTATCAATAAAGTTGCCATCTTTATTGCCAATATATACAATCATCATGTATCAATATATTTTTCTAACTTATACATTGTGTCTGCCATTATTTGGGGAAGAGGGGTGGGAGGAGCACATCCAGCTTGGACACGCAAGTGTAATTATGCCAGGATACTTACACTTTTATAAATAGTGGGACAAAAAACATTATTAGACACTCGCCTGATAATGTCCTGAGTCTGCCTCATCAGGTGAATGGAGTGAAGTGCCTATGGACAAATATTTATACCCATGAATGAGCAAGTGCGTGTATGAGTAGTAATATAAACACAAAGTTTGTGGGTATGGTGATGAGGTGACAGGTTCAGTTTTAATGATGGTCATTGGAGGACAATTTTGGGAGCAAAGATACTGCCTAAAGCCAAGATGAGTGGATAATCATATGACGGGTGAAGGGAATTCTTTGAATGTAATATGATGATGGCTGGGAACCAGAAAGGAATTGTGATAAAATGAGCAAGACTGCCCACACAAAGCTGGAATGTTAACTAATGTTATAATATGTGTAGTGTGCCAGGAAACCATTGTCTATTTTTCAACCACTTTGGGATTGGGGTGGAAGAAGGGTCCTGAAGTACAAAAATCTCATGGTGGTTGGCTGTTTTCTTGATGGGATGTCTCAGTGTGCCAAGACATCCTTTCCCATCAAGAAAAATATGTACTCTGACAGATACCAATATGACTTTTTATGAAAATGAAAAGATCTGCCAGGTTGGGTTGCAGGAAAAGTCCTTTGGCATTTCACAATGTAGATGGAGGTCACCTGGTGAATTAAAGAATCAGCTTTAATGAGAAATGCATTTCTGATCCTCACTCTGATAGACAGGCAGCTGACAAAATGGAAGCTCCTAAGTCCTCACTCTAACTCTGTCATCATCATCCGGCTCTCTATACAGAGCTCTTAAAGGTGGCATCCAATAAAACCAATCCAACAAATTTAAAACAGTGTTAAGTATCAAAATTATTTTAAAAGGCTAAAAAGGTATTAAACAATTTAAGAAGTTAAAAAGACAAATTAAAAACAATTGAGATAAGACAGTTGGGAGTATAATTATTAAATTTAAGCTTAGACATTTTTAACAGGTGTAAGCACCATTGAAGAAACCACTATGACATAGTTGAAATGAAAGTGAAAGGTTAAATTTGTAACATGATCCTTACAAGATGGTATTACATGGGAAGTCAAGTAGGATAGAAGCTAATTGGAATAAGACGTACACGGTTTGATTGTATAATTTTACCTATATATTTTCTATTTTTTTATTTGATTGCTTCATTATATGTCTGCTTTGTTAATATCTATATTTGCTTTAAAAAATTTGGGGACAGGGGGCAGAGTTTACTATTTTAACAGAGTTAAAATAGTTTCAAATTTGAAGTCAAAGGCTTTCCAAGCCAGCATCCATAGATTTTCCTTGGATTTTTTTCTGGGCTGTGAGGAAAAACACACTCCTACCCAACCATTCTCTGAAGATGCCAGCCACAGATGCAGGTGAAATGTCAGAAGTAAACTCTTCCAGAACATGGCCTCACAGCTTGGAAAAAAAAAACCCAAGGAAAATCTAGTTTTAAATGATTTATGGTCTTTTCCAGCAATCCCACTCAACCCAAAACCACTTTGGCAAAATCCAGCCACCAGGGCTTGAGACGAGATGAAAGAGCTATTGCTACACTTCACCTCAATCCCATTGCCAAAAGCCCACCTGAAAGGACTTTCACTGTTAATGGAAGGACAACAGGGAGGGCTCAAACCTAGATCCAGCCTAGGAGTCGCCAAGCCTGGGAGCAACCACCAAAAAGGCCATGTCTTATAGATCATCATATGTTCCTCTGTGGTGCGTGAGAAAGAGAGAAGCCATCTCCCTTGAAGTTCTTAAAACCCTGGCAGGCTCATATGGGAAGATCCGATCCTTGAGCTTTGTGAGTTTCTAAGACTAAACAGCAAACCAACCATTTCATCACTATGGAGATTCTTTGCAATAAACAGGAAGCCCTATTAATAAATAGTGTCCATGACTTCTATGGAATGTAAATATCAGCTGAGATTCTGCATCATTATCATCATTATCATCATCATCATCATCATCATCACAACAATGATGGAGTTTTGTCAACAGAGTTTCAACTGACAATGCTCCCCTTCCCAACCACAGCATTTCCAAAACACTGTGAATTGGGACATTGGGAATTGACATCCGCAACACAGTTCTAGTCATTAAGTGCCATGTGAACAGGGAGCTGGAGAGACCCCTCAGATTGCTGTAGCAACTGCTTGTCCCAAGGCACCTGCAACTGGGAGCAGGCTGTGGATATAATTTCCCACTGCCCTCCAACACCTCAGAAGTGGTTCAGCTGGGGCACAGCCAGACAACAAAGACAATTTCTGTCATTCATGACTGTAAACATGCATTCAAAGTAGTTATGATATCATAAATCCATTTTATGGAATTGTAACTGCTGAACTGGATGCCAGCCATAATTTTCCAGCATAATATTATTTCAAGGTACTCTGACTCTGATGAAACTTGCTTTCTTAACAGAGTGGCTTACACTTGCTTCCAAACCAGGACACACTTAATAAAACCCATGGAGAGTGTAAGATAGAGAAAGTTGCAAAGAGAAAGCTCATGACACTTGTTAGGCATATATTTTTCCAAGAAGGATAAAGCAAGATTTATATTTTTCAGGGCTAGAAACTTAATTGCCCAGCACTGACCTGCTGGCAGCTAATCTAGCAGGGACAATTTAGCCTAGAGCTAAAAGACCTTCTAGCCCCAGACTTCTACCTGCTGGGTCACTGAACAAATAATACCTTCCCAGGATTTTGTACTTTGCATTCTGTTAAAGCAATCCCCCTTGTTTGTGCATTTGTATCTTTCGCAAAGCATGCTGCATTTCATTTCATCCTTGTTACAGGATACTGAACTGCTTGTTGCACCATAAACACTCAATAATTTGTAGACATTTTCATTTATCATTCACTGTTATATTTTCTAATGTAACTTGGCTTTTCTATACTGTTTGCCTAAGCAGTAAGCACCTTACATTTTTTTAAGGTTAGCTGTTAACTTCAACACAATTGATGGGATGATCATGTTTATACAGATATGAATTAGCGTTGTGCAACCACTTCAGTTGAATCCTGGGTTCCAAGAAGATCAGGCCAATTTAGATCCATTTGGACATGCTCGTGATTAAATTAGGTTGATCCAATTTGGTTCTGGAGCAGAATGACACAGTCCAAAGCAGTTCCAACCAATCTATGTTTAAAAATAGGCAGGAAAAACCCATAGTCTATCTCCAACATAACAATAAATGGAAAACTCAGGGGTTTACCATACTCTAAAGCAGTGATGTCCAACCTGTGGCCCTCCAAGTGTTTTGGACTACAGCTCCCAGAATGCCTGACCATTGGACCAGCTGGCTTAGGCTTCTGGGATTTGGAGTCCAAAAAAGCTGGCGGGCCACAGGTCGGACACCACTGCTCTGAAGTAAAGTGGCAGTGAAGCACAAAGGTTCAATCTTCCATGCTGCCTTACTCTGTTACATCATCATTCTTCCAGTGTTCTGCTGATCCAGTCCCATGCAAGACCAAGGCAAAACTGGGTCTTTTTGCTAATCGTTTTTTCGAGTTAGCAAAAAGACACAGTTTTACCTTGGTCTTCCACAGGACTGGAACAAAAGAAAGAATACATCATGCAGTAATCAGCACAGAAGACGGAACCTTCCTGCTGCATTGCCATTTTACTTTGGAGTATGGTAAGCCCCTCACTGTGATACAAAGGAGGAACAGAGCTGGACTTTCCTTGCTGACAGCTCTAACATGAAAAAAAAATCTCACCAGCATTTTCCAATCACAATGCTTATGGGAGGGACCATGTGAGGTCTCTGAAGTTCTATAGGACATTTTCAGATGCCCCTTACCGCACAAGCAGCCTCTGGAGCAGTAACGAGGCTGCTGCGCGGCAGGGGGTCGATTTCGGATGACGCCATCCCTCTCTTGGCATCATCCGTGATTGTTTGGGTTAGCATTGAAGGTGGCCATGCTATTTTTCACTCATGGAAGTTGTCCATGAGTAAAAAATAGTGCGGCCGCATTCAATGCTAGCCGGAACAGTCATGGACAATGCCGAAAGAGGGACGGCATCGTCCAAAATCGACCCCCTGCCTCGTTACTGCTCCGGAGGCTACTTACATGGTAAGGGGCATCTGAAAATGTCCATATTCAACTTTGTAATTTTTAGTTTTTTTAAAACATAATATTTTTTAAAAAAAATATTGAATATTCAGTCCTGGCAAGCCATGCTGCTTTTGACTTGTACTCTCTTCTAGTATTGGGGAAGCTTCCTACAGCATGTAGAGCAGGGTAAATCAAAGTGCAGCCCATGGGCTGCATACAACACCCCAAGACTATTTTGTGTGGCCTGGGAGTGTTAAAATTTTTGTCCCCAGATGGCCTCTTGGGGACATGAGGGCTTTTCCACCATATTTTTGGCCCATCTTAGTCATTTTAAGCCTAGGACAGGCCTACTTAAAAAACAGGAAGTAATCAGGAAATGGCTTACAGTCACTTCCTGTTGTTAAAAAAACTCTTTCATGTGCCTGAAATAGCCCAGGGGTGCTAAGAAACATGCGCTGCATTTTGATCTCCCCTGCTCTACATGCTGTAGGAATAATGCCATTTGACACCACTTTAACTATCATGGCTCCATCCGATAGAATCCTGGAATTTGTAGTTTGTTGTGGCACCAGAGCTCTCTGACAGAGAAGGCTAAATATCTCACAAAAACTACAAATCCCAGGATTCCATACCATTGAGCCATGGCAGTTAAAATGGTGTCAAGCTGCCTTATTCTTTCAGTGTGGCAAGAGCCTAGGACTACAAGAGCTCTAGTTGGAATTTTAAAATCATGGATACATGGATATATATATATATATATGCAGTAAATGCGAAACCATTCTGTAGGATTTGCACTTGTGTGGATACAGGTGGAGTGAAATATCTATATAACACCAAACAGATGAATGAAAACTGTGAAAGACTTTGAGCCTGCAGATGTATAAACAGGTATGTGTAAATGCTATACCATGGGACATTCCTCTTCCATGGTTTCATGCACTTAGAATTTTGCATGAGATGTTGCACACGAGGACCCCCATATCCATGGGGGATTGGTTCTGGGGGGCCCTGTGAATATTGAAAACTGTGGATAACAGCAAAAACCATTGAAAATAATGGGACTTCCGGTTTAAAATACCATATAGTTGCCTTGGAGGACCTAGAAACACCTAGCAAGGATGCCTCTCTAGGCATTTTCTAGGAAGATTCTATGGTAGGTGTGCTGTTTTGTGTCCTGCAGATAACTGAATCAGTGGATGGATAATGAATCAGTGGATACCGGGGTCCTACTGTATTTCCATCTTAAAAACAACCTTTCGAGGGTTCATTTGTGTGCCGTTAACTCAGAGCCCTTTCACACTACATGATTAGAGCACTATGATTCCACTTTACTGCAATGGTCCTATCCTATGAAGTTTGCAATGTAGGGAGGGACAATTCCTCCCATGCCTCATGAAAGTACAAACCCAAGGATTCCATAGGATGTTGCCATGGCAGTTAAAGTGGAATCATAGTATGCATGTCTGACCAGACCCCTTCACAGTTCACTCTGCTGCAGCCAGCTAGACCACCATCTTTGTCCTGCCTCCCAAAGATACACCAATAGACAGCAGAAGCCCATTAAAGCCAGTGGCCCATTAGTGCTGTGAAAAATAATCAAATGTGTGCTCGGTGCATTATGCTTTGTACTTAGAGAAGATACCGAGTAATAACATCCCCAACCACAGTTTTACAAAGTACAGAACGGTAATTTTCCTTCGGTGATTTCTTTTAATGGCCCTTGAGAAAAGCAGAGGGAATAATATTAAGTTTTAGTTATGTAAAAGCTTCTCTGTATGTGTGTATGTGCCTTCAAGCCCACTGTTGACGTATGGTTACCCCATGAATTTCATAAGGTTTTCTTAGGCAGGGAATACTCAGAGGTAATTTTGCCAGTTCCTCCCTCTGAAATATAGCTCGCAGCATGTGGTATTCATTGGTGGTCTCCCATTCAAGTATTAACTAGGGCTGACCCTGCTTAGCTTCAAAGATCAAACAGGATCTAGTGCCTTTAGGGTGTTTTGGCCCTTAAAAGCATTCCTAGGTGAAGCTAAATTATAAAATCCAAACAGTTGGGCGTTTGGGGGAGGGGAGGGTTGGTTATTTTCATTTAGTGAAAAGTTTTCCAGCTCAATAGGTTGACAGCAGCATGAATATCTTATCTAGTCTGGGCCATCCTACTAAGGCAAGAGCAAGCCTAAAGCTGGAGAGATTTAGTTTATACATAGCACAAGCAGTGCTAAGAGTTCTAGATGGAGCACGAGCTTCTAGTCCTGACACCATTTTACTTGGGCCTAGAAATTGGAAAAATTTGGTCCACCAACCTTCATTGTCAGTCACTGATGCAGTTTCTCCTTTTAACTCTGCCCTGATGATAAGTGGGGGCATTGACAATGGCAGCAGATAAATAGTACTCTTGGCACTGGCTTCTCAATTTGTCCTTTCCTTTCTCTCTACTAAACCAAGAAAGTTGCTTCTACCGTTAGGCAGAGTGAGGTGACTGCCTTGAGTGGCAGATGCTGCGGGGTGGTGGTGGTGACACACACACACACACACTGTTCCTCCTGAGTCCCACTGCCATTCATCCTTGTTGGAGAACGGAACCCTGTTTAATCTACACAGTTTGTCTTGGCTCCCTAAATTAGTCTGTTGCCTCAAGTGCAATGGAGGATGCAATCTCATCAGCAGCACTGACATAAGAGTCAAGTGCCAGTCCAGAGTCAGCTTATGTATAGGGAATGGGATGGTGACGGCACTGTGCCAACTTATTGTTTGCTTCTGGGCAGCAAAATTTCTTTAGTTAGCTGCAACTCCAGGAAATGCTGGACCATAGATGAGTTTCATAGAGGAATTCCTTCCCCCTTTATGCCAACATGCATGTGAAAACTCTGAGGTTGTCTAAACAGCGAAAATATTCCTCATGGAATGTGAGGAGAATCCTACCTCTCTTAATTACATTCTGCATCATTTTGCCATATTGGGAAGGACGGAGGCCCAAAACATCAAAAACATCACAGGAAAAGCCTTTGCAGGCTTTAAAAAAAAAACAAAAAACAAAAAACAACAGAGGGGGGAGTGTGCATTCCTGCTCGTTGGGACAAGTGACTCGATATGAATCACTTTCCCATAGGAGAGGAAGTGCAAAGCTGATTGGCTAGGCAAGTGCACGGGGCAGGGCTTGTTAACAAGGCAAGCGCCCGCTGCCACCATGTTGGATTTTCACCTTAGTGAGTGAGCACTAAGGTGAGAAAATGGGGTGTTTGGGTTTGTTTGTTTGTTTTCTGTTAAATTGAAAAATAGCTCTATTGTATCACACTTTAGACATCTTTGGTTTTTTTTAAAAAAAAAAGTTCAGTGGTGGCAAATTGAGATAAGTACAAACATGAGTAAATCACTTGCGGCCGCCATCTAACACCATTAAGACAAGTTGCAGCTGCTGTGAAATGCCATTACTGCGAGGCACTCTGGGTTTTTTTGCCTCATATAAACAAGTCCTCTGTCACACAACTTGTAGGAAACAGGCCTTAATGTAGCATGTATCTGTGTGCTGTAGCATCACTAAGGCTGGTGTCACCCCTTCCCCTGATAGTGTCACCTGATGCAGTTTGGCCTGTCCGCAACCCACTAGTGCCACCACTGTATGTGTGCAAGACTGGGGGGGGGGGAGAGGGGAGAGAGAGAGAGAGTGGGTATTGTAGATAACATGCACAAACTTCTTAGAGCATAATTATATTTACTGGGACATTGCTTTTCTATATGCTATATTAAATACTTTTGTCTTTGGTGAAAGTGAGTTAAGAAAACTGGCAGCTGTCTAAGAAGGATTGCCCTCAGCCAGAGCCGGTTTAAGGCACCAGTGGTGTCAGCATCCGGAGGGAGCCCCATCAGTGTGGGGGCCCCCGTAGTAACCCTCCTCCTGCAAAAATATTATTAGTAATAATCTGAATATCCTCTACTGTGAATAGCTTAGGTTGAGTTAGGTTACATTGACCTGAGATAAACATATAGAGCCCCCAAAATAAAGTATTGCGGGGGGCCCCAAAATTCCTTAAACCGGTCCTGCCCTCAGCATTTGCAGGTGTGGCATGTTGGTATTTTCTAACAGTGCTTTTGCAGATATTACAGTGTGTGGTACCACTTGCCTTGAGATTCCACAACTTATCCTGGCTTGTTTTTTAATAGAGCCTTTTTAAACATTTCATCGGAAAGTGCTCTTTGAGGAATTGAGGCATTTATCATGTTGGACTGAAACATTTCTTAAGCAAACATCCCCTAGTTCCTGTCCCTTTTCCCTCATGTCATTATTTTCTCCCCCTCTCTTCCTTGTGTAGGAACAGCCAATGCAAACCGATCCCTCACCTCGATACACTGTGCGTTTAGCTTTCATTTGACCTGCCACCACAATTACCAGCTAAATTTTAGAGCTCTCAAAGAGCAACACGATCGAATGGCAATGCCTATTCACCGCCCTTCAGGCTCATTCCCACTCTAATGGTATATTTACAAGAAAATGAGGGCTTGGAAAGGTGTTTCTCCTGAGTAAATGGATGGCAACATATCCAGGATTCTAAATGAGGTTTTCAGCCCAGCTGGTTGACCTTATAAATTCTGTCAGCCAAATGGTCGCCAGTGTAAATAACAATCATTTTTCTTGGTGTCAGAACGTTGTAAGTTTAGACTGATCTAAGCATTGCTGCATATGCTCAGTTCCCCCTGAGTACAGGACCTCACGGACTGCTTCAGCTCATGGTCTGAAGGAACATACCTCATCTGTTTTACATTTCCTTTGTAGCCTGCTCTGGAGGCTAATGGAGAGCTTTCAGGCAGCACTGCTAACAGTACAGAGTAAGTGATGAAAATCCCAGTAGAATTCAGACTTCCTCAATACTTATAAATGTCTGTAGGGCAATTGTGAGTTAATAATCTTTTCCTGAATCCACTTTAGTTAGTGTGTGTGTGTATGTGTTTCCCCTCCTACCATTGTTCCTTCTTTCCCAAAGGAAATTTCCTAAACTTTATTGCAAAGCACATACCATTGGAATTGGTCAAGTAATAAAAGAACTGTTATCAGGTTATGGGGGCTCTCTCTCCATTATATTAAAATGAAACAGAACAAAGAAGTTCCTATGAATATTTTAACAGGTGCATTTTAATTTAAAAAAAAAATTGTAGCAAACGCTAATTAGATAGAAAATATTTTAATGGCGGCCCATGGAAAAACATAAACAGCTTAAATTTGGTGAGAAGAATAATTTTCAAGACCCTAATGGTAATACTAGTTCAGAGGAGAGAGTATAGCTGGCTGCCAGCCGCCCTTTATCATTTATCACTGAGATTGTTACTCAAGACATTCAACTAGAACCACTCACATCCAACTAAAACAATGAAGACAACTTGCTTCTTCCACTACACCATGAGCCACCACTCAGGACTAGCCAGAGACATCCTGCTGCTTGAGGCAGAGTAGCAAATGATAACACATACCTTGGTCAAGACATTTAGTAGCCAAACCTGGTCAAGTGATTTGGGTGCATGCATGGCCCCCACAAGGGGGGGGATGACAGGGCTCTATCCTGGGGCCTCAGGATTGGGGGGCATGATATTATTGGAAGGTTTTATTATGTAAATCCATTTAGTTTTTTAAAAAATAAATATAAATATTACTTTGGTGTCATTTAAACTGATCTATTTAAATTTTTTATCCTAAATCTTGTAAAGCATCTCACTGCCCCTAACCTTAGCAGTAGGTAGGGGGCCTGCCAAAGATCCTGGCCTGGGGACCCACTTCAGGATGTGGGGTCCATGGGTGCATGAAGCCAAAAATTCCATAAGTACCTCACAGTCAAAGAAACAATATAAAAAGCAAATTCAGTACCATGGGCCCTTGGTATCCACTGTGGGATTGGTTCCAAGACGCCCCCCCCATAGATACCAAAATCCATGGGTGCTCAAGTCCCATTATGTACAATAGCATAGTAAAATGGTGTCTCTTATATCTCTCTGGATTTTCTTCACAAATGAAGATTCAGGAAGGACTCATCCCGCGCTTTCTGCTAACGTGCTGATGACTGAAAAGGCCAATCTGAGATAAACAAGTCCGGTTGCAGAAAGCACAGCAGTAGGTCTCCTTGGGTAATGATTCCGGGTTGATTCCTTGGGTAATGATTCCGGATTCTGCGTTGGTGTGAGTTCTCAAATAAGGCTGCAGCATTGGGGATAGTGCGTCTCCATTCCTCCCGATGTGAGGCCAGGGCGGACCATTGTTGGTGATCAGTTTGGCTGAGCCTGAGATGTTGTTTCAGGGAGTCCTTGTATTGTTTTTTGGAGCGCCCCTCTTAGGCTGACCCATGGTGAGTTCACCTAGAGTAGTATTTTTGGGAGGCGATGGTCCCCCATCCTAGAAACGTGCCCTGCCCAGCGTAGCTGTGTTCTCAGTATCATGGCCTCAATGCTGGTGATCCCTGCTTGCTCAAGGACAGCAACATTTGTCACATAGTCAGTCCAGAGGTATATTTAGAATTGTGTGGATACAGTACTGATGAAAGTGGTGGTGATAGGTGACCCATGTTTCAGACCCGTAAAGGAGAATAGACAGTACAATGGCTCTATACGCACTGATTTTTGTGCTTTGCCTCAGGTGTTTGTTACTCCAGACTCTTTTGTAAAGTCTTCCAAATGCACTATGTGCCTTTGCTAATCTGTGATCAATCTCTTCGTCAATCTTGGCATCTGAGGAGATGATGCTTCCCAGATAGCTGAACTGCTGAATGGACTCAAGCACAGATTTGCCTACTGCAATGTGGGGATGGTCTCTTATGTAATATGGCAATATCAAGGTCTGCTTTTTGGATTTATTTTCTTTTGATATTTTCAAACCATGGATGGTTGAATTTGTGGATACAGAATCCATTGATACAAGGGTGTCTGCTCCTAGACTGGAACTCCCTCCTATGGGAAGCTAGGTAGCTCCTCTGTTTGCTGTCCTACTGTTAGTGTGCAAAGATCTTTCTGTTTACATAGGCCATTGAATGTTTACTGTTTATTATTGCAGAAGGTCCTGGGTGTGTTGTATTGTATTTTTATCATTATTATTATATTTGAACAGCCTTTTAAAAATGTTTCAAAAATAATATTTATAAGATTGTTTAACTATTCTTTACCTAAAACAATGTTATCTTTTGTTTTAACTGTACAGTAATTTTCTTTTATCTCATACTGTTGGGAGATAAGTGGAATATAAATTTAATATATTAATACATTAATACAAAAATAACATTTGCTATCATTTCATAACACCCCCAAACTGCTGCACAAGACCACTAACATTTCTCTTAGCACCAAGGCTGGGATTCTCTACAGATCTAAAATCTGCAGTTAAAAAAAAAACCCTCTACAAGGGACTCTGTATCACCACTGAGAGGATTAGTGCACATTGAAGTACACTATACAGTGAAGAGTTACTCAGAAGATACAGGGGAGATACAGTGGGCCCTCCAGATCAGCGGCTCCAGCTTCACGAATGGGACTAACTGTGGATCATTATGGCCCATATTATTAAATGGTGGTGACAAGAACATGGACACACTGGAGTGCGCATGTTCATGTCGCTGCCATTTAATAAAATGGGGCACGATCATCCACAGTATTTGGTATCCATGCAGGGTCTGGGAACCAAACCCCGGCAGACCCGAAGGGCCCACTGCATAAATGCATACAACCAAAGGCCAAGCAAGGGAGCACTTGACACAAGGCTCTTTTCTCCTTCTTGATGGTCTTTGGTGTTGCACATCCAGTTTTAGGCAATCTGGTGCTGGTATCAATGGCAAACGGTAGCATCTCTTGAGAGGGGCAGTTCCTCCATTTTATCTTCCACTGTCCTTTACTTCTCCACATCCTATTATAGCCTGTCTAGGTCCAACCCATTGTTTTTGTAGAAGGTTCATAGAAAAGGGTAGTGACTAGAATCTATATTGAATAATGCAGAGTTTCTCAACCAAGGTTCCCTGGAACCCTAGGGTTCGATAAGAGGTTGCCAGAGGTTCTGCGAGATACTAAGATTGGGAAAAAAATAAACATAATAATTTTTAGGTAGGTGTTCCCTGAGACCTGAAATTTGTTTCAAGGGTTCCACCAGGGTAAAAGGTTGAGAAACGCTGGAATAATGTGTGGCACCAGATGAATAGTCCTGTGCTAGATATGTCTACTCAGAAGTAAGCCCCACTGAGTTCAGGGTGGCTTGCTCTTGAGTAACTTGGTAACAGAGTTAAATTACCCTATTGATTTTGGTGAGAATGAAATACAAATCCCTTAGTCTGGATTCAGCCCACTGTGTACATACGCACCACAATATGTACAGCTTCTCAAGTTCTTGTTTTTTCTCTCTGCAAAGAAAATCTGATCTGATCCATGCTTCACGTGAAAAAAGGCATGCCCCTATATAACGTTTCCCCTTTTTCCTATATTAAGAAATATAAGCTGTATTTGCTTACATACAATGAGTTCTCTTTAGCACAGAGCACAGCACATCTTTAAGGATGTTTGCTTGCATATTTTTCCAGACCATTTCGATCTAGTGCTTTTTGGCTGAGCTATGTGTGAGCTGTTTTTAGTACAAAAGCATCTCCCTGAAACAGATGGTAGTGTTGGCTAATCACTTTTTCCTCCCAGGCTGATTCACACAATCTTTTTGAAGTGATTATGGGGTGAGGCCTTTGTAAGTTGACATTTCTCCATCCCCCTACTTTTCTGGGTGGGATTGTGGTTCTCTTTGTAAATTCTCAGCTCCTTAATGTTGGCTGAAGATATTTCATTCACACAACCAAAATGGTTTCAAATCTCACACAGTTCCCCCGCCCCTGCCAAAAAAATGTGGGTGCAAACCCATCCTAAAGCTGAGTGTCTCCTATCCAGTTCACATTTCTCCATGACCCTGAGATGGAGCTGGCACTGATCTCTTTCCTTACTCCATTCACAGAATTAGTTTCCCAGTCAAATTACATGAAAAGTCTTCGCTGACAGAGATCTCATCCATCCATCCATCCATCCCTTTATGTATATTCTGCCTTTCTCCCAGGCTGGGACTCAAGGTGGCTTATACAAAGACAGAATATAATAAAACACATATAATTGAAAACATGCAAAAACCAGAATTAAATATCAACAGAATTAAAACCAGTTAAAATCCTGATGACCAATACTCCCTAGTAAATGTCATGATATTTCATTCCTGAGTTGCACAGTAGTGGTTGTTCCCACTGCTACATCTAGTCAAGCAAAAAATATACCAGGAGTGTGTCCTCCCCCCCCCCCCCGCTTGAAGTGTGGTGTAAGTGAGGTTCCTTCCCCTCCCCAGAAATGTAATGTCAGAAGGAAAGTCAGAGGAGAGCCTCCATGGGAAAGGTCACACCCATGTGGCATGTCATCAGTGCCCAGGAAGTACAGGAGGAAATGAGAGAAAGGAGATGAGGAACTTTACTCCTGTATGTATTGGGAAATACATTGGAGAAGTGGAAAAAGCTACTTCCTGCCCTTGGTTTAAAAAATCATGGCCCATCCTATAAATTCACAAGATATTGACTTGGACAGGAAGTACATAGTTTGAATATTGGAATCATTGCCCATCCCATAAATTCACAAGATATTGACTTGGACAGGAAGTACATAGTTTGAATATTGGCGGGGGGTAATAATATTTTAAAAAATCAATATTGAAAAAATCATTTGGATATTGAAAAATATCCTAATACCTCCAGGTGCAGGTTCTGCCAAATCCCAATGCTTTTGACCAGTGTGGATGACCTTAGTATTAAGGAGATTATCACACGAGGCTAGAAAAGTGGAATTAAAACAGGATAGTAGTGTCTATGGCCGAACCGTATCACACAGCGTTGTGACTGTCCTATAGCTGGCATGCATTTAAACTTTTACTGTGGAGTCCCTTTTAATTTTAATTGATAGAAAAAGCCTGTCAATACTTCTAAATTTTGCTATTCTTCGGCTGCTGGCTGGTACAATAGGTCCCTTCACTTCAGTTCCAGCATTATAGCAATCAGTGTCATGAGGGGGACTTAGGCCCCATCTACATGATGAAAAAAAAAATCTGTTTGGGAAGTAAAAAATTTGAAAAGGCAGCTGTTCGAATGTGCATAATCTGCCTACACAATTTTTTACACCCCTAAACTCCATATGACCTCCTTTGCCCAACTGGCTGGAACAAGCGATCCAAGTGGTAGTTTTAAATCTCCTGCTGCTTTTTTAAATATTTAAATGGCACCTGTTGTGCAGACAGTCAGTTTTCTGTATTTACAATATAAAAGAAAAATGAATAAACATAAAAATCTCAGTTTCATGGACTTACCAGACTCTTGCTTAGCTGGGAATCCAACATGGCGGCCGCTCCCAATTCCCCTCTTTGCTAGCCCTGCCCCCTGTGCTCAGCCAGCCAATCAGATTACTCAGCCTGTTCATATGTGTGCGAAGGGGGTGTACAAATGATCACAAATTCAAACAGTTGTACGAATTATTTGCCGAGATCCGCTATTCCTCCCAAACTCTGAATTCACGGACTTTACGGGGGGTTTTCTGGGGCCCCTTCTGAAAGACATGAATGTATCTGAACGGCCATATGTACACATTATTGATCTTTCGAATGCCATACAGATTTTTTTCATCGTGTAGACAGGGCCTTAATTTCTTTCTCTCCTCCTTTCTCTCCCTTCCACTTGCTATTCCAAAGCAGGCTAAGTCCATGCCTGTTGTGTTTTTTTTAATTATTATTTTTATCTTTGCTGTTTGCATGCTTACAGCAAAATGATAAAATAAACATAATTTTAATTGTTTTTGCTGTAATTACGCATAATAAAAAACAACAGGCCAGAGTCAGCCTACTTTGGACTAGTGAGTCGGAGGAGGTAGAGAGCAGGAGAGGAGGAGAATCAGGCCCTCTCATGGCACTGACTGCTGTAATTCTGGAACTGTAGTAAAGAGACAACCAACAGGGGTTTCAAAGTAGCACAGTTGGGCAAAAGAAGAGAGGTGTGATAAGAAACATTTTCAAAGCAGTATGTTCCTGGTTTCTTTCATAACATGATTGCCCTGAGACATTAACCTCGTGTGATAATCACATAAGAAAGAGTGTGGTGCTGTGAGTGTTTCTTCCTCCCCTGTTTTACTAAACTATAGTTTCCTAAAATGGAAAATTGGTTCAGAAGAGAAAAGTGGTTTATAGTCAGAGAGAAACTTTTCTTGTTTTGCTGCCATGGGAAACTGATTTAACAAACTTCACAAATCTTGCCTTAAGGCATATAAGAGGTGGGAAAGGGGTACAGAAGAAAGGGGTATGGGGGAGGGCAGAATCCTTGTGTTAGACCTAATAAACTACAGCTCTTAAAACTAATTAGTCAGAATCAGGCCAATATATAGTGATTTCACTATCACATAAAAATGTGGTGCATCAGTTTCTCAGATGATACAAAGCATAACAGCCTACTTTGTATCTAATGTTCAGAATCCCTAGGCTGATTCAAATGTAGGCAACTGTTGGAGGTTAGGTGGCCAAATTCGTTCCCCAGGGAACCTCAGAGGGCAACATTCCCCCACCCACTGCACACACTCTCCCTCCCTCCATATTGATTTCAAATACCCTCGAGGGACATGGGGGCATTTTGTCATTTGAGAGAAGGCCATTTTAGGCCCCAGAGGGGAGTTTCTTACAACAGGAAGTGACCCAGAAGTCATTTTACCCACCTTTTGTAAACAAAAATCCCTGTTTGTGTTCATACATGTACAAGCACAGTTCCAGAATATAGTATGCTTGTATTCAGTTGTGTACTTCTTTTTTCTGACATAGCCATGGTATAATTCACAATTTTAAAGCACTGTTGCAAATACTGTATATGGGTGGGGTTTTTTTAAGTGGGCAGCTCTTTTTTGTTTGTTTCTGAAAACACACACAAACAAACACGATAGGTAGGTAGGTAGGTAGGTAGATAGATAGATAGATAGACAGACAGACACATTTAAAAATCCTGGCAATTCATTGTACCAGCTACATCTCTCCTCCAGATGTTGATGAACTGTAGCCAGCATGGTCCATGGTGAAGAATGTTGGGAACTGCAGTCTATCCATAACTGGAGAGCTGTACAGTTTCTACCCTGGTCCAGATGAAACAGAAGGAAGAGAAAGGAAATGTAAAAATAGGTATAAGATAAAAGAACTTTTACAGACACTGTTTAGAGTAGTCTGGTACTTCATCATAAATATTGAATTAGAAAGTAAAATAAAAAATGGGGGGGGGAACATGCTAGGAAGAACAAAGACTAGTTTAAAGGAATTTTAAAAGAAAAATATGAGGAAACATGCCAGACATGAACAGGAAGAGCATTTCAAGCATGTATGTAGAAAAAAAAATCTGAAGCATAACAAGAAGATCAAAGCAGGAGGACTGATAGCAAGAAAACAGAATATGGAATGAGAGTCCAGATATAACCATACAAAGATCCAGATCATTAAAGGCTCCAAAAGTAAGTAAAGCTACATGTTTAAATCTGTAAGAATGTTCCCCAAGCAATCTTCATCTAGTGCCCTGTATAGCAGCCTACTCTTCAACACAGATTGGAAAAGGTGCATTTTCGGACAAACCCCCTGGAATCACCCTACTTGATGTAGTAAAAAAAGAGTAGCATGTCTCAAGCTGTGACCTGCAAATATTAAGGCAATGAAGTATTCTCTAACAGAATACATTCCGGCAGGAATTAATTTATGCAATTATTTTTTTTTTTAAAAAAAACACAGTTGAAGGCTCTAGTAAAAGAAATTATTTGTAAGACATAAACCTTTGTCTCCTTCTTTGGAGGTTTTTTAAACAGAAGCTGGATAGCCATCTGTCAGGAGTGCTTTGATTGTGTATTCCCCTTCAGGGCAAGGGATTGGACTGGGTGGCCCTCATGGTCTCTTCCAACTTTATGATTCTATAATTCATGCACTCGCTGAATGCATGGGTCAAGGAGCAGAGATACAATTGCATATGTTGTATCAGTTCCTGGCCTCCATTCTATTAAGCTTCGAATAGAGCCTACATGGAAGACAGGACTTATTACTTTATCATACTACACTGTTATAGTGCTATATTCCACTTTAACTGCCACGGCAACATCCCATGGGACTCTGGGATTTGCAGTTGAAGGAGGGGCAGTTAGAATTCTCAGCCAGAAGAGCTCTTAGGCCTCACTACAAACCCCAAAATTCCACAGGATGTTGCCATGGCAGTTAAAGTGAAATAGAGTGCCATCATAGTGTCATGTGATAAGGAACTGAGGATTATCACACCACATTGTTATAGTGCTATTATTCCACTTTAACTGCTGTGGCTGCCATCTGTGGGATTCTGGGGCTTGTAATTTAGTGAGGCCTAAGAGCTCTTTGGCTGTGGGTTCTAAATGCCCCTCCCTAAACTGTAAATCCCAGGATACTACAGAAGGCAACCAGAGCAATTAAAGTGGAATAAAAGCACTATAACATTGTAGTATAATAATTAAGGAGATTATCAAACATGGCTAATGTGGTGCTAGAATAACGACAGTGGAACACAAAAGGATGCCAATATCACACGATGCCATCCTTTTGCATTCCCTGTTGTTATTCTGGCATTTCTTTTTATTGACTGGCCAGAGCTGTAAATGGATCGCCCATCCCATTTTGCTTCCAGCATTGCCGGCATCTGAAACCTCACACCATTTTTGACTTGTGATTCTAGCATCAATGGGCAGTCCTGCCAAAACACTTCCAGGTGGGATCGCAAGAACCAGGTAGGCTAACCTCTTTTATTGTACCCTCCCTGAGTTGCTGGTTATTTTTTTAGTCTCTTTCTGCGCTTGTGTAAACCTTTTTTCCCATGTATTTTTCTTTTTATTTTTGAATTTCCTGCGCTTGCATCTTCTCATGAGAACAGGTGGGATTTCAGTCCAGGAAGTGAACGGAGCTCTGTTAGAGCTCTGTTCATTCCTAGAGTGCCTTTGGATGGAAGAGAAGGTAAGTCTGATGGGAACGGTTATTGTGCTGGGACAGGGACAAGATTGGAGATTATGGGACAGGAACACAAGCATTCCTGTCTGATAATCTCCACAGTCTCTGTCTTTGTTGTTGTTAGCAGTTGTCAAGACTTCAACTTATGGCAACCCTATGAATGAGAGAACTCCAAGTCACCCTATCATCAGGTCTCACAGACTCAGGGCTGTAGCTTCCTGGAGTCTGTCTGTTATGTGGTCTTCCTCTTTTCCTATGCCTTCCACCTTGCCAAGCGTTATTGTATTTTCTAGTGAGTTATGTCTTCTCATGACATGGGTCAATGTATGACAGTCTCTGTTTACTCTTCTTGGCTTCTAGGGGTAGTTCAGGCTTGATTTCCTCTAGCGCCCATTTATTTGTTTTTTTAGCAGTCCATGATATCCATAGAACTCATCTCCAGCGCCACATTTCAATGGAGTTTATTTTATTCTTATCGCCTTTCTTCACTGTCCAGCTTTAACAACCATACATAGAAATGGGAAATATGAAGGCATGGACAATCCTAACTCTAGTATTCAATGGTATGTCTTTACACTTGAGGATCTTGTCTAGTTCTTTCATAGCTGCCCTTCCAAGTCCTCGTCTTCTTCTGATTTCTTGACTGCAATCTCCATTCTGATTAATGACTGAGCCAAGGTATAAAAAACTTGAACTCTTTCAGGGTCTTCATCGTCTGCTTTAAAATTATGTAAATCATTTATGGTCATTATTTTTGTTTTCTTAACGCTCAACTGTAAACCTGCCTTTGCACTTTCTTTGACTTTCTTCAGCAATCTATCTAAGTATTAGCTATTTTCTGTTGGTAATATGATGTCATCTACATACTTTAAACTGTTGATGTTCCTTCCTCCAAATTTTGTGCCTCCTTCCTCCAAGTCTCATCCTGCTTACATATGATATTCATCATAAACATAAAAAGATAGGGTGATAAAATGCAGCCTTATCTGACCTCCTTGCCAATTTGCAGTTTGGGACTTTTCTGTGCACAATCTGCATCTTGGTGATTTGCATAGAAAACAGCATTTTCTACACAGGAATGTGCAGGAATGTAATTTTCTGTGCAGAAAATGTGGTTTCCTGTGCAAAACAACCCTATGTGAATTTTTCATAGCACAAGGCCCACATTGCAAATAGGCTGCAAAAACTGTGTTGTTTTCAAATGTTTTCTCACAGCCAGAAGAAAATTGCTACAGTTACTCATTGCTTCCTTCATGAAGAAATGTAGGGGTTGTCTAAATGGTGAAAATACTCCTCATGGAATTTTAGGAGAATAACTTTTGTCCCAGTGAGATCCCATGGTGATTTGCAGTATTTGGAAGGAGGGGGGCAAAAAACTGCAGGGGAAAAGCCTTCGCCACTTTTCCTGAGGTCTAAAAAAATACATGGAAATGTGCATTACCACTTGTTTCAACAACTAATTTGCATCACAGTGCATTCCCGGATAAGAGCAGAAGTGGAAAGCTGATTGGTCAGATGTACGTGGGGGACAGGCTTGCCAGCAATAAAGTGGCCAGAAGTGCCATTTTGGAGTTTCGCGTTGCCAAATGTACACTTTTTTGCTGCACTGAGGTGAGCAGACAGCTTTTTTAAGCAGGAGGTAACACTTGCACACCTTAAATTTACAGTTAAAAAAAAATACTGTGTAGCAGCAACAACTTGCAGAGAACAGTAACGCGAGTTATTCACTCCTGGCTACCATCTTGATTTGCAAGAATGGCTACATGTGAACTTCAAACTCAGATAGATTGTCGAAGTACCGTGGAGACAAATGAACGCTGCTGCGAATTTGCATTAATGTGCAGCAATCTGCATTATATATTCTCATCTAGACAAGCCTTTAGTGAAGAATTACATCCCTACCTTTATTTTAGCCCACAAGTAAGGGCTAAAATGATGGAGGAAGGCACATACACACACACACGAGCAAGCTCTGACTCTCAGCATCCCAAAATATGTGAGTCCCTATAGGGACAGAACCCACTAGGAAGGGAGGAAACAATAATCAATGTGGTCTTTCTTAGTGTCCAGAAGACCTCTTCTTCTGTTCCTAAATGATGCATCTGGATCTATTTCTATATCTATATACCATTTATAGGCTGAATTACTGTCAGAAAATGATGGGGATTATTATTTAACTATATCTTTTGCATTCAGAGTCATTGGACAACTGTATCTCAAGGCAATCCCACAGCTTCCTACCTTCCCTATCTCATATACAAGCCAAGTCTTTTTTGTCTGGACAACCACGGAATACATCCTTGAAATGTCATACCCAATTTGTGTGTGAAACCACAAGGTCATTCCAGCTCTCTTGGCAATGGCCAATTGTTAGATTACATGAATCCATGAATTTTTAACTTGTACAAAAGCTGCCACATATAATCATACCAAAGAACCATCAGTCCCAATACCCCTGCCCCTGGAAAGTGGCACTTGCCTGATGTTTTAGAGACAAGATGTGAAGGGAGGGGGGGAGAACTTACTCTCAGAATAAAATAATATTTGTTAGCTATAGGGAAAGTACTTGTTCTTGGGCTCAGCTGGTGATCGTTATATGGCCTGAAGCTGAGGGACTGATAGCCCTTGAATCTTTTATCCTAGCTAGCTAGGGCAGCTTTACAATATCATTCGCTTCTGTATCTAATCCTTCCTTTGAATTTCACTAAGCCATTTGCCCTACAATAATATGTTCCGCAGCAGCTACAAAAGCCTTGCAATTTCTATCCTGCTAAGATTATTTTTCTATGAGGCAATTGTTTTGTTTTAGTTTTCTATCATTTTCACCCTTTTAAAAAAGCCAAACATCAAAGCTGGACATCAATGCATAGCAATGAATGTGGGACACAGGGATGTTCGTATTCCACTCTCTTAAATCTAAAGATATATGCATTGCAAAGTGATGCACACATATGTGATATACACATATTTTGAACATATAGACATAAGAAAGTAAATAGGCCTAAATCCAATTGTCACCCCAACTAGAGCAGGCCCACTGAAACAATGGGATTTACATAGGTGTTGGAATGCCTTTCACGAATTGATCTGCTCTAATTGCAAACAGCAGTTGGATTTAGGCCATATTTTCCATTTTTAAGGTCTGATTCATTCCATACTTTGTGGTGATGGTGTAGGAGGAGCTTCTTTGTGGATTTCCCCATGCTATTCAGGTAACGTCTTCAGAAAGGAACTACACTGATGGTGCTGTTATTCCAGAACACAGCCTCACAGCCCGGAAAAAAACCAAGGAAAATCTATACCATAGTTCTTTCTTATGCCAGAATCACCTTCCCTTTGCCTTAAGAGGATTCTACAAAACTTGTAACTCAGTCATGTACTTTCCAAAGAATAAGGAAGTGATTTTTTTCACCTCATAAATCCAGCATTTATACTGTAGACTTCTGGTATTCCAGCACTAGATCATTACTCTTGTATTTCTATCCTTTATTAATTCATGCTTTACAAAGCATCACTCTGAATTATATTAGCTGCAATCCTGTATGGATCAGCATAGCATAGCAGTTCTGCCTTCCGACCTACCCTGGGTTGAGCCACATACCAATTCCCCTGGACTTAATGTACAGCCGCTGACCGCCCTCCCACCCCCGCATGGCCAGTCCATGCCTTGTGGTGAGCTGGTAGGTTCACAGAAGCATATGGCTGTGCCCATGTACCAAGATGAAAAATTGTTCAGCGCTGGGATTCACCAGGGTTCTCTGGAAGTCTCAGTGTTGCTGTAATCATTGTGCATTTGGCTATAGGGACAGAGGCAGATATTTCTCTGATCCTACCCACTCCTCACAAGGCATGAAAGCAGGGAGCTGCAAAGGTAGAAGTTGTCCCTTCTTATTCGCTGGGGTTTGGTTCCAGGACCCCCTGTGGATACCAATATTCATGAATATTCCAGTCCCATTACATGCAATGGCATAGCAAAATGGTGTCCCTTGTGTAAGATGGCAAAATCAAGGTTTGCTTTTTGGATTATTAGTATTTTAAGAATATTTTCAAGCCATGAATACTTAAATCCGTGGATACAGAGGGACAACTGTATACCAACCTCTACTACTCCTAAAAGACATATGCATAAGGGAAACTTGCATGTGCATACATGGCTAACAGGATACCAGCCACAGCTTGTTAGCTGATCACATACCAGGGAATAATCTTCCCAGACTAAGGACATTTTCAGATGGAGGTTGTCCGGGAATAAAATCTGGCTGAATATGATGCGGCAGGCTCCAATCCTAAATGGAAGAGACACGGACGATGTCGCCGCAGGGACGTCATCCTCCAAAATTGACCCCTTGCCGCGCTGCAGCTATGAAGCTCTCCCGCTCGATCCTTGCGCTGCAAGGATCGTCTGAAAAAGTCCTAAGTGTGGGGCAGGGGTTGGGGAGTAGTCAAGTTCATTTGCAGCATCAGCCTTGTCAGTGTGAAGAGACAAAGTACAATAAGACCTTTTCATCTGCATCTTTAAACATACTACTCCCTCTTTTGCTCAGCACAATATATTTCTTCTTCAAGATCCAGTTTGTGGATTGGTCATGAAAAGTCACTAATTTTGTTCTTGAACATTCATTCTTAATTGCCTCAGTGCAAAACAAGCTTTCTCTTTCTTCTTCCCCCTCCGCCTTTTCTTAACTTGCAAAATTGCAGTATAAGCAATGAAACTGCAGTTTTTTAAAAATCAAAATAACGAGATGAAAACAATAATACTTAAAAAATATTTTATTGAATAATAAACAAATGCAAACACCCAACACCACAATTATGTCAGCCTCAATAAGATCCATTTGATTATTGTATTTTACATATTTCGTATTAACAGAAGTAACATTCTATCACTTTAAACAGGTGAATTCAAGTCTAAGTATAGGAATTTTTAAGATGTATCACAGAATCATAGAGTTGGAAGAGACCACAAGGGTCATCTAGTCCAACCCCCTGCCCTGCAGGAATACACAATCAAAGCATACCCGACAGGTGGCCATCCAGCCTCTGCTTAAAAACTTCCAAAGAAGGAGACTCCACCACACTACGAGGCAGTGAACTCCTCTGCCAAACAGCTCTTTCTGTCAGGAAGTTTTTCCTAATGTTTCAGTGGAATCGCTTTTCCAGTAGTTTGAGGCCATTGCTACATGTCCTAGTCTTAGGAGCAGCAGAAAACAAGCTGGCTCTATCCTCAGGATTATATTCTTTCCAATATTTAAACATAGCTATCATGTCACCTATTAACCTTCTCTCACTAAACATACCCAGCTCTCTAAGCTGCTCCTCATAGGGATGGCTTCCAGACCTCCCATCATTTTGGACGCCCTCCTCTGAACACACTCCAGCTTGTAAATATCCTTCTGGAATTGTGGTGCCCAGAACTGGGCACAGTATTCCAGGTGAGGTCTGACCAAAGCAGAACTGAGTGGCACTATTACTTCCCTCGATCTAGACAGTATACTTCTATTGATGCAACCTAGAATCACATTGGCTTTTCTGGCTGCCACATCACACTGCTGATTCATGTTCAGCTTTTGGTCCATTAAGACTCCTAGATCCCTTTTGTTTGGAGTACCCATTTTAATTCCATTTCCAACTAGTTTTGTAAGGCTTTTATAAGGTGTTAGACACTGTGCTAAAGGACTCTAATTGTGAATTTGTGCCGTCTTTTCCCCTCAAAATGGGATTCAAGGCAGCTCACAACAAGATTTCACCAAATACAATTAAAATACAAATTAAATACAAATAATAAACCACAAATAAATTTTAAAAGTACAATTTAAAACTATTTAGAACACATCCATGAGGAAAAAATAGAGCGCCCACATGGTAAAAAGCATCTTCCTTGGCAATTATCCAAAAGTTGCTTGTGAGGAAATGGCTATAGGAACTGGCTCTTTTGGATGAGGTGCAGCTGAACCAAAACAGGGCTAAAAAAAGGAGGCTGTTTTGTCACCTCAGTGCATGATTGCTATGGTGAAAATCCAACATAGCAGTTCCAGGCACTGCCTTGTTGGCAAGCTCCACCCTCTATTCACATCCGACCAATCAGCTTTCCACTTCCGCTCTTATCGGAAAAGTGCAGCAAAGCGAATGGGCTGTGCAACAAGCAGGAATGCATATTCCCATTGCAGTATTTTTAAAAAATCAGGAAAAGATGCAAAGTATTTGGCGTTCTTGGCCCCCCTCTTTCCTAATACAATGAAATTATGCAGGATCCCTTTGGAAGAAAAGGTATTCTCCTTGAATTCTATGATGAACTTTTTCACCATCTAGACAACACCAGAGAGGGAGGAAGAAAGAGTTGTGATAGCTGAGGAGCTTACACAGAGATGGGTGTCCAGAGGAAGGGAGTTAGATATGGAACCGTTAAAGTCTGCCAAATGTTTGATTTTAATGTAACCATACTGAGCTTGGAGCAACTCACATAAGATACTCTATATCTGTACCTTCTTCAATAAAAGTTACTGTTTGTTTTATAGTGGTTGACTTTGGCCCTGTCTACACAACAACAACAAAAGAATCCATTTGGTGGGTAAAAAATTCGGAAAGGCAGTCATTTGAATGCGTACGATCTACCTACATGATTTTAACCCCCCTAAGCTCTGTATGACCCCCCCCCCCTTGCCCAGCTGGCTGGAGCGAGCAAGCCAAGAGGAGGTTTTAAATCTCCTGCCACTTTTTTTTAATTTAAAAAGGTGCCTGTTATGTGGACAGTCGGTTTTCCATATTTACAATATAAAATAAAAATGAATAAATGTAAAAAATCTTCCTTTCATGGCCTTACCAGACTCTCACTTAGCTGGGAATCCAACATGGCAGCCGCTCCCAATTCCCCTTTTTGCTAGCCCCACCCCCTCTGCTCAGCCAGCCAATCAGATTACACTGTCTGTTTGTATGTGTGCGAACGGGGTGTACAGACAATCAACAATTTGAACGGCTGTACAGATTTTAGGTCGAGATCCACTAATCCTCCTGAACGCCAAATCCACATAGTTTACAGGGGATTCACTAGCCCCCCTTCCAAAAGATGTGAATGCATCCAAACGGCCGTGTGTACACATTATTGATCTTTCGAACACCGAATGGATTTTGTTCATCGTGTAGACATGGCCTTAGACTGAATTTATTTCTAGTAACTGGAAAGAAGAGAGAACACCCTACCTGAAATATTGTAACTGATTTATGGAAACACTTGAGACGCTAGCCCTTTTACACATCAGGATAGTGTTTAAAGGGTGGAAATAGGGCAAAGTATTGGCGACAGGGTGCCTTACGAGGTTGGTAACACAAGACCATCCACATGTTAATGAAGACACCATCATGCTTCTCTAACAGAAAGGTCTATACCTGCTGACAGAAGGACCATCATAGCCTCCCATGAAAGAAAGTTCCAGAGCCTTTCTCACATCCCCACCAGACTTGCCTGTCCCTTAACCTGAAGGTAACAGGCCTTCAGGTAACCCTGCCTAGACCTTTGAATGAAATGGGGAAATCCTTATAAACTGGGCATAGAGTTGCTAAATGGAAAACTGGAGTGGGCTCCTATACCTTTAACAGTTGTCTAGGAGAGGAACCTCCAGGAGGTGTTGCTCATCAGGCAACCAGGTAACAAGCAACACCTGCTGAAATTACATCTCCTAGACAACCGTTAAAGGTACAGGGGATATCTCCAGTTTTCACTCTGGCAACTTTAGCTGAACAATATTTATACTTCAACCCCTACTTGAAAGAATTAGATTGGGATGCTTTTTTTTTTAAAGTAAGCCTTAACATTACTGCATAAAATAAGAGATAGGGATTCTCCCCCTTTAAAGCTTGTATAGAAGAGGGAATTTCAGTAGGTGCAAGAGCCCAGTCTTTTATTCCACCTGGCAACCCCAGTAAAGACAGAAGATCATAGGGTGGAGAATACAGCAGATGTATCTTTTCTCTAGGTTCTAATATTCCTAGAAACCCAGAAATTTTTGGACAGTCTCAACATTTGTAAAATCCTGTCTTGCCCCACTTCTCCACTACCTAGGACTTTATCAGATGCACTAAATATGGTATCCTAACAATGCCACATAAACACTCCTAAACAGGGCACACATATCAGACAACATCGCCCTTTCGTGTTTATGTCCTGCCCAAAATCTGTACCTTTTTATTGATGGCTGAAGCCATCAATTGATCACCCATGGTGCTTTAGTGCTGGCATTGCCAGCGTGTGAAACCTCACTCCATTTAACTCATGTGAATGCAGTGTCAATGGCTGGTCCAGCGTGAACACTTCTGGGTGAGATCACAACATCCAGGTGAGTGAAGCAGTTTTTATGACCCTCCCCAGGTTACTTGTAAATTTTAAAGTGTGTTACTGTGCTTTTAAAGAACTTTCCCTGTGTTTATTTTGTTTGTTTTAAAAATTTCCTGTGTGATGAAGTCTCATGGGATTTCAAAGGAGGCAGTGAACGGAGCTCTGTTCACTCTTTCATTGCCAGGGAAACCTTTGCCAGGATTAGAGGTAAGTGTGGTGGGGAGCGTTCTTTTGCTGGCATAAAAAATGATTATTTTTTTTTATGCAAGCAAAAGAACGTTTTAAGGGGCATGCCTGATAAACTCCCTAGACTTGAATGCTACCAGTGTATGACATCAACAGCTTTACTCCAAAATAAAATACATACTAGGTTAAAACAAAGCTACAGTGCAAATAAAAAAAGCAGCAGCGGCAGATGAAAAGCAGGAAAAACAAACCAAAATAGAGAGAGCAGCAAACGTCATGCTATTTCCCATCAAAAGCCATTGATTGTGTTAGTGAGGTGAAACACACCAAAGAACCTATTGGAAGCCCAGAGTATCCCAAAGATTTTCTGGTTCTGCAACCATTGTGGAAAAGAGTACACGTATCTTGAGCACCTGAAAAATATCCAGGTGCTTTTTTAAAAGTGAGAAGGTAGGAGAAGGCAGTGTGAGCCAACTGGAGGAAATCCTATGCATATACTAAAACCTAAGAAAGTTTGTTCAAGAGCAGGTTCATTACTAGGTAATTCTGGGTTACTGAGGATCCAGTTGTATATCTATTTCCCAGGGACCTGAATCTCCATATGTCTTCACAGGCCATTCTTTGGTCTTAAGACAGAAAGGACTCTCAAATGCTTTGCATGCTACTGTTTCCTGTTGTGATACACAAATAAAAGGAGAAAAGAAATCCTCTTGAGCCAGCCTAGTAGGGATTCAGAAGTGTGCAATTTAGATTATGTGTGCCATTAATGTTCAAAACTACTGATTGGAAACTGCTCACACATGGTAACACTGGATAATTCTGCCCTGAATCGAGCCACTTTAAACTCATACGAGTATTTGTGAGCTCTTACACAATTTTCTTTGTATGGAAAATACTTCTGATCATTATGTCATCACTGGTATGGGATCCACAGCTGTATGCAGACCCTGACTTTGTGAGGCTGTTGAGCACTGATTTTTAACTGAGTTTTCTCCTTTCTGCTTTGGCAAATTCCAGTTGTTCCTTCTATTTGTTCTACTCAGATTCCTGAAATGTGTTACAAAAGTTTATTTTTATGAAAGTGGATCAAAAGTGTCATTAGCTATAAAATACAACAGAATACAAAATCCATAAGCAGTGATACTGTTTATGGATTAACTGTTAAATGGATTTGTAATTGGTTGACTGGCTGAACCCAAAGGGTGCTCTGCAGTGGCTCCTCTTCGTCTTGGGAAAACGCGACCAGTGGGGTGCCACTGGGATCTGTCCTGGGCCCAGTGCTATTCAACATCTTTATCAATGACTTGGATGAGGGAATTAGGGGCATACTTATCAAATTTGCAGATGACACCAAATTAGGAGGAGTAGCTAATACCCTAGAGGACAGGATCAAAATTCAAAATGACCTGGATAGACTGGAGAGCTGGGCCAAAGCTAACAAAATGAAATTCAATATGGAGAAATGTAAGGTACTGCACTTAGGGAGGAAAAACGAAATACATAGATACAGAATGGGGGAGACCTGGCTGAACAAGACTACGTGCGAAAGGGATCTAGGAGTCCTAGTAGACCACAAGTTGAACATGAGTCAACAGTGTGATGTGGCAGCTAAAAGGGCCAATGCGATTTTGGGCTGCATCAATAGAAGTATAGTGTCTAGATCAAGGGAAGTAATAGTGCCACTCTATTCTGCCTTGGTCAGGCCTCACCTAGAATACTGTGTCCAATTCTGGGCACCACAATTCAAAAAGGATATTGACAAATTGGAGCATGTCCAGAGAAGGGTGACTAAAATGGTGAAAGGTCTGGAAACCATGCCTTATGAGGAAAGACATAGGGAGCTGGGTATGTTTAGCCTGGAAAAAAGATGGTTAAAGGGTGATATGATAGCCCTGTTTAAGTATTTGAAGGGGTGTCACATCGAGGATGGAGCAAGCTTGTTTTCTGCTGCTCCGGAGACTAGAACATGGAGCAATTGATGCAAGCTCCAGGAAGAAAGATTCCACCACAACATTAGGAGGAACTTTTTGACAGTAAGAGCTGTTCGGCAGTGGAACACACTCCCTCGGAGCGTGGTGGGGTCTCCTTCCTTGGAGGTCTTTAAACAGAGGCTGGATGGCCATCTGTCAGGGATGCTTTGATTGTGTATTCCTGCATGGCAGGGGGTTGGACTGGATGGCCCTCGTGGTCTCTTCCAACTCTACAATTCTATGATTCTATGATTCTATGTAGAAAGCACATATGCAATAGAAGCTGGGGATGCCAGGTTTCAAGGTCTGGCCCCTCTCCTCTAGCCCTCAGGGTTAGCAGGAGGCATCTCAGAGAAAGAGCACAACTTTAAAAAGTGTGTTGATATATATGTTCCTCATTTGTTAAACTTGGGAGTGTATCAGCCACATCATAAATGGCGTTATAACAACATCATGAGATTGCAAAAGGGCTTCCTTATCAGACAACATTCTGCCCCAGCATTATGGAAGCGTTCTGCTGCCATTATAAAGGATTTCTTTTTTTATTGACGGGGAGAAGTCGGGAATTGATTTCCTATTGTGTTTGTGTTCCAGATTTCAGTGTGTGCAACAAGGCACCCCGTTATGCTGGTGCGATTCCAAAGTCAATAGGCAGTCCTGCCAGAACACTTCCAGCACGAACGGGAAAACTACTTACTGCACGCTCTTTTTATGAACCTCCCTGTCTTGCTTGTAAGTTTCTGAACATGTATCTCTGCTTTTTTGAACATTTTATTTTTTTAATTTTGGTGTTTGGGGGCTTTTTAGTGCACTCGTGTCTTCTTGCAAGATGCGCCAAAATCACATTCATAGAGAAACACAGAAGTAAGCGGCATGAGCGCTCATATTGCCAGATTCTTGGGGCGATTCTGTATCATTATTACAGCAGCATGAAAAAATGTGTGTCATTGTGCCAGAATATGAACGCTGTAAAATATAGTGCCATAAATCATGTTTTAAGGCACTTGTCTGATAATCTCCTTGGTGTGCAGCTTTGGTTGACTTTAATGTATTGTGGTTAATGGGCATCACCAGGTTCTGCCTCCTATAACATAAACCTTATGGCATTACTGGAGACTACCTCCTATGACATCATGAAGGGTTATCACTAGATTTCAGGTTTTGGCCATGAAATTTCAGGGCCTGAGATAGTCCTGACTTGGCAACCCTAAAATTTTATGCAGATTTCTCTCTTATGAGCTTGGACCTCAAATCTTTTAAGTACCTGACAGTGAAATAATGGGTTCTGTGTGTAAAAGTAAGCAGGGGTAGGTTTATAGCCAAACACCACAATCTCATAATGTCTATTTGAGTGTGCACATGTTTAATAGTACTTAACCTAAGATTAAACTTTCTCATGGACCAAAGGGAACATCTGTCTTTTTGTCAAGCTATGTCCTTGAGGAATAGAGCACTTTGGCACATCCCATCATTCCCAGGGGCATTAGTCAGCTTTCTAGACATTTTAAGCAGTTAATAGATGCTGTAAAAGGGAGAGGGTTTGTTTTATATTCTTAAGGCACCCCTCAGACCTCCCTTTGGAATTTGCTGAAGTGTGGATTCTTGGACCCAACTATATTCTGATCTCCAGATCAGAAGACAGAACATTCAGAATATGGAACCTATGAATCCCTTGCATATCCATCACTATTCATAGCAGTCTTTCTCAATCTTCTTACCCTGGAGGAACCCTTGAAATAATTTTCAGGTCTCAGGGAACACCTGCATAAAAATTACTATATCTACAGCTCCAAAAAACAAACAAACAAACAAAAAAACTGTGTGTTTTTTTTCAATCACAATCTCTCATGGAACCATAAGCAACCCATGCGGAACCCTGGTTGAGATAACCTGGTGTATAGGATTTCAGCCTTTGAGATTTGTCCTAGCAAAAGGTCTGTTTACCCATCCCACAGCTTGTGATGCAGTACTAGATTTCTCTACCAACAGGAAACAGCCAAGCAGATAGTTTGCTCTTTTAAAATTCCATAAGCAAGTTGTGCAGTCACTGTGTCAAAATTGCCACAAGGACGCTTTTAACTATCCCACTCATTTAAAAAGCCGTATTTCTATTAACATTCTTTATTTTAATGTTTACAAGGACTCAGCTGAAAGATTATACTTGTTCCATTTGTTCTCTTCCAGCAAATGCCTACCTGCTCAGCACATTGTAACCATGTGGACTTCATTTACCCTCACACCTGGCTACATTTATTTGTTATGAAAGGTTCATGACTGCATCTTAACATGACCTATTCCCAGGATGAATAGAGCAAAATGTGTTTCCTGCTGTCCCAAATTCCAAATAAATGGCATAAAGTAACCCATAGGTCCCCTGTGTAATATCTTGAGACTACAAATGCAAGCTCAATAAGTCATAAGGAAAGCAAGAATCATATTTGCTGCTTTCCATTAACTTTCAGGACAAAAGGAAAGTAATGAAAAGGGGCCCTCAGCACCCAACACGCTGCAACAAAAAGCAACTTTTACATGAAACTGTTGTTTTAATCAAATCAGTGCTAGCAAAGAAATAGACAAAGAGCTTTACAGACAGATGGAGATGTCAGTGGCACTGAACTGCTAAGATTTTTTTTAAAAAAACAGAAAAATATAAAATTCCAAACAAGACTTTAAATGCAAAAGCATTTCTATTTATTAGAATAAATATCTTTTTGTTAAGAGTTGTATTACAAATACATATAACAGCCAAACAAAGATGAAAAGGATTTTTCATGTATGCATGAGTTGGATATTTATGCATTGCAGTTACAGTAAACTTGTGGCATAGTGGCTGTCTGACAGCTCTATCATGTTTCCTGGGGCCCTTTCACAATACACAATTACAGCATTTTGATCCCAATTTAACTGCCTTTGTTGCATCCTGTAGAATCCTAGGGTTGCAGTTTGGTCAGAAACACCATTCTGGCAGAGAATTGTAAAGCCCCTCCCTAATCTGCCAATCCCTAGATTCCATGGGATGTTGCCATGGCAGTTAAAGTAGAATCATAGGGCTATAATTGTTAATGGGGGACTCACTGAAGAGTATACTGAACTAGAAGACCTGATATTGAAACTATTGGTTGTGAAGAATTCAGAAGACATAGGGCTTGTCTAGACAAACTATACAACCTTGCCTCCATCTTAGAGCCCTGCAGGCCATATGATGCAGGGCTTCTGCCCTGCTGTGCCCTCAGTCAGTCCGCACAGCCCCTGGGGCAAAGATATGGGGAAGACAGGGTAAAGCCCATTAAACTGTTCCAGCAAAATATCTGGGGGAAACTGCCTCATTTTGGAAAAAACAGATTGGGCCCCACAAGACTGCAGGACGCCATACCTCCATGCCATCCCATCTCTGCAGCCACTACTGCTGCCATCTGTGTTGCACTCTCCAAAACCAGGAAGCAAGCCCACAGCATGTGACCAAGGCTGGTCACATGAAGGGGCCTTGATCAGATGCTTCGGGCACCCTTCCTGGCTTCGAAGAGTGTGATGTGGATGGCAGTGGCAGCAACTGCAGAGACAGACTAGCATGTCCACGTGGACTCCATCATATTTTATGCAGGTAATGGGGGAGCAATGGCCCTGACTCTGGCCCAGAATATGCCAGCGGGAAGCCGGCATATTCTGACCCATGTAGATGAGCCTTTACTCTCAGGCCATTTATTGTTCCTAACCATCCTAAATCTGCTAAATTATACTTCAGTGTTTCATACCCAACAGAACTGATGTGAGGGTAATCAAAAGACAGTCTTACATTTAAAACTGGCCAACTGGATACCCATGGAAGGACATAAATGGAAAAACCTTTCTCCTGCTTCTCTTCCCCAGCAACTGGTATTGAAGGGCAATACTACTTTTGACTCAGCAGTTTTCTTCCTATAAATGCTGAGGGAAAATATTGAACATAAGGTTGACATGGAAATAACAGTAGCCAGTGTATTTTATGTTAAGGAAAATGCAACATGGGACATACAGTGAAAGAAATAAAATATGTATGTGAAAGTCACAATGACTAAGCAAGAGCAATTATGAAGCTACACAGGTGAAACTGCTAATGTAATCTAGAAGTCCTGAGAGCCAAGGACAGAGGTACTGAATGCAGAATGGAAACACCTGAGAATCATTAAGTGTACAAGGTGAAATGTTGAAATACAAGGGTTGGTCTTAAGTATGGGTGGAACTACGTGGACCAATCAGAATGGAAGTACACACCCACTGGGTGGAAACTAACTAATGGGTGGTGATAAACAATGGCTATAAAATTGCAATGTTTGCCAATGTATTGTTGTTGAGTAGAGGTGGAGTAGTCTGGAGATATTGTGGAGTAGTGTGTAGAGATTGCGATTTGTTGACCATATAGTATATTTATATAGAAGAATAAAGTAGGTTTTATATAAAACTACTGAGTTGCCTGAGTGAATCCTGGAGATGTTTTGGAGACACCTGGAGAAGAGTGAGAAGGCTTGGAGAGTTTGTCAGGATCTTCAGCCTATTCTCTGAAACTCTGCTGCTTTGAAGGAAAGCATTAACCACTGATCTAAGCTGGTTGGCTCTGCTGCATAACAAGGTGGTGAGTTTGAGCCAGAGGTGAAGAGCTACAACTCCCATCATCCCTGACATTTTATTGCCATCTTTTTATTGCTCCTTTGGGGTTAGTGCAGTAAGTTTTGCTGCCTGAGATGCAGGGCAAGATGCTATTCCTGCCCCCATTTCCACATGCAAAATAAATTAGAATGGCAGTCGAATATTATTCCTGCACAACTGACTGGCTAGTGTCCTCCATCCACAATAGGCTTGATTAAGGAGTACAGGTGAGGTTAGGTGGCCAGAAGGAAATGGCTTGGGTTTCAGGAGGAATAGCTAGGAAGGGGGGTTGCTGCTGTTTCATCACAGGATTTGGTTTCTGAGGCAGTTGCCTCACTCTGCCTAATAGTAGGGTTGGCCACATGAACATGCCCTATGAGGAGCAGTTTAGGGAGCTGGGTATGTTTAGCCTGGAGTAGAGAAGGTTGAGAGGTGACATGACAGCCATGTTTAAATATTTGAAGGGATGTCATACTGAGGATGGAGCAAGCTTGATTTCTGCTGCTCCAGAGATTAGGACACGGTGCAATGGATACAAACCACAGGAAAAGAGATTCCATCCAAACATTAGGAAGAACTTCCTGATGGTAAGGACTGTTCAGCAGTGGAATGCACTGTCTTGGGGTGTGGTGGAGTCTCCTTCTTTGGAGGTTTTTAAACAGAGGCTGGATGGCCATCTGTTGGGCATGCTTTGATTGTGTATTTCTGCAGGGTCGGGTTGGACAAGACGGCCCTTATGGTCTCTTCCAGCTCTATGATTCTACGATCACTTTCCGTGTTCTGAGGCATCCATCTGTAGCCACCTGCAGCATTCTGATATGTTCTTTCCCAATAAAGCTGTGTCTCTCTTACAAAAAACTGGGTTCCATTTATGGTTTCTGAGACTGAGGTTTATGTCTCATAACTTCACCACTATATCGTTTTTTTTAGGGAGTTAACCCTAGCCAACAAACTCTGTATTGATTTTTTTTTTCAGAACTTGCTATACTTTTTTATATTGGCATCATATCTCATAGGTATTGGGATCATGTGCACAGAAAACTCCACTCTAATGAAATGGCTGTTAATAGAAAAAAATATGAACAGATTTTAATTTTCCATTGTTCTATGAAGCTATATTATCCCCCAGCTTTCTCATTCTTCAGCATTGCTTATAGTCAGATGATGTTGTTGTTGTTGTTATGGCAGCAAATATTTAGGCAGAGTGGCTTCATCCATATTTTGGACTTTTTCAGATGCTCTTAAAAAAAACCCTGCAGTGGCTGGGAGGAGGCTGCCGCTGTCCCACTTCCAGTGGTCACTTTCGCATGCCCTGTCCTCCTACCATCCTTTGTTCATTCTCCCTCCATGCTGGAGGGACAGAAAAGGTGCTGCTTTTTCCATCACTCTCGCATGGAGGAAAGACAGGAGGAGGATGGGGCGTGTGAAAGCGACCAGCAGAAGCAGGACAGTGGCATCCTCCTCCTGACCTCTGTAGGTTTTTTTTTAGCTCATCTGAAAAAGTCCTTTGTTGATGTCTGGAGGTCCTGCAATAATTGTATCAACAACATAATGACAGTAACAATAATAATAAAACAACAGCAAGTTGTTTGATATTTTCAGAGAGCTTTAAAATAGCCAGAGTGGTATATAATTATATTATTAATCCTTGCAAACACTCCTGTAAGTGAACATCTTCCCATATTGCAGTCAAGTGAGGTTGCATTCCCATGTGCATCAATAGAGAGCACATTCCATACCCTGCCACTTCCCTGACTCAGCAAAGGCAAGGCAGCTGAGCATAGTTCCCTGCCTTCCTGATTTCTCAGCTGCTTTTAAAATGTCCCACTTTACACCTCCCCCATCATTTGGCCTGGATTTCAAGCTTTAATTCTGTTAAAAAAGCAAGTATCTAGCCCCTATAGAAGAACAGTTATGGGGCAAAATGTTCAGCCTTGGGAGCAACAGCACCACCAGCTTGGACAGCTCCTCCTGAAGTGTTGACCCTTGACAGGGCAGGCAACCTTCACCTGGAGGGAGGAAGTGAGGGTTGCAAAAATGAGGGCAACAAAATGCTCCAGCTACTCAACACTCAGCAGCATGTTGTTGCTGGCCTCCTGAAACAATGACCCTCCTCCTCCTCCTCCTCTTGTGGTGGCTGCTGGCACTATCACACTGCCACCATCCCCACTTGGTTCAGCACTTCCTTTGTTCCATGGCTGCTTCCCTCCTCCAGCAATGGTGACCTAGCCTGCTCCAGCTCTACTCCACACACACACACCAGCCAGGCAATTGAGTGATGTTGGTAGCACAGTAGTAGCACCAACAGCTGATGCTCTGCAACAAAACGCTCAGAGGGAGGAAGAGAAATTGCTGGTGACAGCAGCAGCAACAATAGCAGTAGTGACTTTTGTACCTGGGAGAAGAAAATGGAGTGAGGGTGGTGCAGGGTGAGAGGTGGTGGAAGCTGTAGTGGCCATGATAGCTGGTGATGGTGGCTCCTATCCCTTTCTTCTTCTTCCTCTTCCTCCTCCTCCGGGCAGGACCGGTTCAAGGAATTTTGGGGCCCGCTGCAATGCTTTACTTTGGGGCCCCCATATGTTTATCTCAGATCAATGAGATTCACCGTACAGGATGTTCAGATTATAGTAGGACCCCCGTATAGATGGATTCATTATCCATGGAACACAAAACAGCACACCTACCATAGAGTCTTCCTAGAAAATGTGTCCTCCTTAGCCGTTTTCTAGGCCCTCCAAGGCAACTCTATGGTATTTTAAACCAGAAGTCCCATTATTGTCAATGGTGTTCACTATTATCCACAGTTTTCAGAATCCACGCCCCCCCGAACCAATCCCCAGTGGATAAGAGGGGCCTACTATATTACATAATTTGCCACCAATAATTTAGTTTAAAAACTATATTATAGGCACTAACATAATATTTTTTGTTTATTAGCAACTAATGTAATGGTGTAGATTTCCTCAAAGAAAAGAAAGAGTAGACTACAAGCTAAACATGAGTTAGCAGTATGATGCAGCAGCAAAAAAATGCCAATGCGATTCTAGGCTGCATTAATAGGAGTAGTGTCTAGATCACGGGAAGTAATAGTATCACTCCATTCTGCTTTGGTCAGACCTCACCTGGAATACCGTTTCCAATTCTGGGCACAAGAAAGATACTGAGAAGGATGGTGCAAGGTCTGGAAGCCATTACACCCTATGAGGAACGGCTTAGGGAGCTGGGTATGCTTAGCCTGGAGAAGAGAAGGTTGAGAGGTGAGGTGATAGCCATGTTTAAATATTTGAAGGGATGTCACATTGAAGAAGGAGCAAGCTTGTTTTCTGCTGCTCCAGAGACTAGGACACGGAGCAATGGGTTCAAACTACAGGAAAAGAGATTCCACCTGAATATTGGGAAGAACCTCCTGACAGTAAGAGCTGTTTGGAAGTGGAATACACTGCCTTGGAGTGTGGTGGAGTCTCCTTCTTTGGGTTTTTTTAAACATAGGTTGGATGGCTAAAGAAGACCAAGGGGGAAAGGGAGGAGAGAGGAACAAAGACATGTTAAAAGCAGCTGGAAAGATGGGCTGGAGTGGATCTATGTGCAAGGAAGGAAAGGGAAGAACGAAAGAACGAAAGAAAGAAAGAAGCCCTTTCTGAGGGAGACAACCCTCAAATTCTCTGTCTCTCTCTCACACATACACTCACCCTCTCCGACTTGCCTCTCCCTCCAGCTTCTGCCACAGAGGGCTGATGTTTCTTTCTCTTTAGTTTTGGAGAGGCTGTTTTGTTTGTTTTTTTAAAAAAAGCCAGCAGGAGGTTTTTGGAGGAGGAGGATAAGAGGGGGCTCCTCCCGGCTGTCTCCTGGCTGTCTCCTTCGTCAGATTAAGGAGGCCAACACGGGGCCCTCTCCTGACCTCGGGGCCCCCTGCCAATGCTGATTTGGCAGACAGGTTAAACCGGCCCTGCCTCCGGGTTCCCTCAGGCAGCAGACATGCACACACAGGTACACTCCTCTGTTCAGCCCAATCTTGGCAGCAAGGAGGGTGGCCCAGAATTGTTGGGTTGCCCTGGAGGTTATTGTGACAGGGCAAGAGGGATTGCGGAAAGGGGAAAAATGACAGGGGCATAAGTAATAACTAACAACTGCTTCTTTTTCAAAGAGTATAGTCTAGTTGGTTCTAAAAACTGAATTTAGCCCATAATGTTTCTGGCTGTCCTGTTCTTTACATTTCATGGACTTTATCAGACACAAAACATAATAACATTCCTGGCCCACTATTAGCAAACCCGTTCGTGTCCTGGCACAATAACCCAAAATATCAGACTTACCTCCGGCAGCATTGAAAAGCAGCCCAGGCACGAACGGAGCACTAACGGAGCTCCGTCCACTTCCTGGTTAGAGATCTTGCCAATTCTCACGAGAAGATGCAAGAGTGGCAAATTCCAAAAATAAAGCAAAATAAAAACAGAAAAGGTTTACACAAACACAGAAACATACCTTAAAAAGTACAAGTAACCCGGGAAGGTTAATAAAAACAGCGTCGCCTACCTGGTTTTCGTGATCTCACCTGGATGTGTTCTGGCCAGACTGGCCATTGATACTGCATTCATGTGAGTATAATGGCATGACGTTTCACACGCTGGCAGTGCTGGCACTAAAGTACCATGGGAGATCAATTGACGGCTTGAGCCATCAATAAAAAAGTACGAGTTTTGGCCAGTACATAAATGCAAAAGGGCGACGTCGTCTGCTATGTGCACCCTTTCATGTTTATGTGGCATTATTATGATGCCATATTTGGTGTGTCTGATAAAGTATATTGTAACAGGAGAGGCAAGAGAGTGCTTTGGGGTGGGCTTTGGTACCCCACATGTGGAATTCCAGTTCCCACAATCATGCACATAACTATTCAAAACTAAGTCCCCATGAGTTTAATGGGACTTACTCCTAGGTAAATGTATTCAGGTAAATTATAGCCTGGAACATTTTAAAAGGTGCAGAAAATGTTGTTTTCTATACACAAAAACTATGTGTGAATTTTGCATAGAATAAGTCTCAAAATGTGAAGGTTTTCATCAGTCCAGGTATCTTCTCATCAGGGACACTCGACACACATGTCTTTCTACTATTTGATAATATTTTCAAAAACAAAAATCCTTTCCCAGTTGTTTGTGTTTTTTTTGCAGCAACTAATAAACAAACTATCCTTTTGGAAATCAGGTAATTTTAAATTTAAATTTTAGATTTAAAACAGCTGAGAAATCAGGGAGGCAGAGAACTAAATGCAGCTGCTCTTGCTGAGCTGCAAAAGTGGCAGGATACAGAATTTGCTGTGGATGTGTCTGTAGAAGCACACAGGAATGCAGTCTCACTAATCTGCAATATGGTGGAAAGATGCTGATCTGATTTACAGGATTGTTTAGAAGGATTACTGTGATAATGATATATCACTCTGACCATTTTAAAGCTGTACAAAAACACACAAAAACCTTGCTGTTGTTTTATTACGGTCGTTATTATAATTAATTTTAAATTCTGGATGGTATTAGGAGGGAGGGAGGGAGGCTCTTTAGATGGTAATGTGGCTTGTTTCACTTCTTTCAAAATGAGGTCAGGCTGTTCAGCTACATTTGGGACACTACCACTCATTTTTCTGAGTGAGACTCTGCTGGACTTCCTGAAATCTTACCTCAAGAGCACCACTGCATTCCCTCCTAAAGAAAAACACTCAATATATCCAATATATTTAGCAGCTGGTTAAAAAAAAAAAGAGCTTATTAGTCATAATAATTTTCAGGACCTCTAATAATTCACGAGCAACAAAGTTGTATAAGTACATACTTCACTAATGAATGACACAGCCACCCAGCACAGTACCTGTGAAAGTGTTTCCCACCTACTTTGACATGCCTTTGCTTGTTAATCTTAAGAGCAAGTCAAGACTATTTCTAGCTTTTACCCTGCTGAGATAATGTTGTTCCTGTGGCACAATGTGTTTCAATAAAAGGCCTCTCCATGCTTCCTGTGAAGGACAATCATTAATATACTAGTGTTTTGTTTGAAGAAGTTAATAATGTAAAATGGCCTATGCTGTGGGAATCCAATCATTGCCTGATTAAAATATTAGTGATCTTCAAGCATTTGATGGGGCATAAGCCCTTGGAGGGGAGCCAGCTGATTGATTTAGATACGGTAGGTGGAGGACCTTAAATTTAAAATAGGATATGTTTTCATGAGAATTCCTCAGTAGCATCACTTTATTTATTTATTTATTTATTTATTTTAAAAGAGGCAGCACCAGGTTCCTTAACTGATTGTATGGAGGTATCAAACTGAAATGTCTTCAGTAGAGATGCGGATACATTCTTCAATATCCAGCTTGGAACCAAAGTTCTAGGGCTTGCAAAATCCAGCAAAAAAGGAGAAAAAAATTATTAGGAAGCAGTAAAAAAAACTTATTAGGAATTATTTTCCCATCCTTCCTCTATATCCGGGGGCGGGGGGGAAGAATCTACAAGAGGTGGCTAAGGAAGGCTCACTGCTTACACAACCCCAAGGTCATTTCTGTAGTCCCAAGTTTCCCAGGGGTCATTTTGCTGCCAAATGCCCCCAAATGTCCTCTATGTTTGCTATGTTTTGGGACCCATAAGTCAGTTTAGGGCCAAGACAGGTGTTTTTGACTTCTGGTCACTTCCTCTTGTTAAAAAGACCTCTGCTGGGCCTAAAATGGTCTGGGGGCAAAAACAAGGAGAAAATGCCCCCTACATGCCCTAGAGGTTGTTTGGGGCATTTGGGGGTAAAAATGATTTTTTGTGTGTTTCTGTTGGGTGTGTGCGTGCCGGGAGGATTGTAGTCCTCCAAGTTCTCCTGGGGGCCAATGTGGCCCCTTAGCCTCTGACAGTTGCCGATTCCTGCCCTACATCATTATTTCATATACTAGCTAATAGTGTGCTGAAGTTCAGAGGATTATTGAAAGTGTAATATTGGGAGAAAGGTGAGATATAATTTAAATAAATAAATAATGTAAATAAATAGCAAATGTATTGAAGGAGAGTCTAAACGTGCAGGTGGCTATGGAGGTCTATATTTAAAACAAAAAATCTAGCAGTTTTCATTACTACCAGGGATAGGTGTTTTGTAAAGTTGATGTGTCTTCATTGCCCATGTAAGATCAAACCATTCCAACCCCACAACCCCAAATTCAAATAACAAAAGGAACTGCTCACAATGATACATTGTTAGTGGGAATATCTATTCCCCCTCCAGCTACTGTGCCAACTGCAGATGAATTCAGAAGACACCAGGGACATTTTCAGACGCGATTTTCAGCAGCAAATATCCCAAAACAGCTCCGTTGCTGCCGCGCGGCAGGGGAGCAGTTTCGGATGACGCCGTCCCTCTGCCAACGCCCCCCCCCCCGTGTCACTTCCGTTACAGAATGGAGGAAGCTGCGGCATTTTTCATTCACAAATGTTGCCCATGAGTGAAATATGCCCCGGCTTCCTCCATTCTGTCACGGAAGTGACACGGAGGGTTTTGGCAGAGGGATGGCGTCATCCGAAACTGCTCCCCTGCTGTGCAGCAGCAACGGAGCTGTTTTGGTATATTTGCTGCCGAAAATTGCATCTGAAAATGTCCCAAGAATCCCAGGATACCAGCATGACACAACATCACCGTTCCTGCTAATTCAAAAGTCTCAGAACTTCAGCCCTGTGAGCCTTGGTTCTACTGCATTGCTGGTTCTTAATAGCATTATTATTACAATCCTAATACTTATGATGTTTTTCTAATACATAATGCATAAGATGTTATTCTCAATGTTATTTTACTTTTCACCCCCCACTCCTGAAAAAAGTAATGATTCTTAATTAATGAATAAACACTGCTCCATAAAACATTGTAAGGGGTCAGTTACATGGCAGTTTTTATTGCAATAGTTTGCACATTAGCACATTTTTGCACCAGTGCCGCGTAGTTTACGTGATTTAGTGCAAAACTGGTTGATTGGGTAAGTTTTCTGCTTTGTAGTTCACATAGGCAAAGGTGAGGGCGTGGCCACTGGAGCACCCCGATCTCTGGCTGGGGGGGGGCAAGAGATGTGCAAACAACTGAAAAAGAAGGGAGACCACGGTGGTGGGGATAGGAATAAATGACAAAAGGAGGCAAGGAAAGCAGGCTAGATTCCCAGGTGGAGGATGGTCTTGCGGGGGATGATCACTCCCCCTTTGCCCTGCTTCCCTCAAGCCCCCCTTCCCCTCACCCACTGTGACATGTAATGGCCAGCGGAGCAGACTGCTATTCTCTCTCTCTCTCTCTCTCTCTCTCTCACACACACACACACACACACACACACACACACACACAAACAGAGAGAGGAACAGTAATTATGGCTAAGTGGGGATCCCTCAGCCGCAGCAGCCAAGCAAGCCAGGAGGCAGACAGCTGGGCAATTGGGATGCGGAGAGCACTGGTATAACAACAGTGGCTGGATCTTTTCGTTTGAGGCTCCTCACATCTCTTGCAAATCTGCCCCCTCCACAGTTGGTCCAACCAATCACGGCTCAGCTCTGCTGTGTCTGTTTTGGGAAGATGGCTGGTAGTTCCCACAGGCTTTTGCACATTGGTGCAGCGGAACGGAAGGTGTGGTGGGAACAGAGTGAAAGTTTGTTATAAGGGAAGGCGAGATAGAAGTTTAAAAGCCATCCCACCTTCAGTTCACCCCATCCACCCCTTTGTCTAACAGACTCCTTATCCGAGCTGATGCAACTGGTCTCGGAGTTACTGTTGGAATCACCCAGACTTTTAGTTCTGGGTGAGTTCAACATCCCATTCAAGACCAGTTTAACAAGTGTGGCTCAGCAGTTCATGGAGTCCATGACAGACATGGGCCTATCCCAATTGGTTTCTGGGCCAACACACTGTGTGGGTCACACTCTCAATGCAGTCTTTAGTACGGAGCAGGTGTATCCATGAGCAGAGGTAATGAGTACCACCGCACTGTCATGGATGGATCATTTCCTGGTTGTTCTGAGGATAAAATATGTATGTTGCCTTGAGCTACATAGAGAAAAGATAGGAAATTCATATGATGAGAAGTACCACTGTCTCCCACAGGACCAGAATGGGAGAATAGCTGAAGCGCACCAACGTTGTGTGATAAGGCAAGGAAGGACACATTACTCTCGGGCTTTACTTCCACTTCCCTTCCCTCATGACATAAGCCCCTTAGTCTGAGAAGAGGGAGAAACCAACTGAGTTCCAGTTTATTGCCCTGAACACTCCTTGTCTCATCAAATTTTGGAAGCTAAGCTGAATCAAGCCTGGTTAGTACCTAAGAAAACAAAGGAGAATACAAAGAATCTACAGATAGGACTGGAGCCAGCATGGCATACTAGTTTGAGTGTTGGACTTCAGTTCTGGAGAACAGGGTTCGAATCCCCAGTTGGCTGTGAAAACCCACTGGGTGACCTTGGGCAAGTCATATACTCTCAGCCTCAGAACCCCCCGTGATAGATTTACCTTAGGGTTGTCATAAGTCCGAAACGACTTGAAGGTACACAACAACAACAACAACAACAGCAAGGACTAGGGAAGAATCCTGCCTGAAATCCTTGAGATCTGTTGCTAGCCAGAGTTCATATTACTAAGCTAGATGGACCAATGGCCGGTGCTTATATTGCTATAAATTCCTTTGGGGAAAGAGGAGTGAACCCTATGGAGGAAGAGGAAGAAAAGTACTTCCAGTACTCCAGCTGAGAGCCCAATGACCACCCATCCACTGTTGCCTCATTCAGGCCATAGAGGAATATGGGGAGAATCCAGACCCCTCCAGCCCAAGCCCCCAGTACAAATCTTGCCCTTATTCCAGTTGCAGGTTTAATGTACATTTTGAGGGGGAGAAATAATTTAAGTAAAATATTTAATTTTACTTTCATTCTTTGGCCAGCCTGGGCACACCACTACCTTAAACAGAAATGGCTCCCCTCTATTTCATCTTGAGCCCATTCTTGATATAGACCTGACTCTGGGTTTGTCTACATTGGAGCTAAAAATCTGGATGAGAATAAATCCACTTTGGTCCAGAGCTGCAGCACATGAAATTTAGCCTACTCTGGACTGGACTTAAGCACCATATCTTACCTGCCAAATCTCAAATCTGCATCGCTTGTCAGTGGGCTTGCCTACACAATAATTTATTTGTATTTTTACCCACAGTGAAGCTGTGGATACATGCTTCCTTGTCAGGCACCTCCACAGTGCTGCCACTGCTGGCATGGTCCAGAAGAATGACAGGGCTCTGTCTTCCTGGCACACAAATGATCACATGGCTGGCAACTTGTTCTGACCTCAGGAAAAGCAACTATGCACCAGGATTGCTCTCTCTGAGGTCAGAACAAGCAGCCAGACCCTCCATTACACCAGGAAGGCAGAGCCCTGGCCCATAGTCACTCTCTCTGAGGTCAGAACAAGCAGCCAGCCTTGTGATGGCCATTCCATCTGACCTCAGAGTGGGCAATTGTTTGCTGGGAAAGCAGAGGCCCAGTGCATAGTCAGTCCCTCTGTGTTCAGAATGAGCAGTCAGCCTCATGATGGCCACTCCTTCTGACCTCGGAGCAGGTGATTGTGCATTGGGAAGGCAGAGCCCTGGCACATAGTCATTCTCTATGAGGTCAGAAGGAGCGGCCAGCCCCACAGTCACAGGACTGGCCACCTTGCTCTGACTTCAGAGTGGGCAATTGTGCACTCGGGACTCTGCTTTTGGAATGAGGAAGTGGCACCAAAGTGGGGGGGGGGATGGTGGCACCTCAGGCAGTGTTTGTCCTGCCTCCCCACCCCCCAAATCTAGGGCAGATGCACTGTTCACACTACAGTTTCCTTCAGAGTTTCAAGCAAACTTCAGAGACAACTGTGAGTTTTTAAAACCCAGATTAACGTAGTATACTCCAAGTGCAATGTGGATAGGACTGTACAGTGTGTGGAATAATCACACTAGATTCACAGGGAGTTCAAGTTTTTTCAATAATGTAGGCAAGCCCTCCTTCATCATTTACATCCTATCTAGCAGTTCTTATTGGAGAACCAAAGGTCATTATACAGTAGGACCCCCATATCCACTGATTCATTATCCACTGATTCAGTTATCCACAGGACACAAAACAGCATGACTACCATATAGTCTTCCTAGAAAATGTTTCCTCTCTAGCCATTTTCTAGGTCCTCCAAGGCAACTCTATGGTATTTTAAACCTGAAGCCCCATTATTTTCGTTGGCATTCACTATTATCCACGGTTTTCAGTATCCACAGGGCCCCCTAGAACCAATCCCCAGCAGATACGGGGGTCATAATGTACCTTGTATTCTATGCTGATAATATACCATTCACTCATATATAGGTAAGTATAGCCAGCTGGCTTCTATAAGAAAGATTTGTGTCTATTTACATTTGCTTACCCCATTGTGAAACAAAATATTTTCCATGTTAACTCTCTAGACTTCACAGGTTTTTAGATGAGTCTGTTAAGTACATAGTTACATCTGTTTCTTTGCAGACTGATCTCATGGAAATTTAGGAATATACTAAGATATTTCAAAATGTCAACTGACAGTATAAAAGGGATCTAAAGCTCATGTTGTTGTAGTAGGCTGTACATACCAAAGGCCCAGTTCTAACCCAATTCCACTTACTTCATTAAACATGTCACAAATGTTAAAGGAATAAAAACAGTGATGCTTCTCATGCTAGATATTGCACAAACATGTTACATAACACATCACTTTAAATCCTGTAAATGGTTAGAGTTTAAATATATTAGGATGAACTAATACAATTACTTCCTTGGCAGGTTTGTAGTCAAGTTCACCGCTTGTTTAAATTGGCTGTGTCCCATCATTGTTTAGGATATGTGATGCATTTGTAGTCACTCTTATTTTTCCTCTCTGCAATTAGAATATAAAAGGAAATGAGATAATAAAAGCCTATTCATGAGCCGCTTCATCTCTTTTAACATGTTATTCATTCATCTCCCATGTTTTGATTATGGAGTAATGTATTGCAGTGTATGCCATGACTTAGCAATGGAATTAAAAGGCTGCAATGTAGACTTTGAAACTGTTGTCCTTCCAAATGCTGGAATGGTTTCCCAGTGGTATTGTGTCTTTTCAGACATCAAGGGGAGATGAATTGCTTCCATGTTCATAGAGAACTGTGTTTAAAGGCCTGAAGAGACCATTATAATAAGCTAATATGACCTCAAGAACACAAGCCATAGAAATTCACCCATTAGCTCCTGTATCCATCTTTGAGAACAAGAATATTTCTTTCAGAAATAGCATTCAAGTCATCATCCAGATTCTCTAAATGTCAGAGTACTCTGTCCCATTATTTTACTTGTCTTCTTTTCCAGACTACTGTATATGTTTTCTTTTTTTCTAGATGAGGTCTCTACAAACTAGATTTGTTGTGCTTCCCATTCTCTGAGTCTAAGAAAAAAATAAACTATCTTCAGATAAACTAGATCACTTGTTTTATTTGCATTTCGATACTTGAGAGACTGCATTGGATTGAATTCCAGTACTGTTTTCTATCAGAGATTTTTGGTCTGTGGACTGAGACATTATCACACCAGCTTCATGTCTTGTGGCAATCACATTATTAAATGAAATGGAAACATACCAGTTGTACAACATTTATTATCACACCACTTTTCATTCACACAACTGTGCACCTTTGGCAACCCCTTGGTGCGATAGGTCCCTTTGCTTCAATTCTGGGATGACTGTAGTCACATAGCATGAGGCTGCCTGATTCTCCTCCTCTTCCCCTCTCCTCCCCCTGCCTCCTTCTAGTCCAAAGCAGGTTGACTCCATGCTGCTTTGGAATAGTGAAGGTGGGGAGAGGGAGAGGAGGAGAATCAGGCCCTCTCATGCCAAGTGACTGCAGTCATCCCAGAACTGAAGTGAAAGGACTTACCACACCAGTGGCAGCAGCAGAACAATAGCAATTTTGACAGGTATTGATGGGGTTTCCCCATCAATTGAAAGGGGTGCAATAGTAATGACTAGAATGTGAAGCACCAACAGGATAGCCACGATGTCATCTGATACGTACTGGCCAAATTCATTACTATACCATTGAAATACTGCTTTAACAGTCTTCTGTGATAAAGTCCTGAGAAGGATAAAATTCAGAATAAACACATTAGCCTAAATCCGACTTAACTAAATCTGACTTAACTAAATTCCACTTGCAGAGTGGAAAACCAAGCACAGTTGTGCTGCATATACTTTTGCCCAAGCAGTTATACAAAGCAGATGTATAATATCTGTCACACAACCCATTGCACAACAGGCTGTTCAAGGAGTTTTACAACCAGCTATACACCATTTGCACAATAAAAATGGTGTGAGATATCACCTTTGCACTATCTTTGAAAATGTGTAACCACTAACACAACAGGCTTTGGAATAAGACAATGGTATGGCCATTGTTTTCCATTCTATTTGGGGGGGTAAGACAGAACATAAATTTTAGAGGGGGGGATGAGTTTTCGCTGTTCCCTCCATTGCTATCTGTGTTGCTATCATCTTCCACATAATGGATAGCAAATGAACACAGAGCTTGCTGTGAGTGTTTAACATAATTCAGAACTATGCAAGATGAATATATTACATGGGAACCTACCTTCCAGCTTCCAACAGGCTGCCAGCTCCAAAGTACAACTCTTCAACCAAAAGAAACACAACCATAAACTCCAAAAACCATTTTGGGCTTGTCTACATGGGCGAAATACCCTATCTTGCTCCCATTTCAGAGCCCTGCAGTCCATACGACACAGGGCATTTGCCCCATTCCGCCTCCCCTAGGGTAGATACGGGGCTGAGATGGGAGAAGGTAGGGTATGGACCAATAAACCATTAAAAAATATATTCCGTTACCACTGGCAAAAAAACCAGATCAGGCCCCGCCTGTCTGCAGAAGTCCATCTAGCACATCGGCCATCACTGCCACCACCATCTCCCTGATTCTTATGGATGCCAGGAAGGAGTCCCTCAGCATGTGACCAAGGCTGGTCACATGCAGGGGGCCTTCAGTCACATATTGTGTGGCCCTTTCCTGCCTTCTGGGCCAGCAAAGAAAATGGCAGTGGCTGCAGGGATGGTCCTGCATGCCTGTTTGGACTCCAGGCCATTATGTACAGGTAGCGGGGAAGAACAGGTCAGCACTGCAGCTAGGATATACCAGCAGGAAGCCAGCATATCCTGGCTCATGTAGATGAGCCCTTAGACATTGTTGCTGCAGAGACATAGCAGCTGAGAAAGTGTGATTCCTTAAGCCATCAGTAGATCCCCCATGGTGCTTTTGTGCCAGCATTGCCGCCGTATGGAACATTGCGAGGTTTTTTCTCATACTTACCTGACAATGGCCAGACTGGCCAGAACACTTCCGGGTGAGATCACAATATCCAGATAGGTGGCAAACCTTTTAAAACTTTCCTTGGTTTACTTGTAAATTTTAAAGTGTGTTTAGATGCTTGGTGTAACTTTTTGATGTTTATTTTTTGTTTTACTTTTGATTTTCCCATGCAATTTCAAAGGAGGAAGTGAACGGGGCTTTGTTCACTTCCTCCTTCAGTGCCAGCGAAGCCTTTGCCAGGAGAGGAAGGTAAGTGTAGTGGGGGATGTTCTTTTGCCAGCATAAGAATGGATTTTTTAATGCCGGCAAAAGGACGTCTTTAGGGGGTGGTCTGATAAAGTCCTCAGACTGGAGAATACTTTACTTTTTTTTCTTTTTGAGAAAAATGGAGAAGTAGCTAAATTTCTGCAACCATAGATGCCCTTAGTGTGACTCTTCTAACTTTTTAAAGAGGTGTTACATTTCAGAGAATGGAGACATTTCACCAGGGCTCTTTTACTTCTCCTGAGCATGCCTTCATCTATGTCATTAGTTTCTCATCCCTTGGTGCCATTTTAAGAACTTTTTAAAAAAAATATTAACACACTTAATTAAGCCATTAAGGAACATGGTGTCAGGTGAAGTAGAGAGGAGGAAGGAACACCATGTTCCTTACTTATTACTCTATAGATTGAAGCTACTGCTTCAAAGGCAGGAAGGGAGGATTGGCCACAACCTGCTGGGTTTTAGGTTCAGCTCCTGCTGGGTGATGAGAAGGAAGCTGAGGGAAGAAGGGGAAGCAAGGATCTGTTCCAAGAGAGAAGAGCTCAGTCAGACTTCAGACCTTTCTTTAATTTTACCTCTCTGCATTTTTTTAAAAATAATTAGGAACAGGCTGCCTGGTCTATGCCTCTCTCTCTCCATGCCAGCTTCCATAGGGCTAGAGGGAGACTGTGGAGAAAGTCTGCTTCATTATTCACTTGATGAGAAAGCAGCAGTGGGAAGAAGGAGGACAGCCTGATTAGTGAGACTCCAGGATACTGACTCTTCGGCTGCTACCAAACTGCAGAAATAGTCCAGTTCAACACTGCTTTAACTGTCATGGCTCAATACTATGAAATTCTGAGATTTGTAGTTTTATAAGACATTTAGCCTTTTCTGTCAGAGAGCGATGCCTGGTGCCACGACAAACTACAAATCCCAGGATTCCATAGGATGGAGCCATTCTATTTCTATAGCACCATCAATGTACATAGTGCTTTACAAGAAAAAGAACAGCAAAACAGTTCCCTGCCCTCAAGCTTACAATCTAATGAAGACATGATACAAAAGGAAAGGGAATGGTAGTAGGGGAAGGGATTAAGTCTAGCATTCTTTTCTTTCCCTCCTTGGCCAGGGCAGTGGTAGCTGGGATGTAAGGAGGGCCATTCTGTTTCTGGGCTGAAGCAACATGGAGCTTTGCCTGACTTTCTTTCTCTCCATCTGCAGCCAGGGCAATGGCAGTTGCTATTTTGAAAATTTTGAAAACCTGGCAACACTAGGTATAGCTATTCTCAGTATGGAGAGAATTGTGTTGTACCTGCTTGCATTCTGGCTGTTAAAGATGAGAAGTCTGTCAGGGGGGAAAGGGTGTTGGGGAAAAAAAAAAAAAAAAAAAGAAGAAGAAGAAGAAGAAGAAGAAGAAGAAGAAGAAGAAGAAGAGAAGTATGTCAGGGGGAAACTCTAATTCAGTTCTATACACATGGTATGTATATGCCTTCAAGTCGCCTGTTGGTTTATGGCAACCCTATTTATTTCATAGGATTTTCTTAGCCAAGGAATACGCAGAAGTGGTTTTGCCAATTCCTTCCTCTGAAATATAGTCTACAGCACCTGGTATTCCTTTGTGATCTCCCATGCAAATGCTAACCAGAACTGACTCTGCTTAGCTTCCAAGGTCAGACAGGATCTTGTGCCTTTAGGATATTTAGGCTTTTGCTTGTAGTTGAATACAAAGGAGATTATCAGACAGGAACAACAACAACAAAAAAAGCATTCCTGACTCACAATCTCCACTCCCACCCCTGTCCATCCCAGTCCTGCCACAATCACCCTCCCCACCACACTTAGCTGCTCTCCCATAAACAGGGCAGCCTAGGAGTGAAAGGGACTCTAACAGAGCTCCGTTCACTTCCTGGATTGAAATCCCACTGATTCTCACAAGAAGACGCGAGTGCAGGAAATTCAAAAAATAAAAATAAAGGTAACATTAAAAAGTGACAGCAAGCACAAAAACACACTTTAAAATGTTCAACTAACCCGGGGAGGGTCATAAAAAGTGTGTCACTTACCTGGCTGTCCCGATATCACCCAGAAGTGTTCTGGCAGGGACCTCCCATTGACGCTGGGATCTCGCCAGTGAAACAGGCCACCTTGTTGCACACAGGCAAATCCAGAACACAAACAGAATGGGGGAACTATTGATGGCTTCTCGTGTCAATAAAAAGCAGCACCAGCAGAACAGCAGCATAGTGGGTGCATAACGAGGGAAACAACGTTGTCTGATAAAGGAGCCCTTTTGCAATCCCCTGGCATTGCTGTAACACCACTTTTGACGCATTTAATAATTTCCAAAAAGATGCACAGGCAGCTGTTGAAGAGTTAAGCCCTTACATCCTGGACCTGGAAGGCTGAAGCTATCATTTTTATTTCCTCCTATATTCAACATTCTTTTAAAAAAATTCAACAAATCTCAAATTCTTTCCAGAAATTTATGAAGAAATTTGATGCTCTCACCCCATACTTAATATTGCTTAAACAAATAAGCGCTACTGCAGTATTGCCCTTTTGTAGATTTTGGATTTTGTTACATTGTACAACTTGAGTAACTGATTTACTTAATCAATTGGAGTCACAACCTAGCTTGGAATTAAATATTATGCACTACTTCTTCTGCATAGAAGCTAGAAGTCACCAATAGTTCCCCCATTCTGTTTGTGTTCTGGATTTGCCTGTGTGCAACAAGGTGGCCTGTTTCACTGGCGAGATCCCAGCATCAATGGGAGGTCCCTGCCAGAACACTTCCGGGTGATATCGGGACAGCCAGGTAAGTGACATCCATACTAGGCTGGTATCTAAGAAAAGAGAAGGAGAGCAGGCGGGCTTTGGCCTGGGTTGGAGAGCAGAAAGAAGGGATGTGGAAATCAGATTACTTTGACAAGTGATTATCAAATTACTATTATTAAACTTATCCCATTGTTTGATTAAGCATATGAATAAAAATTAAAAAACAAACTTTATAAAAGGGGAAATCCAGTTGTACTAAGGAATCAAATTGTTAAACAAAGGGAGAAGGCTGGGTAGAGGAACCTAGGAAATGAAAAAGACCTATTTCATCACTGTTGCAGAAATGTCTTTAAGCCACATCAAAGGAGAGACCCCTGATTGAAGGCTGCAATTCTAAACACAGTCTCAAGGGAATAAGCTATACTGATAAAAATGGGCCTTTTTTTCTGAGTAAACATACTGAATAGCTCACTTCAAGATGGCCACCCCAGCTCAATAACACACTTCCACTCTTGTCTTTGCCCCAAAGCTAAAGCACTATGAGGTTACAAGGGTGATAAAGCACAAATTGTGTTATGGTATGGTACACAGTTACGGGTCCTCCAACATATCACAGATCAAACCCAAACACATGTGGCCAAACAACGTCAGAGTGTGGTCAAGGTGGCAAAATTTAATAATAACAGACAAGCTAGGAGAGGCTGTAGCAGTTTGCTTTCGCCTGTACAGGGAAAAGCAACATGGTAGGGGAAGATTCTGCCCCCTCCTTTCCCCTCTCCCACTTGAATTGAATGCAAACTACTTTTGCACTTTGAACTCAGTTTGCAGCAATTGAAGTAAGGCAGGGTGCAGGGGAAAGTGGGAAGGGAAAACAAAAATAGAACATTTTAAAAGCAGATGAAAAAGTGGAACAACAATCTATTAATCTGGACTGTCCCTGCCATATTAGGACAGTTGGAGGGTACGTTGGGTTTCTTTAGATGGGCTGTTTCCCCGCTTCTTGCCCCAATCTTGGAGCCCTGCAGTCCAAACAATGCAGAGCTCTTGCCCTGTTTTGTCCCTGGGCTGTCCTGATGGCGCCTGAAGAAAAGACTGGGGGAAGACAGGGTAAAGCCTGTTAAACCATTTCATCGAAAAAACTGGGGAAAACCACCTCATTTAGAAAAAAATGGAGCAGGCCCAGTGGGACAACAGGAATCCATCATGTCTCTGCAGGAGTTGCCACTGCCATCTGCGTTGCACTGTTGGAAGCCAGGAAGGAGGCCTGCAGCATGTGACCACGGCTGGTCACATGCAGAGGGCCTTGATCACATGCTGCGGGCCTCCTTCCTGGCTTCAGAGAATACAACGTGGACAGCAATGGCGGCGGCTGCAGGTGTGTATCCCTGCAGACACCATCCTGTTTCATGCAGGTAATGGAAAGGCAATGGGCCAAATCCAGGGCCAGAATATGCTGACAGAAAGATAGAGTGGTCTGGCCAGAATAGACCAGCCTATAGTTATAGTTCTTTTTCCATCCTGTCAAGCAAAAGCAAAATTTCAGCAATTTTAAAGGGCTCTAGCCTAAGTACCCTAAATGCACCAGATCCTGTCAGATCATTGAAGCTCCACATGAAGTGGGCTTTCCTGGGTGTTTAATTTAAATGTTTCATTGGCTCTACCCGGATTCCCACTGGCTTTGCCTCAGACATCTTCAGGACTGCCCAGAGGCGAAATGGGCCAAGAGCCATATGTCATTTAGACAGCAGGGCTCCAAGACAGGGCAAGACAGGATAAATAGCCTACCTAGACAAACCCTGAGTCACTCATTGTTACAGAAGGTCTCTTTTAGTATTGCATCCCTTCTGAAGATACCGAGAGCTTCAGGGAAGAATTGACCTTTCCATTTCATTTGAACTCACCAGCTGATTTCATTAAGCAAGAAAGAGGGAAAGCTAATTTTCTGTGCTGCAGCAAGATGTGAATTTGCAGGCTTTTCAGATAAGTTTTCAGGCACTGCACAAATATTTTGATTAGAGATTCTCATTTACATCCCAAATCATTTTCTCTTTATGTGCCTGCAAGAGAAAGAGAGGCAATTGACCTTCCAATTGTCATGCAACAAAACTCCTCTATATCATGTTGTTTCTCCCTGTTGCTGATTCTCCTTCCTTCCTCATTATCATCTCATTCTGAATGTTTTTCAGTCTTAGAATATAAAACCGTAGAGACTGGAATATCAGTCATCTGGTAAACCTCAGCTGTTCTTGAAGCCCAAATAAAGTGACATCACATGCTAGCTGATATCCTATTCAGAACTTGGAAATGTTAATTTTTGGGATTGCAGCTCCCAGAATCGCTTAAAAAGGATAGTCATGCTAGGAAGGGGTCTAAGAACTGCAGTTCAAAAAAGTAACTTTCCCAAACTCTCTCCTTCAGAGTTACCTGTGGACCTATTCACAGTGAAGAAGAGACAGTGTTAATATACTCCCTTTGCTCATGGGTTTAATTAATAGACACAGATAACATTTGCATATTCAGCAGAGTAAAATATAAAATGATGATATAAAGGGGGAAAGGTTCTTTCTGTTTTCTCTTTCTGAATCAGTAGTAAAATGGCTTCCTCTGACAACTGTAGCAGGAAGCATTTTTCACTACATGGGTGGGAATTACTAGTAAATTTATAAATAAATAAATAAATTCAAGTGATCAAAGTTCTATCAAGCCATAATAAACCACTGCTTTCAATTTGCTCTCCTGACAAAGATCCTAACACTCATAGGTCAAGATCCTACATGTGCACATTGCTTTGTATGTTTTTCTTGTTGTTGTTTGCCTTCAAGTCATTTCCAACTTATGTTGACCCTAGGGTGAACCTATCACAGGGTTTTCTTAGCAAGATTTGTTCAAAGGGGTTTTGCCTTTGCTGTACTCTGAAGCCGAGAGAGTGTGACTTGCCTGGGGTCACCCAGTGGGTTTTCATGGCTGAGTGGGGATTGAAACCCTGGTCTCCCAGAGTCTTAGGCCAAATCCACACTACACAAATAATCCAGTTTGAAACTGGATTATTTGCCATGGCTCCTCCCTATGGAATCCTGGGACCTGTAGTTTTACAAGGTCTTTAGCCTTCTCTACCCAAGAGTGCTGGTGCCTCACGAAACTACAAAGCCCAGGATTCCACAGGAAGGAGCCATGGCAAATATTCCAGTTTCAAACTGGATTATTTGTGTAGTGTGGCTTGGCCTTAGTCTGACACCCAGACCACTACACCACACTGGCTTCATAACACTGCGAGATACTGTGAATGGTGATCAGCATGTTGGGAAGCGTAAGATTTCTGTTTCCCAGGTGTTGGTATTCATCATGCATTCATGCCAGTCTGAGAGTTTAACTGGAGGACATGGAAAAGCTGGAACCAGTCAACAAAAAATCTGGCCAGTACTGAGAATGAAGGCACCTAGGATAAAATGAGACAATACTTGCACCTTCCTTTCTCTGAAACATGGCTGAAAAGAAGTTACAAACCTTCTTATGGCTTCATCTCACCAGATTTAGTCAAGGTCATTGCTGGTGGTTTGACTAAGGAGTTTATTAGATCTGGCCAATATGGTGTGATAACGACATGATACCGCAAAAGGGCTTCCCTATCGCATGACGTCATCCCCTCATGTTCTCCAAGCATTCCTCTCCCGTGAAAAAGGTGCTCTTTTTTATTAACAGGCCAAGCCATCAATTGATTGCCAATGGCATTTTTTCCCCGCAGTATTGCTAGTGTCTGAAACCGCGTCCCGTTATGCTCTCGTGAATACATTGTCAATGGACAGTCGCTGCCAGAACACTTCTGGTTGAGAACACGAAAACTAGGTACGAGACACTCTTTTTATGAACCTACCTGTTTTGCTTGTAAATTTTTAGTTTCAGTGCTTATGTGTTTGTCTTCTTTGTTAATTTTGGTGTTTAGACTTTTATGTGCACTCATGTGTTCTTGCAAGAAGCACCAAGCTCATGTGCCCCTGTGAAAGCAGAAGTAAACAGCACTAGCAGTCGTGCTCTGATAATGCTGGGACTGCTCTTTATCATTATTATAGCAATATGTGATAAAAAGGGTTATTATGCCGGGACACTTATACTTTTAAATATAGTGGGACAAGAATGTTTTTAGATGCTCATCTGATAATCTCCTAAAACTCTTTATGAAGAATACAGCTCACAGTACACAGACTATAAAGAATGATTTGAGTGTCATATAGCTTCATGTGAGACTTTAGGAGTACAGTTGTCCCTCCACATTCGCGAACTTGACATTCGCGGTTTTGGTTATTCGTGGTTTTGGGAGGGCCCCCCCGGCCCCCCTAAAACTGCGACACGGGGCCTCCAGAGGCCCCGTGAAAGACCTAGAGGGAGAGGGGAGGCCTCCACGGGGCCCCCGGAGGCGCTCCGGAGGCCCCATGAAGGCCTGGGGAGGGGTGGGGAGGCCTTCACGGGACCCCCCGGAGGCCCTCCGGAGGCCCCGCGAAGGTCTGTGAAGGAGTGGGGAGGCCTTCGCGGGATCCCCGGAGGCCCTCCGGAGGCCCCGCGAAGGCCTGGGGAGGGGTGGGGAGGCCTTCGCCGGACCCCCGGAGGCCGTCCGGAGGCCCCGCGAAGGCCTGGGGAGGGGTGGGGAGGCCTTCGCCGGACCCCCGGAGGCCCCGCGAAGGCCTGGGGAGGGGTGGGGAGGCCTTCGCCGGACCCCTTGAGGCCCTCCGGAGGCCCCGCGAAGGCCTGGTGAGTGGTGGAGAGGCCTTCGTGGGACCCCCGGAGGCCCTCCGGAGGCCCCGCGAAGGTCTGGGGAGGGGTGGAGAGGCCTTCGCGGGACCCCCGGAGGCCCTCCGGAGGCCCCGCGAAGGTCTGGGGAGGGGTGGAGAGGCCTTTGCGGGACCCCCGGAGGCCCTCCGGAGGCCCCGTGAAGGTCTGGGGAGGGGTGGAGAGGCCTTTGTGGGACCCCCGGAGGCCCTCCGGAGGCCCCGCGAAGGTCTGGGGAGGGGTGGAGAGGCCTTCGCGGGACCCCCGGAGGCCCTCCAGAGGCCCCGCGAAGGTCTGGGGAGGGGTGGAGAGGCCTTCGCGGGACCCCCGGAGGCCCTCCGGAGGCCCCGCGAAGGTCTGGGGAGTGATGGAGAGGCCTTCGCGGGACCCCCGGAGGTCCTCCGGAGGCCCCGCGAAGGCCTGGGAAGGGAGGGAGGAAGGGCCGGGGAGGCCTCCGTGGGGCCTTGCTAGGCCCCGCAAAGGCCTGGGGAGGGGTGGAGAGGCATTCGCGGGACCCCCGGAGGCCCTCCGGAGGCCCCACGAAGGCCTGGGGAGGGAGGGAGGAAGGGCCGGGGAGGCCTCCGTGGGGCCTTGCTAGGCCCCGCGAAGGCCTGGGGAGGGAGGGGGGAGGAGAGTCGTTATTCGCGGATTTTTCACATTCGCGGAGGTCCGCGGAATGGAACCCCCGCGAATGTGAAGGGACGACTGTAATTAGTTTCAAGCAAAATACCAAGCAGTATCACAGATTTATTTCCTTATACAGATCAAGCCCCGTATCCACAGGAGATATGTTCCAAGACCCCCCCACACATGGATATCTGAAACTATGGATAAAAGAGAACCCTATTATTTTAAGTGAGAAGAATACTGGAAATTGACCATAGAATCACATTGGAGGACCTACAAATGCCTAGAGAGAACATATTTTTTTCAGACATAGATAAGTGAAACTGTGGATACGGGGGTTGACCTATATTGACAGCCAATATAAGTATACTACTGAGTGTTTTTTTTCTAGTAATAGTCTCTCATCTCTGGCTTTTCTTCACAAACGAAGGTTCAGGAAGGACTCATCCCGCGCTTTCTGCAAGCGTGCTGATGACTAAAAAGGCCAATCTGAGATAAGCAAGTCTGGTTGCAGAAAGCACAGCAGAAGGTCTCCTTGGGTGATGTTTCCGGGTTGTGATTCTTTCTGTGTTGTCATTTCTCTTCAAGACTTGTTCGGCACGAGTTCTGGTATAAGGCTGCAGCATTGTGGATAGTGCGTTTCCATGCCTCCCGATGTGAGGCCAGGGCAGACCATTGTTGGTGATCAATTTGGCCAAGCCTGAGATGTTGTTTCAGGGAGTCCTTGTATTGCTTTTTTGGAGCGCCCCTCTTACGTTGACCCATGGCGAGTTCACCGTAGAGTACTATTTTTGGGAGGCGATGGTCCTCCATCCTAGAAACGTGCCCTGCCCAGCACAGCTGTGTTCTCAGTATCATGGCCTCAATGCTGGTGATCCCTGCTTGCTCAAGGACAGCAACATTCGTCACATAGTCAGTCCAGTGTATATTTAGGATTGTGCATATACAGCGCTGATGAAAGTAAAATATTGCACAGTTATTCAATATTGCTTTGCCACAAACCACTAAAGTTGCTAGCAAGCATTTCATTCCACATAACTAAAGAAGATCTTCATTTGCAGTTCTCCTTTCAACTCCTCCTCAGAGTGGTCTGGGAATAACATGACCCAAGGTGGTAAGTGATGGAATCCAATTCAACAGTGTGAATAGCACATGAAACCTCTACATGAAAAATTGACCATAGCATTGCCAGGTCTCAGGGAATTCCTATACTTCTCCAGGTTAGGGGGGCAAATCTCAGCATGAGCAGTGCTGGAGAAAGAAAATTTTATATTATCATATGTGGTGGCTTTAAAGTACAGGTGCCCAACTTTTCTGGGTAACAATTGAATACAGTATAAGCAATACCAGTTCAACTAGGCAAGTCATAGAATCATAGAGTTGGAAGAGACCTCAAGGGCCACCCAGTCCAACCCTCTGCCATGCAGGAATACACAATCAAATCATTCCTGACAGATAGCTATCCAGCCTCTGTTTAAGAACCTCCAAAGAAGGAGACTCCACCAAACTATGAGGCAGTCTATTCCACTTCTGAACAGCTCTTACTGTCAGGAAGTTCTTCCTAATGTTTAGGTGGAATCTCTTTTCCTGTAATTTGAACCCATTGCTCCATGTCCTGGTCTCTGGAGCAACAGAAAACAAGCTTGCCCCATCCTCAGTATGACATCTCTTCAAATATTTAAATATGGTTATCATGTCCCCTCTCAACCTTCTCTTCTCCAGACTAAATATGCCCTGCTCCCTAAGCCGCTCCTCATAGGGCATGGCTTCCAGATTTCCACCATCCTGGTCATCCTCCTCTGGACACGTTCCAGCTTCTCAATATCCTTGCTGAATTGCAGTGCCCAGAACTGGACACAGTATTCCAGGCGAGGTCTGACCAAAGCAGAATAAAGTGGCACTATTACTTCCCTTGATCTAGATACTATGCTCCTATTAATGCTGCCTAGAATCGCATCGGTCTTTTTAGCTGCTGCATCACACTGCTGACTCGTGTTCAGCTTGTGGTCCACTAAGACTCCTAGATCCCTTTCGCATGTACTGCCCTCAAGCCAGTTGTCACCCATCCTATATCCATGCTTTTCATTTTTACTGCCCAAGTGTAGTATCCTACATTTCTCCCTGTTGAAATTCATTTTGTTAGTTTTGGCCAAGCTTTCTAATCTTTTAATGCCATTTTGGTTTCTGATCCTGTCCTCTGGGGTATTAGCTACCCCTCCTAATTTGGTGTCATCTGCAAACTTGATAAGCACACCCTCTATTCCCTCATCCAAGTCATTGATAAAGATGTTGAATAGCACTGGGCCCAGGAGAGAACCCTGTGACACCTCACTGGTCACTTCTCTCCAGGATGAAGAGGAGCCATTGGTGACTACCATTTCAGTTTGGCCCATCAACTAATTACAGGCTCACCTAACAGTTGCATTGTCTAGCCCACAGGTTACTAACTCTTTGCAAGAATATCATGGGGGACCTTGTCAAAAGCCGTACTGAAATCAAGATACACTACATTCACAGCATTCCCTTCATCTATCAAATTGGTAATTCTATCAAAAATAGAGATAAGATTAGTCTGGCATGACTTGTTTTTGAGAAATCCATGTTGACTTTTTGTGATCACGGCATTCCTTTCTAAGTGCTTACAGACTGTTTAATGATCTGTTCTAGAAACTTTCCTAGTATTGATGTCAGGCTGACTGGGTGGTAATTATTTGGGTCTTCTTTCCCCCCCCCCTTTTAAAGATGGGGACAACGTTTGCCCTCTTCCAGTCTGCTGAGACCTCTCCTGTTCTCCAGGAATTGTCAAATATTATTGACAGTGGTTCTGAAATTACTTCTGCCAGTTCTTTTAATACCCTTGGATGAAGTTCATCTGACCCTGGAGACTTGAACTCATTTACGTATACTGGCCAGGTATTCCTGTACTACCTCTTTACAATTCTATGCTGCATTTCCCCTACTGCATCATCTGTTCCATTTTCCCCAAGTTGATCACTGTTCCCTCTTAGGAGAAGACTGAAGCAAAGAAGGTGTTAAGTAGTTCTGCCTTTTCTCTGTCCCCTGTTAGCTTTTCACCATCTTGTCCATGCAGCAGCCCTATCATTTCCTTGTTCTTCCTTTTGTTATGGACATAATAAAAAAACTTTTTATTGTTTTTAACCTCTCTAGCAAGCCAGCTTTTCTGACTTCTCCCCCTACGTGAGCTGGCTATTTGTTTGAATTCTTCTTTGGTGATTTCTCCCTTTTTCCATTTCTTGTACATGTCTTTTTAAAGTTTTGACTCAGTGGAGAGTTCTTTTGACATCCATCCTGGTTTCTTTAGCTGCTGCATCACACTGTCCTGTATCATACTTAACTATTTTCCAGTGAGAAGATGTAAGAAATGAGTTTATATCTGACACACAGCACTTTGGGTGCAACAAAATTAGAACTTTTATATTAATATTAGTAGTGAATGTCTCTGTAGAACTAGGCCCTATAACATCTATACAGTTATCCCTTCACATTTGCTGGGGTTTGGTTCCAGGACCGCCCCCCACCCCGTGAATACCCAAATCTGTGAATACTCAAGTCCCTTTGTATGCAATGGCATAGCAAAATGGTGTCCCTTATATAAGATGGCAAAATCAAGGTTTACTTTTTTGATTATTATTTTTTAAAGAATATTTTCAAGCCGTGAATACATAAAACCATGAATGCTAAATCCATGAATGTGGAGGGACAACTGTATATTATACATAATCGTTGTTTAAGAGGTAGTGCAGGAAATCATTGTCTGACACACATACATACTGTTTGGCAATTGTTGCACTATGACATCATAACCCACTCCCAGCCTCAGGTTTTTGTCCTGAAATCTCAGGGATGCTGCTGACCTGGAAACTCTATGGCCCTACTATTAGGCAGCATGAGACAACAGCCTCAGGCAGCAGATTCCAAGATGCTGAGTGGTGGTGTGATGTTGGCAAGTAGAGCTATGGCTTGTCCTAGGCTCCTCTGCTACCTTGCTTCCTATAAGTATGAGGGAAGATTCTCTTTTATCACCAGTGTTGAAATAAGATTCGACTGCTATCTGTTCAGCTTCTAGAAGAGGAATAAGTATCAGAAGGAAGAGGCCTTCTTGTTTGTTGCCTCAGGGATCAAAATATTTTGGTGTGAATTTTTTATGGAGGATCACAAGAAATGTCATAGGACCATGGTCCAAAGCAACCTAACCTTAATGCCAAAGTACTGAGCACATTCAATTCCTCTGACTTCTGGCTTCTGCAACAAGCAGTTACTAAGAATCCTCACACTGAACTTTTTTCTTCTTCTCACAGAAAGTTTAATAAGAACTTGACAAAAAGATACTGCTTGGTGTTCTTTCTTCCTTGAGAATCCTAAATTGCAGTTGTTCTATGAAGAGCTTCCTGTATATTTTTATGATTCATGTGGCCATGACATTCTCACCCGCATCAAAGCAATCTGTTGAAATATACATGCAATGCCTTGCTTTCAAAGGAAATGTTTTGCAGCTCAGTCAGCCCAATAAAACTAACACTTTCGTTGTATGACTACTAGGTTTCTAAGAAATGTATTCTCTGCTTACAAAGAAAGCTGTATGGAGGAGCCTTTCTGCTAGAAGAGAAAGAGTTGTCTATGAAGAGCAAACATCTATGAGGAAGATGTTCCTGAGAATATTTCTTCCATTTTATAGTGAAAGGACCTACAATATTTAATCATAAAAGTTCCTGTGGGAAAGAAGAAGGGGCTATATTTCTTCAGTATTACCATAACATTCTTTCCCCACTTATTTCTAGGCACTCAAGCTTTTTGTTCTGTTTAAACCACATGCTGCTGTGCTGTGTGAGGGGTATGCCTCACCACTTAGTCGTCTGTGGCACAGAGCATCTCCATTAGACATGGTGTCAGAGCTGGGTTAGCCCCATGTTTCTTACAGCGGAAAGAACCAGCGCATTAAGACAAGTGTCTCTGAAACAGCAATTTTTTTAAAAAAAAATTACAAACACACACATGAAATGGTTCAGTGAATCTTAAGACTGAGCCAACAGGGAGGAAGTAGAGGGTTATGTAGAAAGGTATAGAAAGTGCACTTGAGATACTCAAGTACAGCCATTGCAAAATGAATTTCAAGGCCTTTGGGGGTTGTTTGTTCTGTTTGGTCTAGTACCATTAGGCTATATTCTGTATTTTTGAAATTACCTTCAGCAATAGGAGTGATGAATTAATTGGCAGCAGCAGGCCCAGCAGCCTGCTGCCTGCATCTTTGAAGCCTGAGAGCTCAGCAAGAGATTAACAAAGGTCTAAGTCACTGAAGTGCCTTTCCCACAAAAGCCCTCACCTCTCTCCCTACACACTCTGGTAGAGGTGTTGGGGGGTGGGCTTCTGTGAAGCTTCTGTAGTCTTCTGTAGAGACCTTCTGTAGTCTTAATTCACAACTTCAAGCTGCAAGATCTTAGGCAGGGTGGAAAGTAAGGAGAGAGGTATGAGAGAAAAGGCACAGAAAACAGTCACCAAGAACATACACAGATTTGAATGCTAGGAAATTGCTCTGTCAAAGGGCTTTATCAGACCAGCATCTAAAAACACTGTAATTCCGCAAATGAAGATAACGGAAACATTGTGGCATTATAACACTTATTATTACACGCAGCTCTCTCTCTCTCTCTCTCTCTCTCTCTCTCTCTCTCTCTCTCTCTCTCTCTCTCTCTCTCTCTCTCTCTCCCTCCCCCACCCTCTCTCTCTGGCTTTTCTTCACAAATGAAGATTCAGGAAGGACTCATCCCGCGCTTTCTGCAAGCGCGCTGATGACTAAAAAGGCCAATCCGAGACAAACAAGTCCGGTTGCAAAAAGCACAGCAGAAGGTCTCCTTGGGTGATGTTTCCGGAGAACCATCGCCTCCCCAAAATAGTACTCTATGGTGAACTTGCCATGGGTCAGCGTAAGAGGGGCGCTCCAAAAAAGTGATACAAGGACGCAGCTGTAATCACATGGAAGAAACATGACAAAATTATCGCACGCTGACCACTTTAAGAACAGAAGTTTTACTTCTGTGATTTGGCATGGGTGAGATTTCGGCGGTTTTTGCGAGAAGATGTGAGCACACTTAAACTCTTAATCTCCCTTAATTAACAAAGTAAATGTACACACAAGCACTGAAACAAACATAAAAATGGGTGAACTAAAGGGGACAGTTCATAAAAAGAGTGTCCTGTGCTTCGTTTTCGCCTTCTCACCTGGACGTTTTCTTGCTGAGGACTGCCCATTCACACTGTAATCTTGCAATTACAATGGGATGTGTTTGTGCATGCAGTCAATAGCATGAAAAAAGCAATATTGACCATCTATTTACAGCTTATCCCATCAATTAAAAGCAATGGCTTATTCATGGCTGAGGCATGGGATAGCTACACAATGACGATAGCCACTACGCAGATGTCATAATCCTGCTATTTTTGCCACGTCTGATAAAGTCCAAAGTCTCTATGTTTCAGTGTCTTCTGAAATCCATTGTCCCCCCCCTCTCTTTCTCTCATTATCTCTGTATGGTTGTTCATAGCCACTGTGACTGTGCTGATGATGGCAGTGATGGTGATGATTTTGGATAGATTCTTATAAAAACAGCCCAAATATATTTACTGTCAGTTGCCAGATAAGTTACAAATCAAATTGTTCAAGGCTTGTTATTTCTTGGTGCATTCAGGGAACTAAACACACATTGCATAGTTTTGCACATCAATTTCTATGCATGTATGTGCATGTGGATGCATGCACCCATGCGGTGGGGTAGTACTAAATTTTGAAGAGCAGGCATCATGAGAATCCCCACAGTGGTGGCTCCAAAGAGAATTCTACCAGACAATTGTACTGATCCATGTAAACATAATACTTCTTGTCAGCTTCCTCTCCACTAGGAGCAGTTCTTTTGTAAAGCAAATGGGTCTTATTTGTCCATTCAGTACCTAGCCACTCCAAATTACTTTGCATTCCAATGGAGAAAGCTGGTAAGGATATCTTGTTACCTGAGAAAATGCATCCTGCTTACTCCCTCCTACTGCAGGGACTGCAGCTATGCTCAGAGTGTAGAGGGAAGCCTGAGAAAACAGGGAGATATCATCATTCCTGCTGATCAGAAAGTCCTGCCACAACAACACTTCAAGCATGTATGCATGTATGCACGGATTCTGCTCTTACTTTGCAAAGCTCAGAGCAGGATTTCTGCATCAAAAACACACGTATGCATGTATGCACGGATTCTGCTCTTACTTTGCAAAGCTCAGAGCAGGATTTCTGCATCAAAAACACACTTAATGTCCACATGCCCAAGCTGCAAGTGATTTTGTATCCCTGGTGCCTGAATTTCCATTCTTTAAAAATCAGGGAATTTTATTCAGCCCCATACACAGCAATTATTTGCTAAGATACTTGAACTGATATGTGACATAGAGCCTCACTTGGTTATGCAGTTCTTCAGGGTGTGGGGTGGGAATACACTTTTCTTTTTTACTGTATTAAAGATAGCAAGCAATATTCTTCCACAAGGCAGCAGAGAAGTGAATTAAGCACTCCTGTTACAAATTGTTTCAGTTGGGCCATACATAATGCCAAGATCCCTGAGCTCAGTTTGTGAGTGCCTCTCGAGCCACCAATAAAGATGTATCAGAAAACCTCATAGCATCAGACATTTCCCTGATGGAATTCGTGGCCACATACATTATGTCTTCATCACATTTTGTTCCTGACAAATAGCTCCTCTCCACATTTTCCAATATTTGTGTCACTGTTAATATTCACTGTTTGCACTATTTTCAGAGAATAAGCCCACAGTTAAAAAGATCAAAGCTATTGTGTTTGAAAACTAGATTGAAAATGGAAGGGTTTTACATGTACTCTTCTCTTTTCTCCCCCTCCTCTTCTTCCCCAAAAAGAAAGATCAAGGTATGACTCAGTGAAGAGAGATGATTTCAAATGATGTGTCAGTGGAAGAAACAGAAAACAGATGTGCTGTCAAGCAAAAAGAAAAAGAAAATAACTTGGAGGGCTATGACCTTTTGGAACAGCTAGAAACATGCTGCCTTCAAACTATAATCAGCTAAAACTGTTGATGGGCGGTCTGGCAGATTAGATTTAGTTCAAATTTTGGGAACTGAACAGCTCTTAGTAGTCTGCTAATAAATGAAAACTCAAAATACATTTACTTGGAAATAAGTATACTGTTAAATGGATATCCAAGCAAGGGTTACTGAAGATGGACAAAAATTGGGGTAAAAAATATGGATTGAGGGAGGCTTAAACTACAAGTCATGTCAAATGCATAGCATGCCTTTTAGAATAGCTTTCTTTTTTACCTTTAGTTAAGTATTCACAGCCCGGCTCTGTACTCAGATGGTTGTGTACAGGGGGTGGAATCTGAAAGTTCATTCCCCCACCTCCCATGCACAGCTATTTTTTTTTTATTTCAGCTCCCCCCCCCCACCTAAAATGAAGCCAAACCTGAAGCAGTATCAATGCAGACATTTTTTCTTAACTACAGTTGTCCCTTCTTATTCACTGGGGTTTTGTTCCAGGACCCCCTGTAGATACCAAAATCCATGAATACTCAAGTCCCATTATATGCAATGGCATAGCAAAATAGTGTCCCTCAGATAAGATGGCAAAATCAAGGTTTGCTTTTTGGATTATTATTTTTTAAAGAATATTTTTAAGCCTTGAATACTTAAATCCATGGATACCAAATCCGTGGATATGGAGGGACAACTATGGTCACTCAACATGCCTATGCACTGCATCCCCAACCATGCCTGTATTTAAGAAGCAAGCATCATAGCACTCACATATACAGGTCACCCCCTGTATCCACAGGACCGGTACCTGCAATTTCACTTATCCACGTCCCCCAAAAATATGTCCTCTCTTGGCATTTTCTAGGTCCTCCAGCAGATTCTATGGTATGCTTCCTCTGGAAGTTGCAACAGAAGTCATAGATTTCAATAGGGCTCATTACTATCCATGTTTTCACATACCAACAGTAGGTCCGGGAATACATCTCCCATGGAGAACTGTGCCCTAATTGCCTATTATCATGCTCACTTATACTTTACTGTGGAAGGAAGACTCTTGCAGCCTGGCAGAGTTTTTACCACTACCCACACGTACCATTGGACCACTACTGTGTTTTTTTAAAGAAATGTGGACTGCATGGGGGGGCGGGGTTGATCCAGATCAGAATATTAACATGGTGAGCAGGAGGGAAATCTTTAACTCAGCTCCTCACTGCTATAGCCCCGTTATGGATGAGTACATCATCAAACCTAAAATTTACATTTAAGACACTGATTGTGCTTGTGCCCAATAGTTAGATAGGATGGGGAAAATGCCTATACATGAGCCATGCTTCTCCATACTGCTTGCTGTTTTGTCACAGCAAACAGCAGCAATAAGGGAGGGAACGGGCCCTGTTATACCAGATTTCCTTGTTTGGCCACTCTACTTTACGCCACCACCTATCTATTTAAGATGAGGCCCTCCGCCATCTGTTGTTGTTAACTGCCATCAAGTTGACTTCAACTTATGGTGACCCTATGAAGGAGAGACCTCCAAATCATCCTGTTATCAACAGCCCTGCTCTGGTTATGTGGATTCATGGCCGAGGCTTCCTTGATTGAGTCTATCCACCTGTGATGCAGTCTTCCATTTACCTTTACCAGGCATTATTTCTTTTTTAGTGAGTTATGTCTTCTCATTATATGTCCAAAGTACAATAGTCACAGTTTAGTCATCTTGGTTTCATGGGAGAGTTCAGGCTTGATTTGTTCAAGGAACCATTTATTTGTCTTTTTGGCAGTTCAGTGTATCCGTAGAAATCTCCTCCAAACACCACATTTCAAATGAGTTGATTTTCTTCCTATCAACATTTTTCACTGTCCATCCTTCACAACCATAGATAGAAATTAGAAATATGATTGCATGGACTATCCTGACTTTTGTATTCCATAATCTATCTTTATACTTGGGGATCTTGTGTAGTTCCTTAATAGCTGCCCTTCCAAGTCCTAGCCTTCTTCTGATTTCTTACCTGCAGTCTCCATATTGATTTATGATTGAGCCAAGGTATAGAAAATCTTTGACTATCTCAATGTCTTCATTGTCTATTTTAGAGTTATATAATCCATCCGTGGTCATTATTTTTGTTTTCTTAATGTTCAACTGTAAACCTGCCTTTGCACTTTCTTCCTTGACTTTCTTCAGTAATCATTCTAGGTCTTTGCTACATATTTTCTGCCAGTAGTATGGTGTCATCTCATACCTTAAATTGTTGATGTTCCTTCCACTAATTTTCACACCTCCTTCCTCTGAGTCTAATCCATTTTTGCATATGATACATACAGAATACAAACTAAGCAGATAGGGTGATAAAATGCAGACTTGCTGATCCCCTTGCCATGGGAAACCATTTTGTTTCTGCATATTCTATCCTAACAGTGGCTTCTTGTCCCGAGTACAGGTTATGCATTAGGATAATCAAATGTTCTGGTGTACCTATTTATTTAAGAGTGATCTATGGTCTTGTCTATATGACAGGGAGAGAATATGAACACGTTCAGAAAGACAGATGTTCGCAATGATGCAAACTATCTACATGGCCAAAAGAGACCCCTAAACTCTGCATGACTCCCTAGCCAGCTGGCCACCACAAGTGGTTTACTTGCAATTTTAAATCTGCTGCCACCATTAAAAAAAAAAAGTTTCCCAGAGTGCAAACAAGCAACACTTCATATTTACAAATAAAGAAATAAAAAAGAGTAAGATTAGCTTAGCTGAAAATCCAACATGGTGGCAGCAGCCACTTTTCCCTCTTTGTTAGTCCCACCCCCTGTGCTTGTCCAGCCAATCAGATTGCACTGCCTGTTTGTATCTGTGTGAACATGAGTGTTGAAATGGTCGCACATTCAGAAGTCACGCTGAGCTTTTCATAAAATCTGTACGAAGCCCCAGATGCAGGGCACATGGACTTTGCAGTGGATTTGGCTGCCCCCACTCCGAATGACATGTATTTGTGCAAACGGCCATTTGAATGGATTGCCGATCTTTCACATCGCGTACGTATTATTTGACCATATAGACAGGACCGATAATTTTTCATGATCTATAACAGTGGTTCCCAAACTTTTTTCACTTGTGTTCCTCTTGGCAGCCCATTTCCATAAATTGTACCTTTATATTAGCAAAATGTTTTAAATTAATATAGTTGCTATTATTTCAAATGTATATACTGTAACTGTAAATAAATAGCCTAATAATGGGATTAAAAAGCTATGGAATAATGAGAACAGACAGTGTATTAAAAACTCACAACAAATATTTTGTACAGAACAATGTTCAGTGTAATCCTTGAGCTTGTTTTGAGGCATGTAGCTTTTTGAAATCAGGTTTCAAAATCAGATCTAAGATACACTTAAATCTGGAACTGCATTGAGCTTACTATGGTATTTATTTTTTTATATAAAGGTTTAAGTAGAGAAAGACCTCTCCACCAGCTCCGTATTTGTAAATGGCAACAGAAACTTAAGCACGTTGTCAGAAAGCTGTTCATATTCTGTACTACAAATGTCTGTCCAAAAGTTCATAAGGGATTTTTCTTTGAATTCAGCATTTAAAGTAGTATAAGTGGAAAATTCGTTCAACTTCTCTTTTTCCTTGATTGATAATCTGGCAGCTCAGAAATATTCTTCAAAGGGATTTGTTCTCTTCTCCAGGTTATGAGAAGTACTTCTCGAAAGATTATTTTAGACCTTTCAAGTGTTTAGTTATTTTCTTGCTCATTTCCTGGGAGAGCTGTTCTCAGATAGGAAAACCCAGATTGGCTTTTTCAATATATGACCTCCAAAAATCTAATTTTGTAATCATAGATTCAATTTTGCCTGAAACTTTGAAGATCGTTATCTAACTATTCTGAAGTGCCAAATTTAGATTGTTTATCTGTAGAAAAATATCTGATAAGTATTCAAGAGCCCGGAGCCAGTCACAGTCATGTAACTTGGAAGCAAGTTGGAAAGGACTGTCTTCAAAAACAACCTGGACTTCAGGTCTAAGTTTGAATATCTGGGAAAGGACTTTACCACAAAAGAACTACCTTAGTTCTGTATGAAGGAGCAGGACAGCATGAAGACTCATCATCTCTTCACACAGCGCTTTGCAAATCCTCGAGTTTATGGACTTTGACTTTATGAAATTAGCCAATTTAACAGCTTCAGCAATAATGACTTGTAATTCACCAAGGAGGTGCTTAGATGCTAGGCTTTGCCTATGGGTTCAGAAGTGACTCCAGCTTATATTGGGGGCCATCTTCATGACATGACTGCAAAAGAATGGAGTAAAAACCTGTTGTAGACTTGCCCTTATCAGTGCATAGCCTGCAACAATTAGACCAATTAATGTCCTTTTCTTTGAAATAACAACCAATACCATTAAATATATCCTCACCTCTTGTACGCTCTGTCAGAGGTTGACAAAGTAACAGGTTTTCTTCAATGTCATTGCCTTTCAAACACCTCGTAATAACAAGCAAAACAGCGAAATAAGCAACATTTGTGATTTCATCAACTTGAACAGCAAAGAATTTACTATTTTTAATTCTACCTATTACTGCCACCTCAACATCATCAGACAGACTCTGAATTCTTCAAGATATTATATAGTTCAAAGTAGGGATAGTGTTCATTTTCCTCACATGTTCTTCTCCAAGCATACACAGAATAGCATATTTTACACAAAGAGAAATTAAATTCTCAGCTATAGTTATGATTCTTACCACATCTAGCAACACAATAACTAATATGATAGGAAGCTTCAAGCACATTTTCATTATGTTTGTTAGCTGATGAGCAGAACGATGTCATATACCTGATGTTTTGCTAGGTAGTGAAAAAAACTGCATTCCTTATTTGTACAGCTGGCATGTTTTGTTTGTGAACGGTTCAAGAGAAAAGGTGGTTTCATACTACCATTTGGTAATATATTCCCCACACACTACACACTGGGGCTTAGGACAGTCCTATAAATGAAAATCCATACTCCATATATTCATCACTGTATTGTCTCTGTTTACCTGTTCAAAGAACTAGCACTGTCCCGAGGAATTCCTGGTGATTGGTCAATATCCGAATTATGTTTCAGCATTTTTACTGTGCCAGTTTTCAACCATTGATCCGTATCTGATAATACAAGAATTGAAAAATTGATTTAAAATGTAACATGGTGGCAAAGAGAAGAAATGTAGAGAAGATGGGGTTTTTTTATGCCAGCAAAAGAACACTTTTAAGGGGCTCATCTGATAAAGTCCCAAAACCCTTTGTCATACCAATTCCCAGCTCAGTCAAAAGTATGTAGATATATAGCAGGTGATTCTACTCTGGGAGAAACTAGCATCACCACTTTCTCTTTCCAAAGGAGTGCAGCCATTTGGATGGGTCACCAGTTTCAGACAAATTGCCCTTTTCAATTAAAGTAAGTCCCTTCTTAGGCCCTGCCACAGGCAATAGGAATTTTTGGGGGGATTAGGATTTTTTTTTATTGGAATAAGACCATTCTACCGAAAAATACACTTGACCGCAAAAGGCCGTAACAATAACGCAAAAATAATAATAATTGTTTTCTTACTAATACAAAAATAAAACTATCTATCCTAACACTAATACATTTTTCCTCTTAAACTAAACACACTATAATCACATTATATCTACACATTTCAATTATACCTATTTAGAAAAGAAAAAAATCAATAAAAGATTAATAAAAAATACAAAATAATACAAAAATACAACAATAATAATAATAAAATGTTTATTTAAAATATCCCTCTATGTTATTGCTGGGGTTGTCTCACTAAACCATGGCCAAAACTTTTTCCAATGATGATTTGGCAATTTCTCTTTTTCACTCAAAGCTAAATTTTCAATTACGTTCTTGACATAATAAGCAGTGCCTTTAACATCCTGCAGATTTTGACTCTTCAGCTCTCTTTGTCTTTGGAAAACTAACCCTAACATCACATAGAGGTTTACCAGGCGCACTGTGGACCAGGGCACTTTCCAAAAACTCTCAGCCACGGAACCAGACTCCTTCCTTTTCCTCTTTTGGCCCACTGACTTTCTGGGTCCCCTGACACCCTCTGGAGGTTCAGTCCCCGAAAGCACTGTCTCCCAAGCCTGCTGGGCCAAATCTGGCCAATCCAGGACCCGGGCCATCTCCTCCCATGTTTCCCAGGCACTCGGGCAATAGGGGTTGCCTCTATGTGTCAGTTTTATTATTCCACCACGATCCTTATGCAGAAAAGGGACACCTGAGACAAAATGATACAAGAGTCTTTATGCAGTATTTTTTTTTCATGCCATCAATCTGCTGTTAGGGCTGAGGCTAACTTCATGCAACAGTGTGGTGTGAGCTGGTAAACTAGTTGCATTGGAAAGTTTATTCTTTCCTTCTCTCTGCAGCAGCTTTTTGCCCCAATAAAGCAAAACTGTTTGCAGAAACACAGGCCAGACTGAAACATGGCACCACACTTATGGGGAGAGGAATTACTTTTGTGGCATTTCAAAAGAGAAATCATCTCTTTAAACCAGGCTCCTATTGGTGCAGTATTGGCCCACCAAAGTGGTGTCTGCTTGGCCATCATCATTAGCTTGTGCTCACTGTATGTATGAGGTACAATGTCTTCCCCATAATATATAAGTCTGTTCCTCTTTCTGTATATGAGAATCTCTCTTGCTTGACTGGAATGATTATGTAGAAATGCTACTGAACTTAGTGAGTTTTGGTTTCAATTAATACACTGGATGAGGAGGAGAAGGAGGAGGAGGAGGAGGAGGAGGAGGAGGAGGAGGAGGAGGGGAGGAGGGGGAAAGGAATTTTAGTGTTCTTGTGTGCCTTCAAGTCACTTCTAATTTATGGCAACCCTAAGGTGACCCTATCATGGGGTCTTCTTGGCAAGATTTGTTCAGAGAAGTTTTGCCACTGCCGAGGAAGGCAGTGAGAGCGTGCCTTGCCCAGGGTCAGCCAGTGGGTTTCCACAGCTGAGCAGGGATTTGAATCCTGGTCTCACAGAGTTCCTAATCAAACCCACAAACCACTACACCACACTTTATATTTATACCTCACCTTTCCCCCAAGACTGAGACTCAAAGCCGCTTACAAATTAAAATGATTATATCATCATCATCATCATGTATTTATATAGTGCCATCTATGTACATGGTGCTTTACAGTAAAACAAGCAAAACAACAACAACATTAGGTCCTGCCAAAGGTGTACAATCTAAAATAAGTGTATATATAAACACACACAAAGGGAAGGAAGGAATAATAAACATAAACTATAAAGTACAATTGCAAAACAAATTATCCAGATAACTGCAAAAAACAACAAAAAAAATTAGTATGAAGCCACCATAGAAGACATTTACACTCAGAATAGAATTAAACTATTGACACAATTCAAATAGTACAGTTTAAAACAATACAGCACCTTCTTAAAGGCTCTTTCCTTTAAAAACCTTCCGTTCTAAAAGCCTGTCTATTTTTTTTATAAAGTATTTGGCTGCTTACAGAAGGACAGCACGGAGATAGCCAGGAGTTCCAGAGTCCAGGGGCATCCACTGAGAAGGCCCTGTCTCATGTACACACCAAGCATTCTTAAGAAGGTAGTGGGGCTGAAAGAGGGTCCTCTCCTGTTATCTTAAAGCTCTGGAAGGTTTCTATGAGAAGATGTGGTCCAAAACCACATAGGTCATAACCAGCAAATTGTGCCTGGAAGTAGACTAGTACAATTGCCGATTCTCCTAAGACCCTTATTCTTACTCCATGTGGGTGCTTGGTATGGCAGAAACAAGATTTTTCTTTATTGTGCTTATTTTGAACAAATGCTTTCATTGCTACACTAGATGAAATTCAATTTTACATGATGTCTGTCAGAATTACCCACTGCAGTCAGTGAAATGTGTCACGGCTTCTCTGAATCTCAGCTTACCTCTCTCTCTGTCTCTCTCAATCTTTTTCTTTCTCTCTGTCTCCCAATAAGAAGACAACAACAAATCAAAGCAGTCCGATAGCTGAAATGTTCAGTGACGCACCAAAGTCTCATTAAAAACAGTGCTAGTGACTCAAAGTAAGCAAAAATAAATAAATAAGTAAATAAGATTTTTTAAAAAAAGATAGGAGCTCTCCTTCACTGTAACACTTCAAAGGCATTAGGATATGACAGCCACACGCTCTGTCACCCGGAGATGAAATACTGCATGGCATTACAAATGGGACATGCCAGCTAATTCAAAGATTGTTTCCATCACCGTTCACAACAAACAAATTGTGTTGCCACTTATACTTCCTGGGGTACGGGGTAATTGTGTGCAAGTGACAAGAGTCTGAGAGAAAATGAATGAAAGATCAAGTGAACTGGGGGGGGGGAATGAGTCACAATGTAGCAAGACTTGGTAATGTACCCATCTTTACGTGTCTACTCAGGCCTAACTTCCACTGAATTCAACAGGGCTTGCTTCCAGTAAGTGTGCATGTCGTTGCAGCTCTCGGGTCCATATATGTTGCATCATGTTCAAGCAAAAAGAGCTTAATAATGCATGGCCGAGTCTCTAGATTTCACCCCCTTTTCTTTTGGCTTAAAAAAAAAATCTGCTATATGCTCATCTGTTCAAGTCCTGCCAGGGAACTGTAATATAATCATGTTAAATAAATCTGATACAGACCTTGTCAGCACCTACATGGAGCTTGAATGAGTATTTTTCTCCAACAAAACTCCAGTGGAAGCTTGTGGCTCTGATGCCAGTGGTGTGTGAATCTGCCTTGGATTCTGAATTCAGTACCTTGGAGGATTCTTTGAAAGCTCAGGCTGAAAACCAGAGCAGATTCACCATGCCGCTGACATCAGGACCACCTGTTTGAGGGATAGGATCCAGCACTTTAAATCTGGGATTCATTCCTCCAGTGAGATCAGAACCACCAGCCTTGGTGTTTGGCAGGTCCAGCTATCATGTACACATAAATAGGCTGTTCCAAGGTCAGCCCAGACATTTTACTGTTTTCCTGCTTTGACAAGTGAAGCTGCATGGTACTGTAAAGCAGGCCAAATCATTTTGGCACATGAAGCAGAAGTTCTGACAAATACCTCTTCATATTCCTGGCAAGGAAAATGCAAAACAAACACACACAAATTAATAGAATCATAGACTCTTATGGGTTGTTTACACAGGCAAAATAAATCCTCTAAAAATTCGCAGAGTCCTAATAGTTCCCACATCTTTCAGATCAAAGTTGCCATATTCAGAAGGATGGGGGCAAAAACCCATAAGTCATGCAGTATCCGCTTTCACTATTTTCCCTGACTTTTTTTGATAAAGTTTGCAAAAAAAGTGCACAATCAGTTGTGTGAACTACCAATGCACAAAAGGCTGTGAGAACTACCAGCAGTCTTCCTGAAACAGCCACAGCAGAGCTGAGCCATGATTGGTTGGACCAACTGTGGAGGGGGCAGATTTGCAAGAGATGTGAGGAGCCTCAAATGAAAAGATCCGACCACTGTTGTTATACCAGTGCTCTCCCCATCCCAATTGCCCAGCTGTCTGCCTCCTGGCTTGCTTGGCTGCTGCAGCTGAGGAATCCCCACTTAGCCATAATTACTGTTCCTCTCTCTGTTTGTGTGTGTGTGTGAGAGAGAGAGTAGCGATCTGCTCCACCGGCCATTCTCTCCCTCGCCCTGCTGTGATCACGTTGTTCTGTGTGTGTGTGTGTGTGAGAGAGAGAGAGAGAGAGAGAGAGAGAGAATAGCAGTCTGCTCCGCTGGCAGTTACACGTTGCAGTAGGTGAGGGGAAAGGGGGTCTTGAGGGAAGCACAGCGAAGGGCGAGCCTGTGACTCCATTGCTTCTGGCGCCTGGGTGGTCATCCCCCCCCAAGACCATCCTTCACCTGGGAATCTAGCCTGCTTTCCTTGCCTCCTTTTGTTATTATTCCTCCCCGCCTCCGTGGTCTCCCTTCTTTTTTGGTTGTTTGCATATCTCTTGTCTCCCCCAGCCAGAGATTGGGGTGCTCCAGTGGCCACACCCCCACCTTTGCCTGTGTAAACTACAAAGCAGAAAACTTACCGGATCAACCAGTTTCGCACTAAGTCATGTAAACTACACGGCACTGGTGTGAAAATGTGCTAATGCACAAACTATCGCAATAAAAACTGCCTTGTAACTGAGCCCTTAGAGTTGGAAGGGGTCAGAAGGGTCATCCAGGCCAACCTCCTGCCATGTAGGAATACACAAGTACAGCACTACTGAAAGATGCCCATCCAACCACTCTTTAAAGACCTCCGAAGAGGAAGAATCCACCAACCTCTGAGGCACTCTATTCCACTATCAAACAGCTCTTACAGTAAAGAAGTTTTTCCCAATGTTTAGGTGGAATCCTATTTTTCCTGTAACTTGAATCCATTGGTTCATTTTCTAATCCTGGAGCAGCAGCAAACAAGTTTGTTCTACCTTCTGCATGATATCCCTTTAGACAGACTATCATGTAAAACTAAGGAGATTTTCACACGCCGAAAATATTCCCTCCAGAAACCGGGACAGAAATATTTCTGTCCCGGAAGCAGCGCCGCGGTTCGCACGCTCACCTCCCTCTTCCGTTTTTCCGTCGTCCTCGCTTTGGGTTTTTTCCTCTCTCTTCCGGAATATTTTATTAACGGCAAACTCCCGTTAGTAAAATATTCCAGAAGAGGGAGGAAAAAACCCAAAGCGAGGACGACGGAAAAACGGAAGAGGGAGGTGAGCGTGCGAACCGCGGCGCTGCTTCCGGGACAGAAATATTTCTGTCCCGGTTTCTGGAGGGAATATTTTCGGCGTGTGAAAATCTCCTAAATAGCTAATATTTTGCTTCCTTTTCATGATACCACATACCTGCTGCCATCTCCACCTACATATCAATAGGACACACACACACACACACACACACACACACACACTTCCTTTATAGTTCAGTGGTTTGGTTGCATAAGGAATCTTTTATTTAAAAAAAACCATAATCATAATTTTTTTAAAAAAAAAATCAAATTAACCCAAGACCATTACTGTGTTGAATTATTAGTTTCCAAATAGGTTACCCCAATAAAAATCATAAATATTTTTATACAGAAGAAAATTGAAAGGGATACACTAAATCTGGAAAAAAAATACTATAAAATGGCTAGCAATTAATAACTAGAAAACAACTGCTGTGGGCTGCTACTGTAAATGGAAAGGAAGTTAGATATAGCTGCATACTTTGCTATGAGCTTTCTTTCTTAGTGGCACAATGTTTTATCTTTCCTCTCTTCAGTAACTTTATGAACAAAGTCTTACAAACATGAATATTTGGGGAGGGGGGGTGAAACTGGACAAAAAGACCACAGGCTGTCTTGACAAGCTGTTCTTGATTACATTTCCTAGACAGGCTATAAGAGTTTCCTCCCCATCTTTACTATGATGATTGATGATAATGGAGACAAAAATTATATTTGACCCATTCAGCGCTAAAACTACACCCACAGGACAAATGGAATCTTGCAAACTTGCACAGATGTGTGGATATTAGAAGAAATTTAATTATAGCAATTTGATATGGTTACTGAGGAAGGCCTCAATCCAAACGGAAGTTTCCTAGTGGGGGTGGGGTACGTTGGCATGAATGTGGCTCAGCAGAAACTGCATTCCTCTTAATGGGATTTGCACAGGCAGATGTTTTAGTGGATTGCACCCAAAAATGCATTATACATGTGCCTTCTTCAGAAGTGATACTCATGAATAGAATCAACATGTAAGCAGGGAATGGAACATTGCTGGCTAGTCCAGCCCTCAACATCCTACATGTTAACCGACTTCACCCCTGAGGTACACATGTTTGGTGTGAATGCTTGCATTGGGATGTTTTCCCATGTACATCTGTACATAAAAAGGCCTTCTCACTGCAAATATTAATTTGGGATTAAGGCTGTGTGAATCCAACTGACTAAAGGTCCAGAGAAGGACTGCTTATATTTCTTCCTACCAGACCTGAGTGAAACATTCTGTTTCAAGGTCCAACAGAGAACTTTCCCCACCTTTGTGATTGGTTCTCCTTCCCAAAAGCTTGTGAAAGCCTCACAGGATTCTGGGAAGAAGAAGGAACCTCCATATCTGCAAATGGTGGCCCAGTCTGTTGCCCATAACCACAATGGAGCCTGCAAATGGGCTACCTGTAAAGTCAGAGCCATTGTATGCTGGATAGAACTCATCAGGGGCAAAGCAAGCTGATATGTACAATGTTAGGGATGGCGTTAGCAGCTTATGCTTATGCTTTGATTCAGCATGTGGATATCACTTGTGAAGAGAAAACAAACATAAGTCATTTTATTATATCTTTGGTTTGCCAGGTAGGTATTTGAAAACCCTTTAACAGCAACATGGGGAAAGCCCTTGTTTTATTGCCTGCATGTTTGCTTCATTTTTAGATCTTCAGATTACAATTATAAGCTTGCTCCATTCCCAGCAAACAATTGTTAACAAAATCAGAATCACAAAGGCCACTGCAAAACTGTCAGAGTGAAATTTGTTGATTGCTACAGTAAGCTTGGAGTTTGTTGGTTGCTATGGTAAGCAGCAAATATACTGCCATGTTGGCTTGGCATATGTTGAAGGGACCATCTGTGTTTTGTTAGGTATTATGGGTTTTTCTTGTTGTTTTTGATGTGACAATTATTTTTATGTTTTCCAGTTATAAAACCACACCCTTTCCCGTAAACAGAGTGTTGGTGAGATGAGGGGGTGGACTTGTTTCTCCCATAGTTTCCCGTTATGTAAATATTATTTGATCTCCTATGCAAACAAACACTAGAACAACAGTTGTTTACTTGTATGTGCAGTGGTTTCATCTTCACTCTCACTAGGGCCAGTCTGACAGTAGCTCAGGATACCTTTCGGATAACCAGTGGCCCAGATGGTTCATCTGAGTGCCAAAATGGAATGGTACATAATGCCTCATCATGTGAAAATGATAAATGACCCAGTTAGGTCAATCTGCCCTGCTGCATCTTTCCATAGAAGGATAGTAGTTGTATACATTTTATCCATTTTATCCTTTGACATGACCCACCAAAGCATGTCACTGGCTTGTGTGAACTGACCAAGGGCTTTATCAGACATGTAAAAAAACACATCATAAGGACAGGACGATAGCCCAAAGGGCTAAAATTATCAGACAATGTTGTTACTTACCTGTTCCCACTGTGTGGCATGGGTGTGAATAAGGTGTCATTTTTTATTGACTGCTTTCCCCATCAATAAAAAAGGTTATGCCTTATTCACACCCATGCCATGCAGCGGGAACGGGTGAGGATGCGGGTGTCTGATAATTTTGCCCTTTTGGCTATTGTCCCATCTTTACGATGCAGTTTTGGACATGTTTTTTTGCTGTGTTTTCCCATGTCTGATAAAGTCCCAAGTCTCTTTTGATCTTATAATTGTACATTTAGATGAGGCATGACATTTGTTGTTGTTATTTGCTGTCAAGTCAGCTTCAATTTATGGTGACCCTATGAACAGGAGACCTCGAAGAACCCTGCTCAGGTCTGACAAATTCAGGGCTGTGGCTTCCTTTAATTTTCCTATTGTTTTCACTCTTCCCAGCATGATCACCTTTTCCAATGATTCATGTTGTCTCTTGATGCATCCAAAGTATGATAGCCTCAGTTCTATCATTTTGGCTTCTAGTGAGAAAGCAGGTTTGATTTGTTTTTGGACCTATTCATTTGTATTTTTAGCAGTCCATGGTATCCATAGAACTCTCCTCCAGCAACCAGTGCTGTGGATCCAATGATTTGATGGCACTTAGTGACAGTGATACAACTGAGCAGGAGCAAAGATTTTGTGCCTGAGCTCTGGTTCCTTGTTCCTGGAACATTAGAAGGACTCCCAGAGGTCTCGACTAGTACATGTCATAATGCACCCTGCCTACTAAAGGAAAGTCGCTGGATGTATCACCACTGACCCTCTGCTCTCTAATAACTCAGAAATGTTATGAGGGCAGCTTTTGGTCACTACACAGTTGGAACATATGTGGCTAACAAGGTAGGGGTTTCAGCATCAGAATATGTAGCTATGGAGACATAGCTATGTGAGACAGTTGTGCTTCCAAGTTCAGAAGACTGGCTTTCAACAATAGAAGATCTAAATTATTTGTTTGTTTATTTATTATTTTCCTTGCTTTCAGTGTTCCAAGGAGCAGTTCTGTGTGAAACCTAAAATTGTCTAATCATCAAATTGGCTGTCTGCAACTTTATACTTTCATATGAAAATTATAGCTCTGTTCAGATGTTTAGAGGCTGGTGCACATGAAACAGAAGGTGCTGGGCCAGTATGGACAGCCCATGTATTTAACCTATCCTGTTAATCTGGATTGTGCATCAGCCCCATTCTGCTCAGTTCACATCTTCACATCTCACATATTGAGTATTCAGACCTGAGAGAGACATCCTTCCTTGGATGGAAGCAGAACATTCCACTCATTTGGGGTCCCTGTCAAAGGAAGGCCCTTCAACTCACTGGAGAGCTCACACAAATGCAAGTAGAAGTCCTTTTCAAACCTTCCTGTTCATCATATGAAAAGGTCTAAATTTACAAATGTAAGACAAGTACACACAAGAACAGTGATTCTTAACCTGTGGTCAGGAACCCCCAGGGGGCTGCAACATCCTCACAGGAGGTCTATGATGGCTGTTCAGCCCACTTCCTTCCCACAGTGGAGTGGCCACATGACAGGAGCCAAGGCAAAGGCTGACTGGCTGGCTAGACCTACGCGTTGCTGTTCAATCCACTCCAGCTGCAAACTGGCAGGAAGGAGCAGGATGAATGTCTTCCCTCTCCCTCTGATGACTCATAGGGAAAGTTTAATGGATGGTGTGATTGTTAATGGATTGTTGTTGTTGTTGTTGTTGTTGTTTTAAATCTTGAGTTAAATCTTAGGGGTCCACGGTAACAAAAGATATTTAAATGGTGTCCCTGGTAAAGAAAAGGTTAAGAGCCACTACACTAGAACATTAAGAAGCAGGGCTAACCTGCATAGTCCCACACTTGTGAATTCAGCCTTCTGATTATGTGGACATCATGATTTTGTCATCAAGTGAGACTTTTCTCTATTTTTTCTAGTCCCCATCAATCTACTTAGTACCTTGCCTGATAAAGTGATCTCAAAATCTACACAGGCAGTAGTGGCTGGTGGCTTCTACGGAAGTGGGACTGTGAATTCACTCTGGGCTTTTGCCAAACTTTAAAGGAGCTATCATTTATTGATTTATTTAAACATTTAAATATTTATATTCTACTCTTTAACGTGGGGTCTCAGGATGGCATTCAATAAACAATGTTAAACACTTCCACATTAAACCATACAGAAACATGACAAAAACATATTAAACAAGACAACAGTTAAAACAAATTTAAAGGGTACAACAACTTAAAACCTTCTTGAATCCCATCTTGGGAGAAAGGTGGGGCATAAATCCAATAAATAAATAAATAAAACCATATACCTGCACATTTTGAAGCCAATTAGTCCCCAAAGTCTTTAATAACATTTTTGGCTTGGCACCTGAAAGAAATCAACATTGGCACCAGTCAGACCCTACGGGGTAGACATTCCCCAATCGGGGTGCCATAACTGAGAAGGCTGTCTCCCTTGTCCTATTTCACATTTCCCCCACTGCTAGCACACAGAAGAGGGTCCCTCCTGCATCCCTCAGTTCTCAGGCAGGCAAGGTGCTGAATGTATTTGGGGGTAAAGCTTAGAATTTGGATAGCACCTCTAAAATCTAGAAGGATTCACTGCCCCATTGGTATAGAAGTCACCAGTTTTCCTTGAATACAGGTATTACATTAATATAGAGTTTGGAATTATGAAAAATGTTTCGTGTGGCTGGCATTCTGTATTGCACTTATAGATTTATAACCTAGGGCAGTGATGGCGAACCTATGACACGCGTGTCAGCACTGACACACATAGCCATTTGGGTGACACACGGCCGTAGGCCTCCTCCCCCCCGCCCGCAACCTCACCACCCTCCCTAAAGTGGCGATCTGTTGCCACTTTAGGGAGGGTGGAGGAAAGTGGCGGGTGGGGCTACAAAGCCCCGATCACCACTGTAGGGAGGCGAGGGGAATGGAGCCTCCCCCCACCTATCCGCCACCCCCCGAGGCCTGCTCTGCTTCCCTGGAGCCACCTTGGAAAGGCCGGGTAAGGCAGCGGGCGGGCAGGAGTCTGCCCAGGCTCTCCCAAGCCTTCCCGAGGGGGCTCCTGGGCTTTGAAGCCCCAGAGCTGCCTCGGGGAGGCTAGGGAAGGCAGCGGGAGGGAGAGAGGGACTCTGCCCGGCTTCTCTCTGGCCTTCCCAAGGGTGCTCCGAGGCTTCGAAGCCCCAGAGCTGCCCCGGGAAGGCTAGGGAAGGCAGCAGGAGGGCAGGAGTCTGCCCAGGCTCTCCCAAGCCTTCCCGAGGGGGCTCCTGGGCTTTGAAGCCCCAGAGCTGCATCGGGGAGGCTAGGGAAGGCAGCGGGAGGGAGAGAGGGACTCTGCCCGGCTTCTCCCCGGCCTTCCCAAGGGTGCTCCGAGGCTTCGAAGCCCTGGAGCCACCTCGGAAAGGGCGGGGAAGGCGGTGGGTGGGAGGGACTATGCCTGGCCTCTCCCCAGCCTTTCCAAGGGGGCTCCAAGGCTTTGAAGCCTCTTTGGAAAGGCCAGGGAAGGTGGTGGGTAGGCAGGAGTCTCCCCGGCCTCTCCCTGGCCTTCCCAAGGGGGCTCCGAGGCTTCAAAGCCCCAGAGCTGCCTCGGAAAGGCCGGGGAAGGCGGCAGGCGGGTGGGTGGGAGTCTCCCCGGCCTTCCCGAGGGGGCTCCAGTGCTTTGATGCCCCGGAGCCACCTTGGGGAGGCCAGGGAAGGCAGCGGGAGGGCGGGTGAGAGTCTGCCCGACCTTTCCCCAGCCTTCCTAAGGGGGCTCCGGGGCTTTGAAACCCCCGAGCCACCTTGGGAAAGCCAGAGAAGGCGGTGGGAGGGAGTCCGTCCAGCCTCTCCCCGGCCTTCCCGAGGGGGCTCCACGGCTTTGAAACCCCGGAGCCCCCTCGGGAAGGCCGGAGAAGGCAACGGGAGGGCGGGAGGGAATCCGGCCAGCCTCTCCCCAGGCTTGCCAAAGGGGCTCTGGGGATTGAGAGCCCCATATAGCCTCTTTGGGAAGGTTGGGAGGGGTGGAGGGAGTGCAGCATAGAGGCTTTTCAGCCACCCCCACCCTCCCAAAGCCGCAACAAGGCTTAGAAAGCTCAATAACAACTTTGGGAAGGGCAGGGGGGCTAAAAAGCACCTTTACTGCCAACTCCCTGCTCTCCTGGGGCTTGGCTGTCCCCCCTCATCATGGAGCCAAGCCCCAGGAGAGCGGGGAGTTGAGCACCTGGCTTGCTCAGCAAGCACTCTGTTTAAATCAGCTCCTCTCCCTTGAGTGGGAGGGAGAGAAGCTGATTTAAATGGGGTGCTTGCTGAGCAAACCGCGAATAATCAAAACCATGAGAGTGAAAGCTGCGAATGTGGAGGAGCAACTGTATACATTTATGTTATTTAAACAATAAATATAGTGAAATAATGTTTTTGCTTCAAAGTGACACACCACCTGAGTTGTGCTCCTGATTGTTAAAGCCTCACTGGCTGGTGAGAGAGGTCTGGAAACATCCTCCCCTTTGCGCCTTGGTTAGCAGCTGAGCAGACTTCTTTCACTCAATCTGGCTGCTTGCAGGCTGTTAAGGTGGGCTTGAGGGGTCAGCACAAGAGACATAACTTGGTTCCACATTTGTAACTAAGCAGCCGAATGTAGAATATCAGTGCATATTTATTACTGGTTTTTGTTTCTATTGTTGTTGTACCTATACATGGGGAATTGGTTAATTTGTCTTGTGAGATGCTTTCAGCTTTTGGTAAAGTAGTATATAAATAAAGATGGTGAGGATACCTAAGTAAGACACATTTGTACAATTTATCTCTAAAGAGAGACAAGGAAGATTACAGAACATTGGCCCGTTGCCTAGTATTGGTATAGTGGCATCTTTCACCATCTGGGTTGGTGCTATTAATCCCATTTTTCTAATGCCACTCTCAGAATTTTACATTAATAAGATCTTTTTTCCCTTCCCTGGTACCTCCGCATGGTGGAAAATCTCAAGTGACATTCATTTTCTCTCACAGCTGTACTGTAACCTAATGAGACTGAGCTATGAAAACAATGTTACGATTTATATCTCCTACATTTGCACTTATTCAAGCGGGGCAGTGTCAGCTCCATGAAAGCAATATCTATAGGTTATCTGGATATCTGGAAAGCAATATCTTTAGGTTATCTGGTTTAGGATATCTTTAATATCCATATGGATGACCTAAAACCATCACTTTTATGGGGCTGGCATTACCCCATACTGAAAATTCACTCTGTGTGTGTGTGTGTGTGTGTGTGTGTAATCTGAAAATTTTCAGCTGACCAAAGATGCTTGTAAAGCAGATGCTGGGACAGACACTCAGAGATCCTCTCATCAAAATGTCTTTTATATAGAGATAGTGGGTAGGGGAGGAGAGAGAAAGAGAAACATTCACAAAACATAAAACATCTCAACACCTGTTAGATATAAAATATACTTACTTCCTTATTCTAAATATGTTGTAAGAATATCTGGCCAGCAGCAACTGATGGATCCCATATCCGTTTGGTGGTGAATCTCTTCTGGGGCTGAGATCCAACAATACCAAAGAAGAAATATATAGTTTTTTCCAGGTGGAACTATACCAAGGCTCCCCTATCTTATCCTCTCCCCAAGACTCACAATTTTCCTGAACCCCAACCCCCAATATGGCTGGATAATGAAAGGGAGAGAGTAGAGGGCAACTGAATATCATTTGGCTATGTTTTGATCGTTAGATTCACAATTATGACACCATCCTCCAGGAGGTCCCTGAGAATGCATACATTCCATGTGTCCACCTATTAGAACATACAGTAGTTGGGTGATTCTCAGTTGCCCCCCACCCACCCCCAGCCTCCCTCAGCCACTACATGGCCATGTCAGAAGGAGCTGCAGAAAAATGGTGAGCCTCTGGAGGGGTTATTCCTCCCCCTGTAAAACCAAAAGAAGCAATATGTAGGTGTATGTTAGACTTGCACCTGCATATGTCACTGACAGGATGCCAGCCTGGTTTTTTAGCCTGAACTTTGAATGAGCTATCCAAGGTTCTGAACATGTTCAGGCTAAACTCCAAAGGAGAGTCATCTCCCTACTAACATGGAAACCACCACCCGCCACTATATATGGTTCCACATAGGAATGCACTACAAAACAAAGAAACAAGACAAGAATCAAGCAATACCAGAACACACACCACAGATTCTTAGACACCATTACCATATAGCACAATATAGCACTATCAGTAGATAGACAACTGTTTCCACAGCCCTTTCGGGCTTATTGATCACAAAGAATCCATCCAACGTTACTTCTTTTCCTACAAGGCAAACATTAACTCTCTCATGTTTGGACACTGGAACATGTTACAAATAATACACCAAATGGGGGCAGTTCAAATATGACAGTAGTTTAGAGGGCAGAAGCAGTAGGCAGCCCACAGCTATGGGAAGGAGCCATTGAGCCATTCTACTTCAATCTAAAGCTCTTCCTGGACACCTGCAATCCTGAAATATATTTAGAATGAAATAATGCAGGTTGCTCATGTACCTTTCTTCAGTTATTGCTCAAAGCGAAGACATGTTCATTTTATTCCCCTCAACAATGCCCCAAGCAATGGGTAGTTTTAAAGCAGGTTTTACTGGATTTAAGATGTTCTGTAATTTCTGTACCTAAACAGACTGGTTAAGAAGTAGCTGTAAAGCAACAAATAAATAAATAAATGCAGAGCTGATTCTATGATAAGTTGTCAAATCCTCAGATCTTTCCGCTCCTGATTTCCTTTCCTGTTAAACTGCTTTCTTGTTTTCTGAACTGGATAATGGCTTGCAAACAATCTACACTGAACTCAGTGCAGATTGGGTAAGTTGCAAGGCATTATCAGCACCCTGTAAATGAGTGTGCACCCTGTAAGTGAGTGTGAGCATCCATATAGCACCCTATAAGTGAGTGTGAGCTACCTCTAAATGCCTAGTGAGATCTTGAGGCTTGTCGTCTCATTATTTAGTATTTGTTAAAGAGAAACTTTAAAAATGATAACATGTAACTGTTCCAGTAAAATATATCTGCTGGGTTTTTCTGAATGATATCCATTTTATTGTCAGTCTCCAATTATATTGTGACGGCAGCACAGTGCCTTAACTGACATAGCCAGGTCAACATTTGGAGAAGAGGGCTTTTGAAAGGATCTGGTACCAGTCCTCTAAACATCATCATTATCAAATTGTTCTCAGGTGATGTTGATGTCTAATAGATTATGGAATAAAATAAGGAATGGTTGTTGTCCCTTAAAACATCATGCATAGCAAAATATATGATGCTTTAACACAGTCATACATTTCAGCTCTCTTCCTGATAAATTGTCAAAATGAACAATGTCACTGAAGCATATATATCCATTTCTGCAGTGGTGCAAAGATAGAACATTGTGGCAAATGCTCTACTAGTGTGTGTGTGTGTGTTTGCTTTAACGCTTCAAAAAAGTGGTAGTATTGCTGTAGCTAGATGCCGGGATTATAATGTATGCCATTGGAATAAAACACATCACAGACTGCATTTTCATCAATTAATCTTCTTCAACCAGTTTGTTGCCTTTATTACACTCATCTTTCTGTTCATATGGCTTCTATATACTGTAAAAGATATGTTGCATTCTCCTATATCTGGTAGAACATGACATATATTTTAATTTTGTGTTCTCAATTTGTAACTGTTCTTGTTCTCCAGTGCTTTGTACCATCTTTCTGGCAAGGCCTTGCCTTTGACTTAAAATGAGGGTAAAACAAAATACTGAGAATGCACAGTCCTGGCCAGTCCACCCCTAACTGGACAATTCCGAATGGCACAATATAGCTTTCTCCTGCCCCTCTCCTCACCTCATTCATAACATTTTCATTTCCTTCTTCAATGCATTTTCCATTTTGTACTGTGGGTTTCCCTCAAACTCACAGTAATTCTTCAGCAACTTCCTGTGGCATCAAAGTACCAGAGCCTAGGAGTATTCCAACATGTCTTGGCCAAGGGGTCAGAATTTTAATGATCAAGTGCAGTATCTGAGGATATCAAACAAGAATTGATGCAGAGATCATCCTCAAAAATGAACTTGGGAACATTCCATTCTTCCAGAACTATCTATGTTTCAGAACACTCCATTCTTACAGAACCATCCATGCTGTGGCTGAACTAACCATGCAGACATTGCTGTACCCATCTTCCTTGGACTCTGATAGCTCTGCTCCTGAACCCTCAGTGAACCCAGAAGCTCCCAAGCACTACCAAACTCCACAACTGTAGAATCAAACAGGACCCTTTTAAGAAAATGAGTCTCCTCAGTGGAGGTGAACTAGAAATCTCTCTGCATATTTAAGACTTAAGTTATCTTCAGACTTTGTAGTGCAATGTCTTCAATATGAACCCTTCTTGATTCCTCTTCCCCTTCCCATGGAGCCCTCTGGTGGGCTCTATATTCTTGTCAGAAATCTTTGACTTCCACCCAGTTCGCATTGTAAGTAGTGATTGGAATAGGATACAGTCTAAATAGCGTTGTGATCACATGTTTTGCAAAGAAAGATTTTGAGACAATTTTGGAGGTTCTTCTTGGAAGAGACAGCTAGGCAATGTTGAAGAAAGCAGAACTACTGTAGTGAGATTTATTAAGAGTTTACATATCCTCTTTTGGAGGGAGATATCCGTCTCTAACCAGAGTGGACTTTTTTCTTTTTTTTTTTTTTGTACAATGCACTCTCTGTATTGGAGACTTTAACATATTAAAGTTTAGGAGGAGGAGGAGTATCTTAGTGCTATGTGCATATATTAGCTATGGAACAATCCCATTCAGAAGTATGCTGTTTCTTCAATGATCATGCTTTCACCTGATTTTGGAAAATAACCCCCGCAGAGATGGGGAGAGAAACGGGGCTGTTCTGCTGCCAGCGCTCTGTTTCGCACACCCCCTTCCTTCTCTCAATCTCCCATCGTCCTCCCTCCGTCCCTGTTCCATTTCCCTCCCTATATTTTTTACTAACAAAAGTTCTTCATTAGTAAAAAAATAGCGGTAACATAGCAGGAGAGAAATGGAAGCAGCACAGAGGGTGGATGATGGGAGATCGGGAGAAGGAAGGGTGTGTGCAAAACAGAGTGCTGGAACCAGAACAGCCCCATTTCTCTCCCGATCTCCGTGGGTGTTATTTCCCCCGTGTGAAAATCTCCATTCTGTCACATCTCTCTCTTGCTAACTCTCTCTAAAAAAATGTAACTGACTCATTTTATAAAGGGGCTAGAAATTTATATCACTAAGCCTACTCTCAGCAGTTAGTCTCCTAGCTCAGCACTTATCCTAGCAAATTCAAAAAGACCATTGAGTTTTCTGCTTCAAGCGAAAAACTGATAACCAGATGAGAACAGACGAGAGCTTTCCTTACGGCAGGGGTTGGCAAATGTCAGGGGTTTGGGGGCTGCATTGGACCTCTCCCATAGTACTACCTCTCCCACTGTGTTGGAGAGCTCCGGGCCTTCACACATAGCCTCAGATCCCATAGCTTCACCACACCCAACAGTACAGAGTTTCACCATGGTATATATTGCATATTGCATGAAGTACCTGGCAGGCAACAACTATTCCACATGTTGATGATAAAATAGATGGACAATGAGTAATTCCTCTCTAGTGTTTATGTTTCTAAAGTTAAACATGTGTATTTTACCACCAGCACCACCTCCTTAATCATTATGACTGTGTTAAAACTGAACTGAAATTCTTTTCTTTCAAATGAACCTTTCCAGAAGTGGTCACTGGTGCTCTCTCTCTCTCTCTCTCTCTCTCTCTCTCTCTCTCTCTCACACACACACACACACACACTTAATGATTGCTATTCTGTGTAAAGGTATAAGCTTATTTAACTAGATGTTAGTTGCACTCAGTGCTCAGTGACTCATATACTTCAGTCAAGGGATATGAGTTGGTGGCATCATTGTACCCATTAGATAATTTCTGCTTGGGTGGTGTCATATGTAGAAGGAAGATTAATAGAATGGGGGAGGGGGGTTGAGAACCAGCAGAGAAACTGGTCAGGGTAAAAAAAAATCCAAATATTTGCATGACCTAAGCATCCTGTATGCCAAAAATCAGACATTGAAAACATTTGGAAAGACCTGGCTTGTTATAGAGTATACTGACCTGTGCAATGAAATCATACATTGCCTAAAATTATTTGCCCTAGATTGCCTTTGGCATTCAAGGCAATAAAATTGTCTGTTTGTGGAAATTATGTCATCTGTCTTGAGACACTAGAGGGGTTAATGTAATGTGTAAGCAACATATGATCTATTTAATGAGCTCTGAAATTGCTTCTGTGAAATAGCCACATAACTGCTACAACTTGATTTACAGCAGATCCTGCAAATAACAAATGCAATTACTTTGGAATCAACATAATATTAGGTCAGGCTGACTTACATTCCCACTGGTTTGGTAGGGATATAATATAACAAGGCTGAACCAGCTCATGTCTCCTATCATGTGCAGTTGGTAAGTTCTCTTCAGTGACAGAGAGGACAAGGTTTCTGCAACATATTTTAGGTTGCAACCCAAGACATACCTGGGGTTAAGTCCCATTGAACTCAGTAAGGTTTCTGTGTATGTCTGAGCAGACAATCATAAGAATGTGCTGTAAATCACAAAGATATAGGGGGAATTAGAGGAATTAGTTAAAAGTCTGGGAAGGTTGTTATAATTGGGACAGGCTAATTTTTCTGGTTCTGTTACCTTTGTTTACATCATGTTCAAATGCACTGCTACTGAAAATGGAATAACCTTGTGTATTCCACTAGCTAAAACTCTTAACTATTGTAGAGATGAAAACAACACTCATAATTACAGTATTCATTCCCAGGATGGAGGGAAAAGGGATTTCATGACAGCTTGGAAACCCAGTTGGAATGAATAACAGACCAGCGAGAATTTGACACAGCTTTCTCCTTGTATTTGAACATTGCCAAAGTGTTGTGGAATTATTATGCTGTAAAGAAAAATGGGGGGGGGGGTAAGCACACACAAAAAATCCACACCTGTTTTCTGTGAAGAAAATGAGTTTCCTCTGCAGAAAACACTGACATTTGAGAAGTGAATATGGGGAGACTACCGAGACTACCACTATTAAGAGATTATCAGACGTGGTGGAATGTGGCAAAAAAGTGTCCCAAATGGCATCAGAAGAACACAACAGGAACAGAAAGGGCAACATTATCAGATGCCCACATCCCTTAGCTGTGCCTGGGTCTTAGTACTGCTGCGAACGAGGCTTCCCTTTCATATTGACAGGGACAAGTCACTAATAGAAAGGGACACTTTACTCACGGCCACGCTACGACCCAGGGACACTGGAGGATGTCATCATCTGATAATCTCACCCCTTCCTCCGCTTCTTGCGATCTTCTGATGTGGTTTTTGCTGTGTCTGATAATCTTCTTAGAGAGCCTTCTTAGGAGCTGCTCCCACCATCTGGAATGCCCTTCCACAGGAGGCTAGGCGGGCCCCTCCCTGATTTTTTTTTTTTTTTTTTTTTGCCAGCAGGCAAAGACTTTTCTTTTCAAAGAGGCTTTTAACATATAAGCAGCAGGGCTTGTTTTTATCTGGTGTGTTTTAGATTTTATATGTTTTAAGCTGATATTATAAAATTTTCACTGTAAATGTTGTATTTTTAATCTGTTATTTTATGGAAGCCACCTTGGGTCTCTTTTCAGGAGAAAAGTGACATACAAAGTAAATAAATAATTAAGTAATACATCCATGCACACAAGGACAAAGCAGTCCTTGGATTTATATCCCTACAATGTTGGGGTGCAAGCAAGACCCTCCTGATCATGTGCAGAGAGTCTAGCTGCACTGTAGTGTAAGGCAAATTTGGCCTTGACATCAGGCTGAAAATAAACAGGGTCATACATAAGCACGAACAGAAGATCAGGAGGACAGAAGAACAGTTCAGGGGATTGCACTGATAGATAGATAGATAGATAGATAGATAGATAGATAGATAGATAGATAGACACACACACACACACACACATATGTCATGATGGGATATACAATCACAACAACTGGTTCCCAAGCTTATACCCTTCACAATCCTTTCCCATGGAGATACTAGTTACATAGACAACTTGGTTGGTTACTCCCCCATATCCGGCTGTAGTTCAATAACAATCAAAACCAGCTGTGGGTATAGGTCGCCATGACCTCTACTGGCTAAAGCTCACTTTACTGTAAAAATCCATATAGACAAATATGCCTCGACATACAATTCTATTGTAATGGGCATGGAAGTGGTGATGGGGTGGAATGAAGAGTTCCAGCACTCTTTCTCCTCCATATTCCTATTCCCATTTTCCCAGTTATTCCAGAGGCTATTGTCACCAGCAAAATAAGGGGACAATCCCAGCCTGCTTTAAAAACCTGACCTTTTCTGTTGAGTAGAGCCACTAGAATTAGAGGAATAAAAGAGAGGAAGGAAGGTTGGGAGAGAAATGGAGCAGTGCCTTTAAGACTAACTGGTTTTTATTTTCACATCAATTTTCATGGATATAAACCCACTTCTTCAGGTGCAGTACAGAGTAGTAATAAATGCTCAGGTATAAAGCACACTTATACAGTTGTGGGAGTGGGATGGAATGTACTGTAATAGGATTCAGAAGGGTGCAAAGCATGACCCCTGCCCTAAATTTTCAAAGGGCTGCATAAGTCGATACAGGTCTTTCAGATCTTTACAGTGGTCAGTTAGTATTAATGTGTGGAAGCAAAAAACCTACTTACCGAAAGTCTGTTTCCCAGGGTTCAAAACTCTCTGCCAAGATTCCTTTTGTTATATATGCAGTAGGAAGGACTCTTGTACTAACATCTGTAGTGTGCCATGAAGCCATTGTCTTCACTCATACCTCTTGCTAATGGATTGGAATTTGTGGATATAATTCAATTCGGTTTCTCTTTCTAATTTTCCTTTCTAATTTTCTTGTTCAAGGACTGCAACCTGTAAATCACTTACTGTATGTCCAGAAAGGTTGAAATGTTCTGCAACTGGTTTTTGGGTATTGTTGTTTCCAGTGTCAGATTTGTGTCCAATCTCTTTCTCTCTGGCTTTTCTTTGCAAACAAAGATTCAGGAAAGACTCATCCTGCGCTTTCTGTAAGCACGCTGATGACTAAAAAGGCCAATCCGAGATAAACTAGTCCGGTTGCAGAAAGCACAGCAGAAGGTCTCCTTGGGTGATGTTTCTGGGTTGTGATTCTTTCTGTGTTGTCGTTTCTCTTCAAGACTTGTTCAGTGTGAGTTCTCAAATAAGGCTGAAGCATTGTGGATAGTGCATCTCCATGCCTCCCGATGTGAGGCCAGGGCGGACTATTGTTGGTGATCAATTTGGCTGAGCCTGAGATGTTGTTTCAGGGAGTCTTTGTATTGCTTTTTTGGAGTGCCCCTCTTGCGCTGACCCGTGGCGAGTTCACCGTAGAGTACAGTACTATTTTTGGGAAGCAGTGGTCCTCTATCCTAGAAACGTGCCCTGCCCAGCGCAGCTGTGTTCTCAGTATCATGGCCTCAATACTGGTGGTCCCTGCTTGCTCAAGGACAGCAACATTCGTCACATAGGAGATTTTCAGACATGCCAAAATCCCTGTTTGCCGTGCGAGCAGCCTCCCGAAACTGCTGCGCGGCAAGGGTCTTCTTCGGACGACGCTGTGCCTCTGGCGAAACCGTCCGTGTCACTTCCGTGAAGCTTGGGACGGCTCCGCGCAATATTTCAATCACGGAGGCTGCCTGTGCTTGAAATATGGCGCTGAGCCGTCCCAAGCTTCACGGAAGTGACACTGACGGTTTCGCCAGAGGCACAGCGTCGTCCGAAGAAGACCCTTGCCGCGCAGCAGTTTCGGGAGGCTGCTCGCGCGGCAAACAGGGATTTTGGCATGTCTGAAAATGTCCATAGTCAGTCCAGTGTATATTTAGGATTGTGCGTATACAGCACTGATGAAAGTGGTCAAGGAGTCATAAGTGTTGGCGATAGGTGACCCATGTTTCAGACCCATAAAGGAGAAAAGACAGTACAATGGCTCTATACACATTGATTTTTGTGCTTCGCCTCAGGTGTTTGTTACTCCAGACTCTTTTGTAAAGTCTTCCAAATGCACTATATGCCTTTGCTAATCTGTGATTGATCTCTTTGTCAATCTTGGCATCTGAGGAGATGATGTTTCCCCGGTAGGCGAACTGCTGAACGGACTTAAGCACAGATTTGCCTATGGCAATGTGGGGATGGTGGTGTTCATCCTGTGGTGCAGGCTGGTAGAGAACTTCCGTTTTCTTCAGCTTGACTTCCAGCCCAAACAGCTCTGCAGCTGTTGCGAAGCAGGATGTTGGGTGCTGCAGAGCTGCTTCTGTGTGGGCAACAAGGGCAGCATCATCAGCGAAGAGCAGCTCATGGACTAGATAGTTTAGAGTCTTAGTGCAAGCCCTCAGACGGCTTAAGTTAAACAAGCTACCATCAATACGGTAACGTATATAGATGCCGTCTTCTTCTTCAAGTTCTGCCACAGCCCTTTGGAGCATCATGCTGAAGAAGATTGTAAATAAAGTTGGAGCAAGAACACAACCCTGCTTCACTTAAGGAATTTGGGGGCACATCCTAGTCTTTCCAGGATCTGCCACAGACCTTTTCTACTCACAGTGTCGAAGGCTTTGGTGAGGTCGACAAATGTTACATAGAGACCCTTGTTCTGCTCTCTACATTTCTTTTCTTTGCCAACAGTTCCTGGATCTCTTGCTTGTTTTCATCAAACCAGTCTTGATTTTTCTTGTGGGAGAACCCAAGGGATTCTTCTGCAGACTGGAGGATACTGTTTTTGATATGTTGCCAAAACACTGTAGGAGAAGGATCTGTAGGATGATCTTCAAGTTTTGTTTGCAGATTTGCTTGGAAGTTGTCTCTCATGGTAGCTTGTTGAAGATTGTTGACTTGGAGTCTCTTCTTTAAGATGCCACTCCTCTTAGGTTTGAATTTAAGATGAAGATTTAGTTTATATCTGACAAGGCGATGATCTGTTTGGCATTCTGGGCATCACTCGAGTATGATGGACATTGCAAATGTTTCTCTGGCAGAGAAGAACATAGTCAATGAGGTGCCAATGTTTGGATCGGGGATGCATCCAGGTTGTCTTCAAGCTATCTTTCTGCTGAAAGATTGTGTTTGTAATAGTCAGCTGTTGTTCTGCACAGAGCTCTAGCAGGAGGGATCCTTATCATTGCAATTTCCAACACCATGCTTGCCTAAGACACCTTTCCAGGCTTTGGAGTTCTTTCCTACTCTGGCATTGAAGTCACCAAGGATAATAATTGTATCTTCTACAGGGACTTTTTGTATAGGGTGGTGTAGTTCTGTGTAGAATTTGTCTTTCTCTACAGGGTCGGCTTGCATGGTTGGGGCATATATACTAAAGAGGACAACATGTGGGAGGCATAAGGAAATAACGTGATCAGTGTTCTGTTGGCAAGGTTTCAAGTTTGGAGGCAATGGAGTTTTTAATCATAAAGCCTACTCCTGAAAGATGTTTTTCGGTTTTGGGTTTGCCAGACCAGTAAAGTGTGTAGCCAGCGCCGTGTTCTTTAAGGCTGCCTTCCTCATGGAGACGAACTTCACTAAGAGCAGCGATGTCAATATTAAGTCGTGATAGTTCGTGGGCTATTAGAGCAGAACGATGCTCAGGCTGTCCACTATCTTTAGAGTCTTGCATGGTTCTGATGTTCCAGCATGCAAGCGTCAGTTTATTTACACCTTTGGAGGCCGGTGTGTGCCTTTGTTTCTTTGCCTTGGTTTGACCACATCAGAAGATGCCCGTTGGCCGCGGCTAGCCAACCAGGTAGTTGGGGATGAGCTTTTGTTAGGCCACCTTTTCTAGGCCCCTCTCCATATGGAGCAAGCAGTGCTCTCCTTAAAAAAGGCTGCTTGGTCATTCAGGATGTTGCCGAACGAGACTGTCATCTCCTGGGTCAGCCTCGAGCGACCAAAGTCCTGAACCACCTGCATGCAGGGTTGGGTCTGCAGCTTCCAGTGCATCTTTACACCTGCCGTTTCGTCCCTCACCTATTGCTACAGGGCTTTTTCAGAATTGGATTTCAGTTCTGAAAAGCCTGTGCAATGGATTTTTCTGATGGAGCGCAGCGTGCACAGAACTGGCCTCACCCTTTAAACCAAAGATTCATCTGCTGTGGCCTTGCAAGCATGGACAGTAGCAGCAAGGTCCTTGGGTTGTAGGTTTGATTAGAGTTTCCTTCTCTTAGATGGTTGACCTTACAGGGCTGGACAAGCACCATCTGCCCGGGTTTGGGATTAGAGTTTTCCTTCTCCTAGGATGGTTGCCATAAGGCTAGAGAGCCCATCCTGCCCTTTGACACTCTTTGTCAAACCCTTCGGTTTTGACCTGTCTGGCAAGGCAGACCCTACCGGTGGCTATTATTCCACCGCCAGCATAGCTCAAAACATCATTAGGGTACGCAAGCCTCTCTCCCATGATAAGGGGGCGTCAATGGAGAGGTGTGTCCATTAATTCCCTTGCAAAGAGTCTGTCCTCTTTATCCAATGTAGAGTGCAGAGGGGCATTGCTGGCATAGGGTGGCATATATCACATTGGAGGAAGAGCAAGTAAATGTACCTCTGATGTTGTGAGTAATGTTATTGGCCCCTGTAATATTGCTCCCAGATTAGATGTGGGGACAGAGTTGGCATCTGGGTTGTGGCAGGGTCTTGTCCCTGTATTACCATCCATGTTATGTGTCTTTTTGTAAGTGAGTAGTTGTGTAAGATTTGGAGACTATATGAAGGCCAACAAAGGGTTGCCTCCCAGAGCTTGTGAGAGGGCTGTGTTATTCTCCAGAACTGGGTGTAGCTCATTGATGATGTGTTTGAATGGTCTCAGCTGGAGATTGTATGTGATCATTAGGAACATTCTGACATTTCATGTTTTTGATCTGTCTATTGTTCCTGGGTATTAATCTTGTCTTGTCAATTTGATTCTTGGTCTCCTTAGATCAGTATTGTAGTTTGAAAAATACCTGTTGTAAATCCAAGAGTTTTGAGTCTCTGGGCTTGTCTAGATGGGCAATATGCCCCATCTTGCCCCCATCTCAGCACCCTGCAGTCCTGAGAATGCAGGGCAATTGCCCCATTCTGCCCTCAGGTAGTCCTCACCACCCCCGGGGCAGATACAAGAGTGAGATGGGGGAAGGCCGGGTAGGGCCTGATACAATGTTTTTTTTTTAAATACTTAATTGGGTTTGGGTCCCTCAAGAATGTCCCTCGTCCCACCAGGCCAGCCCTGGCTGCTGGTGGTGGTCTCCTGCTGTCTTGGACAGCAGGAAGGAGTCCCATAGCATGTGAGCAAGGCTGGTTACATGCAGTCAGGCCTTGGCCATATGTTGCAGGCCAGCTTCTTGCCTTCTGGGACAGTGAGGGAGATCGCGGCAGCAGCTTCTGCAGTGACAGCCCAGCATGCCCATCAGGACTGCTCCATGGAAGTAATGGGGGAGAAATAGGCCTGATCTACAGCAAGGATATGCCATATCCTGGCTCATGTAGATGAGCCCTCTGTCTCAAAACTAGAATCTGAGGGTTTATTACAAAATGCCCACTGCTTACATCATTAGACATAATAACATTAATAGTAGTAGTAGTAGTAGTAGTAATATTTGTTTAATTTATGTACCGTCTTTCTCCCAGAAGGTAGACCCAAGGAAGCTCAGAAAATATCATATAAAATACAGTTTTAAAACCATTAAAATGTCACAATATAGAAAATCTAAAATTACATAAATATATAAAAGTTAAAAGATTAAAAATAAACAAGATTAAAAAATAAAAACAGAGTCACAGTCCAATAAAAGCTTCCAAACAGCTTGAGCTGCACACACCTTATTATGGAATTACAAACTACACACAAACACAAACACAACTCCATGTGCTGTTAGTTTTGAGAGAGAGTGGGGGAGGATAAGAAATCCCCATGATGGAGGCACATCCCTGCACTTGCACTTCTCCGGATCCAAGGCACAAGAATTGTCCTGTAGAGTGGTGTGAAAGAATGCCCCCTTTTTGTAACATCCGATGATTCCCAAGAAAATACCACAGGAGAAAGATCCAGCTTGTTAATGCATCTTGTCACATGACAGACAGGCTGAGCAATGATTCTGTCAGACACTGCTTTCCATGGAAAGCACTCAGACTTCACTGAACTCTAGCTCAGGGAACATGAGCCAAGGGAATTTTATGAATGTGCAAGAGCATCAGAATTGAATCTCCTACCACACCCTATTACATCTGGTTGGATTTATTCCAAAGCCAATTTGTGCAGTGGTCTGCTCCCCCTGGATGTCAGACATATGACCTCTGCAGTGAAGATTAAGCTGAGCCCAAATCCTGACATTCCCTCCAATAATCATCTCCAAGACAGTAACAGAATTTGGGAAAGGAATTTTTCCAATCTCTGGATAGTAATTAGCATTAACTATTATGGTAGTTCAGACACTGACACACAGACTGTGGATGAAATACTCATGTCAAATGGATCTCTCTGCATAATCTCTTAAGCCTTCTTTTGTCAATCTATGAAGAGACTGATCAAAAATGCTAAATGTGTTCATTTAATATTTAGTATCTGTTTTTGTTTATGATGCAATTCCTGCATGGTATCTTCCCCTATTGACATGTGTTTATTTATGACATATTTGTCATGTGCCAGGTTAACAGTCTTTAGAAGATGAGATGGAATGATTACATGTGCAAATCAGAAATTCTCATTGTGTATTTTTGCACAGCCACATACTGATTCTTACACTAGATACTAGGAGCAATGTTTTGCATTATATCTTCAGGTTTAAGTAGGCATGAGCAGTAAAAAAAAAATAATAATCACAGCTGGAATGATTATCACTTGTTGCTTTTCTTCAATATACAAATATGAGTTGAAGCTTAGCAGAAACAATGCTAATTAGATTATAATAGTTTAGACACTGTATGAAGCGTATATGGAAATTTCCCTTGCAAAGTGAAAGCAGTCAAAAGTGAGAAAAAACACAGATACATGCGGAAATGTTAAAAAGGAAAAATAAGCTGTCCCTGTATTTCCAGTGTCTGTTGGTGCTTGTAAGGTTACAAGAAAGGTCTACCATGATGCTAAGTCTAGGTGTTTAGATGGAAATCATGATAGGCAGAAGGATGACATAGTATTTAGTTAGAGATCCAAATGGTCAGAGACCAAAAGATTCCATGTTTCTGCTCCTAATTATACATTTAAACAGAAGCTACACAGTAATATAAATATTAACCAGCTGCAGAGGAGAACAGGAGGCAAGAGTTCTAACAGAACAAGATATTTTACCAGAGATGTGAAGTGTACACTCTCATGCAGAGCCCAGAAGGGTATGCCTACAATTCCCCTTTCTTCACAACTGTCAGCTCTATAGACTAGGGCCAGGAACTGTGTGCTGTCCAGATACTGTTGGATTATAACCCCCTTCAACCCAAAGTCGAGAGTGACCAGTGCCAGGGACTACAGTTCAAGAACATCAGGAGGGCCACACAATAGTCATGTACACCTACAGTACAATCCTATGTATGTCTACATAAAAACAAGCTCTGTCCTGTTCAGTGGAGTTTACTTCCAGGAAAGTGAGCATAGGATTGAAGTCTTGGTCACGTTTCCTAAGTAGTGAGTACAGAAGGGGCAGCAAACCCATTCAAAGTGATCTAATAAATATCACAATCCAGGTGTATAAAACATCTGAATCCACATGTATATCTCTCCTGTTGGATCAAATATTGTCAGAAATTGATGTTTTAAAATATTGCTCATACTTCCCAGACTGCAGAATTGAAAGGGTTGTCTTTAAAAGGAGTGCACTGAGTACATACTATTTCTTTTCTCTCTTTTCTTACAAATGCAAAGTCAATGGCAGAGACTTGGTATATATACCAAACTATCTTTTAGAAGAAGTTTGATCTCACTGAAGCACCTTGCTTAAAATTCTATCCCCAACAGCTGTATATGTAAATTTGATTTTAAAAGGGGTGCTTTGTCATAGTCCTTTCATGGTACATCCAATATTAGAGGAAATCTTATGCTATTCTTGTGCAAATTAGGTGGTGCTGAAGGACGAATTATTACATATGCAACCTGGGGTCTTAACAGACCTTACTAATGACATCAAAATCTACTCCGTGCAGCAAGTTCTCATTATAGAACTTTAAAATGCTATTAACTTCTTCATTTTTTAAAAATCCTCCCCCTTTCCCCAACTTTCAAATTGTCTTGCCAAATATTTTGCCAGTGCCTCTGGTCACCACTGCACACATTTGCTTTTCAGAACATAATTAAGGTTCCCAAACATTCTTACTATTATTTATTCAGCAGCTTGTAATAATTTGAACAGAGTATCACAATGGTTCACTGCAACATGGTGTGCTGGATCTCATACAGGTACAAGCTTAGAAACCAGGAATGATGCTTTGGAGAATAATCCTATAACTACCATATGCCCCCAGATGTAGTTATATCAACTCAAACACACTTTCTGTTTCTCCTCTCCTTATTATCACCAGAATACACGTGCCAAAATTCTAATCTATTTTATAGGTCTAAGTTCTCCTCTAGGCAAAGAGAATAGAGAGAATAGAGAAAGATTTATTGGGGACATTGGTTGGACAGACCTGATCTAGGATTCAAACCTAGATGCAGACATATGCAAGGGCATCATATTGTAAGATGCATTAAGCTGTCAAAAGGAAGACCATGTCTTTAATCATGTACAATCCCCAAAGACATTAATGTTAAATATTGCATCCAGACATTTCCTGTCTACACAAAAATGCAGGTAAATGTTACATTTAGGAGAAAGGGGGGGTAAGGAAATGCCAGCTTCAAAGTGGTAAGATATCTAAAAAAGTATTTGCCAGGAAAAGATGGAAAACAGTGTCCCTATTCCTCATCTCTTGAACTGACTTGGTAGTATTATAGAATTTACATGTGAATATAGGTGTACATGGCATAGTGGTTTGAGGGTTGGACTCTGGAAACCAGGGTTTGAATCTCTGCTCAGCCACAAAAATCCACTGGGTGACCTTGGGCAAGTCACACACTCTCAGCCTCAGAAAACCCCACAATAGGTTCATCTTAACAGAAAATTTGGTAACGGCAGCAGATATAAAATGGAAAGAATAGGGATAGGTCCCTAGATCACAAAAAGGAAGAACGGTTCAACATGTTTCAAGCAAACTTTTTATTCATAACAAATGGTATGCACAAGAGTCAGCATGGTGTAGTGATTTGGGAGGCCAGGATTCAAATCCTTGCTCAGCCATGGAAACCCACTGGGTGACCTTGGGCAAGTAACACTCCCTCAGCCTCAGAGGAAAGCAAAGGCAAACTCCCATTGTACTAATCTTGTCAAAGAAACCCCATGATAGGGTAGTCTTAGGGTCTCCATAAGTCAAAAGCTACTTGAAGGTACAGGTCGACCCCCATATCCATAGATTCAGTATGCATGGTTTTACTTATCCATGTCCAACAAAATCTGTCCTCTCTAGGCATTTGTAGATCCTCCAGTGCAATTGTATGGTCAAATTCTGGCACTAATCTCATTGAAAATAATAGGGTCCCCTATTATCCATGGTATCAGGTATCCACAGGGGGGTCTTGGAACATATCCCCCACAGATATGGGAGTTGACCTGTACACAACAAGAACAACAACAGGTGAAATGAAACAACCAGGTCAGGTAAGCCTTGCATAAGCATTTTGAATCTTCTAGAGACCATTTGAAAGATGTTTCCAAAATAGATCCAGTTATGTTTTTTTTTCTTTTCCCAGCCTCCACTTTTCATTATGATTTCCATAGCTCTGTGCTTTTTTTAACCTGTAAGGAGTAGCTGGTAAGGTAACCTAATCTTCTTTCTCCTTTTCTCTCTTGTTTTTCTGCTCACACATGCTCAGCTAGGGTTTCTGGAGGCAGCTGCCACTTACCCTGCCTGTTGTAGGCAGGCACAGGCAGCTACAGTAGGATAAGCTAGAGCAGAATCCTGTTCTTTTCCCAGCAAAAGCTTTATTGCATTGTTTACTGCAGACAAGTTGCTCCAACCTGCCCCTGAAAGTCTTGTGTTTCTACAGTATCCCTTCATCATCTTCCCATTGCCAATTTCCCCTGAGTTCTCCCTCCTGTGGCATAAGCAGGGATGGAAAAGAATGTTGGTGGCATTGCGATTCTCCCCAACATTATATATTTTTTTCACTTCCTTAGGCTGTGAGACAATGCAACGTTTTAAAATTCACACATTTGTGAGGCATGCAGTGCATTTCAAAGAATTAAAATGCCCATGAAATACAGGCATTAATATTACATTGTTGGTGGCTAAAAATGCTTACAATTGAAAAATAATATATGAACACATTATATTCAATAGGGGAAGAGCATACAAAAATGGGGAAAGTACACAAATCAGTGTTTTCATTACAGAAAGTATGTATGTAAAATGAATACAAATTTCCAAGCAGGGAGAGAAAAAAGGCTCACATTCAGATACAAAAAATCCAATCCAATCCAATCTTTATCATGCCCTCATAGACCATTATAAGACAAGATATCCTTATACAAAACACAATACAAATGGTAAACAATATAAAACAGACACAGGGAATATCATTTCAGCAATAATTTAATTTTAAAAAAATACTAGACTTAGTATAATTAAATAATTAATTAAAAAGCAAAGACAAACCCCAAGTATTACAATAATTAAAAAGCAAAGACAACCCCGAGTATTACAAATGTCTGAAGCATAAGAGATACAGTGGGCCCACAATATCCACTGGGGTTTAGTTCCAGGACCCACTTTGGATACTAAAATCCATGAATGCTCAAGTCTCATTATATACAGTGGCATAGTAAAATGGTGTCCCTTATATAACGTGTGAAAATCAAGATTTGTTTCTTGGAATTTATTTTTTTAGGAATATTTTTAAGCCATGGATGATGGAATGCATGGATGCCAAATCCGTGAATACAGAGGCCTGAATCTAGATATGGTGGGTCAGAATGCAAGTAGGATTCAGAGAAACAACAAAACTGAGACAGCGTATTTTCCCATCCCTAGGTATAAGTGAAAAAGAAGCCATAAACCATTCCACTGGATAGGCCCTGCATACTAAATACATATTATGCTCAGATGTTTTCCAATAAACACTCCAAACTCATTTAGCATGCAGCTTACACCTGAGCTGAGATGATAATCTGGGGGAAAGATAAAGCCTTTCTTATTATTATGTGTCTGGAACCAAGCAGTATAAAATAATGTTACCATCACTTTCTTCTTCTTCTGATCCAGTGTAAAGATGCAACAGAATCTGCAAGATGAGAGGCAGTTTCAAATTATGGATTCCTGGCTTCAATTCTACTCTTGCATTTATTTATCTACTTATTTATATATAAATTTGTACCCACCTTTCCCTGACAAACCCCTTCAAAACATCTCTCAGGAATTATCAAATGGGGTCCAAAAAAGCATCCCTGTCTCGCTATATTATATCCCACCCTCCTCCCATCCCCATCATGGCACGATAACCCCCCATTTCAGACCTATCTTTCCGTGCAACTGCCCCCTCCCCTTGGCAGCCAGGAGTGAATGGAGCTCGAGCAGAGCCTAATTCACTTTCTGGTTTGAGTTACAGGCCGTTCTCGTGAAAGGACGAGCACGCGGGAAATTAAAAAATAAAAAGGAATAGAAAGTAAAACAAGTTACACCAAGCACAAAAACACAGTTTTAAAAAGCCAAGTAACCAGGGGAGGATACAAAAAAGACTGTCACATACCTCCTTGTCCCGATCGCACCTGGAAGTGTTCAGCATGGACCTCCCACTGCAGCTGGCATTGCACCAGCAAACCGGATGTCCTTTTCGCTCGCCCGTCGTTCTGTGACAGGAATGGAATGGGCAAAGAAACAGGGGCAGCATGGAACCAGCACGGTACGAGGACGACATCATCTGATAAGTAAGAGCTTTGGCGATCTCCTGGCATTCATGTAATGCCATATTAAGGGTGTCTGATAATCTCCTCAGTTGTTTAGATTTTCAAACAACATTTTTGCTTCCATTAAGAACTAATACATCAGCCTCCATTTTTCATCTATGTGTCTTGACAAAACACACAGTAATACTTTTCAAATAATACAAGCACCATGTGGACTTGTTTAATTATTCCTATAGTACTTTGTACTGAATGTGTTAGATGGAGAGAAATAAATGAATATATGAATAAAGTCAGTTTGTTTGTTGGAGAGCTGTCGTCAGTGCTTTGATGTGATTTTGGTGCTGCAAAAGATCTGAAAGGTACTAGTTCTTTCACAGTCTTGGGGTTCAGATCAAATTTTTAGGGGGGGGATACACATTTGTTGATGTACTTACAGTAGTCTGGAAAATATATAGCCTTCTAGACATTTTTGGACCATAACACCTATCCACCCTAGCCAGCATAGCCAGTGGTGAGAGATAATGGAGGTTATAGTTCAACAATCTGGAGAACCATTCATCCCTGATTTACAGAGGACTTGTCTATACAAGGTGGGGAAAGGTGGATTGATGTGCATGAATGCCAATTAGAAGCAGCTTCTATTTGTATTAATGTATTTTTTGCAAGATCACAGGCATGTGAAGCTATCCATTTTCACTGTTCCAATGGGCATGCCTGTGAATCAAGATGGTGGGTGTGAGTGACTTCCTCACATTTTTATTGTCACCAGTTGCTGCCGCTGAACAGTATTTTTTTAGAAGCATATCTAAGGTGCAAAAGTGTGATATTCTGCCTAAATGAATAGAAAAAAGGGGAGAAGGCTGTTTTGTCACCTAATCACATGATCATTATGGCAAAATCCAACATGGCAGTTCTTGGCACTTGTCTTGTTAGCAAGCTCTACCCACTGCACATGTCCAACCAATCAGCTTTCCACTTCCACTCTTATCAAGAATGCAAATCAAAGCAAATTGATTGTCCCAATAAGTGGGAACATGCATTCCCCATGGAGCTTTTTTAAAAATACGTGAAAAGCCATGAAGGCTTTTCCTGCAGAGTTTTTGGTGGTTCCCCCCCCACCCTCCAAATATGGTGGATTGATGTTGGACGCCATTTATACAAATCATATTCTCCTCAAATTCTATGAGGAGTATTTTCACTGTTTAGACGACCCCAAAGTGAGTCAGAATTATGTTTATTCAGAAGACATGCTTACATGAATTTCATGGGACTTGCTTTTTGCTTTTGACTGCTGCTTTAGGCCAATATCTGACATGGTCACTGAGAATGAGAAGCAGATTCCATAAGCAAGATGGGACAGTCACCCTCTCTCATGTATTTCCCACACACACACCAAAAAAACAAACCCCACACACCTTTCTCTGGGGGAGGTTTTCATGGCTGGACAGGGCTATAGGGAAGACGGCAGTGGAAAAAAATCCAGTGCTACCATGGACTCACATTGGATTTAGGTTCTACATTCCCCAATCCAGAGTCCTTCAAACTCTTAGCATGACCAGCCACCATGACTCCTGATCAAGATAATGGGAGTTGTACTCCAAAACATTTGAGGGCAACAGTTTGAGACAGCAGGTGGAAAGCCTTCTGTTGCATCCAGTCTTGATCAGCTGAGCTTTCTCGGTCCCAAAAGACATAAGCTTCATAACTCATACAACAAAATGTCATGGGTTGGGGAACAGAGTGGGACGGGCTGAAATAAAACTTATATCTTACAATAAATGTTTCTCAGTGATTAAATTTGCACATGGTGAACATTATCTCATGTTCATATGAAAAGGCATAAGTTCAAATACTGTAAGTTTTTAGTTTTTGAATGTGAAAGTTATTTTTCACAAATACATCCTTGCATGAAAAAGATGTGATAAAACAACTAAGGATGTTATCCCTCAAAAAATAATAATTCTGGATTGACTTAAGTCTCATTGATTTCATTGCATCTGCTCAAACACAGCTATGGAAATTTTCAGACAGGGACAAAAATAGCGCCCCCGTCTCACTATCTCCTCTCCAGACCCCCTCCCGACATGAGCATGAAAAGTTTTGCACTTACCTTGATCATGTGATGCTCCCTCCCTCCCAGCAGCCCAGGAGTAAATGCAGCTCTCAAGAGCAGCATTCACTTCCTAGTTTCAAATCCCAGGCTGTTCTCACTAGAGGATGAGCGTGCAGGAAATTCAAAAATAAAAAGTGAAATATAAGTTTTAAAATGACAGCAAGCACAAAAACACACTTAAAAACCTGAAGTAACCGAGGGAGGGTACAAAAAAAGGGTGTCACTTACCTGGACGTCCCGATCGCATATGGAAGTGGTCTAGAATGGACCTCCCACTGCAGTTGGCATCATGCTATGGAAATGGGGCACCTTTTCACTCGCCCGTCATTCTGTGACAGGAACAGAATGGGCGATCTATTCACGGCTTAAGCCATGAATAAAAAGCAATGAGGGCAAAACAGGACCAGCACAGGAGCATAACAGGATGAGGACGACGTTGTCTGAAAGGGAAGCCCTTTGGCGAACTCCTGGCATTCGTGTAACACCATATTAAGGGTGTCTGATAATCTCCTATGGTCTGGATCCAATCCTTATATAGATTAGATAGGGCTGGAAAAAATATTTTAAATTCCTGGATTGCAGTATGATTGCTGATATCCTAGATCAGCTACATAGTTACAGAGATGTAAGATGGAAACAGAACAGAACCCCTTTGCCTTATCTGGCTGCTAGCTCTTAAGGTGGGCAGGGGTAGCATTTATATAGGAGATTACAGTAAGACAATTCATACCTCTAGGTTACAAATGCATAACTGCAGTACTGAATACCAGCTGCTATCTTTACACAGGGCTAAGTAAATATTTTAGATTTATATAAATCAATATTTATATGAATTTCCCAAACAACTGCTCATTAAAGTATATTAGATGCAGCAGAGAAAAACCTGTGGGACATGTGGTCCCTCCAGAATCATGTGGTCTCCAGATGCTGTTGCACTTCACTTCCCAGCAACCCTAAGCAGCATAGCCATTGGTGAGGGATGCTGGGACTTGCATTCCAAAAACACCTGGAGGGCTGAATAACTTCCATGCCCACTGTATGATCGTGCAAGTAAGTAAACTGTTTGCTAGATACATTTCACAGCTTTTTGACATAAGGCAATAATGAGGAAACAGTAATAAGTATGTTAAAAGTACATTTGATGCATACAAATATCTCATTAGGATGCAGTTACTCAGGAAACATTGTATTCCCTCCACCCTATCAGAACCTTTATGTCTCTGTGCTGTGGACTGCTTATAGCAGAACTGAAAGTGGGGAAGGTTGTTGCTGGAGGCAAAGGGAAAACAGAAGGTTCTCCTGATTACTGGTATTTTTTCTCAAAACCTCTGAAGCAAATAGTCATGCCAAAGATACTAATCTATTTTGGAACACATAGGCTCAGAGATATGGTGTAGACCGGATTCTGCAATCAATAATTTCTTAATGTATTTTTGTCCTCCCTTGTTTCCTTCCCCAAGCAGGCAAAGACTTTTTTATTCAGAATTCTCTTTGCCTCTAAGCCAAGGACTTGGGCTGTTTGGCTACTGGTGGTTTCTTATTAGTGATGCATTTTTTTAATTTTGTGTTTTAATCTGTGCTTTATGTTTGAATGCTATTTTTGTTTATTAGATTTTACCAGTTAGCCACGATGAGTACCATTTATTGGCAGGAAGGGAGGTCATACACTTAATAAATATAAATAAACAATTAAGTCCTCAGACCTTACAGATGATGGGATAGCACACAAAGAGAGAAATCTGAGTCCACCAGGTCAGTTTATGGGTCAGGGTATGGGACACAAACATCTGAATTCTCTACCAGAGAGAATGGCCAGCAAGATCAGCCAGAAGCTGCTGCTATCCATCATTCTCTACTACCTGGAAACCCTCACCCTACCTTATAACTAGGGTAGCTTATCTCAAATTGGCCTCTTTCAAAAGATTATTTTGAGTGTACAGGGTGGGGGGAGAGCTATGCCTGTTGCCTTGAGCTCATTGGAAGAAGTGACTCTCTTGACATTCTAGTAACATATCCAGACAGAGGTTTCCTTCTATCTAATATAAGCTTCATACAAATTTCCTCCCTGTGTCTAATACAAGTATTTCCCCCAGGACTGTTTGTTTCAGGTAAACAGTTAAGGCTGCCTTCATTATTGTTTAAAAAATAAAGAAAGAAAATTGATGATGTTGGAGTCACAGGCCTACATGTTGTTTCAGATGTTTCTTGTGCTGTTGTTCAGGTGAGGGAATCTCATGAAGGGAAAGCCACTCCTACTTCTTGGCCATGCGAAGCTGAGACAAAGGACTGTGCAATTTAAATCCTTTTGCAGTAACTTCTCTTGGTATCCAGGATGTTACTGTCCCTTTGTGAAGCCATAGGACTTTATCAGACCACCTTCTTGAAACGTTCTTTTGCCGGCATATTTTCAAACATTTTTTTGCCGACAAAAGAACCCCCTTTACCAGAGCATATAACACCTGTGCTTAAATCTCTCCACTGGCTGCTGATCAGTTTCCGGGCACAGTACAAGGTGTTGGTTTTAACCTTTAAAGCCCTACATGGCTTGGGTCCATCTTAGCTCCGGGACCGCATCATCCCATATGTTCCCCCCCACGGACTTTGGTCCTCTGGGAGGAACCTGCTGCAGCCTATGAAAACTAGGTTGTCACAGACCTCCCAGAGGGCCTTCTCTTCTACGGCTCCCAGACTTTGGAATGGCCTGCCGGACGAGATCCATCTTACCACTACTCTTGATAGCTTCAAGAAAGCGCTAAAGACGGATCTCTTCCGGTAGGCCTTCCCAGAATAACTTCCTTCTTACTTGCTTACCTGCCCCCTTGCCACTATTGCCATTTATTTATTTATTTATTTATTTATTGTATTTTATCTTTGTTTTAATTCTCTATTAGTTTAATTTAGTTTTAAGGGGTGGGAGGCTTAGGATTGGGAAGGATTGTTTTAACTTGCTGTTGTTTTAATCTTGTTGTACGCCGCCCCGGTTGCCGAGCAGAGGGGCGGGTTAAAAATTAAAAATTATTATTATTATTATTATTATTATTATTATTATGATTATTATGTACCTCCAGCCCTGAGAGTAACAGAGCACAAACAGATCTCCATTTACCTCTGGGTTCCAAATCTCAGTGATTCTTACAAGAAGATGCAAGTGTGGTAAACTCAAAAATTAAAGCAAGACAAAGACATAAAACAAAGGCACAAGCACAGAAACACACTTGACAAGTCCCAGGTACAGTGGGGAGGTTCATAAAAAAAGCATCCCCTACCTGGCTGTCATGATCTCACCCGGACGTGATCTGACAATTAACACTGTATTCCCATGAGCACAATGGTGCAAGGTTTCAAACGCTGGCAATGCCAACAACAAAACGCCAGGGGAGATCTATTGACAGCTTGGCCCATCAATAAAAAGTAATGGCTTGTTGACAAGACATGATCACAAAAGGACAATGTCATATGGTATGTGTGCCCTTTCACGTTCATTAGGTGTTGTTACGATGCCATATTTGCCGCATCTGATAAAGTCCCTGGGTTCCTTTGTTAGGCAGAGATCATAGGATTTCTCAAGAAGTCTCTGTACCGCTGCACCTGGAAACAACGTTTAGGTGCTCTATAGGTAAAACTCACCCAATTATAGTCCAAAAGAGACGTTTTACCTTTGTTGGAGGCAGAAACCTCAGAGAGTTTAGTCCCAGTCCATATTTCTCTCTTGTTTAGGATTCTAAGTTTTACCTTCAGAGCTTCAAAAGCTTGCATCATGTGTTTTGTATTTTGATTAGCCAATGAAGTATTGCATTTTAAATGTATGTTTTTATATGTTTTATAGATTGTAAAAAGGTGTGTGTTTAATAAAAAATACTATTTTTTAAAACAGGTGTCACTTTTTGTGGATTCTGGATTTTATTTATTTATTTTTTCTGCATGGCCAACATGGCTACCCCTGAATGTGTTGTTGTTGTTGTTGTTTGTTGTGAGCCCTTATGGCAACCCTAAGGCAAACCTAGCATGGGTTTTCTTGACAATTTTTTTTCAGAGGGGGTTTGCCTTTGCCTTCTTCTGAGACTGAGAGAATGTGACTTGCCCAAGGTTGACCAGTAGATTTTCATGGCTGAGTGGGAATTCAAACTCCAGAGTCATAGTCCAGTGCTCAAACAACTACACCATGCTGAGGGCTTATTACATGAGCCACGATACGCCAGCTCCCCACTGGCATATCCTGGCCATGGATCAGGCCCGTTGTTCCCCCATTACTTGTACAAAATGAGAGGATGCCCTGATAGGCATGCCAGCTCTGTCGCTGCAGCTGCCACCGCCATCGTCCGTGTTCCCCTGGCACTGAGGAAGCCAGCTGCAACATGTAGCCAGGCCCCTCTGCATGTGCCCAGCCTTGGTCACATGTTTCAGGACTCCTTTATCACTTCTGGGAGAGCCGGGGAAACCTCAGCTGCAGCGAGGGATGGCCTGCTGGGATGGGGTCCTGCAGACACAGGGGCCCCGATCCATTTTTTGCCAGCAGTAACAAAGTACACCAGGTATTATTTTAAAACATTGTATTGGGCCCTAACCCACCTTCCCCCCATCTCAGCTCCATTTCTTCCCCAGGCATGGTGATGACTCTCCGGAGGCAGAATGGGGCAAATAGTGTCATCAGCAATATTGCAGGGCTCTAAGATGGGGGCAAGACAGGGTATATTGCCCATGTAGACATACCCTGGTTCTCTTTTAAATAATCCCAATTCTGCTCCCTGACTCTACTCTTCAGCTTCAGTTTTAATACATAAACAAATACTCACATCACATCATTTGCTTTTTAGCTCTGACTTAGAATTTGACAGCAATAGGCCTCAATCCAACAGCCCCTCAGCATAATATAAATATCCACATAGGGACCTACCCTACGCTGAGACATATATCACCCTCCTGGCATACTGTAAAGCCCTGAAGGTGCTTCATGGCTTTGTAGTAAATCAGGAGGCGGCTTTGAATGCTGCACAAAGAGGAAGGGGATACCAACTCTGCAGGGGCCCAAAACACATCCATACAATTAAGGGACACTTATGTGTACAGATATTCCTAACTGAATTCCAGCTGTAATATGTTTAAAGTGATTTAGGCTGCAGTCCTATGCTCATTAAATTGGGAGTAAATTCCACTGAACTCAGTAGGACTTATGCCAGAATAGGCACATTAAGGATATGCACATCATTCTTCTGATGCATTTCTATTCCTTGCTGATCTTCTCTAAGGGGCTTATCACACAAGTGGAGGAAGTGGCAATGCACCCCAATAACAGTGCTACCCATCTTGCCTTACTGCACAATGTCAGCATGTTTCAGCAGTTCTCACATTCTGGTCCCATGGGAGACGGTGGTAAACATGAGTCTTTTTGCTAACTGGAAAAACCCATTAGCAAAAAGACCCACCTTTACCACCACCTCCTACAGGACCAGAATGGGAGAACAACTGAAACATGCTGATGTTATGCGATAAGCCAAGACAGGACATGCTACTCTCGGGCTTTACTTCTGCTTCCCTTCCTACGTGCAGTAAGCCCCTAAATCCCTGTGGAGCCAAAGTTGTTCAGTATGACCATGTGTGTCCTTAAAATGTGCTCCAGCATAGCTTCTAGCTTTGTCCTGGGAGATTTTCACATGGGGAAATTATTCCCCAGGGAAATCAGGACAGAAACCTGACCTTGGAGGAACTTTTACTAATGAAAGTTCTTCATTAGTAAAAAAATGACAGAACTTACCGGGAAAGTAATGGAAGCAGCACGGAGGGAAGACAATAGGAGATCACGAGAAGGAAGTGGGCATGCAAAACCGGGCACTGCCACTGGAACAGCCCTGTTTCTGTCCTGATCTCCCCAGGGAATAATTTCCCAGTGTCAAAATCTCGTTTGTGGGGAGAATGCTGTTAGAATGGAGAGGTGCAATATGCATGATATTCCTACAAGCAGAACTAATTGCACATAGTTCCCATTGAAACCAATGGATCATAAATTACAACTAATTTCTTCTGTTGATTTCAAAGGACCGAGACTGTATCCCACCCATAAACATGCTTAAAATTAATCAGTTGATCAAAAGGATGCAGATATTCTTAGTCTACCGAAAGATGCATTTTTTAGTAAATTTCTTCTTCAGAAGAGATATTTGCTTATTCCTTCTGCCCTCCATCCCTCTCCAGTCCCACAACTACCACTATTCTGCAACAAATTTCCTGGAGACATTGGGGACTTAAATGAGAGGGAGTGGGGAACTGATAACTGATAGCATCAAAGTCTCCCATTGACAGAAGGTACTGCTCGAGATCCAACCCAGTCCAATTGGCTTAAACACATTGAGCTGTGTGTAGCCCCTACTTAAACAATGCTTAAACAAGGCAGCCAGAAGGCTTTGTTGTGAATAATATGGATTCTAAATTTCTGCAGATTTTCTCATTACTTATACTGTGCCTAGAGGGGACATTCACAACATTGATGGATAACAGAAAAATAAATCTGGGAGCTGTAGATTTCATCTTTCTCCAAGGTCAGGTTCCTATTGATCAGCATATATTTCTGAAATCTGGAAGGTTTTTAAAGGGGCACTGCTCCTCTTCTGTCAACAATATTAACACTCTGAATAATTTACTACCTGAAAGAAACCATTCCAGGTAGCATATTATGAGTCTTTCCTGTCAGATAACTAACTGCACTGGGCACAAGTTAACTAGGATCTGAATGGCATTGTGACAGCTTTGGCAAGTGATTGACATTCCCTAAGTCAGACCTGGCTGCCCCAGCTGGAAGAAATGTGATTAGTCCTCACTTGACAGCTGTCTTCATCAAGGTGCCAGCTGCTGACAGGAAAAAAAATGAGAGGAACAAGGCTGACAATAATAATATATTTTTTAAAAACAATCCTATTTGAGTCTGTCTTCCCAACAGCATTAAATTTTTAGGTTCCTTGCTTCATGAGCTTACTATGGCTAAAAGATGGGGAAAGGCAATGCTGTGTACAAATCCTGACCATCAAGAACCCATGTCTTCCTTGTAAAGTGTTGGTGTTTGCTTGTAAATGTCCTTGTTACAGCACCCAGGAGCCGTGATAGTACATTTAGCACCATACATACTCAGAGGTTAGAAAAGTCCCTTTTTTGGAACTGCAGTTCCCAGAATTTCTCATCCAAAGATTCTGTAAGTTGTGATATTTTTTTAAAAACCCAGCTTTTCCAAGCTCTGAATTAAATAATATACTCATGTGTGCACATTGGGAACACAAACTCATGGAGAAAGCAGAGCTATAAAACCACAGAGATTAGCCTCAGATTTTCCAAAAATATAATCAGTTGTTTCCTGCCTTTTTCTCAGCACTGGGACACAAGGCTTACAAAAATTAAAAGAGGAAAAGATAAAAGCTCGCATCAATAAAAACATTTTTAAAAATATAACTTAACTATCCTTAGCATGAAAAGCAATTTAAAAGCACTAGGTATACCCGGTGTAACATACACCATTCCCTTCATGTGCTACACACACACCCCCACAGTACACATGCCACTCCTCCACATCGCCCTCCCCACACCCGTGTCAACTTCCCCACACTCACTCCACACTCCCGCACCCCATGCCACCCTCCCTGTCCTTTTTCCACCCTCCCCACCCCATGCCACCCTCCTCACACTCACGCCGCCCTCCCCGCACCCCATGCCAACCTGGGCCAACCTCCCTGGACTCGCACTGCCCTCCCTGTACCCCATGCTGCCCTGTGCCGCCATCCCTGCACCCCATGCTGCCCTGTGCCACCCTCCCTGCACTCGCACAGCCCTCCCTGCACCCCGTGCCACCCTGCCCACATTCGCACCACCCTCCCCGCACCCCATGCCGCCCTGTGCCACCCTCCCCACACTTGCACTGCCCTCCCTGCACCCTGTGCTGCCCTGTACCACCCTCCCTACACTCGAACCACCCTCCCCGCACCTCTTGACACCCTGTGCTGCCTTGCCCACACTGTCCTCCCTGCACCCTGTGTTGCTATGTACCACCCTCCCCACACTCGCACCGCCCTCCCCACACCCCGTGCCACCTTGTGCCGCCCTCCCCGCACTCACACTGCCCTCCCCGCACCCTGTGCCACCATCCCTGCAATCACACTGCCCTCCCAGCACCCCATCCTACCCTGTGCTGCACTCACTCGCCCTCCCTGCACCCTGTGTCACCCTCCCTGTACTCGCACTGCCCTCCCTGCACCCCATGCCATACTGTAACACCCTCCCTGCACTCGAACCGCCCTGCCCACATCCCATACTTCCCTCCCCGCACTTACACCACCCTCCCTGTGCTACCCTCACCACACTCGCACCATCCTCTCACACCGTGCCGCCTTTTGCCGCCCTCTCCGCACCATCCTCCCTGCACTTGCACCACCCTCCCCATACCCTGTGCCACCATGCGCTGCCCTTCCCACACCCCGTGCCACCCTGTGCCACCCTCAGTGTACCCCATACATGCTGCACACACACACACCATGCCACAAACCCCTCATGCTACTCACACTCCCTCTGCTATGTTTAGAAAGGAGTGAAACTTCCACGTGGTCCCGACCCCTTTGAGCTGATTGGCTGCCCAACTGAGCTTTGCTTGGTTGGTCAGTTTCCTAAGCAGCCAATCAGCACACTGGAAATGGCAACATACCTAAGAGCAATATATATATATATATATATATATATGGATACCCATTAAAAATGAGAACAGTATAGTGCAGTGTTAAAATCCTATCCTTATAAATAGTCAATTCACAAAGGCTTATTGTAATTTTTAAAGAGTTTTTACCTGCTAGTGAGGAAGTTCTTCCTAATATTTAGGTGGAATCTCCTTTCCTTTAGTTTGAATCCATTGCTCTGTTTCCTAGGGCTTGTCTACACTGGCCAGAATATTCCACATTCTGGCTGGAGTATTGAAGCCCCAGGCTCACAGCATTCCCCAGTGCTTCTCTTCCCATGCCGGTCATGTCTCCCAAGGCCAGGAATGAGGCACCCAGCCATGATCACATGGCTGGTACCTCATGATGACATCAGCAGATGTGATGCATGTGACCAGGCTGGGAAATGGTTGCTCTGGCACCACCTGGACCATGTGTACAGACACCCCCATTGTGGTCTGGACTGTGAGCATGGGAATGTTGGGAGACCACTTCATTTGGCCCATTTAGATAAGGCCCTTGTCTGTGGAGAAGCAAAAAACAACCTTGTTCCCTCTTCAAGATGACATCCTTTCAAATATTTAAACATGTCTATCGGGTCACCTTTTAACCTTCTCTTCTCCATGCTAAATATACCCTGCTCCCTAAGCCACTTCTCATAGGGCATGGCTTCCAGATGTTTTACCATTTTGATTGCCCTCCTCTGGACACATTCCAGCTTGTCAATATCCTTCTTGGATTATGGTGCCCAGAACTAGACACAGTTTTCCAGATGAGGTTTGACCAAAGCAAAATAGAGTGGTACTATTACTTCCCTCCATCTAGACACTATACTCCTATTAATGAAGTCTAGAATTGCATTGGCATTTTTGGTTGCTGCATCACACTGTTGACTCAAGTTCAGCTTCTGGTTTACTAAGACTCCTAGATCCCTTTCACGTGTACTGTTGTCAAGCCAGGTGTCATCCATTCTATATCTCTGCATTTCATTTCTTCTGCCTAAGAGCTTGTTTAGACAGGTAGTTTATCCCATCTTGCCCATATCTTAGAGCCCTGCTATCCAGACAACACAAGGCTTTTGCCCCATTTTACCTCTGGGCACTCCTCATGACCCCTGGGGCAAAGATGGGGCCAAGACATGGGGGAAGACAAGGAAAGGCCTGTTACACCATTTTTTTAAAAAAATATCTGTTTAAATCTGCTCCTGCCAGCAAAAAAATGGATTGGATGTTGCATGACTGCTGGAGCCCATTCTGGCAGTACTGGCCTCATCACTGCAGCTGCCAGCTTCCTAGCTCTTCCATAGCCAGGAAGGAGTCCCACAGTATGTGACCAAGGCTGATTCCATGCAGGGAGCCTTGCTCACATGCTGCAGGCTGGCGTCCTGGCTATGGAGAAAGCAATGCAGATGGCAGTGGTAGTGGCTGCAGAGACTAGCTGAGTGTCTGTGTGGGCTCCATCCCATTCTGTACAAGTAACAGGGGAGCAACAGTCCAGATCTGCGGGCAGAATATGCCAGTGAAGAGCCAGTGTATTCTGCCCATGTAGATGAGCCTTAGGTGTAGTATGTTGCATTTCTTTCTGTTGAATTCAGTTTGTTAGTTTTGCCCCACCTCTCCAGTCTGTTAAGGAAATTTGAATTCTGATCCTGTCCACTGGAGTATTAGCTACCCCTCCTAATTTGGTGTCATCTGCAAATTTGTTAAGCAGGCCATCTATTCGATCATCCAAGTCATTTATACAGATGTTGAATAGCACTGGGCCCAGGATAGAACCCTGTGGCACCCCATCAGTCACTTATCACCAGGATGAAGAAGAGCCATTGGTGAGTACCTTTTGGGTTTGTCCCACCAACCAATTACAAATCCAGCTAACAGCCACATTGTCTAGCCCACATTTACTAGTTTGTTTTTAAGAATATCATGGGGAAACTTCTCAAAGGCCTTTCTGATATCAAGATGTGGTACACACATAGCATTCTCTTCATCTACCAAGCTTATGTCAAAAAAAGATGTAAGATTAGTCTGGCATGACTTGTTTTTGAAAAACCCATGTTGACTTTTAGTGTCAACCAAAAAACATCCATTTCTAAGTGCTTACAAAATGTCTGTTTAATTATCTGCTCCAGAATCTTTCCTGGTTCTGATGTCATACTAACTGGGTGATCATTATTTGGTTTTTTTTCCCTTTTTGAAAATGGGGGACAACATTTGCCTTCCTCAAGTCTTCTGGGACTTCTCCGGTTCTCCAGGAATTGTCAAATATTATTGACAGTGGTTCTGAAATTACTTCTGCCAGTTCTTTTAATGCCCTTGGATGTAGTTCATCTGCCCCTGGAGACTTGGATTCATTTACAGAAGCCATGTATTCCTGTACTACGTCTTTACATATTCTGTGCTGTATTTCCCCTACTGCATCATCTGCTCCATTTTCCCCAGACTGAGCACTACTTTCCTTTTGGGAGAAGACTGAGGCAAAGAAAGTGTTGAGTAATTCTGCCTTTTCTCTGTCCCCTGTTAGCATTCTGCCATCTTCTCTGTGCAGTGCCCCTATCATTTTCTTGTTTTTCCTTTTGCCATGGGCATAACAAAAAAAGGCCCTTCTTATCATTTGTAACCATAAAATGGATTCAAGCCATATAGGGTTTTATGCATTATTTAAATTAACCCTGGAAACAGATCAATAACCAGTGGAGATATAACAAGGGAGTTGTCTGATCCCTGGGATCCCTTTATGACAGTCTGGCTGCAGCTCTTTGCACCAGCTGAAGTTCCTAAATACTCCTCTAAGGCAGCCCCTTGCAGTATTCATTATAGTCATCCAAATGGGATGTAACTATAGAATGTGTCACCTTGGCAAGATCAGCCATTTTTAGCAATTAATGCAGCTGTTACACAATCTTTAACTGTGTAAACACACACCCGGGAGAAACCTGAGCTTCAAGGCACAGGGTTCAATGCAGACTATAGCTGAAATGTAAACCTGAGCTGCAGTTACACGTCAGGTTTTATAACGATAAATTGCGCTTTAGCGCTTTTTCGCACCAGTCTTTTTAAGAAAACTTTTAACCCCATAGAGCACAGGCTGAATTCACATTCCCTGATCTACCTTTTGACTGATCAGGACACCTTGGGCATGTCTGGATTAAGTTTATTTATTTATTTTAGATCTTATTCAAGATCTAAAAAATCTACTGGTGATCTAAAAAAATCAAGTGGTGTAGAACTGAACGAACTTTCTTGGAGTAAAGTGAAAGGAGAAATATGGTCAGACTAGACAAATTCTAGACAAAACAGAATACATGTATACCCTGTGAATAACCCATTTCCCCAATCAGAGAAGAATTTCCTTAGAGATACTTGTCTTAGCAGACTTGCAAATATAAGCCTTTGTTTTCCTTATGATTACCAATGACAAACAAAAACTGGAATCCTGATGGTCCCTTATGATGTTTTATATGCTGTTGCACAAGTGATTGTGTTTTTAAGGTGTTGTGCAAGCAGTTTTGTTCTGGCTTAATCATTGCACAGGCAGTTGTACTGCATAGGACAGTGATTCCTAACCTTTTCTTTATCAAGGACCCTCTTGAAATAGCTTGCCACGAACCCACAAGACTTAACTAAAGATTTAAAACCCTAAAGTGAATCATATTTTTATTTAAAGTTGCTCATCAAGGGTCTTCAAATTTGGTGAGACAGGAGACCAAAGTAAATGCACACACTCATAATATTTTTATTGTAAAGATTTCATGCAAATTTAAAATAATAACAGCAACAACAAGAAGAACTAGAACAATAATGCTAATACCAGGACACTGATGCTTGGCCTAATATTACTTGTCAATTTTGATTAATTAATTATTGAGAAGGCTGGTGCTGCATTTCACTTGCATGCCTTGTTATATCACATTTAATGCCTGAAACTTGTATTCTGAATTCTAACTCTGTTTTTCAAATGGTTTCTATACTTATTTTTAAGATAAATGAAAGCAGAAAGTGATGTTACAAAAGGCATTTGCTTGTTGTTGCTGTGTGCCTTCAAGTCTTTTCCGACTCATGGTGACCCTAAGGAAATCCTATCACAGAGTTTTCTTAACAAGATTTGTTCAGAGGGAGTTTGTTATTGCCTCCCTCTGAGGCTAAGAGAATATGACTTACCCAAGATCATCCAGGGGCTTTTCATGGTCATGCAGGGATTCAAACCCTGCATCACAGAAGATATGTTTGGAAGCCTCCCTAGCAAAGAAGTGGATTTAGTCTGGCAGCTACTAGCTGCTGATTACTAGCTGGGAGTAAATTAGGATAACCTCTACTCCATCAAGGGTGGAAAATAGGGGTGTAAATCTTCACTCTTCTGCAAGAATGAAGAATTTCAAGAGCTTGCTCCCCATGGAGTAGAAGAGCTCTTGCTTGCACATTTTTATGATTGGTTCACATTTCTACACTTTCTGTGAAAAAAATTGTGCAAGCAACACATCTTGTGAAACAGTGTCTTCCGATGAAAAGATAGTTTTCTGTATGGAAACCTTTTCATGATAAAATAATTTTTCACAAAAAAGTCCCCATATGGAAAATGTCTCCCAACAACTCACCATTTTCTCAATGGGGTACCTCAATGTGTGAAGACACCCTTTCTTGTTGAAGATGAGAAAACATTCAAGTATTCTTTTACCTCCCTAGTGGGCCTCTGACCCTCCAGATGTCTTGGATGACAACTCCTATGATCTCTTACTTTAGGCTGTCTGGGAGTTGTAAGCCAAAACATCTGGAGGCACTGATGATCCCAACCCATGTGCTACACAGTTAAACTGATATATAAGAATTCAGACTTCGACATAATTATGTTGTAAGTAAAACAGTTGCAATGACTTGCTTTCTTTACTTTCCTCTCATTGAGTAACAAAAGAAAAGAACATGAACAATCCTCAGATTGGCTGAGATTTTGTAAGGGTATGTAAGATTTTGTCATCTTGCTATCTTCTCTTTGACCATCTTTTCAGAAAAATAATTCATACATTCCATATTGCTCATTGACTTTGGGGAGATTAAAAACAGCTGCAGGGGGAAGAGCAGCCTAGAAGGGAAAAAATGGGGTTTTTTATCTAGAGAGGAGCTTTTGCTCAGTAGTTGAAATCCTGCATCAATATTTAGCAGAACTCATGGTTGGGAGGAACTTTTATCTTATCAAACCTGTCTTGGATAGAATAAGCTATGTAAAAACATAAATAAAAGATCCAGAAACCTGAGGCAACTTCTCTTCTGTAGTTCTACCTTAGTCCATGAAAATGAAATATAAAGAATTGCTGAACTAAGACATCACAACAACATGCACAAAACAACTTACATCTGTAGTTATTTTATACCTCTGGAGTATACACTGGTCTTGGACTAAGGCTCTGGAAGACCAGAATTTGAATTTCTGCTCAGCCACAGAAACCCACTTGGGAAATCACACTCTCTCATCCACAGAGGAAGGCAATAGCAAACGTCCTCTTAATAAATTTAGCCAAGAAAGTCCTATGATGGGATTGCCAAAGTTGGAATCAACTTGAAGGTGCACAGCAGCAACAACAACAAATTATAACCTATCATGAAATTAGCCAAACTAAGGACTTTTTCAGACGATACTTACCGCGCTAGGAGGTCTCGGAAGAGGCACGGCGCTGTCGCGCAGCAGGGGGTCCTTTTCGGACACCACCGTCCCTCTTCTGAAATAATTGGTGTCACTTCTGTGAGGGATTGGAAGTGGCTGCGCCATATTTTAATCACGGAAGTTGCCCGTGATTAAAATCTGGCGAAATATGGCACAGCCACTTCCAATCCTTCACGGAAGTGACACCAATGATTTTGGAAGAGGGATGGCGGTGTCCGAAAAGGACCCCCTGCTGTGCAACAGCGCCGTGCCTCTTCCGAGACCTCCTAGCGCAGTAAGTATCATCTGAAAAAGTCCTAAAACCCAAACTGTCAGATCTGTTGATTGCCTTCTGCAAGTTAACTAAATAGCTGGGGGAATGCATGCCTACGGACAGCCCTATTTGCTCCACTCATGAAATTAAAATGAATAAGGTAAGCCGAGAAACCACATCATAATCAGAGTCTTTTGTAGATACACTGATGCAATAAGAGTGCTGGAATCAGGGCCTATGCTGTCACTAGGTATAGCTAAGGCAGCAACCAATGATCACCCATGAGCAGGGAACTTGCTGAGTGCTTTGTTTCTTCTTCTTACTGTTTGCATTATCTTCCCTGTTATGAGTATAGCACCGTGGGGGCTGGGGGCTTCAGTAGCTCAGTGAATCCACTTCAGGTTTTAGTCTGAATATTAAAGGATGTATCCAAAATGCTAAACCCTATCCCTCAATAGGCTTGGCAACTTGGATAGTGCCTTTAAAGTTTGGACTAAAACCCAGGGTTACTTCACTGCCTCACAGACATGGGGGCCACAAGCTGCCTTTGCCTGGCACATTGCCCCCTTCAGAAGGAAATGTATAGTTTCCTCTCTCCATCTCCCAACAACCAATATGTCATTTGTTCTTAGGGTGGGACTAGGAAACTTGTAGCCCTCCATATTTTGTTGAACTCCAGTTCCCATCAGCCGTACGTGTTATAGGATGACTTGGATGAGGGAATACTGATTCACATGGTATAGTCCATAGATGTATTAAAGAAAAAATATGGATTCTGAATGTGATTTCATTGGGATTTGCAATGCAAGGCTTTTCATGTCTACTCAGACCTAAGTCCCATGGTGTTCAGTGGGACTTACACAGTAGTAAATGTTTTGGGGGTTTCTGTGAAGACCCAGGAATATTACTCCTTTTCTTATAGGAATAGAGATCATATATGGAGGCATCCCTTGAGGATTCTCAGGTTTTGGCCCAGAATGTTTTGGGGATGTCCACCTTTGTTTTTGTTGTTGTGTGCTGCAAGTAATTTCCGACTTGTGTTGAACCTAAGGCATTGTGTGGTTTTGTTGCCAAGATTTGTTCAGAGAGGGTTTGCCTTTGCCTTCCAAAGAGTCTGAGAGAGTGTGACTTGCCCAAGGTCACCCAGTGGGTTTCCATGGCCAAGTAGGGATTCTAACCCTGGTCTCCAAAGCTGTAGTCTAATGCTTAAACCACTACACCACACTGCCTCTCCAATTTCAAGCTTACAAGGGATATTTTAATTAAAGAAAGAAATATTTTTTTTTTTACTATATTTATTTTCATTTCCTGTACAACAACCAGAAAGGAATTACCACGGCTTTACATAAGGTATAACTTAAAATACAACTCATAATACATTTGCACCTATTTTCCTCTCATTTTGTTACCATACATACTCACTCCTTTCTATTACATCCTTCACCTAATTTATCTCCTTTCCACCCATTTTGACCTCCTCTGGTTTACTCATCCAAAGATTTTCCTTCGATCTTCGCTTTTCTTATTCTCTTTGCTTCCTCCCTTTATTCCTTATAACCTCATGTTAGATTATATATCCTTGCTCCATAAACCCTTGTATTTTGTCATTTTCACCCAAAGTCCCTCTTATTACGTCTTCCATTTATTTCCTCTTATGTGAGTTTCCACCGTCTACTCAAATATTGCGTTACTGCCTCCCATTCTTTATTAAGTTCCTCTATGTTCCCTTTATTTACTATTCTGGTCAATTTGTCATTGTTTTTCATTTCTAAAAGTTTGTTTAACCATTCCTCTACCTCCGGAGCCTCTTTTCTTTTCCAGTAGGCAGCTATCTTTAATCTTGCTGATGAGATTAAATATAGTAAAACTCTCCAATATTTCCTCTCTATTTGTTTCTCTAACACCACTGTCATATTTAATAAATATAGCTTTGGGTCCATAATAAAATTTATCTGTAACATCTTCTGTATAATTCTATGTATTTTCAACCAGAATCTCTTTATTACTGTGCACCCCCACCACATGTGATATAACGACCCCACTTCCTTTTCACACCTCCAACACTTTTTACTTACATTTTTGTATACTTTATTCATTCTAACTGGTGTGAGGTACCACCTGTTTGAAATCTTCACGAAATTTTCTTTTAGATCTTGATTTGCCGTAAAGCAATTTGATTTACTCCAAGCGTTTTCCCATTCCAACAAGCTTATCGTGTCTCCTATATCCCTTGCCCATCTTACCATTGATTCTTTAATTGTTTCTCTCTCTAAATCCCTTTCCAGAAGCAACTTATAAAATTTCGTGATTTTCCTCCTATCTTTGTCCTAAATTATATTATCAATCTCATTATATTTCCTCACAAAACCATATTTAATCTTGTCTTCTTTAAACCTGCTTTGTATCTGAGAATATGTAAACCATTGGATATTATGATCTTGTGCTTTCATTTCCTCTTTTGTGTTCAGTTGATACTCTTTCTCATCAATCCACTTTATTAACTCTTTATATCTAATCCAATCTTCCTCCTTTAACCACCTTTCCTGAAACGCTTCTACCGGAGATATCCACATAGGTATGCCCTCATAGAATTTTTGCTTTATCTTCAGCCATGTTCTCAACAAGGGTCCCCTCACCGTATGATTTATAAATTCCTTGTCAATTTTAGATTTCCCGTACCATAAATAAGCGTGGAGCCCGAACTTTAGATTACAACGCTCCAAATTTATCAGTCTTGTATTTTTAAGTTTTATCCACTCACTTAACCAGCTTAAACTGCATGCGTTATAATATAATTTAAGATCCGGGAATGCCAAACCCCCCCTGTTCTTAGCATCTATGATCGTTGTCCATTTTATCCTTGGCTTCCGTCCGTTCCAAATAAAATCTTTCAAATCCTTCGTCCATTCCATAAATGGTTTGTCGTTGTTCAGAATTATTAAATTTTGAAATAGAAACATCATTCTTGGCAATACGTTCATTTTTATAGTTGCAATTTTCCCTAACAATGATATATTGAGCTTTTGCCACCTTTTAAGATCTTCTTTTATTTGTTTCCAGGTTTTCTTATAATTATTCTCATACAATTCTCTGTTTCTCTTACTTATCCATATCCCTAGATATTTTACCTTGTTTGCAATCTTACATCCAGAATTATTTTCTAGTTGGCTCTCCTCCTCTTTTGTTAAATTTTTAGGTATTATAACGGTTTTATCTTTATTAATCTTGAATCCAGAGAATTTCCCATATTTCTCTATTATTTGCAATAGTTTATCCATATTTTTTAAAGGTTCCTGAAGTACCAACAGTAAATCATCCGCGTATGCTAATACCTTATATAAGGACAAGAATTAAAGAAAGAAATATTAACTAGAGAGAAAGAGAAGTGGAAAACACAGGCTTATGTTGTAATGTGTGAAAGTAAGAGGCTATCCAAAGCATCTTTCTCCAAGAGTTGTACTCCCAACACATTTGGGCACCCTCTTGGAGAAAGATGGGCAACATTTCTGGAGGGCATCCAGTGAAAGCTGGTCTAGACTATTATTACCATCCACTCTTCCCAGTATCAGTTGCTCTGCATCTTTAATCAAAAACAGAAATCAGTGTGGCAGAAAAAATCCACTGTGGTAGTTTTAATACCAATTCCAGAAAAGGACTAACAGTGCATTTCTGTCTAGCTTTACTCATAAGCAAGCCCTACTGATTTCAATGAGACTTATCTCAAGTAGTAAAAAGGAGGAAGGAAATTTTGAGGGGGAGAGAAATTTGTCAGCACCTTTAAGACTAACTGGTTTTTATTTTCACATGAGCTTTCATTGGTGTCAATCCACTTTTTTGGATGCAGTACCAAGTGGTCCCAAGAATATGTGCGTAGGATTGCTGTTTGCCATATACACTGTCCTCTTGTTTTCCCTGGCTGACAAATGCCACAAACTTCTGGTAGACTGTGCAACTCTTCCTAAGAATGATCCATAAGAGCTGAGACATCAGTCAGTAAGTATCCTTTTGTTCAAGAGAAGCTGGGGAAAGTGCTATAAGGAGTAGCCCAAACTGTTACTAAAATGGATGGGAAGCAATCCTGGGCAAGAAGCTGAGTTAGAGGCATGGTAAACTTCATGTTCTGTTCCTAACATTAGTACATCACCCCTAAAGCAAAAAATGAAGAAGTTGCATGAGCTAATGAAGACTGACAGCCTCAAAGTCTGAGGCTAACTAACCTTCAAGGATATCCTCCCAGCACGCATTGCATAGTGGCAAAATTCCCAGTGCAGCAAATCTTGAGAGGAGTTAGTAGAGCATGTCACAAGAGGCAGGAGAAACAATGTTATTCTGGCCTTCCAACCTAACTGCATGCATACGGGGCCTTGTGCATCCCCACTTTCCCTCTCTTTTCTTTGGTCTCCAGGCAAACACAGAGGAAATCACCAGGTGTGAGAAGAAAGCACAAAATAACAGTTCTCAAGGATAGCTGGATTTAAAGTCCCATACCTACTGTTATCACTTTTGTTTATTACTACCTTATGAGCTACCTGGAAATATAGATAGCAACACAATGTGTTATTTTAAAATTATTTTGACATTTGGGGTATTTGATATGTGTAATTATTTTATTTTTTTTAGATCAGCAGTGTTCCACTTATAGGAGGGAGATTGGGCAGGAAGGCTTAACTTGTAGTATAAATGTTTCCTGTCATTCAGCATTGATTTCTGTTGAAGTGTGTGTGTATGTATGATCAACCTCTCTGTTGTCTCATGGAGAGTTTGCCCTTGTTTAAGCGTAAGGATTATGCGAGATGAGCTCATCCCATTGACAAGATGTTGAGATGAAAATGCATTCAGTAGGCGTTGTGCTGAAGGTGAGAAACAGGCAAGGCTCTTGAAGTACAAGGTCTTTTGTGCCCCTACTTCAGCTATCTCCATAACAAGTAGAATCGTTTTAAACTATGTATAAAATTCTCCCTCCAGCTCCCATTAATAACTGTGCCTTTGAGAAGGAAATGAAGGTCAAATATATGACCTTGTCCTATTGTCAGGAAACAACCAGTTAGAGGAAACCTGCTGTGTTGTATTTTTTTTCTTATCTTGTATTTCATCCATCCCCTGAATACTTAGTGTGATAAGAGGAGTAAACAACAAGCATTTGGTAATGTGAAGAGTAAAAGGGGACAGAGGATAAAATGACAGGGGGGAAATGTAGATCTCTGTATTGAAAATAGAACTACCATAAATTTATTGAATAACTAAATTGTCAATTTGGGGGCTGACAGATCCCAAGGTGTACAGTGGTCCCCCAGCTATAGGAGTTGCTGGACCTAACAAACTATCTAGATCCATTTCAATCTGTTCTCAGGCACAGCGGGACAGTAGCAGCTTTGGTCACTTTGATGGATGGTTTTTGCTGGGAATTGGAAGGGGTACATATTGTCCCTATTGCTTCTGCTGTATCTCTCAGGAGTTTGTGACACCATCAACCATGATATCTTCCTCGGATGTTTCACAGGGAAGAGACGTGGATGCACAGTTTGAAGGTGACTTAGTTCTTTCTTGAGGGGTAAAATCAGAAAGTGGTGCCAGTGGATTTCTGTCCAGAGCCTTAGCCATTGGCCTGTGGAATTCCTTGGGGTTCCATTTTGTCTGCCATGCTGTTGAACAAATACATGAAACCACTGGCAGAGGTTATTTAAAATTTGGGGCTTTGACACTATCAGTACATTGACAACATTCAGCTCTGAGTTCTGAAGAAGATGTCTTTGTTCTAAACCAGTATCTGGTATTAGTAATTGATTGGACAAGGACAGGCAGCTCACCATAAACCAGACAGGACAGAGGTGCTCCCAGACGGTTGGAAAACAGATTGAAATGGGGAGAAATCTGCCTGTTTCAGATGGGGTTACACTCCCACTGATGATATTTACAGGTTGTGGGTAATCCTGAATTCAGCTCTGAGACTGGAGGACCAGGTTTCTGCAGTGTCCAGGAGTGTATTTGCACAGTTAAAGTTGGTGTACCAAATACTGGAGTGTCAACTAAGGGTGACACATGCCTTAGTTACATCCTATTCACCTATGTTAACCAGTACTAACTGTAGAGGAGGCTCCAGTTAAAGTAAAACAAAGTATTTTATTGGACTACTACTGAAAGTAAACTAACATACACAACATACATTCTTACAAACCAGACAAGGCTATAGCAGAGTAAGGCAGAAAGGTTGAATAGCAAGAGAGAGAGAGAGAGAGAGAGAGAGAGAGAGAGAGAGAGAGAGTTCTGGGAAGATAGGATGATAATTACCAGTCTCGAAGAGGAGAGAGTTCCATGCAGCAAACATACTCAGACTGGGCATCTGAGGGTGGTGGCACAGCAAAGAAGAGAATGACATGGTCTGGCCATATCACACTTTGCCTGTGACACACTCAGCTATTGTTGGTGCTCTCATATTTATACCCTCTTCCATGTCTGGAGGGGTGAGTTAGTAATAACAAAACTTGGATGGCTTTCCTACGGAATAGGCAAAAGAAACCAAAACTCAACTGATTGCTTTAATTGTGGAGGGATAGAACATTAATGGCCTTGCAACAACCTCAAACAGTTGGACAGGAGGGGTGTGAGAGAAGATTTTCATAGGATATGGAATAAGGAAAGGTCACTTAATTGCTTAACTGAATTATTGCTAGAAATGCCCAAGACAGGAAGAAAGGATTAGCAATAACCCTTTAATAACTGGGTTGTTAGCATAAACCCATTATGTGGGAGCTTTCTGCTTAATCCTAACTTGGGCTTTCCCACCATTATATTTCTAAACATGTCTGAGGTCATCCTGACCTCCAACTGACCTCCAGACTGCCTAAGACAATATAACCCCAAAGAGCACGTGAAGCCCTTTTTATTCCAACATGGACTGGTTGTTTGTTTTTAGAAATAGTTTTTAATACTGCTCTTAATTTTGTCATTTTAGACGCATGATTTAAATTATTTTAGTTACTGACAGCTTAATTACACTTCGAGGATAACATTTTGTTCTATCTTGACTGCATTTGTTTTAAAGTATGGGCCACCTTCATTATCTCCTCCACACTTCCTGGGAGGAAAGGTGGGACATGAATAAAGTTGTTACCTGTCCTGATAACCCCTCCCCACACTCTTCCATTAATTCATCAATTGACTATATTTCATAGATTGGCCTATAATTGGCACTCCATATGGTTGGTAGTAGACCAGGTACTCCCAAGTACCAGGAATCAAGGATTTGCTCAGAAACCCTTAGGAAATAGCCAGCTCAAATTCCTAAAATAAATTAATTAAGCAACCCCCCCGAAACTGATGAGTTAGGGATTGAATGGGCTAATTTTCCTGGATGTACATAGGAGTGAGTCATTCACTAATCCAATCAAAGTAGCTGGACACTCATTGTCTTGCAAAACTGGTCTTTCCTCTTACCTGTCCTAAAACATTAGAGGTTTGCCTGAAACCCATCAGTCCCAATGTTTCAGCCATTAATGATAGTTAAAACATCCTGAGAATCCATTGTTTAACCTTGGAAAACTTCGGCAGACATTTATTCCACTCATAACATCCCTTCAGGGGGTATATTATGTATAAATATCACCCCCAAACACACCCAAAGTGTGCACAGCTTCTTTCATCTTGTCTCTCTGTCAGTCTGTGTCACCACATGCACGGCTGTTATTCCTCCTGTTACTCTGTCCATCTGCTGTGTAACCCTCAGAACGCTATCTGAGTATCTTCTGCTGCACAACTCTCTGCTCTTTGGATAGGTACAGATAGGATAAGCCATCATCCTGAACGCTACTCCTCTATCCCAATAGTTCCTATTTTCTTCTATGGCCTTGTGTGAGTGCTTGAAACCTAAGTGCTGGTGTGAATGCTTCTGGGTTTATTTTTCAATTAAAAAACATTTTTATTTTATTTCCTGGGCTGTGAGTCTCATCAGTGAGCAATGTTATACATAGGTAAAAAGATCTCATTGTTAACCAGCCTCTTGCTATCATATTGAGCTAATTAAAATTCCCCATATTAATATTGTGATGCTAGTGGGGTTCCCATGAACCCCCATTAATTCAGGTAACAAAGTGAATGAAAGAACACAGACAGCTGCCTTATACTAAGTCCATCTTCTCCAGTATTTACTCAAGACTGACAGGGTAAACATGTTGCTGTCTGAAGCAAAAAGCAAAGTGACCACCACCACCACAAAACAATTCATATACAACAGCTGCCCAGATTGACAGTTGGACTGTACTTCAGCAGCGGCTGCATCTTCCACTTCTCCTGAGCTCAGCAGGTTAGCTGAAGAGACACACAGCATGTATCACACACAGCTCTCTCTCCACATCCTCACCACTGCCCTGCATCTTACATTTGAGATGGCTGCCTCACTCTGCCTAATGCTAGTGCAGGCACCACTGACTGGTAGCAGCTCTTCAAATCCCACACAGAAGTCTTCCCTATCAACTGCTACGAGAGTCTCCTGCTTGCAAAGCAGGCACTTTAGTGCGGTGCTATGGGTCTTCTTCTTCTCTCTCATTGGGACTGCCCTCGTTTTCCCCAGCCGCTACACAGAATTCCCGCTTGCCACAGCGGGAAGATCTTCCACCACAGCTCTAGGCTCAGATTCTTAACTTTTATTATATTTTTAGTTTAATTTTTTTAAGAAAAAGGGAGAAAATACTATGTTGTGTTTCCCAGCAGGACTCTGCTTTCTATGATCCCTCCCTCAGAGCAATTTTGTCAGCATGGTGATTTAAATTTTTCTGTTGACATTTCGCCAATCCAGGAAGGAGGTTTGCCAGGAGCTAAATGATCAGAGTCATCTGGCTTGCTATAGATTAATCAGTCAATTAAAGCTCGTCAGACAAAATGTCAAGCACAGAAAAAACAGCTGCTTTTGATCATTTCAAAATAACTCAGATACTCTAATGGTTCTGATATGAACAGGTGTCAAATTGTGCTTGAAGATAATTAATAAAACAGCATCCAAACGGGCTCTGGCCTTCATACAACTGAAGGCAACTAAAATCCCCCATCTTGCAGATAAGTGGGAGTTTACAGCATAGCCCCAAGCTCTCTTTAATGACTTAATTGTGGAGAGAACACTGTTGTAATTGAATCAAGTACAGGGGAGGAAATAAGCCTTAGATTCCGCAAAGCCTCACAGCTTTCCATGTAACATGTCCCACATTTATAGCATATGAAAAGTGAAAATAATGCTGTCTGTTGGAAATCAGCATTATTATTTGTTCACAATTGTGTCACAAATAGAACAAAATACATTTGTACATACAAGTATAATTAATCATTAAATTTTTTGCAACTAATCAAAACTTGATTTACAGCTGTTGCTGATGCTGTTGTTAGGTATCTATTTATGTACATAAAAGATCTCATCTTAAGTCAACAGATGGTTTTAAAATAATTTTGTTTTCCATGCCTCATTAATTAGAAATGAATACTGTGGCTCAAGAATGGCTTTGCCCTGAGCTTGCACTCACAGTGTTGTTTAGATCTGTGACACTGTTGCAATTTCATTTCTCACTTTCCTGGTGGTAGATACTGGCCCTCCATATTGTATTTGGTCCTGTATTATTTATTACTATTATTATTGTTATTATTTATTTCATTTATATGGCCCCTTTCTCCCAGAGTAGAGCACAAGGCAGCCCACAAAAGAATCAGTTAGAACCCATCAATACAATTTTAAAAGCAACTAAAACCATCACATTTAAAACAGTATAAAATCTGGGGTTGTCTAAATCGTGAAAATACTCCTCACGGAATGTGAGGAGAATGCTATCTGTCTTAATGGGATTCCACTTCGTTTCACCATATTCAGAAGGAGGGGGGCCAAAAGTGCCATATATTCTGTAGGAAAAGCCTTCAGGGCTTTTCCCAGAGGTTTTTTTTTTTTTTTTTTTTTTAAACAGCAGGGGGGATGCACATTCCTGCTTGTTGGGACAAGCCACACAAATTGATTTGCTTTCCCATATGAGCAGAATCTAAAAGCTGATTGGTTGGAGGAGCATGGGGTGGAGCTTGCAAACAAGGCAAGCACCCAGAACCACCATGTTGGATTTTCGCCTTAGCGAGCAAGTGCTAAGATGATTAAACAGGGTGTTGGGGGGTTGCTTTTTTGTTAAGGTGAAATATCTCTCTATTGCACATTGGATATAGTTGTGTTTTTTTTAAAAAAATGTTCAGTGGCAGAAAATTGAGGCAAGTAAAAAAGCGAGTAATTCACTCACAGGCGGCATCTTGATTCGCAGGCATGCTCAGCAAATGCAAATAGCTTTGCATGCCTGTGATCTGCAAACAACAACAACATTAAAACAAATAGCAGCTGCTTTGAATTGCCATTGATCCAGAGTGATCCGGATTTTTTTTGCCTTGTATAGATGAGACCTTAATTTAAAAGCATACAACAAATTAAAAATAAATAAATAAAGGAACACACACAAAAGAAGATGCACCCCCCCCAATAAGAAGCCTCCCTGCAAATCCTTACATATTAAAAGACTGCTAAACAAAAAGATATTTGCAGCTGGGGAAAGAAGAGCAGGGAGGGAGTCAGCCTAGCTTCCCATTAAAGGGATTTCCAGAGGGTGGGAGCAGCTACTAAGAAGGCTCTCATTTGAAATAAGAAATCTTATGTGATATATTTGAAATATGAAATCTTATTTGAAAAACTCAAAATCTTATTTGATATAAGAAACATGAACTGTACATTGTTTCAAGATGCTAATACAGTAGGCCCTTAACTTTCATGTGGGTTAGGAGCGTAGCCCTTGTATGAAATTGAAAAAAACAAAACAAAACACGACTTTTAAAATTTATTTTTACCTGAGAGAACATTTCTCTAGGCATTGCTAGGTCAGGAAGGAAACCCCACCACTCCTTCAGCATGACTCTATGGCCAAGACTTATTGTGGCAAAGAACCTGGTAAAGTTACTTTTTTAGACTATAGCTGTCAGATTGATAAATTCTGTCATGGCAGTATGCTTTGCCTCTTACGAGTTTTCCCCCCAGCTGAATATATGTAGAGCATTGTTGCAAAAATTCATAAACATATGTACCATTGAAAAGACTCTGATGGCTTTGCCTCTGGGTCCAGCTAGATATGTAGAGGTTGAGGACAAACAATGAGGGTCTAGGCTTTGTCATGCTTAAAGTAGACCCACTAAAAAAAAACCCATGATAGGACAAAAGCTAGCCATAACCTAAATCTCACTGACTTCAGTCGGTCTATTCAAAGTATATTTGAGTGTGGACCCACCTCAGGAATAGTGATCCTGCACACTCTTCCACGCTATGGAACCATTGTCATCCAAGAGCTCCTGCCTTTCGACAGTAGAATGATCACTCTCAGGTTTGATTTGAAGAGGCAAAAAGAAGCCATCCTTGGCTAGTAGACTCCACAGTCTTTTTGACATCTACATTTCCATGGAAATTTCTAAAAGGCTTGCTCTTGTGTGTAAAAACTTCATACACATTTGAAAAAGCCCCATGATTTAATATTATCTAAGCTTCCTATCAACTTCTGAATTTTCTTCATTCTTAAATGAGTCCAGTGTGATACAAAGGGTATCCCATTCACTTAAACTGTTTTTTGCATTATTATTTGCTGGTAATTGATGTTAAGAGAGTGGTTCTCTTCATTAAAAAAAAAAACAAGATTACTTACTGTTTTATACTCCTGCTTAACATGATCAGTGTTAGCATCATAAGCTCTGCTTTACATCTAGCCAGATGCAGACCTGAAGTCAATTATCTGGGGTTGGGGGCGGGGGAGAGATGATGGAAAATATATTATTGCTATTATCTCGAATGAAATCTTAGTAATGTTACTCATTCAAACTACAACTGACAGAATTCCCGCTGTCACATAGAGCTGTACTCCATAAATAGTAACTTTCCAAAACTCTAGCTGGAATATATAATGTATATAACAGTACAGTCATCCCTTCAGATTCACGGGGGTTAGGTTCCACAGACCCCCGCAAATGTGAAAATTCCACAAATAATGACTGCCCTCCCCTTCCCCTGCCAAAGCGACCACAGGGCCTCTGGAGGCCCCATAGTCACTCCCACCCACCTTCCACCATCCTCCTCAGGCCACCACAGGGCCTCTGGATACCCTCCGGAGGCCCCGTGGTTGCCTACCCAGCCCCCCCCTCCCAAGGCCACCACGGGGCCTCCAGAGGCCCTCTGAAGGCCCCGTAGTTGCCTCATCCCGCCTCCCCAGGCCCTCCCCAGGCCACCACGGGGTCTCCGGAGGGCCTATAGTCTCTTCCCCCACCTCCCCCTCCTTCCCCAGGCCACCATGGGGCCTCCAGAGGCCCTCCGGAGGCCCCGTGGTCATCTCCCCAGCCTCCCCCTCCCTCCCAAGGCCCCCTCACCACTTTTCCCACCCCGGGATGGCCTCCTAAGGTGGCGAGAGGGCCTCAGAAGGCTCTCTCGCCGCCTCTCCCATCCCCCGCCCGGCCTCCTAAGGTGGCAAGGGGGCCTCGGAAGGCTCCCTCGCCGCCTCTCCCACCCCCGCCCAGCCTCCTAAGGTGGCGAGGGGGGCTCAGAAGGCTCCCTCGCCGCCTCTATCACCAACCACCTGCCTGCTTCTCTCTCCCCACCCCCGAAGCGGCCACAGGGCTTCTAAAGCCCTGTTGCTACTTTTGGGAGGGGGAGGAGGCCCTCCAAAAACCGGGAATATTCAAAACCGCAAATGCTGAATTCGCGAATGTGGAGGGGCAACTGTATATCCAAAACTTACACTGGCAGGTTTCAGTTTGGGAGTTGCAGTCCTGGATTTGCAATTTAAATGGAGACTGATATAAATGGGGAGAGGCAGTTCCATAGCAAATAATTGGAGACCAGAGGAAAGTGTTCTGAGAAAGCAGAAGTAGCTACAAAGTTAGTAATTTTACTCAACCCACCAGCAGTTTTAAAGAGGTTTAAAGCCTATAACATCAGGCCTAACCTATTCCAGGCTAGAGAATTATGCAGTTACACAGTGACCGGAAGAGGCAGCAACTGCTGATCCCACAGGTGCTCGGCTGGGGTGAGCTATCAGTCGCCATCACAACTCCCCACCTAAGCAGGTAGAGGAATCTTTTCCATTCAGATGATGAGGTTCCAGTTGCTCACCCCTCCCTTAAGGAAGCAGAGAAAATCCCTTCCAGTCATACCAAAACTCAAAGATTCCACTTTCTTAATCTCCCCCCATCCAACCTCATACTTCTAAGCAGGCAAAGGAAACCTCTTCCTTCCAACAACACCAAGACTCCAATTGCTTTCTCCTGTTCCCCACTCCCCCAAACTAAGCAGATAAAGGAAACTTGGGAGTTGATCATACAAGGCAGTCATCTCTCAGCAATCCCATTGGGGAAGCAGGTGGAAACATAGCGGTAGGGGAACAATAATTATCACACCTCTGTTCCAATATTGGTATGGTGGTGCACATTCCCTTCTGCCCTGCCCACTTCCTCCCTGTTATTGCCGTAGAGGACAGGAAGGGCGGGAGATGCAAGATCAGTCAGGGGGGTGAGGGGTAAGAAAGCAGCATGGAGAGGGAAGGAGAAGCAAAATCAGGTGGGGGAGGTGGTGAGATATCATCATGGGGAGGGCAGGAGAAGCAAGATCGGCCAGCAAATCAGAGCAGCAAAAAAAGTTTAAGAAGTGGAAGGCATTACTGTCTTGCTTGACAACAGCATGGGGGAGAGGGAAGAGGGAGAAGAGGAGGAGAACCCCACCCCCTTGTGCCATGTGACATCTGTCTTTTCCATTTCTGAAACAGAAGACATTACTGTACAAGGGGGACTACAGGGATAGCAACGTTATTTGGAGTCATTGATGGGTCTTCCCCATCAATGATAAGTTGCACTTCAGAAATGACCGAAGCACACACCACCAAATAGATAAAGACGACATTGTGCAGTAATCACTCCCCAATAACACTACTATCCTGCTGTAGTCCCACAATAGACCCCTCTATTGTCCTAAGTCCAGTCACCTTTTTCTACCCTTCAAATATCCCCACCAAAACTCCAAACAACCTCATACTCTTCACTCTCTTGCTTCACCTTCCTTGCTCTCTTGCCTCTCCTTCCTTGCTTTCTTGCCTCACCCAACTGGACAGGTATGCTGAGAGAGCTAAACATTGTGGGTGAGACATTTATTTATTTCTAGAGAAGCATTATACATCTGACATGTTGTAAACTGAGGCAACATAAATTGTAATTCACCTGTACACTCTTGGTCAGCTAATTTTCCAGACCTCCCTTATTTGTTAGAGAGAGAAATTTCCTCTCTGTTATTCAAATATCATCCCCAAGGTGCATCATAATATAATAAAAACATCCCCCCAATAAAGGACTTTTTCAAACATGAGGAAACCCCCCCCGAGGAGGTCGGGAGAAGAACGGCGCTGTCCTGCTTACAGCGCTCCATTTCAGATGGTGCTGTCCTCCTCCTGACCTTCCCCCGTGCTTCCTCCATGCTGCAGGCACTGCTTTTTATTAGATAATTTAGACCAACTTCAGGACTTGTCTAAATGCCCCCCCCATGTTAGGGACATAGCCGAGGGCTGAGGAAGGTGGGGGTCAGATCTTGTGAACCCAGAGCCACCCCTACTCCACCCACACCATGTCCACAATATTGTGAATTTCTAATTTCTGACATGGGAGGTCCAAAACCAAAGAGATGAAATTTGCAGATCTTACTGAAGCGACAGGGTGGGAAGACCCAAGACCATGACTTTTCTCCAGCTTTGAAGAGGATGTCCAGGCTATTCTGTGCCCCTGGAACAATGTCCAAGAGACAATAAGATTGTACTATGAAATATACATGATTCAAATATAAATATTTTTAGTGTGAGAAAAGAAAAAGCAAAGCCTTTTTGGCTCAGCATAGTTTGGACCCACTGCTCCTCTGAGAATTATTTCAGAGAGTGGCCATGATAGCAGACTATATTTATTTCTCTTTTCTTCCCCTTTTTCCTTGGGTATTGTGCCCATTAAATTGCATGCCACAATTTGAAGCTTTAAACAACCATGAGTACGTCTGTAGAAAGGCAGGACAAAAATGCAGTAGATCAGTGGTTCCTAACATTTTCTTTACCAGGGACCCCCTTTTAATATCTTTTGTGCCACGGACCCCCAAGACTTAACTCAAAATTTAAAACAACATCAATAAAACACACACACACACACACACACACACACACACACACACACATATATATATATATATATTGCTCCTAGGTATGTTGCCATTTCCAGTGTGCTGATTGGCCACTTAGGAAACTGACCAACCAATCAAAGCTCTCTTGGGCAGCCAATAAGCACATTGGGGGTGGGAACATGTGGAAGTTTCAGTACTTTCTAAATATGGTGGCGCAGAGGGGATGTGAATAGCATGGGGGTGTAGCGTGTGTTTGAGTGTGCGGGGGTGGCTTGGAGGTGCATGAGCCTGGTGGGGGGGTGGGGGTTCATTCCTGGCAGCAGGAGGTAGGGGTGCATGCCTAGTGGCGGGGGTGGGGCATGTGCCTGGCAGTGAGGGTGGGGTGCATGCCTGGTGGCAGGGGTGTTGGATGCATGCCTGGCAGTGGGGGACTGAGGGCGTGTGCCTGGTGGTGGGGGAGGGAGGGCATGTGCCTGGCAGCCGGGGGTGAGGTGGGGTGCACACCTGACAGCGGGGAGGGGGTGGGAGGGGCTGAGTTTGAAGGTGTATGTTACACCAGGTATAGCATATATATAAGACGAACACCACCATTCCCACATTGCCACTGGCAAACCCATGCTTAAGTCTGTTCAGCAGTTCACCTACCTGCGAGGTATCATCTCCTCAGATGCCAAGATTGACAAAGAGATTGATCACAGACTAGCAAAGGCATATAGCACATTTGGAAGACTTCACAAAAGAGTCTGGAGTAATAAACACCTGAGGCAAAACACAAAAATCAGTGTGTATAGAGCCATTGTACTGTCTATTCTCCTTTATGGGTCTGAATCATGGGTTACCTATCGCCACCACTTACGACTCCTCGAATGCTTTCATCAGCGCTGTATACGTACAATCCTAAATATACACTGGACTGACTATGTGACGAATGCTGCTGTCTGTGAGCAAGCAGGGATCACCAGCATTGAGGCCATGATATTGAGAACACAGCTGCGCTGGGCAGGGCACGTTTCTAGAATGGAGGACCATCGCCTCCCAAAAATAGTACTCTACGGTGAACTCGTCATGGGTCAGTGTAAGAGGGGCGCTCCAAAAAAGCGATACAAGGACTCCCTGAAACAACATCTCAGGCTCGGCCAAATTGATCACCAAGAATGGTCCATCCTGGCCTCACATCGGGAGGCATGGAGACACACTATCCACAATGCTGCAGCCTTATTTGAGAACTCACGCCGAACAAGTCTTGAAGAGAAATGGCAAAGCAGAAAGAATCACAACCCAAAAACATCATCCAAGGAGACCTTCTGCTGTGCTTTCTGCAACTGGACTTGTTTATCTCAGACTGGCCTTTTTAGTCATCAGCGCGCTTGCAGAAAGTGCGGGATGAGTCCTTCCTTAATCTTCATTTGCAAAGAAAAGCCAATCACCACCCACATGCAGATTCCCTCTTCACCTCACAGTCCATTGCTGCCACTCAGTCTGCATAATCCCCAGCCTCACAACCTCACAAGCCCCAGCTGCTGCGAAGGGACCCAGGCACTCAACTGGTAGCGGAGGTGGCAGTGGCAGCAGCAGCAGCAGGTCAATGAGCGAGTCACCATCAGCAATTCCAGGAAAAGTGTGAAAAGCTGAGAAGGGGGAGGAGGAATTTAAGAACCCACTGGCCTCCCTTACAGGTTTGTTGTGAGGTCTACCAGGCATTTGGAGGGGGGATTTTTTAATGGCGTATCTTACGCCAGGTACAGCTAGTAATAATAATAATACAATTACCCCATCCATTAGCCCTTCTTCCCTCAGAGGCACTGGAGGGGAGGGAAGACTTTCATCCTGCTTCTTCCTGCAGGTTTGTGACTGGAGCAGATTGAATAGCTATGTGTAGGCCCAGCCAGCCAGCTAGCCTTTGCCTTGTCTCCTATCATGTGGCCACTCGACTGCAGGGAGGAGGTGGGCCAAGCAAATTTTCAAGCCTTCCCTGGATCCCAGGTTAAGAACCACTGTAGTAGATCATGTATTTATTAATGAATAGCCTTTATATACCTCCTATCCTCAAATGTCACCACAGCGGTATACAATTACCCAGATGAAAATGATCATACTTAAGAACAACAAATCCATAATAAAACACTGAAACAATATCCAAACAGCATCAAAGCCACTACTAATCTTTAAAATGAATAAAATATAAGAAGACAACCTGAGTGATCAGAATTAGTGGCATCTACCCTTTGTTGTCTCATCAACATCCTGAAATGTGTCACTTGGTCACCCTTCATCAATCTCCTAAAAGCAATAAGGGAACAAGTGTAAGGACCCTTCATGTTGTTGTTGAGTGCCTCCAAGTTGTTTCTGACTAATTACGGTGACCCTTTGCCTTCTTCTGAGGCTGAGAGGGTGTGAGTTGCCCAACACCCAGTGGGCTTCCACGGCTGACCAGGGATTCAAACCCTGGTTTCAAGTCCAATGCTCAAACCACTACACCACACTGATTCAACAGCCTTCTGAAGGAGAGAATTCTACAGTGATGGCCTCTGACCTTGCACCTAACACTTTCTGATAAAGGATGCACTGGATGGGCAGGGGGGTCTACTAGACGACATGAGCACATGCAATGGGGCAATACACTGCTTTAAGAATTCTGGGCCTAACTGGTTTACCACTTTGAAAAACAAAGCTAACAAAGCATAGGACTGTCTCATCAGTGATAGAACTTAAAACTATTAATCTATTAAAACTATATTAATATTAATATTATAGATGTACAAAGACATTAATAATATTTGTTCAATCTCACTAAAGAAGACCTCCCATAGACAATAGAGGGTGACATTTAAAATGTCCAATTAGCATATAGATTAATGTTGAAAAGCCAGCTTCTTACTGTTTTTTTTCCTATTCGCAGTAATGGGCCTTTGCTATACGTTTTGTTTCCTACCAAGCTAAAAAAAGTGAAAAGGGTCTGAATTCTCATCTCCCCTCCCCAGAAGCATATGACAGTGTTCCCATTTCAGAAAAAAAAAGTCCCTTGGAATTTCAGTAAAAACATCTTTTTATCTCCTTCTTGTATGAGAAATTAGAGAATTAGATATCTATTCAAGAGTCAGACATGTAAATTGAAGAATGGGCTTGGATACAATGGCTGTATTAGCTCTTACTTCTGATAGGCAGATTCCGAAAGACAAAACAGAGCTCTGTTGTTCCATGCAGCTATTCCCCTGAAGCCAGAAGGAGTTTCATCTCGTTTGCATGGATTTCAGATAAGAAACCTCTGCTTCTTGACTTCCTGCTGTGAAGTGAAATGTGATGCAGCTTAAACTATATCTGCAGTGCTTGCCTGCTAGACTAGTATTTCAGAAGTATTTTTCTTCATGCATTACCATTTGCTATATTCAAATATAAGAAAAGTATGCTCAACCCAGAAGCAGTATTTTTAGACAGTCAAATACAAGTACAGATACGGTACTTTCAGCATTTTCTGTTATCTTATACAGTTTTAATTAAATTTCCATTCCATTTTCCTAGCTAGTGGGCAAGCTTATGCCATTCTAGTAATAGCTGGGTTCTGGCTACAGAGCAAATGTTGTCATTACAGTTTCACAGCCAGTTTTGGAAGTGTGGGCAATTGTTGGTTGAATGCAGTTGGGTTGGCTAACACAATAGGGGTTTTGTTTGGGGGGGGGGTGACTGTGGATTTTTTTTTAAAAAAAATAACACAATAAATTTTTAAAATTAGGGCTTATCTACGCAGGCAATTTATCCCATCCTGACCCCATCTTACAGCCCTACAGTCCTGACAATGCAGGACTTTTGTCCCGTTCTGCCCCCGGGCAATCCTCACCACCCTGGGGCAGATATGGGGCTCAGATGGGGAAAAGATGGGGTAGGGCCCTTCAGCGCATTTTTTAAAAAATAGCTGGTTTAACCCATTCCAGCTGGGAAGGAATGGATTGGGCCCGTGTCCACAGGAGCCTATCCTGGCAAGCCAGCTTGTTGCTGCAGATGCTGGTCTGCCTTGCTCTTCCAGGTCCAGGGAAGGGTCCCCCAGCACATGCTGGTCACATGCAGGGGGCCTTGGTCACATGTTGCAGGCCAGCTTCTTTGCTTCACGGAGAGCCAGGGAGATGGTGGCAGTAGGCTGACATGCTTGTCTGGACTTTCCCCCATTTCGTAGAGGTAACGGGGGAGGAATGGGCCTGATCCATGGCCAGGATGCATCAGCAGGGAACCACTGTATCCTAGCTCGTGTAGATGATAATAAATTGGGTTGAATCCAAGATCTGCTTGTTCATGAATACCCAGCTCTCAGTGACTCCCCCTGCATTCAACAAGGTCCCTCACCCTCTGTGCAGCATTTCAGGAGGCTGGAAGGGATGCTGTAAGTTGAAGCGATAAGAGAAGTCCACTCTCATCAACTCAGTTCCACATAACAAAATTTGAATCCAACCCAAAAAAACAATTACTTCAGGAATTTGGAGCAGTAGGTTGTGAACAAAGAATTTTAAAAACCTTAGCTGGGAATGTCAAATGTCTGACAGAACAAAAATGTTCTGCAAAAGAAGAGCAGGAGAGCTGGATAGATATGAGTAAGAATTTCAGTTCAATTCAATTTAAAAAAAAACAAACAGGTCAGAGTATAAGAAGCTTTCCCCCACTTCTTTTGACTACTGCTTCCTAATCATATGCTGGCATAGTTACTGTTGTAGTTGTAGTCCCAAAAGTAATTTTTCTAAGCTCTGTTCAGAATTTACCAAAACATGCACAATTTCAATTTGGAACAGTATAAAAACTTGACAGAATTGTCATCTCTAGAAATGGGCCAAAGTAGCATTGTTCAGTTCAGGCATGGCTACAGAGAAGGGCCTCTTCCAAATTCTAACCCACTTTATTACTGAGGGAACGCCTAGCAGTAAGGTAACCTCATCCCCTTTGTGAAGCTAACATGTTGCTATATTACTGTCTAGCAATTGTGCCTTATGTCCAAAGGAGATGATTCCTCCCCCACCAAACTTCACTACCAAACACATTATGTTTCTAACACTACAGGTCTACCCATTTTGGTGAATGGTTAGTTAACAGCAGAGCCTGGAGGAAATATTGTCCAAAAGACACACAAAAGCTACAAGTATTCTTTCATACAGGGCTTGTCTACATGGGCCAAATGAAATGGCCTCCCCCTGTTCCCATACCCAGCAGTCTGGACAATGCAGGTCTTTGGCCCCAGTCCTAGTCTGAACTGCCCAGATGATGTTCAGCTGTCCTGGTGAGAATCAGGATAAATACCCCTTACAAGTGTTTGGAAATGTATTTTAAAATTTCACAGTTTGCTCCAGTTCTTCTGGAGAAAACGGTGAGTTCTGTTACCACAGTGGGGAGTTGTCCACACATGTGGTCCGTGCAGTGCACATTGAAGCCATTTCCCAGCTCAGTTGCATGCATAGCATCTGCTAAGGTTGCCACAAGGTGCCCAGCCATGTGCCCACAGTCAGGTGTCTTGTTCCTGGCCTTGGAAGAACTTGACCAGCACAGGAAGAAAAGTGCCTGTTCGTGCACTGCACACAGGGGTGAGGACATTCCTCCATCACTGCAATGGAAGGGCAAGTAACGGGGGGCAGAAAATGTCCCGGTCCCAGGGCTGGAATATCCTAGTTGGAACGTGGGTTATTCTGGCTGGTGTAGATAAGAGCATTGGTTTTTCATGTTTTTTTTCCAGGCTGTGAGGCTGTGTTCTGGAAGAGTTTACTTCTGACCTTTCGCCTGCATCTGTAGCTGGCATCTTCAGATGCTATCTGTGGATGCTATAAACATCTATGCTATAAGATGCTATAAACATCTGTGTCTCACATGTTCAGATGCTATTCTCTGAAGATGCCAGCCACAGATGCAGGCAAAACATCAGAAGTAAACTCTTCCAGAACACGGCCTCACAGCCCGAAAAAAACCCACAAAAAACCTATGGGTGCCAGCCGTGAAAGCCTTCAACTTCACAATAAGAACATTGTTTTAAAACTTGTAACTGTATTTAAAGGTAGATAGCAATCCACCAATGATAGTTTGAAAAATGTCATCATTGGGGAAAAGAATCAGCTACACACTGATGCAGTTGATGGTTGGTAAAAAAAAAAAAAAAAACTTCCTCCAATTTCAACACATTTACTGGGGGGCTGTTTACACAGCAAAATATATCTTCTAAGAATTCACAAAGAGTCCTAATAGTTCCCACATCTTTCGGATCAAAGTTGCCATATTCAGAAGGAGGGGGGCAAAAAAACCATAAGTCACGCAGTATCAGCTTTCACTATTTTCCCCGTCTTTTTTGAAAAGTAGCGCAAGTTAGCACACTATCGACTGTGTGAACGACCATTTCGCTTACGGCAGTGGGAACTATCAGCAGTCTTTCCAAAATAGCCACAGTAGAGCTTAGCCATGATTGGTTGAATTGACCAAGGAGGGAGGAGGTGGACTTGCAAGAGATGAGGCTTGAAAAGATCCAGCCAGCTGGCTTGCTTTCTAGTATAATTACTGTTCCTCTTTCCCTCTTTCCCTCTCTCTCTCTCTCTCTGTGTATGAGAGAGAGTGGTTGCTCGATCATTCTTGTGTGTGTGTGTGCGTGCGCACACACACACACACACACACTCCAGCATCAGAGAGGGAGAGAGAGAGAGAGAGAAGCAGTCTGCTCAGGTAGCAGAAATGCAGAGCGAAGAGAATTCTTTTCCTTCCCTCCTTTGTCATTATTCCTCCCCCCTCCTGGTCTCCCTCCTTTTTTATTGCTTTCTGGTTTTCTCTGGCTCAGATGAAGCTACTCTTTCCCCCTCGCACTGCCCCCCCTCCTCACTTCCTCCCTGCCTCCTACCTGGTCTGTGTGAACTTAGAAAGGCAAAACTGTTGCTTTGTATACAGATGAAGCTATGAACTTAACGGTATCTTTCCCCCTCGCACTGCCCCCTTCCTTGCTTCCTCCCCATCTCCTGCCTGGCTTTAATGATAGTGATCTGGAGGCCATGCCCCTCCCTACCTTTGTCTGTGCGAACTTAGAAAGGCAAAACTCACTGGATCTTCCAATTTAGCAATAAATCATATGAACTATGCACCACTGGTGCGAAAAGACAGAAATCCAGAATTTCGCATACTTTATTCTGCCGTGTAACTGGAAATTCCATTGATGTCACTACAAAGACATCCAACTCAGTGGTAACTGCACAGACACCCAACTCAGTGGTAACTGCACACCAGCCTAGTGCTCTCCACAGGTTGTTGGACTTTACCTCCTTATTAGGAACGTTATTACTTCTATGTTCCTCATTGCACAGACTTACTACCCAGTCCTACTATTTTAAAGTCAAGTCTGGCTTCTGAACAAAAATGATGACAGATATAGGTGGTGATCCTACACCTTTCTGGTAATAAGCTGAATGCAATTGAGTTTATATTGAAGTAAGTATTCACAGGATTGCTTGATTAAAGCAATATAAGATGTTTACATACTACCAAACGAGCTGGACTTCAATTTTATGGAACACATAAAGTCAACACAACGTAACTTTGTCAATCAAGACAAGATGCTGCCCAAAGGCAGGTTGGATTTCCAGTCCCACTGCAGATCAAGTGTTGCTAATCCCAAATGGCAGCTTCACTCATCTGAAAGAGTGAAGTGGAGAATTGCTTTAAGGTCAATGTTTCTGGAAATGACTTCAAACCCATTAAGAATACAGTCAACGGGCAATATCTAGCTGAGGCAAAATTGCACCTGCCCACTTGTGCAGACATATCAGGAAGTGTGGCTGATGGTTGCTGTTTCCACCCAGTGAAAAGCACCTTCTCCAAATATTTCAAGATTTATTTTGGCTAAATCCTGTGAGATGAGAGCATAACAGTTCAAGGAAGAATACAAGTAAGGCACCGTGTTAGCCAAGTGATAATTACAGGCCTTATCACACTAGGCTCTTCTCCTGCTAAACAGTGCTATTTTCAAAGGCGCAATGCAATCAGGACTGCTCTCTTCCCCACTGCACCTTCAGAATCTCTCAGCATTGCAGCCTTCATTTGCATTAAAAACCTTATTGCACACAACATTTGGCACTACCCACCAAGTACCACCCTTTTTCTAGTTTGGCAGACATAGGACTTTTTCAGACAAGGGTGGGGGGAAACCCAAGGATGCCGGGAGAAGAATGGGGCTGTTTCATTTACAGAGCCCTGTTTCAGACTACGCAGTCCTCCTCCATCCTCCTCCCAACCTCCTCCTGACCTTCTTCTGTGCTGGGGGCTCCGCTTTTTATTGATGGAGGTTCTCTGTCAATAAAAAGTAATGCCTGGAGCACAGGGGAAGGTCAAGAGAAGGTCAGGAGGAGGACAGAGGAGGACGGGGCTGTCTGAAAAGGGGCTCTGTAAGCAAAACAGCCCCGTTCTTCCCCTGACCTCCTCAGGGGGGGGGGTTCCCCCATCGGCAAAAGTCAATACACACACACACAGATCCCCTCACAGAAATTGTGTGCGCACAATTGTAAGCAGTCTTACATTTTAAAAGACCTTTTTTTCTTACATTTCCAGGTGTACGTGTGTGTTTGTGCGTGCGCGCACACACACACCTCCCCACAGATTGGGATAGATCAGACTTCTCAGCAGTCTAACAAATCAATGGCAGCTGAAACTCAGCAGCTACTGATCGATCGATCTATCTGATCTGATCTATCCCCATGCAGCGATTAGTATATCTGAAGGAAGAAACAGCCAGAAAGAGACAGAGGAAATAAATGTTTGGTTTTTCCTTACATTTCCAGGCATGTGTGAGTGAGGGAATGAGAGAGAGCGAGAGAGAGAGAATATGTATGAGGGCACCATTAGTGCACCATAGCATTATAGTGAGTGACAGAACAGGGCTGGAAAAGGAGGCGGGGGCAGTGAGCAGTTTTGGCTTCCCTGATAAGCCCTGGGGGGAAGGGGGAGGGGTCATTTGGCAATGGATCTTTTCTTAGAGAGATAAAAAAGTTTTGAAGTTTCACAGTCACTTTGCCAACTGAAAGGAAATAAAATTGAATGGTCTACCCCTTCTCCTCTTTCTCCCTTGATCACATTTTCCTACCCACAGCATGTCCACTGACCACCCAAAATCAGCATTAAAGTGGAATTTAACTTTTGCACTGCAAATCCTAGCAGGATTGTTGCAGGAAAGGAGGTCATTGATGGATTTTTTCTGTCAATAAAAAGCAACGTGTTCAAAATGGTCTTGCACGGGAGAACAGGAGAGTAACAGCAGCATGCAGTAAGCCCCAACCAAAGGCACAAATATCCTGCTCCAGTTGTGACTCACCTGCCTTGTGTGATAAGGCTCTAGGGACTTTATCAGATGTGGCATAAATCACAGGATTACAATGTCTGGGTAGCACAAACGGCCATGGCCATCGCATGACATCATCACCATCTCTTGGTTACCTCGTACCCCAGCCATGAAGAAAGTGTTCCTTTTAATTGACAGGATAAGCTGTCAATAGATCACCAATATCACTTTTTTTTGTAGTATTGAGGATGTACAAAAACATGTCCTGTTATAATCACGAGGTTACAGCATGAATGGGTGGTCCTCAGTGAGCAAACATCTGGGTCAGAATGCAAAAAAAAAAAAAAAAAAAGCACAGGACACTCTTTTTATAAACTGTCCCATCTAGTTTGCACATTTTTAGGTTTGTTTTAGTGCTTGTGTGTTCATTAAATTGTTAATTTTTTTTGGCGGGGGGGGGTGAGTTTTAAGCATGCTCATGTCTTCTCACGAGAACAGCGGAAATCTCATCCATGCTAAATCCAGGAAGTAAACTCCTGTTTTTAAAGTGCTAGTGGCTGTCATGCGATAATTCCATGGCAGTTCTTTGGCACAATTAGAGCTACGTGTGATAATCTATCTATATATATATAATTCTCTTAGGTATGTTGCCATTCCCAGTGTGCTGATTGGTCACTTAGGAAACATACCAACCAATTGTCGTACTCCGTTGATCGGCCAATCAGCAGCCTGAGGGTGTTTTTCAGCACCACCTCCTTTACCTACAGCCACATCTTTGTCTGTTGAGCTGCAGTAACTAAATACTCAGCCAGCTCCCCTTGCTGTCTTAATATGCATGCATGGGGGAAAATAATGTTGCTTTCTATGTGCCCCACCTTTTTTCTTCTTTTTCCTCCTGTCCTACCTTGCAGGGTAGGTTTTTCCCCCTTTCTCTGCTCTTCACCCCTTCTGCACCAAAAACTCGAGCCCTTTACCCCCTCCCTCTGTCAGGGTAATATTGCTTTAAGTGCAAAAGGAAAATGTTGGCGCAACTGACTACAGAGTAGCACAGCTGAAGTGGGTTTGTTCACATCTGTGGCTAGGCAAAGGGATGAGTAGCAAATACTCCTATATAGCTAAAGCACACAATGCCTTGCGTGTAGGTTGCTGTCATGGAAAAAGAGGAGTGTTGCTGCTGAGTTTGTTAATGAGGTTTGCTGTGTATATACTGTATTTGTTTATAATGAAACTGAAGATAAAGACCTCCAGATATTTTTGGATGAACCTCTGGAACAGCTGCTAGCTGAAGCCTGTGTTTTTGTACCCTTTCTGCTGTGCAGTTTTGCTGTTTTGGCTACTCCTGGGTTAGTTTGTCCCCAGGCTGTCCCTGGTGCCTCTCAGTGAGCCTATACTGTGTGACACCTTCTGCCCTAAGAAACTTACAGGCTGCAAAAACAAAAACAAAAACTGGAAAGGGGTGGAAAGGAGGTGGCAGTCCACCCGGGGGTTCCAGGCCCTCTTTTTCCTCTTTGGGGGACCCCTTGAGGTCCTATAGCCACCCCTGGCTCTGCTTCCCATGGAGAGAAAGGCTTTCTTTGCAAATGCTGCACTGGATGGGCTACTGCCTGCTAAAAAATAAACATCCAACCAGTCGGAAGAGCCAAAGCTGGTGAGGGAGGGGGAACAGAACGGAGCAAAGTGGGCTGTCATTGGATGCCAGCCTCCCCTCAATGGGAATCCAGCATGCTGCCCTCAAAGGGCTGCTGGTGTTGCAGTGGTAGGCTGAGGCTCTGTAGTCTGTGGTGGGAGCAAAGGCGAGCCCAAAAACTCACAAAAAAGTTAGAGGTGACCATTCCACCCCTTGCTGGAGAGACTCCTTTGCTCTCTTTTCTATTCATTTGTATTTTAACAAGTGGTCAACAAGGGCCCCTGGATCCCCTCTTCTCTAAATGAGGCAGAGGTTTTGCATGTTACTTTCACCAAGTATCTAGACCAGTGGTTCTTAACCTGGTGCCTGAGGACCCCCAAGGGTCCTTGGTGTCCTCACAGGGGTCTGCAAAAACTTGAAGGCTCTTCAGACCACCTCCTGCCTGCAGTGGAGTGGCCATGTGACAGGAGCCGAAGCAAGGGCTGGCTGGCTGGCTTGGTTTGTGCATTGCCATTCAATCCACTCCAGCCACAAACTTGCAGGAAGAAGCAGGAGAAAAGTCTTCCCTCCCACTCCAATGCCTCTGAGGGAAGATTTCATGGATGGTGTATATTATTATTATTATTATTATTATTATTATTATGGTTTTAAATTTAAAGTCTTGGGGGTCCATGGCAACAAAATATAATTACAGTAGGTCCCTGGGAATAAATAGGTTAAGGACCACTGGCATAATTGTATTATTATTGTTGTTGCTGTTGTTGTTAGGGTTTAAATCTTGAGTTAAGTCTTGGGGGCTCATGGGAACAAACTATGTTTAAAAGGGGGCCCCTGGTAAAGAAAAGGTTAAGAGCCACTGACATAATTGTATTAGCATAGGTGTGCCCGGCGTAACATACACTGTTATGTGCCCTGCTGGGGTTTCAAGCAGTGGTTGCAGCATGGAGCTTGGAGTGGTAGTGTTCCTTTCACATGGTTCAGCTACATGGTATTATTTTAGGAAAAAAAATATTGCACTTTTTTTACATGTGGGTGGTAATTGAGAGAGAGAGAGATTATTTACTCTGTTATAGAACTAGACCAATTTTTGATATGGTTTTTGATATTGCCCAGGCGCCCAGGGGTCACATCATTGATCCGCCGCCCCTGCTGCCGCTGTGACGGGAACCAGGCAGTCAGCTGGTGGCAGTGGCAGTGGGGGCAGGGCAACAGAGCAACTCACTCTTAATGCACCACTGGTATATGTTACGTTGGTACAGTTATTATAACCATTGTTATAATGCCACAATGTTCCTGCTATCTTCATTCATGGAATTACAACACTTTTAGATGCTAGTCTGATAAAGTCCTAAGATTGTTTAGAAGCATATAAGAAAAATAAATTCTAGAGCTGGAACACTGATCTCACTGAACTCTGTAATGATTTTATAGCTGAATTGATTACATTGTTCCTTTTGACAGCAGAGTGAAGCTTCATAGTGAACTGAACTGAAATAACTTGTTGAAATCAAACTGAAACAAAATTCTCACTCTTGTGTGCTGACCAAATTCAATAGGTTCAGCTCTTAACAGCATGGAGAATATTATGGTGTACCTGCCTGCAGTGTAGCTATTAAAGATAAGGTGCTCATTTGAAGAAGAAAAAAGGTTGTGGCAATCCTAATTCAGGATGAGCTTCGTTGGATACATATGGCTTCAAACCTAGACTTTCAAGAGTTAAGTATAGAAAGCCCAGGATCTAGAATAGATGGATGAATTGATCCACTTTGATTTCTCCTACTGTCAAACAGGAAGAACTTTGTGAATTTTGGAATGTTCTGAAATGAAATGAAATTATTGTACATCCATATTCAGTTTCAAATTCTACATAGGGTAACTGTGCAAGGATTCTGAGAAGACAACTGTTGGAAACAAGCTCTTTCCAACTTGTTGAAAGTGACATTGTCCTTTGCGTATACTGTAGTGCTCTTTTACTAGTATGTAGTCACTAAGTCCCCAGTTGTTGTTACCTACCCTGACATCCCAATCCACATCTATATTAATAATTGACACTATTTAATAATTAGATTAAATGTGGCCTTCCACACAGTGAGGCCATTAAAGCTGGTAAATTCCAACAAATTACAATTGTATTTTCTGCATGCAAGGCACTTGTTTTCTGCACAGAAATGTTCTTTTGCAGCCTTTATTCCCATCATAGCCAGCCCTATTTTCATTTTGAAACAATTCAGGAAACATAAACTACAGTGCATTAATGCAGTTCCTTTGCTCTTTTCATTTTCCTAATCCACAAGGGTCACTTTCCTTAAAGGCATACTGTATTGTTTCTGGTGTTTGAGCAGTGATGGCACAAATATGGATGTCTCCTCCTTCCCTGGCTCCCCCTTCTCTACCTTCTCCACTTTCCTGCTTTTGATCAGACTGATTAAAAGGATTGTCAGCAATTGGACCATCAGATGGATCAATCTATTCTTGGTCTGTTAGTTTTGTATGTGTTCATGTATGTCCGCTATTACCAGGTTTTCTTGGCAAGATTTGTCCAGAGGGGGTTTTCTTTTGCCTTCCTCTGAGACTGAGAGGATGTGACTTGTACAAGGTCGCCCAGTGGGTTTCCATGGCTGAGCAAGGATTTGAATCCTGGTCTTCAGAGTTGTAGTCCAACACTCAAACCAGTACACCGCACTGACTTAGGAAACTAACTAAGTAAATATGCAGACCTCCTGGAGAATCTTTGCAAGTTGCAGCAACAAATCAATGAAGCCTTTCAAGTTGTAGGAAGCTGCTGCTATACTAGCTGAGCTAGAGAGCTGCACACAGCCCTTTCTTCTCGTCTGGAGCTGAACCCCACAAAACTGGACAATGTGAACCCTTGTCTCCCTTCTAGAGATGAGCCATGAAAACTGGAGACTCAAAACCAAGCCCTGATTTGTGGCAACCCTACATTTAATAGGATAGGATGTCATGTAAGGTAATCAAATCTCCCCCCCCCAAAAACAACCCCCCAGCTTTACTAATATTGATTTTTGCAAATGAGAGGCACGTACCCATTTTAAGAAATACTGAAAAGCAACTGATACTATCACTGATAACAATATGTTACACAAACAAGGGGAATGTCTGAAGAAGATGGTCCCACAGCAGTCTGGAGAAGAAATGCTGAATGAAATATTATGAAGCAGTGTGAAGTAGTATGAGAAGGAAATACGCCTTATAGAAAAATGAGGAAAGCAGTGCTTGAAAGTCAACTTTCTGGATTCCCCTAGCCCCAATGTGGGACTCCTTCCAAGCTATACTCCTTCTTTCATCATGACCCAAATTGAGAAATGGAAAAAATATTTGCTACTTATTTCCTGGCCTAAAAATGGCAGCCCCTAAAAATGGGAAGTAAAAATGTTGCCGTTTTTGCACATCCCACAGTGTTTTGGGAAATTCTTCAGCACAGAAATATGTGGGTTATTTTTGCCCCAAACCCAATATTCTGTGGGGAAAGTGTGTTTCTGGAAACAGTGGGGTTTGTGAGGGGGGGGGGGTGTCAGAATTTTGCATCACTACTACATGTATTTCTGCACTGAATAACTTCTAGAAACACTTTGGAATGTGTGGATAATGGACAAACGTTCATGGAAATCAATTGTTTTCCCCTGCAACTGGGGAGAAAAATCAATTGTTTTCCCCTGCAGTGGTGAGAAAACTAAAGAAATATTCACCCTTGCATGTGAGGATGAGATAGTGGAAAATGTGATCATAAGAGTAGTGTGTAGTATAAAAGTTCAAAACTGGCATAACCTCATTCCTATTTGTATGGTGTTGAGCTATAATAGCATAAGGAGAGTTAGAAACAGTCAGGCACAGTTAACCTCATCCTTCGCTCCTTCCATCATGTGGATATAATAAAACTGCCATATTTTGCAAGGTTATTGTAAGAATTATCTAGGGCAATGTAAATGAAGTGACTTTAATCTCCTTGCTAATATGTCAACATTAAGAAGGATGATTAAATAACACACACACACACACACACACACACACACGGTGTGTTAGACTGTTAGAGTATTGGAGCGTTAGACTAGTGCCACTGTATTCTGCTTTGGTCAGACCTCACCTAGAAAATTCGGGGCACCACAATTCAGGAAGGATATTGAGAAGCTGGAACGTGTCCAGGGGAGGGCGACCAGGTTGGCGGGAGGTCTGGAAGCCATGCCCTATGAGGTGTGGCTTAGGGAACTGGGCATGTTTAGTCTGGAGAAGGTCGAGAGGGGACATAATAGCCATGTTTAAATGTTTGAAGGGAGGTCATACTGAGGATGGAGCAAGCTTGTTTTCTGCTGCTCCAAAGACTAGGACACAGAGCAATGGGTTCAAACTACAGGAAAAGAGATTCCACCTAAACATTAGGAAGAACTTCTTGACAGTAAGAGCTGTTTGGAAGTGGAATACACTGCCTCATAGTGTGGTGGCATCTCCTTCTTTGGAGGTTTTTAAACAGAGGCTGGATGGCCATTTGTCAGGAATTATTTGATTGTGTATTCCTGCATGGCAGGGGGTTGGACTGGATGGCTGTTGTGGTCTCTTCCAACTCTATGATTCTATTATTCTAGACATAGGGTGTTAGACTGTTGGAGTGTTAGACTAGGACTAGAAAGATCTCAGTTCAAACTTTGCCTAACCTGCCTCCCTGAGTTTTTGTTAGGATAAAAATTGGGAGGAAGCCCATTACTTTGAGCTTCTTGGAAGAAAGGCAGATATAAATATAGGTGGAGATCCTGTAGCTGACAAGTACCCGTGATGTTGTGACTACATTTCATCTCCTGATCTGACCCCCAAAATCCACCTTAAAATCCAGCAGCTGCACCAAGGAATAGAGTGCTGTGGCACTGGTGAGCATTGTGTGGAAGGAAAACATGTCCAGCTTCCTCCCACCTGTGAATGGCAGTGTCAAGTTGCAAGAGGCCCCCACAGGGACCCCTGCTTGGGGTCAACACACTGCCATTCACTGGTAGGAGGCGGCTGGAGGCATCATCCTTCAGTGCCCTGTTGAACAGTGCCACCAAACTCCATCCTTTGGTGTAGCTAGATGGATTTTAAACTGGCTTTGTGAGACATTTACAATTATGGCAATGGCACCACTAATGTTAACATGAATAGGAAACAATTAAAACATTGTAAGCCTACCTGTATCAGAAAGACATCCTAAATTAATAATTAACAAATAAATAGCCCTTCTAGAAAGGCCCTATACTTGTCCTATAACGTAAGGAGAATAATGCATTAACACTGTGCCTTTTCCAAGTTGGTAGCCTCCAGAGTTACTGGATTACAATTCTGCCACCTCCAGCAAGCATAAAAGGAGTTATAATCAACCATATGTGGAAAGCAGCAAGTTGGAGAAGGCTGCTATACACTCTTTTGACTATTGCTGACTTTCTAGAAAAACATAATAAAAATTAACACTTTGTCTCATTTCATCTCCATTTGTTTCACCATGCCTAGGGATTTTTCCCCCTTTCCAAATATTGACACTAACCTACATATGTTCCCCATGGTGGTTGCCTAGCGGGAAATGTGTAATAAATGTGACATGTATGGTAGGCTAGTTTAATGTATCTCACTGGTGTCTTGCTGGGCTTCTGGCCTAGAAATTCCACTGTCAGATTCCTCAGTGACATGTCATGATTGCATACAATGGCTCCCTGCCACTACTCTAATCCATTGCCAGAAATTTAAGCAACTGCCTTATCTAACTCAGCAACAGAAGTGGAAAGGTACAAGAGCACTCATAGGAAATGCCTGATGATGTTTTTGCTGATAGATGGATATCATTGTGGTTCCACATTTGCCGTGACAACCTTTGGAGATACACATCTAACTTTAGGTGGCTGACATTCCAACATACCAATTTTAACTCCCATAAAAGGTATGGGGAGCACAAAGATATATAGTGATATATATGCTCTATTTATTATTGTCCCGTGTACTTTATACAGTAGAACTATGCTGCTTAATCAGCAACAGAGTAAACACAACCTTTTAATGAGACCTCCAGCAGATACTGGTAAAGAATAGTCAACTGGTCTCACACATCATGACAGCATATAAACTTTGGAAAGATGTATGAAACATCCTTTCATCACCTTGGAGTTTTTCACAGTTCTGTTCTATGGTCTCTTGCATTACTACCAAAATGATACTGAAATCTTATTCTGGCATTATGCTTGACTCGTGTATGTGGATATGCTTATGAGCAAGGATATACAGACATGACTAAGTGCATATACCAGATTTATCTCTGACCTCTCTTATTTTGATTGGTGAATTCTGCAGGAAGCTTCTACTCACATTTTTGTTCATGAAAGGAGAAATGCTGTTTTATGAGGGCTTAAACTGCATAAAATAGTCTATTCACACAGAAGCAAAAGCAAGTAGACTCTCCTTTCAAACCTGCTTGCTCCATACAGAGATACCAGGCATATTCTGAATGACGGGGATAGCATCATGTGCTCAGATACTCTAAATGTGGGCAAATGTTTTTAATTGCAAAAGTTTTTGAACTGCATTTCCTAGCAACCATGGCTACAATAGCCTACAGTTAGGGATGATGGGTATTGTATTCCACTGAAACTCTAAGGCTACAAAGTTAACAGTCTCTGACGTACTCTATTTTCACATAACACCTAACTAGGGCTTGAGTGTCTCAGTTATCCTTGCTTTTGGACTGAGTAGAAATGTCCACTGGCATTGTACTTTCTTTATTTTCCCACAGCTGGGACATAAAATGGTTAACAACACACATAAAATGGTTAGCTAACACACATTGGAAACTGCTTAACGCAGTGTAGATGTGTAAATAGATATTGCTTAAAACAATTTTTGTAAGCTGCTCTGATAGCCTTGAGGCTGAAGAACGGGGTATAAATAAATAAATAAATAATAAAAACAAAATAAAAAGAGATATAAGCAAACACATATAGTTAAAAGCACTAAAATGCTATTTCTGAAACACAACTACCGGTAAACTATTTATAGAATCAATAGCGATTTAAAACATATCTATTAAACTGCACCAAAAAATTTTTTAAAAAATGCTACAGCCCACTAAGAAAAGGACTGTCTGAGTAAAACAGTCAATTGGTAATAAACTATTGAAACAGAAAGGTCTTCACCTGCCAACAGAAGGACAGCACATGTAGCCTTCCTAAGAGGGCATTTTCGGAAAACAGGAAATACTTGCATAGAAGGCCCTCACTTGTGTTTCTGCCAAACACTCCTGTGGGTGATGACATGAAGAGAAGACACTCCCTCAGAGTTGTAAAGGTTTGGACAGGCTCATACGGGAGGACATGATTCTTCAGATAGCCTAGACCAGAGCCATATAGGCTTTATAACCAGCACTTTAAAACGTGTCCCCCACGCCAGCCAACCCCCCACACTTTGTAGAGATGTTGTAACAAGGGAATCATGTGCTTGGTATTCCCATAACTAACCCCACTTAACGGTCTGGCTGCAGCTCTTTGGATCATCTGCAGTTTTCAAACATTCTTTAAAGGCAGTTCTATATAGAGTGGGTTATAGTAATCAAAACAGGACATCACTAAGGCATGTGTCACTGTGGCCTGATTAGACATCACCAGGAATAGGTGCAGGCAGCACATTAGCTTTAGCCATGCAAATGTACTCATGGACAGTTCTACAACCTGAACATCCAAATTTAGGGCTGGATCCAAGAATATATCAAACTACATGCCTGTCTTTAGAGGAATATAACACTTTCCAACACAGATTGAATCCCTATTCCCTGATCTGTTTTTTGAATGCAATCAATTTGCATTGGATATGCATCCAAATACAGTTGCTATCTACCTATTTCATTATTTTTATACAATGATAATTCAGATGTGAATCTGTCTGAATTTAGGTACATTCTAAAACCCAATTAATCTGTGCAAAAGTTTCACTTCCCTCTGACTATTTGTACAAATATTTTTCCAATCTATCCTGATATCCCCAACCCTATCAACAGAAGGCAAATCAGATAGAATTGGACATAACAAGATTCAGCATCACAATACTCTCTCTCTGGCTTTTCTTCGCAAACGAAGATTCAGGAAGGACTCATCCAACATTTTCTGCAAGTGTGCTGATGACTAAAAAGGCCAATCCAAGATAGACAAGTCCGGTTGCAGAAAGCACAGCAGAAGGTTTCCTTGGGTGATATTTCCAGGTTGTGATTCTTTCTGCATTGTTGTTTCTCTTCGAGACTTGTTCGGCGTGAGTTCTCAAATAAGGCTGCAGCATTGTGGATAGTGCGTCTCCATGCCTCCCGATGTGAGGCCAGGGTGGACCATTGTTGGTGATCAATTTGGCCAAGCCTGAGATGTTGTTTCAGGGAGTCCTTGTATCGCTTTTTTGGAGCACCCCTCTTATGCTGACCCATGGCGAGTTCACCGTAGAGCACGATTTTGGGGAGGCAATGGTCCTCCATCCTAGAAACGTGCCCTGCCCAACGCAGCTGTGTTCTCAATATCATGGCCTCAATGCTGGTGATCCCTGCTTGCTCAAGGACAGCAACATTCATCACATAGTCAGTCCAGTGTATATTTAGGATTGTAGAAATATTTTTCCAATCTATCCTGGTATCCCCAACCCTATCAACAGAAGGCAAATCAGATAGAACTGGACATAACAAGATTCAGCATAACAATACACATCAACAGAATACAACATCTCATCAGATTATCGTAGCATGCCTAGAAAATTCCCATTCTGAGCAGTGTTTTAGTTTTCCTGATTATTATAGACAAAATAATCATGTTCACACATCACAATAAACAATGGTTTGTGTTAACTGTGGTTTGTTGTTTAAGCCACAAATTGCACAGCAAACAACTAGAGAAACCACGCTTTGTCCTCTCTATTTCTCTTTGTCTATCTCCCACCTCTTTTGACAGCTCCTGTTTCCAAGTGGGGCTTGGAAGTAAGTCAGGAGCAAGTTACAGTTTCAGATCTCACAACAAGCTAACTAGATCTCACAACAAGCTATTTCAGATCTCACAACAAGCTATAGTTTAAATAAGCTCCAGTTTGTATGTCAACAATAAACATACATTCAGAATGTGGGTTGTAGTTGGTTGATAAGCTGTTATTTGTTAGCAAAGATGGACTCACCCATCACAATGAGCTAGATTTCAACAAACTACAGGTTGTTTGTGATGTGCAAAAGTGGCCATTGACTCTCAACAGCTCTCATTATTAACAAACATGCATATAAACTGTAGCTAGCCCATCTCATTTTCTCTGCACCAAATCCAAAGGAGATACTGAAACAGAGGGGATCTGGTTTCATTCATTCTGTACATCATTCTGTGTTAATTTGCTTGACTGACTCATTAAAACAGTGGAAGCCAACTCAATTTATATGTAAATCACAATATCCCTATTTTAATTAATGTTTAAAATGTTGCTTTAATTAGCTAGCTATCTGCAAATTCAGTCTACCCATTGAGGTCTACTATTTGTGTTACAGTCAAAGGCAAGCTTGGAAATAATCTGATTATCATCATACAACTAAGCCCTACATTAGTCTGTAAAGTACCAACTGGACAGGATCTGCTGACAGAGATGATGCTATAAATCAAGAGCTATTGAGTTACACAAACAAGGGAAATGGCCTACAGTTTACCTTGATGTGGGCCATGGGTGCACTAACCAACAGGATGCCTCTTTCCACCATTTCAAAGTGACCCCAGTCTCTCCACCTCCATGCTCGATCCACAAGCCACCACTGATATGCACAGATCTTCAGTTCTTATACCCTAAACAATGGTTTCAGAAGGGCAAGAGATCATTGTGTCCCCCAATGATATCCTTGTACAGTATTATCTTCCATATAACAGAACGGTTCTATTCACTCTGATGCAAGTACTGAGCCAAGGAATTGTACTGGTGGCAAAATATTTTTTCCTCTCTTACCAGTGACACATCTGTCAAGTGAAAAGAACTCTGTGGTGAGAACATCATGTCAAAACTTACACTTGACTTGACTGTCACTTAGTTTTATGCTTGCCTTTCAATAGTTTTATATCCCAGCATTCTTCCAATGAGATCAAGGTTTATGGTTCTTTTTCTCTCTTCTTTTCCTCACAACAACCCTCAGGTCAACCTGAGTAAGGAAATGATTGGCCCAAGTTCATCCAGTTGGTTTCATGCCTCAGGAGGAACTGGAATCTGGATTTCTCAAGCCCAAGACTACAGCTCCCATCAGCATTGGCTGTCTTGGAAAGGGCTAATGGAAACTGCAGTCCAACAACAGTTGGAGGGCCACAGGTAGTCTACCCTTGGTTTAGAGGTAACCCTTCATACTGTGTGTGGTACATAACTTAAGTCAGGGAGCCATTTTATACTATACAATTACAGTACTATGATTCTACTTTAACTGCCATGGCAACATCCTATGGAATCCTGGATTTTTCTGTTTAGTGAGGGGTACCTAGAATTCTCAGCTAGAGAGTTCCAGTGCCTCCCCAAAGTACAAACTCCAGGATTCATAGGATGAAGCCATGACAGTTAGAGAGAAATCATAGTGCCATGATTGTGTAGAATGAAAGGGCCTGGGATCTCTGACAATATGGGGAACATCCAGCCTCAGTACATACACAATGTACATTCATGTGAGAGTAGTAAACCATGTCACACTTAGCTCCAAAGAGCCTCTGACATTTTGAAGTGTAATTACGATACACCACAAAAGCTTAATACGCTTGATCTAGAGAGAATACTGCTTATGGATCAATGATCTGAGCATTCACAGCTTGACTTAAAGGAATGTGCCCTGCATTTATTCTCATATTTATTTTTTTTTATTTAGTTATTTATACCCCACTCTTCAGCCACAAGGCTATCAGAGCGGCTTCCAAATTGTTTTAAGCAATAGGTATTTACACATCTACACTGCATTAAACAGTTTCCAATGTGTGTTAGCTAATTGCCCCCCACAAGCTGGGTACTCAATTTACCGACCTATGAAAGGATGGAAGGCTGAGTGAACCTTGGAGCCCGCTGGAATCGAACTTGCAACGTGGTGGCTTGCAGTACTAGTTTCCTTTTGAATGCACATAGCTATCTTTTCAAAAGACCATGAAAAAAAGGTCAGTGTGCCTCTCAGATAACTAAAGAAAGGAGCTGCCTGCATAAACAAGAAGCATGTGGAACGGGAGAGCACACGTTCACTGATGACAGTGATGAATTCATGAGATAATGCAACAATTAGCATGCGGAAAAGCCTGTGGAAGCCAATGGAAAGGAATGTCATCCAAACTAAATATTTGAACAAGCTTTGCAGCAGTCCCTATGGCATAGCGTGTTGAAAAGCCAGTGATTTGGGTGAGGGGTACAAACTCCTCCTGGACAAGTAGCTCATTCTTGTCCCGTTGGTTGAGCTGTATATTTACTAGAAGAAAAACACTCTTCACATACAAAGTGTAAGTGAATCAGAGAGCTGCAGCCTTCAAGTATACTTACCCATCAGAATCAATAGTACTACTTTCAGAGAGAGAGAAAACTAAGACAATTGTGGGAAATGTTATTATTTCTCATTGAGAATTATAGGACTTTATCGGATGACCCCTTTTAAAACGTTCTTTTGCTGGCATTTAAAAAAAAAAAACCTTTTCTGTGCCAACAAAAGAACGCTCCCCCTGCACTTACCTTCCTCTCCCAGCAAAGGCTTGCCAGCAATGAAGAGGAAGTGAACGGAGCTCTGTTCACTTCCTCGTTCAAAATCCTGCAAGACTTCGTCACACAGGAAATTTAAAAATAAAAACACAAATAAAGCCTTAAAAGTGAGACCAAGCACCTAGGCACACTTTAAAAGTCCCAAGTAACCTGGGGAGGGTCATAAAAAGAGCAAAACTTATCTTGATGTCCCAATCTCACGTGGAAGTGTTCACACCAGACCGGCCACTCTCAGTGCAGTGACGAGAGTTAAATGGTCCAAGGTTTTGCACGCCAGCAATGCTAGAACAAAAGCAGCCCAGGAGAGCTATTGATGGCTTAAGCCATCAATTAAAAGGTATGGGATTTTCACAGGACATAATCGCAAAAGGGCAATGTCATCTGATCTGCGTGCCCTTTCGTGGTTATGTGGCATTGTTATGATGCCGTATTTTGTCCATCTGATAAAGTCCATAGTGTTTCGGACAAAGCTGCCCTTCTCCTGAAGCTTCCACCACAGGGAGACATGATGACCACTTCACTTTTAAAAATTATGATCCAAAGATTTCATTTGATTTTTAAATTTTAAATTTAAAATTTAAAATTTTAAATTTAAATTTAAATTTTTAAATTCAAATTTATCATGCCTTTCTTCATATGGGGCCCAAGATGCCATAATGGTGCAATACCAAGGATTATTTCTTATCAGAACTTGGGAAAGTAACTTTTCCCATGTTGCGGGGAGAGGGGGGGTGTTCTGGGAGTTGAGATTTTTTTGTCCTTCGAGCCTGTGCAATGGATTTTTCTGGTGGAGCACAGCGTACACAGAACTGGCCTCACCCTTTAAACCAAAGGTTCATCTGCTGTGGCCTTGCAAGCATGGACGGTAACAGCGAGGTCCTCGGGTCGTAGGTTTGATTAGAGTTTCCTTCTCTTAGATGGTTGACCTTACAGGGTTGGACGATTAGAGTTTTCCTTCTCCTAGGATGGTTGCCATAAGGCTAAAGTTGCCCTTTGATACTCTTTGTCAGACCCTTCAGTTTTGACTTGTCTGGCATGAGAGACCCTACCGGTGGCTATTATGACACCGCCAGCATAGCTCAAAACATAATTAGGGTATGCAAGCCTCTCTCCCACGACAAGGGGGCGTCAATGGAGAGGCTTCTGGGAGTACTTCAGTGCTTAAGAACAATTAGAGTTAGGCAGGCTTTCAGCTTTCCTTAGACTGGTTTGGAAATGTTTTCACTTTCCTGCGAAGAAAATGAGGATAGTCATCCTAAATACAGTCTCAGGTTCAGACAAGTTGGTTCTTATCAGCAAGCTTTCTACATCTCTTATCCCTTCAAACTCACACTCCCTGCTTCCTTTCCCTTTCCTTTCAGTCAAGCAGGAGTGATGGAGACAACACCAACAACAGTAAGCAGAAGGGGAAAGAATTGAAAAGCTGTTTTCTTCCTCTTTTCCATAACAGCCAAAGCAACTAGCAGCATGCCAGGACGCCAGGGGACTGTAGGAGGTACAGTTCTCCCATGTACTCCCCATGAGGCTTGTTAAGCTTGCCTCTCATTTTGAAGCTATTTTTTATGAGCCCCCAACATTCATTGTCAGGCCTGAATTCAGATCAGCCTCTATAATAGCAACATCCTCTTTTGTAGGCCTGAATAACATGTCTAAGGACTTTATCAGATGGACAAAATATGGTGTCATAACAACACCACATGACCGCAATAGGATGCGCAGATCAGACAATGTTGCCCTTTCGCAGTTATCCTGGCCAAAACCCATACCTTTTAATTGACAGCTTAAGATGTCACTAGATCCCCCTTTCCATTTTGGTGCCGGCATTACCAGCGTGCGAAACCTCAGGCCATTTAAATCTCGTCACTGCAGCGAGAATCACTGGTCCAGCGTGAACACTTCCGGGTGAGAGCAGGAGATTTAGGTAAGTTTCACTCTTCTTATGACCCTCCCTGGGTTACTTGGGATTTCTAAAGTGTGTGGGGGTGGTTTGTGTAACTTTTTATGTCTTATTTTTGTTTTTATTTTTGAATTTCATGTGCGATGAAGTCTCGCAGGATTTCAAATGAGAGTGACCGAGAGTGGCTCTTTATTGCTGGGGCTTCCTTTGCCAAGAGAGGAAGGTAAGTGCGGGGGGAGTGTTCTTTTGCAGGCATAGTTTTTTTTTTTTTAATGCCGGCAAAATAATATTTTAAAGGCAGCATCTGATAAAGTCCTAACTCGGGGAAGACTTTGAGGGTTGCTTAGCTTTTACTGGACCCAAAGACCACTGTTTGGTTGTGGTTTTGATGGTTACCATATATTCCGGCGTATAAGACGAGGTTTGAGCGCTGAAAAATAGGCTCCAAAATCAGGGCTCGTCTTATACGCCAGATACACTTTGCTTCACCCCACCGTCTGAACTCCTGCCTCTTTGCTCCCTTCGCAAATGGAGCAAAGAGGCAAGAGATCAGGCGGGGGGGGGTTGAGGCAAAGTGCTTACGGTTCATTCACCCCCCCTGCCTCCTTCCCCTTTGGGGAGCAACCGAGGACAGAGGAGGGGGGTGAATGTTGCTGGAAAGCCCCCTCCCCTCCAGCCACAGTTCCACCCTCCCTGAAGCCGCGATCCGGCTCCCAACCGTGGCTTCTGGGAGGAGGTGGGTGGCTGGGAAGCCCCCCCTTCCAGCCACCCTTCCACCATCCCCAAAGCCCCCTCCCTCCAGCGTCCTCCCTCCAGCCATCCCCCTCCCCAAAGCCACGTTCCCACTCAAGATTGCGGCTTCGGGGAGGGGTTGGGTGGCTGCGAAGCCCCTTCCCTCCAACCACCCTTCCACCCTCCCCAAAGCCCCCTCCCTCCAGCATCCTCCCTCCAGCCACCCCCTCCGCAAAGCTGCGATCCGGCTGGAGATTGCGGCTTCGGGGAGGGTGTGGGTGGCTGTGAAGCCCCCTCCCTCCAGCCACCCTTCCACCCTCCCCAAAGCCCCCTCCCTCCACCCCTCCAGGCAGCTGGCCATCCCACATTCCCCAACCCACCAGGAGGCTGGGCAGCCTCCTCGTGGGTTGGGGAATCACGGGAGGAGGGAGAACCCCCCCTTAGCCAGCTGGCCATCCCGCATTCCCCAACCCACGAGGAGGCTGGGCAGCATCCTGTTGGTTGGGGAATCGCAGGAGGAGGGAGAACCCCCCCCCAGCCAGCTGGCCATTCCTCATTCCCCAACCCACGAGGAGGCTGGGCAACCTCCTCCTGGGTTAGGGAGTAGAGGGAGGAGGGAGAACCCCCTGCCAGCCAGCTGGCCGTTCCGCATTCCCCAACCCACAAGGAGGCTGGGCAGCCTCCTCCTGGCTTGGGGAATAGAGGGAGGAGTGAGAACCCCCCCACCAGCTGGCCATTCCTCATTCCCCAACCCACGGGGAGGCTGGGCAGCCTCCTGTGGGTTCGGGAATCAAGGGAGGAGAGAGAACCCCTGCCCAGCCAGCTGGCCATCCCGCATTTCCCAACCCATGAGGAGGCTGGGCAACCTCCTGTGGGTTGGGGAATCGCAGGAGGAGGGAGAAGCCACCCCCAGCCAGCTGGCCATCCCGCATTCCCGAACCCACGAGGAGGCTGGGCAGCCTCCTGTGGGTTGGGGAATCGCGGGAGGAGGGAGCCCCTAAGGAGGGATCGGGGCTGCGGAGTTAAACCCCTAGATCTGCTCCCTCTTCCTTGACGATGGGGAGAGGGGGAGAATCCTGGGGTTTGGCTCCACGGCCCTGCGTCCTCCTTCTGGGGTCCCTTCGGAAGGGAGTCCAGAAGGAGGGATCGGGGCTGTGGAGCCAAATGGGGCATGTTCACCCCTTCTACCCACCTTCCTTGAAGGTGGGGAGAGGGGAAGAATCTAGGGGTTTGCCGCGGCCGCCCCCGCTTCTCCCACCTTGGTCCCCTTCGGAAGAGCCAAGACGGAGGGAAGGGGACTGCTGAGGCAAACTGGGCATTTTCACCCCTTTCCTCCACCTTCGAGTCCAGTTTGAGTAGAAGGTTGAAGAGAGGGGCGAATGTTGCCCTGCCAGCTGATCCTGTTCGCTTTCCCAACTCACGAGGAGATCCTCATGAGTTGGGAAACAAAGAGGATCAGCTGGCAAGGCTCCCCCAGCCGGTCAGCCAGCCAGCCAAATTGAGGGGGGGGGGTCTTATCTGGCGAATATATGCCTAAGCCTAGATTTTTGGCTGGAATTTGGGGGGGGGGTCTTATACGCCAGAAAAAATCAATTGGGGAGCTGGGGACTTTGGCAATCTCAGGGGTGACAAAATGGAGCCCCAGAAGAAACATACAGCCTGTATGTTTCCCCATACCTGTAACGTATAGGAATTAAGGTAGGTCTTGGCACCACTTGCTCCAAACTTTTTATGAGTTTATTCCAATATACCAATGGAAACTCTATCTAGACAGAGATAGCTTGGCTAGTTTCTACAGTCACCCATGCTTTGTTAACAACCCTACTTTGTGTGTGTGTGTGTGTGTAATTTTATTTATATCCCACCTTTCTCCCAATATGGCACCCAAAGCAACTTACGATATTAATTTAAAACAAAATAAATAAAACCATATGTAATACAAAAGTTTTAAAATCATTAAACCATCAACCTCATTAAACATGAATTCAAGAACAATTAAAATACATTAAATGCATATTACATTTTTAAAAAAACAGCAGCAAATTGAATTACTGTACTGTGTATTAGGTGGGGCTGCCTTTGAAAAAAATGGCCCAGTAAGTGAAGAAGATGGGGGGAAGTGGTATGAAGTTTGTTGTAGAAGAGGAGAGAAGACAAGTGGTAGACGACACATTGCGCATCGGTAGGGAATAGACAGAGATAGTCTTAGAAGAAGAGTGAAGATAGCGGCTGGCCTGAAAGGGAAGTAATCGGGAGGAAGGTAGATAAGTTAAGGCAGAGGACAGGAAAGTGTTAGAAGCTGTGAAGTTAAAGAGGGAGAAAGGAGTGGTAGAATAAGTGAGGAGGACGTGAAAGACTTGGATTGAACTGATAGCTCTGTAAGAGCAGAGTGTGACTTAACGGGAAGGAATTATTGTGGTGTGAAGTGTGTGTGGAAATCTAGAACGATTTGTAGGATTAAGTGAAAAGACAATTGCTATTGGAAGGGAGGAGGAGGGAAGAGAGGGGGAAGGGAGGGGGAAAGGGAGGAGGAGGAGGGAAAGGAAGAGAGAAGGGAAGAGGGGGAAGGGGAATAGTTAAATATATAAGTCAACACACAATTTAACATTGTATTTTATTGAAGATATTTTTGGATAAAAACAATTGAGTGGTATCTGCTCAGTTATTGAGTTATACAAGTATGAGTAATAGAGGATCAATGTAATTTTTGGCAATTATTGTTGTTGTTTTCAGAGTGCCAGGGACCATCACTAAATTTGTACCCATTGTGTACAATTGTTTCTTTTCTGGAAACTTGCCAGAGACTTGCAGCCAATTGCTCAGGGATTAGCACCAGTCCAAGGATTGCCACTTTGAGTAGCATTGCTCCAGATTATATTCAAAGGAAGGCAATGAAAACTATCATGAGTATTCCTTGCCTAAGAAAATCTTATAGGTGCCCATAAGTTGCCAGGCTACTTGAAGGATACACACACATGTAGAAACATACATTGTGTGTATGCAAAATTTACTATGGTGTTACTGTTCATGTTAGAACCCATAGTATGGACAGTGAAATACTTCTACATCCCCTTCTCTTTCCTGGTCATATAATAGTTTGGTTGATACCGCTGCCCACAACTGACACATTTGGTGTAGACTCATCCAAAAGTGCTCTTGAAGGAATTTAAATTGTCTTCTCCAACCTGCCATTCTCTACATATATAAACAACCCCAAACCCACTGACAACTAAGAATAGTGTGAGCTATAGTGCAACAAATCTGAAAAGTGCCAGGTAGGTGGAGGTAATGTAGGAAGTTCCTAGAAGATGAAGGGAGGTGCAGGAGCAAGGTCTCACCTGGTCCAGAAGTCATAGAGCCAGTAGTCCAGAAAGCCAGAGCCAAAAGGGGTAAGAGAAGGAGAAAAATGTAGTCAGTCCAAAGGTCAAGAATCCCAAGAAAAAATGAGCATTAACAACACTGCCATTTGGGGAGATTGAATGGTTGCAAGCAACAAGGGCTTCCAGCAGCTGCTGGGAGATTTATAGGTAGCTGCCTCTGGCTGCAAGGTGCTTGATGAGTCAGTGTTTCCTATGCAACTGATACTTACTCCTATGACACTCTTTCTTCTTTCTTTGCTGGATTTCAAAGAACTGGGATATTTCTTCAGCATCCATCAAATCCTGATGAGCAAAGAGCCCCTCAGCTGCTTTCTGCCACCAGCTTCTCACAGTTGGAGAGGGGGCCATCATCTGGAGCCAGAAACCCCATGCAATCCAACTCCTCTGCATCAAGAAATACAGGTTGCCCCCCTCTATCCATGGGGGATACATTCCTGGACTTACCATGTATAAGTGAAACCACAGATAATACCAAACCATATTTAAAATAAAGGACTTCCTGTACAAACATACCATAGAATTGCATTGGAGGACCTAGCGATTTCTAGAGAGGACACCTCTCCAGGCATTTTCCAGTGCAACTCTGTGGTATGTGTCCCCTATTTTGTGTCCCTTGGATAACTGAAACCATGGAAACGATCGTTCCATGGCTACTGGGGGGTGACCTATACTCAGATTCCAGAAGGGAAGTTGACAGTATCTAGCAGCCTGTACAACACAGTTTTGCCAATGGTCTTCAGCATCTCTTCACAGTTTTTCAATCCTACCCACCTCTGGCCATATGTATACTATTTACTCACCCTCTAGACCCTTAACCATGGATTGCTTAAGAGAGAATGCCATAAGACTTGGAAGGAAATCTGGTCAAAATACTTCACAAAATGTCTCTCATAATACTATTTAAAAATAACTTTAAACAGTAACTAGTACTTGTTACTCATTGCAGCCACATTGGTGACACAATAAGTTCATTATGCAATCTTTTTTTTTTTTTTAAGGCAGGCAACTGCAGGCAACAGGCAGCTCCATTAGCTGAACTCATTATTTCCAATCTCTGGGTGCCAAAATTGTGCAAACAAATAAATATGCAGGCAAATGAACTGCAGCCTCTTTTCCTTGCCACTTTCCTTCCAGGGCAAGTGTAATCTCCATGAATATTCTATAATTATAAGTTTCTTTTCCAGCACATTTCATTCTCACTGAGAGAATGATGCTAGAAAATATTAATGGTTGACACTTGTCTTGCCTCCAATGGCAGGTGGTTTTAGAAACCTTGGGGATCTGGTATGGTTCTTTCATCAAAATACATCCTTCATTGAGAAGGAGGGGAGAAGTGGCATGACTGTATCAGAACACAGAGCCTTACTTTTATGGTTAGCATTAGCAAGAAGGATTTTCCTCATTTCCTGGAACAAATGGTTTTCAACGTGCAATCTATTTCCTTTCTATTAACCACCTTCTTCCAAGTTTGATTTAGAACATGAGCATCTTGCACCTTGACAAAACTCAAGGTGAAATTTCGACCATTTCTCAGCACTTCCTTTTTTGTTGCTAATGGAGAACAAGTCCGTGGCCATCGCTGTGCAGATTACGCAAGGACATGCTGCTTTTCAAGTTATAAATATACCTCTGACACAAGCACTCATCCCATTATTCTTTTTGAAAGAGTTGTGGATGTGCAATCTGCAGTGGATGCATAGTTTAATTGTTTATGTCACAAAATGCTGATATTTCTAAATCTGCAGGACTCAGTCATCATCTGATGGCTTTACTTTTGTTTAACATTTCCTGTTTTCCATTTATATTTTCTGTTTGCTGTAACTTCTTGGAACATGTTCCATTATCTATCTGGGCACTGCTTCATAAAGCCAACACATAGGAGGATATGTCTCTGTAATATTTTTTTCTCACACAGCTTTTAAGCAACCTTAAATTTTGTTATAAATTTGCTTTGCTCTTAGGTAATCAAGAAATGCCTGAATCCAATAAAAGAGATTTTCATGCAGCAATTTGCATCTGGCTATATAGTTTCACGTGCTTCAGGAGGATCATCTGAATACAACTAAACTGGCTGGCTAAATCTTCTGTTACTTATGGCAGTCCGAAACTGGAGCCACAACTTAGGTTTGATTAATTTCTGTGATTGGACTTAAATGGGGGCAAATGTGTCCAGCTTTCACTGCCAAACGTGTACATCAGGGACTGTCATTGCTGTTTCAGCAGCCTACCAATGTCCCCACTCCCCAAACTGCAAATAAGTTTAGATTGGAAAGAGGAAATCTTTTTTCTTTTCTTTTCTTTTTTTAGACTGCTTGCACCTTCTGAGGCAAATAGGGGTATGTTTTCCATGGTTTTTTTTCTGGGCTGTGAGGCCATGTTCTGGAAGAATTTATTTCTAATGTTTCACCTGCATCTCCCAACCATTGTCTGAAGATGCCAGCCACAGATGCAGGCAAAACATCAGAAATAAACTCTTCCAGAACACAACCTCACAGCCTGGGAAAAAACCACAGAAAACTTATGGACTCTGGCTGTGAAAGCCTTCAACTTCACAAATAGGAGTAATTCTGCTATGACTTGTCTTCAGCCCACAGGGCCTTTTCCCAAAACCATAAGTGGAGCCCTGGTGGTGCAGTGGTTAAATGCTGGTACTGCAGCCACAATGTTGTGGGTTTGATCCTACAAGGCTTCAGGTTGATTCAGCCTTCCATCCTTCCGTAGGTTGGTAAAAGGAGTACCCAACTTATTGGGGGCAATTAGCTAACACACACTGTAAACTGCTTAGAGAGTGCTTAGCGCTATAAAGCAGTATAGAAATATACTAAGTGCTAGTGCTATAAGTGACTTCCAGTCATTTCCAGTTACAAGGAGTTAACTTTGAATTTTCAAAGTGGGTGGATTTCAGAGCAGGATGGGGATAAGGCCACTGGAGTCCACTGGGCTATGATGGGCCACCCTATGGAATTTACACAGGTGTGATCTCCATTTAGCTAGCTTAGGTATGTCCCAAACAGATAGCCATTTGTCAGTCTAGAGCAAAGGTGGGTAACTTTGAGGGTGTGGCTGTGCATAGAAGCCTTGAAACCATCAAGAGCCACCCCCCTTTCATGCAGATGCATCCAGTGCTAAATTTGCTGTCCTTCTACCAGATTCCTGCTGGTGTGTCTGTGACTAAAAAACCAAAATTGAAACAAGGATCAGACATGGCAAATATGGAGTCATAATGACACCTAATGAAGGTGAAAGGACCCACATATCAGACAACATTATGCTTTTGTGATTATGTGTGGGGAGTAAGGCATTCTTTTTTATTGATGAGTCAAGCCACCAATAGATCTCCTGTGGTGGTTTTTGCCAGCATGGTCAGCATTTGAAAACATGTGCCATTGTCCTCTCATGATTACATCGTCAATGGGTGGTCCTGCCAGAACACTTCCAGGTGAGAATGTGAAAGCCAGGTAGGGGACACTCTTTTTATGAACCTCCCTGGTTTACTTTTAAGTTTTAAAGTGTGTTTCTGTGCTTGTGTGTACTTTTTGTAATTTTGTTAATTTTGCTGTATTTTTTTAATTTTTACTGCGCTTGCGTCTTCTTGCAAGAATCGCCAAGATCACAAATGCAGAAGTAAACAGAGCTCTGTTTGTGCTCCTGTAATGCTGGGGCTGTTATTGATGCTATTGAAGATAGGTATGATAAAGGGGCTTCTTTTGCCAGCAGAAAAACGCTACAAAATATGGTGGGAAAGAAGTGTTATGGAGGATTGACTTATAAAGACCAAGGTGTACAGAGGGCATGCATCTTGTTTTTAGGCTGAAAAGTACTTCCAGGAGCTTTCCAAGTGCACTTGAGCATGAGTATTCAGCTTGAATATAATGTCTATACTCCCTCCACACATCATTTAAAAGTAATGTGCAGTTGTTTGCCAACACAACACTATCAAAATCCAGTGGCAAAGTGGCAAACTGAGGATGACAGGGCCACAAAATTGGAAGAGAGGGCAGTTTGCCAATTTGTGCTACCTACAAGGCTTTGTCCTACTTTTAGGCAGAATGAAGCAAATGCTGAAGGCTATGTTTTGGGAACTGGGAGCAGCAGTGACCTCTTGGAGGGCAATACTTTGTGTGTCCTGTTCATGTTGTGTTAGCCTGCTGCCCTCAGATGCAATGGAGGGTGCTATTCAATTTCCAATGTTGAAGTAAAATCCAACTGCTGGCCCAGCCAGAAATGGGGAGAGGAGGCCACCATTTTGCCTTTCTGTTTTGACACAGAATGTCTGCAACTGGCTCTAAAACTCACTGGGTGTTTCACTGGGTGGAGTTATTCAACCTCAGCTATGAAGACTTTGTTTTTATGTAAGGGCTTGTATATACAGCAAAAATACTCCTCATAGAATTCGAGGAAAATATGTTTTTGGTGTTTTTCAAATTATTTTATTTCCAAAATATAATAATAAAACAAATTTACAAAACAAAAATATTTAACTTCTGCTTCAGCTGTGTTTGAACTTGAACTATGTATTATTATATACTTTCCTATCTACTAAACTAGTTATGTTACTCCACAGGTTGCCTTTAGATACAATATGTCAATTTATCAGTTTAAGAACAATAATTCTTGTACTTATACTATTTCTATCTCCAACAGAAGAATTGAAACAGAAATTTTAAAATTTGTTCATCATTTCTATTCTTAGTTTGAAAACTATGTATCTGCATGTTTCCCCCATTCCATTTTCCAGAACTCAATTAATTTTGTCCAATTTTCTCTGAATTTTGTTATTGATTGATATCTGATCCAACATGTTAATTGTTCCATTCTTGCAAATTCCAATAGTTTAAACATCCATTCATCTGTATTTGGAGACTCCTTTTGTTTCCAATATCTAGCATATATAATTCTTGCTGTAGTGATCATGTATAGCATTACAAGAATAAGTTTTGTCCCAATAGGATCCCACATCATTTCACTGTATTAGGAAGGTGGGGGACAAAAACTCCAAATACTCCATGGGAAAAGCCTTTAAAAAAAACTCTGAAGGAAATGCACATTCCCGCTCATTGGGACAACCAATTTGCATTGCTGCGCTTTCCCAATAAGAGTGGAAGTGGAAAGCTGATTGGTCATATCTGAACGGGGAGCGGAGCCTGCAGGCAAGGCAGGCCCAGAAACACCATGTTGAATTTTCTCCATAGCGATCATGCACTGACACAACAAAACAACCTTCTCCCCATTTTTTCTGTTTATTTAAGTGGAAGATTGCACTTCCACACCTTGGATTCGCTTATTTATTTTTTTAAAAAAAAATACTGTTTGGTGGCAGCAACTGGTGACAATAAAAATGCAAGTAATTCACTCATGTCCATCATCTTGATTCTCAGGCATGCCCGTTTGAACAAATGTGTATGGCTTCACAAGCCTGCAATCTTGAAAAAAAAATGGAGACCAATGAAAGCTGCTGCGAATTGACAATAGTGTGCATCAATCCACATTTTATTGCCTTGTATAGACAAGCCCTAAGTTTTGGTTTACCTTTTCAACCAATATATTTTATACTGTCAAGATCTGTACTTACTAAAACTACAAGCATATGTAAGTCTGGAAACATATAGCATTTTTGGTGCAGAATTCTAATCCTGCCCACTTCCCTGGAATATGGTATATGGAAACTTGTAGCAGCATAGCACCACAGTTAGGATGATACTGACCATGGAAAGTTATTTTTAAGAAGTATTAGTATCATGACTTGTTGCAGTGATTCAGAACTGAGCAGTGGTACAACAATGCTCATTTGGGTCCCAGAACATCATTCTATCACTGTGCAGTTTTGAATGGCTTCAGTTTGTCATTGACCAACTTGTTCTAGGAGCAATGGACATGTGAGCCATGCAGGTTCCAGTATTGCTCCCCTACATGTGGAATAAACCCACAGTGCTCTTTCTCCCACATACATTTTTTCAGACTGCTGGATCTCTGGCTCTGTTGGAAACTGCTGGAAACAAAGCCAGCAGTTGCTGGTGACTCACAGGTCAGTGGAACACCAAATCTGTTCTGAGTTTTAGTCTGCTCTTTAAAGAAGTTCTACAAGGTGCTAAGCTTACTTGGGGGATAGGGTTTGCCACCTTGGATATCTCCTTTAAAGTTCAGACTAAAATCAAAGCAGATTTCACTGTCTTACTGATGTAGAAATCACCAGCCACCGCTGAAGAAAATCAGACATCAATGGAAAGCTGTCCAGGACCCCAGCATCACTTCCAATTTAGTCTTTAGCTTAGATTCAGGGCTTTTCCAGACTTAAATAACTTCCTTGCTCCACTTTTACATGACGGCCAAAATCTAAGACGGGGAAATCAATGTTTCCAGTATTATAATATACCAGTACTGTAGATACATTTCCATCTGCTTTCCTTGCAATGAGCTCAAGATGGCAGACATGACAACCCACACTCCAATATCCTTTATCATTCTAATAATACAGTGTGGGAGGTCAGGCTGGAAAAGAGTGACTCTATGAATTTCATGTGTCAGTGGTGACTTGAACCTGAACTTCCCAGGTCCTGGTCCAATGCTGTAAACAATACCCCACACAGGCACTCCCTTCAGTGTGCTTTAACAGCACAGCAAATCATCATTAAAGCCAAGCCTAAGGAGCATTAAGGTGCTACATTCCCTTTACCTTCTCTGCCCCACTGCTGTCCCCTCCTAGAGGATGAAATGCACAGAGATAAAGCAGGGGAAATGGCATGTTTTCCATGGTTCTATCAATAAATTTCCAGTTACTCTTTGTATTTAACAGTCAATTGTCACTGAGCATTTGGAAGCCATCAAAGAGGTTTGTACAAGACAGGACCTCACTATTGGCATCTCTATGATTCTTTGTATGCCATAATCAAGTCAATTCACTTTAAATAAACCATTTTCTCTGTCTGCTCCTTAAATGTTAATATGCAGGCTGTCTGCCATAAAAAATAAAATGAGCAAATCAGGCAATTAATCATCTGAGTCCAAGGAATGGTCTGTAAATCATGGACCTTTTATTGTCATACATTTTTGAACTTTGGCCCTAAAAGCCTAAAGGTTGTGTTCATGTGTTATTAATCTTAAAACAGAAAGATTTCAGCAGTGGACCCAGACAAAAAGAGCCACATGTGCTCTGTTATAGACGTACAGGCATTGTACCACTGGTTGAGGAGGGAAAGAGAGATGGAATAGATGATGTGCCAAAGCCAACATCTTGGCTTTTAAGACTAACTTGGCTATTAATGTTTGTTTTACTTAGAGACCACTTTAAGGTAATAGACTCATATATCCACCAAAGAATAAAACAAAAGCAACAAATTTCACTCTAGTGTCAAAGCAGTATAATTGTGTCTTACATTACATTGCCCACGCATAAAAGCAGTATAACCTGTACTAATCCATTTATTAACCCAAGAGAAATTCCATCAGTTGTTTCTGTTGTGTGTACTGTCTCTTTGCTAGGCAAGCCCAGATGGCCCCAGTGCTAGCAAGCCATGTGAGAGGAAAAGAAAATGCAGAAGCCAGCAAGATCAGTTGAGAGTTGTAGCACTTCCTCAAAAGCCAGGACTATGGATGGAAGGAATACAGTATTTGTAATTATTCATGTCCAGGTCAAAAAAAAAAAAAATCAGATTTCCTAACAGTAGGGGAACTCCTCCAGGAAGAATAATAGATTAGCAAGAATAGGAGCCCTGGTGGTGCAGTGGTTAAATGTGGGTACTGCAAGCCACAAAGGTTGTGAGTTTGATACTACAGGGCTCCAAGGTTCACTCATCCTTCCATCCTTCTGTAGGTCGATAAAATGAGTACCCAGCATGTTGGGGGCAATTAGCTAACACACGTTGTAAACTGCTTAGGGAGTGCTTTGGCACTGATAAGCAATATAGAAATATAAATGCTATTGCTATTGCTATTGCAATTTTGCAGAGTTTTCTCCTAGGATTCAAACATCCCAAAGTATTGCAGAAGAATTATTCTGTAGAGGAAAACATGTGGGGGTTTTATGCAATCAGTCAATCAATAGAATTCTGTGGAGAACACAAGAAACATTATGGACTATATCAGACCACCATCCATAAAAGCATATTTTGCTGCGTTTTTTGCTGCGTTTTTATGCTGCGTTTTTATGCTGAACCCCCCCCATCAGACCTACCTCCTTTGCCAGTTTCAATGAGGCTTCCCTGGCAGTAACGGAGCACAAATGGAGCTCTGTTTACTTCCGGGTTCCTGATTCTCGTGAGAAGATGCTAGTGCGGCAAATTTGAAGGGGGGAAAAAAAACAAAGACACAAAAAATTCACACAAGCACAAAAACACACTTTAAAAGTACCAAATACACTGGTAGGTCATAAAAAGAGTGTCCCCTACCTGGCTGTTGCAATCTCAAGTAGAAGTGTTTGCCCATTGATGCTGCATTCACATGAGCACAATGATGTGAGGATTCAAACGCCAGCAATGCTGGCAACAAAGCAGAACGGAAGATCAATTGATGGCTTGGGCCATTGATAAAAAAGTATGCCTTATTCCCTACACATAATCATGAAAGGACGATGTTGTCTGGTGTGCACACCCTTTCGCAATGATTAGGTGTCCTTATGATGCCATATTTGTCCCATCTGGTAAAGTCCTATTTCTAGTGCAAGAGACCTGTTTCTCTCTCGCTCTCACTCTCTTTGCATATAAATGTTTTTTGCACCAAAAAAACCCACTGTTATTCTCTGCACAATACTTCCTTTGCAACACTTCAGGATACTCAAATGCAGACAGAATACTGCGGATTAATATTTGTTTTCTCCTGCAATGGGGAGAAAACTACCAAAATTATTCATCCACACATGGGAGGACAAAATAGTCACATCCCCAGCCAGGATAATCCTGGCCTAAATCAGTGAAGATTTATGTTTGCTTAAAATCAGACATTTTTCTGACTGTTGATTGACTATTGCTGGGGAAATAACTGGAAATCAGGGTGGAAGCAGAGGTGGAAGGAAACAGCAATGAAAAGGATGTGGGTGGCTGGAACCTTGAATAAGAGTACTCCACACTGCATTGTTGAGTTTCGTATCTTCCTTGCTGATGTCAAAGATTCATCTTCATCTGCTGCTTTGGGTATTTATTTACTTCTAAACTATCTTTTTCAGCAGTCTTCATACCAATGCAGCTTGAAAAAAAGCAAAACAATTTATACGGTAAGACCCCATATCCTCTGATTCATTTTCACTGATTTAATTATCCACGGGACACCAAACAGCACACCTACTATAGAGTCGTCCTAGAAAATGTGTCCTCTCTAGCCATTTTCTAGGTCCTCCAAGGCAACTCTACGGTATTTTAAACTGGAAGTCCCATTATTTTCAATGGTGTTTGCTATTATCCATGGTTTTCTGTACCCACACGCCCCCCCCCCCCCCGAACCAATCCCCAGTGGATACAGGGGTCCTACTGTACTGTAATTTGCTCTGTATTCATCCCCTGAAAAAAATCTAATAATATTTCTTTGAAAATCTGCAAATCAGCATACAATCATTCATAAAGCAAAAATAAAGTCTATAATTAAAATAGGACTGACCGGGGGAGGGGGAGCAATGGAGAGAGAAAACTCCAGATCTACCTTGCTGGAAGAGTTTAGGACTCCATTAGTTGGGGAAAGTCTCTGGAGGAGACCCCCATCACACCGAGAGAGAGCTCCACAGATGCAGATTGGCAAGCGTATTCCTGTGGGTGTTAGGTTATGGAAGGCCTTGATCAGGATATTCTGGGGGTCAAAAAGAGGTGGCCATGGATTTGCCAAATACAAATATCCTCTCCATCTTTGTAGGTTTTTAAACAGAGGTTGGATGGGTATCTTTCATGAGTGCTTTAGTTGCATATTCCTACATGGCAGGGGGTGGGTCTAGATAGCCCTTGCATTCCCTTCCAGCACTAAAATTCTATGATTCTATTATTCCACCCTACTCCCAGAAGGTCCCTGGATCAGACCCCTCACACAAGCAAGGAGCTAGGTCCTGTTGTAACCACGAGCAAGGCGGGAGTTAAAACCCCACACAGAAGCACACAGAGAGTGGGAGAGATAGTAGATTTCCTTTTCTCTCTTTCTCTTAACTCTGGATTTGAATGACACTGTAAGCTGAGCTAGAAGATATGTTGTCAATTTTTGATGCATTCCTTGTGTTGAAGGTAACTTCATGGCCTTTAAAAAAACTCAGTACTGTACTAAGATTTGTAGGAATGATTCAGAAAACTTGTCTAGATAGCAAGATAAAGCATGGAAACAGCTAGAGTCTGTGGATATTTGATATCCAAGACAAATGGTTTATTTTATTACCCTTCGTATTTGACTGCTCTTCCTTTATAACAAATAGGAGTTAAATGTATCTAGCAAATCCCTTAGCATTGTGCTAATTGAGATTTTATCCCTTTTCTATTAAAACAAGAGTGGTCCTCCCCTCCAAAAAAAAAATCTTACTCAAATTAAGTATTGATTTCTTTCCTATTTTGTCAAATGAGATGTGGTTTTTAAAACATAATTTAAAAAGATCTTATGGTGTGGCATTTTCAGGGAAAGAGTAGGAAACCACATATGAAAAGAAACAGCTTTCAAACTATTTCTGTCTGGTTTTAGAATGTTATATTAAAATCATATGAAGTCAAGGCCTACGTCAAGGTCAAGGTCGAAAGATCACAGTATGCTGACAGATGAAATCATAGTTCTTACATAATGGCAACAATACTACCATGATGCCTAAGATTCTTTTATGAGATAAAATTTATGATTCTCATTGGTGTTTAAATAAATTTAAAAAGTTTGGAGAGCAGGTAATGTTCCAGTGGGGTTGAAGCTCCTCCTTTGTTTGTACAAGCAGATTTGGCACATAAAAAGTAATATGTGAGGGGGTAATATCAGCAGTGCTGAAAGGATAAATCAAAATTTTGGAGGGTGATGTGAAACAAATAAAAGCAGCAGTGCTCTCACAAAAATATTTCTTCACAGGAGACTTTCTTGTTTCATACCTACATATTTGTAGCACACTCAGAGTCAGAAAAAAATATGAATAAATGAAAGTGGAAGAATAAAGGAGCTTACAGTCGTTTCTAAGAAGTGCACTGGTTTGCCTAACCAGTAAAACTGTTGCCCAAGATGAAAAGCCAGAAGAATCCTTTTATCTGTTCATCCTCTCCTCCATAAGAAAGGCATTCAAGTTTTTTTCTTCCCCAGAGAATACTTTATTGGTAGTCTCCTGGCAACTTCACAGCCCTCTCTATCTTATCTAGTCTTTTACTTCCCCTCTTCTCCTCCTCCCTCTTCTCCTGGGCCTCCCATAAGACACAATTCTCAAAACTCAAACTCATAGTTAACATGATACAGTCTCCATATATTACAGAATGAAACAAATATAGACCTGGAAGGAAAATTAGAGATCAATTTTTGGAACATTTTTTTTTCTTTTTGGTAATGCAAGGTGCATCTACAGCATCCTACACAGGTGGTGATCCAGCCTCATCTTAAATATTTTCAGCTCAAAGAGTGGGCCTCCTTCTGAGGCAGTCTGTTCCATGGCTAAGCAATTTCTCCTAATGTTTAGCTGTTGTCTGCTTCCCTGCAGTTGATTGATTCAAATCATTCATGCTGCATGACAACCTTTCAGATATTTGAAGATTGTTATCACATTTCCTAGTAATATACTCTTCTACAGGGTAAACATACCCAGCTATTTCAATCTTTCATCACAAAACTTGGACCTAAATCCAATTGCTAGTTCTAACTAGACTAGATCCATTGACTCAATGGGAATGTGGTAATTCAGCACTTAAGATGGTTCCATTGATTAAATATGTCCACTTGTTTGGACCAGCAACTGAGTCTTAGGACTTTATCAGATGTGGAAAATATGGTGTCATAATAACACCTAATGATCATGAAAGGATGCACATATAATATAACATCATCCTTTTGCAATCATGTACTGTCAAAAAGCTTAGATTTTCCTTGGGGTTTTTTTGGGGGGGGGGGCTGTGAGGCTATGTTCTGGAAGAGAACATGAAACATCAGAAGTAAACTCTTCCAGAACACAGCCTAAAAAAAAAACAAGGAAAATCTATGGATGCCGGCTGTGAAAGCCTTTAACTACATATGACAAAAAGCTGTTCTATTTTATTGATGGGCCAAGCCATCGATAGATCTGCCATGGCGCTTTGTTGCCAGCATTGCCAGCATTCGAATCCTTGCACCATTGTGCTCACATGAATATGGTGTCATTGACGGAACACTTCCAGTGAGATCATGACAGCCAGGTAGGAGATGCTCTTTTCATGAACCTACCCAGTTTACTTGTAAGTAGTAAAGTGTGTTTTTGTGCTTGTGTGTATTTTTTATGTATTTGTTTCGCTTACGTATATTCCGACATATAAGACGACTGGGCGCATAAGATGACCCCCCAATTTTTAAGTTAAAATATAGAGTTTTTCCCCCACCGTCCAGCCAGCCCCCCACCAGCCAGCCAGCTCAGTGGCTGTAGATGTTCGAATAGTCTGTGAAATTAAAGGACTGAGGACAGCTAAAAAAGCATGGGATACTTTGAAAAATCTCTGTGGTGTTCAATCTTTGGAAAGTAAGGTTTCATTAATAATGAATTTGGTTAATATGAAGCTATCAAATCCCAAATTTTTGAATTAATGATTTTAGATCATTTACATTAATGATTTTAGAGCCACATTGGCAGACTTGTAAACTCCAGGAGAGGAAATCCCCAAAACTAGGCAAATGGAAATCTTCATGGCAAGTTTACCAAAATACAATCCCTAAATGGAGGGCAATTTAACACTTCAAAGGCAAAGCTGTCATTCTCACAGCAGGGGGATGGATCTGCTGGGGAAACTGCTCAGGCAATTTAACACTTCAAAGACAAGGCAGTCATTCTCACAGCAGGGGAAAAGATCTGCTGGGTGTATAAGACGCCCCCCCCTTTTGAGGAGATTTTCAACTGTTAAAAAGCAGTCTTATACGCAGGAACATATGGCAATTTTTTGAATTTGCCACAGTCGTATCTTCTTGCGAGAATTAGCAAGATCTCAACCCCAGAAGCAAATAGAGCTCTGTTTGTGCTCCGTTTATGCTGGGGCTGCCTCATTGCCATTGCTAAAAGTAGGCCGGGGGGGGTTCTTTTGCCAGCATAAAAACGCCACGAAATATGCTCTCAAAAGAATGTTGGGGGGGTGATCTGATAAAGTCCTTGGTTCTGTTCTCTTATTTCTCCAAGAAGCTCAGAACAGTGAGCTTGGTTGTTTCAACCACCACCACACAACTTATCCTCACAGCAATACAGTATTGTCTGTTAGCCTGAAGAATATGGACTTTATCAGACTAAAAGCTTTAAAACATTCTTTTGCCGGCATAGAAAAACCCACTTCTATGCCGGCAAAAGAGTGCTACACACACACACACACACACACTACGTTGCGTGGAAAATTCAAAAATAAAAACAAGAAAACTACATTTAAAGTTGCACAAAGCACACACACACACATTTTAAAGGTCCCAAACTATCCCAGGGAAGGTAAAAAAAAAAAATCATCACTTACCTGGATATCCCAATCTGACCCAGAAGTGTTCACACCAGAGAGGGCATTGTCAGGCTAAATACAAGATTTAATGGGACAGAGGTGTCACATGCCAGCAATGCCGGCAAAAAAGCAGCAGGAGGATCTACTGATGGCTTAAGCCATCAATTAAAAAAGACAGGTTTTGATCTGTTTTTAACCATGAAAGGGCGATGTCTGATCTACACACCCTTTTGCAGTTATGTGACATTGTGATGATGCCGTATTTTCGGTGTCTGATAAAGTCCTATATCACTGTCCCACCAAGATCACTACTGAGCTACACGGCTATGTTGGGATTTGAATCCCAGTGTCTCAGTTCCTAATCCAACACTCTAACCATTGTACTACTAGTTCATTCAACCTTGCCATGCCCTAGCTCTTCCTGACCTGTCTTTGCCACCTGGTAAACACCAGTTTCACTTTAGGTTGTACAGTTTAGGCCACCTGCTTGCTCCTAGGGAAGCTGGAGAACATAGCATTTGACCCAACAGATGGACAAAATAAAATAGCAACAGTGACCTGGAAGTGATTGTTCTGGTGGGTAGTTCAGCTTCAATAAACTGTGAGCTTCCATTATATCTGTGGATGGCTCCATTATTTAGATTCTCCATACAAATGTGCCATACAAATACAATCTCTTTTTATGTTGTAGGAAAAAAATTTTCTGGATCTCTGAGACTGCCTGGGGATTTTGTTTAAACTGGAAATATTTTTTGGCTTTTACTACCATACGTCAACAAGCAACTTGAAGGCACATACACATACACTTAAGTACATCTCAGCAAGTCAGCTGAGGCAAACTGGACAGCAGCAGCAAGCAAACAGACTAAATAGGATTCAAAGGGAGCCAGGGAACAGATCAAAGCAAAAGACCTAGGAATCAGAAAGCTGGTTATAGGAACTCTAAGCTGTGATCAGCCAAGTAGCAGCATCTTCCTCCCTCCTTTCATAGGGACTGCTGAACCACTGGAAACAAAAGAGGTGAGTATACTCAGTGGTCCCATATTCCAAGACAGTAGCCAGGTTCACACACCATAACTTGGATATATTACTTGTGTACAGCAGTTCCCTGAGTCCCCTAGCAGAATGGCCAGTGGCCAAAGCTGGCTGGAGGATTCTGGGAGTGGTAATCTAAAAGGTTAACACATAATGGCAAGTCAGGTTCTGAATTGTTGAATTCTGGCTTCTTCGTGTATCCAAAATTATTCCTGAAACCAATGATGGTTTGTCAACTGGCTGCAAACCACAATTAGAATGCATGGTTTGTCATTGCCTTATGAACTCTGGTTTGTACAAACAAGGAGGAGAAGCATGCAGTTCTCCAGATGTTTCTGGAATACAACTTCTGGCATCCCTCACCATTGGCTATATTAGAGCTGCTGGGAGATGAAGACCAATAATATCGCAGGACCACATGATTTCAACCTCTGGCTTAAATAAGTCACAAATTACATGTACAAACCCATAACTGTGGCCTGTTCTTGACCTTTTCCTCCAGTTGCTCATGCTGAAACAAAAGGTGATAAAACTGGCAGGAAATAAACATATCAGAAATGGAGGCAAACACGGTGGTTTGTTTGATTATCTTTGGGATAATTCATGGCTTAAGCAACAAACCATGACTAACATAAACTGTGACTTACCTAGATGTTTGAGCACAGTCGGGGGGGGGGCACTGCAAAGCTGTTATTGACAGTGTGCAGGTAAGGTATGTATTATTTTTCTGGGCTTAAAATGTTTAAATTTCTTCACATATGATTTATTCTGCAGTATATGCAGGTGAGGAAAGGCCAAAGGCACAGTGCATGGTGGTAATTATGTATCTTCAGAATCTGGGCCTTCCAATATCTCAGGCAGGAGACCGCAGGGGTGGGGGAGGTCATATATGAATGAATTGGCAGTAACACACATTTTCCCCTCCACATCTTGCTGACAGGCCTGCTATACAACTGGGCAAAACATGAATTACAATCAGACAAGCCAAAGCCTCAGGAGATGTCAGATGAATTCCTACTTGAAAATTGCATTTGGCAGTAGAGCTAAAATTGGACCAGCTGCAGAGGCTAAGAGGAATACCTAGCTTTGGGGCAACCAAAGTAAGTCACAAGGGAAACACAAAAATTGAGAACTCCAAGGAATTAAAAGTTATGGACATGATAAAGTACTTCCTTCACTACCTCAGCATTTGCTATTTGGGGCTCAAATAAATTCATGGAAGGATAAAGCCAAAAGCGTGCATAAACACATGTATGAACTAACTTAGAAAACCTGGGGAAAAAACTTCATTAAGGAAATACAGATTGTGGACTCCCTCTAGAAAATTCAGGGCACAAGTTAGGCAAACAAATAACAAGGAAGCATCTTGGGAGATGGTGCTTTAATAGAGCTTGAGAGGAGAATTTAGTACATGGGATAGGAATGTGGTGGGGGAGTAACAGTACCAACTAGATATAAGGAATGTTTTGAGCCTATGCAATGCAGTGAGCAGGCTTCTGTATGATTTCTTAGTTGGATATATTCCACTGGGAATATTGTTTGGACAACATTTGATGCCTTTCACTGTATGGGTGACTACTGAGGAGCAGGCAGTTTTTGCAACAGTTCCTGTGTTTGCATGTACACTAAACTATAGTTTACCATCATGAAAGCAGGGCTAATTCTGCCTGCTCCCCCCCACCCATCTCCTCAGGCGCAAGACATTTTGGTGCCTGAAGTGGACAAGATGAACCTCCTGTCCTCCACTCAAAACATTAATGAGCCAAACTAGAAGTTGACTCATAAATCAATACTATTTTAGGGGCAGCAGGGTAGACATCAGCCTATCTGACATAGCTTCAAGAGGGAGGTCAGAAATTTGTTCTTACTCTAGATTAAAGAGCATTATAAGAATATGAAGCACAGAGCTGGCAGCCTTCATATTCTGCTACTGCCTCCCTGTTCGAGTGCTCAGAAAGTGAAACCAGTAGTGAAATCAACTGTTACACAAGCATACTGCTCCTTTAGGATCTTGACCTCTGTGCACTATTACATTGCTGCATGCTGCATATGTTCCCAGGCAAGAAGAACCAAACACTGAAGATCCAACACAGTACTACTTCCCCTTCACTGGGCTAGAGGTAAAGGCCCTGCAGGTTAGGTGTGGCCCACAGGCTCCCCTGTTCTAAGTACTGTACCATATATAACTGTGTATATGTCTATCTCATGTATAAGTTGAGGGCAGGTTTGTGGGCCAAAATTATGGATTTTGATATGGCCCATGGATAAATTGAGGGTGACAAAACTGCTGCTGCATCCACACTACTCCCCTCACCTCTCAGTGTTCCTTTGAGGGGTGCCATTTCCCCACCCAGGCATTCAAAAAGGCCAGAAGTGCCACCGCGGCAGAAAGAGTAGAGAGGGCTGACGTTTCTTTTAGGTTCTCCCAGCAAGAACTAAGATCTCACCTTATGTCCTTCTCTGAGTAGAAAGGGAGAGGAGAAGAGGCAGGTCTAGTTCCACTATGCCTAGGCCCAGAAGCAAATGAAAAACCCTCACTCCATCCAAACTGCCCCTGCCCTGGCCAAGGAGGGAGAGAAGAAGAGGCAGTATCTGCTGGCTTTAATCCCTACCCCCACTGCCAGCCCCTTTTCCTTGTGTGTTGTGTTTTATTTAGATTATAAACCAGAGGGCAGGGAACTGTCAAATTAACAATTTGTAAGCTGATTTGAAAGTCTTTGTGGCTGAAGAGCAGGGTATAAATACTATAAATAAATAAAAACAGTTTAACAAGTTATTCAAGCCCTACAGTGTGGTTCATCTTAACTACATTTAGCAAAAACAAGCCCCTTCATAAACTATGGTTTGAGGTTGTCTTGTTTTCCCTCATTATCGTGGAAAGTATGGTACTATATTTAATATACTAACCTGTGTTACACGTTAACTCTGTCTTGCTTAGTTTGAAATATCATTGGATACAGCAGAAATGAATGGATTCCACGTACTTTTGAAATAGTTTTTTTAAGGTGTTTTGATAGTAGCTACTGTGTCCACATGCTGATTTTTGTTCACTTCCTTTCCCCACTGCTTAGACAAAGGAATCATCTTTGTGTCTTCTGGCATGGGCTTTCAAAAGTTATTTTGATGCTTGAGCATCCTTTGTTTTATCTGTTCCAAGGAAACAGTTGTGCATTTCATACCTCAAGCAATCTTATTCTTTATTCCTATCTTCATAATTGTATTACTTTGGGAATAACAGAACTTCTGCAGATGCCTAGCATACCTGAGTTAAATGTCTTTTTTCATACTGGCACAGTCCTTTGTTATAGAGGAGGGGGACTGTTACATGCTTTTTCTTAAAGTAAAAAATTATATATTAATTGAAAACCAGTTACAAACTTGTAATTGAAAACCATTTACAAACTTTGCATTGTGTTATGTGCTACTGTTTGGTTGTGTCATAAGAAAGGTTATGGATGGTTTAACTTTTAAGTTTTACGGTTATTTTAAAATTATAAATTGCGAGTTGCCTTGCTATCTCTTTCTGGTCCAAAAGGTGGAAATAAAGTTTAAAATAAATGGAAATTGATACCACAACAAAGTACAGTTGGCTCTCCATATTCATGGATTCTGAACCCATGGAATCAACCAAAATTGCTGTTTCCCATTTTATATAAGGGATGCCATTTTACTACACCACTGTATATAATGGAACCAAACCTCAGTGGATACCGAGGACCCACTGAACTTTGAAAATTTGGCTCAAGTCTTCAGTTTAAATGATCCAGCAGCAAATACCTTTTTTTGCAGACTCAGAAATGTAGAAAACAAAGTACATAAACTTTCAAGCTGATCACTTCAGATCATTTTTAGCTGTCTCTTTTAAACAATTTAGACCATGCTGAGCAAATGATTTAAGTCAGCATATCTGCCTCACACATCAGATTCAGCAGCCATAGCAACACATGAATGAAGCAAGTACCGGCTCAGAATACAAGGCCACAGCTATTATACTGCAACAGTTAGCTCTTAGGAAGCTTTAAAAAAAAAACTTTATAGAAACCAGTGCCTGAAAATTCTGTCATGACTAAATTACAGCATTCAAGTGGGCAAACCATTGTCTGGAAGACAATGTAATAATTCAACTGCCATGATTTTTCAGAGAGGGAGCAAGCCAACATTTTCTGAACAGATGTAATCCAACTAAATTCCATTTAAATCTTCAGTTTTAAGAATAAAAGTGGTACATAATATTTTGGGTATTATCCTTCCATATATATATGCAGCTGGGCTCCCATGTATTAAAATCCCTACAGGGCCAGTATAATTCTTTTTAAGCCTCCCTTTTAGCACGGGTATAGTTCAGTGCCAGGTGCCCCAGGGGCAAGAAGCACAAACGGGTGCTCTGAGCATGGCATCCTCTGCTATCTTGTCTGTCAGGGGAAAGTCTGGGGGCAGGGCAGGTGATGCCACGAACCAGAATGGCTGGAGTCTCAGAGCCAATGCCCAGTCAAATGGTACCTATGTTCCTGTACTTCGGGCACCATACTATCTAGGGTTGCCAGATCTCAGGGCCTGGCCTTGGATCTCCAGTTTTTATGGGTGCTAAACAAGGATGCAAATACTCCAGGGTTCTTTTGGGGTGGGGGCTCAGCTGCAGGCAAGAGGAAAGGGCTAGGTGCAGATCTCCAACTCAGCTAGTATAGCAGCAGCTTCCTGCAATTCCCAAGGCTTCATTGATTTTATGCTGCAACTCGCCAAGATTCTCCAAGGGGTCTATGTATTTACTTAGTTAGCTTCTTCTTTCTTTCCTTGCCATTGTAGAACCAGGGCTCACCCTCTGCTCTGCTCTACATCAACATTCTGTCTAGAAGCAAGTAGGCTACATTAAATATTCTTTATCCTGTCTCTCTAAGGGGCTTAGGAGATGATCATATGGACCCCTTGGGTCCATTTCTGTCCCACTACCCCCAACCACCCCTCTCCCATTCCTGCCGTGGAATAAAGGAAAATTTTTCACACACTTCCCTGTATTCCACAACAGGAATGGGCTCCCTCTCCCTTCCCTGTCCGGTTGTAAATGCAGTCGTCGCAAGGCTGCTTTTACGACCGGGAACTCAAATACCGGCCATTCTCGCAAGAGAACAGCCGGGAGGGACATTTAAAAAGAAAACCCACTCAAAAACAAAAGCAAGCTCAAAAACACATATAAAAAAGAAAAAGCTACCCGGGGAGGGAAACATTTTTTTTAACTTACATTTCTGTCCCAATCGCACCCGGAAGTGTCCGGCAGAGACCTCCTGGTGATGTCACATCAAGTTGTCATCCCGGGAGCACAATGAGGCTCCTGTTCATTCACCCATTGTTCCATTATAATAATGGAATGGGCCTCTTATTCACAGATTTTTCTTTGAATAAGAGGAAGCAGGGGAGGAACAGGAGCAGAACAGGAGCATCCCAGGACAGGGATGACGTAGTCTAAAAGGTAAGCCTTTTAGCGATCTCCTGTCATCCCTGTCCTGGAATTTTTTACACGTCTGATAACCTCCTTACACATGCTGAGGTAAAGTGGCAGTGCAGCAGGAAGGTTCCGTCTTCCATGATGCCTTACTACACGACGTCATTCTTCCATTCTGGTCTCATGGGAAACAACAGGGATGTTATTGTGGGACTCTACTACAGACCCCCAAGTCAGACAGAGGAATTGGATGATGCCTTTCTAGAACAGATGACCACACACGCAGAAAGGAGAGATGTAGTAGTGGTGGGTGACTTCAACTATCCTGATATTTGCTGGAAACCTAACTCAATCAAAACTTCAAGGTCTAGCAAATTCCTTACTTTCCTGGAAGACAATTTCATGGTCCAAAAGGTGGAAGAGGCAACAAGGGGGTCAGCTATTTTAAATCTGATCCTAACCAACAGGGATGACCTGGTTAATGGGGTGCAAGTGGTGGGATCCTTAGGTGAGAGTGATCATGTTCTCCTGGAGTTTGTTATGCAATGGAAAGGAGAAGCCAGGCATAGTCAGACACGCATTCTAGACTTTAGGAGAGCTGATTTCAATAAACTCAGGGAAATACTGGGGGTAATCCCATGGTCAGGAATACTAAAAGAGAAGGGTCTTCAGGACAGATGGGACTTTCTCAAAAGGGAGATACTGAAGGCACAATTTCAAACTACCAATGAGGAAGAAAAATGGGAGGTGTCTCAAGAAACCAGGATGGATGACTAAAGAACTTTCAATGGAGCTAAGTTTTAAATCGAACATGTATAGGAAATGGAAAAAGGGGGAAATCACCAAAGAAGAATTCAAACAGATAGCGAACACGTGTAGAAGCTAAGTCAGAAAAGCTAAAGTGCAGAATGAGCTCAGGCTCACTACAGAGGTTAAGAACAATAAAAAGGGTTTTTTGGGGTATGTCCGCTGCAAAAGGAAGAAGAAGGAAATGGTAGGGCCACTACGTGGAGAAGATGGCAAAATGCTAACAGGGGACAGAGAAAAGGCAGAATTACTCAACACCTTTTTTTGCCTCAGTGATTTCAGAAAAGCAAAAGGGTGATCAACCTGAGTATAATGGAACAGAGGACACAATAGGGGAAATCCAACACAGAATAAGCAAAGAGGCAGTAGAGGAATACCTTAATCTAAATGAATTTAAATCTCCAGGACCAGATGAAGTACATCCAAGGGTATTGAAAGAGCTGACAAATGTAATCTCAGAGCCACTGACAATAATCTTTGAGAGTTCCTGGAAACCAGGAGAAGTCCCAGCAGACTGGAAGAGGGCAAACATTGTTCCCATCTTCAAAAAGGGGAAAAAAGAGGATCCCAACAATTATCATCCAGTTAGTCTGACATCACCTCTCCATTGACGCCCCCTTGTCATGGGAGAGAGGCTTGCGTACCCTAATGATGTTTTGAGCTACGCTGGCGGTGGCATAAAGCCACCGGTAGGGTCTCCCATGCCAGACAGGTCAAAACCGAAGGGTCTGACAAAGAGTGTCAAAGGGCAGGATGGGCTCTCTAGCCTTATGGCAACCTTCCTAGGAGAAGGAAAACTCTAATCCCAAACCCAGGCAGATGGTGCTTGTCCAACCTTGTAAGGTCAACCATCTAAGAGAAAGAAACTCTAATCAAACCTACGACCCGAGGACCTCGCTGCTACCGTCCATGCTTGCAAGGCCAGCAGACGAACTTTTGGTTTAAAGGATGAGGCCAGTTCTGTGCACGCTGTGCTCCATCAGAAAAATCCATTGCACAGGCTCAAAGGATGAATCCTGTTCCAAAAAAGCCCTGTAGCGATAGGCGAGGGACGAAACTGCAGGTGTAAAGATGCACTGGAAGCCGCAGACCCAACCCTGCATGCAGGCGGTTCAGGACTTTGGTCGCTCGAGGCTGACCCGGGAGATGACAGTCTTGTTCGGCAGCATCCTGAACAACCAAGCAGCCTTTTTTAAGGAGAGCACTGCTTGCTCCATATGGAGGGGGGCCTAGAAAAGGTGGCCTAACGAAAGCTCATCCCCAACTACCTGGTTGGCTGGCCACGGCCAACGGGCATCTTCTGATGCGGTCAAACCAAGGCAAAGAAACAAAGGCACACACCGGCCTCCAAAGATGTAAATAAACTGACACTTGCATGCTGAAACATCAGAACCATGCAAGACTCTGAAGATAGTAGACAGCCTGAGCGTCATTCTCCCCTAATAGCCCATGAACTATCACGACTTAACATTGACTTCGCTGCTCTTAGTGAAGTTCGCTTCCATGAGGAAGGCAGCCTTAAAGAACACGGCGCCAGCTACACACTTTACTGGTCTGGCAAACCCAAAATCGAAAAACATCTTTGAGGAGTAGGCTTTATGATTAAAAACTCCATTGCCTCCAAACTCGAAACCTTGCCAACAGGACACTCTGATTGCATTATTTCCTTACGTCTCCCACATGTTGTTCTCTTTAGTATATATGCCCCAACTATGCAAGCCAACCCTGTAGAGAAAGACGAATTCTACACAGACCTACGCCAACTCATACAAAAAGTCCCTGTAGAAGATAAAATTATTATCCTTGGTGACATCAATGCCAGAGTAGGAAAGAACTCCGAAGCCTGGAAAGGTGTCTTAGGGAAGCATGGTGTTGGAAATTGCAATGATAACAGACACCTCCTGCTAGAGTTCTGTGCAGAACAACAGCTGACTATTACAAACACAATCTTTCAGCAGAAAGATAGCTTGAAGACAACCTGGATGCATCCCCAATCCAAACATTGGCACCTCATTGACTATGTTCTAGTCCACCAGAGAGACATTCGTGATGTCCGTCATACCTGAGTGATGCCCAGTGCAAGGACACTCCTGAACAGATTAGTTCCTGCTATTGCAGAAGAACTTCTCCCTGAAAGCCAATGTGGCTTCAGAGCCAATAGGAGTACTACAGACATGGTATTTGCCTTTAGACAACTGCAAGAAAAATCTAGGGAGCAGAACAAGGGTCTCTATGTAACATTTGTCGACCTCACCAAAGCCTTCGACACTGTGAGTAGAAAAGGTCTGTGGCAGATCCTGGAAAGACTAGGATGTCCCCCCCCCCAAATTCCTTAAAATGATTATCTTGCTACACGAGGGCCAGCGTGGACAAGTCAGATATGGCGATGCTCTTTCAGAGCCCTTTCTAATAACTAATGGAGTGAAGCAAGGTTGTGTTTTTGCACCAACTTTATTTACAATCTTCTTTAGCACGATGCTCCAAAGGGCTATGGCAGAGCTTGAAGAAGATGACACTATCTATATACGTTACTGTACTGATGGTAGCTTGTTTAACTTAAGCCGTCTGAGGGCTCACACTAAGACACTAAACTGTCAGGGATGATGGGAGTTGTAGCTCTTCACCTCTGGCTCAAACTCACCACCTTTTTATGCAGCAGAGCCAACCAGCTTAGATCAGTGGTTAATGCTTTTCTCCAAAGCAGCAGAGTTTCAGAGAATAGGCTGAAGATCCTGACAAACTCTCCAAGCCTTCTCACTCTTCTCCAGGTGTCTCCAAAATGTCTCCAGGATACACTCAGGCAACTCAGTAGTTTTATATAAAACCTACTTTATTCTTCTATATAAATATACTATATGGTCAACAAATCACAATCTCTACACACTACTCCACAATATCTCCAAACTACTGCACCTCTACTCAACCACAATACATTGGCAAACATTGCAGTTTTATAGCCATTGTTTATCACCACCCACTAGTTAGTTTCCACCCAGTGGGTGTGTATTTCCATTCTGATTGGTCCACGTAGTTCCACCCATGCTTAAGACCAACCCATGTATTTCAACATTTCACCTTGTACACTTAATGATTCTCAGGTGTTTCCAATCTGCATTCAGTACCTCTGTCCTTGGCTCTCAGGACTTCTAGATTACATTAGCAGTTTCACCTGTGTAGCTTCATAATTGCTTTTGCTTAGTCATTGTGACTTTCACATACATATTTTATTTCTTTCACTGTATGTCCCATGTTGCATTTTCCTTAACAATCCCCTCCAAAATAAAATATTGTATGTGTCTTACAATGTCATTCCAACCATTTGTGTCAGCCTTTCATGTTTTTCTGCTGTCAATGCTTTTGTGAACAAATCTGCTATGTTGTGTTGTGTTTCTATATATCTCAATTCTATTTCACCCTTCTGAACCATGTCTCGCACATTTTGATATCTTACACCAACATATTTTGTTCTGTTCTTCAAACTTTCAGTTTCAGCCATCGCTATGCATGACTGTGAATCTTCCAGAATTTCCACTGGTATCTTGTAACTTTCATTTAAATCATTTAGCAATTGCTTAATCCACTGTACCTCATTTACTATCTCATTCAAAGCAGCAAATTCTGCTTCTGTTGTGCTTAATGCTACATTAGTTTGTTTTCTACTTCTCCAAACTATTGGACTTTCACTATATTTAATTATCATTCCTGTAACTGACTTCTTGTCTCCTAATTCTGATGCAAATGAACTGTCTACATAACAATCTAGATCTGAACTATTGTTTCTTATAATCAATTTCCTATCTAAGGTTCCTTTCAAATATCTCAATAAATGTTTTACCGCTGTCCAGTCTTCAATTTTTGGATCATTAACCCTTCTAGACAATACATTTACAGCATAAGAAATGTCTGGTCTGGTGTGGCAAGATATGAATTGTAAAGATCCTATTATACTTCTGAAGAAAGTCTTGTCCTCAAACGCTCTAGTTGTTTTCTCAGACACAAAACCAGTTGTCATCGGAGCTCTTACTATTTTTGCATTCTGTAATCCACACTTTTCAATCAGTCTTTCAATTTTATTTCTCTGACTTAATAAACAATGTCCTTCTTCTGTCCATTCAACGCAAATACCTAAATAAGACTTCAATACACCTAAGTCCTTCAAAACAAATTTCTTAGACAATTCTCTTTTTACTGACTCAATTTCCTGTTTTGACTTTGCTGCTACGCACAAATCATCTACATAAATCACTAATACTATGTCTCCTTTTGTATAAACACAAGCATCTGCAATGCTCCTCTTGTAACCTAGCTTAACTAGCTCATCATTGATGCACAGATTCCACGCTCTGGCACTTTGTTTTAAACCATACAACGCTTTCTTTAATTTATATACTCTCTGACTACCATTTTCTTCGAAACCTTGTGGCTGCTCCATAAATATTTCTTCATTCAGAACCGCATTCAAGTAAGCTGTCTCAAAATCAAAATGTTCTACAACTAAATTCCTTTTTACTGCTACAGCTAGAACCATTCTCAGACTTTCTGGCTTTGCAGTTGGAGAATATGTCTTATCATAGTTCTCATACTGTTGTTGTGCAAAACCCTTAGCCACTAACCTAGCTTTATATTTGATACTTCCATCTGGCATTTCTTTCCTTTTGTATACCCATTTACAACCAATTACTTTCTTGTCTTTGGGTCTGTCAACAATTTCAAAAACATCTTTATTTACCAGGCAACCAAACTCATTATCCATTGCATCAAACCATCTTTCCTGTTCTTCACTAGAATAACTTTCCAATTCTTCAAAACTTTCAGGCTCTTCTACTGCTAAACAAGCTCTTGCCTTTGTCACAACAAACCTATCTGGAGGCTTCCTAACTCTATGACTGCGCCTGGGAATAAAATCTGCTGTTCTGTCTCTTTCATCCTCACTTTCTCTACTGGGAGTTGTAGTTCTATGACTAAATCTCTTGTCTTCAGTCATTCGAGTAGTAGTAGGCCTAGATGCTATCTCATCATCAGAAGAACTACCACTGCTGCTAGGTGATGCTTCCTGCTTAACTGAAACCCCTCCGTTTCCTGAGATTGGTTCAGTTTGTGCTTCTGGCTCATTTGAACTCCCTAATCTCAAAAACACTTCTTTATTGGCATGCAGTTTGTCCCAACCAGCATGTCTCTCAAAATTTGCAGACCTAGAATACTGCACTTGTTTTCCTCCCAAATGAAACTTGTAGCTATTTCCAGAATACCCCAAAAACCTAAGCCTTTTGCTTTTGGGTTCTCCTTTCCTCCTGAAACAAGCAGGTGTGTAAACATGAGCAAATTGTCCAAAAACCCTTAAGTACTTGTAATTTGGCATTCTCCCATACAATACCCTGTAGGGAATGTCTTCAATTTCTGAATGATACAATCTGTTACTGATATGTATTGCAGTCAAAGTTGCTTCTGCCCAAAAACTATCTTTCACCCCTGCATCTGCCATCATACAAGCAGTAATTCTTTTTATATCTTGTATTTTCTTCTCTGCTAACCCATCCTCACTAGGACAAGCAGGGTTTGTAGTTTCATGCCTTATTCCCACCTTTTGAAACCAGTTAAACAATTGATTATTTAAAAATTCTCCTCCTCTATCAGTAATGATGGTGCCTACTCTGCTATCAAATTGTCTTTCCACCATTCTTACCCATGCTTTTAAACTTTGCCCAGCGTCAGATTTGTTTTTCATTATTCTCACAAATGCAAACCTTGTATACCTATCAACAATTACTAGGAAATACTTGCTTCCCCCTAAGGACAAGCAATTAGCTTGGGCGACATCTGCATGTACATACTGAAATGGTCTTTGAGCAATTCTTTTTGTTTTCTTAGCTACTGGAAAAGCTCTGACCTTTACCTGTTGACATACCGTACAATCTAAGTGGTTTTTGCATTCAGCAACTTTTAAATCTGGACACATACTGATTAAATTCTTTAAACATTTGAAGCTTGCATGGCCGAATTTTCTGTGAAGCTCGTGTATGCAGTCTTTGTGGATTGGAATATTTTCTATGTTATTAGCTTCTTCAGCCCTGTAGCTATCAATATTGTCCTCCAAATAATAAAGTTTGTCCTTTTTCAAACCTATGCCACGCAATTCCCCATTCAGTTTTATCTTACACATGTTCTTTTCAAAGATGACTGTGTAGTCTCTTTCTGTTAATCTGCTTACTGATAACAAATTATTTTCTAACTCCTTTACATGTAAGACATCATTAAAATTCTCTTTTAGCCCTGGAATGTACACAGTACCCATTTGTTTTACAGTACTTAGCTCTTTCCCGTCAGCCAAAACTACAGCATTTACATTAGCTGATTTTCTATTACTTATTAAATTTATATCATTACACATCAAAGATGTGGCTCCTGAATCTACTAGCCATTTAGAATTTGCATTTTGTTTTTCCTTAATCATGGTTGCAAACCCCTTTTTATTACCACTGTCCCTCAAAAATGGAGGTCTGGACTGTTTTTGATACTGCCGCGGCTGCCATCTGCTCTCTGCTTGCTTGCGTCTCTCAGCTGCAAAATGTTTACAATGTCTCTGCAGATGACCAATCTTCTTACAATAAAAGCACCTCCGTTGCTCCCTTGTAGAGGCTGCCTCCTCCTGCGTTCGCCAGTCAGGAGTTGTTTGTTGTTTTGGCACAGTCTTTAAACTTGCTGAGTCACCCTGCTCAGACATTCTTCTCTGGTTCTCTTCCAGTATTCTGGCCACAATTAAGTCTCTATTAAGCTCAGCTTCTGGCAAGTTCTGCAAGCTGTTCGTTATGTTGTCCCACGAAGAGTCTAGCGATTCTACTAAAATGTAGCATTGCTGCTCTTTGCTAATTTGCACTCCCCTCAGTTCAGCTTGCACAAACAAATCTTGCATTATTTTTAAATGTTCTATCACACACTGCCCTTTAGCCATCTTTTGCCTGTATATTCTTTTAGACCATAGCATTTTTGCAAAAGCAGTTGAAGGAGTGTGTAATCTCTGCAAGGTATCCCACACATCCTTGGCAGACGTTTTATCTCTGACGTCATTAATTAAGTCTTCTTCAAGCATGAGATAAAGACAGGCTTTTGCTTTACTATCTCTCTCTTTAGTGGCTTCATTAGCATCAGCTGCCAGCCCTGTTTCAACTGTTGACCACAGACCTTCCTTTACTAGTAGAGATTGGGCATAAATCTTCCAGGTAGAGTAGTTGTTTCTATTCAATTTACTAAACTTTAGAAATTCCATCTTGATTTGTGCAGTGACTCAATTTGACACAGTCCTTCTGAGTATGCACAGCCGACCCGTCTGGGCTTAAGCAAAACACAAAATGATTTACTCACGAGGCTTATCAGTGCAGCACAAACAGCTTGCTCTGATCTATCGTCCACAAAGCTTTCTTCCACTCTCTGGAACTTTCAGCTTCTGTGGATGCTGGGTGCTCTAGTAACTGGGCCCATAACCCTTGTCAGGGATGATGGGAGTTGTAGCTCTTCACCTCTGGCTCAAACTCACCACCTTTTTATGCAGCAGAGCCAACCAGCTTAGATCAGTGGTTAATGCTTTTCTCCAAAGCAGCAGAGTTTCAGAGAATAGGCTGAAGATCCTGACAAACTCTCCAAGCCTTCTCACTCTTCTCCAGGTGTCTCCAAAATGTCTCCAGGATACACTCAGGCAACTCAGTAGTTTTATATAAAACCTACTTTATTCTTCTATATAAATATACTATATGGTCAACAAATCACAATCTCTACACACTACTCCACAATATCTCCAAACTACTGCACCTCTACTCAACCACAATACATTGGCAAACATTGCAGTTTTATAGCCATTGTTTATCACCACCCACTAGTTAGTTTCCACCCAGTGGGTGTGTATTTCCATTCTGATTGGTCCACATAGTTCCACCCATGCTTAAGACCAACCCATGTATTTCAACATTTCACCTTGTACACTTAATGATTCTCAGGTGTTTCCAATCTGCATTCAGTACCTCTGTCCTTGGCTCTCAGGACTTCTAGATTACATTAGCAGTTTCACCTGTGTAGCTTCATAATTGCTTTTGCTTAGTCATTGTGACTTTCACATACATATTTTATTTCTTTCACTGTATGTCCCATGTTGCATTTTCCTTAACATAAACTATCTAATCCGTGAGCTGCTCTTCGCTGATGATGCTGCCCTTGTTGCCCACACAGAAGCAGCTCTGCAACATCTAACATCCTGCTTTGCAACAGCTGCAGAGCTGTTTGGGCTGGAAGTCAACCTGAAGAAAACAGAAGTTCTTTACCAGCCTGCACCACAGGACAAACACTACCATGCCCACATTGCCGTCGGCAAATCTGTGCTCAAGTCTGTTCAGCAGTTCACCTACCTGGGAAGCATCATCTTCTCAGATGCCAAGATTGACAAAGAGATCGATCACAGATTAGCAAAGTCATATACTGCATTTGGAAGACTTCACAAAAGAGTCTGGAGCAATAAACACCGGAGGCAAAGCACAAATATCAGTGTGTATAGAGCCATTGTACTGTCTATCCTCCTTTATGGATCTGAAACATGGGTCACCTATCGCCACCACCTACGACTCCTCGAGCGCTTTCATCAGCGCTGTCTACACACAATCCTAAATATTCACTGGACTGACTATGTGATGAATGTTGCTGTCCTTGAGCAAGCAGGGATCACCAGTATTGAGGCCATGATATTGAGAACGCGGCTGCGCTGGGCAGGGCACGTTTCTAGGATGGAGGACCATTGCCTCCCAAAAATACTACTCTACGGTGAACTCGCCACGGGAAGACGGGCGCTCCAAAAAAGCGATACAAAGACTCCCTGAAACAACATCTCAGGCTTGGCCAAATTGATCACCAACAGTGGTCTGCCCTGGCCTCACATCGGGAGGCATGGAGACGCACCATCCACAATGCTGCAGCCTTATTTGAGAACTCACGCCCAACAAGTCTTGAAGAAAAACGACAACGCAGAAAGAATCACAACCCAAAAACATCACCCAAGGAGACCTTCTGCTGTGCTTTCTGCAACCGGACTTGTTTATCTCGGATTGGCCTTTTTAGTCATCAGCGCGCTTGCAGAAAGTGCGGGATGAGTCCTTCCTGAATCTTCGTTTGCGAAGAAATGCCAGAGAGAGAGAGTCTGACATCAATACCAGGGAAGATTCTGAAGCAGAACATTAAACAGAGAGTCTGTGAACATTTAGAAGGCAATGCCATAATCACAAAAAGTCAACATGGGTTTCAGAGAAACAAGTCATGCCAGACTAATCTGATCTCTTTTTTTGATAAAATTACCAGTTTAGTAGATGAAGGGAACGCTGTGGATATCGCATACCTTGATTTCAGTAAGGCCTTTGACAAGATTATCTATGACATTCTTGCAAACAAGCTTGTAAAATGTGGGCTAGACAAGTTAATTGTTAAATGGATCTGTAATAGGTTGACCGGCCAAAACCAAAGGGTGCTCCTCAGTGGCTCCTGGAAAAAGGTGACCAGTGGGGTGCCACAGGGTTCTGTCCTGGGCCCAGTGCTATTCAACATCTTTATCAATGACTTGGATGATGGAATTAGGGGCATACTTATCAAATTTGCAGATGACACCAAATTAGGAGGAGTAGCTAATACCCTAGAGGATAGGATCAAAATTCAAAATGACCTGGATAGACTGGGGAGCTGGGCCAAAGCTAACAAAATGAAATTCAATACGGAGAACTATAAGGTACTGCACTTAGGGTGGGAAAATAACATGCATAGATATAGGATGGGGGAGACCTGGCTGAACGAGACTACGTGCAAAAGGGATCTAGGAGTCCTAGTAGACCACAAGTTGAACATGAGTCAACAATGTGATGTGGCAGCTAAAAAGGCCAATGCGATTTTGGGCTGCATCAATGGAAGTATAGTGTCTAGATGAAGGGAAGTAATAATGCCACTCTATTCTGCCTTTGTCAGGCCTCACCTAGATTATTGCGTCCAGTTCTGGGCAACACAACTCAAAAAGGATATTGACAAATTGGAGTGTGTCCAGAGGAGGGTGACTAAAATGGTGAAAGGTCTGGAAACCATGCCTTATGAGGAAAGACTTAGGGAGCTGGGTATGTTTAGCCTGGAAAAACATGGTTAAGGGGCGATATAATAGCCCTGTTTAAGGATTTGAAGGGGTGTCACATTGAGGATGGAGCAAGCTTGTTTTCTGCTGCTCTAGAGACTAGAACATGGAGCAATGGATGCAAGCTCCAGGAACAGAGATTCCACCTCAACATTAGAAGGAACTTTCTGACAGTAAGAGCTGTTTGGCAGTGGAACACACTCCCTTGGTGCGTGGTGGGGTCTCCTTCCTTGGAGGTCTTTAAACAGAGGCTGGATGGCCATAGCTCAGGGATGCTTTGATTGTGTATTCCTGCATGGCAGTGGGTTGGACTGGATGACCCTCGTGGTCTCTTCCAACTCTACAATTCTATGATTCTGTGATTCTATGTCTTTTTTGCTAACCAGAAAATCCATTAGCAAAAAGATGATGTTTTACCTCAGTTTCTCATAGGACCGGAATGGCAGAACACCAGAAGAATAACAATGCCGTGCAATAAGGCAGCACAGAAGACGGAACCTTCCTGCTACACTCCTGCTTTACTTTGGGTTGCAGTAAGCCCCTAAATAAGTAAGAGTAATCCCTTTCTTTCAGCTTGATCCGGGAACATTCCCATCAGATAAGATTTCTATCTTAATTTCCAAACAACAGTATATGTTCTCTGTGTGTTTTGTTTGTGTGCGCATGTGTTTGACTGTCAAATTGTGAACATCTGTGATTGGTACTTAATGCATGATGCTTTATGACATCACTGGGGATGTCCTGAGGTCTCAGGTTTTAGCCCAGAAACCTCAAAGCCTAGGACAATACTGAACTGGCAACCCTAATTCTATCTGTGTATAACCCCACCTGCCCATGTATTGCTCAAGTTACATATTCTGCTTCTGAATATGGACCTATGCCAATGGCACAAGGGTATGAACAGGGCTTTACTATTCCTCAAGTGATTCCTCCATATATGAACACTATTCCTACAAGAAAAAGGGTCATACTCATGTGTGTTCATAGTTGCATTTAGTTATCATAGTGCTGATTTAGAGGAGGAGATGGAGATGGAGATGGAGATGGAGATGGAGATGGAGATGGAGATGGATGGACAATTTGAAAACCCAAAAATTAATTTTGAAAATTAAAGTCTCCACTTATGACATAAATTTTATGTATCTGTCCTGTGGTAGGATGAGGCTTGACATTTTAAATTGGCCCTTTGATCCCACTCATTTGATCCCACTTGAATGCAGTAGCAAGAACTTTTCCCTTGGACTGAAAAAGGTCCCCGACCCCTGATTTGTGTAGGTATCCAGTGCTCAGTCTACATTGCCATTTTAATTGCTGTTCAGCACTGGATTCATTTTTTTTAAAAAAAAATGTATTTCTATTCACTGAATATATTTATATAGTTCTGTGGAATGAGCTATTTGGAGCTTCCAGAGAACCAGTGCTAGTTTTTGTTTGTTTAAAGAGACCCTCAAAGTGTAGACATCAATTCAGGTCAACCAACCATATGCATGGGACTAGTACCTGCAGTTGCAGTTACCCACCATCTGAAAAATATGGTCTCACTAGGCATTCCTAGGTCCTCCAGCGCAACTCTATGGTAATTTCTGCCAGAAGTTACCATAGAGCCACACCAGAGCTGCCTAGAAAGGAATCCTCTCTAGGTATTTTCCAGGCCCTCTCCTCCAACACAGTTTTGTGGTAACTTCCACTGGAAGGTATTTCCTAGGTCCTCCAGCATGATTCTATGGGGTTTGCTATTACCCGTGGTTCCAAGTATTCGTGGCAAGTCTGGAAATGTATCCCCTGCAGATACAGCAGGCGACCTTTATATACATACAGCTCTACGCAGTAGCAACTGGTGGCTTCCATCTTAGGACTTTATCAGATGTAGCAAAAATCATGGGATTACGACATCTTGGTAGCACAAACAGGCACAGCTATCGTATGACGTCACTGTCATCTCATGGTTACTCCATGCCCCAGCTGCAAATAAGGCATCACTTTTAATTGACAGGATAAGTTGTCAATACAATGCAAATACTGCTTTTTTTTTTTGCAGTATTGATGGTGTGCAAAAACATGCCCCGTTGTAATGGTGAGATTACAGTGTGAATGGGCGGTCCTCAGTGAGAAAACTTCCAGGTGAGAAAATGAAAACAAAGCACAGGACTTTCTTTTTATGAACTGTCCTCTTTAGATTGCACATTTTTAGGTTTGTTTCAGTGCTTATGTAGTTCATTTACTTTGTTCGTTAAGGCATTTTTGCAGTTTTAAGTGCACTTGAGTCTTCTCATGAGAACAGCCAAAATCTCTCCCATGCAGAATCACGGAAGTAAACTCCCATTCTTGAAGTGCTAGTGGTTGTTGTGCAATAATTCCGTGGTAGTTCTTTCATGTGATTACAGCGACGTGTGATACCAAGTGTTATAATGCCACAATGTTTCCACTATCCTTGCTCATGGAATTACAGCATTTTTACACACTAGTCTGATAAAGTCCTTAGTGCAGCAGTGAATCTACTCTGGGTTTAGTTTGAACATTAAAGAAGCTATTCAAGGCACTCAGCTTGCATTGGGTTTGAGGTTCTGCATCCGGTTTCAAACAAACCCAGAATAGATTTACAGCCCCATGACATGGAAAGGCCTATCCACCACTGGCTGTAAGGCAGGGTTGTTATTTACAAACTTACACTTTCTCACCAAGTATAAAAAGCACAGGTCAACTCTATGGATATTTATTCAGCAAAAATCCCTGGTGTAACCATTTTCTGGACTGCAAAATGTTGCTCAGTTCCACACAGCAGCTTCCCAGCCTCCAAAGCACAACTCCATTCCATGCAACAGCTTCCTGGCCTTTAAATACTCTCTTAACTCCAGTAACTAAAATTTGGGGCTGAATGAGGAAACCCCTTGGAACACATTTTAGCCCATAGGCTGGAGGTTACCCATCCCTCACATGCATATTGCTGCAAGCTAAATATGTGCAGATATAGTTTTAACAGTAGTAAAAATTACTATATAAAATCTGTAGGTGCGTTGATAACATATTACTGGCCCAAGAGCAGCTACAAATTTAGTGAATGCACAATAAATCAAAACAACAGTAAATTCCATTAGTCTCAGTTGATCCTCATCTAGGAGAATGCTATAAACTGCTCCCAAATCCCCATTCAAAAACAACTAATATTTCTTTCATAAAGGGAACTGAAATTGAAAAAGAGCTACAAGATCTTACAAAGTTGGCTTAGATTCAGAAAAGATCATAGAATGAAGACAGCATTTGCAAACCACTCAAGCTAGAAGACAAACACAGACATGTATCGAAATTACTGGGTTTCAGTAGTTACATTCCTGTCAATAGCACTGTGTGAGAAAAAGGGGCAGGAAGGGGATGCCTAAAATTAAGAATGTTCTTGTGTGTCAGCTTTTTCCAAGGTTCAGTTGTATCGCACTACAATTCCCATCACAACAGCTGATGAGGACATGCCATCCTGGGGAGGGGGACTGTACTTTACTACATCTGGAGGGTGCCAGATCATGGCAGGGCTTTGTATACTACATAGAATCAGGTCACAAAAGAGAATATCTGATGTGAATTTGAAGCTGGAAAAACAATAGAAGCCCAATGAAATACAGTATATATTTTATTGAGCTCTACAATGCTTAGTTCAAAGTAAGTGTGCTTAGGATTGTGCTGAGTATGCTTAAGGTTGTGGTAAAGCGGCACAATGATCCCTTGCTACACTCCACCTACAAGTTTCTTGCCTCATTGGTTTTCTGTCAAGGTTTTCCATTACATAGTATGGTGAGTAACAAATTACAAGGTGAGAGCTATTCTTTCAATATTTGCAAATTAGGCATACAGTGCATCAAGCACAACATGAAGTCAAAGATAACTAGGCTGTTAACAGATTTTGAAAATGTGTTGCTCCAGTTGGAAACAATAAACAACTTGGTTTTTTAAAAAAACTACACTATTTCAATTAATTCAAAACCACAGGTATTCAGAACATAACATATCAGTTAAAACCTGGCACTGCTTATCTAACTTAAGTTCATCAGTCTCATTAAATATAGACATTAAAGGGCCTTTTTAAGTAAAAAAAAAAAATTACATAATGTGTCATACTGGCTCTGTGAACAGAATCTGCAGATTTGTATCCTATTTGCAGATATATATTTTTTTAGCACTGAGGCAATGTATTCATAATCAAGCAATTTATAAGGAAATGTTAGGGCCTGAAGAAGTGTTCCTGGTGATTTTAAAATAATTCAAAGCATATTGAAGGAAAAAAGGTAGTTTCTACCTCCTAAAATCATTCATTTAAATTAGGGGGTGGACAGCCCTGGGGCCACACACAACCCTCCTAGACTGTTTTTGTGGGCTTCCAGACTCCTCAGTCTACATTGTTCTGGCAAAAATGAGGGTGGGTTTCTTCTTCTGGAAGCATCCAAGAGCAATGTCTCACCTGTTAATAAATTACAGTTCCCACCCACCACCACCACCGGTTAAGTTTTTAAAAGTACCAGTTCTTCTGAACCAGAAGTAGACTTCTGACCATGTCTGGGGGCTGGGGATGGTTTGAGTAGACTCCCATTTTGGGCAGCGCAGGAGACTCCAGACAGTCAGAGGGGCAAAATGTTGACTCCAAACCCAGCACAGTGGGCCAACCCTGATTTAAATGAGGGGAAAAACAGCTGAAGGAATTCAATTCCTGATAGTTGCCCTATTTGCTTCTATAGTTCGGGGGGGGGCGTTTACACAGCAAAATAAATCCTCAAAGAATTTGCAAAGAATCCTAATAGTTGCCACATCTTTTGGATCAAAGTCACCATATTCAGAAAGGGGGGCCAAAAAAACCCATAAGTCACGCAGTATCAGCTTTCGCTATTTTCCCAGTCTTTTTTGAAAAGTAGCACAAGTTAGCGCACTATTGACTGTGTGAACGACCATTTCGCTTATGGCAGTGGAAACACTCAGCTGTCTTTTTGAAATTGCCACAGCAGAATTTAATCCTGATTGATTAAATTAACCAAGGAGGGAGGGGGTTTGACTTGCAAGAAATGAGTCTGAAATAAAAAGATCAAGCTAGCCGGCTTGCTTTCTAACTACTGTTCCTCCCTCCCTCTGTGTGTGTATGGGTGAGAGATAGTGATCTGGTTCAACCGGCTGATCGATCAATCTATCTTTTGTGTGTGTGCGCACGCGCACGCTCTGGCAGGGAACTCGACTGCTTTCGGCTGCTTTCCTTCCCTCCAGCTGCTTCTTTTCTGTGTGTGTGCGCACTGGCAGGGATCTTCCCCCTCGCACTAGAGGGAGACAAGCTTCAGCCGCATTCCAGAGAAAAAAGAATCTCAGCAGATCATTCTTTTGTGTGTGTTTGTGCTTTCCTTCTTTCTGTCATTATTTACGGTCTACTTCCCCCTCACCCTTGCCTCCTTCCTGCCTCCTGCCTGGCTTTAATGATCTTGAGGCCATGCCGTGTAAACTATGAAAGCCAAAACTCACCGCATCTTCTAAATTAGCAAAAATTCATGTGAACCGGGCACTGCTGATGTGAAAGGACAGTAATCCGAAATTTCCCGCACTTTATCCTCCTGTGTAACTGGCCCCTTGGATTTTTATTAAACAACCACACTACATTGTCTTTTTCACAGAACATCCATCCAGAGGTAATTCTCAGCAGAAACAACATTTGAGTATTACTTAAACAATGTTGTTGTTGTTTTTCATTCCAGAAGTATAATTGTATTGTTCTGATTGAAGGGTATTATTATTCCTCCTCCTCCGCTGCCTCCTCTGCCGTTGGCACTGCCACTGCCTCCTCCTGAATGGGCCGGGGAGTGCAAGGCCTTTATGTAAGAACAGTAAGATTTTTGAAACACTGTACCTTTTAAAAAGAAGACATACCCATCCAGCTCTCCAGAGCCACTAGTGAACAATGATGGAGAAGAGATCTATGATTGGTCAATTATGTATAGCATTATGAAATCTGGATGTTTATTGGTCAAATTGCCTACCCAGCTTCCTTTATCCTCCCTCCCTTCCCTGCCTTCTGGAGAGGTCTACATGGATTCAAAAATAGCATCCAGGAAGTCCCAACGGGTAATAAACTCGTTTCCCATTCTGGGAGAAAGGCAGCAAATAAAATAATTAAATAAATAAATAATAAAGTTGTCTGTTGCAAAAGCACTCACTTTTTTTTTTCTTCAGTATTCTGGTTTTCCCCAACATAAGAACAGTTAAGATTTCTAGATATCCTAGGTGTTATCTAGATGATGGGAAAATCCTCAAAGAATTTTAGGAGAATACATTTTGTCTAGATGAGTTCCTGCAGGGATTCACCATATTCAGAAGAAGGGGGGCCAAAACTCCAAGTACTTTGCAATAACAGCCTTCACTGTTCCTTTAGATAAAAAAAAAAAAAAAACACGGAAATGCACATTCCAGCCCATTTGAACAACCAATTCAAAGTGGGGCACATCCCAAAAATCAAAACATGATTGACTGGACACATGTGAGGGCAGGCTTGCCGGCGATGAAGCATCTTGAGCCGCCATTGTTAATTTTCATGGAAGTGATCATGCAATATTTTTGAGTGGCAAAGCAAAAAAAAAAAAAATTAAGCATAAGAATGCTCTTCTGCATCTCTCATTTAACAAGGCAACAACAACAAAAAAGGAAATAGAGGGAGCTTTGGGGGAATACAGTTGTCCCTTCATATTCACTGGGCTTTGGTTCCAGGACCCCCCATGGATACCAAAAAACCTTGAATACTCAAGTCCCATTATATGCAATGGCATAACAAAATGGTGTCCCTTATATAAGATGGCAAAATCAAGGTTTGCTTTTGGGATTATTATTTTTTAAAGAATATTTTCAAGCCATGAATACTTAAATCCATGGATACCAAATCCGTGGATATGGAGGGACAACTGTAATTCACTCAAGGCCACCATCTTTTCTCATGGGCATGCTCAGTGTGAACTGCAAACACAGATACCTTCCCATGATCTTGCGAATGCATTGTGGAGACAAATGAACACTGCTGTGACAGTGAGTTAATGCACTATTTTATGCAATTAATTCTCCTGTCTAGCTAGTATATTGAATATGTTATAAGTATGAGAATATTGATAGCTAGGAAATAGGAACTTTTCAAAAATTAATCTCTGAAAGAGTGTTTACAGAAAATTTGATTTGTGATTATTATGAACAAGATCATAGCTCTACCCTGTGCTCATCTTCAGTGAGTTTAGATAATTCTGTTTAAAAGAAAGGAAGTGACTCTATTGCTGGGGGGGAGCAACATTCATAGACAATGAAAGTTTTTACTGTAGACAGCTTAAAACGAGATGTTGCTGAAACACTGAGGAGCATGAAGGTGAAAGGGAGACTTCATAGGTTCCATTCAGACATACTTAGAACATGTTGACTGGCATTGGTGGGACCGAGGACTTGGCTAGACGGGCAATAAACCCCATCTTGCCCCTGTCTGAGAGCCCTGTGTTCCTTACGATGCAGGGCACTTGCCCCATTCTGTCCCCAGGCAGTCTTCAACACCCCTGGGGCACATACAAGGCTAAGAGATGGTAGGGCCCACTATTGTGGAAGGCAGGAAGGAGTCCTGCAGAATGTGACCAAGGCTGGTCACATGCAGGGGGCCTCAGTTACATGTTGCAGGCTGGCTTCCTGCCTTCCAAGACAGTGAGTGAGATGGTGGCAGCAGCAGATGCAACAACAGATGGGCATGCCTGTCTGGACTCCAGCCACTTTGGAGGCAGTAACAAGGGAGCAATGGCCCTGGTCCATGGCCAGGATATGCTGGCAGTGAGCCGGCGTACCCTGGCTTGTGTAGATGAGCCCTTAATTTTGCCATGTATAACCTACATCTCATTGATTTCAGTAGGTCTGCTGTAAGTATGAGTAAATCTGGATCTAAAGTTGGAAAATTTATTTTTTGAACTACAATTCCCAGGCTGAACCAGGCAGCGTAGCAAACAAAGAGTCTGGCTTATGAATGCAGAAAACTGTAGGCCAAAAAAGTAACATTTCCAAGCTCTGTTCTAGATACAACCCAATGTTGTATTGTTAGATCTGTTTGATTCTGTATCTATTTCATGTATTTATTTATTTAGACTATATATTATATTTTATATTTATTACAATAAATTTCTGTTAGAACAGTTTCATTCTCCATTGAACATGGCATCCATTATTTTCTGTGACAGATAAAAGTTCTAAGTGTACCATCACTCATGGCAGTGATCATGATGTGAATGACAGTATGATAGTGTAAAATTATTCTATTACCTCCTCAGGCTTTAAAAAAGGTTCTCCGTTTTTTTCAGCTCTCAGTTAAACCCAGTGCTGAAGAATGACATCTAGCAGTGTGTGTGAGGGAGTGTCTGCATATAGTGATGCTTCCGAAAATCAATTTTTGAAAATTCTGATATGAACAGAACTCAGCTAACCTATGGCTGCTGACAGACTGCAGAAATAATGCAGTTTTACACCACTTTAATTATCCTATGGAATCCTGGGATTTGTACTTTGTTGTGGCACCAAAGCTCTCTGTCTGAGAAAGCTAAATATCTCACAAAACTACAAATCGGTTTTGACAAGGAGATCGATCACATATTAGCAAAGGCACATAGCGCATTTGGAAGACTTTACAAAAGAGTCTGGAGTAATAAACACCTGAGGCGAAACACAAAAATCAGTGTGTATAGAGCCATTCATTGTACTGTCTATTCTCCTTTATGGATCTGAAACATGGGTCACCTATCGCCACCACTTACGACTCCTTGAACGCTTCCACCAGCACTGTCTACGCACAATCCTAAATATACACTGGACTATGTGACAAATGTTGCTGTCCTTGAGCAAGCAGGGATCACCAGTATTGAGGCCATGATATTGAGGACACAGCTGCGCTGGGCAGGGCATGTGTCTAGGATGGAGGACCATCGCCTCCCCAAAATAGTACTCTATGGTGAACTCGCCACAGGTCAGTGTAAGAGGGACACTCCAAAAAAGCGATACAAGGACTCCCTGAAACAACATTTCAGGCTTGGCCAAATTGATCACCAACAATGGTCCGCCCTGGCCTCACATTGGGAGGCATGGAGACACACTATCGACGATGCTGCAGCCTTATTTGAGAACTCACGCCGAACAAGTCTTGAAGAGAAACGGCAACGCAGAAAGAATCACAACCAGGTAACATCACCCGAGGAAACCTTCTGCTGTGCTTTCTGCAACCAGACTTGTCTATCTCGGATTGGCCTTTTTAGTCATCAGCGCGCTTGCAGAAAATGCGGGATGAGTCCTTCCTGAATCTTCGTTTGGGAAGAAAAGCCAGAGAGAGAGAGAGAGACAAATCAGTGATGTCAAACAGCATTATTTCTGCAGTGTGGAAGCAGCCTACATCTCCCAGGCTAATGTGCCCATTGGAATGTAATTCTTTGGATTTCACACTTTTTTGGTAAGCAGTTTTCAAACCAAAAAAGTACCAAGATTCATTATAAAATGTATATTTTAGAACAAAGTATTCTTAGAAATGTGTATTTTGTGAGAATTTGCTTTAAAAATGCATACTTAAATACTGTGGGTTGTTTTGTTTGTTTTTATAATTTTGTTAAATTAAGAACTGATACAGAAATGGAATGGAACTGCCTTACTAATGAACAGAGGTAAAACTGACATGGACCAGAAAGAGCTGGATACATCAGTCCCAAGGAGGAATGCATTTTTGTCTGATTATACACATTTCAATATGCAAGGGTTTGGGTTTTTTTCCTGTGTGAATCTATTTTATAACGAGTAAAATGTCACATTTAAAGCAGGTCTCCATTGCTTCTCAGTTTTCCTTGTAAACAAAGGACAGTGGTTACATTAAATAGCAGCACTCAATTTCACTACTGCCCTACTTTATTGCACTCCCTTTTCTTGGGAATCTCTGAATGTCTAAGTTCAGATTTTGGTCTCTCTGAACTTGTCTACTCTTTTCAGGATGAGTTTATAGATCCTGACAGACTTGGCTCTTCTCCCTGAAAAGGAAGGAAGTTACTTTAAGCCTAAAAAAGCAAAAACACATCTGGTTTTGAACAGCTGTGGAAATATTATATGCCTAATTATTTATAGAGGTACCTGTGCTGAGTGTCATTCTGCACTCTAGCATTCCAGGCTCCCTCAGCAAGAAAGGAAAAATTATTAGCTCAGCTATATGGTTTGTGTTTTTAATTCCCCATGGTGGAAAGTTGTACTCTTCTCCAGGATATAGAGTGTGGATATGGTTTCTTTAAGGCATAACTGAGTCTTTCAGTTTAGAGAACTCTTGTAGCTGTTGTGTACTGGCATTCACCAAAGCCTTCTCACCAGTGAAAGCATGCAAGAGGTAGGATTGTCTGTATCTCATATGAGATGAAACAGGAAATATTTTTTAAAAAAAATCCACAAGAAGAAATCAGAAAATATTCACAACTGAGCTATGTAACCCGAATTGTGTGGGTTCCATGGGACCACTTGTGACCTTTGAATTATGATATTATATTGGAAAATTTAATTAGCTCAAAGGTATGGCTGTGAGAGGTCAGGTAACTTACAGGACCCTTGTGCTAGTGTATACAAGTACTCACTGATGAGACTCCAAGCCAAAATGAATAATAATTACGGAGGCATTCACACATGCACACACGCTCACAAGCGATCACACAAGGCTAACAAAGAATTAGGAGGAAGTATTTGGATAGAGGAATAGATTTGGGGAATGGACTATAATTTCCTGTCCGAAGAGCAGATATTTGTGCAGTAAGAAAAGACTCAGACCTGGAGCTGAGAGTACGACAGCAAACTAGCAGAGTAATGGCATAGGAAGAATTGTGCACACTTGGCTATTATTTGAGGGTAATATTTATACCCAATATCATACCCTTAAGGTGTGTTTTAAGAATAAAACAATGCTTGCGTGAGTTTCCCACAGTCAGAGAAAGAAACTCTGGCTTTGTTAATTGCCACTAATAGTTGGAACATTAAGGTTGATGGGTTTATGGCCTCCTCTGTATTTGTGGATGGGAAAAGGTGTGGAGGAAAGACATTTACCAGGATGAGTGGGAATAATAGGTGTTGCGGTCACTGTTGGTTTTGGAGTGTGACTCAATGCCAGATGCAACCAGGAGAGATTAGCACATTCCTCCCTAATGACTATCTAAGGGGGGGCTTCACTTAATCTTGTCCTGGGTATGTTTGGTTGGGGAATTTCCAAGACAATGTCTTAGGTCTTTGGGCGACCTTCATTTGAACTTATTTGCAACTGGCCTGGTCTACCTTCAACCTCATGAACTGTCTAATAAGCTGAATTATGAATTATGGGAGGGAGGGGGGCTGTAAGGCCAGGTAACAAGTAAGCCACTTATTGTGTCTGAATCAAAGTGCAAGATGGCACCCCAACTCCCAACAGATACTGAAAGTCACCAGACTGACAGTTGAATATTGGCAAAGGGTCAGCACCTTCCATTGCCCCAAAGAGCAATACGGATGTAACTCTTCACTAAGTTTCTTTTTGAAGGAAGCATTAAGTAATTTTATCAATTTGTTATCATTGCAAGAAAGTCTTTGGGCTTGTCTGCATGGGCTATTTACACTGACTTATCCCCAGCTTGGAGCCCTGCAGTCCAAATGATTCAGAGCTCTTGTCCCATTTTGCCCCCGGGTAGTGAAGATGACACCTGAGGCAAAGGGGGTGAAGTTGGGCTAAAGACCTTTACAACAGTGCAATTAAACACCTGGAGAAATCCACGTTGCATGGGAAAACCTAGATCAGGCTGGTGTGGGAACGCTCGTTCCTCACCTGCATATTGGCCCATATCGCCAGATGACACCAACGACACTACTAGAGTCTCTCTGCAGCCAGGAAGGAGGCCCCCTGCATGTGACCAGCCTTGATCACATGCTGAGGGCTTCCTTCCTGGCTTCAGAGGGAGCTACACGGACAGCAGTGGAGGCAGTTGCCAGTACAGGCCAGCATGTCCATGTGGACTTACTCCTATTTTGTGTAGGTAACAGCCCGGGGGGGGGGGCACCAGATCCAGGATCAGAATATGCCAGTGGGAAGCCTGCATATTCTGGCAGGACTAGACAAGGCCTTTTAAATCTACACAGTTTTCAAAGCCTATTCACAATTTGGGACTTATTCTGCACATATTCATATGTAGTGGTTTTACACAGAAAAGAGCATTTTCTGTGGAGGAAAAAAAATTCTGCAGAAAAAGTTGTTTCCTGCATAGACAACCAGAAAAGTGTAGCTCAGGAACCATGTGGGCAGAATTTGATTGGAGCAGCTAAAGCAAATTATTGCTGAAGGAGAGCTGAGAATGTATGCACCCAGCCTGACTTTTCCTATAGCTCTACAGTTTCCTGGGTTGTAGCAGTAATCAGACTCTTCTTGTGAGTTATGGTGTTTGGGTCCTAAGATTTATTTACATACATGGCAATGATTCTGCAAATGGTCTAATTCTGCTGTGACCATGTGTTTGACCATGTGTTTGAACCTCTTTCAATCTGTCTTGTAAAGACAGTAGATGATACTCTCATGATAGCATCCAGCCAATCAGGGATCACAGAAGAAAAAAAGATATAATGAGGCCACATAGATAATCCTATTTGCCTCCATCCCAACAGGAAATGGGGAAACATTTTCCCCTATCAATGTTCCTTTCACTCTAAGCAAAACACTTTGGCTGCTGCCACACTGCAGAAATAATGCAGTTTGACATCACTTTAACTATCATGGCTCCATCCTATGGAATCTGAGATTTGTAGTGTGTTGTGGCACCAGACCTCTCTGACAGAGGCTAAATATCCACAAAACTACAAATCCCAGAATTCCATAGCATTGGGCCATGGCAGTTAAAACAGTGTCAAACCACATTATATCTGCAGTGTATCAGCAACTTTTGTTTCCATTCAAAGCAACCATTCCAAAGAATTAAATAAGGAGCTCATTTTACCAGAGACCAAAGTTTTGCATAAAGAATTTTTTTTTACCTCAACCATTATGGTCTCTCAATAACCCTGTTTAACTTCCTCCCTCTTTAAATGGATGGAAGATGCATGAGATCTTCTTTGTACTGTTTCATAAATGGTTTGCCTTTGCTTGATCAGAGCCTTTGATTTTCCCTGAGAAAAGAATCATATACACTGGGAATGATAAAAAGAGTGATTCATAATCAGTAGCATGTGATGCATGCAGATACATGGTAAAATCCAGCCAAAATCAAGTAATTTTAATGCCCTTTTACAAGCCCTTATTTTACTCCATTGATATCAATGGGATTTCACAGGACACTGGAATCCTGCTTATATTTTATTTGGCTCCACAATTCACTAAGTGAAACCCATGAGTAAACATATTTAAAGTGTTCTCAGATTATCAGTCATGTAATAATGGACATCTTTGAACCGGCAGATACACAAAGCATTACTAGCATTGTCACAGAAGAACAAATAAAAGTTATAGCCATACACATCCAGGAGAAGTACAGCCAGAATAAACTTTGTCTAACTGTTGTAATATATTCTACAGAAGAGGAAATTCAAGTCACATACTATCAAATAGCCTGGATATAAATTCTTTTATAAATCCCTGGATAATTTTTTTTTTTTGGTCAAAGAAGTCTCAACAATAAATGCTTCCTTCCTTTACATTAAAATGTAAATTAAACTGTTTCCTCAAGCTAGGAAAAGCATATAAATATTTAACGTCTAACTTAAATTCACATTCAAGACCAAAAATTAGATAACTAGGTGGGGAGAACTTTTTACATACATCATGAAAGAAAGCAAAACCCTTTTCACCTGTATGCTTTTCTCTTGTGCTCTCTTTCTATGAATAGGTCAATTTTACATGCAGAGAGGGATTGAAGGCAGAAGGCATCAAAGTTATTATCTCATCAGAATCATAATCCTGCAACAGAAGAAATGTTGTGTTAGACCCAGTCTGGAGCAGTGCTCTGAGTGTTGGACTAGGGGCTTGTCTATATGGTGAAAATGCCCCTCATTGAATTTGAGGATAATACGATTTGTTTAAATGGGATCCTGCATCAATCTGCTGTGTTCAGAAGGAGAGGGGGGCAAAAACACCAAATACTCTGTGGGGAAAGCCTTTGCAGCTTTCCCCATATTTTTTTTAAAAAAAAAACTCTGAAGGAAATACACATTCCCGCTCATTGGGACATCCAATTCACTTTGATACACAGTCCCGATAAGAGTGGAAGTGGAAAGGTGATTGGTCGGACGTGCGCAGATGGTGGCGCTTGCTGGCAAGGCAAGTACCCTAAACTGGCATGTTGGATTTTCACCATAGTGATCATGAGCTGAGGCAACAAAACAGCTTTTCTTCCTGTTTATTTAAGTGGAAGATTGCACTTCCTCACCTTTCTTTTAAAAAATATTGGTAACAATAAAAACACAAATCATTTACTTGCGTCCGCCATCTTGATTAACAGGCATGCCCATTTGAACAACAAATGTGTATGGCTTCGCATGCCTGCGATCTTGCCAAAAAAATCATGGAAACAAATGAAAGCTGCTGCAGATTGGCAAACCACATCAATCCACATTTTACAGCCTTGTATAGACAAGCCCTAGGATTCTGGGAACCCAGGGTTTGAATCCCCACTCAGCCATGGAAAGCCACTGGGTGACTTTGTGGAAGTCACATTCTCTCAGCAGCCTTAAAAGAAGGCAATGGCAAACCTCCTCTGAATAAAGCTTGCCAGGAAAACTCTAGGAGTTGACTTGAAGGCTCATAATAATAACCAATTGCATTAATTTTCTTTAAAGTAGACCTGGTAGCAAAAAGCTTTCAAGGAATAAGGGTCTCAGCTTAGAAAATAAATTCCCTATACTGAATACAGGTGGAGGGGAGTTAGACTCTTCATCTTTGCTATTCATGCAGTGACAAATAATGATTACCCAGGGATGACTGGGCTCTGTTCCCAAATTACACAAGTATTCACATACCCCCCCACAGCCTCCCAAATACTTATGTAGCAAATTTCATCAAATCTCTCTTACAAGTTTGCTTGCAGTGGTCTAGAAGAAAACAAAGCTTACTGGTAAAACTAAGCAGTAAAATGTCATGTATGCACAATAAATCCCTTACACACCTCCACAATAAATCCCTTACACACCTCCCAGTGGGCCAGTTTATCACTTCATCCTACCCCACCCTGTATTTCACCCCATATGTGATTATACTTTACATATTGTGAGGCATGAAAATGTAACTACAACAAATAGTCTATCAAGATATGGTGGGTTGGATCCAGATACAGCTTTCTACTGACAGAAGGATTCTTCTCACTAAAAAGCCCTCTATCCAGTTTTCAGGGATCTGCTCCATCCCACCACATGGTACTATAACTCATGCAATTCAGAAGCACCCAGAAACCCTCTGTGGAACTCTTTCATGGAGAAAGAGGGGCTACTGTGGGGAATCTCACCCACAGCAGCCCCTCTCACCTATCACCTACATAGGCTTTGTCTACCATGCAACTGCACAATGGGCTTCCCTACACAGGCAATAAACATCCTCTTGCCACCGTCTGTGAGCCCTGCAGTCCTGACAATGCAGGGCTTTTGCCTCCTTTCTACCCCTGGGTAGTCCTAACCTCCCCTGGGGCAGAAATGGGGCTAAGATGGGGAGAAGGCAGGGTAGGGCACAATACTGTCTGGACCAGGTCATATGGCGACCTTTTCCTGTCATTAATCTGGTTGACTGATGCTGCTGGGTAATGTGTAACTGTTTGATGTTCCATATCCCTTTGAAATGGTATCTAATGGCTGAGGGAGGATGGGCTCTGATAGAGTAAATGGTGAGGGAGGATTCTTCAGCTACAATGCCAGCCAATGATTGAGTTGCCCACCAGAATTGACTGATGGTCAGCGTAAGAGAGGCGCTCCAAAAAAGTGATAAAAGGACTCCCTGAAACAACATCTTAGGCTCGGCCAAATTGACCACCAACATTGGTCCGCCCTGGCCTCACATCGGGAGGCATGGAGACGCACTATCCACAATGCTGCAGCCTTATTTGAGAACTCACGACGAACAAGTCTTGAAGAGAAACGACAACGCAGAAAGAATCACAACATGGAAACATCACCGAAGGAGACCTTCTGCTGTGCTTTCTGCAACCGGACTAGTTTATCTCACATTGGCCTTTTTCTTGCAGAAAGCATGGGATGAGTCCTTCCTGAATCTTCGTTTGCGAAGAAAAGCCAGAGAGAGAGAGAGAGAAATATTTTATATATACTGCTTTTCCTTTGTGCTTCATTTGAAGCAACAATGTTGTAATGTCAACTTCTTAGATTTCTATTAATAATAAAGCTTACTGTTTAACCCTGAAGCTGTGGTCTACTGAGTCTAAAGAAGGGAGTACATTACAAATACAACGTTTTAATCACATGGTGCGGGTTGGCTTCCTGCCTTCCGAGACAGCGAGAGACATGGCAGCAGGCTGGCAAGCCCATCTGGACTTTCTCCCATTTTGTGGAGGGAACAATGGGCCTGATCCATGGCCAGGAAATGCCAGTGGGGAGCCAGCATATCCTGGCTCATGTAGATGAACTCAAAGTATTATGGAACTTACTATCTGCTTAATGTCTGGGTACCATGACTGCTTTAGTCTCCAGTCCCAGGGCCAGGTTAAGAAATTTTGGGGGCCCTGCAGCACTTTATTTGGGGGGGCATATCTTTATCTCAGGTCAATGTAACCTAACCTAGTCACAGTACAGGATATTCAGATTATTACATAATTTGTCGCCAATAATTTAGTTTAAAAAACTGTATTATAGGCACTAATGTAATATTGGTGTAGATTTCCTCAGCCAAACAGAATACAAACATATCACAAAACACTCTAATGTAACACTTTCCTAATATTTAAAGTAGATCTTTTCTATTAAAGAAATCTCATAGCAGTTTAAAAAAAAAAGACGGTTAAGAGGTGATATGATAGCCCTGTTTAAGTATTTGAAGGGTGTCACATTGAGGATGGAGCAGGCTTGTTTTCTGCTGCTCCAGAGACTGGAACATGGAGCAATGGATGCAAGCTCCAGAAACAGAGATTCCACCTCAACATTAGGAGGAACTTTTTGACAGTAAGAGCTGTTTGGCAGTGGAACACACTCCTTCGGAGCGTGGTGGGGTCTCCTTCCTTGGAGGTCTTTAAACAGAGGCTGGATGGCCATCTGTTGGGGATGCTTTGATCTTGATTTCCTGCATGGCAGTGGGTTGGACTGGATGGCCCTTGTGGTCTCTTCCAACTCTGCAATTCTATGATTCTATGATTCTATGACTAGCCCATTCACACTAAATCAAAATTACAAAACACTAGTTTCAGTGTGCAGAATTTGAAGTCAGAAAAAGAAACAGCTGAGTCCTATTTAGTGTATTTAATGCATTTTGTCCTTTCTTACTTTTACAATCTTATGTTGTAAATTTTGAAATACAAAGTATAGCCTGAATTATTTTTTTAAAAAGTTTTAACTGGTTGACATAAAATTTATATCAAATAATTTAAAATTACAACATTTATAAAATGGACTTTTCTTTTCTGATTTCTTTGAATTTTTAAAAAATACTCATTTAAATCTTAACTTTTCTTGCTTTTTGAGTAGCAAACACCGTCACTAACTTCTCAATATCTAAGGAATGTGCTATCTGCATTTCCACACCTATTGCAGAAAAGCCTCTCAATCCTGGTCCTCCCTGGCTGTTGACTGGCCAGTTTGAATGTCCCTCTCCCTTTCCCAGCTCTCATTGAAATATATTTGTGTAGGAATTATTTTGTCTTTTAGGAGATTTTCAGACAACACTGTTATAGTGTTACTGTTCCACTTTATTTGCTCTGGCTGCCTCCTGTGGAATCCTGGGATTTGCAGTTTAGGGAGGGGCATTTACAACTCTCAGCCAGAGAGCTCTTAAGCCTCACTAAACTACAAATCCCAGAATTCCACAGTAGGCAGCCATAGCAGTTAAAGTGGAATAATAGCACTGTAACAGTGTAGTGTGAAATGAAGTCCTTCAGGTACCTGCCAGCTGCTTTGGTGAGTTAATTAGGTTTTAGTTAGCTAATTTGATACTTCATTTTATTGAAGTAATTGCTTGAAAAGCAATTGACCATTTTTGAATACTTCTTTGCTTGGTTCTTGTACAAGTATATGCAGTTGGAAACTGGAGATGATTTAATTATCTTGTTTAGCTTGAAAGTTGGCCTTATTCACCCCACCTAGACCACTAGGCAAACCTACTGATCTGCCATTAAATATGTTTAAAGGAAACTTAGGGTGGGGAGTCTTCTTCTTCTTCATAAGTGAATAGGCCTAGATACTCACATTTCTAGGCTGTATTAAAATGACAAAATATAAACTCTTGTAATGCATGGAGCACACAGCTCCATTAGTGCCTCCTCCATCCTCTCAGGGGCCGCTGCCCTTCCCTTCCCACTGGCATTGGGCTTCTCTCTCCGCTCCCTCAGGTGGCCCTCCAACCTCCTCCACCTCAGCTTCTCCGCCCATCAGGCACTCTTGTCCCTCACCGCCCCTCTTGGAGTTTTCCCACCTCTTCCCTCAGGCGGCCCCATTGCTCCAGGAGAAACAGGTTCCCCAGACCTCGTGCATCTGACTCCATCTCCACTCCTTTGGGAAACTCGGCCTCACCCAGCGCTTTTCCTTTCCTCTCCCTTTTCAAAGCACAATCTTTGCTCTCTCTGGACAAGAAAGCATCAGAGGGAGGATGCGGGGCCAAGGTGCCTCCCTGCCCTGCTGCTGCCACACCCACGATGGCTGCCCCCTTCTTCAGCCAGTCAGTGCCCAATGCAGCGAGGGCCAGAAGCCTTCCTACTAATAATGTTTTTGCAGGAGGAGGGTTACAATGCTCCCCCGCAATGATGGGGTCCCCTTAAACCAGCCCTGCCAGTCCCTGAACATATGATTCTATCAAGTCCCACTAACTTCCAAAAACTAAGGTCTACTAAGGCATTACAATAAGTGCATTCTGTACACATTTTTTACTTCCCTCACTCCATTTCTTGCTCTCTCTGGTTTTACCTCAGCACCTCATGATGCCTGCAACAGTTCTATGTACACTCACAAATCAGCCATATCAGTCTGTGTGCTGCCAGACATATTTCTGAAGCACAAGGCTCATGAAACTCCATTCTTGTGACGGGGGGGGGGGACTACTGGTGGGGTCTGGGGCATATTGAGAATTTTATTTTTATCTTTATCCAGGATTAATGGGAGAGCCAGTCTGACAGGTTGACAGAACTGTAGAGTTGTAAATAAGCATAGCTACATCAGGGATCCTTCAGGAGAAATTGTCAATGAGGCAAAATGAACTAGTTTGCTTCCTCAATAGGGGTCACATTTGCTTGAACAAATTTGTCCAGACTTCTTCAGCATACAAGACAAAGAAAAGCTTCTATGCTTGTTAACAGTGGTAGTAAATCAGCTGGCTGCTCCTTTAAAATGCAGGGGAGGGAAAATCTAGCTGTGCTCACAAAATATTCCTTTCCATGTTGTTGCTACCTTAAGGATAAATAATGATACAGTGTTGTAAATACCTTTTTTTTTCTGTTGTGTATTATTTATTTTATTTTTATTTTTATTCTACCTTTTTTTTGTTGTGCTCAGGGCATATGAGATGAAAATGTCCCATTCCGTTCTGTGGTATAGGAGATGTGAAGAGCTAAACCAGATGTGACATTAGATTGAATACATCTTTGCACTAACACCATTGGGTGATTTACATAATCCTCATCCAAATATAGGTATACCTCAGTTAACAAAGCAGATGTGTTCCTGAATATTACTTCTTTAACAGAAAATTTGATATCAGAGGCATGAATAACAGGAAAAGACTATGGAAAGGTTGCTACAACACACAAAAAGAAAATCACATCACCATGCTTTAACAAAACTTTTAGGTCAGGTAAGTGTTCCATATCTAAAGAAAAAGATTTTGAACCATCTATGGACCACTTGGAACCATCTATGGACCAATTGAAGGCTTCTTCCAAAATTTATTCAGGGATCACTTTTCTTTCACCAGCCTCCACCCTTCTTATGATTTTTATTTTGGCAGCCAAACTTAGATAGACCTACACACACACACACACACATACACACACATTTGATATGCTGAGTGTAGCTGGTGAGGCCAGCCTACCTGCCCTCTCCATTTCCCTCTGTTTTGCTTTTCACTGCATTCTCAGTAAGAGATTTTGGAGGCAGCTGCTGTTCACCTTGCTTGATGTAGCTAGTTCTGATACACATAGTCATAGCTGAATTGTACTCTTTCTTTCTCAGTTCACAAAGGTACTGTCTCCCAGCTCATGAAGGCGCATGCTACTAGGGCATTGCTTACTTACAGCCACACCTCTGCAACCACACATTGAAAGTCTCTGTTTTTCCAGCACACCATCATTCACCAATGTCAACATCCTCCTGATTCTGCCACTGTTAAAAGATTTCTAGCAAAATGATGGATGAGAACAAGGAAGAGGGGTGTGCAAAACACAAGAGGGGTGTAGGAATATTTGGTGTCTATGGGCAACCCCCTCTGAACAAATCTTGCCAGGAAAACCTCATATAGATTCGCCTTAAGGTCACCATAAGTTGAAGTGACTTGAAGGTACACAATATCAATATTAAGCAGAGTACAGCAGGCCAAGTTCAACATGAGTGTGTGATAAAAATGAGGGAAATGACTCTGGATGCTCTTGTAAGAAAAGAAAAAAACACCTTAGGTTTATTGTCTCAGGAAATCCAACTTAGGATAGGAAAGGAGATAGGCAAAGGAAGTTGACCTAAATTTGGTTAGAAGAGTGCCTAAAAGCTGGCTCTTGTGTGGGGGTGTATAGGACATTATCACACGAGGCTGAGACCATGCAATTACGACAGGATAATAACACAAATGGGTGCCCGTCATCACATGACATCGTTGTCCTCCCATGCTCTGTCCACGCTCCACCTGTTAATTTGGCATCACTTTTCACCGATGGGCAAAACCGTCAATAGCCCTCAATATCGCTCTTTTTGCAGTATTGATAAGCATGTGAAAATCATGTCCCAATGTAATCACGAGATTCCAGCATGAATGGGTGGTCTGCTTTTGGGGCTTTCTTTCCCACCACACTTCTTTCCCCTCTCCACTTCTTTTCCTTCCAATAGAAAACAATGTTTTAAGCCCTTTCTTTTCTCCCTTCTTTCCCGTCTGATAGAAAGCAATGCTTTAAGCCCTTTCTTCCCTCCTCACTTTCTCCCCCAACTTCTTTTTCTTCCAATAGAAAGCAATGCTTTAAGCCCTTTCTTTCTCCCCCCACTTTTCCTCTCAGACTTCTGTTCCTAACAACAGAAAGCAATGCTTTAAGCCCTTTCTTTCCCCCCACTTCTCTTCCTGACTTCTTTTCCTTCCATCACAAAGCAATGCTTAAATCCCTTTCTTTCCCACCCCACTTCTTTCTCCCCCAGTACTTTTTTTTCTTTCCAATAAAAAGCAATGCTTTAAGCCCTTTCTTTCCTACCCCACTTCTCCCCCCACCCTGACTTCTTTTCTTTCCAACAGAAACCCAGGTTTTAAGCTGTTTCTTTCCCATACCACTGAAGCTGCATCAATCCCACCCATGGAACAAAGAGAAAATTTATCTTAAAGGTCCATGCCCCAGCCAGCTGCTCTGTCATTAGAAAGCAATGCAATGACAAGTGTTATTATAGCACTAGCTTCAATCCTATTCTTAAATCGCTAGTGGCAGTTGTGCAATAATTCCATGGCACTAGTATTGTGCGATTACAGTGATGTGCAATAATTACTGTAATCATGCCACTGTTTTGGCTTTCCTTGATCGCGGAATTACAGCATTTTTAGATACTCATCTGATAATGTCCCTAGCATCCGTTGCTGGCATTGGAGTCTCTTGGATGCTCTTTCCAGAACAAAGAAGAGACTAACTTCTTTAGAGAGAAGGGAAAAGTGACACCTTTGGAAGTAAGAAAGAAGCAAAAGGACTGAGTACATAGACTAAATAAAGATATAGAGGGGTGAAGCAAAAGGGGAGTTATGATCTAGACTCCCCTGTTCAACTAATCACTTTACAAGTCCTGATGCCTCTTTGCTTCCAACAGGGGCCTCAGGAGGCTTCAAGCCTGGATTATGGGATCACTTGAGCTGGCACCACTGGGTGGCCTTTCTCTTCCACCAAGGAGAAGCGTGGAAATATGTGCAACCAGAAACAAGTGTGTTTACAGCCATGTGTGCCCAAAATACTTCATAGAAAGAAGCTTTACAGGTAGAAGATTCATTAACTAAGTGTGCCTGACAGTTTTGAAGGAAGGACTGCAACAGGGAAAGAAAGAGTAGATAGATAGATAGATAGATAGATAGACTTAATGCCAAGTCTACTTTGGCACTGAGTGAAACTGCTGCACTAGGACAGCTTACTGTGATGAGAACAAGTCTTGGACTGGTGCACAACTACCTTCTTTTCCATTTTCCAGAATGAACTCAAGTAAGGAGATTTTCAGACCTGCAAAATGCCGGTTTGCCGCGCGAGCAGCCTCCCGAAACTGCTGTGCGGCAAGGGTCTACTTCGGACGACGCTGTGCCTCTCGCGAAACCGTCCGTGTCACTTCCGTGAAGCTTGGGACGGCTCAGCGCCATATTTCAATCACGGAGGTTGCCCGTGATTGAAATATGGCGCTGAGCCGTCCCAAGCTTCACGGAAGTGACACGGACGGTTTCGCGAGAGGCACAGCGTCGTCCGAAGTAGACCCTTGCCGCGCAGCAGTTTCGGGAGGCTGCTCGCACGGCAAACCGGCATTTTGCAGGTCTGAAAATCTCCAAAGTTAAAGGATAGTCTTCCATTTTCCCCCTCCTGCACTTTGTCATTTAATTTAGAATAGGACAAACCAGTTAATTTTAATTATTGTTTGTCTCAATAAGCCAATTTCATATACTGTGATTTGCAATCCTGGTTTGTTTGGAGATACCATTGTTAATACTAACAGTGGTTACCAGTTCATGAGTGCTTATTTCAAAATTGAGATCATGTGTCTGATCTCCTCTTCATGGTTCCATAAAAGGAGAAGAGATGAGGATGCTTATGTAATGCAAAACTATTGCTTAGCACTATGCCTGAAGAAAGCCCCTGACTTGCCTTGCATTTGAGGGGAGAAATTAGTAGACTTGTACAGGACTAAACATCCCTCCCTTTCTTTACACTTGTTCTCTCCCACAGTTGTTCCTCTGATGCCCTCATGTGCACTCTTTTACCAAATGTGGGTTTGCTTGCCTGCCAATATAATGTATAATTCTGTCCTCAGGGCACAGTACTTTTAAGGGCCTTCTTGGTGGTTGCTCTTGGGTTGGTCAAACTCCCCATCAAAGGAGGCAAAGACCCTTTATTCAGGTGAGCTTTCAACAATCTGCTGGCTGCTGACAAGGGCTTTGAAGAGCTTGGTCCTGTTCTTTTGATGTGTTTGAATTGCTTTTTATTCAACAGTGTTTTAATATTGTAATTTGTTTAACTAGCCGGACCCAGCATAAGATACATTGTTAAAAACCTCCCCAAACAATGCCTGGTAGACCTCACAACAACCCTGTAAGGTAGGATTTTTAAATTCCTTCTCCCCCTTCTCAGTGTTCTACACTTTTCCCAAAATTGCTGAGGGTGACTCACTCTGTTGCCCTGCCATCGCTGCCACCAGTTGACTGTCTGGGTTCCATCACAGTGGCAGCAGCGGTATTCTGCCACTGCCACCAGTTGACTGTCTGGGTCCTGTTGCAGGAGGCCCATCACCGCCACCAGTTGACTGTCTGGGTCCCAATCTGGGCCACAGATTGAGTGGCAGGAGCAGACTGTGAGGTGGAGTGGGAATTTGCATGTGGTTGGTGATTGGTTGGACTTGTTTCCTGAGAAGCCAGTTAGCACACTGGGAAAGGCAACATACCCAAGAGATAGATAGATAGATAGATAGATAGATAGATAGATAGATAGGGTTTGAACATTTTTTAAAAATTTGTTTTTATCTATGTTGTTGTTGTGTGACTTTGTTACCTACCTGACATCCCCTGCCCCATATCTATAGTAAACTGGCAATGTTTAATAACTAGGTCAACTGTGGCCTTTCACATAGTGTGGCCATTAAAGCTGGGAACATTCCACAACCAGGAATCCCAAAGAGAAACACTGCTCAGTCAGGTATGCACCTAAGGAGGGGCTGACCAAATTCCAAAGAAATGTTAATTTGCAAAGGCAACTATGTGCCTCACACCTGGCTAATCCTATCAGCAGCAGCTGAGATACTCAAACCTGCAAACGATCCTCATACCTTTACCCCTCCACAAACAAAGAAGGTTGCTTTCTCCATTCAGTTACAACATATCCGCACATTAAGATGTTATTAGCATATCTGGAGTGTCTATCGTCTCACCTTGAGCAACTCTGAGAAGTATTGTCTTTCACTCTAAACCCTTCCCCTGAAAGCAGTTATTGACTATGAAAACCCCTCCAAAACTACACTCAAGTGTAGACAGTTCATCTTCCTCTCGACTCCATGTCAAACTGTGTAGCTGTGCCTGATTGGGACCCCCACTCTGCTGGTTTTTTCCGTGACTTCATCTCCTCATATTGGTGCAGTATCACTCGAAAACAATCTCCCTCCTCTATTACCCTATCCCAATACTTCCTACTTTATTTGCTAGCCTTGTGTGGATGCTTGAAGCCCGAATGTGTGCATGAATGTTATTATTGTTTTCTTAAATAAAAACCAATTTATTGTACTATCTAGCTTAACATCTCCTCCTTAGTGCCAGTAAACATAGGTTAAAAGATGTTGCCCCCTCTTGCATAGCCAAGCTGAGTATATTAATTCCCCAAATTAATATTAATATTTTGAGGGTCCTTAAGACCCCCCAATCATTTAGGGTAACAACTTCAAGTCATTTCCAACTTTTGGTGACCCTAAGGCAAATCTATCATGGGGTTTTCTTGGCAAGTTTTGTTCAGAGGGGGTTTGCCTTTTCCTTCCTCTTAAACTGAGAGAATGAGACTTCCCAAGATCACCCAGTGGGTTTTCATGGCCAAGTGGGGAACCCTGGACTCCCAGTCCCCTAGTCCAATGCTCTAACCACTACACTATGCTGGCTCTGTAACTGTATCTGTACCTGTTTTTAGTCTTCTTGTGAGCTACAGAAGACTCACAAGAGATATGAGTAAAATAAATAACTAAATTGTTGGACGAACTTGCTGAGACTCAGTTAGGAACCAACTGTGTCACTGGGAGAGGCATATTATTTCAAAAATAGTAAAAGCATATTTTCACTAATTCCATGCCTATGCCATTACATCTGTTTTGACCTCATCTTACTAAGCATCTTTGCAAGAGCCAGATGGAACCCTTCACCACATGGTATGTATCTGTCATGAATCCAACAGTTTAAAGGCATTAAATTACCCCATCTGCTCTTCTAGCTTGCAGAATGAGAGTGCTTTGTAGACTGTTGAGAATTTACCATAAAAATAAAGGAGTGAGAGGCTACATCGCTTAAATCCTAAGCCAAAATTGACTCACAATCTCTGGCGACAAAATCATTCAATACACACACTCATAAACGTACACACATGCATACACACACACCGGCATATACAGAGATCCAGTAATGTTTAAACTATCAGGCTTTTATGAGCACAAACGTCTGGATAAATACAGCTTTGTGCCATCCATTTATAACATATTGCAACACTACAGAGATTGAGAGAGAGGGAGAGAACATATGTTGAAACACCAAACAAAAAGGGGGAAAATATGGATTGGATCTAGATTTCAGCATGTGCAACTGGGCTGGCAGAAGGAGACTTCCCTCCTCCGCACAGCAGCCTTTCCAGATCCATGAAAAATGCTATGCAGAGAGTCAGAGGAGGTCTGCTGATTGGGAAGCCAAGGGGAAGGGAGGGATTCAGAAAAGCTGGGCAGATGCTCTTTTAAGAGGAGGTAGACCCTGGATCCAACACATACATTTTGTGCAGAGCAAAGAGTGTTTGGTGTTAGCTTGCCAAACTATTTTAGATTTATCATGGTAATCAATTGTTGGCAAATGTGTCACAAGTACAAATTGTGAGATAATGTCACTCCAGGGGAGGTTAAAGAACCTAGGCAGCCCCTCTCTACTTTGAGCCTTATCACAAGAGGGAAGGGAAGTGGCAGTAAAGCCCAAGAATAGCGTGTCCTGCCTTGCCTTATTGCATGATGCATGTGTGCTTCAGCTGTTCTTCTACTCCATCTCATGGGAGACAGTGGTAAACATGAATCTTTTTGCTAACTGGAAAAACCCATTAGCAATAAGACTCACCTTTACCACCATCTCCCATGGGACTGGAATTGGAGAACTGCTGAAGCACACTGATGTGCAATAAGGTAAGGTAGGACACACTACTCTTGGGCTTTACTTCCGCTTCCCTTCCCTCATGTGATAAACCCCTTTGTTTTGGTTTTGTTCCAGCATATTGAACAGAGGCAAATGAGTCATTAAGGGCAATTACTGTGAGACATTTTCCCACTCACAATGGAGTTTCCTCAAAGATATATATATATGCATCAGCAATAAGATATGCTAATTAAGCCCATGTTTACTTTCCAATGAACAGTCACAAAAAGATGTGAAATGCAAATTATGTAGGTGAGGAAAATCACATGCTATGACAACATCACATGCCAGTTTGATGTAGTGGTTTAAGTGCTGGACTAGGACACTGGGAGACCAGGGTTCGAATCATTGCTCAGCTATGAAAAACCCCTGGGTGACCTTCAGCAAGTCACACTCACTCAGCCTCAGAGGAAGACAAAGGACTTTTTGTGATGAGCCCCTGAAAATGTTCTTTTGCCGGCATAGAAAAAAACCATTTCTATGCCAGCAAAAGAACTTCTCCCACTGCACCTACCTTCTCTCCCCGTCAATGGCTTTCCTGGCGATAAAGAGTTTGAAATCCTGCATTCGCGAGAGTTCGTGTGGGAAATTTGAAAATAAAACAAAAAAAATAAAACATTTAAAGTAACACCAAGCACCAAAATACACTTTTAAACCTCCAAGTAACCCAGGGAGTAAAAAGTTCATCGCTTACCTGGATATTGCAATCTCACCCAGAAGTGTTGTGACCCATCTGGCCATTGACTCTGCAGTGACAAGGTTTAAATGGCCTGAGGTTTCACACACTGGCGATACTGGCTAAAAGCCAGCTCAGCCAATCGATTGACAGCTTAAACCATTAATTAAACCTGGTACCTTATTACCGGACAATTGACACACTGGCCACGGGAGCAGAACAACATCATCTGATAATGACAACCCGTTCTGTTGAAATCATGTCATTTTGGCATGAATTTTTCCCTCATCTGATAAAGTCCGAAGGCAAACTTCCTCTGAACAAATTCTGCCAAGAAAACCCTGTGGCAGGTTTGCCTTAGAGTTACCATAAGTAAGAAATGACGTGAAGGCACACAACAATGACAAACAGATATTCCTCACCCCTTGAAGGAGCATCTGTTCTAAACATGGGCTAAATATATAATCTAATTTGACCTCTATTCATCATGCAACAGGAGAGGCAAGTCTACATGATGTCTCCACACTTGAGATTTAAAGAGGTTCATATTTCAGTGACTGTGTAATGCATAAGTAAAACCTACATTGGCTAGGGGTACTCATTTAAATTGTCAAGACTGACCAAAGCTATATTGCTGACGAACTTAAAGGACAACATGCTACCTGCCCCACCTCGTTCCAAATCTCTTCCAGAAGGCCTATCCAGATGACTTTTAAACTGTGAATTTTAAACTGTTTTAATATGTACTGGTTTTATTTGTTATTTTAAGCTGATATTGCGTGTGTTGATGTATTCATGTATTTTTAACCAAGATGTATTTTAATTGATATTGTTTTGTGTGGATGTGTTGTTTCCCACCTCAATCCATGGGGAGAGGTGGGTAAGAAATAAATACATATTTATTTATTTATCATCATCATCATGATAATTCCATATTGAAAAACCAACCAGACTAGCAGTTGAATTTTACTTCAACACTATACTCTGTACGGTGTAACACAACACTGTAATCAGACAATGCACTCTACCACAACTAGTGGAAGCAGCCTAACTTAGGAGGCACAGGGCAAGCTATAGGGCACATGCCATTCCAGCAGTTGCTGCCTGAGGTATTCATCTCACCCGTCTAGTGATTAGGACAAACCCTGTGCATTCTACTGATGCCTTTCATTTTCCAGTCTCTTCCACATTAGCATTGCTCAGAGGTTAACATTAATGGTTTAAGAGATAGTAAAAGGCAAATTAAGCCTCATGTATGAAAGAGCCTAATTACTCCTGCTACTGGTGCCTCAGATTAGATGCTGGTGTTTTACTGCATCTCTGGTTAGCTAAATGTTCATTTTAAAACAATTACAGGAGAAGCAGGAGTACCGTAATCTGCCTAGCTAATGTCCCACATGACTGTGAGCAGCAAGCATAGTCCAATCTACTTGTCTTCTCATTTCTAACCACTTAGCAAGCAAAGGCCAGGAAAAGGACTGATAGAAAAGGATTGAAATTTGCAAGAAGCAAATTTGATTATATGGATTGGCACCAAATTTGCTATAAGGTCTTCTTTACTGAAGTGTAGAGGTGCTATTGAAATGTAGTTATGTGAGAAATCCTCTGAGTCAGTAATAAGCATATTGTATACCCCACCAGAATCCCATCTAAAATTACCCACACATCTTTTTGAAGATGTAATTGGTTGTGTAAACAGAAACTGTTTCATAGCATTTCTTATCAACATATATTTAATTAATTCATTTATACCCCAGCTTTCTCCCCATAATGAGACTCAAGGCAGCTAACAACAAATTTTAAAATGGTACAGATTAAAGTGATACAAAAATCTCAATAAAACCATAAATATAAAAGTGATGTTTAAGACAATTTAAACAATTTAGAAAGTTAAAACATTAAAATTAATTTAAAAACTGTATACAAACTATAAAAACAGGACTGCACAGCAGGAATCCTGGGGCGTAACTACTGTGTCTTCCAGTAGAGAGACCAGCACAGAGATTCTTGTTCTTCAGTTGAAGCATGAGGGAAGAAGAAGTTCTCCTGGCAGCAGCGAGATGGTGAGGAATGCTGAGGGAGGGATGTTGGGAGGGAGAGAATTCAGGGCTAAGCAAGTGTGGTGGCGGTGGCAGTAGGAGGTTGGTGACTAATTCACAGAATCAACAGTCATGTCCCGCAGCTTTTCATCTACCTTCTCTCCTCACCCCCTGACTCCCTTCACCTCTGCAAAGAAACCCCTCCACATATATAACAAGGCCAGTGCAGATACAGTGGCAACTATCAAGGAGTGCAGATCCCTGCCTAGCCTGGAGGTGATACTGGAGCAGCCCTGGAGCAATTGGGTCATTCTGCTAAACTTCACAGGAACGGCAGAGAACACAGGAAAGACCAAAAAGCAATGCAAGAGAAGGGAGCAAGGGGAGAGAAATAACTGCAGAAATGAAGAAGGATCCCATTATTGCCTGGCTCAATGTCTGTGCAATGTTTGTCTTCTTGCCAAAAAAACTTCACCAACTACACCTGCAGCAAGTGCAAATTGGTAGCTCTCTTGGAAGAGAAGGTTAGTGCACTACAGCTACATGCCGTGTCTCTTTGATGCATCAGAGAACAGGAGGACTTCCTGGATGGAATGCTGGGAGAACTGATCATACAAAATCAACAGACAGAAACTGCCAAGGAAAATGAAGAGGCCTGTAACAGCCAGGAAACACCCTGAGGAAAGTCACTATCAGGAGCAGACCATACAGAAGGCATTCAGAACCTCTCCAACTAAGCAGTCACTTCCTACATCTTCTGGATGTAGTGAAGATGCTCAACAGGAAAACAGCAACAAGGGACACCATATGCCAAGGAAGAAGTCAAGGTAACCACAAGTCATAACAAAAAGAAAAGAAAGGTGCTTGTGGTTGGGGCCTCTTGCTCAGGTAAATAAGGACACTTGTCTCCTACCCTGACAACGTGAATCAGGAAGTGTGCTGTCTTTTTGGTGCACGCATACAGGATGTCATTGACAACTTGCCCAAACTCATCATGAACACAAATCAGTATCTCTGTATTCATGTTGGTACCAACGGCATGGCCAAGAACACCTTTGAGCAGATTACCTCTGACTTTGAAGCTCTGGGCAGGAAGCTGAAGGGGCTTGAGGCACAGGTGAAATTATCATCAGTTCTGCCAATGAAGGACCACACAGGGGCAGGAAGGTACTAAAAGTGAGTGACTGGCTATGTAGACAGGAGAGGTTTGGCTTTGGAGACCATGGTCTTCACTTCTTAGAAGACTACTGGCTACAGATGGGCTGCACCTCACAAAGACAAAGGAGAATTGTCTTTGGTAGTAGCATGGCAAGTCTGACAACCTCCGTGAATAAAATCTTGCCGAATATAGCGCGGCAGGCTCCAAGCCTTAGCGCAAGAGGGACGGACGATCTTGCAGCAGGGACGGCATCATCCGAAATCTACCCCCTGCCGCGCTGCTGCGACAAAACTCCCGGGCAATCCTTGTGCGGCAAGGATCGTCTGAAAATGTCCTAAGAAACCTTTCCATTAAAGCTTTTATTTTTCCCTCCAAGTATGTTGTGAAAGGCTGCATGCTTCCTCAAACCAATTCTCACTTATGTATGTTGCACAAGGACCTGTGAATATTATCAAGATTTACAAAGATAGCCCCATAAGAATGGTATCACTCTATAGGCTGCAGTCAGCCATGATTTCTTCTTCACTTTCCAGCTTGCATTCCTATTACAAAGGAAGATTGGAGATCTTTGATGAGCTTCTTGATTTTTCATGGTTGTTTTCTCCTAACAGTGCTCAGTTTATTAAAGTTTGGTCAATCTCTTAGGGCTCGACTACACAGGGAGTAAAAATCCGGATGAGATTCAGACTACTTTAGTCTGGCGCTGTAGCACATGAAATTCAGGCTACTCTGGCTTGGATTTAAGCACCACACCTGCTGAAGCCCAAATCTTCATTGGGTTTGCTTTCATTCCAAGCTGTTACTCATGCTTGACTTTGAGCTCCAGGAAAAGCAAAGTGCCAGCATTAGTCACTAGCAGTAGTCACCCCTCTGAAACCAGAAAGGGTGGCTACTGCTGGCCCTTTGCTTTTCCCAGAACTCATAGGGGCAATTGAGCATCGGAAAAGCAGAGCCCCAGTGGTAATTGCCCTCTCTGAAGCCAGATTGAGTGGCTAGCTTCGCAAGGGCAGGGTGGGTGTCCAATCTGGCTGCAGAGATGGTGACTACCATTGGTGCTTTGCTTACAATCATCCCCCTAAGCTCCTGGAAAAGCAAAGCACCAACAGTAGCTGCCCATTCTGAAGCCAGATGGGGTGGCTACCACTGGCCCTTGGCTTTTCCCAGAGCTCAGAGGGGCAGGTGTGCACCGGGAAAGCAAAGTGCCAGCAGTAGTCACCTCACTGAAGCCAGATCGGGCAGCTACTGCTGGTGCTCTGCTTTTCCCAAAACTCAGAGGGATGACTGTGTGCTAGAAAAGCAAAGCTCCAATGGTAGTCACTCTCTCTTAAGCCAGAATGGGCAGCTAGCCTTGCAATGGCAGGGCTTGCTGGGGGTTCTGACCTCAGAAAGAATGGCTACAGCTGGGATCCTACCTTTGGAATAAGAAGTAGCACCAAGGAGGTGGAGAAATGGTAGCACCTCAGGCAGCGCTTGAACTTCCTTTTCTCCCCACCCCCAAATCCAGCGCAGATGGATTGTTTACACAACAGTTTTATCCAGAGTTTCCAGCAAACTCCAGAGAAAACTGTGAGTTTTCTAAAACCCAGATGAGTGGGGTATTTCCTGAGTCTGGTGGGAATAGAGCCCTACAGCATGTGTCATTATCGCAACAGATTCAGGGGAAAGGCTGCACATTGTGTGGTATCATCAGGCCAGATTCAGGGGGGTGGGTGGGATTTGGGACTGGCGTAGACAAGGTCCAAGACAAGATGTCCATGTAAAGGGGAGGAAGTAAATATGCATTAATCTGAACCATTGGTTTTTGATTTTAATTTTGCAGCATTTTAAATACTAAATACCCAACAATTGACATCCACATCATTACATGACATTACATTATGTCTTTGCCCTCTCAGTTTCTTCCATTTCATTGATTCTGAATTATCTGCTTTCAAAGTTATTGTCCATTTTGGTAGATTCAACCTTATTCTGCACTATCCCATATTCATACCAGATAGATAAAAAGCAGGGTTTGACTTGTTTTGTATTCAGCCCATTATTTATCCACATCCATAACATGCTGATAAAGGAAGACCACTGACCTTATTTGATTGCATATGCAGCATATTCTTTATAGATGTTGAGCCAATTTAATATGCAGTTATGAATGTATCACTATACAATATTAAGGAGATAGATGGAAATATATGTTAAACATTGGGCTTGATCAAGTATTTGAATGAGGGGGACTTGGCTCATGGAACACTCCTACTTAGAAAATTCAAGAAAGGACTTTATCAGACAGACAGACTACAGCTTCATAATGATGCCACATAACCACGAAAGGGCACGCAGATCAGATGCCGTCACCCTTTCATGGTTATGTCCTGGCCAAAACCCGTACCTTTTAATTGATGGCTTAAGCTGTCAATAGATCCCCCATTCCGTTTTGGTACCGGCATTTGGGGCCATTTAAATCTCATCACTGCAGCAAGAATGGCTAGTCTGGCGCAAACACGTCCAGGTGAGATTGGGACATCCAGGTAAGTTTTGCTCTTTTTATGAACCTCCCTGGGTTACTTTTAAAGTATGTATGGGTGCTTTGTATAACTTTTTATGTATCTTTTTTTGTTGTTTTTGTTTTTGAATTTCCCACATGACAAAGTCTCATAAGATTTTGAATGAGGAAGTGAACGGTGCGCCATTCACTTCCTCTTTATTGCTGGAGCTGCCTTTGCCGGGAGAGGGAGGTAAGTGCGGGGGGGGGAGTATTCTTTTGTGAGCACAGAAGTTGGTTTTTTTACTCCAGCAAAAGAACATTTTAAGGGCAGTGTCTTATAAAGTCCATAGAGTTTACCAATTACTTTTTTACCCTTTTCCTCCAGAAAAATTGTCCCAGCAGCTCCTCTAGAACCATGTGGAGGTGGTCCAGGGGATACATATAGAAACGTAAATTGGTGAAAATCACTCCCAGTCCTTCAGCAGGAGTTTCAACTGAACCTAAATTAATTCCACCCATGAAAAATGGTCCATTAGGCCAAGTGAGGCATCCCCCACCCTTCTGCAACAGCAGAGTTTTCTCCCAACCAGCCCTTTCCTGCCTGCTCCACAACCATTTCATGGGCTAGCACTGGCTGTTAGCTTCCTGCCTACACAATGTCTCAGACTCTGCAGATCTCAACAGGCAGGTTTTTCTCTACCAATGCTCACAAAGCTGCTGGGGAAGGCAAAATGAGGGCACTGCCCCGCAAATAAGAATTTTTCTCCCCAAATTCCTTCCCAATGTTTCTTCAGTCTCCAAATTCCCCCTCCCCCTCATAGCTACATCCCTGGTTTACAGGAACACAGATATTTTCCCCTAAATGTTACAGGAGCATCTTCATGAAATATGAACAGCCTAGTCAGCCTTCTAGGCACCAGCAAGATAGCTGACTGGCCTGGAGCAGTATATCCTGCTGAGTGTTTGACTGGTTAATCATTCCCTAATTATTCCATAAGAATCCATTGACCAGTGCCATGCCATGCCTCCAGGACCCTGGTGCAAACTGTGACACAGACAGTGAGTGTTCAGACAGGGAGACAGAGCAACAGAAAGACATGATAATGCCAGAGACAGAGGGGGAGACCTCCCAGCAGCCACAGCCCTCTGTTATGGACACAGACACAGACCTAACAGTACCTACCCCAGAAGAGTGTTGTTGAGAAAAGGAGACATGGATACGCTCCAAGCGTTTATATCTAAAATACTCAGCAATGAAATAGCACTTACAGAAAGGAGACAGCCATAAATAGTTGGGCACCTCCCCCAGGAAGTTGTTGTTGAACAACCAACCTTCTATGTGGAATAAACATCTGTGCCTCTTGTTCCTGTTCCGCTGCCTGGTAAACTTAGGACTTTTTCAGATGTCTAAAATGTAACGGAAGCAGCCTCGCCACATTGCGAGGCTGCTGCGCTGCAGGGCGTCCCTTTCACATGACGCCCGTCCCTGCCGGTACTGTTGCGGTACCGCAGGGGCATTTGAGTGTTATATTTCAGCGATTTTTACTCACGATCAACTTTTGTGAGTAAAAATCGCCGAAATATAACACTCAAATGTCCCTGCGGTACCGCAACAGTACCGGCAGGGACGGGCGTCATGCGAAAGGGACGCCCTGCAGCGCAGCAGCCTCGCAACGTGGCAAGGCTGCTTCTGTTACATTTTAGACGTCCGAAAAAGTCCTTAGAATCTGCTTTGCTTATGGACTACATTGTTGGCTCTCCCTTTGGTCTGTTGCCTGGATTTATTGCTGGACTGTGCATGATCTGGACTGAACTGACTTTCCCCTTTGATTCTCTTGGCTCCTTAATTCCTTGCATTCTTTCCTGGGGGGGGGGTCTGGTCTTGTGCTGTCACTAAAACAGGACAACCAGACCTCTTGGTCTTTCCTTCCTATATGTTGTTGCCCTTCCTTACCCGTTACTAGCAAATTAAAAGAGATCAGAAAGAACAGTAAGGAAGAAAGGCAATATGTTTTTTTCCCTTGTTGTTTAGTGTTGTGTTGAGTAGGTCAGGGTCAGCAATGATGGGGAACTGGGGAGGCCAGAGTGGCTGTCAGGATCAGTCCTCTTTGTTCCTGCTCCTGCCATATTCATTAGTTTCCCTGTCCTCTTGGTGTAGAGTGTGCATAGCAGTTTGTGTAGGGTGAAATGATGTACAGTATGTGTAACTGTTTGGGCTTTGCTTGGAAAGGAGACAAGGCATCTACAATTAATGGTTTTCGTTTCAAAGCTAGAGATGCTGGGAAGATGGTAACTTTTGGTTTAAGGAATGCCTGTGTCAGTGGATGATGGACAACCAATAGTTATGCAGCCCATCAGATTTTGTTGATTGCAAAATGCTTTAACTTAGGAGATTTTGAGACAGCGTTTTAGAGAGCTTACCGCGGGATGAGGTCCCGGGAGAGGAATGGCGGTCTTGCGCAGCAGGGGGTGCTGAGGCTGAGAACCTAATGGATACATTAAGGAGATTTTGAGACAGCATTTTAGAGAGCTTACCGCGGGATGAGGTCCCGGGAGAGGAATGGCGGTCTTGCGCAGCAGGGGGTCGTTTTTGGACGCCTCCGTCCCTCTCCCGAAATCATCAGTGTCACTTCCGTGAAGCTTTGCAAGCGGCTGCACCATATTTTAAGCACGGAAGATTTCTGTGCTTAAAATATGGCTCAGTCACTTCCGAAGCTTCACAGAAGTGACACTGATGATTTCAGGAGAGGGACGGCGGCATCCGAAAATGATCCCCTGCTGCGCAAAACCGCCATTCCTCTCCCGGGACCTCATCCCGCGGTAAGCTCTCTAAAATGCTGTCTCAAAATCTCCTTAATGTATCCATTAGGTTCTCAGCCTCAGCAATTACTTTACTTCCTAGATTTCTGGCAATAACACTTTCTTATGAACCCTGAAGCTTGTGCTCTATGAGTTTAGGAATGCTGATACCTGACAGAGACCATTGGGAAAGTTGATAGAAAGTGTTGCCATGAGCTGTGTGGTGCTTTTACTTCAGAGTAAATCTGCATAAGACTGGATAGCTGCTGCTGCTCTGCATGTGTTTAAAATCAGAGAGAGAGAGTTGGGAGGGCTGAAAGTCAGTGCAGGTGTGAAAAGTAGTATAATCTTATATACTTTTCTGTTAACTGAGAATCCTTCATTTTACTGACTGCTAATATGTAACTGTTGCTTTAAAAGAATTTGAATAAAAGGAGGAGAAAGATGTGCCCCAAGGTAGTGGAGTTTGGTTTTGCAGTAGCCACAGCAGCTATGTATAAGCTGAGTTTGTTTGAATCTCCTTGGACTGGAGCATAAAGCTTGCATCATGCAGTGGTGATTTCCTTCTATCTAAATTTGCTCAGATGTTACATTCAAGCTTTTTAAAGGGAAAGTTTTGTACTTTCCCCACAACCACTAATCCCTGTTGGTGAGATATTTCAGTATTCCATTTGCATCAGAATTTTAGATTTTCCTTCAGACCAGGGCAAACTCCAGTGCCAATGATGTGGTAAATCTCCTCTGGGTCTTAATCCAGACTGTTAGTGTTGGGGTTGGGGAGAGAAGAGAGTCATATCATGCAGGAGTTTACCACCTGAAACAGTAGCTTTATCATTTATTCCATAAATTGCAAGTGTCAAAACATTTACATGAGAAAAACAACCAGACCTCTTGAGGAATCTTTTGGGGAACACCTCTATAACATAAGTAACAACGGCACACATGCTCCCTTGCTGAGCCATTTTTTGGAATATCATTCCACCATGGCATACCCTCCAACTCTCCTGATTTGGCAGGGACAGTCCCAGTTAATCTACTGTGGTCCTGTTTTTTCAGCTGCTTTTAAAATGTCCCAGTTTCTCTCTCCTCCCCCCACATTCTACCTTTATCCTCAGCTTACTTCCATTGCTGCAAATTGAGTTCAAACTGCAAAGATATTTGCATTCAGTTAACTTGGTGAGGGGTGGGGGCGGAATCCTGCCTTTCTCAGCAAGCTCAGATAAAAGCAAATTGTTGCAGCCTTTCCTAACTTGTGTGTTCTTCCTCATTACGCCACCTTGACCACACTCTAATCTTGTTTGGCCACATATGTTCCAGTTTTCTTCAGAGAAATGCCGGGCCTAAGATTTTGGATAATAAAGAAGATAAGGACTACTTCTGAGAGAATTCTGCTGAAAAAGGAGATGGAGTGGATCTGTAAATTAAAATCTTTTCCATGTGTGCCAGCCAGGGCACCACCATTATCATCTTTGGTTCCTAGAGGACTGAATGAACAACTTTACCTCCTCTCATCTTTTAGATTTCTTTTTAAAAGTTTTCCCACAGTTCATTTCCCTTTATCCCAGAAAGATCTACATGCCTTTGAATGTTATCTATATTTTTCTATTGTCTGCTCATAAACTATTTTTAAAAAAAACCTTCAGCCTTTGCTTAAATGATTTTCCTTCACCCAGTAAATAGATGTGGAATCGTTGGTTAGAAGTTTCTACAGTTTTTGTTTTAAAGTAGGTATGTAGAGGCTGCAGGCAATGCATACATGTGATAATGATTTTATGTGATGTGATGTATTTATGTGTTGTTTTTTTATGGTTTTATATAGCCCCCTGAAGAAGGCCTTAGGAACATCAACAGGTCTTGTATCGGGCATTTTTAATAAGCAGGTTTATCTTTTAAGCATTTTGATACATCCCTCTTGTTTCTCTTGGGGATTTCAATGGATGCTCCCCAGTTTTGCTGCTTTTGTTTTGCTTTTGATGACCATTTAAACCCACTGTCTGCTCCATCAGGCTTACTGAGCCACAAGTGCCTACCATAAAATAAAGAAGAACTCTCTGGATCCAACCCACTGTTTAACTGGGTAGAAAAGACTTGGTTGATTAACTGGAACATTTTATTGATGAAATATATTTCATGGGAAATCAAGTCCAAATGGCAGGACTGATTGCAATATCAAATGATCTAGACAAATTTCTAAAAATTATGCACATTATCACCGTACATATAGTATTATGGTTCCACTTTTATTGTCATGACAACATCCTATAGAACCCTGGGATTGGCAATTTAAGTAAGGGCATCCTCTAGGGCAGTGGTGTCCAACCTGTGGCCCTCCAGGTGTTTTGGACTCCAACTCCCAGAAGCCTGAGCCAACTGGTCCAATGGTCAGGAATTCTGGGAGCTGTAGTCCAAAATACCTGAAGGTCCACAGGTTGGACAACACTACTCTAGGGTCTCACCAATCTACAAACCTCAGGATTGCATAGGGTGCAGCCAGGGCAGTAAAGCAGAATCATAGTGCTGTAATTGAGTAGTATGAAAGGGTCCCTAGCCCAAGTGAATATGTCTGAATTTCTATTGATTCCAAAGGGATTTAGAGATGTGTTTAACTCTCCCCAGAGACAATTTTCTGCAGCAGCAACAAAAAAGTGCAGAATCAAGGCCAAGAAATTCTTGTATTCAAAGGAAATGTTATTAAATCTCAGAACTATTTCAAAGGGGTACATGTTTCTTCTTTGGAAATCATGTCTCTGTGTATAAAAAGGGCTGCCAGACTCACCTGCCTGCCCGGCAGCCAGTCTGTGGATCCAGTCCGGTCTCCGCATCTTCTTGTGCCAGCCAGGGCACCACCATTATCATCTTCTCCTTCGTGGCCTGCTCCGTGAGCCAGGAAGGGGGATGGAAAATGGAACCAATCCGGGCAGGTCAGCCATGCCCTGATTGGTTGTTTGGAGGGAGGCGGGACATTGCTGCCTTCTGCAGCCATTTTGCAACAATTTTGCAGCAGTTTTTGTGACAGTTTTGCAGCAGTTTTACAGCAGTTGATTTATGGCACGGCAGTTGCATATACCTGTATATCCCTGGCCACCACGCCAGGTTGGCCAGTGGCTCTTTAGGAGCTGAAACCCACCCTCCCTTTATATATATCTTGCTATAGGTTTAAGTATTTTGTAGCATGCATTTACTCTTTGTCACAACTTTGGAGGGGGAGTTGGCATCCTGATCCAAGGTCATTGGTAACGGGGGTCTCCGTCAAGTTCATGGTCAAGTTCAAGTTCACAGAGACCCTGGGCTCCCCTCCAATGGTTGGTGAGAAGGGGGAGTGAGGGATCAGCAGGCATGCTGTGGCCTGCCCAGGGCTCCTCCCCCTTCATCGTGGTGAGTGTCAGTGATGGACCGACAGCGGTTTCATCGAGCAGCATTCGGGTTGGTTGATACCTGGATCTGGGCCCATGTTATCAATAAATATATATACAACCATGCATCGATATATCTTTCCAACTTATATATATTGTGTCTATCATTATTTGGGGAAGAGGGGTGGGGGGAACACATCCAGCCTGAACATGCAAAGCTGTGAACATCACACCCAAACAGTCACACTTGATTAATATGCATAGAGCAGAACAAATGTGTGTAGTTTTCTGGAAGAGGTGTCCACATATATATCTTAGCACAAGTGCTTTCCTGCTGAAAGCAATGTGCCATATTTGAAGTGTCCCAATGGTAAACATCATAAGGGTTAAAATAGCTAAAGGTGTCATGTCACTGAGAAGACTGGGGGGGTGCAACTAGCAAAGTCCACAAAATTATAAAATTTCTCAACTTGCCTTTTGACAAAAAATAGTTGACAGAGGACTTTTGCAGACAATGTAAAAATAACGGAAGCAGCATCGCCAGGTTGCGACGCTGCAGCGCAAGAGGGCGTCAGTTTCATACGACGCTCCTTCCCAGCGGTACTGTTGCAGTACCTCTGGGATATTTGAATGTGATATTTTTGCTTTCTACCGTCATATTTTACTCACAATCAGCGATCGTGAGTAAAATATGACTGTAAAAGCAAAAATATCATGTTCAAATATCCCAGCGGTACTGCAACAGTACCGCTGGGAAGGAGCGTCATACGAAACTGACGCCCTCTTGCGCTGCAGCGTCGCAACCTGGCGATGCTGCTTCCGTTATTTTTACATTGTCCGAAAAAGTCCAGAAAGGACATCTCAGTCCAATAAGAGACAAAGAGGAAGAATCTAGATAAGGCAGTTCCAAGTCTTTTTCAATAAGCAAGAACATTGACTTTAAACTGCCACGCTCACTTAAGCATTGATGTCTGTTAAATGTTTTCAAGCTCTGATACAGTCCAATTTTTTCTGTAATTTTTTCTTCTTTTATATCACTGTAGAGTCAGGTTATTCCTCAGTTTCTTCTCTACCTTGACTCATCCCATCATCTTTTCTGAAGGCAGTATGGATGTAAAAGGCCTGAGTGCCCAGAGCTTTATTTATCTATCACATTCCAAACCACAAAAACGGTAAGGCTTTGAAACCAGTGAGGCGCAATCAGCCAAGAAAGTGTCACTCGTCCCTTTTTAAAAAAAACCGTGGAATGTTCACAAAGCAAAAATGGCTTGATTTGATAAAGGGATTAAATTAATCTTTGTTAAAGGGAATGTGGGACTCTACAGATATTGTTTAATCACAGTTCTCATCAGCCCTAACAACACATCCAATGGTAAAGGATGAGGGGAATTGTGATGCAACAATATCTGGAGGGCCACACATTCAATAGTCCTGCAATTAAACAACTATAATCTTGTTGTCCTTCAATGATGCTCCAGATCCAGCACTCTACTCTGAAGTAGCCTGCCTTTCTTTTTCTAATCAAACGTCTTTCTGTTTCTACTTAGCAGAGCTCGGAAACAAGGAGTTACAAATAATATGGTTACCTGCTGTGAGTTGCCCATTCATTGGTAGGAGCATGCAATGAATATTTCAAAAGTATCGTAATGATAGGAACACACACACAAAAAGGTCCTGTCCCACAACCTACAAGCCCATCTCTGTCCCAGCACAATAACCCTCCCCATCAGACTTACCTTCTCTTGTGTCCAAAGGCAGCCCAAGCATGAACAGAGCTCTAACGGAGCTCTATTCACTTCCAAGATCAAAATCTCACCCATTCTCACAAGAAGGTGCAAGCGTGGGAAATTCAACAATAAAAAGTAAAGTAACAAGAAAAAAGTTTACACAATCATATAAACACACTAAAATAAAAGTAACCCAGGGAGGTTCATAAAAAGAGGGTAGTCTACCTTGTTTTCTTGATCCCACCTGGAAGTGTTCTGGCAGGATTACCCACTGATGCTATATTCATGGAGAGAATGGTGCGAGGTTTCAAACATTGGCAATGCCGGCACAGAAACAGAACCAGCGATCTATGACAGCTTGGCCCGTCAATTAAATAGAACACCATAGTAACACCAATGGAACGCAAAAGGACGACATCATCTGATATTGGCGTCCTTTTGTATTCTGCTGATGTCGTTATGGCACCACATTAGTTGTGTCTGATAATCTCCAAAGTTAGTTTACTGGTGTACGATGTAGGGATGTAAAACATATTCCCAAATTTTCTTGACTGAAATTATAATGGCAACTTTGACCCAGAGAGCCAGCATGGTGTAGTGATTTGTGTGCTGGACTAGGACTTTGGGAATGGGTTCCCTCATTCAGCTATGGAAACCCACTGGGGTGACCTTGGGTGAGTCATGCTCTCTCAGCCCCAGAGAAAGGCAAAGGCAAAACCCTAAGAAATCTTGCCAAGAAAACCTCATAATAGATTCTTAACAAGCCTTGGGGTTGCCATATATCAGAAACTACTTGAAGACACACAACAATGACAAAGCTTGACAGATCAAGACCAAGGCTAGTTAAGAAGGTGCAGAACAGAATATAAGGGTGGAGGTTTTCTTGTATACAGATCTGAAGGGGGAAAAAAGGTCAACCACTTTTAGATTAAGTATGAAAAATCCAGTATTTTTTCATTTCTTTTCTTTGTATTTGGGCATATATTTTTTGCACTAAAAATTGCACTGTGCACCTTTTTTCACCAACTAACAATGTCCTTCCAATGAATATAATGTTTTTACAAAAACATTTCATGTTTGAACAAACTAAAATTTGCAAAACAAAAGCCACAAAATGAACAATAAAAAAAATGTACATCTTTCAAAAGCAAATCCAGCAGGGAGGGAATTTTTCTTTTCTTTTCATGTGTGTGAACAAAGCAAGAAAAATGTACATCTGTAATGGCCAGTAACATTTCCTAGCTACTTCTTAAAGTTATTTTACAGACATTTTAAGAGTCATTTTGACAGCAGTTTTTTCACGTTTATGCCATCCTCTTATCAACCCCAAGCTGTGTACTTTCAAAGTAACCAAAAAGTAATGAGCAACATAACAGAGCTAGTTTTTAGATTTCATAATAGATTATGACGATGGATCACTTTTAAAAGATGCTTTTTTAAGAGTAACTCCCCAAGCTCTACTACTAAGTAGCCACAAATATATCTCGTAACATAGGTGTCAAGGGGAACCAATCTTCTGCATCACAGTATTTGTTCAAAACCAGCTTGATTGCCTTCACTGTGAGGGAGCCAAAATGTACACGATAGTGTAGATACAGCAGACAATAAAACCAGACTGGAAGAACCAAGGAGCAGGTGTGCCTTGATTTGAATAACAAAGACAAAAAGGATGCAGCAATGGCCATTTGTCACACTCTGTCCTCTCCCGGAACTGTGACCCAGCCTCTCTCAGCCCCTTCAGCAAAGTTATATTTCTGGATATAAGAAATGTTTGGTGGAAATCAAGGGGATAAATAGTAGCTCTAATGTTTTACTGTATCCTACTGCAGATTAATGGCCATATGCACCTTGGCATCCCTCATTGCAAAATGTGGAGAGGTCTTTTTAGTTTTTTAAAGGAATTAAAAAATTACTCGCAGCCATGAGTTTGTTTTGACTATCAAGTGGGGCCAGCCATTTTCCTGCTCGATGTGATGGTGCCCCTCAAATTCTATGTACAAAATCCAACCAGAGCAGCAGCTGAAACTTTTGCCTACATGGATGATGGAACAGTCTGAAAGCATCAAGGCTGGTTCAGAAGGCACATGGCAGAATATACAGGTGGGGGGTTTTCTTTATACAGTGCAGACTTAGGTGGAATGAGATTATTTCAGTTGCTCTGAATATGAAACCCAAGTATGGTACTTGTTCTAAATAAATTAACCCAGAGTGAAATAGTGTGATCTTATGGCTTTGGCACAGAATAGGGGTACGAAACTAATGGTCCTCTAAATGTTTCTGGATTGCAATGTCCACTCCTCTCCATTGACGCCCCCTTGTCATGGGAGAGAGGCTTGCGTACCCTAATGATGTTTTGAGCTATGCTGGCGGTGGCATAAAGCCACCAGTAGGGACTCCCATGCCAGACAGGTCAAAACCGAAGGGTCTGACAAAGAGTGTCAAAGGGCAGGATGGGCTCTCTAGCCTTGTGGCAACTGTCCTAAGAGAAGGAAAACTCTAATCCCAAACCCGGGCAGATGGTGCTCGTCCAACCCTGTAAGGTCAACCATCTAAGAGAAGGAAACTCTAATCAAACCTACGACCCGAGGACCTCGCTGCTACATCCATGCTTGCAAGGCCACGGCAGATGAACCTTTGGTTTAAAGGGTGAGGCCAGTTCTGTGCACACTGTGCTCCACCAGGGAAAATCCATTGCACAGGCTCAAAGGACAAATCCAGTTCCAAAAAAGCCCTGTAGCGATAGGCGAGGGATGAAACGGCAGGTGTAAAGATGCACTGGAAGCCGCAGACCCAACCCTGCACGCAGGCGGTTCAGGACATTGGTCACTCGAGGCTGACCCAGGAGATGACAGTCTTGTTCGGCAGCATCCTGAATGACCAAGCAGCCTTTTTTAAGGAGAACACTGCTTGCTCCATATGGAGAGGGGACTAGAAAAGGTACCCTAAGGAAAGCTCATCACCAACTACCTGGTTGGCTAGCCATGGCCAACGGGCATCTTCTGATGTGGTCAAACCAAGGCAAAGAAACAAAGGCACACACTGGCCTCCAAAGGTGTAAATAAACTGACACTTGCATGCTGAAACATCAGAACCATGCGAGACTCTGAAGATAGTGGACGGCCTGAGCATCATTCTGCCCTAATAGCCCATGAACTATCACGACTTAACATTGACATCGCTGCTCTTAGTGAAGTTCGTCTCTTTGAGGAAGGCAGCCTTAAAGAACATGGTGCCAGCTACACACTTTACTGGTCTGGCAAACCCAAAACCGAAAAACATCTTTCAGGAGTAGGCTTTATGATTAAAAACTCCATTGCCTCCAAACTCGAAATCTTGCCAACAGGACACTCTGATCGCATTATTTCCTTACGCCTCTCACATGTTGTTCTCTTTAGTGTGTATGCCCCAACTATGCAAGCCGACCCTGTAGAGAAAGACAAATTCTACACAGACCTATGCCAACTCATACAAAAAGTCCCTGTAGAAGATAAAATTATTATCCTTGGTGACTTCAATGCCAGAGTAGGAAAGAACTCCGAAGCCTGGAAAGGTGTCTTAGGCAAGCATGGTGTTGGAAATTGCAATGATAACAGACACCTCCTGCTAGAGTTTTGTGCAGAACAACAGCTGACTATTACAAACACAAGCTTTCAGCAGAAAGATAGCTTGAAGACAACCTGGATGCATCCACGATCCAAATATTGGCACCTCATTGACTATGTTCTAGTCCACCAGAGAGAAATTCGTGATGTCCATCATACCTGAGTGATACCCAGTGCAGAATGCCAAACAGATCATCACCTCGTCAGATGTAAACTAAATCTTCATCTTAAGTTCAAACCTAAGGGGGGTGGCATCTTAAAGAAGAGACTCCAAGTCAACAATCTTCAACAAGCTACCATGAGAGACAACTTCCAGGCAAATCTGCAAACAAAACTTGAAGACCATCCTACAGATCCTTCTCCTACAGTGCTTTGGCAACATATCAAAAACAGTATCCTCCAGTCTGCAGAAGAATCCCTCGGGTTCTCCCACAAGAAAAATCAAGACTGGTTTGATGAAAACAACCAAGAGATCCAGGAGCTGTTGGCAAAGAAGAGAACTGCTCACCAGGCATACCTTGCCCAGCCAACCTGCCATGTAAGAAAAGCAGCTTTCCGTCTCACATGTAGTAAACTTCAACAAAAACTCCGAGACATGCAGAACAAGTGGTGGATCAATATAGCAGAAAAGACACAATACTGTGCAGATCTGGGTGATCATAGAAGATTTTATGAAGTTCTTAAAGCAGTGTTTGGACCTACTTATCAGGTCCAAAGCTCCTTATACAGTACAGATGGTCAAACATTAATTACTGATAAAGCCTCCATCCTGAATCGATGGGCTGAACATTTTCAAAGTCTCTTTAGTGCCAACCAAGTAGTCCAAGGCTCAGCTATCCAACATATGATACAAAACCCGATGAAAAATGAATTGGACATAGCTCCCACTTTGGAAGAGACCCTTAAGGCCATACAGCAGATGAAAAATGGCAAGGCAGCTGGGATTGATGGAATCCCACCTGAAGTCTGGAAACATGGAGGTCATGCACTCCATGATAAATTCCACGAATTCATTGTGAATTGCTGGGAAAAAGAGGAACTGCCATCAGACCTCCGAGATGCTGTCATCATCACCCTGTACAAGAAAAAGGAGCAAAATCCGATTGCTCAAACTATCGAGGCATAACACTGCTCTCTATTGCAGGAAAAATCCTTGCAAGGCTACTCCTGAACAGATTAGTTCCTCCTATTGCAGAAGAACTTCTCCCTGAAAGCCAATGTGGCTTCAGAGCCAATAGGAATACTACAGACATGGTATTTGCCCTTAGACAACTGCAAGAAAAATGTAGGGAGCAGAACAAGGGTCTCTATGTAACATTTGTCGACCTCACCAAAGCCTTCGACACTGTGAGTAGAAAAGGTCTGTGGCAGATCCTGGAAAGACTAGGATGCCCCCCCCAATTCCTTAAAATGATTATCTTGCTACACGAGGGCCAGCGTGGTCAAGTCAGATATGGCGATGCTCTTTCAGAGCCCTTTCTAATAACTAATGGAGTGAAGCAAGGTTGTGTTCTTGCACCAACTTTATTTACAATCTTCTTTAGCATGATGCTCCAAAGGTCTATGGCAGAGCTCGAAGACGACGATGGCATCTATATACGTTACTGTACTGATGGTAGCTTGTTTAACTTAAGACGTCTGAGGGCTCACACTAAGACTCTAAACTATCTAATCTATGAGCTGCTCTTTGCTGATGCTGCTGCCCTTGTTGCCCACACAGAAGCAGCTCTCCAGCCCCTAACATCCTGCTTTGCAACAGCTGCAGAGCTGTTTGGGCTGGAAGTCAACCTGAAGGAAACAGAAGTTCTTTACCAGCCTGCACCACAGGACGAACACCACCATCCCCACATTGCCGTCGGCAAATCTGTGCTCAAGTCCGTTCAGCAGTTCACCTACCTGGGAAGCATCATCTCCTCAGATGCCAAGATTGACAAAGAGATCGATCACAGATTAGCAAAGGCATATAGTGCATTTGGAAGACTTCACAAAAGAGTCTGGAGCAATAAACACCTGAGGCAAAGCACAAAAATCAGTGTGTATAGAGCCATCATACTGTCTATTCTCCTTTATGGATCTGAAACATGGGTCACCTATTGCCACCACCTATGACTCCTTGAACGCTTTCATCAGCGCTGTCTATGCACAATCCTAAATATACACTGGACTGACTATGTGACGAATGTTGCTGTCCTTGAGCAAGCAGGGATCACCAGCATTGAGGCCATGATATTGAGAACACAGCTGCGCTGGGCAGGGCATGTGTCTAGGATGGAGGACCATCGCCTCCAAAAAATACTACTCTATGGTGAATTTGCCATGGGTCAGCATAAGAGGGGCGCTCCAAAAAAGCGATACAAGGACTCCCTGAAACAACATCTCAGGCTCCGCCAAATTGATCACCAACAGTGGTCCGTCCTGGCCTCACATCGGGAGGCATGGAGATGCACTATCCACAATGCTGCAGCCTTATTTGAGAACTCACGCCGAACAACTCTTGAAGAGAAACGACAACGCAGAAAGAATCACAACCCTTCTTTCTGTGCTTTCTACAACTGGACTTGTTTATCTCAGATTGGCCTTTTTAGTCATCAGCATGCTTGCAGAAAGCGCAGGATGAGTCCTTCCTGAATCTTCGTTTGCGAAGAAAAGCCAGAGAGAGAGAGGCAATGCCCACTAGGCCTAGCCAGCACAGAGCAATGGTGGGAGCACCACAAATTGTCCTCTCTAGTAATAGAACATCGGATTCAAGAGAGACTCCACAGAACCCAACATCCCTTTACAGTTAGTTACACAGTACTGTAGTGCAGAAAGTGTGGCTCAATCTATTTTTTTTTCTCTTTCAAAGTAACATTGTAAAGGCAGAACTGCATGTATCTCCATGTCTCCTTAGCCTCACCAGCTATTTCCCATGCCTTTTGACAAATTTTCTATATTTCTAAAACCAAGAAATCTTGGTTAAATATAACCAAGAATGGATCTCTGAACTATGCAGAGAGAAAGAACATAAAATCTTTCCCCACCCCACCCATCCACCACTCTAACCCTCAGGGATGTAGAAAGTTTCATTGTAGCTAAGTCTGTGTAGATTTCCTTTATATCTTCTTAGGCCTATCAGGCAATTCAGAGAGACTGAACTAACCTCATGATGTAGGCTGTGCTGCCTCCATTTGGTACTTGCTTTCATAACAAAGATTTCTTCATGACCCACTTCATCACCTACGTTTTTCTCATTGTTTCTGCTGCTCCTTCATATGCTCTGTCTGTTGTTCAAAGGATCCGCAGTGCAATGCGATAAACACTCAGGCTCCTATTAAGCCTTCCTAAAATGCAATACCCAGCTGCCATAGAAAAAAGTGTTGTGAAGTCGAAGGCTTTCACGGCCGACATCCATAGATTTTCCTTGGGTTTTTTCCGGGCTGTGAGGTTGTGTTCTGGAATAGTTTATTTTTTTAGAAAGAAAGAATTCTTTAGAATAGAAAAAAACTATTCCAGAACATGGCCTCACAGCCCAGAAAAAACCCAGGGGAAAAAAAAGTGTTGTTTGTTTGACTGAATTCCCTTCTAATATAAATGACTTTATCAGACCATGCAAATACAGTATCATAAGGACACCTAATGATCACAAAACAGTGTGCATACCAGACAATGTTGCCTTTGGCGATCATGTATTGTTTAAAAGTTGTCCTATTTTATTGATGGGCCAAGTCGTTAATTGATCCCATAGCGATTTGTTGCTGGCATTGCTGGCTTTTAAATCCACACACCATTGTGCTCACATGAATGCAATGTGAATGGGCAAGCTCTTCCAGGTGAGATTGCAATAGCCAGGTAGGAGACACTCTTTTTATGAACCCTCCCCCCATTTACTTGGGACTTTAAAAGTGCGTTTTTGTGCTTGTGTTAAGTTTTTGTGTCTTAATTTTGTGTGTTTTTTAAAATTTCCCACACTAGCATCTTCTCATGAGAATCAGTGGGATTTTAAACCAGGAAGTGAATGGAGATCCAGTCTCTCCCTGTTAGTGCCTGGGAAGTCTCTTTAACAGGAACAAGGTAAGGTCTGGTGAGGGGGCGTTCTTTTGCCAGCATAAAAACGCCACAACTTATGCCAGCAAAAGAACCTTTGAGGAGGGTGGTCTGTTAAAGTCTGAAGCCTGTTCTTTGTGTATGTGTGTGGGGTTTGAGTGGGGGTAGTCGTCATTATTGCAATTCCCATTTTTGCCATGTACAAAGCCATGCCAAGTAGACAATTGATTCTTCCATCAAGAAACCAATGGATCTTATGATAGCCTTTGTGGCTGAAGAGCGGGGTATAAATACAATTATTATTAATAATAATAATCAACAACATTTCCTAATCATTCATCCATTCCCAATATCTGGCTAAGAAAGGGTGGCTCTCAGTGATGGTTTCCACAACAGGAAGGGATATAGGCCTGGTAGTATACTGAGACCCTCTGTCTCTACTCTCAGTAGGTTCCTGATGAAAACAAAGCTTTCTGTTTTCAGTCACAAGCTCAATTATAGCTCTGCTTCTTGTGGTACAGCTGTGCCTAGCAAATTTGATGCTCTTCCATCTTTTTGAATGATTTTTCTCCCTTGAAATATGTGTGTAATTACCATTCTCTTTGTGCTCTCCTGCCATCTGGAAGAGCTTTCTTGTAACTATCTATCTTACCATGTCCTTTCCTTCATTGCTGAGGCTTCTCACCCTCCCTTTTCCCCTCCCTCTGTCGTAGGCTTTGTGACATTTGGTGAATAAATGTAGGCATTATGTAGCAGGCTGTCTGCTGTATGGATGTATTTGCATAAGATGAAGATAAGCCCTTGGCCTAGAACTTTGAGGTTCTTCATAGCATGAACATGAGCATGAACATGTCCAAAATTTCAAATCTATATGACTAAGTCTGTGGACTTTATCAGACCACCCTGCAAAAGCCCATGCTTTTGCCGGCATAACTTTTCCGTTTTTTTGCCAGCAAAAGAACTCCCCATGTTGTTCTTACCTTCCCTCCTGTTCAAAGGCTTCCCAGCAATGAAAGAGGAAGTAAATGGAGCTCTGTTCACTTCTTCATTCAAAATCCCATTGATTCCTGTGAGAAGAAGCTCGTGTGGGATATTAAAACAAAAACAAAACACAAAAAGTTACACAAAGCACATACACACACTTTAAAACTTAAGAGTAAACCAGGGAGGGTTATAAAAAGTGTGTCACCTACCTGGATGTTGCGATCTCACCCAGAAGTGTTCTGGCCAGACCAGCCATTGACACTGCATTCACATGAGGTAAATGGCGCAAGGTTTCGTATTCCAGCAATGCTGTCACTAAAGTGCCATGGCTGATCTATTGACAGCTTAAGCCATCAATTAAAAAGTACAATTTTTTGACTTGACATAAACGCGAAAGGGCAACGTTGTGTGGTACGTGCACCCTTTTGCATTTATGTGGCATCATTAAGATGCCATATTTAGTGCGTCTGATAAACTCCTATGTTAAAGAGAGGCCAAAGCTGGACTAGCAGAACAGACATAACCTCTCTACATTATGATTCCAGGTTTAATTTTCGCACTGGCTTCAAGGCTTCGATATAGAAAGATGGATAGCATTTCAGTTCAGTTCATTTTTTATTAGAATACACCAACATTCACATGTTTCTGCTTATTCTGCTTATCTGAGGCTAAGAAAACATGAATATAGGAGAATCTAAAACTGTCATATTTATCCATTCAGGCCTAATTTTTCACCTGCTTCTTTCTTAAAGATCTGAGTTTAAACCACTTTGTATCCATCAAACTAGGTGATACATTCAGCACTGTTTTAGATGAAAAGCTCTCTTAAGTGGTGAATGATGTCACAGCATGCTATTTTTCTCATTTCTGTATTTTACATTGAACATGGCAATTTTCCAAAAAGTAGGAGCTCCAAAGGATCTGTTCATGAGTCAAAAAGATTCATGCATATATATATATCCATGGCCTTCCTTCCTTCCACACTGGAGTACCATATATTCCGGCGTATAAGACGACTGGGCATATAAGAGGAGCCCCCCCCCAATTTTTAAGTTAAAATATAGAGTTTGGGATATACTCGCCATATAAGACTAACCTCCACCACCTGCCCTCCCCAAAGCCACGATCAGGCTCCCAATCGCGGCTTCGGGGAGAGTGGGTGGTGGCAGGAAAGCCTCCCCCCTCCAGCCAGCAACCCTTCCACCCTCCCCGAAGTCTCCCCAAAGCTGGCTGACTGGGGAATCGCGGGACTGAGGAATCTCCCCAGTCAGCCAGCCACCTCCTGCAATTCCCCAACCTGCGAGGAGGCTGGCCAGCCTCCTCCGAGTTGGGGAATTGCAGGAGATGGCTGCCTGCCTGGGGAGAGGCTCAGCCACCTCCCACGATTCCCCAACCAGCCTTCTGGCCGGCCTCCTTGCAAGTTGGGGAATCGCGGGGGATGGCTGGCTGGCTGGTGACAGGCTCAGCCCCTCCAGCCCAGCGAGGCTCCCCCCACCCCCGTGCAACCTCGCTGAGCGGGGGGATCTTCTCTGTGACTCTGAGTCACAGAGAAGACCTTCTCCCACCCAGCGAGGCTTCATCCCCTGTGCAGCCTCGCTGGGTGGGAGGGATCTTCTCCATGACTCAGAGTCATGGAGAAGACCCCTTCCTGCCCAGTGAGGCTCCCCCCATATATCCAGCGTATAAGATGACCCCTGACTTTTCAGGAGATTTTACAGGGTTAAAAAGTCATCTTATACACCGGAACATATGGTATTGTGGAGTTGGGCAAGTCTGGTTGGAGCCAGCCAATCACAGCTCAGGGAATGCTGGGGGGGCTACAGGGGAGAAAGGATACAAAACTGAGGCTTGTCTCTGACAGAGGACAGATAGGGAAAAGATGGTATAGAGATAGGGGTAAGATTGAAGGGAGATGGGGAAATGCTGTAACAGAGACAGGACAGTCAGCCAAGGTGAAGAACTGATAGAGTTTGGGGGAGCCTTGAATGATTCAGGGGTTAATGTGTTATCTAAATGGGTCTTTAAAAAAACTTCTTTTTTAAAAGAAATGTACAACTGTATCTGGCTGTTCCTATTAAGTTTGATGGAGAGTCTGGTCATGCTTACCACAGTGAATCCACAGAGCAATACATCCACTGGTCCACACAGGGATCACCTTGAGTCCCAAATATCCAATCCAGGGAAGGATTAAGAGGTGCAGGGGGGGAAAGTGGGTGACAGGAGCCCAAAGGTTGGAGCTGCAGGGCCAGCCTGAAAAGGGGATCCATCACAAGTTTTTCAAATGCCCCTGTATGATTCCATCTTCTTGTGCTGCAAAAGAAGCTGCTCGGGATTTTGCCTTGCTTTCTAGGGTGATACTGCCCAAGCAACACAGTGGGGGCACAAGATCTGAGAAGGCTTATAATATGCAGGAAATCTGGAAACATATGAAGCCATCTGACACTAAGCTGAACTATTGATCATTTCGCTCAGTATTTTTTATGCTGGGGATGGGCACCTGTGGTTCTCCAGATGGTGCTGGACTGCAATTACCATCATCTCCAGCAAATAGTCTATGGACAGGAATGATGGGAGTTGTAATCCTGCAACTTTTGGAGGGCCACAGGTATTGTCATTGATCTAGAAAGACTGGCAGAAGCCTTCGACATTTCATACCTTTCCTAGGGTTGCCAGTGATGGAATATTGGAGCCAAGATTCACATGATTGTTTTGATTGGAACAGATATTGGTGCCATGTGCCATATCCTTGAGTTTAGGTGCAATCCTCTCAGGAGCTGGGGTCAGGGATCAGAAGTGGATCTGCAGAGCAATAATAAGTTGTTATAAACTATCCCAGTTCTTATATAAACTCTCTGGGGGTGATCATGAACGGGCAAATTAAATGCATTGATTTTACAAAAGGCAAGTGCCTGTTGGGATGAAAATAGCTAGAATTGGTTGGTTAATATGGGGCTATATTTTTGGACTCTCCTAGGAGAGTGACTATAGGGAATTGACATGGAAGTTGTCTGCACATCAAAATTTGCCACTATACCACTGGGTGCTAGAGAAAGAACTTGAGATGTTTTGCATATAAGACAACACCTACTCTTACCACTACACTAAAGTCCCAATCTCTAAATTCCACATGTTTGAATGGAACCAACTTCCAAATAAATAAGACTCAGCCTGTAATCCTAAGCATAGCTCTCTTGCTAAGATCAACCACAGAGACCCATCTGAGCAGGCTTTCACTAAAGATCTATTAGGTTGTCAGGCACTGTTTAGCTGATTCAAAATGGGCCTTAAAGAGCTGGCTATTCCAGGACTGTTTGTAATTGAATGCAGGTCCATCTTTTATTCTGTTGTTTTACATAATGCCACTCTTTTACATGCTCTATGTTATTTTCATTTACCTCCTCAATCCTGTCCTCTTCCTAGCCTCTTCGCAGCAACAAAGAGCCACATATCTCTACACTTCATCTTCTCAGTTCTAAACACGAGCCAGTTCAGGCTCTGAGATCATCAGGAGAGGTCCTGCTCTCAGTCCCACAACCATCAAAAGCAAGATAAGTGGGGAGGCAAGAGAGGTCCTTCTCAGTGGCTGCCCCTAGACTCAGGAACTCCCTTTCCAGGGAGGCCAATGTGGCCCCCTCCTTGTTCTCCTTCCATCATCAGGCTAAAACCTTTTTATTCAGACATGCTTTGAAAACAAAAGGTTTTAAAATACCGGGCTAGGGAGTGCTGTATTGTTTTAATGGAACTGTTTTAAAGAGTTTTTTTATCTTTTTAATTGCATCTTATTCTTTTAACTTGAGGTGTGAATTGTTTTACTACTGTAAATAGTTTAATTCTTTTTTAATGTTCACTTTTTCTATGTTTTTAATTGTATTGTTCTTTTAAATTGTGAGCTGTTTTGAATCCCAATTTTTTTGGGGAGGGTGAGATATTATTATTATTATTATTATTATTATTTAGACGTGCTGCAGCCATATTTGTCTGTAGAGCTCAAAGAGCAGATCTTCCCGTCCCTGCCTTGGTTGGCCAGGCAGGCAATTGTACCTTCTCCCTTCACCCCCAACATCCATTCTACTATTCTTCTGGTCCATCTGTTACCTCTCATACATGCTACACGGCTGGCCTGTCTCTGCTTTCAGTCATAAATAGTTTGAACTACCTACTCTCTTAATTGTACATTCTGAGAGCATTTATGTTATTTTAATTAACTGTGTTTTATATTTTGCTGTTTTCAGTATTTACTTTGTGAACTGCCTTGGGCAGGCCTCACCTCAAAAGGCGGCATAGAATTTTTAAAATAAACAAATCAATGTGTCTCTAGATTGTTCCCATGACATCCAAGTAAATCCCACTGAAATTTATTCAGCTTAATTTTAATGCTACTCTGTTTAATTTATTGGGGATTTCTAATCATGACATGTGCAGCTGAAACCACAAGCATTTTTAAAGCTTCCTCATTTCCTCTTCAATCTACTCAAGCAATTCTAGAACAGTGTTCTTAATACCATGCACACTACGTGCTCCTTTAGAAAACCAAAATTACAGTCTCTATGACAACACTGCACAAACCTGCAATTGCCCACCATTGTGTTGTCTCAAAGCAGAAGGAAGAGCATGAGATTACATGGGATCTGCTAATTTGAACACCACCATGTCTTTCCATGACAAAGGTTCATGATTTTACATTTTGCTCAATTGCAGTCACCAAACAATCTGAAGCAAGCATTTTTTTAAAAAAATATCAACCTGCAATTGTACACATTAAAAATTGTTTGAACTTACGTGTGTGTGTTCTCATGTATGAGAAAATAATATATTAAACTGAAAACTTACGGGAGTGCTTTCACCAGTTTAAAAAAAATGGTGTTGTTATGATTCTCATGCAATAACCATCTCACTGCATTAAAAGAATCAGACTATTACGTGAGTGCTGACACCTTGTGTTAGGCCTTGTAGGCTCTAGACATAGGACTTTTTCAGACATTTAAAAAATAACGCAAGCAGCCTCATCAGCTTGCGAGGCTGCTGCGCTGCAAAGCGTCCGTTTCGTATGACACTCGCCCCTGCTGGTACTGTTGCGGTACCACGGGGAGAGTTGAGCGTCATATTTCCTTGATTTTTCCTCACAATCAACTTTCGTGAGTAATAATCAAGGAAATATGATGCTCAACTCTCCCTGCGGTACCGCAACAGTACCGGCAGGGGAGAGCGTCATACGAAACGGACACTTTGCAGCGCAGCAGCCTCGCAAGCTGACAAGGCTGCTTGTGTTATTTTTCAGTGTCCGAAAAAGTCCATAGTACTGGTTTTGCCCCCATTTTGGCACCCTCACATTCATGTCATGGAAAGGGAGCTACACCTCAGGAGAAAGACCCACAGAATGAAAGGCAAACCAAGTGGGTAGCTGCCAAGTCAAGGGAGATTATCAGACATGTCTAAAGTGGCGTTACAGCAATGCCAGAAGATCGCAAAAGGGCTCCCTTATCAGACAATGGCGTCCCCCCTTGTTATGCACCCATTCTGCTCCCGTTCTGCCAGCACTGCTTTTTATTGATGGGAGAAGCCTTCAATAGCTCCCCGCATTCTGTTTCTGTCACCGATTTGACAATGTGCAACAAGGTGCCCCGTTATGCTGGCGAGATCCCAGCATCAATGGGCAGTCCCTGCCAGAACACTTCTGGGTGAGATTGGGACATCCAGGTAAGTGACACACCTTTTATGACCCTCCCCGGGTTACTTGTAAAGTTTTAAGTATGTTTGTGTTTCCTGACATTTTTTTGGTTATTTTTCTTTTTATTTTTGAATTTCCCATGCTTGCATCTTCTCGTGAGAATCCGTGGAACCAGGGCTGGCTTAACCATACCACTAAATCAGCATCTGCGGGGGGCCTCATACAGCATGGGACCCCCACCCTCTTCCTTAAAAAAAACACGTCTCCCAAACTAGAAAGAGAAAGAGAAAGAAGGAGCTGTCCTCCATCTGGCTGAAGCTGGGGGGAGTTTGCTGCTCCCTCAACCCCTCCTCCCAGGATTGTCAAAAGGCAAGCCAGCCAGGTGTGTGTCAGAGAGGGGTGAGTGTGTGAGAGAGGGGGAGGGAAGTGTGAGGGTTATCTCTTTCCTTCTCTTTCTCTCCTGCTCTCTCTTCAAAAAAAGGCTTCCTTCTTTCTTTCTTCCCTTTCCTTCCTTCCTCATAGATCTCCTCCACCCCATCTTTCTAGCTGCTCTTAACATGTCTTGGTTTCTCTCCCCTCCCTCCCTTTCCCCCTTTCTCCTCAGCTTCCTCCCCTCGCTGCCAACTGAGTTCAACCTGCAAAAGGAATTTGTGTCTGTTTGCCCATGTGCCTTGAAGTCATTTCTGACTAAGGCAAACCTACCATGGGGTTTTCTAGGGAAGGTTTGTTCAAAGGGGGTGTGCCTTTGACTTCCTTTGAGGCTGAGAGAGTGTGACTTGCCCAAGGTCACCCAGTGGGTATTCATGACTGAGTAAGGATTAAAACCCTGGTCTCCACAGTCACAGAACAATGCTGAAACTTCTACAACACCCTGGCTCTTTTAACAGAAGAATATAAATACAAGTAAAAATTTGGAGTAATATTACTGAGAACAATGGTTTTATTGTTGTCACTAAAACACACCAGTATCCCATTAGTGTTATGTGAGAGCCTTTGGGTAGAGCAGTGGTTCTTAACCTTTTCTTTACCAGGGACACTCTTTAAATATCTTTTGTTGTCCCAAGACTTAACTCAAGATTTAAAACCCTAATGATATTAACAGTAATAGCTAATAATAATAGCTAACAACAACAATACAATTACACCATCCATTAAATTTTCCCTCAGAGGCGCTCTTGCTTCTTCCTGCAAGTTTGTGGCTGGAGTGGGATTGAATGGCAATGTGCAGGTGAAGCCAGCCAGCCTTTGCCTTGGTTCCTGTCACGTGGCTGCTCCACTAGAGGGAGGAGGTGGGCCAAGCAGCCTTCAAGCCTTTGAGGACCCCCTGTGAGGACATCACGGACCCCAGGTTAAGAACCACTGGGCTAGAGAATGCTGGAAAAGGAACAATGCAACCAGACCTTGAGAAGGGTGCTGGCAGGGGGATTCTGGGAAGTGTAATCCAAAAGTAGCTTTCCCACGCTCTGAATGCAGCCTAGTATCATAGAATCATAGGACTGGAAGGGACCCCAACAGCCATCCCATCCAATCAGCTTCTGCCCTGCAGGAACACACAATCAAAGCATTCCTGACAGATGGCCATCCAGCCTCTGCTTAAAAACCTCCAAAGAAGGAGACTCCACCACCCTCCTAGGCAGCTGAGTATCCCACTGCCAAACACCTCTTACTGCCAGGAAGTTCTCCCTAATAAGGTTCAGCTGGAATCTCTTTTCCTGTAGTTTGAACCCATTGCTCCGTGTAATAGTCTCTGGAGCCGCAGAAAGCAAGCTTGCGCCATCCTCAGTATAACATCCCTTCAAACATTTAAACATGACTATCACATCACCTCTCAACCTACTCTTCTCCAGGCTAAACATACCCAGCTCCCTAAGCCACTCCTCATAGGGCATGGCTTCCAGACCTCCCACCATCCTGGTCACCCTCCTCTGGACATGTTCCAGCTTGTCCATATCCTTCTTGAATTTTTGTGCCCAGAACTGGACACAGTATTCCAGGTGAGGTCTGACCAAAGCAGAATGGAGTGGTACTATTACTTCCCTTGATCTAGACACTATACTCCTATTAATGCAGCCTAGAATCGCATTGGCTTTTTTTTGCTGCTGCATCACACTGCTAACTCATGTTCAGCTTGTACTGTAGTCCACTCTTTTTTTACTTTGAGGAAATCTACACCATTACATTAATTGCTAAACTAAATTATTGGTGGCAAATTATGTAATACAGTAGGCCCCCCTTATCCACTGGGGATTGGTTCTGGGGGGCGTGGATACTGAAAACCGTGGATAATAGTGAACACCATTGAAAATAATGGGATGTCTGGTTTAAAATACCATAGAGTTGCCTTGGAGGACCTAGAAAATGGCTAGAGATGACACATTTTCTAGGAAGACTCTATGGTGGGTGTGCTGTTTTGTGTCCCATGGATAATGAATCCATGGATACTGGGGTCCTACTGTAATCTGAACATCCTGTACTGTGAATAGGTTAGCTTGCATTGATCTGAGATAAACATATAGGGCCCCCAAAATAAAGCACTGCAGGGGCTCCCAAAGTTCCTTAAACCGGCCCTGCACAGAATTTCAATCCAGAAAGTGAACAGAGCTCCGTTAGAGCTCCTTTCACTCCCGGGCTGCCCTGTTGACATGAGATAAGGTATGTGCGGTGGGGAGGGTGATTGTGGTGGGACTAGAATGGGACAGGTGTGGGAGTGAAGATTGTGGGAAAGGAACACTCTTTTTGTTCCTGTCTGATAATCTCCAAGGCTGCGTTTACACGGGCAAATATTCCCCTAAATATACCGCTAAGATTGTTCATTGTTCCCATGGATTGAGCCACAGTATCACCTCATTCAGAAGGGGGGAAATCAAAATACCCAACTGTAGCATGACAGGGGATGTCGCTACTTTTGCCAGTTTATTTGAAAAGTAGCACGACTTAGCGCATTATTGATAGTGTAAACAACCATTTCACTAAGGACTGTGTGAATTACCAGCAACCTTCCCAATACATTTGCAGCAGAGCTGCACTGTGATTGGTTCTTATGATGAAGGGGTGGGCTGGCTAGATGTGGAGCCAGGAGGGAGAATCAGTAGCGGTAGGAAATTAAAAATCCTTCCTTTCTTCTGCTTAGAGATAAGCCAGCTTGCTTTTAGCATAATTACTGTTTCAGAGAGATATCATGTGTGTGTGTGAGTGTGTGTGTGTGCCCGCTTGGGAGAGAGAGGGGAAAGCACAGCTGATAGAGCGGAAGGAATCAGCTGCTTGTGTGTGTGTACGGCTTTCCTTCCCCTCCCACTGCCTCCACTTTCATTCCTCTCCGTCTTCTGCCTGGCTTTAATGATAATGATAGAGCTGCCTGGCCATCCCCCCCACCTTTGTCTGTGTAAACTAAAGCCATCATCCAAATTAGCCATAAATCGTAAGAACCATTCACCCCTGTTCTGAAAGGACGGAAATCTGGAATTTTGCTCACTATATTCTGTCGTGTAACTGGCCCCTTTGTCAATCAGCTGTTAAGCAGGGAGAAAAAACCTTCCGTTTGGAGTTTGATTTGTGGGCAGGGAGCTGGGGGGGGGAGAGGCAAAGAGTGACATTCTTCGTCCATCAGCTGTTAAGCACACGGAGTTGGGGCCAGGGCAGACATTCCTATGGCATTCCTTTGTCTTCTCTCCAAGCTTAGCCACGCCCCCACCACATTTGGCTGTGTGAATCTCAAAGCGAAAAAAACCCAAAGAACAACAAAATACAGCTGTTTCCTCCATAGACTGTGTAAACTACCCACTACTGGTGCGAAAAAGCGCTAAAGCGCAATTTATCATAATAAAACCTGCCGTGTAAATGCAGCCCAAGGATTCTTTGCAGGACTGGATGCAGAGTGATGGTAATACAGTTGAGGGTTTGGCCCCTGGACACAGTGAGAGGAGTCAAGAGCATGTGGTTCTTTCCAGTATCTTACTCCCATACCTGGCAAGACATTGCAGGAACATGTTTCTACTGCTAGTATGTGTCCCATGGCTTCAGCTGCCAGTTTGAGAAAATTATCCCAAGATCAGTCTTCTGACTGACTGGTAAATAGTTACAAGAGCCAGGACCAGGACTCACAAAAGGAAGGGGCCAAATCCACAAATAATCCAGTTTGAAACTGGATTATTTGCCATGGCTCCTTCCTATGGCATCCTGGAATTTGTAGTTTTACAGGGTCTTTAGCCTTCTCTGCCAAAGGGTGTTGGTGTTTCACCAAACTACAAATCCAAGCTAAATGCCAGGGACAAGAACCAGTGTTATGCAAGCATTCTGCTGCTGTTACAAGGGAGTTCTTTTTTATTGTCGGGAAAGAATTGAAAATTGATCTCCTGTAGTGTTTGTTTTCTGGATTTTCGTGTGTGCCAAAAGGTGCCCCCTTCTGCTGGTGTGATTCCAGCATCAATGGGCGGTCCCGCCAGAACACTTCCAGGTGCAAATGGGAAAACTAGGTACTGTACGGTCTTTTTATGAACCTCCCTATCTTGCTTGCAAGTTTCTAAACATGTATCTGTGCTTTTCTGAACATTTTCTTTTTTAATTTTGGTGTTTTGGGGATTTTAGCATGCTTGCGTCTTCTCACAAGATGCACTGAAATCTCGTTCATGGGGAAATGCAGAAGTAAGCATTGAGAGTGCTTGTATTGCCAGATTCTAGAGGTGATTCTGTATCATTATCATGGAGCATGTAAAAATGTGTGTCATTGTGCCAGAACACGAATGCTGTAAAACATAGTGCCATAATCACATTTTTAGGCACTCGTCTGATAGTCTCCTAAGAGGTAAGATAGACACTTAGCCGAGCTGTAACTACCCTTCTTTTCCCTTTCAAGTTCTCCCTCTAGCATCTGCCTTATCGCCAGCTTGCTCTTGCTTCTTGTATAGGTAGAGGGGCTGCTGTACTCCTCTTGCTTCTTGTATAGGTAGAGGGGCTGCTGTACTCCTCTTGGCTTGGCTTGTGGCTTCCTCATATCCCCCCAATGTCCCAATTACTTATCTGTCTTCCTACTTTTCCAGCTGCTTTTAAAATGTCCCAGTTTCTCTGTCCTCCTTTCACTTTCCTCTTTGGCCTCAGCTTACTTCAGTTACGGAAAACCAAGTTCAAACTGCAAAAGTAGTTTGTTCTGAACTTGGCAGACAGGAGAGGACAGGAAGGGGGAATCCCATTTTCCTGTGAAAGGAAAATAGTGAAAGGGAAATGAAAGCAGGACGGAGGGAGAACAAATGGAGATCGGGAGAAGGACAGGGGATGTGAAATGGAGTGCTGGCAGCGGAACAGCTCCGTTTCTCTCCCGATCTCTGTGGGGGTTATCTCCCCCATCTGAAAATCTCCAATGTCCACCCAAAAAAACTGCCTTACATTCTCCACCCCACCCTTCCTATCTGAGTGGCATTTTGTCACTGACAGGATGTAGTTGCCATGTCAACCATGCTACTTGTCTTGATTGCTGATCAGAACTCAGAAAGCAGGCAGAATGTCCTAAATGTGCAATGATGAGTACATGACTTGGTACATTTCACCTCAGTCCTTACCAGTGCATTTTTTCATGTATTGATTGGCTTACTGGAGCCGCATGTCAAAGAGCATTTGATGGCACAATTTGGGCTTCTGTGGTTGTCACCTGTTTTTCTCCCTAGTGAGGCTCGGCACCTCGGAATGAGACTGAACAGGTGAAGCTTTCCATCCATGTATATCTATTCATCTATTGAGATTTTGGGCCCACACCGTTTCTGATTCTGCTACACAATTGTATCAAATAGTTATCTGCATAACCTTTCTACAATAAAAGTGGAAAAGACATCTATCATTGCTCTCTTTTCATGAAAAGGACTTGTATGTTTTTACCAGTACATAAAGTAGTGGTGGGCAGTTGTGATCCTCCACATGTTTTTGGACTAGAACTTCCATAATCCTTCATCCCTCATACTGGCCAGGATTGGTGGGAGTTGCTGTCCAACAACATATAGATGGCTGCAAGTTGCCTACACTTGGAAGTTTCCACAAGCCTAAAAATACTTGTTTGTAATCTTACTGAGATCAGTGTTACTTGAGTGTGTTTGTGTGTCATCAAGAAACCTATCAGAGATACCATGAATTGCATAGGATTTTCTTAAATAAGGAATACTTAAGAAGTGGTTTTGTCAGTTCCTTCCTCTAAAATATAGCCTACACCAGCTGGTCTTCATTGGCAATGTTACTTACATTTATGCAAATCTGTTTAGCAATAGATGTAAAATTTAGAGAGATTTCTGCTTGCTTTGTTTCCTCTTCACATTCTACTTCAAAACTCCTTTGGACTTTGAAATACTTTATCTCTCTATTTCCATGCTGTTCTCTCACAAGTTAATATGGTAAAGAGTCAGCTGTGGACAAAGTCAACTATTTAAACTGTTATCGATTTCCGTAGGAAAGATGTAAGCATGTACTCAATTCCTGCATTTAAATCAATGAGACTTTTAAATGTTTGGCTTTGGCTGGGCCCTGTATGTTTTAATTTCAATGTTAAATTCTGGAGAAATGACGTGGAACCTTTTCCACAATAATAGCCAAGTTCCTCTGTTGTAGTAAAAACAATGAAGAGTTTTTGGCATCAACAATTTAATTTTAATAATCTATCATGGAATATAGCATACTTCTTCATGTACATGAAGCATTAATCTGGAACATACTGTTACATATACATATGCTTTGATGCAGAGGGTGGGTGAAGTAGTATATATTATAAACAGTGGGATCAGAGGAAATTCAAACTCAGAAAACATAGATATTGCTAATTACCTTATTAATAATTGCCATTCACAAAACACTTGCTACATGATAACTCAGGCATCCTTCCATGAATGACCTTATCTCCTCTGTTCAAGCCACATGACATAGAGCTGAACCTCTTGATAAGTTCAGCTGTTCAATTTTGGAATCCATTTCTGAAGTTGCTTTGTTCATGAATGGTGACATTATGATCAGTGATAGTTTCCTGGGTGACTGAATCATTTGCCCACTGTTGTTACTTTTTAAATTGATTTTATTTGATAGGGATAGGGATTGACCTTGCTTGTTCCTATGAAGAATGCAGAAAGGTACTTCTTGCCAGTTATGGTGTATATCTCACCAGAAGATTAGTAGATTAATTTCCAGTAGAATTTCCAGAGCAAATATGGGGTAAAGGTTGGCACCTGGGTTCGTTGTAGTGTCTGGTCCCTGTATTTGTATTTTTGCTGTGTGTTGTTGATACTGAGCAGTAGTTTAAGTCGGGGGGTGTATTTAAGGTGAAGGATCATTCACCAAGGTCTCTGAGAGGGTAGTACCATTCTCCAGTCTGAGCTTTATATCACTGATCATATGTTTGGGTAGTTTGATCTGGGGCTGCAGAAGATCACAAGGAGTGTTTTGTTGTTCTCAGCACCAAGTCTGTGCTGTAATAGATTATTTCCAGGGACTAGTCCAGTCTTGTTGATCCCCCCCCCCTTTTGTTGATGAACATTGTCTGACAAATACATCCTATAAACTAGTAAGTCATTAGTCTTTGTTCAACAAGTCTGGCATCTGAACAGATACAATTCTACTACAATGCATGACTGGGCAATCACATTTTAAAAGCTATTCTGCACCACAGTATCTTTATTGCATTTATGCATTGTGTTAATAAACCCCAGCATTGAATTTCAGTTCTAATTACATTGCAACTCTCAGTCAGTGGGCACAGGGAAATTAATTTCAATCATCATGCTAATTCTTAGCTTCACATCTTTGAATTGTATCAGCCTATATAGTTGATAGAGAGCAGCAGTAGTTGTTTGAATGTTCGACTAGGAGTCTGGGAGACTAGGGTTCAAATTCCTGCTTGTCCATGGAAACCCACTGGGTGACCTTGGACAAGTCACACCCTCTCAGCCTCAGAGGAAGGCAAAGGCAACCCCCCTCTGAACAAATGTTGCCAAGGAATCCTGTGAAAGTTTCACTTTAAGGCTGCCATAAGTTGGAAATAACTTAAATGCACACAACAACAATATCCTGATCCATCTAGTCTTCTCTTTAACCAGAGTTAGGGGGATAGTAGATCTGAATCTACTGTTGGATTTCACTGTCTGATTTGCAGATCAGCAATATGTTGTAACCTCAAAAGATGTCATCCTAGTATATACAAGAATAGGCAACATGGGACTCTTTAGATGTTTTGAACTATACTATATTTCCCATTTATGCTAGCCAATATGAACAATGTACAGGAATTATGGGTGTGTTGCCTAAAACACCTATATGTTGCCTTTCCTAAGCTCATGAGCTGCAATAGGAAATTGGCTCCATTTCGAGTCACCAATCTGCACCTGGCCTACTATTCACCTGAGCCACCTTCTTGCCCCAGCTTATTGTATTTGGTGGCTCTTAGGATACTAGTAAAATACAACACAGATGTAATCATCCTGAACTGTAGTCATGACTTCCTTAAACTATCTCAGCCTAAACATTCTATCTTGAGCAGTTTCACAAGTGTACCTAATTGTCAGCTTTGACAAGTAGCCTCAAGGTTATTAATGGTGACTCCTAACTTTCCAGTCTCATACCATGTCAGCTGTGCTTCATTATCATTTCCTTCAGCAGCACAGGGCAATTTGTTTTCATTTACCAAGCAGTTGTCATGTGGATGTTCCTCCAGAGATTCCACTCAAAGGGTCTTCTGCCATGATAGCTTGTGAATCATCTATAAAATCATAACACTGAAAACAAACCCTGAGCCTGCATAGACCACACCACTGCCAGATATAACGATTCTCCATTATTACAGCAATGGCTTACCAAGAGGACATAAAACATTTAGAGAGAAAGCAAATCTCTTTTTCCCAGTAGGGGATTTTTTTTTATTTATTTTTTACTAGAAATGCAGGCAAGAGTGTATGTATTTCAGTGACAGCTCATATTTTGGATGCAGAATGCCCTGGTGGTGCAGTGGTTAAATGCCAGTATTGCAGCCACAACATTATGAGTTCTATCCCTGAGGGCTCCAAGGTTGACTCAGCCTTCCATCCTTTCCTAGGTCAGTAAAATGAGTACTGAGCTTGTTGGGGACAATTAGCTAACTTGCAAAGCACTGATTAGTGGTATAGAAATATACTGTAAATGTTAACGCTAAAGTCCCAGGTTCCACCTTCAGCATCCCCAGATAGATTACTAATGCCTGTGAGTGCAGATAACATTGTTCTCGTTGGACTTAAATATTAAGGTATCTAGAAATTTTAACTTTTCAACTTGACCTGAACATACATCATTGGCAGAACTGGGGATGGGGTGCAGAGAGGCTGAACGTCACCAGGTGACACCATCAAGCCTTAGTGACACCACAGACATACGTTGTTCAATCAGTGTGGCTACAATCCTTCCTCCTTTGATGCCTCCCTGATTTGATTCCCCATCTCAAGATCTCTCTGAAAATTAATAAGGGGCATCACTGCCTATGTGGTTGTGCGTGCAGTGTAGAAAAAGTAATGCAGATGTAGTAACATGCATCAGTTTTGAATTTGCTCAGTGCTGAAGTGATGTGAATGTTTGTTCAGTTCTGACAGAACATGGCAATAAAGATGTGATTGTACACACTGTAGTGTCAAGATCTTTTCTGCCTGTTTTTTTACCAGTGTAGAGGACTGTGACAGCAAAACAATTAAACACTGTAAAAAAGGGACCTTTGATATAGGAGATTATCAGATGTGGGGGAATGTGCCAAAAAAAAATTGCATTCCCAACTGCATCAGAAGATCACTAGAAGAACAGAAAGGGCAACCTTACCAGATGCTGGGTCCTTCAGCCATTCCCGGGGCCTACCTGTCATGGAGGAGGCTTCCCTTTTCCATTGGTGGGGACAAGCTGCCAATAAAAAGGGATGCCTTACTTACGCCCATGTTATGCCCCTGGAATGCTGGAGGACGATGTCATCTGGAAAGGTCGCCCCATCTTGTTCTCCTAGCAATCTTTTGCTGCATTTTTGCTGCGTCTGATAATCTCCATAATCATATATGCCATCAAGAATGCTTTTTATCAATGCTGTTTCATCAATGTTTTATCAGTGCTGACATGCACAATAGTAATATAGAGAGGGGAAAGATATAAATGAGCTGAAAACTGTGGCCAACCGTGCATGCTCCAAATCTGGAATTTCATAAATTTTCTAAATTAAGAATTTAAATGAAGGTGTGGCCCTCTTATTTTGATAGCCTTTAATCACTTTTTTCTCAAGGAAAAACAGTTTAAATAAATCTTTTCTCAATTAGCAACTGTGGGATTTCTTGATAATGTTTCAAGTGTGTTTCTTTTATCAAATAACCATAAGCACAGTGTTTGACTCTCTCTGGTTTTTCTTCACAATTGAAGATTCAGGAAGGACTCATCCCGCACTTTCTGCAAGCGCGCTGATGACTAAAAAGGCCAATCCGAGATAAACAAGTCCGGTTGCAGAAAGCACAGCAGAGGGTCTCCTTGGGTGATGTTTCCGGGTTGTGATTCTTTCTGCGTTGTCGTTTCTCTTCAAGCGGCGTGAGTTCTCAAATAAGGCTGCAGCATTGTGGATAGTGTGCCTCCATGCCTCCCGATGTGAGGCCAGGGCAGACCATTGTTGGTGATCAATTTGGCCAAGCCTGAGATGTTGTTTCAGGGAGTCCTTGTATCGCTTTTTTGGAGCGCCCCTCTTATGCTGACCCGTGGCGAGTTCACCGTAGAGTACTATTTTTGGGAGGCGATGGTCCTCCATCCTAGAAACGTGCCCTGCCCAGCGCAGCTGTGTTTTCAATATCATGGCCTCAATGCTGATGATCCACCATTGTTTGACTAATTCAGTGCTAAATTCACATTTTCCTGACTAGAGCAAAAAAAAGAAGGTTGGTGACAGCAGTCAAAGTTTCATTTCTTAAAAATAGAAGATGGAAATGCATCAGTAGACACATGATTAAACATTGCTATTGCATATTACCCAACTTATTAGCAAATTGTCAGTGACTCGAGGATTATATTTTTACATCAATGTCAAGAGCTCTTGCAGAGGGCATTAATCTTTGTTAGCATTTAAACTCCATGAGATAAGAGCTAACCAGCAAAATGCTAAGAATTATGGTCAGCTCCACACTTTATGGTGCAAGCATGATTGAGCAAGTGTATACCAGTGTTGTACTGTTGTTTCCTGCAACAGACATGTAAAGGGGGAATACACTAGTGGATGCCTACACGGATCAGCGTAAGAGGGGCACTCCCTTGGGGACCTATTCCACCTTTCCAGATTGTCCTGATAATTCCCAGTATCCTCCCTCCCTCCCTCCCTCTCTCTCTCTCAGAGACAGCGGGGAGTATCATATACAGAAACAGTTTGGCCAAAGTACTGTCTGAGATCATTATCACACTACACTGTTAACAGCACTATTATTCCACTTTAACTGCTATGGCTGCCTCCTGTGGAATTCTGGGATTTGCGGTTTAGCATTCTCAGCTAGAGGGCTCTTAGGCCTCACTAAACTACAAACCCCAGAATTCCACAGCCATAGCAGTTAAAGTGGAATAACTGTAATATTACAGTATAGGAGGTTATCAGACAGGAACACAAAAAGTGTTACTGTCCCACAGTCTCCAATCCCATCCCTGTCCTGACACAATAACCCTCCCCATCACACTTACCTTCTCTTCCATCGACAGGCAGACCAGGAATGAACGGAGCTCTAACGGAGCTCCGTTCATTTCCTGGACTGAAATCCCGCCCATTCTCACGAGAAGACACGAACATGGGAAATTCAAAAATAAAAAGTAAAATAAAACATAAAAAGTTACAAAAAGCACACACACACACTTAAAACTTCCAAGTAAACCAGGTACGTTTTTAAAAGTGTGTCACTTACTTGGAGGTCACAATCTCACCTGGAAGTGTTCACGCCGGACCTGCCATTGATGCTGCATTCATGTGAGTTAAATGGCCCGAGGTTTCACACATAGGCAAGACTGGCACCAAAATGGGACAGGCAATCTATCAATAGCGCAGCCCATCAATAAAAAGAAAAGCCAGATTAATGACAGCAGAATGCAAAGGGATGACATCGTGTGATTTTGGTGTCCTTTTGTATTCCAATGTCATTATTCTGATGCCACATTAACCACATCTGATAATCTTCGTAGTGCAATATCTTCCTGAATAGGTAAAGCATCTTAAAATCTGTAGGTTATAAAACACATTTGAAAAACATACCACCAGTATTTTATAAAGTATACTTCTAACAGTGCCTAAGGCTGTTGTTCATATACATGTCATTAACATAATGATGTTTGCATGCATAATACAGAGTATGAACAACTGGTTATTTCATGTAAACAAAACCATTTTCCAGGTACATATAAGAAAGCTGAGAGCTACATAACTCTTAATTAGCTTGTGTCAATAGAGTGAACAAAACAGGAGGCTGAGATTATCAGAAACTGTCGATGTTAGTTAGTGATAACTTCTGTCTAAATGAAATTTGGATTGTCAGGAAACTTAATTGATTTGATAATCGATTGGGCAAGAATTACAGCCAAGATCCAAAGTCATGTAAGGTTGTTTCAGCTTATATCAAAGGTCATTCTGTTTACAGTGAAAGCTACAGCATCCCTGCACCTGAAAGCTGGAACACGATAGCAGCTGCATGACAGACTGAAGCGGGGGGGGGGAGATTCAGAAACTCATCTTGCATATACATCCTATATTGCCTTCCACTCGTGCAACAGAGTGACAGTTATAGCCAAACCACTAATTTTAATTGCACGAAAGTCCTGTGGTTCATAGATATACATGTACGAGGTCTGTCTATTAAATAACAAGACTGATATAATAATCCACACTCACACACCAATGCACTCTTATTTTCCACTGGTTGAAGGCATGGAGCAGATCAGTTTCTCTCAGCTGTTTTAACACATCTGCCGTTTTCTTCTTTACTGCATCAATTGACTGTTCCTTTAAGCACCGATTTCACTTTAGGCAAAAGAAAAAAGTCGCATGGTGCCAAATCTGGCGAATATGGAATATGTTTAAGTGTAAGTGTAGTAAGGTGTTTATTGGCCAAAAACTGCTTCACAGAAAGTGCTATGTGAGGAGGCACATTGTTTTGATGAAAAATGAACCTATTTTTCCACAGTTCTGGCCTTTCTCCCCCTCCCCCACTCACTCTTTCTCTCAGCTTTGACAAAATTTCCTTATAATAATGCTGGTTCACTGTTCCACTTTCTGGAACTCATTCTCCCAAAATTAAGCCCTTCATGTCAAAAACCCCAATGAACATGGCATTGAAAGTGGACTTGCTTTGATTTGCTTTTTTCATTCTTGGTAACGATGGTGTTTTCCAGTACATTGACTGTTGTTTTGTCTCAGGATCATACTGGAAGATACAAGTTTCATCACAAGTGATGATTTTTTGAAAAAGGTTTGGGTCCGCCTCAAGTTGCTGCAGAATGTCACATTGCTCAACTTTTAAACATAGTATTTTTCCAGCACACAACAGACAACACAGCTGCTTTAAACGATGACTGGCAATTAACTGAACAGCTGAAAGTGTTGATGTTTGTCATGCTGGTTCAGACATGTTCAATGTCACCACTCAAGTGTTCTCAGTCAGATCTCCCTGATTTGTCTGAAAGGTAGAAGTCTCATTATTTAATAGACAGATGTTGTATACACAGACATTTCTCCTGTCTTGATATTAGTCTCTTGAAATTTTTTCAGTATCTAGGAAAAGGTTAAGAAAATGAATTACATTTTTGAGGAAGGAAAATATTCAGGAGGAAGCAGGTTTGTCCAAAAAGAGAAAGCATACACCAAAACCCAGTGCTACCTAGTTACCATGAATAACAACTCCCTCCATCCACAACCTTTATTAGGCATAATACAACATATACATATAACAATAGGACTTCAAGGTTCGTTTTTAGGCAGGTTAAGCCATATGTTTGCTGCCTCAACCAAAACGTTAGTCTGGTAATATGCGAGTTCCGATCTTCCAATAAGAATTCCACTGATAATCTATCTGTACAGACATTCTTTTCCAATAACCTGTTACCATGAATATTGTTCCCAGTGACCAAAAAACTAATAAAATGAACATAAAATATTACTTTTGCTGGCCTACTATGCCAATGAATAGTCATGTTGGGCTCCAGTACCATGGAACTAGAGATGGAAAGAATATTTTAAAAATTCCCAAAAACATGATTGAAAAACATGTTTTTCCAGTGTTAGGAAACCCTTATGAAAAGAATCCTGAACTGAGGAGAATCCTCACAGTTTTGGACTTATTCTGCATAAAATTTGCTCTTACTCACTTTGCATAGAAAGTTTTATTTCTGCACAGAACAAAAAAAGTTCCCTGCATAGAAAACGCAGCAACTGGGGCATTCCACACAAAATTCACACATGGTTGATTTGCACTAAAAAAAAAAACCCAGCATTTTCTGGGCAGGAAACAGCTTTTTCTGTGCAGAAAAAAATCATCCTGCATAGAAATATTATTTTCTGTGCCAAAAATACTGTTTCCTGTGCAGAAAATGCTGTTTTCTGTGCAAAATAACTACATGCAAATTTTGCACAGAATAAGTCCCAAATTGTGAATAGACTTTGAAAACTGAGTGGTTTTCGCAGTCGTTCGTGCTTCAGGAAGAAAATTCCTAAACTTACTTTTTGCTTTCTTCAAGAAGCAAAGTAGTACTGAGTTATTACACAGAAGTGCTCAAAAGTCAGAGCTCAAAATTGCAGTCAAGTAAATTTTAAAAGAATAAAGGGTTAGCTTTTCCTTCTAATCTTGCCCTAAAGCATATTTTGAAATACCTTCTACATTCTTACACAGCTCTTGATTTGCCGCCTTCTGCCAGGTTGCCAAGTGTTTTACTGGCTCTGCTCCTATCTCTTTAACAGTACGTCACACAAATAAACTCAGGAAACAAAACCACTTCTGTGATGGGAATAGGTCATGGGAAACACCTGCTAAATTTCCACATATAAAGCTACCATTGATTCTTTACTCCCCAAATTGCCCCCGCCAAACAGTATTTTTTTTAAAAAAAAACTAATTCCAAGGTACAGAAGAATGATCTTCTGCTGAAATAATGAAAAAAAGAAGGAAAGAAAGTCTGTTTCATTGCCTGAGCACACGATTTCTACAGCAGCAATCCAACATGGCAGTTCTGGGATCTGAATTCTTAGCAAACTCTGCCCCCTGCGAATGTCTGACCAAACAGCTGTCCTCTTCAGCAATGTGCTACAATGTGATTTGGTTGTCCTAACATGCAGGAGTACACATTTCTCCTACAGTTGTCAAAAAACTTGGGGAAAGTCCCTGACTTTTGCTCCCCCTACCTCCAAAAAGGATGGAACACTACTGGTGTCCCATTTGGACACATGGGATTCCATGACGATTCATTTCACCATCTGGATTACCCCAGAGCTTGCTGACACCATGACCCAGGGGAAGGTAACAAATTGGAGTGGGTGTCGATTCTCCTCTTCCCAATTTTACAATACCTGTGGCTAACAAGAAATGTAAGGGCTCATCCAGACTGTTCAGTAGTCCCAGGAAATATCAGGGCATTCTTTTTTCCAGATTTCATTCCTTGTTATGGTGGTTTCCACTTCTGCATCTAATTGTCCTCTAAATATACTGTGTTTTATAGGTCTTTGTAGTGCTCCCCCCAATCTGCATGTTTCTTTTCAACCACATTTTTCCTCTCCCTTGAGGAGTGGTCCCCTATCTCACACATTATTTTCTAAAACTTTCTTTGCACAGTCATAGAACTCAAAAAAGAAAGAGGTGAAAAAACTTCATTCTGGTAACTGAAACTTTTCTGTGTCCCCCTTTTTTCACATTATTTCTGTTTTCTCTTTCTAATTTTCTAGTTATTTTTAAAGTATTTTTAATAGGTTTTTTTATGAAGTGATGGCTCCTTAGTATTATAACTCGACTTAAAAACAAAGAAACATTCAATCTGGCAACCAGAAATATAATCAGTGAACAAAAGCAAAGGTCACACCCCAATTTGAAATATTAGCAGTGGGACCACCCAAAAATACAGCGAGAGGAATTGAAACAATGGATACAGACCTGTGACATTTACCCTGGGCTGGAAACTCCTGACACAGAAAACAAAAACCGTTATGTTGGAGTCAGAATTAAAAGTGGCAGTTGGTACAAGAGATTCATGAGCAAAAGATCAGGCCAAAATGAGCTTGGTATGGCTATTAGAAAACAAACAGTAAGTACAGATGTAACTCCTGCCAAATCTTGAGGTTTTGGGCCAACCTGGAGGAGCCCTAGGAGAAATGGACCAGACAGTTTTCTCAATATTTACACAAGGCAAATAACATAATGATTGTGTTATTTCCAAGAAGGTTTTCAGCACCTTGAAGTGGGGGGGGGTGGAATCAAATGTCCAGAGAGACTTGCACCTGCTTCCCAAATTAGTAGTCATTTCTCAGGATTGACTGGGATAATGGATTCACTTTGAAACATGCTGAGAAGGTCTACTTGAATTTCTCTGTGTGGCATTAATCAGCCTCCATGCTTTGGATACATGCTCCATTCCCCTCCTCTTTTCTTTGCTACTTAGCAACATATTCATAGTCAGGATGGGGACTAGATCTTTCTGTTTCAAAGATCAGTTAGCTATGGAAATATCTAGAGCAAACCTTCAATGTTGTGGTTACAATTCCATTATTCTCTTTCATAGAAGGAAGGAAGGAAGGAAGGAAGGAAGGACAGCACTACTATGCTGACTTACGCGTTTACTGATGATGATCCAAACCTGTACAATGCTAAATGGATAGCTATTTGGCTGGAGAAAGCTGCCTGATACTAATCTTCCCCTTTCTTCCCCTTCATACACACTGATGTGTGTTGCAGTATATACCGTATAGGAAAATGAATTGCTGAGTCAGCAGCATCTCCAGACTCGAGCTACCACAATAACATCATCAAATGATTCATTTGACACTATAGTAAACATTGCTAGCCAAATATGAATGGACAGAATAGATAATCCATCTGCTCGAGAAGGGTTCTTTAGCAGAAAATTTTAAGTGTACTGAGAAATATTTACCTTTTGTTTTTTCAAATGTTTTTATCACACCTTGTTTCATAAAGTCTTGGGGTGGAGTACAGACAGAAAACAATTTAAAACAACTGTGTATGCTTTACAAAGTTGTTATACATAAACCAAATATGCATCTAGAAAATGGATTATGGAGATTTTCACACGGGGGAAATTTAACCCCCGCGGAGATCAGGATAGAAATGGGGCTTTTCTGGTGCCAGTGCTCCATTTCACACACACCCTTCCTTCTCCCAATATCCCGTCGTCTTCCCTCCATCCTGCTCCCATTTCCCTTCTGCTATTTTTTACTAACGAAAGTTCTTCATTAGTAAAAAAGAGCGGAAACTCTGGCAAAAACCCTCCTAGGGCTGAAATTGACAGATGTAGGACTTGTTCAGCCATCCAATGCCACAGCGGGGCTGGAAGTCTTCTCCATGATAAACATTTCAAGCCACAGTCCATTTAGCTATTCCCATTATACACGGTAAAGAGCATCAAGACTAGTGAAATAGATGCTAAAAGGGTTCATTGCCTTGTATCTGAGGCCTTTATCAGATGCAGCAAATACAGCATCATAACAATGCCTAATGAACGCAAAAGGGCACCAGTACTACACAACGTCGTGCTTTTGCAATATGTGCTATAAATAAGGAGTTCCTTTTTATTGACAGGGCAAGCTATCAAAAGATCAGCTGTGGTGGGGGTTTTGCTGTGATTGCGAGCATGTGAAACAGCATCTCATTCTACTGGTGCAATTCCAGCATTGATTGGCAATCCCCCCAGAACACTTCTGGGTGGGAATACAAAAACTAGCCATGGGATGCTCTTTTTATGAACCTCCCCATTTGCAGGCAAATTTTTAAGTGTGTTTCAGTGCTTGTGTGTTCATTTTGTTTGGTTTTTTAAATTTAGCTGTATTTTTTTTTTACTTTTAAGCGCATTTGCGTCTTTTCATGAGGACTGGCAAGATCACACTCCAGCGAACATGACAGTATGAGGCTGCTTTTTTATGCAATCATGGCAACATTTGATATAAAGGGTTCTTTTGACGGCACAAAAATGGTGGAAAATATGGTGCCAAAAGAACGTTTTTAGAGTCTTGTCTGATAAAGCCCTGAGTTTCTCAGGCAGCAAAAGGGGCACCAGTGGTGAAATAGATTCCTTTTCCCTTGTATGTTCCACAAATGTGCTCCAGAGAGTTAGGGAACCCTTCACAGCATTTTGTGGGTTGGGGGAGAGGTACCGGGGGGGGGGGAGAGGAAAGGGAAACCCGTTGTATCAATACAAACATATTCAAGAATCTGTACATGATGAATATATGAGTCCTTACTTCTAGGTCCACTACTTAGGTCAGAACATGAGCTAAACAGAAAGAGGCTTGGATGGTAGAGGCAGGGGTGTGTAAAGTGCAGTCTGTATAACATATGAAGGCTTTGAGAAGTGTGAAGCTCCCCAAAGCTCTCTCTACAAAATTGAAAAAAATAATAATTTCCGGGTGATGTTTTTATCCCTCTGCCCCCACCCCATGGTTTAAAACTGCTGCAAAAATATGCAAAACACAATGGGTTTGCTCCCCAAGCCCCCCCCCCAAACACAACCATTTTTACAAGGCCTGCAGGCTTTGGCATTCCAGTGTGGCCCACCAGGGAGTGCTGTGGGGAAAATTGCCTCCCCCATCCCCTCCGCATTTCCCATCTCTCATTTAGACTAAGTGCCAAGCCTCTCAGGGCATGAAAGATCCACCATCAGATGACCTGTTGGCTTTCTCATTACTTGAAAGTAGCTCTAGGGCCCATGTTTGTTCAGGATCATGGCACTGAGTACAGAAACAGGGTGAAGCCAATCTTCCCTGGTAATTCCCCACTGACTTTTGTTATCTCTGCTACTTTCAAGCTGCTACTAGACACAGAAAGGTGAAAAGATAGCCACAAAATGTGCCTATCTCTCACCTCCCTTTATATGCATCTTTATGAGCTCATATCCCCTGACGTTTCACAGGTGAAAACTGGGACATGTGTGACCAAACAACAACACTGTGAAGTCAAGATGTCAAAAGTTATTAATGAGGGAAAGACACACAAGCTAAGAGAGGCCATAGCAGTTTGCTTTTGCCTGACCCTCCTGGGAAGGATGTGACTATGCCCCTTCCTCTCCTTTCCCCCATGATGAGTTGAGTGCAACTACTTTTGCACTTTGAATTCAGTCTGCAGCAATTAAAGTAAACTGAATGGGGAAAGTGGAAGGACGAGAGACATTTTTAAAACAGCTGAAAAAGTGGGGCAACAGAGGATTAACTGAGACTGTCCCTGCCTAATCAGGTCAGTTGGAGGGCATGGCAGCTTAGAAGGAACTTACATGAGTTGAGGTGACCAAAGTGACTAGTGGGGTGCCACAGGGTTCTGTCCTGGGCCCAGTGCTATTCAACATCTTTATCAATGACTTGGAGGATGGAATAGAGGGTATGCTTACCAAATTTGCAAATTACACTGAATTAGGAGGAGTAGCAAATACCCCAGAGGACAGGATCAGAATCCAAATGACTTCAACAGATTAGAAAGCTGGGCCAAAACTAACCAAATTAATTTCAACAGGAAGAAATGTAAGGTACTATACTTAGGTAGTAAAAATGAAATACACAAATATATGATGGGAGACACCTGGCTTGACAACAGTACATGTGAAAAGAATCTAAGAGTCATAGGAGATTTTCACACGGGGAAATTATTCCCAGGGAGATCGGGACAGAAACAGGGCTGTTCCAGTAGCAGCGCCCCGTTTTGCATGCCCCCTTCCTTCTCGCGATCTCCCTTCATCTTCCCTCTGTGCTGCTTCCATTTCTCTCCAGATAAGTTCCGTGGTTTTTTACTAATGAAGAACTTTCGTTAGTAAAAAATCACGGTACTTACTGGGAGAGAAATGGAAGCAGCACGGAAGCAGATGACGGGAGATCGCGAGAAGGAAGGGTGTGTGCAAAAGGGGCGCTGCTACTGGAACAGCCTCGTTTCTGTCCCGATCTCCCCAGGGAATAATTTCCCCATGTGAAAATCTCCTTAGTGGACCACAAACTGAACATGAATCAACAGTGAGGTACAGGAGCTAAAAAAGCCAATGCGATTCTAGGCTGCATCAATGTGAGTATACTGTCTAAATTGAGGGAAATAATAATGCCACTCTATTCTGCTTTGGTCAGACCTCACCTGGAAGACTGTCCCGTTCTGGGCACCACAATTCCAGAAGGGTGTTGGCAAGGTGGAACATGTCCAGAGGAGAGTGACCAAAATGGTGAAAAGACTGGAAACTATGCCTTATGAGGAGCAGCTTAGGGAGCTGGGTATGCTTACCAAGAAGGTTAAGAGGTGACATGATAGCCATGTTTAAAATTTGAAGGAATGTCATAGTGAAGAGGGAGCAAGCTTGTTTTCTGCTGTTCCAGAACTGAGGATATAGAATAAGGGATTCAAATTACAGGAAAAGAGATTCCATCTAAACTTTAGGAAGAACTTCCTGACTTTAACAGCTGTTTGACAGTGGAATACTCTACCTCAGATTGTGGTGGAGCCTCCTTCTCTGAAGGTTTTTAAGAAGAGGCTGGATGACCATCTGTCAGAAATGCTTTGATTGTTTATTCCTGCATGACGGGGGGTTGGACTGAATGGCCCTTGTAGTCTCTTCCAACTCTATGATTCTATGATTCGGCAGCTCCTTCCAAGTTTTTTTCTTCATGGTATTGTTTCATCCAAACATGGATCTCCACCTGCCCAACAAAGAAGAAAAACTTACAGTAACCTATTCAGGAATTATAACCTATTCAATTAATGAAAGAATTCAAAGTAAATCCACCCCTTAGTCAAACTTTTACCTACCTGTAAGAAAGAAAAATCTATTATTCAATCACAGCCTACTTACTCATAAGGAGAAATGTGGGAATGGTCTTATTGTCTGATGTAAACAGCTTGTACCAGTTAGCTCAATAGCACACAGCAGCAACCTTGGGAAAATATACTCTTTAGGAAATATGATTCTTTGCCTTTTTCAACTATTTCCCACTTTATTGATCTAGATTGAAAAGCCATACGCCTATATCCATAACAGCTAGCCCAGCCAAGGGACTTTTGTGTCCCATTACTATTAATATTGCTAGGGATGGGAATTCACCAATAAAATATCAATGTATAACAATACAGTGACATAAAATTAATTGAACGCCTGTCATGCCCTATTCTGCATCTCTGAGGATCAATAGGAATTACTTAGGTGCTTAAGATGCACGGCTAAAGTAGCGGGTGTTGGGTGGCCTTGACCTTACCTCAGCCTCTTTTCAAAAGAGAGTCAGAAGCCTGGGTTAATATTTTTCATGGTGTTTCAAGAACCACTGGTTTTTGACGAGTTCTATTTTCTCTTTGTCCTTGCCCTCTCAATATCTCATCCTCTTAAGAAGAATAAATGTAAAGAAACCAGTAATTAAACTCATGGCAGGGATTAAGCAAAAGTGGCTTGGGGTTCTTTTTAGAGGAAGTGTTCCTGAGATCTAGAAATTCCATTTGTGAGCATGTATGAATAATTTTTAAAAGAAATTAAATTATTAAGTAGCCTGCAATCTATATGTGGCCCATTTGATGTGTAAAGAATCATAGAATCATAGAGTTGGAAGAGACCACAAGGGCCATCCAGTCCAACCCCCTGCACTGCAAGAATACACAATCAAAGCATGCCCAACAGATGGCCATCCAGCCTCTGTTTAAAACCTCCAAAGAAGGAGACTCCACAACACTCCGAGACAGTGCATTCCCCTGTAGAACAGCTCATACTGTCATGAAGGTCTTCCTAATGTTTAGGTACAATCTCTTTTCCTGCAGTTTTGAGTTCATTGCATCATGTCCTGATCTCTGGATCCACAGAAAACAAGCTTGCTCCATCCTCAGTATGACCTCCCTTCAAATATTTAAACATGGCTATCCTGTCACCTTTTTACTTTCTCTTTCCCAGGCTAAACATACCCAGCTCTGTAAACTGTTCCTCAAAAGGCATGGTTTCCAGTCCTTTTACCCTTTGGGTTTGGTTGGTCAACCAATTACACATCCACCTAACAGTTGCATTGTCTAGCCCGGATGTTACTAACTTTTTTGCCAGAATATCATGGGGGACTTTGCCAAAGACCTTACTGAAATCAGTGTATATGGGGAGGGGGGAGGATTGTGGAACCCTGACAACACAAATGTGGTATCAGGCCTAGAAAATCCTGTTTGCAAGTGTAAATTTATGAAATATGACTCCTGAGAAATATACTGGTCTTCCACTGTATTTGGTTTATTTTCATAACATGACTCATGTGTCAATGCATACTCTCCAACTGTCCCAATTTGGCAGGGACCATCATGCCATTTTCTCAGCTGCTTTTAAAATGTCCCAGTTTCTCTCTGCTCCTCCCACCTTCCCCCTTTGTCCTTAGCTTACTTCAGGTACTGCAAAATGAGTTCAAAGTAAAAAAAAAAGTAGTTTGTATTCAATTAACTCAATAGTGGGGAGAGGAGAGAAAGGGGTGGTATATTGCCTTCCCCATAGACTCAGGCAAAAGCAAATTGCTGTAGCTTCTCCTAGCATGTTTTTCCTCACTAATAACTTTTGCCGTCTTGACCCCTCTTGATGTCATTTGCCGCACACTTCCCAGTTTTCATCTGTGGAATATTGGATGGTATGCCAATACAACCAGAGTTTGGAAATATTATAAACTGACTGGGGGAGTCTGGGATTTCTAGTCTAAGGAGATTATCACACAGGTAAAATATCCCAGAACAGGGCCGACAGAAGCTCACTAAAAGGCTTACCTTTTACACAATGTCATCCCTGTTCTGGGATGCTCCTGTTCTGCCCCTGTTCCTCCCCTGTTTCCTCTTATTCACAGAAAAATCTGTGAATAAGAGGCCCATTCCGTTATTATAATGGAATGATGGGTGAGTGAACAGGAGCCCCATTGTGCTCCCAGGACGACAACAGGATGTGATGTCACCGGGAGGTCCCTGCTGGACACTTCTGGGACAAAAAGGTAAGTAAAAAAATTTCCCCTCCCCGGGTAGCTCTTCCTTTTTTAAAATGTGTTTTAGTACTTTCTTTTGTACAGTATTTGACAGCTGGAGGTGGGGGGCTTATTTTTAAATTTACCTCCCAGCCATTCTATCAGGAGAGAACAGCCAGGATTTGAATTCCCTGTCGTAAAAGCAGCCTTGCAACAGCTGCATTTATGACAGAGCAGGGAAGGGAGGGGGAGCCTATTACAGGTAAGTGTGTCAAACGTTTTCCTTTATTCTGCACCAGGAATGGGAGAGGGGTGGGGGTGGGGTAGCGGGACAGAAACGGACCCAAAGGGTCCATCTGATAATCTCCTAAAACCAAACTTTTCTCAGTTCTGAAGACAATCACTTTTTCTTTTGAAATAACTATAGTGAAAGACTATTGGCTCAGAATGTGCATGGTGCACTTCTGTAGGAGCAGCGTTTGCTGGAGATACAGTTCCATCAAAGTCACTGGCATCACTTCAGATGAAATGCCCGTCAGAGGGCATAAAGTTTCCCAAATATATTTTTTCAAGATTGATTAAGTCCGCTAAGGACTGATATACTAAGCTGAAGTGGCATATTCATTTCTCTCAGAGGAAACAGTAGAAACCCTGGGCTTTGATATACCAAGCGAGTCTGGGCAAGAAAGAGGTGAAAGAGAGAGGCTGATGGGATGGGATCACATGAAATAATCCATGCTTCATTTTAATTACTTGGACTTTGTGGAGCGAGAGTGTCTTCACATTATTATGCTATCTCTGTTTGTTTTCCATACGTTGTTTTATTCTCTGTATATTTCATTACTACATTCAGCAGAACAATCAAAAACAACATCCTGTGCAATGTTTTGTGTGTGTGTGTGTGTGTTTAAGAAAATGATATACGGGGGAAATATTGAAACTCATCAGTTGCACAGAAATAGTGAAACTGAATATTTGGAAACAGGTTTCTACCCTGGCTTTTGCCCACTAAAAGCTCTTGTCAGTTTACCAGTGAGTGTATTTATTTTATATGCCTCTTAACACTCAGATACTTACTGTTTTCCACCAAATCATACAAGCTCTTCTGTTTACCCATGATTAGGTATGACACCAGATCAGCCATATGTTACATTTTAGGAAACTTCCTAAGCCCAATTAGCTTGTAGGAATCATAAAGCCACATCCAGCTGTAACTTCCACCTCTCCTACATTTTTCTTCACTGGTAATTAAAGTTTGGTTAAAAATAAATAAATAAATAAAAACACAGGGATTCTTTTAGCTCAGACAATCTAAATTTTCCCCAATTGGGGTAGTATAATGAAGAGCCAGTGTGGTATAGTGGTCTGAGCACTGGACTACAACTCTGGAGACCAGGGTTCAAATCCCCACTCAGCCATAGAAACCCACTGGGCGACTTTAAGCAAATCTAGCAAATCTCATTCTCTCAACCTCAGAGGAAGACAAAGTTAACCCCCCCCCTTTGAACAAATCATGCCAAGAAAACCCTATGAGAGGCTCACTTTAGGGTCGCCATAAGTCGGCACACTTGAAGGCACACAACAACATAATAAAGAGCTCAGAAGTGAGACCTAAAATACAGGGCCAGATTATCAGTGGTTCAATACGGGCAATTGCTCCTTACAAGCTAGGTGGGAGGGGTGAATGCTGAAAGGAAAAGGTGCAGCTAACTTCCTTCTCTTCCCCAGTCTCTTCCACCTGAATCTCCCAGTGTTTCTGATACCATCAATATTTCTGTCAAACTGCTTGAGGATAAGGCTGTTGGGCTCACTGAAAGGGCAGGGTCAAAGGTGGGCTCACCCATAAAGATTCATGTTGCTATCTGTTATCTATTATACTATCCATTTTGTGTGCTGCACTGCTCCTGGAATAGCTCACACACCTGCACAGAGGGGGTCTATTTCAAGAAGTGCTCCAGGGTCCCAATCCATTTTAATCCAGCCTCACTGAAATAGGAGAACATCAATAAAGCTACACAGCTACTCTTGAATTAAAGTTTGGTCACAGATGCTTGGGGTTCTCGATGAATCCCACCCCCAGGCCATGAAGTTCTCCACTGCCACCTTGTGGTAACCCACAAGATAGCCAGGCATTTAAGTGTAGAAAATGGAGTGGGTGAGCCAGGGAAATCTGTCCAAGGTACAGTTCAGCAGACTGAACCAGCCCAGTGTTCATTCCAAATTTTTTTAAAAAATGTAAACCATCCACTGGAATAACATTTTAAAACCTGAGAATTAAAATATTATTGGATTATGTGGAACACTCGATAGCATTCCTATTGTGTTTGGAACACATTTGGATTTCCTTAGCCCAGAAATGGAATGTGTTGTGAGGGTGGATGTGAAGTTTCAAAACATGCTTGCTCTTGCCAGCATTTCAGTGGAAAAGCTAATAATCCTAAAACCAATCTGGGATCTGTATAATAAATATCTGTCTACACATGAGTATACTGTAATGTATAATATCAGTGAGGAGGGGGAAAACATATTGGTACCATGCCCTATGAGGGGCGGCTTAGGGAGCTGGGTATGTTTAACCTGGAGAAGAGAAGGGTAAGAGGGGACATGATAGCCATGATAGCCATATCTGAAGGGATGTCATACTGAGGATGGAGCAGGCTGGTTTTCTGCTGCTCCAGAGACTATGGACTATCAGACCACCCCCCCTAAACCTGTTCTTTTGCTGGCATAACATCTGCCATTTTTATGCCAGCAAAAGGACTCCCCCTAACTCACTTACCTTGCATCCCGGTAAAAGGCTTCCCTGGCAATGAACGAGGAGTGAACAGAGCTCCATACACTTCCTTGTCTGAAATCCCATGGATTCTTGTGAGAATAACTAGGACAGGAAATTCAAAAATAAAACCAAAAATAACTCACACAAAGTAACACTAAGCACATAAATACACTTACAAATTTCCAAGTAAACCAGGAAGGGTCATAAAAAGTGTATCACCTACCTGGATGTCACGATATCACCTGGAAGGGTTCTGGCCAGTCCAGCCATTCACGATGCATTCACATGAGTAAAATGGCATGTGAATTCAAACACTGGCAATCCTGGCACAAAAGCACCGCAGGGGATCAATTGACATCTTGTGTCATCAATAAAATAGGATGGGTTTTAGACTGGACATGATTGCAAAAGGGTGATATCATCTGGTACGCACGCCCTTTCGCAATCATTAGGAGTTCTTATGATGCTGTATTTGCACAGTCTGATAAAGGATATGGAGCAATGGACTCAAACTAAAGGAAAAGAGATTCCACCTAAACATTAGGAAGAACTTTCTGATTGTAAGAACTGTTTAACAGTGGAATGAGCTGCTTCGGAGTGTGGTGGAGTCGCCTTCTTTGGAGGTTTTTAAACAGAGGCTGAGTGGCCATCTGTTGGGAATCTTTTGATTGTGTATTCCTGCATGGCAAGGGGTTGGACTAGATGGCCCTTGTGGTCTCTTCCAACTCTATGAGTTTATGACTCGATGATACTCTGATCAAAATATTCAAAGAATTACCCCCCCATAGGAGTCTGGGGGGGGGGCAGCTCATACAGTATATCAGACTTGGCTCTCTGGGTTTCTTCATTCTCTCTCCAGTCCACATTCTATAACAAAATCAGACAGCTAACCCAGTGGGCTTCCTAGCTTCTCTTCTCATCCCAGTGCTGCTGGGCAAGGTCTTTGTGCACTGATGGGTCATAGTACATGCAGGAATGTCCTGTCCTGTTAGGGTGAGGTGCTTCTACCCACAAACCACCATCCCGGTGGCAGCTGGTGGCATAGTGAATCCACTGTGGGCTTTAGTTCAAACTTCAAAAGATCTATCCAAAATCCTGAAACCTTCCCCTAAAACAACTTCAGAACCATGCATGGCCCTTTTAAAGTTTGGACTAGAACTCAAGTTTGGAATAAAGCACAGCAGGTCACCAGCTGTCACTTATCAACTCAAGCATAGGTCCTACTTTCCAAAGAACAGCCCACTCTTTGGATTTCTGATTTACAAAAAGAGAACCACAAAAAGAGAGAGCAACGGCCTCCTCAGCACTTTACCAACAGACTGAACAGGTTAATAGAGACATAAGTGCTTTGTCAGCTGCCGTGGCTTCCAGTCTGTTTCCAAGCAGGCCCAATTCAAAGTGTTGGTTTTGTGGTGACACAACTACACACACACAGTTGTTTTTTTAACTTAACACACCCCTCCCCAACCCTTTTAGTGCCTGCAGCGGATAGTTTTACCAGCTTGCATCATGCTAGTGAATTACAACAGAAAATATTTTGATTGTTGTTGTGTGCCTTCAAGTTGTTTCTGACTTATGATAAGAGTATGCCCAAGGACACCCAGTGGGCTAAGTTTACACCACCACAATTCACTTTTTTGGTCATTATGGAGGTCAGAATTCTGTTCCAACCATGCAATGACTAAAATCTTCCCCACACACACCAAGTGAACAGCACAGTGCCCCCAACATTCCCATTTCCATGTTGTCAAAGAACAGGGGTTAAACAGGGATGTGTTGCATACTATCATCTGCAGAGATCTCCTGAGGACCCCCAGAGGTATCAGCAGATGCCTGTTGCAGCACATCTAGCTGCAGGAAAATAACTGGATATGTTCCCACTCATCCACCTGCTCCCTGACAACACAGAAATGGCTGCTTTGTGAGTCCTGCACTGTTTACAAAGTGAGCTTTCTGGGGCTAGCATTGTGAGATGTACCTACATGATACACATGTAGATTCCCCATGCAGGATCTCAGCCACCAATTGAGCTGTGGGCTGTGGCCCTTCAAGGAATGGCAGGGATCATATGTGGCCCCAGGCATCTGGAAGCTGGTCAGCTCTGACTGAAAGGAATGTATCCTTCCATATGTGTGACAATATGTATAGACCTCAGAAGTAAAATCAGCAGTAGCAAGGAGATGGAATTTGAAGCAAGATCAGGAATAGTGGAAGAAAAGCCACTCAGTGTGTGGGGTTAGGAAAAGTGAGGACAGTAGGCCCAATAACCGCTCAATTGGAACTTGCATAAACTAAACAATGGGTTTATGGCAATTCACATTTAGTTCCATGATTAGATTGATGGTGTCCCATGAATCCATACATACCTTCTGGGGTCATTAGCCCCCTAGTCTCATCATTGTAGTCATTTTCAAAGAAGTAACTGTGTTTGTTTCTTGCCACATCAAAAGGAGGAGGGAGAGGGGGAAAAGAAATGTGACAGCACCTTTAAGACTAACTGGTTTTTATTTTAGCATGAAGACATGATTTGCATCTTTCTGGATCCTATTATATTCTATCACATTCCCATAATTGTATAAATATGCTTCATAACCTGAGGCTTTAACATCACTCTGTACTGTATCTGAAGAAGTGGGTTTGTATCTATGAAATCTTATGCTAAAATAAAAACCAGTTAGTCTTAAAGGTGATGTCACATTCCTTTTTTTTTTCTCCCTCTCCCTTCCGATTGTGAGATTGAACACGTGGCTGCGGGAGAAAAGGTCTTCCCAGTTTTAGTGTCCCATCTATGGAATGCACACCTTGAGGCAGCTTATCTGACACCCACACTGTTATCGTTTTGGCACATCCTTTTTCTTCTAGGCTTTATAGCTGCTCATCTGTATTTTACATCATATTTTTATTTCCTTTGCCGATATACTTTATATTGTGTACCTGTTTTTTTTCCATTTTCAGTATTATGTAATCCACTCATATAATGTTGTTATTAGGTTGTTATTCATTTATCATCAATCAATACATGTCTTTTACTGTGTTTTAGTAGATGTTATGCCTCACCTTTTCAACAAGGGAGGCTGAATACTTTATAGGTTGATTATTCCCTACTTCAGTTCCTGGCATCACTGGTAGAAAGGCTGCCAAGTATCAGGGCTAGAAAACCCTTCTGTATGTGAGGACTTGGAAGGCCACAGCCATTCAAAACAGACTAGATAGATGGGCCAATAGTCTGACTGAGCATAATCACCTTCATATGAATGGCATGATAAGAGAATGACTCAAATGTCCACAAAGACAGGGAAGATGGATGTAGTGACCAGGATCTTCTGCAATCATCACATAGTAATAAAATCACAAGAAACCTTGAAATAACTACTTTCATTTTCTGAATTCTGAATCATGCTTGTGCATCCCATGATGCCACTGTAATTTCACATTATTAGCATCATTTCCCCACATTGCCACTTTCCTTTGGCCTTTGTACAATCCTCGAGCCGTTCTTATATAAATGAAATTTGGGGCTGAAAGGAAGTCCTCCTATTATGTGTTTGAAAAATCTCCCATAAGCTGAGAGCTAAGGAAGATATATTAGGTCATGGATCATTAAGGAATAATATGGCTTGAGACATATTACCTCTTGCAGTAAGGATTAAATATGGGATGAGAACCAAAGATTGTCTTGTGGCATTCTATAAGACATGGCTATGGTCCACTGAAGTTTTGCAGAAAAAAGGGAAGGACCTTCAGTTTTTAAAATGTATTGTTTAGAGATTATTTCCATTGTCAAGAGAGCTTTGGAAACATAAATCACATTAACTGGCCATTATGTTAGACAGAAAGATATACTGTGGATGGTTCTCTTGCTACAGCAGACAAGGACAGGGTGAATTAAGACTGTTTTTTTCTTTTAAAATGTTATATTGATCTCTAAGGAATTGTTTCAAGTAACTCTTTCCTAGGCCAATTGTTAAAAAACTCACCTCCCTTTTTGTATCCTGACTCCTCTTTGATCCTCATTTATAAACTATTTCTTTAGTTAGATATGGAGGTACAATTCACACATGGTATCAAAAATCCGTGACCACTTAAAACACAATCCCACAGTGGCTGCTCCATTTGGAACACTTGTCTGACTGCACTTTTAGGGTAGGCAGAAGCCCTAAAATTAAGGCAAGTTTTCATTTCCACAACTGAAGCTGTTTTTGTATGTTTTATTACCTTTTGACAAAAGATTGTTCCCTGTGGAGAACCCACCAAACACATCAATGCTATGTCCCTGGGCTGTTATCTTCAGAGTGAAATATCCAGAGGAGGCTCTCCTCCTTAAAGGAACTCCAGATAACATCTTCAATGTCTACCCCTCCCTACACACAGAGGAGGTTATCAGACAGGGCTAATGTGGTGCCAGAATAACAATATCAGAACGCAAAAGGACACGAATATCACACAACGTCATCCTTTTGTGTTCTGCTGTCATTATTCCTGCATTTATTTTTATTGCCGGGACAAGCTGTGAATAGATCACTCATCCCATTTTGATGCCGGCATTGCTCACATGAGAAATCTTGAGCCATTTGACTGACATGAATGCAGCGTCAATGGCCGGTCTGGGTAAGATTGTGACATCCAGGTAAATGACACACTTTTTAAAACCTTCCCTGGCTTACTTGGAAGTTTTAAAGTGTTTATGTGCTTGGTGTAACTTTTAATGTTTTATTTTTTGTTTTATGGTTGAATTTCCCATGTGATGAAATCTCACGGGATTTCAAATGAAAAAGTGAATGGGGCTCCATTTACTTCCTCTTCATTGCCAGGAAAGCCTTCTGCCAGGAGAGAAGATAAGTGAGGTGCAGGGTGTTCTTTTGCCAGCATAAAAATGGATTTTTTTATGCCAGCAAAAGAACATTTACAGGGGATCATTTCATAAAGTCCAGAGTCCTTCATCTCCTTCAGTACCTGCTTCTGTCTGCCTTCTGAATTCATTTTTCTGCTGTTGTTCCTTTCTCTACTACTATACGAAACAGGCTCTAAGCATGGGTGCAGGAGCCCGGGTGTGGAAAATGCTGTTCAAATGATCCATAACGTGCAAATGTTGGCTGGAATTCACAATCACGGTTATGAATGCATAACCTAGACTTACGTATTGATAACTGACTCATATTCACTATCCCTGCATATTCAATAGTTTAGGGAATGCATAAGGATCATAATAATCCCTGACTTACCAACTCTGATTTACCAGGCAGCAGCCACTGTGGGTAATGGGGGGGTCTGTTTCCCTGTTGATTGGGACATAGCATACTGACATTCTTACCAGCCCCTCCCATGAGTGGTCTCCAGTGCAAGGAGGAATTGCAACAGGGATCCTACTTCTACCTGTCAAACAGGAGACTGCTGGAAGGAAGGGGTGGAAACACCAGTCTACTGCAGGAGAACAGACCCCTGTTGCTTGCAGAGGATGCAGTAGGGCCAGGAGACACTACTTAGCTACCAACTAAGATAGGGTTTGTCTAGATAAGAATCTATAATGTGGATTGCTACACATTAAGACAAATTTGCAGCAGCGTTCATTGTCTCCAAGGTCCTTTAGCAAAATTGCTGGTACGCAAACCTATCTGTGTTTGAAGTGCACACACAGCCATGCCTACAAATCAAGATGGTGGCCATGAGTGAATTACTTGTGTTATTGTTCTCCACAAATTGCTGCTGCTGCTGCACAGTATTTTTTTTTAAAAAAAATTGTAAGGTGAAAGATGCTCAAGTTCGACCTTCTGATTTAACAAGCTGTTTGGTGACCTCAGTGCAGTAAAAAAAAAAAAAAAAAAGTGCACAATCAATTACCTGAAACTCCAAAATGGTGCTTTGGCCACTTCACTGCCAGCAAGCCCTTCTGCCCCCAAGCACATCCGAACAATCAACTTTCCTCTTCTGCCCTTGCCGAGAATGTGCTGTGATGTGAATTGGATTTCCAAATAAGCAGTAATGCGCATTTCCATGCATTACTCAAAAAACCTTGGGGAAAGCCACAAAGGCTTTCCCCACATACTAAATGGAGCTTTTGTCCCCCTCCTTCCAAAAACCATGAATTTCTGTTGGATCTCATTGGGACAAAAGGTATTCTCTGCAAATAGGATTATTTTCTGCGAATAGAATTATTTTCACTGACTAGACAACACTGTAGTCAGGTAGCTAAGTAGCTGATCTAGCTGTTATTTTTTTAAGCCCACAACTTCCACAATCCTATGACGCTGCTGGCTGGAGGATTCTGGGAATTGTAGTCCCCCAAAAAATAACTTTTCAAAATTCTGAAACCTCTTTTGGTTGTTTAGAGAACAGATTATGTTGGCTGGCTGAGGAACATGTTCTTCTTAGCCCATGGCAGCTGGTGCCTTCCATGTCAGTGGGATAGAGATTCTGATGTGGTTCTTACTCCAAACTTTAAAGTAGGTATTCGTGGTCCTGAACTCACTCCCCCCCCTCCGGCAAAAGGTTTACTTTTCTGGAGAAATTCCTGTCTCTTTGTTTATAAGCACACAACCTGGGAGTTGATCATGTTAAGGAGTAGCTCTTGGAAGCTAGTTGCCTTCTTTATCTGGATGTCGAGGTGAAACACAGAAAAAGATTAGTGTTGCTTTGTTTTGTGCATACTTTAGATTATTTTGTTACCAGCAATAATTGGTGTTTTCATTAAAACAGCAAGAGGCTTGTGACTTCTTAAAGACCAGGGGGTTGTCTAAGTGGTCAAAATAACCCACATGGAATCCACTGGGAAATCCTATTTGTCTAAATTGGATCCCACATAAATCTACACTATTCGGAAGGAGGGGAGCCCAAAATGGCAAAAACAATGCTGGAAAAGCCTTTGCAGCTTTTCCTGTAGGTTTAAAAAAAAAAAACGTGAGGAGGTGCGCATTCCTGCTCATTAGGGCAAGCAATTTGAGAGGAAGTGCAAAGCTGATTGGCTGGGTGAATGCAGGGGGCAGGGCTTGCTAACAGGGCAAGCGCCTGCTGCCGCCATGTTAGATTTTCGCTTTAGCGAGCGGTCATAGAATCATAGAATCATAGAATTGCAGAGTTGGAAGAGACCACGAGGGCCATCCAGTCCAACCCCCTGCCACGCAGGAAATCACAATCAAAGCATCCCCGACAGATGGCCATCCAGCCTCTGTTTAAAGACCTCCAAGGAAGGAGACCCCACCACGCTCCGAGGGAGTGTGTTCCACTGCCGAACAGCTCTTACTGTCAAAAAGTTCCTCCTCATGTTGAGGTGGAATCTCTGTTCCTGGAGCTTGCACCCATTGCTCCGTGTTCCAGTCTCTGGAGCAGCAGAAAACAAGCCTGCTCCATCCTCAGCGTGACATCCCTTCAAATACTTAAACAGGGCTATCATATCGCCTCTAAACCGTCTTTTTTCCAGGCTAAACATACCCAGCTCCCTAAGTCTCTCCTCATAAGGCATCGTTTCCAGACCTTTCACCATTTTAGTTGCCCTTCTCTGGACACGCTCCAATTTGTCAATATCCTTTCTGAATTGTGGTGCCCAGAACTGGACACAGTATTCTAAGTGAGGTCTGACCAAGGCAGAATAGAGTGGCACTATTACTTCCCTTGATCTAGACACTATACTTCTATTGATACAGCCCAAAATTGCATTGGCCTTTTTAGCTGCCGCATCACACTGTTGGCTCATGTTCAACTTGTGGTCTACTAGGACTCCTAGATCCCTTTCGCACATAGTCTCATTCAGCCAGGTCTCTCCCATCCTATATTTATGCATTTCATTTTTCCGCCCTAAATGCAGTACTTTACATTTCTCCGTATTGAATTTCATTTTGTTAGCTTTGGCCCAGCTCTCCAGTCTATCCAGGTCATTCTGAATTTTGATCCTGTCCTCTAGGGTATTAGCTACTCCTCCCAATTTGGTGTCATCTGCAAATTTGATAAGTATGCCCCTAATTCCCTCATCTAAGTCATTGATAAAGATGTTGAATAGCACTGGGCCCAGGACAGAACCCTGTGGCACCCCACTGGTCACATCTTTCCAAGACGAAGAGGAGCCACTGCTGAGCACCCTTTGGGTTCGGCCGGTCAACCAATTACAAATCCATTGAACAGTTAACTTGTCTAGCCCACATTCTACAAGCTTGTTTGCAAGAATGTCATGGGGAACCTTGTCAAAGGCCTTACTGAAATCAAGGTATGCAATGTCCACAGCATTCCCTTCATCTACCAAGCTGGTAACTTTATCAAAAAAAGAGATCAGATTAGTCTGGCATGACTTGTTTCTCTGAAACCCATGCTGACTTTTTGTGATTATGGCATTGCCTTCTAAATGTTCACAGACTCTCTGTTTAATGATCTGTTCTAGAATCTTCCCTGGTATTGATGTCAGACTAACTGGACGATAGTTGTTGGGATCCTCTTTTTTCCCCTTTTTGAAGATGGGAACAACGTTTGCCCTCCTCCAGTCTGCTGGGACTTCTCCTGTTCTCCAGGAGTTCTCAAATATTATTGCCAATGGCTCTGAGATTATATTTGCCAGCTCTTTTAATACTCTTGGATGTAGTTCATCTGGTCCTGGAGATTTAAATTCATTTAGATTAAGAAGGTATTCCTGTACCACTTCTTTACTTATTTTCAGCTGGATTTCCCCTATTGTGTCCTCTGTTCCATTTTCCTCAGGTTGGTCCTCCTTTTCCTTTTCTGAAAACACTGAGGCAAAGAAGGTGTTGAGTAATTCTGCCTTTTCTCTGTCCCCTGTTAGCATTTTGCCATCTTCTCCACGTAGTGGCCCTATCATTTCCTGCTTCCTCCTTTTGCTGCGGACATACCCAAAAAAAACCCTTTTTATTGTTCTTAACCTCCCTAGCAAGCCTGAGCTCATTCTGCGCTTTAGCTTTTCTGACTTTACTCCTACACGTGTTCGCTATCTGTTTGAATTCTTCTTTGGTGATTTCCTCCCTTTTCCATTTCCTATACATGTTCCGTTTAAAACTTAGCTCCATTGAAAGTTCTTTAGTCATCCATCCTGGTTTCTTGAGACACCTCCCATTTTTCTTCCTCAATGGTACTGTTTGAAATTGTGCCTTCAGTATCTCCCTTTTGAGAAAGTCCCATCCGTCTTGAGGTCCCTTCTCTTTTAGTATTCTTGACCATGGGATCATCCCCAGTATTTCCCTGAGTTTATTGAAATCAGCTCTCCTAAAGTCAAGAATGCGTGTCTGACTATGCCTGGCTTCTCCTTTCCATTGTATAACAAACTCCAGGAGAACATGATCACTCTCACCTAAGGATCCCACCACTTGCACCCCATTAACCATGTCGTCTCTGTTGGTTAGGATCAGATCTAAAATAGCTGACCCCCTTGTTGCCTCTTCCACCTTTTGGACCATGAAATTGTCTTCCAGGCATGTAAGGAATTTGCTAGACCTTGTAGTTTTGGCTGAGTTAGATTGCCAGCAAATATCAGGATAGTTGAAGTCACCCATCACTACTACATCTCTCCTTTCTGCATGTATGTTCATCTGTTCTAGAAAGGCAACATCCAATTCCTCCGTCTGATTTGGGGGTCTGTAGTAGAGTCCCACAATAACATCCCTGTTGTTTCCCTCCCCTTTAATTTTTATCCAGATGCTCTCCACCTGGCTTCCAGTATTGATGTCATGGATCACTTCACTGGTGTAAATATCCCTGACATATAATGCTATTCCTCCTCCTTTCCTGTTTGGCCTGTTTCTCCTATAAAGGTTATACCCCTCTATTCCTACATTCCAAGTTATACCCCTCTATTCCTACATTCCAAGTTATACCCCTCTATTCCTACATTCCGGTCGCTAAGGCAATAAACAGAGTGATGGTGGTTTTTGTTGTTGTTGTTGCTATCCCTTTAATTTGAAAAGTGCTATATTGTGCCAGCACACCTTGGATGACATTTTAAAAAAAAAAGTTTGGTGGTGGCAAAGAATTAACGCAAGAAAATCACTTGGGGCCGCCATCTGGCATGCGAAGCTTCTGGGGGCTTCTGGGGCCAAAAACACTGTTAAGGCATGTCGCTGCTACTGCAAAATGCCATTACTATGAGGTACTCCATTTTTTTCTCTCATATAGATGGGCCCCAGTACTGTACATTTATTATGACATAAGCCAAGAGTAGGGAACCACTCCTATCAGCCCAAGCCAGCATGCTCAATGGTAAAGAAGGATGGGTGTTCCAGTCCAACAATACCTCAAAGACTATGGGTTCCCTCCTCCTGGATAACTATTCGTGAACTACAACCCACCTCAGCATATGCCCTCTTGCCAAGACTTGCTCATCTTCCCTGTAAGAACTGAAGTCATAAAGATGATATATGATGATGGCTGTCTACCAGACATGCACTGTCTCCAGGAAGAACTTAAATCAGCCAAATGGAAGATGCGTATTTAAAGATTTACATTCACACTTAACATAATTGGCTGGAGCATTTTAGGATCACCATGTTTACCTGGGATTAAGGACTTTATCAGACAATCCCCTGTAAGTGTTCTTTTGCCGGCATAAAAAAAAAATCAATTTTTATGCTGGCAAAAGAACGTTTCCCCCACCCACCCACAGTTACCTCCTTTCCCGGCAAAGGCTCCTCCATGGATAAAGAGGAAGTGAGCAGAGCTCTGTTCACTTCCTCTTTTGAAATCTCATGCAGAAATTCAAAAATAAAACTAAAAATAAACACCAAAAATTAACACTAAGCACCTAAACACATTTTAAAAACTCAAAATAACCCAGGGAGGGCAAAAAAAAAAAAAAAAATTGTCACTTACCTAGATGTCCTGATCTGACCCGGAAGTGTTCACCCAGTCCAGCCACTGACAAGGTAAGTACGAGATTTAAAGGGACACAGGCATCGTGTACAGAAACTGTTTGTGAAACACCAGCATAAATTGTGGTCTACATGAGAGTATATCCTGATTGTTGGTGGAATAATAGCATTAGTTGTGCTCTACATGAAAGTATAACCCATACTGTGTGATTTGTACACCACCTTGTCTTTCACTATAGACCACAACATTTGATAGCCTATATATAGGAACATATATTTGAAGTTATTTTTGTATTAGCAAAAAATTGATGATTAATTTGGGATATATAGTACAGAAACTGTTTGTGAAACACTAGCATTACTTGTGGTCTGCATGAGAGTACAGTATAATCCTTTCAGTGTGATTTGTACACTACCATGTTCTCTTTATATATGTGTAACTTGGTCATACAATGTCGTAACCATTGCATGGACTTTACAGATGTCTAGTAAAAAGTGACACATAGTATATAAGTACACAAAAGGATTTTATTGTACAGATTGTAACTTCTTCTCCCAGTTGTGGGTCTGCTGATACCACAGTAGATGGCCATCTGTCAGGGATGCTTTGATCATGATTTCCTGCATGGCAGGGGTTGGACTGGATGGCCCTCGTGGTCTCTTCCAACTCTGCAATTCTATGATTCTATGATTCTATGATTCTACTACCAGAAAATAGCAAAGACTTGGAGTAATTACTGAAGAAAGTCAAGGAAAAAAGTGCAAAGGCAGGTTTACAGTTAAACATTAAAAAGACAAAAAGAATGACCACAGATGGTTTACAAAAGTTTACCTAACTTTAAAGAAGACAATGAAGACATTGGAAAAGATTTTCCACACCTTGACTCAGTTATTAATCAGAATAGAGACTGCAGTCAAAAAATCAGAAGAAGATGAGGACTTGGAAGGGCAGCTTATGAGGGAACTAGACAAGATCCTGAAGTGTAAAGATACATCATTGAATACTAAAATGAGGAGTGTCCATATCATCATATTTCAATTTCTATGTACAATTGTGAAAGCTGGACAGTGATGAAAGCTGATAGGAAGAAAATCAACTAATTTCAAATATGGTGCTGGAGAAGAGTTCTGCTGATACCATGGATTGCTTAAAAAAGACAAACAAATGGGCCCTAGAGCAAATCAAGCCTGAATTCTCCCTAGAAGCCAAGATGGCTAAACTGAGACTGTTGTACTTTGGACATATCATGAGAAGACATGACTAACAAGAAAGGACAATAATGCTTGGTAAGATAGAAGGCAATAGGAAAAGAGGAAGTCTGCAATACAAATGGATAGACCCAATGAAGGAAGCCACAGCCCTGTGGACACCATCACCTTTGGCCCTAAATTTCTGTGATTTTATGCATCATTTATTCCTGTGCATGATGTTATATTTTCTGCACATGAAGTATTCCATGGGGGGGGGGTGGCGGCAAGGGACTTCATAGCTGTTCCACTCCATGTCTGTTCCTTGTAGTTGCCTAAATTCTGTTTGTGTGGACCGCAACAATCCAGATGTGTTTGTTCTGCTTCTCTGAAGAAAGGAAATATAGGCATTTTGATAGCACGTCATTGAGAGTCCAGATAGTGCTGGTAGATAAATGCAGGAATGGGAAAGCAGTAAAACAAAAGAATGGTACCCAAGAGAGACATCTAAGGGGAGCACATTACATCAGTAGGCAGCAAGGACTGAATGGACATTGCTGAAATTAAGTAGTAAGAAAGATATATGAGGAATGCTGCCTACCACCAGCTTCTCCCCCATTGAGAATTTTCTCTAACTGACCCTAACACCTTCCCCCACAAATACATTATATGTACCTTCAACAAAGGAATACATAAGGGGTTTTTGTTTTGGTTTTGTTAGGGCAGGGAAGCTTTTTAATACATGAATATTGAATCATTTTGCTACTGGTGATATCTTGGTATGTGCCTCCCAGTCAACGCTGACTTAAGACAACCCTATCACAGGATTTTCTAGGCAACATTTATTCAGAAGAGGTTTGCCATTGCCTTCATTTTAAGATAATAGAGCATGACTTGCCGAAGGTCACCCACTTGGTTCCCACAGCTAATTGGGAATTTGAACCCCTGTTTCTCTGAGTCCCAGTCCAACATTCAAACCATTAAACTACACTGGAGCTCTGTTATAAGGAGTAAGGACTTTTTCAGACACCCTAAAACCCATCAGGGGAGGGTGGGAGAGGTACTCGGCTATTGCGTGGCAGGGGGTCAGTTTGGGACAACGACGTCCCTCTCCCGTCATCGTCCATGTTACTTCCATGTTCTGTCTATTGCAAACGCGCCATTTTTTACTCATAGAAGTTTTTCTTTTCTTTTCTTTTCTTTTATTTAATACTTTTTATTCGGTATTTTCCTAACATACATACACTAAAATAACACAAAGCATACATAAATCATAAATCACAATCATGTACATTTATCAAATTTCTTACGATATTCCTTACACCATTTTCGTTACCATCATCTACTATTATCTTACTCAATCCATTCTTATCTTTCACAGTCATTCTCCGTTACTTCCTTGTTTCTTTTCTTATCCATTTCATTTTCTTATGCCTATCTTCCCCCTTCTCCCTCCTAAAATTCTGTTCCTTATCTCTACTTTCTTCTTATTACAAGATTTTGCTTGAGTACTTTTATTTTTACACTGACATATTTCTTTAATCATAGTAAAATTTAATCTTTTTTTTTATTTTAGCTTCTTTTCCCCATTTATCCTCCCACCGTGGGTTTAATATCGCCTATATCTCCAAGTCTTTTAATGTTTTGTTTTCATCTATTATAACCATCAGTCTTTCCATTTCATACATTTCCAGGAGTTTTAGCGCCCATTCTTCTAGTGAGGGTAGCTCTTGAGTCCTCCAGTATTTAGCATATTTAATTCTTGCTGTTGTCACCATATAAAACAACACTTTCCAATATTTTTTTCTGAATTTGACTGTCTATCTTATCAAATATGTTTAGAAGATAAATCTTGGGGTCACAGGGGAAGTTTACATCAAACAATTTCAAGATTGTTTTATGAATCTTCCCCCAGTATCTTTCTGCTTTTTCGGATTTCCACCAGATATGATAATAAGTGCCTGATGCTTTCTGGCACTTCCAACATTGATCAGATTTTTTTTATAAATTTTTGATAATCTCTCTGGTGTTAAGTGCCACCTTGTTATTTTATATAAATTTTCTCTTACTGTGTACCTTCTGGTGAAAGATATTCTTTTCCCCCATAGTTTTTCCCATTGTTCTAAGTATATTTCATAACCAAAATTCTGAGCCCATGAAATCATATATGATTTGATAAGTTCTTGTTCCAGGTTTATCTTTAATAGTATTTTATATAATTTAGCTATTCTCCTTTCCTTATTTTCTTGAATCACTTTGTCTAAGTCTGTGTCGTCCATTTCTATTCCTTCCAATTTTTGGTCAATCTTGTATTTTTCCGTTAGTTGCCTATATAAAAGCCAAGGGCAATCCCTGTTTTCCAATCTTAATTCTTCCTGGGTTTTCATTCTATACTTATCTCCTTCTTTCTTAAGTAAATCTTTATAGGTCAACCATCTTCCTTTGTGTATATCTTCTTTCTTGAAATATGCCTCGTGGTTAGATAACCACAATGGTATCTTAAGGTATATTTTCTTTTTGTATATTGACCACACTTTTAGTAGGTCCCTTCTTAAAAAGTGATGTCTAAATTCCTTATGAATTGTTGCCTTATTATGCCAAAGATAGGCATGCCAACCGAATCTCACATTAAAGCCCTCTAATGTCAGTAACCTTGTATTTTCCAGTGTAATCCATTCTATTATCCAGGAGATTGCACATGCTTGATAGTAGGTGTGTAGGTCAGGGAGTGCGAAGCCTCTTCTTTCCTTCATGTCTATTAATACTTTATACTTAATCCTGGGGTTTTTTTTTACCTTGCCATATAAATTCTGTCAGGTCTTTCTTCCATGTTTTAAACACTTTATCGTTAATTATGATTGGTATGTTTTGAAAGACATATCATTTTTGGTAATATATTCATCTTAAAAGCAGCTGTTCTCCCCCAATAGGTATAGATTTAATCCCCCCCATTTCTTTAAGTCCTCTTTTATTTTGTTTCATGTTTTTATATAGTTATTTTCAAACAACTCTGAGATTTTCTTTGATATGGTGATGCCTAAATATTTCGGGTTTTTTACTATCTTATAGCCTGTGATCTTTTCTAATGCTTGTTCTTCCTGCTTTGCCATGGTTTTTTTGTTAACATCATCGTTTTTTCCTTATTTATTTTTAATCCCGCCCAGTTGCCAAACTCCTCAATTGTTTCTAATAATTTCTCTATACTCTCTTTTGGGTTCTCTAAAAATAAAAACCAAGTCATCCGCGAAAGCCTTGTACTTATATTCATGACCTCACCATTTCCACCCTCTTATTTGTTGGTCTTTTTTTTTACCTTTCTGAGTAATATCTCCATTACCGTGATAAAAAGTAATGGGGATAAAGGGCAGCCTTGATGAGTCCCTTTTTCGATCTTACATGAACTTGTTTTTTCACCATTAACTATAACTTGAGCTTCCTGGTTGTCATATATCTTGCGTATCCAATCAAGGTACCTATCTCCAATGTTCATTCTTTTTAAAATTTCGATCATAAAATCCCATCTTATATTGTCGAACACTTTCTCTGCATCCGCAAATATCAATAACAATTCTTTTTCATTATGTTTTTCATAGAACTCCAAAATATCTAAAATTACTCTTGTATTGTCTTTCGTTTGCCTGGTCAGGAGGAACCTGCTTTGATCCTCATAGATCCAATTCCTTAAGATTTTTTTCAATTGTTCTGCTAAAATACTTGTAAAAATTTTGTAGTCTATGTTCAATAAGGATATTGGCCTATAGATTGATGGTAAAGTTAGATCTTTTCCCTCCTTTGGAAATAAGATTATATCAGCCTTTTTCCAAGACTCTGGACATTTTCCTCTATTTAAGTCATTAAGTAACATATATATAGGTTCGATTAACTCTTCTTCAAAAGTTTTGTAAAATAACACCGAGAAGCCATCAGGTCCCGGAGCTTTACCTATTTTCATCCATCTTATCACTTCTCTGATTTCTAATTTAGTTATCTCTTTATTTAGTTCCTTTTTCTGTTCCTCTGTTATTTGCAGTATCTCTTCGTTGTCTAAATATTTTCCCATTTTAATGTCCATTTCCTTTGTTGTTTTATAATTCCCATATAGTTTGGAGTAATATTCCTGGAACACTTTAATTATTTCTTTTTGCTTTGTGTACCTTGTTTGTTTTGATTTTATTTCCATTATTATTTTTTTCTCTCTTTCTTTTCTTTACCTGTAGCTTAGCCACTTGCCAGGTCTATTTGCGTTTTCAATATATTTATGTTGCACGAATTTCAGTTTATTTGCTAGTTCATTTATCATGTTTGATTCCAAATTTTTTTTCAAGACTATCAATTCCTTCTTGGTTTCCGCATTTTCAGGTTTTTCTTTCATAATATTTTCTTTTTCTTTTATCTTTTCCATCAACTCTTTTTCTCTGGCTTTTCTTTTTTTCCTAAGTATAAGATCTTGTTGGATAAGGTGTCCTCTAATAACTGCTTTTGCAGCATCCCACACTATATCAGTATTTGTTCCTTTATCTAAATTCTCTTGGAAAAATTGTTTTATTATTATTATTATCTTCTCAACTATTGGGTCTTGTTTCATTAATATATCCTTGAGTTTCCAATTATAGGAATTCTTTCTGGTTCCTATTTCTAGGATTACCGGGCTGTGGTCTGATATTACTTTTTGTTTTATTTCTATCTTTCTTATATCTCTTACCATGGTTTTTGATATTAGGTACATATCTATTCTGGACCATGATTTATAATGATCAGAATAGTATGTAAAATCTTTTTCCTTTCCATGTTTTAGTCTCCAGATGTCTACTATAGATAGTTGGTCCATCATTTCTATTATCACTTTGGTTAATTTTCCCTAGCATTTCTTTTTGTTCATTTTAGAAGATCTGTCTAAGTCTGTATCAAAAACCCTGTTCCAATCCCAGCTAAGATCAGGTTTTCATAATCATATTTCAGTAGTTCTTGTAATAGCTTATTGTAGAATTTTCCTTTGTTTTCTTGGGGTCCATAAATTCCAACCATTGAGACCTTTTTATCTATGAAGTTGATTTCTACCCCTATGAAGTAACCCTCCTGGTCATTGAATAACTCTTTAGCTTCATACCTTTTATTGATGTAGATCGCCACACCTCTTTTCTTTTTTCCGTAATTGGTTGCATATAGATTACCTGACCCATTATTTAATAGAAGTTTCTTATCCTGTCTTCTAATGTGAGTTTTTTGTAAACAAGTAATGTCCGGTTTTTGTTTTATTAAGTAATGAAATATGAATTTTCTCTTTTGTGGACTATTTAGACCTCTCACATTCCAGTTAACTATTTTATTCATCTTTTAATCTGATATGTTATTCACTTTACCTATTTTTTATTTTAATTCTCTTTTTTTGTCTTTATTCGTGACTTTATTTATCTTTTCTTACTCTGAGTATTCATCTTCTATCTCTCCAGATTCTACTGTTTCTACAGTCTCTTCTTCTGAGGCTTCTTTAAATTCTTCTACTGCTTCCACACTGTCTATATCTTCGTCTTCTTTTCCTTCTCCCCCTCTTAATATCTCCTGTTCTATCTCTTCTAATTCTTCAGCTTTTTCCAATTCTATGTTAGATCTATTTTTATTTTTGTTTGCCTCAGTCACTAAGTTTAAATTTCCTTCTTGTTTTCCCTCGGTTTTCTCTCTCTCTTTTGGGTCTTTTTTATCCGTTTGATATGTTCTTTGTGCTTTTTCTGTTTTTTTATTTAATTTCTCTAATTTATTTTCTTTGTCCTTCATCTCTGATTCTTTGTATCTTGGTATATCTTCTTGGCTTTTTGCTAAGAATTGTTTTGCCTTAGGGAGTGTATTGATTAGATATGTTTTGGAATGATATGTTACCAAAATTCCTTCTATCTTATTCCATTTATATCCTATTTTTCTATCTCTCAATATCTTTGTTAAGAACCCGTACTCTTTCCTCTTTTTCAGAACACTTGCTGGAATATCCTTATAGATTTTAACCTCCAACCCCTCTATAATCAGCTTTTACTTTAAACTCTGTTGAATTAATATATCTTTCACCCTTTCTCTGATGAAGTAGACCACTATGTCCCGCGGTAGTTTATTCTTCTTTGCTATCCACGAATCTATTCTAAACAGTTTATCTATCTCCACGTCCAAATGCTCATGATCCCACTTTATAAAATCAGCTAAAGCTGGAATTATTCTCGTTACTATATTTTCATCTTGCACCTCTTATTTTGATACATTTTGATCTTCTATTTATTTCCTGCATTGTTCTTTGATTATTTTCTGATTCAGCTTTCAGTTCTAGAGCTTGGGTTCTTTTATCTAAGTTGTCTGTTTTTGCCTGTAACTCTTTAAGATCCTTGCTAATTTTGTTTATATCTTTAGTTACTGATTCCAATTGAGATCCAAATTTTTCTAATTGTCTCTGTAAGTCCACTCTTATTTCTCCTTTCAGATTTTTCATCTCAGATTTCAATTCTATGTTTAGTTTCTTAAATTCTTGAAGTAATGTCATGTTTGCTTCATCTACTTTGGTAGTTAAATCAACTGAGGTTTTTCTGGCTTCCTGTGCTTGTGACCTGGTGTGTACCAAAGTTTTCCTGGTTGTTGACATCCTTTATTTTATCTATTTTTCTTTCAGTATTCAATTTACTACAATATCCTTAAAATATTGTACCCTCTCTAATATTGTACCTTTCAAATTTAAATTGTTGGTCATTGAACATACAAACAATTACAATTACAAGTTGTATAACTATTTTCCCTTTGTGTCCCACGCTTACATAATAAATGTTAACAACATCAAATTTAATTCTATATTAATTAACTGGTTATTATCTAATTCGTTGATTAGCAGAATGAAATATCACAATTCAGTAAACAATTGTAAAAACAATTTAAGTCAGTGTCTGGTCCATATATAATTGATTTAATGTGCCAACAATTGAATTAATATATTCCTGGCTCAAAGTTCATAATTCATTGTTTAATAAAATTGATTTAATTGGTTTAATCAAAATAAGATATTCTTATCTCAATTCATTCAATAATCCCTTCTTGATTTTTCTATAATATTTCTATCTTTCTATATTTTTTAGTAAATTAATTATTACCATATTTTAAATCAATTGTTGGTGTTATGTATAAGTAATCAATGCAGATAATTACAAAAATAATCCAAATTAATTTGCACTTTAGTTATTACAAGAATTCTATATCAATCAATTTTTAACAAATGAAGTAATATATCTTGATAACTTAATATAGCTTCCGTGAATTCATATCTATGTAACACTAACAAAAATATATAGTTGATTCAAATATACCCGGTTAAATCAATCTGTTTGCCAATTTAGCTAACAAAAGCTTGTTTCTGAGTTCAAGGTTCATTATTTGACCAGATTAGATTATTCTCTACTTATTATGTTCAATGGGCTCACCTATTTTCTTTGCAATGTTGTGTTATATTCTAACAATGTAGATTCATTTATTGTCCTTGTTATCTGTATCTCTTATCCACTTGTTGTCTCTTCTTTCTATTCCATTCGCACCTCTTCCTTTGCCCTGTTTTCTCTTTCTTTCCACTTTCCACTCCTGTGTTCAGTTCTATAATACTCCTCTCCCATTCACGGCATTAAAGTCTGCACTTACTATTTAGCTTTCCCCAATCTTTTCTAGTGCTTTATATTTCTTTGGATAGTACAGTTTGTTGTTCCTATGTATCTTTCTTTGTTTCTTTGTTACTCTGTTTCTTTTTCGTCTGTTCTTTCCGTTGCTGTCCTTTCTGCCCTTGTGGGAGTTGTACACGCTGTTACTTTTACTTTTACTTTCTTTGTTTCCTTAGTCTTTCCTTTATATTGATAGATAGAATTTTACCAACTTGGAGCTTTTATATTGTCTCTCTATATTGTTTCTTTCCAATGCCTTTCAATCTTCGTTACGGCTGGTACCTCTTTCCAACTTTCCCCACTTCCGTAGTGCTGCTGTCACTTTAACTGTTAAGGTAATACCTCAGCTCATTCCCTCTTCTGGATCAAGTTACCGTTCACTTGATCTGTTTCATTTGAGTCCCAACTGAAATGTAGATTTAATCATAAAGACGTTTTAAATGGATAAGAAGAAAAGAAAAATGCTTCTATATGATATAGCTCACGCTAGTCCGTTAAAAGTGGTGGCGTCGTTTAAGCCCCAGAGCAGTAGCCTCGCTCGGGTGGGGTAATGGCGGTTAGGTCTTTGCGTGTCTATATAGGGCATTTGAAGCGATTTCCACTTCATAGACCTGGACCTCGCAACCTTTCGTTGCCCCCTCTGCTTGTCCAATACCATGGACAAAGTTTACCACCACAGCATCTTTGTATTGGGTGGTTTATCCCTAGTTTTGGGGCAGGTTCTCCGGAGCCTCTGAAGAACCTGTCTGTTTCGACGCTGTCTCCACCAGAAGTCCCCCACTCACGGAAGTTTTTCATGAGTAAAAAGTGGCGCCTTTTCAATAGATCGAACATGGAAGTAACACGGATGACAACAGGAGAGGGACGGCGTCATCCGAAACTGACCCCTTGCCGCGCGATAGCCACGTACCTCTCCCGCCCTCCCCTGACAGGTTTTAGGGCATCTGAAAAAGTCCTACATCTGAATTTAAAATAGTGTCCCTATTTAAAATAGCATTAAAGATCTGTCTCTTCTGGCAGGCCTATATAAATGGTTTTTAAACTATGAATGTTAAACTGTTTTAATATATATTGGTTTTAATTTTAAATTGATATTGTGTATTTTAATGGGTTTATATATTTTAACCAATATGTATTTTAATTATTAGTTATTTTGTATAAATCTGTTGTTTCCCACCTTGATTCATGGGGAGAGGCAGGTAAGAAATTATTATTATTATTATTATTATTACCTTTAATCAGTAGTTTGATCAGCAGTTCCCAAGCTAATTACTTGGAGGGGTCAAGTTTTAATTAGAGAAGACATTTAATTTTTGTCTATGGAGCTGAGTTTTATAAATATACTTGTTTTGTTTTGAGCCTGCAACCACCCTGGAATAAGCATGCATATGGTTGAGCTGTTACTATCTCATAATGACACATTTCAATGTTCAGGTTGCATGCACATGTATTTACATTTAGGACTTTATCAGACCAGGCAAATCTGGCAGCATAAGGACACCTAATGATTGCAAAAGGATGTGCACAATGATCGCAAAAGGGTTGTCGTCCTTTCGCAACCATGTACTGTAAATGAGGTATACTCTTTTATTGACAGGCCAAGTTGTCAATTGATCTCCCGTTCTGCTTTTGTGCCAACATTGCCAGTGTTTGAGATTGTGACAGCCAGATAGGGGGCGCTCTTTTTATGAAACCCCCTCACCATGCACTTGGGACTTTTAAAGTGTGTTTTAGAGCTATGCTGTATTTTTCGTGTCTTTATTTTGTTTTTATTTTTGAATTTCCCACACTAGCATTTTCTCATGAGAATCAGTGAGATTTCAACCCTGGAAGTAAACAGAACTCCGTTTGTGCTCCATTACTGCTGGGGGAACCTCACTGACACTGGAAAAGATAGGTCTGTGGGGGGGGGGGTCTTTTGCCAGCATAAAAATGCCACAATTTATGCCAGCAAAAGAACATTAAGGGGGGGGGGGTCTGATAAAGTCTTTAGTCTGTTCGTTGGTTTATCCTCTGGCTTTTCTTTGCAAACAAAGATTCAGGAAGGACTCATCCCACGCTTTCTGCAAGCACGCTGATGACTAAAAATGCCAATCCGAGATAAACAAGTTCGGTTGCACAAAGCACAGCAGAAGGTCTCCTTGGGTGATGATTGCGGGTTGTGATTTGTTCGGTGTGAGTTCTCAAATAAGGCTGCAGCATTGTGGATGGTGCGTCTCCATGCCTCCCGATATGAGGCCAGGGCGGACCATTGCTGGTGATCAATTTGGCCAAGCCTGAGATGTTGTTTCAGGGAGTCCTTGTATTAGAACAATTCCTTTTAAACTGTTGGAGCTGGACCAAAATATTCTGCTGCCTGAGGCACAGAAGCCAATGAGGCTACTACTTCTCTTAAGTCAAGAAGCATGGGACCTAAGGGTGGGTCAAGTGGGTCAAGGATTTTGCAACAACTAGTGTCTCCTGATACTTCTTAGGCAACCAATTAGAGCCCATTCCTCAAAAGCAAATATCCTTTCTACTCCAAATTTTAACCCACATAATAGTGCATGCCTCACTTTTTATATGATCAGGCTTTTAGGGACATCATTTGAAGTTTCTGCTTATAATGGATCAGATGTTCCCCAATCGTATGCACACTTAACTGGGAGAAAATGCTATTGGATTTGGGGGATTTTCTTATGAGTAAACATGCATACAGTAAGCAAAATTACTAGTTTTCATACTGTGTAATGCAGTGGGTTTTTTTTTCTTCTTAAAAGCTCCACTTTATAATAGATGGTTGTACAAGGATAAACCTAGCGATCACAGGTTGCTGATGCCATGCAGAGTGTTTAAACTGAGTAGCTATAAATATGATGTTGTACTGCTGACCATCTGTAAAGAGGCAAATTTAAAAAACAAACAGACAGTCAAGCACTAGAAAAGTCATGCAACAGAGGCAGGGGGCATAATATCTCTCTCTCTCTCTCTCTCACACACACACACACACACCATGCCATTAAGCTGAGCTTTCTTTTTCCAAAGGTCATGCAACTCTAGAAATAGCATTAAAAAAAAAAAAAGACCAAAAAAGACAGGGACCCTTGCAAAAAGGATGAAACCACAAATGTGTTAAACTTAATTCAGCTCAAGACTCAGCCAAGATTTTGACAAAACTCCTAGGGTCAGACCCATCTTGCAGCTGCTCCTTTCCCCTACTTCCTCCCCCTACTTCTGTCTTCTTCCATCTCACACACTCCAGTGCCTCCTTCTGAAAATGACCAAAGTTTCCAGCCAGTGCAATCAGAAGTCTGCCAGTGGTAGGCAACTGGGTTTAGGCACAACCCTTTTCTGTCAAGAGAAATAGCTTTCTGCTGGCAGAAACCTCTTCTGGTAGTTCAATGGGCCAGTCTATTAGCTGAAGAGCCCAAAAGGGAGCAAAGAAGGGGCGAAATGACGGAGGAGATGTAAACTTCTTTCACCCCAGACAGACAGCCACAATGAGGACACAAACTGAGGCCAGAGATTAAGGTAGCCATAAATAATTTCCAACATCCCTTGCCTGTTTGGATTTTTTTAAGCATATAAAACCACAGGTCTTTGACAGGTATTGCAATTACAAAGGTATGGCTGTTGATTTATCTGGCTAAGAATCTGAGTGTATGTGTCAATGTACTATGTTTAAGGGCTTGTCTACACTGAGGATAAAATATGTACTTACCCTAGATCTGGTGCAATCTGTCCTACATGACACACACAGCGAATCCGGACCTTTTAGCTGTTAATCTGGTTTAGCAGAAACCACAAATTGCTTGGGAGTTTCCAGGAAACTCAGGAGTGGCCTTGTTGTTTTGGACATGTGGACAGCTGGATCGGACAGGATCCAGGGTGACCCAGCTGTCCACACATCCACATACCCACTACATTGTCCCTGCCTGCCCGTCCCCCTCAGTGCCACCACCGTCACCACCACTGCCTCATTCACCGGCCAAGCAGCTCTCTGCAAGAGCCTGGCCATCATCATAATTTCTGCCCAAGTCAGAACGGGGATCATGCCATGTGACCAATGAGGGGGTGCTCTAACCCCTATTCATTGATCACACAGGTGCACCGTTCTGACCTCAGCAGAAGCACCGGCATGCCGGGCAGACATTCCATGGAGCTCCTCAGCCACTGAGGAAGCAGCAGCAGTGACTCTGAAAACAGGGGACAGGCCAGTGGGGCTGATTCTGGCTAGCCTGTGGGGACAACGATGGCTGTATGGCTGTTGCGTTGGATTCAGCCTGGTGCAAGTGGCTGCCATCATGATCAGTCTGGGGCCAGTCTGGAGCACAATGCCCCAGATATAAGTGGCCCATGTAGATGAGCCCAAAGATATTATTAAAAACTTTCTATTGCTTTCATTTTAACTGTTAAAAGAATGGTGTGACTTCTCAAGAGAAAAATGTTTTTCACCTTCTGCTACACTTTCTGTGGGCCTTTCTAGAATACCAGAAAGTGTGTGTGTGTGTGTGTGCGTGAATGCACACATGCACAGGGGACGGGTGGGGGCTTTAATGAATAATATAACAGCGCCTACCCTCCATCAGCAGTATTCTGAAATAATAACAGACTGTCTTATAAAATTATTGTAAGAGTTATTTTGACACTATCTTACAGGGATAGTATGGAACACTGTAAAGTGCTGTTCAAATGCAATGCATTTTTTTTTTTCAAATATGGATCACTACAGCAGTTGTTTACGAGTTTGTTGTGAGAAACCTGGGAATTCCCTAGAAGCTGATCAGGTATTCTGGAGTGAGAAAGTCACTAATCGTGGATAGCTGCCTGACACACAACATTGATATTACCAATCTTACCTTGCCATATTGTGCAGTCTCAGGTGAGTACTAGGCACAGATGAAGGCTTGGAGCAACACCTAATCTAGCAGTGGAGAGCAGGTGGGTAAATGAAATATGATATGGTGAACCCAAAATCCCATCATCTGCCACCTTTGGCTATAGTTGCTAAGGCTTCTTTGTGTTACTGTCCAACAACATCTGAAAGGCTACATATTTAACAAACCTGGTCTAGGGCTGACAGCCCAAGACAGAGCAGAGTCTCAGGCAAACTTACAATGTCTTTTACAAGATGTCTGTGATAGAAATGCAGAGGTACCTCATTTGACTCAAACAGAAAATATCCCAACTGTAGTAGGGAAAGTGAAAATCACTACACTGCAGCATTTGGGCTGCAAAGCATAATTTCTAGGAGGTTCTGTTCAAGTTGCTGACTTTCTAGAGATGGCATCTTTCTTATTTTACAGTCCTTTGTCCTCCCTTTAAATAGAGCTTTTATTTGAGGGGCTGCACTGTACAAATCCAGCATGATCCAGTATGGAACTATAAAAAGGGAGGGCAGGAAGTTTGAAGTTGCCCATCAACCGTAAGCAGTAAACTGAACAGATCATCTGGTCACAGTTTTCCACATTATAATAAGAGCTTGGAAAAGTTATTGGGGGGTACATTTCCCAGAATCTCCCCCTCCACAAGCTTGTGTGGGTGTTACTGGATTTCTGTTTGAATTATAGTAAGGATTTTCATATTTGTATTTAGATATAAAAATGAGCATATGCAATTTTCATAGAAGTCGGTATCCTCTTTTTATGAGGCTCTTCCTGTCTTTAGCAATGTCTATGTGGCCAACTCACTTAAGAGTAATATGTTTGGAATCAATGCTGTGCATAGTCTTTACCTCGCCTTCACACCAGGCTTGTACATTCCTATTTTGATTGTACAGATATCAAAAGCCAAACTTGGGATGTGGGGGGGGGCGAGGAAGAGGGGGAGAGAGGGGGGGAGAGAACTTTATCACACGAGGCTTCCAAAGCAGAATTACAGCAGGATATACGCATCTGTGTCCGTACCTTATCACCCGATGCCATATGTGTCCTATAGCTGCTTCGTCTTCCATATGCTCCTAGAGCATTCCTTTCCATTGACGTGCAAAACCCATCAATGCCTCCCATCGCACAACTTTAGAACTATTGATTCATATGTGGTAAGTTCCTCCTGCTGCAGGTCTGATATGCAATCATGTGCTATGAGTGGACATGATTCTGCTCCTCTCCTCCTTGCTACTCTCAAGCCGTCTGCTTTTCTTTTCTTTTTTTCAATTTCTTTTCTTTTACTTAATCAATTGCTGTGAGTGCACAATTGCACTGAAAAAATTTTAAAGGAGGGGAGGGGGAATACAGACTGAAAGTCATGCTGGGAAGGGCATAGGGCAGGACGGTGGGGTTATGGTGACTGGCCTGCATAAGACAAAGTCTGTAATTGTAGCAGCACCATGATGCTTTTGAAGAGATGTGAGAAAATGATTGTTCCCAAACTGGTATATTTGCATGTCCTATACTAATGCAATTGTGGCATTTTAGCAGCCTGGAGGTTGTATACATGGCAAAAAATATACGGGAAGAATTTGGGATGAATCCCATTGGTTCCCACACACATTGTGGCAGATTTGTGTTATTCAAAGGGAGGGGTAGCAAAAAACTCCAGTAAACTCATGACTTTCCATCCCTCTATTTTCCATGGACTTTTTTGGAAAATCCAGGAAAAAACGCATTATTGGTTGTCTGATCAATCAGCAACCATCCCAGGAAAGGGGCACACAGCAGAGATGAATTATGATTGTTCGGACCTTGGAGGGCGTGGGCTTGCAAAGGAAGCCTTGCAATTCAGGATCCGCCATTTTTGTATGGCCCTGTCTCACGTCCCCCACTGCCTCCAAAGCCCAGCTGGCAGAAGCTGCCACAGCCAGCAAGAGCCAGGCGAGGACCAAGTGGGCCAGACCTCCCCCCTCCCCTAGCTCACTGTTTCTCCCGGTTCTCTTGGTGGCAGAAGCCACTGCAGCCAGCAGAGAACTGGGCAAGGGGAGAGCAGGGCAGGCCTTTCCTGCACTGGGCAGAACGGGCTGTCATGGCCGGTGACACTTCTGTTACTGTCAGTCATGGAGGAAGTGCCCTAAGCCACGGCAGCCTGTTCCGCCTAGCGCCCCGTGGCTCCCATGGCTGAAGACGCTTCCTCTGTGACTGACACTCATAGAGGAAGTGTCCTCAGCTGTGGGAGCCGCAGAGTGCCAGGCAGAATGGGCTGCCATGGCCTAGGGCACTTCCTCTGTGACTGACAGTCACGGAGAAACTGTCATTGGCTGCAGCAGCGGGAGAGGTCTGGCCTGCTCAGCCCTCACCCGGTTCTCCACTGGCTGTGGCAGCTTCTGCCACTGGGGGAACGGTCCCTTGGTGGCAGAAGCCAGTGCAGCTGGTGGGAAGTGGGGAGAAACAGCTGGCAGTGGAGGGAGGCAAGTCAGTCACACTGACAAGAGGAGAGGGCCAGGCAGCTGAGCAGCCAAACTGTTAGTCATGGAGGAGGAAGCAGAGGGTCCCCTCGGCTGCTCAGCTGGCTGGCTGGAGAAGGAACAAGGCTGGGAAGGCTCATTACACAGGGGCTTGGGACAGAGGCGGAAGCTGGGAAGGGTGGTTGCACAGAGGCTTGGAAGGGAAGCAGAGGCTGGAGGTGAGGAGGAGTGAGGTACATGTAAACAACAAATCAGAGACTTTACTACCCATGACAAATCATGGGCACAGTGGGTGACAGAATTGAGTTCTCTATTTCTCACTTCTTCTTGGAATAAAAAATGCCATGCGGCTGAGCCCCTGGTGTGTCTGGTGTAATAAAGTCCAGAGAGAGAGTGGGGTAGAGAGAGGGGGAGATTTTCAAGCTACAAAATATTGCTGAAAATAAATTAGGCCCTCCAGATCCAAAGCCAACATTCCATCCACCTTGACAGCTGAAAGTTTTGTACTCTTTAAATACATGTAATTCTGCATTGATGTGTAGGTGGGTGGACAGATTGATAGATAGGTAGGTAAACAGATGGAGAGACAGATACTGAGAAACAATAGTTGCCCCTGTAATTCAGTCTTGGACAATATACAGTATTTCTAGTAGCTCCAGGATATAGTTAATCTTGAAACAAAAAGAAGAAAAAGAATATTTTTCATAAGATTTCTATAAATAAATAGAATGAAATGCTAGTTGAATTATTTTAGCATAGTTCAAATTACAAGCTTTGGCCAGAATCCTGCTGGGGCATTGCATGCTTGTAAGTAGACTTGCGTTTGTGGGAAATAGAATGGTCAATGTCAATATCCAGTAGAGGGCTGCTGTTGTGTAACTACACTTAATGCATTTCTATGCATAGGATGCAGCAGGATCCCTGCCCAAAACCTAGTGAAAACTACTGAGACTCAAATGCTTAGGAATTTAACTTGAATTTAAGAGCTCTGGAATGTGGTAACTTGGAATCTCAGAAAAGCACGGGCAGGGATCCTGCTGCATCTTATGCATAGAAATGCATTAACTGCCAATGTGCAATGGGACTAAAGTGAATCAGGACTGATGTACTACAGTCCCCAATGCACATCAGACCCATGATGCACATCAGGCACTCTTGCCAGTGTCCTGTTACACATTTTTGTAATTTAGTACAGTCAGCCCTCCATATCCATGGATTCTGCATCCACGGCTTGAAAATACCACACACACACCCGCAAAAAAAAAAGAATCCTAAAAGCAAACCTTGATTTTGGTTTTGGTCATAAGGGATGCCATTTATGCCATTGTATATAAAAGGACTTGAGCATCCACGGATTTTTACAGTGGGCCCTTGGTATCTACTGGGGGTTCTGGAACCAAACCCCAGCAGATACCAAGGGCCCACTGTAATGGTGTTTCTTAGTACCTCTGCTACTTACTGAAGTGCACACAAATTTACATTGAGTGAAAGGTCATACAGGATTCCAGTAATTATTCATAAAGCAACCACATTAAAAATAGCAAAGGTTTGGTAGTAACTTTGTACTCACCTACTGGCATGTTGGATTGCTCATTGCAAAGAGCAATGACTGCAGTACATTGTCCAATTTTTCCCCCCATGTGCTAATTTTTAGACCATTTATATCAGGGCAAAAGCTCAGTGCCTCCAAGTGGTTAGTGGTCTGCAATACTTTACTATTTAATTTGTTATGGGAGTTTATCACTCAAGTTTATTGTTCAATGAAGTAATTTTGGATTCTCCCTCTCTCACATACACTCCAATTCTGATGGAATACCTGGAATCGTTTCCAAGTTTGAGCCAAATACAACTTCTGCTTCAAAATTAAAAACAGAACTTCTGTGTCATGGAGGTCTTCCCCCCGCCAGGCATACACTTACATGAAATATGGCAAGAATGCTATTAATTTCAAGCCAAAACCTAGTGAAAACAACTGAGACTCAAATGCTTAGGAATGTAACCTGAATTTAAGAGCTCTGGAATGTGGTAACTTGGAATCTCAGAAAAGCAGGGCAGGGATCCTGCTGCATCCTATGCATAGAAATGCATTAACTGCCATAGCAACATCCTATGGATTCCTGAGATTTGCAATTTAGGGAGGGGCATTTAAAATTCTCAGCCAGAGAGCTCTTGGGCATCTCTAAAATACAAAGCCCAGAATTCCACAGGAGGCAGCCATAGCAGTTAAAGTGGAAATGTTCTATGGAATAGTGTGATAAGGACCTTATAGATTTAAATTAGAATGGCATCATATCAAATGTTGCTAAACCTCACATTAAAATCAGTGACACAGATACCAACTCACACATCACTGGATCAATTGCATTTGAATGTGTAGACCAGCTGTGTTGCAAAGCCTTGGGGCTGACGTGATGTAAATAAGATGGTCAGGTCTCAGGTTCCAACTAAAGACTCAGGGAATTGTTGTGCTTCTTTGTTTCTCTGGAGTGGAAGACCAATCTCAGGACAAGTGACACTGGAGGAGGAGGAAATGTAGTTTTGGTACGTGAGGTGACTTTAAAGCCTGGGCACTCATCTACATTTATTCCCAACTGGCATTAATGTTCTGTGGTTCAGTGTGAAGGTGTTTGTATATGTGCCACATTTGTACAACATTAGTGAACCAACAAAAGGTAGGAATGAAGGGAGGGGAATCAGGAGAGAGATGGTGAGCTTGTGCGTGAACTTGCATTCATCATGCAATTTCAAGCAAGGCAGGGAATGAGGTGCCAGCATTGAGTCTCATGCACCTTCTAGTTTTACATGCCCTGTCAACAGCAGCATAGAACTGGGGGAAATTCCCCATATGTGCTGTAGGTAAAGCTAGATAGGATACAAGACCTAGTGGGAATGGTGACTCCCATTGCAGCTATTTGGTGAGTTTTGCTTCCTACTTTGTCTCCCCCCCCCAACACACACACACACTGTAACTCTGTGTTACTGTGTGTTACTGTGTTACTTGGAGAGCTGGGTTTTCCCCAAATGCTGGGGTCATTGCCCTCATCTCTGTTTCTACAGTCAGTTGAGACAGAGAAGCAGTTCTGGCCTGCCTTCCAAGTCCTCACCTGCCGTACATCTGTGACATCAAAAGATCTCATGGGCTGAGATTTTGATCCTGAATTCTCAAGAAAAAAGGAGGCTGCTGACCTTGCAAACCCAGATGTAAAGTCACACAGACATCCCCTGGTGTTTGATCAGTGATAGCACAATCACACATGCAAGTCAGCATCACATGATGCGTGTTTGAACCACGTCATGAGCTAATCCCAATGAGCTAATTCTAGTGGTTTATTACAGTTGTCCCTTCATATTTGCTGGAGTTTGGTTCCAGGACCCCGCCCCCGTGGATACTAAAATCCATGAATACTCAAAGTCCCATTATATGCAGTGGCATAGAAAAATGGTGTCCCTTATATAAGATGGCAAAATCAAGGTTTGCTTTTGGGATTATTATTTTTTAAAGAATATTTTCAAGCCATGAATACTTAAATCCATGGATACCAAATCCGTGGATATGGAGGGACAACTGTAATTCACTCAAGGCCACCATCTTTTCTCATGGGCATGCTCAGTGTGAATTGCAAACACAGATACCTTCCCATGATCGGAAATCAGTGCTGGTGTACAGACTCATTAACCCTAGCCAAGGTTCAGAACTGCTTAGCCCACCCTACTCTACTGAAGGACCTGCTGCTTTGCTGCTGTTTACCAGGATTCACTTTGAAACCTATAAGATGCCGAACTTCAGTACAGTGCAGGTTAGGCAAGCTACAATTTGGCAATTGCATTCCTCAGAGATTTCTCACCAATCCTCAATGATTGTTTTAGAAACCATTTTTAAAAATAGTGTCACCGAATTTTACATTGTCTTCTAGTATAAATATATGTAAAGTGTTGTTTAGGGTTTCCCAATTCAGACTCATGCTAGCATCTATGAAAGACATTCAAAAACCCTTAGAGAGTAATGCGATTGAGCATGGTTGAACGTTGGTACAGTAGCACCCCCATGGGGGGTATCCATGGGGGATTGGTTCCACCACCACCCCTTGTGGATGGTGAATTCTGCAGATAATAGTGAATGCCCTGGAGGAGAAGAGAGGGAGGCTCATGGCCCAGACCACCGCTGCCACCGCCATAACCTGGACTACTTAGGCTGCAGCCTCTCAGGTCTCCTCCTCCTCCACTGCCACCACTGCCAATGGGTGCACCATCGCTGCAGCCTCTCGGCCTCCACTGCTGCCATGCACCCCACCACCGCCATCACGGGTGCCGCTGCCATGGCCTCCCTGGCCTCCGCCACCACCGCCACCATGCACCCCACCACCACCACCTGCCAGGCCTCTACCCCTATCACTGCCGCTACTGCCTGTGCCCCACCATCACCATCATGGGTGCCACCACTGCAGCCTCCCAGGCCTCCACCATGTGCCCCACCACCACCACAACCTCCCAGGTCTCCTCCACCACCACCATCACCACCACACGCCCCATCACCGCCATCACCACCGGTGCCACCACTGCAGCCTCCCAGGCCTCTGCAACCACCACCACCATCATGCGCCCCACCACCACCACAACCTCCCAGGCCTTCTCCTCCTTTGCCACCATTGCCGTGTGCCCCATCACCGCCACAACCTCCTCTCCTCCACCACCACCACCACAGCGCACCTCACCACTGCTACCGGTGCCATCCTGGAGCCATACCCCCACTCTCCTGTCCACCCCACTCCCACTGTCACCATCTGCAGATAATTGAATCAGTGGATGGTGAATCAGTGATACAGGGGTGCTACTGTATTTCACTTTGTGCTCTTCTTTTTTCTTATAAGACCTAGTACTTTTTTAGACACACCCGGCTGTAAAGGGTTGCTGCTTCTCCTTAAATAGGAAGAAGGGGTGTATAACATCTTTTTTCTGATGGGAGCCATAAAAGATTAAAGATGAGCATCCTTCCATCAAAGATACACATTGGTAGATTCTTCTTCTTACATCATCAGATCAACCTACAAGTGTGATGGAAACCATCAAGCGACAACCCCTTGGAATTCATTTTTCTTCTCTTTTCAATAAACAAGGAGTTTTATCTATACATTTGTTTCCAATGTGAGAAGGGGGGAAATAACTTTTCTTAGGCAGCTATAAATGAGATTTCACCCTCAAACTTTGATCCTTTCTCTGAGATTAAAAGCAAAAATCTTGAATTTTTTTCATTATTTTCCTAGTTCTTTTTTTAATAATTACTTATTTCAGAGCTACTGGTTTGTTGTGTTGTTGTTGTTGTTGTTGTTGACCCCTTCTAATGTTAGAGGTATGACACAATGATGTATTTTTTTTATTTTTTTTTTAAAAAAACTTTCTCTGAAAGTTGTTAACCTGCAAATCTTCATTCCACTACCATAAACATTTTATTTCCCTATCACATCTAGAGAAACAAAGGACATATTTTTTTGGTTGTTTACCACATATTAAATAATTATAATTTTTTGGCAAGACAATAAACTGAACTCACCAGGGAGACATTAATGGGAGGGTAGCCACAAAGCACAGATATATTCTTTCCTTTAAAGTGTTTCTATTTTTTCCCTTGTGATTGTACATCATGCAGCAGTTACATGCTTTGTGGAAACTAGTAGGGCTAGGGAAGGGTTAAATGATGTGGGGTACAGTTGTGGGGGGAGAGAGAGCAGGGGATGTAAATCATGATAATGGTATCTATGCCTGTGAGACATTTAATGCAGTAACATTCCACCACTGCAAGGTTGTGAGCAGGCTTTGTGAGGTGCTGCTGAGTACCTCTGACTCAGAGAAATTGTACAATAGTGCTCATGGCAACAGAAAAATACTACTGTGCTAAGTGAACTGAAATTGCTAAGAATAGTGAAGATCCTCACAAGAGGCATTTTGAATAGGACAAGGAGGAGGTATTCTGCCCCACTACATTTCAAATCTCATGCCATTATTCCTCAGGACCACCTTTGTTGCTTGCCAGCTTTTTTATCCTACATATTGAGCAACCATTGCTATAAATAATTACATGGGTCTTTGTACTAGGCACGCAAGCCAAAAGTGTAAATGAGTGATTGTTTGATCTGCCATAGCAATGCTAAAGCAATATCTTGAACATAGCTAAGAGACTTTGGATGTTGCTGAACAATTGCCCACTCTTTTCACTAAGCCGGGTCATAGGCTCAATGAGAGAGTACATGCTTGCATGTAGAAAGTCCTGTGTTCAAACCATGGCACCTCCAGGGAAAGACTTCTCTCTGAAACCTTCGTGAGCCACTACCAGTCTGTATTGAGAATAGCTGGTTAGATGGACCAATAGTCTTGACTCAGTATAAGACAATTTCAGTTCACCTTCCATGCGATTGCCATTTGGATTATTTTCACCGTTTGGACAGGATCTGAGTCTGTAGTCAAAGCTGTATCAGTTAACAGGTTTTATTCTAGTGACATTTGACAAATTCATGAGTCAAGAAAAGATCTCTAAAAGTTTACAATGGACTTTATCAGACGAGGTACATACAGCTAAAAAACAGTATCATTTAGGATGTGACGATAACACAAAGGGCGAAATTATCAGAGGTCCTCATCATTCAGCCATTCCTGGGGCGTGGCGTTGGTGCGAACAAGGTGTCACTTTTTTATTGACAAGCAAAGCTGTCAATAAAAAGTGACACCTTATTCATGCCCATGCTACACCCCCCAGAATGGCTGGATGAGGACACCATCGGATAATTTTGCCCTTTTGTGTTATTGTCACGTCCTTATGATGCAGTTTTTGATGCATCTGATAAAGTCCAGTGTTAACAGCTGCATATCACAGGTTTTAAACTCACTGGCTGGTGTTCAGTCTTGAACTGGAAGTCATTCCAGAAGTCACTAACTAGAGGTAAAAATTCCATAAGAAGCTATAAGCACTTTTTTATGCTAATACTAGTGAGGCACAACTATTTTCCGTTTTTCTTTTTTAAAAAAATGAAACAATTCTTTTTATTTGTGCTTCTAGTTCATGTGATGTTTTAATGGTGCCTACAGATATGGTATTGTCAAGGGAAGAAGAGAGCAAGCAAGAGGTGAGGAGAGGTCAGAGGGGGCAAAGTGTAGCTCTGCTCCGCAGTGGCCATCCCCGGCTTCCCTCCACTCCCTTAAGGGCCGGGCCAGCTGTCAGAATGGGCTGTTCAGCCCTCTGACCTCACTCAGCTGCTCATTTTACCTCCTGCTGCTTCTGTCCTGCCTCAATAACCACTCAGTACTAACTTGTAATGTCTCCACAGTACATGCAGTGATCCTAATTGGGTCTCACTTGTGCTGTATAAAGCAATATAACGTGACACTTCAAACCCTGTAGATACAAAGAAGCCTAATACATCGTTCACTTTTACTACTGCCAGTGAGATACTGTACAAGCAGTTTAAATGTCTTGTTAAATAAGTATCTCCAACAAGATGCCTATGTACAGATTTTGGCTTTTGAAGCACCAATGTGTATATTATGCTCAATTTTTGAATAACCCCTGTGTATAATATTCCATAGATTTACTTCTATATGGTCAATACATGCAGAATATTTTAAATACAGATAGCTACAATGTTTGGCAGATGAATGGGCAATTTTTGCCCTTTTATTCTTGTAAATATGCATTATGCTTTCTAACAACTGTTCATAAAAACCTTTTCCTCTCTCAGTACTCAGACACATACACAATGAGAGATGTATCTATCCACTTAGATGACTACTTCCTCTGGCCCATGAACACTTATGCTAAAATAAGTGCCACCAGACTCTGGTGGGGTTGATTTTCTTAAAAGCACATCGCCTTACAGAAAAAAATGCTTTCATTATCTCCTGACACTCCAGTGTACATTTGAATTTCTACCTGTTTCCTTGCCTCTTGCTTAGAAGTGGGAATAATGACATATGAGGTATAATAATTCTTCTCTGAGAAAGATTTTATTTGTTAAGATAAGTCTACAGAAATAAAGTTCAATAAGCATAGACTACTTGTCAGTAAGTTGTGTATCCCTCAGCAAGATTCTTTTTAAAAAAAAATTAAATGTAGAAAATGGTGGTGTTCCACTTTCCTTAATTTTACACACAAATGTATGGGTGTTGACCAACCAATTTGAAGCCAATGTTCTTTCTACCAGCCCATTTAAGCTCAATGTGATGCCAGGTGAGCCAAAACTGCTTACCATTGTCTTGCTCCCATTTGATTGGGTGCCTTGTTCAAGCCAGGTCTTCTCAACTGGGCCTCAAACATGAGAACACCAAGGCAACTCTTCAGCATGGCAACTGGATATAGGTTAATGCTTCAGGTTAACTGTGATGCCCAGTACAAGGAACCCCATAAGGATTACTCATTTTAACTTGTCCAGCACCATATTGCCATGAGCTTTCATATCAGAACCAGTGATAAGCATTTGTGGAAAACACGGGGCATTTTAAATATCCCCCTAGCATGGGCAAAGGTAGAAGATATTAGAAGAACTGCTATGCCTCATCTAGATTCCTTTGTGAAATTTGTAACACTTGGAGCATATTCCCTCTATGTTACAGCAAGCATTAGACCATTGCTGTGCTATGTAAGAAAAGACAGATCGATTATTGTTCCTATATCCACCAGAGGTAGGCCATTTTTCTAATTGATCAGCATATTAAGAGCTTTCCTTTAAGCCTGAGAGATTTATGAGAAGGAGGCAAGCTCGTGCACCACAGATTCAGTGACTCTTTGACTGGCACAATAATTTCTCATAACTGTATAAGTTAGTTTGGGTGGGGTGGGGAGTAAGAGTCTTGTAGCACCTTAAAGACTCACCAGTTTATTATGGCCTGAGCTTTCATAGACTAGTGTCCCGTGTTGTTTTTGAGTTGCTTCAGGATACTTTGATGTTGTGATTTAATAATGAAATAGCACAGAACCTGAAAGACCACCTCACAGGCCCGTATATCATCTCCTCACATATCCATGTTCATGAATACACGTTTGTCACTCACTGACACCCACAACAAATTGATTGCCTTGCACTTGTTAAGGAGCCAATGCAGATAAAACACAACAAGCAGAAACATACACAGAAAGGAGGCTTATGGGACCATCAAGTCCACACACGCACGCACACACAATGCAGAATCTCCAGCTAGAGCATCCTGGACAGGTAGCTGTTCAGCCTCTTTTTGAAGACATCTAGAGAAGGAGACCTTACTTTCTCTCTAAGGAGACCTCGCCACCTCTCTAGGCAATTGGTTCCATTGCCAAACTGCTTTCACTGTCAAGAGGTTCTTTCTAATGTTCCATCCAAATCTACTCTCTTGTAACTTCAAACCATTAGACCTAGTTTTATTCTCTGGAGAAGCAGAGAACAAGCCTGCACCCACCCTCCTCTTTGGGGCAGTCCCTGAGGTATTTAAAGAGTGCAATCATGTCACCCCCTTCAATGTTCTCTTCACATGCCCAGCTCTTTCAACCTTTCCTCATATGTTTTGTTCTCCATATCCGTATCATCCTTGCCCTTTCTTGAATTTGCCCCAACTTGTCTATATTCTTCTTAAAATGAGGTGCCTCAAACTGAACTCAGTACTCCAGATGAGGCTTGACCAGCACAGAATACAGTGGGACTATTACTTCCCTTGACTTGGAAACTGGTTCTAAGATAGCATTTGCCCACTTTGCTACAGCACAACATTGCTGGCTCATGTTCAATATATGAACACCAATAACCCCAAAGTTGTCTTCACATGTAGTACTGCTGAGCCAAGTATCCCCCCTCTGCCCCATACTATACCTGTGCATTTGGTTTTTGTGGCCTAAAGGTAGAATCTTGATTTTGTCTCTGTTAAATTTCACTTTATTAATTTCAGCCCAATTTTCTAGTTTATCAAGTTCCTTTTGAATTCTGTTCCTATCTTCCAATGTGTTCGCCACCCTCCCAGTTCTGTATCATCCACAAATTTGATAAGGATTTACCCTGTCATCTAAATCATTGCTAATGATATTGAAAGAACATCAGCCCCAGGACAGAACCCAATGGCACTCCACTTGAGACCTTCTACTAGTCTGTTGGCTATCATGGGGGGACCTTATCAAATGCTTGCTGAAATCAATATAAATGACATCCACAGCATTCCCACCATCTATTAATCTAGTGATCTTATAAAAAAAATATATAAGATTAATTTGGTAGGATTTGTTCTTGACAAATCTATGCTGGCTCCTACTAATCACTGCACTGTCATCAAGATACTTGCAGACAGATTCCTGTATAATCCATTTTAATATTTTCCCTAGTATTGAGGCTGTTCGTATTACCTATTATCAGCTCAGTCCTAATGGCTGAGATTCATGGTTGAGATTCATTCCTACATGTACCAGTGAGTGTTTATGGCCAAATCCACACTACCCAAATAATCCAGTTTGAATTATTGAATCTTCAGCATGATGCTCCAAAGGGCTACGACAGAGTTTGAAGAAGAAGACGGCATCTATATATGTTACTGTACTGATGGTAGCTTGTTTAACTTAAGCCGTCTGAGGGCTTGCACTAAGACTCTAAACTATCTAGTTCGTGAGCTGCTCTTCGCTGATGATGGTGCCCTTGTTGCCCACACAGAAGCAGCTCTGCAGCCCCTAACATCTTGCTTCACAACAGCTGCAGAGCTGTTTGGGCTGGAAGTCAACCTTAAGAGAACGGAAGTTCTTTACCAGCCTGCACCACAGGATGAACACCACCATCCCCACATTGCCATAGGCAAATCCATGCTTAAGTCCATTCAGCAGTTCACCTACCTGGGAAGCATCATCTCCTCAGATGCCAAGATTGGCAAAGAGATCGATCACAGATTAGCAAAGGCATATAGTGCATTTGGAAGACTTTACAAAAGAGTCTGGAGTAACAAACACCTGAAGCGAAGCACAAAAATCAGTGTGTATAGAGTCATTGTACTGTCTGTTCTCCTTTACAGGTCTGAAACATGGGTCATCTATCGCCACCACTTACGACTCCTTGAACGCTTTCATTAGCGCTGTATACGCACAATCCTAAATATACACTGGACTATGTGACAAATGTTGCTGTCCTTGAGCAAGCAGGAATCACCAGCATTGAGGCCATGATATTGAGAACACAGCTGTGCTGGGCAGGGCACGTTTCAAGGATGGAGAACCATCGCCTCCCAAAAATAGTACTCTACGGTGAACTTGCCATGGGTCAGCGTAAGAGGGGCACTCCAAAAAAAAACAATACAAGGACTCCCTGAAACAACATCTCAGGCTCGGCCAAATTGATCACCAACAATGGTCTGCCCTGGCCTCACATTGGGAGGCATGGAGATGCACTATCCACAATGCTGCAGCCTTATTTGAGAACTCATGCCGAACAAGTCTTGAAGAGAAACAACAACACAGAAAGAATCACAACCCAGAAACATCACCCAAGGAGACCTTCTGCTGTGCTTTTTTCAACCGAACTTGTCTATCCCGGATTGGCCTTTTCAGTCATCAGCGCACTTGGAGAAACCGCGGGATGAGTCCTTCCTGAATCTTTGTTTGCGAAGAAAAGCCAGAGAGAGAGATTTGGCCTAGGTTGGAATGATAGTGAGTGAAAGGACACTCAGAGACATTTGTGAATATGATCTAAGTGATTTACTAAATACCATGAGTTCTTTTGATTTCCTTCTTTTTTATTATTATTAATAGAACAGTCTGAGTGATGGCAACTGAAACAAAGGTTCTGTCTGAAAGGTTTGTGATGTCTACCAAACATGTGAGAGCAATTCATTTATACTAAGGTCAACTGAAGTCCCCCTTGAGTATGGGGAGGCAGTCACCAAGATTAAATAATGAAATGCCCACTTGAGAAATTATTACATGGACATGAAACTTTCAGACTTCAAGCAGTCAGTATCTCTTATGTCTCTTTCACACTACTATATACTCAACTACTGTATATTATTATACACACAATTATAGTACTCTGATACCACTTTAACTGCTATGGCTCCATTCTATGGAATCCTGGGATTCCACCTGTTATTTTTTTATTGTATACACAATGCTTTATTTCCAAACATCTCGATTTTGTTTACAAAAAAACCACACATGATATTAAAAATTTTGATGACAAATATTAGAAGCATTATGCATATAGCCAGAACACTGCTCATTTGACAGAGGTTACCTCATCAAATTCTTCTTGCCATCACATTTAAGAGATTTTCACATGGGGCCAAAATACCCCGTTACTGCCCCGCTACCTCCTCTTCCGTTCCTGCCACGGAATAACATAAATCTTTCACACACTCACCTTAATTCCATAGCAGGAACGGGCTCCCCCGTCCCCTTGCTGGCTGGCCGTAAATGCAGCCGTCGTAATGCTGCTTTTACGACCAGCCATCTGAAACGTTATCACGTTATCACGTGATAACGCCGGACAGTAAATTTAAAAAATAAAACTCCCCCAAACATAAAATCAGTTCACCAAGCACAAAAACACTCTTTAAATCACATAATCAAAACAGGGAGGGTAAAATAAAGGGTGCCACTTACCTGGATGTCCAGATCGTACCAGGAAGTGCTCGGAACGGACCTCCCCTCCACGGCTGTCATTTCGGAACAGGAACGGGGCTCCTGTTCGCACACCCATGATTGTGTGATAGTGACGGAATGGGAGGTCTATTCACGATGAAAAATCGTGATTACATTGTTCTGGAACAGTCACGGGAGTAGGATGGATGCAGGACAGAACAGGGTCAACGTCGTCCGAAAGGGAAAACCTTTCCCGACCCTGTTCTCTTCCTGCTACGGGATATATAGCCCGTGTGAAACTCTCCTTAATGCAATTCCAAAACTTTTAATCAACACATAGTACAATTCTGGAAAATGCTTCATTGTAGTCCTGCTGAAGCCACAACTCATGTTGGAGGCACATGCACAACACTTAACACTCCTCCTCCTCATGTATACCAGGATCTGTATTCAGCTGTCTATCTGTAGAAGCCTCTCTGCAATCAGGATAAAAAAAAAAAAACTAATAAAAATTATAGGTTTCTAAGTTGTTCAATAAAATGTGGCAAGAAGCTGCAGACACCCCAGGATTACATGTTATTAAGACTTTTGTGTCACAGAGCCATAGTATCTCACCAGACTTCAAATCCCAGGATTCTATAAGACATAGCCATGATAATTAAAGCAGTATCAAAGTGCTATAGTTGTACAATTTAAAAGAGACTTGGGACTTTATCAGACAAGGCAAATAAGGCATCATAATGATCATGAAAGGGTGTGCGTACCAGAAACACTGCCCTTTTGCGATCATGTCCTGTTTTTTTTTTTTTAAATGTATTTTTATCGATGGCTCAAGCCACATTGATCTCTGTGGCGCTTTTGTGCCAGCATTGCCAGCATTTGAAACTTTGCAACATTGTGCTCCTGTGAATGCAGCATCAATGGCCAGTCCGGTGAGAATATATCCAAGTGAGATCGCAACATCCAGGTAGGTGATGCACTTTTTTGCCCAGTTTACTTGGAAGTTTTTAAGTGTGTTTCTGTGCTTTTTAAAAACTTTTTGAGTGTTCTTTTTGTCTTTATTTTTGAATTTCCCACGCAAGGTATTCTTGTGAGAATCCGCAGGAACAAAAGAACATGGGGAGTTCTTTTGCCAGCATAAAAATAGCAAAGTTATACCAGCAAAAGATTGGGGTTTAGGGGGTGGTCTGGTAAACTCCTAGGAATATTAGGTACAAAATTTTAGTTGGTTAATTTTAAATGTTAGCAAATTGGGGTGGGTGGAAGTTAATTTAATGCTATTACTATCAATAAGAAAACTAGATTATTTTTTGAATAATTATTATTTGGTCTGTTACTGAAGCTGGTAGTTTTCAAAACAGGCTAACAGTTACATTTTGTCACTGGCTCCTTCAAAAGTGCTCTCTCTCTCTCTCTCTCTTTTTTTTTTTTTCACTTTAATGTTGTTTTACCTCCAATCTGGCTTTTCTCCCCCCAGATGGACTTCAAAACCTATAATACAACTATTGCCTGGGATGATGGGAACCCAATATGTTTGGAAACTCAGGTTGGGAAGGCTGTCCTGAGGCATGAGGTCTCATCTCAGAACCTGTTCATTTTTGTTTTTACCCCCCACTGATCTACACCTCTCTTCTTTTTCTCCACCCATATCCACAACCCTGCCAACATATATGCTGTTTATTCACCTTTCAAATGCCTTAAAATCTACCTTACAGGGCTGCTGTCAAAGTAAACACTTGGAGAGAACTACGTACTCGGATGTCAACTGTTTGTAGGAAAGGTGAATGTAACAAAACTGTCTTCATCCTCACATTTTCACTCAAGCTTTCTCTCTTCAGAGTGGGCTTTCCATGCAAAGAATCTATTTTACTCAACCACAGGGGAGTTCCTCAGCCTTAAACCTTCTAAAAATTGCCAATACAGTTGTTAATATTTTATCTAGCATGAAATAAGCTTTTTCTTTTCTCTCTCTCTTTTGGGAAGAACTGGAACAACCAGAAAGCAATAAGTTGTGTATTCTTCTAATACTGTACTGCAAGCTACCCTTAAGATAAATCTCCAAGGACTTGTAAGTGCTTGTGCTCTTAGATTGAACCTTTTCACTAGTAACATTTTTAGTTTTCAAAATAATGACAGCACCAGTACCAATACACTAACTGTTTGCTTTTGTTCTCTGATCTTTGAAAATGCTACTCAGTACTGTACATCCAGATCCTTTCTGCATTTCTAGTTCTTCCTCACCATCACCAACAAAGCATCTACCTACCTACCTACCTACCCTGCCATCTACCTACTTTCTCTAGAATGCTAGCCAGCCATGCTTCTCTTCTGTACAAAGGAGTATGGATCCTGCCTACAGGACTGAATTTGGAAATGCCATTGATAATTGATAAGGCTAGGAATATCCCCCTCCCATATAGTCCAATATTTCAGCAGGAGATATTAGGTTTCAATAGGAACCAAAAATTCTAGAGATGGCTCACTCAGCAGAACTTACATCCCATCCTATTAAATACATTCAGGGGTAACCGTGTTGGCCATGCAGCAAAACAAAATCCAGAATCCACAAAAAAGTGATACCTTTATGCAAAACATATGATGCAAGCTTTCAAAGCTCTACTGGCTTCTTCATAAGGCAAAAGATTTTTTAAAAAGAAAGAAAAGTGACTATGTTGGAGTCACAGGCCTACTGTACATGTTATTTCAGCTGTTTCTTGTGTTGTCGTTCAGGTGAGGGATCTCATGCAGTCAGAGGCCACTCCTACTTCTTGGCCAGAGGTGGAACTGAGAGAAAGGACAGTGAGTGAGTGTCATAATTTTAAAGCATTTAATGAAGCTACGAATGTGGCCATGCTGGCAACAGGGAGAAAACAAAAGGTATCATCCGCTATCTGAACCCAAGACTCCAGGATAATATTTCTACATGATTGTGCCAGACTTTACATAGGCTCCCCATCTGAATTGCCAACAATGCACACAAGTGCTTCCCATAACAAAGCTGACAAGTGTGAATAAAAATTGCAACAAATGGATATGTAAGGGGCCAGGACTACAATGCCTTTAGAGCTAGGGCTAGTAGAAAGAGATTAATGGAATTTCCAAGCATGAAGTACACACACACACACACACACACACACATATATATATATACACACAGAGAGGGAGATTGCCCCCCATATCTGGGGAACCAATATCAACAGTTTCAGTTATTCGCAGCTGTAAAAATAGAGACACATACCATAGAGTTGTGCTGGAAAATGCCTGGAGAGATTCCCTCTCTAGGAATTGCTAGATCCTCCAATGCAACTCTATGGTATATTTGTAGTGGAAGTCCTTTTTTTTTAATAGAGTTTGCTATTATCTGCAGTTTCATTTATAAATGGTAAGTCCGGGAACATATCCACTGCGGATGCGGGGGATGACCTGTGTATAAACTATAATTGAGTATTGTATATAATTACAGTTGCATAAGCTACACTTTTGCTTTTTTCTTCACAGAGCATATAAAAAGAACTATATGAGGCGTTTAGTCAGTTTGCTCAGAATGGTATTGAGTTTTCATATGTTTGTACAGGTTCTTTCATTTAAAGTACATCCCATTAACAATTGCAGATGTTAAAATATATTTCTGACCCCTTGAAAGCAATGGCTGATGCAGTGATGAAAAAAAAATTGTAGTACCAATTACTGCATACTTAACCATCATTGGTGGGCTCAGGTAGACCATAAAGAAATTCCTAATCATGTGTATTGTAGGTTATTTGGAGCAACACCGTTAACAAGACCGCAGTGGAGGTAGAGGGGATTTAGAGTTAGTGTAATTTGATTTGGCTTGGAAACAAAGAAGGTGTGAGGTCCTGAGCTCAGAAAGAAAGAATGTGTGTGTGTGTGTGTGTTCATCCATATGAAGGAAAAAGAATCTAACAATTTCTATTCTTTAGAGAAAAACAGAAGGGAGAAAAGTGCTTTCTTTAACTGAACACACGTATCCATGATTTTTTATGTATGTGTACAGTCTGAGGGCCTAAACACCCTAAAGGTACCAGACCCTGTCTGATCTTGGAAGCTAAGTAGGATCAGCCCTTGTTAGTACTTGGATGGGAGACCACAACAATATACCTGATGCTGTAGGCTATATTTCAGAAGAAGGAATGGGCAAAACCACCTCTGAGTATTCTTTGCCTGAAAAAAAACTATGAAATTAATGGGGTCGCCATAAGTCAACAGGTGATTTGAAGGCACATACAGAGAGAGAGAGAGAGAGAGAGAGAGTCTTCATGAGTACCTTGTAATATTCCATCTGTGGGTTGCATGTATATTATTATTATTATTATTATTATTATTATTATTTAATATGGGGATACATCCTTTGTAGGGATTTCAAAACATTTAACAAAGTAGTGAATGATGTGATCTGAATTTTCTGAAGACGCTTTACATTACTACCTCTCCCTGTCTTTTTGTTTGCCTTCATTTTAAGACTGTATAGCTGTATAGATCATACCATTTTTTAAAATCCAGGCTCCCAGTAATACATGTTATACAACTCTTTAGATTAACTATTAAGATCAGTATCCTACTCAGACTCAAATAAATGTGATCCTGTGCTTTGCATTAGAAGGTCCCCACTGCAATCAGGCCACTTATATAGTCTAATCCCTACTAATCTGTTAGAGCTAGCAACATTTGCATGGCTATAATAATTGCCAGTTTCCATGTTTGCAGATTTCCTGTTTGCTTTTCCACTCCCTCTCTTCCTGTATCATTCTAAGTTGCAGCCATGTTCTCTTCTCTGTATCTCCTCCTTAAGTCCATATATTTAATTATGAACAAGTAATTTAAAATAAAGCAATTTCTATACTTTTTACAGGCTTATTTCTTTTCCGTGCTAGACCTTGCAGGGGGCATGGGACTGGTTGTTGTTCAGTTTCTGTCATGTCAGTTTGATTACTCTGCTCAAGAGATCCATATTCTCATATTTGCCAACAAAGTCAGGAGATTACAATCAGTTGTTTTTCAGGGGATGATAGGACACTCAGTCCCTGGCAGAAGCCAAAAACTATCTCAGCAGACTTAGTAGCAACCCGTTCCCAAAAATACTCACACACAGAATGTTTGACATCCAAATAAACAGGAGGCACCTTTATCTTCAAAGTCAAGCAGTTGCAATATGAACAAATATGTACAATTGAAGGAGAAACTGCTTTGCCAGACATCAGCATTCACGAGAAGAGAATCAGCTCTGCACTGAGCTCTCTTATATACACAGTTACAAGACATTGGCTTACTCAACCACATGGGTGCATTACATCAGATCTTGCACTCCAGAAGTATGCCCTCTAGTAACCCTCCTTCTGCAGCTGTAGACCAAGGCTAGCATGACTTGGCAGTTCCTTGGCTTCAGCCATCATGACTCAGCATGACTCTGCAGTTGTTTGGCCATTTTCTCTAGAGTTCAAGCTCTAACTCCTGACATTGTTTACCACACAGAGGACTTTTTCGGACGTCTCAAATACAGCGCAAGCAGCCTCGTCGCATTGCGAGGCTGCTGCACTGCAGGGTGTCCCTTTCGGATGACGCTCTCTCCTGCCGGTACTGTTGCGGTATGCGGGGACATTTGAGCATTATATTTCGCCAGTTTTTAATCATGATCAACTTTTGTGAGTAAAAATCAGCGAAATATACCACTCAAATGTCCCTGCGGTACCGCAACAGTACCGACAGGGGAGAGCGTCATCCGAAAGGGACGCCTGCAATGCAGCAGCCTCGCAACGCGACAAGGCTGCTTGCATTGTATTTGAGACGTCCGAAAAAGTCCAAAGAATGAACATGGATTATATTTACAGGTGTGGGAAAACTGAGACATCATTTTTCTTGTCAGTGTAGTAGGGAAATGCATTGTCAACATTAGGACATAACAGATTTCCAGGCATAAACATTTTTGGTATCTAAGGCAGTGGCAGCTAGTGACTTCAGTATCAGTGGACAGTGAATCCACTCTTTAGTCCAAAGTTTAAAGGAACTATCCAAGGTGCTGGTCCTATTTTGATGCTAGAAGTCAGCACCATGTTTAACACTTTTGACGTCTGGACTGAAACCAGAGCTAGGTCACCATCCCACTGACATGGAAACCACCATCTACCACTGGTGAAAGGGAAATTTTGGGAAGTGCCCGAAATGTTCACTGAATTCTGCTCCCTATCCTGCTAAAAAGGGCTTACTTATTTATTTGTTGAATTTATACCCCATTTTTCTCCCAAAGTGGGATTCAAGGCAGTTTACAATAGTTAAAAAATACAACTAAAACCTTACAAATTACAAATGTTAAAAAAATAATTAAATTGAATTTCCATTACTAAAATATAATTAGAAACACATAATTAAAAACATAAAATCAATAAAAATACAACATTAAAAGCAGCACACACATTAAAATTCATGTTTCAAATGCCTGCCTAAATAAAAACATCTTCAGCTACTGATGAAAAGAGGGGGAGGTGGCCAACTGGACCTCCTGTGGAAGGGATTTCCACAGTCTGGGAGCAGCCACGGAGAAGGCTGTCTCCAGAGTCCTCACCAACTGTGCCTGTGAAGGTGGTGGGACTAAAAGACGGCCTCCCCTTCCAATCTTAACACTCAGGCCGGCTTGTATAGGGAGATACGGTCTCTCAGAAAGTCTGGACCCAAGCTGTTTAGGGCTTTAAAGGTCAAAACGAGAACCATTCTTCTCTTGCACTGAATTAATGATCTTTGTACATCACCAAGCATGGTTAACTCTATGATGGCATCATTGTATGTAGGCAGAGCAAGACCTTTTGGGGAAGGGTATTAAAGCAGCACTCTGACTACCAGGGACTGGTAGAAAGAACACAAGAAGGAGCCCCTGCCTTCCTGCACGGCACTGTAAGGACAGACTATGAAACTATCCCTGGAGTACAACAGGGATAGGCAACTCATGGCTCTACTCTAATAATAGGGTACAGGCCTATATCTTCCACATAAGCTTATTTATCACACATATAAGCTCAGTGCATCATCCGCATAAGCTAAATATTAACCAGCTTCCATCCCAGGAGCCTGTCCCCTGGCAGTAGGGGGTGAGGGTGGAAATCACATTGTGTTGTTGCTTTTTGCTAAGTTTTCATAAGAATCCACACAATGGGAGAGGTTCTGAAGAATACAAAGCTGGAAAAGGATTTTAATTTTTTCAAATACTGGAAGTAGTCTAACAATCACTTGCCAACGTGTCCCAGTCTACACATGTTTAACAATGTATTTGATATATCTGAGTAAGATTGATCAATGAGCTACGATGAGCAGCAGCAGAAAGCAGAATGTATAAGAGGGAGTGAATACTAGCTCTTAACAGCAGTGGGCCCTTTGTTCAGATAGGGAATTAGTCATAACACAAGAGACAAGTATTAGAATAATCAAATATGTGTTTATTACCAAGATTTTTTATTTATTTTTTTTTAAGTTACATGTATAAGATGTGAATTGAACAGGCAGAAAATTAGTAATGTCTTCATTGAATTCTAGGAGACAGAGAGAGAGGAACTGTACATCCAGGTGTCCAGAAGCAGGATGATTATAAAGAAGAAGGTGCTGGGACCCCAGGTGGGCAAAGGTGAGATCTCATTCAGAATGAAAGGGTGAAATTTAAATTATTCCTCCCAAGGATTTATTGGTGGTGTGTTTAAAAGGAGCGGGGGGGGGCAGAAAAGGGGGTTGGAAACCTGGATATTACCTACTGCATGTCATCAGTGACTACCTTCTTCAGTTCAAAAGAAGCATATGAGAACCTATTATGATCCAAGGATTTCTTATGAACATTGGAACCCTGACAATGTTGACACTGATTCCTTAGAAATTAGGGGTGGTTGTCATAGTCCGCAAAGGATGCTTAGTTTTTTGGAAAATGAGATAATGGATTTGGTGGTCTCATAGTGCTCTGTTAGGTCCATCTCACAAGGCAATAGAAGCAAGGAAAACAACACTAAAAATGTAGCTGGAAGACAAGAGGGATGGAGGCAAGACAGTGAAGAAACTAACTAGACGAGGTAATGTGAGTGCTCCAAATAAGGAGAATCATAAACAAAGAATAAACAAAGACCTACACAAAGGATTTTGAAAGCCTTTACTGAGGAAAACAATGGGGGATTTAGCACTTTATCAGATTAGTGTCTAAAAATGTTGTAATTCCACTATTGAAGAAAACAGAAACATGGTGGCATGATTACAGTAATTATTACATGTCACTGTAATCATGCAATACTACCACCACAGAATCATCATATAACCATCATACAATACTAGCAGTTTAAGTATGGGATTTTACTTCCGAGAATATGTCCAGAGGAGGGCAACCAAAATGGTGAGAGGTCTGGAAGCCATGCCCTATGAAGAGTGGCTTAGGGAGCTGGGTATGTTTAGCCTGGGGAAGATAAGGTTAAGAGGGGACATGATAGCCACGTTTAAATATTTGAAGGGATGTCATACTGAGGAGGGAGCAAGCTTGTTTTCTGCAGCTCCAGAAATTACGACTCGGAGCAATGGACTCAAACTACAGGAAAAGAGATTCCACCTAAACATTAGGAAGAACTTCCTGACAGTAAGAGCTGTTTGGCAGTGGAATGCACTGCCTCGTAGTGTGGTGGAGTCTCCTTCTTTGGTGGTTTTTAAACAGAGGCTGGGTGGCCATCTGTTTGGAATGCTTTGATTGGGTATTCCCTCATGGCAGGGGGTCGGACTGGATGGCCCTCATGGTCTCTTCCAACTCTATGATTCTATTATTTGTATGGGCGAGATTTTGGCGGTTCTCGTGAGAAGACATGACTTTGTTTAAACACAAATAATGAAAGAAATTAACAAATAAACACTTAAACATAAAAACATACCAAGAAAAGGTGACAGTTCATTAAAAGAGTATCCCGTGTTCTCAACAGATGGGAACATCAGTCAGCTATTTCCTGAGTAACAAGGGAACAGACCCCCATCGAACACAACCTGGTAGTGGGAATTGGGGCAGTCAGACCAGGAGTCACTGTGTAGCTACGTAACCATGGTGGTTCTCCATTTGTATGTTTTCCAGTGGATTCTGACCATACTTTAACATGGCAGCAAAGCTTACCTCCTAATCTATGGACCCCTAATCTACTGAGGAGAGTACTACTTAATTTAAAAAAAATATCCAGGCCTTTTTAAAAATGGCTCCTGAAGCTTGGAAGCAAGATGTTTTCTTTCACCATTCTATAGGGTGGCATGAGACTCAAAAATGTATTAATCTGAATCAGAGTTAAACTGTGTTAAAGAGATGCTCCATCTATTGGAAACGATTTGACAGATGTGTTCAAATTACCTCCAGTAATGTTAAGTGAATGGAAGCATTTAAATTCTGATTGCACCAAAAAATGTAAAGCATGATGCTTATCAAGCTTTTACATTTGACATGCCGTCTGTTACCTGACGACACCTTTTTTCAAACTATCTGGAGATCATCCAGCTAATGCACTTGTAAAAGGTAAAATTAGAGATAGCATGAAGTCATTAAATGAGAAATTATATAGATTACCTGGGCCTTCAAAGTAATTTTATAAAATGAGTCAAATGACTCCACAAATGTCAGCAGGCATCTTCCTTTTCTTAATTCTAGTTATTTGTGCTTTCTTCTTTCTTCTTAACTGGTGACAATGCCTGCTGTCATCCTGATATATATATTTTTTTTCAAAAAAAAAATCTCATGTGAAAATTATGGGCCCCATTGGCATGTACAGTTCCTATGGAGAGGATCATTGTTATTGTTGTTAATTGCCATCAAGCTGAGTTTGACTTATGCATAAATGCAAGACCTCCAAGACACCTGTTAAGATCTCAGGGCGGTGGCTTCTTTGACTGACTCTATGCACCTGTAATGCTGTCTTCCTTTCTGCTTCTGCCTTCAACTTTGCTGAGCATTATTATCATTTCTAACAAATCATGTCATCTCATGATATGCCCAAATATGATGGTGTCAACTTAGTCATTTTGGCCTGTGGAGCCCCTCAGGGGTCTGTTTCATCCCCTACACTATGTACCACATACATGAAATGTCTGGCGTTTGGGGGTCAGGTATCACCAATATGCTGATGATACTCAGTTCTATTACTCCTTTCCACCTAATTCCAAGAAGGCTGTTTCTGTGTTAACCTGGTACCTGGCAGCTGTAATGGACTGGATGAGGGCAAACAAATGGAAGCTTAATCCAGACAAGACAGATGTGCTTGTGGTCAGTCAAAATACAGATCTGGGAATACAAATTCTGTCTGTGTTAGATGGGGTTACACTATCACCACACCGCCGCTGCCACCGAAATTGCAGGTTTCAACAGTGACCAGGAGTGCATTTGCACAGTTAAAACTAGTGTGCAACTGTGCCCATTCTTGGAGAAGTCAGATCTGGCCACGATAACACATGCCTTTGTTACATCCTATTTGGACTATGGTAATTTGATCCAAACAAACATAATGACCACAAATGGTTTACACAGCTTTAAAGTAGATGATGAAAATCCTGAAATACAGTAGCACCTCCGTATCCGCTGATTCACCATCAGCTGATTCAGTTATCTGCGGTTGATGACAGGCAGCAGGGGGGAAGGGAGAGGAGGAGAAGGAGATACCTTGCCTCCTTTCTCCCTTCCCTGTGAGGGCTCCGGTGGCGGCAGTGACAATGGTGGGGGCAAAGGGAGAGGAGGAGGAAAGAAATGGCTGAGCCCAGGCGCCAAAGAAGGGACACCCAGAGCCTGGCCAGGTCAGACCCCGCTTGGCTCTGCATCAACAGCAGTGAGGAGCGAGATGGCAAGGTGGGGAAGAGCAGCACCAGCTCTGCCCAGCCCAAGCCCGGCTCTGGCTCCTCGCTCTCTCGCTGCCTTCCTCTTCCTTTTCCTTCCTCTTCCTCTTCCTCTTCCTTCCTCTTCCTGCCTGCCTACCTTCCTTCCTTCTCCTCTTCCATAACTTCCTCCTCCCCATCGCAGGGCATTCACTACTATTCACAGTTTTCAGGAATCCTCGGGGACCCCCAGAACCAATCCCCCACTGGGGGTGCTTGTGTAATTCAGGATTTTCCCTACCTTGGCTCCATTATTAATCAGAATGGAGACTGCAGTCAAGAAATCAGAAGAATACAAGGACTTGGAACAGCAGCTATGAAGGAATTAGACAAGATCCTCAAGTGTAAAGACATATAATTGCATACTAAAGTAAGGATTGTCCATGCCATCATATTTCCCATTTCTATGTATGGTTGTGAAAGCTGATAGGAAGAAAATCAACTCATTTGAAATGTGCTGCTGGAGAAGAGATTGTGAACTGCTAAAAAGATCAATAAATGGGTCCCAGAGCAAATCAAGCCTGAACTATCCCTAGAAACCAAGATGACCAAACTGAGACTGTTGTACTTTGGCCATATCATGGCCATACCATGGGGTCCTAGTGGTGCAGTGGTTAAATGTCAGTACTGCAGCCACAACATTGTGAGTTTGATCCCACAGGGCTCCACGGTTCACTCAGCCTTCCATCCTTCTGTAGGTCAGTATAATGAGTACCTGGCTTGTGGGGGCAATTAGCTAACACATTGTAAACTGCTTAGAGAGTGCTTAATACCATAAAGTGATATAGAAATGTAAGTGCTATTGCTATGGGCAATATATTAATTTTAGGGAGTCCTGGTGGTGCATTGGTTAAATGCCAGTACTGCAAGGCACAAGGTTATGAGCTCAGTCCCAGAGGGCTCCAACGTTAACTGAGCCTTCCATCCTTCCATAGGTCAGTAAAATGAGTACCCAGATTGTTGGGGGCAATTAGCTAAAAAAACCCATTGTAAACCACTTAGGGAGTGCTTCAGCACTGATAAGTGATATATAAATATAAATGCTATTGCTATACCATGAGAAGACAGGACTCACTAGAAAAGACAATGATGGTTGGTAAGGAATCGTGCAATCACAGTGGGATGTGATTATTACATGCTCATGAATACCGCAAAAAGAGTGATATTGAGGGCTATTGACAGCTTTCCCCATCAATGAAAAGTTACACCTAATTAACGGGTAGAGCATGCACGGACCACAGGAGCAGGAGGATGTCATGCAATAATGGGAACCCATTTGTGATACTATTGAATTGTAATTCCACTGCTTCAGCCCCATCTGATAAAGTCCCACTTCACAGCCTGCTCCTGGTAGACATTGCTCTTCCCTCTACCTCTGTAGCCCTGACTATAGCCAACTGCCCTATGGGATGGATTTTTATGAATGTTTATATTCCAGTATTGTTTATTTATGAATGTATCTTTAAATTACATAGGGAAGGATTTGTATCCTGAAATGCACAAAAAATACCTTTTGGACTACCATGTGCCATTGTGCAATGTTTGTATTCTCATCAGGCGGGCAGAGACGTAGCTATGCTATTGGGACAATTGCACAAGCAGAGCCAGTGGAGCAACCATTGCACAATGGTCCCAATGCACAACCTGGTCTGAGCCATGGTGCATAACATGTTCTGCTGTGCAACATGTTCCGATGCACATCTCCCAATGCACAGTACATACCATTGCACAATGGGCCCCTACTGCACAATGGTACATCTTTCACAGTATACCACAGTGCATTGTCATGATTGATTAGCATGGGGCTTGTCTACACTGGCCAGAATACTCCACCAGAGCTGGCCCAGATCCACCCCCTATTACTGCTACAAAATGGGCAGAAGTCCACACACACACATGCCAGGCTCTATCGGCCAGGAAGGAGGCCTTCTGAAGCCAGGAAGGAGGCCCTCAGCATGTGATCAAGGCTGGTCACATGAAGGGGGCCTTGATCACATGCTGGGGGCCTCCTTCCCAGCTTCAGAGCAACTCCAGTGGTGGCGTCATCTAGCAATACAGCCTGGTGTACAGGTACTGATTTCTATGTTCCCATGCCGGGCCCATCCGGGTTTTCCCACATGACGTGTTTTCCTGAGGATTCTACTGAAACATTTTAAAGGCTTCCCCTTGGTTTGATGTTGGACATCGGACATCGTCAGGACTGTCTGGAAGCAAGTCAGGGCAAGAGCCCTGTGTTGTTTGGACTGCAGGGCTCCAACCCAGGGGGAAGACAGGATTAATTGCTCATCTAGACAAGCCCATGGTTGTATGTCATGTTACTGACATAGATTCATCATCGTAATGTTATGCTAGTGTCTAATGCAGGATCTCAGCCTTTGATTGTATTTTAGCCCCCAGCCCACCTGCCACACATTCAAAAGTGATGACTGCATGGAGAGAACAATCCTATACCTCAGTTGTGCCCCCTTTCAAAGGTGCCTGATGGTATTTTTCACAGTAAAAAACAAACAGTGGAATTTCAGCTTAGCCCTCATGTAAATCAATTCCTTTGAGAAATTAAAGATTGAGGCTACTCTGGTTCAATGTTATATTGAATCCCTCTGGCTTGATGCAACAAGTGAAGCAAAATGCCAAGTAAGTTTTGTGAAATATCATTTGAATCATTAGGTAGTTTCCCCAACCTTTGTCCAATGTTGGGAGAGAATTCTAGTGATTCCTATAAAGGTCTAGATAATTCCTTCTTTTCTTTTCTTTTTAATGAATGGCTTATTGTGGAAAGTCAATAAAATGCTCCTTTTAAAAATGTGGAGTGAAAAAAGTGAGGAAGGATAGGTATGTAAAAGCCAAGGAATGGGTAAACTAATGCTTGTAAAATGTTTAGGGCAAATTAAATTGCTTACACATGCTCTGAAGCCAGTGTTGCCATGGTTTCCTGTGCCAAGAAAAAAAAACAGTTAAGTGCTATACAAGCTAGATATCCCTTTGTAAGAGTTATTATGAAAAAGAAATGCAGGCCACACAGAGGAAAGGAATTTGGGTGTTTCAACCACTTTACTCCTGAAGGATGTTAATAGCAAATATTGGCAGATAGCAAAGATCTGGCTTTAGTACCAGGCTTGAGAGCTTCGGAATAATATCTTCTGTCACGCTGAGCTCAGCTTCTAAAACTACTGCAATTCAGGATGTCATTTAGTCTCACAGGAAGGAAATGTTATTCCAGGAAGGAGCTTCAGGATATCCTACAAGCTACTTCCCAGAATAGATTTAGATGAGCAAATAACAAGAGGCCACTTGTAATAATGCCCCAGGAAGGGTCACCGGTCTCTGGGAGATTTGGATAAACAAAATTGAAGACAAGATTAGGCTATTTAGAATCCAGCCAGGAAAGAAGATGGCAGAAGACAAAGGAGCTTCTGGTGGCTATTCACAGGAAGACACATCAGCAAACACAGCCAATGACTCAAGACAAATTCTCAAAATGAACAAACAAACAAACTACTGTGAACCTTAAGAACAAACTTCCTCACACTTTGCCTTGAGACAAGTCCATTTTTTCCTCCATATGATTTTTATCTTTACATGCTGAGCATTGGTGTTTGGTTCTTAGCACAATATGGGGGTAGGAAGAGGGGTTTTTGTTTCATTTCATCAGTAATAAGATGAACACTGTTATATCAAGATGGGCAAAACATGGCTCCTGGGCTCCATGTGGCTCCCAGAAAACAAGAAGACTCCAGACTTTATCAGACGCAGCAAAAACCTCATCATTAGGATGTGACAAAGGGCTGAAATTATCAGATGATGTCATCTCTTACCTGTTCCCACTGTGTCACACTGGCGTGAATGAGACATCACTTTTTATTGATGACTTAGCCATCAATAAAAAAAATGATGTTTCATTCACACCAGCACAACACAGCAGGAATGGGTAAGCGGCAAGGGTGTCTGCTAATTTTGCCTTTTGTGCTATCGTCGTGTCCTAAATGATGTGGGGTTTTGGCAAGATTTGGCTTGTCTGATAAAGTCCTCAGTCTCTTGGCAGCCTCTGGGGAATTACAATTCTCTTAATATAAAGAATATGCCCCCTACACCCTGAGAGAGAGAGAGAGGGGAGGAGGTTTCTTTTCCCCAATACTAGAAGTGGGGTTCTGGCCATTTCCCCCACTAAATATTTGGTATCTCATGGCAGCAGTGGGTGAAAGTGAGGGGTTGCATAAAGTGGGACCTGGAGAAAATGGTTCCTGGAACCACCGACTTTGCCAACCTCACTAGAAATGAGTGCAAAATGAATACAATCCCCTTCCGGACAGTACTCCAACTCACATTAGCTTAGGAAGTGACCATGCATCCTGGTATAAATTTACCCAATGACAATGCATCCTAGTATGAATGCTGGAAGGTTCTTTCATAATAAGCAAGCTAAGTGTTGCTTGGTAAACCAGATAACAGGGGAGGTCAGTTACATGGCAGTTTTTATTGTGATAGTTTGCACATTAATGCATTTTCACACCAGTGCCACATAGTTTACATGATTTAGTGCGAAACTGGTTGATCGGGTTAGTTTTCAGCTTTGTAGTTCACACAGACAAAGGTGGGGTATGTGGCCTCCCAAGCACATCTGGGGGAAGATGCTGGGAAGCTGGGAGGGAGGGAGGGAGGGAGGGAGAGAGCTGGCACCTTTCCCTCCCTCTTCTTCCCAAAGCGAGAAGGGTGGGAGGAAGGAGGGAGCCTTTCAGCCACCGAGGAGCCATCCCCCATTGCCAAGAGCTGGCAGGAAGGAAGACAGGTCTTGGGGGGGATGATTACCCTACTGGCAGAAGCAATGGAGTCGCAGGCTCCCCCTTCGCCCTGCTTCCCTCAAGCCCCCCTTTCCCCTCACCCACTTGACCAGTGAAGCAGACTGCTTCTCTCTCTCTCTCTCTCTCTCTCTCTCTCTCTCACACACACACACACACACACACACACATACACATATGATCACAGCAGGGCGAGGGAGCAAACAGTCAGTGGAGCAGATAGCTACTCTCTCTCTCTCTCTCTCTCTCTCTCTCTTTCTCTCTCTCTCTCTCTCTCTCTCTCTCTCTCTCTCTCACACACACACACACACACACACACACAGGAACAGTAATTATGGCTAAGTGGGGATTCTTCAGCCGCAGCAGCCAAGCAAGCCGGGAGGCAGACGGCTGGCTGGATCGTTTCATCTGAGGCTCCTCACATCTCTTGCAAGTCTGCCCCCTCTGCAGTTGGTCCAACCAATTGCAGCTCAGCTCTGCTGTGGCTGTTTCGGGAAGATTGCTGGTAGTTCCCACAACCTTTTGCAAAATGGTAGTTCACACAACTGATTGTGTGCATTTTTGCGAACTTTATCAAAAAAAAGTCAGGGAAAAGAGCGAAAGCTGACACTGTGTGACTTATGGGGTTTTTTCGCCCACCTCCTTCTGAATATGGCTACTTTAATCCGAAAGATGTGGGAACTATTAGGACTCTGTGAATTCTTGGAGAATTTATTTTGCCATGTAAATGACCCCTGGGTCTTCCTTGGTCCATTTCTAGTGGTATTTTTTCCCTTAGTTTGATCCATCTTTTTGTGTAGCTCTTGCTCCCTGTTCCAGTCTCCAATCCAAGTTTTCATTTTCCTAACTGTTGTCATTCCCTGCCTTGCTCTTCCTGTGTATGTTTAACAGCATTCACCCAGATTCCATTGAACAGCTTGACTTAAAAGTCCAAATAATATGATGGAGAAGGCAGTGTAAGCATGGGGCATTGCATGCTCCATATTTGCATGCACTAAAATGCTTTTAGACTTTACTGCTTGCTTTCATGTGAAGCATCAACAGAGAAAATCTTTTCAGTTGTGTTAACATGGTAGCAGTGGCATTCAAACATGCCTTTATAATTTTTCTCTGTTATATCAAAATATTCTTTTCAGCACTAAAACATTGCCTTGCATGTTGGAATGGGGCAGATTCCCAACTTTAATCTAAACCAGCCAGTGGTCCAAGAAGGTGAGGCACATCACCCTGAAACAGTAGGGTGTATCTACTCTGCCTTGGACCATGATCTTCCAGTGGCAAAAGGTGAGCTCATCTGATCAAACACCTGTGAGCAGAATCAAGTCAAGCACAACAAGTCTCAGATACCCCTCACTCAACTCAGTGCTGCCAAAAGTGATGTAGTACAAAGTTGAAACACCAGGACTTTTGGATTATGAGGGATGCATCATCTGCTATACTCTCACACACACTTCACTGCACACTCTGAATCTAGCTACAATGTATTCTCATGGCAACAGTGTATTATTTTGACTGATCCCTGGTGTAATGCAAAATTAGGAGTAGGGGCTTAGTCCTGAGTGAGCAAATAAGAGTTGGTAGCTTTACAAAAAATCTGCTTCAGGCACAAGTGAAAACTGCCAAAAGTGCTCTGCTGATAATGCATTTCTTGACTTTCCTTGGGAGTGTAATGTAATGTAAGGGGTCATCTATACAAGGGGGGGATGGATTCAATTTGTAGCAGCTGGGAACTGTCTTAATGGTTTTACAGCCTCATAAACTTTCCATGCCCCCTAGCCAAGATGGTGACTGCAAGTGAATTATTTGCATTTTTAAATCTGCTGCCACCAAACGTTAAAAAAAAATTACTATGGTGCGCACAAGAAATATTTCAGATTTACAAAAAAAAAAAGAGAAAAAGATAATACAAATTGCCATTTTATCACATTAGTAATCACTCGCTAAGGCAAAACTCCAACATGGCAGCAATGGGCACTTGCCCTGTTAGCAAGTCCCACCCCTGTGCTCATCTGGCCAATCAGCTTGTGCTTCCTCTCCTATGGGAAAGTGCAGCAATGTGAAAGCGACTGTCTTAACAAATGGGAATGTGCATCCCCTATGGAGCTTTTTAAAAACTCCAGGGAAAGCTGCAAAGGCTCTCCGGGCATAGTTTTTGGAATTTTTTGCTGCCACCCTTCTGGATACAATGCATCAATGCAGATTCCCATTAAGACAGATCTATTTTCCAGAGAATTCTGGGGATTATTTTGACCATTTAGGCAGGACCTAATTATCAAGACCATAATTTGCCATGACAGCACTGGCTGCCCATTACACTGTCCTCCAAAAGGAGCAAGGGTGGCAAACAATATAATGCACTTTGAGCAGACACTTTGAGTGCCTGATACTTTTAAAGTATGTATCGGGAGTACACTGTTGGAGCATTACTGCACTCCGAGGAAAAGCTGCAAACAGCAGGAATGTTCCATCTTTCCTGCTGCCTTACTCCATGACGTTGGCACCCTTCCAGTGTTCTTTTGTTCTCGTCCTGTGTGGAACTGAGCTAAAACTGCGCCTTTTTGCAAACGTTTTTTTCTGGTTAGCAAAAAGGCATGGTTTTACCTCAGTCCCTTAGGCACCAGATTGAAAAAACAATGACACCATGTGGGAAGGCAGCAGGAAAGACAGAACATTCCTGCTGCTTTGCCACTTTTCCTTGGAGTATGGTAAGGCTCTTGGTTTTCAGGATCAGTAGCAAGCCGCTCACCCATCTCTATCTTTTTTTATTTGCAAAGGGTTGTAAATCTAGTTTACCTCAGAGTAGCTGTTTGGAGGGGACTAACAAGATTTGGAGAAATCATTTTTCCCTGCTGCTCCATGAATGATGGCCAAGCTAAATCTGTTTCCCCAAAGTGGAGGATTGCAGAGAAAGTAATTGCCCTGCAATTGGGCTGTCACTGCGGAGGGACAGGAAAATGGATAGATTCCCATTTTTTTCTCACCATTTCTCCCCAGCCAGTTATTGCAACTCACTGCAAAAGCAGTGAGTTGCAAGAACAGGCAAAATGTCAGCAAAATGGCAAGCCTGGCTACATCTGACATTAAACAGGGCTTGGCACTTGGAGGGAGGGAGATCACACAGTGCACCTCATTTTAACTCTATTATGTGACTTAACTTCATTAATGAATGTGTGCGTTTTGTGATTCATTAAATAGGAACTATATCCAGGTCCAGACTAATGAACTTTTTGTGAGTCAAGAAAAGGGGGGTTGCTGCCAAGTATATGATTTGAATTAAGTACTTGCTAAATCTAGCCTGCACACAAGTGCCAGAGGAGAGAGAAAGTCGAAATCGGCATTAAACATATTGGCAGTAATGGGGAGAACCCCCACCCACTCCAACTTACATTAAACTTCTGGACAATAAAAAACAAATGAAGCACAGTGTACAGTATTTTTATTCATGTACTGTTTATATACTGCAGGATATCACCCATGGACCAAACACTTACGATAATGGCTTTTATTTTCCACAGCATGCCTAGACTTTCCTTATTGTACCTGCAGCAGACTTGAAAAGGGGATTAAATAAATACACAGAGGATTCATAAAAATCATCCAACCCAAGAGGTGTACTCATTCTCATATTCTCAAGACATTCCTTCAATAGAACCATGGAGTAAATAATGGGGTGGAGGAGTAATCCAAGCTAATTACCCTGAAGGAAAGTACTCCTTGACCCCCTTTCAGTCTACAGAATGAATATTGTTTAGGTACACCTGTCTCTTCCCTAGCCAGGAGCAGCTACCATGGCATACCCCCAACATTTCACAAGTGAAAACTGGGACACATGTGACTCAGCAATATCAGAGGGCAAAAATTATTGGGGGAGAAAACACAGAACGGTTGTTTTAAGCACAGAAACCCTGGAATTTATGTAATGTGTTTAGGAAAGCCTAAAAAGGGGGGGGGGTCCAAATCAGTAAACACACTGCAGTCAACCCTCTACATTTGCGGGTTTAACTTTTGCAGATTTGATTATTCACTGATTAATTGCTGCCACCTCCACTGCTGCCCTATCGCATTTTTAATAGAGACTTCAAGCTTCGCGAGACTGAGAGAGACTGCGAATGCATGGCAACGCTTGCAAGGCAGCAGCAAGCCCCACCAATCTCCCACTTCTGCTTTACGGAGGAACCCCACTGCCTCAAAAGACATCTACAATGGGTTGAATCTATGGGTTGTACTTTCTTTGTGTGTTAAATATGCTTTGGGGGGACTAGAGATATTCATGGTTTTTCCACTTTTGCAGGGGTCCTGTGCCCCTAACCCGGCAAATGTGGAGGGCCAACTACACTCTGGCAGGGATCCTGTTAGTGACATACATATGCATAAGTCGCACTGTCCATGCAGGTAGAATTATTTAACACAACCCAACAGGCATATTCTACAGACAGAGGCAGAAGTAGAGGTGTGAATACAGCAACATTGTGCATTGTGTACTGCACATTGTGGTTGTGTCTTGCACTTTGTGGTTCCACATTGCACGACAGCACTCAGCCATTGACATGTATTGTGCAATCTTGCTTATTCTGCATTGGGGTTGCACAGCGCTGGTGTAATGTATCTCTGCAGGCAAGTATTTATGTTTTCCATTGAGAGGATGTTGGATTGCAGTCTCTGTCAGTGTGCAGACATCCACACAGAATGATTAACAATCAATATATTATATAATACAGTACATTACCTTAAAATCAAAACGTCTTCATCAGACCTGCTAAAAATCACAGCTTTGCCTCATATCCACTGTTTGAACTCTGTGTTCAAACCCAGCCCCTCTGCCCCGCAGATATTATAGGTCAGGTCAAAACCCAGCTTCCTTATAACAAAACCCTCATGTGGTCACCTTGAGCAAAGTCTAGCTTATTACAAGCCCAACCTACTTCATTAGGTTTTTCTTAGAATAAAAAAGGGTTGGAAAATGGGGAAAATGTTTAGCTCCAGGAGAGGAATGGAATGTAATTAATTAAGAGTCATAGGATCATAGAGTTGGAAGGGGCCCTATGGGCCATGAGGTCCAACACCCTGCTCAGTGCAGGATCTCCAGAACATCCCCAGCAGGTAGCTGCCCAGCCTCTTTCTGAAGACATCCAGGGAAGATCACACCATTCTGATGCATGGAAGTTCACAATCCTCTTTTTGTGGGAAAACTGAAGCAAAATAGGAAATGGGCAGTTCTGCCTTTAGTTGGAACATGATTGTCATAAAGAAATCCATGTATTCCAGTGTCCTTTTAGAATATCTCAAGCTACAATCCTGTATGCATTTACCACTGAAGTCCTTGGGACTTTCTTCTGCACAGATACATGCATGATTGCATTCTTAATGTAAATAAAACATTGCTTTGCAGAATAAAAGCCAGATAATGGTAATGCCACAGATCTTCAGCTAGGGCTAGGAAAAAATCCTGCCTAAAGAGTCACTGCAGCCAGACATAGCTGATAGCCTTGAGCCAGATGGCAGCAAGCAGTCTGACCAGAAGGTAGCTTCCTGTATTTCTCCATAGCACATGTATCACTAGCCATGCAAAATCAAGAGAGCTGGAGCTGTAGTCAACTATGAGAGTTTCGCAAGACGTTTTCCCAAAAGACAACTGGCCAGGATCTAAAATACTCAGGTACAGTACAGTACTTGGTTTACTACAGCGAGAGACAAAGGAGATACACACACAAAATTGGTGTTTTTCTTCTTTTTTGTTTATTTTTTAAAATTTCTTTTTAATGAAGTTCCTTCTTGTTCTAGAAGTTATGACAAGAATTTGCAGCCTAATATGCCTTTATGCAGCTGCTTTAGCCACATTCAGATGACATGGAGTCTTTTGAGCCCAACATTCATGAAAGCACATGGTAAGGACTTTAAGGATGTAATATCGGGCAAAAATTACATGATTACGATGCCACAATAGCTCTATCTCACGACGTCATAGTTGTTCTGTGCTTACTGTGTACTCCAGGAGCATATAAGGCGCTGCTTTCTATTGATGGTATAAGCCATCAATAGTTCTCAATACTGCTATTTTCACGGTATTGAACAGTGTGCGAAAACACATCCCACACTAATCATGAGATTACAGTGTTAATGGGTAGTCCTCTTTCCCCCCCCCTCCCTGTTCCTGGCGAGAAAACTTCCAGGTGAGAACATGAAAACTATCCACAGGATGCTCTTTGTATGAACTGTCCCATTTTATTTTATTTTTGCGCATCTTTAGGTGTGTTTAAGTGCTTTTGAGTTCATAGAATCATAGAGTTGGAAGAGACCTCAAGGGCCATCCAGTCCAACCCCCTGCTATGCAGGAATACACAATCAAATCATTCCCAACAGATAACCATCCAGCCTTTTTTAAAAAACCTCCAGACTCCACCACACTACGAGGCAGTGTTTTCCACTTCCAAACAGTTCTTACTGTCAGGAAGTTCATCCTAATGTTTAGGTGGAATCTCTTTTCCTATAGTTTGAACCCACTGTTCCATGTCCTAGTCTCTGGAGCAGCAGAAAATAAGCTTGCCCCATCCTCAGTATGATATCCCTTCAAATATTTAAACATGGCTATCAGGTCACCTCTCAACCTTCTCTTCTCCAGACTAAACTTGCCCAGTTCCCTAAGCCGCTCCTTATAGGGCATGGCTTCCAGACCTCCCCCCATCTTGGTCGCCCTCCTCTGGACAAGTTCCAGCTTCTCAATATCTCTCTCTCTCTCTCTCTCTCTCTCTCTCTCTCTGGCTTTTCTTCACAAACGAAGATTCAGGAAGGACTCATCCCGCGCTTTCTGCAAGCACGCTGATGACTAAAAAGGCCAATCCGAGATAAACAAGTCCAGTTGCAAAAAGCACAGCAGAAGGTCTCCTTGGGTGATGTTTTTGGGTTGTGATTCTTGCTGCGTTGTCGTTTCTCTTCAAGACTTCTTCGTCGTGAGTTCTCAAATAAGGCTGCAGCATTGTGGATAGTGCGTCTCCATGCCTCCCGATGTGAGGCCAGGGCGGACCACTGTTGGTGATCAATTTGGCCAAGCCTGAGATGTTGTTTCAGGGAGTCTTTGTATCGCTTTTTTGGAGCGCCCCTCTTACGCTGACCCGTGGCGAGTTCACCGTAGAGTAGTATTTTTGGGAGGCGATGGTCCTCCATCCTAGAAATGTGCCCTGCCCAGCGCAGCTGTGTTCTCAATATCATGGCCTCAATGCTGGTGATCCCTGCTTGCTCAAGGACAGCAACATTCGTCACATAGTCCAGTGTATATTTAGGATTGTGCGTAGACAGCGCTGATGAAAGCGCTCGAGGAGTCGTAGGTGGTGGCGATAGGTGACCCATGTTTCAGATCCATAAAGGAGGGTAGACAGTACGATGGTTCTATACACACTGATTTTTGTGCTTTGCCTCAGGTGTTTATTGCTCCAGACTCTTTTGTGAAGTCTTCCAAATGCACTATATGCCTTTGCTAATCTGTGATCGATCTCTTTGTCAATCTTGGCATCTGAGGAGATGATGCTTCCCAGGTAGGTGAACTGCTGAACAGATTTGAGCACAGATTTGCCGACGGCAATGTGGGGATGGTGGTGTTCGTCCTGTGGTGCAGGCTGGTAAAGAACTTCTGTTTTCTTCAGGTTGACTTCTAGCCCAAACAGCTCTGCAGCTCTTTCCTGAATTGTGGTCCCCAGAACTGGACACAGTATTCCAGCTGAGGTCTGACCAAAGCAGAATAGAGTGGCACTATTACTTCCCTTGATCTAGACATTATACTCCTATTAATGCAGCTTAGAATTGCATTGGCTTTTTTTAGCTGCTGCATCACACTGATGACTCATGTTCAGCTTGTGGTCCACTAAGACTCCCAGATCCCTTTCTCATGTACTGCCATCAAGCCAGGTGTCACCCATCCTGTATCTGTGCATTTCATTTTTACTGCCCAAGTGTAGTGTCCTACATTTCTCCCTGTTGAAATTCATTTTGTTAGTTTTGGCCCAACTTTCTAATCTGTCAAGGTCATTTTGGATTCTGATCCTGTCCTCTGGGGTATTAGCTACCCCTCCTAATTTGGTGTCATCCGCAAACTTGAAAAGCATGCCCTCTATTCCCTCATTCAAGTCATTAATACAGATGTTGAATAGCACTGGGCCCAGGACAGAACCCTGTGGCACCCCACTAGTCACTTCTGTCCAGGTTGACTTACTTTGTTAATAAAGTTTTGTGTGTGTGTGTTTTTAAGCATGCTAGCATCTTCTCATGAGAACTGCCAAAATCTCGCCCATGCTAAATCACAGAAGTAAACTCCCGTCCTTGCAGTGCGCTAATGGTTGTTGTGTGATAATTCCTTGGCATTTGAATTGCATGATTACAGCAACATGCAATAACAAGTGTAATAATGCCACTATGTTTCTGCTTTGCTCATTCACAGAATTTCAGCATTATTAAGATGATGGCAGAATTTTAGTATCAGGCAATATGCTTTTTAAAAAAGAAAAGTCCAAATTGAGCCTTCAAATAAATGGAATTATGTTTCTAGAAGACTTTCTGTTTATCATATTTCTAATTGCTGATATTATTCTGCTGATTTAATTGTTGCTCTGTGGGTTTATTGAACCTTTAAGGTTTATATTTTTATGCAATAATGGACAGCTAAGGTCCCTGTGGAGGAGACAGTGACAGCAGTGATAAACACAGAGTCAGAGGCAAATTCCATCCTGTATGTTTCCCCACTGCAAAGTAGGGAACAAAGAGTTAGCCCACAAAAATCTGTAAACACTGCTGAGCTCCTAGGGACTATTATAATTGACCAGGACCAAAGTGGGAGGAGATCAAGGACAAAGTCATCTGCTCTGCCTGCTGTTTGTGAGCCTAATGGATACCAAGCTACAACTGTGTTCCCTTTTCTAATTATATTTTCATCTACACTATTATCTGGATTTAAGGAGTAAAAGATTCTTCGAATGAGTGGTTAACAGCTGCTTTGGTAAGTCTCTGCCTTTTGGATTGCTTTGTGAAATGTTGACAACTACTTTTTTAAGTGACATGATTTTTAAGGACTGAATGCAGAAAGTCTTATAAAAAGCTATGGAGATTATCAGACGCAGGAGAATGCAGCAAGAAAACCACATTCCAAATCATGTCAGAAGAATGCGATAATGACAGAAAGGGCAACATTATCAGACACCTGTGCCCTCAGCTGTTCCTGGCATGTAGCACTGGCGCAGATGAGGCTTCACTTTTTCATTGATGGGGCTAAGCCATCAATAAAAAGGGGCACCCACACTATGCCCCCAGAATGCTGAAGGATATCATCATCTGATAATGTCACCCGTTTCTGTTATTGCCGTGTTCTTCTGATCCGATTTTTGCCACGTCTGATAATCTCCAATGTTTAAAAAAGAGGGAAAGAATAAACTTTCTGAAGGGATAAAGATATGGAGCTTGAGATGATGAAAATAAATTTTTAAAAGTGGAAATTTGATTGTTTTTTCATACACTTTGCAATTAAAGTTGGGGGGGGGAAGACTGGTTTGTTATGAGAAAGTAAAGCCTTGTTTTGACTGCAAGTGGAAACAGGAGAATTTAAACATGGGTTTTTGCTGTTGCTTAGTAACAGAGGAGTCACTGCACAGAGGAGTCACTGTGCTAAAAGACTGCTAAACGGAAGAACAAAAAAATGCAACCACCTGGAGAGATGGAACAGTGACCTGGAAGGAGCTTTGGGAAGAATTTTACTTCTTGAGAGCCTGCATTAGGAAATGTAGTGTGGATCTTAAGTCCTGTCTAAATGGTGAAAATAATCCTCATAGAAATTGCATGGAAGGCGATCTGTCTAAATGGACATTCACATCAACACATCTTATTCGAAAGGGGCAGCCAAATCCACCGTAAAGATCCAAAGGGAAGCCTTCAGAGGTTTTCCCAGAATGTTTAAAAAGCTCCATAGGGGATGTCTGATTGTTAAGACAGTCACATTTGTGTTGCTGTGCTGAGATATCACAAGCTGATTGGCAGACGAGCATACAGGCAGAGCTTGAAAACAGGGAAAGCACCTGCTGCCACCATGTTGGATTTTTGGCTAAGTGAGAGATCAGTAAGGTGATAAAACTGTGATTTTTTTCCTCTATTTATTTCTCCTTTTTCTTTTGTAAATATGAAGTATCACTTGTGTGCACCATGGTGAACATTAAAAAAAATCAGTGCTGGCAGATTTAAAAGCGCAAGTAATTCACTCACAGCCGTTATCTTACCTATGGGGCATGCAGTTTTGCTATTTCTTTGGAGTAGATTGTATTCCCTCCGCCATATAGATGGGGCCTTAATTTAACAGATGACATGATAGAAGACAGAGGTTTAGCAAATGAAGCTGAGGATCCTATTCAACTTCAGAAGGAAGACAAAGAGAGAAATTAGAGGATAAGGGTATAAACCCAGGAGAAACCAATCAGCCTGAATGGGAGGTTGATGGAGACCCAGAAGAGACTTTGGATGACTTTTATGGGGAGGTTGTTAGGCAAAGTGTTTAATATCCAGAGGAAAATAAGAATACTGAATACAGAGAGGACGAAGACAGATGGAGGGGATCTTGGGGAAGAAAATTTGGAGATTTTGTAGATGTTGGGATCCTTATTAAGGGGGGGAAATGAAGATCAAACCGTGCAAAATCTATGTTTCTTATGAAAGGATGTTTGCCCATCGTGTGTGAGGGTTTGAATGATGCCCAAGATTCTCAAATCTGAGAGTTTGGTAGAAAACCTAGGGTAAGTTTAAAATGGGAAGGTCAAAGGAAATAGGATCTGTCTTTTCTAGTTTAAGATTTTAATATGGGCTTCATTGGATTGATGTTGTCATGTGACTTTATCAGACACACTAAATACAGCATCATAACGATGCCACATAAACATGAAAGGACGTACATATCAGATGGTATTTATGTCCTTGGCCAAAGCCAATCCTATTTTATTGACAGCCTAAGCAGTCAATAGATCCCCTATGACACTTAATTGCCAGCATTGCCAATGTATGAAACCTTGCACCATTTAACTCACGTGAATACAGCGTGAATGGCTGGTCTGGCAAGAACACTTCTGGCTGAGATTGTGACATCCAGGTAAGTGATACACTTTTTCGTACACTCCCCAGGTTACTTGGAAATTTTTAAGTGTATGGATGTGCTTTTTTAAACTTTTGTGTGTTGTTTTTCTTTCTTTCTTTCTTTCTTTTTTTGAATTTCCCACATGAGTGTCTTCTCCCGAGAATCCACGGGATTTTGAACAAGGAAGTGAATGGAGCTCCGTTCACTTCCTCTTGATTGCCAGGGAAGCCTTTGCTGGGAGACAAAAGTAAGTGTGGTGGGAGACGTTCTTTTGCTGGCATAAAAATGGCTTTAATTATGCTGGCAAAGAACTTTTTAGAGGTTAGTCTGATAAAGTCCTTAGTCTAAAGGAAATGGTAATTAAAATAAAGTGGGTGGATTTATGGAAACTTTGGGAAACAGAGTGGGTGCATAAAAAGGCGGAAGAAAAAAGATTTTTTGAGTAAACTATGTGTTAACCTTCTTTTTTGTTGTAAAAGGTGTAATTCAAGCTGATCATAGGAAAGATGGTGGTTAAATGTGAGAATACTGAAGATAATTTGCTAAGTTTGATTAATGTAGATATAGGTAGATGATATTAACTTAGGCTAGGGGAGGAAAAATAATAATTATTAGTTTAAGGTTATTAAGAAAAATTACTAATAATTTTTAAAATGTATAGAAATGTTAGATGAATTTCCTGTATGGTACTTATTTTGAATTTGAATTTGATTATTAATAACTATATTTTATAGAAAGGCAGTTGATGAGGTATTGTATTAGGGAAACACTGAGAATCGTTTTTGCTTTTTTGTTTTTAGAGTACTCGTATTAAAGGTTTATAACTGTTGTGGAGAAGATTACAGGTAACTGTTATCTTTTCTTTCTTTATTCTTTTTTTCTTGCTTGCAGTTCTCTATTTTTCCCCTCTTTTCTTTTTTTGGTTTTCTTTCTGTATAGTCTCTTTTTGTCTTTTTAGTGTTTTACTGTTAGCATCGTGTTTTATATATCTGGAAAAATTAATACAATTATTTTTTAAAACTTACATTTTTACTCTAAATAGCTTTCTTAGAATCATGGAATCATAGAGTTGGAAGAGACCGCAAGGGCCATCCAGTCCAAACCCCTGCCATGCAGGAATATCCAATCAAAGCACTCTCAGCAGATGGCCGTTCAGCCTCTGTTTAAAAACCTCCAAAGGAGACTCCACCACACTATGAGGCGGTGCGTTCCACTGCTGAACAGCTCTCAACCTTCTTTCTCCAGGCTAAACATTCTTATATTGAAAAAGGATACAGAATTCTAATAGAAGGATACCCAGACTAACAAACAGACAGAATACAGTTATAATGGCAAGGGCATGAGTGCAAGCTCCTGATATCCACACCTGAACCAGCCAATGAAGAGGGCTGATACTGCCTACCAATCGCAGGGACCAATATTATGCAACTCTGTCCCCATCTGTACCCCCAGGAGATCTAGGGACTGAGTATACACAGTCATCTATACTTTACAGGGTATGCACCTGGCCAGATGCAGAGAAATGATTCCTGATATTTATGCCAATAGGCTTAGCTTCTGAGTAAGCTATTATTCTTGCATACACCTTCAATGTGAAGTTTATATTTTTGAATCCATCAGTTTGAAACATGTAGATATTCTAGTGTTTTAATATTGCCCCAAAACAAACTCTGTACCTGATTTATGTAGAGACAAGTACTTAGCTGGAACTGAATCAGCTCTTAATGAATGTACACTTGTTAGTCCATTAATCAGAAGTGATAGGTTTCTCCTCTCACAGAGAACTTTGACTAAGAATCATTAGGAAGGAAATTGTTTGCATTTCAGCTGCTCCCATATAACATTAGCTAAGCCATTGATCTTCTCCAGTTTCACATAAAGAAGTTTATTGAAAGAGTCTAAAACAATATGAATGTCAGGTAGTGCTGCAGGTGTTTTTTTTTTTATCTTAAAATTTGTTGTTGTGTGCCTTCAAGTGGTTTCTGACCAATGGCAACCCTAAGGCGACCCTGTAACAGAATTTTCTTGGCAAGATTTCTTCAGAGAGGGTTTGCCCTTTCCTTCCTCTGAGGATCAGAGAATGTGACTTGCCCATCCAGTCCTTTGTCCTTTTTCCAATATGTGGTTCCAATAGGGCTACAAGAACATTAGAGAAGCTGGCTAACCTATGAACACTAGCTATGCCATGAAAATCTACTGAGTGACCTTGGACAAGTCACACACTCTCAATGAGAACTTTATCACACTACATTGTTATAGTGCTATTATTCCACTTTAACTGCTATGGCTGCCTCCTGTGGAATTCTGGGGTTTGTAGTTTAGTAAGACCTAAGAGCTCTCTGGCTGAGAATGCTAAATGCCCTTCCCTAAACTGCAAATCCCAGGATTCCACAGGAGGCAATTAACGTGGAATGATAGAGTTATGGCAGTGTCATGTGATAATCTAGTCAGTCTCAGAAAACCCTGTGATAAGTTCACTTTAGGGTTGCCATAAGAAAAAAATGACAACAACAACATATTAATGTTAACATTAGCCACGTTTCTGGGGTAGTGTACTAGTAAAATGTTATTAATTTTAAAAATATATCTTTAAAAATAATTCTTAGAAAAAAATCTCTCAAATACTTCTTTAAAATAATGTTTTTGAAATAATCAGTAAACATTATTTGTTATACCAACAGCCTTAACACATTAGAGTGAAACAAAGGAAAAAAGAGCATAACCATACCTTTGCTATTACAAACATAATATTGTATTATTATTCTAACAACATATTACATGTTAATGTGTTACAGGAAACTTAGTTACATGCGTTAGTTCCAAAATGAGGACTACACACCCAACCCAAGATATAGCAACTGGACAATACGTGCCACTGCAGGTGTTCTCTTCTTTGAGCGGCTTCAATATTGCAAGGAGAACCAGTACCAAAAGGCTCTTCATGGAGACTCTTTTGCTGAATCATGGTTCATGCAACAAATTTGATTTCATAGCACAATAAGCTAATAGTCACACTGTTTATTTTATGGTTAAAATCTAGACATCAGCTATAAATAAAACCTGGCTTCCTGCCAATTGAACTAAAACAATAATAATGTGAACAGACCCAAGTGACTTGATTAAAACATGAGCCAGCATTACAGCCTCATATATTTCAAATTGCTCACTATGGTTCCATTTTGTTGTGTTCCTTCTTACAAAAATTCTTATGAAATTAGTCACTAGGGCTGTCGAGAAGAATGTCTTCATGCCGTGAAGGGGAGGGTAGACCGTGCTTATAAGCCATGCACCTCTGCTGTCAACATGCCCCTTGGCTCCCACTTGGTATTTTGTAAACAGGGGATGAGGGAAGGCCTGCTAAGTAATCTTGATCCCCAATCCCATGAATGTGAAAGAGGCCCAGGAGTGTAGCTGGGGCGGGGGCAATTAGGGCATTATTTCCACCCAATAAGAATTCTGCCTCCCAATGTACTTTTCCTTCAGTCCACAAATTTCTAGCATTGCAGTAACTTAAAACTTCAGTTGAACATTTAGAAACAGAGTTTGAGGGATCCAAAGAAAAGGGGCAGCAAAGTTATCAAGGGAACGCAAACACAGCAAATATACGAATTTTAGTTGTGAAAGTTTTCCAATGTCTCACTCTCTGCAATGCTAAAAATTGGGTGGGTCTGAAGGAACATTTCATTTGGGTGCAGATTTCTCATGGGAGGGAATGCATTCTTCCCTCCTCCAATAGCTACATCCCTGATGAGGCTTAAAGTAGAAATGGGGGACCTCAGACCCTGTTGCTAACTCCAAAGCCCTTCCCCTGACACCAGCTTTTGGTAATTCCCCAGTTTCTGTGTGTGTTTCTCATTCTACAATATTGAAATACCTTACCTAAAAGTTTATAACAATCATTTAACAGATTTTCCTTGGTTTTTTTTCCGGGCTGTGAGGCTGTGTTCTGGAATAGTTTCTTTCTGACATTTCGCCTGCATCTGTGGCTGGCATCCTCAGAGAAATGTTTTCTCTGAGGATGCCAGCCACAGATGCAGGTCAAACATCAGAAATAAACTATTCTAGAACGCAGTCTCACAGCCCGGAAAAAAACCAAGGAAAATCTATAGATGTCGGCCGTGAAAGCCTTTGACTTCAGAGTCATTTAACAGTTGTCACAGATGAAAACTAGGGCACATATGGCTAAGCAAAACCAGAGTGTAGTCAAGATGCCAACAGTTAGTAATGAGAAAGAACATACAAGGACATTTTCAGACGGTGCTTACCGCGGGATCAGGTCCTGGGAGAGGAACGGTGATCTTGCGCAGCAGGGGGTCCTTTTTGGACGCCGCTGTCCCTCTTCTGGGATCATTCGTGGCACATCCGTGAAGCTTTGGAAGCGGCTGCACCATATTTTAAGCACGGGCAACTTCCATGCTTAAAATATGGCGTGGCCGCTTCCAAAGCTTCACGGATGTGCCACGAATGATCCCGGAAGAGGGACAGCAGCGTCCAAAAAGGACCCGCTGCCAAGCAAGAGCACCGTTCCTCTCCCGGGACCTAATCCTGCGGTAAGCACCATCTGAAAATGTCCCAAGTTAGGAAGAGGCTGAAGCAGCAGTTTACTTTTGCCTGATCCTACAGGGAATTCTTCCCCTCTTCTCCTCTCCTCTCCTCTCCTCTCCTCTCCTCTCTTCCTTACTGTGTTAACTAAATGCGAACTACTTTTACTACTTGAACTCAGTTTGCAACTCAATTTAAGGATAAAAGAGGAAGTGGGAAAAGAGGAGAAAAACTGGAACATTTTAAAAGCAGCTGAAAAAGTGGGCTGACAGACAATTAACTAGGACTGTCCCTGCCAGATTGGGATAAGTGGAGGGCATGGTAACAGCTTTAAGTTAAAATCTGCTTAGTATCTGCTTAAACACTTTTGATCCATCCATCACTAGAATGATCCCTGCCCCCCCCCAAAAAAACCCTTTCTCTAAGAAGCTTATCAGACACCCTTAATATGGTGTTACACGAGTGCCAGGGGATTGCCAGGAGATCGCCAAAGGGCTTACCTATCAGACGTTGTCCTCGTCCCATGCTGGTTCCATGCTGCCCTCGTTTCTTCTTACTCACAGCTTAAGCCATGAATAGATCACCTGTTCTGTTCCTGTCACGGAACAATGGGTGGGTGAAAAGGGGCCCTGTTATGCTGGCGCAATGCCAGCCGCAGTGGGAGGTCTATGCTGAACACTTCTGGGTGCAATCAGGGCAAGGAGGTAAGAGACAGCCTTTTTTCTACCCTCCATGGATTACTTGGGATTTTTAAAGTTTGTTTTAGTGCTTGCTTTACTTTTTTACCTTGTATTTTCTTTTTTCTTTTAGAATTTCCCGTGCGCTCATTTTCTTGAGAGAACGTTTGGGAAATCAACCCAGGAAGTGAATGGGGCTCTGCTCGAGCTCCATTCACTCCTGGCTGTCGAGGGGAGGGGGCGGTCGCACGACTAAGTTAAGTATGAAATGGAGGGTTATTGTGCTGGGACGGGGGTGGGATATAATATAGCGAGACGGGGACACTTTTTTGGTCCCCATCTGATAATTTCCTTAATATGAATTCAGCCCCCTACTTTGGTCTAAAATCCCAGAATTATACTCTGCCTTTTCCTGCTTGCAGCCATCCTTTAATATATAGAGTGTCCCCTGGACTATTGAGGAGACACAGTCAATAAGAAGATCTGAGGAGAAAAATTCACTTGTGTCCATGACTACTCTATTAACAGTTTTTCCTCCCAAACATAAATTTGAGGGAGACCCCAGGTTATTCATGCCTAGGAAAACATCATGGTAATGACAGGGATATACATTCATAGATTAACACCTGCATCAGCAACATGTACAGAAGTTTGCTAACATGACCTCATCTCTCTTGCTTAGAGTGGTACAATTTTGTGTTAAAATAAAGTTATCTTGTGGGGGGGCGGAATTATGCACTAAAAAATTGGAATCCAACAATTTGCAGTATATTTATCCTTTGCTTGTCTTTGCTTGGTTTGATGTGTCAGCACACTAGCATCAGTGTGCTGCTGTTGTCTAACTGGACCACAGTGTGTGTTCAGAAACATGTTAAGATTGAAGAATCATGCCATGATGAGAAGCTGCCATGCAAAACTGGCATGTGGCTGATGAGAAGTATGGAAATGTCTGAAGGAATGTCATGAGGTGCGACTGACAAGATTTTTCTTTCCCTCTGCCAAATTGCCCAGCTACTGCAAGCTGTTGGGACATTTCTCTCTCTATGGGGCTCATTAGCAGTGCAAAGCTGTTTTCATAAGGCAAATGTGAGTATTTTGATGTGACATTAGCTTTAGAAAAAAGCAACAGAATCCATTACTGCTTAAGTAAATGCTGCATGGGGCTCATTCCATGATATGTAAAGGTACCAGAGGGTCAAAGATGCTTCCAGCTGCCAAGATCTCTTGGCTCAGCATTGGTCTAGCTTGGACGTGTTTCAGCACAGTAAGAGACAAATGGTAAAACACAGTGAGGAAAATGTTTTAGTAGTTTAGCTTTTTGCTCCAGGGAACCTGCATCTCCCTGGAATCATGACTGTTGGTGAGGGAAATGGGTGTGCTGCTGCTGAAGAGAGTTGCAAAAACACTTGGCCTTCCACATTTGTGGGTTTGACTTTTGCGGATCTGATTATTTGCAGATTATTCACTGCCTCCTCTGCTGCTGCCCTATGCCACTTTGAATAGGGGCTGCAAGCCTTGCAATACTAAGGACTTTGTCAGATGCATTAAATACGGCATCATAACAACACCACATAAATGCAAAAGGGCACACATATCAGACAACATCTCCCTTTTGCATTTATATACTGGCCAAAACTTATACCTTTTTATTGATGGCTGGAGCCATCAACTGATCCCCCGTGGTGCTTTACTGCCAGCATTGCCGGCATGTGAAACCTTGCACCATTATATTCACATGAGTGCAGCGTGAATGGCTGGTCCGGTGTGAACACTTCCATGTGAGATCGTGACATCCAGGTAAGTGATGCACATTTTATGAGTAAGCTTTTAAGTGTGTGTATGTGCTTTTAAAAACTTTTTGTGTGCAGTTTTTGTTTTTTTAAATTTCTCGCACAAGTGTCTTCTCATGAGAATCCATGGGATTTTTTTATGAGCTCCATTCACTTCCTCTTTCATTGCCGGGAAGCCTTTGGATGGGAGGCAAGGTAAGTGAAGCATGGCAAGTTCTTTTGTTGGCATAAACATGGAAAAGTTATGCCAGAAAAAGAATGGGCTTTTGGGGGTGGTGCGATAAAGTTCTGAGAGAGACTGCAAATGTGCAATGAGGTTTGAAAGTCCCTGTTTAAAATGGCATAGGGTACCAGTGGAGGTGGTGGGAGGCATGCAAGGGCAGGTGGGAGAAACTGATGCATGGAGGAGTTGCCTGGAGAAACAGAGACACATGCACCGTGAATCAACAGGAGGATGAGGAGCAGACAATGTGTGCTGCTGCTGCATCAGTCCCTGGCCTGTAGGGGCCTGCTCTTCCTCCTATTCCTCCTGCTGCTGCTGCATACCACATGCTGGGGCAATGCCAACAATGCCACTGGCTGGGGAGTGCAAGGCTAAAGTGACACTGGTGGCTCCAGGTAGCATGCTCACAGAGATCATGGTGGTCTCCTTGGCTTTCCCAGGTGATCTCCTCTCCAGGCACTGACCAGATCCAGACCAGCTTGATTGTGCAGTCCTCCAAATGTTGTTGGGTTGCATCTCTCAATATTCCTCACCATTGGCTAGGAATGCTGAGAGTGTCAATCCAACAGCATGTGGAGGAGCACCCCCCCCCCGCTTTTAAAGGAATGGTTCTGGACTTAATGCTGATGTCTGGGAAATCAGCCAACTGAATGGCTGATAAGAATGATACATGAAAAATGAAAGGCTTTGCAGCAACATGAAAATAATTTTGAAGCACAGTACCAGTCTAATGTCCAATAGCAAAACCAGGGGGCAAGCCAAAGGTCCAGGGGTCCAGAGAGCACGTCAGTGAGTCCAGTCCAGGGTCAAGAGTTCCAGATCAATCCGAGGTCTAGGAGGAAAGGTTTCAAACAACAAGGGAGTCCGAGTCAGATGTTTTCACCAGGAAATGCAGACAAGGGAGTCCGAGTCACCAGGAAATGCAGACAGACTCTGATGAAGAAGCTCAGCATCTCACAGCTGTTTATATTGGCCCAGCTCCTAATCACAGCTGTTTGGTGACTGCTGAGCATTTCTCATATAATCTCCAGGATCGCTGAAGGCATGCCCTTTCTGTCCTTCTCTCGCTGAAGGTAGGTACCTCCTCATCCTGCTCCTCTATGTCTCCCAGGCCTGGAAACTCTGCTGGGGGGAGGCTAGGCTGCTAAGTCATGGGCTCTGCTGCAGTTGGCATAGCAGAGCTAGGTTCTGACTCAGCCAGCTCTGCTGGAGCTGGCAGAGCAAAGCTAGAGCCTGGCTCAGCCTCCTCGTCCTCTGAGTCTTCTGAGTCCTCAGCCTGGCTGGCCATAACATCTGGCCAGTAAATGGGTAAATGTATCAACTATTTGCACTGGTTCCCTACTGGAATGTGGCAGGTAGGGGGCATTAGACCTGTCATCCCCAAACTGGTGACCTTCAGATGTTATTATCATTCCCACCATCCATGCTGGTTGGGGGTGATGGGAATTGTAGTCCAACTCCAGGTTGGGGAGGGCTTCCTTAGCAGATTTCTGCCATTATATTTTCAGAAGACCAGATGGCACCTGTTTGGAGCCTTAGTTTGTGAGAAATATTTTCTTAAAATGTACTAAACCAACAAGCCTGAAGTGCTTGCTATCTTGTCCAGTTTATTCTTTTCACGAGTTCCAGAATCAGCCATAGATGCACCCTCATTCAGCAGTTTGCATTTTGTTGGAAAATATAATTTGCAGTCCAATAAGTGGAAATGGTTCTGCTATTGAAGGGTTAACTGAGAAGCCATATGAGATGAGCTGATGTAACTTCCTGAAGTTTTGCTACTGGGGAATCTGGGATGAAGGGGATGTCTGAGTATTCTTCTTTGTTCCAGAAGCCATGATCCTTAACAAACCGCATGGGCCTTTGAACTGAGAGGACCCCAAAAGGGGTGTCCTGAATATAGATTTGTAACAATGTAGTTTTTAAGTATTTTGAACTAGTTTTAGTTTGTTTTGATGAAGTTTTTGTTCCTGCCAAGAATGAGCTCTCTAAACTGTGAGTAATAAAGCTTTTGTACTTTTTAAACTAACTTTTGAGTCTTGAGTGGTTATTTTGGTAGTTAAACAACTTGGGAAAAGACAAAGGGTGTTTGGTTATTTGCTAAGCTGTGATTTTTACATGTATGCTAACATTCTGACGCTAGATGCTGCTGCGTTAACATTAAACTCTGCTAAGTTGGCTGTATTCTCCACTAACGTGTGAAGTACAGTGTGGATGTTTAAACAGGGACAACATACCCCGATATTTTAAACAGTGTATTTTATACACATTCCAATACATTTTACTGGATGTATAGGGCCTATTTTATTCATGAAGATGCCAGAAGAAGGACTGTGGAATGTGAAAATATTTTCTCCCACAGAGGTGTTCACTGTAAAACAGAAAAAACATGCTGGACCTCCCAGAAAAAGCTTGATTGGAATGTATCTCCTCTATCCAAATCAGCCCCAGTGTACAAAGTCAGCTCACACATCACGTGTGTGCAATCCATTATTTCTGAACAATTACTTAAGTTCCCTTGTTAGATGCCAATGACCTGTGGTAACTGCTGAAAATAATGTCTTAAGTTTAGAGGGGCTGTAGGAGTGTGCATACCCTATCAACAAGGAGAAAAGCAAAAAGTTCAGCTGTTTTCAAATGTTAATGTAATTCAGTGTGAAGTCATCATCATCAAGTTTGTGTCTGTGGTACAACGTCCATTACAAAATATTACAAAAAAGCTGCAGGAAAGTTACAATAATACAACCAACATGCTTATCAGCAAAGTCTCTACAAAATACTAGGAGAATACAGGAATAAAATCAATTAAAATTACTGGTTAAGATGCCAGGGCAACAACAGGGCTACAACAACTGGTCCCCTTTGTAATCCACTGCTGCTCTTATTAGAAATTTGCAGTGTATCTTTTGGGCTGCTACTGCGAAAGTGGCCACCTTAAGTGTAATAAATTTGGAGTGGTCTGCCAACAGATCACAAATAATATCATGCAGCGTCCAACCTGCCCTCGCTTTCAAAAGGTCTCCCAGGAAATTGTTCCTGGGGTCCCTATACAATGGGCAATGTAAAAGATAATGCACTACATCTTCCACCTCCCCGGAGCCTCAAATACAAAAATGCTGTGTGTAAGGGATCCCTTTATACCTTCCCTCTAAGTGAGCTGAAGGCATTGTCTGAAAATGGAGGGCAGTAAAGGCTTTTCTCAGCGCGACAAATGCTATGTCTTGAAAATACTGCTGGAAATATTGTTCCCTCTTTATAAAGCTGTACCGTGGAGAGAACACTTGCTGTTGACTGGCAAGCGTATTTTCAGAGGAATCCAACTCAAAAATCTTATCTCTAATAGACTATTTGTCCTTATGAATGATGCAGGTCTGGGTGTTTTCAAAATAGGAAAGTGACAATGTTGTCCAAAAGTGGGACAACATCCTCCCTTAGCAAGTTCTGGATGGTTTCGGCTACTGCAACATGGACCTGTCCCCATAGCTCTGCTCCATATAATAATTGGGGCAGGAATTTAGACGTAAAGATTTTAAGAATGGGACCTACCAGAGAACTTCCACTGACCCCTCCAACAGTTAGTATTTCTTTTGCTGTCCTCCAAGCTAAAAGTTTTGCTGCCTCTAAATGACATTTCCAATTTTCATTATAGGAAAAATGTACCCTAGGTATTTGAAACGATAACATTGCTCGATTAAGTGACCATCTAAGTACCCTTTGTGGGGGCACTTCCTTTTAGGAAAAAAAAACACTACTTTAGTTTTGGAGTAGTTAATAAACAAGTTCTCCTGACTGCAAACCTTGCCTAGTTTTCGTAGAAGTCTCCTCAGGCCTATCTGAGTGATAGGTAAGAGGGCCATATCATCCACATACAACAGCATTTGGATTTTCCTGTTTCCAACAGAAGGTGGGAAACAATCTGCAGAGCTCAAATCAGAAACAAGATTGTTCACATAGAAATTAAATGGAAAGGGGGGCAACAGGCAACCCTGCCTGACACCTCTTTGAGTTTTGACTTTACCAGAGAGATTACCTGATAAACCAACCCTCACTCTTAAGTCATATAGACTTCTTTGCAGTTTTATCAGGCTTTTTTGGATCAGATGAGTGAGCACGAAACATTGATTGATTGTGCTCCTACCACGGCGAAAACCAGCCTGTTCCTCTGTTATGATGTCATTTTCCTCCGCCCAAGTTTAGAGCTTGTTCAAAAGAAACCTGCCATAGACTTTTGATATTATGTCCAAGAGACTTGTTGGTCAATAATTTTGAGGATTTGATATCTCCCCCTTTTTATACAGGGGGACAACAATACTAGACTGCCACCTAGTGGGGATAATTCCTGTCTGGTTGATATGAGAGAAGAGCTTAGCTAAGATAGGGGCCCACCAGGAAGAATTAAATTTGAATAATTCCGGGGGAAGTATATCTTCCCCTGGGGCTTCACCTGATGTCCATTTTTTGAGGAAACTGTCATTCTCTTGGGATGTCACTGGAGGCCAGACTGGGAGATCCATTCTACATGGTGTTTCCATAACTGGCTCAGGCCTGTATAAAATTCCCTCAAAATGTTTTTTCCCATACAAAAAATGAAATTTGATTCTAGGAGGCGTTTGGAGCCCCTTAAACCTGAATGGATCATATTCCAAAATTTTATATCATCCTTTTGCCTCATGGCCAGGCCCTGTGTGAAATTATTAATCCTATTAGCAAAAATAGCTATCATTGTAGTGGGGAAAGCAAGGTACCTTCTCACTAGGGATGTAATTCTTCGCTATGTTTCTTCTCGAACATAGCAACGAGTATTCAGCAATATTCTTCCTGCTGTGAGCAATTCTTCAAAAAACACAGTCTTCAAAGGCTATTTGCAATTCGGGACATATTCTACACCAAATTTGCCCATGGTTGTTTTGTGCAGAAAACAGCTCTTTCTTAATGGAGAACAATGCTTCAATGCAGAAATATTAATTCCTGCACAGAAAATGCTGTTTTCTCTGCAGAAAAATGCCATTTTCTATGCAAATCAACCATGTGTAAATTTTAGACAGAATAAATCCCCAAATGCAGTGTTTTCAGTGCAGAAAACAGTATTTTCTGCACAGGAATTAATATTTCTATTGAAATATTGTATTCCATGTAAAAAATGTTGTTACTGTTTTCTGCACAAAGCCTCATTCACATTTTTCCTCAGAATAAGTTCCAAGCTCCAAATATACTCATCAGTCCAGACTTCTTCTTGTCAGTTTTTCAATATTCAAAAAACATGTTTTTCAACCATTTTCTGAATATTTTTGAATATTCTTTCCATCCCTACTCCTCACACAGGTAAGGCATTCCATGTGGATTTCAACTTGCAGACAGATATTTGCAAAGGCAAATATGGTTTTAAACATGGTTCTGACCACTCCACTCCACACTCCCTCAGAAAACACACAGTAACCTCCCAAGGTTCATGTACATCGATGGTGGTATATAAATATACAATGATGATGATGATGATGAGTGTGAAGTCCTTCTAACCTGGCTGGCCTGCTGAGTAAGCTGTAATGCAGCAACCACAACCTGTCTAGGTAGTGTCCTAATTCATTTTCTCCCTGAATTTGTGAGCATGTGGTATCCAAGCCATAGTGAATGAATGGGTGGGAGTGATTTTTGTCTGCAAAACGTAATGCAAATCAGTCACAGAAAACAGTCATGTGCCCCATATCCCCCCCCCCAACATGGTGTCCACTGCAAGAAAGTTCCTCAGCATTTGAATCTCCTCATCATTTGAATCTGCTTTTGTGGCCAACAACTTGAAGAAGGAATGGTAGCAGGCAAATAAATTTCCATTGCCACAAAAAGGGACCCAGAACAGTTTGTTGGCTCTGTTTGAAGTCTGTTTTCCACTAGGCCAAGAGGGGGTGGTACATGGGTCCAGAGCCTGGTTTGCAAGTCCCTGACTTATCCCTCAACTCTCACCTTTATGTTCCCTATCAAAAAAATTGTGAAAAAGGATTATCTGCTGCTCCAGGAAGCCTTGACAAGTGGTGATTTTGCACAAAGTGCTCCCCAAAGCCCGCCCAGCCTATAAATCCTCCCTCAAAAAATGAAAACATTCAAACCAGGAATGACACTAATGTTTTACCTTGGCTCTAAAGCCAGATTTCCCACCCACCCCCCAAATGTTGTGAATTACATCTCCTATAATCCCTGGCAATGTCGCCTGAGATTGGTACAATTTAATAATCTAAAAAACATTTGGAGAAGAATGGTTTGCAGGCAGATGCTCCAAGATGTAACATTGTAGACTTTCCAGAAATCCTTTTTCAATCCAATAATCCACGCTCCATGGCAAGGCACTCCCAACCAAACTGCTTTCTTTTTTACTCTTGATATTCTAGACAATGCTGATTCTGGATCAGAAATTCTCTTTCCAATGTACAGGGATTTAGCTACAGAGAGGTGCAAGGATCTGAATTTTGCAAGTAGGAAATTCAGCTTCATGGTATTTGGCTCCCTCTTGTGCTTTCTTTTTAAATTACACTTGAAACTCCAGAGGTTTTTAAAGAAATGAGGTTACCACCTCTCAGGAGCATTTTAGCCTTGATCCCTACAGGTCCCTTCCTATCCCTTCCAATTTTATGATTCTGTACTTTTGTCCTCTATGTTTTGCCAACTATTCTATGCTTCCATTTGTTTGTTTTGTGCTAGGCACTTTTAAAGCTAGCCACCAAAGCTGCTCACACAATAACATCCCAATTAAATTAATACTTATTATACAGTGGTTATTGTATTCAGAGAACAGAAAAAGTATTATGAAATCTGGTATAAAGGTACCACAAGCCACATAACAGTACTAGCTTGATTTCTTTGAATGGGCAGTTTATAACTAGTAACGGTTTTTCAAGAAAAGGCTAGAAAATCCAATAGGCTACCCATTTTTTACTGTCTCAAGCAGGGGGCACAGGGCTTCAAATGGCAAGATCAACTTCAGATCCTTCAACAACTCTTGTGCTACTAGCTTCATGTATACATGTTGTTCCCCATATCCATGGGAGATGTGTTCCAAGACCCCCGCCCCCCATGAATACCTGAAATCATGGATAATAGGGAACCCTATTGTTTTCAATGAGACAAACACCGAAAGTTGACCATAGAATCACACTGGAGGACCTAGAAATGTCTAGAGAACATATATTTTGGATATGGATAAGTGAAACAGTGGATACCGAATATGGGGGGGGGTCAACCTGCATGTACTTTTATATTTTTTTCACACTGATATTCTGGATAATACCAACCAGTGAATTCATTCTAGTGGTAGGTATGAAGCAAGAGATGGAGGTGACTGATATTTGAGAGTACAGATCTCTTTTTTAAAATATCAGCTCATTTTCCTATAGAACCTGAAGGCCTCCTTCCAAGATTTGGTTCTGGGTCATTTCATTGACTCCTTAGTTCAACAGAGAACATCCCCCTCCTTTGCCTCCTGATGTTCTTTCTGTTGGGGGCATTAAATATATACTGTGAATTCATGTGATTCTGCTCTGCCAAACTTTCCTTTGAGTGCAAGAGACAACAAACTAAACCCATTTGTTATTGCAAGAGGCATTTTCATCATTCATCATCATTTAATATTCTAAGTGCCTAAATCAAAGAACTGGGAACTAGATGGTTATCCAGCTCCCCAACTATCTCTCCCAAAGTGACTACTTACCCAGTATGTTCCTTGACAACAGTTCCCCCTCCTTCCAAATTTCTTTCATATTTAGCTTAGAATTCAGAAGGGCAGAAGAGCAAATGACTTCCTTTGAAAGGAGCCAGACTTTGCCATGGGGCACACTCCTTGCTAATCCCTACACCTACAATGCATTAGCTAAACACAAATACAGATTCACCATATAGGAGAAGGAAAAATTCAAGAGGCACTTAGGAGTCAGGTCTGGAGCACCTATTGAAAAGTAAATTCCCTTGAGGACAGCTGCCCCAGCCTGCTGCTTGTAATGTCATATTAGTCCCTCACTGTGCATTGTTACTCCTTATACCTATCTTTGTGCACTGGTAGTATGCATCCTCCATGGCTATTCATCTCCTCCACTTGCCCCCTTCAAATGAATTAGAATGGGGGGAAAATAAATATCCCCTAGAACAAAAGGCCCACAGTAACAGTTAAACAATTCCAGTTTTATTTCCATACAGAAAATGGTTACTAGAAAACTAAGTGTTTTGAAACCACTGTACAGCATTGACAGATAAAGACACTGTTAGTCCAGAGAACCACCTACCCACCTATCGATCCCCTCCTCTCTATCTAGCCATCCATCTATCCTTGTACTGTAACCAGTTTTCATTGTAAATTTTTTAAGAGTCTCTAGCTGTCCACAATTCTTATAATGTGACATGATGTTGTATGTAGCAGAATCATGGAAGCTGTCAGCCTAAAACAGACACAACTGCACAAGAATATGTTGAGAATATGTTGCTTTTAATCCAATAGGATTGCTCCATTAAGTAATTAAGTTTTATAAAGAATGTTGATATACTAAAGTAGAGGCACAAAAGGACAGTATATGACGTTTAAAAGATTTTTATTCTGTGGCAAGCTGTGTTGCTTGCATCACTTCCCCATACCCCTTCTTATACTTTCAGTGCCAATGTATATAATGCACACTGTCTTCAAGGTAAAACTAGCTGTAGTTACCATGGTACTTCCCCCCAAAATGAGAGTCTCAGATCAAGTTCTCCCACCTTCTCAAACACACCCCATTTCTGTGCTTCCGTCAGCCAAGGATAGGAAACAGGGATGGAAAAAATACACAATTATGCCAATTGCAGATTATAAGAGAAGTATGGCATTTGGGATGGTAGCCCTGTGTCGAGTATAACATCTAGGCCAGCCCTCAGGCATCGAACGAGCTACAAACTATCTCCAAGGTTCTTTGGGGAAATTCCCTAACATTTTCTTCACTTCTTGCGTAAACTCATAAATGTCTGAAGAGGATCCTATAATATCTATGTGAGCTGGGTACGTTATAACCAGGACATTTGGGTACTGGGCACTGACAACCTTGCATGCCTGCTCACATTTTTGTTTCTCAGTTTTGGTGGACCCTTTCAGAGGCAACCTTTCTTTGCGCAAACAGTTATGCAGTTCTGCGGACAAGTTTTCAACTATATTTTTGGCATGTTGTAACTGGCTGGGACCTGACTTTTGGGTTTTTTTTCTGAGATATATGGTAGTAATTTCATCACCTACAGATTCATCACTAATAACACCATATTGTTCTAGACTCTTTTGATAGAACTTGTTTCTGAATTTTTTCATGTAGTGATAAATATCAGTATCAAGGGAAACACTTTGTTCGTCTTCACTTGCAATGCAAACCAAATCATTTCTTGGCTCCAAAGATTGTCTAGACTTTGTCTGAGTAGTATTTGGCCTATGATCTGGCACTTTTTCTTTTACCTTCATGTGTTGTTCAGAAACATAATGTTTTATTTTTAATAAAAGCCTGTTCTTAAGTTCACTGATGGCCGAAAATGGCCCCTGCACCCTTATCTGTCCATTTGGGTGTAAAGGCCCAAAACTCAGTTTCGAAAGATTCTTCTTGAAGTCTTCTACCAGTTCTTCCAAACTGCATTTTTCTCTCAAAATGGACAAACTGAGAAGGCACGTCACACAGGTAAAAACCTAAAGAAACAAAAGAATAGTTTGAGTTCTATTTTGGGAAATTAATCAAATAAATAACCAAATTGTTCATTAGTGTTCTTTTAAAAAGAAGATGGTTAGCTTACAGAGACAAATGTATTTCATAGCTTCTTACATTTGTCACTTTCTTCTCTCCACTGTTATTGCAGAAAACTTCTTCCTGAAAGCCAATGTGGCTTCAGAGCCAATGGGAGTACTACAGATATGGTATTTGCCCTTAGACAACTGCAAGAAAAATGCAGAGAGCAGAACAAGGGATTCTATGTAACATTTGTCAACCTCACCAAAGCCTTCGACACTGTGAGTAGAAAAGGTCTGTGGCAGATCCTGGAAAGGATGTCCCCCCAAATTCCTTAAAATGATTATCTTGCTACATGAGAGCCAGCACAGTCAAGTCAGATATGGCAATGCTCTTTCAGAGCCCTTTCTAATAACTAATGGAGTGTAGCAAGGTTGTGTTCCTGCTCCAACTTTATTTACAATCTTCTTTAGTATGATGCTCCAAAGGGCTACGGCACAGCTCGAAGAAGACAGCATCTATATATGTTACCGTATTGATGGTAGCTTGTTTGACTTAAGCCGTCTGACGGCTCGCACTAAGACTCTAAACTATCTAGTCTGTGAGCTGCTCTTTGCTGATGCTGCTGCCTTTGTTGCGCACACAGAAGCAGCTCTGCAACATCTAACATCCTGCTTCGCAACAGCTGCAGAGCTATTTGGGCTGGAAGTCAACCTGAAGAAAACGGAAGTTCTCTACCAGCCTGCACCACAGGACGAACACCACCATCCCCACATTGCCGTAGGCAAATCCATGCTTAAGTCCATTCAGCAGTTCACCTACCTGGGAAGCATCATCTCCTCAGATGCCAAGATTGACAAAGAGATCGATCACAGATTAGCAAAGGCATATAGTGCATTTGGAAGACTTTACAAAAGAGTCTGGAGTAATAAACACCTGAGGCGAAGCACAAAAATCAGTGTGTATAGAACTCTATTCTCCTTTACGGGTCTGAAACATGGGTCATCTATCGCCAACACTTACAATTCTTCGAACGCTTTCATCAGCGCTGTATACTCACAATCCTAAATATACACTGGACTGACTATGTGACGAATGTTGCTGTCCTTGAGCAAGCAGGGATCACCAGCATTGAGGCCATGATATTGAGAACACAGCTGCACTAGGCAGGGCACATTTCTAGGATGGAGGACCATCGCCTCCCAAAAATAATACTCTATGGTGAACTCCCCATGGGTCAGCATAAGAGGGGCGCTCCAAAAAAGCGATACAAGGATTCCCTGAAGCAGCATCTCAGGCTCAGCCAAATTGATCACCAACAATGGTCCGCCCTGGCCTCACATCGGGAGGTATGGAGATGCACTATCCACAATGCTGCAGCCTTATTTGAGAACTCACGCCGAACAAGTCTTGAAGAGAAATGACAAGGCAGAAAGAATCACAACCCGGAAACATCACCCAAGGAGACCCTCTGCTGTGCTTTCTGCAACTGGACTTGTTTATCTTGGATTGGCCTTTTTAGTCATCAGCGCGCTTGCAGAAAGCGCGGGATGAGTCCTTCCTGAATCTTCGTTTGCGAAGAAAAGCCAGAGAGAGACAGAGTCACACACATTGTTTCAAAACAATAATTTAGGTGTGCTGAACATTTGTTGGACATGAAGGCGTGCTGAACATTTGTTGGACATGAATGCATATAGAACTCCTTTGTGCAGAGAGCATCTGATGGAATGTTGATGAGTGAATGGGAAGAGAGCATGAAGGAGCCAATCCTGTGGTAGGAAACTGGTACGGGAGGGGTCCCCTTGTGTGGAAAAGTGGTGTGTGACAGTTGAGGGAAAGAGAGAGGAGAGTTGAAAGGGGGAGTAGAAAACGCGATGTGAAGGGGAGAGGGCTAGAATGTGTGTACGGCTGTAAGTGGAGATGAGGGAATGTATGTGCAGTGAGAATAAGTGTAAGAAGGAACAGACGCTGACTGGAATATAGAGTGAGAGGAAAGAAAGAACCTCACAAGTTGTTACTGAGTCTGGCAGATTCTGAAGTTATATGGTCACCACAAAGTGGGACTAGCAGCCGGTTTCAGTTTAACAAAGTTGGATACAAAGTTCAAAGCATTTCTGTTGCACTGTTTACATAATAAATCAATTTTTATGTTTTGTTTATCAAATCCAAACTCATGAATTATTTCCCTTACTAGTATTTATGCTAACCCTGTAATTAAACACACACCAATACAAGTACAGTTGTCCCTCCGTATCCATGGATTTAAGTATTCACGGCTTGAAAATATTCTTAAAAAAATAATAATCCAAAAAGCAAACCTTGATTTTGCCATCTTATATAAGGGACACCATTTTGCTATGCCATTGCATATAATGGGACTTGAGTATTCACGGATGTGGTATCCACGGGGGTGCTGGAACCAAACCCCAGCAAAATTTTTAATTTTATTTTATGAATATGAATATGAAGGACAACTATACTATCTAGATAAGTAAAACCCCAATCCAAGGAAGGGATAAGGGGGAAGTTTAACATAAAGGTGGCAACTGTGGAACTGCAGTCTCCACAGATATTTATTTGGTGGCAGAATATGTGATAAGGCTGCCAGGCTGAACAGTGATGTAAATTTGGCTGGTGAGCCTGTGCATCACAAATTTGGTGGCAGCGGTGGGATTTGAAAGGCCCCTGCGTCACAATATAGCACCTTAAAAGACCAGCAAAGAAGCAGTGGATGACGTGAGCTCTAGTGCGCACAAGTTTGTGCCACAATACATCTTTTAGTCTTTGAGGCACCATAAGTCATTTTTATGGGATGGATCCAGACTTTGCAATACGCAAAGCAGATCTGTTAAAACCAATGGGACTTCAGTTAGATGTGATTGTTTTAAGTTCCATTAATTTCTATGGCATTGCCCAAAGTATGATATTGCAAAATATAACCCTCTAGCTCTGTGCAGCCTGCTCACATGAGGGCTACAAGTGAGGAGGGATATGGTCACCCACACAACCTTTATTCCATTATCCTGTCTTCACCACTTATGAGTAGTTTCTAACTTTGTTGCACTGAAGAAGGTTTGAAGGAGGCTTCTGCTCACAATCTGTTTCAGATTGCACAAGAATCTTCTACTCGCGTTCAAGCCTCCTTCAGACCTCTCCCCTCACCACAGGACTGAGTGGGCAGAGGGGGGAACACTGGGGACAGGACATGCACACTTCCCACCCTTTTTAGGCCTCAAGAGAGCAGGCTGAATCCTGCATAAGGCATAGGTTTTAACTGTAACCGACAACCAGTTCCCCTTCTGGAGTCTGTTAGATATTAAAGAAACATGGAACACAAAAACTGAATATTTTTGTTTGGCCAGCAATGGGAGGGGATGTTTTTTACAGGAGTATTTTTTTTCATGCGTGAATATGATAAAATCAAACTAATCTGTAGTATTCCATGCTAGAAGTCCTTTCCTGCTCCCTAAGGCTGAACTAAAAGAATAAGAAAGGGAAGAGAGAGGAGGAAGAAGGGGGGGAAATGCTTTTCTCTTTGGATTCACTCTTCCTCTGCTCTCTATGGTTTGAAAAGGAAGGTTAATTTATAAACTACTGGTAGCTGTTACTTTGACATATGGGAAGTAAATTATTTAGACTTAGTGAATTAAAAAAATTATATTGAATGTGACATATCACATTCAATATATATATATATTATTCACTAAGTCTAAATAGGGAAGGGGAGGGAGAATAGTTAAGGGAGGGAAGGGATGAAGGTGGGAATTATGTGTTCTATTTGTATTGTATGTAATATACTGTGAGTAATGTTAGTATGTTACCATTAATTGTCCCTTTTGTCATGCCTGTATATGTACAGATACCTGTGGAGGTTTGTTTAAGAAAAATAACATTAAGAAAAGGAATAAGATTTTTCCCTTTCTATGGGACATGAGTTGTGTCCAAAACATATTAACATGCCAACCTAACTTAGATTATAACACAAGAGGAAATAATTTCTGTCCTCTTGACAAAAAGTGCTACTTGGCAGAACTTTCTTGATGATGATGACGACGACGACAATGATTATGATTATTATTACTGTTGTTGTTGTTGTTGTTGTTATTTTGGACTTTTTGGACTACAATTTGCAGAATCCACTAGCCTGTGGCCATGCTGACTGGGGAATTTCAGAAACTGTCATCCAAGTGACTTTCCCAGCTTCTGCTACTTGGCCAGAAATGTCACTAAAATATTCTTTTAACGTAGTGAAAACTTGGAATTAAATAAAATTTATATATTTTTTAAAAAAGGAAAAAAAAAAGAAAAGACCACTCTGAGCAGTACAAGCTGATTCAAAAACAAAACAGGAAGCTGTTTCTACTTACACTTTCTCCATACATTGACACTTTCAAGGGATAACCCTGACGCAGCCTCTTGTCCTCCAGTTGGTGTTCATTTTTCAGGAGAACATTGTCTGCAACTGAGAAGAAATTCAGATTATCTTTGTGAGGGGTGGGATATAGAAGACAGCAATGCATTGTTGTCAATCTGAGAGGTGAATACAGGTTGAATCTCCCTTATCCAAAATGCTTGGAATCAGAGGTATTTTGGAATATAGTAGGACCCCCGTATCCACTGATTCAGTTATCCGTGGGACACAAAACAGCACACCTACCATAGATCCTTCTAGAAAATGCATCCTCTCTAGTCATTTTCTAGGTCCTCCAAGGCAACTCTATGATATTTTAAACCAGAAGTCCCATTATTTTCAATGGTGTTTGCTGTTGTCTGTGGTTTTTGCTATCCACGGGGGGGGGGGGGGCAGAACCAATCCCCAGCGGATATGGGGGTCCTACTGCAACAAAATTCATTTATGTTGCATATACACCTTATACACATACCCTGAAGGTAATTTTATACACAGTAGTTTTAATACGTTTGTGCATGAGACAACGCTTGTGTACACTGAACCACCAGAAAGCAAAGGTATCACTAACTCAGCCACTCATGTGGACAATTATGGATGTGGGGATATTTTGGATTTTGGCATTCCATATAGCTCAACCTGTACCTCCCCCACCCCCGACTTTCTTTTAGCCTCCTGATAGTTTTCCTTAGGGACTCCTCCCACTGTTCAATACTGTCTCCTGATATTTTATGCAGTGCACAAAATTGCGGAGAAAGATAGACAGGAAGCTGCCTCTCTACAAGATTAACTGGCAGCCATTTTACTCCCCTAGGGCTTGGCTGCAAAAACTCTCATCCGCTAGGTTGCGGTATATGTTTTATTCTTGTGCAAGTATATTAAAACACCCACACAAAAACTGTCCTTTAAAGCCTGTCTGCATTTAGATGTCTGATGAATGTTTGAAAAACCTAAAAGCTGTGAAAGGCTTCCAACCAGAAGCTGTTACACCAGCATTTCCAGTATGCAGGAGTGAACAGGAGAATTCTGCTTTATGATTAACGATCCAAAATTCAACTTCCTTCCTTTGATATTACCTCCTTTATCTTCAAATGTTATGTATGCCACTCCTTGGGTTGATGTAGGATAGACAACGTCCTCCACGTCTCCACCTTTATTCTTTGCCTTTTGAAAATGAATCATTAGTATGTCGACCATTATGTCATTGTTTAGAAGGCCATCTGGGATACCATAGACCACAATGGTTCTTTCTGGCTTGGCAGCTTGTGCAGTAGCCTGTGAAAAAACACATGGGATGTTGAAAGCACAAGTTAAGCTGGCTGATTACTGTCTCCGTTTCCTACCCTTAAGGGACAATCTGTCTCATCTGGACACCACACTCTGTCCAGCCTGCACAAAGACCACATGCACTTTTCACAGAAATTCTGGATTTCTCTAGAAAAGAACAGGATACTACTTCACCAGCAAACTTAACAACCATCTGAAATGGGACCAGTTGACAGAACAACATTTTATACTGTCAAGACATTTGGAAACTAGAATACATAAGCTAGAAATATAAGGAAAAGAACCTAAAAATACATTACAAATGGTTACTGGCATGCCTAATTTAAAATACCTGTATGAAGATTCATTAGCTAATATTCTACCATAATTTTATATTTGTAGGTAGAGATTGGGCGTACAGAATATTAAGACAACACAGAAACCAGCAAGGCCATTATGTTTTCTTTTCTTTTATATTTTATTTAATTAGTACATTTATATTCTGCCTTTCTTCCAAGAAGTTCAGAATGGCATACATGGGTCTCTTCTTAAGGGGCCCATTCACACTACACAATTATAGTGCTACTTTCCACTTTCACTGCCATCCTATGAACTCCTGGGGTTTGTGTTTGGTCAGAGGTACTAGAGAAGACCTCTGGCTGTAAATTCTGAAACTGCAAATCGCAGGATTCCATAGGATATAACCATAACAATTATATTTAGTGCTATAACTGTATACATACAGTAGGACCCCCATATCCATGGAGGAGTGGTTCCAGGGACCCCGCGGATACCAAAAACCACGAGTAACAACGAACGCCATTGAAAATAAGGGACTTCTGGTTCAAAATACCATAGAGTTGCCTTGGAGGACCTAGAAAAGTCTAGAGAGGATGCCTCACTACACATTTTCTAGGAAGACTCTATGGTAGGTGTGCTGTTTCTTATCCCGCAGATAACTGAATCAATTTATAATGAATCAGCAGATACAGGTGTCCTGTAGTGTACAAATGGGCACCTGATTTTATCTTCACATTATATAGCCTTATGAGGTAGATTAGATTGAGAGATACTGACTGACCCCTGAGGCCTGGGCCACCAAATGAGCTCCACAGTTGATTGAGGATCTGACTCTATTTCCCTTTGACTAGTCTAACACTAATCACAATGCCACTTTGGATCTGAGGTTTGTTTTCAGTACAACAGTATACAGTACAACCTCCTTATCTGTGGGACCAGTAACCATGATCCAAAAAACAAAACAAAAAAATCCCCCACCGCTGCCCAGTAGCGGGAAGAGCAGCTGAAGGGAAGACTCACACATTGGGGCACAGCCTGTTTCCCTTGCGTACCAGGGCCAGCTAGAGAGAGAAAAGACACAAAGCAAATGCCCAGGGCTCCAGGGCCATGGCTGCCGCCACCAGCCAGAATCCTTCATTGCCTTTTCCTTGCCTTCTTCTTCGTGCCAGGCTGCCAGCCCACACAGAGTCACCACACTGGAATCTCTGCAAATGAAGGCAAGGGCAGCAGGGGGACCAGGCTGTCTGTGCTGAGCTCCCAAAAGGAGTCCCCTTCCCAGGTGCCAAATCCAGCGGGAAGCCCACCTGCACAGAGCCATATGCCTCCCTTGGCCAAGGAAGGAGTCTCCATCCTTCCCCTGCTGAAAGAGGCACAGCCAGGCTTTCCATGCCTCTCTCAGTGGAGGAAAGAGTTCTTCCTCTGCCAAGGGAGGTGCATGGCTTTGTGCAGCCAGGCTTCTGGCCAGATTTGCCCCCACCCCAGGCGAAGGGGCTGCTTTTGGGAGTGGAGCACAGCATGGGCAGTCTGGTCCCCTGCTGCCCTTTTCTTCATCCATGGAGATGCGGTGACTCTGTGGGAGCCTCGCGCAATAAAAAATGTGAGGAAGGACCACGGCCACGGGTGACAGCCATGGCCTTAGAGCCCTGGGCATTTGCCGTGTGAATTCTTCATTCTTCAATTCTTCAGCAGGCCATGGTGCTCAAGGGGAACAAGATGCAAGCCAACAAGCCAACAAGATGCAACCCTTCAGCTACTCTCCCTTCTGTGTTCACTATTATCTGCTGTTTTGCGCAAAGTCCAAGAACAAATCCAACGGATGCAATTATTAGATTGTAAGCTTGAGGGCAGGAAACTGTTTTGTTGTTCTTTTTTTGTAAAGCGCTACATACATCGACGGTGCTATAGAAATAAAAGATAATAATAATAATCTATAGATATAATTCTCTTGGGTGTGTTGCCTTTCCCAGTGTGCTAACTGGCTGCTCAGGAAACACACCCAGCCCATGCCCAACCAATCACCACCGACAGGCAATTTCCCTCTCCACATCACAACCCACTGCATCACCGCCACACAAGGACCTCTCCCTCCTCTCACTCCCTCAGCCACTCATCAGTCACAGGCTGTAATGGGATCCAGGCAGTCAACTGGTGATGGCAGCAGGATGCTGCTGCCACCACTGGGCCAGAGCCAGACAGTCAACTGGTGGCAGGGTAACAGAGCATGTCACCCTCAGCAATTCCAGGAAAAGTGTGGAGTGCTGAGAATGGGGAGGAATAATTTAAATCCACTGGCCTACCTTACAGAGTTGTCATGAGGTCTACTGGGAATATTTTGGGGAGTTTTTTAATGGCATATGGGATGCCACGTCCAGCTAGTAATAATATAATACTGTATTACATTGCACACAGCAGAACCCTAGATTGCCTAATTAAGTTAAAAAGCTTATTATCCGCTTGTTCATACTAATGAAATCTTGACCCACTTACTCCGCCAAATGTGTTCATAGAATCATAGAATCATAGAATTGCAGAGTTGGAAGAGACCACAAGGGCCATCCAGTCCAACCCCCCTGCCATGCAGGAAATCACGATCAAAGCATCTCCGACAGATGGCCATCCAGCCTCTGTTTAAAGACCTCCAAGGAAGGAGACCCCACCACGCTCCGAGGGAGTGCGTTCCACTGCCGAACAGCTCTTACTGTCAAAAAGTTCCTCCTAATGTTGAGGAACAGGTGGAATCTCTGTTCCTGGAGCTTGCATCTATTGCTCCGTGTTCCAATCTCTGGAGCAGCAGAAAACAAGCTTGCTCCATCCTCAACGTGACACCCCTTCAAATACTTAAAACAGTGCTATCATATAAAGCCCTAAATGGCTTGGGCCCAAGCTATCTCAGGGACCACCTTCTCCCTTATAATCCTCCCCGCGCTCTCCGGTCCTCTGGGAGGAATTTGTTGCAGCCACAAAGACCTAGGCTGGCGACCACCTCCCAGAGGGCTTTCTCAGCTGTTGCCCCCAAATTGTGGAACGGCCTGCCGGATGAGATCCACCTATTGACATCATTAGACAGCTTTAAAAAGGCTGTCAAGACGGTTCTCTTCAGGCAGGCTTTTCCAGAATAGCTAACCCCGGCCTCAGGAACCCCCTCTGGAGGTTGCTTCTGGACCTCCAAACTGATGCTGCTTGCTCGAAAGGGTTTTTAATAAACTGTATTATATATTGATTTTAATTTGTATTAATTTAATAATGTTTTAAGGGGGGGAAGGGATTTTGAGCTGTTTTATACTGTGTATTATTTTATTGTTGTAAGCCGCCCCGATTGCTCGCAGAGGGGCGGGATATAAATAATTTTATTATTATTATTATTATTATTATCATCATATCACCTCTTAACCGTCTTTTCTCCAGGCTAAACATACCCAGCACACTGCTTCAAAATTTATGATGTCAGACCACATCTTTTTCACGTCTTTAAATGTAGAAAGTACAGAATTGCTGAGGGGATTTTTTTATAGACCATGATTTCTATTTGCTGTTATACTTTTTGAATCAGACATTTGTTCCTGTTCCCACGTCAGACTTGAATAAATTTTTCTCAAGACTGCCATTTTGTTTAATTCCTATTCAGGAATGTGGCAGGGGGAAAGAGAAGGAAAATTATTTGTTCTCCTCACTTCTTGTGCAGCTGCCCCTGTACTTATTTATTTGTTTGTTTTAAGCAGCCAGGAAACACAATCGTCTTTCACAGTGCACATGTGATGTACATCCACATAGTTCTATGTTGACTGATCAAATCCATCTCTTTTAAAAGGATGGGATCCCAAGTCAGTCTCCATTTCAGGACAGAAGGAATGCCACAACCTAGCTATCCATTAACAAGAAGAAAGTGTCCTGGGTCACCAACAAGGATGCTTCTAAGAGTGGTGGAGTAGCCAACTTTGTTGGTTGGAATAAACTATAGTGGTAAACTCCCCATTAGAGTGACTTATGCCACTAGGGATCATGTATGGCATTTTGTACATAATTTTGTGTGGCAGCACTGAAGCTTTTGTGGGAAGAAATCATCAATAACTGCTGACATCTTGCAGCCTATGTCAGTTTTGCACCACATCTCTGTACAAGGTACTTAATGTCCATCCCTGGGATTTTGGCTTCAGAAATGAGGCAGGCTAGTGCAGTGATGTTAAAGCCCCCAAGGCTTGCTCTGGGAATCTTTTTTATTTTTAAAAAATGTTGAGGAATCAGAATTATGCCAACAATCGCTATCTAAGAGAATGAAGAAACAGTCTCAAGTAGACAGCTCAGCCACCCCATCTGCAAACTGTTAATCTAAGATGACACAAGGCCTATTTTTAACAGGATTTCATGCCTGAAGTGCTAGAAGTGTTCACTTATGTAATGATCATTGCCTTTAGTATATTATTTCCATTGTGCCTAAAATGGTACAGCATAAACTAACTCTTTTTTTTTATTGCACTGGGATTAAGATTGTCATAGCCTCAAAGTTTCACTGTGGGGAAGAGTAATATTTACTGCTATAGTCCAGCAGCAGAAAGACAGAATTTATTTTTCTTCTAGAATCTTCTTTATGCCAAACAGAACATAAGGAAAATTAAAAATAAAACAGCAAAAACAACAATATGACCAAATCTAAGAAATGGCCATATAAAATTTGTCTAATACAAGCAGAGAGCATGGAGCCTCTGGTCTCCTGATGGGCTAGAATACTTAGGGTGTGCCTATACAATTATAAAAAAAATCCATTTTGGGGGTAAAAAATACGAATAGGCAGTTGCTCGTATGGATACGATCCACCTACATGATTTTTTACCCCCCCTAAACTCCGTATGACCCCTCTTCCCCCTGTGGCTGGAGCAAGCAAGCCAAGCGGCAGTTTTAAATCTCCCACCGTTTTTTGTTTTTTGTTTTTTTTTTTTTAATTTAAAAAGGTTCCTGCTTTGCTGACAGTCAGTTTTCCCTGTTTACAATATAAAATAAAAATAAATAAATATATATAATTCACAGACTTACCAGACTCTCACTAGCTGGGAATCCAACATGGTGGCCGCTCCCAATTCCCCTCCATGCTAGCCCACCCCCTCTACTCGGCCAGCCAATCAGATTACACTGCCTGTTCGTATGTGTGCAAATGGAGCGTACAGACCATCAGCCATTCATACGGGTGTATGGATTTTTGGCCAAGATCCTCTAATCCTTCCAAACTCCGAAGGATTCAGAGCCCCCTTTCTGAATGACACGTATCAATCCAAATGGCTGTGTGTATGGAAGAGCGATCTTCCGAACGGCGTATGTATTTTTTTACCATGTAGACAGGCCCTTACTCAAATCTGGCAAGTCTCAAGTCCTATTAAATTCATTCTATCATAGGACTTCTGGCGGGAAAGTGGGTGTGGTAGGACGCAAGTTGCGCGCGCTCCATGCTTTGCGCCTTGCGTTCGCCTGGTGGGAGAGCCTGACGAGGTGTTTCGCGGTCAGGGTTTTCCCCCTGCTGAAAGGGGAAACGGAGTGGGCTCGCAGTCCTCGGGATCCTCAGCGTTCAGTCTCTCTCTCCAGTTGACGTTCTCAAACGCCGTCCGGGGGAGAGTGAAGACGCGAAGGAGAGGAAGAGCCTCAATCCCTTCCAACCAGGTATCCTCCTAGAGAGGCTTAAACACCCTCACCAGCTTTGTGGTTGTGGTGGCAGGAAGAAGCAGATACGAGTGTGCTTGCTGTTCTTTGAATCACCTGAAATCTTTCACAGTAAGGCTATACGACGCATGCAGGCTGGGGAAGCACGACAGAGATGGAGTAGTAGAGGAGAGAGAGGAAAGAAAGGACTGTTTAGAAAGTTGACCATATGGACATCGTGCTGTACTGACGACATGGCAGAGAACTGGTGGATATAGGAGTGGAGGAGAAGACACAAAGGAAGCAAAGGAGGTAGAAGGAGCTGCAACGAGTTGAGCAGGGTGAGTGCAGTCACGATGCGGAGGAGAGAAGTTTGGGCGTGGTGTGGTGGCTGGAGAAGAACCAGAGGACTAGAAGATTAGAAGATAAGGATTGGGGTCTTTGTTTGGAGAGTGTATTAAGAAGAAATCTTGGTTTCCATTTGGAGACTACTCGGAGGCAGAAGGAGGAAAGGAGATGGATTTGGAGGAACTGAGTTTGGAACGGTGGAACTCAACAGGAACGGAACTGTTTGGAGCAGAAAACTAGCTTACTCAGTAAATTGGATACTATCCCCTCTGGTAGAAGGAAATTTTTGTTAAACTATACAGTATTGTGAAATATTAAGTACAAAAATAAGTATAAAAACTAAACATTGAAGGTATTGAAGTAAAGGGGGATAATTTGATATTGATATTTGCTATATCAATCTGATACTGATACTTGTTATAACTGTTGTTTGGCATTTGATAATTAGTATTCATTGATACTAATTCTTGACATATGATATGTGATATATAGGATATATGATATATAGGATATTTGATATCTCTGTCTTGTTCATTGATAATATATTCTTGCAGGTACATAAGTGCAACCATATGATATAGGACACAGGTTACTGCATACCCGTATAACTTGGGAAAGTTGTGGAATTTTTTATTTTATTTTATTTTATTTTTGGTGGCACTATATTTGCAGATAGAAAACGGTACCCCAAACAAAACAATTTTGGAAATCTATTATAAAATTAGAAGCCAAATTTAGGAAAATACAAGAGGGGAAAAAAGAATAAGAGGGAAACAGGATGCCACCGAGGAAAAATACACAGATACATACTATTACTACAAGGCAAGCTACTGAAATGCCAGAGCTTCTACAAATATTATTTCAAGAATTTAGGAAAGAATTTTAAAAATTGAGAGAAGAGGTGGTACAGGAAATGAAGGAGACTAGGAGAGATATAAAAAAAGAACTAGAGGATTTTGGGGAAAAAATGGATAAGATAACAACAGAGATAGAGGTCCTAAATGTTAAAGTTGAGGAGTTGAAAAACAAGACTAAAGATTTAGAAAAAACAACAGTAAACATGAATTCAATTATAAGAACAAAATTTAAAAACCCAATTAAAACTAAGGGAAAACTGTTTGAAATTTAGAGGGTTAACTGAAAACGAAAATGAGAATTTGTATGAAAGGGTGCTCCCTGGATTGGTGGATTTTATAGACAGGCCTAAGGATAATATAGAATTTGAAGTAAATAAAATGTTCAGAATTCGAGAATTGCTGTTCAAAGAAATTTGCCACGGGATATTGTGGTTTACTTTACTAGAGGGAAGATAAAAGATCTTGTTTTACAAAAGAACTTCACAAAAGAACTTCACAAATAAACTAATAATTGAGGGTTGTGAAATTGATATATATAAGGATACACCCTCCCAGATCCTAAAAAAAAGAAAGGAATATCAATTTATCATAGCAAAGTTAAAGAGGAGAGAAATACAATATAGATGGGAGAAAGTAGAGGGAATATTGGTTATGTATAATCAAAGAAGGTATAGGCTGAATACAATTAAGAAAGCAAAGGACTTTTTATCGAAAATTGAAAAAGAATCTGGAAAAGTAGAGAATGGTGTACACGGGAAAACAGATTTAAAACATCTGAAGAAAGTAAGGATGAACGGGAAAAAAAGGAAAAAATAGGAAGGAGGGGAGGATCGGAAGAAGAAATAGAAAATATGAGGGGTGATGCAGAAAGGGTGATGGAGGAAGCTGGAAATATGATGGAGGAAGAGAAGGAATTATAGGAAAGAGAAGAAGAGGAAGAACAAGACTTGAACGAAATGAACAGGATGAAATAGAAAGAGAGGAGGAAGAGGAGGAGGAAGAAGAAGAAGAAGAAGAAATAGGAAGGGAGGATAGCCAGAACTAAGAGAAAAAGAATAAGATATAATTTATAATTAATAAATAATATAAATAATAGGAGAAATAAAAATGTCAATAAAAATTATCTCATGGAACATAAGAGGGATGAACTCCCCCAAGAAGAGAAATCAAGTGTTGTATCGCCTTGAAAAAATGAAGGCAGACGTGGTTTGCTTACAGGAGACACAAATTAAGCAAAAAGATCAAAAATTGCTGAAAAACAGAAGCCCTTCAGTGCCTTGGGATGGGGGGTGGGTGGGAAGCTGCTGGCCCACAGGCTCATATCTTATTCGCAGGTTTTTTTCACATTTGCGGGGGTTGTCTGCCCGTAACCCCTGCGAATGTGAAGGGATGACTGTATTTGCTTAGGCGACTGGAATGGAGTTATGGAACCTCTAAAAGATAGAACAGCAGGCAGAAAATCTAAAATCAACAAGAAGCAAGGAAAGCTACCGAAGTCTTTCTTTAAATTCATGGAGAACCACTCATTGATTGACTCCTGGAGAAATCTATATGGGAATACAAAAGAATATACATATTTCTCTGAATATCACAAATCCTTTTCCTGTATCGATATGTTCCTGATCTCAAAAGATATTGCACAAAAGTTGAAACACATGGAAGTAATACCCAGATTAATATCAGACCACAATTTGATACAACTGACGCTTAAAAGTATTAGGAGAGAATATTGTTCGAGGCTGAATGAAAGCCTACTACAAGATGAGAGCATACTGAAAAGGACAGAAGAAGCTTTGACAAACTACTTTCTAGCAAATAAGGAAGAGGATACCTCAATACAGAATACTTGGGACGCAAGTAAAATAGTAATTCGGGGTATACTAATGCAAATAAATTGGGAAAGAATTAAGAGAAAGAAAGAAAAGATGCAAAGATTGCAAGAGGCTTTGATTAAGAAAGAAATGGAATTCAAACAAGATCCAACAAACAAGGAAGTAAATATGGAATTGAAGATAATACAAGATCAACTGAAGATTGGCATGGCTGAGGAGATAGAGAAGAAAATGAGATACGCAAGGCAAAAGGTCTTTGAAAATGGCAATAAGATCGGTAAATGGCTAGCATATAAATTAAGGAAAGAGCAGGAGAAGAGACAAATTTTGGAAATAAAGAGCGATGGAGAAGTATTGGTAAATCAAGAAAAAATCAGAAAGGCTTTCGAAAGCTATTATGGAAGCTCTTTAAGGCTTCATCGACAAGCGAGAAAGAGATAACTAAAATAAGAGAATACCTGTCTTGTCAGGAAATATCTAAAATAAGCGACCTACACAGGGAAGACTTAAACAACCTAATTACAATTGCCGAGGTCGAAGAGGCAATAAAGTCTCTGAAAAAAAGTAAAAACCCCAGGTCCTGATGGCCTCCCCTCTAGCTACTACAAGACATTTGAAAACATATTAAAAGGACCTTTACAGAAAACCTTTAACACCATATTATCCGGTGGAGATATACAAGTATCATGGCGGAATGCCAATATAGTTTTAATACCTAAGGAAAATAGAGATGCAGAGATTATAAAAAAAACTATAGCCCTATCTCCTTGCTTAACACTGATTACAATATCTTTGCTACGATTATGAGTAAAAGACTGAGGAAAGTATTAGTTGATTGGATAGATAAAGAACAAACAGGGTTCCTTCCTAAGAGATATTTAAGATCAAATATAAGGAAGATATTGAATTTGTTGGAATACTTTGATAAACATCCAGGGGAAAAATTTGCTCTGATAGCCTTAGATGCCAAAAAGGCCTTCGATAGCGTAAACTGAAATTTCATATTTGAACTTCTGAATTTAATGGGGATAGGAGAAAGGTACAGTTGTCCCTCCACATTCGCGAACTTGACATTCGCGGTTTTGGTTATTTGCGGTTTTGGGAGGGCCACCCCAGCCCCCCCAAAACCGTGACACGGGGCCTCCAGAGGCCCCGTGAAAGACCTGGAGGGAGAGGGGAGGCCTCCACGGGGCCCCCGGAGGCGATCCGGAGGCCCCATGAAGGCCTGGGGAGGGGGTGGGGATGCCTTCACGGGACCCCCGGCGGCTCTCCGGAGGCCCCACGAAGGTCTGGGGAGGGGTGGGGAGGCCTTCCCGGGACCCCCAGAGGCCCTCCAGAGGCCCCGCGAAGGCCTGGGGAGGGGTGGGGAGGCCTTCGCGGGACCCCCGGAGGCCCCGCGAAGGTCTGGGGAGGGGTGGAGAGGCCTTCGCGGGACCCCCGGAGGCCCTCCGGAGGCCCCGCGAAGGTCTGGGGAGGGGTGGGGAGGCCTTCACGGGACCCCCGGAGGCCCTCCGGAGGCCCCGCGAAGGCCTGGGAAGGGGTGGGGAGGCCTTCGCGGGACCCCCGGAGGCCCTCCGGAGGCCCTGCGAAGGCCTGGGGAGGGGTGGGGAGGCCTTCGCGGGACCCCCGGAGGCCCACCGGAGGCCCTGCGAAGGTCTGGAGAGGGGTGGAGAGGCCTTCGCGGGACCCCCGGAGGTCCTCCGGAGGCCCCGCGAAGGTCTGGGGAGGGGTGCAGAGGCTTTCGCGGGACCCCCGGAGGCCCTCAGGAGGCCACGCGAAGGCCTGGGGAGGGGTGGGGAGGCCTTCGCGGGACCCCCGGAGGCCCTCCGGAGGCCCCGTGAAGGTATGGGGAGGGGTGGGGAGGCCTTCGCAGGACCCCCAGAGGCCTTCCGGAGCCCCCGCGAAGGCCTGGGGAGGGGTGGGGAGGCCTTCGCGGGACCCCCGGAGGCACTCCGGAGGCCCCGCGAAGGTCTGGAGGGGTGGAGAGGCCTTCGCGGGATCCCCGGAGGCCCTCCGGAGGCCCCGCAAAGGTCTGGGGACGGGTGGAGAGGCCTTCGGGGGACCCCAGGAGGCCCTCCGGAGGCCCCGCGAAGGCCTGGGGAGGGGTGGGGAGGCCTTCGCGGGACCCCCGGAGGCCCTCCGGAGGCCCCGCGAAGGTCTGGGGAGGGGTGGAGAGGCCTTCGCGGGACCCCCGGAGGCCCTCCGGAGGTGCCGCGAACGCCTGGGGAGGGGTGGAGAGGCCTTCACGGGACCCCCGGAGGCCCCGCGAAGGTCTGGGGAGGGGTGGAGGCCTTCTCAGGACCCCCGGAGGCCCTCCGGAGGCCCCGCGAAGGTCTGGGGAGGGGTGGAGAGGCCTTCTCAGGACCCCCGGAGGCCCTCCGGAGGCGCCGCGAAGGCCTGGGGAGGGGTGGAGAGGCCTTCATGGGACCCCCGGAGGCCCCGCGAAGGCCTGGGGAGGGTTGGGGAGGCCTTCGCGGGACCCCCGGAGGCCCTCCGGAGGCCCCGCGAAGGTCTGGGGAGGGGTGGAGAGAACTTCGCGGGACCCCCGGAGGCCCCCCGGAGGCCCCGCGAAGGCCTGGGGAGGGAGGGAGGAAGGGCCGGGGAGGCCTCCGTGGGGCCTTGCTAGGCCCCACGAAGGCCTGGGGAGGGAGGGGGAGGGGAGTCGTTATTCGCGGATTTTTCACATTCGCGGGGGTCCGCGGAACGGAACCCCCGCGAATGTGAAGGGACGACTGTACATAAATGGTATCAGGGCTATTTACAAGAAAGAAACGGCACAGATTGTCTCTGGCTTTTCTTCGCAAACGAAGATTCAGGAAGGACTCATCCCACGCTTTCTGCAAGTGCGCTGATGACTAAAAAGGCCAATCCGAGATAAGTCCAGTTGCAAAAAGCACAGCAGAAAGTCTCCTTGGGTGATGTTTCCGGGTTGTGATTCTTTCTGCGTTGTCGTTTCTCTTCAAGACTTGTTCGTCGTGAGTTCTCAAATAAGGCTGCAGCATTGTGGATAGTGCGTCTCCATGCCTCCCGATGTGAGGCCAGGGCGGACCACTGTTGGTGATCAATTTGGCCAAGCCTGAGATGTTGTTTCAGGGAGTCTTTGTATCGCTTTTTTGGAGCGCCCCTCTTACGCTGACCTGTGGCGAGTTCACCGTAGAGTAGTATTTTTGGGAGGCGATGGTCCTCCATCCTAGAAATGTGCCCTGCCCAGCATAGCTGTGTTCTCAATATCATGGCCTCAATGCTGGTGATCCCTGCTTGCTCAAGGATAGCAACATTAGTCACATAGTCAGTCCAGTGTATATTTAGGATTGTGTGTAGACAGCGCTGGTGAAAGCACTCGAGGAGTCGTAGGTGGTGGCGATAGGTGACCCATGTTTCAGATCCATAAAGGAGGATAGACAGTACGATGGCTCTATACACACTGATTTTTGTGCTTTGCCTCAGGTGTTTATTGCTCCAGACTCTTTTGTGAAGTCTTCCAAATGCACTATATGCCTTTGCTAATCTGTGATCGATCTCTTTGTCAATCTTGGCATCTGAGGAGATGATGCTTAAGTCTAGAGAAGGGGTCAGGTAGGGCTGCCCCCTTTCCCCATTACTCTTTATAACAGTTTTTGAAATATTATGTGCTAGAATAAGATCAGAAAAAGAGATTCTAGGGGTGAAGATTAAGAATCAAGTTTATAAAACATGTGCTTACACTGACAACTTGGCAATCTGCCTAGAAGACCCACTGAAAGCTATTCCGAGGTTGCATAAAACTCTGAAAGAGTATGGTGAGCTTACGGGGATTAGTATTAATAGGAAAAAAACAGTGATATTAACGAAAAACCTAGATAAGATTGAAGAGATGAGATTAGAAAGTCTGTCAGGCTACAAAGTAGAGAAAAAGATGAAATATTTGGGCTTTAGCCTCACTAAAAGTAATATGGACCTGGAGGATAATAATTATAAACGGAAATGGTTGGAAATTAAGAAAGATCTTGAGAGTTGGAAATATTTAAACCTGTCATTTTTAGGGAGAGTAGAGGCAGTGAAGAATCATAGAATTGTAGAGCTGGAAGAGACCACGAGGGCCATCCAGTCCAACCCCCCTGCCACGCAGGAAATCACAATCAAAGCATCCCCGACAGATGGCCATCCAGCCTCTGTTTAAAGACCTCCAAGGAAGGAGACCCCACCACGCTCCGAGGGAGTGTGTTCCACTGCCGAACAGCTCTTACTGTCAAAAAGTTCCTCCTCATGTTGAGGTGGAATCTCTGTTCCTGGAGCTTGCACCCATTGCTCCGTGTTCCAGTCTCTGGAGCAGCAGAAAACAAGCCTGCTCCATCCTCAGCATGACATCCCTTCAAATACTTAAACAGGGCTATCATATCGCCTCTAAACCGTCTTTTTTCCAGGCTAAACATAACCAGCTCCCTAAGTCTCTCCTCATAAGGCATCGTTTCCAGACCTTTCACCATTTTAGTTGCCCTTCTCTGGACACGCTCCAATTTGTCAATATCCTTTCTGAATTGTGGTGCCCAGAACTGGACACAGTATTCTAAGTGAGGTCTGACCAAGGCACAATAGAGTGGCACTATTACTTCCCTTGATCTAGACACTATACTTCTATTGATACAGCCCAAAATTGCATTGGCCTTTTTAGCTGCCGCATCACACTGTTGGCTCATGTTCAACTTGTGGTCTACTAGGACTCCTAGATCCCTTTCGCAAGTAGTCTCATTCAGCCAGGTCTCTCCCATCCTATATTTATGCATTTCATTTTTCCGCCCTAAATGCAGTACTTTACATTTCTCCGTATTGAATTTCATTTTGTTAGCTTTGGCCCAGCTCTCCAGTCTATCCAGGTCATTCTGAATTTTGATCCTGTCCTCTAGGGTATTAGCTACTCCTCCTAATTTGGTGTCATCTTCAAATTTGATAAGTATGCCCCTAATTCCCTCATCTAAGTCATTGATAAAGATGTTGAATAGCACTGGGCCCAGGACAGAACCCTGTGGCACCCCACTGGTCACATCTTTCCAAGACGAAGAGGAGCCACTGCTGAGCACCCTTTGGGTTCAGCCGGTCAACCAATTACAAATCCATTGAACAGTTAACTTGTCTAGCCCACATTCTCCAAGCTTGTTTGCAAGAATGTCATGGGGAACCTTGTCAAAGGCCTTACTGAAATCAAGGTATGCAATGTCCACAGCATTCCCTTCATCTACCAAGCTGGTAACTTTATCAAAAAAAGAGATCAGATTAGTCTGGCATGACTTGTTTCTCTGAAACCCATGTTGACTTTTTGTGATTATGGATTTGTGAAGATGATGGTACTCCCCAAAATGATATATTTATTTCAAAATCTACCCATACTGTCAAATGACAAACTTTTCAAAAAGTGAAATAAAGACTTATCTGAATTCATATGGCAGAACAAAAAACTGAGAGTAAGATGGAAGACTCTGTTAGAAAATAAAGATAAAGGAGGGCTGGGCCTACCAAATTTAAGATTGTACCACCAAGCATGTGTTCTATTATGGCTCTATGACTGGATAATTTTAGAAGATACTAAACTTCTAACTTTAGAGGGCTTGGAGATGAGATTTGGTTTTCTTTTCTTTTTTTCCAAATACTTTTTATTAATAAATTCTTCAATACGTACAAACATTAACATATTCATATTTTTCTTCCAATAATCAATCAATCTTCATTTATCTTATACTTCTTCTATGTTTTCCCCCACATTAAAACTTTAAGACTTCCCCAACCTTCGAATCCCAGTTTAATATAAATTCTTTATCACTTTCTCCTTGCAATCTCATACTTTTACATAATTGTACCTTTATGTATGTGTGTGTGTGTATATATATATATATATATATATATATATATATTTTCCAATCACAACTATACATGTTTCTCAGCTTACAACTATACATATCACCATCCTTCTCTTATTTTCCATATCTGTTCTATGCCATATTTAACATCTTTTATTTCTCATTTCCACGACCCTTAAACATCTTGTGGTGGTAATTTCTATATAAATCTTTTTCCTTCCCTTCTTTTACCGTTCCATTTTCTAACAGATCAATTCCTCTTAACCCCCTCACAAATAAAGTCTTGTCCTTCTTCTTACTGATTTATATCAATCAAATGGGCTTTCTGATTTCATTTCTCTCTTTTGTCCTCCTTCCTTCCTTCCTGTAAATATATCCATAGGGGATTCCAGGATTCAACAAAAGGTGATTCCTTTTTATTTTCTAGTAAGTAGGTCAGCTTGTCTATTTTTGCTACTTCTAACAGTTTTTCTAACCATTCCATTTCTGATGGGATCTCTTCTCTCCTCCAATACCTAGCATATACAATTCTAGCTGTTGTGCACATATGCCAGAGTAATCTTTTTATTTTCCCATTTTCATTTGCCAAATTATTATTTTCATATATACCTAACAAAAATATTTCTGGCAACATATCTATTTTCTTTTTAAGAATGTGTTGCATTTGTATTCTAATCATATTCCAAAATTTCTTTGCTTTTTTACATCCCCACCATTGATGGAAAAAAGTTCCCTTCTCTTCCTGGCACTTCCAACACTTATTGGAGACTCCTCCTACCATTCTAGCTATTCTTACAGGAGAGAGATACCACCGTAACATTATTTTTATCGAATTTTCTTGCAGACTATATGATCTCGTAATTTTGACTCCTCTAGCCCATGATGCTTCCCATCCTTCAAAATCAATACTTCTACCAATATCTACAGACCATTTCACCATATATTCTTTAACAGTTTCCTCTTCCATATTCATCCCCAACAGTAGTTGATGTGTTCTAGACAATAAGTGCACATTCCCTTTCTCCAAAATCTTTTCAAAATTTGGTTTAGCAAGTTCAATACCACCTTCTGCCATATCTCTCTTGTATCTCTTTTATTTGGAGATATGGGAACCATTGTATAGTTTTACCTTCCTGGTTTAGTTGCGAATTACTTTTCAAACTACAATTTTCCTTGGTACCTCCAATTAATTCTTTATAGGTCAACCATTCTAATTCCTTTCTTAAACTTTGGATTGCTAATGCTTCCCCTGGTGATACACAACTTGGAAGTTTTGGAAACAGGTATCTTTTATATTTCACCCAGGTTTTGTACAATGATTTTCTGATAGAATGGTTATTAAATTGTTTTTGAGCCTTAACTTTATCGTACCAAAGAAAAGAATGCCACCCAAAATATAGCTCATGGCCCTCCAGGAGCAGGAGTCTTATGTTGTCTAGGGTGATCCATGGTTTCGCCCACATCAAACAACTTGCCTCATAAAAAATCTTCAAATCCAAAACTCCCATTCCCCCTTGCTCCTCGTATCTGTCAGTAGTTTAAACTTTAATCTCGGTTTCTCTCCCAGCCATAAAAATCTGCTTAGATCTTTGTTACAATCTTTAAACCATGTTGGTGGTATCGAAATTGGTATCATTTGATACAGAAAAAGGATCTTAGGCAAAATACTCATCTTAATTAGAGATATTCTTCCCATTAAGGATATATCCAGTTTCTTCCAGATTTCCATCTTATCTCTAACTTGTTGCCATATCGGAACATAATTGTTTGGAAAAGTTGCCTATTATTAACAGAAATCGTTATGCCTAGATATTTCACCTTCTCTGCTGCTTTCACTCCCCACATTTCTTCTAATTTAGCTACCTCCTCTTTTTTTAAGTTTTTACTCAAGAAATTCATTTTTTCCTTATTGATTTTAAAGCCTGCCCACTCTCCAAATTCTCTTAATATCTCCATTAGTTTACCTCCTTGCTGCAATGGATTTTCTAAATATACCACAATATCATCCGTAAAGGCTTTGTAGACAATTTTTTCTCTAATTTTCACACCTTTTATTGAATCATTAGATCAAATATCTCTCAGAAGTACCTCCAATATTAACACAAATAGCAACGGAGAGAGTGGGCAGCCCTGTTTTGTACCCTTCTGGATAGGGAAGCTGCTTAATCTTTCCTCATTTACTATTAAGCAGGCTTTTTGTTCTTGATAAATGGTTTTGATCCATGTGATGAAATTATCTCCAAAGCCCATAGTTTCTAATAAAGTAATGAGAAAGCCCCAACTTACATTGTCGAATGCTTTCTCCGCATCTAAAAACAACAGTATTCCTCCTTTTTCTATATGGAAATCAAAATATTCAATAATATCCAGCATTGTCCTAACATTATCCCTCATCTGTCTTCCTGGGAGGAAACCTGACTGATCTTCTCCTATGTATTGGGGAGAAGCTTATTTAACCTTTGCGCCAATATGGAGGTAAAGATCTTGTAGTCCTCATTGAGGAGTGAAATTGGTCTAAATTCTTTTGCTGCCAAGTATTCTTTCTCACTCTTTGGAATTAAGACTATGTTTGATTCTTTCCAACTTTCCGGTAATTGGTTCGTGTCTTTGATTGTATTCATAGTTTCTTGTAATGGTTTCAGCAACTGTTCTTTAAAACATTTATAATATTTTGCTGTTAATCCATCTGCTCCGGGGACTTTATTTATTTTTGATTTCTCAATTGCTTCTTTAACTTCTTCTATGGTAATTGGTCCATTCAGTATTCCTATATGTTCTTCATTTATGTGTGGTAAGTTTTTAGATGTTATATATTGTTCTATCTTGCTTCTATCTTCCCCTCTCTGCATTTCATACAATTTTTGGTAGTAGTTATATAAGGTCCTTTGTATTTCCTTTCTTCTTACAATATATCGGTTTTCATGCATACATGTGGTATGCGAAAGAAGGTGTAGATAGAAGTTTAATGACCACTTTATCAGAAAATCTCTCCTAAGAACATGGAAAATGACTACGCAGAAAATCTACTATAAACTGCCCACATGGGTTTCCCCTCAGGAGGCCTTCAGACGGATGGAAATGGTGCCTTTGGAGAAGTGGTGGACTTATAAAGATCTGTTGTTGAGTTTTCAGAAAGGAGATTGTAAACTTAAAACAAGGGAGGAATTGGAATATGAGTTGGGAAAATGTAATTGGTTTCAATACTTGCAACTTTAGGAAAGATTTAATGTTGATTAAAAAAAAAAAACCCAGGCATAGAGAATCTAAGAACGGAACTAGATGTTTTGGTTGTGGGTGAGAAAGAATTTAAAGTTTCAACAGTATATCAATTACTTCTTAAGATAGAATTAGAACCGGAAACTATTAAGGAACACATGATAAAGTGGTCTCAAAATGTAAGGAATACCATGCTGTTAGACGATTGGGAAATATTATGGAGAAAAACAACAAAGTTTTCAGTTAGTAATGAATTGAGGAAAAATGTTACAAAATGCAATTTAGATGGTATTTAACACTGGTAAGAATTGCAAGAATGTATAAGGAAGTAAAAAGTAACTGTTGGAAATGCGGAGATACAAACAGTACCTTCTTTCATATGTGGTGGGCATGCAAAGAGGCAAAAGAATATCGGAAAATGATACATACTAAGATAAGGAAGATAATTAAGAGGGACTTCAAATTAAAAGCTGAATTATATTTGCTAAATATATTTGATATAGAACTCCCGCAAGATCTCAAAATTTTGATGTTCTTCATGACCACCACTGCTAGAATGGTATATGCCAGACACTGGGGGAAAAAAAAGAAATTCCACATTATGATGAATGGATGTTGAAATTGAGGGAAGTGGCACAAATGGAAAAGCTTACGTGTTGGGTGAGAAACCATTCAGTAGAAAGATTTAGAAAAGCCTGGAAATTGTTAATTGAATATTGGAAGACAGAATGGAATGGGTACATGGTAACATGGTTAGAGGATTAAATTTTCTTTTAAAAAAAGAAAAAAAGAAAAAAAAGGAAACTTGGTGGTTTAAGATGGAGGACTTTCTTCATCAAACGTCTCGGTATTATGCAGGTTTTGATAAAGCTGAATTTGAATAATAGAGGAGGAAACAATAAGGGAATTTTGGATATGCTATATGATGCGGAATATCATTTAAATTCTGAATGGAAACAAAGGTATGCACAATATGTAATATGAAGAAGATGAAATAACCTGTATTATTTGTGTTAACGGTATAGTAACTTTTATGTTTAAAATTTGATAGATTTTGAAAGCCACATGGTTTTGTTTAAGCTGATTCAAAATCAGCTGAGTGAGGAAGTCACAATAGTTCATAACGCTGTGTAGGTTATGGCAATGTTGATGGAAAAATGGATGAAAAAAACAATAAATAAAAAATAAATAAATTCATTCTATCATAAATTGCAGGTGGAACCATGACTATTACACCCTGCCCAAAACTTTGTATAACCCACACTGAGAGACAGGAAAGGTTATTTGTTAGACTACAGCCAGATTGGCTGGGGAATTCTAGAAATTGTAGCCCAAAAAATGATTTTTTTTTTAATTTCCCCACCATCTGGAAGCTGTGCATGCAAGGCAATCAACTACAGAGAGGGAGCCTTTTCATGTACATGCAAAGGCATCTACATAACCTGGAATCCCAACTGGCCCACACAGAGCTCCAGGTTGCATGGAAGACTTCACACATACAGCTGCATGTGACTGCATCCTTCCATTTCCCCCCTTCCTCAAACATCCACGGTGGATGAATAGATGCCAGGGCTAGATAGATGACCCATTGCTTGCACCCAATGATAGCACACATGAAAAGGGGCTCCAGAATAGGATTTCAGCAGGGTACATGCACAAGTGCATCTGCAAATCGTTAACCATGTTTTAAGAATGACCACCCTAAGAAACAGCCACCCCAGGGGAGAAGAAGGGTATACAGTAGGACCCACATATCCGCAGGGGATTGGGTCCGGCACCCCACCCACCCACCCCGCAGATACCAAAAACTACAGATAACAGTGAACACCATTGAAAATAATGGGACTTCCAGTTTAAAATACCACAGATTTGCCTCGGAGGACCTAGAAAATGTCTAGAAAGGATGCCTCTCTAGGCATTCTCTAGGAAGACTCTATGGTAGGTGTGCTGTTTTGTGTCCCATGGATAACTGAAACTGCGAACATTGGTTTCGCGGATACGGTGGTCCTATTGTATACATGGGCAGAGCATGAAAAAGAAAATGAGGACCAACCCAGAGCCAGCCCAAAACAAAATATCCCAGATAGCAATGGAATGCAGATTGCCTTGGCTGTAAATGATTTTAAGAATGCCATACTGGGAACCTTTTCCAGTGAAGACAGTTGGTTTTGATGTATTTATTTGACAATCTAATCTACAATCAAAATAATATACATTAGGACAGAAAAGCAAATATGATCTAATAGCCACTACTGAAACCTGGTGCTATGAGTCGCATTATTGGAATGTAGTAATAGAGAGGAATAACCTATTTCAGAGAAATAAACCAAACAGAAAGGGTGGTGGAGTAGCACTATACGTTAAGGATGTGTACACCTGTGAACAGATCTATGACTTAAATCCTAGGAACCAGGTTGAGAGTATCTGGGTAAAAACCAAGGGGGAGAGAAATAGCAGGGATGTCGTGGGGGTCTACTACAGACCTCCAAGCCAAAATGAGGACTTGGATGATGCCTTCCTAAAAGAGATGACCACACATTCAGACAGAAGAGATGTAGTAAATAATGGGGCATTTTAACTCTCCTGATATTTGCTGGAAGTCCAACTCTGCCAAAAATTTAAGGTCCAACAAATTCCTCATTTGTCTTGCAGACAAATTCATTGTCCAGAAGGTGGAAGAGGCAATATGGGGATCAGCTATTTCAGATCTAATCCTAACAAACAGATGATCTGGTGAATGGGGTGGAAGTGGTGGAATCCTTAGAGGGCAGTGACCATGTCCTCCTGGAGTTAGTTATACAGAGGAAAGGGGAAGCGAAGCGTAGTCAGACACGCCCTCTAGACTTTTAAGAAAGCTGATTTCAGAAAACTTAGGGAATTACTGAGGGTGATCCCATGGTCAAGAAAACTAAGAGAAAGGAGTACATGATGGATGGGAGAGTCTAAAAAGTGAGATACTGAAGGTACAACTTCAAACTGCTCCAATGAGGAGGGGAAATGGCAGGTGTCTAAAGAAACCAGTAAAAATATCTAAAAAACTGTCAACTGAGCTAAGACTTAAAAGGAACATGTACAAGAAATGAAAAAAAGGAGGAAATCACCAAAGAAGAATTCAAACAAATAGCTACCTCATGTAGGGGGGAAATCAGAAAAGCAAAAGCACAGATGGATCTCAGACTTGCTAAGAGGTTAAAAACAATAAAAAGGTTTTGTTTGTTTTTTTCTTTTGATATGTCCGTAGTAAAAGAAAGAACAAAGAAGTGGTAGGACTGCTGCAGGGAGAAGATTGCAAAATGCTAACAGGGGACAGAGAAAAGGCACAGCTACTCAACACCTTCTTTGCCTCGGTCTTCTCCCAAAAGGAGAACAGTGCTGAACCTGGGGAAAATGGAGCAGATGATGCAAGTAGGGAAAATGCAGCACAGAATTGGTAAAGAGGTTGTTCAGGAATATCTGGCCAGTATAAATGAATTCAAGTCTCCAGGGCCAGATGAACTACATCCAAGGGTACTAAAAGAACTGGCAGAGGTAATCTCAGAACCACTGGCAATAATCTTTGAGAAATCTTTGAGAACAGGAGAGGTCCCAGCAGACTGGAGGAGGGCAAATGCTGTCTGCATCTTTAAAAAGGGGGGGGGAAAGAAGAATCAAATAATTATTGCCCAGTCAGCCTGACATCAATACTAGGAAAGATTCTAGAGCAGATCATTAAACAGACAGTCTCTAAGCACTTAGAAAGGAATGCAGTGGTCACTAAAAGTCAATTTGGGTTTTTGAAAAACATGTCATGCCAGACTAATCTTATCTCTGTTTTTGACAGAGTTACATACTTGATAGATGAAAGAAATGCTCATAGAATCACAGAATTGTAGAGTTGGAAGACACCACGAGGGCCATCCAGTCCAACCCCCTGCCACGCAGGAAATCACGATCAAAGCATCCCCGACAGATGGCCATCCAGCCTCTGTTTAAAGACCTCCAAGGAAGGAGACCTGTGGATGTAGTGTATCTTGATTTCAGTAAGGCCTCTGACAAGGTCCCCCAAAATATTCTTGCAAACAGTTAGTAACATGTGGGCTAGACAATGCTACTGTGAGGTGGATTTGTAATTGGTTGATGGGCTAAATCCAAAGGGTAGTCACCAATGGCTCCACTTCATCCTGGAGAGAAGTGACCAGTGGGATGCCACAGGGTTCTGTCTAGATCAAGGGAAGTAATAGTGCCATGCTATCCTGCTTTAGTCAGACCTCACTTGGAATATTGTGTCCAGTTCTGGGCACCACAATTCAAGAAGGATATGGACAAGCTGGAACATGTCCAGAGGCGGGCGACCAAAATGGTAGGAGATCTGGTAGCCATGTCCTATGAGGAGCGGCTTAGGGATCTGGGTATGTATTGCTTGGGGAAGAGAAGGTTAAGAGGGGACATGATAACCATGTTTAAATGTTTGAAATGATGTCATACTGAGGATGAAGCAAACTTGTTTTCTGCAGCTCCAGATAGTAGAACACAGAGGAATGGGTTCAAATTACAGGAAAAGAGATTCTACCTAAACATTAGGAAGAAATTCCTAACAGTAAGAGCTGTTTGGCAGTGAAATGCACTGCCTTGGAGTGTGGTGGAGACTCCTTCTTTGGAGGTTTTTAAGCAGAGGCTGGATAGCCATCTGTTGGGAATGCTTTGATTGTTTATTCCTGCATGGCAGGGGGTTGGACTAGATGGCCCTTGTGGTCTCTTCGAACTCTATGAACCTTTGATTCAAATAAAATATTTAAAAACAAAGAAGAGAAAAAGAAAGAAAGAAAGAAAGAAAGAAAGAAAGAAAAGGAGAAAATAGGTGAAAAAGAAAAAAGACATGTAACTAAAACACAGTAGGGCTCTTGACCCATTAATCCTGACTGTAATGAAAATAAAAGGTAAAAAGAAAAAAATATTCTACCATTACAGATCCAACTAAATAATCATACTAAAATTACTAATAACCATAACCATAGGTTATTGCATTGTTCGATTTCTTGTTGCTCAAAAAGTACATAAACTGTTTCCAATCTTTCAAAAAGTCTTCAACTGGCTTATCCTTAAGAACTCACATTTGGTCATTTGGGCAAACTCAGCCACAATTGTTTTTTCTATTCTCAAAACAAACAAAGAAACAAGACTTTATAGAGATTATCACACTACACTGTTATAGTGCTATTACTTCACTTTAACTGCTCTGGCTGCCTCCTGTGGAATCCTGAGATTTGCAGTTTAGGGAGGGGCATTTAGAACTCTCAGCCAGAGAGCCCTTAGGCCTTACTAAACTACAAACCCCAAAATTCCACAGGAGGCAGCTAGAGCAGTTAAAGTGGAATAGTAGCACTATAACAATGTAGTGTGATATTGACAGTGCTTTAACTATCATGGCTTCATCCTGTGGAATCCTGGGATATGCAGCTGGCTATGGTGCCAGCACTCTCTGACAAAAGAAGGCTCAATATCTCACAAAACTACAAATCCCATAATTCCATAGCATTCAGCCATAGCAGTTAAAGCAGTGTCAAACTGCATTATTTCTGCAGTCTGGCAGCAGCTGCAGTGGCTAGCCTGCCAGGTCTTTTCAACAGTAGCCAAGCCACTATATGGTTATGGAAGCTGGGCAGTGAAAACAGCTGACAGGTAAGAGAATCTCAAATGTGGTGAAAAAGAGTTCTGTGGATACCATGGACTGCCAAAACAACCAGTACATGGGTCCCAGAGCCAATCGAGCCTGGGCTCTCCTAGAAGCCAAAGTGACTAGGGCTATCGTACTTTGGACATACAGTACTATCAGAAGACACGACTCAACAAAGATGATAATGCTCAGTAAAGTGGGAAGCACAGGAAAAGAGAGACCACATGTCTATATGAGCCCCGCCCCACCAAAAAAAACCTGGAGTGCCTCTCAGTAAGGGCATTTTGCAACATCAGCCTTAATGGTGTTTTTGACCCCATAACCTTCACGTGCAAGTTGGCGGCTGCGAGTGATTTACTTTGTACTTTGCCACCAGCAAACTTAAAAAAAAAATCCAACGTGCACTAGAGCAATCTTTTTGATTTAACAGGAAAGCAAAACAAAACAACAACAAAAAACCCAAACACCCCATTTTAATCACCTTAGCAATCACTTGCTAAGGCGAAAATCCAACATGGCGATAGCAGGCACTTGCCCTGTTAGCAAGCCCCATCCCCTGTGCTAACCTAGCCAATCAGCTTTGTGCTTCCTCTCCTATGGGGAAGTGATTCATATCAAATCGCTTGTCCTGAGCAGGAATGCGCACTCTCATTGCTATTTAAAAAAAAAAAAAAAAACCTTGGGAAAAGCTGCAAAGGCTTTTCCTTTGGTGTTTTTGCTGCTTGGGGACCCCCTCCTTCCCAATACAGTGGATTGATGCAGGATCCCATTTAGACAGATGATCTTCCCAGCAAGTTCCATGTAGGTTATTTTATTTTCACTGTTTAGCCAACCCCTACCGGTGGAATGAGTCAAGCATGGACGCCAGGGCCCTGAATCTGCAAGACCAGAGCAGAGTAGTTGGTGGCAAGGGCTCTTGGAGGTCTCTCTTTCCTAGCCTTAAGCCAAAGCCATCTCAAGGGCAACGAACAACAAAAGATTCAAGCCAGCCCACTGAAAAACTTTTCATCCCTTTTTTGGTACAGCTTTAAGGGTAAGGGATGAAGATGGAGATTATCACACTATACTGTTATTAACACTATTATCCCACTTTAGCTGCTCTGGCTGCCTCCTGTGGCATCTTGGGATTTGCAGTTTAGGGAAGGGGCATTTAGCATTCTCAGCCAGAGAGCTCTTAGGCCTCACCAAACTACGAACCCCAGAAATCCAGAGGAGGCAGCCCTAGCAGTTAAAGTGGAATAATGGTGCTATGAAAGTGTAGTGTGGTAAGAAGGGTCTCTGGTGTGTTTAAACTCCCAAACGGACACTGTACTGCAACAGATAACACAGCGAGCGTCTTTAGAGCAGCAGGGAGAAAGGAGTGAAAGAGAAGGTAAAGAGGCAAATTAAGAAGGGAATCCACCTTTTCTACACATCACACTAACAGGTGCGGTTTAAGTGCTACAGGCTGAATCCACACTACACCAATAATCCAGTTTGAAAGTGGATGATTTGCCATGGCTCCTTCCGATGGAATCGTGGGATTTGCAGTTTGGTGAGGCACCAGCCCTCTTTGGCAGAGAAGGCTAGACCTTGCAAAACTACAAATCCCAAGATCCCATAGGAAGGAGCCATGGCAAATCATCCACTTTCAAACTGGATTATTGGTGTAGTGTGGATGCACCCTATACATTATTTCCCCTCACTTCTACAGCACCTGAAGCTTCAACATTTTAAAAACGGTGCTGCAAAGAAGGGCACATACAAGATAATTATTCTGCCCACCAACCTGCAAATATGCCCGTCATATTTGCCAGGGCATTACAAGTGCCCATGTTTACTCCGATGTTGGGGGGGGGGAGATTTCTGCCTGGGTTGCTTTGGTCTGCTTGGGTGGATTTTATATATATATATATATATATATATACACACACACACGTGTGTGTGTGTACACACATACACACACGCATAAATAAAAACATTCCACCCCACACGCAAACACATTTTATATATGTGTCTGTGTGTATATACATACACACACACGTTTATATATCTATTTATATATATACATACGCTCACACACACACACACACACACGTTTATATATATATATATGGAGAAGATTAACCCGTTGGGGCGGAGATGGGCAGTCACACCCAATGGCTCTCCTCTCCCATCCTTTCCCATCTCCCCCCCCCCCCCGCGCTACTCATCTGCCCCTCTCCGGAGCATCAGAAAAGGCCTTTTTCCGCCCCCCGACCCCGCGCATCGCGGACGCGGTCAGGCTTCGCTAAGCCCACCGCCTTGCGCCACTTGCCATCGCCGTCCCGCGGGGGCCCTGGCGGCGTCTCTCTCCCGCGGCGTTTGCTTTCGTTTCCTCGGTGTGTTTTTCCAGACAACAGCAGAGCAGCCTGCTGGGAAGTGAAGTCCCTGGCAAGCGGGGCCAATGTGCGCAAGCGCCAGGGAGGCACTTGTAAAAATAATAATAATAATAATAATAATAATAATATAATTATTATTATTATTATTATTAAAAATGAAAACAGACAAATAAAATATTTTTTTTAAAAAAAGATGACGAGAAGACCCAAGTCATTGCTTTTCCCCGGGTAGCTGCGAAGCGCAATGGAGAGCAATGTTTCCCCTCTCTTTTGGCATCAGAAGCTGTAGCCATAAGTTGCCCCCATTTGTTAATTATTTTTTAAGGCGAGAGAGGAGTTCCTGGCTGGTCTGCATTATTTGGGTTTCTCCTCCACCCCCGTTTCGTTTTATAAAACTTGAGTCCCTTTGTAGTTATTATGACATAACTTTCCCAGGGATGGGAGGGTTTGTCCTTGCAAAAATAAGGAGCCTTGTGGCCATTTTAATCAGGGGTGGGGATTGTGGGGCTTTCCAGATATTACTCGGAAACATATAGCCCTGTTTGTCTTTACTACACTGTTATAGCGCTATTATTCCTCTTTAACTGCCCTGGCTGCCTCTTGTGGGATCCTGGGATTTGCAGTTTAGGGAGGGGCATTTAGCCTTCTCAGCCAGAGAGCCCTTAGGCCTCACCAAACTACAAACCTCAGAAATCCCCAGGAGGCAGCCCTAGCAGTTAAAGTGGAATAATAGTGCTATAACAGTATAGTGTGATAAAGTCCTAGCAGTATACAGAAGAATCTTGTAGCCTCTTTGAGACTTGAAGGTTTTTAGCATAAGCTTTTGTAGACTCCATCTACTTCCAAATACTGTTGGACTGCAACTTCCAGCACCCTTAGACAGCATAGCCCATGGTGAGGAATGCTGGGAGATGCACTTCAACTGCATCTGGAAGGCGCTCTTATTTCTAACCCTGCTTTAGTCTTTACAGTAGGACCCCCGTATCCACTGGGGATTGGTTCCGAGGGGGGCGTGGATACAGAAAACAGTGGATAATAGCAAACACCATTGAAAATAATGGGACTTCTGATTTAAAATACCAGAGTTGCCTTGGAGGACCTAGAAAATGGCTAGAGGACACATTTTCTAGGAAGACTCTATGGTAGGTGTGCTGTTTTGTGTCCCGTGGATAATTGAATCACTGGATAATGAATCAGTGAATACAGGGGTCCTATTGTACTTGCCAGCAGAATAAAAAAATAAGTAAGACCTCTTAGTCTGTAAATCTTCCTTATTTTTTATTCTGCTGGCAAGCAAAGACATTTTTATTCCAGCAGCCATTTGATGATTGAAGGGAGGATTGTTTTTTTTAAAAAAAAAAAATAGTGGTTCTGATGAATTTCTATCTTTAATGTTACAGTTTGTTTTTACGTTAATGGTATTTTAATATATCTTGTTTAATTGTGTTTTAATTTTTTTATTATCTTGTTTTAGCTTTAATTTGTTTTAGCTTCTTTGTAAGCCACCTTGGGCCCCATTTTGGAAGGAAAGCAGGATGTAAATACATTAAATACATAAGTACATACATCAGTTTGTTGCAAGCTTTGGTGTACTGCAGCCCATTTCATGAGGCATAAAGTTACAGGTGCCTGTGGCCTCCATTGGAAAAAATCGATGTCACTCAAGTCTATAGAAACTTACACCACAATTGACAACAGAAGAGTCTAGTGATACATTAAATACTACCAATTTTTATTTGGCAAGATTTCACAGAATTATAGTCTACTTTTTTAAGTGCATGGAGGCTTACCTGACCTGGCAGACATTAATAGCTTTCATCTGTATTTGTTGCCTATTAGTGTTAAGATCAAACAGTGCTTGTCTAGTGATGTCTTCTCCATAGTCTTACCGTACCCTGTTCCACTCACAATTTGATCAACCTGATGGACTTAAGGGTTTGGATTCTGAGATACACAGAGGAAGATACAGGTCAACCCCTGTATCCATGGGGGATATGTTCCAAGACCACCACCACAACCCTGTGGATACCTAAAACCCTGGATAATAGGGAACCCTATTATTTTCAATGAGACAAACGCCAACACTTGACCATAGAATCACATTGGAGGATCTAGAAATGCCTAGAGAGAATATATTTTTTCAGATGAGGATAAGTGAAACTGTGGATACGGGGGGGTCAATCTGTATTTTCAGAAGACTCTGTGTGACATTGTGTTAAGGCTTTGTATGCAAGAAACTGTGCAAAATCTTGCAGAAATGGAAGCTGTTTTCCATGCGAGTATCATGCACTAAACTAGAAACAGGCTATTTGAATGCAAGAGTCTGTTAGCAACATCTGCTCCTATACTTACTCATAAAAACACCACAGTGAAGCACTACAGAAGATACCTTCTGCTATACCAAAGCTGTGGGTATGGACAGTGCTTCAAAGGTAAACACTGTGCCCAGACTGATCTATCTGTTAAAGTAAAAATCCCCAGGATATGTAAGTAGATGTGCAAGTCATCTTTTAGAAACCTCTTGCTGAAGCTAACCAATTGTGCTGGGAAAATCATTTTGAGGAGGAAAGCAAACCTAGAATGCTAAAAAGATTCCAAGCAATTTAAGACAATGTGTGTATAACAGCAGATATTTTATATTTTGCACGGTGATACATGTAAGGAAAAATGGAAAAGCTCCTGCCAATGTACTGACATTCCTTCCACTCTTCAGGTTTGCCCCATTAAGTTCAATTCCTTCTTTGTGCTGCACCAAAGTACTTTTGAGGAAGACAATCAGTCTGGAACTACTGAAGAAAGTAGTTAGTTCCCTAAGAGACATGACATAAATAGAAGTTATATCACATCAACTGGTTGAGAACTTCAAGGCCTCTGTGAATCACCATCTGCAGTTCTGTGAATTCTGCCCATGGTCTTTCAGTGTATCTAGCCCTCATTTGTGTGTCATCTTAATGTATAGGAAACCCACAATCCAAGCTGGAGGGAAACACCTAATCCTGCAATGTCACAATGTCTGAGTGCTTGAAATTTGGGCTGTTGGTAAACAGAGAAAAATGCATTTCCCAACTTACTGGGAGCTGAGATTGCGCTCTGGGGGCATGGAGGAGAGGCAGTGACATGACGCCAAGCCAGCCTTCTCCTTCCCAGAAGCCTATGTGTCTTTACATAGGCTCTGGGAAGGGTGGGAAACATCATCCAATAGAATCAAAGCTATTGACTGGTGGGCGGGACCTGAGGGAAACTGCTGGATGTTTTCACTCAGGTCCAGCACTTTGGTATTTATGTAAGCTTTCTGGTGCAAAGGCCTCAGTCTGTTCAAGAGCTTTATCTCTCCCAGCCACCCTAGTTCTTTCTACTCACCTTGCTTGTATGTGATCATCACAACTTTGTTTTAGATGGTTTGGCATGGAATTCATATCCAGCAAGATGATATTTGGGAAGTTGGTAGGTCCAACAAACAGTGGAGGGGGTCCTCTTTTGGGACTATGGAGGTGTGGTCAACAGGATTAATGCCCTGCTGGAAGGACATTCTCTTCACCACGCACCTCAGGGAAAGCATAAAATGGTTTCTGCCCATGTTGAATTCTGTAACTGCCATCCCTGGTGTTCTGGACATGTGCTTATCAACCAAAAGGCAGGTTGGCCAATGCCTATATCCAGTCCCATGACAACCTTCTCTGCAGCTATAATCAATAAAGTTGTAGCCTTATTTTCTCCACTAAGGGCTTGTCTACACAAGTGGAAAAAAACCCTAACTCCTCCGGTATCTGGTGCGATAAGTCCAAACAACATACTGCCCAATCCACAGCAATCTCACAGTATATCACCTTAACACAGATTTTAAAAACTCAGTTTTCTCCAGTTGCTGGAAACTCTGGTGCTTCCTGTTGTGTGAACAATGGATCCACCCTAAGGGTGGCGGGAGGGGGAGTAGGTAGGACAGATTGCTGCCCAGCAGGTGCTTCCGTTTACTTCAATGTTCAGGCCAGTTCCCAGCCTGGAACAGTTACTGAAAGGTTCTTCCCTCCTTGGTACCACTGCTGTGTAGTCACTTGCTCTGAGGTCAGAAACGAGGTGCCCAGATCATATGGCTAGGCATCTTGTTTGTCTCTATCTGTAATCATTCCAAGCTGGGAACTGGCCCGGATATTGAGATAAATGGCAGATCTGCCCGACAGCAATCTGTCCTGGCTCTGCCAGGGAGCTGATGGAGGAAAGGCAGTGATGGCAGACCAAAGCAACATCTGGATGCAGGGTCACATGTAGACATCTACCCGATGCTCCTGTAGAGAAACAGGTAGCAGGATGGCTCTAGGGCGAAACAGGTCAGGGGGTCCATTTGGTCTTTTGCCCCTAGTGTAGACAAGCCCTAAGGTGTTTTGTGTGTTGTCAGTGGAGCTAGAATTGCTCCTTGGATTGTTCAGTAGACACAGGCCATATCCCCACCTGCAGTTCAGAAAAGTAGCCTCATCCTTTGATAATCTCAGACTACAGAATACTCCCATCAAAACTATTTGTGGTACAATCAGTTATAGTCTAGTTGCTTGTACAGTAGTATGAGTAGCTAATCACCTGGACTCCATGTAAAAGTATCCATGTAACTAAATCAAACTGTGTTATCTTAACTCTGGTCATATTTACAGTAGACCTCAAAAAGTCTGTAAATCAAACTGTGTTATCTTAAGTCTGGTCATATTTACAGTAGACCTAAAGTAGATCCATGGAACATATGTCAATCATGATTAATTTCTTTCTTACTGATTAAATGGATCTACCTTTAAATATGATTTAACTCTGTATCCAAAGCACTGAAACTAATGGAACCAAGCCTGAGCAAGTCCTATCATTTTCAACAGGAGCTAGGCTGAAATCCTGTGGACATTTGCTTGAGAGGAAGCCCCATTTAATACAATTGGGCTTACATCTGAGTAAATCAGCACAAAATTGCACCTTCAGTCATTACTGGATCAGAGCCATGAGTAATTATGAGATATAACATTCTACTAGAAACCAACCAGCCACACTATCCGGAGTAATTTTTTTAAGTTCCTGCATTATTCTATGAAACACTGCACAGGAAAATGAACCATAGCATTCAACTTCTTCCTCAGTCTGTCATAACATCATCTGTATCGTTCTCAAAATAAGCAATTTTGGCTCCTTTTGAGGCGTACTTTATGTTTTCAACTTCCCCGCCACCGTTGCTAGCTTTCTGGAAGTGGATCACAATCATATCTTGCACACTCTCTTCATCTTCCTCTTCCACCTTGATTCCGGTTAATAGGATGGTTTTCTTGGAAATCCCTGAAAATATCTGGAACAAAAAATACACCATACATTATTACATCCCACAGTTCTCAATTTTCTGAAGGAATGCTTAAATCAGCAGATCAAAATTGCTGGTATTAAGGAAGATAACTTAGTTGAACCTTACAACTTCCTGTTTATTGAATCTATACTTTTAAGGGCCGAACCAGAAGGAAACCGTAGATGAGCATTACCTAACATACATATTTTAGAAATACAAAGAACGAGTACAGGAGTGGGGTTCTGATAATTATCACAACAGACTAACTGAATCAGGGCTAATTTAGTAAAGTAACAAGTACTGTATGTAAATCTCACTAATTCAATGGATCTACTCTCATTGGGAATAAGCATTAGGATACAGGCTTTAATCCCTTCTTCCCTATTATGGTCCTGATGAAACTTACCCCATGTAAACCTATTTGAACTGGGAAGAAAGTTCTCACTGGTGCCAAAGGCCCTTCCTCACTCCAAGCCCCATGTGCCTAATTTTCAAAATAAGCACTTTAACACTTTGTAGTGTTGTCTATGGACCAAAATTGTCATCCTATTAAGCATACCTTAAAGGCACAGATACAGTGGCTGCTTGAAAAGTCAGAAACCCAAATTCTATAAGACAAATTCAAGTCAAACCAATCAGCAAAATCACAAAAAGAAGAACAAGAATTATGCCCAGTGATTCTTGGTTAAATGGATTTTGACTGTATTATATACACTTGATACTGAGATTCTCAATACAGTCGTCCCTTCACATTCGCAGGGGTTAGGGTCGCCAGACCCCTGCAAATGTGAAAAAAACACAAATAAAACTCACCCCTCTGCTGTGCTTTCATTCTCCCTGCAAAGGGAGCAAAGGAGCAGCAGAGGGACAATTTCAGAGGCTTTGCTGAAATCGTTCCTCTGCTGTGCTTTCATTCTCCCTGCAAAGGGAGCGAAGGAGCAGCAGAGGGGTGATTTCAGAGGCTTTGCCTCCCCCCTCCTTGCCTGGACCTTCACTCCCTTTGCAAAGGGAAATGAAGACCCAGGAAAGCAGGGAGGGAGAGGCAAACCCCAAAATTGCTCCTCTACTGTGCTTTCATTCTCCCTGCAAAGGGAGGGAAGGAGCAGCAGAGGGCCAATTTCAGAGGCTTTGCCTCTCCCCCCCCCCCCCGCGCTTGCCTGGAACTTTGCTCCCTTTACAAAGGGCAAGGAAGAGCCCGGAGAGGGGTGGGTGGGTGAGGGAAGCCGCAAATACTCAAAACCGCGAATGGCAAAGCTGCGAATGTGAAGGGACAACTGTACTACCATTTTCATATAGAACAGGAATGGGAATAACATGGCCTTCCAGATATTGTTGGACTGCAAGTCCCACTAGCCTTAGGCAGCATACATAACAGTAAGGAATGCCAGGAATTACAGTCTAACATCAGCTGGAGGGCTACATGGCTCCCCCTAGTCTAGAGCCACTTCTAGCTTTTAAGGCTTGTTACTGGAAACCCTTTGTTCTCTGTAAAAGCAGGAGAATAACAGGTAGTTTTAAATTAAGCTGACAATCTATCACACTTACTGACTGAAGTCTGGTTAAGACTGTACTGGGGCATGACTTCTGTGCTTGACGACTGGTCTGAATTAGACTCTTATCTCCAGATAGCCCACCCTGTCGTATTGGGTTTGTTTTTGTTTTGTTTTTTACCTGAAATTGTTCCAGATGATTCTGTATGATAGGGTAAACCATGATTGCAGGAGTCCATTCACTTGTATGTAAATAGCATGGCCCACAATGTGCAATATCATTACTAGCTAGAATAAAAATAGAAGAATATAGTTTTGAGAAATACAGCTTATTCAAGGATAAGGAATGCCTGTTCTAAGGCAATAAAAGTAAAATCCTAGACATGTCTAGGTAACTGACTCAGAAGTAAGTCTCCCTGAGTTGAATGGTGTTCCACAACCAAGCAACTGTAAGGAGATTTTCACACTACACTGTTATAGTGTTACTATTCCACTTTAACTGCTCTGGCTGCCTCCTGTGGAATTCTGGGGTTTGTAGTTTAGTGAGGCCTAAGAGCTCTCTGGCTGAGTTGTAAATGCCCCTCCCTAAACTACAAACTCCAGAATTCCACAGGAGGCAGCCACAGCAAATAAAGTGGAATAGTAACACTATAACAGTGTAGTGTGAAAATCACATAAGTCTGAGGCTTTAACATCAGTAAGTGACTTTCCCCAAGTGTGACCCTCAATGCAGACTGCAATGTAAGCACCTGCTGTACCAAGGGGAAAACCCACTGGACAAAATGGAGGTTTCTTCTGGGGCACAGTATTATAGTGGTTCTGGTTCTTTCTCAACTGCTGGTACTTGAAGGGGCACAAGTCATCCAGTTGGTCACCAAGTCCTCAACTCAAGTCAGAACCTGGACTGGAAATTGATCTAAGTAAACTACGGTAAGTTTCCTCCAAACTATTTGAAGTTGAGAGGCCAAATTATAACCAAACTCAAAATCAAAAGACCAATGTTACTATACAAGCAATACAGTCCAAAGGCGAGCTTATAAATTTTGTTAGCAGAATGCTTAGGAAATTACCTAGAGGTTGAGCAAATGTAATGAGACCCATCTGGCCCCATGGGTCATAAGCCACCTTCTGCACTCCTCCACCCAATTTAGTTTTGCAAAAGTACAGGTCCAACTTGTCTCTCATCCATTCTGCAGGGATGTTTAGGTCTGGGATATTAGAAACTTGAAGCTTTCTTCGAGAGATCTTAGAATGAAGCTGGAAAAGCAATACAAGTCCAGTCCAAAATTACACAAGTGAAATGGAAACCCAAAGTTTAGCCTGTTAAGCAATAATAGCTAAAAATCAAAACCCATGCCTCGGTCATGGCATGGGTTTTCACCAGCAACAGCATATTCCCATCATCTCTACAATGGGCAGCAAAAAAGCTGCCAAAAGGTAACTCATAAACAAGCTTTACTGAGATTAACAGAGATTAAATTTCTCACATTTCAAGGTGAGACAGTTGTGAGAGCATGAGCTGAAGTGTTATGAAGGATAAGCAAACATTAAAAGGATGATAACAATGGCTGCTATGTTTAACACAGCTTGTACCATGTGGATATCTCCAATCACATGGAAAGTTTTCACAGCAACACTAGAGTCCAACAACATCTGATGCAAGTATTGATATCTTAATTGAGCAGGAGCAGCAATATGTTGCTGTATTACATGATGGGTCAACAGGTATGCACAAGTCATGTCCATAAAGATCTGATCAAGCTTTAAAGGGTTACCTTTTAGACTAGGAATCCTAGTTCCCCTACCAGCATGGCCAGTAACCACACTAGCTGGTGAATTCTGTCAGCTGTAATCCAAAGTAATAACATTTCCAAGCTCTGGATCTGATAATGTGTCACCAGGCTCTTTGTCCATAAAACAGTCTTCAAAACTGATCTACGGAAAACCCTTGACTGAGCTAAAATTAAAACCCATTAGAATGTCAGTGAGTTATCTGACTATTATTTTGAACACTATATGCACAAAATATCATATTAATTAGGTAAAAAGAGAATGCCTTCTTTGTTAAAGAAAAGAAATAACTCATTATACTTGTATGTAATCCTCTATAGGGGGTTTACGTGAATTCAACTCTGTTCAAGTATAGGGTTTATTTGAATGTAACTCCCCAGACATGTCAATATCTGAGTATGACCATGGAAAATTCAGGTAGTTTTCCCCTTCCCTTCATGGGCTGCCCAGCATGATATAGGATGCCTGGACATCCTACTATAGTAAGGTGTACATAGGATTATAGCTACTTACAAAATGACATAACCACCCACTGATATGTATATAGGTAGTGTACCACCTTAGTGTATTTTTAAAAGCTTTCATGATAATTCATTTACCTCAAATGCCATTCCTGTCTCCAGTGTAACAGGCAGAGCTCGCAGAAGTATCTTCTCATTTTCCAGATTCACATTGTGACAATGTTTTCTAATCAGTTCCTGGGCAACTGAAGAACAACACATAAACACATTTCCATTAGTATGGTTTAAAAAACTCATGAGTGATGTAGTCACGGAATCAAAAACTGTGAGGAAAGAACTTAAACAATGCCATACGACATGTGTGCATCAGAGAAGGTCTGACATGTAACTCCCTATTTGCAGAAATTGCTATCAGTCATCCACGGATTCCCACCTCACACATTATACCACTGTAGCCCATGCTGCTATCACCACTTTTAAGAGCATGAGGTAGAAATACATAAGAAAACCCTGCTTGTATACACAGGTATATAGGTACATCCCCTAAGTTAGCTGGTGAATCATATTTTGTAGCCTGTTTTCCCTAAGTACTGGGTCTGGCACTATGGACAGGGAGGTTAGAGAAGGTCTAGTGGTAATCACAAACCTGATCTCAATTTATTACCAGTGCCACTGTCAAGTACTACAGAAGGTATCTGGTGCTACAGAAGAAAGAACTGGGAGCTTTGTGTCAATTACAACATCAGTGAATGTCTTAGAACTGTGATATCACTTCACAATTATTTTAACCCACAATCACATGCTGTTTTGTGGCTGCTGAAGACACTGTAACATCTTATTTAATGCATCTTATTTAATGCAACTTCACTGAGCCAGTAATATTTTTCCTTATATACATAAAACAAAATTGAAATGCTGTTTTACCATTTTCATCATGGAAGAGAGAAGGCAGCTATGGATGGAAGGTCTACCATCAAACTTAACTTCGAAATAGCCTACTATCTGTTGGTGAATAGCAGGTTACTCCACTCATACGATTATACAGACCAATTGAATGTTCTAATAGTCAAATTTGTTGACAAAGTTCATGTCCCAAAAATTGAAACAATACCAGAATTATACCAGACCCTGAATAATAAAGGGATTTACTAAAGCAATATATCTGAACCTCTTCCCTTTCAGTGCAGCTAGTGCTCATATACCCACTAATTCAGAATAAGAAATTGACTTTGCCTTTAATTGCCCTATTGGCTCAACAGATTTTCAGAGTCCCCTAGAATTTGGGAGATTCTAGTCCAAATGTGGGAATGAGGTAGCCCTCCAGTGGTTGGGACTACAACTCTCAATGTTCCCCTCTATTAGCTATGGCTGGTTATAGCTCATGGGAACTGCAACTCAGCAACAGCAGGAGGGCTGCTCCCCCCTCTCTGTTTTAGTCTATTGGCTCTATAGGTCACCTGATGCCCTCTTCATGTATTAGCCAGAATGCTGTTAATTATAACCAGTCCTGTCAATAAAAATGAAACAGCATCTCAGGTGGCTAATCTGGGGTACTATTAGAGAATCAAACAGTAAGTTATTTAATTCACTATATTTAGCAAGAGTCATAAGGTTGTTGGGGGCAGGGCTTGGTCTGAACCACCTGCTTAACATAAATTCACAAAGAAATCCCTGATTGCTAAAATATGACTTGCCCTTAAACTGATCCTACCAGAAGAAAGCAACCACTTGTTTAGACCCAAACTTTTCTGCTTAAAAATGGGTACGGTATTCATATATGTGAGCAGACACTCCATACCGCTTTCTTCTTCAAATGTAATGAGAGCTTCTCCTTGGCTCAGCCTGAATGGGACTTTTGAAGCTATATGAAAAAGGCAGGATATATTCATATAGTCATCTTGGTTGTCGATATTCTCCAGCTGTGTACACTTCATTTTTTTCTCTGGTATGTTCTTCTTGAGCTAATATTTTAAAAACAAAAACAGAAGAAGAAAACATGAAAACAGTTTATTCAACTATTCAAATTATTTACCTGTTGGGTAGAAGGTTTCAATGGCACCGAGGCCCCAAAGCTTCTACTTGTTTGTTCTTAAGCCTTACAGCCTATGACTCACCATGTCAGCAAATTTTTGTTTAGAAAGAAAATGGATGAAGGGACTACAAGCACAATCCATTGTATTATAGCACCAGGGTAGGTTTATTATTCAAGAACTGAATGCAGATGTAATGCATTCAGACAAAGGGACTGCAAAGACCCCAGCATGAAAAGTGATGAATTCAAGCACCAGCCCCATTCCACCTTACCCCACAAAATATGTCTGCCAGCAGTGAATACCACTTGTGTGTCTGCTGAAATAATCAAAAACCAAACCCCACTTCATAATAAATCCATACTAAACTTGCTAGTTTTTATAAAACGACACAGTAGGATTTTAATTTTAGTTACAGAAGGATTTTCAAGCCAAAACACACAATGCATTTAAACACAATGCTTAAATTACAAGGAGCACCCTCCCTTTTTTGGTAAAAGACAAAAGCTAAATACCTTTAGCTACTGTTTTAGAAGGCTATAGTGACAAGCGTGATTTTACTAGAACTGAGGGGAGTCTGGGGACAAGTATAGTTAAGGGCTCCACTGATATAATCCTCATGTAATTCAAGCAAAAGTAAAGCATCTCTTCACCTGGGCTTGCTTGCTTTATAAATCACGATGTTGTAGTAGTAGTAGTAGTAGTAGTAAATATTTATTGCAGTCACAGACAATGTAAATCACAATGTAGAATTAGGTGCACTGCACAATATGGATAGTTTGTAAACAGTGCTAGCTTCATAAATACAGTATTCTTCTCAGTGTCATTTATAAGTTGCATCCCACCTTTTCAAGGAGCTCAGAGTAGCATTTTAGCCTGGCAACAATTCTGACTAGTTATGCTAGTGCTCTTCTCAAGGAACCTGTACACTACACTGATTGGGTTGTCACTGAACTTTACAGCTGAGCCAGGATTAAACCTAGGTTTCTCACATTTAGAGCCAACATGCACTAGATTGTGAGTTTCCAGGAAAAGCCCCCAAGAAATGCCAGAAGCTAGAGTGGTAAACAAAAGCATGAGATGGTAACTACCCTTCATGTACTTATTGTGGGCTTCCATTAGATATTTGCTTGTGTAGCCAAAGTAGGAAACAGGATGCTAGACTACATAGGCCAACAGTACACCTCTTACATTCACTGGTCACACTAGCATTGTTAAGATGTTGGGAGTACAAGCTGCCCCCTGTATCCACAGGTGATATGTTATTGTACTTACCATATATAAGTGAAACTGTGGGAAATAGCAAACCCTATTAAATTAAAGGACTTCTGGTACAAACATACCATAGAGCTGTGTTGGAGGACCAAGTGATTCCTAGAGAGGACATCTCTCTAGGCATTTTCCAGCACAACTCTATTGTATGTCCCCCTATTTTTTCAGCTGTGGATAACTGAATGGATTTGGGTACCACATATACGGGGGGGGGGGGGGGAGACATGCAATTCCCACAGTTAGGCTGATATTAATTTAATTCTGCAGGGGTTACTCTGGCTTTTTGATTTCATTAGCCAATCCACGGAGATTATCAGACGGGGACAAAAATAGCATCTCCGTCTCACTATCTCCTCTCCCAACCCCCTCCTGACCCCATCCCGGCATGAGAATGAAAAGTTTCAGACACCTACCTTTGCCGCATCGTTCCCTCCCCCCGTCAACCCAGGAGTGAATGGAGCTCTCATGGAGCTGCATTCACTTCCTTGTTGAAATCCCAGACCGTTCTCATGAGAGGACGATCACGCAGGAAATTTAAAAGTAAAATGAAAAATACACTTTAAAAAATAAAACCAAGCACCTAAACATACTTTAAAGTTTACAAGTAACATGGGGAGGGTACAAAACTACCTGGATCTCCCGATCGCACTCGGAAGTGTTTGCCATGGACCTCCCACTGATGTTGGCGTTGCGCCAGCATAACGGGGCACCTTTTCACTTGCCTGTCATTCCATGACAGGAACGGAATGGGCAATGTATTCATGGCTTAGCCCATGAATTAAAAGGAGTGCCAGGGGAATGGAATAGGCATGGGAGCATGATGACCTGTGAACGATGTCATGTGAAAAGGAAGCCCTTTCGCGATCTCCTGGTGTCATTGTCACGCCATATTAGGGTGTCTGATAATCTCCCCTGTGTCAAATAACAACCTTGCCTTCCAACAGTAGCACACCTGTCAATTCAATAGCCTTATCAGCAGGGCAACTTCTGCTTCTGAGTAGTGAAGTATAGGGCTCTGGTGATATATATACCCTTAAAACTGCCTAAATGAACATCTGCAAGAGGAACTGTAATGAAGATTTTAAGCTGCAGCAAGCTTCAAATACACAGGAAGATCAATTGTTTTCTAGTCCAAAAGTGGTAAATTTTGTTCAAGTTCTTTGGGAAATTTTAAAATCTGAGTTTTTTAGGTTATCTTATGCATCAAGCCAATATGTATCACAATACGTAAGTTACTTCTTATGCTTCAAGCAGCCCAGTTCCATCATCATCTCATCAAAATTCCCACCATCTTATCATGATGAATTAAGTTATATCCTTTTCAAGGTTCTTTGATAAAACAGAGATTACCCGAAAGCTCCGCATAAACTCTCCACATTCAGCATTCTTTGCTTCCCGTTTAGCTTTAACGATCTGAATATCTCTTCTCAGTAGATCATTTTGCTCATTTATCCCAGAAAGTTTCTTCTGTAGAATACGTAAATATATATTTTTAATCAGATGTGCCTGATGTTGAATGAAACATGTTTTTGTGCGCAGAACAACAGTGCCAACAATCAATCATTTTGAACCTTTTATTTAAAAAAAAAAAACCTCCCCAAACCCTGGCATTTTTCTGAACCTGAGCTATATATCAATAGAATCCAGTGTAAATGAACCCTCTAGATGAGAGAGTGCCTGTCCTTCTATTCTTTTGTGCCAGGAAAAGGAAGTAGCCTAAGGGTACATCCAGACTGATTAAACAAATCAGAAAATCCCAGATTTTCCCCCTGTTCTTTCCAATTTTATTTTGAAAATCCTTACACGTTTTGTTTATCCTATAATATTTTCTGTCAGCTTTCCTTATGATCCGAGATTTTTTTTTTTAATACCAGCTCCACAGGTTGGTTTATTTTAACCAAGTATAAAATCAGAAAGAGCAGGGACTTTTCAATCAATCTGGATGCTCCCTAACAGGCTGTCACTTATCCTCAAAAACTAATAAGCTTAGTGCCCTCATGAGAGAATGAAATTAGAGGTAAGATAAACTGGTATAGTGGTTGGACTATGGCTCTGGAGATCAGGGTTCAAATCTCCATCCAGCCATGGAAACCCCCTGGGTGACCTTGAACAAGTCACACTCTCTCAGCCTCAGAGGAAGCAAAGGCAAACCCCCTCTGAACAAATCTTGCCTAGAAAACCCCATGGTCGTTTTGCCTTAAGTTGGAAACGAATTGAAGGCATGCAACAACAAAAATAACACAGATGAAAGTTCTTCCAACATCACTGTGACTTTCTTCTTCTCAATGGCTTGGACATGAATGACAGAGACTTTGATCCAGTGAAGCTCATAAGGATTGAGGCAGTTTTTGCATTTCCTCTTATTTCCTGGGACCCTCTGTGCCACTTGCAACACTGTTCCACAAGATTCCCACTGGTGGCAGTGGGAGCAGCAGAGAGTGGATTTTCACTGATTTTCTGCTCCACAAGCCTTTGGAGCAGAAAATCAGTGAAAATCAGCTCTCTGCTGCTCCCACTGCCACCAGTGGGAACACTGCAGGAAGCTGAATTCACACATGGGATCTTCAGTTCAAAGCCAGTATGTTTAAGTTCAAGATACCAGCTCTTAAATATTGGAGTCCGGGCTTTGATTCTTACTAGAACTCAAGGGAATTAGATTCTATAAATGGATGGTCCTGTTTTATTTTTAGCTTTTTAGGAAGAACATGCAAAGCACTACTGTTTCTTTATGCTCAAAAGCTTCTGAGACAAACTTCTGTTTAATTTTTTCTGACTTATTTCCTGAAGCCCCTAAACCCCTTGGCTTAATTTTTTTCAGGACAAACCTCCCATTCTAAGACAAGGTCCTTATCTCCTAACTTCCCTTTAGGCCTCAGGTCTGAAAAGCCCTGGTTATGTTTAAACAACCCAGTCTATACCACTTTGTTGCTAAGTTAACATGGTAGTGGCCTTTTACAAGCCATATTAGTGCTTTCCCATGCTGTATGGCTCCTGCATGGAACCACTGATATATACTGTAACATTACCAACATCATCTATATGGTGGGCATTACATTTGCCCTAGCCAAAAAATAATTGGTGGTTCACTGTCTTTAGATTTTTATCCTTTATTTAATTGTTCTAGATAGTGAAGGAACAACCAGTGCTGCACTCAAAAAGCAGAGAATTCCTATACCATCATACCACCCTGAACACATCCAATCTGTTCTGATTTTGGAAGCTAAACAGGCCGGCTTACCTTCCAAAATCAGAACAGATTGGATGTGTTCAGGGTGGTATGATGGTATAAGAATTCTCTGCTTTTTGAATAAACAGGGTTAGGCCTGTTTAGGACTTTAATGGGAGACCAACAGGAACACAAGGTATCTAAATGTAGATCTAAGTATGAATCCTCTCTGAAAACCTGGAAGGCTAGATCTTGAAACCAAGCTTACTGGGGCATCTGGGACCTGAAGTCCAAAACACCTGGAAGACAAAAGTTTGGGAACCACTGGGCAAGATGGACCACTGGTCGGATTCGGTGTAAGGAAGCTTCTCATATTACTTGCATCTCAGTGAGTAAAAACTGAGCTCCCAATATTATTCTTAATGCAAGATGTCACTCCTGGGGCATGAGAAAGAATAGAAGAGGGTACCTGTGAGTATGGGCAAGGTACATTCAATGTAACTACAACCCGTTCCCAATTATCTGTGTTAAGGAAAATGGTTTCCAAAAGCTACAGATATTGTGGATTTGAGCCTCAATTCCACTTTGCCCACATCAATCATTTTTGCGCTTTTTAAGAAATGCTGGCATGTTGATACATTATTTTATTACCTTATAGTCCTCCTGGGCTCTCATTATGTCCATAGCTATCTTATTTTCCCGGTCCTTTAGTTCTCTCAGCTCATCCAGATAACGTCTTCTCTTTTCATCAGCAGCAAGTTTTAAAAGAAGTGTGTTGGACTTGAGATTTTCAGCATTTGCAACATTCTCCTTGGCAATGTAAAATATATTGATAAAGTTACAGTGCTTCAGATGAAATATTGCTAGCAGGTTTTTCAGGCAGTTAACAATAAATGTCACATGTAGCTGATGCATACAGTTTCTACTCCACAACATCTACTGCACTTACCTTCCATTTTTCTAGTTCTCGTTGTTTTTCAATTTCTTTTGCAGGTAGCCCTGACATCTCATGTTCACCCATACTCTACAAAAAGAAGTTAAAAGGAAAGTTTATATATATATATATATCTTCCCCTCATGCAGCATAACTCATTTTTTTAATGCTTGCAAAAACAAAAAGTGTGTGGTATCTCTTCACACATACAAAATACATCCACAGATAAAAACATAAAGCCCAGTGACATTCCTGTTCAGTATGAAACATACAAAGCAAGCTTTCAATTTGTTTAGCTGGATACCTACAGCATTTGCCATTAGTGCTTCCAGTTCTTTAAGATTTTCTGTATCTTTTACAAGTGCTCCTGGAGTTTCAGTTTCCTCCATACTCTACAAAAGGGAGTCAGTAATACATAAACGTTATGAATTATGTAAAAATTAATCACACACAACACTGTTTCATTGAAAAATGCATGAGCAGTTGACAGAATTTACCTCTTTAGAAGTTTCCATTTTATTTACAGGTGTTTCTGGAATGTCATATTTCTCCATACTCTACAAAACACAGTTGGAGATACACGAAAACTACATAGTGTGTTATTCTTCTAATGGTTTTATTGTACTAAGGACTTTTTTCTCCAGTTTGTTTATTGTGACACCTGAAACCAAACTCGAACTTGTTTCTCTTCTGAAAAAAAAGAGACATATGCCATGAATCAGATAGAGTCCACTGTTATGCTGCCTCGCCTGATAAACCAAATTCAAAAGAATTCCGGCTTATTTTGGTGTCTAAACATGCTGTAATCAAAATCCTGTTTTCTGCAAGTTTCTGGCAAATTCAAGTTACCACACAGCCTGAGGGGAGAGTCCTAATAAAGTCTTGCACCTTAAAGGCCTTGTTTTGGTTTAGCCATAATCAGACTCACTTGGTTGGCAGTGCTCCCCCTCCCCAGGCTGCCTATGTGAACTAGCATGTAGGCCAAAAGCTAGGTTTGGGACATGAGGCCCTCTGATCAACTCAATGAAGCCATGTAAAGTACGCATAACCTTTTTCTTGGTTTATTGCCTACACAAGGTAATACATATTGGTGTTGGTCTTATTGTTTAGAGTCTTGCATTCTGAATATGCTTTGTTCCTCTGGTCTAAGATCCTGCCTTGTGAGGTCAATTGATATGTACATCGCTGTAGCTTTGTTCTTTTAGTCCTGTTGTACTATACTTCCCAAAGTGTATTCTGGCTGTATGTTAGAATTGTTCCTTTACCCCCAACCCTTACAAACAAATCCATGTCCTTAAAATGTCTGAGTTTTATTTGGGGGGGGGTGAGTATCGCCTGCTACTAAATTCAGTCCTGGTCATTTGGTTTAGAGCAATTGTCTAAGCCTCTAAACCAGAGAGTGCCAGTTTAGCCCCATGGCTGTTATAAACTTAGGAGCTGGATGTAGGTTAGAGTTTCCCCTGAGTCAAAATGAATACAGGTCACCCCTGTCTGGTATCCGCGGGGGACACGTTCCTGGACTTACCGTTTATAAGTGAAACTGCAGATAGCAAACCCTATTAAAATAAAGGACTTCCTGTACAAACGTACCATAGAGTTATATTGAAGGACCTAATGATTCCTAGATGACACCTCTCTAGATTTTGCAGTGCAACTCTATGGTGTATGTCCCTATCTTTTCAGCCACAGATAACTGAAACTGCAGATATTGGTTCCACGGATAAGGTGGGGCAACCTGCAGATGTTTTTGAGTGGTGGCAGTTCTTGCTTGTCGAGCTGGTGTTGATCTGAAAGAAGGCTGAAGTGATCTGCCCTGAACTGCCTGCTATACATGCCTTCTGTGTTTGTGTAGAGTCTGTATCCAAGCTGAGCTTGTTGCATTTCCAAGGGGGAATGCCCAGACTGGAAGCAATGTTTGCTTTGAGCAGCATGGAAGGTGGGGGGCTGCAACTCTCCATATGTTCTTCAATGACAATGTTCATTAAATTCCCAACCATGTCTGCATCAGTTCATGGGAGCTGTAGTCCAACAAAACTAGGAGAGATACAAAACTCCCAGCCCTGCCTTAGAAGCCAACATATCTGAAGTCCAACAGCATGACAATCTGAACCACACAGTCATAAACCCATATAAAACCCAATAATGAATATATTGTATAGGCTTACATTTGTTAAGACTACAGCTACTAGAATATTCGATGGCCTCGAAGGTGGAGCACATACACTTGGTAGATGGGGTGAATTTCTACTCCATGTCTAAATGTAGCTTATGTGACTTTCACAGAGCATGGAACATTATTTTTAGTGTTAATGTGTAAGTGTTGCTTGCTGATGTTTTTTAAGTGTAAATAATGCCTGTCTAATCCAGCCCTTATTATTTAACCAAAAAAGAAATTGCTTATGTGTAAACTGCTATTGCTTAAAACAGTTTGTAAGCCACTCTGATAGCCTTGTGGCTGAAGAGCAGGGTATAAACAACTAATAAAATAAAATAAAATAAAATAAATGAAAGAAAAAAGGACAAATTGGCCAAAAATGGACTAAACCTCCTCAAACCCAAAAGCCCATGTGTTAGAAGTAACAACAAAAAATTACTTTTTACACCCCTAAAGTAATAGCATTTATTAACCACTACTGTTTTCTGCAGAAGAACCATCACAAGAGATGTGATTAATTATAACTAACATGTTATTTCCAAGGTCTGGAATTTGATCTGATCTAAGGCAAAGCTTCTTCCCAAATCAATTTGACAATGATTTCAAACTCTGCCTTTAGCTCTAAAACAATTTTTAATTTAAATGTATATGTGTGTGTTTGCCAAAGTCCTATTTCCAGAAAAATAAATATGAATAAATACTCAACTCATGGTAAAAACCCAAATTTACCTAAGGTAAAACTAAGTATCTTGGCATAAAACTAATGAGGGGAGAAAATCCCAAAACTGTATTTCAATTCCTATGTTTTCACTCGATATGAATCATTAAAACCTAGACAGGGGAAAAAATGAGGTAATTTTGTCTGACCCCTGAAAGAAATGGATATGGACATCCAGAAGAGTTTCCAAGGGTCTATACAATCTCTTTCAAAACATCTTTATTAACAGAGACTCCATCATTGAAGTAGAATCTAAAGCAGGAGATCAGTAAAGGAAGCATTTGTTTAAAAATAAAAGGAAAGAATATGAGGAAACTTTTAAAAAGAACTATTTCTATAGAAAGTATGATGGCATCATTTGTCCAAGTACAATCATCCTTTGATGAGCTAGATTCATTCCCCTGGAATAAGACATTACAAAGAAAAAAAGAACATAGCATGTAACCATTTGGAGGGCCAAAGCTTAAGAACCAGTAATAGCATATATTCACAATTTTGCTTGCACAAAACTAAGGTTCTACTTCTTAAATTTCACGAATATAGCAAAGAGTACAATTTTATATGCTAACCGAATTATAAATGAAGCATTTGATGTTGCTCAAACAATAAAATATGATATGAATATATAAGTAATACATTTATTTTAATCCCCCATCCCACCCAATTTCTCTGCTTTCCTGGGGGAAAAGGAAGAACTATTCTTCTCTGCAACCTTAACATTCCTAGATATTTTACTTCTTTAGTTGTATATATTTCTTTATTAAACTTCCTTTCCAGCTTCCTGAACTAGGTAGCCAAGGAAAAGAACAAGACAAACAAATAAAAGCAATATAAAAACAGATATTTTTTAAAAATTTTAAAACCAAAACCAGTAAGAGTGGATTAAAAACAGCAAAAATAAATTAGAACAGCAGCTAGGGAAAAAACAGCAGAAGAAAAAACAAGCCAAGACTGCTGCCACACTGAAGAAATAATCCAGTTTGACACAGCTTTAACTGCCATGGCTCAATGCTATGGAATTCAGAGATTTGTTGTTAAGTCAAATATTCAGCCATCTCTGTTAGAGAACTCTGGTGCCCCAACAAACTACAGATCCCAGGATTCCATAGGATGGAGCCATGAAAGTTAAAGCAATGTCAAACTGCATTACTTCTGCAGTGTGGCAGCCGCCCAGCTAATTAAAGGCCTTCACACACTGCTGAAGACCAACAGAATGAGGCCTCCTAACATAAGGAGTTTGAAAGCCCACATACAGCTTGACTTCATACAGTCACTACCAACTTCACAAAGTACAATATGGGGCCAGCATATTCCAGTTTCCAAACTATGGGTGTACCACAGTTACATTCCCTAACCCGCTAGGGAATGTGTTGGTTTCTAGGGGGCCATTCACATGACAGAATTATATCACTGTGATTCCACTTTAACTGCCATAGCAACATCCTATGGAATCCTGGTGTTTGTAGCTTGGTGAGGCACTGGAAGAGCTCTCTGGCTGGGAATCCTAAATGCTCCTCCCTAAACTGCCAATCCTGTGATTCAATAGGATGTTGCCATGGCAGTCAAAATGGAATCATGTGGTACTGCAGCCACAAAGTTGCAAGTTCGATCCCTAGGGCTCCAAGGTTCACTCAGCCTTCCATCCTTTCCTAGGTCGGTAAAATGAGTACCCAACCTGTGGGGACAATTAGCTAACACACATTGGAAACCGCTTAATGTGGTGTAGATGTGTAAATTCCTATTGCTTAACAATTTGTAAACCACTCGTAAGAGCCTTCGTGGCTGAAGAGCAGGGTATAAATACCTAAATAAATAAAATAAATAATTCATGGCTCTATAACTGTGTTGTGTGAATGGGCCCCAGGTGTTTTGGACCACATCTCCCATTTTCCTTCCTCACGGGTCCTGATAACTACATGGTTCCCAGCTCTGAGAGAACTGTATAGGTGGGATGACATACAAACTGGCGTCACACTCTTTCTTATAACTTGGAAGTGCTTTCTGTGGACAACCACAATGGGACAATCACCTGAACTCTATCACATGTTAAGTGCCAGTGTGCAGTGATGTGCTACAAAGTCTCATCTACTTTCATATTAGCCACATATTATGTGGTTGCCTGAAGAGATCCTGTCTGCGCACTGATGTAGCCACTTACGATTTCTGTCTATTAAATAATAAGACTGATACAATAACCCATCTTTATTTATATGTATTACAATTCTAATGCTTGTCCCCTTCCACATACTCCCCGTTCACACTCACACACCAATACAGTCTTGTTTTCCACTGGTCGAAGGTGTGGAGCAGATCAGTTTCTGTCAGCTGTTTCAACACATCTGCCGTTTTCTTCTTTACTGCATCAATTAACTCAAAATGTGTTCCTTTAAGCACCAACTTCACTTTAGGGAAAAGAAAAAACTCGCATGGTGCCAAATCTGGCAAAATATGGAAGATGTTCAACTGTAGTAATGCATTTATCAGCTAAAAAATGCTTCACGGAAAGTGCTGTATGAGCAGGCGCATTGTCTTGATGAAGAATGAAACCATTTTCCCACAGTTCTGGCCTTTTTTTTTCTGACTCTTTCTCTCAGTTTTGTCAAAACTTCCTTATAATAATGCTGGTTCGCTGTTCTGCCTTCTGGAACCCATTACGCCAAAATTACGCCCTTGCTGTAAAAAAACAACAACAATGAGCATGGCTTTGAATACAGATTTGCTCTGATGTGCTTCTTTCATTCTTGGTGATAATGGTATTTTCCAGTGGATTGACTGGCGCTTTGTCTCAGGATCATACTGGAAGATCCAAGTTTCATGACAAGTGATTATTTTTTGAAAAAGGTTGGTGCAGAACGTCAGCGCAAATTTCCTTGTGGCACTCCTTTTGCTCTAGTGTGAGAACCCTTCTCTGAATCTTTTGTGCCACTCAAACACACGCACACGAGACATGCAGTCTTCCTTGTAGGTCTCAATAAGCATTTGAAAAGATTCTGTTGGTGTTTTGTTCAATTTCACTTAAAATTTCAAATTGACACATTGCTTGACTTTTAAACTTAGCATTTTTCCAGCGTAGAACAGACCACACAACTGCTTAAAACAACACTGACAATTAACTGAACCGCTGAGTGTTGACATTTGTCATGGAGGTTCAGACATGTTCAAGGTCACCACTCAAGCATTCACAATCAGTTCTCTCTGACTTGTCTGAAAGGTAGAAACACAGTCTCGTTATTTAATAGACAGAGGTCATAAAAGTTCTTCCACACATAAGGTATCCTGGGCCAGCTGGATTTTCCCTTGCATACATCAATCCCACAAGAGATGGATAAATCTGTACAGTCCCTTCACATACTACCAATGCAGAGGTGACAGATGAAATACAAAGTAGATGATGATGATGCAGGGGCAGGTAAAGAGCATCCATCTAGGTTTTAAATAGATTGCACTAGTGACAAAACAAAACAAAAATAACTATTTTTCAAGATGAGAAGTGGTCTTTAGGTTATCTCCAGCTTTATGATTTATTTATTTTGGCAATGCACACAAGCCCCAGAAGGTCCCTGGGACAGAAAGTTGGCCCTAAACCTGCAAAAATTACCTAGCCTCATTTTAGCCAAGCCCTACACTTCTGCAAACTCCTGCTCCACTTGTAGGGAAGTCGTTTTACTACAGTTCTATTCTGCAGTTCCATTGCAATGGGCCCTTTCACACCACACAGTTATAGTGCTATGATTCTACTTTAAGTGCCATGGCAGCATCCTTTGGAATCCTGGTCCTTGCAGTTTGGACAGAGGCACTAAAAGAGCCTTGTGGCTGGCGCAACTTCAAACAGTTCCAATGAGGACGAAACACAGCAGGTATCTAAAGAAACCGGGATGGATGTCGAAAGAACTCTCCACTGAGCTAAAACTTTAAAAGAGCATGTACAAGAAATGGAAAAGGGGAGAAATCGCCAAAGAAGAATTCAAACAAATAGCCAGCTCATTTAGGGGGAAAGTCAGAAAAGCTAAAGCACAGATGGAGGCCAGGCTTGCTGGAGAGGTTAAAAACAATAAAAAGGTTTTTGTTGTGTTGTTGTTGTTTTGTTATGTCCGTAGCAAAAGGAAGAACAAGGAAATGGTAGGGCCACTGTGTGGAGAAGATGGCAAAAGGTTAAAAGGGGACAGAGAAAAGGCAGAACTACTTAACACCTTCTTTGCTTCAGTCTTCTCCCAAAGGGGGAACAGTGCTCAACTTGGGTAAAATGGAACAGATGATGCAGTAGAGGAAATACAGCACAGAATTGGTAAAGAGGGAGTTCAGGAATACCTAGCCAGTATACGTAAATGAGTTCAAGTCTCCAGGGTCAGATGAACTACATCCAAGGGTACTAAATGAACTGGCAGAAGTAATCTCAGAACCACTGTCAATAATCTTTGAGAATTCCTAGAGAACAGCAGAGGTCCCAGCAGACTGGAAGAGGACAAATGTTGTCCCCATTTTTAAAAGGGGAGGGAGGGAGAAGACCCAAAGAATTACTGCCCAGTCAGCCGACATCAATACTAGGAAAGATTCTAGAGCAGATCATTAAACAGACAGTTTGTAACCACTTAGAAAGGAATGCTGTGATCACTAAAAGTCAACATGGATTTCTCAAAAACAAGCAATGCCAGACTAATCTTATCTCTTTTTTTGATAGAGTTACAAACTTTTGACACGGTCCCTCATGATATTCATGCAAAAAAGTTAGTAACCTGTGGGCTAGACAATACAACTGTTAGGTGGATTTGTAATTGGTTGACTGACCAAACCCAAAGGGTAGTCGCCAATGGCTCCTCTTCATCCTGGAGAAAACGACTAGTGGGGTGCCACAGGGTTCTGTCCAGGGCCCAGTGCTATTCAACCTATTTATCAATGACTTGGATGAGGGAATAGAGGGCATGCTTATCAAGTTTGCAGATTACACCAAATTAGGAGAGTAGCTAATACCCCAGAGGACAGGATCAGAATCCAAAATGACCTTTAACAGATTAGAAAGCTGGGCCAAAACTAACAAAATACATTTTAACAGGGGGAAATGTAGGATACTACACTTGGGCAGTAAAAAAATGAAAAGCACAGCTATAGGATGGGTGACAACTGGCTTGATGGCAGTACATGAGAAAGGGATCTAGGAGTCTTAGTGGACCACAAGCTGAACATGAGTCAGCAGTTTGATGTGGCAGCCAGAAAAGCCAATGCGATTCTAGGCTGCATTAATAGGAGTATAGTGTCTAGATCAAGAGAAGTAATAGTGCCACTCTATTCTGCTTCGGTCAGACCTCACCTGGAATACTGTATCCAGTTCTGGGCACCACAATTCAGGAAGGATATTGAGAAGCTGGAACATGTCCAGAGGAGGGCAACCAGGATGGTGGGAGGTCTGGAAGCCATGCCCTATGAGGAGCGGCTTAGGGAACTGGGCATGTTTAGTCTGGAGAAGAAAAGGTTGAGAGGTGACATGATAGCCATGTTTAAATATTTGAAGGGATGTCATACTGAGGATGGAGCAAGCTTGTTTTCTGCTGCTCCAGAGACTAGGACACAGAGCCATGGATTCAACCTACAGGAAAAGAGACCCCACCTAAACATTAGGAAGAACTTCCTGACAGTAAGAGCTGTTTGGAAGTGGAATACACTGCCTTGTAATATGGTGGAGTCTCCTTCTTTGGAGGTTTTTAAATAGACGCTGGATGGCCATCTGTCGGGAATGATGTGATTGTGTATTCCTGCATGGCAGGGGGTTGGACTGGATGGCCCTTGTGGTCTCTTCCAACTCTATGATTCTATGACACTGCAAATCCCAGGATTTCATACAACAGAAACTATGTGGAATCCTAATGCTAGAATCGTGTGTTGTGAAAGGGTCCTGGGGGAGTCTGTGATGCTGCAGTCACTTTACTAGGGCTGCTTTATTTTCTTTCATGTGCCTCAGAGACTTCCTTCCCACTAGTAGTGTTCATTGCTAAACACAAAGGGGATTTATTTTGTTCAAAAACAGTTGCAGATTTCCTTTTCTCATTGATTCAACAGCAGTTTAATAGGCATGCACACTAGAGAAACAATCCAGTTTGACACCGGATTATTTGCCTGGCTCCTTCCTATGGAATCCTAGGATTTGTAGTTTGGCGAGGGACCTGCACTCTTTGCCAGAGAAGGCTAAAGATCTTGTAAAACTACAAATTCCAGGATTCCATAAGAAGGAGCCATGCAAATAACCCAGTGTCAAACTGGATTGTTTGAGGAGTGTGGATTCCCACATAAAAGCCCCAGTAAATTGCATACCGATCCACCAGTAGACAAAAGGGAGGTTACAAGCCAACAACAAAAACAATTCAGACAGTATTTTTTTTCCCTTAACGCCTGGGAGTTTCCTACTATGGAGGCAGAAAAAGTGGGACCTTATTTCCCACCGGAAAAAGGGAAATCCAAGCCATTTCTTAGATTGCCTTTCAAGGTGTCATTGTTAAACACTCTTAAGAAAAGAGTGAGCTGAAGGTTGCTTGGAGCCTTATACCTTACAGCTACTTTCCCAAAATCTAGAGCCTAAGGGAAGGATTTCTTCTTGCTTTAAAAAAAAAAAAAAACAAATAGGCCCCCTCCGCCTTCCAAAAAACGAGGAAATGCTTTTCCTTTCGCTTTTAAAAGCCACCGGCTTGAGTTTGCAAAACTGCTAAGGAAATATGCATTGGAGACAGTGTAAGCCAAGTGGAGCCGCTCCAGCTTAGAAGAAGGATGTCCCAAACCCAGACTTACAGGAGGCGCTTTGTTGGCCCGGGCAGGTAAGATCCACTTGTATGACTTCGCCGATGGCTGGCTGGGGAATCAACTTCTCTGATCTCCAGGAAAGGAAAATGAAAGTGGCTGCTGCGCTGGACTGGAAATCACGTGGAGGAAGGGAGGGAATAAAGGGGCAACAGCCAGCTCTCTCCCTGCAAAACTTGGTTGCGGGTGGGTCTCCACCCCAAAGAAAGGAATCAGTACAGGCTTTGTTTTCCATTTCCATTCCAAGGGAGGCCTGGGTAATTTTTACTAGAGGGTGTGGGATATTTGGGATCTCAGCTCCCAGAATCCCCAGCTAACAGGGCTCATGGTTAGGGATTCTGGGAATTCCAAGTTGTCCCTCCATATCCAGGGATTTGGTATCCACTGATTTAAGTATTCACGGCTTGAAAATATTCTTAAAAAAATAATAATCCAAAAAGCAAACCTTGATTTTGCCATCTTATATAAGGGACACCATGTTGCTAGGCCATTGCATATAATGGGACTTGAGTATTCACGGATTTGGGTATCCACGGGGGTCCTGGAACCAAACCCCTGCAAATATGAAGGGACCACTGTATATTCGAGAACCTACACAAAAGAGAAACTTCTCCACCCCGAGACAGAAATAGGAACAAGTCCTTAGCCCAGGGTTTCTCAACCAGGCTTCCCTGGAATCCTTGGGTTCCACAAGAGGTTGCTAGTGCTAGATATTGAGATTGGGGGAGGGGGAACAATTTTTTTAAAGTTGCAGATATAATATTTTTTAGGCAGGGGTTCCCTGAGACCTGAAAATTGTTTCAAGGGTTCCACCAAGGTAAAAAGGTCAAGAAAGGCTGCCTTAGCCCAATGATTTCCAAATTTTGGTCTGCTAGATACAGTAGTACCCCCCCCTGTATCCACAGATTCATTATCCACTGATTCAGTTATCCATGGGATACTAAATAGCACACCTGCCATAGAGTCTTCCTAGAAAATGTGTCCTCTCTAGCCATTTTCTAGGTCCTCCAGGGCAACTATATGGTATTTTAAACCAGAAGTCCCATTATTTTCAATGGTGTTCGCTATTATCCACGGTTTTTGGTATCCACACACACACCCAGAGCCAACCCCCCCCAGTGGATACAGGGGTCCTACTGCATTTCAGTTTCCAAAAGGCCAGCCAGCTTGGCCAACAGGAATTCTGGGTGCTGAAGTCCAAAACACCTGGAGGACCAAAGTTTGACAAACACTGCTTAGACAAAGGTTTGCTCCTTGCCACTCTTCAGCATTCAGATACAGACACAGAAGCATAGGAGCTCAACCAACTCTTTTTCTGTTCTGCCCCACAGCATCCTGCTGTGGAAAGGAAGCACACCAGCCCTTGTGTAAATGCAGTTGCATCTTTCCTTCTTAAAATACTTTTAACTGTATCAGGGAGTATGTGAAGGGAGAGCCTCCACTGGGAACCTTGGCAAAAGATTGCTGGTGCATAGACAGAGCACACACTCATGGCCCCCCACATCCTGAAGCAGGATCTTTGGTGGGGCCCCTACCTACTGCTAAGGTTAAGGGCAGCGAGATGCTGTACAGGATTTAGGATAAAAATTAAGTCAGTTTAAATGATGATGTCAAAGTAATATTTATATTTATTTAGAAAAACTAAATGGATTTATAATAAAAACTTACAATAATATCACACCAGCCCCCCTGCTCCTAATCCCAGGCCCCCAGGCTAGAGCCCTGTCAGCCTTCCCCCCCCCCCCCGCCCATGCACACACTGTGGGGCTAGATGGACAAACAGCCTGGCCTGGTATAAGGTTGTTGTGCAATTAGAGGCACTGGCACAATTCACACTCTCAGTAGATTGACATCTTCCCTCCATCTGTTGTGCAGATAATATTGTGTTCTGCATGAAGGGCCAAGTTGTACTATTGTTTTCACTCAAAAAAAAAAAAAAAGCTGGGGGGGTCATATGTGACATTTTATTTATGTGGTAAGAAGGAAGGGAACACATAAATAAATTTTATTTATGTGGTAAGAAGGAAGGTTCCCCATGACATTCTTGCAAACAAGCTTGTAAAATGTGGGCTAGACAAGTTAACTGTTCAATGGATTTGTAATTGGTTGACTGGTCGACTGGTCGAACCCAAAGGGTGCTCAGCAGTGGCTCCTCTTTGTCTTGGAAAGATGTGACCAGTGGGGTGCCACAGGGTTCTGTCCTGGGCCCAGTGCTATTCAACATCTTTATCAATGACTTGGATGAGGGAATTAGGGGCATAATTATCAAATTTGCAGATGACACCAAATTAGGAGGAGTAGCTAATACCCTAGAGGACAGGATCAAAATTCAAAATGAGCTGGATAGACTGGAGAGCTGGGCCAAAGCTAACAAAATGAAATTCAATACGGAGAAATGTAAAGTACTGCACTTAGGGCGGAAAAATGAAATGCATAGATACAGGATGGGAGAGACCTGGCTGAACGAGACTACGTGCGAAAGGGATCTAGGAGTCCTAGTAGACCACAAATTGAACATGAGTCAACAGTGTGATGCGGCAGCTAAAAAGGCCAATGTGATTTTGGGCTGTATCAATAGAAGTATAGTATCTAGATCAAGGGAAGTAATAGTGCCGCTCTATTCTGCCTTGGTCAGACCTCACCTAGAATACTGTGTCCAGTTCTGGGCACCACAATTCAAAAAGGATATTGACAAATTGGAGCATGTGCAGAGAAGGGCAACTAAAATGGTGAAAGGTCTGGAAACGATGCCTTATGAGGAGAGACTTAGGGAGCTGGGTATGTTTAGCCTGGAAAAAAGACGGTTATGATAGCCCTGTTTACGTATTTGAAGGGATGTCACGCTGAGTATGGAGCAGGCTTGTTTTCTGCTGCTCCAGAGACTGGAACACGGAGCAATGGGTGCAAGCTCCAAGAACAGAGATTCTACCTCAACATGAGAAGGAACTTTTTGACAGTAAGAGCTGTTTGGCAGTGGAACGCACTCCCTCGGAGCGTGGTGGGGTCTCCTTCCTTGGAGGTCTTTAAACAGAGGCTGGATTGCCATCTGTCAGGGATGCTTGACAGGGATGCTTTGATCAGGATTTCCTGCGTGGGGGAGGGGTGTTGGACTGGATGGCCCTCGTGGTCTCTTCCAGCTCTACAATTCTATGATTCTATGATTCAATGACATCTGTTCTTCTACCACGGGGTGGGCAACTGAACAGGGGCCGTTTTTCCTCCCTGTGCCTTCCCAGCAGGCTGCACCAGTGTGTTGCAGTGCACCCAAACTGATGTGACGTCACCTCCAGGTGCCATCAGCTGATTTTCAAAATTTATTTTGTGTTTTGGGGAGGAGGGGGGCTTTGGACAGTTGGAGAAGCTAACTGTTTGAAGTTGCCTCAAACTCATCCTGATATTTTAAATAATATAATAATAATCTGAAAGCTTCGGGGACTGAACTTGGGAACCCCAAAGTCCGCTTACAGGCCACACTTTGCCCACCCCTGCTGTACTACTATAGAGTTCTCAAAAGGTGCTGATAGAAGTATGAACTGGGACTTTATTTCCATAGGGATGTCCTTTCATCTGGTTCTAAGCATTTGTCTTCCAGCATGACATATCAAGTTGTTAAACTGCAAAAAAAGTGGTAGTGGTGGTTGTTTCTCATAGAACTGCTCCAACATGGATAATCATTTGGGCTGATTCTTAATACAGTGGGCCCTCTGTATCCACTGGGGTTTGGTTCCAGACCCTCTGTGGATACCAAAATCTGGGGATGTACAAGTCCCATTATACACAATGGTGTAGTAAAATGGCGTCCCTGATATAAAAGACAAACAGCAAGATTTGTTGTTTTGAAATTTTCGCTCAAATATTTTTGAGCCATGGGTAGTTGAATCCACGAATGCAGAGCCCGTGGATATAGAGGACCAACTGTAATAGATTATCATGTCCTTTATCTGTATTCAAAGAGATAGCCATGGTGGTTTGTTTAGAGTATAAAAAGACATGAAGGTGCTCTATTTCTATTTCTAGCATAAGTTTCCAGGGACTACAGTCTGCTTTGTCAAATGTACCATAAAAGCTGACACTAAAAAATTTCTTTTTCCCAATTAGTCTCAAAGGTGCTACTGCAAAGGTTCCCAGACTTTCTCAGTTCACAGCACCCTTAGTGTCTCAGTATTTCCCCCCCACAAGTTCCCAAGGCCAAAAGAGATACCAAGCAATTCTGTTTATTAAGTAATGTAGTTAGGTCCACACAACTTAATAAGGATTTATGTCTTCCCAAACTTCTTATCAATGCTAAAAAAAAATATCAATTTTTGTGTCCAAGGACTAAAATTCAGCAAAACAATTCAACTGAATTCTGCTAGAGCTTGTAGATATTTCATCAAAACAAAATTCTTTTTTTTTTATTACTTACAGACCCGAAGAGTTGACAGGTACAATATGACCCACATATCCATGGGGACTACATTCCCAGAATTACCATGGATACCGGGAACCGTGGATTATAGCAAACCCTAATAAAATGAACAACGTCTGGCCCAAGCATACCATAGAGTCATGTTGGAGGAGGACCTAGCAGTTCCTAGAGAGAACACCTCTCTAGTCATCTTCTAGGTTCTTCAGCACAACTCTATGGTCAGCTTCCGGCAGAAGCATACCATAGAATCATGGTGGAGGACCTAGAAGATGCCTAGAAAGGCCAGTTTTTTGGACACAGGTAAGTGAAACTAGAAATACCAGTCTTGTGGATACATGGGTCGTATGGTATACAAAATCTATGAAGTGCTGAGGTGCTGCAGTTCGGCATGGTCAGTGAAGACTTGGCTAGGCCCTGTGGAGGGTGCAGAAGCGAGGAGGAGAAAGGTGGTGACTTGTCCCTTAGTAGGCTTGCTGGCTGGAGTGAGCAGCAGAAGCAAAAATGAGGAGTAGGGCAGTGACTTGGCCCTTAGAAACACATTGCTTCTGCAGCACAACCACTCCTTCCTCCTTCTGTGATGTGAGGCAAGACAGGAGTACCCTGGGCCTTACTGCTGGAAGAGTTGCCACCACTGCCATCACCACCACACACACCCTTGGATCAGCGCAGGTTCAATGGCTGCTTCCCCTGCATGGAGCTAACACTGAGGCAAGGAGGGCTATAGTGCTGATGGCAGCAGCACAGCTACTAGGTGCACATCCCAGGCAGCTAACATCTTGGATCGCACCCACAGGTGGAGAAGTAGGCGGAGGCAGCCTCTGTCCGCATGGTTGATGCTGTGCAGCAGCAACAGCAACGTGTTGCTCAGGGCCAAGTCACTGCCCTCCTCCTCTGCACTTCCTCTTCCTCCACCCAGTGAAACTGAGCCAGGCGAAAAGGTGAGAGGACAGATTGAAATACCCAGTGGCACCCCCGTGAGTTCACTGCAGTGGACTGGGGGCACCACAGCACACAGTTTGCTACCAGGTTCCTTTATGTTTTATATGCTTTATCAGCTGAAGTATTATAGCTGTTATTATATGCTAAAACCAAATAAAATCTTTGGAGGCAGAAAGAATGGATGATCATTTCAGGGGCCATGGTATGATTAACTAGGGACACCAGGGCCAAATCTGTCCCACTGAGGGGTAACAACTCTCTGCAAGAGAGGTGTGTAGAAGTTTTGAAGTACAGCTGCAGTGGGATTTGCTTATTTGTGCTTGCTTGGACTTTGTTGAGGTGAGAAATGACCTTCCATTTCTTCCTGGGTGTGGCTGTCTTGTAAACTAGTCACTGACAAATGTCAGTTGATCTAGAAAGATACAACTGCTTTGGTTCACTTTTAGTTTGTACACTGAAGGTTTTGTTTTTAATGTGTTAAAAAAAGCCTACACTAATGTGGTTCTACAGTTGTTTCCATATGGGGGCAGCCTACACATTGAAAATGAACTGAAGCCTTGGGAAAGGTCTTTATTGTAACTACAGTGAGGCTGCAGTCTTACATAGGTACTCATGTGGGAGTAAGCCTCATTGAATTCAGTGGGACTTCTGTCAGAATAGACATCTCTAGGAGTGTAATTTTTAAAAGTGCAGCAAGATCCAATTTTACTATAAATATTGTACAGTTAGTTTAGATGTTGTAACCAATGCATGGAAACCACTTTAACCCTGCCTACCATCTTATGAATTTACCATGTGATAAACTATGATGTAAAGTGCTTCACAGTGCCTGTGGCACAAGGTCTACAACAAAAGATTGAAAAAAGCATCAAACAATTGGGTGAAACTCACATGATCATTGCAGAGGGCCACTGGCTGCAAATCACTCACAGGACTGTAGAGGTTGAATTATTTAAAGAGGCCTCTGCATGGCAGCTGTTAACATGGACAGTGGGCCCTCAACTTTCATGGGAATAAGGCATGTAGCAGCCCCACGAAAGTGGAAAACCACGAATATAGGCCCACTATTTTTTTTTCCTGAAAGGACACTTTTCTAGGCATTTGTAGGTCCTCCATCACCATACTTATAGAATCACACTGGAGACCTACAGATGACTAGAGAGAACATATTAAATCAAATCCACAAATGCTTAACCCACAAAAGTGGAGGTATAACTGTGCACTTTCTTCTTCTTGAATTGCATTATGAACAATACAATACTCATAATATACTCAATATCTTAAAATATCTGTCAGGCTCCTATTCTTACAGATAAGTAAATGCCACCAACAAACTTCAGTACTTTGCAGTTTGCTGGCAGGAATAGTGACCATTCTGTGTCGGAACTGGGGAAGGGAGCATAGCTCAAAAATATAAGAGAAACTGCATGAAAGGGAATTCAGGGTAGCTCTTTCCTTACTGAGTTTTTGACAGAAATTCAAAATGGTATTATTCTATCAGGCCTTTGACTGTAATTTTTTTTAAAAGTGTTGTTTCAAAAGGAATTGGTTTCTATTTTGTTTTTGTGCTGTTGATGTTATGTGTCTTCAAGTTAACTCGGGCATACAGTAACCCTTTCATGGGGTTTTCTTGGCAAGATTAATCTAAGAAGTTTGTCCTTGCTTTCCTGTGAGGCTGAGAGAGTGTGACTTCCTAGAATCATAGAGTTGGAAGACACTATGAGGGCTATCCAGTCCAACCCCTTGCCTTGCAAGAATACGCAATCAAATTGCCCCTGACAGATGGTCATCCAGCCTCTGTTTAAAACCTCCAAAGAAGATTCCATCACACTCCAAGGCAATGCATTCCACTGTTGCACAGCTCTTACCATCAGGACGTTCTTCCTAATTTAGGTGGAATCTTTTTTTTTTTCCTGTAGTTTGAATCCATTGCTCTCTGTGTCCTAGTCTCTGAAGCAGCAGAAAATAAGCTTGCTCCCTCTTCAATATGACATCCTTTCAAGTAAACATGACTAGCTCATGTAAACATGGCTATTCCTTTGTCACCTCTTAACCTTCTCTTCCCCAGGCTAAACATACCCAGCTCCCTAAGCCGCTCCTCATAGGGCATGGCTTCCAGACCTTTTACCATTTTGGTCGCCCTCCTCTGGACACATTCCAGCTTGTCAATATTCTTCTTGAATTGCAGTGCCCAGAACTGGACGCAGTATTCCAGTTGAGTTCTAGCCAAAGCAAAATAAAGTGGTACTATTGCATCCCTCAATCTAGACTTGCCGAAGATCATCCATTGGGTTTCCATGGTGAGCAGGGATTCCAGTCCAGGTCCCCCACAGTTTAGTGTGCAGTGGCAAAAGGGCTGCCACCATTACCACATTATCTGTCAGGACAGGGATTTCGGGCAGGGAAAGGCAGGAACATCATTGGCTGCCCCTGCAGGAAGAGGCCCAGAGGCAGTACCCTTGTACGTCTTGCTAGATGGTATTTTATTTAATGTTTTTAAGCAAATCTTGAGAGAATCAATGCTCCTCCACAGTATCTTCAAGCATGAGAGGGCTCATCCAGTCCTACAATAAAAAGCAGGATTTCTGGAAAACCAAAATACCTTGAATATACACCTCTCTTCACCTCGCCATTTCTTGACTGTCAAGGACCTCAGCGAACTGGCCAAGCTTTTCAGTTTTTAACCTGGCTACTCATGGCTGTAGCCTGCCAATTTAACTCACCATGCCAGTTTAACTCACCATGCTTCACCATGCTACCTGCCAGTTTAACTCAGGCGCCATGTTTTGGACACTACCACCACTTACTGAGTTAGCACAGGTGTGGGCAACTTGCAGCTTAAGCATCGCATGCTCTGTGGGACCAACTAAGACCTCTAGTAGAGCAATCTGTCCCTCTTTTGGCAGCCCAGTGGGCAGAGAGGAAGAGGAGAGAAGAGATGGCCAAAAACACTCTAGCTTTCCAAATACACTCCCAACCACTTCCAGTATTTGGGCACCTAGATGCCAAACTGAGTCTAGAAGAACACACAGATGGTGAACCAGAGTCTTCAGGGGAAAAGAAATGTACCCATCCCAGATCAGTGGGAACTTGGAGGCAGTTCAGAATACTCTGCCCTCTAGCAAGGAATCTGTGATCTGATTATTGGGTTCATCCTTGGTTTTCCAGTTCCATCCTTGTTGACTCTTGCGGTCTTTGCACTGAGTCCAACAGCTTACAGAGCAAAGCCGTAGGTCATTATGGGTTTGTCTAACTAACAGCCCCGTCTGGGACAGAATGTATCTTACTTTGACCAAAGAGTATTTTTAACCTATAAAGATTCAGACTCATGCGAGTAAGATTTTGGAATTTAAAGGACACAAATGTATTTCTGGACACGTCAGTTCCTTACTGAGAGGCACAGAATATTAAATCTTGCAATGTTACGAGTCCCAAGCAAGTCTTTCCATCATTATTCCAAATCTAAAAAAGTGAGCCAAGTTGGCTACTGTCTCATCTGGATATTTACAAGAAAAGCTTTATTAGTGGGAAAGAAGACTAATTTGGCTGAGGCGATAACTTCATCTTGAAGCCAGGTTTATAGACAGATAAACTTAATAGCAGAAAAAGTTTAACCTGGTGTATTTATTGCAGCTGGTCATAAAACTGTCTCCCGGATCTTTCATACTTCCTTGTTTTATTCCTTTAAAGAAAATCCATTTTTAAATGGTGCCCCTTTCGAATACTGCTGCAGACTGCCATAGTTAGTGTGTCTGTTTGTATGGAATGTTTCATTTGACTTTGTAACATAATGTACAGTGGGTCCTACTTATCCATGGGCTTGGTATCTGCAGATTCAACCAATCATAGATTGAAAATAATAATTTTAAAATTATTTTTTTAAAAAATATACTATTACTATTTTTTTTAAAAAAAAGCAGTGTGGCACATCTCATCTGTCCCCTGCCTTGCTGAATAGCCTTGCAAGAGGATCTTGGCAAAAGCTGTTCTGTAGCACTCCGCAGCTGAGGGTGAAAAAGCTGCTGAGGGTTCAGGGGAAAGAGTGAGAGGGAGGAAGACTGTCAGGATGGGAGGAAAATCTGGGGCTCATGTGTGTGCTGATAGCAACTGCCTTCGTGGGGCACACAGGGTGGTGGAGTTGCTTAAGTTGCTTCAGCTTAAACTTCCTTATGAGTCAAACATAACTAAATAGCTCCTTTTAGTTCTTTTTTTTTTTAAGTCAGACTGCTAGTTTATCATACGAAACACAACCAAATGTGGCTACACACTCCCTGTAACAATAAAAGTAACTGAAACAGCAATAAATCAGAAAAGAAGTGAGGTTATCCTTCATTAAGGTACAATTGTAATGTAACTTAAATATGCTTTGAATCATTTGTAATGCGTTAATTCCAAGTTCTATGTTTTTGTAAAATTATATAATTTTAATAAAGCTATTAATTTTTAAAAGTTACAATACTTACTTTGGATTTTGAAAAAAAGAAATTGAATCAGGCTACATGTTCCAGAAACTATTTTCCATGGTAACATTAATAATATCCAAGTATGTTTCCCAATGAGTGCTCCAAAATGACTATTTCAACCGAAATAATAAATGAACCGGACAGTGAAATTGCAGCTAATAGTTTATTTATGCAAGCAGCTTATTAGCTGATGTGAGATTCAATTTGGGGGAAAGTGTGACGGAATTTCAGCACATAGACCTTACTTTTGTATCAAGAATCTGTGAATAGGAAGGCATTTGGACTGCACATGGAGGAAACACCCAAGCTAGGGGATTATGACACAGGATAAAATCATGGTGTAATTTTTCAGACTGTAAGTGGCAGACATATGAATTGTTCTTTCCACACGCAGTTAAAATCATTATAAAGCCCTTACAGCCTTGTTTATATAGTCCCATGCCAATTCTAACTGAAACCAAGATTAAAAAATTTTTTTTAAAAAAAAAAACCCTCCCTACTTTACTCATTGGAGACTAGAAAAAAGATTTTGGGGGGTTATGATAAAGAAAAAGTCTCATCCCTCTGCTTATAAGAACTGGTGTTGCTGAAAGTTTTAGACTTATATTTATCAACCCGTTTTTACCCGTATATATAGCTTCTTTGGATCGTGACTCTAACGTGTTATAAACCTGAACTTTAAAAATAATGACCGGAATCCTGTATGGAAGTTACATTTTTATAAGTGAATTTACATATGTGGAAATTAGAATTGGGCGGTTGTGCAAGGTCCTTATCCAGTAGAAGGATGCTGTTATGTGAGACTATGTCGCAAAGCCAGGAAAATGACAGTTGTGCAATGGGACCAATGTAAATTGGGCACCAACACACATCAGGCACCAATGCACATCAGGCACTTGCTGTTGTCCCAATGCACATCTTCGCAATGCAGTAACAGAGTTTCTTAGTGCCTCCACTACTTAGCTAAGTATGCGTAGAGTAACATTAAGTAAAAGGTGATATAGGATTCCAGTGATTATTGCCAAGACTATGAGAAGTTTATCCATGTCCTTTTGTTAGCTTCTTCCCATGTGTGGACGCCTTTTCTCACATTACCATACTCCTGCCATAAGGTACTTGTTTACTGCAAGATTGCTTGCTCCCAAGGCATTTCAAAAGTAATTGTTACGTGACATTTTTTGATTCGAATGGTTCCTATGTTGAAGACTTTCGGCTACACAGAGTACAGGAAGCCCGAATCTTTCAACGGCTCATTATCTGATGACTCACTCCTTTGATGCTTGCAAACTAAGGACAAGTTCCTTTCATTTGATGAGGAATCTACTCTTTCAACAGTTCTTGCCTATGAAAGCTTATTTGGTTGAGACTGACCACACATGCGCACACTGCTTACAGTGAGCTGAGAGGCAGAAAGGTCACCAGGCCGACTGAGAGACTTTGAAAGCAGTGCACGGATGAGTGGGTTCAGGCAGTCCCAAGCCAGCCACCATTATTCCCTCATGTTCCCTATGTGAGTTCTGCTTTTCAACCAATTCCAGTTTCTGACACTGCTGTAGTCTCTAACCTATTGGATAAGAGGAGTCTTCCTATATCTTATTCTTTATTTATTAAAAGATTTATACCTAACCCTATATCAAACATCTCAGGGTGGCTTACAAAAGCATTAAAATAAGTCACACAATTTAAAACAATAGAGTAATTAAACTAAAAACATGTTAAACTGCAGTAATGAGTTAAAAACAGATTAAAACAAGTTAAAAATAGTGACGTTCATCCTGAAGTAAAAGTGCTTTAAAAGAAAATAAAAACAAAAAGGATATAAATTACAAATGCATTTATATACCCAGGATTAAGCAGGCTTAATGCCGAACGTTAAGAAAACAATGACCACAAAGGATTTACATAAATTCAAAATAGATGATGAAGAAATTGAAAAAGTGAAAGACTTAGCATTTCTTGGATACATCATAGACCAGAGTGGAGATTACAGCCATGACATCAGAAAAAGGGTAGGACTGGGTAGGGTGGCTATGAAAACAAGAGAAGATCATATAATGCAAAGGTATAACACTGAGCACTAAAGTCAGGATTGTTCAAGCCATTGTCTTCCCTATCACCATGTATGGATGTCACTGGACAGTGAAGAAAGCTGATAGAAACAGAATCTACTCATTCGAAATGTGGTGTTAGAGTGCTGAGGATCCTGTGGATGGCCAAAAAGACAAACAAATGGGTCTTAGAACAGATCAAGCCAGAGTTCTCACTAGAAACACAGATGGCTAAATTGAGGTTGTCTTACTTCGGGCACATCATGAGAAGACACAGATCACTGGAAAAGTCAATAATGCTAGGAAAGGTGAAGGGAAAAAGAAAGGAAGGAAGACCACACACCTGTTGGAGAGACTCAATCAGAGAGGCCACAGGACTGAACCTGCAAGACATAAGCAGGGTGGTAGAAGACCAAGGATCTTGGAGATGTTTTTTTCATTCATGGGGTCCCTATGAGTTGAAATCAATTCAACTCAGTTCAAGGCAGTTAGCAACAACAACTCCCCAGGATTTTTTATTTCGCTAGCCTGCCCACCCCCCAGTAAATACATAAATTTAAAAGGGGGAAAAAATCCCTAAAACTTAGATATATTTTTTAAAAGTCTAAAAATTCCCCACAGCTGTTCTGGAAATGCAAGATATACAGTATATTTGGGGATGTTTATTTTGCAGTAACCTAAAGAGGTGAGAGCATGGTATAGTGGTTTGAGTGTTGGACTAGGGCTCTTGGGATTGCCACTGGGCTATGGAAACTCATTTGCTGACTTTAGGTAACTCACACTCTCTCAACCAAAGAGGAAGGCAAGAGCAAAGCCCTGTGAACAAATCTTGCCAAGAAAACCCCCATGATAGATTTGCCTTAGGGTCATCATAAGTCAGAAATAACTTGAAGGAAGACAACAAAACTTAAAGAAAGGACAGAAACGCTCTAATGCTGGTGTGTTAGGATTGCATACAAATTGTCCTAGTGTTAGAACGCCTTGAAAAGAAAATACAGTTGGCCCTCCACATTCATGGGGGTTAGGGGCACAGAACCCCTGCAAAAGTAGAAGACCTGTGAATATCATAAGCCCCCCAAAATGCATGCGCTAACAATAGCACCTTACATTTCTGTACTGCTTTATAGCACTAAGCACTCTCTAAGCCATTTACAGTGTGTTAGCTAATTGCCCCCAACAAACTGGGTACTCATTTTACCAACCTACGAAAGGATTGAAGGCTGAAGGCTGAGTCAACCTTGGAGCCCTGTGGGATCGAACTCACAACATTGTGGCTACAGTACCAGCATTTAACCACTGCATCACTAGGACTCCTACAGACAGGCTCCAGATTCCTGCCAACAGTGCCAGCCTATTAGTCCCTTTCCAACTTGCCATCATGTTGCCTCAGACAGATTTTAAACCCCTTCCCTGCCCCACTCCTCCTCTTCTCAAACCTTTCAGTCTTTCCTTCCAATAGTGCCATCATTCCCTTTCCCAAGGAGTAGGAGGAAGACAAGTGGGGCAGGAAGGTCAATGGGTTGGGAAGTGGGTTAAATTCTGGTGGAGGTGTCATGGTGGCAAGGTTGGAAAGGAGTGATGGGCTCGTGCTGTTGGAAGGAAAGGAGATTGAGAGGATTGGGAGAAAGAGTGGGTTGGGGAGATTGAGCTAGTTAAGCAGGTACAAAGTCACAAGTAATCAAATCCACAAAAGAGAAATCTGCAAATGTGGCTAGCCAACTGTATTTGTTATTTGATATTTTTATTTTGTAGTAAAAGCAATGCTTTACACTTCTGCAAAGGGGCATTTCTTCTCCCTCCCCCCACTCCCACCAACTTTTTACAAGAACAAAAGTTTTACAGTGGAAGATGAACAGCCTCAGGTTTCTCGGAACATGCAAAGCCTTCGTTTGTGAGTCATTAATAATAAAGTCTGTCTGGACCCTCTGAGTCTGAGATGGGAATCATATAATCCCTGTATTACATGGGGCTCCCCACTAATTGGAGGAGTTTAGGCCCCTCGTGGACTCCCCCCCATGAAAATTTGGGGGAAGTGCAAAACCCCCCAGAAAATGGCTATTTTAGAAGCCTCCTGAAGTAGTACTGTATGACAAAATGGGCACAAAATGTCAGACATTCAGTAGAATTGCAAAAATAGGAAATACTGTGGATAACTAAAATGAAACTTACTTTAAGTCAGAATTTCCATGAAAATTACTATAAAATGTACTTTAGATGGCATTTCTCCCCACACAAATTATCAAAAATGTATACAAATATGAGAAGTAACTGCTGGAAATGCGAACAAAATCCAGGAACATTCTATCACATGTGGTGGAGTTGTGGAAAAGCAAAAAAAAAATTGGCTACAAATTCAAAAAACAATTAACAAAATACTAAAATGTAACATTTCACTCAGACCTGAAACCTTTTTACTGGGCATACAAGAAGAGAAGTTAGACCAAGAAAAGGAAAGACTTCTATTTTACATGTTAGCTGCAGCAAGAATGACATATGCATCAATGTGGAAGAACTCAAATATACTGACAATAGACCAGTGGCTGATAAAAACATATGAAATGGTAGGAACAGATCATCTGACTTTGCTTTTAAAGGGTAAGTATATTGATAAGAACCAACAAATCTGGAACAAATTGTCTGAATATTTAGAACAAAGATGGGGAAGTTTTGCTGCAGTCTTTACATAAATTGGTACTGTAAGGAAAACAAACTATATTATTATTATTATTATTATTACTTAAAAATAAAAAAGAAACCAACCAATTAATAATAAATGAATAAAAAATCTTCAATAAACTGAAAGTGAGCATATAACACAGATAGAGCATTTGGACAAATAAAATACAAAAGGGAAAAAACAGATAAGGAAGTAGAGAATAAAGCATGGGTATAGTGAAATAAAATAATGTTTAGTAAGAATGATAAATCAATAAGAAAGAATATATAGAAGAGGTATATACCATGGGAAGTCGGAAGGAAGTTTAATGTAGTATGATTGAGCGTTATGCTAAATGTAGAATGAAAGGAGATAAAGGATATGTTAAATGGATGACATTTGGATTCATTTGGATATGTGAATGTATACAAATAAGGAGATTACGAATGTATAATGTTTGGTTTTAATGTTTTAATGAGAAATTGATAATAAACATATTTTTTAAAAAATCAGCAAAAGTACTGAATGCTCTACTAAATGATATGAATTGATATTCTCATAATGTAGTATAGGCCATCTGGTTTCTTTCTGCCTGTGTGTGGTAATCTGGAATGACTTCTGAGGGTGTCTGGACAATAAAGGGTTTTTGTAAAATTAAATACCTTTACTACTAAACATTCATAGGATTTGAGGCAGATGTTATGCCTCTTCTTTTCTAATCACAGCTTTCTGTCCAGTTTTCCAGGTTTTTTCTCCCCAACAACCAGTAATCTGACAAATTGAACATGAATAATCCTCATTGATTTTATGGGGGTTTCCTTTTTCTGTCCCACTGTGATTTCTGCTGCCTAAACACTGTTCATAATTCTACTCATAATTCTGAATGTTTGGGGTTTCCCAAACTTCCTGATTCTTGCCTCTAGCACACGAGTGGTTCTATTTAAAGTGGACCCACTAAGTGGACCCATACTTAGTGACTGAGTTCATTATCAGTTATATAAGTTAACTTCTTTATGTATATAGTGCTTAACATTCCTTGCAGTGCTCAGAATCCTGTGAGCCAGGTACAGTATAATTCCACTTCTGCAGAAATCTCTCTAAAGACAACTCTCTAAAGAGTTGACAAATAAGAGTTTAGTCTATCCTGTTTACAGCCAACCTGTGAACCACTCGGTCTCATAAAAGGTTCCAGGGCATCAGTGGGCCATAGCTCATCATGTGACAAGGCCATAAGCTCTTTATTTAAAAAAAAAATATCCACATCATGCATCCTTCTTTTGATCTGGACTTACAGGTTGAGTCTCTCTTATCCAGAATTCCAAAATTCAAGACATTCCAAAATCCAAAATTGTCCATATGAGTGGCTGAGATAATGATACCTTTGTTTTCTGGTGGTTCAGTATACACAAACTTTGTTTCATGCACAAACTTATTGCCCACAAAATTACCTTCAGGCTGTGTATAAGGTGTGTATTAAACATAAATGAATTTCTTGTTTAGACTTGGGTCCCATCTCCAAGATATCTCAATATGTACAGTATATGCCAGTATTCCATAATCCAAAATATTCCAAAATCCAAAAATACCTCTGGTCCCAACCATTTTGGATAAAGGAGACTCAACCTGTATTAACAAATGAACTCAGCTCACTGCTGCTTCTCAATGCCATCTCTGCTTCACAGTGCTCACATTATTGTCAGAGCATTGACACAATGGCAAACTTTGAAGTGCAGGTGCTCATCATTAGAGACCTCACAGAGACATTCCCACAGAGAATTAAAACATTCAGGCAGCTGTGCAGAGCCATATCAACATATCAGTCCTAGCAGTTTTCAGGCGTTTTGTAATGCTAATGGCTCTTATCACCCAGTTAAAGACCAAGGTGATTCAAACTACTTTTGAATTACAACAGGGCTATGTCACAACAATATACTGCTGCTGGGAAAAGCTATTGTCTTTTCAGCTACTTGTGATGATTGTAGCTAAGCTTAGAGGGTACTGGGAAGTCTTGACACCCACCTCTCCAGTGGGGAATGATGTCATCATTCCTGTTAATCAAAAAGTCCCAGCATTCATCCCCTGTAATTCCTAGCCCCATTTCTGCACTGATCTTTGGGCAAGGTATGGGGAAACAATAGCCTTGACTCAGTGGATGGGCCAGACACTTTAGTGAATAAGACATGAATGGAATTTAGCTGTCCAAGAAATATGAGTCATTATTGCTTTCCCCCTTCACCTTCTCTGTATGTACTGTACAGACTCATGACTGAATACTCATTTTCAAAGGCTCAGCCAGACTGAGGAATGAGAACAGATCCAAAAAATAGACAACTGGAAGGTACTGCATTCAGGGCCAAAACAAAATTTGTCTGTGCTTTGCTCCTGTGTGGGTGATTTAAAAAAAATACCCAGGATGGGAGACTGAGATTTAATTATTTGTTCTTGCTGTCATCCTGATTGAAATATCCCCAGAAAAACTCCTACTTGCCTCAATTTGAGTTTTCCTTCTACTGAAAAGCAGATTTGTGTTCTGCATTCAGTTTGATCTCCAGGCTGAAATCCTATACCCACAAAGGAGTAAGTCCTATGCTGAGCTTAGAAATGTGGCTTTTAGAGGCTACACTTTGTAGGATATTTTCTTATTTATATTGAGCAGATTGCAGCAGAGCCCCAGTGCAACATGAGCAAAACAGGACCTAAAACATGCAGGATGCTCCAGTAAGGTTCTAAAGCAGAACTTACATTTATTATGGCAGAGAATACATCTTTGACAGGAAAAATAGAAATAGAATAGATAGGAAAAATAGATAGGAAAAATAGAAATATCTGACTTTGGGTAAAAGAGTCCCTAAGGCTGACTCTCATGCGTGCATGATAGTTGCTAGCTTCTTGGTTCTGAGACAAAGAGTTGTAAAACACTAAAACTTCTTGGAGCAAAGTGACCTCTGCATGCAAGCAGGAAGTAAACACAGATCAGGGATACACAGAGAGAGCTGTAAACAAGTGCTGATGCTTCTTCACTTCCAACACACTTTCCCCAGTGGCCATATTGGCTAGGGAATTCTGGGAATATAGCACCCAAAAGTAATTTTTCCAAGATCTGTGGTAATCACATGACAATGGTCAGAATCCAGTTGGGTTGTTTCACCAGCTTAACTCCTGGTGTGTACCACCAGGGGTGCCAGGTGTTTCTTATTATAGGACTGGCAGGGGTCACTTATCATAAGGGATGTCTTCTGAAGGTTAGAAAGCTGTTCTTTTTAGATAGACTGAACAAGATGCTAAAAAAAAAACAAAAAAAAAAACCTTCCACATTTTTAAATGCTGGTCCTTCATAAATACAGAAATGTGTGCATCATCTAATTTATGAATGTGGACAATATGTTGTTTTTACAGAGAAACACATGGTTTAGCTAATTGAATTCAATATTTTAATATGGCATTTAGGTAGAACACCAACTTGCTAATCATAGAATAATAGAGTTGGGAGGGTCCCTTCATAGCTACTTTGTGGTTGTCAGCTGTGCATGTCATGAATGTTGACTGTCCCCTATTGTTGTTTTGAAAACCTTAGCAACACTATGTAACATCCAAGTAACACTTGTAGAGGGTAGTATCCAAGACATCTTTATGCAAGCATTTCCCCATTCAATTGCAATGCAGTGGCATGTACACACAGCTCCACCCCCTCCCTCTAACTGGAATGGTGAGCAGAACTTTCCACAAACAGCTGGGAAGCTGCCAGTTACATGCACACACACTCCCTGCTCCCTAATGGGGCTTTACATCTTGAACAGGATCTTTGTGAATATGTTTATGAAAATAAAAATATTAGGATCTAAATCTGGGTATAAATAGGTCTGGGGGACAGCTATAATGCTTATTCCCAGTGTAAAACATTGTTTAGATTTGAATTGAGATTTAGGCACATGCAACCAAGCTGTCAAGAGGAGACTTCCCCAGCTCCTGAATGCTCACAGAGGGTTGGGGAAAGCTACTGAATGGAGTGAGTCTGAATGAATGGGCAGGGAGATCTTTGACAAAAGAGGTGATGTAACCTTATATGTACAACTTCTGTGTAATAATAATAATAATAATAATAATAATAGGAGAGCTGGGCCAAAGCTAACAAAATGAAATTCAATACGGAGAAATGTAAGGTACTGCACTTAAGGCAAAAAAATGAAATGCATAGATATAGGATGGGGGAGACCTGGCTGAATGAGACTATGTGCGAAAGGGATCTAGGAGTCCTAGTAGACCACAAGTTGAACATGAGTCAACAGTGTGATGCGGCAGCTAAAAAGGCCAATGCGATTTTGGGCTGTATCAATAGAAGTATAGTGTCTAGATCAAGGAAAGTCATAGTGCCACTCTACTCTGCCTTGGTCAGACCACACTTAGAATACTGTGTCCAGTTCTGGGCACCACAATTCAAAAAGGATATTGACAAATTGGAGTGTGTCCAGAGAAGGGCAACTAAAATGGTGAAAGGTCTGGAAACGATGCCTTATGAGGAGAGACTTAGGGAGCTGGGTATGTTTAGCCTGGAAAAAAGATGGTTAAATGGGTGATATGATAGCCCTGTTTAAGTATTGGAAGGGGTGTCACATTGAGGATGGAGCAAGCTTGTTTTCTGCTGCTCCAGAGACTGGAACACGGAGCAATGGATGCAAGCTCCAGGAACAGAGATTCCACCTCAACATTAGGAGGAACTTTTTTACAGTAAGAGCTGTTTTGCAGTGGATCACACTCCCTCGGAATGTGGTGGGGTCTCCTTCCTTGGAGGTCTTTAAACAGAGGCTGGATGGCCATCTGTCGGGGATGCTTTGATGGTGATTTCCTGTGTGGCAGGGGGTTGGACTGGATGGCCCTCGTGGTCTCTTCCAACTCTGCAATTCTATGATTCTATGAATAATAATAATTATTATTTATACCCCGCCCCTCTGTTAAAACAATCGGGGTGGCTTACAAAAATTAAAATACAATACAGATAAAAATCCCTAAACACCCCCCACCCCCACCCTCCCCCATAAAAAAATATTAAACGAATATAAATTAAAAAGCAATTGATCTAAAATCACATTTAAAAACAACAAATACATTAAATAGCCAGCGGACTAAAGGAGGCCAGGATCCCCTGAGGCCAGGATCTAATTAGGAAAGGCCTGCTGAAAGTCATTCATCTGATGGCAGCGGCTCCTGACAAAGCACCAAAGTACTAAGTGTGGATGGGTGGGTGGCTATATATATATATATATATATATATGTAAGTGTGTATCTCCCTCATCTGTTCTCCATGGAAACACAACATAAAGAAAATATTTCTAGCAAAAACAATGAGAACTGGAGAGGCTGTAACCAGATCTAGTTCCTTACAAAAGAATGTAAAGCTAGTATGGAAAGTGACATGAGGCATTAAGGAGGATGAAGGATGGTGGCTGAGGTGTAGTGTAATGTATAGAAATGCTTATGATGTTATTTCCTTGAATAGTCTGTTCTTTGTTTGGGCGGGTGGCACTACAGTTGTCCCTCCACATTCACAGATTTGGCATTCACGGTTTTAAATAGTCACAGCTTGAAAATATTCTTTAAAAAATAATAATCCAAAAAGCAAACCTTGATTTTGCCATCTTATATAAGGGACACCATTTTGCTATGCCATTGCATATAATGGGACATGAGTATTCACGGATTTGCGTATTCACGGGGGGGTCCTGGAAGCAAACCCCAGTGAATGTGAAGGGACAACTGTACAGTATTTGGTGTGCTGTGTATTTCTTTTCAAAAACCTATCCTTTTTGTTTGGTTTTTGCCTGTTTCTAGGCCTGGTTTAACCTGTGAAGCCAAAAACCTCTTGAGTCCAGTTAACCTGTAGGATCCCTTTCTCCCACATAAATAATTCTATAATGTTTTGCTGTTGTTATCATCTTATTGTACTTATTATCCTATTATCCTTTGATTTAATTGGTAGGTATCTATATTTAGTTCTTTGAAAGTATTATATATCTTCAGCAGTATAAAATTGCCACAAATAAATCAAAATAATTAATAATCTCTCTTAGTCAAGTAATTTCTTCCCATCCTCCCTCTCCATCAGGGTGAAGGATTTCTCATTGGCAGCTTCTCTATAGATCAGCAGTTGCTAGGACTTTTGTTGTGTTAAAAGGGTGGAGAAAAAATGTAAAGGTCACGAAAAAGTCATATGGGAATGAAGAAAGTTATTTTTTGCTGATTTTATTGCACCACGCATATGTTATATCCTACATTTTGTAAGAATGGTAGTGTACTTGCTTTATCATCTTTTGTGAGTCACAGTAAAGCAAAAAGGGGAACTTTCTGTGACCTAATAAAGTGAACAAGGAACTCAGCACAAATTGATATGAAGAGCTGTAAACCATGAATAGTATGAAAAGTGGTAAACAGCTTTAACACATGGGTTTATTTATTTATCTAGATTTATTGATTGGTTAATTATTTATTGACTGATTATCAACTTTTGCCCTGGAAACAAAAGGCAAGTAGGTAACAATCAAGAATACATATACAATATACTTAATATACTTAAACAGGGCTATCATATCGCCCCTTAACCGTCTTTTTTCCAGGCTAAACATACCCAGCTCCCTAAGTCTCTCCTCATAAGGCATCGTTTCCAGACCTTTCACCATTTTAGTTGCCCTTCTCTGGACACGCTCCAATTTGTCAATATCCTTTTTGAATTGTGGTGCCCAGAACTGGACACAGTATTCTAGGTGTGGCCTGACCAAGGCAGAATAGAGTGGCAGTATTACTTCCCTTGATCTAGACACTATACTTCTATTGATGCAGTATAGTGGAATATGAAAATTAGGGTTGGCTTTAGATAGACTGGATCCTTTTACCCTTTCCTATCTTGGCATGTATACAAAACCTAGGTGGCATTTTCATCCACATGGGAGCCAGTGTCTGTTCCTATATTTGGCTAAAATTGTTCTCAAGCTGCACCACACAATGGTGGGTGGGAAGAAGGGAATGTCCAGAGATGAACAGGGAAAGTCCTACATTATACTTAACTTCAAATTCCCAACTGAATACCCCACCAGTGTTTTTACGGGAAACTGTAAGCTGGAGGAGGCTCTAAAAAGTGAAATCTGTTAAGACACTCTTCACTTCTCTCCAAGCAGTAAAAAGTCCAGAAGTAACTCTCTAGGATTTAGTTCCTTTTGAATGAGAAAAAGCACTGAGAATGTATAGTATCTTTGTAATAATATCTGCTAATGTTCAGAGTTCTTTGGAAGCAAATAAAAGCAGATGGCACCATTTCTACTGTTGCAGTATATTCTAACAAGGATGTCTCAGTTCTAGCCATCTCCAGCTAGGCATTCTCAGCTCTCTCTCTCCTTCTCCCTGTGCTCAAATTTAAATAGCTGAAACTGTTCACTCTTTTTCTGCTCTTCCTAGCTGAAGGTTGTTGTTCCAAAGGCAGGACAAAGAGACTTTGAAGCACCAAGAGTAATAAAAATTAATATTAGCAATCTCTGATGCCTGGAAATGTCTTCTGTTTGTCCCTGAAAGTTCTTGTTTATCCATTAGCTACTTAGTAACAGTTTCCCTCACTGTAACAAAAGGCTCATCTACATTGGGGGTTAAAAATCCAGATGAAATTGGCTTCGGGTGTGGCACGTGAAATACAGACTACTGTGGCCTGGATTTAAGTGCCACACCTTACCTGGCTAAAGCTGAATCTGCATCGCTTGTCAGTGGGCTTGGCTACACAATAATTTATACGAATTTTTACCCCCAGTTAAGCTGCGGGTTCACCACTGCAGGCATGGTCTGGAAGAGCAACAGCTCTGACTTCCCAGTGCACAGTTGATCGTGTGGCTTGTCACTCTCCAGGGCTCTGATTTGCCAGTGCACAGTTGCTCTCTCTGAGGTCAGAAGGAGTAGCCAGCCCCATAATCACAAGACTGGTCATTGTTCTGATCTGATAGAGAGCAACTATGTGCCAAGGCTCTGCTTTCCTGGAACACAATCACTCTCTCTGAGGTCAGAACAGGTGGCCAGCCTCACAATGATGGGGCTGGCCACTCCTTTGACCCCAAAGAGAGTGACTAGCTCCAGGGCTCTGCCTTCAGAACGAGGAAGTGGCACCGAGGAGGGGGAAAATGGGGACACCTCAGGCAGTGCTTGTCTTTCCTCCCCACCCCTTGAATCCAGGGTGGATGCATTATTCACACCACCATTTTCTCCAGAATTTCAAGCAAACTGGAGAAAACTGCAAGGTTCCTGAAATCTGGGTTAAGGTATATGGACTAATTGCACCAGATTCAGGGGAAAGGCCATGCTTAGTGTGGACTAACCGCACCAGATTGGGGGGGGAGGGGTTGTCACATTTTTTCAATAGTGTAGACAAGCCCTAGAACAGCCAAAATGATAACACTAGTCTTTCCTTTATAGCATAGCATTTGAGGACATGTGAGATAAAGACAGGGAAATCTAAAGAGAAAGTGTTTTCAAATATTAAAGACTGACAGATCATTACCCCTTCCTTTTGGTCCATGTGGGAACCAACGATACTGCAAGGCACAGCTTCCTGAAGATCAGAAGAGATTATGAGGCTCTGGGGAGGAAGCTGAAAGAAATGGATGCACAGGTTGTCATCTCGTCTCTTCTGCCAGTTGAAGGGCATGGTCCAGGAAGGGAGAGGAAAATAGCCGATGTAAACAACTGGCTCCATAGATGGTGTCACCAAGAACAATTTGGATTCTTGGATCATGGGCTGTGCTTCCATGAGGGGGGACTTCTGGCAAGAGATGGGGTGCATCTCACAACAGTTGGCGGAAACATTTTTGCCTACAGTCTCAAGAATTTGATCAGGAGGGTTTTAAACTGAGTCATATGGGGGAAGGAGACAGTATTCTGGAAGGCAAAAGGGCTGGAGAAAATAGTCAAACTGTCATAGAGGGAACAAGGCAAACAGTGCAAGGACCCAACAGTGGGAGGCAAAAAAACTTGCACAGGCAGCAAGTAAAGGGAACACATGGTCTTAGATGTCTCTACACTAATGCACAGAGCATGGGAAATAAGCAAGATGAACTTGAACTCCTAGCACTACAAAGCAAGTATGATATATAGGCATTACTGAAACCTGGTGGGATGAGTCTCATGATTGGAATGTAGGAATAGAGGGGTATAACCTTTATAAGAGAAATAGGCCAAACAGAAAAGGAGGAGGAATAGCATTATATGTCAGGGATATTTACACCAGTGAAGAGATCCATGATAACAATACTGGAAACCAGGTGGAGAGCATCTGGATAAAAATTAAAGGGGAGGGAAACAACAGGGATGTTATTGTGGGACTCTACTACAGACCCCCAAGTCAGATGGAGGAATTAGATGATGCCTTTCTAGAACAGATGACCACACACGCAGAAAGGAGAGATGTAGTAGTGGTGGGTGATTTCAACTATCCTGATATTTGCTGGCAATCTAACTCAACCAAAACTTCAAGGTCTAGCAAATTCATGGTCCAGAAGACAATGAAGACAATTTCATGGTCCAAAAGGTGGAAGAGGCAACAAGGGGGTCAGCTATTTTAGATCTGATCCTAACCAACAGGGATGACCTGGTTAATGGGGTGCAAGTGGTGGGATCCTTAGGTGAGAGTGATCATGTTCTCCTGGAGTTTGTTATACAATGGAAAGGAGAAGCCAGGCATAGTCAGACATGCATTCTAGACTTTAGGAGAGCTGATTTCAATAAACTCAGGGAAACACTGAATCCCATGGTCAGGAATACTAAAAGAGAAGAGACCTCAAGATGGATGGGACTTTCTCAAAAGGGAGATACTGAAGGCACAATTTCAAACAGTACCATTGAGGAAGAAAAATGGGAGGTGTCTCAAGAAGCCAGGATGGATAACTAAAGAACTTTCAATGGAGCTAAGTTTTAAATGGAACGTGTATAGGAAATGGAAAAAGGGGGAAATCACCAAAGAAGAACCCAAACAGATAGCAAACACGTGTAGGAGTAAAGTCAGAAAAGCTAAAGTGTAGAATGAGCTCACGCTTGCTAGAGAGGTTAAGAACAATAAAAAGGATTTTTTGGGGTATGTCCGCATCAAAAGGAGGAAGAAGGAAATGGTAGAGCCACTACATGGAGAAGATGGCAAAATGCTAACAGGGGACAGAGAAAAGGCAGAATTATTCAACACCTTCTTTGCCTCAGTGTTTTCAGAAAAGGAAAAGTGTGACCAACCTGAGGATAAAGGAACAGAGGACACAATCGGGGAAATCCAGCACAGAATAAGCAAAGAGGTAGTACAGGTATACCTTCTTAAACTAAATGAATTTAAATCTCCAGGACCAGATGAACTACATCCAAGAATATTAAAAGAGCTGGCAAATATAATCTCAGAGCCATTGGCAATAATCTGAGAACTCCTGGAGAACAGGAGAAATCCCAGCAGACTGGAGGAGGGCAAACGTTGTCCCCATCTTCAAAAAAGGGAAAAAAGAGGATCCCAACAATTATCGTCCAGTTAGTCTGACATCAATACCAGGGAAGATTCTAGAGCAGATCATTAAACAGAGAGTCTGTTAACATTTAGAAGGCAATGCCATAATCACAAAAAGTCAACATGGGTTTCAGAGAAGCAAGTCATGCCAGACTAATCTGATCTCTCTTTTTTTGATACAATTACCAGCTTGGTAGATGAAGGGAACGCTGTGGATATCGTATATCTTCATTTCAGTAAGGCCCTTGACAAGGTTCCCCATGACATTCTTGCAAACAAGCTTGTAAAATGTGGGCTAGACAAGTTAACTGTTCAATGGATTTGTAATTGGTTGACCGGCTGAACCCAAAGGGTGCTCAGAAGTTGCTCCTCTTCATCTTGGAAAGATGTGACCAGTGGGGTGCCACAAGGTTCGGTCCTGGGCCCAGTGCTATTCAACATCTTTATCAATGACTTGGATGAGGGAATTAGGGGCATACTTATCAAATTTGAAGATGACACCAAATTAGGAGGAGTAGCTAATACCCTAGAGGACAGGATTAAAATTTAAAAGGACCTGGATAGACTGGAGAGCTGGGCCAAAGCTAATAAAATGAAATTCAATATGGAGAACTGTAAGGTACTGCACTTAGGGCAAAAAAATGAAATGCATCGATATAGGATGGGGGAGACCTGGATGAATGAGACAATGTGCAAAAGGGATCTAGGAGTCCTAGTAGACCACAAGTTGAACATGAGTCAACAGTGTGATGCGGCAGCTAAAAAGGCCAATGCGATTTTGGGTTGCATCAATAGAAGTATAGTGTCGAGATCAAGGGAAGTAATAGTGACGCTCTATTCTGCCTTGGTCAGACCTCACCTAGAATACTGTGTCCAGTTCTGGGCACCACAATTCAAAAAGGATATGGACAAATTGGAGCGTGTCCAAAGAAGGGCGACTAAAATGGTGAAAGGTCTGGAAACGATGCCTTATGAGGAGACACTTAGGTAGCTGGGTATGTAAGTTCGATTCCAGCGGGCTCCAAGGTTCACTCAGCCTTCCATCCTTTCGTAGGTCGGTAAATTGAGTACCCAGCTTGTGGGGGGCAATTAGCTAGCACACATTGGAAACTGTTTAATGCAGTGTAGATGTGTAAATAGCTATTGCTTAAAACAATTTGTAAGCCGCTCTGATAGGCTTGTGGCTGAAGAGCGGGGTATAAATAACTAACTAAATAAAAAATAAATAAATAAAAAGTTTAGCTTGGAAAAAAGACGGTTAAGAGAAGGGCAACTAAAATGGTGAAAGGTCTGGAAACCATGCCTTATGAGGAGAGACTTAGGGAGCTGGGTATGTTTAGCCTGGAAAAAAGACGGTTAAGAGGCGATATGATAGCCCTGTTTAAGTATTGGAAGGGGTGTCACGTTGAGGATGGAGCAGGCTTGTTTTCTGCTGCTCCAGAGACTGGAACACGGAGCAATGGATGCAAGCTCCAGGAACAGAGATTCCACCTCAACCTTAGGAGGAACTTTCTGACCAGTAAGAGCTGTTCGGCAGTGGAACACACTCCCTTGGAGCATGGTGGGGTCTCCTTCCTTGGAGGTCTTTAAACAGAGGCTGGACGGCCATCTGTCGGGGATGCTTTGATCGTGATTTCCTGTGTGGCAGGGGGTTGGACTGGATGGCCCTCGTGGTCTCTTCCAACTCTGCAATTCTATGATTCTATGACATATACATACCAGGTTTTAAGTCCTTTCCAATTCAGTAGCTCTTTGTGTATGAGCGCAGTCATGCAAACACATACAAGAGCGACGTGAGAGTGATAATGGAGATGTGAGGGCAACAGAAAGCTTGAGTGTCTCATGCCTCTGTTCTGCATGTTTCTGCATAAAGACTGAAGAATAATTTTTTTATCTCCACAGGGAGTGGGACAAGTTCTCACTCCAGGGGCAGCTCATCTAGAACATCTTCTGGTAAATGAAAGATAGGGAAAAACTATAATACTATTGAGGATCATAAAGTCAAGACATCTTAGGCACCATCATTTCCTGATCCCTGCCTCCAATTTTTCCAATATGGTCATAAACTCCACAAACTTAATGAGGATTTTGTGGTTAAGTTTTAAATGAATTTGTATGGGGTTTTGATTGGTTGCATCTTAGTATTGATTTTTATTTAAATAGGATTGACCATTTTTATACGCAGAGATTTCTGACAGGGTAAAATTGCTGCCCACATTAATGACCAAATTACTGATAATCATACTTAATATATACACATAGCCTTGCCTAGTTCTTTACCCAAGTCCTGTACATATATTTCTGTTAGTCATTAGAACAACACTCTAAGCCAGTGGTGTCCAACCTGTGGCCCTCCAGGTGTTTTGGACTCCAACTCCCAGAAGCCTGAGCCAGGTCAGGATTCTAGGAGCTGTAGTCCAAAGCACCTGGAGGGCCACAGGCTGGACGCCACTGCTCTAAGCTGTTGTTCTCTTGTTAGGACAGAGAGTTCACTTAAAGAACCTAGCACTAAGTCAGCATTTAAGGTGTGGACTTTCAGTTGTAGATTATGCACATAAACTACGTGAACAGGTACAGTGACATTAAATATGTCATTTAATAGACTTCTACCCCTTCACTTTGCAAGCATGTCTTATGGTATGTGAAGTCCCATCTTGTCTTCTGCCTTTCTAGAAGCCTTTCTTCCATCCTTCCTGGTCTCTAATGTCAACCAATGGTGGCTGGTGGCTCTAACATCTTTGGAGGTGGTAAATTTTCTCTTGAGTTTCAGTCTGAATTTTAAAGGAGCTATCCAAAGTGCTGTACCTATTTTGGGAAAGGGTTCAACACCTTGGATAACTCAATTAAAGTTCAAATTAAAATCTTGAGCAGATTGCCTCTTCTGCTCTGTTTTACCAAAGGGATTCCCTGCTGAATCAAATAACTGTAGATGGAAGGAGGCCTTCCATGTGCAGACAGTGAAGTCTGCATTCAACCAGTGTCTGGTTGACATAGCTCTGAGCTGGTGAAAAGACAACAAGGGATGCCAACTTACAGGTACATTTACACAGGCAAGTCCTACCACTGCCTTTTCAAAAGGTGTGTGCAAGGAGCAATGGTCCAACATAGTATCTGCTTTTCACATTATGAAAGACCTATAGGAGGAAGGTTTGCACTTCTTTCCAGTACCACCAATTTTCTGAGAAGAAAATTCAGAAATTATTTGTTTGCTCAATTATTTATTTAATGTGTTTGTATCCCATCTTTCTTCCAGCACAGGACTCAAGACTGCTCAGAACAAGTTAAAACAAAGTACAGCTACAGTCTTGTACAAAAGTTTTTTTTAAAAAAAAATAAACAAACCTATTAACATTGTCTAACAGCAAGACAAATCAGTGATACATGCATCTGGACGACTCATGCTTCAACAGCTTTTCATTTGAGAACATTGCCATCAAAAAACAGAAAATCCTTTGCCAGCCGTGCTTTTTGATCTATATTTATTTTGGAGCTTTTGTGTTTTTCAAGTTTATTGCAAGCCCCCTGGTAAGCGCAGTTTGAGAATAATTTGGAAATGTGTTTTGACATTTATGTGGTTTCACAAACCGTAGGCTGCAATAAATGTCCACAATAAATCCAAGTTTTGCTACATTTCCATCATTCAATGTATTAATTCATTCATCAGTCAATGTATTAATTATAGTGTGTAGCTCTGAATTGCAATGAATTAATTTTAATGAATGAGCATTTTCATAAACATCTAACTATGAGTGAGACCACTAAGCCTGCCATCCCAAGGCATATTTATGTGGTAGTATTCTTTTCTTACAGTGGTAGGAGTAAAAGAAGTATTTTTTTCCTTTTTTTAACTCAGTGTTTTCATTTGAAAAGTGGTGCTAGAATTTATGGATACCATGGACAGTCAAAAAGAAAAATAAATGGGTTCAAGAGCAAATCAAGCCTGAATTTTCCCTAGAAACAAATATGACTAAATTGATATGCTTTGGACATATCTTGGGAAGACAGGGCTCATTAGAAAATGCTTGGTATGGTGGTGGAATCAAGAAAGTCAAGACTGAGAGTCTGGAAGACCTGAACAGGACTTTTGATAACAGGGTAACTCGAAGGTCTCTCATTTATAGTGTCATTGTCGAAGTTGACTTGATTGCAATTAACAATAACAACAATATATAGTATTCCCATATATAGGAACGGGATTGCTCTGCAGGCACAGAAGAAGCAAAGTGACTTCTTCTGAAAACAAACTTGTCCACTTTGCTTTGAAACAATGTTTCTCATGCTGTGTATGTGCTTCCAAGTAGCCTATCAATTTATAGTGATTTCCCCATGAATTTCATAGGGTTTTCTTAGGAAGAATATCTCAATCCAGGATAAACAAACAACACTGCCACTGATTTCAGCCAGAGTGGGATCTTGGCTTATAAAATCATGATATCACAGATGGTTAATTAGAACCCCCTTGAGCAGATCCCTGAAAGGGTCCTGAAAGCATTTTATCTCATCCTTGGTTTTAATGAAAGTCTACTTAAATGCTTGACACAGAGTCCCTCATAAATCTATATGGTTTGCTTGAGAGAAAGTCCTTCATAACTGTTAAGGCTGGACTAATGGAACCTGCAGCAAAATGCTTCCGTGTATTTCCTGAGAGGAGTGCTCCAGTTTAGAGTTTCAGCCAGCAAAAGCTACCGTAAATTGAAAGTTGCTTAAGCAGGCCATCCCATTTGCTTCCCCACTACTATTTTCCCTTCCTCTGTTCCAACTGACACTCAGCCTGTTGCCATTCCTACAGTGTGTGTTTGGTCCTCAGTGGGTGTTTTAGGATATTATTGGTGGAGCAACATATAAAAACTTCTGTCTTCCCCCACCCAAAGTATGCTAGTATGGCCAGGTGGCCAAGGGTAGCACTATGCAACTGATGGTCCATGTACTGGTGCCAGTCTGTGATCTATTGGCTGCCAGTCCACAGCAAGTGTCCAGGACAGAAATAAATGGTTGTAGTTAACAGGCACAATTATGTTGCCAGTTCCCGGCACATTGGGAAAAGGAAAAAAAAAATATGTTGGTCCTCCCCATCAAATGGCTTAAGCATTGAAAACTGGGCTAGGGAATTCTGGTTCTTTGTCTCCATGCCCAGCTTTTTTCCTTGCTTTTCAGTGGATCCATTTTTGGCTTGGATCCTCTCACCACCCACCCACCAAGTTTGCTGTTGAGAGGAAAGGGAGAACCTGGGCATGCCTCAAGATGATGGGATTTATTATGGAACAAGAATGAATTGTGTTTGTGCAGTAAAATGAAAGTGGAATGTTGTCTTGGAGAACACAGCACATAGAAGTGGGCTGCTGCTGTTACTATCACTCTGCTTCAAGGATGGGAAAGGATGAGGGGAGAGTTTTAAACTGTAGTCCTTCTCCAAATGGCATACAGAACCATTAACTAAGAATTCTCTGAACCCAACTCACCCAATCTATGTCCCTTTTCCTAATAAAAGCCACAATACAACATGTGTGTTCTTGATTGGCAGAATCCATGGAGAAATTGACGCAGGCATATGTTGACCAGTCTTCCAAGGAATTGGGGAAGGATTAAATTAGGACAATATTAGACAGATGTGATATATTGGTTCCCCCAAAATTCATATGGGGAATTCTTAATGTGATGCAGTTGACCTTCCCCCTCATCCAGAAAAGGCTTCTGAAAAAAGCAACATGATTTAGAGCTCATCTCAGAGAGTGATTTTTGAACTGGTGTGAACATACCATGGACATGATGAATTCATTTTCATCAAAGCCACAGCATTTGACCCTAATCATAGTCTGTTTATGAGTGCTGAGCATGACCATTGTTCCCAGATTCACTCTTGATAAATGTAAGTGGATATATCCATTAAGTTCAGTTGAACCTGCAGGAACTTAGTATTGTTCATATACATCCAAATCCATATGACCATCAAGTGAACTTGCATGTCTCCTTGCTGGCTTAGGACATTTCAGATCATAGCATTGTAGAGTTGGAATAAACCTTAAAAATAATCTAGTCCAACCCATAGATTATCCACAGCTAACACATCCCTGACTGATGGCCATCAAACAGCAGTTTAAAAACAAAAACAAAGGAGAGTCCACCACCTTCTAAGATAGTCCATACTATTGTCAAAGAGTCCTTCCTATCATGAGGCTCTTCCTAATGTTTAGTCAGAATCTCTTGTTTGAATCTACTGGTTCAGGTGCTCCTCCAGGCACAGTTGCTCCCTCTGACCTCATAATGAGCAGCCATACACTGGGAAGGCAGACACACACACACACACACACACACACACACACAGTGTATAGGCAATCTTTGTGAGGGTCAGAGCAAGTGACTCCATCTGATGCAGGACAGTAGGCACTGTCATTTCCCCCCTCCTTGGCGGTGCCACCACTGGCTCTGCCTTCCTGGTGCATAGTGAACAAGTAACAGCGGTGCAGAGGAGGGGGGAAATGGCAGCGCCTATCAGACAGCACTTGTCCTGCCTCCCCACCCTCCGAATCCACCATACCACACTGTTGACTTATGTTTAGCGTGTAATCTACTAGGTCCTTTTTACACAAGCTGCTGTCAAGCCCCATATTAATCAATGGTGGTGCATGCTGACACACCCACATGCACATGCCACCATTGAATAATATGGGGCATGGTGATCCATGGGAGCTCCAGTCATCGGATGGCAAGCCTGCTGATACAGCAGGTGCACTGTAATGGTTTGATGTTCTTTGCTATTGTAGGGATACTATGAAATAACAGGCATAAATTCAAATCTTTAAGCCCAGCTATAAAGCAAAACTTAAAGCAGAGCTGTTGTATATGTAAAAGATCCTTGGAAAATTTGTTTAGGGATGTAGTGGAATCTCCATTTAGAAGAAAAGTTGGCAACCTGTGATCGTCCAGCTCTTGTTGGACTGAATCTCCTATTATCCCCAGCTGGCATGGCCAAGGTTAGGGATGATGGGCAATGGAGTCCAACAAGACTTGGAGGGCCATAGGTTGTCCACACCTGCTCTAAATGGTTAGAGGTCTCTGGGAATCAATTCATTTAAATAGATTCAGTTCACAAGGAAGTGTTCCAAAATCAGCATGACTGTAGTACTTTTTATTAGGCCTAATGTTGACTCTGCTTTTTAAACAAAGACAGAAAAAAAATAATGGTCCATGAGGTCCCTTTAAACCTGAGCTTCTATCCTGCAAAACAGGTATTATTAGCTTCTTTAGCTTTGCTCTCCATTCATATTAATTATAATCAGTGTCAAACAAATAATGAAAGTTTTCCTTCCACTGTCCGTCTAGATTAGGTTTGTGAAAATGAGCTAGCAATTGTGGCAATTTGTGGTTTGTCATGATTTCACATCCTGCTGAAATGCAGGCGTTTAAAAAAATAAAATAAAAAAACACTGCCCATTTCCAGCCATGTCTGGTAGGTCTGTGGCTAGTCTGTTCCAACACATCTTGCAGACAAGGGGGAAATGTCATTATTGGGGTGGCGGAGAGAGTCTGAGACACAGAGATTGGCACAACAAAGAATTACGGATTATTTATATACAAAAATCTTAATGACTGTGGAAAGGCCATAATCAGCCTCTACTCCTTCCTGCCACATCTACCATCAAAGCATTCTTCCTTTCCCTTAGGATGGGGGTAGGCAACTGTGGCAGATTCAGGGGTCAATTTTCTGCCTTGGGACCCTCCATGGGCTGCTAAAGCTGTCAAAATGCCAAAAAAAAACAGAAACAAATCTTGTTCTATGTTGAAAAGTGCAGCGAGGGGGCTGCAACCTTCCCAAAAGGCGAAATACTGCAAGAATAGTAAATTCGATTAAGGCAGGGGTGGAATCTTACCCATTCAAGTAGGGGCAGGCAAAAGCAAACCACTGCAGCCTCTCTTAGCCTGTGTGTTCTTCCTCATTAACAACTTTTGCCATCTGGCCACATTCTGATGTTACTTGGCCTCATGTGTTCCAGTTTTCATCTGTGAAATGCTGGATGTAATGCAAACAGGTGAACCGGTGTGGTGTAGTAGTTTCAGCATTGGACTAGAACTCTGGCAACCAGGGCTCAAATCCCTGGCACTCAGCCATGGAAACCCACTGGATGACCTTGGACAAGTCACACTCTCTCAGCCTCCTAGGAAGGCAAAACTTTGAAAAACTCTTGCCAAATAAACTCCCAACTCTATGATAGGTTCACCCTAGGGTCACCATAAGTCAGAAATGACTTGAAGGCACACAAGAACAGCAGCACCAACTACAACAATAACAGCAATGCAAGCAGGACCACAGCTTTCCCATCCTTGCCTTAGCATATTTACTATGTCTTTCCTCATTGCTGGACCCAGGACATACCTAGACTACCCAATGGAGCTGTCCCTCCTTCTACATCTCTTAGAGACTGTTAGAGCCAGTCTTCGAGTCAGGGAGATGGATGTGATGCTGTTCTGTTCCTGTTTCATTGATGCCAGTGACAAAACTGAGGGAGGTTTTGATATATATAGGCACTGGGTTTGGGGGAGGGATAAATGTTGCCCTTATCTGGGAAGGATGGTGAAAGAGGAGTCAGAACCTTCATATGGGGAAAATCATAATGCTAGACTGTACAGCCCTGAACAATCCATGATCTGGTTTGATTTCAGAAGTTAAGTAAGTTCAAGACTGGTTAGGCCACCAGCTAATCCTAGGGATCTCCATAGAGCCAGGAAAAAATCCTGCCTGAATTCCTGGAGAGTTGACAATACTAGGCTACATGGACCAGTTTTTGACTCTGTGTAAGGCACCTTTCCCTGTCCATACTCCAAACTATCAAAAACCAGTTCTTCCAATGCCATGAAGATATTTTCCAACATAAATATAAATGTAATCATGTTCCCAGCAATGGGCCATTCATTTTGCAGGTTTCTGTAATTAAATAAGCAGTTGCAAAACCGTGTAGTTCTAAGAGATAAATAGGAATGGGTCCAAGCCTTTGAAAATGTAGACTAGAATGAATGCAGCAATTTTACTACAAAATCGACACTTTCTGAACTGGCTAAGAAGCTCAGTTGCTCTACATACTTTGTAACAGGAAGCTCCCCTCCCCTCCCCTCTACCAGGTCGTGTGGTGACTCTGACAATGTATGAGGAACTGCAGCAAAAATAAGAAAATATGGACTGTTTGTACTGCCAAGAAAAATATGGGCAATGTAGGACTGGTGGTCCCTGAGGCAATTCTGAATTCTTGCAAAATAGAAAATGCCATCACTGTGGACTCTGGATAGCCTGGCTTAAATCAAGGGTATTAAACCTATGCCGCCAGCAGCAGCACCACCAGCAGCAATGTTGTTGGACTCCATCTCCTATCACCCCAGCCCAGCCAGTATAATATATGTTCAGGGATGATGGAAATTATAGTATAACATCTGGAGGGGTGCACACCACTGATTTAAAGCTTCTAGATATCAGCTTCTAGATGAGCAACTTAGTAGGAGGTATCAGCTCTGTTTTTTGTAAGGGCAAGAAGCCACCAGCTGTACTGTAAACATGGAGGAAGGAACCATTCATCCACTGAAGAAATGACTGTGTAGGTCATACCATATCAAAGTAAAAAAAAATCTTGTTCAAATATCAGTAGGAAACAGTTACAATTCACATAGCCATGCCTTTTGATTGCAGGTTAAGTAGACCTTGGGTATGGAATGAAGTATGTGTGTGGGTATGTGTGTGTACCTGGCTCAACAGAAGAGTCTTTATTTGAACCACCACAAAGAATTTGCTAAAGAATGGGTCAAACAATGGCATGATAAATCCAGTGCACTCAGCATGTGGCAGAACAATCTACACTTGTGACCTAAACTATGGAGCCGGACTGCCCAAGATATTTTTGCTGCCTGAGGTGAAGAACAATATGTGACCCACCCCACATCCCACAAACTCAAGTAGGTTGTGTTGCCAGTTGATTTGTATGTCAACATTGGCAATGGGACATCATCCTTCATCTCTCCTGAGGGGAGCAATGCCTTTCAATAAAGGGGAACAGCTAGGGCTATGCTCTGTTAACTCCTCTGCACCACCTAGAATCTGCTACAAGAGGTCACCACCTCACTCTGCCTGATGACATAGATGGCCCTGCTACAGAGAATGATTCAGTCCAGATTGTCAGCATATCGATGCGGTTGTGGAAATTAACATGACTGCTGCCACTCTTATTCTCCTATTCTGAAGCTTCCAGTACATCTACTCCAGAAAAACAAAGAGGTTTAGCTCACCAGGCATTTGTTGGAGACTCCAGGAATTCTATCCTTATTGAAGGAAGAGCAAAATCATGGAAAGTGATCTCTACTTAAAATTGTTTAGCATCAACCAAAGCCCAACCTACCTGATCTCAGAATGGTTTCTAAAATGTGCAATCCATCCATCCATCCCCGCCCACGACAAAAAAGGAAATCTCATTATAAAATAAATACAATATGGAGAGGATTATTTTTTTCATATGGTCAGTAATTATGAAGCAAAATCTTTTATAACCACATGCAAGATTACCACTAGGATGCTGAATACTGTGGACTTGTCTATACGAGGGGGAAAAAAGCAGATTGCTCCACAGTATTGGCAATTCGCAGCAGTTGTGATTTGTCTTGATGGTTTTTTTTTTTTTTTAGGCTTAAACTTCGCATGCCTGTGGGTCCAGATGGCAGCCGCAAGTGAATTACTCGCGTTTTTACTTACTGCAATTTGCCGCTGCCAAACTTTTTAAAAAACTATTTCCGAAATGCGATAGTGCAATATTTTGAATTTACAAAAAAGAAAAAAAACACCCCATTTTATCTCCTTAGTGCTGACTCGCTAAGCCCAGGCTCCAACATGGTGGCTCCGGGCACTTGCCTTGTTAGAAAGCCCCCCCCCCTCTTGTCCAGCCAATCAGCTTTGTGCTTTTGCTCGAATGGGAAAGTGAATCAAATTGCATCACTCTTCTTAAATTGAACATCCCCCCCTGCTGATTTTTAAAAACTCTGGGAAAAGCTGTGAAGGCTTTTCCTTTGGAGTTTTTAGAATCCCCCCCCCCCTTCTGAATACAGCAAAATGATGTGGGATGTCATTAAGACAGCTCATATTTTAGTATTTTTGCTGTTTAGACAACCCTTTTGTCTTCATAGGTCCTCTGTGCTTCAGATTTGGTGTGTGGAATTTTCTCCGCTACCCCCACACCCCACCATGCAGATTCAGTTTTTGCTTGTCATTGGAATTTCCACTTATCTGTTTGAAACATCCTGCAATTAATGGACTCTCCAGAGCAGAAAATCTCAAGAGCCTCCCCTTGAGAACAAAAAATGTGCTTACAGGACTATGAGGAACCAATCTTAATTGATATCCGCTGTGTTTGCTGTCCCTTCAAGCTTCACATCTGCTTTGCCTGTTTCGGTCACTGAAGGATACTGAGAACAAGATGAACATGTCCCTCATAGACAATATTGTGAATTCAGTCTGTTTATTTCAGCAACCAAGAAGATGAGAGTTGTTTGGCTAACCATTGCCTTGATTGGGCTAATAGCCCAGAACTTGCTCAGCTGATGGGAGTTAATGGCTAATATTTTCTTTCCTGAGAGAGAGGAGTATGTCAGTACGTTTTGAATTCAGGAGTTTTCAGAGCTTGGGAAAGGTGAGTGGTTATAAAGAAATAGCAATGTTTCTGTTTAGGACACAGGAAGAGACAGGTAAACATGGGGATTAGCTGAAGTCATCTGGAGGCTGAGAGTCTGTCTGTCTTTGAAGATCCAGCATGGGATAACAGCCCCTTTCACATTACCCAGTTATAGCATTATGATTCCACTTTAACCGCCATGGCAACTTCTTATGGATTCCTGGGCCTAAGAATTCTAAATGCCCCTCCCTGTACTACAGATCCCAGGACTTCATAGGATAGAACCACAGTAGTTGAAGTGGAATTGCAGTGTTATAAGTATGTAGCATGGCGGGACCCTGCTACTTTAATGCGTTAGCACTTTGCCTCCATGTTCAATCAGCTTGTACATTTGTAGGATTATAAAGGCACCTTGAATACCCTGTTCTCTCCTACCAAAAGAGGGTTGAACAGGAGCAACAGCCCCTGCTGATTCCTCCCCGCTTGGGAAAGTGGGGAGCATAGCTTTTAACAACAACCAAGCGTGATTCATTATTTCCTTCCCAGTTTCTGGCAAATTGTAGAGACAAAAAGCAAGCCACATAGAAACTGGGCCTCATTTCTTCAAGGCTGACTTCTGTTTTTCTCATTGCTTCACTATATTTATTTTATTTTATTTATATCCTGCCATTCTCCTAGTATCATGCCATGTAAAGTTAAGGGATGTCACTATACCTTAAAATTCAACAGTCTTGCCACCCTGTCCCTGAGCTATGCTGAAAATAATGTCCTGACGTTCCTTGAGTATTCGGAGAAACTGGACTCCACCTCAAGAGACCTTTCAGAGTAACAGGGGCGGGGGGGGGGCAGAGAAGTTTCCATTCCAACATATCTCAACCTCCTACCAAGACAGCTGCTGAAGGAACAGTCTCCCTGAACCCGAAAGGGAAGGCAGTCAGACATCTGTCATACCATGAATCAGACATGAGGGCTGGACCCTTCCCTCTACATTCCAGTCTAGAGGAAGAAAAAACTAACTTTACAGTACATTCCAAGGCTGAAAGCATAGTATTGGGTTTTTTAAAATGATACCTTTTCTTCCTGAAGCCTGAGGGCTTGTCTATACGAGGCAATAAAATGTGGATTGATGAGCACTAATGCCAATTCGCAGCAGCTTTCATTTGTCTTAACAATTTTTTGGCAAGATCGCAGGCATGCGAAGCTATCCACATTCGTTGTTCAAACGGGCATGCCTGTGAATCAAGATGGCAGGCACGAGTGAATTACTTGCATTTTTATTGTCACCAGTTGACACCACTGAACAGTATATTTTTCTTAAAGCGAATCCAAGGTGCAGAAGTGTGATAGTCCATTTAAATAAATAGAAAAAAAGGGGGGGGGAGGTGTTGCACCACCTGAGCTCATGGTTGCTATGGTGAAAATCCAACATGATGGTTTTGGGGGCTTGCCTTGTTAGCAAGCTCCGCCCCCTGTGCACATCTGACCAATCAGCTTTCCACTTCTGCTCTTATTGGGAATACGCACCAAAGTGAATCAGTTGTCCCAATGAGCAGGAATGCACATTCCCCGTGGAGCTTTTTTAAAAATACAGGGAAAGCTGCAAAGGCTTTTCTTGTGAAGTTTTGGGCATTTTTGGCCCCCTTCTTCCAAATATGGTGGATTGCTGTGGGATCTCATTAAGACAAATAGTATTCTCCTCAAATACTATGAGGAGCATTTTTGCTATATAGACAACCCCAAGGACTCTCACACCCAGAGGTCTTTGTAGGGAGAACCAAACTCATACATGGATGTTGGAAAAAAGGATCTCCTTTACCAAAGACAAGGCCTTCAGTCCAATCCACTGTGGCCCTCAGTACTTCTGGTGGGCCACATCCTTAGATCCTGTTTTCCCTTTCTCCCAGCTTATCTTAAAGAGTATCAACTCGTTACACAGGGAGGCTTATGTGTGTGATCCAAAGTATCATATTTGAACTGTGTTTTGTGTTAAAGTTTTTGGTTACTCAGAAGGGCACTGGAATAAAAATTCTGGAGTAGCTCTCTTAGGCCATATGGATTGAAAAATATAAAAATAAATTGTTTTGAAAATCAGGACCTTTCATGTTTTTAGAAGACCATTTAGTGTAGTAGAACTATCTGTGAAATAGGCCCAAATATAATGTTTCCAAAATTAAAACAACCTAACAAATAAATATGATATAAATGATTTGTTCAACATTAGTCAGTTACTTCTCCTACTAGTCTGTCTCAAAGTACTTTTAAAATAAAAATAATCATATTTATATTGTAAATGCAGAATTTAACAGAACTTTTATTTTATTCTCATTGGTATAACTGTTATGTTACATGCTCCTATTAGTAATAAATAAGTAAGTATTAGTAAATATACCAGACTATTGATGTGCTGGTTATTTAATAACTTTCCAAAGTTCAGTTTATTTGCAACAGGTATCCCTGCACCTTGGTCATTGGGAAATAAACTTTTCAAAGCCACAAACAAACTATACTGTAATCAGTTTTGCCTGTTACATGATCAAATTGTGTAGATCAGCTTGTTATTTGAGTGTCAAAAAAACTGAATATATATATATATATTCAGTATGCAGTACAGTATGCAGTTATACCTCAGTTAACAAAGTAGATGTGTTGCTGGGTATTACTTCTTTAACAGAAATTTTGGTACCAGTGGTAGAAATAACATGGGAAGAATAGGGATAGCTTCCTGCACCACAAAAAACCAGAGCAGCCCAACATGTTTCAGCAGACTTTTTATTCAAAATTAGCATTATGCATGTGAAAAATGAAACAAGCAGGTCAGGTAAGCCTTGTACAACTAAGCAAAAACATTACGGATCTTCTGGGAACTACCTGAAAGCTTCCAAAATGCATCCCAGGGTGATTTTTCTTTCTTTCGAAAGCGTCAGCTTTTCTTACAATGTCCACTTTGTTGGCAAAATGTATAAATCTATGTTTTTTCCAGATGCCAGGCTAGCTGGTGAAGTGCGTTTATCTGCTTTCCCCTCCCTCCCCCCCCCCCCCGTTTTGCTGTTCACATATGCTCAGTAAGTGATTCTGGAGGCAGCTGTATGTAAGCGCAAACAGCTACAGTAGGATCAGCTCTGTTCTTTCCCAGGTCAGGTTTTATTGCATGGCTTATTGCAAACATGCTGCTGCAACCCCAAAACTGAATCTAAGAATAATAGAATTGTAGAGTTGGAAGGGACCTCATGGGTCATTGAGTCCAACCTGCTGCTCAGTGCAGGACCACCAGTTAAAGCATCTCCAGCAGGTAACTGCCCAGCCTCTTTTTGAAGAAGTCCAGAGAAGGAGACTCCACCACCTCTCTAGGGAATTGGTCCCATTGCTGAACTACTCTTATAATCAAGAAGTTCCTTCTAATGATCAATCAAAATCTATGCTCCTGTAATTAAGTTTGTCTTTCTCCAGCTCTTCTTCACTACCCTCCTAATGCCAATGGTGCGGGAATATAAATAAATAAATAAATAAATAAATAAATAAATAAGGCTTCCAAATAGGAAACAACAAAATGGGGGTCTGGACTAGGCTCCAAATAATCATAGAACCATAGAGTTATGGGCCACTGAGTCCAGCCTGTTGCTCAGTACAGGATCTCCAGTTAAAGCATCACCAGAAGTTCAACCTCTTTTTGTAGACGTCCAGAGAAGGAGATCCCAACACCTTTTTAGGCAATTGATTCCATCGTTGAACCTCTCCCACTGTCAAGATGTTCCTTCTAAGGGCTTGTCTATCCGAGGGGAAAAAATATGGACTGATGTGCACTAACACCAATTCAAAGCAGCTTTGATTTGTCTTAATTTTGGCAAAATTGCAGGCATGCAAAGCTATCCGCTTTTGCTGTCCCAATGGACATGCCTGCGAATCAAGATGGTGGGTGTGAGTGAATTACTCACCTTTTTTTATGTTCACCAGTTGCTGCCACCGAACAGTACTTTTACAGCATATCTAATATGCGAAAGTACGATATTCCACCTATTTTTTTTTTAAGAGGGGGGAAGGCTGTTTCGTCACTTCAGCACACGATTGCTAAGGCAAAAATCCAAGATGGCAGTTCCAGGTGCTTGCCTTCTTTGGCACCTCACCTTCTTAGCAAGCTCCGCCCCCTGCCCACATCCAACCAATCAGCTTTCCACTTCTGCTCTTATGGATAATGCAAATCAATGTGAATCAGTTGTCCCAATGAGCGAGGATGCGCATTCCCCACAGAGCTTTTTTAAAACTACAGGAAAAGCCGCAAAGGGTTCTGTGCTTGAGCCATTGCTCTTTAACATTTTTATAATGATTTAAATGACGTGGTGGAGGAAATCCTTATCAAGTTTGCAAATGACACAAAATTGGGCAGGATGGCTAACACAGTGGAAGATAGGAACAAAATTCAAAAGGATCTACATAAAAGATAAAATTGGGCAGAAACTGATAAAATGCATTTGTCTCTATTGAATTTCATTTTATCAGTTTCTGCCCATTTGCAGACTTGCTAAGGATTTCCTCCACCACGTCATTTAAGTCATTATAAAAACGTTAAAGAGTAATGGCTCTAGGACAGAACCCTGAGGCACTCTACTCAAGACCTCCTTCCAAGTTGAAGCACAGGCATTGATGACAACTCTTGAAGTACAGTTTTCCAACCAATTATGGATCCACCTGACTGCGTTCCCATCTAGTCCACATTTAATCAGTTTGCTAATCAAAATATCATGAGGGACCTTAGCCAATGCTTTGCTGAAATCCTGATAAATGATATCCATAGCATTCCTACCATCTACTAAACTAATGACCTGCTTTTTTAAAAAAGATATATGATTAGTTTGGCAGGATTTGTTCTTGACAAACCCATGCTGGCTCCTACTGATCACTGCATTGTCATCAAGATAATTGCAGTCAGATTCTTGTAAACCTGTACTAATATTTTTCCTGGCTGACTGGTTTGTCATTTCCTAGATCATCTTCCTCTTCTTCTTCTTCTTCTTCTTCTTTTTTTTTAAGAGAGAGATAATGCTTGCCCTTTCCCAGTCCTCTGGCACCTCACCTGTTCTCCAAGATTTCTCAAAAAGATGGCAAGTGGTTCAGAGAGCACATCAGCAAGTACCTTCAGTACTCTGGGATACAGTTTGTCTGGCCCTGTAGATTTGAACTCATTTAGCATTTAGGTTATGGTTTGTTTGTTTTTTACTAACTCCCTATCAATCTTTATTTGCAATCTAGATCTCGTGTCATGGTCTCTGCTGGTGCATGGAAACACACAGTTCTTTTTTGGGGAGAAATCTGAAGCAAAATAGGTATTGAGTAGTTCTGCCTTTTTTGTTGGGATCTGTTAGCATTTTATGATCATTACTAAACAGTGGTCCCACTATCTCCTTAGTCATTCTCTTATCTTGAATGTATCTGAAAATCCCCTGTATGTTGCCCTTTGCTTGCCTAGCTACTCTCAGCTCATTCTGAGCTTTAGTTTTCTTTATACTATTCCTGCAAGTTTAAACTAAACATCTGTACTCTTCGTTGGTGATTCGTCTTTTCTTCCATTCTTTAGCCATGGGATTCCACCTAGTATTTCCATGCACTTGTTAAAATCAGCTTTCCTGAAATTCAAGATCCATGTCTGACTATATTCTTCTATGCCCAGTCGCACAACTGCAAATTCTAGCATTACATGGTCACTTCCCCCTTAAAGTACTGGTGACTTTGATTCCAGTGACCAACTCCTCACTATTGGTTAGGATCAAGTCCAGGATTGCTGATCCCCTTGTTCCTTCCTCTACCTTTTGAAACAGGAAATGATCTGTGAGGCATATCTGGAATTTGTTGGAGAGCCTATGCCTAGCAAAGTTAGGAGAGACACCAGGGAGCCCTGGTGGCGCCGTGGTTAAATGCCAGTACTGCAAGCCACAACGTTATGAGTTTGATCCCAGAGGACTCCAAGGTTGACTCAGCCTTCCATCCTTCCATAGGTTGGTAAAATGAGTACCCAGCTTGTTGGGGGCAATTAGCTAACACATTGTAAACCGTTTAGGGAGTGCTTCGGCACTGATAATCAGTATATAAATATCAATGCTATTGCTATTGCTAGTCTCCCAGCAGATACAATATCAGAGTAATTGAAGTCTCCCATAACTACTAATTCTTGCATCTTTGAGATTTCTCAGATTTATTTCTGAAAAACATCATCCACCATCTCTTCTTGGTTTGATGGCTTGTAGTAAACTCCTACCACAATGTTGCATTTATTTATTTCTCCATTTATTTTTACCCAAATGCTCTCAACTGGTCCACTCTGATCATTCTCTGATTGTAGTACAAGTGAATGTGTCTTTGATAATGCTACTCCCTCTCCTTTTCTGCCGCATCTATTCTTTTTTGAATGGGTTATACCCTTCAGTTGTAAAATATTCTAATCATGGGAGTAATCCCATCAGGTCTACATTGTGCCTATAAAGTCATATTTACCCTCCTGCACTAGGACTTCATCTTGTTTGCTCCCCAAACTTAGTGCACTGGTGTATAGACATTAGAAGCTTTGCTTGTTCTCACCTATTAATTTAATGTCAGTTTTTCTGTGGGTCACATTCTCTCCCTCAGCTTCTCCTCTAGAATTCATGTCCTTATGTTTAGAGGTTGCCTTTGGGCTAATGTTTGAGCTATCATCTCCAACCCCCTAATGATTTAATTTAAAGCCCTTTTGATCAGACTTGCCATGCCCAGTAAAAAGACTTTGTAAAAAGGAGCTTATTTGTCAGAGGTTTTGTTAACTAAGGCATGCCTATATATAGTATATAAATATAACATATTTAACAAGTCAGAAATTAAGTGTTTATTTTGGCAAATTAAAATAATCAAACATTCACTTGGATGCGGGGTAGACTTTGAACACTCATGAGAGGGAAACATAAAGTGAGTCACCCTCACAAAAACCAGGGATCAGTTGTGAGCAACACTGCAGCATGTTCAATTGGAGCAGGCTTGCTGACCTCACAGATGAAAATACTATTTAAGATCTGGTAACCAGATGTTCCACTAGAAAGTAGGCAGCTGCTAGCAGTGGTTTTCCAGACTGCTTCAGCAGTGAGTACAAACGATTCTAGCAGAAGATATGATTGCATTAACTTTTCTCGTTGCCTTGCTCTGGGATAGAGCTCCTGGCTGGGGATTCAAGGATGGAGTTCTACATAACTCTATTTGGTTAGGTAAGATATTTTCCCTCTCTGTTTCCAATGATTAAAAATCTAGTCTGCAGAAATATCCACTGTTTCTTTCACTGGTGCCAAAATTCTCACATACCATTGATGGAAGACAGTATCTTAATGAAGTTTTGACCAAATAAGGAATGATTGCACTAGTTGCTTTATTGTTTCTTTTTTTTTTAATGCGGAGCTTACATTTATGAAAAATAATGCTTCTGAAATGTGAGAAGTGATAGTCTGAAAGTGTGAGTGGTATAGAAAGCCAGTCCTTAGAGATGTGGGGCATAGGGAGTGGGCTGAGGAAGAGGACTAAAGAGAAACAGCTGTGGAAGATACATATTGGTCTTCATTTTGTACATATATGCAATATGTGCATGCCCCATATAGAACTGCATTTGGAAAACACACACTGTGAAAGAAATGGCTTTACAGCATTACAGAGCAACTGTACTTCTTGTATCCCATTACCCTTGTTCTTCTCATTTATTTTTTTGCTTAGCCACTTGTCTTTCTTATCTCTTTCCATCCTGCTGCTTATCCCCACACCCTGCTGTGGCCTTGCCTCTGTTTTGTAACAGCTGGATTTTACTTAGGAAGGCAAAGAACATGTAAACCTGCACAATATTTCAAGTAATTGCCTCTCAGGGCAGAACAAAGCGCTGTGGGAAGGCGAGGACTAGACCCAGGGATGCGATCAATAGCGACAGCCTTCCATGACATCTTGTTTCACCTTCACCTCGTATCAGCATGTGGGTGGGTTGTGGTTATAAAGTGCAAAGTTCTTCTCACTTTCAGGGGGCTCCCTGCTGAGCTGTAGCACTGAAGGATAGGCCAAGGCATTGCATTCCTTTACCAAGCTGTTATTTCTTCTGGTGACTGTTACAAATAAGGCAAAGGTGCAATTATGAAGATTACAAAGCAGATGAGTTTGGTGGCCTTCATGCCAGTGAGGCAGTGAATTAGCTCCAAACTTTAAAGTGTAAACTTGAATGCAAGGTGATGAATCTATATGGAGATAAAATCCAGAGAATTGGATTGTTCCTATAAAGCTTGGGCCAGAGCACATTTCCTACTCTACTGACATGGAGGCTAACAGCCACTATTGTGATAAAGGCTGGGCTTTTAGTGTCAGTAGCAGCACTAGGGCGATGTGGAGATGCCAAACCACACCAAGTGACACCATCGGAGGGAGCAGTGCCACCGGCTTTAGTAACGCCACAGTTTAGTGTGTAAGACCAAACGCTTAGGAAAGCAGTGGTGAACCTTTCATCCTCCAGAGGTTTTGGACATCCATTCCAAGAAATTCCAGCCAGCATGGCCAATGAGAAGGAGTAATAGAAGTTGTAGTCTAAAATATCTGGAAGTTATATAAAGCCAGCAGTGTGTGTACTTGCAGGGTAGGAGCCATCTCTATATTATATGTATTACAAATAAGAAATTGAGTCCTCGATTCAGTAAAGAGCAGGTGACACTGATATTTGAGATGCATGTAACTTTTTCTTAAACTGCTATCTTCCTGCAAATTGAAGAAATACACTACAGAGACCTGGGCCTCTTTCATATTGCACAATTACAGCGCTATGATTCCACTTTAACTGCCCTGGCTGCATCCTGTGAAATCCTGGGGTTTGCACCAGAGGCACCAGAGGAAACTCTCTGGCTGAGAATCCCAAACGCCCCTCTCTAAACTGTAAATCCTAGGATTCTATAGTCTGTTGCCATGACAGTTAAAGTGGAATCAAAGTGCTATAACTGTGTAGTGGTAAAGATCCCACAGAGTGATGGTTCCCAATGTGCTTCTACAACATATGTGGTTGTGGTGCTTGTTGTTGTTACACTGATTTATTACGTAAGACACTTCAAATGACTTCATTGTTTAACAGCATTACTCTGGCTTGGGTTGTGAGAGACTTCCTGGCTTCCAACCTGAGACAGCCAATGTTACTGGAGGGAAAGGGGAGAGTACTTCTTGGAACACTGTCTAAGGCTGCTGCCACACGGCAGACATAATGCAGTTTGACACTGCTTTAACTGCCATGGCTCAATGCTATGGAATTCTGGGATTTGTAGTGTTGTGGGCTATTTAGCCTTCTCTGTCAAAGTAGCTCTGGTGCCACAACAAACTACAAATCCCAAGATTCCATATGATCGAGCCATGATAGTTAAAGTGGTGTCAAAGTGTATAATTTCTTCAGTGTGGCAGCAGCCTTTATCCATGGATTTTATCAGACGTGACAAAAAACGCATCATAAGGACATGACGATAACACAAAAGGATGAAATTATCAGACAACATCGTTGTTCAGCTGTTCCTGCTGTGTCACACTGGCATTAATGAGGCATCACTTTTTATTGAAGGCTTCGCCTGTCAATAAAAAAGTGATGCCTCATCTGCACCAGCACAACGCAGTTGGAACAGGTAAGCAATGAGAATGTCTGAAATTTTGCCTTTGCTACTATTGTCATGTCCTAAATGACTTTTTTTTTTTTAGTGATTTTGGCCTTGTCTGATAAAGTCCTGTCTCAATAGTAAAGCATATACTTGGCACAGAGATAATGCCAGGTCCGATTTCAAGCATCTCCTATGTAAAGGACTTCTTAATGCCCTACTGCCTTATTTCATGTTATGAGAAAGATATGCAATTGGATCTCCCAAAGATACATTTTCTCCCCCACCCTTTTAAAGAAATGTAGGATTCAGGAAGAGACTGTCGAGGTTTGAGAGGTTTACCTCCAGGGCTTGACCTACCTCGATTGCTGTTTTATTCCACCACCACCCTGCATGCTCTCTAGTGTGTGGGTGTGGGTGTTTTCCTATGAGGAAAGCATTAACCTGGGGTGGAAATCTGAAAAGATATCCATTAGGAAGTAGCGCTGGAACAGGTCTTTGCTAAAAACCTTGAACACCTAATGCTAGACAGAGATCAGTGAACTTGTTTTAGATGTATCAGTTACTTTATGCATGGGATATAATTGACTAACATAAAATAAGATCAGCCAACCCCCTTCCAACTCATCTAGAGTCTAGTCATCAGGCTGAAACCAATATAGGTTGTCAGAAGCTGAATAGTACAAGAACATAAGAACAGCCCAACTGGATTGGACCAAAAGCATATTTGATCCCATGTTCTGTTCACACAGTGGCCAGCCAGTTGCCTATGGAGAGCCTACAAACGTAAAATGAGTACTATAGCCCCCTCCTGTTATGTTCCATAGCATACTGCTGTGGAGGAACAAGCAGGGGAAAAAGCTTTTTTTCTTTCTTTCTAACTCAGAACTTCTTGACTAGTACATAATGGAAATATAGTTCAAGCACCGAAAAACCCTGGAAGTGCTCAAAATCTTTTTTCTTTAATTTGAAGGGTGCAATCTTGTCAATTTCATCACTGACATTTTTTAACACTGCTATGAGACTTTTACTAGATGTTCCTGTCTGTCTATTCATTATATTTGTACAGTAGGACCCCCATATCCGCTGGGGATTGGTTCTGGGAGGGCCTGTGGATACTGAAAACCATGGATAATAGTGAACACCATTGAAAATAATGGGACTCCTGTTTAAAATACCATAAAGTTCCCTTGGAGGACCTAGAAATGGCTAGAGAGGATGCATTTTCTAGGAAGACTCTATGGTAGGTATGTTGTTTTGTGTCCTGTGGATAACTGAATCAGTGGATAATGACTCAGTGGATATGGGGGTCCTACTGTATAGTAAAATCTCTACATGGTTGGTATTAAAAATAGGCACTGGTGTGTCTGAACATATTTCTTATGGTGGTGTACCTTCACATCTTTTCTGACTTACGGCAACCCTAAGGTGACCCTATCACAAGGTTTTCTGAGGGCTGAGGGTGTATGACTTGCCCAAGGTCACCCAGTGTGTTTTCATGGCCGAGCAGGGAGTCAGAGCCTGGTCTCCAGAGTCGTAGTCAAACACTTCCAACACTCAAAGCACTATGCCATGCTAGCTTCTACCAATGACTTTATGGTTTATGATATGCACACATAGTCACCCTGCTCTTTGCCTCCTCTTCAAGCCCTGGCTTCAGCATGGGGACTGTGGATTGAATTACACCAGAGTTCTCTGTTACATCCAGTCCACAGAACTTTGCTCAACCTGGGTCAATGAACCAGCCATGTATCTGCACTATAGGAGCAGTGTGATATCCATTTTACCTACCATTGTTCCATCCTACAGAATCATGGGAATTGTAGTTTGATTCAAGTACAGGTATCCCTCAGTTAAAGCAACAGATATATTCCTGGACATGACTTCTTTAACAGACATTTTGGTACCAGTGGTAGAAATAGTATGGAAAGAACAAAGTTAGGTTCCTACACCACAAAAAAGAAGAGCAGTTCTGCACGTTTCAGCAGCATTTTTGTTTAAAACTAACTATCTGCACATGTGAAATAAACCAACCAAGGCAGGTCAGCTTTGGATCAGTAAACAAAAACCTTTTGAAGTTTCTAGAGACCACATGAAAGCTTCTTCCCAAAGATTTCCAGGGATAGTTTTTCTTTCTTTCACCAGCCTTCACTTTCTTTATGATTCCCATTTTGGTGGCCAGACTTATGGATCTATACTTTTTAAACACGCTGGGAGCAGCTGGTGTGTCAGACTTAGCTGCTTTCCCCTTTTCTCTCTGTTTTGCTGTTCACACATGTTCAGTAAGGGATTCTGGAGGCAGCTGCTGCTTACCTTGCCTGTTGTAGGGAGCTACGCATAGGTATGGGAGGATCAGTTAAACCAGAATCCCACTCTTTTCCAGTTGAACCTTTATTGCATTGTTTACTGCAGAAACACTGCTGCAAACTAGCGGCCTCACCACACTCCAAAGAAAAGTGGCAAAGCATCAGGAACATTCTGTCTTTCCTACTGCCTTACCGCATGACGTCGACATTCTCCCAGTGTTCTTTTGTTCCAGTCCCATAGGGGATCAAGGTAAAACTATGTCTTTTTGTTAATGGGTTTTTCTGGTTAGCAAAAAGAGACAGTTTTACTCAGTCCCCAATGGGACCGGAATGAAAGAACACCGACATCATGCAGTAAGGCAGCAATGGAACACTGCTTTGTTTCTGCTGCTTTTCTTCAGAGTGCAGTAAGATCCTAACAAAGACTGTCTTTCTCCAGCCCTCCTTTACCATCCTCCCAATTCCAATGCTGATAAGGAGGAAACAGTCTGGCTAGCTATAAAAAGACTGTGTAAAAAGAGCTTCTTTGTCAGAGGTGAGCAGTGCTGCCACACTACAGAAATAAGCAGTTTGACACCCCTTTAACTGCCATGGCTCAGTGCTATGGAATTCTGGGATGTATCATTTTGTGAGATATTTAGCCTTCTTTGTCAGAGAGCTCTGGTGCCACAACAAACTACAGATCCCAGGATTCCATAGGATAGTTAAAGCAATGTCACACTGGATTATTTCTGAAGTCTGGCAGCAGCCTTTGTTAACTGAGGTGTGTCTGTATTTAGAATTTGCTCTGCTGGGGACTTCTATATGCACATTGACCTAGACTACAGCACTAGAACTTTCTATCACACAGTTCTAAGTATCCCACTGAACTACAATCACAGGATTCTATAGGATGAAGCTGTGGCAGTTAAAGTGGCATTGAACTGTTATCACTGCATCGTTACATAGAAAAACTCCAGCTCATTGACACAATTATGGCCTTATTATTCCATTTTAACTGCCATGTTTCCATCCTCATTTGGTTCTAACTAGCCCCACCCAGCATGACCAATGTTATGGGACCATGTGAGTAGCAGTACAATACATCTGGAGGGCCAAAGGTTCCCCACCCCTAGCTTAAACTTTTCTCCAATCATTACTTCTGTACTTCAAATCCCTCCTGTGACGCAGGGGCCTTTCTTATCCCACTGCTGCCACCACTTTTGTGACACAGGGCCTTTTGAATCCCACCTCCACATCACACCAAGTTGGATGAGGGCAAATCTCAAAGCGTCAGCCCCACTTTACCTCAGGGTTCAGCCTGGCTGCCTTTTTACCCTCTGTTCCTCCCACCTAAATTCCTATAAGGTACCCTTAGTTCCCTCTTTTGAACCAGGGATATATTTTGAACCTAAATCTGTGAATAGTGTGTTATGGTAGCTTGCATTTAATTATATTCCTTCTGTAGGAATGAGCCAGAATCTATATTTGTATTAATAACAAAGGACAACTTTATTAAAGGGAACAAACATACTTCAGGGTATAATCTTTTGTTTTAACCAGTACTTATATCTTTATAATGGCATTCCTTATTTCCCAGCCTGATTTGCTCTTTGTCCACTCACTCCTCTATTCCAGATTAGTGACCTTTGCACACTATTTCACCCTCATCCAAGGGGCCATTTACACGGCAAAATAAATCCTCAAAGAATGCGACAAGAAGCCTGATAGTTCCCACGCATTTCGAAGGAACAGCGCCCTTTCCAGAAGGAGGGGGTGCAAAAAACCCATAAGTTGTGCAGTATCAGCTTTCGCTAGTTTTCTAGACTTTTTTGATTAAGTTCGTGAAAATGCGCATAATTTGTCGTAGGAACTAACCATCGTGTAAACTGGCATCGACCTTTTCGAATTACTGTGAGCAGAGCTGAATCCTGATTGGTTGGAGTGACCATTCTGCTTTATCCGAATAGACTGAGGGGTTGGAGAGAAGAAATTCACCCTCCTTCTGCTTGCAGCCCACTTTGGAAAAGCTGCTCTGAGCCCTTCCTGTTTGTTTCAAAGGAAGGCCTTGGGGGTTGGGAAGATGATCGGGACGAGCCCCTGCTTCGCTGGTGTGAGTGTGTGTGTGTGTACATTCGTGTGTGCGGGGAAACATCTGATCGCATGTTCGTCCTTTTGTTTGTTTGTCCTTCCATTCACTTGCCCTTATTCAAGGCTTTGGAGGGAGGGAAAACAATCAGGAATGAGGCAAGCCCCCGGCTTCTGTGGTGTGTGTTTGTGTGTGCATGCATGAAGGGAAGGGAAGGAGATCGCTCCACCATGCTTTTGCTTCTTCGTGCTTTCATTCACTCCTTTCTTTATAGAAGCCTTTTGGGGCTGGGGAAAATGGGGGAGTTGACAGGTCACTCTTTCGATGTCTTGTTTGTTAGTCCTTTCCTTTCCTCTCATTATTTATGGTCTCCGTGACCCCCTCCTTGCTCCCTCCCCGCCTCCTGCCTGGCTTTAATCATCTGGAGGCGATCCCCGCCCCACCTTTGCCTGTGTGAACTAAGGAAAACCGAAAGTGGCTGCATCTGGCTGCATCTTCCGAATATGCCAGGAGTCGTGTGATTTATATGCTCCTGATGCGAAAGAATGGTAATCCGGAATCTTGTGAACTTTTTCCTGTTGTGGAACCGGCCCCAAGTTTCTCATACAGCACACACACATGGAGCCTTCTGCTCCAGCCTCCTGTCATCAACTGACTCTGTTCGTAACTTTAGCTTAACTTTAGTTTAACTGACTGTCATGCAATCTTTAAACATCCAGAAGCCCCTCTCCTTTCATTTTCCTGCCAGAGGATTGGCTCCTTGAACATACTACTCCCATTTGTTATCTAGCTGTCCGTCACAACTCTTATTCTCTATTGCTTGTTGCTTTAGAAATAGGGGCCTGTTACACACTTTGCATGTAGCGTGTGGGCAGGATCTATTATAGATTGACATTTCTGCTAATATAAACAGAGGGGTGTATATAGCATGAGACAAATTCCAAAATCCATTACTATATCAAGCAAACAAGGTGCAAAAACCACTGTGCAAGCTTTCAAAACTGTTGGTTTCTTCATCAAAGAACAATGCTAAAAAATACAGGCAGGGAAATGGAGGGTGGAAGGATGGAGGATGACCTTAGAGTCAGGGCGTCTGCATGTTACGTTAAGACATTATCAGAGGACAAGTCCACAGACTAATTATGCTCTTCAGGCTACACCCCAAAGTCTTCCCAAGTCTGCTGAGAACAAGAAAGATTACCTTTCTTTATTACCTTTCCTGTCCCCAGGAAGTCTTAGGGGAGCATTAGAATGTAACCTGAAGAGTATAATGTGACTTTGTATGGACACCACAGTATGGAGGTCTAGTAATAAACACAAGTGGGTGCAACATCCCTTGATTTACTGGACTGTTCGGATCTGTTTACTATAAAGTGATTCTCTCTCACAAGAGACTACATCTGTTCACTTAGGCTTATTGATGAAAAGTCCTGCGTTTTCTTTAAAAAATCTTTTATGGAAGCTGCAATAGGAACCTCATTGAAATCCTAATGGAAGATGCAAGAGCTTGACTGGCTGACCAGCCAACATGCATTTCTCAGGTTTCTAGCTCTGCTTCTCTTCATAAAATAAGAAATTTAGTCACAATTGAAAAGCTTATTGTCCAATTATTAATTCCTGCTGTTGGCCATTCCAAATGCAAGCATAAATATTTCTAAGCACACAGATGGGTTTTTGATCTGCATGGAACATTTGGAAGTGCCTTCCAAGACTCCTGCAGAGACTGGTTTGCTCAAAATCTGTGCTCTGCTGTTTCAGGGGAAGAGTTTTTATGGCCATTGTGATGACATCCAGCTGGGAGTTGCCTTTTCTTTGGCACCTAATGCTTAATTCATTCTCAGATGTATACACATGTAACTCAGCTCTATGAGTATATCTCTCCAGCTTTTTTTACAGATATGGATATATATCAGTGAATTAGGGTGGTCCGTAAATGGGGCTGAAAAAGTCAATTCAGTTTGTGAATGCAGAGCAGCTTCACAGAGCTAGTCCTTTCGGTTGCCTGAGGCATCTTTCTGCTTGAGTCAAAGGACAAGACAGCACTGCCCTCTCTTACATGTATTTTGCTGTTTAGTCTTACTTCACAGCATCCTCCACAACCCATAAAGGCAGCAGACAGCTCAGGGCAGAGCCTGTGGCACACGCAACTTCTGTTTTTCTACATTTTGTTGTTATTCCACAGGATCTGCTTCCTGAGGCAGCTGCTTCCCTCTTCCCTCTGCATAGTAGGGCCTGCCCTGCAGCTTCCAAGCAGTTCAAGTGTGGTTTTTGTGACCATTTAAGAATATGGAAGGAAAGAGAATTAAAGAATCAGCAAACAGTGTAGTCATTTGCTTCCCCTCCATATCTTCCATCTAAGGCTCCTTAGCAAGTAAAGAGGAAGAAGGGAGAAGCATCAGTACAGTATGAAAAGCACCAGAGAGGCTTGTATCAAGAAATCAGAAACTAGTTTTGCAGCAGGAAGTGAGAGGGCATCAGTTGCAAATCTGAGGAAACTCTGCTCAGGTGTTAAATCACATATGTACTGAAAACAGCAAGAGTGAAAGCATGTTAACCCCATCCTTTCTGTCCCCAGTTCTACAACCCTCAACACATGGAAGGTGACAGTCTGAAGTAGAGAGCTTCCACCATGTCCATGGATGTTGGCCACACAGATTTTTCATGGTTTCTGCTCACTTGAAGAACCTCCATGGATAGTGATGCCTCTTGGCTTCAAACTCATCACTTTCCATGCAAAGAGAGTGACATAAGTGAGGAAGAGATCACACTGGCACGTTCTCCTTCTTTGCGTGTTATATACACACACTTTAAAAGGGCTACATAGTAGTATAGTAGTCTCATTTTTGCTAAGTTCACATCAGCAATCTGTATATGGTAACTATCAGTGTTCTTCATGAAGCTGCTTGCTGTTGTACACTTTCAAGTCACCTCTTTATTTATTTATTTATTTATTTATACTCCGCTCTTCAGCCACAAGGCTATCAGAGCGGCTTACAAATTGTTTTAAGCAATAGCTATTTACACATCTATACTGCATTAAACAGTTTCCAATGTGTGTTAGCTAATTGCCACCACAAGCTGGGTACTCATTTTATCGACCTACGAAAGGATGGAAGGCTAAGTGAACCTTGGAGCCCTCTGGAATCGAACTTGCAACGTGGTGACTTGCCGTACTGGCATTTAACCACTGCACCACCAGGGCTTCCTCTGGCTTATGGTGACCCTAATCAAACCTATCACAGGGTTTTCTTGGCAAGATTTGTTCAGAGGGGGTTTGCCTTTGCCTGAGGCTGAGAAAGTGTGATGTGCCTAAGGCCACCCAGTGAGTTTCCATGACCAAGCAGGGATTCAAACCCTGGAGTCATAGTACAGCATTTAAACCCTGGAGTCATAGTTCAACGTTGAAACCACTTCACCACACTGGCTCTTCATGAAGTGGCATATATCACTTATTTCTGTACTGTTCAATGAACAGGATTATGTTACACTATTCCTTCCCCAAGAAAAATGTTTACTGAAGTCATGTTAAGAAACAACCTGAGAGTTATTTTTCACTCTGTTTCCTATAGTATAAATAACCATAGTCTCTATGGTAAACAAAAGCTTTCTGGGAAGAGGAATTGTGTTACCCTAGCGGTGTGGTTGTCACTGAGAACACAAACTTAACTGTATCATAGATTTTCCTTGGGTTTTTTTCCAAGCTGTGAGGCCATGTTCTGGAATAGTTTCTTTCTGACATTTCGCCTGCATCTGTGGCTGACATCCTCAGAGAAAGCCATTCTTTGAGGATGCCAGCCACAGATGCAGGCGAAACATCAGAAAGAAACTATTACAGAACACGGCCTCACAGCTTGGGAAAAAAACCAAGGAAAATCTATGGATGCCGGCCATGAAAGCCTTCGACTTCACATTAGCTGTATCACTTGGTTAGCTACACATGTGAAGCAATGCCCATGTGGGCCAGGCCACACAAACAAGTCTTCAGTTTGTGCTGAAGTACTTTACATTGTTAGACTTGACACCTGGACACAAAATATTATTTAAAAACACTCAAATTCTGGACCACACCAACAACTATCATGTCAGAATGTACAGAGAAGCTATTGAAATCCACAAACACCTGGACAACTTCAACAGGAAAGAAGAAACCCTAAAAGTAAACAAAGTTTAGCTACCAGTCCTGAAAAACACCAAAATCAAAACTCAACACATGCAAATGAACTTCACCCAGGGACAGGGGGACTTCTAGCAGACAATGGACCATTAGCCAAACAGAAACTAATCCTCCTTGCATATCCTCCCACCTTAGGAACTAGCCATTCAAATACACAAATTTACATATCCTCTCCAACAAGGACTCACAGTATATAAACCCCACATACTCCTACCCAACCATTCTCTGAAGATGTCAGCCACAGATGCAGGCGAAACGTCAGGAATAAACTCTTCCAGAAGAACACAGCCTCAAAGCCTGGGAAAAAAACCCATGAAAAACAATCCACACACTTCCCACTGATAGATGATCACGTAGGCAAGTCACCCATACAGAAGGATTGCTTGAAACAACCTCAACTGTTGACACAATTGTTAACAGGTCAGAAGTGAAGGAACAATGTATTTCATACCCTTAAGAACTGGTTAAACATGGCTTAGGAGTCATGGAAGGGAAATTCGTGGAGGAAGAAAAAGATGTGCAGTGTCTCTAGTACTGTAGAAGTTGAGGGAGACACTGGGGAACACAGGGGGAATCAGGAATGGGAATGTAAGAGGTGGGATGCATTGGCCACAGGAATACACTGGTGTGCAATTTCTTGGAAACTTTGGCCAATCCTGTAGGCCAGTCCAATAATTTTGAGAGGAGGAGGTGTACAGATGCTAAAAGCCCTTTTAGTATCAGTGAAATATGCGACAGTTTCTTTTATAAGACAGTTTCTGCAAAAATCTCACCAGACCTAGACCACCCACAGGTGAAGTTCAAAAAGGCAAAGACTGTTGTTGTTTCTGTAGCAACTGCAAATTATCCCCTAAAAAGTCTTTCAGTAACATCTTGACTGTTCTAACATAGAGCTTAGACTGTGGGTTTTTGTTTGTTTGTTTAAGACTGAGAATCCCATATTCTCCTATTGATAGTCTAACCACAGTGAGACAATCCTTCTTTAGCTTGAAATGTGTACTTCTGATCTGATTCCCAGAGAGCTCACAGTGGTTGAGAAGAACAAAGAAGAATCTAAGGTGATGCCTGTCCTCTGGTCTGCCTGGAAACATTGGCATCTGATCACAAAGATTTTTAAACTAATTCCTGAAGGACAAGAATATTCTATAGCTGTTCAATAATGAAAGAAGGCACTTTCCACCTTCACTTTAAGAGATACTTTAACCTGCTCTTGCTTTATTTCCAGGACTGAAAAGAGATGTGGGGCTGTTGAGCTTGACAGAACACAAATGCAAATTAAGCTTTGCCTTACTGTGGTTTGGTTTATAAATGCAGGCATAAATGAGCAAGTGCTAAGCACTTTCAAGTCTCATTCTTTTGTTAAGAAGAGGTAACAGCTGATTCTTAACTCTCTTGCTGAAATGAATCAAACTTCAGAGTGTTTAGCTTGGACTGGTTCATACCTTGTGTTTTTGTAATGACATTTGTTTTGCTGGAGGGAGCGTGGTGGGGAGCTGTTCCGGTGGGGGGGGGCTGGCTCCCCCCTTCCCCTCACAGGGTAGTCCAGTGACCCAGTCACGTGCTTCTGGTCACGTGTTTTCCGGTCCCGTGCTTTCCAGTCACTGGTCACGTGTTTCCGGTCACGTGACCCCCATTTGCTGACCAGGTTTGGCTGGTCCACCTCTATGCTCATGCACCAACCAGGCAACTACCATCCACAAGTTGTGGCCTTTTCTGCCACTTACTTCTCACCTGTACCAATACACTTTGTGAATCCTATGTTGTTGCAGTGTCTTTATTTCTGGGTCATTTGGAGAAGGGAGGGCTGCCGGGGGAGCTGTCTCACTCCGGCACGCAACAGCTGATTCTTAATTCTCTTGCTGAAATGAATCAAACTTCAGCGTGTTTAGCTTGGACTGGTTCATACCTTGTGTTTTTGTAATGACATCTGTACATTTTATGATGACAATGAAAACACCGGGATACAGAGAAATGCAGCAAGATAACATTAAACAAACGTGAGCCATGTTCAATTAAGACTATTCACCAGTGTTTCTCAACCAGGGTTCCCTGGAACCGTAGGGTTCCCCAAGAGGTTGCTAGGGGTTCCTCAAGAAATTGTGATTGTGGGGGTAAGCAATAGAAGTATATAGAATAATGTTTATGCAGGGGTTCCCTGAGACCTGAAAATTATTTCAAGGGCTCCTCCAGGATAAAAAGGTTGAGAAAGGCTGCTATACACTATTTAATCCTCATGGGTCAATAGGATAGACAAAAGGAACTGGAATGACTGAGAAGGAAGTGTGATGGTTTCAAAATGGGAACCAAGCCAGACAAAATTAAGCGTAGAGGAAAAGAACTGTTTTACACCAAAAACCATTGGCCTAAATCCAATTGCCAGACCCTCATTAGAGTAGACTCACTGAATCAATGGCTAAACAACAAGGCAAAACTCATGTAACTTCTATTGGTTCAGTGGTATGACTCTAGTTGGGACTAGCAACTGGTATTTGGCCAATGTCTCCCAGGTTTGGACTTGGGATTCTTTTAGAGGCATTCAGTCTAGATTGGTTCTGAGATAATTCTAAACTTGTGTCACTTACCTGCTTCATTAGTTAGATCTTTCCTATTACCCATAGTGCATGCATGTTGCTTAATATCATTCATTGCAGTCACGTGGAATATATTCTTGCATTGTAATTCACTCTGTTTGGGCTGAGCTGAATAATGATTTCATCCCACATGCTGTTCCAAGACAACAATATGTCATTGATGGCCTTTCCAGACACTCTACTGAGAGGGCCACACACTGATGATCAGCTGTTGCAGGTAGCCAAATGACATGGCTTTCAGCAAGTACTTCTGTTGGGAAATAACTGCTCTTTAACAACAACTTTACATCTATCTGTAGTTGTTAAGTAAGCAGTGACTCCTGCACCAGTGATTGCAGTTCCTTTATTGATTTTCAATAAAGTCATGTAGGATACAGCTATCAGTGGCTGTTAAACATGGCCCTGTCTATATGAGGGGGGGGGGAATGTAGTGCCCCGCACTATAGTTGTCCCTCCATATTCACAGATTTGGCATTCACGGATTTAAGTATTCACAGCTTGAAAATATTCTTTAAAAAACAATAATCCCAAAAGCAAACCTTGATTTTGCCATCTTATATAAGGGACACCATTTTGCTATGCCATTGCATATAATGGGACTTGAACATTCACAGATTTCTGTATTCACAGGGGTCCTGGAACCAAACCCCAGTGAATGTGAAGGGACAACTGTAATAGCAAATTGCAGCAGCTGTGACTTATCTTAATGGTGGCTTTGTCCCCAGCAGCCCCCATAAGTTTTGCATCCCAAATGACAGTTGAGGAAGGGCGAAGAGGGCTCTCTTGCCCTCTTTCCCCTTCCTCAGCCTCACAGGGGCAGGCAGACGGGCAGTGGTGGGACAGGGGGGGAGGGAACTGGGGAAGGAAGAAGAGGAGAGAGCCTTCCTCCCTTCTCCACCCCCTGCGGAGGTGGCTGTGGCGGGCGAGGGTGACAGCTGCCCTCCCCCCTTCCCCATCCCCAATCACTGGGGGGGGGGTGAATGGAGCTATGGGTGCTTGCTTTGCTAGCAAGCCCCGGCCCTTTTGCTTGTCTGGCCAATCATAGCTTCGTCTCATCTGGGAAAGCAAATCAGATCGATGCAGTTGTCCTAAAGAGCAGAAATGAGCACCACCTTGTTGTTTTTTTAAAAGACGAGAAAAGCTGCAAAGGCTTTTCTGGCAAGGTTTTTGGCCTTTTTTGCCCTCCTCCTTCACAATAGGGCGAAATCATACGGAATGCCATTAGGACAGGTAGGCTTCTCCTTGCATTCCATGAGGAGTTTTTTCACCATTTGGACAATGATATATATGTATATACAGTCGTCCCTTCACATTCGCGGGGGTTCCGTTCCGCAGACCCCCGCGAATGTGAAAAATCCGCGAATAACGACTCCCCTCCCCCCTCCCTCCCCAGGCCTTCGCGGGGCCTTGCTAGGCCCCACAGACGTCTCCCCGGCCCTTCCTCCCTCCCTCCCCAGGCCTTCGCGGGGCCTTGCTAGGCCCCACAGAGGTCTCCCCGGCCCTTCCTCCCTCCCTCCCCAGGCCTTCGCGGGGCCTCCAGAGGGCCTCTGGGGGTCCCGCGAAAGCCTCTCCACCCCTCCCCAGACCTTCGCGGGGCCTCCGGAGGGCCTCCGGGGGTCCCGCGAAGGCCTCTCCACCCCTCTCCAGACCTTCGCGGGGCCTCCGGGGGTCCCGCGAAGGCCTCCCCACCCCTCCCCAGACCTTCGCGGGGCCTCCGGAGGGCCTCCGGGGGTCCCGCGAAGGGCTCCCCACCCCTCCCCAGGCCTTCGCGGGGGCTCCGGAGGGCCTCCGGGGGTCCCGCGAAGGGCTCCCCACCCCTCCCCAGGCCTTCGCGGGGCCTCAGGAGGGCCTCCAGGGGTCCCGCAAAGGCCTCTCTACCCCTCCCCAGGCCTCCGCGGGGCCTCCGGAGGGCCTCCGGGGGTCCCGCGAAGGCCTCTCCACCCCTCCCCAGGGCCTTTGCGGGGCCTCCGGAGGGCCTCCGGGGGTCCCATGAAGGCCTCCCCACCCCCTCCCCAGGCCTTCATGGGGCCTCCGGAGCGCCTCCGGGGACCCTGTGGAGGCCTCCCCACTCCCTCCAGGTCTTTCACGGGGCCTCTGGAGGCCCTGTGTTGCGGTTTTGGGGGGGCCGGGGGGCCCTCCCAAAACCGCGAATAACCAAAACCGCGAATGTCAAGTTCGCGAATGTGGAGGGGCAACTGTATACATGCATACATACATACACACACCCTGAAGTATCAAAGGCAGTGTACCTCTGTATACCAATTGCAGGGGGACCCACACAGTTATTGCACTATTCCTGCTTGTCGGATTTCCATACACCTCTGGACAAGCACTGTGGGAACAGAATTGTGAACTAGATAAGCCTTTAGTCTGAATGAGTGGGGATCTTCTTATGCTTTTAAATTTCTAAAAAAAAAATCTCCCCCCCCCACCAGAAGCATGATGTGATTTAAGTAATTATTCAGAAATAGTATGATCCTTCTAACTAGTATTAGTACATACACAATAAAGTGAATGTATGGTTGTGTGTATTCAAAACAGGACAACCTAAAACAAGTTGATTCACCCAGCAGCGATAGAGGAATCACTGGCCACCATGACTAAAGTACAGTTGTCCCTCTGTATCCACAGATTTGGTATCCATGGATTTAAGTATTAACGGCTTGAAAATATTCTTTAAAAAATAATAATCCAAAAAACAAACCTTGATTTTGCCATCTTATATCAGGGACACCATTTTGCTATGCCATTGCATATTATGGGACTTGAGTATTCACGGATTTTGGTATCCACAGGGGGTCCTGGAACCAGACCCCAGTGAATATGAAGGGACAACTATACTAGTCAATTAAAGAGGTGTACTCCCATAAAAGACCTTTTCATCTACAAAGGTATTATGTTTAACTTTGCTTTAGGTTTTCAGACCAGAGATAACATTGGTCAAATGCATGTTTCTTAAAGTGGACTTTAGAATTTAAAATCTGTGTTTAAAACAGCATGGTATACAATTGTATTCAAACTATTTCTTTTAATATTTTTGTGTGTTGTTTGTTTAGCCTCCCCCTTTCATGGCCTCCTGTTCAAGATTCTGATCTAGTCCATGGCTGCTTAGCTATAGTTTCTGCATGGCAGCAAATACTCCTGAACATTCCCTGGGACTTGTTATGGTCTTGTTTTTTAATTTATTAGCTTTTTGTTTTCCTTTGCCAAGAAAATACAAATTGCACCTTCCAAGCTCATTGGAACACTCCAGTTTCATCAACTCATTGGCTTTCTTAATACTAGGAACCTCTGTTGAAGAAAGGTTAGCAAAGTTGGAAGACTTTGAGAACACAGGGAAACATAACAGCCTCATCTTCTGACAAAAAAGAAAAAATGGGAGAAAGGAGTTAAAACTATGCCATCCAGTTTTGTGGTGGTCTAGGAGGAGCTATTCCGGCTATTATGCAGGCTGAATTCACTGGGTATTTCAATTCTGTCAAAATTACTCAGTACTAACAAGCCATTTTAGAAGCTTTCCTAGAATGAAAACTTGTGGTTTCAATCTGACACATTTTCATGATTATGCACTGCCCTTGCCAGCCCTGAATGTCCAAATATTCTAGTTGTTCCACTTGCAGTGTGCTCCTTTGCATTCTTCACTGGGAATAAGCTCCTTTTAATATTCCAAGTCAACATGCACAAGACTGGGCTGTTACCCAAACTTTTGATCATCCTAATGTTATGGGTATTCCCTAAACCATGCAGATAAAGGAAGCTGCATTGAATTCCTGTCAAGATATCATCACACCTTTTTATTTCTGTTTCCATGTACTTTGTTTGTTTTGTAATCATTGGCTAGTCATCACTTTGCAGTGGGACGCCCAGCAGATGCCATAAGCTATACAAGGCTACACTGGTCCATCTTCCAGCTGGTAGCAGCTGGTGGCTTTCATGTCACTGGAGCAATGGATCTGCTCTAGGTTTTAGTCTGAACTTAAAAGGAACTATCCAAAGTGGTTAGCCATGGCCCATAGGTACAAGATATTAGATAGCTTCATTAAAGTCAAGACTAAAACCCAGAATGTATTTACTACCCCACTGACGTGTAAGCCATCAGTTCCTGTTTCCACTGTGATTCTGCAAGGACGTAGAAGCTAGATGTTGATGAGACTATTATTATGGAGCCAATTTTTTGTCCAAAAATAGAATTTTGGGGCTCAGGAGGCCTTGGGAGTCTCCTGGAGCCACAAAACAGGAACTGGAGGGCCACATGTGACCCACAGGCCTGCCTTAGACCATGCTGGCTGGGACTTCTGGGAGCTGAAGTCCAAACCATCTGGAAGGGTGAAATTCTCCATCCTCTTATGAAGGGTATTTTTTAACAATTTAAAAGTGCTATTGGCATACAGCAATGAATCCATGTTCACACTTGACCATATCGAAGGGATGTTATTGTTTCCAGGGTGCTGGTGAAGAGTGGAAAGTCAACTGCAGTTCTCAAAAATATGTTGCTTTTTAAAAAAAAAATAACTTACTATAGGTTTTCTGTGGGGGTGTGTGTGGCTATGAGGCCATGTTCTAGAAAAGCACAGCCTCATAGCTTGGAAAAAAAACAGAGAAAACCTATGGATGCCAGCCGTGAAAGCCTTCGACTTCACAAACTTACTGTAACCTTGGCTTTGGATTCACAGAGCGAGCAGCAGGAGTATACCACAGAGAAGGAAGAACAGGAAAATACCAGCTCACGTATGAAGAGGCAAAAGCAGTATGTGAATATGAAGGAGGACACCTGGCTACATATCAGCAGCTAGAAGCTGCGAGAAAAATAGGTATGAGCGTACGGTATATGGAACCGCTGTGGGGGAGCATGCAATACTCCCGCGTGCCATGAGGTCAGAGGCTGTACGTGCTGTGCAGTGTGGCCCACAGGCAGATGTAATACCTTAGGGATATTTGGGGGGGGGCTACTGGGACCTGAAGGGATCAAAAATATTTTGCTCAAGAATGCCCCCAAATGCACTCTAGGGGAAATCTGGAAAAATGGAAATTCTCCTGCATGCCATGAGGTCAGAGGCTGTAGTTCAGAGGTAGAGTACTTGCTGTGCCTGGAGAAGATTCCAGGTTCATTCGCTAGTGTCGCCAGGTAATGTCACCTGTCAGTCCGTTGGTGCTGGTAATACCAGGGTTGATGGACCAATGGCCTAACTCAGGATAAAAATCAAGTAACACTGAAAGAGAATCACCAAAACCAAAAGCAAGGAACAAAATGTGTTAGAAAGGACACATCTGCAATGTAAATCAGCAAAGAAAGAATTGTGTAAAATGTTCTGTTGTGTATGCATAAAACAAAAATGACACAAATCTGATATAAATGGAGATTTACAAAACCCTTTATAGATGCATAAACCTAGGATGAATGGCCATTATGAATGGAAAACAAAGAGTGAGAATAAGGTGGTTGTTGTGTACCTTGAAGTCATTTCTAACGTATGGCAACCCCAAGGTGAAAACAAGGTTTTCATGGCAGCATTTGCTCAGAGGGGATTTGCCTTTGCCTTCCTCTGAGAGTATGTGACTTGCCCAAGGTCACCCAGTGGATTTCCTTGGCCAAATGGATATTTGAACCCTGGTCTCCAGTGTTGTAGGACATTTTCAGACAGTGTTTAACAGTGCTTACCGTGGGATTAGGTCCTGGAAGGGGAACGGCGCTCTTGCGCGGTGGGGGGTCATTTTCGGACGCCGCCATCCCTCTTCCAGGATCCTTCGTGGCACGTCCATGAAGCTTTGGAAGCAGCCTCGGCATATTTTAAGCACGGAAGCTGCCCATGCTTAAAATATGGCGTGGCCGCTTCCAAAGCTTCACGGACGTGCCACGAAGGAGTTTGCCATTAATAAAATATTATGGAAGAGGGAAGAAAAAACCCAGTGTGAGGACAACAGCATATCGGGAGAGGGAAGTGGGCGTGCGAACCGCGGCGCTGCTTTCGGGACAGAAATATTTCTGTCCCAATTTCTCTGGGGGATATTTTTGCCGTGTGAAAATCTCCTTAGCTGCTTTCCCCCTTTCTCTCTGTTTTGCTATTCACACATGTTCAGTAAGGGATTCTGGAGGCAGCTGCTGCTTACCTTGCCTGTTGTAGGGAGATACATTTGGCTATGGAAGGACCACTTAAAGCACAATTTTATTCATGACAACCATAAAGTCTGACTTTCTCCTTCACCATCTTCCCAATTCCAATGCTGATTAAAAAGAAAACTTTTAGTTGAACAGAGGACAAGAAAAGTATGGGCTGGAGTGGGTTACTGTAAAAAGACTTTGTAAAACGGAGCTTCTTTATCAGAGGCTTTGTTAACTGAGCTATGCTTGTAGTTTGAATGTATTGCTACAAAAAGAACAATTAAAATGAAGTGAAAACATACTGACCCCAAATGCTGTAGAGTGCTAAATTCCCATGACTTCTAATTATTGTTACCAAAAATAGTTAACATTTGTTAAGTAGTTATTATGTTGTGTGCTTTTTAGCACCTTTTGCTATTTGGTTCAGAACTCAGTATAAGGCAGCTTCCTATGTTTCTGAGATGTTCCTGAAACTAGAACTTCAGAAGACAACAAACAAACAATAAATAATAAACAACAACAAAATAGGATAACAATAGAGTAGGTTGAAAATATGTATATACATGAATATGGAGAGAATGAAATTCAGTAATAGGAAGTGATGTTTGAATCCAGATAGAGATTGGAAGTCATTATAGTTTGTTTTATGTTTTGATATGGTGATGTGTTATGTTAGATATGTTGTGAATTGTTATGTCATATGTTGTCTCTAGTTAAAATGTTGATTTTTTATTATGTATTATTTTTTAAAAAAACTCAATGGGACTGCATTTCTGAATAGATTATGCCCTGTCATTTCCCTACCAAAAACTCTGAAACTGCAAGCAGTTCAGTGACTGATTTCACTTTCTGTTCATCTATCTGTTTTCTTTTCTGGTCATTCTCCCACACAGAAACAATTCTGTTTGTTAACAGAACTGTACTCACAAGAAGCACTGAGAAAATGTTACCCAATAAAAAATGTATTCAGACTACTTTAGTCATAATAATGCCTGTTATAAGAAGGCTACAGTCTTACACGTCGTACTGGGCAGTAAGTGCTTGTTAACTCTGTACAAGCAAATGTGATGTGGGCAAGCTGTAAAGTCTGTTTTAGGCCCACATTTTTCAACACCTCTAATCTGTGGATTGATCTCTAAATTGGATTCCAGGAATATAAGCAACTTCTGTATAATGTGTGCAATCCTATTATACATGAGCAGTCCTAGAAAGGTACAATTTGTTGATAAAGTAAGCAACTAAAATGATAAACGGCCACAGCATTTGATAAATGAGTACAGGGTATGACAAATGGGCCAACTGCACACTTCTGACTCTTTTGCTAACTCCAATACATAGGAAGTTATCAATCGAAGTTGTAATACAGCTTCCCAAAGCCCAGGACAGATTTGGGACTTGTCAACCTCTCTCTAATAGGTGGAGATACTGTACTTATTGTGTTGTGCTTGCCATGAAATACCTCCTAAACATCCCACAATACTTCAGCATGTAGTCAGTGGATAAAGTGATTTTAAGTAAGGTGGCTGCATGACATCTAAATACAAGCTTATTCTTCCTAAAGATGTACCACAGATTTCTCTTTGCATTAGTATGATTAGTGATATTGACATGAAAGAAACATGCCCAAACCTTAATATGAGGGGTTGTCTAGATGATGAAAATACTTCTCATAGAATTCAACAAGAATACCTTCTGTCCCAACATGCTGCGAATGAGATTCATAGTATTCAGAAAGAGGGGGCCAAAAACTCCATCTACTGTTGGGGGAAAGCCTTTGAAAATTTTGCAGTTTTTAAAATAAGGTGTGGACCTGTGCATTATTGCACATTTGGACATCCAATTCAGGACACTGTGCATCCTTGGCAAGGGTGGAAGTGGACAGCGGATTGATTGGATGTGCAGGAGGGGCAGGCTTGCTGGCAAGGAAGTGGCCAGAAGTGCCATTTTTGCATTTCATGTTATTGTGTGTGCACTTTTTTGCTGCATTGAGGCGACTAAAGAGCTTTTTATAAGCAGAAGGTTGCACTTGCGCACCTTTCATTTACAAAAAAAAAAATACTGTACAGTGTGGAAAATAATAATGCGCTGTACTCTTGTCAACCATCTTGATTTGCAGGCATGGCTGTGTGTGCACTTCAAATGTAGATAGCTTTGCATACAATAGATTTTGCCAAAAGGCCTTGAAGACAAATAAGCACTGCTGTGAATTTGTGTTAATGTTCAGCAATCTGCATTATATCTTCATATCTAGACAACCCCTGAGATTCTCAGAAGCACCATTCCAGGTTTCAGTAGGGCAGCTGGGCAAGGAAATTTCAGTAGCAAGGGAAACATTTATGGCAACACTTTTCTCTTAGGTATTGTCTAAATTACAACAGCCACAGGTATAGGTGCTCATGAGGAATAGTCATGCATGGTCTGAAACAGGCGTGTTTGTATGGACAATATATCACAGAATCACAGAGTCATAGAGTTGGAAGAGACCTCAAGGGCCATCCAGTCCAATCCCCTGCCATGCAGGAATACACAATCAAATCATTCCCGACAGATGGCCATCCAGCCTCTGTTTAAAAACCTCCAAAGAAGGAGACTCCATCACACTCTGAGGCAGTGTATTCCACTTCCGAACAGCTCTTACTGTCAGGAAGTTCTTCCTAATGTTTAGGAGCAGTCTCTGGAGCAGTAGAAAACAAGCCTGCTCCATTCTCAGTATGACATCCCTTCAAATATTTAAACATGGCTATCAGGTCACCTCTCAACCTCTTCTCCAGACTGAACATGCCCAGCTCCCTAAGCCGCTCCTCATAGGCATGGCTTCCAGACCACCCACCATCCTGGTCGCCCTCCTCTGGACACATTCCAGCTTCTCAATATCCTTCCTGAATTGTGGTGCCCAGAACTGGACACAGTATTCCAGGTGAGGTCTGACCAACGCAGAATGCAGTGGCACTATTACTTCCCTTGATCTAGACACTATACTCCTATTAATGCAACCTAGAATTGCATTGGCTTTTTTAGCTGCCGCATCATACTGCTGACTCGTGTTCAGCTTGTGGTCCACTAAGACTCCTAGATCCCTTTCGCATGTACTGCCCTCAAGACATGTGTCACCCATTCTATATCTGTGCATTTCATTTTTAGTGCCCAAGTGTAGTATCCTACATTTCTCCCTGTTGAAATTCATTTTGTTGATATTGGCCCAGCTTTCTAATCTGTTGAGGTCATTTTGGATTCTGATCCTGTCCTTTGGGGTATTAGCAACCCCTCCTAATTTGGTGTCATCTGCAAACTTGATAAGCATACCCTCTATTTCCTCATCCAAGTCATTAATAAATAGGTTGAATAGCACTGGGCCCAGGACAGAACCCTGTGGCACTCCACTGGTCACTTCTCTCCAGAATGAAGAGGAGCCATTGGTGACTGCCCTTTGGGTTTTGTCAGTCAACCAATTACAAATCCACCTAACAGTTGCATTGTCTAGCCCACAGGTTACTAATGTTTTTTGCAAGAATATCATGGGGGGCCTTGTCAAAAGCCTTACTGAAATCAAGATACACTATATCCACTGTGTTCCCTTCATCTATCAAGTTTGTAACACTAACAAAAAAAGAGATGAGATTAGTCTAGCATGACTTGTTTTTGAGAAATCCATGTTGACTTTTTTGTGATCACGGCATTCTTTTCTAAGTGGTTACAGACTTCCTGTTGAATGATCTGCTCTAGAATTTTTCCTAGTATTGATGTCAGGCTGATGACAATCCTGATGCCGTATTAGACTTTGGACAAAAGAAATTGACACATTTGACACATTTTCTGCCAAAAGTAGTCTTTTGTAAATCTACAGTGAAAACCAGAATCCAATGTTTTCCACATTTGAATGCTAGTGCTAAAGACTGTAATTGCTGAGATTTGAGTAAGCATCTGCATCCAATTGTTGTTTATTATTTGGAAGCAAAAACAGCACTTTTTCTTGTAAAAGGCAAAAGAGATGGCACATTTTATGAAACATCAACCGTGTGCAGAGAAATGGTTTTGCTAGCCAGGCCTAATTTAATTTAAAATAATTGGACATCTATTATTGTTTTGGCAACAAGAACAAAAGGTTATTAATCTGAACCACAATGTACCTTTCTTAGTCAATACTGAGTTGTTACAACACTGCTATTTTTCCCTCAGGGTTTCATATGTGTGCTGCTGGCTGGTTAGCTAAGGGAAGAGTTGGCTATCCCATTGTAAAACCTGGAAGCAACTGTGGGTTTGGAAAAACAGGGATTGTGGACTATGGTTTTCGACTCAACCGAAGCGAGAAATGGGATGCTTACTGTTATAATCCCAATGGTATGTGAACAAAAAAATATGTTTCATAATGCTTCATACAACTTTATCTGTGATAGACTTCTAAAAATTTCCTTGCAGAAATTCTAGTACTGGTTCTAATTATTCCTTTCTATTAGATGAGGTTATCCATTAAATACAATGAAGGACACTCTGGTAGTGCAATGCATCTTTCCCAAATCTATTGCTGACAGTGTTTTATTTTAAAAATTGAAAAAGGAAAAAAATAGGCTGCTTACCTGTTTGTTTGTTTTATATATTCTTCTTTTCCCAGGTTGGTAGAGCTTTCCTTCTCCTCTCATTAAACAAAATGTTCAGATTAGGGGGTTAAAAAAAGCAAAGTAGGCAGAGTTGTATAGATTTAAATTTTGTATCTTCCAAGCTAGTGATTAATTTCATTTCCCCTCAGTAACGTAAGTGGCAGATACAAAATCAGCCGAGATCTTGCCAGCTATGGGGAAGTAGCAAATTATACCACACTGTTTTGGGATGTGGTGCCATTAACATGTGGATGACACTCAACTTCACTACTCCTTTCCACCCCATTCAAGGGGGCTATCCTGGTCTAAACCAGTGTCTGTCATCATTAATGGACTGGATGAATGCGAACAAATTGAAACTTAATCCAGACAAGACAGAGGTGCTCTTGGTCAGTCAGAAGGCAGATCAGGGAATAGGGATTCAGCCTGTGTTAGATGGGGTTACACTCCCCCTGAAGACATAGGACTTTATCAGATGCTCTTAAAAAAAAAAAAAACCATGGAGGTTGGGAGGAGGACGCCACTGTCCCACTTCCAGCGATTGATATTGCACACCCCGTTCTCCTCCTGTCCTTCCTCCATGCTTCCTCCGTGCTAGAGGGACAAAAAAGGCACCGCTTTTAATTGATGGAAGTTTCAATGGAAGAGCGTCTGATAAAGTCCATAGGTTCGCAGTCTGGGGGCACTTCAAACATGGAATGCCATGCAGATCAGCACTGTTTTGGCTGCCCACTGGAAGTTTAGAAGAGATGGGGCTGGCTGAACTTCCTTGGGTAGAGAGTTCCACAGTTGAGGTGCTGCTACAGAGAAAGCCCTGTTATGTGTAGCCACCAACCTAACTTCACAAGGTGTTGGGACAAGCAACAGGGCATCCTCTGAAGGTCTCAAATTTCTGGCAGGCTCATATGGGAGGAGGCGGTCTTTCAGATATCTTGGCCCCAAGTCATTTAGGGCTTTGTAGGTCAACACCAGCACCTTGAATTGAGCTTTGAAGCAAACTGGAAGCCAGTGTAGTTCTTGTAGGACCAGTTTTATATGGTCTCTAAAATGCACATTTTAGAAATGGAAGAAGTGGAAAACCACTAGACAGGAATACAACAAATAACCAGTAGTTGTAGGGGACGAGTGACAAAAACTAAAGCTCAGAAGGAGGTCAGGCTTGCTAGAGAGGTTAAAAATAATAAAGGGGGTAGGGCTTGACTATACTGTATAGACAGAGCAAGATGAAGAACAAGGAAATGATAGGGCTACCACATAGAGAAGAAAGTGAAATGTTAACAGCAGACCCTTCAGCTGTTTGAATTTGACAGAGAGAGTTCCAATTAATCCTCCGTGATCCCACTTTTCAGCTGCTTTTAAAATGTCCCAGTTTTTCTCCCTTCCTCCTACTTTCCCCCTGTGTCCTCAGCTTATTTCAGTGGTTGGAAACTGGGTTCTTGTCTATACAAGGGGGGAAATATGAACACACACATTGGAAACTGCTTAATGCAGTGTAGATGTGTAAATATGCTATTGCTTAAAAAACAATTTGTAAGCCGTTCTGATAGCCTTGTGGCTGAAGAGCGGGGTATAAATAAATAAATAAATAAATAAATAAATAAATAAATAAAAACATCTGAAAAGGAAGGTGTTCGCAACAATGCGATCTGCCTACACAGCCAAAAGAGCCCGCCTAAATTCCACATGGTCCCCTAGCCAGCTGGCAGCCGCGAGTGATTCACTTGCGATTTTAAATCTGCTGCTGCTATTTAAAAAAAAAAATGGTTTCCCAGGGTGCACACAAGCAACACTTCATATTTACAAATAAAATAAAATAAAAAAGTATAAAAGCGCCATTTGATCGACTTACTGGACCCTCGCTTAGCTGAAAATGCAACATGGCGGCCGCAGCCACTTTCTCTCTTTGCTAACCCTGCCCCCTGTGCTAACCATCCATTAAACCTTCCCTAAGAGTCACTGGAGGGGGAGGGAAAACTTTTCTCCTGCTTCTTGCTACAAGTTTGTGGCTCGAGCAGATTAAATGGCAATGTGCAGGCCAAACAAGCCAGCCAGCCTTTGACTTGGCTCCTGTCATGTGACCGCTCCACTGCATGCAGTAGGTGGGCTCAGCAGCCTTCAAGCATTCATGGACACCCTGTGAGGACATCATGGACCCCTGGGGGTCCCCAGAGCACAGGTTAAGAACCACTGCTCTAACTGGTGAAAATAGAACAAATTATGCTGTACATAATGGCACTGCAGCCCAGAATAGGTAAAGAAGTAGTAAAGGAATACCTAGCAACTCTAAATGAATCTTCAGGACTGGATGAGCTGCACCCAGAATACTAAAGGAACCTGCAGATATAAAACAATGTCCTGACAATATTGGATACCTTCACACTTAAAAAAAAGTTTCTGGGGTCCCTGAGTGGGTCTACTCTAACTGGTACTAATCAGTAGGATTCAGGCAGTTATCTATAATACAGATCTACTGGTAAAACTCAGATTGACTTAGAACTTTAGGCAGGATTGCTTAGCTTATATCATGCGGCCAATATACTGTCAATCCTTGCAGCACTGAATGATTTGCTGAAACGGCATGAAGCTATACAATGCGATGATGCCCACAACCAAAGCTTAGAAATGCAATGTTAACTCCTCCCTCCCCCCACTGTCCTCCAATCTGCATGCTGACTGGCCATGCTGGTTGGGGGATTGTGGGGTTTATAGTCTAAAAAAGTGTCTATTTCTTAAGGTTCTGGACACAATACATGATATTACAGGAGAAAGAAAATTGCCAGCATGTGGAGATGACCTTATCAGCTGTAACCTCATGTCAGGCATAGTAATATAATTGTACCTACCACACAGTGGCTAGCTAAAGGTCAACCAGCTGAAAAATGAGTAAGAGTAGGATTTAAAACCCCAGTAAACAAACCCAGTAAGCAAGCTCTTGAACTTCTGGATTCAATATAATTTACGTCATGAATGGACTGTTTCGCCCTTTCCCTTCCCTATCAACACTTCAGGGTAGAACCCACAGGGCCAATTTCCCTTTCAATGACAAAGCACTGAGACCTCTGCAGTCTTTGTGAACATTTGTTCCTTAGCCAGCTTCCTCCTTGAGAAGGAACTGTCAAGGAAACAGCTGCTACACCAGGCAGGGCGAGTCCCTAGGCAGCATCAATACAGGTCCCGGAGTCCCATGGTGTCAAAGTATGCTAGGTTCCTTCTGCCAGGTTCTTACTTTCTGCAGGCAGGAGAGCCAAGTCTAAAGCTGCTGACAAGTCCCTGTGGTTGATTTTCAGGAAAGCCCAGTGCATAACCATCTGGCTAGCTTATTAAGCAGGCATTCTCTGCTTTCCCTTTAATTGCTTCTGTTATCTGAGTCACCAGAAGTCAAAGAAGTGGTTCAATCTATGACATTTGTGGTAGAAGCACAAAAAACAAAACAAAACAAAAAACAACAGTAATTTGGAAAGAATAAATGATCAGGGAGAAGACTTTATTATTCTGCTTCACATGCTTTTGACATCCGCAGATAAGAAGACCAAACAATGTTGACCTTTGGAAATGATCTGTGGTCTGGATTTAAAGAATGAGTGGAAGAGTCTTGTACTGCAGTGTGCAAGCTGAAGAAAATAATGATGGTTATTTATTTATTTATTAGATTTATACCCTGCCTTTCTCCCAAGACGGGACTCAAGGCGGCTTACAACAATTAAAAAATACAGCTAAAATATCACAATTTACAAAAATTAAAAAAGCATTAAATTAATTTCCACATAATTTAAAACACAACATGAATTAAAAACATAAAATCAATAAAAAATACAACATTAAAACATTAAAAGCAGCAAACCAATTAAAATTCATTTCTCAAACGTCTGCCTAAATAAAAAACATATTAAACTGCCGACAAAAAGAGAGCAGGGAGGTGGCCAACTGGACCTCCCGTTGAAGGGAGTTCCACAGTCTGGGAGCAGCCACAGAGAAGTCTCTCTCCCGAGTCCTCACCACCTGTACCTGTAAAGATGGTGGAACTGAGAGAAAGCCCTCCCCTACCAATCTTAATGCTCGGGTCAGCTTGTATAGGGAGATACAGTCCTTCAGATAGTCTGGACCCAAGTCATTTAGGGCTTTAAAGGTCAAAACCAGCACTTTGAATTCTGCCCAAAAATGGACGAGTAGCCAACGCAGCTGTTTCAACAGGGGAGGGTGACATGATCCCTGTACCTAGCTTGTACCAAGTCAACAGCTTGGCCACCTGCAGCATTTTGGACCCGCTGAAGTTTCCGAACAGTTTCCAAAAGCAGACCCATGTAGAGTGTGTTACAGTAGTCCAAATAGGATGTAATCAAGGCATGTGTCACCGTAGCCAGATCTGACTTGTCAAGGAACAGGCGCAGCTGGCACACTAGTTTTAACTGTGCAAATGAACTCCTGGCCATAGCCGAAACCTGAACATTCAAGCTCAGATTTGAGTCCAGGAACACACCCAAACTACAAAACTTGAGATTTCAGGGGGAGTGTGACCCCATCCAGCACAGGCTGAATCCCTATTCTCTAATTTGCCTTTCTACTGACCCAGAGCATCTCTGTCTTGTCTGGATTAAGTTTCAATTTGTTCACCCTCATCCAGTCCATTACTGACAGCAGACACTGGTTTAGCATGGAGACAGCTTCCTTGGAATCAGATGTGAAAGAGTGATAGAGCTGAGTGTCATCACCTTACTGGTGACACCGCACCCCAAAACTCCGATGACTTCTCCCAGCAGTTTCATGTAGGTGTTAAACAGCATGGGGGACAAAACCAAACCCTGAGGACCCCACAGGCCAAGGGCCAGGGCACTGACAAGGAGTCCCCCAGCACTACCTTCTGAGTTTACCCCTCCAAGAAGGAATGGAACCACTGCATAACAGTGCCCCCAGTCCCATTCTAGAGAGGCGGCTCAGAAGGATACCATGGTCGATGGTATTAAAACCCAATGAGAGGTCCAGCAGAACCAACAGGGACACACTTCCCTTGTCCAGTTCCCTGCATAGGTTGCAAGTTCGATTCCAGAGGGCTCCAAGGTTCACTCAGCCTTACATACTTTCGTAGGTCGGTAAAATGAGTACCTGGCTTGTGGAGGCAACTAGCTAATACACATTGGAAACTGCTTAATGCAGTGTAGATGTGTAAATTGCTATTGCTTAAAAACAATTTGTAAGCTGCTCTGATAGCCATTGTGGCTGAAGGGCGGGGTATAAATACCTAAATAGAATTAGATTAGAATTAGTAGGGCATTCACCAAGGCGACCAAAGCTGCCTCCGTCCCATAACTAGGCCTGAAGCCAGATTGAAATGGATCTAGATAATCCATTTCATCCAGAAACATGTGGGGCTGGGAGGCCACCACATGCTCCGACACTTTGCCCAAAAAGGGGACATTGGACACTGGCCAATAGTTCTTCAGTCTAGAAGGATCCAAGGAGGATTTTTTCAATAGTGGCCTCACCACAGCTTCTTTTAGACAAGCTGGAAGTCTGCCTTGCTGTAATGAGGCATTCACTACTCCCCTTACCCAATCTGCCAATTCTTGGGCTACTTTCAACTTGTTCTTAATGAATATGCAAGGTGTTGAGCTTTTAGATAGGTAAACAATACAGTCTTAAGATAGATTGACTTGCACTTTTCGATACTCCATAGTGCATTATATGCTGTAACAACCAGTATCTTATCTAGAAAACATTCCTGTTTTGAATTACAACTCCCAGACAGGTTACTACTCCCAGAATGTTTTGGATTACAAATCCCATCTGCTATGCTGGCTGGTATATTTTGGAAGTTGTAGTCCAAAAAGTAACATTGTCATGTTCTCTTTATCTCTGTGTATATGTGTGCTTTCAAGTTGCCTGTCGACTTATGGCAACCCCATAGATTTCATAGGGTTTTCTTAGGCATGGAATATCAGAGGTGGTTTTGCCAGTTCCTTCCTCAGCACCTTCCTCCTACAGCAGCTGGTATTTGTTGGTGATCTCCCATCCAAGTACTAACCAGGGCCAACCTTGCTTAGCTTCCCAGATCAGATGGGACCTGGTGCCTTTATGGTATTTAGGTCTACCTGTATTAAAAACCACATAATTTTCTGGTAGCAGGAAGGTTCATTTCTCTCCCTCCATTTCTCTCCTTCCCCCATCTCTTCCCATTCATTTTCTCTCATTCATTTTGTAAGTTATGTCACTGCAACCAATTTCATTTGTTTTGTATCTCAGCACTACAGTGCCTTTCATTCTCTGAAAAGTACTGCCGGAAGGAACCATACTCCACAGTAAACAATGAAAATTCATTATGAACAGCTGTATCACTCTCTCCATGAAAGCAGCTGAATAAGCTTCCAGGGTGGAGGACCCTCACAGATGTTTGACATGTCAGGGAAAATGGGAGAGGTCACATATTGTTCTTAGAATTAAGTTTAGTCAGCCTCTTTCTTCACCTCTTGTTTGGGCCATATCCTCTGAGAGGCCAGCAGGATCTTTTCCAAATGAATTGTTTGGGGCAGTGGGCAGAACACTTAAATCTGGTGACTTATTCTGATTGGTTAACTCGTATTCCTCCCATTCTGAAGAAATGTATTCATTCTTTGAAAATTAATCTGAAAGTAACATTGCTCATTTCTGAGGTGGTGCAGGAGAATCTTACTGTTAGTTTTCACCATCTGAAACTGGCCACAAACTGCTTCCATCAATGCTGTGTGGAAGGATAAGCCTTCCAGTGCCCTGGTATCGGTCAACTTTCCAGCAAGATGGAGATCGCTTCAGTATGTTCATTGCTTCTCTGCTTCACCTTCTTCTTAGATATGGCATGGCAAAGACTGTGAAATGTAAAATGTGGTTTCTAGCCACTCAGGAATATTGCTTTCCTACAGTAAACGGCAGAGTGAAGCAACCATTTCAACCATCGACAGCAGAATTTGAAGAGGTGGCAAATGTAGTTCTTTTATTTGGGGTTTTTGTTGTGTTTGCATTTTTTTTTCCTACAGCAGGAGATAGAATAATTTATTCAGCTTTGTATACTATGCAACTGGACTTTGATAAGTTACTAAAATGATTGCTGCAGGCAACAAAATGCCTTGGGCTGCCCTTGGTAGACTGCATGAGCTAACAGTTCCTTGGAGCATAGCAAGCACTAACGCAATGTGAAATAGAGAGAAGTTCAAGAGGCACCATGATGTGAATGGAATGCCCTTGCTTTGGGAGCAATATTTGAATGCAAAGAAGGGACAGTCAAGGGAACACTGGGCTCGTCACTGTCGTGCTGTGCCCACTGGTGTAGATATATCATAATGCTAGATGGAAGGAAGGAAGAAAGGAAGGAAGGAAGGAAACTTCCACACACGTACACAAAATAATGGAATATATTCTATAATATGGGAGGAGTATTGCAATTCCACATGCAGCAAAAAGCAAAAGTAGCAAAGCACTTAGGAGGCAAGAAGGCTCCTGTCTGGAAATGCATCAGTGTTTTCTGTTCTAAATCAAGAATAGCACAAAGAGAAAGAAAGGGGGAGGGAATCACTTTCAGAGGTTACACAGCAGACAGAAATTGATCAAGACCAGAGCTTTGAAATTTTGTTCTCTCTCTCTCTGTGTGTGTGTGTTTTAATTTTAATTTTTTGCCACAACTCTTATAATCTATTGCCAATATACTCACTAGCTACACTGGCTATGTGTGGATTCTGGTGGCTGTAGTCCCCCCCCCAATTAAATATTCCATGCTACAAACATCATAGTTCACACAGACTATGAAGTGGCAGGTCTCATGTGACTTACCAAATTTGTGCTGGGGATCAGCAGAGTGGCTGAATACTTCCATCATGGCAGGCTTCCTTTCCCTGCTAGAGCCAATAGGCATCATGATGGGCGAGAGAGAGTACTCAGATTAGAGGAGGGAGGGCAGAGGGCCCTTAGCCCTGTTATCCACAGCTGCCAGGGCCCCTTTAATTTATTTTTGGCCCCAATACTCTGAGCAGTACCAGCCATGTGTTAACTATCCATCATTTTAATCTCCCACAATGCCCTCAACGCATCACTCTGAGACAATGGGAGAAATGTGAAAGAGAGAAATGTGAAAGAGAGCTCAAAACATCCTCTCAGCCCACATAGAAGAGAGAGGAGGTCTATCAGAGAATGCCTCTCTCCAGGCCCTGTCACACCAATAGCTAACCCTGATTTCCTGAGGGATGCTTTTTAGAAGCCATAATTTGACTAAAACTGGGGGAGGATTGCTTAGTTCCATAAACGGCTCTACATATTTTTCTCCTATATTTAGAGCACTGAGTGATGATTTGGAGTAGGGGGAAAAAAGGGAAAGGCTTGTGCCCCACTACTTCTTCCTCTCTATCTTCCTCCTCTCAAATGTGTGGACCTCAAGAATAGCGCTGCACAGATTCTGGAGATTTTCACACCAAAATGCCCCATTACTGCCCCGCCACCTCCTCTCCCGTTCCTGCCACGGAATAACGTAAATTTTTCACACACTTACCTTAATTCCATGGCAGGAACGGGCTCCCCCTACCCTCACTGGCTGGCTGTAAATACAGCCATTGTAAGGCTGCTTTTACGACCAGCTGTCTGGAACGTTATCACGTTATTGTGTGATAACAGCTGGGTGGTAAATTTAAAAAATAAAACTCCCCCAAACATAAAATCAGTTCACCAAGCACAAAAACACACTTTAAATCACACAATCAAAACAGGGAGGGTGAAATAAAAGGTTCCACTTACCTGGATGTCCAGATTATACCAGGAAGTGCTCGGAACGGACCTCCCTCCGCGGCTGCCATTTTGGAACAGGAATGGGGCTCCTGTTTGCACACCCGTAATTGCGTGATAGCGATGGAATGGGAGGTCTACTCACGATGAAAAATCATGATTACATTGTTCCAGAACAGTCACGGGAGCAGGATGGATGCAGGACAGAACGGGGTCAACCTCGTCCGAAAGGCAAAACCTTTCCCGACCCTGTTCTGTTCCTGCCACAGGATATATAGCCCGTGTGAAAATCTCCTCTGTGTCACTGACTTTCTTGTTTACAATCCATGATCAGTGAAGGATCTGACTCTATTCAATTTTTCCTCAGGAAAAGACTGTGGTGGCATCTTCACAGACTCAAAACACATCTTTAAAACTCCTGGATACCCAAACGAGTACGAAGATGATCAAATCTGTTATTGGCATATAAGAGTGAAATATGGTCAGCGGATTCATATAGAGTTTCTCGACTTTGACCTTGAAGACGACACATCCTGCATGGCTGATTATTTAGAAATATATGACAGTTATGATGATGTCAATGGCTTTGTGGGCAGGTAACATCATCATCATCATCATCATCATCACTATCATTATAATCTCTTTCAAAATGACAGGATCATAAAAACAGCAACCAGAAAGGAAAAAAGGCCATGCCAATTATTTATTTGGATACCTTTTACATTCCGCCCAGTCTCAGAGGTTATGAGCAATAACATGTTTACACACATCCAAACTAATAAGTGTTAATAACCACACAGTCTCCCTTTTCCAACTCCTCCTATCCACGCCTACTTCTTTGTCTCTCACTCATGGGAACACCTTTCTTTGACCCAATCCAGGCATTTTTCCCAATTCATGACTCCATAAGAAGAATGTTGCAATTCCCAGTCAATCCCCTCCCAATCCTGAACTCTGCAATCCCTCCAAATATTAGAACAAACAAAAGACCCATCCCATTCATCCCTGCTCTCTTCTTTCATAAACAAAGAGTCTAAGGACTAACCAGTTTTATTTGGTATAAACCTTTGTGGACCGCAGCCCAGTTTATCTAGTAGTACTTACATGGTAAGCTCCTAACCCATATTCCATAATCTTCACTACCCTGGGGGTTTGTCTACACTATTTTTTAAAAAAACACACATGCCCCCCAGCAAATCTGATGGGATAAGGCCACACACTGTACGGCCCTATCCGCACCAAACTTGGAGTATACCACCTTAATCTGAGTTTTTAAAACTCACTGTTTTCTCTGGAGTTTGCTTGAAACTCTGGAGAAAACTGTAGTTTGAACAATGCATCTGCCCTGGATTCGGGGAATGGGGAGGCAGGACAAGTGCTGCTTGAGGCACCGCCATTTTTCCCTCTACACTTCCTCAGCACTTTCTCATTCCAAAGGCAGAGCCCTGGCACACAATCACCCACTCTGAGGTCAGAATGAGGTGGCCAGCCACACAATCGCAGGGTTGGCTGCTCATTCTGACCTCAGAGAGAGCAAATCTGGGCCAGGAAGGCAGGGCCCTGGTATACAGTCACTCTCTATGAGGTTGGAACATGTGGCCAGCCACATGATTGCATGGCTGGCTGGTTGTTCTGCCCTTAGAGCACCGGGAAGGCAGAGCCCTGGCACACAGTCATTCTTCTAGCCTATGCCAGTAGCAACAGTGTGGAGGTACCTGGCTAGGCACTGGTGGCAGACCAGCAGCTTATCTACACTGGGGGTAAAAATCCAAATGCATTATTGTGTAGACAAGCCAGCTGATGAGTGATGCTGATTTGGGCTTTGGCCAGGTAAAGTGTGATGCTTAAATCTGGGCCACAGTAGTCTGAATTTTATGTGGTGCAGCTCTGGGCCAAGTGGTCCAAATTTTATCTGCATTTTTATCCCCAGTGTAGATAAGCCCTGATACTGTCTTAAATGCACCCCGACTCAATATTGCAGTAAATGTATCATTGTGTTTTGGCTTCCTAGTACTTGACCAAGAAATTGTTTGTTGTACTTTTCAGGTACTGTGGAGATGAACTTCCAGACGATGTCATTAGCACAGGTAATACTACCCCCCACACACACACACTGAACAAAATGATAGTATTTTCCACTCAGTTTCAAACAGAACTGCATAAAGGCATTTGATATCCAGAGACATTACCACAAAGACAGTTATTAATTGTTACAGACATAATTAACAAATTAATTAAAATTGCATAATCACTGTGGGTAAAGTAATATAAATACTTCCTTCACTATTTCCTACCATATTTCTCACGTTGAATGGTATTTATTCTCTTCACTAGTGTTTGTGAGAACACATAAGAGAAAACAACCATAATGCAATAAAAAAATGGAGAAAATATTCAAAATTTATAATAACAGTTGTCCCTTCACATTCGCTGGGGTTAGGTTCCAGGACCCCCCGTGAATACCCAAATCCGTGAATACTCAAGTCCCATTATATGCAATGGCATAGCAAAATGGTGTCCCTTATATAAGATGGCAAAATCAAGGTTTGCTATTAGGATTACTATTTTTTAAAGAATATTTTCAAGCCGTGAATACTCAAATCCGTGAATGTCAAATCCGTGAATGTGGAGGGACAACTGAACTTGTTTTATCAGTACAAATGAAATAAAGTCTCTTTCTCTCTTTTTCTGTGTCTCTCTTCCCCTGCCTCTCCCCATTTCTCATTCTAGGAAATGTCATGACTCTAAAATTTTTGTCCGATGCTTCAATAACAGCAGGGGGCTTTCAAATTAAATATACAGCTTTAGATCTAGTGAAAAAGAATACAACTACCCAAGACAACACAAATTATTTAGCTGGAAGATTTGGCATCATATAAAATAACATTGACACGGAAGAAGATATTAGCTTTGGATGTCTCTTGAAGGAATATTTTCCCACACTCCAACACCCCAAGCTGAAGTTGATGTCTTCATCTTTGTGGATCCTTCTTCATGATCTCCTGGTCTCCCAACTGCAACATCTTGTCATTGATTTTCAGGGATACATATGCAACTTCCATTTGAAGATGCCGGCCATGTTTTAGCTCTTCCTTTGATTATTTCTACTGCTCCACCCACAACTACAAAATCTTACTCTTTGATATGTTAAGGGAGGAGGGGTTTACAAGTGACTCTGTAAATAAGTTACCTTCCTGCTCTAGAATTGCTGTGTATGCCAAACTGAAGTGAATGCCGTTAAGGTTCCCTTGAGCCAGAAAGCTATGAATAAATATTTACTCATAGATTCTATAATAACTGTATTGCATTTGATGCCTTATTAAGATTTTTAGACAATATATATTTTTTAAAAAACTTGAAATGAATTCCTTTCTTTTTACCAGGTAACTTTGTTTCCAAATTCAGCAGACAAGAACAACAGAAACCCTGACTCAATTTCCAGGCTTACAAATTCCTTTGAAACTAAATGCCCCTTAGTTTACAGGCTGTTTTCACTACTTATATGTGAAACAATAAAACATCTGATAAAAGCCTTTGCTGACTGTTAGTAAGTCTGTGGATGGGCCACCACAGGCTACAATGGTATAATCAACTTGGAAGAATCTCAGAGGGAACCAGCCTTCGCGTCAGAGTTCTCAGGCCTTTGAGCTCTGCTCCCAATCTCTCGGTTTTGAGCCCCATCTCCAACCTTCTGTTCAAGTTGATGAAATTCTGGTTGTTGTGCAAGGCTCAGGAGTACTGGGCATAAGCAATTGGTAGTAGCCCAAGGAAGGAGATGTAGTGGGGGTGACAAGAGGAATCCACTGGTCTCATCTGGTACAGGTACCCTCACATCCATGGATTTGGTATCCACAGTTTCACTTATCCACATCTGAAAAGAAATGTGTTCTCTCTAGGCATTTCTAGATCCTCCAATGCAATTTTATGGTCAACTTCCAGACTTTGTCTCATTGAACATAACAGGGTTCCATATTATTCACAATTTTGGGTATCCATGGAGGGGGGTCTTGGAATGTATCCCCCGTGGATATGAGGGTTGACCTGTATATGTTTTTTTGCCTTTGGCTCAAGGCAGGAAAGAGGGAAGGAGAGAAGAGGAGAGATGGAAGGGCAAGGGGAAGTGAGCACGTGCAGCCCTTGCTGAACTTGACGTGCCATTTGCTGGCTTCAGAGAAGATGAGTAGAAGTACACAGACCTTCCCCCACCATTCCAAGAGTCTGTGGAGGCCACCCACCAACAAGGCTTTAGTTCCTCAAAATTTCCTATGGAAGTTGCTTAGAAAGAAAAAAAAAGTTCTGCTCCTTGAAAGTTACATGTTTGCATAAAGTTAATTTGTGTTTATCCATTCACAATGCATGTGTTTATTCGACCCAGATACAGCTGTACAATTGTAGGGTTACATCTGGGGAAGAAGATGTAGGTGGCATATAAGCTCTGCAACTCATTCCCCCCCCCAAGCATATTTGTAAGCAGAGTATGAAAATCTGAAGCCACTTTCAGTTGGACAGTTACAATGCTCCTGCAAGGAGCAATCCAACCACAGTTTTAGGAGATTATCAGACTGGAACACAGAAAGCATTCCTGTCCCACAATCTCCACTTCTGCCCCTGTCCCGCAACAATCACCCTCACCACTGCACTTACCTCTTGTCAGGCAGCCCAGGAATGAACAGAGCTCTAATGGAGCTCTGTTCACTTCCTGGATCAAAATCCCGCCCATTCTCATAAGACGCGGGCATAGGAAATTCAAAAATAAAAACACAAATACTCAAAAATAAGTAACAAAAAGCACATGCAGACTCTTTAAAATTCCCAAGTAAACCAGGGACATTTTTTAAAAGTGTGTCACCTACCTGGATGTCCCGATCTCATCCAGAAGTGTTGTCAGGGACTGCCCATTGACGCTGGGATCTCACAAGCAGTACGGGGCACTTTGTCACACACAGGCAAGTCCATAACAGAAATAGAATGGGGGAATCTATTGATAGCTTCTCCCGTCAGTAAAAAAACAGCACCCACGGAACGGCAGCAGAATGACTGCATAATGATGGGGAACGACGTCATCTGGTAAGGAATCCCTTTTGCAATCTCCTGGTGTTTTTATAACACTACTTTTGATGCATCTGATAATCTCTTTAGTTCTTAGGAACTCATATCCTTGTCCTCAGTTTTAGTTACCATGTATTTAGACAAATGCCTGAGCAGGGCATTAATCTGTACCTTAGGTTTAAGAGGATTCTTCCACCTGGGTACAAATCTGGCCTGCTAACAGCTAAATTGCATCTGACTTAGGAGGCCTCTCCCCATCCCAAGCCTCCTGCTCATCCTCCCAGTAGTCAAAGTGGGCAGAGTGATCCCCCATCACTTATCTGGGATGTCATGGTGATTGTTCTGCTCTCCACTTTTCATCCCAGTGAGTGGGGCTGGGGAGCAAGCAAGGCACTTCTCTGTGCCAAGACAAGCATGCAATTCCTATCTCTGTGTGAGAAAAAGGAAGGGGCCATGGAGTGGGGAGGGGAGAGGAAAGTCCTATGAAGGAAAGGGAGAGCCTTAAAGAAAGGGGATCCCCAACTTCATCCGGCAAGGGCCTCTGAGAGCTGAGAAGAGGCATGAAAGGTTGCCCCTCCTTAAATTGTTCTACAAGCTAGAGCCTAACAGTTCTGGTTTCAAAGTCTTCTTCACAAACGAAGATTCAGGAAGGACTCAACCTGCGCTTTCTGCATTGTCGTTTCTCTTCAAGATTTGTTCGTTGCAAGTTCTCAAATAAGGCTGCAGCATTGTGGATAGTGCGTCTCCATGCCTCCCGATGTGAGGCCAGGGCGGACCATTATTGGTGATCAATTTGGCCAAGCCTGAGATGTTGTTTCAGGGAGTCCTTGTATCACTTTTTTGGAGCGCCAATCTTACGCTGACCCGTGGCAAGCTCACCGTAGAGTACTATTTTGGGAGGCGATGGTCCTCCATCCTAGAAACGTGCCCTGCCCAGCGCAGCCGCGTTCTCAATATCATGGCCTCAATGCTGGTGATCCCTGTTTGCTCAAGGACAGCAACATTCGTCACATAGTCCAGTGTATATTTAGGATTGTGAGTATACAGTGCTGATGAAAGTGTTCGAGGAGTCGTAAGTGGTGGCGATAGGTGACCCATGTTTCAGACCCATAAAGGAGAATAGACAGTACAATGGCTCTATACACACTGATTTTTGTGCTTTGCTTCAGGTGTTTACTACTCCAGACTCTTTTGTAAAGGTGTTTATAGAAAATATGGCTATCCTGAGGTTGAGCACACACATTAGAGCTACTCTTTGGCCTGCTAAGATATGTGTGTGTAACTTCAAGTTGCCTGTCAATTTATGGCAACCCCATGAATTTCATAGGGTTTTCATAGGCAAGGAATACTCAGAGGTGGTTTTGTCAATTGATTTTGCAATGTATCATTTGTTTTTTCACTGTTCAGGACTATACAGACCTGGGCCTCCCAGAAGCCTGGTCCATGGGGATTTTGATCCCCCCCAGCCCTATATCTGATCCCAAAGGTCTACCCCTGCTTTAGATAAATGCTATGGTAGTACAGCAGATGCATCAATGGTCCAACACATTTTCCTGTGTTCTTACCAAGAACATTAAAAGTATGAGGAATAATCTTGTTGACCCTCAGGAAGAAAGGCTCCAGAAAGAGCTGATGAGATTGACTAGACTGGAAGTTTTATAGCTATACAATAATAAATCATAAAGAATAAATGCACATCTGGAATCCCAGGGTTGGAGCAGAAGTAGATGGAAGAATCCATTGAAATGTAAAAGCACTGGGCAAGGAAAAGCTAAACACCCTCTCAGCCCCTTTCACACAACTTTTCTGCTCCAAACTGCTTCCCACTGAGCTGCTTTTCATTAGAAACAGCAGCCTCGTTAGATGAAACAGCCAGCAGGCTTTAATGTGTGATCTGACCAGCCGAAAACTGAATCCACAGATCCAATGCTTGAGTTACTAAACTGTGCCATCTGGCGGCCTTGACGAGATCCTTCTAATCACAGTTTGTGAGGTAGCATTATGAATGTGAAGTAAGGAAAAAGTTCCTCTTGGGAAACTAGAAGTAGAAATTAATCCTGATTGCTAGGTAAGTCTCACTTACTTCATTACGGTTATATATATACACACCATTTACCTCTGTGCCAAGCCAACAACTACAGGCTTGTAAACAACTCATTACTATTGAATGCATTCTGCATTCTTACTGACTTCCTGTTTTTATTTTTATTTTTCCTTTACATGATTACTTAGATTTGGAAGACTGCACATTCTTTCCCCTTTTCTCCTCCTATGGTGGAGTTTAAAAAAGGAAGAGATTAAATTTTTTATCTGCCTGGACAAACCATGGCTTATTGGAAGCAAGTCAGCTTATAGAATCATAGAATCATAGAACTGTAGAGTTGGATTCTAGCCATAGTTATGAAACTGGCTTGAGTTCCCTATCTAAATTCAACAATGACTACAGTTTGGGATTTTGAGCCTTATCACTCGAGGGCAGGGAAGTGGCAATAAAGCCCAAGAATAATGCATCCCACCTTGCCTCATCACATGACAATTGCATGCTTCAGCTGTTCTTCTATTCTGATCCCATAGCTAATGCATGTTAAACGCAAGTCTTTTTGCAAACTGGAAAAATCTGTTAGCAAAAAGACTCGCCTTACCACCATCTCCCGTAGACCTGCAATGGGAGAACAGCTGAAGCACACTAATGTTGTGCAATAAAGCAAGGGGGGACGTGCTATTCTTGGGATGTGTGGCTTTATTGCCACTTTCCTACCCTCATGTGATAATTTACCATATCCTTAAGAAATAGGAAATTTACCATATCCAGAATCCCCCAGGAAGCATAACTAGTGAACATGCTAGCCAGAGGATTCTGGGATGTGTAGTCCAAAAGCTAATACATTCTCACAATACTGTAACCTGTTCATAAAATACCTGCAAATATCACCTAACACTAATCTTCAGTTTTGTTAATATAAAGACTACTGCGTGTTTCTTTTTCTCAGGTCTCTCAGGTCTCTGCTTCACACAGGACCTTTGTTTCAAAATCTGAGTTGGATCTGAGTATCTGCTCTTTTTTTTTAATGTGGGAGGGAAACATACAGGTATTTTTCCCAGAAGCTCTCAAAACAGTTGTCCTTCCGTATCCACGGATCAGGTATTCACAGATTTGGTATCCACGGATTTAAGTATTCACAGATTGAAAATATTCTTTAAAAAATAATAATCCAAAAACAAACCTTGATTTTGCCATTTTATATAAGGGACACACATGAGGGCAAGAGAGTCCCTAGCGTACAAAAAAAAAAGTTAGTAACCTGTGGGCTAGACAATGCAACTGTTAAGTGGATTTGTAATTGGTTGACTGACTGAACCCAAAGGGTAGTCACCAACAGCTCCTCTTCATTCTGGAGAGAAGTGACCAGTGGAGTGCCACAGGGTTCTGTCCTGGGCCCAGTGCTATTCAACCTATTTATCAATGACGTGGATGAGAGAATAGAGGGTATGCTTATCAAGTTTGCAGATGACACCAAATTAGGAGGGGTTGCTAATACCCCAAAGGACAGGATCAGAATCCAAAATGACCTCAACAGATTAGAAAGCTGGGACAATATCAACAAAATGAATTTCAACAGGGAGAAATGTAGGATACTACACTTGGGCACTAAAAATGAAATGAACAGATATAGGATGGGCGACACATGTCTTGAGGGCAGTACATGCGAAAGGGATCTAGGAGTTTTAGTGGACCACAAGCTGAACATGAGTCAGCAGTGTGATGCAGCAGCTAAAAGAGCCAATGCAATTCTAGGCTGCATTAATAGAAGTATAGTGTCTAGATCAAGGGAAGTAATAGTGCCACGGTATTCTGCTTTGGTCAGACCTCACCTGGAATACTGTGTCCAGTTCTGGGCACCACAATTCAGGAAGGATATTGAAAAGCTGGAACGTGTCCAGAGGAGGGCGACCAGGATGGTGGGGGGTCTGGAAGCCATGCCCTATGAGGAGCGGCTTAGGGAACTGGGCATGTTTAGTCTGGAGAAGAGAAGGTTGAGAGGTGACATGATAGCCATGTTTAAATATTTGAAGGGATGTCATACTGAGGATGGAGCCAACTTGTTTTCTGCTGTTCCAGAGACTAGGACACAGAACAATGGACTCAAACTACAAGAAAAAAGATTCCAGCTAAACATTAGGAAGAACTTCCTGACAGTAAGAGATGTTAGGCAGTGGAATACACTGCCTCGCAGTGTGGTGGTGTCTCCTTCATTGGAGGTTTTTAAACAGAGGCTGGATAGACATCTGTTCGGAAATGATTTGATTGTGTATTCCTGCATGACAGGGTTGGACTAGGTGGCCCTTGAGGTCTCTTCCAACTTTATGATTCTATGATTTTGCTATGCCATTACATATAATGGGGCTTGAGTATGCACAGATTTTGGTATCCACGGAGGGTCCTGGAACCAAACCCCAGCGGATACCAAGGGCCCACTGTACAATCTAAACTCTGTTCTATATTTAGCAGAGTTCAATAATGATAGTTTTTGAAGTGCAAAACAGCTTTCTGGTTGCACCAAGGGCTTCTGAGACACTGTTCTAGAGAACCTGAAGGTTGTCTCACTACTTAGCCAGCACAAGCAATTGCTGCAAAATAGATAGCTGTGAATAGTTTCTTACCTTCTCAATTCCTGGTGAAATTAATGAGGGCAAGAGAGTCCCTAGCATACAAAAAAAAAATTCATATCCTAAATCTTCTGTTATAGCACTATTCACTTCAAGAAGATGACTCAGCTGCTATGGAATGTAGAAAGCTAGAACTAGAGGCGACTTAAGGGCAGCAAAGGCCACTTGAGTTCCCTTGTGAGCATTAAATATAATTAAAGGTCACTAGAGTTCTTCTGGGAGCACAGAAGAGTGACCTACTTTAAGCCTGCATAAATCTACACTTTAGTTTTCAATGTAACTTTAAACTTAGATAAAGCCACACTTGTTTACTTTGTTAGTCTTTCCTTTCTTTTGGTGTCTCAGAAACAATGAGCATTTCTAAACAAGGCTTTTATGTGTGATTATACTACCTCAGATTAATTTTACAGGTGTGTGTTTGGGAATAATATTCAAACATTCCCAATCTCTATCTGTAACTCAACTATGTACTGCACTTAGGGCAAAAAAATGAAATGCATAGATATAGGATGGGGGAGACCTGGCTGAATGAGACTACGTGCGAAAGGGATCTTAGGAGTCCTAGTAGACCACAAGTTGAACATGAGTCAGCAGTGTGATGCGGCAGCTAAAAAGGCCAATGCAATTTTGGGCTGCATCAATAGAAGTATAGTGTCTAGGTCAAGGGAAATAATAGTGCCACTCTATTCTGCCTTGGTCAGGCCTCACCTAGAATACTGTGTCCAGTTCTGGGCACCACAATTCAAAAAGGATATTGACAAATTGGAGCGGGTCCAGATGAGGGCGACTAAAATGGTGAAAGGTCTGGAAACCATGCCATATGAGGAAAGACTTAGGGAGCTGGGTATGCTTAACCTGGTTAAGGGGTGATATGATAGCCCTAAGTATTTGAAGGGGTGTCACATTGAGGATGGAGCAAGCTTGTTGGACTGGATGGCCCTTGTGGTCTCTTTCAACTCTACAATTCTATGATTCTATGCTTTCCTACTGCTTATCCCATTATTTTTGTTACCACAGGAAATCCATCAAATCAGGAAAGACCAAATAGTTGAGGTGTCTTTTCATTGGTAGCACCGGGAACCTATTGTCTGTATGGAAGTACACTAATATGGCCCTCACTCTGGAAAGTGAAAAAGCATGAAACTTACACTTGAATCCTTGACAAGTGGGAACAAAATTAACTGGATGCAACTTCTCCTGGGCTAGAAAAGCTTCATGTGGTGAAATTTTGCCAGCAACCTGATAACTTCCAGGAAAATGTGCACAGGAAGTCCCAGGGAAATCAGTAGGAATTACAACTAAGTAACCATAATTAGAATGCGAGAGCATGGAGAAATTTCTTAGGAAATGAACTTGGCAGCCCTTATTAAAACAATTAAAATACAGTCGTCCCTTCACATTCGCGGGGGTTCCGTTCTGCGGACCCCCGCGAATGTGAAAAAACCGCGAATAACGACACCCCTCCCCCATCCCTCCCCAGGCCTTCGCGGGGCCTCTGGAGACGCTCCGGAGGCCCCAGGATCGCCTCCCCAGCCCTCCCCACCCCGTCCCCAAGCCTTCCTGGGGCCTCCGGAGCGTCTCCGGAGGCCCCAGGATCGCCTCCCCAGCCCTCCCCACCCCGTCCCCAGGCCTTTCTGGGGCCTCCGGAGATGCTCCGGAGGCCCCAGGATCGCCTCCCCAGCCCTCCCCACCCCGTCCCCAAGCCTTCCTGGGGCCTCCGGAGCGTCTCCGGAGGCCCCAGGATCGCCTCCCCAGCCCTCCCCACCGCGTCCCTAGGCCTTCCTGGGGCCTCCGGAGACGCTCCGGAGGCCCCAGGATCGCCTCCCCAGCCCTCCCCACCCCGTCCTCAGGCCTTCCTGGGGCCTCCGGAGCGTCTCCGGAGGCCCCAGGATCGCCTCCCCAGCCCTCCCCACCCCGTCCCCAAGCCTTCCTGGGGCCTCCGGAGACGCTCCGGAGGCCCCAGGATCGCCTCCCCAGCCCTCCCCAGGCCTTCCTGGGGCCTCCGGAGCGTCTCCGGAGGCCCCAGGATCGCCTCCCCAGCCCTCCCCACCGCGTCCCCAGGCCTTCCTGGGGCCTCCGGAGCGTCTCCGGAGGCCCCAGGATCGCCTCCCCAGCCCTCCCCACCCCGTCCCCAGGCCTTCCTGGGGCCTCCGGAGCGTCTCCGGAGGCCCCAGGATCGCCTCCCCAGCCCTCCCCACCCCGTCCCCAGGCCTTCCTGGGGCCTCCGGAGCGTCTCCGGAGGCCCCAGGATCGCCTCCCCACCCCTCCCCAGGCCTTCATGGGGCCTCCGGAGCGCCTCCGGGGGCCCCGTGGACGCCTCCCTGGGCCTCCCCGCTCCCTCTATGTCTTTCACGGGGCCTCTGGAGGCCCCGTGTCGCGGTTTTGGGGGGGCCCGGGGGGCCCTCCCAAAACCGCGAATAACCGAAACCGCGAATGTCAAGTTCGCGAATGTGGAGGGACAACTGTATAGTCATTTCTGTGAAAACCATGAGTGCTTCTGGACAAAAAGTTATTTCATTCAGTCACTCTGCCTCATACAGGTCACACCATTTTACCAACTGTAAGCCTCTTTTGCTTTCTTACTGCTTCTTCTGTCTTCTCTTTCTTGCAAAAGATGCCTTAAGGAGAAAGAGATGGTATAGCTGCACAATGCCTTTTGATTAGGAGTGCTAAGGGACTTTTCCATGCCCTGCTTCATTTGGTGATGAGCCCCATTAAACAGGTCCCATTCTTTCTACTTCACTTCCACCATCTGAAATATGAGAGGAGGGAGTTAATACTGTAATATTGATTTATGTTACAGGATTATTGCAAGAATGACAAACAGTGCATAAGTGCCTTGAACACATAAAAGTACTATGCAGCTCTTAAAGCGTGTGTGTGTTTGTGTGTGTGTGTGTGTGTGTGGCCATACAGATGTTGGGCTCCCATTGCCCCAAGCTTCATACCCGATAGTGTAAAGTAGGATTGTGCATCCTCCTTTTCCTGTGCACGCCCTCTTTCTCAGAAGTAAAACTAAAATTTCTCTCTGAATGGGTTTTTAAAATGTCTGGGGATTTAAATAATGCTGACTTCTGTTTCATTTTTTGCCTGCTAACACCACCTCAACACCATCTCACCAGCTCTATTAAGAGCTCTGTAAAGAGAAGGGACAGAGGTCAATCTGGCAGAGCACTCAGAGAGAGAGAGAGAGGTGAGTGAGACAGCACACACGCACACACACACATATGCAACTCAAGGGTGGGGAGAGAAGGGAGACAGGCCTGGAGGGGGAAGGCAAGCTAGCCAAGGGAGGCAGCTGAGGGAGGCTCAGCAGTGGAACAGAGACATGGTGGAGTAGGTGAGGTGGCTGTTGGAAGAGGCAGAGAAGGCAAAATTGTTATTCAAATACAATTAAGATTAGAAATATCAGTAATTATCACAGTTTATACAGTGGAGTATTTAAAGTGAACATCATCACAGGTTTTGTCATGTACTGGCATCTCCAGACTCAGTGACCAGCAGTTTCAAAACAGAAAACTTTATTGTCACAGTAATCCAAAGAGCTATCCCTACAAGTCTGTTGCTCAAAATGAAACCTAACTGACAAGCAGTATACTGAGAGCATATTCCAGTATACAAAATCTGGCGAGCTATACAGTCATTGGCTACCCATCATCCCCATTTCCATTTCCCACTGTACCAGGGCTCAGCCTCCTTTTCCCAGAGTTGAGACCCAGGTGCAGTGCTTATTAAACCACTATAGACACAGACACACATACTCCCTTTTAAAGTCAGGCTACATACTTGTTAACAAGCACAGAAAAATACAAACACAATTGGCCACCAGGTTATATAGCAAAACTGAACTTGGCAGGAAAAGGTCATGCTTGGGACTGATCCTGACAGGTTTGAAGTCGTCAGTTGGTAAATGTGTCTTTTTTGCTTGTCAAAATATGGTAATCCTAGTGTAAAGACTGACAATATAGAGCCTCCATTTCTATATTAATCTATTGTTACAAATGCCCTCATTTTCCCTCAAAGCTTCCTTCATCAAGGAATGAGGAATATGTGGCATTCCAGATGTTGTTGGGCTGCTACTTCCATCAGCCTCTAGCCAATACAGCCACTGATGAGGCATGCTGGGAGTTGCAGTCTAACAACATCTGGAGGCCACACGATTCCCATCCCTCATCTAAGGGACCTTTTACACTTTGCCTGAGGCTGCAATGATAAACAGATTTACCTGGCAGTAAGCCTAAGTGAACTTGATGGTCTTGACTTCTGAGTTTACATACATAAGATTATGTAGCTAAAAAGGCTTCTTTTTTTTTAAACTTCTGGCAGGAAGCCAAGAGCGCACTGTTCTCTAAAGCACCCACAAAGATCAGAAACAGAACCCACAGTTACCTGCTGTGACAACTTTGCCAGACACTTTGAGAAGATAGTTGCTTGAATTCGCTTGGAACTTGACACCATACTTATAACAAAACATAGGGAGGTGTTCAGTGGACCATCTGGTCACATGTTCTGGGATCAGTTTCAGTTACTGTGGCCTGATCATGTGGATAAAACACTTGAATCAGTTCATCCCACCACATGTAAGCTTGCCTCTTGCCCATCTGGGCTATTGAGATCCGGCAGAGCAAGATTGACTGTGTGGGTTCAGGGGGTAGTAAACATTTCAGTCTATTAGGGGGAACTACCTACTGCTTTGAAGGAGGCTGTGGTATACCCTCTTCTGCAGAGGACCTCCCTTGACCCAGGTATATGAGAACTGCCACCCTATTGTTAATATCCCCTTTGTGGGCAAGTTGTCTGAGTGTGTGGTGGCTGAACAACTTCAGATGTTCTTAAAGGAAAAGGATTATTTGGACCTATTTCAGTCTGGTTTCACAACAGGGTTTGTGGACACCCTTAGTTGCTCTGAGTGACAACTTACTCCAGGGGAAGGTGAAGGAGTGCTACGCTGATTATCTTCCTGGATCTCTCAGTGTCTTTTGATACCATTGCTCAGGGTGCCTTACTAGACTGGCTCTATGGGATGGGAGTAGGAGGTACTGTCTTTCAGTGGTTCTGCTCCCACCTACAGGGCCAGTTATAGAAAGCACCATTAGGGGATTCCTGTTCGGCCCCATAGTTATTAAGCTGTGGGATGCCACAGTATTCTATCCTATCCCCATGCTCTCCAATATCTATATGAAGCTGCTGTCATCAGTGGTGGCCGGGGGTGGTACGGGTGCTGGATCAGTGCCTGGATAAGGGTCTAGCCAACTCAGGTGTGGGAAGTGGGTAAACAATCTGTCCTAGATGGGATTGCATTCCCCTAGAAGGAGCGGGTTTGTAGCCTGGAAGTATTTCTGGAACCATCCTTGTCATTGGATTGGAAGCCCATGTAGACTCTGTGACTTGGAAAGTGTGGCACCCATTTGATTTGACTGGTATGCAAGCTGTGGTCTTTCTTGGACAGGGATAACCTAGTCAAAAGAGTTCATGCACTGGTAACCTACCAATTAGACCAGTGGCTCTTAACCTTTTCTTTACCAGGGACACCTTTTAAATATATTTTGTTGTTGCAGACCCACAAAACATAACTGAAGATTTAAAACCTAATAATAATAATATCTGATGATAATAATAATAATAAAATTACACCATCCATTAAACCTTCCCTCAGAGGCATTGGAGGGGAAAGGGAAGACTTTTCTCCTGCTTCTTTCTGCAAGTTTTTGGATGCAGCGGATTGAATAGTAACGCACAGGCCAAGCAAGCCAGCCTTTGCCTTGTCACGTGGCCCCTCCACTGCAGGCAGGAAGTGGGCCAAGCATCCTTCAAGTCTTCATGGACCCCCTGTGAGGACATTACAGCCCCCTGGGGGGTCCTCAAACCACAGGTTAAGAACCACTGAATTAGACTACTGTAGTGACTGTCCATGGAGCTGCCCCTGAAGATGACCCAGAAGCTGCAGCTAAAACCAGGATTAGCCCTTGGGACTGTTTTGTATGTGTGTTTTAAAACCAGGTGTTTTTTTTTTAAAATCATTCGTGTTCATTTTCAAGTAATATTTTTATTTGTTGTACTTCACCTCGGCATCCTAGCAGGGTGAGAGGAGATAAATATATATTTAAGTGCGTAAGTGTGTTCATGTTGCCTTCTTCCCAAAGCCCGAGCCCTAGTGCAATTCCATGTGTATTTACCAAAAAAATGAATTCTCTTGAGTGCATTCAGTCCAGAAGTGAATGTGCATCGGACTGCACCCCCAGGATAGAACAAAATCAGGTTGGATACCAACACAGCCTAATCGCAATGGCTTTCCTGACATTCTATTGCTTGGAATAAAATACAGTAAAGCCCTTCACTTGGTGCCATCCACGTCTAGTAGCTAGAGCAGTGGTTCTTAACCTGTGGTCTGGGGACCCCCAGGGGCCTGAGATGTTCTCACAAGGCTGCTTGAAGGCTGCTTGGCCCACTTCCTCCCTGGAGTGGAGTGGCCACAGGACAGGAGGAGCCAAGGCAAAGGCTGGCTGGGCCTGCACATTGCCATTCAACCTCCTCCAACCACAAACTTGCAGAAAGAAGGGAGGAAGTTTTCCATCCCCCTCCAGTGCCTCTGAGGGAAGGTTTCATGGATGGTACAGTATCATTATATTATTATTATCAGATATTATTGTTGTGTTGTTGTTATTGTTGTTTTAAATCTTGAATTAAGTCTTGGGGGACCACGGCAACAAAACATATTTAAAGGGGCTCCCTGGGAAAGAAAAGGTTAAGAAACACTGGTGTAATTTTGTTGTTGTTGTTGTTATAATTTTAAATCTTGAGTTAAATCTTGGGAGTCCACAGCAACAAAACATATTTAAAGTGGCTCCCTGGAAAAGAAAAGGTTAAGAGCCACTGAGCTAGACCATTTTCAACATGACTTGCTGTAAACTTTGCGACAATGTAAAAGCAAATGTCTCACTAGCATTGTGACTCTTCTCAGGGGACAGGTATGGCATTCGAAGCCCTCAGTCCTCTTTGGCACATTTCATCATTTATACAGTTGCCCCTTCATATCCGCTGGGGTTTGGTTCCAGGACCCGCTGTGGATACCAAAAACCACGAATACTCAAGTCCCATTATATGCAATGGCATAGCAAAATGGTGTTCCTTACATAAGATGGCAAAATCAAGGTTTGCTTTTTGGATTATTTTTTAAAGAATTATTATTATCAGTATTATTAAATATTATTTAATATTATATTAGATAATATTAAATATAATATAATATTATATTAATATTATAAATATAATATAATATTAAAATATTATTTAGTTTGGTATCCACAGATTTAAGTATTCACGGCTTGAAAATATTCTTTTATAAATAATAAATAAAAATATAATAAATAAAAATAATAAAAATATAATATAATATTAAAATATTATTTAATTTGGTATCCACAGATTTAAGTATTCACGGCTTGAAAATATTATTTTAAAAATAATAATAATAAATAAAAATATAATAAATAAAAATAATAATATTTAATAATATTATTTTTTAAGAATATTTTCAAGCCGTGAATACTTTAATCCGTGGATACCGAGGGACAACTGTACAGTACTCTCACAACAGAACTCGATCAATCGGTTATTCGGCGTTCTACCGGGTACGGGTAAGAAGGTGGGCAAATGACGCCAGGGAACGAGCCACTCGAGGAGCGACAGCAGCCGCCATGCTCGAGCCCTCGGCTCTCGATTTAAAGTCTCCCCCTGGCTCCGCCCCCTTCTCTCCTTCCTCGGGCGCTGATTGGACGAGAGCTCCCCCCGCTCAGCTCCGAGGGTCCCGCGCTTCGCCATCTTAGCCCGGGAGAAAAGGCTGGCGAAGGCGGGAATCGTGTTGGGTGTTTTTGCTGCCGCTGCCGCTGCTGCCTTAACGGAGAGCGCGACCCGCTTCGGCCATGAGCGGCGGCGCCGACTCCACCACGGGGCCCTGTCCCAGCCCCAGCCTCCTGCAGCCCTTGGTGGAGAGCCTGGAGGACCCCGCCGCCTCGCCGGAGGTGCTGACCGACGCGCTCCTGACCCTCAGCAAGTGAGTCCCCACCCCACCACTGGCCGAGGGGACCCTGAGCTTGGAGGGCTGCTGGGGGTGGAGGGTCTCTCACTGCCTCAGCCCCGCATAGCGTGGAAGTCTCTGTGGAGGAGAGTGCCTCTGGGCATGCCTGGAGTGCTTAGTGAAACCAGTTGGGCCGAGAGGGTGGCTCTCTGGCTTGGCAAAAAGAAAAAGAAAAAGGCGTAGTATCCTAAACCCTGGGGTGCATCACTAGGAAGACCTTGGCCCATTTCATATTTTGATCACGCAGAACACAATACCTACCTGGCTTTGGTGGGTTTCTCTTGGCCAGAGTGTTGTTGCCACTTTAAGGTTTCTTTCTTTTTAAAGAAAATCTCGACCGTGTCTGGATTTCTTTTTTAACAGTCAAAATGTTTGCCTTGCTGCTTGGAATATTTGCACAAGTTTTTTTTTTAAATAACTTTATTAATATTTAATAAACGTCACACTATATAATGATTCAAGACAAAAGTGACTTAACACAAACAACAACAATCCTCCATAAAGTAAATTTATCCTAAACAATTTATCTTAAGCAATACGACCTACCGCTCAACAAACAACATCCAAAATTTATTAGTATATATGGTATATCTATATTGATATCTATATATATATATAGAGAGAGAGATATGGTATATCTATATCTATATATAGATATATATAGTTGTCACACCATATCCATGGATTTGGCATTCACGAATTTAACTGTTCACAGCTTGAAAATATTCTTAAAAAATAATAAACCCAAAGCAAACCTTGATTTTGCCATCTTGTATAAGGGACACCATTTTGCTATGCCATTGCATATAATGGGACTTGAGTATTCACAGCTTTTGGTATCCATGCAGGGTCCTGGAACCAAACCCCAGCGAATGTGAAGGGACAACTGTATGTGTGTTAAATTTAACTAAAGAGCTATATAACAGGTAATATACAGTACATTGAAAAGGCTTCCCCCCTAGCTTCTCAGAGAATATTTGCACAGTTTTAATGGTGTTGTCATATAGTGATGGTTGTAGTTTGAACCTGTGCATCAGGCAATCTATTCAACAGGTAAAGCTTTTTCCAACTTGATGTAGTGGGGAGGGGGGAGAAATTCTGTTGATTTTTTTTTCCTTCTGCAAAGATAAGACACAAACTTCCAAGAGGGAAGGAAAAGTGTTTTTAAAACTCAGAAAGAGTGCTGTTCAACTAACCACACTGGTCTTAAAGCAGATTCAAACTTTGTTAGGGTCCCACCACACTGAGAAATTGAACCAAGGATACGGCTATGCAGACAGAAAGTGGGGTGAAGGGTAGTCATGTGAATTCAGCTTGTAAACATGCTGTGCTTTTGTCCAATCTGGGTATTTGGTTCCATTTTCTTGGATCTCCAAATCTCACAGGTGTGTTAAACTTTTAAGCCTCAACATTCTTCTTCTTTTTCCTCTTCTGGAGGTTGGACATCATCAGGGCTAAATTGTCTTTGTATGTGGCCACTCTAAACAAATATACTGTATGGCAGCCAGATGGTTTCCTCAGAATTTTCAACAAAGAAGTTCTTCCAGTACATCTCCTCACCTTTTTCTTTTACCTTAAATAAACAGCCATAACAATCTGTATTTTTCATTTTTCATTATGTGACTAGAATATTCTAGTTTTCAGTGTTTTGTGTACTTTATGATTTCTTGATCATTGCTTTTCCATTGCCTGTCTATATAGAAGATTCTTAATATCCACAGTAAAGCCACATTTCAAATGCTTTTTCTTTTTTTTTAATATGGTAGTCTATGTTGAAATACTATCATTCCATACTATACAGCTGAATTGAGAATACAGTCACAGAATAAAGTTGGACCCTGTATCCGTGGAACCAGTACCTGCAGTTTCCGTTAAATGCAGGACACATACCATAGAGTTGTACTGGAAAATGCCTAGGGAGGCATCCTCTCTAGGAATCTTCTAGGACCCTCCATCACATCTCTATGGTATGTTTTTATAGGGAGTATTTTATTTTAGTAGGGTTCACTGTTCTCCGCTGTTTCCAGTATCCACAGTAAATCTGGCAACCAAACCTCCATAGATATGGGGGTCTGACTGTATGCCTGCTTCCCTCTACACAACCTGACAATTTGCACAACCTGACAGTTACCCCGGACCCAGCGTGATGTGGCCAGATGACACACATAACGAATCTGCTTTATTAAGCTCTTAATCTGGTTTAAGAGAAATTGGGTTTAAGAGAAACTGCAGGAAGCAGTCTCTGATTCTTTTTCTGCCTGGTTTGATTCGGCCTGATCAGTTGTCCACATGTAAACATGGGGCCGTCTCCCTTATCTTGTGGTGAATAGTGCAGAGACGAGGGTGGATCCTCTTTGGAGCTGCTGCCTTGCCGGCCAAGCAGCTCCCTGCAAGAGCTTGGCCGGCACTGTTGCTTCTTCTGAGGCCAGGACAAGGCACCTGTGCAATCAATGAGAGGGTAGAGCGACCCTCTCCTTGTTGATCACACGTCTGGGCACCCTGGTCTGATCTCAGAAGAAGTGATGCCGCTGGCCAGGTTCTTGCAGGGAGTTGATTGGCTGGTGAGGCAACAGCAGTGGCACCAGGAACAATAATGGGACGGGCCAGCTGGGCTGATGCAGTGTCGGCCCGTCTGGCACATCTAGACCCCAACACAGATAAGTGGGTGTGTGTGGCTGCCATTGTGTTGAATCTGGGGCCAGTCCAATGCCAGTGTAGATGAGCCCCAGATGGCAAGGGAAAGGAGGTAGTATCTGCTAGCTTGGAGCAGTTTATTTCTGTGTTGCTTTATTTCTCCCATGTTTCAGCGCGCTTGCAGAAAGTGCGGGATGAGTCCTTCCTGAATCTTCATTTGCAAAGAAAAGCCAGAGAGAGATTTCTCCCATGGCTGCTGTTTCCACAACCTTTTTTCTTCCTGGCACTGTTGAAAACCAGAAATCATCAAAATGTGGAACCCAGTCATAAGATGGCTGCGGTGGTGGTGGCAAAACTGCTCTGAGTGTGAGAGATTGGCGTGCACAGTTAGAAGACATGGGATGGGAGAAGAAGAGGAGTGAGAGATGGATGTGGGGGCAGGCTGGATAAGGTGAGGGGGGGAAAGCTTCCAAATGAAATACACCTGCTTGAAGCTCACAACAATGGTCCACCCCCCCCCCTTTTTCCCCAGGAGGACATTTCTGATCTGTTGAGGTTTTGAGAGGGGTGAGATGGAAAGAGGAGAAGAGAGTAGTAGGTACTGGTTAATGTCAAAAGAGCGGATTGTCAAAACGCAGGCTGTTGAAAAGCAGGGGATGCCTTTACTATGGGTGCTTCTAGGTTTGGTTATAATATGCCTGGATAGATTTTTATCTCACCCACTAGAGCAGAAATGGCATACTCTAGATTTCCATCAAGCATTAAAGGTCTGTTTGAGGCATACTTAGACTAAGGTACAGCTGTCCCTTCACATTCGCTGGGGTTTGGTTCCAGAACCCCCCGTGAATACCCAAATCCGTGAATACTCAAGTCCCATTATATGCAATGGTATAGCAAAATGCTGTCCCTTATATAAGATGGCAAAATCAAGGTTTGCTATTAGGATTATTATTTTTTAAAGAATATTTTCAAGCCGTGAATACTCACATCCGTGAATGTCAAATCTGTGAATGTGGAGGGACAACTGTATTTGGTTCCAAGATAGCTTCACAGATCATCTCATCCCAATTGGAGATGAGAGTTAATTGGAGTTAACTGATCTGTAGTAGATGTGGTACTGTATAGTAAAATCAGTGTTGACATGTTCTTCATGCACACTAGCAGAATATCTGTAACATTGACAAGATAATAGCTATATGGACATGCATGCTGCCCATGCTCTGTTGGGTCTGGGCCAGTAGAGAGGCTAGTGCCTCTCCTCTTCCATTCTTAGCATTGTAGATATAGGGCTTTATCCCACATAAGATTTTGATGCAGCCATTTAGTTTTATGGGTAAAACGTAATTCCTAAGAAACAAAACACAGATACCAGTGGGAGTTAGGCTGATACTTTTATTTATTTATTTTATATTTCACCTTTCTCCTGCAACAGGATTCAAGGTGGCTACTTGTCTAGGATTATAAATTGTGCCGCCTTTCAATTTAGTCTCTGAATATAGGCTGTTTACTTCTTGTCTGACAGAATTAGCAGGTGTCCTAGAGAACTGAGCCAGCCTCTGCCACTTTATCTTTAGAACGATTTCCTGGGTTCTCTTCCTCTATGGGATGGAATCCTGGATTTTTAGGAAAGAGTACTGAATTCTGCCTATGAGAAATGGATATAATGCTACCTTACAGAATACGACAATTTACATCCCCAGTTATGAGTACTTTTTTCTAGGTGTGCTGCAGCCCTGCTCCCAGCCTTTCTGTGTTGGCACGGAAGGTTGTGTGTGGGCAGAGGGGCTGTATCCTTGGCCCTTGCTCACAATAATTGTCTGAATGCAGTTACAAGCACCATACCAAACTTTTTATTGCGATTACAGTATATGAGGGAGTTCAGACCCAAGGACTGAACCTCCTTTAGAGGTTTTGTCTTGGGTCTCTGGGTTCCCCGCTGTATCTCCCCCCCTAGTGAATGTAGTTGTATGGAGCTTTGTCCATTTTTAAAGATTGTAGTGCCCCTCCTAAGGCCTAGTTACTGTTAGTCAGAGCTTTTAGAGTACTGTATGCTGTTATATTTGGGACCACTCTTTTGTGTTTGGCCTAATCCAGCACTGAAACATACCCAGAGAATATCTCAAAAATTGATTTTGGACCTTATGTTGAGAGAGGTCTCCAAGCCTTGCAGTTACCGCTCCTTTGCAGACCTTTCCAGTCAATATGTGAAGATCAGGAGTGGAAGTTATGTGACTAAAGTATGCACCCCAGACGGCTTCAGCTGAGATAGTGATTATACTTGATTCAGTTGGCATTGTGTTCACATCTTACACACCTTTCAAGTACAGATAGATCCCTGTGTCTGTGGGGGATACATTCCCAGACTCATCGTAGATATTGGAAGCCATGTATAATAGCAGACCCTATTAAAATGAATAACTTCTGGCCCAAGCATATTGTAGAATCGTGTTGGAGGACCTAGAAGATGCCTAGGGAGAACATGTCTCTAGTTATCTTCTGGGTTCTCCAGTACAACTCTGTGATCAGCTTCTGACGGAACGCTTACCCTAGAGTCAGGTTGAAGGACCTAGAAGACGTCTAGAGAGACCATATTTGTTCTCATGCGGGTAAGTGAGTCCACAGTGGACATGGAGGTCTATCTTTATTATCTTTACTTGCCCAGTATATTTTAGTCTATGGCAGCCTATTGTTCTTGAAATGGTTCATACAGAATCATTGTCTGGCAAATACTTCATTTTTAAAAGGTTTTGCTGAACTGTACTCAGATACATATGTTGGAATGTCTAACAGAAAACTAATTTTTCTCCATCAAGTCGCCTGACTGGTGAGGAAGGAAAAGAATTTGCTGCTCAAGTTGGAAAACACTTCCCTCAGCTTTGCAAGATATTTAAGGTGTGTATGGTATGTTCAACCTCTGGTCCTGTTTTCCATAGATATCTTAGTGCCTCGGGCTGTGTAACAGCTGCTGAACCTCTGTCGATTTTCTCTGCTATCACTTTTCTCCCTCACTTCCAATTCTTGTATTTCTTTGGTGGTTTCTACCTCTCTTGTCATATATTCCATATTCTTTGTAATATACTGGGACTGTAACACATCTTTTACTTTTATACTGTGTATAAATATGAAATGATTCTGAACCAAGACCCTCATCTAGAGAAGTGGAAATCTGTATCATAGTGTGACTTTTCCACACAACCTGAGACTTGTCAGAATATGTTACTGAATTTCTTGGAGATGGGGGATTATGATGCAATGCAGCTTTTGAGGTTAATACTATGGGGCTGACTCTGAAAGAGGAATATTAACATCTATTGTATATGCTCAAGTTTATGTACAGGCATTTATGCATTTGTTAAAAAGTTAAACATAATGTCTACATTATTTTGTGTTAAAGGAATTAATACTGCTCTTCAGGGTTTTCCCCCACTATTTTTCCAGTATGAGAACTATTGGAGATTTTTTAAAGATACCTTGCTTTGTTGTGCTGATCTGCAAATAAACTAACTTTTGTATTTGAGTGTAGCATGTAATGTAATTTTTTTTAAACAAGCAAATATACGAATAGATACCTGCTTTTAACAGACGAGCATAAGACAATCAGTTTCATATTTAAATTTCAAAACTGATGTACTGTAATTTACTAATACGATGTTATGACACATAATAAGGCCTTGTCATGCTTATTCACTTTTCCAGACACACATTCCTACTGAAAACTCAGAACTGAGCAGCGCAGCCTTACAGGCTTTAGGATTCTGTGTGTTTAACTCCAAGATTGCTTCATTACTCTGTGGTAAACATATCTTCATCTTTTTGAAAAAATGCTAGTCTTTCAATCTGGACTTTGCAGGAAGACTAACCAGTAGTCTCGCTTCATGCTATCCAAATAGCTATAATATATATGATGCTTTAGTGTGTCACAGCTCATATTAGACTATTTCATGTCACATTTTGTGTTGTACTAAGTTGCTAAAGCATTCAGTGAGTGTTGCTGTGTTTTGTGAGATTTCAAGCCTAAGAAAGAGTTGCAACTTATTGTTTGCCCCAATGCTATTCAGTCCCTGACTTTGATCTACAAATACACCACTGTTTCAAGTTGTTAGCCATTGAAGGATAGTTATAGCTGCCAATAAGAATAGTTTAGACATCGCTTGTTCTAACAAAGTAGCTCTACAAGTATACCTTAGTAAAGGAAGTAGATGTATTCCTCAGCCTTACTTCTTTAACAGAAATTTTAGTACCAGAGACAGAAATAAAATGAAAAGAATAGGGATAGGGTTGTTGTTGTGTGCCTTCAAATTGTTTCCAACTTATGACGACCCTAAGGCAAACTGGTCATGGAGTTTTCTGAGGCTGAGAGTGTGTGACTTGCCCTAGGCCACCCAGTGGGTTTTCATGGCCGAGCAGGAATTCGATCCCTGGTCTCCATAGTCATACACCACAAAAAAGAACAGCTCTACCTGTTTCGGCAAATTTTTAGTTAAAACTGACAATATGTATGCATAAAATGTAAACAGACATTTTGAATTTTCTAGAGCCCACTTGAAAACGTCTTTCAAAATGCATCTAGGCATAATTTTTTTCTCCACTTCTCTTATGATCTTCATTTTCATGGCCAAATGTATAGGTCTATACTTCTTTTAACATACTGGCTGTAGCTGGTGAGGCAGGCTAATCTGCTTTTGTCTTTGTTTTGCTGTTTATACATGTAAGGGATTCTTTTACCTTGCCTGCTGTAGCCAGGCACATACAGCTACAGTAGGCTAGGCTAGAGTACAATCCTGGTCTTTTCCAGTTCAGGCTTTATCGCCCTCTTTACTGCATACATGCTGCTGCAATCAAGCACCAAAGGTCTGTGTTTCTCCAGCTCTCCTTCCCCATCCTCCCAGTGCCGATGCTGTAATAAAAAAACAATCCCAGGTAGATGGGGACAAGGAGGAAAAGGGGCAGGGTTGCGTAGATGTAAAAAGTCTTTGTAAAAAGGAGCTTCTTTGTCAGATTTTGTTAACTGCGGTATGCCTGCATATGTGTTTTGAAATAGAAGGGAAGCATGGCATAGTCTTGATCAGAGTACTTTTTTCTCAGTTTGTTTCTTTCGTTTTTGGTTCCAGAAGCAGAAGTACAAGAGTTGCTTTCCATAGTGAACAGTGTTGCTGTAAAGGCAGTGGACAAAAACACACGCACTAGAGCACTTTGGGTGATCTCAAAACAGTCCTTTCCTGCTGATATTGTTGGGAAGCTGGTGAGTCCCTTATGTTCATCACCTGTAAACAAAGCTTGTTAAAATGTTTTGTATGTTTACAGGTGTCTCATTTCTTTTTTTCCAGGTACCCAGTATTATTACTACGCTAGAAACAGTGCTTAACAAAGGAGACTTACATTCTATGGTGGTTGAATATGAAGCGCTAAACGTTATCATACGGTATGTGTTGGGTGTTAAAATGCTTAGCAGCGCAGAGGAGTGCAGGGTGGAGGGAATGAAAGTTCCATCACTCTGGCAGTTAAGTGCCAGTATGACATTAAGTGCAGGCTGTTGTTGCTCCACCTAACAGTGACCATGAAATGGCTTTGCATTTTGGGAAGGTTAACTAGTGGTGATCAAACTGTCTTGTCTTGCTGTTACTGATATCCCTGAAAAACCTCTAGTAAGCTTTGGAGGCCTCCCAGAATACAAGTGGAAGACAACTTTTACAGAAGATAAATCTGATCATAGGCATGTACAATATTTTCTAATAGATCTTGAGAAATAGTATGGTCCATGTTGTTAATACTTGCGCTTGTATTTTTCTGTTTAGACTCATAGAGCAAGCTCCATCTGCCATGGAGGAACAGGCTGTGCGGTGGGCCAAGCTAATAATCCCCTTGGTCGTCCACTCAGCTCATAAAGTACAGTTGCGAAGTGCTACTGCCTTGGAGCTGGGAGTGCCTCTTTTACTTCAGAAGCAACAGGAGGTGGCAGCGGTCACTGAAGAACTAATGACTACAGTAAGGATGGCAGATGTGTTTTGTCTTTCAAATCCTACAGGAGCCAACAGATATACTTGAAGATTACCATGTTTCTTTCATGTTGTAACCATTGTTCATATGAATTGACTGCTGAGTATAGGAATCAAGGATGCTTAGGAGTGCTGACATCTTGAAGCTCTAGTTTTGCATATTGTTTTGGAGGAGGCTGTATTTCATTTTATACTACTTGTTCTGCACACACATTTGCAATTGTCTTATAAAATCATAACTTTAAATGTAACTTAAAAAAAAACACCAAACATGGAAGATTACTATCCACACGCTTCAATTTTCTACAAAGGTATAGCTTCAGCTAAAACAGCTGATAAACTCATGATTATACTTCAGTGTAAGTTATGGGATGTACAGCATGATAAATATTGCTAAGAATTAACAGGCTGTGTGTGTTTGAATGTAACAGTGTGATCTGTGTGATCTTGCAGTAGCTTTCATCTCTTCTGCCATGGCCAACAGAGGTCTCTGGGAAAGCCATAATTAAGGCTTGAAGTCAATCGCTGCTTCTTCTCTTGGCAGCTCCACCAGAACTATTTACTGGAGGGCTTAGAAAAGTTCCTTTTTTGGAGTATAGCTCCCAGAATCCCTTAGTCACCTTTATCATAGGACATCCTGGCAAAGAGATTCTGTCAGTTGTAGTATTTTCCAAGATCTGTTTCAGTTGTATTACACTTCTAAATATAGGTTGTTTTTAACGCTACTGGTTTATAGCTACTGACTTCCATCCCTTTTCTAACAAGCCCTAGCATAGAATTTGCTTTCACATTATTACTGTGATATTTTTATCCAGCTGTCCACTGCTATCTGAAGTTCTTTTTCTTGGTTATTCACAGCAAGTTCAGATGATGACGTGTGTGTGTGTGTATGTGTGTGTGTGTGTGTAGTTGTAGTTAACCAAGACATCACCTTTATACATTTTTTGTGTTTATACTTTTGCAGAAAATAATTCCAGAACTCCAGAAGCTTTTCTCATCAAAAAATGAGACCTATGTTTTGAAACTATGGCCTCTGTTTGTAAAGCTGCTCGGCAAAGTAAGTTGGAGAATAATTTCTTTGTTTTAACTAATGCAGACACTGAATTGGTGAGTGTGTCAACTCTGACTGTTCACTTACAGGCACTGCATCGTAGTGGAAGCTTTATCAATTCATTACTGCAGTTGGAAGAGCTTGGATTTCGTAGTGGGTCACCAGTGGTAAAGAAAATCGCATTCATTGCATGGAAGAGTCTGATTGACAACTTTTCTCTAAACCCAGGTAGACTAAAACTCAAAATGTTTGGCTTTTATTTTAACATTAAAGCTGAAGCAAAAAGAAAAGGCAGCTGCATTCTCATGTGATCTGTTTCTGTTTGCGGAAGCAGGTTGTACTGATCTCAGTGGAATTCAGTCCAAGGTGCTTAGGATTTGGTAGCATTTTATGTGCATGAGTAAGAACAATGCAAGTTTTTCAGTGGTGCATTCAAGACAGATTTGCAACATCCGCTTGACATGACAAGCAGTCATGGCCAGTGTTATATATGATGCACATGTCATGTATCATTAAAAACACACACACACACAAGCATGTCACAAATGAGTAGACTTTTTTGTGCGGAAAGTGGGTAAAAGTGTTCCTTATCTGCCACATAGATGCATGTAAAGTTTATCAGTAAGTGTGATTACTTACACCACTTGCCATATTAATTTCCATATGCAGTTTTGTTGTTGGCAATTATATCAGTACTACTCAAAGTGGTGGTCCCTGGATCAGTGCTGGTTCCTGAGCTTTTGGCTGCTGGTCCCTGGCAAGTTTCCAGGAAAGAAAGAAACAATTGTGTCCAATGGGCACGGATGTAGTGCCAGTCTCTGGCACATTGGAAAACAATAATTCTCAGTTGGCTTGAGGAATATTGAGTTATATGATGCTTGTTAGAGGTACTTTGATCCACTGCAGGTAGCAGCACTTCTTATTCCCCATATCTTTCTTCTCTGAAGGAAAAAAAAGACTGGGAAGGGAGGGTTTTTCCTCCTCTGGTGGCCCCACATGACTGATTTCTAAACAAACTCCCCAGAGGATTTATTTGTTTTATGTCCCACCTTTCTCCTAATAAGGGATCCACTGTAGAGGATAGGACCATCAAAGTCTGTTTAAAGACTGAATGAATATGCATTTAGTGAGGGAGTTGGATATCGCCATAATAGAAATATCTATGTATGGGATATGTGGGCCAGGAGTGGGGGAAGGTGAATGGGTTTAAACACATCACTGTGAGGTCACTAATCAACACAAATTAAGCAAATGCAGAGTTAGCAACATGTATTGGTTAGCTAAATCCATCTCTTATGTCTAAAATATGCAAGGCCATTTAAGCTAGGATTATTGAATTGATTTTGGCTTTGCGGTAGATCTAACCGTGTTTTCAATCCTTGTATCCAAAGAGATTTTATGCAGTGCAAAAAGGCTAAAGTTGCTCATGCAACCTTTGAGTTCTATCCACGTCAGAACCGAAGCACTGGCACTGACGAAACTAGAAGTCTGGTGGTATTTACTGATGAGGCTTGGACCTCAGCTCCCAGCCCACTTTGAACAGGTAACTTGATCTTGGATGTTACTGTAATATTAAGGTTATATTAAAATAGGCTTTCTGAAATGTCCCTTCACCTGGATTCTATTTTTTGACACCTTTTCACACAAGCAAACAAGTTTAAAAAGCATTTCTTTATGCTCACACGTTATTTTGTATTTAGGATGGCACTTATGGTCATGACTGCAACTGAATCTGAAAGCTCAGTTGAAGTGGAGCACATGAATTCATGCTCATTGTAATGTTGCTGGCCTCAGTGGTGTTAAATTCTACTTAAAATAGCAGAAATGTGCAATATTAGCATGCAGTCCCGAAATCTAAACTAAGCCAAAGAGGGAAGAAAACAGGATCTAAATACAGTTGTCCCTTCACATTCGCTGGAGTTTGGTTTCAGGACCCCCCATGGATACCAAAATGGAATATTCAAGTCCCATTATATGCAATGGCATAGCAAAATGGTGTCCCTTATATAAGATGGCAAAATCAAGGTTTGCTTTTTGGATTATTTTTTTAAGAATATATTCAAGCTGTGAATACTTAAAACCGTGGATACAGAGGAAAACTGTAATACCTGCATATAGAGGGTTTAATGAAGTTAACATTTCCAGATAGCTAGCATGGAGGTACTTTTAGATCAAACTGTAAAGCACTGGGATCGTGTTGCTGAACTACACCTCCCATCATCCATGTCTTTGGCTAAAACTGGCTAGCGCTGATGGGGTTTGAAGTTTAACAACATCTAAAGACTCATAGGTTTCTCGCCCCTGAATTTAGCTGCTTTCAGTAAAGTTAGTAGTAGCTGCATCAACACTGCCTCTTGTTGTCAAAGCCGTGGAGACTTAAGCATGTTTGTTGTGATCATATTGAGCACTGTAGACTACTTGGTGTCTGATGCAGTCCTGCACCTGCTGTTCCACAGCTTTCATGAATTTATACAGTAGTTGGTATACTGGATGAACTTTGGCATGGATTACAGGCATATCTCAGTTAACAAAGTAGATGTTTTCCTGGATCTTACTTTTTTAAACAGAAAATTTGGTACCAGAAGCAAAAGTAACATAGAAAGAATAGGGATATGTTCCTACACACAAGAAAGGAGAGTAGTTCAATATGTTTCAACAGACTTTTCATTCCAAACTGACAATATGCACATGTGAAATGAAACAACTAGGTCAGGTAACCTTTGCAAGTGCAATGAAAAACATTTCCAACCTTCTAGAAATCATTTGAAGTTTTCTTCCAAAATGCATTGAGGGATGATTTTTTCTTTTACCAGCCTCCACTTTTCTTAGGATTTCTAGTTTTGTGGCTGAATTTGAAGATCTGTGCTTTTTTAACATGCTGAGGGGAGCTGGTGAGACAGGCTTACCTGCTCTCCTCTTTTCTTTCTGTCTTGCTGCCAGCACTTGCTCAGTAAGGGATTTTGGAGGCAGCTGCACTTTACCTTGTCTGTGGTAGGCAGACACACACAGCTACAGTGGGATCGGCTAGAGCAGAACCCTGTTCTTTCCCACTTCAAGCCTTATTCCGCTGTTTACTGCAGACATCTGTCACAGCCTAGTACCAAAAATCTGTGTTTCTCCAGCCCTCCTTCCTCCCAGTGCTCCCCCAAACTTCTACCTAGACAGAGGATGAAGAAGAAAAGTTGGGGCTGGGCAGTCTGTGATAATGGGTTCTCCTGTTATCTGGCAACACATCTGAGGGGTATGGTCTCTCCTTCAGGTAAACAAAGGGTTAACAATATGGTTAGGTTACATTTATTGTGGGCCAGCTTTACAAAGGTGACAGAGATCACAAGAGACAATTACTCAATGAGGATAAGCACTTTGGGAGAAGTGTAAAAGCTTTGAGATGCTTCCAACATAAGAGGTAATAAAAACATAGTGCCATGAGGCACAAGAGAGATTTGAGAGCCTTTGAGTACTGTTGGGAGTGATATAGGAGGTCTTGCCTGCCTCGGCATCCCTAGGGAAGCTTGGTTGTAGGCTAGACAAAGAGGTCCAGACTCCCAGCTTTCCATGAACATCCAAAGACCTAGAACTCCATCTACTGTGAGTAGAGTAGAAATGTTCAGCTACTCATGTTAGGGTTTATCTTTCCTTTTTAACATCAGATGAATATGACTTAGATTGTTTTTGTAACTAGTAAGTAACACCTTAAGTAAGGTGCCTTCATGTACAAGATACTTCCAAAGTCTCTTCAAAGTCTTACTCTTGTGCCTCCTGGTACTGTGTTTTAATAATCTGTCATCTTGGAACCATCTGGAAGTTTTCACACTTCTCTCAAACTGGTTGTCTTTATTGGACAATTGTATCTTGTGACCTCTGTTATTCCTTCTGATGCTGACCAATAAACGTAACCTAAATCATATCATTAACCCTTTTGTTTACCTGGAGGAGAGACCATACTCCTCAGCTGTGTTGTTCAGATAATGGGAGAGCCAATTATCACAGTCATAAAAAAGACTTTGTAAAAAGGAGCTTCTTTCTCAGAGGGTTTATTGAGAATTCTGCAGTGAAGTGTGTTGCTGGATCAGGTCATTGTGACCAAATCTTTGAAATTGCTTCATTTTGTCCTCATGCAGTCCTACTTATTTTCTTTTTTAGGTGTGTGTACCATTAATTCAGAGCACTTTAAGCTTAGATGCCTCTTCCCTACCAGGAAATTCATCACGGTTGTCTACTAACCAGAGTTTAATAACACCAGGTTCTGCACAGAAATCAGGTATGATGCAGACCTCTTTCCTACTGATATGTATGTTGTAGTTTTGTCATTTTTGAGTATGAAAGACAAGACACCGAAACTATAGGTTACAGTACTACAAAAATAAAATGCAAAAGCCCCCTGTGTGTTCTTCCAAGCCTCTTTTTGAAGGCTGAAAAATCCAAGAAAATGTGCGTCTATATTCAGGTGTTTTAATGCAGCATACAATGGAGTATGTGGAGTTACTTTGTGGAGTAACTTGGAGCAAAAAATAGAAAAGAAAAAGACAGAACTCTGCCTTGAGAAGTTTGCTGTCTAAAATAATGATTTCACCTTTAAAAGACCCAGGTCTTATTTGTTTTAAATAGTAACTTTAGTACATAGAAATCTTTGGTTGCAGCCCTACATGTTCCTGCAAGTTGGTGCAATTCTGTCTAAATACGTAAGATGGGTAGGCTAGGAGTAAAAAGTCAGCAAAAACTACAGTATTGTCTAGATACTTTTTGAAATGCCAAGTATAGCTGAACCTTCCAATTAGTCTACTGTTTCCCTCTTTGCTTTCTGTACTTCTCATACATCTAACACCATTTTTTTTGTTTGTTTCAACTTTCTGTTGTAGGAACCTCTACTAGTCCAAGGTTAAAGCTGAATTCTAGCAGTGGAGGAATTGTGGTTTTTCCATCCATTCAGCTTCTAGGAATTGAAATGCTGCTTCATTTCTTCATGGGTCCAGAAGTGTTGAATTTTGCCAAGGAAAACAGTATTGTACTTAGTTTAGGTAATGTCATACACTTTTGAGAAGGCCCCATCAAGTTCAGATGCCAAAGCATAAGTTTGCACTGTTAATTTGTTTTAAACTGCTGCTTACTCTCTTGTGTCAGAATTATAAAGTTTATTTTGTCTCTCTTTCCCAACCCACCTAGAACCTCTTCAGCACTCAGTAATTAGCAGTCCTTCCTTCTTCTGTAAACATGCAAGTACATTCACAAACGCAGTTCGGGATGGCTTCATTGCAGTTGGAAAAGATGCTTCTGGTAAGATACTTCTTTTTTACACACACAAAAAATCTCTTCATGCTGTCCAACTTGTGAAGGTTTTTTCTAATGATAGATTGTTTCAGACATTTAATCTACCACTTTCATTGGTTTGTTATATGACATCCGAAATCTGAGTATTTCAGCTGATGAAGCCTTATGTGTTCTCATGCAGATACTATTCTGAGCGCTATATGGAAGAAAATGATTGGTTTTGTCAAAGCTGCAATTGAATCAGGTAATGGTTCTGTTCTGGTGTATAGAGGACCATGTGAAAATGAAAGTATGGACATGTAAAGTGCTTTGTTGAGGCAAATGCCTTATCGGCCTGAAAATTTTAGTTCTAATGCTCAATAGAGCAACACCAGTCTCCAGAGAAACTCATTTAAGCTGAATAATGTATAAACTGGTCAGTATTGAATGTATTCTTCAGTTAGGTGTAGGAGTACAGTTGTCCCTTCATTTTCGCTGGGGTTTGGTTCCAGGACCCCCCATGGATACCAAAATCTGTGAATACAATTGCTCCTCCACATTCGCGGTTTTGATTATTTGCGGTTTTTGGGTGCCCCCTCCCTCCCAAAAACGGCAACAGGGCTTTAGAGGCCCTGTCGCTGCTTCTGGGAGGGCGGGGGGGGGGAGTAGAGAAGTGGTGACAAGGCTTTACAAGCCCCTTCGCTGCTTCTGGGATGACCAGGGGGTTGCGGGAGGGCAGCGGTGTGACCTATTTTTTATTCGTGTTTTTTTCACATTCATGGGGGTCTTGCGGCCCTAACCCCCGTAAATGTGGAGGGACAACTGTACTCAAGTTCTATTATATTCAGTGGCATAGCAAAATGGGGCCCCTTATATAAGATGGCAAAATCAAGGTTTGCTTTTTGGATTATTATTTTTTAAGAATATTTTCAAGCTGTGAATACTTAAATCTGTGGATACCAAATCTGTGGATATGGAGGGAAAATTGTATATTTAAATCTGGACCCTTAAGCTTAGCTTGCCTTGTCCTATCCTACCACTTTTCCCATCGACCAAGAGTCTCCAGTCTCTTCATCCATGAATGTTGCACAGAGAACTCTTTCCTGCAGTCAGGAGGACAAGATGAAGCGGTTACATATACTCTGTGCCACCCTGCTGTCTAGGAAATGTTATAAGGAGTTCTCCAGTTCTTTTTATCATTTTTGCTCATGTATGTTTGCTTTGCGACACAAATAAGGATGTGTTTGGACTTTAGGTTGTTTTTTTAAAAGTTCCTGTGCCATGACTGCTTTCAGTGTTTCAGTTGTATTTTATTGTGTTGCTGTGTTTATATACAGTTGGGAGCCACCTTTTAGAGGTCTTTTTGACCCAAAGGCAGCATGGAAATAAGGTATGGCATAACATAAATTGGCACAAATATTCAGTGAAGGAGCCTGGAAAAGTTACTTTTCTGGACTACAGCTTTGTGAAGAGTTTGCACATCTTCAGTACAGTTCATGTGGCAAACTGTGTGCATATAGCCTTAGTAGACATGAATGCTTTTCCTGAAAACAAGAACTCTGTTTTAAGGATTGGTAGCTCTTGTTTTAAATTAGGTAGTGCTGACTGTGTTGCAAGATTAAACTAAGATGTTAAAGCCTTCATTTTGCATCTATTTCTAGGCAGCAAAAGAGAGCGACAAAATTCAGAAGTACTTACAATGTTGCTGCAGGCCTTAAAGAACATTGTCATGGCAAATGAATTGCCTGTGTTAAAATCACTGGTAAGTATTACTATAGTTTGCGTGTGTTTAGCTTTTAAAGAGGCAGTATATCTAGATAATTTGAACCCTGAATTAATCAGCTATTGTTCAGAGGCTGGTACAAGTGCTGGCTTCAGCAGTGATAAGCACTTAACTCTGGCTTCAAACTATACTCCCTGTTCAATAGTTGGCAAAAATGAAGTTTGTCAAAGCATGTATTACAAATTGTTTCTTCACCAATACTGCAGAACACTCCTTCTGGTCAAGCCTTCCTTTTCTTCCAGATAACTTGTAATTTCTAAAATCAGGTGAATACCACATTAGCAGTTATGATTTCATAGTAATGCCTGGTAACTGTTTCACCATTTATTTCAGATGCATAAAAAGTGTTTTGTCTTTTTTCTGTTAGTTTCTCATAGAAATCACAATTAAAGAATTGCCCCCAAAAGTATTAGGATCACCAGCCTATCAGGTTGCTGATATGGATCTTCTGAATGTAAGTGGTCTTCTGTGTGTGGTCCATTTTTCTCTCTGTGTTGTTGCTGTGTTTAAACTTAGTGTTTCCATCATTTACAATGTAGGGAAGGCTGTATGACCCTTGTTTTCTTCATGGATATCATGTACACTTGAACCAAAAATACTTCTGAAAGTTTATATATATATATATATATATATATATATATATTATACTATATTGAGTGCAGTGGCATCAACAGGCCCAGCTAAATCTTAATTTCTAAGATCAATATAGCAAGGGGGTAGAAATAAAGCGTTTTCATTTTCTAGCAGGTGGTGATGGTAATGTGGGCTTGGATTGTTTAGCTAGAATAAAACCATACATATTTATGAAAAAGCAAGGTTGATGTATGTGGGAATAAAGTGCAATGATACTTTTCTCCCTTTTCTACCAGGGGACCCCAGCATTGTTCTTAATTCAGCTCTCTTTCCAGGAAGATCTGTTGAAATGTTGTGTTCAAGAAGAAAGGTGGGTACTCCCAGACAAAGGTGTTTGTTTTTGTTAAGTGCCTGTGTTCTGACATTGACCACGGCCATTGCTAACCAGGATTCCCTTGTAACCTAGGATATGATTCATGAAGGAGGAGAGAGAAATCCTTGTATCAGAATTTAGTGTGGTTGTGTACAGAGATTTTATCTGATAATGTATTGCATAATGACAATAGTCCTGTGCATGTTTGCTCATAAGTAGGATGAAAGTGGAAATGGGGACATGGGTGTATATGTAAGTATCACTCTTGAACATCCCTGTGGGCCTGGTACATCCCAAATCTTTGTTTGTTCAACAGAAAGGTCTGTATAGAATTCTGTAATCACGTTCAACACAGTTAACAGCACTGTGGTGACTAGAAATCCTGCTTATCAAAATTCCCAGTCATGAGAGCTCTGTAAACACATGCAGTCGAACACAGTTATAGAGGCCAATACAGACCTTCGTGCTCAACACTCTGTGTTCTGGAATACTGCTATTCATCCTGGGACTTCACGTGAATGCCCACATTGTAGGCAAAAGGCCTGCATAGGCCTAATATTTTACTGCTTTAAAAGATAATTGATATATTATCTCCGCTCCAATTGTTTTTAGCAGAGGGGCGGAGTATAAATAAATTTTATTATTTATTATTTATTGTAGCTCCACTTTTAAAAGTCAAAGCTGTGCCAGTTACTAAATATCTTTTCTTTCTTTTTTTATTAGGTTTTTCTTGATCTATGAATCTCTTGTAGGATTTGTTTTATCTGGCCCTACCTCCCCTCTGGCTTTTAGTGAGTCTGTATTTACAATTGTTAATCAAAGTGCACAGTATCTGGAAGACAAGGAACATCTCTGGAGAATATGGAGCACTGTAGTTAACCCATTAACTGAATGGATTAACCAGGTACATTGAACTTGCTTTTATCTTCCTAAATGTCTGTTACATGGAAGCACTGAGTGATATCCTTGGTACATGTTTCACTGAAGAGAATGTATCACTTCTGAACTTGTTATTACTTTCTGAAGTGCCACTGGTACCTCAGAGCAAGCAAAGTAGCTACACTTGGCTACTTACCACATGTTTATCTTCTGGCTGTAGAATATTTTAAATTTACATAGCTTTGCTGTGTGCCTGCTAGTCATGTAAATAGCATTGGAGTTACGTTTTATAAAGAAAATCCTATCTCGTGGGAAAAGGCAGTATTTCATTGTGTCTATAAACACGTATAGAGTACAGGTTCCTGGTTATGAAAGGTTATGCATGTAAATATTTTATTTTTAAAAAAGTTTAGATGGTAAGTACTTTGTGTACTAAAAAAAAAAATAACAGTTTTTTTTCCAACATTGTCTTTTTATGTAGACAAATGAAGTAAATCAAGGTGATGCTTTGGAACATAACTTCAATGCGATTTACAGTGCTTTGTTGCTGCCTGTAAAACACATCTTCCCATTATCTGAATTTCCACAGGTAGGAAACTAATATATGTGAGTGTGCATAACAGCAATTGCTATTTAAAGAAGAAATGTGATCAGACTTTTGGTTTTTGTTTTCGTTACAGCCCACATTGAAAACGTTGTTACGTTCCTGGTCAGAGCTCTATAGAGCCTTTGCCCGTTGTGCATTGTTGGTGGCAACAGCAGAAGACAATTTATGCTGTGAAGAACTCTGTGCCAAAATAATATCTGAGATAGAAGATGAAACTCAAATTGTAAATATATGTACATTAATATGAAATGTGACCTGCTATGATACACAGATTCCGTCTTTAATTGGCAATATTTTGTTTCTCTTCCAGAATCAGTCCATGTTGGATGGTCTTTCTCACATTGCATCAGTTGTGGTTGACTGCATCAGTTTTGCACCTTATGGTACTAAGTATCAGCCATTGAATAGATGTAAGTATAACAGTTATGAAAAGCAGCAGGCATCTTGCTGTGTGAAGTTGTTCTTTTTTAGGATATTGCATTCTCCATGCTATCTGTTTTGGGGTTCCCCTACCTCTTAACACACACATACCTTACACCCACTGTATAAGCTTTTGCCTGTTCCACTGCCCTTAATAATATGTTCTGATATTGACCGTGGCAATTGCTAACCAGGATTCTCTTGTTGGAACCTATAATTTGATTCATGGAGGAGCGGGAGGGAAAGGAGTGCAGGATTCCACAGTCTGGTACAGATCTTTAACTTGTGATAAGTATTGCAGATGTACTTTTCCAAGTAAGCAAAATACTCTCTCATACAGGTAGAGTCTCCCTTATCCAGAATTCTGAAATCCAAAATATTCCAAAATCCAAAATGTCCATATGGGTGGCTGAGAGTGACACCTTTGCTTTCTGATGACGTTGTTTCCTGTACAAAATTATTAAAAAATATTGTGTATTATAATTACCATCAGGCTATGTGTATGAGGTGCATATGAAACATAAATGAATTTTGTGTTTAGACTTGGATCCCATTTCCAAGATACCTTTTTATGTATATGCAAGTATTCCAAAATCCGAAATACTCCAAAATACCTCTGGTCCCAAGCATTTTGGATAAGGGAGACTCAACCTGGAGTAGAAATGTTTGAATTTAACATCGAACTTCCTTAGTCTTTGGTCTTAAAACAATACTGGTAATACAGAGTTGTTGTTCAGCCCCACAGACACCTACAGATTGGTCCAAAAAGAAGAAAGATGATCCCCTTGGCAAGCTGTCATCCTTAGTGAAACTTCTGGTGATAATGGTAAACACTCTGCACATGCTTGCTTCGAAAGAATCTGGTCTTGAAAAACTAACCCCTGTTGGTGCTTCTGTTATTGGAGTTCTTCAGAATATTATCAGCCACATCTCTCTGCCTTCAGTCATCAGATCTCTATTCAGAATGGTTACACAGCCACTAGCAGCATTTTATGAAAAAACAAAGTAAGTTCACAAGGATGATCAGATTGTGTTATATTGTCAGCACAAGTTGTCATGTGCAAGGAGGTGAAGTGTTTCATCAAAACGATTGGATTATACTTTACTGGTGCTTCATTCAGTGGTAGAGCACCTTATTACCTTGATGCGGATGTTTTACAACTGCAGCATTTAATTATCGTCATTGTGGTTATTTACAAAAAATGGCTAGAAAGTACAAGAGGTTAGAATCTGATTTTAATTGTTTTCTCAGTTATCATTTTAACATCTTTGTAGTGCAGTGTTTGCTAATCTGGCAGGCTGTGTACTATGTCTGAGTAGTTAATCCCATGCCCTAGACTCTGGAGACTACCGTTGTTTTTTAAAAAAAAATATATTAAATTGAAATATTATGTTGGTATTCTGTCCAGTCCTTTAACCGAACTAATCTGTATTGGTATTTTTCCTGCACATCTAGTGTTAAATTTCAGCTTCCTTGACCAAATCTGTTTGGAAGCTACTTAGTTAAAAAGAAATGATTATTTAGCAAGGGTACTTATTATATAGTTTCTGTTGGAAATAGAATTAAAACTAGGGCCCATCTAAACGGTTAAAGTAACCTTCATGGAATTTGCTGAGAATCCTACCTGTCTAAATGGGATCCTGCACCAATCCACACTGTTCAGAAGGAGGGAGGCCCAAAACAGCAAAAACAACATAGGAAAAGCCTTTGCGGCTTTTCCCGTAGTTTTTTAAAAACAGCAAGGGGGTGTGCATTCCTGCTCGTTAGGACAAGTGGTTCAACGGGAAGGGCAAAGCTGATTGGCCGGGTGAGAGCAGGGGCACAGCTTGCTAACAGGGCAAGCACCTGCTGCGGTCATATTGGATTTTTGCCTTAGTGAGCGATTGCTATGGCAATAAAATGGGGTGCAGTTTTTTTGTTTTGCTTTCCTATTAAATAAAAAAAAATTGCTATATCACTTGCTTGATCTCTCGTAAATCACTTGTGACCGCCATCTGGCATGCAAAGGTTATGGGGGCTTCTGAGGCCAAAAACACTGTTAACATGTTGCTGCTGCTGCAAAATGCCATTACTGTGAGGTACTCCGTCCCCCGCTCATGTAGATGGGCCCTTAGTCTTACAAAAAATTAACAATAAATCACAGCAGAAAATCTTTAGTATTATGCAAGGAATACAATTAATCAAGGAGGGAAGGCTTATTCCTCACCTCTTCCTGTGGACTGATTTGATTAGTAGACGGAAGATTAATAGATAAGGTAACTGTGCTTTCGAGAAATGTATTGTTGCTCTGAGTGTTCCTTAATTTATATTTGAGGTGTTAGTTTTTCTGTCACTGCTGAAAACCATACTCTGGCATATGAGTATTCTTCTGTTTCATATCTCCTTTTCCTTCCAGGTCTACAAATGTCTCTAGAGTGACTAATGGACTGAACAGTAAGGTAACTGAATGTAGAATATGAAGTATTGTCCTTCTGTCTCCTTAGTGCAGAGTTCAGTAACTTCAGGTTTTGAGCGTACGCATAATGCTCCACAGCTTGGAGGCCACTCTTTCCTGTTTGCAGTTGCCACCAAAGTTGTCACAAAAATTCAGTGGCAACTATGGTGGCTATGTGGGGCAGAGGGTGCTAGCACATCCTCCTGTATCGTACAGTTCTGTTTTGTCACAGTTCTTAAAGGTGTAGGGATATCTTTTTATGTTGTGTTTCTTGACTTGAGCTGAGTGATTTGCAGTGACTGTAGCTGATGAGGTAGCTGAAGACCCCTCCAAAAGGGCTAAAAGGCTGAATGTAGCCAGAATGTTGTCCACCTCTGCCTTAGTACAACAAACTGTGTTTAATGCCTGCAGCTCTCTAGCCCAGTTCTATAAAAAGAGCTACATGGGCATATAATGTAGCATGGATGTGCATCTTTTGCAAAAGCAGTTCTCTCAAGCTAGCACAAATATAAATTCTTCCTATTTAAATGGATGTTGTGTGATGAACCTCCTCCAGATCTTAGAAACTGCCTCCTACACCAGTGTAGGAAGGAGGACATTTGAAAATACAAATTATTGCTTGTTAACCATTTTTGTTTTGGGACTAAGTGGGGTTGTTTAGACGATGAAAAAAGTCCTCAAAGAATGCGGGCAGAATACCTTTTGTCCAGATGAGCTGCTGCCAGGATTCACCGTATTGGGAAGGAGGGGGCTGAAAACTCGAAGTAGTTTTCAATTAAAGCTTTTGCCATTTCTTGTGATTTTTTTTTTAAAGTACGCAAAAAGGCGCTTAACAGCCAAGTCTGAATGACCAGTTCAAATTGGGGCTCATCCAGGAAGTCAAAACGTTATTGGTCGGATGTGCGCGCAGGCCGGCCGTTGTTTTTGGGGGACATGATTGAGCACTGTTTTCAAGCGTCAGAGCAAAAAAAAGTTTTTAAGCAGAAGATCACTCTTCTGCATCTCTCATTTAACAGCAAAAAGGCGGGTGGGGGGATGGAGGGAGCTTTTGGGGAGATAATAAGGCAGGTAATTCACTCATGGCCATCATCTTTTCTCGTGGGCATGCTCCATTTGAACTGCAAACTCGGATAGCTTTCCATGCCAGCGATCTTGCGAATGAATCATGTGGACAAATGAACACTGCTGTGATAGTGGTAATGCGCTATTTTCCGCAATTAATTCTCCCATCTGACTGAGTCTAATGTTTAATGCTTCTCTTATTCTATTCCTCTTACAGTTTGAAAAGTTGTTCATGGAAAGTGTTAGCTGTTTGCAGTCCCACTACACTGAAGCCTTTGGCAGTGTGCTATTACATGAGCTGTCTCCAATGTTGTGCATAATGTTTTTGAGCAAGAGCAAGCAGGTCCGCAGCCAAGCTGCTCAGTTCTGGAATGCAACATTTGGTAAAGCCGTAATGCTGAAATACCCAGAAGAGTTAAAGTAAGAGGACTTCTGCTGCTTGTGCCATACCCTGTAGTCCCATGAGAAAATATTGTGTAGAGGATTCCTTTCATCCTTATAGGACTCTCTGGTTTGGAACTGGACACCCCCTTTTTGAACAGAAGGGTTCTTTCTGCTTCTGAAAGGAACGTAGATCCAGCAGAATCTCCCACTGGAGTGAGTGGTTCTTGCTGATTTCTCCCACACCCTCCAAAAAGTTGCCCTACCAGGGTTGGAGGACCCTCAAGAGTGACATGGGAGGTAGTCCTGAAGGAAGGAGGAGCAATTGATGGGAAATCATTTTGCTCCCTGTCACCTAGGGTGTCCTGTGAGCAGAACACATGTGATCTCTGGATTATACCTTAAATAATTTCTTCCTTGCTGCAAAGCTTGAAGGGTTTTTAGAGGGGAGATTGAAAAATAATATGGTAGCTGCATTTGAAAGGAGTCAGCTTTGAGCTATGTCCTCGGGCCTCCTTGCATACCTGAACAGATGTGATACTCTGTTTTGTAAAGTTCTCCACTTTCCCATTCTCTTTCACGTGCCTGGCTTGGTAGGCATGCATTAAAATGGCACTTCTTTTGAGATGAGAGTCCTATACGCATGCCTACCAAGCCAGGCACGTGAAAGAGAATGGGAAAGTGGAGAACTTTACAAGGAAAGCTTTTATTCTAAGTAACAATCTATATTAGCAAAATGGTATCTTTTTACATGAAGGCACCTACTGCAGCTGCACTTAAGAGTTACGTAATTATAAATACCAGCCTAGATCATATTCAACCAAGATTTTAAAAGAAACATAATTCCCCTAATGTATCTATTAAAACACATTTCTGTTCTACTCACAAATACAGATGTTCTGGATATTTGAAATCCATGGGGCAGGCTGGGAGTCTGGACCCTCTGTCCACCCTCTACCAAGCTTCCATAAGTGTGGCAGGCACCTTTCCCTTTTCTCTCTCTTTCTCCAGGCCATGTGGTCAGTCCCCTGAGGTTTTTATAACTTCTTTAGAAGTATCTTGGAAAAGCACACCTGACTGTGCATTGCTTTTAGTTTGGGATTCTTCGCACCTTTTAGTGGTGTAACTTGCTGAATGGTTACAGATCCCCTACCTCATTGCTTGCTTGAACTAGCATTCTGTGTCTGATAAAATTGTTCATAACAAATGTGTAAAATAAATACAGGCATAGTAGGGTTAAATAAGGAAAGAGATGGGGTTTTCCTGGTTTTTCAGAACTTCACATTTGGTTTACAGGTATAGGTGCACATGGACATATAGTATAGGCTTCGCTGTGCAGACAAGAAAAACAGAAAAGGATTTTGTAGGGCATTTAGGTTTGGACCAGTATTGCTAGGTTTCAGATCTTGAAACATCTTCATTCTTATGCTTATGAATCTTCAGATATAAACATTTTAACAGAATGTTAAAATGTTAACAGTTTGCATTCTTTGAATATCCGTGCATGTTCTAGGTTTTCGACTGAACCTTTGTTATTTACTTACTTGCAGATCTGTTTTGTGTCAAGCCAGGCAGAAAACAATTCTCTTGTTGCCTGGTTTTGAAAGGATTCAGATGGAAGGAGAATCTGTTGGAATAAGCTCAGATTCAGTAAGTATAACATGCTTTAAAAGGCTTGGAATTGTCACATACTTTTCTTCAGGTGTATAAATAGGCCAGAACGTAGAGTGGTATGACATTAGCTCAGCTTACACTCCCAAAGTTTGAATTTATTGTGCTTTTTAAAAAAAGTGATTAGTGACATGTCTGAAAATAAAAAACCTTGCTGACAGAAAGCCTTCTCATAGTCTAATATTGGTAAAATTCTACAAAAAGGCACATGTTTTAAGGGTATTTTAATTACTTTATGTGAAATTAGTCTTTAATTCTGTTGGAACAGACAGAGAGCTCCCAGTGGGATACTGTGATAAGTGGAATAGAAGTAAATCCAAGTGGGAAAAGGGACTCCTTGCTGGCGCAGACCAATGAACTAAAAGAAAACAGTATTAATTCCCATGTAACACCTGCCAAGGTAAGTGTCACAGTTTACTATCCAAGATATTATTTGCACTTGCATATCTCTAATGGTTTGGGGCAGTTTTTGATCTTAAGCACCATTAGTTTTCTGATTAATAAGGAAGTTTAGGTAGCGGAGACTCAGATTGTGGCAGAGTTTGGAGTTGATTGTGGGCAAAATCCACTTCTCCCATCGACAGGTATGACTAAAAAACTTTGTGTATGCGTGTGAGAGAGATGAGAGTGTCCATGTTTGGTTACTCATATGAGAGACTCAGATAAGAAGAGCCATATAACGTGCATGCTGCTGGGCTATACTGTTCCATATTTCAGCTCTTTTATCAAATGTGTGAATGCTTCCTCATATAAATATATCAAAGCTAGCATTTCAAGGAGAAGTTGAAATTTCTAGCCTGACATCTTGACTTGCTAGTTCATTGAAGTTGTTTCTGTGGGGGAGGCATTCATGTAACACCTGATTTTTCTATCTACAGTCTAAAATAGTATATAATTCAGGAGTAGACACCACAGAGCTCCTCTGCCCCCTCCCCCCAATATCTGTACAGTCAGCCCTCTGTATCCACAGGTTCTGCATCCACAGATTCAACCAAGCATGGTTTGAAAATATTTGGTGAGCAGGGGGGATTCAAAAAAGCAAACTTTGTGAGACACTATTTTACTGTGCTGTTGTATATAATGGTACTTGAGCACCCATGGATTTTGGTGTCCACCGGGGGGGGTGTCCTAGAACCAAACCTGGTGGATATTGTGGGGCCACTGTATTGTTTAAACAGAGTCCAGCTCATAAGCCTGAAGATAAAGCCAAATTCCCTAAAGGTACTAGATCCTATCTGATTTTGAAAGCTAAGCAGGATCAGCCCTGGTTAGTACTTGGATGGAAGACTGCCAGTGAATACCAGGTGATCTGGGCTACATTTCAGAGGAAGGAACTGGCAAAATCACCTCTGAGTATTCCTTGCCCAAGAAAACCTTATGAAATACATGGGGTCACCATAAGTCAACAAGACCTAGACAAAACCAGATTGTGAGCATAGTGGAGCTCAGTAAGACTTGATCAAATAACCTTTTTTGGTACACTTGTAGGGGTATTGTGTCTGACATGCAGGTTTTACCAGATATACCTGGTATTTTTCAAACAGCATTTTATTTAACCTTATTTTAACTATTTTTGTCATGCAATAGATGAAACTAGAGTTTCCACAGTTGAAAACAAATAAAAAAAACATTGTCCTGGAAGAAGAAAATACTGTTGACTTCGTGTTTATTCCTCCAGAAACAAAAGAGAGAGTTTTGACAGAGCACCAAAAAGAAGTTCTAAGAACTAAAAGGTTTGTAACATTATGTTGGTTCCATGGACTGTTCTTATATATCTTTCAGGTTTTCAGAGTTAAAATGCTAGATTTTAAATGATCCCTTTGTTGCTAGGAGATCTCAGAAATATTGCATTGAACGGTGCTTTGGTGGCTCTCTAGAGACTAAAAAGACCTTCCTAGTTAATTTCTCTCCCTCTCTCTCTTTCTCTGTCTTTTCCCTGGCTGGGTTCTGTAACTAAAGTGATGTCAACTGACTCATATGGATTCTTCTAAGGCAGGAAGCAAAGGTAGATGGTTGATCAGCCTTCTGCAGGCTTCTTTTGATTCTTTCTTAGTAGCCATCTTCATGAGTTTAGTTCTTTAAACACTTGACTATACTAGAAAGAACTGTACTAGCTAGAACAAGTCAAAAGTTCTTAGGTTGCTTGTGTTTTTATTGAAATTTTGATTAGTTCTCATTTTACAGGGTTGATATTCCTGCTATGTACAATAATCTGGACGCCTCCCAAGACACTGCCTTGTTTTCCCAGTATAGCCAAAGCCAGGAAGATTCTTTGTAAGTATGAAATGGCAACAAAGCATTGATATGTAAAATGTCTTCATGTGTTCAGGATATCTAAATAAGGGGTCTTTATTTTAGGGATAAGACAACCTTGATAGATGTGGAAGAAGAACATGGGAATAAGGAGAACATGACAGTATACCAGGTATTTTCTTCTTTTGCGTTTTATTGGGGATAGGTAGGAATAACACTTTTGGATTATAAAGTAGTTATGGAAAAGCGATGGAGCACATTATACAAAGCATATGCACAGGATGAACTGTATATTTTTTACCAAGTATCAAATTAATTATACTAGAATATGGCCTCCTTGATTGACCCATAATGTGATTTTCCTCTTTTCCAACTGCCTTTAACTTTACTGGCCGTTATTGTCTTTTTCAGTGAGTCATGTTGTCTCACATTTTTTCCAACGTATGATGGCCTTAGTTTAACTAACCATCTTGGCTTCTACAGAGAGTTCGGGGTTAATTTGCTCTTGGGGCCACTTTTAGTGGCATCAAAATGTTTCTTTTTCTACTTGGTCTTATTGGCGCACATTCTGAAATTGTAATTAAATGAGACATCTATTCTAGCACAGTGTTTGAGAAGCAGGTTCAAGAGGTTTTAGGAGCAGTACAAAAAAATCATTAAACTAAATTTGAACCAGGGGCAAGATCAAAAGGTGATTAGCAGTCTGGCTGGGCTAAACCAATTAGGTTTTGTGGATAAGAGGCTGCCTAGGTATCCCACATAGTGCTACTTTGTGCTTTCTGGTAGAAAGACGGGATGTGAATGATATATACAGTATACTTATTGTAATGTTTAATGTTACAACAAATTTCTTGAATGCAGGATGAAAAAGTGACAAGTGACCAGCCTGTCATTCCCTGTGAAGTTACTGAAAAGTGCGAGACACGTGTACTTCCAGAGCAAACTACTCTTACCACTATTGAGCAACATGAAGAAAAGAACTTAGATCCAAACTGTAAGGAATCAGGAACGGGGGCTGCTAAAACAGTTTCAGCAGAACTAGATGTTTCTTTAAATGAAAACACTTCTAATGTCAGCAGCGGTAGCTCTGCTTCTAGTGATGTCATTTCTGGAACACCACAGCCTGTAAGTAGAAGACAGTCCTTCATAACTTTGGAAAAATTTGATAGTTTAGAGGCCAGACCCTTCAGTCCTTCAACTTTCAGTAATACCTCAGGGCCATCTGAAAGCATTCCTTTGTCAGCCAAGCAGGAAACCATGGTTACTTCAAATGACTCCTCCAAAGGAAAGCCAGCTCTTGAGAATAAGGATGCCTCGAAGGTAAAAAAGGAAGAAGGCTATGTTCGGACTAAGAGGTCATGTCTTGAAATCATAGATGCACTGGAGAATTATGTCAAAGTAAAAAAAGCAAAAGATGAAAATAGGTTGAATTCAAAATTGCACCCTGAGGGCACGGTTGGGATAAAGAGATCAAGTCTTAGGCAAAATAAAACAGAGCTTTCAGAAGACAAAAAACCAGTACCAGCACAGCCTGATCAAGAACAAAATATTGCTGTATCTGCAATCAAACATGTCGAAGAGAAACAGGAGTTACTTGGTGAGGCACAAGAAGCAGGATGTTTGGTAGATGTTCGGTCTCAGGCTTCTAGTTTGAATGTGCCTGGAAATATAATGACAGAAAATAAGCAGACTTTGGACAATGTTGCAGAGACAAAAGCAGGGCCAAATTTAGATTCTAAAGAGAATACCCCTCCGATAATAGATGTAGCAGGAGAAGCAATATCTAATGTTAGCCAAACCCCACTAATTTCACCTAGTCAGAAAACATTAAGACGCTCTTTAAGACGAAAGCCAGAAACCACAGAAGGGTCTGCAGATAGTCAAGATAAGAACAGCCAGCAGAAAAAGGATGGACATAAAGAGGATGAAAAGGTTCTGTTGAAGAAGGCTCCCCAAGGTAAAGAGACGGTTGCACACAAGCAAAAATCTGTACCTGAAAAAACAGTAGATACACAAATAGGTACACATGGAAGTAATGCTATAGAAGGAATAATCGCAAATGAATGCCACACTTTAAGAAATAACGAGGAGGAGGGGGGCAAAAGCACTGGAAAATCTGAAAGCAGTAACAATGCATCCGGTGTAGAAGACTTGCAAGAGCCTGCATCAGATGCAGCTGGTGAGAAAGCAAAGGAGCTTCCACGATACCATACCCGAAGATCCTCGCAAGGTTTGCTTACTAGTATAGAGAATTCGGAGTCCGATAGTTCAGAAATAAGAGAAGAAGGGACTAAGCGGAAAAGGTCAGAACGATTGAAAAATAAAAGCAGTTCCCTTGGAAATGATGTAAAAGAAGATCTGGAAAGCCGAGATGTTCATTCAGAAAGTACAGTAGAAATCCAGAATGTCTCGGTAGAAAATAAAGAGATGATACCGCCTGAGCATCATGTGAACATAGCTTTGGTGTCAGATAATACTGAAGAGGGAAACAAAAATGCCCTCCAAGTTAGTGACTGTTTGGAACATAAACAAGACATGGACACTCCACTTTATAGAGAGACTTCTGATACAGAGAAGAATTCTGACAAAATGCTGACAGAGCCATCTGTAGAAAGTAAGCAGGGAACTAGAATTCCTGATACTGATTCTGTTCTATGCTCCAACACAAGCAATCTTACTGATGTTTCTGGAGATAGTGCCTACACAACAGCTGTTGAATCTAGTTCATTTGAAAAAAGAGAGGTGTTGGAATGCTCGCACAAAAGGAGCAAGCGAACCAGAAAATCAAAGAGCTGTGAATGCTGCGGTGAAAAGTCATCCGTGCAGTTAGAAAAGTTACCAGCTGATCTCAAAAAAGCAAGTATTCCAGAAACAAAGATAAAAGAACATAAAAATAATTTGCCTAGTAAACCAGCAATGACTCTGCCATCTATTCCTGCTGAAAAATCTCCATCTGCAGAAAGTCTCAGTGTGGTTCCGTGTGCAACAAGTACCCCACTGCCTTTCACAGAGGACTTCCCTGACCTGAACGATTCAAGAAGTATTGAATCTGACAGGCATTTGCCAGAAGACGAGGCTCAAAAGGAGAACGCTGACAACTTGTCATGTGTCAAAAGTGAAGGTGACAGGCCTGTGGCCAAAAGTCTGGATGGTGTTGATCAGACAGAAGAAGCATCTGAACCAATTTCAGCAGACTCTCATTCCAAAGAATCCATTACTCAGTGTACATCAGAAGTGGACACAGATCCAGCTGTGATAGAAAAGGAAGCCACTAATCAACATGATGGATTCGAAGAAGTAGGGATGGATGTCAACCAATCTGAGGACAAACAGTCTAGTGAAACAACAGCCAGTGGTATTCAGAATGCTATGGAAGGGGCTGCAGTAGCTGGTGTAATGGTAGTACCAGAACCTCAAGAAACTGAAGTTGGACAGGAAGAAGAGGCAGAAAGTGCTATAGCAGACGTGTCAGTGGGATGTCCAGCTTCGGCTTTGGTACAAAAGAGCAGTAGTAACTCAGACTCTCCTCTCAAGTCTAAAGAACTTGATGCTTTCTCTTTGGCCAAGATGAGTGAAAGCCCTAATGGAGTGCAGGCACGCTGTGTGTGGTCACCATCAGCCTCTCCGTCTACCAGTATTTTGAAGAGAGGAGTAAAAAGACAGCAAGAGGAGGATTCTCCATCGCCTGCAAACAAGGTATTTTATTATGTGCTATTTGACATTTTAAATCTCTACATTATATTTATTTGTTATATTTATTTTTACGTATTTATACCCCACTCTTCAGCCAAAAAGGCTCTCAGAACTGCTTACAAATTGTTAAGCAACAGTATTTTACACATTTACCCCGCTTTATAGCATGCTAGACACTAAGCCATTTCCAATGTATGTTAGCTAATTGCCCCCACAAGCCAGGTACTCATTTTACTGACCTGTGAAAGGATGGAAGGCTGAATGAACCTTCGAGCCCTACAGGATCAAACTTGCAATGTTGTGGTTGCAGTACCAGCATTTAACCACTGCGCCACCAGGGCTCTCTTTATAAAATTGTATACTGTACTTTTCCCTCCTTGCTGGTTAACATCTCCATTTTTTTGTCATTTCTACTTCTCCATGTCCATCATGTTAGACAAGTTTAATAATTTCAGATCATTGTGGTGGGTATATTTTAAACAAAAGAAGCTTCTGAATTGATCATCCGAATAAGTACAGATGCTCACAGTGTATCTGATTTTACAGGTCACCCCTCCCCCCAGTATCCACCAGTTCCTCGACTTACTGCAGGTGTGTGAAGCCACGTATAATAGCAAACTGCCACAAGTACCATAGGTCCTAGAAAATACCTAGAGAGGGTGCCTCTCTAGCCATCTGGTGTGACTCTGTGGTCATCTTCTGATGGAAGTTGATCATAGAGGCATGCTGAAGGACCTTCTGTTGCCTAGATGGGCCATTTCCAGCATGGCTCTGTGGTCCTCCTGGTGCCTAGAGAGACTTTTCTCCCCTGTAAGTGAAACTGCGGGTACCGATCTCACGTAAAAAGGGCAGACATATGCTGGCTTCAAGCAGCCTACTTTTTGAATGCTTGGATGTAAATAATATATCCACATTTTCTTATCCTTGATGAGAAAGGGAATCATACCCCTTTCAAAAAATGGTCAACTTCTGTTTTATTTATTCATTATTTGTAATTTTTAAAAAATTGTTTGCAGGAAACTTAATTTTATGCAAAAAACCAATACTGTCTGCCAAACTTTCACTGTTCTACACAAAAATAAGTCTTAAACACAATCCAATTTTATGCAAATTGATTTATGACAAAAATGTCCCAGAGTAGAAAAAAATGAGTAAAAGTTCTCAGAGTATCACCCACCAGGGAGAAAATAATTCAGAAATTATTCATTCTTTTATGACTTGAAGTGACAAATATAATGGTGAATTATTACAAAATCTAGTGATGAAAAGCAGTACTGTCTAGGCACCCCTGAACCCTGCAGCTATTGTGCAAAAGGAGTAATGGATGAAGTTGGCAATGACTGCAGCGGCGCAGCTCAGTCCAAAGCAGCTAGATATATCTTCATCCGTGTACTGTCCGTGGTCACAGATGGGGCAATCAGGTAGTTAGTCTCAATAATATACTATTAATACAAGGTTATGGCAATCAAAAGGTAACTGTAGTTATTTCAATTTTCTATTTATTTTAGATTTTTTTCTCACATTTTAAGAAATATGCTTGTTCATGATTAAAGTCTATACTGCAAGTTGCAGTAAAATTTCCTATTGCACATTTTATTTTCTTGCTGCAGAAATTATTTCCAGCTGCTCATTAGAATAGTGCCTGCCCCGATTAGTGTAGTGCTGTGTGTCTAATCAGAAATAAGTTCTATTGAGTTGGATGAAATTTACTCTTGAAAGTGTGCAGAGGATTGCAGCCTTGCTCTGTTACCCTAAACATGCCATTTGCTGTTGTAGGCCCATTCATTTCCTAGGCATGACTAACAGAACTATTCTGTCTACATTGAGGGGATTTAACACACGTATTTCCTTTACCAAGGATGCCTTGTTAGGGTGTATTGTATGGGTTCATATCTGGTGGTGACTTCTGATGGCATTACCTATTAATCAGGTGGTATTACTTCATATTTAGCTGTTGGTTTCTGAAAAGTTCAAACTACTGATGACTTCGTTTTTCTCATAGCAGTATAAGGGCTTTTTGGAAGCACTTGAGCAACATTTTGGTGGCGAAATAAAGCCCTTGATGGTTCTTTGAAACATCTTTATTTTTAGGACAGCATGTAGACAATGTATACTTCCACCCCATATAGGCTTAGTCTTTATATATCTGTGGCATTTTATAATCTATTTAAATAGTAATTTTGTTAAATCTCTATGAACAGAACCGTCGTGTTTCCTTTGCCAATCCAATTTACCAAGAAGAATTAGCAGATGATATCGACCGGCGTAGTCCTGTGGTCAGAACCCATTCTTGTAATGATTCTCAATCTTTCCGAAGTATTAAACCTTCACCTAGTTCCCAAGCCAAGGTAATAACTGAGTTTCTTGACTTCCTTGATCTTTCCCAATAAATAATAGCTTGAGATTCAAGAACTTTGCTATAAACAAACAAATGTGTAGAGAGCATTTCAACATGTGGATTGGCATCTCTGGCCCTTTCCCCACTTTAATTACTTCTCCCTGAAAAGCTGCTTCAAGAGCAGTGATAGTACAGGGGAAGCCATAAATGTGCAGAAGTGTTTTCTCCTGTTGTGTGGGGATTTTCCCTTAGTTTACAGTTCAGGTTTAGGGCAGAGAAGTTGCAAAGGAGTTGTAGTTCTCTTTAACACAGTTTACTGGTTCACTGAAGAAGTATTAGTTGCCTCATGACATATGGGCCCCATTTCTTTAAAGATGCTGTTGTCTTATTACTAAATTAAAGAGCCCTCATTACAGTCAGATTATTTTAATAGAATTAGTCATGGGTTTTTAGGTGATTCCTATGTTCCTGAGAGAGCTTTTTTCCTCTTCTCCCATCTAGCCTATTTCCACTCCAGTCAAAGGATCTCTGTCCCCAGGATCTCGTAGCCATAAATATAAGAGTTCAAAGAAATGTTTAGTAAGATGGTTTCCATTTTATGTATCTCTTTTCTATTTTTTTCTATATTCAGCCAAATTAAACTGAGCCAAGACAATAATCTTTTGTTTTGTTTTAAGATCACTGAAATGGTCAAGGAACCATTACCAGCTCCTACAGAAAGTGTATATCCTGCATTGGTGGGCTGTAAAACACTGGTTGACACAATTTTGCCACAGATTACCTCAAATATTTGGTAAGTAGCAAGTTGGTGAGGCAACTAGTGCTGGAAAAGACTTCCACAGCAAATACTGGTTGAAAATCATCTTGTCTCTGACCAAGATCCAGTTGCACTATCAGTGATCGTTACGCTGAGCCCGCAATAAGAACAAGAAGGCAGCAGCAACAGGGAAAAAAGAGAGAGGAGGACCACATGGCCAGTATTGAGCTGTCTGTTTTCTGTCTGTGGCGAAGGAGCCATCCATCATTAGCGCCATCTTGTCCCAGGCAAGGCAAGGCATCAGGTGTCCTATGAAGCTTTTTTTTACCTAGCCAGCTCCCAGCTCCTCCCTCTTACCTCATTTGGGTCAGGTTGTTCTTCACTTTCTCGTGATTGCATCTTCTGCTTATTGTCTTTCTTCTTGCTTTTTTTAAAAAAGGAATTCCAGACCACCTGTCCGTCCTTTAATTTGGATTTAGTTCTTGGGTTGCTGTTTGGCCTTTTCCACTGTGTCCCACATTTCGCCCCCCCCCCGCCATCACAATTTTTCCCTCTTATTCCATTGCATTTTTGCAAAGGGGGGCGCTTTCCTGTGCAAAGTCCTTTGGTAAACTGCAAGGAGACAGAATGCAACAATAATCTCTGCAGCAATTCTGCACTATCAGAGATTTCCACAGGAGTCTTGGGCTTCTGTCAGTTTAACATAAGCTTTCCTCATGTAATTGCCTTTGTTTCTTCTACCTTATTTACTGGTTCAAGGCCTTTCCATTTGACCTGACATCACCCCTCAGGGTTTTACAACCCTAATGGTATTGGTAGGCCATCTGGTTGTATCAAAGAGACTTGTTCATCTAGGTGCTAAGGTAGAAGTACAAGTAGGTTGAATTTCTCTTTCTCCAAAAGAATACTCTAATTGAAAGATGATGTATCTTTGTTTTACCACATGAAAGTGGTGGCTCCGATGTCCTCTGCTTGTCTTGGATCTGTGATACATTCTCTGCAAGTAGTTCTGTGGACCCGTTTCCTTTCACCTTCTCTCTTTTTTTTTTTTTTTAATTCCTTCTTGTATTTCATACTCAGTGTGCAGTGAAGTCAAAGACATAGCCATATTAGTCTGGAATATCAGTAAGCAAGGAGACCATGTAGCATCTCCATGCATCTGAGAAAGTAGACTAAGTCTATGATAGCTTATGCTACAACTTCTTTCTCTCAGTCTCAAAGGTCTGAGATCTCCCCTTGCTGTGTGATGAACTCAATTTCCAGAAGTTAAGTCAGGTCTGGGATAGGGGGCATTGGAGAGCAGTCTCTCAAGGTGTTCCTTTCCCAGAGGCATTCATCAAATCCTTGTGACAACAGATGTCAGTCTCCTGGGCTGGGTAGCCCATTACCAAGTTCAGGTAGCTCATGGCACCTGGCCTTAACAGGTATAACTGGTTGGGACTGAGGGCCATTCACCTTGCTCTATATCAGTTCATGATTTTGCATGCAGTCATCATTTGAAGATTGGCAAGGGAAGAGTGTCCATCAAAGCCCAAGTTAATAGACAAGGAAAAATCACTTTTTCCCAGTCTCCACAAAGAGGCAATTGTTTTGATGCTTGGGGTGGAGTATCATCTGTTATCTATAACAGTTCTGTATATTCAGAAGGATCTAAACAAAAAGGTGAACTTCCTAAGCAGAAGGACTGTTGATCCAGGGGAATGGAGTCTAAAGTCAGTTTTCTTCAGATTCAGTGGTGTTTCAGGCTTCTCCAGGTGGATCTCTGTTTTGAGAACAAAACTAGGTAGATTTTTCACAAGGTTTCTACCTGTCAGAGGAAGATCAGAATGCCCTAGAGTCTAGTTGGCCTTGAGGTCTTCCATATGTCCTCATTCCATCTGTCATAATATCTTGAGTGGTCAGGAATGTGAGGGTAGAAAGAGCAATGATAGTGTTCATAGTGATTTATTAGCCAAAAAGACAGTAGCTCTGAGTTTTCACAAGAAGCAATGGAAGGTTCTTAATTTCTTCTGCCTTGTTTGCTTTCCTGTGTTCTATCCAGATCCAACCTGGTTTCATCTAACCACTTGATTTCTGAGTTGAGATTTTATCTAGGGTTACATCATTCCAAAAGTGTTGTCAGCACCCTAGTAGCATCCAGGCATTCTTCCAGTTTTATGAGACTACTTGGAAGGCATTTCTTCATTGGTATAGAAGAAAATCAGTTAGTTGTGTCTTAAACAGAAGCGAGGGGAGTATTTTGATTTCTTGCAAGCTGGTCTACAGATGGATTTGATGCCAAATACTCTTCAGCTGCAGGTATTGGCTGTGTCTTACGTCAGCTTATCCCTTCAGTGAGGTGTTCGATGTCTTCTTCACAGACAGAGCGTGGGGCTGTGGCCACTTACTGTGAAAGTTCATTCCTGTCTGCATGGAAGGAAGCATTCAGCCCCAGCCTAGTGGTGGCATTTCGTGTTTGGTCTTTTTCTCTGTTATTGCTTGCCTCTCATTCCCTCCTTGTGTTGGCTAGACTATGTAAAGGACAGAGGGAGGAGTTAGAGATATCGCCACGAAAAACAAGCACGTGTTCCCTCACTTTGCCTGGGTGGCAGACACATGTTCCCTTGCCTTGCCTGGATGGCTGTGGGGCCAATACATGCTTGATGTCTCCTTCTCTTCAGACAAGAATTGAGCCTTCATAGTAAGTGTTGAATGCACCCTTCCATGAATGTCCACTTAGGGTTGGGAGAGACTTCAGCCAGGGCACTATGGGAGTAGCAGCTCCATAGGTGCTTTTCCTTGGTGCTTGTACATAGTACTTTGGCTTCAAGGACCTTATTCCCCGTGAAGGCAGACATTCATAGGAAATGCAGTTGTTCAGAGCCAGTTGTGCCTTCCTATCTCTGCTGTTCTTACACTCACTTTAGCAGCAGATTGTTGAACTGCTCACAGAAGAATCTGCTTGGAACGTGGTTTGCCCCAGTAGGATCCTAGCCTCTGTCTGTGTATATTCAGTGCATCTTGATTATACAGTGGGCCCTCTGTATCCATGGGTTCAATATCCGCAGATTTGGGCATCCATGGATCATCACTGCACACCTAAAATGGTGCTGGCTATACCTAAAATGGCACCACTGCATTCTTAAAATAGCTGCTTCTGTTGATTAATATGGGACTTTACCATCCGTGGTTTTTGCTATCCGCAGGGGGTTCTGGAGCCAAACCCCCCACAGATACAGAGGGCCCACTGTACTTGTACATGCAGTTAGTCTCAAACCACATAGATGGCGCAAGAACCAGGTGCCTTTTTTTTTCTTTTTTCTTTTTTGTTGTAGGATTTAATTCCTGGAATAACTTCTACTGATGGGATGTTGACTCATATCTGTGACATTATTGATAAGATAATATGTTTGCTTCTCTGTTTAGTCTGTTGGATACACTCTTCCTTCTGCGAAGAAAACCCCATTTTGAGGGGTGGGTGTTTCATTTTATTGCTGAGCAGCAGAACAAATTCTGGGAGTTCTCTTCCTTTTGCATTATGGTGCATTCAACAGCCAATTCAAAGTGTCTTGGCACTAAAATATTAATTGTGACAGGCGTAAAGACTTGGCAAGTATAAAAGATAACTAAAGAAGCTCAGGAAGACATTTTCTCCCAGTTAATTCTTTTCCAGATAAGAGGCATTCCATTTCCATTTCTCTGTTTTGGCAGGAGGATCAAAATGAAGTGGCAGAGTACAGGGAAATGAGCTCAAGTGAATGTGAACATTTATTCTCAGACCTCTTCTGCTTGACAGGCAACTGTGCTGAGATGGAAGCTTCTTTTTTTTTTAATGAGAGAAGCAGAATGTCTCTTTGCACACATGTTTGTTTGCTTCATGCAGAAGCTTGGTGGACATTGGCATCTCATTGGAAATGTAAATCTTTTATTAGAGTGAAAAAGGACTTTGCAAGAGGGAAGAGGTCCTCATTTCAAGATAAAAATTTCTAATAAACAGACTGAGCATGCTCTTGTCATCTTTTAAAATATTCTAAAAGGCTAATACTGCTTCTTTGGTTTTATCCAAGGGCCAGAGGGTTAAGACAGCTCATTCAAGCAAAGAACATCAGGACTGTGGGTGACCTGAGTTCCTTGTCAGCAGCTGAAATAAAAACACTTCCCATACGTTCTCCCAAAGTGTCGAATGTTAGACGGGTTCTTAAAGGATACCATGAGCAGCAGGTAACTCATCTGTACTGTTAAACTAAACTAAACAAAACTTGGTGTGAGGAGAAGAAAGTGGTGGGGAACTTGCTGCAATAAGCTTGGAGACCATTCTTTCACTTTCCTGAGACTTCCCCGCCTCCATTTGCTTCTGTTCTGTTAAACACCTTAGATTTGGGAGTTAGTCCTGTATCTAAACGATTTATTCTTACATAACAGGAGGAGGGAGGTTTCTGAGGGTTTAATGATGGGCAGTATCTCCCTTTTTGAACTTCCCTACGTAGTGCAGCAGGGGGAGGTGGCTTATAACCTCTGGCCCTGATTGTGTGGGTAAGCAAATTCTTCTCCCACTTTTGTTTTTTTTTGGGGGGGGGGTGTTCCTGTTCATTATTCACAGCTATTTTTTTCTACACATCTGGGAAGTCTATGAAGTAGATAGAAGCCCCTACTTTTTCTCTGGGTGATCATGTTTTACTGCCCAGCTAATGGATTCCTTCCCCTTTAGAAGGAATGATTGCACTTTATACAAATGTATTCCATCAGCTCCTTGAGCTATTAAAAGCAACAACACACTGATCTGTTGTATTCAAAACTACTTACAAACATAATAGCTACAAGAAGATCACCTGTTTCCCTCCCCTCCCCGAAATGTCCAGATAAAATCTCACAGACATGAGGAAATTGTTGGCCAGGACGATACAGAAAAGCCCATCAATAGCACTGATGAGAAGATTTTTTCCATGAATGATGATAAAGCTGTAGCAGGTAAATATGCAGATATTTCAGAAATGTCATGCTGACTCTTTATGTGAGTTATGTTGTTGTAGTCTAGCAACACCTGGAAGGTTGTAATGATTCTAACCCAACCTAAAACTATTTGCAACCCAAGTTAGGGATGTTGCTTGTATTATCTTTGGCAGTGTGATTGCTACCGTACCATACTGTTATTAGTCCTGGTAGCACAAGTAATTTCTCCTATATGCTTAGGTTTCCTGTGCACCACACTAGCAATGTCTCTTCCATTGGGTGTGGGTGGAAGGGTTTTGTACGTGTAATTCTGTGGACAAGTGTTGCATACAGTTCACATAGGAATGGAGCTCTACTTTGACTCCAGTTGGGTTATCTTTGCAAATAGCTGTGTGTTCACTTTTTCATTTTCTTCCTAGACATGTATGAACCAGTTGCCTTGAGGGCAGATGAGCAGTCAACTATAGACCTTTGGGCCCAGATCAATACACTTGCTGCGCAGGTGACGTCCGAAAATCTTCTTAACTATTCAGGGAATGAACTCTTTGAAATGCAAGAGAAACTCCATAATATGACAAATTGTATTATGAAAAATTTACAGAGTCGTTGGAAGTCTTCATCCCAAGAGAGCACCGTTTAGTAATTTTACATAGTTCTTTAAAACCAGCCTTATTTCTAAAATCCTGTATTTTTATTTCAGATAAATTCATTAAGTCTGAGATGTTTTAAACTGATGGATACTTTTTAAAATTTAAGGAAGATATAGCATGCAGGCATCTACCTTTACAGTTCTGTGCCCTCGCTATTATAGTTGAGAATTTTGTAATTTCTGCTATTGCACAGTTTCCCAAATCTTAAGATTTGTGACGTCTGTGAAACTTACATCTGGTAGATTAGTTATATATTTTTAAAAAACAGGCTTGTTTGATGCTAAGCTGCATCAAACATAGTGGAAAAAGTTGGATTTCACTGCTGTGAATGAAGTTTGAAGTGATTTCCCAACTCCTGATATTTTGGAAAGTGCTGGGTTTTGTTTTGTTTTTTCATATTAGGATGTACAGTAGGTTTTTCATGTGAAGTTGTACAGCAGTTGGAAACAGCATCTTCAAACACTGATTCAGCAAGTTATACACAGCCTATTTTTGCATGCATCTATTATGCAGAAGGAAACATGTCAGTACACAACTCCAGTGGGTTTTCTCAGAATCGTATGTCAATAGAATTTTATACACAACAGAGCTATGCTTGCTCCATCTGCTGGGCTATAAGTTTGGACAGAATTGGACAGAAATAACTTTGTATATTATGTATAGATTTACCAATTACAGATATTATAAATTATGGTCTCTGCATGAAATGCACTGTGATATCTTTGGATGGAGAAATCTTGACTGTATTAGAGCATACATTTGCCAGTTTGGACAAAGATAGGAGATCAGTTCACCTGTTAGGAAACAAATATATATACATACATATATATATATATATGAATAAAATAGTGAATGTTTCTAGTCATTTTGGTTTAATTGCCACATGCTTGAAGGAAGCTGGCAGTCCATGTGCGAGACAACGGGGTAGAGTTAACACACTGAGAAAGGAAGCACCTGATTCTGGAGGAAGTGGGGATGGGAAAAATGGGAAAACTCTGCATAGAATAAGCATAGGGTTTTGCTTGCATATAAAGCATGGGATCCAAAGAACAACACAACTTGTTTCATGGCACCAGGTGATCTTCCTTGTTCCTGTTGTTCTGAAGATAGCTCCCAATCTTTTTTGTTGTTAAACATCTCTTCAAACCTAACCTTGTTTTAAACTCTAGCCACCCTGGCACCACTTTCCCTATTTGTACTTAATCCTTGACCACTTGCCTCCTATATGTTTTATTTGGAAATCTGAGTATTCAAAAGCTGCTTATTTAGCATCCTGTTTCTTCCTGATTGAAGTGGCTTGCCGATGTGTCTTCACCTCTCTCTCAAACTGTCTATTTTGACTTCTGTGCTCCTTAAAATCTTCTGTGGGATCACACTCAGTGTCTCCTTTATGAGTTCAAAGGTATCCTGTTTTCTCCCAATATTTTTTATGCATTGGTTTGAAGAAATTAGAAACCATAGGTTGTACACCCTTGCTGTACCCCCGTTTTTCTTGAATAGTAGTGAATGCCATCCTATTCTGTGTAGTAAAGGAAGCTTCTAAGCCTGGGTTCGTTTACTGAATGTTGTGTGCCTTCAAGTTGTTTTCAACTTACAGTGACCACAAGACAAACTTGTCATGGGCTTTTCTTGGCAAGATTTATTCAGAGAGGGTTTGCCATGGCCTTCCCCTAAGGCTGAGAGAATGTGACTTATCCAAGGCTACCTGAGCAGGAAGCTGTGGCTGGTGTCACCCCTCCCCCTGCCAGTGTCACTTGGTGCAGTTTGGCCTCTTTGCACCCCCTTGTGCTTCCACTGATTTTGAAGCCTGGTCTCCCAAAGTCTTAGTCCAACACTCAAAGCACTACACCATGCTGGCTGTCTCAGTTCCTCCTACTGTCCTTTAAAAAGCAAGTAGAAAAATTTATGAAGGCTAAAGCTATCTATGGCTACTAATTATGGTGGCTATACATCCAGAAGTGTTGAATACATTTCATCAGGAGCCCTGGTAGCGCAGTGGTTAAATGCTGGTACTGCAGCCACAACATTGTGAGTTCGATCTTGCAGGGCTCCAGGTTGACTCAGCCTTCCATCCTTCTGTAGGTTGGTAAAATGAGTACCTAGCTTGTGGGGGCAATTATCTAACACATTGTAAATGGCTTAGAGTGCTTAGCACTACAAAGTGGTATAGAAATATAAGCACTATTGCGAAGTGCTATTGCTTGCTCTTCTGGTTCAATAGGGAAAGTTATCTTTTTGTTGAGTGTCCCTTCATATCAAGCAAGGATTGAAGTTTCTTTGGTGGTTATATGGTTTTCTCCCACATTACTGTCAATGTAAGTTAAACACAAAGGCAAATGTGCAGAAATGTGAAATTTATTAGTCACTAATTTGAGAGGGAATAACAGCACTGTGATCCCAGAACACTCGGGTGAAAAAGGCATGCATCAGCGTTCTCTAAGCAGACAAGAGGAGAGGCTTTTTCATGTTCAACTGGTTTGAGGTGTTAAGCTTTACAATATAGTTACTGACTTGAAACAGAAAATAAATACATTCACCTATTACTAGAATATCAAAGGAGAACACTATGTTTCATGAGAAGAAAACCATTAAAACCAACATAGTTGTTTTTTGTCTGGGGAAAAAAAGTGTGAATTCATCTTGATTCCAAAAGGGTGATACATATCTTGGAATGGAGATTCAGATAAGTCCCCCCACGCACACCTTTTTGGCATAACTCCAAGGTAATGGTTGAGGCTGATAAGATGATGATATTTCCCTCTTGGTTCTGTGACCATAATCTTAAGAATTCAGTTGTAATCATGTTAGCTGAACATGTTTCATAGACCCAATGCCTAGCACATATCAACAGAGGAAAAATGGTACCTGAGAGACTGTTAAAGGCAATAATGGACAGTAGTGTAAAGTACCTTTTTATTGTCCATGTTGATATGTTTTAGGGAAGGTCACCTTTCTACGGCTTAAACAGCTTCTACATAGTTGGCTGGAAGCATGCCTGTTTGCCCTGTTCTTTGCACAGTCCCATACATCCATCCTTCATCAATGGCTTGGACGTTGACAATGGCATCACCATCTTTGAAAGAGATTTCATCTGCATCTGCTGCTGTGTAATCATACATAGCACGGTACGTCTTCTGTTGTGGTCATTTTTAAAAGAAAAAGAAAAAATTGCCTTCAGACCATGCATGCAGTGTGTTGGGGTAACCCAGAAAACAAATTGCACCCCTAGGCTGTCCCTGTATCCTATAAATTCTCCAGATTCCTCCATACTATCTTGGGTGCTGGTGGGGAGGTTTACTGCCTCTCCCCAAAGCCTGTAGGAGCAGCAATTTTATCTTTTCAGTAGGCTACGGGGCCCTCTTGCAATATTCTAACACTTAGAAAACACCAGCTTTTCAAAACCAGAAGTGAACATCTGGACACCTACAGTACCCCCCCTCAATTTGGAGATATTTTTGACTATGTAACCCCCCCCCCTGATGAGGCAAACTGTTCTAAGAAGGTTGTTTTAAGCCTGTGAAAGCTGTCAAGCATATGCACGTGAGGCATTTGATGTAGAAAAATAAAAAAAGAAAGTATATATAGAATTCCTCATTCCCAGTTGGATGATGGGTGGCCTTAAACAATATAGTGTTAAAATAAACATTTTCCTGCCCACTCATGCTGTTAACTGCAATACTTCTGATCACAAATCAGGGAAGGTTTAAAAAAAAAAAAACCCTAAAGATCACCCTGCCTCTGTTATCCGCTTTGATTTACCTGAATGTAATATGTGGCTTTTCCCTGCCTCTAGCCCAGCAGCCTTTTACAAGCACCAACCCAGTTCAGAAAGGTAATCTTCCCACACACAAAAAACTTATTTTTCTGCATGGTAAGTAGTTTTGCTTACCCCTGCAGTAGATGGATGAGAGGGGATGGAAGACACCGTTGTCTGCTGAGTGGCCACAGAAGATGACCTTTGCTGTGGCAGCTCTACGGTTTTAGCATGTTTGTAGTCCACTAGAAAAGGAAATGGGTGTGAATAACAGGAAACCAATAGAAACTTGATCCTCTTAAAAATTCTCAGTATGTTTTCAAAAAGGCATTACAGTGGGGAAAGGGTGCTGGTTGTATTTTTTATGCAGTCCTATTGACAACTGGTATAAATCAATGCAAATGATTGCCTTTGGGAAAACCTCTCACTTCTTAAAAATAGTGTGTAATTTGGAGCACAAAGCTGTATTTGACTAACATGCTAGCTCTTTCTCTTCCTGGTTTTGCCAGCTAATGCTCCTCTAACCTGTTTGTGCTTAGAGAAATGTCTATAATGTCAAATCAGGGGGTGTAAACAGCATTCACATTGTTAACCACAAAGAAAGCTCCCTGAAAGTCCCATAGATGGGTAGATAGCTACAAACAAGCCTTATACACATGTTACTTTCAATCAAGACACAAAGAGAAAAGTTACTCTGCCCCACTCCATCAGTGCTTTCCTCACATGTAAAGTGATAGGTCTGAAGGGGAGAAATGCCTGCTCACATGTCTCCCTGTAAGCAACAATCTGTTTTTCACACAAGCAGGAATCTCCTTTTCAGGTTTTTTGCTTTCCATGTCAGGAAAGTGATGATGGCATGGGAGTTGGTAGGAACTACTAGCATGTTGACTTACGCTGGTAAATAACACCTGAACAGGGCTAGGACATAGCAGTTTAAGTCGTCCCTTCACATTCGCGGGGGTTACGTTCCACGGACCCCCACGAATGTGAAAAATCCGCGAATACTGTTTGCCCCCCCCTCCCCTGCCATAGCGACCATGGGGCCTCCGGAGGCCCCATAGTCGCTTTCCCCCACCTCCCCAGGGCCTTCGCGGGGCCTCCGGAGGGTCTCCGGAGGCCCCGCGGAGGCCTTCCCGGCCCTCCCCAATCCACCCCCGGGGCCTCCGGAGGCCCCGCGGGGGCCTTCGCGGCCTTCCCCACTCCCCCCCAGGGCCTTCGCAGGGCCTCCGGAGGTTCTCCGGAGGCCCTGCGGAGGCCTTCCCTGCCCTCCCCACTCCCCCCACAGGGCCTTCGCGGGGCGTCCGGAGGGTCTCCGGAGGCCCCGCGGAGGCCTTCCCGGCCCTCCCCAAACCACCCCCGGGGCCTCCGGAGGCCCCGCGGGGGCCTTCGCGGCCTTCCCCACTCCCCCCCAGGGCCTTCGCAGGGCCTCCGGAGGTTCTCCGGAGGCCCTGCGGAGGCCTTCCCTGCCCTCCCCACTCCCCCCACAGGGCCTTCGCGGGGCATCCGGAGGGTCTCCGGAGGCCCCGCGGAGGCCTTCCCGGCCCTCCCCAAACCACCCCCGGGGCCTCCGGAGGCCCCGCGGGGGCCTTCGCGGCCTTCCCCACTCCCCCCCAGGGCCTTCGCAGGGCCTCCGGAGGTTCTCCGGAGGCCCTGCGGAGGCCTTCCCTGCCCTCCCCACTCCCCCCACAGGGCCTTCGCGGGGCGTCCGGAGGGTCTCCGGAGGCCCCGCGGAGGCCTTCCCAGCCCTCCCCAATCCACCCCCAGGGCCTTCGCGGGGCCTCCGGAGGGTCTCCGGACGCCCCGCGGAGGCCTTCCCAGCCCTCCCCACTCCCCCACAGGGCCTTCGCGGGGCCTCCGGAGCCCCCGCGGAGGCCTTCCCAGCCCTCCCCAATCCACCCCCAGGGCCTTCGCAGGGCCTCCGGAGGGTCTCCGGAGGCCCCGCGGAGACCTTCCCAGCCCTCCCCACTCCCCCACAGGGCCGTCGCGGGGTCTCCAGAGGCCCCGCGGAGGCCTTCCCTGCCCTCCCCACTCCCTCCACAGGGCCTTCGCGGGGCCTCCGGAGAGTCTCCGGAGGCCCCGCGGAGGCCTTCCCAGCCCTCCCCAATCCACCCCCAGGGCCTTCGCAGGGCCTCCGGAGGGTCTCCGGACGCCCCGCGGAGGCCTTCCCAGCCCTCCCCAATCCACCCCCAGGGCCTTCGCGGGGCCTCCGGAGGGTCTCCAGACGCCCCGCGGAGGCCTTCCCAGCCCTCCCCACTCCCCCACAGGGCCTTCGCGGGGCCTCCGGAGGGTCTCCGGAGGCCCCGCGGAGGCCTTCCCTGCCCTCCCCACTCCCCCCACAGGGCCTTCGCGGGGCCTCCGGATGGTCTCCAGAGGCCCCGCGGAGGCCTTCCCGGCACTCCCCAATCCATCCTCAGGGCCTTTGCGGGGCTTCCGGAGGGTCTCCGGAGGCCCCGCGGAGGCCTTCCCGGCACTCCCTACTCCCCCCCAGGGCCTTCGCGGGGCCTCCGGAGGGTCTCTGGAGGCCCCACGGAGGCCTTTCCAGCCCTCCCAGGGCTTTCACGGGGCGTCCGGAGGCCCCGTGTCGCGGTTTTGGGGGGGGGCCTCCAAAACCGCGAATACTCGAACCCGCGAATGTCGAATTCACGAATTAATATACAGGTTGCCCCCTATTTATGTGGGGGAAACTTTCCCAGACTTACCATAGATAGGCGAAACCACATATAATAATAGCAAACCGCCATATTAGACCATAGAATTGTGATGGGGGACCCAGAGGCATCTGGCACAACTCTGGTCAACTTCTGGCAGAAGTTGACCATAGAGTCCTGCTGGAGGGTCATGCCCGATGCCTAGAGAGACCACCTCCATCATGATTCTATGGTCTTCAGATGCCTAGAGACCTTTCCCCCTGATCACAGGTAAGTGAAATTGCAGGTACAGATCCCACATAAACAGGGGGCAACCTGTATATAATTAATAGTCACTTAGGCTGAATTATTTTTCTATGTTTTATCAGTTCAGAATTGTTACAGTGCTTGTCATCTATAAGGCTATAAAAGATACTTCCAAAGTTGCCTGTGTTGTGCTACTTTACTGACACCATACTAGCCAAAACACTGCATTATTCCCAGTCTTGTGAGCCTAGTCCATCCATCTTTAATCACTTCTGTTCAATACTGTCCCAACAGCTTTTCAAGACACTCTCCCTTTCTGTATTTTCCAAAGGCTTTAAGTTTGTAGTGATGCTGTTTAAAAGGGACCATTTTCCTTATTTTGTTCCTCACCACAACTGATGAATCATCCATTGCATGTGTAGGTCTGACATACTTGAGATTTAATTGCACAAAAAGTGGTGTGGTTTGAGGGCATTTGTTGTTACTTTGTCAAATACATAATGGGAACATAACATGAAGGGCCCTTGAAATTAGATATTAAACTTTCCCCTCCTGTGCCTTGAAATTTCTTTGTGCCTTTAAGTCCTGATATAGTGTAATTGAGAACTTCAGAGGTTTACTTTTTACACTGGCCATGTTGGCAAGGGAATTTTGAGAGTTGCCCCTCAAAAGCCTAAGTTCAGTCTCTTGTACCTGTGGTAGCTGTGGTGTAGAAGCCTCCGTTGCTGTAATAGGAGAGGTGCTGGTCAGCAGCCTCTGAATGTTCTGATTTTTCATCTCCAGCGCTGAGGCTGAGTGCACTGGCAGAACGGGATTGCTCTCGGCTGCGTCGCTGGGCTTGAACTGGGGATCAAAGGTGAAAACATTACACTGAGGTAGAAACTGACTTCTGACAACTGCACATTTGGCTGGTCAGGAAATGATCTAAAATTCAAAATTGGATAAAGCTTTATGATGACAGGGGCCAATGGAAGTCTAAAGACTGAACCACTAAAGAAGCTTGTATCCATCCACAATGATTCACAAGGTTACATAACATACCAGTAATCAAGTGTAAGCTTCTTGACTGAATGTTGTCTTCTGCTGGGTCATAGTCAAAGACTGATCCAGGATTCGTACGCCACACACGAAGATCTATGAAAGATACATTGGGTTGTGGTTGTAATACTCGCCTATGCCCACATTTGTGTTAACACAGCAGACCTTTTTCTCCCCACCGCCCACAAGCCCCTAGTCCTTGTCACAGCTCTCTATGCTTCCTGAAAACCATACCCAGAGGATTTCCAGGTCTCCAGTGGACTAGAGGAGGGAGAAGGGTCATCCCCTACTGTTATCTTTGGCAGAAAAATTCCATTCATGAAATCCTTTCATAGGGCCCTGGCCATTGAGGCCGAAATCCTATTGTTAGTCTCACTAGAGCAAACATATTGAATCAATGAGATATGTACATATGTGTTGACTCGCCATTCAACAGTTAATTCAACAAGTCATGGTCTAACCAACTAGATTCTGATTTGTTTGCGTTTTTCAACAAATAAGAAAAATGAATATTTCTAGTGTTTACAAGACACAGCACCTACTCTTGGAATCAACAGGGCAAAAGATAAACTTAGGAAATGCCATTCAACACACATTTGTTATGTGAATTCTCCAAAAGGCTTTATAAATGGGGAGGGGGGAATAAAGTACCTTTTTAGAGCTGAACTCTGGGCAGAATACTGTACCTGATATAATCAGGCATAATCTTTTATGGCAACATACGTACTTGTTCGGTTGTTCTGGAAGCAGGCAACAGAACCCAGCCAAAGTATGCTGGCAGAGATTTATAGTTTGCCATCACACTAAACAGTATTTTGGCTTTGGTTAACAACAGTAAGATTAAACCATTAGGGATGGGTCTGATTTTGTATGCATTCATAGTTTTGTTTCTTACGCTAGGTAAAAATATATTCCTGGTGCCCCACAGCAGAAGGTTCTAAACAGTAATCCAAGCTAGACTGTTTACTTTAGGCTAAATTGACATGACGCAGAGGTAGACAAGATGGGCCACCACATGATAAGTTGGCTTCGTAAGAGTTGGCGCTTTTTCATGGAGTATGGAAGGTTGTGTTCATGAGCGTGAAGGACAAAGTGGGTTTTCCAGACAGGTATCTTTAAATGGAAATGCCTAACAGTAGAGGATTCAGGGTTGTGCATTCAAAGTAAGATGAAGTTAACAAAACAGAAATAACTGGATGTTTATATTTGACTTAAAGTCACATGATTGACAAAGAGATCGATCACAGATTAGCAAAGGCATATAGTGCATTTGGAAGACTTCACAAAAGAGTCTGGAGCAATAAACACCTGAGGCAAAGCACAAAAATCAGTGTGTATAGAGCCATCGTACTGTCTATCCTCCTTTATGGATCTGAAACATGGGTCACCTATCGCCACCACCTACGACTCCTCGAGCGCTTTCATCAGCGCTGTCTACGCACAATCCTAAATATACACTGGACTGACTATGTGACGAATGTTGCTGTCCTTGAGCAAGCAGGGATCACCAGCATTGAGGCCATGATATTGAGAACACAGCTGCGCTGGGCAGGGCACGTTTCTAGGATGGAGGACCATCGCCTCCCAAAAATACTACTCTACGGTGAACTCACCACGGGTCAGCGTAAGAGGGGCGCTCCAAAAAAGCGATACAAAGACTCCCTGAAACAACATCTCAGGCTTGGCCAAATTGATCAGCAACAGTGGTCCGCCCTGGCCTCACATCGGGAGGCATGGAGACGCACTATCCACAATGCTGCAGCCTTATTTGAGAACTCACGACGAACAAGTCTTGAAGAGAAACGACAACGCAGAAAGAATCACAACCCAAAAACATCACCCAAGGAGACCTTCTGCTGTGCTTTTTGCAACCGGACTTGTTTATCTCGGATTGGCCTTTTTAGTCATCAGCGCGCTTGCAGAAAGCGCGGGATGAGTCCTTCCTGAATCTTCGTTTGCGAAGAAAAGCCAGAGAGAGACATCACTATGAACAATTTCCTACATATATGGTCATCTATATAATAGTACAAATGCACCTTAGATAACAAAGCCTCTGACAAAGAAACTCCTTTTTACAAAGTTTTTAATGCCTGACCAGCTCCTACTTTTCCTCCTTGTCCTCTGTCTAGGAGGAAATGTTTTTAGCAGCATAGTACTGGGAGGATGGTGAAGGAGGGCTGGAGAAACCCAAGCTTTTGGCATTGGGTTGCCGAAGTATGTCAGTAGTAACAGTGCTATAAAGCCTGAAATGAGAAAGAATGGGATTCTACTCTAGCTCTATGTGCCTGTCTACAATAGGCCAACAGGCAGGGTAAACAGCAGCTGCCTTTGTAATCCTTTACTAAGCATGCAAAAGAGAGAGAAAGATGGGAACAGATAAGTCTCACAAGATACCCCCCAGTATGCTTAAAAAGAAGAAGAAACAGCAGCAGCAGCATGTATAAGTTTGGCCACCAAAATGGAAATCATAAGAAAAGTAGATGCTGGTAGAAAAAAAAGTTAATCCCTGGATGCATTTTGTAGCAAGGCTTCAAGTGGTCTCTTGAAGGCTCAAAATGTCTTTCTTTTTATGAAAATATCCCTGTTCTTTCCATGCTATTTTTACCACTGGTACCAATGTTCCTGTTAAAGAAGTAATGCTCCGGAACATATCTCATCAACTGAGGCATACCTGTGTGAGTGTATGTGCTTTCAAGTCACCTGTTGATGTATGGCAACCCCATGAACTTCATAGGTTTCTCAGGCAAACCCTGAGGTGGTTTTGCCACTTCCTTCTTCTAAAATATAGCCTGGTATTTGTTGGCAGTTTCCCATCCAAGTACTAACCAGAGCTGCTCCTGCTTAGCTTCCAAGATCAGATGGAATCTGGTGGCTTTAGGGTATTTAAGCCTGGTATACCTGTATATTAAGATTAATTTACAAAGGAACTCTGCATCATAAAATACCTGTGAAGTTATTCAGTTCTTGATCATGATCTATCCGTTTCCGCTCCATCTCCACCACTCGTCTCTGAATGCCTCTGTAGTTAATATCACTGAAGTCCTGCATGTTCTTTTTTACACGTTCTGTTATGGGGTCAGTAACTACAGGTGTGAAGCTGCCTTTGCTCTTTTCAAAATCTTCATGGTATTTCACCTGGGATTTTAAAGATAAATTAGATGTCTCCTCCAGTTGTTCATACCATAGGTAAAGGGAGCAGAACTTTCAGCCCATTTATCTATTTTAGGTCACCCAGTGCCCTGTTTTGGGCTCCTCCAGGTCTGGACTTCCTTAAGTCCTACTCACTTTGGCCCACAAGACTGATCTGGGAGTGAGAGTTGCCTGGGAATTTCCACTGTTATCTCTGATTAGTGACTAGCAAGGATCTATGATCCTATGAGGGCTCCTTTTCCCACTCTCAGGCCATGCTTCTGGGAGCTTGTGGAAGTACTAAGAGATCTGTATTTCTCTGCCCTTTTCCCTGAATGAGGAAAATGGCAGGGGAATGAAATGAAGAGCTTTTGAGCCAGTGTTTCCAGAGGCTCTTGGAAGTAACAGCTGAGAGTGCTTCACTGCCTCCCCCCTCAGTGGGGAGCTGGAAGGACGCCTGTTCCCCAGTCAAAAGTGGAAGTCATGAACTCAATGGCCTTGGGTGTTGCTATGTCCCCTGACATCATCCGGCGTATGGCGGGCTGGGGATGGTAGAAGCTAGGAGGCCTGATAGTTTCTTCTGTTCCCCACCTGTCTTGAATTGTCCGTATTTCTACTTATCTTTTATCACTTCCTAGTTCAGGAGTACATTAATTTCACTGGATCTACTAAACACTGTATGGCCATTTGCTGCCAACCATGACAACAAAAGCTGGTTCCTGCTTTTGCCTTTAATGTGGTGGTGAGAACAGCTGCCTCTTAATGTTATCTAGTATATTGTCATTTACATGTGCTCAAAAAAAAACAGATCTCGTTCCTTGCAAAAAGCAGTACTTACAGTGGAGATGTGTCGTTGTGTCTCCCGAACACGCCTCATTTCAGGTGTATCTAGGACAAATGCTGCTTTACCTTGTACTTGTTTCCGGAAACTATCAGAATAGAGGACCTGACCAAAAGAGAAAGAGCCAGTAAGTGTGGGCCAGTCAATTACAGATGAGACTGAAGAGAGATTTTATATAGAACGGATAAGAAATGAGCAATGAATGAAGAAGCCCTGAAGAGAGATGTGAACAGCTTGTGTTAACTACTGATGGGGATGTCAGAAGAATATGCCTCAACTGTAGGTTAATAAGTATAAATGGTATGTTGGCTTTAAAATACTGTTGTGAACAGAAGAACAATGTTATTGATATAACACCTAAAGGATTCTTGGTACATAACACTCAAAACAACTGTGACAAACTCACATCTCTTGCCGTTCTAATTTTAGAACATGTATCAGAATAAAGACCGTGGCCAGGAAACCACAGGCATCAAAAATCAGAATCACTGCACTTTTTATGCTGACCTTTCTCCTTCACCACCACTTGCATGACTCAGTTTCACATTAAAAAGGTCACTGCATTAACTACCTGGAGGGCATTTGACCAAGCCCTCCCAACCATGATTAAACAGTTTGAATTTCTTTTTCTAGTCTCACAGAGAAATATTTTTCCTGGGGGCAAAATGTCTTTTTTCTCTCTCTCTGAGTAGTCAGCAAAAAATCAGGACTGGATTCTTTTAATATCTCCCCAACCTGCCTACTAGGGTCAAGAGAAGGTCTTCAAGTACTTCTAAAGGTAAGGCTGGTAAGATCACAAAGCCAACCCAGCACCTTGAATGCCGCCCCCCCCTACCCCACCAGCAATATCAAGTGATCAAACAGACCTAGTAGAATTTGCTCTTGGTATCCCAATCGCAACAAGAGGCAGTTACCACATTCAACTGTGGTTGATTTTTAAAATATCTATGAAGGACAGCCCCATGTAGGATGCATCACAAAAATCCATCTAAAGGAGGGTAGGCAGCTTTGAAGGGTAAACTATGGAGGCTTCAACTTTGCCCATTCCTGATCTAAAAGCTACAGAAGCATGGTGGCTTTTAGGCCTAAACTGGAATATTGCAAGAGGAAGTCTAGCAAACTTCTCAAGAACTTGGTAAGGTAGCATCCCCAAGGAATCACTGAAAATGAGCAGGCAGTGGCTTTTTTTCGTGTGTGTGTCCATCCTTTACCATACAGCCTACCTTTGGTTCTTTCAGGTCACCAGTTATTTAGAGAGAAAAGCAATGTAATTTAATTAGCAATGGCATCAGTTCATACCTGTGCCTCACCCCTACTAGCTTCTTAAACACAGAGTAAACCGATTCATTCTCTTTCTTCAAAACTCAAAGGTTTCCATTTGTATCAATCTTATCAATACTGTAATTGGCTTATACATTCTCTATCCAATAAGCTGTCTGATCTCTCTAGCTCATGCAAATTAAAATGACAGCAACTCTGTTTTCCACTTGTCCCTTCCATATCTCTAGAATCTTGAAAGAGAGGAGTGTGGACATGTTTGCTTTACACTGGCCCCAGGAAACTGGAGAAAACTAATGATCAGCATTCCACTTCCAAAAGCTTTACTTTATATATAATGTAAGCATTAAGTACATTAAGTTGAATATAGCATTACAACCCCTAAATTCTGATGGGGAGATAGGTTGGTGAGATACAACAATTGTCTTCAAAACTTCAAAATCTGTATCAGGAAAGACAGAACTAGGCAAAGAGAAGGTGGGTTGGGAGTTGTAATCTGCAGACTGGGACCTATGCTGTGCACAGGCCAAATTCTTCCATACCTCCGCTGTGGGAATTCCCATAGATTTCACCTGCAACATCAGCTGCTTTAGTTAAATTAAAAACAGAGTTTGGAACTACAGCTCTCAGAGCTGCTGTCCAGAGGACTACAGAGTATCTGTTTATGTAGAATACAGGCAGTTAAAAAAAGACAAAAAAAAGACTAAAAATCATTTCAGTACACACTTCATATATGCAGTAATTTAAATACATTAGGATATTAACTTTTTAGTGACTGTTAAACTGTTATTTGAGGCCAAAGTTACTTTAAAATCTTTACACCATGTTTTAATGTAAACTCTACAAAACTAAGAGTAAGAGACAATTAGAAACATTATATACTTAGATGATATTTTAGTATTTTAAAGGTCAAAATATAGTTGTAATAATATTAATAAAGTTAATTGTTGGGCAATGTTTTTAAATGGAATGCAGAAAGGACTATATTTTAGGATGTTAAAAAGTTATATATTTCAGGTTATGGATTTGTCCTCCTGAATAATACCGAGCTAATGTTTTCTTGATTGCGCTTAGCTCTCTCCATCTCTGGAGTGACAGATGTCGGGGTTCCTTTTCCCAAGCTTTCTTTGTACAACACCTACACAGCATACAAGAAAGTGTCCAGAAGTCAAAGATTAGATCATTGTTGGAGAATCACTGTATTAAGCTGTGTTACTGTTTAATCATACTCATCATAGCATGTGAGCATTAAAAAAAATCAAGAAACAAAGTAGTTAAAAAGTTATTGGATTAAGCAAAAAAAAAAAGGAAAGCAATGAAGAATACAATATTTTAAAAACAGAACAACAAAAAATAAAACAAGAAGGAGTGGTTTCTTTGGGACTATGTAAAAAGGGAATACTGAGATAGATGCAGGAGCAGGTATGTTATTTTTTCCAAAAAAATAAAAAATTGCTTTCCCAGCATTTCTTTTAAAAAAGTTTTATTTTTATTTCAATACCAAGCTAATGTTTTCTTGATTGCGTTTGGCTCTTTCCATCTCTGGAGTGACAGGTGTTGGGGTCGCTCGCCCCAAATTTTCTTTGTATAAAACCTAAAGATTATATAAAAAAAGAAAATATCCAAAAATGAAAATACAAATAAATAAAATAATAGTTTCAGGGAAAAAAATAATGGTAGAAAAACTTTAAGAATAGGAATAAAAAGACAAAAATTGCTAATAGTGAAAACTGTATAGTGTTCCATGTAAAGCTGATAGATTAAAAAAGAAGGCAGTCTTCCTGTGTATATTTTCTCTTGTTAGACCAAACAGGAGCTCATATGTCCTTAAGTATGGATAAAATCTTCCACACAGTTGCATGAGTATAGGGATGCTTCCATAGGGTTCTTCAGACTTCCACTGGAATGGCATTATGCACCTATTCTATCTCTGCTTCCTTAACAGATTATTTTTCTGGTTAGAAAAATATGGGAAGGTTACAAATGTAAATCAGCCTCTGGATTTCCCTACATTATGTGTTTGAGGCATGGCGATTGCAGGACAAAAGACTTGTCTGAAAGCACCCCAAGTCTCACTGAAATTAGATGTGTGAAGGGCTGCTATTTCCATTTGACTCTTTCTGTCTCTAGAGTGACTAACTCATTTCTTTGCAGAATACTGTATTTGTAACCTATGAAAGATACGCTACGAAAAATTTGTTCTGGTACAAATGCACTGATAAAGACAAAATCAAAGAAGCAGGATGTATAAGAGTGAATGAAGCAGGTATAATCATTTAAAGAGAACATATTAATGTAAAGATGCAGACTCTATCCAGTTGGCAACATCCATAGCTCTGTGTCATGATTATTCCCAGGAAGGCCACATGAGTAAAATCATGGTCCTGTTACTTGTCACAGTTTTGTGTTTTCCACTTGATACTTGGTTAAAACCATGCCTTTGGGTAGCATATTTTTCACATCAGTGTTGCATGTCAAGATATTGCCAGAGTAGAAATAGTGCTGGCCACTCCCCTCAGTTCCCCATAACGCCTGATACTTAACTTTATACTTAATTTACTTCATTCATCCACAGTAAGAAGCTGTAAGAGACTTAGCAGTGGGGGGGGGGGAGAGACTGTCAGGCTTGTTCCCCTGGAATAAAATTGCAACATTTGAAAAATACATATGGGAAAGAACCCCAGGGACAGGAAGGGAGCCCAAGCAATGGAGAATGCAATATATAAACTAAAAAGGAAGGAAGGTCGGGGAAGATTCAAGGGAGAGTGGGAGTTAGGTGCTCTTACTGTGAAGATTGATGGGGATCTAGGCAAGCATAGCTTCCTGGATGTTGGTGGAGATAAAAGGATCAGGAGAAATATCAGCAAAGAGCTGGGGAAGAGTATTGTAAATGATTTGACCTGTAGGATTAATTAGCCCTTCCTAAGACAAGGTCGAGGTTGGGAGGGATTTTAGCTTTCTCAAGGATTGCAGAAATACTAAATTGGACCTTATCAATTACTTAATTTTTTTCACAGGTGCATAGGTTTTTGCTTAGGAGCCAATGAGCATTTCACTACTGGGGGAGAGATGCAAGTTCCATTTTGGATGTGATCTCAGACATTTAAGCAATTCCCTCCCACCTCACTGGAAGTACTGAATCATTAATGCTAAGCTCAGCTTTACAGTGACTGTGAATTTATAGGCTATTTTAGAGTCCTTTCACTAACATTCCAGTATCAACAGGGGACCAATTCTGAAAGGAATAGGACTGAAGATGTTATATTGCATTTTCCTCCTTGAATGTTCTTCCTCTGCTCTGAAGCCAACAACTTAGTGGCATACTTATGTGAATGTAATCAGAATATAATGCTGATTGAACATCCACTCCTCACTAAAATAAAGTATGTGATTGAAGTTGTTTTTGCTATTATTAGGTTATTATTGATGCATTCATTTCCATAGTCTCTGCCTCAAGACCAAAGTTATATGGATCAAGAAACAAGGAATCTGGCTGGATAGAGTCTGACAGTAATCATTTCAAAACCTTTAAATTCTATGGTTAAAATATTAATGTTATCAGGTTTATTTTATGAATAAAATGTGAGTATTTTATATAAGGATCAGGATTTTGCTTAAGGGAGAGTAATAATAATTTAGGTATTAGAGGGAGCAGTTTCTGTAATTTGTTAGGATGTTATTGTTTTTTTTTTAAAAAAAAACAAACACAATTTTTAAAATGTACCGAGCTAATGAATTCCTGATTGCGCTTGGCTCTCTCCATCTCAGGAGTGACAGGTGTAGGGGTACCCTTCCCCAGTCCCTCTTTGTATAAAACCTACAAGGTACAAAAGGGTATCCAGCATTCATATAATGGTAATGATTACATACACATATTATCAGTTTACTATGTTAATACTGGGATCACACCAGCCTTCAGGAAAGGTAGCTAGTTGTTGATTTGTGTCATCTAGAACAAGAGACCTTCAATCAACATCCATATAGGGAAATAATATAATAGGAATGAGAAGGTTGGGAAGGTAAAGACAAACCAAGCACAGTGTTTTCTGAAAAATAAAAAGGCAGGAGCAAGTCAAATCCAAGTACTAATATGTTAAAGTTTAGGTATTAAGAGAGTTCAGAGCGCAGGAGTCTTGTGTCAAGATGTGAATGGGTACTATTTGGGGTTAGAAAACATGAATCTTTAACTATACATTAAATGTTATTTTAAACCATTCCAATCTTTTTTCCCCTTGTTCTTTCGAATACCGAGCTAATGTGTTCTTGATTGCGTTTGACTCTCTCCATCTCAGGAGTGACAGGTGTAGGGGTACCTTTCCCCACTTCCTCTTTGTACAAAACCTATGGGATACAAAAGGGTATCCAGAAATCACAAAATAGCAGTGGTGGTGAATAAATATTAATAGCCTTTAATGTTGTTAATATTTGGATCAAACCAGCTTCCAGTAAAACTAGCTGGCTGTTTATTTCAGTGTCATCTGAAACAGATATATGCTTCAATCAACACCCATGGAAGAAAAATGATCTAGTAGGATGAGAACATTGGAAGATAGAAAATAAAACATGAAACTCTTGCTGAAAAATCAAAGGAGTGAGTCACATTCTAATACTACTATGTTAAAGCTTATGTAGAAGAGGAACATTCCAAAGGGTAGGAGCGTTCATCTAAGATGTGAATTGGTACTATTTTTTGTTAGAAAGCATAGATCATGAACACATCTGCAGTTATTTTTTTAAAATCCGGGTGGGTGGGTTTGTTTTTTTGGTCTTCTTTTGAATACCGAGCTAATGTGTTCTTGACTGCGTTTGACTCTCTCCATCTCAGGAGTGACAGGAGTTGGGGTTGCTTTCCCTACATTTTCTTTGTATGAGACCTGCAGGATAGAAGAGCAGCCAAATAAGCCAGTAATAAATAAAATACTGTGTTGTGTTACTCAAATGCTATGGTAATTTTAATCCAGTTGCAATTATTTAATGACATGTTTGTGTTAATGGTTTTACAATAATAAATAAAGCACTTTTTAATCCTGAGAAAACAAAAGCTAGTGTCATTTTTGCATCTATGTATAATATACATAGAATGCAAATTTCAAGATGGTAAGAAAAGAGGTTATATTTGGGGAAGAATTTCCATGTGATGTGGGAAGACAAGGTTAAATAGTCTCACAATGTGATATTGTCCTGTAGTGAACAAGAAAGGACACAGATTAGGGTTTCAAAAAGATATAAGTTTGCTTGCAAGATGGAGCTGGGATGGGAGGAAAAAGTTAATTCACATAACAAAACAGAATTAAAGTGACTCTTTTCCCAGAAGTACCGAGCTAAATATTTCTTGGTTGTGTTTGACTCTCTCAATCTCTGGAGTGACAGGAGTTGGGATCCCTGTCCCCACTGTTTCTTTGTATAGGACCTGTAGGATGAAAAGGTGGTACAAAAATTGAAATTGAAAATGAAACAACAATTAATGAAGGCCTGCCAAAAAAGAAGATGATGGTCTTAAACCTCCTGGGTATATTTTCACAGCTGCCATGTGAGAGTTTGTCCATGTCATATTTCCACAATATGTTTCTTGTGGTTTCTTGCTTTTTCCACCACAGCATGTATGGGTGTCTATATATAATGAAAACAGTGTAAACCCAGTCAGATTCAGGCACTTTTCATTCATATGGATTCCAATGAGGGGATTCACAACTATCCCCACTGAAATTTATGGCACTTAAAAGTACCTAATGTGTGGGTCATGCCCAAGGAACTAATAAGGAATCTACTGAGATAACATGACAGCAAGTCTGGTACTGAGTATGAATTTGAATGTTCTGAGGATAAACTTTAAATTTACATGGCAGCCTTGTGATGTTAGTTTTCCTCTTTCTATATGTGTCTTTTTCCTTATCAGTATGACTTCTTGTAAGTTTTTCATTTTCTAGATTCATTATAGGTTATTGTGATTATTTCTTACTACTGGCCATTTTAGGGAAGTTAAAGCTTGTAAAAGAAGTTTCCCTTTGCCATGTTAAAACAATATAAGAATTAGTCAAGAAAGAAGCAAAAAACCACTGTGAAAGATATCACAAGTTAAAAATTTCCCAGGCAGAAATATAACATATCAGTCAGCTTTTGATTATTGCAGTTAGGACCAGTTGTGAACATTTGAACCTACTTAAAATTATGTATGATGTACATTACTCCAGTCTCTTATCCTGGAATATAAATTATGGATTGGAAATGATTTTTCTCATTAATTTTGGATAGATGCATTTTTTAAAAAAAGAACAACAACTGTGCTATCCTTCTTTTAAACCCAGGGACAGATTTGGACCATATCGTTTTTATAGTGCCACACAGAAATAAATAGTGACTTTTTAAAACTCAAGGTGGTTTAATAAAGAGAAAGATTTGAGACTTTAAAAACTGGTTAAACATTTTCAGGATGATGGAATTCGAAAATTAGTGAGGAAAAGAGTAAATAAATGAATGGAAGACTGAATGAGATAGGTGGGTATTTTTATAAGTTTTTTTGCATGAAATGAACTTTTAAGGAAGATTAAAAGGTTAATTTTAATGGAGTCAATAATGAACCTTGGCTTATTATTATCAAGCTAGGCCTAAATCCTTTTGTTGTTCCAATGTAAAATAGATCCATGAATCAATAGGCTTTACCTATATGTTGACATAGCATTCAACAATTGATTCAGTGAGTCTAGCTTAACTAGGAACAAACAACAGGATTCAAGTCCTAAAGTTTTATTGAATGTATGTAGCTTGTGATCCTGAGGTAACATTTCAAAGCGGAGAAATACACATTTCAGCGCCATCACCAACAGTACAATCCAATGTATTGTATATTGTTTCAAACATAGGCTCCATTGACTTCAACAAAACTTACTTGAAGGCTGTAGTATGGGGCCTTAGGCTCCACGTTGGCAGGAAAAAGAGTGAGTGGGTAAATAAATAAATACATCTTAAGCAGTACAGTGGGCCCTTGGAATCTGCTGGGGTTTGGTTCCAGGAACCCCCGTAGATACCAAAATCCATGGATGCTCAAGTCCCATTATATACAATGGCATAGTAAAATGGTGTCCCTTATAAAAAATGGCAAAATCAAGGTTTGCTTCTTGGAATTTTTGGGGGGTCAGTATTTTTAAGCTGTGGATGATGGAATCTGTGGATGCCAAATCCGTGGATACTGTGGGCCAACTGTATGTCCCCATATAGTTCAGATCTGACCTACTGCATTAAAAGTAAATATAGGATTGCACCCTCATGTCCAGCCTCTCAGTTGGAAAGAATCTGAGCCAATTAATGACAATGTGAAAGAAAAATAATAGCAAAACTGGAATTTGGATTGTAGGTATAGTTTTATTGTTGTTGCATGGCTTTAAATCATTTCCTACTTATGGCGACCCTAAGGCAAACCTATGACAGGGTTTTCTTGGCAAGATTTGTTCAGAGGGGTTTGCCTTTGCCTTCCTCTAAGAAGGTATAGCATTACTGAAATAATAAAGTAATAGTTAAATAATTACCAAAATAATGAAAACAAAATAAAGTAATATCATGTCAAAATTAATGTTGGGGTATAATGAAAGAGATGAAGCCAGCATGGCATAGTGGTTTGAGTGTTGGACTATGACTCGAGACCAAGGTTCAAATTGCTGCTCGGACAAGGAACACTTTCTCAGCCTCAGAAAACCCAGTGATAGGTTTACCTTAGGGTCACTGTAAGTCAGAAATGACTTGAAGGCACACAACAACAGCATAAGGAAAGAGAGGCACTTCTCAGCCTTGTTGGTTTTAATGAAACGGAGTTAAATATCTAAAGTTAAGGTTGCACTCTCAATTAAATAAAAGGGAATTAATCTTCATTAAATTTGGCTACATTGTCTCCTAGATGCAGTCCAAATTGTCATGATAATTACCTTAATTGTCTATAATAACTACCTATATGAGCTTGGAGCAAACTTAACACCATTCAAGCTATAAAAGGAAATATATCTTGGTGGATAGGGAAGAGGAAATCACCAAATGAACATTTCAATTACTAAAATCAAGTCAAATTATAAAAAAACAAGGTATTTTAGTTACTAAGGAGGAATTAAGTTTGGTAGTGGTTAATTACATATTTAATCAAGTTAAAGGGTACTTTTAACTATAAAAATACCGAGCTAAAGTTTTCTTGATTGCGTTTGACTCTCTCCATCTCTGGAGTAATAGGTGTAGGAGTCCCAGTCCCTAAATTCTCTTTGTACAACACCTGTGCAACAAGGAAGTGTCAAAAAGAACAGTTTTGAGTGCCAAATATTAAAATACATGATCATTGTAGAGACTGCAATGCAATACTTTTACTTATGAAATTTGGAAGGCTGATCTAAACCCCCCACAAAATACAAAAGCCCCCTCCTTCCAGGGTTTGTGGTAAAAATCAGGCTGTTATTTTTTTTTTAAAGTAATACATCAAATAGTAGGTTGACTTCAGATAGCTCCTATTGATAAAACATGTACAAGGATCCAACCTAACATCGGTTTCACACAATTTTACGCTACTGTTGTTCTGAAACTAGGAACACTTGTCCCATTGCTGGTACTTCACCTCTTCCTTATTGTTGCCACAAAAAGGTGACATGAATAACCCATAAGAGGAAACAGGCTGAATATAGCAGCTGCCAGAGGTGCCTAACGTATGTTTGTGAGAAAGGAACTTGAAATGTGTGCCCATATCACTGTATCTGTTGCAGTAAATTGTGGGGGGGTTATGGTGAATATGGTCTTTATGGTATGTAATGAAGGGGATAATTATGCGTGGGTGTCTGGAATGCATACTTGGCCATTTGTGGCAGTTTATTCCACGAAACATGGCATAACGCAAGCATTTTTGTTTTCTTCTTGAAAGTTACAAAACTCTCCTGGTTTTGTTCAGGAAGTCTAATACATTTTTAGAGCTCAGATTGCTTTGCCATAAAACATGATCAATTCATGTAAATAATATATTATCATACCTGGAGGAAACGTATTAGGGTTTTATTTTAATTTTGTACGACACAAACACATGGAAGCCAAAAACTATTAGAGACATTTCCTGTTATGAGGAGACAGGGAATTCACTTTGAATATCATTTGTTTTAAAACAAGTATTATTCTTGTGTTGGGGAGGGGCAGTGTGAGGAAAAGAATATATTGAGAGAAAAGAAAGACAGTTAAAAATCACTGCAAAATTGAATTCAAGTTAGTACTTTCATGTTCCACTTCAGTGACTAACATTTTAGTGGTTCGATTAAAATGATGAAGAGTTGATATTCAAAGTCTTGTGGAAGGATTAAAAATTTATATATATTTAGCATGGGGTGGTGGTTGGTTAAAAGGATTTATATATAGATGGTTTATGATATACCGAGCTAATGTTCTCCTGATTACGCTTCACTCTCTCCATTTCTGGGGTGACAGGAGTTGCCATTCCTGTCCCCAAATTTTCTTTGTAAGCCACCTGTAAGGGTACAATAAAGGATCCAAAAAAGACACTAACAATACACAAAATACTTGTGGTTGGATTGTGACTAGTACTATGTAGTTTTAAATTCCATGCTTGGGGTAGTATTGAAAAGTAAAAGAAAGCTTAGCATAGTTGCAAATTATTCATCAATGTGTGAATGAAAAAGAAAGTCAGAAGTAGCAAGTTAAGGGAAACAGATGTGTGGAAGGGACGGTGTTAATTTCATAGAAGACTACATATATAGTTTGTCACGGCTCTCATTTTTAATACAGTTATTTTAATATGCATAAATTTGTGGAATGATGGTTAAAGAACACCAGGAAGGGGAATGAGTCAGGGAAAAATGGCATGTAATAGAAATGTAGAGAATGGAAGTTAGGATGTTAATTTTTTGAAGATGAGTTGTTAAGGTAATTTTGATTCCATTAAGAAATACCGAGCTAATGTGTTCTTGATTGCGTTTGACTCGCTCTATCTCTGGAGTAACCGGTATCGGAGTTCCTTGCCCTGCGTTCTCTTTGTACAAAACCTGCAGAATACAAACACCCATGAAGTTGAGAAGAGGGCTGACAACTGCTCACAAAAATCTACGTGCAATGTAGAATGTAGTTCAAACACTTCTGTGGCATATTCATAATTTACTATATTAACATCGTGTAGGGATACAAAATTGTCCAACTGGAGATGTTTCTATTGCATTTTCAAAGTGTGGTTGTTTGAAGAACCCAACCGCTGGAAAGTCCCTTCTTGACAAAAATTTGGTATAGTTTGGTATTGAATTGTTGCTGAGAATTCACTTTCAGTTTTAAATCTGTATTTCTGTCACAAACTTTGGTCTGAGCCATACTTTAGGCCCTAGAGTATAAGGCAAGTCTAGTAACCAGAGCTGTCAGCTTGAGATTTAAGCACTACACAATTTCAGACTTCTGTCAATTCATTTAGTTTTGTTTAATTTTTTTTAAAGACTATCAAAATTATTGCCCACTTCAAAAAACAAAAACAAAAAACCACCACACACTAATCCTGCATTTCACTCCTTTAAAAAAAAATGAGGGGGTGATACAGCGTTTAGTTAAATGTCATAAAGCAATTGATGTCAACATAAAGTTAGAAATCAGAAAATGTAGTGCCTTACTTGTAACTGGATTATGGAAAAATTAATTCTAAAAACAATTAGTATTGGAAAGAGCCTAGCGGAGAGGAGAGGAGGCTGAGGTCAAGAGAGGAGAAACTAATCCTTGTTGGTATGTCTTCAGAAGTTCTTGACAATTGTCACTATGTGTTTTCTTACTGAAACACTGACAAGAATCATGACTTAAGTGGTCACAGTGTGAAAGACAATTTTCTTGTTCTTCAGGCAGATCTGCAGAACAGTATTACATTCATTAAGGATGTAAACTGTACCATGTTTCTCATTAGTAAAATGCGAAAATCCCACTGTTCATACCACTCAGAATGTGGCCAGTTAAGATTTGATACCCTTACTGGGCAAGGTGGAAGACTGAGTTAAGTATGGTATGGAATCAGTTTACCGTGACCTGTTATATAAATATTTCAAATAAATGAACGAATACAAATAAATGCAGAAGCCACAACCCGACAATTAAGCCTACTGATAGGCATAGCTACAATGAACTTTTGTTTCGGACTGTGGCCAGAATACCTGCTGTCATTGTCTAAGGAAAGCCAGATTCGACATGCCATTCTATCTAAAATTCACACACCTGGTCTTATCCAGTAGTTTGGAGAGGCAACTTGCCTTGAGAAGGTACCAAATTTGGGGGTACCATTATAATTGTTTTGTATGTCAATTGTTTTGTTTCTTGAAGTACATTTACCCCCATGTTTATTTGTATTTCTCTATTTCAGGAGCCAAGATTTATTTATTTATTTATTTATTTAGGTCAATCTCTGGTACTAAAATGTGTCTGTGTATTCTCCTCTCAAGTTATCAAAGCTAATGGAGGTTAAAATGGAATAATACTAGAAATGCCCTTTTAAGATTGAAGATTGGTGATGACAGCCACACGTTAGCAAGGGGAAAGAACTGTTTAGTAAGGTCAACAGCAGCACACCGTTACACTTCAGCTCACACACAAATGAGCATAGAAAATATCAGCCACTACCGAGCTGATGTGCTTCTGTGTCTCCTTCACACGTTTTACTTCAGGAAGATCAGAAATGGGAGTTCCTTTTCCAATATGTTCTTTGTACTTAATCTAAAAAGTTGTATGCAGTTTAGAAGAAACAAGACAAAACAAAAATGACTTACATTATGTACAACAGAAGACAATATCCATGCCACACAAGAGAACAGAAAAAACAAATACCACTGAAAGTTTGCATACTGTATTTCTGGGAGATAAAAGCATTGCATGCACCCATGTGGTAAAGTCCTCCCGAAGACTGTGTTGAAAATTAGCAAACAACATTTCTGCAAAAAATTTAAGCTTTATATCTTAAAGTCCAATCTACAATTTGATATCGGTGGACGAGCTGATGAGAATCCAAATCCACAAATTTTACCATGGGAAATGTTTTTGATTAAGGATAGAAGTTTTGCCCCAGAAGTAGACATATCTATCAATCAATAAATATGAGCTTACTTTAGTTTGGAACATAGCAAATGTATCCCAACCACTATCTGGTGTTATGGAGAAGGGGTATTATTGTGCCAATGTTCGGTTTCTGCGCTTCCCCTCTGGTTGGTGACTAGCTAGCCTTGGTTCTAATCCAGTGGGACTCTTTCTATGTGGTTATGGTTGAAGATGCACTTTTATATTTCTAGAATACATTACAAAGCATCTCAGTGGAAGCGCCTTACTGACCCCCACCTTATGTGTTCCTTGTGTTGACAATGCCAGTGTTGTATTGACAATGCCAGAACTGTATGTTCATGCAGTGTCCCAGCTACATCCCAAGGAGTCCCTAGCATGGGAATTGTCGACACAGGATTCATTCTAGTGGTGGTAGATGTTGATATGAATCAGGATTCCCATCCTGTTCAGGAGAGAATCCTAGTCCTTTCCTTTAATTATTGCCAACAGAACCAAAAGTCACACACCAGTTCTCCAGGGGCTCAGTTGCAAACAATGAGCTTTGTATGCATACAGCATTCTCCACATGAACAATAAGGACATCTCACTGAAACATGAAGCATTATATCACTCAGATGATAATGATACAGCTCTTGCAGACAAGGACTCATATGTTTGCAATGATGTGACTGGATTAGGTGCAGGCTATTGTTTGGATCCAGAATTAGCTAGGCTCTCTCAAAAATGAACCTTAATTTATTCATGATTTACTCAAGGTTTATGGCTTCAATAGGTCTTCTCTACATTTGATGAATTCTGGATTCAACCCTATAGAGACAGAGTAGTTTAAAAAGTCTATATACATTATCTAGAAAGTATAGTTAGCTCTGATCTTAGGGCAGTGCCTGTGGAAACCAGTGGCACAAATTAGTCAACATTAATTTATGTCCCTTTGCATTGCAGTATGAGTTAGGATTTTATCAGATGTGGGGGAATGCGGCACAAAACTGCATCTCCAACCACATCAGAAGAACGCTACAAGAACAGAAAGGGCAACTTTATCAGATGTCTGCGTCCTTCAGCCATTCCGGGGGCATAGCATGGGTGTGAATAAAGCGTCCCTTTTTTATTGATGGGCTAAGCCATGGAATGGCTAAGCCATGCCCCTGGAATGGCTGAAGGACAATGTCATCTGGTAATGTTACCCATTTTTGTTCTTTAGCATTCTTCTCATGTGGTTTTTGCCGCGTCTCATAAAGTCCTTAGTCATAACATTAGCTGGATTGGTTTTGAAGATTGCGAGACTAATATACTGGATTCAACTGTTTTTTTATAATACAATAAAAATAGATTTAGCTGTCCTCCAAAATTCAAATAAATAATATCGCTAACTATTATTTACATATATTTTAAGAAGGCATTCTATTGTGTCCAACATGGGTGAAGGTACATGTACAACATTCGATAAAAGCACAGTTTTATTTCTTTTTTTTTAGCAAATTATATAAAAAAGGAAAACAATACATTGGATATAATACATTCAAAAAATGAGCTTATTCAAAAATTTCTCCTACCATAGATGCTGGGGGAAGAGAGAGTAAGACAAAACAGAAATAACAAGAAAAGGAATGTACAAAAGAGAAAGATTCTTTAAAATTTGTGAGTTTTAAAATATTTTAACTATATTTGCTGCCATCTACATTTGGGATAAGATTATAAACTGAATATAGCTACCATCTGTATGTCATCAAATGATAAGCATTAGTTGAACATTAGAAAGTGTTAATAGTTAATTTTTTTCCTCATGTGAATAACATTTTAGATAGGTAGGTAAAAAAACAGGAAGTGAAAACTAGTTAGCAAATTATGTTTTGATTAATGATGAAAGGCATTGCCTTTTTCACATTAATTAAGAAAATCTGTAAGTTATTCCAGAACTGTTGTTAGGCTCAAGTGAAGTAGATGAAGTTTTATGAGATGGAACAGCTCAGGTCACAGTGTTAAAAAAAAATCCATTGTTTTTTGTACCGTGCTTATTGCATCCTGGGTTTGTTTAATTCTCTGCATCTCGGGTGTCTTTTCAATAGCTGTTCCTGTTCCAATATCTTCTTTATATAAAATCTTAACCAAGACAACAAAATTGAGCATAGGAAACAACATTGTCACTTGCTACAGAAGGACTACACAAAAGTGGAGACTCAAATAGCAAGAAACCTCTGAACTCTGACTGGGCATTGTAACACATGCATTCACACATGAGTCATGCCCATCTGTGTCAGGACAAATTGCTAACAAGAAATAATCATTTGGTGAAACTGAAGAATAAGCTAAGCTCCACTACTCTTAGTAGTGGCTGGGTGATCAAAGAACTCTGTAAGTCAAATCTTTAGCTACTATAGAAGGGCAGAATTAGATCAAATAGGAGGCAGAATTTGTGAGAAGCCAGGTATCTTTGTCCAAAGAAGATTTTTAGATTTTTTTTGGCCTGGATATACCCATATGCATACATATGAGAGAAGTGCGCCTTTTCTGTTCTGGCTGCAGTCCTCTATGCTGTATCAAATGTCAAATGATGCTCTGAAGGGCCATCAAATCTACAGTGGTAGTTTTTGGAGAGAGATGTGAAAGTATATAGAGGTGAAGGAGCCTTTCAGGCATACTGTTTCAGTATGTGTGCCTACAAACCACAAAGACACTGATTTTAAATTAGAAATATGTATTGTGACTTTCCACTGTTTTGCCGTCCTTCTGTAATCCATCAATAATCATGACCAATTAAGACACCACATATTGACAATATTTGGCATCTTCCGAAGACCTTCATGGTTAAAACATACTAAGAACAAATAGATGATTTTTTTTTTAAAGACACAACAAGTGGCTAACAATCAGCTGCTCATAAGAAATACAGCAAGCCTAGATAACTACACATTCAAAGCTGGCAGAATCACATGACAAAAACAAGGACAGACATTTCTTAAACATTGTTGTCAATTATGCTGAACACAGAGTACTGGTAAACAAAAAGTTACTTTAAAAAGAGAGAGAAGGGTAGTGAGAATTCCACCCAATGGGGACATTAGTAGAAAATTATAATCTTCTGAACTTCCTCATTTTTACATACAAAAGCAAAATGCATAATATCTTAAAGATGTAACTAGCAACTATCTCCTCCTCTTCCTCCTCTTCAAATATAAGTACAGAGGACCCAATCCAAACTTGGACACTAAAGTGGAAGGGAGGGAGGCTTTAACTACTTTTGTCCTAATCTGGACAATATAAATTGCAGGTGCAGCAGGCCTTCTGATCTGGATCAGGAGCACATCGGGGAGCAAAGGATTAAAGCACCCTCCACTCTTGTTGGTCTCTGCACTAGAGTTCCAAACCCAGACCAAGGCCCTGAGGGTACTTTTAATGTGGGAGAGGCAGATATTGCCACTACATCCATCTTTAAAGTAACATGTAGTTTGACCCATAGATATACAGAGTTCATAAGAAGCGTCACTAGCATTCTGGAAGTTTCTCATATGTGCAAGTGTCTGCAAAATCAGGGTATAACTGTGATGATATTGCAATGTTCTGAAATATAAGGTTACCGTGCTGAAGTTCTTCTGGTTTTCTTTAACTCGGAGGATTTCTGGTGTTTCATGTACAACTGTTACTTTTCCTTTGCTGTCTTGGAAATCATGTTGGTACCGAAGCTGTTAGGAGAACACAGGATTTTTTAAAACGTTATTGCTCTTGCAGGAGAATTCATCCTTGTTTGTTTGCTGTTTGACTTTCTGAGAAGATGTAAGAGTCAGTGATTTCAGTATCTGTATCCTAACATGTGATTTCAGCATCTCAAAGGTAATTTTCCTGCCAGTCGCTCTTATGCACATGGGAATTCCAGTGGACACCTAGAAGTCCAAAATGCTTCACAGAAAGAGAACATCTCCAGTATTCCCCTCACAGCATTATATAACACGGAGAACACCATGGATAGTGGATAAGAACTCTGAGATAATTCTGTTTAAGACACAGAACCCTTCTAGTTACAACAGAATCAGTAACGATGCATCCTACCACCATCTGCCAAAATTAAGCACAAGTCCTCACATCCTAACATATCCACCACTTCTATTCAGAGTCACCAAAGTCAAAGTCTATGGACCAGCGACAGTCCCTGAATCATTGGCCGCCAGCCCCTAGTGAGTTTCCATGAAAGAAACAATTGTAGCCAATGGGCACAAATATGGCCACAGTCCCTGGTACATTGAGAAAAATTTAGTGCTGGTAAGCACTGATTGAAACTGTTCTTCACGTATGCTCTGTTTGCTGTATGAAAGCATATTAATACATATACATACCATGCTAAAGTTCTTTTGGTTCTCTCGGACTCTCTGCATTTCTGGTGTTTCTAGAACAGGCACATAGTATGACATGGTTCTCTCTGCATCCTCCTTATACTTTTTCTGTTGTTCAGGGTGAAAGAAAAGAAAAAGACTAAGTGCTGTTGTTATAAGACAAAGAAAGATTTTGGGAAAATATAGATGTACTAGCTGTACCCGGCATAACATATGCTGTTAAAAAAACACCCCCCAAAATTCCTAATAGACCTCATGACAACCCGTAAGGTAGGCCAATGGGTTTTTAATTTCCTCCTCCCCCTGCTCAGTGTTCCACACTTTGGAATCTGGACCACAGACTGAGGAGATTTTCACATGGGGGAAATAACCCCCGTGGAGATCAGGAGAGAAACAGGGCTGTTCTGCTGCCAGTGCTCCATTTCGCACACCCCCTTCCTTCTCCCGATCTCCCGTCGTCCTCCCTCGATCCTGCTTCCATGTCCCTTCCAATATTTTTTTACTAATGAAAGTTCTTCGTTAGTAAAAAATAGCAGAAAATATCGGAAGGGAAATGGAAACAGGACGGAGGGAGGACAACGGGAGATCGGGAGAAGGAAGGGGGTGTGTGAAACAGAGCACCAGCAGCGGAACAGCCCCGTTTCTCTCCCGATCTCCACGGGGGTTATTTTCCCCATGTGAAAATATCATGTGTGGCAGGAGTGGATTGTGAGGTGGAGAGCAAATTTGCATGTCAGTGGTGATTGCTTGGGCGTGTTTCCGGAACAACCAATTAGCACACTGGGAAAGGCAACATACCCAAGAGAATTATATAGAGAGATGCTCTGTGTCCAAAAGAAACACAACCATTTTCCTAGAATATGATGAATGAAATGACTATCAGATAAAAGCACCTTTCAACAGAAAGCAAGATGAATTACTTTTTCTACAGCTCATTGTATCAGCTTGAGTTCAACAATGCAAAGTAAAGTATCAAGGTAATTTCTGAACTTGATTGTATTCATGTTAGTGATGACAGAAGAGTCTGATTATTATTATTATTTAAATATGATAAATTGTTTTTGAATCTAGTACTTGTCCTGTTTCATTAATTTGTATTTTATGTGCAGTCCAGAGATAGACGGTAGACAGATCCATAGATATTTACATAAGCCACAAACCATTGCAATGAGCATATTGAGGTTCTAAGAAACCTACTAGGGGCAGACCTATGGTAGTTTAAGTGCATATGTGTTTCTAGGATATTTAAATTCACACACTCAAAGATATGAATATGACAAACATACATTTGCAATGGCATGCATTGTACTTACCAGGAGGCTAAGGTTCCCTGCTAAGCGTACACTTGCTGATTTACAGTAATATGTGAAATGACCCATAGGTGAGACAAGTCAAAGTGCATTTATTAGAAAATACTTGGACAGATTGAGAATAATAAACCCATCATCTTCTCAGATTAGATGCAATAACAATCACTTCCAAGCACTCATTTGATAGCTCTAGGCCAATCGGAAACACAGGAGAGGACCAAGCAACATATCCTAATTGGCTCTGTTTATCAGTGACTACAAAATCATCATCATCACCACCACCATCATCAGTAATAAATAGTAGTAGTAGTAGTAGTAGTAGTAGTGAATATAGTGAATATGAAAACCAGAGAGCAAAACATTCAGATAAATGGGACTTCACAGCAATGTGACATCTCATCTGTGAATTTATGTGAAGGCATCATTTTTATTTATTTATTCCACTTATCTGCCACATTTCTTGTACTGAACTGAAGGCAACATATATTAGAACTCAAAAAGTTACTTTTATGACCACAGCTCCCAGAATCTCCCAGGTGTGATCCAAGAAGGTAACTTTTCTATGTTTTATCATATATTGAGGTCTCAGGCAATCTACTGCTGTGCTTCAGCAGGTTTTTTGTTATTATTATAATGCCCTATGAGGTTGTGAATTAGTGTCAAAAGGGAAGCATCATTTAAATTAAGTTTCCTCATTTCTATAAAACCAACGTACTGACCCACCCTCCCTGGCAAAACCAGTTGTAAACAAAGACCATCATTACCTGGCTATAAAAGTTCTTCACATGTTGTGCATGGATAATATCTGGAGTGTCCACAACAGTTGTGTAGTTGGCTTTTTCCATTTCTGCAGACTGCTTATATTTAATCTGTTGGTAAAAGGTCATAAATTGATAGCTATCATACATACATACATGACTTTCAGAATTTTTCCTCCTTAGGGAATTGCAATGACTCAGACCTGCTAATGTACATCTCTTCTCACTGACCTGGCTAGCAATGTCTGTGGCATTCTTGGCCCTCATATAATCAGGTGTTTCCAGCGCAAGTGCTGTCAGACCTCTTCCTTTGATTTCCATATCCAGAGCTCTCCTGTATTCTTTCTGTGGGTCAAGAGGAATGATACAGATAAGACATCACACTGGGCCATGTTTATGAAAAGACTCACCCCTTTTCTCCAAGGGTTGTCTTGATGTGGTTCACCCTGCAAGCTACACATACCAACGTGTTCTGCAGGGAGGAAACATGTATTTAATGAAAGAAGGATTTAAACTTAGTAGGAAATACAACCTTTGTGTTTTTAGGTTACCAAGGCTTTATTTGAAATATGAAGGAATCATGAAGTAAAAAAGTATATAAGAGGTAGCATGGTGTAGTGGGTTGAGTGTTTGACCAGGACTGTGGGAAACAGAGTTGGAAACCCACTGGGTGACTTTGGCCATGTCACATCCTCCCAGCCTAAGCAGAAGGCAATGGCAAATCTCCTCTGAAGAAATCTCATATGGAAAACCATAGGATAGGGTCACCTCAGGGTTGCCATAAGCCAAAAAATGACTTGAAGGCATACAACAGCAACAACAATGAAGTATACAGATCCCAGTGCAATATTATTTTCAGATGAATGTTGTGTTAAATGTCAACAGAGATGCCTTTTCATCCCACTGCTATTCCCATCTAATGACCGTTTTGCAACCGTGTTAAGGAAACACTTTGAGCATCTGTGGAACTAGAGGTGGTGCCTGCTTTTAAAACCAGATTATGAAGGATAGATAGATATCACTAGGGTTATCCAGAGGCATCTGATTTTAAGAAAATTGGTGCCAACTCTAAACTCACAGATGTTTTCTAGGTGATACAACAGATACAATGAAAATAACAAATATAGCACCTGAAATATATCAGATTTATGTATGAATTCCAAGAAATCTGAATGATCTGGAGCCTTATTGCACTCTGAAGAAAAGCGGCAAGGCTGCAGGAACGCTCGTCTTTCCTGCTCCCTACTGCATGATGTTGCCATTCTTCTGGCGTTCTTTCATTCTGGTCCCATGGGGGACTGAGCTAAACCGTGCCTTTTTGCAAATGTTCTTTTCTGGTTAGCAAAAAAAGCATGGTTTTAAGCTTGGTCTCTCTCATGGAATTGAAATGAAAAAACAATGATGCCATGTGGTAAGGCAGCACGGAAGATGGAACATTCCTGTTGCCTTGCCGCTTTTCTTCAGAGTGTAGTAAAGTTTGGTTAAGGATAACTGTAAGTAATTACTTATGTGTTTATATTGAATTGTGATGGCTTATAGCTTTGAGCAATAAATATTCATTCATTCATCATTCATTCATTCAAGTAATTACTATGTAATGTAAAGCAGGATCTTGTCCTTTGGATGCAATAACAGAGCTGTGCCACATCTTGAATCCAGAAGATAAGGCAGCCCATTAATATAAGAGGTAATTGTATTAACTGAACATATCCTTTAAGCTGTATGTTCTGTTGATCTCCCTGTAAAAATCACTAAAACTTGCAAGATCCATTTAAAAGCAGACCCAAGCATTGCATTTATCAAGGATTAAGAATCAAGAAAATGAACAGAATTTTTAAAACCCAGCCAAGTATGGACTGGCACTCATTTTGTGGATTTTCATTTCCCCTGAAACCAGTGGGAAAGAAAAATATCTGTCACCTCTAGGCTGCTATAGATAAAGGATCCAATCTGGACGGTTCTAAGGGAAATGAAGGAGTTGGGTATGATGTATCCAAGACCATCCCAAACATGTCCCAGAATGCCCCATTTGCTGTATTAATTCTACTAGAAACGAATTTCATAGAGCTTTCTATGGATGCCTTGGGGCCACCCTCTCAATTAGCTTATTTCCATCAAAATAATGGCACACTTGCTCCATCCTAACACCCCTGGACACAGCCAGCAAGATTGCTTGAATTAGTACAGCTAAAGAGCTTTAAACATTAAACATGGAGGAATTCAACTTTTAAAACTTGCTCTAGAAAGTGTTAATCATTAAGGATTCTACAGTCAGTCTACAGGAAAGGACTTACTGAGTATGGTATTGAAGATAGTGAACAGGTTATTTAAAGGCACCTTATTTACTTCACTCTAAACCTGCACTGTGTTTCCATGCCAATGTGTAGAACTTACATACAGGTACTTGGGCTGATGTGCAAAAAGTTTCTTTAGTGATATGCTGTAATATAAGGAGGTCTGGAATAACTTCTATATGTGGCTGTGATAGTTAAATTGACTCTCACTATAAGGATGGAAGCAATTGCTTAAAGAAAATATCCTTGTGGCTAAAAGACAGGCCTCATGCGACATTATAATTACATTGTATAATGGTGATTTATCTGGGAAGGTAAATGTGATATGGATCTTCACAAGAGGCAAGCAGCAGAGTTTTCCTGCATGCTTCAAAATCAACTGAAGCCTATGTCCATAATTGCTTGTTAAGTTAGTGTTACTTGAACTCTTACTTACATGACAATTCTTTTGTGATGTGTTCTGACACTACCCAAAGCAGCTTGCAAACTGTTAAAACATGGCTTATTCTTGTACTATAGTTACCCTAGGTCTGTGATGTCACTAAGATTGGTGTCACCTGGTGGGTTCATCCTCTCCACACCCCTCTAGTGCCACCACTGCCCCAGGTTTATGAGGAACAAATATTGGGAAAGGATAAAGTGCCATCATAGATTCCTCCCACATGGTCTGGTATTAATCAAGTACAAAAGAGGAAAGTCACAATGGAAGGAGTCTTGCACTGCTCAGACAATGTGAGAAGAGTCTCCAAAGCTTTATTCTACCCAATGAAAAGCCTTACCTCATTTAAGATGCAAGTGGCGTTCTTTGCTCTGAGGAGTTCTGGGGTCTCATCTACAATGGTGAGACCTTTACCTCTGACACCTTCTTCCAAATCTCTTCTGTATTCTTTCTAGAGGGAAGATTAGGTAGAAAAAGAAGGACAACTGAAGAAATGAAGAGAGAGGGTGAAGAGAGGGAGGGCAAGGAAGGGTGCTTCAAGAAAGAAAATGAAAGAGAATAAAAGAAAGCAAATCATTGTTATAGTAAAGCAGCAAACAATTAGGATGTCCAAGGTTCTATCTGATATATTAACACATAGAATGAGACAACCACTTTTCATGAAATGAAACACATATATGGGGACAATGATATTGTCTCCAACAAGAAGAAAACACTGTAGTTGCTAATACAATTAACAATTAGTAATTTTTAAAACAACAACAAACAGACTAAACCAAAACACAAATAAACAACAAAATCATGCTTAAGGTAAATGTTTAAGCCTGGTAAGGAAAGCAGTGAAGGGGCTACATTGTAAGGATAATTAGTGAAACTAGTTGGGTGATTCATAGCAGAAAACAAAAGAGTAGTTGCTACCTCGCTTGCTATTTTGGTGGCATATCTGACATGCAATAAAGATGGTGTAATCTCCAGGCCGGAAAGGTTTCTGCCTTTAATGGACTCTTCATAGTCTTTTTTATATTCTTTCTAATAGGAGTTAGAAAAGAAGAACAAGGAAAAATAGAATTTATTTTGGAACTGTGAAAAGTATACTGGGAAGAAGTATAACTTCCAGCTATTCTATAGTGACACTATAATAACTATAATATACCAGATTTTGGAATGTTTAATATTGTTTTAAATCTTTTGTATTTTTATTATATGTCTTTGTCAATTTGCTTTATATGGCATTGTACTGTATATACTCATGTAAAACTTGACCTCACGTATACATCGAAGGCAGGTTTTGGGGCTGAAATTTTGGATTTTGATTTGACCTATGTATAAGTCAAGGGTCATTCTGTGAAGAGGGGAAAGCACAGTGTTGCCTCACTGAGCCAGCCACTCCTGCCACCACCACTGCCATTTTTCTACCCAGGCATTCGAAAGGGCCACTCAGAGAAGGAGATGGTTCCTTTTTTAAATAAAAGTTAAGGTATAGTATTAACTCTTATCAAAAAAGGAGCCACCCCCTTTCTCTGAGTAGAATGGTGAAAGGTGAGAACTTAGGACATTTTCAGACGCCCCATACCGCGCAAGCAGCCTCCGGAGCAGTAACGAGGCTGCTGCGTGGCAGGGGGTCGATTTCGTGAGTGAAAAATAGCGTGGCCGCCTTCAATGCTAACTGGAACAGTCATGGACGACACCGAGAGAGGGACGGCATTGTCCAAAATCGACCCCCTGCCGCGCAGAAGCCTCATTACTGCTCCGGAGGCTGCTTGCGCGGTAAGGGGCATCTGAAAATGTCCTTCAGTCCACCCCGGGAGAACCAAAGAGAAGCGCTGACACCCTCTACTCTCTTGGCACTCCTTAGAGTGCCAAAGAGCCACTGCCACCACCATTTTCCTGCCCAGACATTCAAAAAGGCCAGAAACAGTGCTGCAGAGCAGAGCGGGGTGGTGTTTCTTTTAGGTTCTCCTGGAGTGGACTAAGCACTTGCCCTTCACCACTTTACTCAGAGAAGGGGATAGTTCCTTTTTTATCTAAGAATTAAGTTACAGTACTTATACTGACTCTGGATAAGCCAACCCAATTTTGGGGGGTCGGTTTTTGACTAAAATTTCTAGACTTATACATGAGTATATACATTCTTTTATCTGGATAATTTGTTTTACAATTGTACTGTATAGTGTTATATTTTTGTAATTCCTTCCTTCCCTCTATGTGTGTGTGTATACTGTTATGTCATTTGGTGTATGTTGGTATTCTGTTATATTACAAGGAAGCCATGGGGAAGTTATGTTTTTGGACTACAGCTCTCACTGCATGTGCCAGCTTGGGGATTCTGAGACTTATAGTCCAAAAAGTAACTTTAGTGCAATCTTTAGAGAGAAAGGATGTTCATAGAGTATAGTGCTTGGCTTGTACAAAGATCACCAATGTGGTCAGCTGGTGGCCACCCTTATAGCCCCAACTATGTCACTGCTGTAGTACTTACTCGCTGTTATGGGTAAGTCTAAAGAAGGGGAAAGGATGTTACAGTAGCCAAGAAGTCTACAGGATGTACATCTCTGTATCATGTAATCTGCCCAGAAAACTCCTATTATTGAGCAAAGTAAAATATAATATAAAAATATAATGTTAATAAACTAAGTGCCCATCTACACGGTAAAAAAATAATATGTACGCCATTTGGAAGATCGATCTTCCATACACACAGCCATTCGGATTCATATGTGTCATTCAGAAGGGGGGCTAGCGAATCCCCCATAAACTACGTGGATTCAGGGTTCGGAAGGATTAGCAGATCTTGGCCTAAAATCCGTACAGCCATTCAAATGGTTGATCGTCTGCACTCCCCGTTCACACACATATGAACAGGCAGTGTAATCTGATTGGCTGGCTGAGTAGAGGGGGCGGGGCTAGCAAGGAGGGGAATTGGGAGCGGCCACCATGTTTGATTCCCGGCTAAGTGAGAGTCTGGTAAGTCCGTGAATTTTATATATATTTATTTTTATTTTACATTGTAAATAAGGAAAACCGACTCTCCGCAAAGCAGGCGCCTTTTTAAATAAATAAATAAAAAGCAGCAGGAGATTTAAAACAAATTTAATTTATGTTTGAATGAATGGGTGGGCCGAATGACTGAACAGCACAGAAATGTCAAAGCTGCCCCTGTACATGGGTAGTCCTTTAGTAGTTAAAGCCATATGGCTAGTCCCAACTAGAGTAGACCCATTAAATCAATGGGAATTAGATACATTGATGCATTATTCAACCATTGATTCAATGAATCTATTTTAGATAGGGCTAACCAAAAGAATTCAAGCTAATATCTATTGACTGCTGACTTAGGTGCCATATACATGACTTAATTAACATATGCTCTGATTTACTGACTTGCCCAAAGCAACATGGTTTGACATCCACTTCATTGCTTTTAGGATGTAAACAAAGCTTAGGTGAATAAGACATTTGAAACCATATCAAAAGATGCTAGCGAGGATGTTAGACAGACATGTGAAAGTCTTCCTAAGTATTTAAAAAGAACTCAGGGCTCACACTTTTCTACATTAAGTACCATTGCATCCATGTAATATGGGACTATTCTAAATGAGTGATAGTTGACCTCAGGTACACTGGCCATCAGCAGCAAAGGCTGAGGGAAATTGTGGCAGGAGGGCAGAAGAGGAGCAGGAGATCTTAGCTCGGTCAGGGAATAAAGTTGACTGTCCAGCTTGCTTCACTGCTACTCAAAGACTAGAAGCAAAACCAGAGAAAGGCACAAAAAGAGTATATAGGTGCCATACTGTACAATAAGCCCTTTATGTCATACTTTAAGCTTGTCTTCTGGTACACTAAGCTACAAGATTGGGCACATTTTGGAATGGTTGTGTGCAATAAAAAGTTAAGAAGTGAAGCAATCAACAGAATCACCCACACATTATGACCAATCACCTTATACAGTCTTTCAGTCTGTATAAGTTTCACTGTGGAACAGAAAAATGTCAAAACTTCAAACAGATTGAACAGGTTACATGTAAACACTGTAAAGGAATAGAATGACAACTGAATGAAAGGAAAATGACTACAAATTGGAAACAAATAAGGATTTGAAAAAATCAGAGAAAGGATTTAGTAAAAATTACATGCCACTAGTTTTACTTGTCAGTGAATTTTTGGGGGTATTCTGGGGAAGGCTGACAAAACACAAGAGGTTTATGTATTTACAATCTCAGTTTATCTTTTTGACATGAGTGAACAAACTCCCTCTAACACTAGACAGAGTAAAGCAGCCATCTTGGGTAGCAAATTTTTGTGAAAAGTACGGAAACTGTGAGTTTTAAAATTTATTATGCTGTAATTCATTTTTGCCACCAGGGAGAAGAAGTGAGTGTGGGTCTTGAGTGTGGGCACTTTGGTTTGGCTGGTGGGGTGTGTATGTGTGTGTGTGCGCGCTAATTTTGCTGTTCTACCTTAGGCTGCAAAATGCCTGCTGTTAATTCTATGATTTTATGATTTAATCCTCTTTCATTTGGCAACCATGGATCAATTTGTAATAGGCTTCTAGCAAAATACATTGTATAGCAATGCTATAGATGAACAGAGATGTGATTATTCCACTTACAACCATACCATCAAAATGCATCCTTATTACTAACTGGAAATAATACAGCCACAACGAGAGTATTATGCATACATTTTCTGACCTCAAACCAGGCCGCTTTCTACCACAAAAGGACCCTACCTCACTTTGCATGTGCTGAGATTCCTTAGCAGTGAGGTATGTTGGTGTTTCAAAGTCCAGCATGGGCTTCCCTCTTTCCTTTTCATATTTTTCCTTGTATTTCACCTGTCAAGAGGGAGGCAAATGTTATTTCAACTGCACTGTTGTAGTATATACAAAGTACAGGAAAAAGTGCTAGGGGGAAGGTATTTCCCTCATCCCACCCCAAAGAGATCACTGTGTTCCATTCCAAAAGCCATAGAAACTATATTGCTCAATATAAGATGAAGCCCTGAATCGCTACTGTGAATTACCATAGTTTTGCAGGAGTTTTGTGCTACTGTAGCAGGATGGTTGCTGCCCAAGAATCATTTCTGCATATGCCAGGAATCCTTGTTGCATCCATAATAGGCAAAATAGCAACTACACAGTCTCCAATGATTAATTCACACAACAGTGCTGCAACTTCATCTGGTCCTGACAATATATGAACTTTTACAGAGTTTTCCTGAAGCTAACATATGAGTTTTTTGTTTAATTTCTTGGCAGAAAATGGGTGAAAATACCACAGACAGTTGGAGAAAACATTGACCGGTTCTGAAGTCCAGGCAGTTTTATTGTATATTTTTCTCACTGCCAGACACTCACTAAAATGTTCTGAAGGAACAGTATTAAGTGGATGCTTGGGGGAAAAATGTGAGACATACTTATCTGACTTACTATGCTCTGAAGTTCTGAGGCCTCCTTTAGATGGATCTGTTCAAGGTTATCAGGAACCACATGGTAGTGACCTTTACTCTTCTCATATTGCTTCTTGTACTGGTACTGAAGGGAAGGCGTTAAAAACCACCTCAATAATTAAAAAAAAAATCTCTAACCAGATCAGCTCTTTAGATCCAGCTAATCCAAACATTTCCATAGTTAGAGAAGAAATCAGAAGTGCCATTTTAAGAAGGAAAAGAAGAATAAGAAGAAAAAGATATATATAAAAGAAAACAGGAAAAACAAGCCCAGGACAATACTGAAGGACTTGTACTGAACAGTTGCCCTTTACAACAATATGCAAAAATGGACAGTATTTTGTAAACAAAAACAAAAACCCAAACCAACATCAAGAAGAAAGAACTAAAGAAATACAGAGTAAAGTATCTATGCTACAATTAAAGATGGAAAACGCAAATGGGATCTTGTTAGCATAGCTATCATCCTGTGATCTAACAGCAGGATGATAAACTTCAAGAAAAAGCAGATTAATGTTCAGAAGGCTTTAAAAGTTAAAAAGGAAGAAATATTACTAAATACTAGTAGTAACTACCAAAAAAAGAAAAATGAGAAAAAAATGGTATGTTAGTGAAAAATGTAAGTTAAAAAAAAAGTTTTAAAATGCCATTAAAATTTGGTTAGAGGTTTTCTAATACCAGCTGTTGTAAAGTAATAGAGAGCCCTTAGAGGCTAGATGTATTAATGCTGCTAGTCCACATGGGTAATGTTCATTAGGCAAGAGAGAAGAGATCACTACCAGGTGATTTCCTAGGAACAGTCGAGGAAAGCTGTTACAGAAGTTGTTAGCAGAGATTATCTCAGAAAGGCAGATGGAAGAGATGGTAAAAGGGAAAAAAGATTTGTGGTTAGATAACAAGCTTACAGAACTGGCAAGATGGCTGGTGTTCAAGACATGATTCATTGAGAGAGATTCTGACATGTCTGTCACTGGCTTGTGAAGTTTCTTCAGGTCTGCCTTATATTTAATCTATAATAATGGGGGGGAAAGAGAATATAATCAATACCTGCATATAGAATATATCAAGGCTATTTCATTGGAACAATACATGCTCAGTGAGGTGACCCTAGGAATTTCCAATTTTGTAGTGAAAAGCTGTATCAGCATACATTTACCAATGCTGGCACTGGGGAAAGAAGCATGTTGAAAAGTATCATGGGAAGTCTTGGATCAAACGGCTAACACCACCATCCAACAGGGAGGACTTTTTCAGACGACCTTTATTCCAAGAGAAGACGTCAGGAGAGGTTCACAGCTATCCCGTGGCAGGGGGTCTTTTTCAGATGTCGCCGTCCCTCTCCCGTCGCCATCTGTGACAGTTCTGTCGCGGATTTATTGCCACCGCACCATTTTTTACTCACGGACAACTTCCGTGAGTAAAAAATGGCGCGGTGGCAATAGATCCGCACCGGAACTGTCACGGATGGCGACGGGAGAGGAATGGCAGTGTCTGAAAAGGACCCCCTGTGAACCTCTCCCAATGTCTTCTCTCGGAATAAAGGTTGTCTGAAAAAGTCCGGAGACTAATTATACTACAAAACTACATAATAATAATGCTGGAATCCTGTATGAGCTTTCACCTGACATAAATTTGCATGCATTTAAGTAAGAAACCCAGTTACTGAACTGAGAAGATGTGTAATGGGGTACTAGAAGAGTGCACAATGCACACTGGAGTGCCCTGTGCACATTGGGATAACTGACACACCTGGGGCACTATAGAAATCGGTCCCATTGCACATTGGTTCTGTTGATGGCTCTGCTATATAACAGCAGCCCTCTACTGGATATGCATCTTTGCAATTCTATTTCCTGAAGTTGCAGTGCATGCAACACCACAACAGGATTTTGAATAATAATAATAATAATAATAATAGATGATGATAGAGCTGGTGTAGTGATTTTCCTTTCTTTTAGTGTTAATGAGGATTTTGTTTTTTAAAACACACGTGAGTGCAGAAATCCACCAAGAAGCCTTTTCAATCTTCCAGGGTTTATGAATTTGTGGTTTTTCTGTCAGATAGTACAGTTTCCGAAAATAACAAGCAAATGGCCAAGGAGGTAAGAAGAAGAGAGAGCCAGAGGGACTGAGCAAACTAGGTTTGGTCAGAAAATAGAAGTGTTTTGAGAGACAGAGTGTAGCTTTTGAATAAAACACAGAAAAGTGGGAAGGGAGACAGTACATTCTGTCAATGTATACCTGATGTGGAACAGTGCAGTTTGCTTCTGGAGTGTTCAAGTTGTTTGCCTTCACCTAGCCTCAGCCTGTTTATTTGTAAACCAACTCAGATAGTAGCAAATGGCAAAAGTTTCCAGTAGCCATTTTTCAAAGGAAGCCAAACTGGAGTAGGTGCTGGAACAGCTCATGGAACAGCTCAGGTGTTTGTATCATGTATCAATATGCTGAAACTAATGCGTTAGACATACCTCGCTCGCAATGTTATGAGCATCTTTCAACGTCTTGTAGATCTTGCTCTCCTTCAGGTCATATTGTGGCTTCTTTCCCTTCTCTTTGTCAAACCTTTCTTTGTATTTCACCTAATCCCAAGAGAACAAGTATTACAACTAGGTCCAAATTACATATACAATTTCCTGGTGCCAAGACGGAGTCCCCTGTCAGGTTGTCAAAAGTGAACTTGATTCCAAGCAGATGAATCAAAAGATGCACAGCATGAGACCTCTTTAAAAATAAAGGATATTTTTACAAAGGACTTGATGCAGGAATTAAATTGACACATGCTACAATTACAAGTTGATTTTTGCCACTTTCATTCAGTGGTTGTGTCTCAGCTCCATAGTTGATGTATATAATTCACCCATTGAAAGATGTTAGAGAACACTCACAGGCTGTGGCAAACCAAAAGATACAAGGGTTGAGTAATGACTGTAGTACTGTATTCATTTTATTTGTCCTAAAATGGGAATCCCTCCCCCCGCCCAATCATGGTACAGAATACAAGGCAGCAGAAATGATGGCATAAAACCTGAGTTTTCTTAATGTTTTTCCTGCCCTTCTTTCAGAAGGCTCAGGGATTGTCTAGACGGTGAAAATACTCCTCATAGAATTCGAGAATACCTTTTGTCCCAATGAGATCCTGCAGTGAGTCACATTATTCAGAAGGAGGGGGCCAAAAACTTCAAACACCAGGGGGGAGGAACCTTTGCAGCTTTTCCTGAAGTTTTTTTTTTTAATGTGCAGAAGTGTGCATAAATACCACTTCGACCAATTCGAATCGCAGCACATTCTCTGCAACCAATTTGAATTGCAGCACATTCTCTGCAAGGAAGGAACTGGAAATCTGATTGGTTAGACATGCATGGGAGGGCGTGGGCTTGCTGGCAAGGAAGTGGCTAGAAGCGCCATTTTGGAGTTTTGCAGTATTGGTTGCGTGCTTTTTTGCTGTGCTGAGGTGACCAAACAGCTTTTTAAAACAGAAGGTTGCACTTGCATTCCTTTCATTTACAATTAAAAAAAAATACTGGGCAGCAGCCGCAACTTGTAGAGAACAACATCACAAATAATTCACTCACAGCCACCATCTTGAGTTGTAGGCATGGCTGTGTGAGAACTTCAAACACAGATAGCTTCACATACTATCGATTTTGCCAAAGGACCATGGAGACAAATGAATACTGCTGTGAATTTGCATTAATGTGAAGCAATCCACATAATTTCACTTCGTCTAGACAAGCCCTCAGAATATCATTAGCCCCAGACTGAGGTAGGTTTGGCTATGAGATTGTAACTTTCCCAAAGCCTTAGCCAGTTAGCATGGTGGACCAGAATAGTTTGGCTTTCCTAAACATTCAACTCCAATCCTCTTCACAACAACGTTCCTAGTCAAAGAGACATGTTGCACTTGATCTATTTGATGATCAAATGATATTTTCTGGCTTTAGGGTATTTTCAATAAAAAACATTTTAATGAGGTGAAAGATTTCACCAAATCAGTAGCAGCAGGTCTAGGGGGCAAATTTTACTGCTAGCATCCACTGAAATCTAAACCAGGCCCAGAAGTGGCAAAAAAGTAGAAACAAAATCAAACCACAAATTCCCAGGTATACACTTTCAGATTTGATTTTAGTGTAGAGAACTGGGCTTGTGCCTTCCCATTTATTTTTTGTTAGAACAGCACAGGAAAATCCTCTTTTTTTGGTTCAAAAATTATCTTGGAGTGGATGGGCTCAGGGCTAAAAAACCATTCTTAGGGTGGAGGCCCATGGGCTCATGAAGCCCATGAGCTCCACTTTGTTCTCCTCTGTGCCAGATGCTCTGTCCTCTGAGTTAAATTCAGCAGTGCTTCATTTCTTATTAAAATGATTTTTCTTTATCTACTTTCTAATAGTCCAGTTCCATACCCTTCATCCCACTTTAGCAGGGATAGTCCTGATTCTCCCTGTCCTCATAGTTGGCTTTGGTTGACTATATTACTTGCCTAATCCTTAGAACAACAGTCAATCTACATTTCTGGAAACACAAACGTTGGCTGCAACTCAGAATATTGTTCTGGGTCAATATTCCTTCGTTGCCATAGAGAAGTAGAGAGAAACATGGTACTACAGTTGTCCCTTCATATTCGCTGGGGTTTGGTTCCAGGACCCTCTGTGAATACCAAAATCCATGAATATTCAAGTCGCATTATATGCAATGGCATCACAAAATGGTGTCACTTATATAAAATGGCAAAATCAAGGTTTGCTTTTCAGATTTTTTTAAAAGAATATTTTCAAGCCGTGAATACTTAAATCCATGGATACGGAAGGACAACTGTATATTCCATTTTAACTGCCATAACAACATCCTGAAATCCTGGGATTTATAGTTTGGTGAGGCACTAGAGCGCTTTGGATCAGAACTGGATTCTAAGTACCCTTCCATAAATTACAAATCTCAGGATTCTGTAGGATGTTGTCATGGCATTTAAGGTGGAATATAGCACTATAATGGCATAGTGTGAAAGAGCCCTCAGCCTAACTGCCAATGTCATGCTCATAACACCTGGTTTAATTTTTGGATTTTTTCTGATTCTTTTCCCATATTATCTGTGACACCTAGCCTGATGAACAGTTTTTAAGCACACAAAAGCTTGGATACTTCTGTGGCATTTTGGTTGGTCCCAACAAAGATTTTGCCCAACTTTAAATTTCATTATTCTTTTTCAGCTAAACTTCAGACAGCATACTGCTACCAAATATGTTATTACTGGTCCTTTTCCTCCCCACCAATATTGTGCTGTGTGTGTAGAGCAAGGCTCTTGAGACTTTAAACATTTCATCAACAATGCTATCAAATAACTTTATTTTTTTTAAAGGACAAAGGCAAGGTATTAGCCATTTGGTGGATTTTTAAATAGCAAATTGTGGCATGATCCAGCACAAAGTAAGCACACTTCAGCCCAATTTATTTCAATGAAAATTAAAGTGGCTTATAATTCTCATCCAAAACAAAGAGAGTTGATTGTGTTTAATATTTGATGGATGGTGCCCATTGCCACTTTGTACCTCCCTACTCCATTGCAAGAGCTGATTGACATAACTGATGAAAGGAATAGGTCATGCTGTTTGTCACTGGCTGAAAAGAAATACATACATTTAATTTATGGTTAGAAAAGTTTACCAGAGTGCAAATTTAAATCACATTCCATGATTCTGGATCTTTCCCAAACATGTCAGAATGTTTTTATGCACACAATCATTATCCTTCATGCTGGATAGTCTCATCTTTTGGATTTGGATTGACAAAAGATGCTGGAGGTCATACTCAACAGACATTCAATTACTGTATATAGTTTATACATTTCCTTTAAACAACCACCCCCCTGCAAAAAACACAGAACAATGTGAATGCTGATCCCCTTGAAAAGGGAGAAGACTACTCTCACAACAACACGCAACACATTACCACAGGAAAAAGAACATTATGCTCCCAAACCAGAGAGCTATATTGTATGTTTCAGCTATAACATATGTGCTCAACAGGTGACACCCCACATTTGGCTGCATATAAGGGAGTAGTAGTAGTAGTAATAATAATAATAATAATAATTGTTACAAAGGGGCACAGGCACACTTGAGGTATCAGTGCAGTTCTCAGGATAGTATCTGAGTATGTATGAAAACAATGTTCACACAGAGTGGCATCCAATGCTACCTGAATGCAAGAACATTTTGCACAATTGATATTTTCTACCTTCTTCTTCCCTGCTGCAGCTGCTCCCTCACCCTCAAGCCTTTCCTGAGGGTCATGGCCTGTAGGGGAAGGCCAGAGTGGTGGCGTGGGGGGCCAGAGTGGTGGCGTGGGGGAGAGCTGGTGTGGAGAAAACTGGGGGAAATTAGGTATGGAGTAGGGAAGTGACAGCTTGCACAAGCGAGAGCTCTGCTTCTCTTCTGTACCTCCAGCACCACAAGATGCCTCATACGGTGTTTTCTTAAGTGCCAAGAAAGCTTAACTTTCTACTACAATCCTCATAACAGTATCTTCTATCCTCTTACTACTATCTTCTTAGTAGTATAAGGATGCTACAACTTATTCTTCATCACTACAGCAGGCATTTTCATTTATATTATTGATATAGGATTATTAAAACTGAAAATTCTGCCATGCCAAAGTCCACCTACCTAGTGAGTTAATCATTTAACTAAGATTTTACAATGAGGTCCTTTTCAGATTATTTTCTTCATCCTTACCCTACCCCAACATGAATGAATTAGATCACTTATTTGATGATTTCTTAAAACAAGCAAGTTTTACAGTTTATGCATTCTTCATCATATTATTCAAAATTAGAAAGCAAGTCTGCAAAATAAAGGACCCTCTTACAATGTGTCCACCCTTTGGCTCTGAGGATGATCTAATTCCCACTTTGAGGTCTCAGATGTGCAAGCATTTTCCCATCCACTTCAGCTTGGAAACTGGCTCCTTGCCTATAAAGGGATGTGTACATGGAGATGTACTCCATTGGAAAAATAATAGGGATAACCTTAGACATACTGAAGCTCTGAATATACTTTGGAGTGCCTAATGGAAGGCCAAAATCCAGCAGAATCATAAAGGTGGTGATTCATCATATCACACTGCAGCCCCTTCAAAGCATATTCTCTTCTTCAGGGAGAAGAGAAGAGATGTTCAATTGTAACGAGAAGCATAATATTTTGTTTGGCCCAAGTCTCCTGTTAACATAACTGACTTCCACAAAGTTTGTGCACTTGCTAAACACAACTTTTACAACAAACTCTTACACTACAAGAACCTCAGGCATGAGGTAATGAGAGAGAGAAATAAGAGACAGCAGAGAAATTCCTGTGAAGTTAGAACAAAAATCAACAAGAAAAGCATAAGACATGACATAGAGTATACCAAGTGACATACGACAAATAGATGACAAGATAATAATAACAAATAAATCCCATAAGCAATGAGAGATTTAGTGAGGTGCTTCATATCTAAAAGCAAACATGCAAAATAAAATAAAACAAAAACTCAAAATCCTAAAACATAAAACAGATGGCATATCACACACAGTAATATCTGATCCCAAAAGAATGCTGGCTTCTTTAAAGAGCAGAAAACTCCCCCTAAAATGTATTCCAAGAGTCACAAGAAGATTCCACGTCTTTGCTATAAAAAGAACTAGATGACTATTGATTGGAAGAGATCTGTTCTTACACAATGGATGACGTTTTCTCAGTTTTGATCAGAAGGGGAGATACTGTAGAAGATTTTTCTGGACATGCAGTTCTTTTCATGCAGTTTTGACAAATGAAAAATAAAAGCATCCCCTTTTGTCCTTATGCAATGTATTTTCATAACTTAAGCCCTCCATTATATAAGCATTATATAGTAGCACATTCAATCAACATGGACAGACCTGAGTGTACTAGCTCCATCTTCCCACTGTCTCCACCACTCTCTTTGTGTGGGGAGGAAGGAATATGAGAGCTTCCCTTATGTGTGAATGCTCTCCACAGGACTGGGGATCCCCATTTATGTTTGGCTTCCAATTGAGTGGGGCATGTCCATGTCCAGGGGAAGCTCTCTTATTCAGGCTTGTCCTTGTCCAGTTGAGGAGAACAACAGACCAAGAATGGAGGGAATGGGGCTAGCATGCTCCCTTCATCACATATTGATTCAATACACTTAAACAATGACGGCACTGGGTTAGAGAGAGAGCTGAGGCCAAGATGGGACTGGCTTTCCAAACCCTCTGAAAGTAAGTGGGGAAGAATAATCAGGAAATCTCTGGCCCCTAATCACAACAATTAATAGTTATGTGTCAGATTTGGAATTAGTTTGTCTATAATTCACCAGAAGTGTTTCTAAACTATGTGCATATGTCTGTCTTTGGGTCATTATGGGTAAATCATAGAATCATAGAGTTGGAAGAGACCACAAGGGCCATCTAGTCCAACCCCCTGCCATGCAGGAATACCCAATCAATGCATTCCCCACAGATGGCCATTCAGCCTCTGAATGACATCCCTTCAAATGTTTAAACATGGCTATCATGTCCCCTCTTAACCTTCTCTTCTCCATACTAAACGTGCCCAGCTCCCTATGCCGCTCCTCATACGGCATGGTTTCCAGGCCTTCCCACCATCTTGGTCACCCTCCTCTGGACACGTTCCAGCTTGTCAATATCATTCTGGAATTGTGGTTCCCAGAACTGGAGATAGTATTCCAGGTGAGGTTTGACCAAAGCAAAATAGAGTGGCACTATTACTTCCTTGATCTCTATACTCCTATTGATAAAGCCCAGAATCGCATTGGATTTTTTAGCTTCCACATCACACTACTGACTCATGTTCACTAGTGACTCATGTTAGTGGTCTACTAAGACTCCTAGATCCCTTTTGCATGTACTGCCATCAAAACAGGTGTCCCCCATCCTATTTCTGTGGATTTCATTTTTACTGCCCACGTGTAGATGATAGATTAAAAGCCTTTTATGAACCTGGGGAGAAGGAGATGCTCAGTAGGATACACATTTCTATTTAAGTGCCAGTTTCTTTACTGCAGATTTTATAGTCAACACTCCACATCATATAAATTATTTGTGTTTTGACAGATTTCCCCACTCACATGCAGAAGTTTCAAATGACTGAAGCTTTTCCTTCAATAAGAGGAGTTATCAAAATAACATTTTAATTAAGTCACTGTTCAGGAAATTCCCAAGCTCCACTGTACATAAGAAATAAAGGGGAGGCTGCTGGTTAATAATAATAATAATAATAATAATAATAATAATAATAATAGACAGTTCAGGCTTGTTTTCATGTGCCATGAATATAAAATCCAGCAAGACTCTTAAAGTGGCAGCTGCAGAGAACAGCTATTTAAATTTATCTTACATGACTACTTAGGACATTAGCTTTCTTAACGTGTCTCATCATGGGTGTATCATACGATGCAGCACCATGGCCCCTCAAGTGTCCTTTGATGTATTCTGCCTACAAAGCGTAGCAAGATAGCAAGATTAGAACAGCAAACAACCAGTCCAAAGGGACAAAGCAAGAAGCTAAGATACAAGTGCAGATGAGTCTTTGTATCTTCTGTAGCAAGTCATTGGCTGGGGACAGGGAAGAGCCTTGGGGAGAACAGGATGCGTCAAAAGTACAGTGAAACAAGTCATTTGAGGTCTGGTGGAAAGCAATAAGGCTTGTACTGGCAATGAAAAGTAGTAAAAGATAAGGAAACAAATTATTAAAATATGTTTTTCATTAAGCATGAAGGAACATTTCTTTGCTGCCACCTTCTTCACAGAAATATGTAACAAGCATTAAAATGTCTGCCAATATCATTATTAAGATAATGAAGACAAGATTTTTAAAAACATTTTCCCCAGTGAAAAGTAATACTCAACACATTTCTCACATATCTCCAGAAATTGTAGAGTAAACATTTTTGCTGTTAATCCCTATGAACAAGGAAAGTGAAAATGAATTTATTTTCTTCTAGAACAGCAGTGGGGATCATTATGCCTCTCAGATGTTGTCGGATTGCAACTCCTAACATTCCTCACCCACAGGCTATGCTGATTAGAGCTGCTGGAACTTGCAACCCAACAACCTCTGTAGGGTCATATGATTTCTCCAGTGTTCTAGAACACTAGTTGATAACGCTTTTCTTCTCACCAGCAGCAGTATTGGACATTTTTGGGTACATAAACACTGCACAAATAATGATTTACCAAGGCTCTTTCTTATGGAATCCTGGGATACGTAGTTGTGTGAGGCACCAGCACTCTTTGGCAGAGAAGGCTAAAGACCTTATAAAACTACAAATCCCAGGATCCAATAGGAAGGAGCCATGGCAAATAATACAGTTTCAAACTGGATTATTTGTGTAGTGTGGATTTGGCCTTTCTCTACATGAATTTGTGGAGAAGGATATGAAGGAAATGTCAGCTACTGACCATGGTGGGCAGAAAACTGATAGGTAAATATTTATAATAAAGAATTATTACTATGCTTAATTACTATAAGAAGTCAAGTACAGGTGAAAATAGTTCAGATTTCTCCTCTCCCCCACCATTTCCTGCATTGGTAATAAATGCCTGTGGGAGCATCAGGTGAACAGCAGATCTATAAATCATCTAATGCATGTAAACAAGGAGCTGCTTATCCCACACAATGGAAAGACAAGTTAATGTGTGCAAAGGGTACCTACAATACAGAACTGTGCATTCTATGAGTGGAAACAAAAGCTCACATAGGCATGAGTCCCACTGTTAGTGCCAACTAGAGTAGATCTACTGAAGCAAAGCAATGGTGTTCTGTGGTTTTATTCTACAGTAGTTGAGAGCAACAGTTGGATTTAAGGCAAATGCAGGGAAACAATGCACAGAACTGATCATCTAGGTCCCAGAGACAAGTTCCATGAGCAACTAAAACAGTGTCAAATTCTCATTAATGCAGTCATAATGTCATGATCTAGAAGGAATTTCAGGTTTAATAATGGCACTTCAGAAGACAATATGACATTCAAGAGACTGAAAAACTTATCCCATATCTGCATATTGCTATAAGTTATGGAAGCTGCTTATTCATACCTGGCTTGTAAGTTTGGACACTTCTTTAGCAAGTTCAATATCAGGACGTCCAAGCATGCGGACTCCCATGCCAGCTTCTCCACGAGCCTTGGCTTTGTATTCAATCTGGGATAAATATGAGGCATTTGGAAGCAAAACAATCAATAACTCTTGGCTTCTCTAAACTGGAATGAAAGTAATTTGTTTTCATATAAAACCTAGAAATCCCCCAACCAGCACTGCCAGTCACCGTGGAGTCTAGAAATTACAATAACAAAGAAAAAAAAGGGAGCATTTCTAAGATCTGATGTATAATATTCCAATTAGAGATGTACAATTTCTGGAAATTTTAAAGCCATGGGAAAGCCTGATTTCCTCCCCACCCCCATGAAAATTTTCAGAAAAATTACAACAATTCAATATTAGAAATCTTTACAGACTGAAAGTCATTTTGTGACTTTAGGAATATAAAATGTGTTATATATAACTTGGCTTGACATAAAAGTACCATGTTTGATATATTAATGGTGTCTTTAATCATAAAATATTTACAAATTGAATGCACTTTTTAAAATGTTATTATAGATGGAGCTGTAAGGTCCTAAATTGTAAGGAATGCCTGCCTTATAAGGAATCTCTGCTTTACCCAATTTATGAGGAGCAGGGGAAGAAACTCAATAAAAACAGAAGACACTATCAACATTATTAAAACAAAATAAAATGTTTTGTTTCATCTAATCCTTCATAGTGCCAAGTAGGCATAAGGACTCATTCCCATAAAAAAAGAACTGAGAAAAGGAAACCAAGTCCATGAATTACAATGATGTGGGATATTGTACATAATCTTATATAAAATTCTACCTGCCACATAGTTTTTTAGAAATAATGTGGAAGGAGTAAATAAACACTTTGTTTTAAATAATTTGTTCATCAGTCTACAAAAACATTTAACATTTTTCATTTATTCTGAATAAAAAAGCTTTGGGGAAAAGAGAAAAAAATATGTGGGGAGTTCTGAATATTTCTGTTTCCCCCCCTCAGGCCTTCACATTTCTTATTCAGCTTACCCACCCTGCTAATCAATTTCTGAGTAGGCTTGGTTACATATAATTCCATCCAATATAATTTCAATTGCTTATACATTTGCTGTACCACAAGTTACTGAAGAGTTCCATAGACATGTACTTACATCACTGACTAAATGGGAGACTTGAGTTGCTTTCTTAATATCTGGCCGATCTGCCACACTTGTGTAGTGGAGTTTTGATTTGGCATCTTTTTTGTACTGGACCTAGTTTAAAACAAGCATACAGAGAACTGATGACAGCAGTGCTGAATCTAAAAGAAGAGAAAGTCAATCAACATTTTGACATTCACAGTTTTCTATCAGCAGCATAAGTTCACCATTTATAAATAAGCTGTGAAAAGAAATGCCTATCGTTATCAATAAGTGGAGTGGTGCTGGAGAGGGAGTGTGATAAATTGGAGTGTTTTCTAAAAGGGAGCAGTGTCATATATAGCAGAATTGGGGAAAGTGACATTTTGGGACCACAACACCTTTCCCATATCCCCCACCCAGCACAGTGGGTTGCCATGGAGTTTTAGAGCTAAAAATAATTATCAATGTTTCCAAGGTCTGGTGTATGATATTCCTCCTACTCATTGACCTCTGACAAGGCCTGGTTACAGAAGAATCCCTCTTGCTACAGACATTTCAACTATCTTCTCAGTTGCAGTCTACTTTCCCTCCTGTATAGGACCCATGGGTTTGTTTAGGGAGATTATCAGACGGACCCTTAGGGTCCATTTCTGTCCCGCTACCCCCACCTGCTCCAATCCCATTCCTGCCATGGAATAAAAGTTTCACACACCTACCTTAATTCCATGGCAGGAACAGGTTTCCCCTCCCTTCACTGCCCAGCTGTAAATGCAGCCGTCGTAAGGCTGCTTTTACGACCGGGAACTCAAATCCAGGCCATTCTCATGAGAGAAAAGCCGGGTGAGAAATTTAAAAATACTCCCCCCCCCCCGGCTATCAAAACAGCAAACCAACCAGGAAAACACATTTTAAAAATAAAACCTTGTTGTCCAGATCGCACCCGGAAGTATTGGGCACAGACCTCACGGTGACGTCATGATCCGTTGTGATCCCAGGAGGAGAATGGGGCTCCTGTTCACTCGCCTGTTGGTCCGTTTTAATAACGGAACGGGCCTCTTATTCACAGATTTTTCCATGAATAAGAGGTTTCGGGGATGGAACAGGAGCAGAACAAGATCATCCCAGGACAGGGACGACATTGTCTAAAAGGTAAGCTTTTTAGTGATATCCTGTTGTCCTGGGATATTTGTAGTGTCTGATAATCTCCTAGGAAAAGGTAATGCACTGTGCTTAGAAGATGTAGGATAAGGACAGAGGCAAAGTTAAGATACAGAGCCTAGATTTTCATCTGTGGGATATGATTTTGTTCATTCATACCTAACAATTCTGAAGCTCAAATGAAAGCAAAGCAAAACATAGTTTTCAGTACATGTTGAGTATCCCTTATCTGGAATTCTGAAATACTCCAAAATCCAAAATGGGTGGCTGAGATAGTGATACTTTTGCTTTCAGATGGTTCAGTGTACACACACTTTGTCTCATGCACAGAATTATTAAAAAATATTATGTATAAAATTACCTTCAGGCTATGTGTATATGAAACATAAATGAATGTTGTGTTTAGACTTGGGTCCCATCTCCAAGATATCTCTCTATGTATATACAAATATTCAAAAAACAAAACAAAACAAAACAAAAAAAAACCCCAAAATCCAAACTGCACTTCTGGTCCTAAGCATTTTGGATACATGATATTCAACCTGTAGTCTGTTCACAATAGGCTTGAAAATATAGGAAAGGTAAAACAAAACTGGTAAGCATCCAGCGGACAGGAGACAATAGGAAGGCCCTAGAGTGCATGTTGGGCTGAAATAGATTGGTTGCTTTAACTATAAATATATGCTTTTTGGCATTTTGATTATATGCTATATTATATCAATATACTCACTATACACATGCAATATATATATATATATATATATATATATATATATATATACATACATATATATAACTATATGCTATAGGACTATATTAATTATAAATCTTGATTTTCCTTCTTTTCTTGAAAACATAGGGTGATGTTAAGGGCTCATAAAACAAAACAGGTGTTTTTAAAAGCCACAGTTGTCATGCTTAAATCTTACAATTTGTAATTTCATTTCATAATTCTTGAAGGTACAAATAATGACAGATCATATCTATCATTAGGAACCACAGAATAAAAAACCTCTGTATGAAGACCAGATCTGTTGCAAGATTTATCATACTCATGTATATTGCATCCGTATTCACAGTAGCTGAGCAAAATTTAAACAGATAAATTTTATTTCTCCAGCTCATTGTTCAGCATGAGAACTCATTTTCAAATTCTATGCTGTTTTACTGAGATGGCCATATACAGTTATTAATGAAGTAATGGCAGAAGTAACTTACATTACTCTGATTCTTTGCAACTTCCATGGCATGCTTCACTTCAGGAGGTTCCAGCATGATGGAATAGTTTGACTTGCCTTTCTCTTTCTGAAACTTCTTTTTATAATTTGTCTGTTTGGAACAGAAAGAATTATGTAACTCATTCTCCAATCAAGGTGCGCTTTACTGCCATTGAAAATAAGGAACCACAGATTATAAGCAAAAATGGTATATGTATTTGTATTTGTGGATTAACTAGCTTTTTTCTCCTTAGTTATCTGCTAAGGATTTGTCTTAACATTCTCAACCTTTTTGTATTCTAATAAAATAAATATATGTTATTTATTCAAAGGACAGCTCAAATGAGAATAAAACCTTTATATAAATACACACATTCTTGAAATGCCACCAAAGTCATAGGACATGAACACCAATTGATTTGTTAAAGACAACTCTCCATGATTAAATTCACATTTTTTTTCCTTTCATGTGAAAGAACTAAAAAAATGTTAATTGGATCAAGCCAATCTAAACCTTTTCTTTTCTTTCTCCTCTTCTTCCTCTATCACTATCATGCTTATTAATTTGCTAAGTGATTCAGAATCTTTCTATATTATCTTTAACTATGGGAACTGATCCAGTGGTATCAGTGACATCCGCATAGATGAATGGAGTAACCTTTTCATAAGCAATGATAAGCAGATTATATTAGTTTGCAGTGAAAAAAACAAGAGTTTCCATCACCAAATAAACCCAATGCAAAGGTCTACTACAATTGCAATACACAAATATAGGAACAGCTTACCTCACTGACATGCTTGGTTACTTCTTTGACATGAACGGTATCTCGTGTTTCAGGCAATTTTGTAAAAGAACCATGAGGACGGTGCTTCTTAGCATGCTCTTTGTATTTGTTCTAATGATGGAGAGAAAATATAGCCTCAAAATGGCATGTCCTTAGAAGGAAGAAATTCTGAAGCTAGATGATGTTTTTAAAAAAGTTAAATTACCTCAGACACAAGAGAGCTAACAGACTTTGCAAGAAGGATCTGAGGAGTGTCAGCGACAGCATGGATAGTTCCTCTTTCCTTGTTATGCTTCTCTTTATATTTTAACTGGGATATGGAAAACAATTGTATTAGTTTCGAGCACTATACATCAATAGGAATCATAAATCAGTACACCACTGGTGAGCACATCTTATTCTACTGAAAGGTCCACCACATCATTTTCTAGAGGAGAAATGTGTGACTGTGCCTATTCATGGAGAAGGACATGGCCAAATCTTGCCCAGAGCCTTGCGAAGCAATGAGATGCCTTACTTCTTTGTGAAGTCACCACACACTCTGGGAAAATTCCCAACTTACTACAGGCTGAAGTCACATGTGAGGGATCTCTATTAGATTGCACTGAACTTCAACATAATTGGGACAATCCTCTGCCCTTCACTTAGATTAAATCAGGGAGCTATGTGGCTTGTCCCCACAGCTGTTCTGAGCCTTGGGTCAGTTTGTAACACATATGGAGCTCAGTAGAATATCAGTGAATGGCAGTGGCAAGCACAAAGTTCAGCTGGTTGCCAAGGCCAACAAAAAACACATTGCAGCTCTAGAAATCATGGTAGATACTTGTTTCAAGCTTACTGCTATTACAGGAATGAAACCTCAAATCAAATGCAGTCTTCTTATGCAACACTAAGGAGTTCTTGATGCAGATGGTTTGGAATGTAAAAGGCATGCATATTTGCAAAAGACTTGTAATTTGCTAAGCTTTGCCATTTGAGTTTGCTTCCATTCACAAATAATGTATAAAATGTATAAAGAAAAAGCTTTCACTGAATGAATGTCAAAATACTCACATCGCTTGCCAAGATTGCATTCTGCAATGCCAGCACTGTGTTTTTATCATCTGTTACAGACAGCTTGCATCCTTTTAGCCACTCTCGGTCAAGTTTGTACTCATACTACAGAGAAACAGTAACAATAATAAGTGACAAAAATGCAGTCTACTCTTAACAATGGGCAAACAGGTCTGACTTGCCCCATTACAAAAATAATAATGTAAGCATATGTAATTGTCTTTTCTCATTTCCTTACATCACTCTGTTGCAAAGATGATCTGGCAGCTTGGATGAAGTCTGGTCTGTCCACAGTCCAGTGCCAGTGAGCTTTGGTTGCTTCATATTTCTTCTTATAATCCAGCTATTTACAAAGAAATACAAGTAATGTAAACATAGAATAAAAACTCCTTTTTTTAAAAAAAAAACAACAACTATCTTTTGGTTTCTCTTATTTAGAATAAAATCCCATTTCTTCAGTATAGATACCAACTCAATTTCTGGACATTCTGACACTCCCACAGTAAACACAGTAAACCTCTCTCAGCCCATGGATGGTGATCCATCAAAGGTTTAACAAAGCTGTTTTTGCTGGTTGCCTGAGACTCCAGCAGACCAATGTCTGCCTGTCTACCAATTGATCAATTCATTGTTGGTATAGGTGTGATAAGAGGGCCAGCATGGTTTAGTGGATTGAGTGGATTTAGACTCTGGGAGCCCAGTGTTCGAATCCCTGCTTAGCCATGAAAACCCCCTGGGTGACCTTGGACAAGTCACATTCTCTCTGCATCAGAGCAAGGCAATAACAAACCACCCCCTGAACAAATCTTTCTAAGAAAACCTTGTGATAGGTCTATCTTATAAGTCAGGAATACAACAACAACAACAACAGGTGTGACAAGAGACAGAGTTAATTTACTCACAATTTGTACAAGATTGCAATGAATAAACAGCTTCAGCAGAGGCAAAGTATATTTGTTGTAATGTACAAGTACTTTCTGCCATTGTCTGCCTCTCCTGGTGTATCTAATTTTATTCTGTTATCAGCAGTAGTTGGCATGCACAAAAATGGGGCTCACCTAGTTCCAGACTATGCAAAACGGGTTAATGCAACACAATATCCAGTTGTGCAGTTGGATACACAATCAGAAGTATATTTAGGGCTTATCTACATGGGCAATTTACCTTGTCTTGCCACCATCTTGGAGCCCTGCTTTCCTGATGATGCAGGGCTTTTGCCCCCGTTTTGCTCCCAGGTAGTCCTCATGACACCCCTGGGGCAAAGATGGGGCGAAGATGGTCAGGGGGAGATGAGGTAGGGCCCGATAAAATGTTATAAGAAAATACCTGTTAAAATGCATTCCAGACAAAATACAATGGATTGGGCCCTGCAAGACCACAGGAGCCCGTTCCAGCATGCCGGCTTTCACTATAGCTGTCCTCTGCCATCACTCTTCTGTAGCAGGAAGCAAGCCTGCAGCATGTGACATAGGCTGGTCAAACGCAGGGGGCCTTGGTTATATGTTGTGGGCTGGCTTCCTAGCTTCAGAGAGAGCAAGTGAGACTACGGCATGCCTGCCTGTTCCTCGCATTTCATGGAGGTAACGGGAGGAACAGGCTGATCCACGGGCAGGGTACATGTAGATGAGCCCTTAATCACCACAGGAAGAAGTGTGCTACCTCTTGCACAATGGGAAAAACCAATGAAATTCCACTGGCACACTGTTTCCCCCTGCTAACATTATATTGATTTAGATGGAAAGCTGAGTGGGCCATGGATGCTCTTTTCCCTGTTTTCTTTGCAAGGCTTAGTCAGAGATCATCACAGTTTATTCCTATGATGATTTCAATGCTTTTATTGTTTAAATTATTTGTAATGATGTCTGTTAGCTACAGTGAGTGCTATGTTTCAGTGGAAAGGGAGGACAGAATGTAATAACAAAATAAATAGATAAATGATCAATCCAACTCACATTGGTGTTTACTTTGTAAGCTTGCTTAGCAGCCTTAATATGAACAGAGTCTGGAACAACATTACAGTGAGACTTATTCTGTTGATAGGCTTCTTTGTATTTCAGCTGTTGAAAAAAAGAAGATCATTTTATTTTTATGTAAGGAACAATACAGCTAAATAATAATAATAATAATAATAATAATATTGTATTTCTATCCTACCCCTCTGCAACGCAATCGGGGTGGCTTACAATATAAAAACTCCATAGACACAGTACCCTAGTCCACCCACCCCTTAAAATAATATTAAATTATAAAAGATTAAAACATACAGTAATTAAAAATATATAAATTAGAAAGAAAAAAATTAAAACATACAATAGTTAAAAAAAAATCTGATTGCAGCTCAGAAAGGACAGCTGAGTCTTGGGCCAGGATAGTTATTCAGGAAAGGCCTGCCGGAAAAGATCCGTCTTGACAGCTTTTTAAAAGCTGTCTAAGGTGGTAATAAGACGGATCTCGTCCGGCAGGCCATTCCATAGTCTGGGAGCGGCAGCAGAGAAGGCCCTCTGGGAGGTCACCGACAGCCTTGTTTTCATAGGCTGTAACAGATTCCTCCCAGAGGACCAAAGTGCGCGGGGAGGGTCGTACGGAAGGAGGTGGTCCCAGAGATAAGTTGGACCCAAGCCATGTAGGGCTTTAAAGGTCATAAGCAACACCTTGTACTGTGCCCGGAAACTAATAGGCAGCCAGTGGAGAGCTTTTAGCACAGGTGTTATATGCTCTCTTCTGGAAATGCCAGAAATCAACCTGGCTGCCATGTTCTGAACTAGTTGAAGTTCCTGAAGTAATCCCAAAGACAACTGTGTCTGACTTAAGGTCAGCTCCATTATGATTCTATGGTGAATTCTGTTGCATCTTCCCAAGCAGCAAAGGGCATAAGGTTTCAGGACTCCTCTGGGAACCATGGGAGACATAGTTTCCAATGCTTTCCCAAGTCAATAGATATTTTTGAACAAAAAATGGAAGCTGAAATGAAGGCTAAACTAGGGCTTGGCACCTTGGGGCCCTCTAAATGTTTAGACTGCAGCTCCCATCATCCCTAGTCAGCAGAGCAATGGTGAAGAATTATGAGAGTTGTAATCTCATAACCTCTTGAACCACAACTTGCCCACCACTGGTACACACAGTTATTGATAAGAAGTCCCAAGGAATTAAAAAAGCCCTGCATAGGACTTCATTGTAAATTTATGAAAAAAGGAAATAAACAGTATCTAATTCAAACAAATGTATAGTCCAATTTTGACTTCTCTCTAATATTGCAAAGTCTATATGAATATATTGACATTATTTTTAAGAGTCTGAAAATCAACTGTATAATAATTAAACCTCAGGGATCTTTTTAAATCCTCATAACAAGAAACAAACATTAGCTAATATAGAACCTGTAAATATGGGAAGAAGTTACAGTTCCATTTCATCAATAAGTCTACACAAGCATTTCATTTCACTGAGCATTTGTTTATTGTAAATTACAGCCATATGTATTAACACTGCTATGAGATATAATATATTCCACCTGTTAAATTTAAACAATGACATTTAAATAGCAAAGGCTAGCTGTTAAAAGCAACAACTTTATGCAGTCTCACAGATTAAACAGCAAAAACAAATTATGAACATTACTATATTCTATTTAAAACACCTTGTTCACTTACTTCACTTATTCTGTCCATAACCTTGCGTACATGGAGTACCATGGGGGTATCATGAATTGTGGTATACCCCTTTGGTTTGGCTTTGTTGTACTCCAACTTGTAGAGGATCTGACAGCAAGAAAATATATAATTAGGAAATCTAGTATTTATAAAGGGCATTTTAATCTGAAAAAGAGGCACAAACTGGCATATATACATATACATATACATTGTTTTATTTACCCTTAAGGACTATCCACACCATCCCTTGTCCAGTATCGTGCACCTGTTATCTCCCAGATGTTCACTGATATGCTGAACAGGGCTGGATTGGACAATCTGCCTCCCTGATCCAGTCTAGTTCCATGAAGACAAGCAAATGTATACAACTCTTCTTCTGCTACCCAGTTTTCTGTTCCCAGCTCCATTCTTTTCCCCCGTACCTGTTATGTACTCACATATGATTTCACATAGGTGAAAAAAACCCTGCATGTTTCCTCCATTCAAATAGTAAGCCAGTCCTGCCCTTTTCACCTATATGTGTTTGGACATTCAGTAAGGAACTAACATTTGGATATTCTATCCTCATGTATACATTTCCACATATACAGATGGAAGTGATGGGGGAGGAACAGCATTATGAACCTGGGGTGCAACCTGTTCAGCAGCTGTCACTGATTTAATTTGCTCTGCTTATCATCTCGATGAATGCATCCACATGGCGAAATTTCCCAGATTTCAAAATTGTGCTTTCAAGACCGCCCCACTCCAAAATAGCATGAGGGACAAGCATAATGTGGTTCACAATTGTTTGCATAAAGTTCATAATCCTCACTGTAGGCAGTAATACTCTTTTTTTCCCATGTAGAAGATTCATGTAGCTTATATACCAAACCAAAACTCACTACCTGACACTGTGGTGTAGTAGATAAGACCAAGAAGAGATTGTTAGCTTGAGGGCAGGGAATTGTTTTGTTCTTTTTCTTGAAAGTGCCATGTATATTGATGGCGCTATAGAAATAAAAGATAATAATAATAATGAGAACCAGTCTCCAGTCTCTTCATAGGTATGGAGCTGGCCAACTCATCTGAGATTTATTTACCTCATATACTTTATAGGTATGCTCTGAGAAGAAAGTTGGAAGAAGCCAGATTTTGCCAGTTTGATCTCCTTGGATGAAGGGTGGGATGTGTGTGGAAATGTCCTGTGTCTTTCCCCTCCCTTCACCCCAAATTGGTCAGTTGATAATCACGGAGTCCTCCTTAACTTCACTGATTTGCCCAGAAGTTCTCAGCCAGCCAGTCATCTGCTGTTCATCTCCTCTGCCTCCCACTCCCTAATTGGTAAGTGTCTGGAATCAGCCCAAATTGGCAAGCTAGGTTTCTCTTATTTCAGTCTTCCCCTCCAAGCCTTTTAGTCCTAAAAGCCCTGACTATCTTTTATAAATCCCACACAAAAATTAGTCCAGGCTGCAGCCCTGTGCTTGCAGAGAATATGTTCCATTGAAAACAATGGGTAAAGATATATATGGTTGCAATGTCAGATTATTTGTTAAAGATCTGCACACATAGAATAGTCCAAAAAGGCACTAAGTATCATATTTTGTGCAATTTCTACACTTACATCACTGATTTGCTTGTTGACTTTGGTGGTCCTCAGATGTTCTGGAGTATCCACAACACTTGTAAACTTGTCCTTCTGCTTTTCATACAGCCTTTTGTACTTGTACTGTTGAAAGAAAGAAGAAAAATGAACAACTTACAGTGAATGACATGGATTGGCACCCACAGATACAAACCTTATAAGAGGAGAGCCAGTATTAGCCTGCCTGCCTGTTGTCAACAGCTGTCACAAGGCAGCCGAAACTGTGTATGTGGGGAGCCAAGCCCACACAACGGAAGTGCCAGTTAAGATGACTTTTGTTATATGCTGACTTCAAAGTAAGCCACTGAGGTGTAGAGGACAGAGTGCTTGACTTGGGCTAGTGAGCTTCATTTCAAACCACCCCTCAGCCATGTAACTCCAGGGGTGGTTTTTCGAGAGTCATCAACTCTAACCTTTTACCACAGTCTTGATGCATGGATTAAAAATGAGATAATCTGACATATCCTTCCCTGGGCAGGATATGAATGTGATAAATAAAGCAACTAAACTAGCAGGATTTGACACAGATGGATAAAACCCCAAGTTTTCCAGTTGCACTGAATGTCAAGGGACCTACTTAGATATACAGTATGAGCACAGCAGGTAAGTAACAACTTTTAGAATGTATTTGATAGATTTTTAGTCATATTTTAAAATGAATGAGATTGGGCCAGCTTTTGGTGGGGGTTGCTGTCCCATAGAATATCTATGGTAATGTTTGTGGTTATTATATTAATACTCTACAAGTCCTTACTTGTGCACTGAACTGATTATATTAACTCTAGTATATGGGGGGAATGTGGCTGATAATTGTACTGATGTTTTTTTTAAAAAAAATACACACACACACAAAAGTAAATATACCCATGATGAGGAATTTTGTTAAGGATTATGCCATATAAGCAAAAATCCTCACTTGGTTTCTGTTAAATCTCAGATACCGGCTTCACACTTCAAAACTGGTCTAAGAACAAGGCAGAGACATTTAATTTTTTCCCTTTATTCTTAGCGCATACAAATAAATAGAAGGACAACACAGAGCATGCATGAAGGCAGGAATGACATTACATGCAATGAATGGCAACACACACAAAATGAAGACAATAATATTGAAAAGGAAGTCTTGGCTATCAGTACAAGAGGTACAAAGCGCTTGGACGAGATGCAGCACACAGGGAACCAGTTCTTCAAACAGTAACATATGTGTATTTAACATTTAAATTGGCTGACATTCCAAACCTGAAGATGCTTAAATGTAAACAAATGCCATTGATTCTAGTACAAGCTATTTCTAATATTAATGAGCTAATCATTATGCCTTTACATACTGATCTTTTCAAATCAATAGAACCTAGCTTGATATAAATATATTTGTGATCTAGACAGTCCTTCTATGCAAAGGTGTCACTGCCATTATACCATTTTACATCAAAATATTTCATCTTAATTTGTTTGTGAATGCCAACCACTGGAACTTAAACACCACCAAATGGACCAACTATAGTGTTACCTGCACATTACTGAACTGATACCAGAGAAGTGTTAATAGATTCTTTTAAGTTCCACTTTCAAGAAAAGGGATTTCCTTAGTGTGCTGTATTACTGATATTTTGCTTTTAAACCAGTGTTTAATACTATAAACAATTTAACACTGTTTTAATCTTAGTTTTAATGCTTTTAGCAACATGTTCTATGTGTTTTTATTTGTATTTCTTTTTTCTTGTGGGCTGCCTTTGGTTCCAGCTTTGGGGAAAAGGCTGGATATAAAAAGAGAAAGAGATTTTGTTAGTAAGGTGGCAATCCTGCACATACAGGTATATGCCTGGGATTAAATCTCACTGAACTCAACAGGACTTAATTCTGAAAGGATATATCCACAACTGCACTGTAAATGTGTTAAATCTTCATGTTATCAAAGAACTGATGGGAACCTTGAAAAAATGGACAATGAACAATGAATGCCAATCTTAATGCTTCTGCATCTGGTTGGAATTCTTATTACAAAAGACACATAGTGATGGGATGTAGGCATCAGGCACAAGCAGGATACTTCCCTACAGATGAATAAGAATAATATCTAGTAGTAATCCCTCACCTGGGAGAGATGGCATGTATAAACAAAACACTATAGCTTGGCACAATGAAAGTTGTAATTATGAGACTGAAATCCAAACAGGCCAGCTGATAGGACATCCTTCTAACAGCAATCAAGGAAAATTCTATTTTTGTAAAGTAGCAGCTAAAAAAATATTATCGCTAACCAGATGCCCATAATTATGATGGGTGGTGAAACAAATAAGCCCTAGTATTTTGCCTGTATCTGGGTTTGGGATACAATATGTGCCCATGGGCTCTGTATACATAAATATATATTGCCTCCTCCATGAGGACAGTACAGACTGGGGTACCCAGTCATGGGTGAATGGCAAGTTACTTTATTGTCCTCCCATAGGCGTAATGCCATCTGTCCATTTACATGGGAGAAAATGTAAGATTGTATGAAGGGGGGCTACACCCCATGCCTCTTCAGCCAGGTTCTTTGGAAACCCTAGAATTTTTCACATTCCACCCCCAAAATCTTGCTGGTTGCTATCCCTTTGCTTGGTTTTGCTTTGCCCACATAACTTAATTACTGCCATGCCAAAATGAGCTGACTAGTATCAGAGGCATCTTAATTTAGTTCTAGGTTGGCACAACCTCTTTTTCCTCAACAGTTTCTGTTAAGTCTATTGCTAGAGTGCAACAATGAGAAATGATAATGTGAAATGAGTATGATATGAATGCATTTTTGACATTGCTTTTATTATTACTATTATTATTCCTATAATACATTACCTGGCTCCATTGATATGTGTTGTACAATGCTGTCAGCATATCTGGTCTCAGAATTTCATTACATCCATGTTGCAGGAACAACTTGGCACTAGACTTATATTTTCTCTGTCCATGCAAACAGCAACGAAGCACAAAAGAGACTTGTGAAGACAAGAGGAAGAGCTCTAGATCCCAGAGTAATGAGATTTAGGCCTTTGGGATACTCATATATTCTCAAAATTGCACCAATGAACAGCATTCCCAGTGGCAGGATCAATCATGACATTCCCTTTCCAAAACTAAGAGAGGAGGAGCATCACGGTGTCATCTTGATTTAGTCATCTCATTTCCACACCATTTTTCTCATAACAACAGAATGCACACATATGCTCCATTACCTTTGTATTTTAATAACAATAAATGACACCAGATTCACTCATATGTAGACTGACTGCTTATCTAGAATAGCTGCATATCAAGGCACACTAATTTTTTTTTTAAATGTACATTGGTGCATAGCTTATGAGAACACAGAGTATGGATAGACTCACTCAAAAAGCTGCTGTGCTGTTTTGAGTGGCAAAGTACAGGTAGTTTCCAAGAACAAGCACAAGAAAACATTTTCAATGTCATAGATAGAAGCAATGACATTGTGGACCACAGGCAGTTCAGACAGGTAAAGAGAGACATCCGAGAGTGACAATGGCCACAATCCAGATGTTGTGGCCAGCACTGCCACAGTACCTGACTGCTAAGTTCGCCTCCCCATTTGGCCAGCAAGGTTTTGGGGTCATCCACCACAAGAGAATACTTGTCCTTCTTCTTCTCATATTCAGATTTGTACAATTTCTGCTCAGAGCAGAACATTCAACAGCAGCAAATTCAAAAGTGGAGGGACAAAGATATGTTGAGATTAATGCTTCAAAAAAGCACCCCCCTTAGCTACTAATTAAATTAATCCCCCCATTAAAAATATAACAGAAAAGAAAAAAGGCAATATACAAGAAAATATAGATCACTTATCACTTCTATAGAGCAATCCTATGCATCTCTGCTCAGAAATAAGCACCACTGTTCAATGGGACTTACTCCCAGATAAATATGCATATACGATTGCAACATTAAAGGTACAACACTACTAGAGGTCAGTGTACAAGATGTAGGCCTTATACTGCTATCATACCATAAATCACAATTCTATTTTTATCTCCATTTGTAAGATGTGAAGAGTTAATGTATTTTTTAAAAAAATTATATGCATAACCTATAACATAGTGGTGAATAAACAGTTGGGGACATTTTATTATGTATAAAGTCGAAACAGCACTGTATGAAGTGGCCACACTACAGTGATAAATTAGGTAGACTGAAGCCCTCAACTTCAGTGAGATTAATTATTCTGCTCTCTGAACTGTACTGAGACCAAAAGCCTAAATCCAATGATCACTCATAACCAAAGTAAACCCACTGATTCAATGGAAACTTGGGAAGTCAACAATTATGTAAATTCCACTGACTCAATGAGACTACAGTACACTAATTGGGCTGTTATGATTGAGTTCAGCTATGTATCTAAGAAAAAAATGGATTCATTTGTATGTGAATAAAACTACTAAGGGAAATTTTGAGTCCCTAGAAGCACAGGTATGTGGCAAGGAAAAACCAATGTATTATATTGAACATATAGCTTATTGCAAATTAAAACAAAATATATATTATTCTTTATAAAAATTAATATTAAGACTAATTACTGAGTCATATATTGTTTTATATATACAATTTTCTTTACTGTGTAATATAAATCAGTTAATGTAGTGTGGGGAGAGCAGGGGGGCTCCAGAAGGAGTGAGAATTCTATCCATTTGTTTTTTCTCTTCCACTTTCATAAGAACATAAAAAAACAATCCATCATCCTGTGTGATAACTGTCTTACAGAAGCTTTTCATTCAACTTACCTCATTTACCAACTGGGTTGCATACTTAACATGCCTATTAATTGGAGTGTCAGCAACATACTGGAACTTGGACTTCATTTTTTCAAAGGATTCCTTGTACTTACACTAGAGGAAATTTTTTGAAAGAGGTTAAAAACCACCAATTCATATATGGGCATGGTAAAAACACTGAAAGCAAATGTTAAGACATTAATCAGGTGTAACGCTGTGAAAGAAACATTGCAATTATGTCCTATGTAAATACACTAGTACACGAGCAGTCACTAAGTGATATTTACCAATTTATTGCTAACTACATTTATTAGCCAACACTATTGGCTTGTGTGGCCCTTTACCATGCAACATTCTAGTAACAGATTAAAGCTCTTCACAATTATAAATTAGCAATGTTCTCCTGTGTATGTATACTCAGAGGCAAGTTCCACAATATACCATGGAGCTAACTCTCCAGGTACAGAAGCATATGGTTGCAGTGTACCAGGTGCAGCTTTTGAGTTCATACTTAGGACTTTTTCAGACGACTTAAAAGTTGTCCTGAGGAAACGCAAGAGGCACGAAGCTGTCTCACTGCAGGGGTCCTTTTTCAGACAATGTCATCTTCTTCTGTTTCACCTCCATGTTCCATGGAGGGAAAAGGCGGCACTTTTTACTCATGAAAGATTTTCGTGAGTAAAAAGTGGTGGTTTTTTCCTCCATGGAACACAGAGGTGAAACGGAACAGCTTCGTGCCTCTTGCAGCTCCTCAGGATGACTTTTAAGTCATCTGAAAAAGTCCTTAGAAGCAAACAGATTTAAATGCAAAAGAAATTTATTTATAGAAGGCTATACAATAGGTAATGTATATGACACTTTTAAATATAGAAGGTTTTTCTGATTGTTAAGTAGGGGTATAATTTTCTGGGAATTCCTTCTTTGTGCATATATTTTGGAAGCATGTCTGTTCACAGTATAAGGTACTGTGCTGCTGACAATTTGCATTACCTAGAAGGTTGCATGGCCAAATTGTTTAGGTGTGAACTGTTACACAGCAATCTTGTTTTTCTTTCTTTCATTTTTCTCTGAGCATAAAAGAATTTGGAAAAATGAACTGATTTGTAAAAGTTGTCTTTCCATAAGTTGTCATAATTTGCATACAGTCTATATTTGCTAGTAAACACCTAGAGGCTTACCGAACTTCAAAGAAAAGCAGCAAAGCAGCTGGAACATTCCATCCTCTGTACTGATTTACCGCATGACGTCATCATTTTTTGGTTCCGGTCCCATGGGGGACCGAGGTAAAACCGCACCTTTCTGCTAACCAGAAAAACCCATTAGCAAAAAGGCACATTTTTACCTCAGTCTCCCACAGGACTAGAATGAAAGAATGCCAGAAGGATGCCAATGCCATGTGGTAAGGCAGTGCAGAAAATGGAGCGTTCCTGCTCCCTTGCTGCTTTTATTCAGAGTGCAGTAAGGCCCCTAATCTACAGTCCTCCCTGCACATTTTCAGGTTAAGCATTCACAAATTTGATGATTCATGGATTTGATTTATGTTCTTTCTAGGCATTTGTAGGTCCTCTAGCATGATTCTATGTCAACATTTGGCAGAAGCTGACCATAGAGAAGTGCTGGAGGACCTAGAGATTCCTAAAGAAGTGTTCTCCTAAGTTAAAAAAAATAGTGTTTGCAATTTTTATTTATATTCATTTTTCCCCACTTTCACAGGGGCCTTGTGCCTCTAACCCCCATGGAAGTGGAGAGCTGACTGTATTCAATCTAATCTGTGCATGTAGGAAATCACCCCCTTTGAGCTCTTGGAAACAAACATACATACCGGGCTGTACAGTGTTTTATTCTTTTCTGCAAGAAGAAGATCAGGAGTGTCCCATGCATAACAACCAATGCCTTTGAGCCATGTTAAGTCTTCCTTATATTTCACCTATAAAAACAAAACAGCAAGAATGACATTTTCAGGGTAGGAAAGCTTCAGGTAGATGTGCCTGAGGCTGAGTTTCCAAACCAGACTTTTCAAGAGTTCTCTTTTTGGTACAACTTACAGAATCCATGGGCAACAGTGGCTAGGGAATTCTGGAAGCTATAGTCCAAAGAAGCAAGCTCTGAAACTTGTACCTGTAATCCACATAGTCCAACTAAACTCAGTGGGAGTTTTCACCACTGTAATGACTGCAGTTTACTGCTACAGTGAATATTTGTCATCTGAAACAGCTACCTTGCAAATACATTCAAAATTACTACTGCTACTACTACACTTAGGAGATTTTCACACGGGCTATATATCCCGTGGCAGGAACAGAACAAGGTCGGAAAAGGTTTTCCCTTTCGGACGACATTGACCCCATTCTGTCCTGCATCCATCCTGCTCCCATGACTGTTCCAGAACAATGTATTCACGATTTTTCATCGTGAATAGACCTCCTGTTCCATTGCTATCACGCAATCATAGGTGTGCGAACAGGAGTCCCATTCCTGTTCCAAAATGACAGCCGCGGAGGGGAGGTCCATTCCAAGCACTTCCTGGTACGATCTGGACATCCAGGTAAGTGGCACCCTTTATTTTACCCTCCCTGTTTTGATTGTGTGATTTAAAGTGTGTTTTTGTGCTTGGTGAACTGATTTTATGTTTGGGGGAGTTTATTTTTAAAATTTACCGCCCCGCCGTTATCATGCGATAACGTGATAACATTTCAGACAGCCGGTCGTAAAAGCAGCCTTACGACAGCTGCATTTATGGCTGGCCAGCGAGGGGAGGGGGAGCACGTTCCTGCCATGGAATTAAGGTAAGTGTGTGAAAGATTTACGTTATTCTGTGCCAGGAACAGGAGAGGAGGTGGCGGGGCAGTAATGGGGCATTTTGGTCCCATGTGAAAATCTCCTTAGAGGGAAGAAATATAATCTTCTTTTCAAAGAATAATACTAACAATATCGATCAGTTTTTGAAAATCTGTGGCATTATATTATTTCCTCCCCCCACCCCATCCCCACCTAAAGCAATGGATTTTTAAAACCTATACACATCCCTAAAGGGGGGAAATGATTTGAAAAGATTAGAAGAAAAATGTAGTTTAATTACCATTGGAGGCCCCATAAATCTTGACTTCATTCAGTAGGTGATTCTCCTGAAAGCTCCTCCCAAGGGGCAAAATCATGTCAGCAGAAATAAAACCCCACCCCATGCTTGAACATACTTTAAGCAAACTATCCTAGATTGCCTCAAATGATATACTGCATCCTGGTTTGGGAGGCTTGTCAACATGTGATATTTCAATGTCAAGATATGTTCATACTCACATCACTGACTGCATCAGTGACTGCCCGATGGTGGAAATGGTCTGGCCGGTCTGGGATAGATCTCCAGATTCCTAATTGACTAAGGTACTTTTCTTTATACTTTACCTGCAGAAAGAATGTTTTAAAAACTGATTAAAACCACATGACATGAATGAAAAGTAGAATATATCACCTGACAGTATGCCCCATGTTCACTAAGACATTAAGCCCTGCTCAGTTTGATGGAACTTACTCCCTAGCAAATGCATTTGGAATTACAGCTGGTGTGCCATTTTTTAATGAAAACTTTCTGACTTTCTGTGGCAGTGTATCCAGGTAATAGCTAGGTCAGCACACATGAGAGAAACGGGCAAACTGTGACATGCAGGGGAAACAACTGGAAGTGCCAGCAGAAGCCTATGGGGAACTAAGAAAGAAACAAATTCTGTGAAAGGGAAAAGGGGAAACCAAATTGTAGGTGTACAGACTGGATGAGAATTAAGGGAACTTTTGCAGAAGCAAAGATCATGGTGCTGTAGGTCCACCATTATTTTAAGGTCATTTCTACTTTCTTTCTGGGAGTGGCAGCAGGGAGGGAAATCACATCGACCAGAGAGGTATAGCCCTGGGCAGTGCAGCTTATTTATATTAAGTTGGGGAAGAGATGGTAAGATAATATAAATATAAATATAAATATATAAATAAAAAAGCAGTACCCATATTGTATGTAGGGTGCGTGTCTATATTGTATTTTATGGTTTCAAAGAACAGATGCATCCAGGAAGTTGTATACATACTTTGCTGATATCGTCAGTGACCTTGCGATGATACACAATATCCAGAGCATCTTTCACGGTGTGGTATTTACCCTTTGTTTTTTCAAAGGTTTCCTTGTAGCGCAGCTGATAAAAAGGAGAGTAAGTGAGAAGATGACAGTTTCCAAATATCATATATATCATTACTAAAACAGTATTTAACCTCAGTCATCTCCACAACTACTGGACTATTTTCACCTATTTTGTTTGGTTGGTGTAACTGACCGATGTGCAGATAGATAGGCAGATACACAGACAGATAGGCAGGCAGAGATCTCAGTATAGTACAAGCAAAATAACAAATACTTCCGCTTATTCACATTCAACTAGTAATTCTAATTTTCCACATAGTTTCCCATATAGTATGACAATCTCCATAAATGTAATTCTATTCCTACAACCCCCCTCCCCACCAACATGCTTTCTTTGATGAAGGCCAGCCAAAGACATTCTGATGATGCCTGTGGCAAAGGACAAGATGATGATGATGATGAAGAAGAAGATTTTATTCATTTATATACCACCCCAATTTATGTCCCACCCCTTTCCCCCAATATTGGGGCTCAAGATGGGATACGCATGCTTTCCATTCAACATACAGAAGTTGACTGGACTAGTAGTTAAATCTTTACTTCAACAGAGATAAAAGGACTTCATCCCAAAGCATACACAACTCTGTCCTCCCACACCTTGCCACTGTGACTCTCTACCAGCAGCAGCTGTCATTTCATTCAACTGCCTCACTCGGCCTAATGCTAAGACCAGCCCTTTTTAAAAATTGATATTTCCTAGTATGGATTTTGCTTGTCCGCCAGTTTTAGTTTGACAAGAAAAAAAAATCTCTGGCAAAGAGACAAGTTATCCAACTTTTTTTTTTTTCAGTTTCTACATTCACTCTCTGCTGTCAGCATAGCCAAACATGTGCCCTCCAAACAGATGTGCTGGCCAAAAGAGAATCAGAACGGACAATCCTTTGGAGGCCTCTGTGGGCACAACTGTTCATTTTAGCCCCCCCCCCCTTTTTTGGCATTGGGGTTTCTGAGAAGGTTGTAAGGGGCAGAATGTGTCCTGCAGGCTGCATGGTTCCTACCCCTATTATCATTTTTCCCCTTTACCTTTTTAAAAACAAACTCCCGGTTATTAGTATAACTCACATATTGCTAAAGGGATTAGGTAAGGCATAACTGAAACCGTTTTATCTAACAGAAGTCCCACTGGTTTGGGTAGAACTCAACTTTCAAGTTCAGCTCAGTTAGGACAATTAACACTTTCTCCTAGTCCATCTTGTTACTTCCCTGTAAACAGTAAATATCCCTTTTTCATCAGGTACTTACATCACTGGCATTCAAGTAGGCCTTCTTAGCCCTGATGAGGATTGGTGTGTCAGGAACAGTTACATATTTGTGCTTCAGCTTCTCATACTGAGATTTGTATTTTTTCTAAATTTAGTAGAGAAAAGAGAAGAAACGCAACATTAGAGTTCACATCACTAGGACATTGTACAACCTAGCACTTAAAAGGTATTGCTCATTAGTGCCAGAATCTATGCTCATTCATGTAAAACAGAACAGCCACACAAGGCACAATAGACAAATAAAGGCTTAAGAATGCTTCTTAAACATCTGGGCTAAAAAGGCCCAAATGTTTATCTTTCTTCAGAAACGGAACAAACATTTCCCTCAAAAAACTACTGAATTGTAGGTGAGGTGGCTAGCCTTACCTCACTGGCAAAGTCTTTCACATGCTTGGCAAGCTGCAAGGCAGGTGTCTGATTTCCAGCGTGGTGGTGAGGTCTTTCCTTGGTGGCAAGTTCAATATACAAGTACTATAGAAAAGTGCACAAAAGAAAATACTATGTTTCATACACACCCAAAGGCCTTATACGAAATTCTTCATAATTTTCCACTTCTGTTTCTTTTCATACGGAATCAGATTCAGCCATTGGTTTATATATCTTAACATACCAACTTCAACTGGCCACACCTATCTAAAACAGAGCATTTTCCCATCCTTCTTACCTGAGATATTTTATTATTTATTCCCCTCCACACCTGAGATATTTTAATGAGTGATGCTAGAGGTTGAATTTGGGCTTTCAATAAGCAGATAAAGTCCTTTGGTACTAAACTACAGCTCCTATGATTTAGTTGCAAGGATAGCCAATTAAAGGCAACAAAATGTAGCAAATGCTAAAATGACACAGAACCTCTGCCTAGGTTAACTCTGGTCACAAGTTTTAAAGTAGTAGCATAGCATGCATTTAAATGATTACCAGATTAATGCATGTTTGCTTCATTCCCTAACTTGATAGAAAAAGAGAATGCTTTCAGTTCATCCTACAGCTTGCAATGGGGCATAAAGAAATATGCTCTCTTGTGTCCCGTGCTATTATTAAAACAATCAATTCTGGCTTCAGGTACTATATATATATTTGAGGGTACGAAGAGTAGATACAAAGAAAGAGGGTTGGAATGAAGACTGAATTCCTGGAGGTGGAGGAGAACCTGAAGAATCCACTATTACAAAGCACAGGAAATACTCTAGGCAATGACAAAACACTAGAAATAATTTATAATTGTCATTTGCACAGTTACAAAACACATATCAATGGTAGGATGAAGTGCTCTTAAAATATCCTTTTCAATATGCTGGGCAGATCCAACCATGGTAGCTGGTACCCCCAAACACATGATCACAGCTGCACAATCTTTAAAGAGAAGGGTTGCCTCCAGGGACATCACAGTATTTGGCAGATTCAAACACACAGTTACTTTGGCACAATGAGAGGAAGACTAGATAGTTCTGTTTTACAGAGATTCTGTGAAATTAAAATGGATGTTTATGTGTATATTGATTTTCTATCTGTTCTCATTAAGCTAGCTGTGAGCATTCATTAAGGATATGCTGCCAATGTGAAGACAAGTTGCATGTTGTATTGGCAGGCGTGCTTCTCTATATATCATTTTTTGTCACCATTATCTGCACCTGGAAAGAACTACACAGACTAAAAACCTGTTAGAAAGCATTGTACATTACTGAATGAGAATTCAATACATACTATCCAATACATACCATCCATTTATTTTCCATAAATAAAAGGTTCTTACCTTACTCTGCAGTTTCTGTCCTCTCTTGGCCCTTTCAAAATCTGGTGTATCAAGGATAGATGTGTACTTCGTCTTTTGCTCTTTGCCTGCAGCTCTGTATACAAGCTGGAAGGAGAAACAACAGGGCAGTTATACCTTCCATCACAATTTTTACCAGGCCTTATACCAGGATAAGAAATGCATTAGAAGGGGAAAATGCAAAACAGCTAATGAACAGCCAGTACACAGAATCACCTTTGAAATGGTTGACTGAGAGTCAAGTCTTCACCATCACTTATTGATCTAGCTGCTGTCAAGAGATAAGCTTATCACACCCTACTGAAAGCCAGTATGATAATGTGATTAGAGTACTTGGCTCTTGGTACCTGATTCTTGTAATTCTCTGAAGATCCTAAGGCTCATTACATGTAATATGGTGAAAACAGGCTAAATCTGGCAGCAAAGCTGTCAAGCTCAATTGAGTGGATTGTGATGGTGTGCTTGTAAAACAAATCTAGCTTTTTTTAAAAAAAAAAGTTTGCATGGTGTGAGGCCTTACTCTGATCTATCTATAAAGTGTAAGCCCTTCCTTAGGGCACCCCTTTCCTCATTCAAGGCCCATTCCCTTTAAGCTGTGGCAGATAACTATAAAATCATGCTCAAATGACCTAAGGTCCCTTTGAATTCCTTTTCACTTCAAATATTTTTATTGCAGACAGATTAAAAACACCCTACTCACTTCACTCAAATGGGTCTTTAGCTCCTGGATGTTCCTATACACAGGAGTGTCCAGCACCACGCGATATTTATCTTGCATCTTCTTTGCGGATTCAGTGTAGACATAATTAGACTGAAAAAAGAAAGCACTTGTGTCAAAAACAACATGCCATTTCTATTAGCCCCAACAAAACAACAAAACACAAGAAAGAAAATTAATTAAAAGCTAATAAAAATAGCGAGAATGGCCCTGTTTCACATCCAGAAATTTGCATGCAAACAATTAAGGCTTAAGGAAACATCCAACACAGGTGATGATACTGGGGAGGAAAACACATACCCAGAGCTTGCGTAAATGTCGAGCACGGACCATATCGGGAGTATCATACAGGAAGCAGCCCAGGCCTCTCAGCCACTGTAGATCACTTTTATATTTAACCTGCCAAACAACATGGGCATTTCATATAGGTCTTCTAAAATACATTTATTAGAGAAATCAACAATATCATGCCTTACAATCACAGGGTTTTTAATTCTCCAAGAATGTAAACCTGGAAATTTAATTTAAATTATACAATTATATATAATTTAAATTTAAATTTGTATAATTAAATTTAAATGTGTATATAATTTAAATTAAATTTAAATATAATTTAAATTAAATTTCCAGTTTTGAATTTACCATTTGAATAGACAGCAAACTAAGGATGGTAAAGATGCAGATCTAAGGAAAGGGTGCATATCTAAGGTTGCATATCTAAGAAAAGGGTGCATATAATCTGAGAAAAAAGAAAATCACAATGGCAGAGGCACTATATTAGCAACATTTCTCCATCATCACAAAAATGTGATGCAGGAATAAGTCCTATTCCCTCCCTCAAACACAGGTCTAAACACAGATTATACGTAGCTGTGGACTTGGGCCTTGGAGAAGAGTGGGTCACTGTGTGTAAGAAAATGCTTGGTATGTTGGCCATGCTGGCTAGGGAATTCTGGGAGATCTAATGCACAACAGTAATGTTTCCAAGCTCTGTTGTGAGATATGGAAAGGTTTCAGAGTCACAAGATGTGCCCACTCTTCAGTCTGTATGTGAGCGTGTGAATGCAGACACTTCAGCAAACTTCCAACTTTCTTGTGCAGAATTGCAGTCTTTGGCTGGATAGATTATATGGAATTATTTTAAATCAGACAAGGGGGAAATTAATTTGAGCATTAGGAAGATCATGTTTCTGGCTATAACAAATTTCAGCAATGAATAAATTGCCTAAAGAGATTGTACAGTTTCCCCTAAGATTGGTCAAGCATCTATCAGGGATGTGTTAAATTTGGAATATCCTGTTTTAGACTTTATGTGTATTAACTTAAAAGACACAAATTAAAATGAATGCAACAAATCTTGGAAGCATTCCATACACACACTTTGATGCCACTTTATACTAGAGTAATGGCTTGTGTAGTCTGGTGAGGTACTTACATATCTCTGCTAGAAATATGTAGTGTACCCCTCTGAACAACAGTTTCTCAATCCCTCTTTTCAGAGTAGCTTGGAAACTGTGGTTCAGGAGAGAGGATTGAAGCTCTCTAGCAAAGTGAACTACTAATCACAGGATTCCATAGGATGGAGCCATGGCAGCTGAAGTGGCATTCAAATGATAATAACTGTGTAATGTTCATCTATTTAAGGACTAAGAAGAACTAAGAATCATCTGATGTGAAGGTGTTATCCTCTCATCTTTGCTTTATATTCCTAAAAACACTATCCAGAATCCCATTATGGATTGGAAGAAATTTATTTTGAAGAAACCATCTACATAGAGAAGAATTTCAGAGTAGAAATTCAGCCACTTGTGCTAATCACATAATCTTTTTTTTAAACAGCTGTTCATATCACTTGTAATTTCTCCTACATAATGACTGTGCAGGGCCGGTTTAACCAGTCTGCCAAATCAGCATTGGCAGGGGGCCCCAAGGTCAAGGGGGCCCCCCTGCTGACCTCCTTATCTGACAAAGGTTTTCTAGGAAGACTCTATGGTAGTTATGCTGTTTTGTGTCCCATGGATAATGAATCCATGGATACAGGGGTCCTACTGTAATCTGAGCATTCTGTATTGTGAATAGGTTAGGTTACATTGACCTGAGATAAACATATGGGGGCCCCAAAATAAAGCATTGCAGGGGGCCCCAAAATTCCTTAAACCAGCCCTGTGACTGTGCATTGTCTGAGGAGTATACAGCATGGGAATCAAGCAACCTTGCATTAGAATGATATAACTATGCGGTGTTTATCTCCTTCAATCTTAAGAAGAATTAAGAATCATCACATGGGAAGGTGGTGTCCTCTTTGCTTTATAGTTCTAGAAATACTATCCAGAAAAACTATCCTAGAAACACTATTCATTAATCTTTGCTTTATAGTCCTAGAAACACTAATCCGTTATGGATTAGAAGAAATCTGTTTTGAAGAATCCATCTACATAGAGTACAAATTCAAAGCAGACATTCAGCCACTTGTGCTAATCACGTAATCTCTTTTTAAAACAGCTACTTACATCACTTGTAATTTCTCCCACGTAACGACTATGCATTGTCTGAGGAGTATATGGCATGGAAATCAAGTGACCTTGCATCTTGAAAAAGTCAGTCTTGTAAATCAACTATGATATAAAAATGGGAGGAGATATTAGAGGTTTTTTTTAAAAAAATAAAAACAAAAAATTATCAATATTACTGAAGTTTTTATTTTATAATTGAATTTAAAAGGACATACATCACTGATAGATTCCTGGTTTGTTTTCACTTGGCGGATTTCTGGTGTGTCAGGTGTGGTATGAATCTTATCCTTATTTTTGTGATATGTCTCCCGATACAACCTCTGTAACAAAAGAGAAAACGTTCTTCATGAATTTAAGCCAATAAGAGAAAGCGATCCTGCTATAGAATTACATGCACACCCTGGACTTTAAAAAGTATGTATAAAAAGAACATATTTCCTGGGCAGCTGGAAAGGAGCAGAGCCCTGATCTGCAGCTGTCCCAAGCTCTCAGTTTGCCAAAACATTCTTAAGAAAGGAAAAGAAGAGGACAGGCAGTCAGAAGCACCAACAGTCACAGGTTCTTTTTTTAAGGTAGAAATGTGGAAAGGATAAATTGTTACTTGATCTTGAAAGCTAAGCAGGGTCAGTCCTGCTTAGTACTTGGATGGGAGACCAACAAATACCAGGTGCACGCATGCACACCACACACCAGGTGCCAGAGAAGACACCACAATTAGGGCATAGAACAAGGGTTAAAATTGCAGTTGTTCATCAAAAGATTTTATGGCTCATGTGGTTCTGAATATACTGCAAGACCATGCCATTATTTTCTTGCAACAGTTATCCGAGATAATTTTACACAAACAAGTAATATATAAACACCAGTTTCCATAATTACTATTTGCATTACCTCATTTAGAATTTTATTGACTTTCCTTGTGGTTACAAATGGAACAGCTTTGGGTCCAAAGTTGTAACCTTTAGCCTTGATGTGTTCATAGACTTCCTTATATTTCAGCTGTAAAAGAAATTCATACATCAATTTCAGTTTTGTGTATCAATAAGAACCTTTCATGGTTTAGAACAGAACCGAAAAATAAAAATAATGCAAGTGGGTGGTTATTCCCAGGAAAGTGGGTACAGTATTGCAATCTACATGTATTAAAAATAGACCAATGTATAATTATTAATATGGGCAAACTGAGACAGCACAAGGCAGAAACATAGGCAAAGTTTTATGTACATTTAAGACAGCATTATATTTTGTTCAATATTAGTAGTAGTACCAATTGGCCAACAGTTATTCTATTTCCAATGTATTTATACAGTAAATGTTACTGCTGTTAGTAACCATTGGTGGAACCATATTTACTGAGAATACTAATATCAAAATGAAAAATAATCAAGTCCACTACTCACATAACTGCCAATATATTGGGCATGTTTAGCATGCTTGAAACCAGGGGTATCTGGTGGGAGCTTGTATCCAGTGGGAAGTGCACGCAAGCCTGCATTTCGGTAGAGACCCTGCCAAAAAACACACGTAAGAATTAAAACCCCAAAGACTTAAACAATAGTTAAATCCTTACTTTGCAACAAGTCCCTTGATGTTTCAACACATATTATTACAGCGAGGCACTTGGATAATAGTCTTGAAGAGATAGCGCTTTGAGGAAAGAGCTGAAGCCATTCCTCTCAATTCATTTATTCTGTTTTCCCAATAGGCAGCCTGGGAAGTCCACTCAGTTTCAAGTTCTCTGACTGGTCAACCAAGATTCTCCCCCACCTCTTCCTTATCCCTCCCATTTCCTGCACTTTTGCTGACCACCATTATCCAGCCTCAGCCACAATGCTTCCTTGTGGTATTGTGTGTGTGCTCTAAGGTACACATCACAGCTAGGAGCAGGGAGTTGGTAGCCAGTGGGGCCATTTGACACTGCATGGCCCTACTGTAGCACGTCAGGGTAGGAGCCTGGCCAACTTGAAAATTTAATGAAAAATGTAAGCATTCAAGAAGAGAGGCTACATTCCACTCTCATGAGGATGTGAGAAGAGTCCTGTGGATCAGAGGAATAGCTCATCTAATCCAGCATTCTGTTCACTCAGTAGGCAAGCGATGCATATGGACATACAAACAGGACACGAGCCCAACATTACCCTCCTATTCATGTTCCCCAGCATATTGCTTCTAATTCTGAAAGTAATATACAGTAATAATACTGTATACACTAGCCATACAGTAATGAATAGTAGCTATTGATAGCTTTCTCCTCCATTCGTTGGCCTAATGCCCTTCACTGGTGGCCATCACTAACACTTATATAGCAGAATTATTTCCTTGAGTCTTATAACCAGGAAATACATACAGAGATGGCAGAGTCTTGTATATCTTTACATGGAAGCAAGTCTAAAATATAAACATTTCCAAGCTCTGGACCAACACTTGCATTATTCCTTCAGAGGCACGATTCAGGTACTTACTTCATTCTGTATCTTGTAGGCATGAGTTGCCCGCTCCAAATCCACTGTCTTATCCACTGGTATATATTTTCCTTTGATATTTTTCACATAGTCATGGCGGTAAACAGCCTGAGGAATTTACAAAACAGAGTTAGTTAAGTTGAAACTCAGTAATAAGTAAAAGCTTTCTTATTGGGAATGTGTTGAGTAATTTTTCAAGGTATCTTTTCAAAGAAAAAGCCTAATGTTGTGATATATGATCTCACCTATTTGTTTTTCATAGAAAGAACATGATTTACAATTCAAATAAGCATATATAATGAAAATGCAAGAACTGTTGCAAAAAGACTGGGTGTGGAGCTGCTTTTGTTGTGCTGAACTATAAATCAATTAAGGTCTCAGAATTATCCAATAATCTAGTAACCACTTAGCATGCCCCATATCACAAGGTGATCAGTGCCCTCTAACGGACATAAATATTTTAACAAACAAGTCATTTGAAGAGTGAGTGAAGTTTGCATGTTGGTGCAATGTACAGAGAGAGAGAGAGAGAGAGAGAGATGAAGGAGAAAGCAAATTGAAGAGGTTGTAAGATGAGATTCCCTGCTTTAGGACAGACTTTTCCAACTTGACAGATCCCAGTCTCACCATTCCCTCACAAAATTAATGGGCTTTGCAGTCCATGTGGGGAAACATTCTCATTTGGAGGAAGGCAACTTTAAAAGCACCAAAAGAATCCTTTTGAAGGAAATAACAAAATGTATTATTTCCTGTAAGCATCTCCTGTAAATCCTAGGGTATGTCCTCAAACCTAACTTTTAAAATAATGACTCTTAGCAGTAACACAACCAATTCACTACTTCTAATTATTAATGTTCCTGGTAATGAATGAATTTTTCAAATCTAACGTTTACCATTATCAAATTAACTTTGAAACCTAACATTTCAACCTCTGGCAATTTCTAGTAATAACGGTGATATGCAATGTTGAAAAATCAAAGATGCAAGATCTAATATAACAGGCATGGGCAACTTCAGCTTCTGGGGCCAAATCCAGTATTTCTGAGATCCAAATTCAGCTCTCTTGGTTTCCCCATGCAGTCATTTCCCCTTCCTGATGACACTATCTTTCAGTCACTTTACACATTCTAAAATGTAAAAATGCATCTCCTATAGCTGTAATAGGTTTACACTAAAATATGTTCTTTTTTTGTCCCATACACTTGGACCTGTTTGCTGCTGAACACAGTGCTTGAAAAGTTCTATGAACTTCAATTTTGCTCTTGGGTTAAAAAAGGTTTGTCACACACTTATTGCAGGAATGAAGAAGAAGATGCGATAAACAGAACTACAAGACACTTACTTCACTGAGATTCATTCCACTTAGGACATTCTGAACATAGACAGGTGTGTCCATGACTACAGTGTATTTGCTCTTCATCTTCTCTGCCTTTGCCTTGTATTTGAACTGTGGAAGGAGGGACAGATATGTGAATCTTTTCTTACTTATTTCCATTACTATTTAGCAACATTTCTAAAAGTATTCTGAAATATTCTAGTTGCATCTGTCTGTCAGCTAGCTTAGTAATAGCCTATATAAGACATTCCCCTCAAAGTTGTAGGGAGTATGAAGTGAAAATTCCAAAACCAACAAAATTAACAAGCTGAGGTTTAAATTTAACATCATCTTAGGAGATAAACTGAATTTTGCTTCCAGCTATTTAGCAAATAAGGGAAAGGATATATCTTAAAAGCAACTTAAATTGTCCTGAATTCAGAGGAAAATATGTAGGTTATAGCTTAAAAGCAATAGACTAAGGACTTTTTCGGATGGAAGAAAAGTAACGCAAGCAGCGTCGCCAGGTTGCGATGCTGCTGCGCAAGAGGGCGCCAGTTTCGAACGACGCTCTTCCCAGCGGTACTGTTGCAGTACCGCTGGGACATTTGAGTGTGATATTTTTCCTTCCCAGCGTCATATTTTACTCGCGATCAGCAGTCCATGTGTGTCAATTGGCCACATTGCTATTCTGTCGTACATACATCATCTCAGAAGCTGTGATTATCCATGGATTCTGTAAATATATGCTTTCAAGAAAGAACAGTACCTATTTAGTCACAACACACTGAAAGGTTATATCTAATACATAGGGTTTTTAAAATTGGTACTACACTGAGAGGAACTAGGAAGCAAACTGCATGACAGAAACAAACAGCTGATGTCAAAACATACTTACATCATCGCGAAGGTCATAGGCATGTTTGGCATGGAGAATTTCAGGAGTGTCCCAAACAAAGCAACCTATGCCTTTGAGCCAGTTGAGATCATCTTTATACACAATCTAAAACATTTAATTTTGAAAAGAGAGACAAAAACATTGAGAATTAAGTACGAATAATAGGCTCAAGCTAACAAACAGCCCCCCTTCATTTGTGAACTAAAACTGACTTCCTAAATTATGCCAATTTTCATTATGCAGTGAATTATACATGAAACATTTGCTAGTAAGCTGGGGAAAAAACACCACTGAAAATGCTCATCTAATGTCCAGGGCACCTTATTCTTCAGCCTCAGCTTTCAGGTGTTGTCCAAAAATAGTGATAGACAAAAACTTTGAAATATGGACAATTCTGTTTCTGACCATCTATCACTGAAAGAAACATATTTACTGGAAGTCTTCACTTCAAAAAAGGGACTGGTTAGTTCAAATCAGCTGCTTCAATTTAGTACCACCCACCCACAATTCTTGTCCCCTAACACTTGTCAGGTTTCCAAACTGAAGTGACAAAAGTGATTTTGTAGCCCTGTGCCCATTTAGCTCTCTCCCTTCAGTCCACAGAAAGCAGATTCTGGATCCAACCTGCAACATGTCACACCACCAGTGTTAGTTTTTCTTGCTAATTGCAACCTTTATATAACAGCTGAGTTTTTCATTTTAGTTTAGGAAGCAAATAAGGTCATAACAGACTTACATCGCTAAGTTGGTCATTGACTTTTCGCGCCAGAGCATTAGCATGAAGATCTGGAATGTTGGCCCACTCATGGAGACGGATGCGATAATCAATTTCACTAACTTTCTTCTGTGTACTCTTAGCAGATACAATGTCCACCATGTCTGGTACAATATGGATTTTGGCTTTGTTCTTCTCATAGGTTTCTCTGTACAAACGCTATTGGAGTTAGAATACAACGTTAGTCACTGTTGCTGTTTCTCCATTCAAAACATTACCCGTGGGCTTATCTACATGAAGAAAAAACTCAGACTGCTCCACAGTAATAACAAGTCACAGCAGCTGCAACCTGTCTTAATGATTTTACAACCCCCATAAATTTTGCATGCTTGTAGTTGAGAGGGTGGCTGCAAGTGGATTACTCACATTTTTAAATCTGCCACCACCAAACTTTTTTTAAGAAAAAAACTATTTCCATGGTGCGCACAAGCGAGATTCCACCTTCACCGCCCAAAAAAAAGAGTGAAAAAAGAAACCTCTGTTTTATCACCTTAGCAATCACTTGCTAAAGTGAAAATCCAAAATGGTGGCAGCAGGCTCTTGGCCTGTAACCCAGCCCCACCTCCTGTGCTCATCCAGCCAATCAGGTTTTCACTTTCTCCTTGTTAAATAAAGGGCTGTCATTGATTGTCATTGGTGGCGCAGTGGTTAAATGCCAGTACTGCAAGCCACCACGTTGCAAGTTCGATTCCAGCGGGCTCCAAGGTTCACTCAGCCTTCCATCCTTTCGTAGGTCGGTAAATTGAGTACCCAGCTTGTGGGGGGCAGTTAGCTAACACACATTGGAAACTGTTTAATGCAGTTAGATGTGTAAATAGCTATTGCTTAAAACAATTTGTAAGCCGCTCTGATAGCCTTGTGGCTGAAGAGCGGGGTATAAATAAATAAACAAATAAATAAATAAAATAAAAAAATAAAAAATCTAAAATGGCTCAGGATAACATGAAAAAATTGCTCCTGTGCTCCATATGGGGTGGAGGGGGAGTTTTAGTTATTTTTTTTAAGGATCTAAAATGTTTTTACAATTCCAAGGGTAATGGTGTGGATATCAGTGGGATAGGGGGTCTGGAGTTGGGGGGGGGGACTTCCAGGGATCCCTGGAGCCACCATGTTGTAAGTTCGATCCCAGAGGGCTCCAAGGTTCACTCAGCCTTCCATCCTTTCATAGATCAGTAAAATGAGTACCCGGTTTGTGGGGGCAATTAGCTAACACACATTGGAAACCGCTTAATGAGGTGTAGATGTGTAAATTGCTACTGCTTAAACAACTTGTAAGCTGCTCTGGCAGCTTTTGTGGCTGAAGAGCAGGGTATAAATACCTAAATAAATAAATAAATAAATGGTTCCCCACCACAAGCATTTACCCACCCTTCTCTATAGGACCATATTGTTTCAAATAAGTTCATTTTTGGCATCATATGTCTCCACTGTCTTCTTATCCAAAGCCTGTAGTGCTTCTATTGGACTTCCTATCAGTTGGAAACACTTAACAATACAATCTTTATTTTCTAAAACCGGCTGCTGCAGATATTAAGGGAATAAATCTTATTTAAAAATGTAATGTGGTAATGCTATATCAAGAGAATACTTACATCAATATTCAACTTGCCAACTCTTAGGCACCTTGCAGTGTTAGGATCATCCTGAACACCTCTAGGTAGAGTATAAAGTGCTTTAAATTTATCGTATTCCTCCCGATACTTTACCTATGCAGAAAAAGAAGCAGAAAACAAATAAATAAATAAACAAATTTGGTTTTATACATTATTATACACTGGCCAGAATCCAACCATGTGCTTCTGCTGACAGAACTGTTTCCATTAGCAGAACTAGATGAGGGCAATTCCCCTCTCTCCCACAGAGCCTCCTGTGCAACCTCAAAACTTGTTCTATTGGGTTGGGAAACCTTCAAGAACACATTTTTGGGTGGCAAAGAGGGTTGCAAAGGGAAAGAAAGTTCTTCTATACTAGCATATGGACAGCAGTGTGATGCTGGATTTAGACCATCATTTATATAACAAAATTTAGTACTGTGTTGCTTGGGTGTACTTACAATGCTGGCATTGTGCTTCAGTTCTTTGGCCCGAACCAGTGGCACAGCATCAGGAGGCAACGTAAAACTCGTGGACTTCACTTTCTCCCAGGCTTCCTTGTACAGGTTCTAAAGTGAGCAGGATCAAAACACTTATTATATTTTGAATAAAATCTATTTCAGTATACTCCACCCTACTAGGTACTGGGAGGATGAACCCAAGTATCTTAGCCCACTAGGCCATCCTATTTTCTAACATGAGTGTTACTTTGCCCAGTGTCTGTAGTTTGAAAACATTCGTAAGACCCCAGCTAAGACCATTTCATCAGCCCCTTTGAAAATAACATTTAAACACTCACGTTGCTGAAAAGGTGCTTAAGGTTCTGAGTCCTCTCATGATCTACCGTTTCCAATACTGTGGTATATTGGTCCTTGATTTTATGGTACTCTTCTTTGTATTTCAACTAAAATCAAATAGATATTTAGTTATTAGTTCAATATCCATAAACAACAGTGAGAAAAAGACAATCAGGAAAGGAAGTGGGGCGGAGAAAAAAGTAGACAACTCACATCACTAGCATTGATACCACTCTGGACAGCTGTAACATAAACTGGAGTGTCCATCACCACACCATAGTTCTGGAGATTGTCTTTTCCTGCTTTTGTGTATTTCAGCTATGAAAGCAAGACAAAAGATGGCATTAGTAAACACACTCAGAAAATCCCAGCTACATACTTTTCTTTATTAACTACAGGCAACTGCTACTGGGTAATCAGTGTGATTTGCTCCTTTCCTTTCTGCAGCCCCTCTGACAGTTTGGTAACATCTTGCCTGCTGAAGAAATCTGAATATCTTGAAAACACATTTTTGTTCCCTTTGGGTTGGCCACAATATCAATGATGTATTATGAGTTCCCATAGCAATACTGACCAAAAGGAAATAGCCAGATGTTCAGAAGGTTGTTTTATGCCCGGGAACAAGAGAGAGCCATTGCCATATTTTATATACGAGTACCCAGCTTGAGGGGGCAATTAGCTAACACACATTGGAAACTGCTTAATGCAGTGTAGATGTGTAAATTGCTATTGCTTAAAAACAATTTGTAAGTCGCTCGGATAGCCTTGTGGCTGAAAAGCGGGGTATAAACAAACAAATAAATAAATATTAATGCTTGTTTGGGGGCCAGTTATCAGCCCTGCACCACCACCACCACTGTGGTCTGCACTGAAGCATTTCAAGTGAACTGGAAGTGACCTGATTTGCCTCTGGTTTCAGTTTCAGCCAATTTTTGGTCTTCTCAGTATTTTCAGTTTTAGGGGTGGGGGCAAAGTAAACTAAAGCAGCATATTTTGGAGCAGTTTTGGTGATCTCAGGCTGATTTATTTGTCCAAAATGTTTTTTTAATGGGGGGAACAGTTCCAGAGGCTTTGAAAGGTGTCATTAAGGGCTTGGGGAGCACAAAAATGTTGTGGGGCTGTAAGTGGCCCAGGGTCTCCATCCAATTTATGCCTTCAGAAAGCCGCACTGAAACATTTGATCGGTCTTTAGGAGGTACTTTGTACCCGCTCAGTTCCATATTGTCTATTCTGTTTGCCAGCAATGTTCCAGATCTCAGACAAACACCTTTTGCAAACGAGCCAATATTCTTTAGCAGCTCTGTGGATAAAATATTGTATGTCCCTCTCTAAAGAAACCTTCTAGGTACCTAATTACCAGCTGGTCATGCAGTATGACAAGATCAGTTTGCTTACTTGACTCTGAAGGTCATAAGACTTCTTAGCATGCAGGATTTGAGGTGTGTCCCATACATAGCATCCAATTCCTTTCAGCCATGTTAAGTCATCCTTGTATACAACCTGCAGATGAGAAGGGTTTATTTTTCCTCTAATTTGCAGTAGACACAAACTTTCCTTGTATTCCCTCATACAGCATATGCTGGCCACCTCTAGTCTTGCTATTTAGGTCTAATGCAAATATAAGATGTGCGCGCATTACTGTAAGCTACAAGGCAGAAATACCTCAGGTCCAGATGATTACAACTTCCACTTTTTTTTTATTTTTGAAAAGAAAACTTTTATTTATATAGAGCGTGTCACATTCATTATCTTAGTAATATAGCTAGACAAGATACCTGCTGAGTAAAACGAAAAGTCTTTCCAGTCCACTGTTGTATACATAACCAGAAGCAAATCTACATGGTGCAGAGTTGGCCCTGCCATTAGTCAAAATGAGATAGTTGTCTCAGATAGCAGATGCCAGGGGGTTGCAGCCAGGAGTTGGAGGAAAGAGCTGTGAGTCCTGCTTTGTGTTGTCTAAATTAACCTTCATGTCTCATTGAAGACACTGTCCCTTTGCCAGTGTCAAAGAAAGATTCAACTGGGAGTCTAGCTGACATTTGCACATGGAATGGGAGTGGTGCTATCTTATTCATTGCCTTAGGTGGCAAAATAATTTGGGCCAAGCCTGCAAGGCATGAGAGGCCCTGGCCCTTGCTTTGGTGTTTCATTCCAGCACTTGGTATTAAGTGCCATACTGAATGAAGGCTGTGTTTTGCCATCACAGTTAATAGCCTTTGACAACTCTATCTCTTCATAAATTCATCCGTAGGGCCAAAAGAGAAAGCAGATTTCCAAAATGCCTGTCTATGTATGTAGCAAGCATTGACATCCTTGTTTAGAGTCAGACTATGTTACCACAGTATGTCACCACAGTGGACAAAAAGGGTGAATCATTTGTTCATCTGCTTTCCTCAGAGCTTGGAATATTCACTTTTTTGGACTAAAGTTCCCTGAATCTCTCAGCCTGCATGGCCATTGGTCATGAAAACTAGAGGATGCTAGGAGCTGCAGTTCAAAAAGCAACCTTTTCCTGTTTTTAACAATTATTACAGAAGTTTTATCCAATAACTAAAAGTGAAAAGAAAACAGAAGATGAAGCATAAGGTGTACACAATCAACAGGGCAAGAAATACAAAAAGTGCGTCTTCCAAAATCACCCAAATTGGTTACACTACTTAGCAGGTGATAAATAAATATTTCCATAGGTTACTGGGTGGATGATAGTGACCATTATTATAGTTAAAATAACTAATAAATGGGGCACAAAAAGTAACTTTTCCAAGCTCTGTCTCTCCACAGTTGTCTGCAATAAATAAGACAGTTCTCTGTGCTAAAGGAAGTGTACTGTTACCCACATCACTTAGAATTTCTTGTGCTCTTCTAGCCAGGATAACGTCATGTTCCTCAGGTGAACAGTTCCACTGGTGCAAATAGGTCCGGTATTCAAGGTCGCTGAGGATGTACTGGCACTTCTTAGCCAGCACGTGATTTATCATGTCACTTGGGATATGAATGTGTGCCTTGGTGTCTTCATAATTCTTCCTGTAGGCCAGCTAGAAATCAGGACATTCAGATGGAAAATATTACTTGACATGCATTTTTTCACATTAATCACCTTTGCTGATTGATTGCTGGATTGATTGATGGCTGGATTGATTTATTGACTTCTCCCAATATGGGACCTAAGGGGGCTCACAAGATACATCTAAAAAATAATCATCATAACAAAAACAGTTCTGATCATCGTGACTCAAGGAAGAACCCTACCCAATGGAAAAAGAAAAAGAATACAAACTCCTTACCGCACTCCTTATTTTTTGGAATGCAAGAGAATGGACAACGCTTGGGAAGTCATTTATTTGTGTCCCAGCCAGATAATGGCCCTTCTGCTTCTCATATACTTCTTTATATTTCAGCTGCAAAGTGTAAACATGGAATATATTAGACATGGAAAACAACAGTTTCTTCTTAGATCAGAGGCATAATAGCAAATAATGGGAACAGGGTTTCACACTAACCTGACTGTTAATGTAATCAGCATGTTTGGCACCAACAATAGGGATGTAGTCTGGTGGCAGAGTGTACCCAATGGCCTTGGCTTGTTCCCATGAATCCTTATACACATACTAGGGGACAAAATGTTGGACATAAATAAACTGTATATTTTTCAACAAATGCTGCCATTCGCAAAAGAAAAGAAAAGAAAAGAGCAAAGAAAAAACCAAACCAAACCAAACCAAAAGCCTTCCAGAAAGATTCTTTTAGCTCAATGTATTCTTTTAACTTTTCTTCAGTGATATACTATGAAGAAATGCTTTCCAACATTCATTTCATTTACCCTCACAAAATCCACATGAATCTTCACAACAGGTCTAAAACTGAGAAATATTATTTATCCATCAAAGTATTGTCTACCCCCCCCCCTTTCCTAACCTGCTGGCTCAGGATGATGCATGGTTGAATCCAACAGATCTAGCAGTCACCAGGGGCTTGTCTACATTGGCCAGAATATGCTGGCTCCCCACCAGCATATTCTGGCCCTGGATGAGGCCCATTACCCCTCCATTACCTGCACGAAATGGGAAGAAGTCTGCAGGGATGTGCTGACCAGTATCTGCAGCAGCCTCCACTGACATCCATGTAGCACTTTCTGAAGCCAGGAAGGAAACCTGTAGCATATGAACAAGGCCCCCTGCATGTGACCAGCCTTCATCACATGCTGTGGGCATCCTTTATGGCTTCAGAGAGTCGATGCAGATGGCAGCAGAGGTGGCTGAAGATATGAGCCAGTGTGCTGGTATGGACTCCTGTGCTCCTGTGAGGCCCGATCTGGTTTTCTTGAAAGAGAAGGTTTTTCCTGGGTGTTAAAATATAACAGTTTAACAGGCTACAACCCATCTTTCCCCGTCTTTGCCCTGGGCATCATCAGTACTACCCAGGGTCAAAACGGAGTAAAAGGCTTGAGTCATATGGACTGCAGGGCTCCAAAATGGGGGGAAGATGGGGTGAATACCTTGTTTAGACAAGCCCTAGGTTGGGAAAGGCCATTTGTAACCAACAGGCAGCACCTTTCTAGCATCTCTCAGGCAAATATTTTTCCCATCTGTACATGGAGATGCCAGGAACAGAACTTGAGACCTTTTACATGCAGAGAAACACATTCATTAAGTGAGGTATGAGAACCTTGTTAGATAAATCTAGGTCACAGGGTAAGCCAGTGGTTCTCAACCTTTGGCCTTCCATATATTTTTCGACAGAATCCTCACACAATATAGCCAACTGTTGGAGATTCCAGGAGTTGGAGGCCCAAACCTTCTGGAGGATCAAAATTTTAAAATCATTAGCCTAAGTTCTAAGCCTAGTATTAATCATTAAGAGACTTCAAGCCTCCTCACAGTAGGATGTATTTTAATACAATTTTCAGATGGGTGGCCGTGTTAATCTGTTGCAACAAGAACAAGTAAGTGACTTACGTCACCTTAAAGACTAATGAATTTATTATGGCATATGTGTTCATAGTCAAGAGTAAACTGTGGATTCCAGGCCATGACATTACACGTCATATTAAATTAAATTATATTAGCATGTAATACACTCAGTCTGAGAGCCTGAAACATTGGAGGGAAATAGATAAGAAATTGAGGTATTTGAGAAAATGGAAGGCGGGGGAGTGGGGTGGCTTTTTTCTGGCATATTTACACTCTTTAGGGAGGCTTTTGACATGATTTTTCTGGCACAAATTATCTGAAAATTGTGCTAAAAAATAAATGCAATTATTTTAGGACTCTGGGGGCTTTGGAAGACTGACAAGGGGGTGGGGCTTCAGGAGCTAGGGGCCAGACTATCCTCACCTTTTGCCAATAGGCAGTTCAAAATGCAGGGAGAAATGAAATTTCAATAGACACATGAGTTAAAAATGCACAATGGCTTGATAGCTAATAGCTAAGAGAGACTGAATGTCCATAATTAGATCTTAAAAGATAAAACTGATAGATACTTACATCACTATAGAGCTTAGCCATTTCTCTAGAATGACTCAGGGCTGGAGTATCATCTGAGCCAATGTAGTGTCCTTTTTCAAGATTAAATGTTTCTTTGTATTTCAGCTAGAGAGAAAATTGAAATGCAGTGTTAATAATCCATATATAAAAATGTTATTCAGTTAGTAATCCTGATTTAAACCTACTTACATCACTCTGATTGATTGAGTTTGCCTTGGCCAAAACAACGTCTGGAGGGTCTTCAACAGGGGTGAAATTGGCAAAATTATCAATGGCTTCTTTTGTGTAGATTCTCTGTAGAGACACGATAAGATAATGACCATAAATACCATTTATAGGAGATGAATAGGATGCTCCTGGGCATGTGTGAAAAACATTCATTTACCTTGTTTATCAAGTCTTGTGCTTTCTTCACTTTACGATGCTCCACTGAATCTAAAGGAATCCAACCACACCCACGGATCCATTCCAGATCAGATTTATATATATTCTGTAAAAAATAATAATAATAAGAGAAGAGGATTATTTAATTGGTGTAGACAGAAAGGCACAGCTGAATTTTCCATTTCTTTTTCCAAAGTCTTTATCTCTTAAATCTACTCATACGTAATTCTTTAATCTTGTTTCCTTGAGTTAATCTTGTGCAACATAATTGTATGCTCTAATCACTTACATCACTTTGGAGATCATAGGCTTTCTTTGCCTGGATGCAGTCATTCTGATCAGGATGACATGTCCATTCGTGAAGGTAATGACGATATGGAATTTCACTGACAACATATTGGCAGTCTCTGGCTGCAATCACAGACAGTATATCTGGAGGAATGTGAATTTTGGACTTGGTTTTGTTATAGGCCTCTTTGTACAATCTGTCATTCTGGATCTTGCCCGCATGCTCAAACCACACCAATTTGGGATCCTCTCTCATATTATTAACACCAACATAGTGACCTCTTTGAATGATATAGTCTGCCTTGTATTTCAGCTGGAAAGAGAAAACACAGATACTTGAAATATTGGCATTTTTTAAAAAAAACCTCCTTGCAATAATCCTACTAAGATGTGGTATGCCATGGTTATTTCATAGCAATACATTGCTTTATTTACTTGGTGGTTCTCCTGCTCACAGAATATTGAGCAACTACAGCAGGGGGAAATCACATACTTAAAATGTATGGGAGGTTTGAACTCCATTCTTGGCACAGTATTTTTATAATATTAGATTGTTATGAGGATGGGCCTCTTGAAAGTATCTGAAACCTATATAATTTAAATAGCTAAAGAGATTTTACCTCACTTTGGACATCACTTGAGTGCTTGGCATGACGAATAGGCACACTATCAGGAGGCAAAAGATAACCAGTAGCTTTCTCTTTCTCCCAGTTCTCTTTGTACAGATTCTGAGGGGAAAAACAGTTAGGGGTGAGAACCATTACAACTGTCATTGTCTCCATTAAAAAGGAAACAAGTAGTCCCTCAAGATTTTATTTATTTATTTATTTATTTATTTATTTATTTATTGCATTTGTATGCCATCTTTCTCTCAGAATGACACCCAGGTAATAAATGCTTAAGGCATCTGTGATTCTGTTATGTAGTGAAAACAAGTCCACTGACAAACAAAAGAAAGGCATCAGCATGCTCAGTGAAACACCAAATTCTTCAGAAGCAGAAGTAAAATCTGCAAGGAAGAAATGCCTAAGGACAAGAAAAACAAAACAGATCTGGGCTAAAACATACCCAGTGGCTACAGAATGCTGAGTGTCTGCTGTTGGGGAATAGGTATAGCATATCCTCAAAGAAGGCTTGCAACATTTCAATGCAGTTCCCACTACATGTACTGTAGGTATATCTAAATCCCATTTGCCTTCCTTGGGTCCAATTAAACACTGCTTTTGGCATCATATCATTACTCTATCCAGATTATAAAACTCCACACTCTGCTGTTTCTGGGAAGCAAGTACATACGTGATTAAGAATCCTGGCTGCTTCTTTAGCTGCTTCCAACTGGGGTGTCTCTGTTAATGTATAATTTGTCTTGATATTATTCCATTCCTGGTGGTACTTAATCTGAGAAAGGAAAACACCCAGTGTAAATGTACTGTAGATTGACAAGTTATACAAATGTCTAAACTAGATTCAAACAATAACACACACTATACATTTTCAGGCACTGATCAGCACAATATGTGCTTTAGTTCTTGGGGAATGCAAAAATATGATGGAGTGGTAGCATAAAAATATGGACTAGACTTCAGAAACACATCAAACATATACTGAATCATTCTGGGTTAAACTAGATAATAAGTAGCTATGTCCCTTTTTCTTATTTTATAACAGCATTGAGGTCCAGTCTGGATTCAGACTCTAGCTCTGTTTGCGACTGAGTGTCAAGGAGCCCCCCGCCCCATCGCTTACCCGCAAGGATATCCCACACAAGTAACATGCACAAAAAGTTTATTGTACAGAAGAAAAGGTAATTGGCGGAAAGGTCACAACTTTCAGCTTGGTGATAGGTGTTAGCGGTTGGACTGGGCATGAGTCAACCTCAGCAGGAAGAGAGCCCTCAACCTGCCTGAGCACCCTAGTCCGCCCGACAAGGCGGACTTCGGACTCACGTGGGGGATCACGTGATCAAACACGTGCCTGGCCGCAAGACCATGCCACGTGTTGGGTCACGTGTCTGGGAGAGGTGAAACCACGTGATAGGTCACGTGATGAGCCCCACGTGCCCGTACCTAACCCCCCTGGGGGAGGTGGTTGCCCGATGGAGGACCAGGCCCAAGACCTGGCCCACCATCCTGCAAATCCCACACACCCCAGATGGGTGACCAAACTCATGCCCACCGCTCACTGGAAAGTTGTGACAAGAGATGTACAAAGCGTGATAAGAGGCTAACTAACAAAAACAATCTGACTAGAGGGGGGGAGGGCGGGTCTTCGGCTCGCAAGAGCCAACTGAGGGAGCCGGGAGCCGGCCGGGAATAAATACCCGGCCGGCGGACCCAAGAGGGGACTAGCCCCGCCTCCCGGCCAATCAGCGGCCGCGCTGAGCGCGGTCTCTGATTGGCCCAGGAGAGGCAAATTCGGCCAATCAGGTGGGGGCGCCCCCCACCTGATTGGTTGGTCTACTATCCTCTTCCCTGCCTGCCGAAGCAGGCTGGGAAGAGGAGGGCCAACATGGCGGCGCCCATGCCGCCATGTGCCAGCTCCGGAGCGGGGGGAGACGCCGGCCGCAAACGCGGCCAGCCAGGTAAGTCTGGCGGCCGGCTTGTAGCTCTAATCCAGATCAAGGCCATCATTTTAACAGTAAAAGCACATTCTGTTCCTCCACTGGCCAATCAGATATTTATGGAAAGCCCATCAGCAGAAAAGTGGTGGTGGTGGTGGCTTCAGGGATGGGCCAATGTTCCTGTGTGGACTCTGGCCCATTTCCTCTAGGTAACGGGGCAGAATGGGCCAGCTCCGCAGCCACAATACACCAGTGGGGAGCCAGTGTATCCTCGCTGGTGTATACAAGCCCTTGGTTAAGAGCACTACCTACTCATTACCTATATATTGTGTTCAGTACATAAAACCGCAGAGCCATTCAACCACAGTGTATTAACTTTTTCCTTCCCCGTACCAAGTTGTGCTATTTGACAATTAAATGGTTACTTACATCACTTAATATTTCCCCGCCTTGTTTAGCTGTGATGTAGTCAACCCTGTCAGCCACTGGGGTAAAAGGCTGGCTGTCAACTTTTGTACGATACAGTCTCTGTAAATGAAAAGAGAAAAAGGTAATCAGGTCAAAGAATTTATCATATTAGTCATGAGTGCACTGAAAGAGGGTGTGGGTGGGATCAAGGGATGGGGACTCTTTTTCAGAGGTTAAGACTATTATCCCTCCTTTTCTCGCTCCTCCTCTTCTGTCCAGGAGAGCCTGGAGAAGTTAAATCCACTGGTAATGTGTTTTTCTTCTTTTCCTACAGTCTTCCATGTTTCCCACTTTTCCCAGTCTTTTCCAACAAGTCATATCATCTCATAATACATCCAAGGTATGATAGCTTCCGTTCAGTCATTTTGGCAGTTAGTGAGAGTTCAGGTTTGATTTGCTCCTGGACTATTTATTGGGGTTTTTTGCACACCATGATATCTGTAAAACTCTCCTCCAGCATCGCATTTCAAATGAGTTGATTCTTTTCCTTTCAGCTTTCTTCAATGTCCAATTTTCCCATATATACATATGGATTGAAAATACAATGGCATGGATGAGTCTGACTTTGTTATTTAATGCTATATCTTTATACCTGGAGATCTTATCTAGTTTCTTCATAGGTGTCTTTCCAAGCCACCTTCATATTTCTTGACTACAGTCTCCATTCTGATCAATGACTGAGCCAAGGTATAGAAAATCTTTAACAATTTAAGAATGTCACCTGTGGTCATTATTTTTGTTTTCTTAATATTCTTCTGTAGCCCCACTTTGTCACTTTCTTCCTTAACACCCATTGCTACATTTACACTCTTTTAAAAAGTAGAATAAAATATAATTTCTTGGTCTCAGTGAAGCCTGGTTGAACAACATCAGTCCTGAGGAATGAATGGGTTAGGAAAAGAAAACCTGAATGTGGAAATTTAGCTTCCTAACTTTGGTTTCTCTTCTACTTTTTTTCAGGGTGTAACAAAATTAGAACTAATTTGGAGGGGGCTACTGCAGTAAATAGCTACATCAATAACAAAAATATAGCAGCTTGAAATACTGTACAGAAATACTTATATGTTTTGAAACAAATAAATATATGGTCAGGGGATCCTTTAATTATTACCTCATTCAGAATGTCCTGAGCATGTTTGACATGGTTTACTGTGACAGAGTCATTTGGCATCCAGCCAATTCCACGTAGCCATTCCAGGTCAGATTTATAAACAGCCTATATAGAAAGAAAGAGTAAGAATAGTAATTAATGATATGTTTTTACCATTTTCATGGTGACTGTTGAAAGTGAAAACAGAGCTTCTTTTCTTCCAGTCTACAACAGATGTTAACGTGTGATAAACCGAAGAGAAACCATTCAGCAACATAAAGGACTGATAATTAATACTACCCATTTGTTTATCCTACCCTATTTTAAATTAAATAACATTTCTCTACCAACATCTTGCCTTCAATTAAGTCTCTCTCTCCCTCCCTCTCTCTCTCTCACACACACACACACATGGCAATATTTATGTCCATATGTTTATGCCTGGTAATATGCACATTTCTAGAAGGAAACCTCATTTCCACACTATCCAAAGTCAATTACATTTCTTTGCATGGATATATATATATATATATATATATATATATGATGGGTTTGGATTTCAATGAATAGGGAAGGTCTTTTTCCAAAATATAGTCCAGCTGTTGTGGAAGAAATACTGAATTCATCATAACTTTCCACATTGTGTACAGCCAACCTGATAAATGTGTCATCCTAACATAAGCTTTTTCTTAAAAAAAATCATGAAAACACCCATAATAATTAGAGGTAAGATATTTTAAAACCAGCAGTAAAAGTCACCAAATGCCAAGAGAGTTTAAAGAGACCAATAATCTAAAAGCATTAAAGCAGGAAGTATTATGAATCAACATTCAACTCACATCACTCTGTAGCTCATAGGCTTTCTTGGCTTGGATGACATCATTCTGGTCAGGCAGGCATGTCCATTCGTGCAGATAGTGACGGTAATCAATGTCGCTAACCAGCTTCTGGCAGTTCTTGGCCAATAGGATGGACAGCATATCCACTGGACTGTTGAACTTGGTCTTGAATTTCTCAAAATGTTTCTTGTACTCCCTTTCACTTTGCATTTTGGCTACATGCATAGCCAATACCAGCTTGGGATCATCATGGATGTCCCGGAACCCAACATGGTGTCCAAGTTGCTTTCGATAACCTTCTTTGTATTTGTACTAATAACATTTGAGAGAAAGACAGAATAAGGATTTTGATCTGAAATAGTTCAAACTATAGATAGTTTTGTAAGAGATGGTTCTGTATTTTTTGAACTAACTCTGTAAAATAAAATGTTACTAAACTAAGAGTACATTCCTGCGCACATTTACTTGTGAGAAAGCTCCTCAAAAATCCAAATTGCTTTACTTCCATATTATATTCTTCATATCCTTAATTACTGACAAATTTGCTATACTTTTGTTTTTTGTTAGCTGCTTTATAATGTTTTTGATCTAGAAGAGAGAATGAAAAATGACACCCCCACACACACAGAAACACACATAAATTAAGAAAAAAGTGAGTGCTTCCAATCATGTCCATAATTTTAATCTGAGGCCAAGACCTATTCAGTATGTGCCCAGCATATATAGCCACTGGCTCAGTTGCACTGGATGGCACTGTTGCACAAGCAATTGTACAATGGGACCCTTAACCCAGCAGTCCTCATTCTCAACCACTCACATTTAGAGAGGCAGTTAGAAACATAAGAATCACTCTTATATGCACACTCAGAGAAAGTGCAACTGCTTGTGCAACTTTCCACAAGCAATAGAACAATTTGTACAAACTTGTTTGGGATAGCGCTCTTCTGCAGGGACTAAGAAAGTGCAACTATTGCACAATGACACAACAGGATTCTGGACCAAGATATTAAACAATAAAGGAGGCGGAATGACCTTAGCAAATCTGACTTTGGATTTAGCACATATTTAAAATTTGAGGATGACACCTTGCTTTGTATTCAAATCCTCTGGGTAGTATCATATGGATGCCCTCCACTGGCAGGGGGCATCCATCAGTGGAATGTGAACTGTTTTAGTGCCCCAGGGGGTCACCTACCCCTCTGGAGTAGATGGAGGAGTAAGGAGGAGAAATCGCCCAAAGTTTCACCTCTCTCTGTACCACTGACAGAGGCAAAAGGGCATCCATTGTTTAAACATAGGGTGTTTCATTCACATTAAAAATTTTGAATCTGACATTCAGATGCATTTATTTGTATCATTTCACAAAGCAGGAATTCCAAAGTCTTGACCTTTCCCCCCAAACTTATTAACACATCAAAAACTGAGTTCAGTGATAATTACTTCAAGGTGAGCGTGTTCAAAATTGTGATATTGGGTTACAACCTATCCACATTCACTTGGAAGAAAACCCCAGGGAGCAGTAAGACCTGATATTCTGCTTCAGAAAGTCCCTGAAGATTAGGTAACAGAAAATTTGGGACACATGTAAAACCTAAAGCTGGTGTGAGGAAAGTGCAGTGCTGGGGTGACATATGTCCCTCTCCCAAGGCTGTTCTTCAGCCCTCAGCTCCTCTAAATTCCCCATACCATCCTTTCTGGCTATGGCTGCATTTGCACACTGCAGAAATAATCCAGTTTGACACCACTTTAGCTGCCATGGCTCCATCTATGGAATCTAGGGATTTGTAGTTTGTTGTGGCACCAGAGCTCTCTGACAGAGAAGGCTAAATATTTCACAAAATTATAAATCCCAGAATTCCACAGCATTGAGCGACAGCAGTTAAAGCGGTGTCAAACTGGATTATTTCTGCAGTGTGCAGATTAAGCCTAAAAGAAGTGAGTGAACTGCCTCTCCTGAACATGTCTAGGAGTAGCACTTGGCCTCTATAATACGTTGCAAGCCTCCTTGCATTGTTTAATTTAAAAAAAATTAAAAACATTTTTCAAAACCAGAGGATGACTGAGCTTCATCATAGAGTATTTTCCATTTCTTGTGTTTTCATTCCAGTTAGTCTGATGCAAAAATCTAGAGATGACTTTAAAAAAGCAAACACTGAAAAAATCCATTTGGAGGCTTACATCGCTGGCAATTTCTCTTGAGGCTTTGGCTGTCTTGATTGGGACTGCATCTGCTCTGTAATCAATATATTTCTTGATATCATCCCAGGCTTCTCTGTAAAGTTTCTGCAAAACAAAACAAAACAGATATTGTCAGTTCACTGCTTTACATCTGAACACAGTCTTTCATGTTGCACTTCTTCTGACTTGCTACTGTTTTTTTAAAAAAACAAACTCATTGTTACCCTGGCACTGAAAATTATGAACCCAGCACAAACTAGCAGGCTTGGCATGTTGTAGTTTGTGAAATGGGGGTACGAACAAAAAACTGGAGAAGTTACTTCCTTTGGACTAAAATTTCAAGAGCTTTTCCAAGCCTTGTAACTGACTGAAATGAATATTTTACTTACTGCTTATGCTAAGAAGGACAGAATGATAGAGTTGGAAGGAAGCCCACAGGCTCTCTAATCCATCCCTGCGAATCTAGGAACCCACTGCTAAAGCATCCCTGAAAGGCAGGTATCTGGCTTCTGTTTAAACTCCTCCGAGGAAGGAGAGTTCAACACCTTCTGAGAAGACTCTCTCTCTCTCTCTCTCTCTGGCTTTTCTTCGTAAACGAAGATTCAGGAAGAACTCATCCCACGCTTTCTGCAAGCGCGCTGATGACTAGGCAAAATATGCTTAGGATGGGCTGCAAAGATGACTGGCTCAGTGCAAAATCACAAAGTATGGAGCAGCATGCACACAAAATATTACACTGACAGAGGAGCTGTGTAGTTTATGATGCCTGGATTAGCGGATGAAAAGGTTCCATCAAACCCCTCACCAAATGTTAATGGTACAGATTCTCTACACCCAAAACTGTGCAAGAAAAAGCATGAAAACACCATGCAAATAATTATGTGATAATTGCTACCGCATTGGCCTTGCTGCTATAGGTAGGGAATGGCCAGTTCTTGGTTTGAATGCATACAGCTAAAGAAATATATACAGTAGTTTTCAAGAGTGTTCGCCATGTAGTAAGCTCATAACTTCTAAAGCTTCCTTAACTGGATTACTCTAAGCAGCCCTGAAGCGATATAATCTAATAAGCACTGCAGAAATATCACTTACATTGCTCACGTTGACAGCATTAGCCCTGGAGAGCATGATTTCAGGTGTGTCTGGCATCACATGGATCATAGTTTTATCTTTATCCCAAGCTTCTCTGTATTTAGCCTGCAAAAAACAAAAATCACCTGTGATTCCTTTTGCACTTGTGGCAACGTTCCTGCTTTCACTTGAGGAATATCAACACCTTTTGATTCAGTACAAATAGAAGCTTCATGTTATAAACTATTAGAGATCTTTTGTAGCATTATTTAGCACACTTAAATGGTTTCATGCTACTGGAAGAAGTTCACTTACTAGACTGAGTTGCTCAGCATTCGTTTTGGCAAGAAGGATGTCCGGTGAGTCAACAATGTTGGTGAATTTGAGACGATCAGCAGGGGTACGATATACATTATCACTCAGGATGTCTTGGGCAAATTTTACCCTCTTCACTATTGGAGACTCATTTGGCATCCATCCAACACCACGGAGCCACTCCAGATCTGACTTATACACAGCCTGTGAAAGAAAATGTCAGAGAAGGAGAATAAGAAACTTCCATTCTTCTTAAAAGTAAAATTAATGGGACTTAAAGAAGGTCACAACTAACATACCTCAATTATTTTAGTGGATTATTTCAGAATCAAAAGCTAGATGATAAAATCAAGCAAGACAAGGGTGACCCTGTAGTCACTTGTGGCCTACAAACACTCCCCTCATCTTAATGAATAAGATTTTATGGGGTTTTAAAAACTCAAATTACCCCACATGTCCTCTAGGAGGCAAGAGGGGAAAATCTGCCATATTTTGTCTGGGCTGTGAAAGGCCTGAAAGCTATTTTCAAAACTGGAGGTAGTGACTTCCTGCTTCATAAAAAAAGAAGAAGCCTAAAATAGCCCAGGGAGGAGGGGGTAACTTGAAGAAACAGACTGTGCACTAGCGGAATCTGGAGTAATTAGCTATTGGGCTGAGACTTTTTAGAAAGACCATCACCCTCTAGTCTTTGCAAGAGATTGGACAAGGGATCATTTTTCCAGAATCAGGTCATAGTATTCCAAAATTGCTGCCTTAGATACTCATGATCAAATTCTATTAATTTTCTTTGGTAGGACAAGGATCATTTATGAAAAGCTGCAGATGCAATCAAAGACATTGACAGTTAAGAGCAGATCTTCTAGTACTATCTGTCGTGACATCTCTTTTGTCTTTTATTGCAGCAACAATGCACATACTGTGATCTTACAAAATGTAGATATACTTACATCACTCTGTAGGTCATAGGCTTTCCTTGCCTGGATCACATCATTCTGGTCTGGCAGACAAGACCACTGGTGCAAGTAATGGCGATATTCAACATCACTCACTAAAGACTGGCCTTGTTTGGCTGCTTGGATAGCCACCGCATCAACTGGGATTGTGATCTTGGCTTTTGAATTGTTGTAAGCCTGCTTATACAGTCTGTCATTTTGCATCTTCAGTACTTTGGCAGCCCATGAAAGTTTGGGATCTGCCTTTACTGATGGACTTCCAATATAATGGCCTTTCTGTTTCTCATGAGCTTCTTTGTACTTGTACTGAGCAGGGAAGGAGAAACACCAGAATTGTAAATAATTAGAACCAGTCCATTTAGAACACTGAGCAGCAGATCTTAGTCCTCCAATTTAGGAAAATGCATCAAGGTTCCTCAACTGGATCTTTTATGTTATAGAATATTCAACTAGTGGTTCCTATAGATATGGGCTGGGGAACATGCAGTCCTCCAGAAACTATTGGACTACAGTTCTGATCAGCATTAGCTAGCCTGGCCTGGTAAGGTATCATGGAACATGTAGTTAAATAATACTGGGAGGGCCACATGGTCCCAATCCTTGCTATAGATAATATTTTCAAGCAACCAACTAATATATCTAGTTACAAACTCCAAAGTGAGTATTACTTTTGAAGGGCATATATCAATTTGAGCAATCACTGATTCCTAGATCAATCATTTGAGCAATCATTGTTATTCCAAAGATACAATCCAGACAACAGCAACCCATTTCACTTTTTCCTTTTTCACTTCTATAATTTAATATTATTTTAAGGGGTGGGTGGGTTAGGGTACTGGGACTATGGAGTTTTTATATTGTAAGCCACCCCGATTGCGTTGCAGAGGGGCGGGATAGAAATAAAATTTTATTATTATTATTATTATTATTATTATTCCTGGGAATAAATTCCACTGAATGTGGGGAGCCTTACCTACAAGTAAACATGCATAAGATTACTCTCAGATAGTATTTTGAATGCATCAAATGCTCAAGAATACTTTATTTGTTTTGGAAGCTATGCAAGAAGATGTGATATTTTCATATCTTAATAGAAAACATTAAAGCAATAGTTTTATAAAAAATAAGAGGGTAGTAGAAAAACCAGTTCTGATCAATGAAAATATCTAAGAGCAAGAAAAACTACCATTTACAGCACCGTGTATCTCACAGCAATCTTTATGGCATTTTGAAAAAAACTGAAAATATTGACTTGAATATACAGTAATTTGAGAGAGCAAACTTACAAAATCATGAATGTAAAACCATGGGATAATAGTGCTAAAAAATCACAGTTGTTCAGTTCAGCAACTAAGCTGAATAACTATGATTTTGATCCTAGATTATCTGTCCACACACTTTACCATACAGATCTACCACCTAATCAGATACAGCTATTTGAGAAATTTAAGTACAGTAATAAAGATTCTACCTCACTAGCAATTTCTCTGGAAGCTTTAGCATGCTTGATTGAAATAGCATCAGCTCTTATGTCATAACCTTTTGCCTTGGCTTCATCCCAGGCTCCAGTATAATGTTTCTGCAATGAAAATGTACAACATTCAATGAAGTCATAAAATAATTAATGAAATTATGTACAGAGAATTATCAATCCTACTGAAAGTTAAGTGCCACTATTCTCAGAGGGCCTTGCTCCAAGCAAACATACATAGAATTGCAGCCTAAATGCAAAAAAACAAAACAAAACAAAACAAAAAAACAACAACAAAAAAAAAACAAAAAAAAGGAAAAAAGAAAGAAAGAAATGTAAATACCCTGGAATGTATAATGAATGCACAGGCTTTGTATAAGTGTAGCTCTCTCATTTTCTCTTATATGCCCAGGTTATACAACTAACCTGTCTAGAATTTATGTGTCCTAGGGGGAAAAAAGGAGGAATTGGAGGAATGTATTGTTTGGCAATAAGATAGTTAGAGAGGAACTTAGGACATTATCAGACATGGCAAAAATTGCACGATTACAAAATGTCACAGTAGCACGAATGGGTCCCACTATTGCACAATGTGGTTGTCTTCACGTGGTCACTGTGTACTCAACCACAAATAAGGTGACACTTCTAATAGATGCTATGAATAGAAGCTATAATAGATGCTATTAATAGAAGCTATCAATAGATCTTAAATATTGGTTTTTTTCATGGTACTGAAGTCATGCAAAACCATATCCCATTGTAATCACAAGATTACAGCATGAATAAGCACACTTCCCCTGCCTCCCCATTCCCAGCAAGAAAATTTCCAGGTGAGAACATGAAAATGAAGCGCAGAACACTCTTTTTATGAACTGTCCCATTTAGTTTGCACATCTTTTAGGTTTGTTTATGTGCTTGTGTGTTCATTTACTTAGTAAATTCCGGGGGTTAATGGAGTTTTAAGTGCGCTCATGTCTTCTCATGAGAACCATCAAAATCTCACCCATGTTAAATTGCGGAAGTAAACTCCCATTCTTAAAGCACTAGTGGTGGTTGTGCAATAATTCTGTGGCAGTTCTTTTGGGCAATTACAGTGATGTGTGATAATAAGTGTAATAATGCCACTATGTTTCCACTATCCTCATTTCTGGAATTACAGTGTTTTTAGACACTCATCTGATAAAGGCCTTAATCACAACTGGTACGACAACAGCTTAACAGCTTCATTTATGTATGTACAGGATCTTTACAGTTTGGACTACTACTTGAGTCTGTCGGGATTGGAAAGTCAGATATTATTATACTAATTCTGTAACAGCTGCAATGGCTACTGGTGCATTTCTGGCACTTTGCACAATTCAAAGTGCTAGTTTTGATTTTGAAAGCAGTTTGGTTCTAGATTATCTGAAACCCTGCCTACATCTTTATGAAGCTGCCCATGTGTTAAGGTAACTATTGCAGACCCTATTCTCTGGATTGCCATCCATAAGGTTGTTGGGCATGAAAGATATGGCCTTTTCAGCGATGGCCCTTGGTCTGAGGAACTCCCTTCCGAGAGATTGCCATGTTGCTGCTTTTAAGAAGAGTTCATCAACTTATCCCCCCCCCCCTTTGGCTTTTAATTGAAAGTGTTTTGTTTTGTATGATGCTACTGATATTGGTTCATTTTAAATGTTTTATTTGTGCATTGCCACAGGCAGAGGGTGTGATGTATAAATTAAATATGAAAACTTCTCCATAATTTGTGCCCACAGACCTCACCATAAAGAGTAACTCATTTTTTTAAATGTGTATTTTCTGCAAACTGCACACACACACACACACACACACACACACACACAAATGGACATCACATGCATACCTGCTTTAATAGCAATTCTTGAAAAGAAATTTGTCAAACAATGTAAAGATAATTTTACTTATGTAAGTCTTCTTTTAATTTTTTTTTAAAAAAACATTTTTTTAAAAAAAATGCTTGCCTTCTTAACAATAAAGTCACGAGAATGTTTCAATGTTGCTACATAAACAAGAACCTTGTTTGTAGCATCACAAGAATAGTGTGTCCATTTTAAAGAACCATGAATGATGAGTACCCACAATACATAATGTTAATTTATTATCTTACATTGCTTATAGTGAGAGCATTAATCTTGGCTTGCAGCATCCCCGGGGTATCCGCAGGAAGATGGAACTGAGTCTTGTCTTTATCCCAGGCTTCACGATACAGATTCTATGAGGGGGAAATAACATTGATTTATTCTAAGTCATTGTCACAATATTTTTCAGAGCATACAACCATATCTAACTCAGAGCTTGAGGGCTTGTGTGCACTAGCCAGAATACTCTGCCTTCCAGCCAAAGTATTCTGGTCACAGAACTGGCTAGGATCTCCCCTGCCCCCCACACACTGTTACTGTGATGAAATAGGCAGAAGTTTGCATGCACATGCTGGCTGGTATATTCAGGTGATCAAGGTTGGTCACACAGGGGGTCTTGATCATACGCTGGGGACCTCCTTCCTGGCTTCAGAGGAGCACCAGTGGTGGCTGCGTCGGGGTCTGGCAATACAGCCCAGCATGCAAGTACAGACTCCTGCATTCCTTTACCAGTCTCATCCAGGTTTTCCCCAATAAGGGGTTATTTTGAAACATTTTTAAAGGGTTTACCTCAGCTTCCCCCCACAGCTTCATCTTGGATGTCGTCAGGACTGTCTGGAGGTGAATTGGAGCAAGAGCCCTGCATCATTCAGACTGCAGGGCTCCAACACAGGGGAGAAGCCAGGGAAAACTGCCCATCTAGAGAAGCCCTGGAAAAGCTGCTTTTTCCACAACCACTTCCATAATCTCCAAGTGGTAGACCAAAAAAGTAACTTTTCCAAGCTCTGAATTATAACTAATATCTCAGTGTCACTACCCCATAACATAAAGGTAATTATTTACCTCACTGATTTGTTGGGAATTGATCTTAGCTAAGACAACAGGTGGTGGGTCAGCAATGCTGGTAAATTTCAATGCATCCGGTGGCTGCTTATACAATCTGTCATTCAGTATCTCTTGAGCCTTCTTCACTTTGAGAACTTCCACAGAACCTTCCGGCATCCAGCCAATGCCACGCAGCCATTCCAGGTCTGATTTGTACACATTCTACAAAAGAGCCCATGAAAGTATTAACAATACGGTAGAATATGTTTCCTTCAACTTGTTGCTCTGCTTGGTTCTTACAGTAAGAACCATTCAGGTTTTATGCTTGGAATTCCACACAGTTATTAGCAAAGTGCTATCCATATCACTTGTGAGCATGCCTGACAATGGACTTTTAAAAATTTCCTAGGGTAATAGTATATCAAAGAACAGCAACAGGGCAGGCCTAGAACAAATTCTAGCTCCAACAATCTAGTCAGGGAAGAAAACACTCACTATCTAACATCTGGAATGGCACTATGGCAAAATGGTTGCAGTATGGTAAAGTGGTTAGAGTGTTAGACTGGTATTGAGTGATCCCAGTTCTAGTCACCGTTGAGCCACAGAACTCATTGCACGGCCTGACCTACCTCACAGAGCTATTGTGATGAAAATTAGGAGAGAAAGGAGCCATCTTGAATTATCTGGAGGAAACTCAGGACATAAATATATATACAGTAGGACCCCCGTATCCTCGGGGGGGGGGGGCATGGATACTGAAAACCATGGATAAAAGTGAACACCATTGAAAATAGTGGGACTTCCGGTTTAAAATACCATAAAGTTGCCTTGGAGGACCTAGAAAATGGTTAGAGAGGACACATTTTCTAGGAAGACTCTATGGTAGGTGAGCTGTTTGGTGTCCCATGGATAACTGAATCAATGGATAATGAATCAGTGGATACAGGGGTCCTACTGTATATATATTAAAAAATAAAATAACTCAAGTGATTTTTGATTGAAGACTTTGAACACAGTGGCTCCCTGTCTGTGGGTAGCTGGTTCTGTGCAGCTGCTACCAAGGCAGGAGTCAGTATTTAATGTACAACTATAAGTATCATTTTTTTAAAATCAATTGATGTCTGCAGTTGCATTGTAGAGTCAACAGTAAAAATCCACCAAATGCCATGAGAGATTCCACAATGCCCAAAGCATTAAAGAAGGAAGTATTATGAATCAACATTCAACTCACATCACTCTGTAGCTCATAGGCTTTCTTGGCTTGGATGACATCATTCTGGTCAGGCAGGCACGTCCATTCGTGCAGGTAATGGCGGTAATCAATGTCACTAACCAGCTTCTGGCAGTTCTTGGCCAATAGGATGGACAGCATATCCACTGGACTGTTAAACTTGGTCTTGAACTTCTCAAAATATTTCTTGTACTCCCTTTCACTTTGCATTTTGGCTACATTGATAGCCAATACCAGCTTAGGATCATCATAAATGTCCCGGAACCCAACATGGTGTCCAAGTTGCTTACGGTAACCTTCTTTGTACTTGTACTAATAACAAAAATATAATTAGCAATTGTTATCAATCATATTAGTCTACAACTTTAATTATACTTCAAAATTTTAGTCATTACAATGTACACACATTATTATTATTTAATTACAAAGCCTCTTTCATACAGAAAGGAGTCCAATTCTCTGTGGGAGTACAGTAGGTCTGCTGAAATTAGCTCCATAAATATTGGATAATGGACAGGTTGAATAGTCAAAAAGCTTGAAATGCTCATTTGTTTTCTGAAGTCAGGTTACAACTATTATCCAAAATATTAATCATCTGTTAACATTAAAGAAATCGCTTGAGAGAAATATTGTAAAACAATAGACAATACCTCACTGGCAATATTTCTAGAAGCCTTAGCATGCTGAATTTCAATGGCATCCACTCTTAAATCATGACCTTTCTTCTTAGCTTCTTCCCATCCTGATTGGTAGTATTTCTGTGGAGGAGAGGAAGAATTTATCCTTGTCAGTGTATGTCACACTTATTTAAGGTTATTCAGTATAAGTCCTATGTTTTCAGATGTTTATGTATGTTGTAGTCCTCATTGCAAATCCATATAATGATGAATTTAACTATTATAACAGCAAAATATCACCATCAGGTTTTCTCAGTTCCACTGATAAAACATTTTAAATAAAAATCAAATCTCGCCTAGATTCTTCATTTAAAGGTCAACATTTGGGTACTGATACATTCAGATTTAGTCATTTAATTTCTTACTTTGCTGACGTTCAGAGCATTTGCCTTGGATAGAACCAGCTCAGGAGTATCAGGTGGAAGAGTGAACTGTGTCTTTTCTTTATCCCAGACCTCACGATATAATGCCTAACGGGGGGGGGGAGAGAACACCCAGTCATTCTTTCTGTCATAATATACAATATCAAAGCTACCACTGATTGAATGGGTTTTCAGGTAAAATACCCTAACAACCAAAGGGACCAATCCATTATGGCTTCATTTTATTTAAAAAAATCAAGGTAGATAACCACACACATATCTTTGCTACCACTTCCACAGTCAAAGAATCAAATTTCTTTTCACGTTAAGCAGTGCCCAGTTTCTTTGACAATGCAAAGTCCTTTGAAGAAAATAACAAGCAAACTGTTCTTCCCCACCACACAGTCTTCTTTTGTGCACACATATCCATTCTGTTAACCCTTGCCATAGTGTTCCATTTTCTCTACCATTCACATATAACTAGAATATAGCTCTATGCAAGCCATTTGTGGCAGAGCATTAAATAGTTAACTGTGTTTCTAGGTTTATACACACAGAAGCCTCCCTCGGTTATCAAACCGCAGATTACCAGTGTGACTGTGTGTGGCTAGCCCTTCAGACAAATTAGTGGTCTAATTCTCCATACAAACAAATTATCTATTCACTTGAGAAGCGTAACATCTATGAGAGATTAAATTGGCTACTCCTGTGTCTAGAAAACTCACAATTGGCCTCCAGACTGACTGAAAACTCCCAGATTTCATTCCTGTTCTTTGCAAATTTATACTGGCCTGGGGAGCTGGTATAAAAAGTTTCTGGTCATAACAAGAGCTGACAAAAAATATTCTGGGATAAACAAAATGTGTATGAGTCTCCATAATAAAATCTGAAACAACAGGAACAAAATATGGGATTTTCTGGTCTTTTTAATCAATCTGGATGCACACAATATTTAGTTTTTCCAGTCACAACATAACTGCTGCAGTCATCCAAGAACCTCAAACACTACCACCACATAGTCTGACAAAGACAAAAAAAGAACCTACAGGAAAACATTCAAAATACTCAAAATATAATGCATGCACTGACAATAAGAGCCTTTTCTTATCCTCACAAGCCTTTTCTATTGCCATTGACTAGAAGAATAATCACTCAGTTTAAAGGTTATCTAGCAAAGTGCACACTTTATGAAATCCAGAAAAAAGAAATCTGGAGGGATCATTGTCACAATTAACGGAGAATTCCTCTCCAATTAATTGCTTTTGAAAACTGTTATTGAAAACTGTTGGGCTTTTTTCCCATATCCCAGGGTATTCACACATTTAACAGTATATCCCCTTTCTATCTAACAGCAAGAAGAAAAATACCAAAAAAAATGGGAGGTCAAAGGGCAAACATGAGATTTCCTTACCCCACTCTGAAGCAGAGCATTGGCCTTAGCCAAAACAATATCAGGAGAGTCAACAATAGTGGTGAATTTCATAGAGTCTGGACGCTGACGGTACAGTCTGTCATTCAGGATCTCCTGTGCTTTCTTCACTTTTTGGACTTCCAAGGAACCTTCTGGGATCCAACCAATACCACGCAGCCATTCCAAATCTGACTTGTACATATTCTGTGAAGAAGAAAAATTATTCATTCCCTTAAAATAAATCTGGTAGTGGGAAACAAGAGCAATCTATTCTTTTGAGCTAGATGTAATTTGGGCTAAGTGTCCTTGTGGGAATGAGGTTGTCATTCTACCTACCAAGCTCCTTTGCCTGAAAGAGTTTCCATATTCATTTCAGTGGAGAGTCCTTTCTACCAAACTAAATAGGAAAGCCCACATACTTAACCAACTCCAAGAACATCAATGGGGCATTGCAGCAGACCAGTGAATTCTTACCCTAGCTCCTTTCAGGATTCTACTTTGCTCTACTCCAGTAGCAGAGGATATCCATTCAGTTCTATAGTTTTCACAAGGGAGATCAGATGGTATGAGGGCTGAGACACATCAGAGTATTGTTTTCAATAAATAAACTGGGAATTTAGCAGAATAAAGAAGCCCTCCTTATTCTAGGTCAGCCTATGTGAACATCTCATCTAGTCTCATCTCCTTGAACAGGCAGCAGTTCTCTATGGTCTAAAGTGGAGGGCTTTCACATTATTTGTTACTTGATCCTTTTAACTAGAAATGCCAAAGACTGAACCTGGTACTATCTTCATATGCTACACTATGGTCCTTCCCCCATGAATTCAAGACCTAAATCCAAGCTAATACAAGCAGAATTGTAATCCATGCTGGCACAGTTATGCTGGATCCTGCTATGTGCAAGCGCTGACTGCATAACAGTGAAATGTAAACAAACAAACACACAAACAAAAAAACCACACACACACATTTGAACAATGAAATATTGGACCCTGTTCTTGGATAAGTTCCAAAGGTATACAAATTCATTGCATATCAGAAGTTGTATAAGCATAATGATACAAATAGATACAGGCAAGTGTGCTTTACATTTGTTTCTACATACGTCACTTTGTAGATCATAGGCTTTCTTCGCCTGAATGACATCATTCTGGTCTGGCAGACAGGTCCATTCGTGCAAGTAGTGGCGATAATCCACATCACTAACCAACTTCTGACAATTCTTAGCCAACAAGACTGAGAGCATGTCAACAGGGCTATGGATCTTTGTTTTCCATTTCTCAAAGTCCTTCTTGTATTCTCTTTCACTCTGGATTTTGGCTACATGTGTAAACCACACCAACTTGGGGTCCTCTTGAAGGCTTTTGACCCCGACATAGTGTCCTCTCTGCTTCTCATATGCTTCTTTGTACTTATACTGTAAAAGAAGGAGGGCAGGTTTTAGAGGTAGCCTATACAGTGGGCCCTTGGAATCCACTGGAGTTTGGTACCAGGTTTCCCCCTATGGATACCAAAATCCGTGGGTGTTCAAGTCCCATTATATACAATGGCATAGTAAAATGGTGCCCTTTATATGAAGTGGTAAAATCAAGGTTTGCTTCTTGGATTTTTTTTTTTTAACATTTTCAAGCCGTGGATGGCTGAATCCATGGATGCTAAATTGTATATTGCAGAAAAAGCTAACAGCCACTGAGCTAATGAAGTAACGGAAACCAAGTAAGGATGTGCAAAAGCTGTTAGCAAACTTCTACAGTGTTCAGGCCTCATGAAACAGCACAAAAAAAGTATATACACATGGCTTCTGAAACTATCCCAAGCCATGGCAGCTGGTAGCTTCCATGCCAGTTCGGCACAGAATCTGATGTGGCTTATAGCACAAACTTTAAAAGACTCATCCAAAGTGCTGAAAGATATTTCCAAAATATGTTCAGCAACTTGGATAACTCCTTTAAAGTTCAGATGAAAACCTAGAATGAACTCACCACCCCACTGACATGGGGCCTATCAACTGCCACTGAACCCAGGCTAAGTTAAAATGAATCTGATAAAGTTAAAAACGTTCCCAAACAAATCCAAGTGGGGAAGGGTGTCAGAAGAATGGCACTTTTATCTGCTTATGTGGTTCAAGTTTTGTTCTTTTTAAAAAAATTCCAGTATTTTCCATTAGCCTGAACTAAAATAATACAATAGGGAGGAACTTAACAGATTTCTTTTTTTTTTCCCCATTTGGGAACATTTAAATTTGATTCATTAAATCAGAAGAAAAGTAAGCTAATCACAAATAAGAAAAACCTTTCTTGAAATACTTTAATTTTGGCCATTTTTCATTTACAGAAAGAAAATCAGGGATGTGGAGCCTCTGCAAGTTTAATTTGGCCAAGTGAGGATCCCCATCTGGCCCATGGAAGCATCAGGGCAAGATCCTCCCCCGAGCAAGATCCTCCCACAGGATGCTGGGGGGAGAAAAATCCCTACTGTTGTTTATCTGTTTATCTTATTCCTTTTGGGCATTTTGGGTATTCTATCCCATTTAGGACAATGAGCAATGCCCAAAAGACAGCTGTTCCTCTGGGCACCAGCCAAGTGCCTCTCATTCTCTGCCTCTCTCTCTCTCTTGTTTAATGGAAAAAATGAGATGTCCACCATTTTGGTTCTAAGGGAAATTCTTCTCTTGCCATAAACAGAACATGCCTGAAATGTAGCTTACTGCTCTGCAAGTAAGACTCTCCTAGAATTATGTTGTTCTTTTGTGTACATTCTATGGAGATTATCAGACATGTCAAATATGCCACCACAGGGATGACAGGACATCGCTAAAGGACTTGAATATCAGATGACGTCATCCCTGTGGCGTTATGCCCCCGTGCCTCTTCTCCCCCCCAGCTCCTTTTTATTGACGGCTTGAGCTGTGAATTAACACATTGTTCTGTTTCTGTCATGAAATCATGGGTGTGTGAGAAGGTGCCCTGTTATGCGGGCGCAATGCCAGCCACAGTAAGAGGTCCCTGCCAACACTTCGGGTTGAGATTGGGACATTGAGGTTAAGTGACATACTTTTTTTCCCCTTCCTCAGGTTACTTGAGGGTTTTTAAATGTGTTTTGGGGCTTGGTTTTTGTTTTTGACATTTGGTTTGCTTTTTATTTTTAAATTCCCCGCGTGATCGTTCTCTCTGAAGAACAGTTGGGATTTGCTTTTCAGGAAGTGAATGGGGCACTGCTCGAGCTCCATTCACTCCTGGACTGCCGGAGGGGAAGACTTTAATAGTGTGGCAAGGTAGGTGTCTGATCATTTTTCTTTTATTCAGTTACAGAGACAGGAGTGGGGTGGGAGGGGATGTAGCGAGGTAGGGACAGGGTTTTTTGGTCCCCCTCTGATAATGTCCTACGACAAAAATGCATCCAGACTTGTACCAGATTGTTTTAGAATGCTTGTGGAAAAGCCAGAACTGTAATGCTTGATATGATATATTTTTAACCAATTTTTAGTTGAGAAATATCTCCCATACTTTTGTAAATGATGCATCTCAATGTACACTGTTTTTAATCCAAAATGCTAATTGTGGATATTTTTTTTCCAAACAACCAATCAAAGCTTCCTTGACCTATCTGGATGTTATGTATCCAAAGTTTGTCCTTGACACTATGCATCAGAATCTTTCCTGGTCTCTTTTGTGATATACCATAAAATAGATGAAATGGAATATCCTCATCTATTGCAAATGTCAGAAATACGAAATTATCATAAATAGGAGGAATAGTTTAGTGGGCCTACCTTCTCTTTCCAGGGAAAAATGTCTAATATCTTCAATTAATTTATTATTTTTGAAAGCTACAAAGGTGGATATTATAGAGTATGATATTAAATAGGGATAGGCAAAACGTGCAACCCAGGTTGCATATGGACCCTCGGAGCCATTTTTGTGGATTCCCAGAGCCCCCAGGTGTTAAATGCCACATTTTGGCCTCTCTGGGCCATTTAAGTGCAGGAAAGGCCTTTTTTAAAAACCAGAGGAAACAAGAAGTGACTTCTGGTCATCTCATGGTTTGAGAAAAACACCCAGAGGGTGTTAGGAGGCACTCGGAAGCAAACAATACAAATACTTTTTGTTTTGTTTTGTTTTGTTTGCAGTGGAGGATGCAGCTCCCCAGTTTTCCTAGGGCTCTAATGCACCCCCAGTCTCCCACATTAGCCCACCCCTGCATTGAACCATCCACTTACATCACTAGCTATATCCCTCGATGCCTTTGCACTTCTGATTGGAATAGCATCCTCTCTCATATCATAGCCTTTCTTCTTCGCTTCTTCCCATCCCTGGATGTACAGTTTCTAGAGAGAGGGTCAGTTTAAAAAGTACATGAAGGTAAATTGCCTTGCACAGAATTTAAACCAACATTTTTCATCTGGTGTATACTTGTTCATAAAACCACAGTTGTAAACTTGTAAAAGAATCTCTGAGTTAGTAAAGATTTCAGTTTATTATAAGTACGGTACCCTTAAGAATTGCTCTTACATGGCTAATGTTGGCTGAATTTGCCTTTGCTAGCAAAATCTCTGGGGTATCCGGCATGACATGAATGGTTGTCTTATCAGCATCCCAGGCTTCAGTGTATAAGCGCTGTGGAGAAAAGGGTGAAAAGATAGAAACTGGACTTAAGAAAACATAATCAATGTGCAAACTTAGCATATAAATAAAAAGAAAACTGATATTGCTACTATATCTATAAATAACAATTATATGAATATTGTTACGAGACCAAACTAAATGCATTTACAAAGGACCTGGTGGCTCTTGTATTAGTGAGGCAGTGATTCTGCCTTTGAATTTTAGTCTGAATGTTAAAGGAGCTATCCAAGTTACTGAACTCTACACCCTGGACAGGTTCAACACCATGGATAGGATTCACCCCACCACTGGTGTGGGAGTCAACAGCTACCACTGCAACCAGGATTTTCCAGATTAAATACTGAATACAGGAGCATAACATTTTAAACATTTAACATTATAATTAACATTATATTATTACTAGGGCTCAGAAATGCAGAGGACTTATCTTCCAAGGACATATTTTGTTAGCTACTATGCAGTGGAGGAAAAAGAGAAAGAGAAAGAACAAGTCCATATTTTATGACTGCTCAATATTTGAGCTAATTGTACTGTAGTTTCCCTTCCAAATGTAGAAGAACATCAGTTCAATCTGAATTTCACATGATAACAAAAAGATGATATGACAATACTCAACCAAGTCCTAGTAATACCTGGTTACAAGACTCACCTTGTTCATTGTCTCAGCATTATGTTTTGCCAACTCCATCTCCAAAGAATCTGTGATGCTGGTAAACTTAAATTGATCAGGTGGCTGTCGGTATTTCTTCTCACTTAGGATTTCTCCTGCTCTCTTCACCTTTTCGACTTCCAAGGAGCCAGAAGGAACCCACCCAATACCTTTAAGCCATTCCAGATCTTGTTTGTAAACAACCTGGAATGCAACCAGAGATGGGACAGTATGTAGACAAGTCAATAAGTTTCAATATCAAATGTGGTGCCACAACCAAGAAGACTCTCTCGCTTATTGATACATGTTGCACCTGAGGAAAAGAGCCTCCCCTGAAAATTACACAGGGAGCTTGGTGTAAGGCAAAGTGGTGTTGCGGCTCTTTTAATCCAAGCCACTTAAAGGTTTGAACAGTAAGTATCAGCCCCTTGAACTGGGTTAAGAAAGAAAAAGACAGCCAGTATAACTGCTTCAGAATCAATGTAGCATGATTTTGTCCAGCTGTAGCCATGACAGTTCTGGATGTTGCATGCTGAGGTAGCTGAAGCTTCTAAGTCATCTTCAAGGCCAGCCACACAGATAACACATTGCGGTAAGCCACAGCGAGAGGTTAACAGCACATGAACCAGTGTGGCTGTGCTATCCCTGTCCAGGAATATTATTACAGATAAACCAGATGTATGGTAAAAGAGACTCCTACAATTTGAGATTATCTGAGCTGCAAATGCTCTGGAGAATTTCCAATAGCAGATACAGCCTGCATGGTATAGTGGTTTGAGTGTTGGACTACTACTCTGAAGACCAGGGTTTGAATTCCCCAGCTCAGTCATAGAAACCCACTGGGTGACCTTGGGCAAGTCACACTCAGCCTCAGAGGAAGGCAAAGAGAAAACCCTCTCTGAACAAATCTTATCAAGAAAACTCTGTGATAGGTTTGCCTTAGGGTCGCCGTAAGTTGGAAATGACTTGAAGGCCTACAAGGGTGGTTGCAAGGAGGATAGGGAATTACGTCCCCCCTCCTCAGTTCTGTTATCTATAAGTGTACATATATTTTGGTTGCTTATATTTGCACATCATACTCACATCACTCTGTAGGTCATAGGCCTTTCTGGCTTGGATGACATCATTCTGGTCAGGCAAACACATCCATTGGTGCAGATAATGGCGGTAGTCAATATCACTGACCAACTTCTGGCAATTCTTAGCCAGCAAGATGCCCAGCATATCTACAGGACTGCTATACTTGGTCTTCCATTTCTCAAAGTCTTTCTTGTATTCCCTCTCACTCTGCATCTTGGCAACATTCATAGAATGCACAAGTTTGGGGTCATCCTGTATGCTGCGAGCTCCAACATGGTGGCCGAGCTGCTTGCGATAGCCTTCTTTGTATTTGTACTGAAAGAAGTGCACACATGTAAATCATTTGTGCAGAAAAATACTTGTCAGATAACTGTATTGTGAAAACCCCTCCTTGTGAACTAACTTTGTAAGAATGAAAATGAGGACTATCTTAACTTATCCATCAAGCTTTTCTAAGAATTTCAATGAAAAAACATTGAACAAAATAATTCCACTCATTCCCTTGCCATGCTATTTGCTTCCAATATTTTCCACATTTAATTTGCTTCTTCCTCAATATATCACTAATCTTCAGTAAAGTGACCTTCAGCAGGTGTTCCTCTCATTTTGTGAAAATTATAAATATGCCTCCCATATGATGTTTGGGTTCTTCTGTCCTTTGCCTTTTATCCTTTCCCTATCTATATAGTCATTCTTTCATTCTTCCAATCCATTATACATACTGCCCAATGCTCATAACCACTGTAAACATTTTACTCATTTTGCAACCTGTAAATATTTATTCATTTCTTTACCCCTCCCCACTTTTATATATAGGATCAAAAAAGCATCTTTGAACACGTAAAGTTGAAAGCTTTCACAGCCAGCATCCACAGATTTTCCTTGGATTTTTTCCAGGCTGTGAGGCCGTGTTCTGGAAGAGTTTACTTCTGATGTTTCGCCTGCATCTGTGACTGGCATCTTCAGAGAATGGTTGGGTAGGAGTAGCAGTAAACTCCACACACACTCCTACCCAACTATTCTCTGAAGATGCCAGCCACAGATGCAGGTGAAACGTCAGAAGTAAACTCTTCCAGAACACAGCCTCACAGCCCAGGGAAAAAAAAAAAAAAACCAAGGAAAATCCATCTTTGAACAATCCCAAAATCTAGATCATGACTAGGGAACCACTAGCTTTCCAAAAGGTTTGGACTTTTAACTCCCACCAGACCTAAACAGCATAGCCAAAGGTAGTCGAAAATTTAAAGTCCAAAAACCCTGGCCTACCCATGTTCTAGGTCACACTTAGTGAGATTTTTAAATGTCCAGATGTAATGTTGTATTGGCATTGGGGGGGGGGCTACTTTTATTAAATACAAGTCAACAGTCTTTTGGATACAAAAAAAAATATGGTTGTATAGTACTTTGAATCCCATTCTATAATAATACCTCTATATTTATGACCTGTTTTTTTCTTCCACTTTTATCAATTTTTGTTGACAATTTACTCCAGACTGGAAGTAAACACTGGGAGAAGTAGATAATGATTTAGTCATCTTTCTTCTCTCAGAATTCACTTCCATTTTGCTGTTTTAAATTCCTTCCATTCTCCATTTACTATACTAACAATCTATTTTCTCTAGCATCTATTTTCTTCTCAGTCCTGATAAAGAAGTACCCTGCTGCTTTTTATTCCCCTAATTTTCAGGATGAATTAAATTGACTGAAATTGTCAGTCAAGTACTTCCTTTCATAGAACTTAGAGACATCCACCACAATAATAACTCATTCTGTGGAATAATGTTCAACATTTTCACTGTTTTTCAAACAATGCAAGCCCTCCATTACAAACTCTTTCTAAATATATGGAACAAAATGGCTACCCACATCACTGGCAATATTTCTAGAAGCTTTGGCAGCTTGAATTGGAATAGCATCAACACGTAGGTCATATCCTTCCTTCTTTGCTTCCTCCATAGCCAATTTATACAGTTTCTGTGAGAAAGACAAATATTGTTACTTCAGTTACTTCATATTTTAAATATAGATAAAATCCCATAATTAATTAAAATTCCACTAGACTGTATTTTTACATAATGGTAAGCCAGGTTGTGATAATTGAATTCTGGGTTTTTTTGATGTGTGTTTTTTATTAAGTTCTAATCCATTCTCACAAGCAAACCATGGTTTATAAGCCAACAAAAAATAACATTAGAAGCCATGGTTTCATAGAATCATAACATTGGAAGATACCACAAGGGCCATTTAGTCCAACCTCCTGCCCTACAGGAATGCACAATCAAAGCACTCTTGACAGATGACCATCCAGCCACTGTTTAAAAACCTCCCAGGAAGGAGACTCCACCACACTCCAAGGCAACGTATTCCACTGTTAAACAACTCTTAAAGTCAGGAAGTTCTTCCTAATGTTGAGGTGGAATCTCTTCTCCTGTAGTTTGAACCCATTGCTCTGTGTCCTAGTCTCTGGAGCAGCAGAAAAGAAGCTGGCTCCCTCTTCAATATGACATCCCTTCAAATATTTAAACATGGCTGTCATGTCACCCATTAACCTTCTCTTCACAAGGCTAAATATACTTAGCTCTGTAAGCTGCTCTTCATAGGGTTTCCTGTTTGTTTTTGAACTTTGACTTGGTTAAATAATAGTTTTTATTATGTCCATTCATAGACCTGTGAAGGCCCCTTTCATCAGCTGCACAATAGGAGCCGATAAACAGAGTGGCAGAGAAACAAATTGAAAGGAAGAAATAAACGATGGTTTATATGGTAATCTGCAGAAGAATTTGTGGCTAAAGCAACAAATAATAGTTAAGGTAAACCATGGTTTAGTGTGATCTGAGAATACAGCCCATGTGATTCTGCTGCACTGAGACAAACCCTTCCAGAGCAACTGAGGCACAGCATACTTTAGTCACACCTGGCATCTGACAATTGTGTGGTCCACGGACTATGCAACAGTCATGGGTATAGCTTGTGTTGATCCTGATACTCACTTCACTGTAGTTCAGTTTGTTGAGTTTTGCTAGCATGATTTCAGGTGTATCAGGCATGACATGGATTGTAGTCTTGTCTTTATCCCAGGCTTCGGTGTACAAGCGCTGTGGAATAGCAAAGAATAAGAGATAGCTGCTGTAACAAGCTCTAGGAAGCATCATGTTTTCTAAGTAGTTACTTTTGCAATCAGATATTTCTTGCAGTAACAAACTGGAACAGAGGGTTTTTTTTGGGGGGGGTTGGCTATAGCATCTATGGCTAATTTCCAATGGATGAGGAATGAGGTATCTGCCTCTTACTCATTACTGTCTGTCTGTCTGTCTGTCTGTCTGTCTGCTGACTTAGTTTGAGCAATGAGAGTTGGAGGAGGAAGGATCAATATGGATTTGCTTCAGCCAGGCTGGACTACTTTATACTGTAACATTATTTGTATTTTCCTCAGGATTTCCAAGGAGCAATATCTGAATTGGTCACTTGAGGGAACCAAAGAATATTTTTCTATGCTGTCCAATGATAACAGTAATAGAAACTACCATATTAGTAACATCTTAGGAGCATGTAACTGGGTAAGGTACCTTTCTGGACTGTAGTAACAGAAAAATAATGATTTGATGGTGATCAAAGTAATCAGTAAAGTAACTAGTTCCTTTAAGTATTTATATATTTCAAGATATATATATATATATATATATATATATATATATACAGCGCGCTTGCAGAAAGCGCGGGATGAGTCCTTCCCGAATCTTCGTTTGCGAAGAAAAGCCATATATATATATATATATATATATTTCAAGATCTGGGCACAATCATATAGTAATATTGGTGCATCATATAGAGAGGCCTCCTGGGAAATCATATTCCATGTCTTGCTGAGAGAGAGAAAAAAATCAGTACTTCAAGCCAGTGTAGTATAGTGGACAGAATGCTACACTAAGGAGATTATCAGATGACCAAATTAAACTGTTACAGGGATGACAGGAGATTGCAAAAGGGCTTCCCTTTCAGACATCGTCATCCCTGTGGCATTATGCTCCCGTGCCCCTTCCATTCCCCTTGTGCTCCTTTTTATTCACAGGCTAAGCCGTGAATTGACCCATCATTACGTTTCTGTAATGGAATGAGGGGTGACCGAAGAGGTGCCCCGCTATGCTGGCACAATGCCAGCATCACTGGGAGTCCCTGCCGAACACGTCCAGTTGAGATCAGGACGTCGAGGTGAGTGACACACTTCCCACCCCCTCCTCAGGTTACTTGGGGGGGGGGGTTAATGTGCTTTTGTGCTTGGTGTACTTTTTTACCTTTTGTTTTTGTTTTTATTTTTGAATTTCCTGTGCGATCATTCTCTCATAAGAACATCTGGGATTTTCTTTCCAAGAAGTGAAAGCAGCTCCGTGAGAGCTACATTCACTCCTGGGCTGCCGGAGGGGAGGGGAGAAGTTTTTGCAGCACTATTAAGGTAAGTCTGAATTTTTTTAAAAAAAACATTACAGGGATAGGAATGGGACAGGAGAGGAGATAGTAAGACAGGGATGCTATATTTGTTCCCATCTGATAATCTTCTAAGATTGGGAAAAGCCAAGTCCCAGTTTTTATTTATCCATGAAGAGCACTGGATGTCTGCAGTCCAGTAATTACATCTTAGCTGTAACTCCTGTCCCACATTTGAAGATCCAATACACTGAGATAAATCCCATTTTAGTTCTAACTAGAGTAGATACCATTGAGTAGAGTAGAAATCAATTAGACTTGTTAGTCAACACTAAAATAATTCCAATTGATTTAAGTGGGCCCACTCTACCTGTGAATAAAATTGGATTTAGGCCTTTATTTATGGGCTAATTGGGCTTTACTTATGAACAAACTAAATAAGAACAAATTGTATTTATGTGTTCATACTTTAAGCTCCTCTGATTAATTTATACTCTAGCTTTTTTGCAAAAAAAAAAGGATGCACATTCATTCATTCTGCCAGGCACTGATTCAAAAGGTTCCTGGTTCTTAGAATTTATGAAGTTTAGACACCTGATGAAAATGGCTAAAAAGATCCAAAAAGAACCACAAAGTGATAGAGCTTTGGAAAAATAACATTTTTGGATTACAGCTCCCAGAATACCCCAGCCAGCACAGTTACTGGAGATTGTGGTTCATAAAAACAATTTCAAGCACTGAAAGTGCTATATTTGCATGCATAGAAAGGAACAAAGGTCATGTTAGATAATCATTTATATGTCAATCTGTATAGAAACATTCAAGAATCGAGTTGCATGCCATCTAGGAAACACACAATACAAATGGCTCATTGTCCAGACAAGTGTAGGAATGTTTACATTACTGCAACTTAAAATGAAAAAGATATGGGATATTCTTAAATCTCTGCAGCTTAAATAAGTGGAACTTGAAACTTTGGAATGATTGCATCCCTGACTATTTTAAAATTATTCTCTATCACTACATATTGTCCAGCAATGATAGTATTATAGTGCTAGTTTGTCAATTGCACAGTTTTGTTGCTTTACCTTATTCATTGTTTCTGCATTATGCTTGGCCAAAGCCATTTCTAGAGAATCTGTCACACTGGTGAATTTGAACTTGTCTGGTGGCTGACGATAAAGCTTTTCACTTAGGATTTCTCCAGCCTTCTTGGCTTTTTCAACATCTAATGAACCAATAGGGACCCAGCCAATCCCTTTCATCCACTGAAGGTCAGATTTGTAGTAATTCTGTGAATAAGACATTCAAAATGAACAAGTTAGTTTTTTCTGTGTGTATAACCTGATTAGAAAGCTAGCCATCACTTCTGTCAGGAGATCAGGGGTATATTGCAGCCAGAAATTTATGCATGTTCCAAGAGGTTTCTGAGTATGTCACAAAATTGTTTGTAGTGTCCACATCGCTGTATTTTGGAAAGAAAAATCTCTTAAACTCCAGAGGAAAAATGTATTCCCCATTCCTATTTCTGTGGGTTAGGGTATGTGAATGTCACACCTAAAATCTATACGTACCAAAAATATCGGAGACCAGAATTTCTTATACAGTTACACTTTTTCTTTACATCTGCTTCTTTTCCTTTGTTTCATATGGTTCACCCTTTAGATTGGGAAGTAAAAAATAGAGACCAACAGGGACCCAATCTAAAAATGGAGCTCAGACAAAAAGAGTCTGAAATGATGAAGCAAAGTGGGGGAAATTTCACCTCCACTCACCATGTACTCCTTTTGGTGTGAAAAGTAGATGCCCCCAACCACCACAACCCCTTTATACATATACAAAGAAGACACATAATTAAAGAAGTGTGGCTGCCCTGTCATGTCTGGTTTGACCACAATATAATAACAATGATACTCACGTCACTCTGTAGATCGTAGGCCTTTCTAGCTTGGATGACATCATTTTGATCTGGTAGGCATGTCCACTGGTGCAGATAATGGCGATAATCAACATCACTGACCAGTTTCTGACAGTTCTTTGCCAATAAGACACCTAGCATATCCACAGGACTGGTGTACTTGGTCTTCCATTTTTCAAAGTCTTTCTTATATTCCCTCTCACTCTGCATCTTGGCTACATTCATAGAATGCACAAGTTTGGGGTCATCCTGTATGCTGCGAGCTCCAACATGGTGGCCGAGCTGCTTGCGATAGCCTTCTTTGTATTTATACTGAAATATACATACATATTATAAATTACCACCATGAAAAGTGCTTAGCAGGTAATTTTTGTATTGTAAGTGCAAAGTGAAAAAGTCACCAATCCATCAAGCACTAGACCTGTTTAATTTTCAGCTTTAAAGCTAAAATTTATGGTTATTAGCCAAGCCTGCCAATGTGTACAAAGTGTTCCACATTTGGCCTTGTGTAGAGTAAATAAATAGTAATGAAAGAAATTGCTGCAACCTCTAGGTAATATTCTCGCTTGAACATAGATGGGATGGGCAGCCAGAGCTCATGGCTTTCAATTAGGAAGGTGGGCCCACAGAACGAGGCATTCTGTCAGACACAATGGCTGTGTGAAACATTCCAAATATCTGTAGTTTTAGATATGTAACAGATTGGCCCTTAGAAGTCAGCTAGCAAAGCACACTAAAAGTGCTATTCTACAAATGTATGCTCAAAAGTAAGTCCCACTAAATTCAAGGAGACTTACTGCCAGGTAAGTGGGGGTAAGAATGCTGACTCTGTGGCTCTGTCACTCATGCAGAGCCACAGAGGGAAAAAAGAAGCCCAGAAAGGCTGATGGGAACTGATCTGAATATTCTAAGATTATTTGTTTTGCAAAAGCATGAATGTGAATATATACAAATGTTAGTGCAACATCTTCCTCCGGCCTCCTCCCGACCTCCTCCTAACCTTCCCCTGGGCTGCTGGCACTGCTTTTTACTGACGGAAAAACTAATTAATCATTTTAGTCTCTTTGGGATTAATCAACTCTCAAAAAGGCATCCTTTTTCATTATCTTATATTGCTGATTATTCTATATTGGTCTAAACCAAAAGGGAGTCACTTCTTCAGAAATAATAACAGCCTTTCCCATCCCAGCCCCCTCCAGGTTGGTTACAATACAACTTCCATCATTCCCAGTCAGCATGGTTAGTTAGACCCAACAAAACTCACGTCACTGGCAATATTTCTTGATGCCTTGGCAGCTTGGATTGGAATTGCATCAATTCGCAAATCGTAGCCTCTCTTCTTTGCCTCTTCCAAGGAGAGTTTATATAGACTCTTTTAAAAAGAGAAGGATGAAAAAAATGTTATGTATATAGTCCAAATTGACATTAAATGTTGCCTTCCTTCATGTATAAACAGGCAGAACATAAAAATGTTATCATATGACATCTTCAGAGCCACTTTGGTAATACACAGGAATAGTTCATTCAGACATGTTGCTAAGTTTATCAGCTAGCATTGTTGTGTGCCTTGTCTGACTTATGGTGACCCTAAGGTGATCCTATCATAGGGTATTCCTGGCAAAATTTGTTCAGTCCAATCAAATGCCAGATCCCCATTTCTTCTGGCCCCCCAAAATCCAGGCAAACTGAGTCTCCTAGAAGACTGCAGGACTGATTGTTCACCTTTTAAATAGGTTACAGGGCCGCTCTTCACTGTTTAGTATCTGAAAATTCTCATTATGGAATCCCACTAGGTGACTTGGAGCACATCACATTCTCTCAGCCTTAGAGGAAGGCAACGGAAAATCTCTTCTAAGTCAGCCGTGCCAAGAAAATCATATACATGATAGGGGTTGCCATATGATGAAGACACATAACAACAACAATGCAACAGTTCTAGCTGCTTCCAGCTTTTATCCCCCCCCCTCCCACCCATGCTTTTCACATTTGATCATTCTCTACAACACCAAGTGAGTGCCAGGAGCAGAAAATGAAGGTTTGTCTACACAGGCCAAATAAATAAATAATACTTCATTTTGAGTTCTATTGGAATGCATGATGTATGTCTGGTTTATAGCAAAAGTGCTTTTTTTACTTGTTAATGTGATTTTTTTTAAAGTCACTTTTATCTCCACAGTTTTAAGAAAAGCTGGATTTTTTTCACATGTGTCAAGGGGTAGATTTGGGCAGAATTAGGGGGTGGACTAATTGGAGGGTGGGATAGGTTTGTGGGTGGTTACCTAGGTCTGGCAAGCATGGCCCATTACCATTTGTTTTAACTTCAGTGTATGTATGCAGATCTCCACGTGACTGTGCAAGTGAGCAAGTGAGGCCAAAAACTATTCAGAAAACAATTTTGTTCTGGCCTGATCCTATGCCTTTAAAAGCAGAAGTGGAAACCACAGAGGATTGGGGGAGGGCTGCATTTTTATGTCATCAGACCTTCTCAGGCACACCAATCTTTTTTAGAAAAAAACATGGAATTGACAGGATGGACATTTCTAGTTTTGATTAAAGGCCTTTTTTGGACCTACAAGTGCTGCCTCTCCTGAACATACTTGTCCATGTGTTTGGATGCCAAAAATTCTTTGTTTTTTTTTTTTCCTACTGTCTCTGGTTTGCCACATTACCTGGTTAGCAGGATTTTACCCACATTCAGAGCCTATTTACCTGCATTGCTCTTTGGTTTGGGGCCTGAAATTTCAGGAAATAGGTTGCAGTTGACCGAACTAGCATGTTTCATGCAGTCCATGGGCCACACAGTTCCCATCCTGGTTTAAAACATGGTGAGGAACTGGCGACCCATGGGCCAGATTTGGCCCATAAAGCCTCTCTGTCCAGTGCATTGATTCATGGGCCTGTAGTGAGGGGGATTGTTCTACCAGGCATCATGACTAAATGTTAACAGATGTCAAGTTGCATAGAAAGGGTTAATGTACTATTTGGTAGCCCCTGATGGACAGTTTTACTTTAGTCTAGCAGTTGAATGCTGATAATAAACTGAAAGGCTGGGAATGAAGCATCTGCATAATCTTTCCTTTTAGCAAGCTCCTTATACCATTCTCATACCTATTAGGATGGGAGAGGGGTGTGCCTGCCATCTTCATTTCTTTTGTTTGCCTATGCACTTTATAAATCTTGGGAGTCCATCTACCAATATCCATATTTTTGGTGGGGTGTGTTGCCCAGCAGGGACCTTATTAGCTAGCCATGGGAAACTGAAGTGCTGGCATGGAATAGTCCAGGTGGAATTAGTTGCTTAGGAGGCCAGTTCTACTATTTGCTGCAAGTGGATGCTGGACACAGTCAGCTAAAAGGCTGTGATGCTTCTAACATAGGCCACCTATTCCATCATATACAGGTTGAATCTCCCTTATTCAGAATTACAAAATCTGAAATATTCCAAAATCCATAACTTTGTTGAACATCACCATGAACAGGGCATTTTATGTTTTATGTGTTTTCCAATGGTTCAATGTACACAAACTTTGTTTCATACACAAAATTATTAAAAATACTGTATATAAAATTACCTACAAGCTAGGTGTATTAGGTGCATATGAAACATACATGAATTTCATGTTTAGACTTGGGTCTCATCTCAATGATATCTACATTATGTCTATGCAAAATCCAAAACATTCCAAAATCCCAAATACCTCTGATCCCAAGCATTTCGGATAAGGGAGACTCACCCTGTACCACCCAAAAAAGTTTATCTTATAGCAGTGATGTGTGCAAGTTTGCGGTACCAAAGAAAGGCTTAGGGAGACCTGGAATTGCAGCCAGGTTGCTCAGGACACCCCACTCCTCTCTGTCCCCTCCTCTTCTGTGCTCTGTCCAATTGTTTATTCATTACCCACACCTTTGACTTCACCAAAGTATAGATATTTGCTATTAACAGGACATAGCCACCACAGTATCAGCCTAAACATTATCACTTGAAAATGGCTGCAAACTGAACAGCTACTGCAGAAGCTGGTTCACAGACTGATACACCATAAGCAGGCAACAGTAACCATTAAATACCTCTGGATGATAACCTCCAGTCCTAATCATGCAGAAGATAAACTTCACATAGTGGCTGTATAGAAAAATCAAGTGTTTAATACACTTTAAGTCAAATATGCTCACCTCACTGTAGTTGATCTTGTTTTGTCTGGCCAGTGTGATTTCAGGGGTATCAGGCATGATGTGGATTTGAGTCTTGTCTTTATCCCAGGCCTCAGTGTACAAACGCTGCAAAAGAAATTCAAGTAAGAAAAAAAAAAAAGACCAATGTAATTGGGTGATCTTAAGTTTCCTCATTTAATCCTGCTTCTTCTCCAAGGAAAAGATATAGATACAGATGTCAGTAAAAGATGGATGCCCTGGAGCACACCAGCATAATTATATAGTAGCCAAGTATTTTTAACATTTGCTTCCATTTCATAATATGAGATGCTTTCACATTTCTGCAATACAGCACAGATCAAACTAATTTATGTAATAACTTGGTCCCAAATGACTTGTGGAACTATTCCAAGACATAGCAGAGCACAATGCTCCATGTCATTCCATGGGCTTTGAACTCCTGTTCTGTAATCACCACATGTTATGGCTTAAATCCAGTTGCTAGTCTCAACTAGAGCAGACCCCTTTAAATCAATGGAATTTACATGAGTGTTGCTGAGTTCCTTTGATTCATTGAGTTTACTTTAATTGGGACTAGCAATAGTATTTAGCCCTCTATCACTAGCCATTTTCTGGATCTAGAAAGGCTTTCATTTCTAGTAGACAACAGATTATAGAACTTTACACAGACAGTTCTTACATCAAACAACAATTTTGATATGACTGCTTACTTGAATCCTGAAAAGCAGCAGTATCTATCCATATTTCTTTTGATTTCAGAGAAAAAAGTCCTCAAGTAAGTGTGCCTAGGACTTATTTATATTGATATTTTTTTTATTTTTTTATTTAGTTATTTAAGCTTACAGAATAACAATCAAGATTTTCCTCATAACAAATTACAATCACAGCAAATTTCTCTCTCTCCTTCTCCCTCTGACTTCCCCTGATTTACTAGCTTGAAACTTTTCTCACATTTACTAGACCATAAATTCCCTCCTTTCTATAATTAAACATACATCGGTCTAAATTTCATATGGTTTATCTGCCTTTTTCAAAATTCCATTGTAATTTTGCCCATCCTCTGCCCATTATAATTACCTTATTTCTCTTTTCCCCCAGTGTATCAGCATAATTGATCTCTCACACTTTCTAAATTAGCTGTCATATTTCCCTGTTTTTTCCAAATATTCCATTACTAGCTTCCATTCTTTATTTGTCTCCGTTATTTTCCTTCCACTTATCACTTGAGTCAACTTATCATTATCTTGCATCTCTCTCAGTTTGTCAAGCCATCCTTCAACCTCCGGAGCCTCTTTCATCTTCCACTGGGCCGCTATCTTAAGTCTAGCCGCCGTTACTACGTATAACAAAACCCTCCAGACTTCTTTTTCAACTTGCCTCTCTAATCCCGAAATTATATTTAAGAGATAAAGTTTTGGATCCATGTTAAAATTCACTTTTATCATCTTCTGTATTATCCTGTGTACTTTTACCCAGAATTTTTTAATAATTGGGCACCCCCACCACATATGATATAGTGACCCTATCTTCTTTTCACACCTCCAATACTTCTTATTTTCCAGTTTATAGATCTTATTTAACCTTGCTGGTGTGAGGTACCACCTATTAGCAATCTTAAAATAGTTTTCTTTCAGATCCTGGCTTGCCGTAAACCGATTTGTCCTATTCCAGGCATTTTCCCATTTATCTAGACTTATTACATCACCAATATCTTTTGCCCATTTTATCATTGAATCTTTTATCAGTTCTTTCTCCAATTCTCTCTGCAACAATATATTATAAAATTTTGTTATTTTACCCTTGTCTGTGGCCCAGACAAAGGTAAAATAAAGTATAATTAGTGGTGTCAGAGAAGGAAAGCCAAGAAACAAAGACTCATTCCCAACCCCACTTCTCCTGACATTAATCTTCATGGAAAAAGTGAAGAACATGTTTGCACTCCTCCTATCAATTATACATATTGCATGTCGTCCCACTCTTTTATTCATTAATTCTTTATTGTTTCATTGATTCACCCATTTTCAGTCATCCAATAGCTGTGTGTCTCTGGGTAACATACCAGATACAAATAAGAATAAAATGCCACGTTGGTACTTACCGTGAAGGTGTATTCTGGAGTTGGTAAAGAGGAGGAATCCGGGGAACCATTATCCTTGGGTATGCCCCTGTCACCACCCAGAGAAGAGCAGATTTAAAAATCTTGTGATAGCTGGAGAATAGGAGGCTCCACCCCCTCTCTCCAGTCCTCCCGACTCCAGTTGTTTGACTAACAAAGCCCAGTGCAGGAGAGAAGATAAGACAGGTACAGAGAGAGATGGAGAGAAAGGTGGCAGTCAGAAGGGAGGGGTGGATTCCTCCTCTCTACCAACCCCAGAATACACCCTCATGGTAAGTATCAACGGGGCCCTTCAGCTTCTTCTTGTGGCCCTTCTTCTCCATTGGCCTAAGCTCCCAAGGTGGGGGGAGAGGTAAAGGAGAGAAAAGAAAGGGAAAGGTGTTTTGTTTTGTTTTTTTAGTGGAGTCAACGGGGCCCTTCAGCTTCTTCTTGTGGCCCTTCTTCTCCATTGGCCTAAGCTCCCAAGGTGGGGGGAGAGGTAAAGGAGAGAAAAGAAGGGGAAAGGTGTTTTGTTTTGTTTTTTTAGTGGAGTCAAAGAAAGACATTAAGAAGCAAGGAAGGTTCAGAAGTCAGAAGGGAGGGGTGGATTCCTCCTCTCTACCAACCCCAGAATACACCCTCATGGTAAGTATCAACGGGGCCCTTCAGCTTCTTCTTGTGGCCCTTCTTCTCCATTGGCCTAAGCTCCCAAGGTGGGGGGAGAGGTAAAGGAGAGAAAAGAAGGGGAAAGGTGTTTTGTTTTGTTTTTTTAGTGGAGTCAACGGGGCCCTTCAGCTTCTTCTTGTGGCCCTTCTTCTCCATTGGCCTAAGCTCCCAAGGTGGGGGGAGAGGTAAAGGAGAGAAAAGAAGGGGAAAGGTGGGTTTTTTTTTGTTTTTTTAGTGGAGTCAAAGAAAGACATTAAGAAGCAAGGAAGGTTCAGGAGTCAGAAGGGAGGGGTGGATTCCTCCTCTCTACCAACCCCAGAATACACCCTCATGGTAAGTATCAACGGGGCCCTTCAGCTTCTTCTTGTGGCCCTTCTTCTCCATTGGCCTAAGCTCCCAAGGTGGGGGGAGAGGTAAAGGAGAGAAAAGAAGGGGAAAGGTGTTTTGTTTTGTTTTTTTAGTGGAGTCAACGGGGCCCTTCAGCTTCTTCTTGTGGCCCTTCTTCTCCATTGGCCTAAGCTCCCAAGGTGGGGGGAGAGGTAAAGGAGAGAAAAGAAGGGGAAAGGTGTTTTGTTTTGTTTTTTTAGTGGAGTCAAAGAAAGACATTAAGAAGCAAGGAAGGTTCAGAAGTCAGAAGGGAGGGGTGGATTCCTCCTCTCTACCAACCCCAGAATACACCCTCATGGTAAGTATCAACGGGGCCCTTCAGCTTCTTCTTGTGGCCCTTCTTCTCCATTGGCCTAAGCTCCCAAGGTGGGGGGAGAGGTAAAGGAGAGAAAAGAAGGGGAAAGGTGTTTTGTTTTGTTTTTTTAGTGGAGTCAACGGGGCCCTTCAGCTTCTTCTTGTGGCCCTTCTTCTCCATTGGCCTAAGCTCCCAAGGTGGGGGGAGAGGTAAAGGAGAGAAAAGAAGGGGAAAGGTGTTTTTTTTTTTTTTTTAGTGGAGTCAAAGAAAGACATTAAGAAGCAAGGAAGGTTCAGACACAAAAAAAAACAGAGAAGGTAGGAATAAAGATGGGTCTGAGAGAAAAGAGATTGTATCTGAGAGAAAAGATGAAGCTCTGCTCTGGGTGAAGGCAGGAAGAACAACTGGAGTTGGGACGACTGGAAAGAAGGGGAAGAGCCTCCTATTTTCTAGCTATCGCAAGATTTTAAAAAGGGTCTTCTGTCTCTTCTCTTGGTGGTGACAGGCGCATACCCAAGGATAATGGCTCCTTGGATTCCTCCTCTCACCAACCCAGAGAATCACAATTTCAATAAAATAACAATTCATTAATCAACACATAAAACAACTATAAATGAAAACTTGTCATTTAAAAGTAAAGACCTAGAGGTTAAAACAATACATCAGTAATCAACTAATACATAGCTAAAGCAATAAATTTCCCATAGCTAAATAACCAAGCTAAAACCAGTTTTAAAATGTAATGTTTTAAAAGACCAATATACAGAGTATGTGTCTGTTAAATGATAACTGTAAAATGAGATCACTAATGTATTCTCTAATTCTCAATAGACAGATGTTCATGCATCTAAGATATGCAGTTGGTGCTCACCTTATTCATTGTTTCTGCATTATGCTTGGCCAAAGCCATTTCTAGAGAGTCTGTCACACTGGTGAATTTAAATCTGTCTGGTGGCTGACGATAGAGCTTTTCACTTAGGATCTGTCCAGCCTTCTTGGCTTTCTCAGTGTCCAGTGAGCCAATGGGGACCCAGCCAATGCCTTTCATCCATTCAAGGTCTGACTTGTAACAATTCTGTGAGCAAGCACATTTTAAAGTTATTTAATTAGCATTTATAGTCCTAACATACTCAAACTAATGAAACTAATTTATTCAACCCAACAACTGCAATAAGCTTCTCCTTCATTGTCATGAAGTTTTGCTTGGTTTTAAAGGAAACATCTTAGGTCATCATGGCCATTTGCTCAAGAGCAATGAGTTTAATTATTCTACTCTGATAAAATCAGACTATAGACTGGAAGCATACTCATTTTTTCTAACTGCATGCCAGTATTATCTACACTGGCAGAAAAACCCACACCTAGCTTGTAGCTGCAGTTGATTTCTTTGATCCACAGTGGCCCAGTAAATGCCACACACACCAGGCTTGTCCAGTTGTAGATTGGAGTATCCCACCACACTGTAATCTGCATCAGAGTAAAAGGGCAGTCCTATGCTGTTCCGTGTCCTATATATTGTACTATTTCTGGCCACATGGCCAGGGCTTCTCCAGCTTGTTCCCCCTGTTCACTCATGTATGCGAATAAGTGAATATACATGGTCCCAGAGTACTGTATTACTAGATAAGTAGAGATGTGCTTATCCAGATATGTGCACAATCAAATTTTTTTAGAAGTGTGACAGTAGAGTCCTGCCCACCGGAAGTCCTGCCACAGCTTTGTTCTAAAGCCAATCCTCAGCTGCCACACAGCCAACAATCCGGATTTCCCCCTCAAATGCAGAGCAAACCACGAATCTTACAGATCTGGAGTCTCCTGTAGAAACCCCGGGGGAAATGTACATCATCAAAAATGTTATCTGTCAACTGTAGCATGAATATAGGGTGAGTAGAGGGTTTTTTGCTCATGCAGACAAGCCCATCATCACAGCAGCTGACACAGCATCTTCTTTCAAACTAGATACATACAATCTATTTCCTGCTCTGCCACCCAAACCCCTTAGAATCACAAATTCACTGGCATCAGGACTCTTCTACCCAAATAATCACTAATAACATCACCTAAAACAAAATAAGAGATTCACGTCATTCATGCGCTCTACATGGGGCTGCCCTCATGCTTGGTCCAGAAACTTCAGTTGGTACAAAATATGGCAGCCAGAGTGGTCTCAGCAACATCTCGGAGAGACCATATAACTCCAGTATTAAAATCTCTCCACTGGCTGCCTTTCAGTTTCTGGGCCCAGTATAAGGTGTTGGTTATTACCTTTAAAGCCCTAAATGGCTTGGGTCCAACTTATCTTTGGAACCGCCTCCTCCCATACAATCCTCCCCGTGCACTCTGGTCTTCTGGGAGGAATTTGCTTCAGCCAAAAAAATCTAGGCTGTCTGTAACCTCCCAGAGGGCCTTTTTGGTAATTGCCCCCAAATTATGGAATGGCCTGCCGAATGAGATCCATCAGATGACGAGTCTGAGTAGCTTTTAAAAAGCACTAAAGACGGATCTCTTTCGGCAGGCCTTTCCTAATTAGATCCTGGCCTCAGGAGCTCCTGGCCTCTTTTTCAGTCTGCTGGCTATTTATTATTTTTTTAAAATGTGATTTTAGATTAGTTGTTTTTAATTTATATTGGTTTAATATCTTTTTATGGGGGAGGGTGGGGTGGGTGGTGTTTGGGGATTTTAATCTGTATTGTATTTTAATTTTTGTAAGCCGCCCCAATTGTTTTCAACAGAGGGGCAGGGTATAAATTATTATTATTATTATTATTATTATTGGGTGTGATCCCTCAGCTTTTCAAAACCAATACATTTTCGTATTATTCTTTTATTAAGAAACCAAAGGTCTTTGAGTGCCAGACCTATAACTATGAAATCTGACAACACAGAATTATTATAAAATATTATCAACAATATTATAGTCTATCACATTACTTTATTTCTATAATTGAACTATGTTCAACAGTTCTAACATTTTAAGAAATATTTCCTATCAATAAAAGAATAAAACATGTATTTCAATGGACTCAATCTTCCATACTCCCACAACAAATTAGGAGTTTGTCTGTTAAGTGTCAACCCTAGTTCCTCTGGATTAGACCCAGTGAAGTTGAATTAGATAATTACTCACATCACTCTGTATTTCATAAGCTTTCCTGGCATGGATGACATCATTTTGGTCCGGGAGGCAGGTCCATTGGTGCAAATAATTACGGTAGTCAATATCGCTGACCAGTTTCTGACAATTCTTGGCCAATAAGACACCCAGCATATCCACAGGACTGGTGTATTTGGTCTTCCATTTCTCAAAGTCTTTCTTATATTCCCTCTCACTCTGCATCTTGGCAACATTCATAGAATGCACAAGTTTGGGGTCATCCTGTATGCTGCGAGCTCCAACATGGTGGCCAAGCTGTTTGCGATAGCCTTCTTTGTATTTATACTGTTGGAAAGAATAATAAACATTTTAAAATATAATATTTCATTTAGGCAGCAATCAAGCAGCCATACATTCTGGTGTAAATATTCGTGGAAAACCCAAACCTAAGAAAGAATTTTGCACAAAAACACTTCTGTCAGAGATACATAGTGCCATGGAGGCTTATACATCCTTCTGTAATCTAGAAAAAATAAACGAGAAACTGATACTCATTATGGAATTTACCATAGCCTTGTTTTCTTGTTATCATAAACAGGTTTTTGTATAATCTATTAAATCTGTCTCAGACACCCCCAGATTAGCTATGATAAATTATAGCTTCATATAGCACAGTTTTTGGGTCATCATTCAATAAATCCTCTCTCCCCAAAATAATTTGTGCTGTATTACTCTTAAGTGAACCATTAAAAAATCTATAGCTTTTCAGAGAAACAATAGCAAGGAATTTGGTATATGCATTTCCTCTTCCATGACAGCATCTGAAGACCTATAACCAGAACAACTTACCTCACTTGCAATGTCTCTGGAAGCTTTAGCAGCTTTGATTGGAATAGCATCTGCCCGAAGATCATACCCTTTCTTCTTGGACTCTTCTAATGCAAGTTTATATAATTTCTTTAAGAAAGACAAATAGTACTTTAGTTTTTCAAGAGGATGCTTTTTCTCACACACATTTTTTCTAATTGTTGTTGTTAACTGCTGTCAAGCCAATCTCAATTTATGGTGACTTTATGAATGAGAGACCTCCAAGCCACTCTATCATCAACAGATTTGAAAAGATTTCTAATACAGATTTGAAAGAAATCCACTTACATCACTATAGTTGATTTTGTTTTGCTGTGACAGTAGAATTTCAGGAGTATCTGGCATGATATGGATGCTGGTTTTATCTTTATTCCAGGCGTCAATATACATGCGCTAAAAGGAATAATCAGTAAATATATTATTTAATGAAAGAAATTATAGTATGGTAATATACTTATATATGTGTAAACTTAGTAATCTATCTGAACAACGATCAAATCCATCAAGTGTTCTAAGTGTTTCTCTTGCTGGAGACAAATAATCATATTAAGTGAGCCTCTGCATCAAAATAGTTGGAATGTGGAATCTTCTGTTCAGGGTTCCATCTACACCCATTCTGTCCCCTTCTCAAACTTAGAACGCCCCCCCCCCTGCAACTTTCTCCAATAGTCCATCAACACTCTGTTTCCACTGAGCATGCTCAGTGTTCATGGACCTGTGTCTCCTGTTAGGGCATTTGTGGGACTGGGCGTACTTGTGTCCAGTCCTAGCTGCATTCACTTATTTGAATTATCCATTGCTTTCTATGGAGAGCTCTCTGTTAGCTTCCTGGGGACAACTGAAAATAACTTCTCATAGTAAATTACTCATCCGGGCAATGTGATGTCTCTTTCTACCCTTTATATATCTATGTGTTTCGCCCTTCCTGCTCACTCCAGGCCATTCCACTTCTATCCGATTGTACCTTTTTTCCTCTCAAGCATTCCACCTTCTCTCCTTCACAGTAACTAAAGCTATCTGGAAGTACTTTAAGATATGATATTCTCCCTCTCTCCCATTTCTTTCCATTTTCCCCTCCCCTTAATGTGGAAGGAATTAAACTCACATGGTTCATAATTTCAGAGTTATGCTTTGCCAAAGCCATCGGCAGGGAATCAATAGGACTACTGAATTTGAGAGTGTCAGGGTGCTGTCTGTATAAATTATCACTCAAAATCTTGGAGGCTCTCTTATTCTTCTCGTCTTCCAGGGAACCACTTGGAGACCATCCAATGCCCTTTAGCCATTCAAGATCTGATTTATAAACATTCTGTTTAAAAAAAAAGGTAGAGAACACAATAAATTCATCATTCATTTCCATTAATATTGAGGATTTTGGCATTCGCAAATTATAAACCACAGCAACTAAATATACTATTATTGTGCTGTCAGATAGCATCAGCATGGATTAAATGAACAAGAAATTTCTGTTTAGAAAGATTATCCAAATATTTTATTTATGAACTTATTTACTGGAATGGATTAAAGAAACACAAGCTGAGTTTCGATGATGCAATAGGACAGTCCCAGCATTCTGTCCCACTAAAAATTCACTCCTGAGGCTGGGAAACTTCCAGAACACAATGGGATGGGTCCATGGAGCTGCTGAAAGAGGTGAAAATGCTGGAATACTGAGCAGCAGTCAGCTTTAGATCTATACACTATATTTCCCTTTTGATCAAAAAAGATTTGAAAGTGCTTAACAATCAATTGGTAAATTATTGTTAAGGCAGCAATGAAAAGCAACTTAAAATTATTCCAAAATAAAAGTCGAAATTCAGGGGGGAAAACCCCAACCACCAAACCATAACAGTCAAGAAAAAGCACAGAAGTATCATAGCCTACTTAGAGAACATCAGAAGGAAAGGAGCCAAATGAACAGAAGGCTGTTCCTTATCTATGGAGCCCTAATTCTGCAGAGCCCAATTTATATTTTCAGCTCAATGGAACTAAAGTATGGTCTCCTCAAGTAGCCTTAAATAAGGTTGGGAGGGAGGCTCACGTAGGACTAGGTGTTCTGTGATACTGGGCCTAGACCATTTAAAGTTTTATAGGTCCAAGCCAGATTTTCAATTGGGTCAACTACTCTAAACTATTTCAGCATGAATGTGATACACTTATGCTGACTTTTGAGTCATAACAATGTAGTAGCACTCAGTCCATGCCAGCAATATTTTCTGAACCATCTTCATGACACATTGATTCTGTCCTTACTGGTGATTTTCTGCCATTGCTATCCTATTCTAGTGCCCTAAATTAGCATATCTCATTCCTTGAGAAGTTATTTATTAAGTAAACCTCATTTAAATCAACTGAATTAACTTCAGTTGTTTCATTTAGAAACTGGCTGTCTCTGAATGAAAACAATAATTCATTTGTGCTATTTGGGTTGGTATTTTTTTAAATAAAGGATACTTACATTACTTTGAATATCATATGTTTTCCTGGCATGTACAACATCATTCTGATCTGGAAGACAAGTCCACTGGTGCAGATAATGGCGGTAATCAACATCACTGACCAGTTTCTGACAATTCTTGGCCAATAAGACACCCAGCATATCCACAGGACTGGTGTACTTGGTCTTCCATTTTTCAAAGTCTTTCTTGTATTCTCTCTCACTCTGCATCTTGGCAACATTCATAGAATGCACAAGTTTGGGGTCATCCTGTATGCTGCGAGCTCCCACGTGGTGGCCAAGCTGCTTGCGATAGCCGTCTTTGTATTTGTACTATAGAAAATAAAATATAATTTCCCCTAGTTTTACATATGACTTAAAAATAATAACTAGGAAAAAAAGTTCACCAGAATTTAGTTCCATCAATATGTATATAATAAGCAATCATGGGATTACTGTAATTCTTTTTTGTGATAAAACTAAAGAAGTGCTGAAATCATCATCAGATATTTTCAAATACTTATTTTTCATGATATCAAGTGTTGCAGTTCAAATGATTGTACGAGATTGTCTAGATGGTGAAAATACTCTTCGTAGAATGAGAATAGAATATGATCTTTCCCAACGTGGTGCAAACAAAATTCATGGTATTCAGGTAAAAGGTGTTGTGGTTTTCCCTGAAGTTTTCCGGAAAATGCGCGTTGATGCTTATTTTTGCAATGTGGACATCAAAATGTGCAGTGATGCACATTTTCTCTCTATTGACCTTTATTGGAGTGTGTGAACACTTCATTCGAATAAATGCACATGCATGCAAATTGGTGAAAAAATGGTAGTGACAAAACATCATCGCTGGAATGAGCAAAAATGTGCACCCACTTGCTGTATACCATTACGTCTAGACTGGCCCTAAATTACCACAGTCATTTCAGAGCCTCTCCAGACAAGAAAAAAAAGTCTCTGAAAGTCCCAGATTTAGAAAGAATTCAGCTTTCCTACAGTGTTGCTTTACATGTCTGAACTAACTTTTCATGTTATCTGTTTAATCATTTTAATTTTGTTCAAAAGAAATGTAACATCAGTCAGTATGTTTATATATGAGAGAATTCTCATATATAAAAACTGCATTTAAGTTCACTAATTTGTGATTTTAACATAACAAGTTTAATCCCATTTTTGATAGTAATTTATGAATGTTCAGTATTAAATTTTAATAGTTGTAGATGATTTTTATACAGATATATTTTAAATTCATCACAATTTATTTCAGCAACTATATTAAGTTACATCACATAATAAGCACAGAATGCATTGTTGGGAAACATCATTGAAACTAATTAACTACTTTTCATTACAATATTGGTAAATAAGATAATATTAGATACCGTAATTGGTAAATAAGATAATATTAGAAAGAATGGGTGTGTGTGAGAAACAGAGAATTTTCTAAAGGACATTACATGAAAGGCACATTTAGTACATTACTTACTTCACTGGCAATATCTCTAGATGCTTTTGCTGCCTTAAGTGGTATGGCATCAGGTGGAAGATCATAGCCTTTCTTCTTCAGTTCTTCATATCCTAACTTGTAGAGTTTCTAAGGGAGAGAATAACTGGAAAATTAGTAACACTGCAAGTGCCACAAAAGGAGGCAGATCACCAATAAACTTAGCTTGTGCAAACCAGTGTCAGACTTACATCACTTGTGTTAATTAAGTTGGCTCTGGACAAAATTATTTCAGGAGTGTCAGGCATGATGTGAATCTGAGTCTTATCTTTATCCCAAGCTTCTCTATAAAGTCTCTGAAAAGAAGGGAAAGAGAGTGAATAGTACTTTGTGTCAGTGAGAGAAATTACATGCAATATAAACTTTCACAAGATAGTGAAAGATTTTTGATCACATGGGCATACACAAGCACACATCTTGAGATGTTGTGCAAAACCAGGTATAAGAAAATGGGCAACACCATCCAGGAGCTACCTGGAAGGCCATGGACAGTACCTTGTACTGGGTTTCAGATCTCTTTTCTCATAGGTATATTGTATACAAAGTCAGGAAAAGCTCTTGCCCTTGTGGACGAACCTCCAACTCTCAGAACTGCATATTTGGACCTGACTTTTTAATTGTTCAACAACACTTAACAATTATTGTTTGGATGTTGGTATGTGAATCTGTGGCTACCGGTCCTGCCGATATGGGGGTTGTACTCTATATCCAAAAACTGAGTCTCCCTTTTTACAACAAATTTGTTACACGATCATATTAATGTCTACATGAAATCAAGTTAATTCATTGGACCTCAGAGGAGGTCCAAAACAGACAGAGGAGTGTATCCTTGAACTAATTAATCTGGCAATTGTAAATATGCACACCTAAGTGCACTATCCTAAACTCTACATGAAGCCCCCACTGAACATAATGGGACTTATTTCTGAGTCAACATGCATTGGATGTAGTTAACTCTAAAGCAGTTAACTACACTATACAGTATATATGTCAGTGAACACTACCGCCACCCTCTTCACACATTAATCTTGACACTGTCTCTCCTCGTGGGCAGTACCTACTTGTCTGGGAATACTTACATCACTTCGGTGCTTGGAATTTTCTTTTGCCAGAACCACCTCCAGTGAATCAGGAATACTTGTAAATTTAATGGTGTCTGGATGCTGACGATATTTCTTTTCACTCAGAATCTCAGAAGCTTTCTTGTTCTTTTCAGACTCTAGAGATCCAAACGCGTTCCATCCAATACCTTTCAGCCACTCAAGGTCTGATTTATATGCATTCTATCAAGGAAGAAAACGATTTTTATAATAATTGTATTATAAAGGCCACTGAAAAGCATGTTATGTTCTGACTGATAATTACATACATATTCTTCATTAAAGCTCACTGGTTTAGGTACCTCTACTGATTTGGCTTGATTGTCATTGACAGTATACACGGATTTTCAAAGTTTTAAAACAAAAAGACTAAGGTTGATAACACATAACTCTATCTGATGACACACAACTCCTTTCCATCTCTCCTTTCCATCTGACTCCAAGGAAACTGTCTCTATGCTAAACCAGTGTCTGCTGTCAGTAATGTACTGGATGAGGGTGAACAAATTGAAACTTTAATCCAAGCAAGACAGTGGTGCTCCTGGTCAGTAGAAAGGCAGATCAGGGAATAGGGATTCAGTCTATGCTGGGTGGGGTAACACTCCCCCTGAAATCGCAGGTTTGCAGTTTGGGTATGTTCCTGTACTCAATCTGAACCTGGATGCTCAGGTTTCAGCTATGGCTAGGAGTGCATTTGCACAGTTAAAACTAGTTCACCATCTGCGCCCATTCCTTCACAAGTCAGCTCTGGCTATGGTGACACATGCCTTGATTACATCCCGTTTGGGCTACTGTAATGTGCTCTACATGGGGCTGCCTTTGGAAACTGTTTAGAAACTTCAGCGGGTCCAAAATGCTGTGGCCAGACTGTTGACTAGGGCTGGGTACAGGAGTCATGTGACACACACACAACCACTGAAATAGTTGCACTGGCTACCAGTCCATTTCTAGGCAGAATCCAAAGTGCTGGTTTTGACCTTTAAAGTCTTAAACAGCTTGGGTCCAGACTATCTGAAAGACCGTATCTCCCTATACAAGCCAGCCTGAGTCTTAAGATCAGCAGTGGAGGGGTTTCTCTCAGTCCCACTACCTTCACAGGTGCAGTTGGTGAGGACTCAGGAGACAGCCTTCTCCATGGCTGCTCTCAGAGTGTGGAACTCCCTTACTCCCTTTCACTGGAGGTCGGGTTGCCACCTCCCTGCTCTCTTTACGTCTACAGTTGAAGATACAGTATTTTTATTTAGGCAGGCATCTGAAATGTAAATTTTAATTGGTGTGCTGTTTTTATTGTTGTATTTTTATGATTTTATGCTTTTAATTCATATGTTTTGATTATATTTTAACAAACGATAATTCAATTTAATTCTTTTAAACATTTTGTACTTGTGATGTTTTTAGCTGTATTTTTTAATGATTGTAAGCTGCCTTGGATCCCATCTTCAGAGAAAGGTGGGATATAAATAAATAAATAAATGCTTACACTTGGGAACAATAGTGTAAAGGGATGAGTGGTCTAGAAAATGTATTTTAAAATTTAGAAAACTTAAAACAGAAGGGGTTGTGATAAAAAATAGAAATATGGATCATAAGTGTCACTTACATCACTTTGTAATTCATACACTTTCTTAGCATGGATGACATCATTTTGGTCAGGGAGACAGGTCCATTGGTGCAAATGGTGGCGGTAGTCAATATCACTGACCAGTTTCTGACAATTCTTGGCCAATAAGACACCCAGCATATCCACAGGACTGGTGTACTTGGTCTTCCATTTCTCAAAGTCTTTCTTATATTCCCTCTCACTCTGCATCTTGGCTACATTCATAGAATGCACAAGTTTGGGGTCATCTTGTAGGTTACGGAATCCAATGTGATGTCCCTGTTGCTTTCGGTAGCCTTCTTTGTACTTGTACTAAAACAAGAAAGAATACTTGGTGCAGAGAGGGGAACAACAACACCAGGAATAATGTGAGATCTATTTGTAAAGAGATGCCATGCTTGTTGGATGGCAGAACTGTAAGGAAATGTGGCAATTTCTTGGTTTACACGCAAAATGGCAGTGGTTACATTCTTACACATGCTTGTTTAGGAGTTAAACTCACTATGTGACTGATCTGGAAGAAAACTAAATATCAGCACAGCACATACGTTTGTTCAGAGTTAAAAAATTAATAGCTTTATACTAAGAACGGTGTAAAACACTTTTGACCATGCCAGTGTCATGATTATGGGGAATAGCATTACTTTGCCAAGTTGTCATGTCTTGGTACCGGAGGGGGGGAAAACCTATATCCTGCTCACCTACCCTCTATGGTTTTAAATATAGCGAATTGTTTTGGTTCAGAGCATGATGTGCTGTGTTAAGAACTTTTCTTCTTAGAGCACAATGCAAAACCGTATTGTAAGACACATAATGCTCTAAAACAGACCTTTGTCTGGTCTGTCTGTGCTAGTGTTGATATCATGACAGTAAACTGTTCAGTGCTTCAGATCTAAATATGTCTAGTGAAATCCTGGAGAGTGTAAAATTTGATTTCAACCCTAAATAGGTATTTGCTGTAGGAATTCAGTTGTGAGGGAGAAAGCACTCTGCAGGCACAGAAGCACTCTGTCACCCTGTTAGCTTACAAACATGTGTGTAGAGGGGAGATGTTTCAGCTTACTTATATTTATGGAGCCCTGGGGAGCTCAGCTAAATGCATCCTACTATATATTAGCAGTTGTACTTACATCACTAGCAATGTCTCTTGATGCTTTGGCTGCTTTCACGGAAATTGCTTCAGCAGTGAGGTCATAACCTTTCTTTAACATTTCTTCGTAACCAAGTTTATACAATTTCTAATATGAAATCCACAAAGAAAACAGAGTCAGTACAAAGCAAATGTTTCTTCAACTGGAGTTAGAACAGTGGAACCCCGATATGAAGAACTTCACAGAGACCATTACGACTATATTGTGTTCCTTCAAAATTCCTCTGCTGTTATAGCAAGGACTGAGGTTAACTTCCTTTTCCTGGATAAATATATTTGGTGCTTACAAAAACAAGCCCTTCTTTCCTCCCTCTCAGCAGTTCTCACTTCTTTAACAGAGCCTCTCTGAACCACTGCTATAGCACCATTGTGTTCATCTTACTGCCAGTCAGAGGCCACACAGGCATGATTTCACAAAGAGAAAATTAGAGTGGATGCAATGTTCTCCCCTTCACTCTCAATATATTAAAACTGTTGCTCTGTTCAGCAGGTATCCCCCACAAGAAAAAAAAAACTTTTAACTGAAATAGTGTGCAAAGTTATCCTAAAATAAAGTCCCTCTGTACATTTTAGCACCACTTGGTTATCACCTGAGAAACAATCCCCAAATCTATATATATAATTCTCTTGGGTATGCTGCCATTTCCAGTGTGCTGATTGGCTGCTTAGGTAACTGACCAACCAATCACAGGTCTGTTGGGCAGCCAATCAGCACACTGGGGGCGGGACCATGTAGATTCCAAACATGGCCGCTGGAGAGGGAGAGTGAGTAGCATGGGGGTGGATGCGGTGTGTGCTGAAGTGCAGGGGGTGGGGGCCAAGGGGTAGAACAAGCAGAGGGGGCTGGCAGGGGGTAGAACGAGCAGAGGGGATGGCAGGGGGGCAGAACAAGCAGAGGGGGGATGGCAGGGGGGGCAAAACAAGCGGAGGGGGTGGGGGGCAGAACAAGTAGAGGGGGTGGCAGGGGGCAGAACAATCAGAGGAGGTGGCAGGGGGCAGAACAAGCAGAGGGAGTGGCAGGGGGCAGAGTTTTTAAATGGCGTATGGTATGCCGGGTCCAGATAGTTGGCTTCAAATTCCACATTAAGTCAAAACTGTTAGTATTCTAGGGGTGTGCAGAAACTTAGCCAATATTCCTAATAACACATGTTATAACAAATTCTAGTATATTTCTTTACCTGGCTGTAATTAAACTTGTTTGCTTTGGCCTGCATAATATCCGGTGTGTCTGGCATCACATGAATCTTTACCTTGTCCTTCTCCCATGCCTCTATGTACGAATGCTAATAGGACAAAATAATACAGATCAATAAATGTGCTTGTGCATTTATACTACACCACTGTTGCCATGTAGACCATTGCATTAATATTAGTTGACCTAACTAGTTGACCAACAATGCATCATTGTTGACCTAACACTGTATGTGGTGTCATGCAAAGGAAGCATGTGTATATGTCAAGCACTACTGGGGAAGCTTGCACTGATTGCCAACAGTGTTCGCAAGTGTAGCACTTTTAGTTATTTCCTACAGGAGAGATTGGCATTTATTGACTTGGTTGGGAGAAGGTAAAGGAGAACCTCTGGAGGCAACATTAGGAGGAGCCTCTGTACCTTAAAAATCAAGCTTGTTCCTTCATGCACAGCTTCATGCCTTTATTTGCAAAGTCCCATCCTGCACTCTTTGGTCACACTAGAGTGTGACGGAATGTTGAAAGCTGGCTTTTAAATATGCAAATAATTGCAAATGGATAAGACAAATCCTAAACATGCCAGCCAGTTGAGAAATCCGCTTACTAAAATACTTATTTTGCCTTTAAGGAATTTATCAGTTTCCAGCCATCACACGTATACAGTATTACTTCTGTACTTTTTCTGAAAAATCATTGGTTTAAACAACTCTACACAAAGGAAGCAAAGTTTGGGATAGTCATGGGTGGGTCCTACGTAATGAGTGTGCCTGTTCACCTTATTCATAACACCAGCATTGTGCTTTGCAAGTTCCATATCCATCGAATCAGTCATTTTCTTAAAGGGGAAAAGACTTGGATGCTGGCGGTACTTTGTATCACTTGCTATTTCAGTGGCTTTTTTCGACTTTTCAACATCCAATGACCCTGCAGGGCTCCAACCAAGTCCTTTGTACCATTCATTGTAATCTTGCTTGTATTCGTGCTGCAGGTGGAAAAGAATAAAAACACAGTTGCAATTGAACAGCTCTGAGTGGTAATAACACAAAACATCTGCTTAAGCAAGTTTAGACAGCAACAATGGAATAGTCATTACGAACAAAACATGGTGTCTTACATCACTTTGAATCCGATTCATGTTTCTGGCCAGTTCTACGTTTATTGCATCAGGCAGAAGGATGTATTTGTGGATGAGTCTTTTATAGTTGGTGTTGGTGATGTTTGCTTGTGCTTCCTTAGCAGCCATGATGCTGAAAGTGTCAGCAGGCGTGTTGTACCTGGTCTTGCTGGTTTCGTAAGCTTTTTTGTACTCCCGGTCTGACTGCATCTTAGCAACTTGCATATAATGTACAAGCTTGGGGTCATCCTGGAGGCTGCGGAAGCCAACAAGTTTACCCTTCTCCTTTTCATAGCCTAATTTGTATTTGTACTGCAAAGAAAACAGAAACACCAGATGGACAATGTAATTTCAGGAAGATTAGAAATGGAATTTAACTTTATTAGTCCAAATAAAATAAAAGTGCATACTTGTTTGGACATCACAGCAGTTTTAGAAAAGATTCATCAGATTGGATCCAAATGTGACTGGTGGGCAGTGGTGGCCAGTAGCCTCTATGTCAAGGGAGTGATGAATCTGCTCTGGGTTTAGCCCCAACTTTAAAAGTGAGAATCTTATTCCCTCAATAGGTTTGGCACCAGCTCCTTCGGACTAGAACCTGGAGCAGATTCTCTGTCCCACTCTGTTATGGGAGCCATTCGCTGCCCCGGCTGATGTTGATCTTTCCATAAACAAAAGAGCCTTTGGTCCAGCTGCAACTTCCATTTACTCAAGGGAAAGAGGCATTTTTTTTTACGTCCTCATCATTTCAGATGCTTTCTTGGAGTTTGGGATTTATGGGAACACAAGAGGGCCAGTTGTCCATACAAAAATGTGGCACTATCTCCCTTACCCTGCGCTGAGCGGCACAGGGAAGGGGATGGATCCCCATTGGAGCAGCCACTGCCTTGCGGACTGAGGAGCTCCATGGAAGGCCTGCCTTTGTGGACCAGCATTTCTGCTGAGGTCAGAACAGGGCACCCATGTGATCAATGAGAAGAGGGTAGAGTGACCTCCTCCTTGTTGATCACATGTCTAGGCACCCATTCTGACCTCAGAAGAAGTGATGGTGTGCTGGACAGGCTTTCCACAGAGCACCTCAGCTGGTGAGAGAGTGGCAGCAGTGGCTACAAAAACAGGAGATGGACCAGCAGAACCAATGCAGTGTCAGCCTGGCTGGCCCATGTCACAATGACAGCCATCATACCGGATTTGGGCTGGTGCATGTGGCCACCACTGTGGTTGATCCGGGGCCAATCTGGAGCATAATGCTCTGAACTGGCCCCAGATTTAAGCTGCCAGTGTAGATGAACTGAAATTAACCATGGAACAGGCTTTAATAGCCATTTATCGGTGTTGTCATCTGCATGTCTGCTCTTAACTCCCAGGCACCATGGGTACAAGATTGCAGTCTGAAACACTTTTCCTCAAAAACTTACATCACTGGCAATGTCCCGGGAGGCTTTTGCAGCCTGAATAGGGATTGCATCAGCTCTGATATCACATCCCTTCTTCTTTGCTTCTTCCAAGGAAAGTTTGTACATGTTCTGTAGATAGAAAGAAAGGCAAATTTCCAAGAAAAAGAAAATAGTTAAATACAATTGCAAATAATGAATGTTATAGTATGATCACTTAAGAGTTATTTAGCATTAAACATTTATCAATAGTACGCTCTACACAACTGATCTGGGATGGGCTAGAGCTCAGTATGGATTAGCTGCATAAAGCACATTTGTGGCAAGTAACAAGTTGCCATTTTAATCTGCTGCTACTGTTTTTACTATTACAGTAGGATCCCCGTATCCACAGGGGATTGGTTTCAGCCCCCCCCTCCCCAGATACAGAAAACCACAGATAACAGCGAATGCCATTGGAAATAATGGGGCTTCCAGTTTAAATACCATAGAGTTGCCATGGAGGACCTAGAAAACATCTAGAGAGAGTGCCTCTCTAGGCATTTTCTAGGAAGACTCTGTAGTAGGTGTGCTGTTTGTGTCCCGCAGATAACTTTATCAGTGGATACTAAATCAGTGGATATGGGGTCCTACTGTATACTGTTACCATCATTCACTACTGATGTGATTTTATCTTGATGTTATTTGATTGGATAGTCTAAGCTGCCTTGGGTGTGTGAAAACCCAGAAAGGTAGTATATAGACTGAATAAATATATAACACAGAAGTTATCTGGATAAAACCTGAAAGACAATTCTCTCCTTCCTGAATACCCTGTTGTGCTGTGTTCTCTTGAAACCTCTAACAGACCACATTAGATGGGTAAACATTCTGCAGTCCACAGCTAGAGTGCTCTGTTGCATCATGGTTGTGGAACATTTTCAGGGCTGCCCTTGAACAATCATTATCAGCCTAAGAAGCTGTCTATATATGTCTAGGAAAGGATGCCTTCAGTAGAGACACTCATGGAAAAAAATAAGCTAAGCAGCACCAATATTTAGTTAATTAGCTAGCTACTAGTTGTAAGTAGCTCCTAGTCACAATGGATATATATTCCTTCCAGCATCAAAGGCAATGTATCTGCATATAGCAGTTTCTGGGGAGCACAAACACACATAGGGAGGTACCATTGCATATTTTTTGCTCTCCATGGGCATCTAAAGTCACATTGACATAGTTGTTCATTTTAGGAACAGAATGTTGGACTAAACAGGTCTTTGGTATGTCCAGTAGGGCTCTTCTTGAGTTCTTATGGGTGTCAATGGAACATAACTATAAATATTACATCAGGACCATTTCCCAAGTCAACATGTGCTAGCTAATGGAACCCATCCACCCCGCCCCGCCCCAAACACCACTTCTGTTTAAGCCCTGACAGGAGAGAAAGAGATGGTTCTTGCCAGTTAAATATAAGATACAATATTTTGCTTTTAATTTTCATCCAGCAGTAAAATACATCAAATACAGCCCCAAGCTAAGCACCCCCCATGCTTACATTGCTGATGTTATATGCATTGACTTTTGCCAAAAGAATCTCAGGAATGTCTGGTGTGATGTGAATCTTAGTCTTGTCTGCTTCCCAGTCCTTTTTGTAAAGGTGCTGCAAGGATATAAGCAAAACGTATATCAACATCTATCAAAAGGAAATCACTTGCAACAAATCATACACTTGCCATTTTTCTTCAAGAAATAATTAATTATATACACATCCACACATTTGACATTCTGCTTCTAAACTGCCTTTACAAAATTAATCCATAGGGGAAAAAGTTATCTATAATAGAATTTATTTGAATATTCCTAATTTTAAAAAAATTCACTGCAGGGTATTTGTCACATGAGCAAAGGCTTTTTGCTGACTGCAGTGCAAGAGAAGTAGTATAAAATAAAATAAAAGCAGTCATAAAAGCAATACCCACAATATCAAATCAATAAAATGAAATCAATGATAAAACCAATGCCAACAAAAATTTATCTTAAATTATATAAAAGCAAATCAAGAGAGATAGGAGAGAGAGAGAGAGAGTAGAGAGATGCTTAAATGTAACAGACCTACATCGATATACTGCCCAAGTTTGGGGCTAAACATAAAAAGATGATCCTATTTGCCTGTGTTCTTTCCATTACTTTAGATTATGACCATTACAATATCAATTTAACCAAACATAGCACAAGTGAATAGCTAATTCCATGTCATATGGAATCCCAACAGTTAGAAACCATGTGTTAAGATGACAACTTGGTTATCTGTGTGACTACCTTTTTTTCATGCTACTACAGAGTTGTACAGACTAGTTATTTTCTCACCTCATCCATATTTTTTGCATTATTTGTAGCCAGTACCATGGGCATGGAATCCATCAGAATAGAATACTTCAGTTTGTCTGGGTGCTGCCTGTACTTTTTCTCACTGATAATCTCCATGGCCTTCTTGTTTTTCTCAGCTTCTAGAGAGCCTAAGGGAACCCATCCAACCCCCTTCATGTACTCATCATAGTCTGCTTTGTACTGATTCTGGAAACAAAACAGATGGGAGCTGTTAGGTAAGATCCTCTTTATTTTAACATGACAATGTCTTTGGCAAAATTTTCACGCATTCTCTCAGCAGCACAAAATGAAAGAAGATAATCTATTAAATTATGTGACGGTTTCCTTTGTACTGATCAACTACATCTTTTGGGGAACAGCCATTTAATATTTCCACTGGAATCCTGTTCCCATGCCATGCTAGTAATTGCATTTTTCCCAGGGTTCCATAGCAGTGAAGGAAGGCAGACAGAATATGGTTTGAAGCAGCTGATTTGTCCAGTGACTTCAAGGCCACTATGCCCACAGCCTTTTCCATGCTACCTATTTACACAGTGCAGCAACACAATTTGGCCATGGCATCTTTCTTCTTCTTTTTCTTTTTTCTTTGCAAACATTTTAGAACATATAAGTGCATAATATATTTTATGTTATATATTTACTGTTTTTAGTTATAATTACCAAATTTTAATTGTTTTTCATTGTTTTGGGCATATTTGGATGTCCCTGCAGATGTGGCATTACTAAGACTGGTGTCACCCCTCCCTCCAATGATGTCACCTGGTGTGGTTCAGCCTCTCTGCACCCCCCTAGTGCTGCCACTGTATGAAGCCCCTCAGGGCCCTTCAGGAGATTCATACTGGCCCATGATAAAACAGCAGTTATTCACCTCTGCCTTACACAACCTTTGAAAAATCACAACACCCCGTGCAACCATTTTTATGCTAGCATAGCACTCCAGTAGGATTCCACTCAGACCCTCCTTCTCTGGGAGAAAAAAAAAGTTCTTCTTGGCAATAAATGTTGCATGCTATTAGTCCATTCTCTCTATAGCCAGCAAAGAGGGAAAAATACCTTCCTACTCTTTTCTCACAGCTTGAGAATCTTTGATTTGGAGGCAGTAAATATGAGTTCGCCAAATTTGGTTATCTAACTGTTTGAGCCAAAGAGTTTTTAGAAGTCTTTTACTTACATCACTTTGTATCTGCATCATGTTTTTGGCCAACTCAAGATTCATCGCATCTGGCAAAACATTGTAAGTGTGAAGAATGTTCCTGTAATTTATATCAGTTGCCACTTCCTGTGCTTTCTTAGCTGCTACTACACTGAACATGTCAACTGGGGTGTGGAACCTGGTCTTTGACTTCTCATAGTCCTTTTTGTATTCACGATCTGATTGCATCTTAGCAACTTGCATGAAGTGCACCAGCTTTGGGTCATCTTCTAGACTACGGAATCCAATGTGTTTTCCTTTTGTTTGTTCAAAGGACAGTTTGTATTTGTACTATACGAGAGAGAGAGAGAGAGAGAGAGAGAGAGAGAGAGAGAGAGAGAGAGAGAGCATTAGATGAAACACCATTATTTAAAACAGCTAATCTGATATTTTACAGTTCATGTGAGCGGTTCTTTATCTCCAGAAGGTGACATTTAAAAAGAATTTTTCAAAATGAAAAGGCTAGGAACTGCTCTTTTACAAAGAGTGCCTCAGAAGAATGGAGTGCTGAATTCAAAAACATTTATTTGCCAATGTGCCCATCACACAAAATTTAAGAGAAACCATCAACCCCAGGAACTTGTATAGACTTCAGCAACAATCCAGCACAAAGGCCTGAACTGTTAGTCATTTGGATGGAATTAACCTAGTGAATTACCAAGTTTCCATTGAATCAATAGCTTTAGTATAATTGGAACTGGATTTAGGCCAGACTGAACTGACATTAGGCCCTTTGTAATTCATCTTATCAAGAACAGTTAATTCACATTTTGGATTGTGACCATGGTATTTGAAGAGGATTTGCCACTGGATAAGTTGCCATTTGTCTCCTCATTGAGAGAGAGGTACCGTATATACCAGTCTACCCTTTCAGTTATGCTTAGTGAATTGCCTCTAGCATTATTTACTGGTAGGTGTCTAAATGTAGCTTGTGAAAGAAACAATGTAATATTAAACATTTCTCAGATTTGTCAAACTGAGTCTATGATGCAGAAAACACAAACAATCTAAACCTATGGGAAGGTGGTAATTAAGAATGGTCAGTCTAGGTGTAGATCAGGGTGTGGGTTTTTCCCTTATGAAGGTCATGTAGAAATAAAACATACATCACTTGCAATGTCCCTGGAAGCTTTGGCTGCTTTTATGGAGATTGCATCAGACCTCAGATCATAACCTTTTTTCTTCTCTTCTTCCCAGCCAGCCTTGTATAGTTTCTGTTCAAAAACAGAGCAGAAGTTCAGGAAAGATTGTTAAAAACAAAACCATAACTGTATTTTCAAAATTTAGCCTTAAAGTGATACAATCTTAAGAGTACTGTACATTTTGAACACATATTAAATATTCTTTGCCATTTGAGACCTTACATTGCTCATGGTGATTTGGTTGGCTTTGGACAGGAGTATTTCTGGTGTGTCAGGCATCACATGAATATCAGTCTTCTCTTTGTTCCATTTTTCAACATATAATCTCTGCAGTTAAAAAAAATAGTTTGCCATTAAAGTTACAGCATTTACATTATCATTTGTACATCGCAAATTATTCAATTATTTATTATACCATCAATGTACATGTATGTTTCAAACAAGCCCGCACTAGAAAGAAAGAAAAAAGAACACCCAAGAATGCTACAGATCACACAACATTGCCATTTTGGATGCATTATTATGCAAAACAAAACAAAATCTTTTTTGAATACATGACATTTTCTGACTAAACTCAAGAAAGTGTTGTGCTCTACTTATTTCTTGAATTCCTAAATATTCACAAAGACATGTTTCGTGACTTGATTTGACAAAGGACTTTTTCGGATGGAAGAAAAGTAACACTAGCAGCGTCACCAGGTTGCGACGCTGCAGCGCAAGAGGGCGTCCGTTTCAGACGACGCTCCTCCCAGCAGTACTGTTGCAGTACCGCTGGGACATTTGAGCGTGATATTTTTCCTGCCCAGCGTCATATTTTACTCGCGATCAGGGAGATTTTACTCCCTGACAACACTTTCCCCAGCAATCAATACACTTTTTTTCTTTTTAAATAGCATTTATATGTTAGCCTTTCTCCAAGAAGCTCAGGATAGTACAGTATATGTGGCTCTTTTCCAACTGTTATACGTAGCTCTTCCTCAATTCACCACAGTCCTGGGAATTTGGAGACATATGAACCTAAGAGGAGCCTTACCACATTCATCCAAAGGCCAAGTTAATCCAATATCCTGTTTCTCACAGTGGCCAGTCAGATGCTTTCAGACAGCCAAGATGTAGGAACTGGAGGCAATAGTCCTCCCCATACCATTAATATACTGTGTCCTTTGATGCTTAATTATCATGCCTAATAGACTTTAATTGACCCATCCTCTATGAATTTCCTCAATCTCTTTTTAAAACCTTCTGAGCTACAGGTCATAACTGGATCTTCTGACAGCAAGTTTTATAAATATGCATAGCATGAAGTAATATTTTCCTTTTTGTGTGTGATCCATCTACTGCCCTGCAGTTTCACTGGGTGTTTGTTAAAAAATGAGGCATTTTTCTTGTAAGGTAGACAGAAGATAAATTAATAGACTGATTAAATAAATAAATAGCCTATTCACTTCTAAATGAACCACTTGGGTATGTAAATCATACTTCCAGTAATTGCTATACTCTAGTGAATTCTGAGAAATAAGCATATCTTTACTTTGCCCCTAAATGCCCAAACAAAGCTTTGTGAGATGTAGTTCTTTTTACCTTATTCATGGTATGGGCATTTTGCTTAGCTAGCACCTGCTCCATCGCATCCATGTCAATGGTATATTTCAGCTTGTCTGGGTGCTGACGATATTTCTTCTCATTGAGAATGTCTGTGGCCTTCTTTGCCTTTTCAACCTCCAGAGACTGAATTGGCACCCAGCCAACTCCTCTCAACCAGTTATTGAAATCAGTTTTGTAAAGATTCTTAAGAAAGAAAGAAAGTTAGTTTAATGTGAATCGAATTTGTTTTTGAACCTTCACACAACTTCCCAAAGCAATAACATTCTTCCAATGGTACTAAGGTAGATTAAAACCAGAGCATCCACTTTATTCCCAGTCTCACAGAAATTAAATCCAGTCTTCTGAAGTGAAAGACCATGTACTGCCTGTTCAAAAGCTCTATCTTTAATCAAGAAGAAACTCTGCCCTCAGGTTATTCAGCCCAGCCTGACATCTTTTTTTTTTTAAGGGAGACTCGGGAGATTATCAGATGGGACCTTGTAGCCCGTTTCTGTCCCACTACCCTCCCACCCACCCCACTCCCATTCCTGCCACGGAATAAATAAAAAGGTTTCAGACACCTACCTTCATTCCGTGGCAGGAACGGGCTCCCCCTCCCTTCACTGCCCAGTCGTAAATGCAGCTGTCTTAAGGCTGCTTTTATGACCAGGAACTGAAATCACAGCTGTTCTCATGAGAGAACGGCCAGGCAGCAAATTTAAAAGACCCCCCCCCCAATGTCAAAACAAGTAACCAAAGCACAAAACCCCATTTAAAAACATACTAGCTACCTGGGGAGAGGAAAAAAAGTTTTTAACTTACTTTGTTGTCCCAATCACACCCGGAAGTGTCCGGCATGGACCTCCCCCCACGGCTGGCATCATGCCAGCATAATGAAACAGGAATGGGGCATCATTCAGACCACCTGGGATTCCGTTACAGAAACGGAACAGGTGGTCTATTAACGATGTTTCGCCATTTTTGTAATATTGCTAGAGCAGAACGGGAGCAACACAGGAATGGAATGATGTCATGAGAAAGGGAAAGCCTTTCTCGATCATGTTCCATTCCTGCCATGGAATTTTGGGTCCGTCTGATAATCTCCATTATAAGGGACAACATCTGAAAGTATGGGGTAGTTGTATATTTAATCAAATAGGTTAGTCCAACTCCCTGTGTTTATGACAACCATTTTAAAGTAGTGAATTCAGTGGGCTGGATCCAGCAAAAGCACCTTCCATAAGAGAAAGGGAATAAAATCTCCTCTCATTGGTGGGAGGCTTTGATCTGGCTGAGATTTTCTGCCCTGTGCAGAAGGGCTCCTTCTATCACCAGCAGGAGCCTTTTGATTCTGAGGCAATCTTGTCGATTTGTCCTCCCACTGCAGTTCTTGATTCCCCCTACAGCCCACCCCCCAAAAAACTTCTCCAAGGGGCTTGGAAACCCCTCCCACTGGTGGCACTTTTGTGAGAGGTTTCCCCACAAGGAATTGGTGAAAAATTAGTAGAATTTAACCAGTGAGTTTGCTTGTAGAGATTGTGGATATGCAATAAAATGAAGCAGATGAAGTCAGGCATTTCCTTCCATTTAAAGATTTGGAAATGGGAGTCTATCTCTCCAGTTCCAGCCTTTGTTGAAGCCCATTAATTTCCACAGATTAGTTGTGGGCTGCAAGAAAAATAATTTATAAAATACCAGTGATATCAGATTATACTAGAGGACTGTGTGCTATGCCTCAAGTCCCTCAGCATAATCTGACTCTTGACAGAAATGCTAAGGACGGGCTGAAACAGGCAGAATCCTAGCTGGTCATCCTTTCTTGGTCCTCCCTAAACCATTAGCCTCTGCATCAGCAATGGAAAATGTGTGGCCTACCAGATATAGTTGGACTGCAATTCCTCTCATCTTTCATAATTGGCTGTGTTAACTTGGGTCAATGGGAATTCCAGTCCAACAAAATGAGGACCACATATTCTTCACTCCTGCTCTACACTGCAGAATCTAAAGCAGACATCAGGAAAGTGCAGCTTGTGGGCTGCATGTAGGCCTGTTCTGTGGCCCCTGAACCCCCCAGAAATCCCCACAGCTCCCCAACCCCCATTTTTTTTTTAAAAAAAAGAAGGCTGACAAATGGCTGAAAAATGTAGCAAAAATGTTTAAACCGCAACAAAATTGTGGCAGTTTGCCTTCCTTTGCCCTCCCTCCCTACAATCCCTCCTCCCCCCCAAAAAAACCCCTCAGGAACCAGCTGTATGTCATGTCACTTCAGGTTGCAGTAGGAGAAAGAAGGTTGGAGGAATGGCCCTGTAGCTCCCACCCCTGATCCATAGTCATAGCCACAAGAGTCATCATCTTCCTAACACATACATCACTCTGTATCTGCATCCTGTTCCTAGATAATTCCACACTCATGGCATCAGGCAAAAGGGTGTAATTATGCAGATGTTGTCTGTAATTTGTTTCAGTAACCACTTCCTGGCCTTTCTTTGCAGCCATCACGCTGAACATGTCCAAAGGTGAATGATACTTAGTCTTGCTGCTTTCATAGGCCTTCTTATATTCACGATCTGATTGCAGTTTGGCTACATTCATATAATGAACCAATTTAGGATCATCCTGCAGGCTACGGAATCCAACTTGCTTTCCTTTGTCTTTCTCGTATGATTCCTTGTACTTGTACTACACAAAATGAAATCAATATAAAGAAATGTTTTTTAAAATAAATGTTTGGATGTGTACAGAAACAATATACAATACACAATAAACTGGGGGAAAATAACACTTGCAGTAGTTATTGATTCTTCTTGTTGCCTCCAGCCTTCCCGCTGCTTTATGGCTTTTACACTTTTCCCATTATTTTAAAGATAACCATCACATTTCTGTCCACTTATTTTTGTTCAGCTCTATAAAACTACATTCTCCTCTTTTTCTTTAGTCCTTTCATGCCCCACTTTGCACTTCTCCGGGGCCTCCCAACCCTCAGCTCTCTCTTTTTGAACATTTTGGAAAAGTTCATTTTGCCCTATTTTACTACACCTCCTACTCTCAAACCAGTCATTATATCAATTTGAGAAAAAATAACCAAGGTCCTGGCTGCTTCTGTTTTGAGACAGAAGTGCTGAAAATGATGGACAGCCCCTCTCTTTTTCTAGAAAAAGGGCTGACAGCAAAGCACAGGGATAGTGGTACTGCTGTGGCTGATGACTAAAGAGAATGTGTTTTACTGAGTGGTTTACCTAAGACTTTCTATTTACCATTTCTCTTTGTTTTCTAAGGCTTGATTAACTGCCCACATAATTCTGAATTCCTTATAAATCTCTTCTCTATTTCAGACAGATGCTGTTTTCCTACAGGTACCATAAAATCAACTTTTTTAAAAGCTGAAACAAATCTATAACATCATCATTTAAAACAAGGATGGGAATCATGCAGCATTCCAGATGTTGTTGGATCATAAATCCTAGCAGCCCTAACTGACCCAGCCAACAGTGAGGTGGTTTCAGTCCACCAATGTTTGGCACGTGATTCCCACTCAGATTTAGAGACAAAGATGACTTTTCTATAGTTGAATTTATAAGTTAATAATGCTTCAGAAGACAAATATGTTTGAATATTTTGTAGTTTCTGAACTCTACCTAACTCTAATGATTTTCAGTAGCAAAAAAGAACTCATTACTGAAAATGCCATTGTCTGCTCTAGTTGTCATACAGTGTTATAATTTAGAATACAACAACTTTCTCCAACTTGGGGTCCCCCAGATGTGTTTGCCAGCCATACTGGCTAGGGATGATGGTGTTACCTGGGCTTACACCCCCTCCTTCCAATTCATAATTTGGTGATATTGGACATTTCAAGAGGTCTAGGTAGACCAGGGCAGACCGAAAGTGGTTTCAAGTGAAGGTCACCTAACAAAGATGTCTTGGAAATTCCCAACAGACACAGAGCCCCTTAGTATCAGAGTCATCAAGGTGGAATGTGCTAATCCCTCTTGGACACTCTTGGCAGTGAGTCATGCTCCAAAACAAACAGTGACTGGAACATCCATTATCCCTGCAAATCTTTTATCACACCTTTCCTTTCCCACAATAAGGAGGCTGTCATAAACCCATCAATTTTAATATCTCAGACATTAGTGGCAATTAACAAAGTTAAAGTTTCCATTTTTTAACAGTGGGAAACACATCCAAGTATTGTTTTATACTCAAATACCCCTCCGGGATATGAAATTGTATAAATATTAGTCCCAAATAATAGCTAAGTGTGCACAGTTCTTCATACACCATCACTCTGCTGGAGCTGTGGCACCCTGGATTCTAGTCTTAGTCTTCTTTGCTGCCCCAAACCTCTGCTCTCCAGGAGCGGTAATGATAGCCCATGCTCCCCAAATCTAATCTCCTCTATCCAATCTTACTGCCTTAATTCTTTGTTAGCCTTGTGTAGTCTCTTGTGAGCCTAAGTGCATATGTGAATGCTTCCATGCTTATTTTCCAATAAAAACCATTTTTATTTACTTCAAACTCACAGTCTCTGCAGTGAGTACCAGTATACACAGATGTAAAGGTCCCAAAAGTTACCCAGCCTCTTTCAGCCATACCTTTGAGCTAAATAAAATTTCCCAATTTAATATTGTAATTTGAGTGTCACAAGTGGGTCCCCACGGACTGCACCAGTTCAGGTAACAATGGGAATGATAGCCTGACATCTGGTGTGGGGATCGTGGTCAGAATAAAGTCATAGCTTAACAGAACAGCAGTATTACATAATATTCCAAGTTTAATCTCTGGTATTTTTTTGTTTCAGGGGATCTCAACCAGTAGCAGGGTTTGAAGACAAAAATGGTTGAGACACTAAAGATTCACTGCCACTGAAAGTAGATAGTGCAAGATCAGGTAGTCCTATGGTATTAATCAAGATAATGCAATTTCACATGTTTAAGAGAGCTTAGACGTTTTTATCCACTTACATCACTAGCAATATTTCGTGAAGCTTTTGCTGCAATTATAGAAATGGCGTCTGGCTTCAGATCATACCCTTTAGCAATTATCTTCTTCCAGTCTGCTTTGTAAGAAGTCTTTAAAGAGAGGAAATAATTTTCTTAGAATCACAGAGTTTTAGAATTGAAGGCTTCTTTCAAGATCACCTAGTGTAATCACCTGCCCCATGCAAGATCTACAATGTGAGATGTAGCTACTAAAAACTTGCTCATAGATGGCTAGCCACCTTCTGCTTAAATATGTGCAGGAACCTCTTGCATGAATTGACAGTATTCTCAGTGTGAATGTTCTAACAATACAGCAAAAAGACAATATGCTTTTATTCTTCTGAGCAACATACACTTTGATCTCTCCCACCATTACAGACAACTCGCAAAATTTCTATGTAAAAAAAAAAAAAAGAAATATTGATATCAGGTTTTAAAAAATAGTTCCTAGTCACTCCAAAACAAAACTGATAATATAGTAAACAAGTACACTAATGTTTACCTAACTCCAGATAATGTATAAAGAGATGAAAAAAACAACTCAGACTAATAAAACAAAGACACCTTATCCAGTTTTCTAAGGATGAGTGTGTTGTATCAGTTTATGAATAAAGAATTTGTCAAGTACTCACATCACTTATATTGTGGGCATTGACTCTTGCTTGGATAAATTGAGGAACATCAGGATCCAGGTGGTATTTGTGTTTCACCTTTTCACCTGCTACCTTATAGTTTATCTAGAAGGAAAATGATACATACATTACCATTCAGTAGGTGCAAGGTACCTTGTTTTCAAACAATCAATGTATTGTGAATTTTCAGGCAATCAATATATTAACTGCTAATGTTGTAGATTTCTGCATTAGTTGTTCATGTTGTAACTTAAAATAGGGCAGACTCAGATGAGCACAAACTTACATCACTCATTTGCTGGGTGTTCTTTTGAGCCAAAACCATGGGCATGGAATCTATCAAGCTTGTGAACTTGAGCGTGTCTGGGTGTTGGCGATATTTCCTTTCATTTAATGCCTCACCAGCCTTTCTTGCAGTTTCTACATCCAGGGAGCCAAGAGGACTCCATCCAATTCCTTTGAACCAGCTGTTGTAGTCTTGTTTGTAAACATTCTAGAAGTAAAAGCCAAGGAAAAATTCAAAGACAGAAGGGGGAAAGGTTTCAGAGGAATAAAAACTACAAATACCAGTCACTGTTTCCAATCTAAAAAGGCTGTATGCTCTTAATTAGGTTTATGTGCTTCTAGATGAGGCTTTGATTGTGAGACTGCTCTCTCTTACAGATAGGAAGGAGGCTTTCCAAGCAATATGGTCATCCAGTCTGTAACCCTTCTTTGTTTTCCTCACTGCTACTTGCATATTTTTTTTCTCATCACACATACACAAAAACAAATCTTTTAAGCACTGGAGGACAGAACAGCCTCATAGTGCCTCCTGTACCACTAGGAACAGTGGTTGCTGGTGACGTCTGTGCTCATAGAGTGTCCACAGAGTGAATGAAGCTACTCTGGAATTTAGTCTGAACTTTAAATGAATGGTCCAAGTTGGTGAACTGGATCTCCAAAATGGATTCAGCACCTTGGATAACTCATTTAAAGTTTGGCTAAAATCTGGAGTGGATTCACTGCCTCACTGAAATAGAAGCCACTGGATACCATTGGTTAGAATCCCTTCCATCCACAAGCACTTTCAGGTACTACTACCACAACACTACTATGTATGGGCAGGCATATTTAGTTGTTTGCTACACTTGCTGCAATATTTCCTTAGCCACTTTTCAAGATGATTAGTGTCGGGGGTTTTTTGTCTCCCCAATCCATATTCTATATATTCATGTAAGTATAAATAATTAATTACAGATTGAGTATCTGTTATGTGAAATGCTTGGGACCGGAAGTGTTTTGGATTTTGGGATATTTGCATCTACATAATGAGACATCTTGGAGGTGGGACCCAAATCTAAACATGAAATTCATTTACGTTTCATATACACCTTATACACATAGCCTGAAGGTAATTTTGTACAATATTTTTAAAGTTTTTTATTTTTTTATTTTAATATTTCAGATTTGGGCATATTTTGGATTTATGGATAAGGGATACTCAAGCTGCATTTGTTCTTGAAGTCAGGCTGGGGAGGGGAAAGTATTTAGGAAACTGAATTCAGCCAGTCAAAGCAGGACCTCTGGTTTAACTAGCCTAATCAGCAACCCACTTGTTTGTATGCTTGAAACACAATAATTCTGTTCAGTATTGGAACACTGAACTGAATTTTTTTATACATATCCTGGGAAAAATCATCTAAAATAAAATATATTGCAGTATCTCCTTTGAAAGCTGAGACCCTGTGAAGAAATTTTCTGGCCATATTCAAAGAATCAGCTTAGTTAAAAGCATGAATTCCACACTTGTTTTCAAGAGGATCAGGAAATTAAGTAAAATATAATAAAGTGTGATCTACCATTAGATGATAACAACAGTGGCATGAAAGATGGAAGATATGTTTAGTATACTATTCTGCATTTGAAATATAAACTCATATCCATTTGAGGACAAAATATAGATTATGATGTGTGATATCTAAAGTGAGGCCTTTCAGATACTGTGATGCTCTAATCTAATTTGTTTTTATCTCATTTAAATACATTTAAATACCAATAACATATGGGATGTTAACACTTGGAATTCTCCCCCCTGACACCTTACATACTAGCTCCAAACCAGCTCTTCTTGTATGCAAAGAGTTGCTTTAGATGGAATTCTTGTGCCCCATATCTATTCAGGTCTGTGGGAGACTAGATATGCATCATGTGGAAGCAGATCTCTCTTGGTAGATTAGGACATTTGTTCACATGGGAACAGGAAGACAAGAGATAAATTATGCTGTTGAGAGTGGAGACCCAAAGACCTCTATAATCTCTTTGGGCCTTCCTGCATGCCAAAGAAAAGTAACAATGCAGCAGGAATGTTCCGTCTTCCGCGTTGCCTTAACACATGACATCATCCTTCTTCCAGTGTTCTTTCACTCCGGTCCCATGATGGACCGAGGTAAAACCATATCTTTTTGCTAATTATTTTTTCTGGTTAGCAAAAAGACATAGTTTTACCTCGGTCCATCATGGGACCGGAACATGTGGTGAGGCAGCGTGGAAGACAGAATGGACCTGCTCCCCTACCACTTTTCTATGGAGTGTGGTAAGGCCCTATGTCTCTCCTGCTTTCTTTTGTAGCAGGGTAAGTAAACATAAGAGCTAGACTGTCGTTCCCTGACTGGAGAGAAGAGAGCCAATTGATGTATACAATCTCTATGCCTTTCCTCCTTTCATAATAGCTAGAGTAGCCTTCACCATCCTAGTCCCCTCCAGATAACTTTGGACTGCTATTTCCAGAATTCCTCACTATAGGCCATGCTAGTTGGGACTGATGGGAGATGAAGTCCAAAACAGGCTTGGATGTCCTTCTAGAGGATCCTGAACAAAGACCAATCTAACACTGTGTTCATAATGCTGTTAAATATTAATATGTACATTTACACTTAGAAATAATTGTTTAAAAGAAATACAGTTGGCCCTCCACATTTGCAGGTTTAACCTTTGTGGATTTCATTATATGCAGATTATTTGCTGCTGCTTCCACAGCTACCCTATGATATTTTTAATAGGGACGCAAGCCTTGTGAGACTAAGAGAAATTGCAAATGCATGCCGAGGCTTGTAAGTCCCTATTAAAAATGGAGTAGAGCAACAGCAGAGGTGGTGGCAGCCCCACCACCTCAAAGGCATCCACCGTGGGTTGAATCCATGGATTGTACTTTTTGTGTGTGTTAAATATGGTTTGGAGTGGAGGCTAAAGATATTAGTGGTTTTTCCACTCTCATGGGGGTCTTGTGCCCCTAACCCCTGTGAATGTGGAGGGCCAACCTTACATTTCTTTTAACATCAATTACATGGTTTTATATTGGGAACTTTGATATCCTGAAAGTAGTAATACTTACATCACTCTGAATTTGATTCATATTCCTAGCCAGCTCAACACTCATGGCATCTGGTAGATAGGTATAGTGATGGATCAGGTGTTTGTAGTGGGCATTGGAGGCTGTGTCCTGGGCTTGCTTGGCAGCTTGGATGCTGACCATCTCCACAGGCGTGTGATAGCAAGTCTTGCTCTTCTCATAGTCCTTCTTGTACTCACGCTCAGACTGCATCTTTGCCACATGCATAGAATGGACAAGCTTGGGATCATCTTGCAGGCTTCTGAAGCCAACATGTTTTCCTCTTGTCTTCTCATAGGCTTGTCTGTATTTGTACTACAGTTCCAGTGAGCACAGAGAAAGAGGGGGAGAGAGATTTTATTTATTAGTTATTTATTCTTTTTATTTATATATCAACTTTCTCCTGACCAAGGTAGCTTACAAAGAGGATTAACAAAATATGCTAAAATCTGATATTAAAAAATTAAAACACAATTAAACAAACCATCATATGAAAACAGCCTTAATTCTGAAAAGTGTAAAATTATTTTTTAAAAAATATTTAAAAGTGTAAAGTCATTTAAAAGTGTAACAATAAAGTTAAAAATACCACATGCACACATGCATACATGCACACCATAAAATACTGCCTGCAGCCAATTAATCATTAAGTGCCTGTTTGAATAAAAATGTCTTTGCTTGCCAAGACAAAGAGAACAGAGGAGGGCCAGCCTAGCATTCCTGAGAATGAAATTCTGTAGGCTGGGATCAGCCACCAAGAAGGATCCTCCCATATGTCCTTATCACATTGGTACTGTGATGATGATGGGACTGAAAGAAAGCCCTCCCCTGAGTATCTTAAGACCCTGGTAGGTACATATAGGGAGACACAATCTTTCGGAAAGACAGTAACTGTGTAAGTATAGCAAACTTGGTAAATAAGCACCTTTTTCATACTGTAACAAAGTAATGATGCCCTAGGTGAGGCACTGAGAACTTCATAACAGGAATCATTTGAAATTGGAATCCCTAAAGGGGGGCAATGTGTGGCCCTCTGGATGTTGCACTATAGCTCCCATTATCCCTGACCATTGACCCTGCTGGTGAATCTGATGGGAGCTGGAGTCCATTAACATACTCCCTATTTGAAAGAGTGCATGCCATTGAGCAAAAGTCCCAGGGAGAGTATTGTTGGGGAAGTGTACATGTGATAAAATACATACAGTGGGCCCTTGGTATCTGCTGGGGTTTGGTTCCAGGATCCCCCATGGATACCAAAATCTGTGGATGCTCAAGTCCCATTACATACAGTGGCATAGAAAAATGGTGTCCTGTATATACAATGGCAAAATCAAGGTTTGTTAGATTATTATTTTTTAATCTTTTCAAGCTGTGGACGGTGAAATCTGTGGATGCCAAATCCATGGACACAGAGGGCCAACTGCAATTAAAAACTTTATCTGTACGGGTTCAAGTCTCTTTGAGCAACTTTCATCTCTTCTACAATCAATCAGCCAGCCAGTTTCACCAATAAAAGCAAGGACAGATACATTAAGGAACAGTGCGAGGAGGAGTTAGGAACAACACCCACTATGAGCCTAAGGCAGCAGACTGGCAATATGGATTGTTTCAATTGGTGTCTTAATAATAAAATTGATTTAATTTGTATTTTGGTATGTACAGTGTAATTTATTGTGTTTTTAGAGCCTTTTCAATTATGTTAGTAGTCTCATAGCATACCAGTTCTGGGAGAAAGGTGGAATAGAAATCAAACAATGAATTAATAAACTAAAATGAATTATTATAATCAAGGCATAGCAAACCACAGGGGATGAGTGAGTTGAAGCTCCTAAACATAAGAGTGCAATAATCCCCTGTGGAGAGGGAAGTATGTGAGGGAGTTCTGGATCTGGATTATTAGCTGGCAAAATCTTTGAGATGAATGTTGATAACTTTTGTTAACACAGAGAACTAAAGAAATATAGGTACTTACATCACTAGCAATGTTTCTTGAAGCCTTGGCCAGAGTAATTGGAATAGCATCCCCCAAGACACTGTGCCCTTTTGCTATCAATTCATGATAGCCATGTTTATAATAGGTCTGTGGGGGGAAAGGAAAAATTATGATGTAAGTCATTACTAATAAATTACTCAAAGCCCAGTAGTCCACATAATTGTTGTTCATCATTTAACTTGAAACTGTCACAGGAAAGAATTAATGTAAGAGTTTTGCCATGCAATCCTACTTGAGCTTACTAGTGAGAAAGTCCCACTGAATTATTAAATATAGGAGTGCTTGGTCAAAATAAAGATTAAAATGAGGAAGAAAAGAAACACACTGTGACAAAATACTATTTAGATGATCCCTTCTGCATACTCACTAATGTGTGGAGGTTGAAGTGAAGGACTGAGCCTGGTAGTCATGACATTGATTTGCCCCTCTAGGCACGCCTTCATCAACCCACTAACTCTGCACATTTAGCTGTTCAGGTTCCCTAGGCTCATACAGTGCAGAATAAGACAATAATGTAGATCTTGTGTTCTTGAATGGTACATCCCATAGAACACAGATAAATGCCTTAGACTGTAGTCCTGTGCTCACTTACTTATTAGTCCCAATGAAACCCATGGGACTTCTTTCCTATTGGTCTCATAGGCTTATATAGCACTTTCAAATAAACAGGTCTCATAGGCTTATACTGTACTTACATGAGATCTGGAACCCCATGCAATAAGAGATATAAGTAATACAGGCCAGGCAAAGAGGAATACGAACCCGAGAGCCTATCAGGAGACTTGCCAATGGTGGCTAGCATATTTTTACAGAGCCGGGGAGGAGATTTGCTGCCCTGGATTCAAACTATGCCTGGTCATTATGGAAAGAGTGTGATGTCTTCTGATGTTGCATTCACTGCCTGATCCTCTGCCTCACCTCCTTTCTCTGTCCTCCAGTATGCTGGAGGAGTCTCATTACACCATACATTAGGATTGCCCTCAATATAAAAAATATGATTCAGAGCATCATGTTATCCTAAATCATAAAGCTATTTTCTCATTACAATGTTCATGTGATTTTATAATTCCAAAATGATTTTTTTTAATCACCTAACATTTTCCTTTCAACCAGCTGCCTTAAAATAGTCACTTACATCACTGATGTTAGCTGCATTGTATTTAGCCTGGATAAACTGCGGAGCATCTGGGGTTAAGTGATATGTATGCTTCATTTCTTCTCCGGAAGATTTGTATAGCCTCTGTAAAGGAAAAGAACAAGATAACAATGTAGATCTTGTGTAGAACACAGCTAACTGCCTTAGACTGTAATCCTGTGCTCACTTACTTATTAGTCCCAATGAAACCCATGGGACTTACTTCCAAATAAACAGTCATAGGAGTGGGCTGTAGCGTCATCCTTAGAATCAATTATTGGTGTTTCCCTGTCTACTCGTGTGCCTTGCTGGAGATAAGCATGTTTTAAACAGATTTTGGGATGAACCAAAAATACACCTTTAAGTCACACATGAGAGAAAGAAGATGGAGGATTGGAGGATCTCTAATGGAAAAATACATTTTGTTGTTCAAAATGATGGCAGAATGGAGTTTTATTATAGCCTTTTCAGCTTAGTGGACTTAGTCTATTTTATGTCAGGATCTGGTTCAGAATAAGTTTGAAAAGTTGTATAATGGAAAAATATAAAACACAATGCATTCCAAAGAAAAAGGGGGAAATATTTCCTTTTCAACATAACGATTACAGATCTATCTGATTCATTATCCCTTTGGGGTTGTCTAGACGATGAAAATACTCCTCATAGAATTCAACAAGAATACATTCTGTCCATACTGCGAATGAGATTCATAGTATTTGGAAGGAGGGGTGCCAAAAACTCCATCTACTGCAAGGAAAAAGCCTTCACATATTTTCACAAAGTTTTTAAAATAATGTGTGGACCTGTGCATTCTCAGTGAGGGTGGAAGTGGAAGAGGGTTCATCAGACATGCAGGCGGGGGGGTGGGCTTGCCGGCAAGGAAGTGGACAGAAGCACCATTTTTGCATTCCATGTTACCAAGTGTGTGCTTTTTTGCTGTGCTGAGGTGACCAAAGAGCTTTTTATAAGCAGGTCACACTTGTGCACTTATGATTTACAAGTTAAAATAAAAATACTGTGCAGCAGCAACAACAAATGTGGAAAATAATGCACTGTACTCTCAGCCACCATCTTGATTCACAGGCATGGCTGCAGGAGCACTTCAAATGCAGATAGCTTCACACACAATTGATTTTGTAAAAGACTGTGGAGACAAATGAGCACTGCTGCAGATTCACGATGATGCACACCGATTTGCATTTTATCTTCTCACCTAGACAACCCCTTTGTCTCCTATATATTATTACTGTGGTCTGACATCTCTCCCTTGAGCTTTACTCACATCACTGAGCTGAAGTGCATTCTGCTTCGCCTGCACCATGACAGGTGAATCTACCACACTGGTAAATTTGATGGTGTCCGGGTGCTGCCGGTACTTCTTCTCATTCAAAGCATCTCCCGCTTTTTTAGCTTTCTCTACATCCAGTGAACCAATTGGGATCCACCCAATGCCTTTCATCCAGCTATTATAATCTGCTTTGTAAAGATTCTGAATAATAAATGAAGGGAAAAAAACACAGAGTAATCAGATAGATACATTTTTTAAAAATGCATCATTTTGGACACAATTGCACTGGCATACTTACATCACTCTGGATCTCCATCATGTTTTTAGACCGTTCCACACTTATAGCATCAGGCAAGAATGTGTAATGATGCAACAAATGCTTGTAATTTGTATTGCTGGCGATGTCTTGGGCCTTCTTGGCAGCTACAACATTGACCATATCCAGCGGAGTGTTATATCTGGTCTTACTTTCCTCATATGCTTTCTTGTACTCCCGGTCTGACTGCATCTTGGCGACGTTCATATAATGGACCAACTTGGGATCATCTTGGAGGCTCCTAAAGCCAACCAACTTACCTTTAGCAAGTTCATAGCCCTTTTTATACTGGAACTGTAGGAACAAAATCAAAAGTGATCTTGTGACCCTGGTAAACATACAATACAAACCAAACTTTTGTAATCCAAAGACAAAAGTGATCCTGCTAAACATATAGCTCACTGATATATATGAGTCTATCATTTCACAAAGGAATAGGGCACTGGCAACAAAAACAAGAGCATAACTATGATAGCCATTGCACATGTCATCAAGAAGGTATGGGCTAATCCTTTCTTCCAGCCCTGGGCATCTCAGCAATGATTCAATCAAACAATTAAGTGACCATCCCTAATCTATTCCTACAGAAATCTTTCCTATACCCCCTCCTGTCCAACCTTGTGAGGTTGTTGCAAGCCCATCAACTTCTATCTCCCAGCCATTGAGGCAATCAGTTGAGTTTCGGTTTTCTTCGTCTATTCCATAGGAAAGCCATACAGGCTTTGTCATAACCAGAGTATCTCTTCAGGATATGAAATTAGTCCCCCAACAATAATAAAGTGTGTCACAGTGAACGAATCTGGTCACTCTCTTTCTCGGCATGCCCTGGATCAGAACCTCCTGCACCACCGTCAGACGCCTGTCTGAGTATCTTTGCTACACGGAAGTCTTCCCTTCAAGACTGGTAATTATATTCCCTATTTCCCCAAATCTCTCCCTCTATCTAATCTTTCTGTCCTACTCTACTATAGCCTTCTATGGTTCTTAAGCATGTGTGTTGTGTATGTTAGTTCATTTTTGTTTTATTTCCAATAAAAAAAAATACTTTATTTCACTTTAACTGGAATGCTTCCTACAGTTAGTACTGGCATACATAGGTATAAAGATCCCTGAAGTTACCCTCCTCTCGCAGGCTTCCGTTTGAGCTAAGAATTTCCCCAGATAATAATAGAGATTTTGGCTCTAAAGCACCCCCTCCCACCTTTTAGGGTAACACCTCCCTGGAACTGGTTGTAATAATACTACTAGCAACACTAATAGCAAGGGGGGAGGGGATTCACATCAAGTTATTTGTATTTATGCCCCATTTGTTACATCTTGTGCTTTCAAACCAATCTTTCAATAGAATCGTTTTAAAATAAAAAAGTACAGGCCAGAAGAATTGAGCACATTGTAGTTATGTTGATTTCAATGAAAAGTCTAGGACGTGACTAAGGAGACTTTGGAGTTTCACACAGCTTCTTACCAAATTGTTAGGTGTACAGTATTATTCACCATTCTGGGCTCTTTTTGGGGATGTGGTACATAAGTTTTATAAATGATTAAATTCACAAAACTCTGATTGCAAAACTAGCATTGATTTTAGAACTTGGATTTAGAGCTCAATACAGGCTGTTCCTTAGACTGGTGATATACTGGTAAATTCCTATAAAATCTCCAGTTTTGTGGTTCCCCCTCCCCCATGAAATACCTGTTCAAAAAGGGAGTACTTACATCACTGGCAGTGTTTCTAGCTGCCTTGGCAGCTTTGATGGAGATAGCATCATTTCTCAGGTCATATCCCTTTGATTTCAGTTCTTCGAGCCCCAGTTTGTAATAATTCTAGAAGATAATGGAATGTTTCATTGATCCAACAGTTTATTGTCATCTGTCTATATTCAAAATTACTTGCTGAATAAAATATATATTGAGAGTAAACTTACATCACTAATATTGTAAGAATTAACCTTTGCCTGGATAAATTGAGGTGCATCTGCTGGAAGATGATATTTGTGAATTATGTCTTCATTTTTGGCTTTATAAAGTACCTGGAAGAGAAGTCAATGGGAGGATTAATATTATGTCCAAGATAGCCACATTTTACATTAGAATACATGAAAGATCACTGTGTCTTACTGCATGATTTTGTAATCAGAAATATGTTTTCTAGACCTAACAGTAGAATTTGCCAGATATTTCCACATTCTGATACAAGTTTAAAAACCATCTCTTCCCTTCTGTCACAGATTCCCCAAACTCACTGAAGAAAACCTGGAGGCTGTCTAAATGGTCAAAATAATGCTCATAGAATTCACTTGGAAATTGATCTGTCTTAATGGAAATCCACATCAATGCATCACATTTGGAAGGGGGGCAGCTAAAAACTCCAAAAACTGTACCCGGAGAGCCTTCGCTGCTTTTCTCAGAGTTTTTTTAAAAGGTCCATAGGTGATGCGCATTCCATTCATTAAGACTGTCGCATTTGCATCACTGCGCTTTTCCATAGCAGAGGCAGCACAAGGTGATTGGCTGGATGACCATGGGGGGCAGGGCTCGCAAACAGGGAAAGAACCCGCTGCTGCCATGTTGGATTTTCAGCTTAGTGAGCGATCAGTAAAGCGATAAAACAGTGATTTTTATTTTCTCTCTCTCTCTCTCTCTCTCTCTCTCTCTCTCTCTCTCTCTCTCTCTCGGTAAATATCACTTGTGCACAGATTTAAAAACATGAGTAAATCACTCACAACTGCCATCTTGGCTAGAGGTCATGTAAAGTTTATGGGGGCTATAAAACCATTAGTACAGTTTGCAGCTGATGCAAATTGCTATTACTGTGGAGCAATCCGTATTTTCCCCTCACATAGACGATCCACTGGATAATGTTCCTGAAATTCTACGATACATGTGTCAGAGTATTCTATCCTAACCCCCCCACACCCCCTAAAAAAAAAATAACCCAGAAAAATAATCCATGTTTGGTTTTAGGTTTGCATCTCTGGTTTCTTGAGAGAGAAACAAATATAAAAGATGCTGTACCTGTGAGCAAACAAAGGACTAATCAAACCATGGTACAAAAACTCCATGCAAAATATAGCTACTCCTGCTGCAAGTATAAGTGCATCAGCATGTCACTTACACAGAACAGATGAGAGTTCCTGTGGTTCCCTGCCCTGTTGTGTCATCTGAACTGTTTCATTTACTCTGTACAATATACATATAACGTTGCTGATTTCTTAAAACTAAAGATGTAATAATAAGAGCCAGCATGGCATAGTGGTTTGAGTGTTGGACTCTGGAGACTAGAGGTAGAATCCTGCTTGGCCATGAAAACCCACTGGATGACCTTGGGCAAGTCACCCACTTTCAGCATCAGAAAACCCCATGATGCCTTAGGATCACTATAAGTCAGAAACGACTTGAAGGCACACAACAGCAATAAGAACAACATAGGATGCTGGTTTATACCCATTCAGATTCTTGTGACATCCAGTCTGGTATTGTCTCATGACTCCGACTAGCAGTAACTCTTCAGAGCCATAGAATTACAGAGCTGGAGTGTTCTTAAAGGTAATCTAGTTAAATTGCCTGCTCTATGCAGGAAACCAGGAGTTAGAAAATCTCCCAGCAGGTAGCTCTCCAACTTCTGTTTGAATACCTCCAATGAGGGAAACTTCACTACCCTTCTAAGCTTCTTGGTTCCACTGTCAAACAGCCCATGCAAGTTTTGTTTCCACACCTGCAATCTGCAACCTAAACCTTTTGATTAACCTTTTATTAAACCGGGAACATTTTGCTTTGGCCCTCTTCAACCTAATGATGTAATAAATGGAGAATCAAATGCTCTCAAAATGTTGAGGAAAGTCTTTTAATACAATCCTGATTCTATGAGCCGAGAATATATGACTCATAACACTTATACTGAAAGAGAAAGGGCTCTCTCACACTCCTGTCAATAATCAATACAGCCTAAAGCAACAGGGTCAACCATATAGTGTCTTTTATCTTCACTGGTATCCAGTACTTACATCACTCCTCTGGGCTTGGTTGATTTTAGCCTGTACTACAATAGGATCATCATCAATTTGTGTAAACTTCAGAGTGTCTGGATGCTGACGATATTTTTTCTGGCAAAGAAAAAGAAAGAATAATTACAATTCCTTCACTGAAAGAATACAGAAAGAAAATACTTTTAACAAATAATAATCATTAAGCTGTACACAAAAAATTCCAGATATCTCTCTGGCTTCTCTTCGCAAACGAAGATTCAGGAAGGACTCATCCCGCGCTTTCTGCAAACACACTGATGACTAAAAAGACCAATCCAAGATAGACAAGTCCGGTTCCAGAAAGCACAGCAGAAGGTTTCCTTGCATGATGTTTCCGGGTTGTGATTTTTTTCTGCGTTGTCGTTTCTCTTCAAGACTTGTTCGGCGTGAGTTCTCAAATAAGGCTGCAGCATTGTGGATAGTGTGTCTCCATGCCTCCCGATGTGAGGCCAGGGCGGACCATTGTTGGTGATCAATTTGGCTGAGCCTGAGGTGCTGTTTCAGGGAGTCCTTGTATCGCTTTTTTGGAGCGCCCCTCTTACGCTGACCCGTGGTGAGTTCACCGTAGAATATTAAGTTGGGGAGGTGATGGTCCTCCATCCTAGAAACATGCCCTGCCCAGCGCAGCTGTATTCTCAATATCATGGCCTCAATGCCGGTGATCCCTGCTTGCTCAAGGACAGCAACATTCATCACATAGTCAGTCCAGTGTATATTTAGGATTGTGCGTAAACAGCGCTGGAAGAATTCAAGGAGTCGTAAGTGGTGGCGATAGGTGACCCATGTTTCAGATCCATAAAGGAGAATAGACAGTACAATGGCTCTATACACACTGATTTTTGTGTTTCGCCTCAGGTGTTTATTACTCCAGACTCTTTTGTAAAGTCTTCCAAATGCGCTATGTGCCTTTGCTAATCTGTGATTGATCTCTTTGTCAGTCTTGGCATCTGAGGAGATGATGCTTCCTAGGTAGGTGAACTGCTGAATGGACTTAAGCACAGAGTTGCCGACGGCAATGTGGGGATGGTGGTGTTCGTCCTGTGGTGCAGGCTGGTAAAGAACTTCTGTTTTCTTCAGGTTGACTTCCAGCCCAAACAGCTCTGCAGCTGTTGAGAAGCAGGATGTTAGGTGCTGCAGAGCTGCTTCTGTATGGGCAACAAGGGCAGCATCATCAGCGAAGAGCAGCTCATGGACTAGATAGTTTAGAGTCTTAGTGCGAGCCCTCAGACGGCTTAAGTTAAACAAGCTACCATCAGTACGGTAACGTATATAGATGCCGTCGTCTTCTTCGAGCTCTGCCATAGCCCTTTGGAGCATCATGCTGAAGAAGATTGTAAACAAAGTTGGCGCAAGAACACAACCTTGCTTCACTTCATTAGTTATTAGAAAGGTCTCTGAAAGAGCATCGCCATATCTGACTTGACCGCGCTGGCCCTCGTGTAGCAAGATAATCATTTTAAGGAATTTGGGGGGACATCCTAGTCTTTCCAGGATCTGCCACAGACCTTTCCTACTCACGGCGTCGAAGGCTTTGGTGAGGTCAACAAATGTTACATAGAGACCCTTGTTCTGCTCTCTACATTTCTCTTGCAGTTGTCTAAGGGCAAATACCATATCTGTAGTACTCCTATTGGCTCTGAAGCCACATTGGCTTTCAGGAAGAAGTTATTCTGCAATGGCAGGAACTAATCTGTTCAGGAGTATCCTTGCAAGGATTTTTCCAGCAATAGAGAGCAGTGTTATGCCTCAATAGTTTGAGCAATCGGATTTTGCTCCTTTTTTCTTGTACAGGGTGATGATGACTGCATCTTGGAGATCTGATGGCAGTTCCCCCTTTTCCCAACAATACACAAGGAGTTCATGGAATTTATCATGGAGCACATGATCTCCGTGTTTCCAAACTTCAGGTGGGATTCCATCAATCCCAGCTGCCTTGCCGTTTTTCAACAGCTGTATGGCCTTAAGGGTCTCTTCCAAAATGGGAGCTATGTCCAATTCATTTTTCGTTGGGTTTTGTATCATATGTTGGATAGCTGAGGCTTGGACTACGCGGTTGGCACTAAAGAAACTTTGAAAGTGTTCAGCCCATCGATTCAGGATGGGGCTTTATCAATAATTAATGTTTGACCATCTGTACTGTATAAGGAGCTTTGGACCTGATAAGTAGGTCCAAACACTGCCTTAAGAGCTTCATAAAACCCTCTAGAATCCCCCAGATCTGCACAGCATTGTGTCTTTTCTGCTATATTGATCCACCACTTGTTCTGCATGTCTCTGAGTTTTTGTTGAAGTTTACTACATGTGAGATGGAAAGCTGCTTTTCTTACATGGCAAGTTGGCTGGGCGAGGTATGCCTGGTGAGCAGTTCTCTTCTTTGCCAACAGCTCCTGGATCTCTTGGTTGTTTTCATCAAACCAGTCTTGATTTTTCTTGTGGGAGAACCCGAGGGATTCTTCCCCAGACTGGAGGATACTGTTTTTGATATGTTGCCAAAGCACTGTGGGAGAGAAGGATCTGTAGGATGGTCTTCAAGTTTTGTTTGCAGGTTTGCCTGGAAGTTGTCTCTCATGGTAGCTTGATGAAGATTGTTGACTTGGAGTCTCTTCTTTAACATGACGCCCCTCTTAGATTTGAACTTAAGATGAAGATTTAGTTTACATCTGACGAGGCGATGATCTGTTTGGCATTCTGCACTGGGCATCACTTGAGTATGGCAGATATCGCGAATGTTTCTCTGGCAGACTAGAACATTGTCAATGAAGTGCCAATGTTTGAATCAGGGATGCATCCAGGTTGTCTTCAAGCTGTCTTTCTGCTGAAAGATAGTGTTTGTAATACTCAGCTGTTGTTCTGCACAGAACTCTAGCAAGAGGCGTCCGTTATCATTGCAATTTCCAACACCATGCTTGCCTAAGACACCTTTCCAGGCCTCAGAGTTCTTTCCTACTCTGGCATTGAAGTCACCAAGGATAATAATTTTATCTTCTACAGGGACTTTTTGCATGAGGTGGCATAGGTCTGTGTAGAATTTGTCTTTCTCTACAGGGTCGGCTTGCATAGTTGGGGCATATATACTAAAGAGAACAACATGTGGGAGGTGTAAGGAAATAATGTGATCGGAGCGTCCTGTTGGCAAGGTTTCGAGTTTGGAGGCAATGGAGTTTTTTTTATTATTATTATTGTATTTCCAAGTTTACATGTACTCATTCATTTACATTACATACAGTCATTCATAAATCAAACCTTCATCTAAACTCAATCATTATAAACATACATTATAAACATTCAATTATAGACATACAAAAAGAAAACCCATCCAACCAAACAGAATAATCTTACAGAAAAAGACAAAACCAAAAAAAGAAGGAAGAATTTAATATCGTTCCTATCAAATTCTTCACATTTTTCCCAATCTCTTCAGATTCTCTCCCTTGACTTCCCCCGCTCTGTTTGCTCGATTTGGTTGTTTACCTTTTCCCCACCTTATCCTTCTGTTCCAAACAGACCTTAAACGCAAGCTGTAATCCAAATTCCTTACAAATAATAGCTATTACCTCTATTCCTACCATTCTCATATTCTTGTTCTTAAATGTGCAGTTTTACCAATTCCTATAATCTTATCATTTTTATCCATTGTTCTCTTATTATTTTGTTCTGTCATTCTTGGACTTAAAGACCTTTAGTTCAAGAGCCTCCAATCCAAGAATGTTCAATCTAAACTGTTAGGGTTATTTGCATATTCCATCTCCGATTCAGATATTCAGTGATCGGAGTCCAGTCTAAGTTAATTTTCCCAATATCTCCTTTATTGGCTATTCTAGTTAGCCTGTCATTATCTTTCATCTCCAAAAGTTTAAACAACCAACTTTCCATATCAGGACTTTTTTTACTTTTCCAATTGGCCGCTACTATTAATCTTGCCACGGTGACACAATATAAAAGTATTCTCCAATAACGTTTCTCTACTTGTTCCTCCAATATTGAGGTTAAATTTAGGAGATACAATTTGGGGTTTAATGGATAAGAAATCTTCAGTATCCTCTGTATTGCCTTATGAATTTCCCCCCAAAATTTTCTAATTGACTTACAGCGCCACCACATGTGGTAAAGCGAGCCTGGTTCCCTTTCACATCTCCAGCAGTTTTTGTTATTTAACTTGTACATATTACTCAGTCTTATAGGTGTAAGATACCATCTATTGGTGACCTTTAAATGGTTTTCTTTCAGGTCTTGGCTGGCTGTAAAAGAGTTTGTCCTCCTCCAAGCGTTTTCCCATTGCTCCAAGGGTATAGGCTCCCCAATATCCCTTGCCCAGTGGAGACAATGGAGTTTTTAATCATGAAGCCTACTCCTGAACGATGTTTTTCCATTTTGGGCTTGCCAGACCAGTAAAGTGTGTAGCCGGCGCCGTGTTCTTTAAGGCTGCCTTCCTCATGGAGATGAACTTCACTAAGAGCAGCAATGTCAATATTAAGTCATGATAGTTCATGGGCTGTTAGAGCAGAACGACACTCAGGTCATCCACTATCTTCAGAGTCTCTCATGGTTCTGATGTTCCAGCATGCAAGCGTCAGTTTATTTACACCTTTGGAGGCCGGTGTGTGCCTTGGTTTCTTTGCCTTGGTTTGACCGCATCAGAAGATTCCCGTTGGCCACGGCTAGCCAACCAGGTAGTTGGGGATGAGCTTTCATTAGGCCACCTTTTCTAGGCCCCTCTCCATATGGAGCAAGCAATGTTCTCCTTAAAAAAGGCTGCTTGGTCATTCAGGATGCTGCCGAACAAGACTGTCATCTCCCGGGTTAGCCTCGAGCGACCAATGTCCTGAACCGCCTGCATGCAGGGTTGGGTCTGCGGCTTCTAGTGCATCTTTACACCTACCATTTCGTCCCTTGCCTATCGCTACAGGGCTTTTTTTTTTTTTGAATTGGATTTGTCCTTTGAGCCTGTGCAATGGATTTGTCTGGTGGAGCGCAGCATGCACAGAACTGGCCTCACCCTTTAAACCAAAGGTTCATCTGCTGGCCTTGCAAGCATGGACGGTAGCAGCGAGGTCCTTGGGCCATAGGTTTGATTAGAGTTTACTTCTCTTAGATGGTTGACCTTACAGGGTTGGACGAGCACCATCTGCCCGGATTTGGGATTCCTTCTCCTAGGACAGTTGCCATAAGGCTAGAGAGCCCATCCTGCCCTTTGACGCTCTTTGTCAGACCCTTCGTTTTTGACCTGTCTGGCATGGGAGACCCTACCGGTGGCTATTGTGCCACCACCAGCATAGCTCAAAACATCATTAGGGTATGCAAGCCTCTCTCCCATGACAAGGGGGCATCAATGGAGAGGAATTCCAGATATAAGCCATTTATATATATATATATATATATATTTACAAAACACTTAATTATATGATAAATAAGCAAAATTTGTGCTGTCAAAACAAAAGACCTGTCTTAAAAGTCAAGGGTTTGGAGGTTGTTGTTTTGTATACAGCAGAGAGATCCTGAGCCATAGAATGTACACTCTAAGTGTTCATTCCAAAAATATTTGTTTCCAGGTGCTCCACTGAAGTTATGGGAACTACCAACCATGCTGAGACCTGCACAAACATTCACTTCTCTGCTTATCTTCTGCAGTGTGCATAAATCCACAGTACAATTATAAGAAGATGATTGAAATATGATTGAGCTCAATTGACTTTTTTCAGTTTTGGAAAAGGACTAGGAGTGTGGGTTTCACTGCTAATGACTTACATACTCTAGCTGAAAGTTTCTGGCTGCCTCTACTGAATACTCAAGTCAAAAAACCTCTATCTGACTAAAACAAAAATGTGAAAAAGCCTGTACACTGGGATGAGTTTGATACTGTTTAATGTTTATTTACCTCATTAAGAATATCTGATGCTCTTTTATTTTTTTCTGCATCCATGGATCCATATGGCACCCAGCCACAACCTTTCATCCAACTGTTGTAGTCAGCTTTATATTCGTTCTGGTAAAGAACATCAAAATGACAAATGCAATTACTATTTTAAAAAGAAAGAAATACATGTCTTTCCCAGCTTGCTCATGTTAAATTCTTCCTAGCTGTTCCCTATGTGAGGACACATTCACTAAAAATGTTTTTTTCTACTAAAAGCAAACTACAGTAGTTATATGGCTAAATGGAATAAATTCAGGATTGTAACACAGTTTCCATAAGGAATGAAAATGAAATGCTGGATTTCTGAAGTAGGTGCTTAACCAGATTAACCAGACTAGTGTGAGAATAAACTGTATAAATTCAATATCAAATAATATTAGAGTTTCAAAATTTCCCCCAAAAAAGTAAGCAAAAGACATGCACGTATATCTTGCAACATTCTCTGCAACTGGTGGCTGAACATTCTTTGTTCCAGACTTTCCATTACTATTAAGAGAAAATTAAGAAATACTGGGGCTCACCCAGTAGTGGCTTGTGGAGCTTTGGAGCTATTCAAGATGGTGAACATAATGAGAGAGAGAATTCAGAACCTTGGATAGCAACCTCTGACTAAAACACAGAGTAGATTCACCATCTTACTGCCTTCAGAACCACAAGCCACCACTGGGCTCAGCCCCACATGTAAGGCACTTCCTCCACTTGAACCACAAGCTACACATGCTTGAAAGCATATAGAAAGAGAACTGTTAGAGGCCTTCTGTGATTCTTTACAGCTTGCTCTTTGCTCAGCCTTTAGGTCTGCTAAGCTGCAAGGTTATCCTTTCCTATGAGAATGTCATTTTTTTTAGGGCAAAGAGAGCTGAAGCACATGTGTACTCTTTCCACTCAGTCCCCAGTTTCCCTGGCTTGTTAATAAAGCTGGGCAAAGCCTGGGAAAGATCTTGCATCTCTCTCTGTCTGTACAAAGCCTTCTTTAGTGAAGCAATATTAGGTAAGCAAAAGCATAACTACTCACATCACTTTGTATAACATTAGCCTTTTTGGCAAGTTCCACAGGAATACTGTCAGGAGGATAGGAGTAATTATGAATGAGATGCTTATAATCTGTATTGCTGACAATCTCCTGTGCTTTCTTTGCTTGGACGACCGGAATCATGTCCAACGGTGCTGTGTACCTGGTCTTTGATTCTTCATAACCTTTTTTGTATTCACGCTACACAAGAATGAATGCATACCATTAAAAGTTTATATTTTCTTTTTAAAAAATCACACAAGTTTTTCTAAAAAGTGGATTACTGCACATTTATAATATGTGTCCAGCACAGATTATTAAAGGAATTATTTATCCGCAACAATAGATTAATCTTTGTAAAATATTGGGACTTGAGATACACACAAAAATTATATTAAAGCATTTTTATTAGTTCCCTGTTAAGGTATATTATATTATCCCAACATATATTATATTATCCCAACATGTATTTATTTCAGCATCTTAAATGTTAGAAAAAATATTTTAGTCATTTACATCAACAGAATATATCCTGAACATATTCTTATTAGACAAAGGGGCCCATTTTATTAGGGGTCTAACCAATATAGCAGAGGTGGACAGCTTCCCAGAAGTAGCAGAGTATTAGGCCTGTACTGAACTTTTGGGGAAGGTCCAATACAGTGGCATACCACAGCTGCCACTGAACTTTCTGTCAACAAAATTTGGTGGCAAGTGTGGCAGCTTTCTGTGGTACAGAAGGCTGTCCTCCCATGCTGCAGAGCTTATCTTGAGAAAGAAGAATGAAGAAAAGCAAGAAGAGGGTAGTTGCTAAATGTTGGAGGCAGCAGTGGCAAATCATACAATAAACTAGGCAATTAATATTAAGGACTCATGGCATGATTTTGTAGAAGATGAAGCCATCTTAATAAGTGTTGTAGTGCATAGATTTTCCTTGGGTTTTTTCCAGGCTGTGAGGCTGTGTTCTGGAAGAGTTTACTTCTGATGTTTTGCCTGCATCTGTGGCTGGCATACAGGCGAAACGTCAGAAGTAAACTCTTTGAGAACACGGCCTCACAGCCCAGGAAAAAAACCAAGGAAAATCTATGGATGCTGGTCATGAAAGCCTTCGACTTCGTGTTGTAGTGCAGTTTGTCAGCAGCAGCAACATGAATTTCATTGGTGGCAGAAGCAGATGTGCAACATAGTGGGAGCTCCCAAAATGCGGGGGGGGGGGGTTGGCACGTAGCCACATTTTCCACATCTGCTCGGCAGAAAACAAAGTCAAAACAATTGGCATGCTTTTTTGGATTAGTCACCTATCTGTTTCAAAATACTGATTTTGAAACATCCCAGGCCATTTTCACAGAGGTATCAACAGCTCAGGTGCCATCATTTTCTCCATTTTTACAGGTCTTCTCCCTCTCAGCTTAAGTTATGAGGTGGCAAAACATCCTCAGAATTAGGATGTATGGTCTAAATACACCCTCTTCAAAATAGTTATAGATATTCCCTTCTCCTCATAATTTCTCTAGGCCCATTTTTTTTATATATGGTTACATGTGTGCAGCACAATCATGCATACATGCATATAAAATTCAATTGTGTTCAATGGGCCTTGTGTCCTCCTAAGAATGATTAGGATTGTAGCCTTGATCATTAATCAGTTTGGAAAAGCTGTTTTGTGGACTAAAATTCCTAGATTTCTTCATGAGGTGAATTCTGGAGATCTGGGGAAATTGTAATAAGTTTTAAGTAATGTTGACTTCAGATGGTGGAAGTCAGTAGCTCATAATGTAGAAACGTTTTGCTTGTTACATTTTTGTTTGCTTGTTAGATTCTTTTTGAATGTAAATTTCCCCAGATTAATCTGTGTAAGTGCTATAAAGCCTTTCTATCTTGTCTAGCATTCATTAATAAGAATCAAGACAGTACTGGATTCTCAGATTATGATGTTTTAAAATACAGTAGTTAATTAGGCATTTTCCTGACATTTATCCCTGCTTCTTATTTCAATCTTCTGGGGATGAAGATAAATGGACACATACAAAAAATTTATCAGACTGTCAACATCCCATTACAGTGAACCACAGTGCATTCTGCATTCATACTTACATCACTCTGCTGTTTGGCCATTTTACGAGAATGCAGCATCTTGGGATCATCTTCAATGCTCAAAGCTCCAATTAGCTTCCCCTTGCTCTGTTCATAACCCTTCTTATACTCCACCTATATGGCGGGGGGGAGACATTAATGTTCTTTTGTATTCTGTAAACTCTGTATAGAAATTCAAATCAATGAAAGAGCTATCTTCATTTCTATGCAACACTTACATCACTTGCAATCTTTCGATTGGCTTTAGCAGCAAGGATTGGAATGGCATCCATTTTTATGTCAAATTTCTTGGCTTTTGATTGCTCCCAATCATACTTATACCAGTTCTGACAGAGACAGAAACAAGTAACATGAAGGTGATATGACATAAAATGAGGAAGAGATAACATAAAATCCATAACATGTATTGTAGAGAACATCTCTGGTCTATGACTGAAATAAATTGACTGACTGACTGGTTGGTTGGTTGGTTGGTCAATTGATTGTTATTGTAGAGAATAGAGAAACGTGTAACCATCATGTGTGTAAACCACTGAAAATATGAAAATTGTTTTGACTAGAAAAATAACTGGAATTAACTTTTTGAAGAATACACATTGCAAAAAATTGCTGTCATCCCTTAAAACTCACTCAGTGGATATCATTGTCATCAAAACATATACTAAAAGGTCTTTACAATCATTAGGAACTAGTGCACACACCAGGATCAAGCTTTCTTCATCCCAGAGGGATCTACAGAGTTCTCTTCTTCAAGTTACTAACTCTTTTACCTATTTATCCTACACCTATTGTTTCAATTATTCCATTTCTAGATCCATATCAGAAACTACAGTATTCCTATCCCTCCAGAACTCCAACAGCTTACCTCTCTCTCTCTCTCTTGCTTCTAACCATTTTTTCCTGATAACCTCATCAAAATATTTATTGTGAGCTTTCCCTTGCTTCTTATCTATTATCCCCTCCATTCGCAGGGCCTGAGCCCGTATGCTTAGCAAAAATTTCAAAGCAGTGCTCCTTCAAGTGATGAAAGATGTCTTTGTCATAACATGTGCTTCTGCAAATTAGTTTGCTTTGTTTTGGGATTAGTCATTGGAAGGCAAACACAGGCTTACTTAGGAAGTCTGATTACTGAGATAAACATATCTGAGAAAATCCTGTTACTAGAAAGAAAACATGCCAACTACAGGAAATATGTATTCCCTTAATGTCTAGGTTGATTCTCTGACTCTGCCTTCTCTGTCAATCCTTTTGGAATCCTGATTGGTTAATGCAGAATCAGGTTTGTTTCCTTCCTTCACTTACCTTCCTCTACAATCCCGATTCCTTAATTTTCTCCTTCCTGTTAAGAGTTAGATTTTCAGCACAAGTTCCATTGCAATTAATGATATTGATGGAGATGACGATAATATAACCAGCAACAAATTGTTGCTTGCAACCCAGTCATGCCTTTGTAACAGTGAAAATCACACACATATTGTAAGGCTCATACTTACATCACTGAGGTTATATGCATTGACTCTGGACTGGAGGAACAAAGGTGCATCCGGAGGAATGGAACATTTGGACTTCTCACTCTCATGTTTGGCTTTGTAGTTCAACTGAAATGTTAAAATGAACAAATAATGTTATAAAAAGTGATAATTCGAAGGACTTAAAATCTTAGCCTACAGTGGGCTCCTTCTGTATGAAGGAAGCTTTTGATCCATTCTCCAGGCCCCCTTTCACACTAAGCAAGTATAGCACTATGATTCCACCTTAACTGCTATGGCAATATGCTATGGAATCCTGGGGTTTGTAGTATTTGTAAGGTTCTAGAGGAGCTCTCTGGCTGAGAATTCTAAATCGGCCTTCCTAAACTCCAAATCCCAGGATTCCACAGAATGAAACCATGACAGTTGGGACAGTTAAATGGGATCCCATTTAACTGTGTAACGTAAATGGGCTCCAGGTAGAACAATCAGAATTATCTCCCTTGCCCCCTTTTCAAAATGCCTGAAAACCAGTTCCACAGGACTTCCTAGCCCTCCAGAGCTCATTCATAGAGGTGTATGGAATGAGGCTGGGAGGAGTGAATGCCTTCCTCCCAGATCTGTTGGATTTCACCATTTTGCCAGCCAAAATCCACAAGCTGATCCTGCTGTCTTCAGACTTTATCAGACACAGAAAATATGGCATCATAAGGATGCCACATAACCATGAAAGGGCATGCAGATCAGATGGCGTTGGCCTTTCATGGTTAAAAAGAGCCCCAAACCCATTGTTTTTAATTGACAGCTTAAGCCGTCAATAGATCCCCCTGCCGTTTTTTTGCTGGCATTGCCAGCATGCGATACCTCTGTCCCTTTAAATCTCATACTTACCCCGTCAGTGGCCGGACTGGCGCAAACACTTCCAGGTCAGATCGGGACATCCAAGTAAGTTTCACTCTTTTTATGACCCTCCCTGGGTTACTTGGGACTTTTAAATTATATGTATGTACTATGCCTGACTTTTGGACATTTATCTTGCTTTTTAGTTTTAAATTTCTAGCACGATGAAATCACACGAGATTTCAAATGAAGAAGTGAATTAGGCTTTCTTTTTTTTTTTATGCCAGCAAAAGAACGTTTAAAAGGATTGTGTCTGATAAAGTCCTATTTCTTGTTTTCTTTGTTTAGTGTTGTTGATTTTAACATGGCATTTTATTTTAACATAAAGTTTAAAATGTAGGCAACTGAAAAGGGGAGCACAAATTAAAGAGGAAAGGAAACAAAGTGAGCAGGAATCTGTTCACCACACTGGCAGGGTAACTATGCCAATGAAGGCAAAAGCAAAAGGACCAAGATAGTGACAGCAAAAGAAGAATGAAGGGCAGCAGTGGTGAAAGAAGAAGGCTGCTGCCTCTGTGCATCCTGTTTTTCAAAAACCTGGCTTTTGTAAGGCCGTGATTGGAGGAATCTACACAAACAAAGCAGTAGCAGAGGAGATTACTTGAATAATTGTCTGTCATGTGGCACAGGGGATTGTCCAAGCCACCTTCACTCATATTTCCTGGTTCTGTGTAACCTCTCTCCACAGTCTGCCATTTGAAGACCACTCTTCATAGAGCCAGTAATCTTCTCCTCTGGCTGCCACCACCTCTTTATCCAAGTGTTCAGAAAGTGCAACACTAGTGTAATGGATCATTACATTAGTGTAGAATCCCATTAGAATTCCAGCCATTGCAATACTTGGTGTCTCATGGATAAGCTTGTAAGGCAATAAGAATAAAACACCCTAATTGCTGTGAAAATTTAGATATGCAAAAATATGGCCAAATTATAATAAGAATATATCTGCCTTTGACTAAAATAAAATCAAAAGCTTGAATGGCTTGACTGTTGTACTTGCTCAGTATTTGATCTTCTTCTTGTTGTTGTTCAATATTTTAAAATTACATGTACAGTCATATTCTCCTCTTCTCCCTCTCTTTGCCCTTGTCCTCCCAATATGTTTCCCCTTGGATCCATTTCTTTCACATTTTTAATATTTCAATTTTCAGTGTGACTATTGCGATGTATTAATTTCAAGCTGCTTCAACAGACTGTGGCCAACAATATGCAAAGAAACCTAATTAATAAATAAAAAATGTAAACCCTAGAACAGAGTCTCTAGAACCTCTGGCCACTTTTTTTTTTATTACAGCTCTGGCAATCCTTCAGCATTGGCTTTGCTGAGTGGGGGTGTTGGGAGATTATTTGAGGGGCCACAATTCTCCATCACACCAACAGTGAACAGGCTGATCCTTTATACAAGCTTTCCACTACAGCAGATGTAGATTCATAAGGGATGAAAATAATATTAAATCACTAGGCTTAATGACTCAGGGCTTAGTGAGAACAGGAGGCTCACCAAAAATGAAAATTGAATTATAATGCTGAGACCTGAAATATTTGATATGCTAATATAGGAGTGAGTAAGTCAGAGCATGAAATGGGTGAGAATTCCACCTCAGAAATTACCCACATACATCTCTACTATGCTCACAAAGTAGGAGACAGGGGGCTTGTCTATATGGCGAAAATACTCATAGAATTCGAGGAGAATACATTTCGTCTAAATGGGATCCCACACCAATCCGATGTATCCAGAAGGAGGGAGGCCAAAAATGCCAAATACTCTGTGGGAAAAGCCTGCACAACTTTTCCCATTAAAAAAACAAAAACAAAAAACAAAACTCTGAAGGAAATGCACATTCCTGCTCATTGGGACAACCGATTCACTTTGCTGCACATTCCCGTTAAGAGCGAAGTGGAAAATTGACTGGTCAGATGTGTGCAGGGGGCAGAACTTGCAGGCAAGGCAAGTGCCCAGAACTGCCATGATGGATTTTCGCCATAGCAATCATGTGTTGAGGCGATGAAAACAGCATTTTCCTCTCTTTTTTTTTCTGTTTATTTAAGAGGAATATTGCACTTCCGCACCTTGGGTATGCTTTTTTTAAAAAAATTACTGTTCGGCGGCAGCAACTGGTGACAATAAAAATGCAAGTAATTCACTCACACCCGCCGTCTTGATTTCACAGCCATGTCAATTTGAACAACAAATGTGTATGGCTTTGAATGCCTGCGATCTTGAAAAAAAACTGTGGAGACAAATTAGAGCTGCTGTGAATTGGTGGTAGTGCGCATCAGTCCCCATTTTATAGCCTCATATAGAAAAGCCCAGGTATTTCAGATGAAGAAAGCACACTTCTCAGGGAAATTTGAGTCTTGGCAGCTAACCATTGCTTATTCCTACTTTTATGTGCAGAACTACTATATTTCCCCCCGCAAATAGAACAAGTGTTCAGTCTCAAGTCCATGTCTGAGTTATTCCTTTGCCTGTTCTGGAGCCTGTTCAATAATGTCACAAGGGGAAGCTACCACAACTGTTTGTCCGATGAGGCACAATGAAACATAAGAGTAGGCAGGAGACTGTTGCTTTTAGTTGCTAGGTTACTTACATCACTCAGCTGCTTGGAATTAATCTGTGCTTGTACTAGAACAGGCGAGTCTGTCACTTGTGTAAATTTGATCTGATCAGGATGCTTTCTGTAGGTATACTAGAGGGAGAGAAAAATAATAATAATTGGCACTTGGTTTTGAGTGGATGTCAGTATCATTGTCCTATATTCAAGTATCAGCATAAATGAAGACTTTTATAATTCAGGTGTTTCAGTGCTCTTTATTCTCTGAAGGGATGACTGGTAAAGCCAACACTGCTGTTTCCAAATGTCAAAGGCTGCTGCCATACTGCAGAAATAATGCAGCTTGACACTGCTTGAAATATCATGACTCTATCCTATGGAATCGTGGGACTTGTAGTTTGCTGTGGTACCAGAGCTCTCTGACAAAGAAGGCTAAATATCTCACAAAACTACAAATCCCAGAATTCCACAGCATTGAGCCATGACAGTTAAAGTAGTGTCCAACTGCATTATTTCTGCAGTGTGTCAGCAGCCAGATCCTGCAAACTATTAAAGATACAAAGCTTCTAAAGATCCCCAGATGTCCTACTAGGCAGATATAAAACTTCCTAATAAATCTTAACTAAGAATTATGAATGGCAAGGTAGTCACGCCACACTTGCCACTTGCAAGCACAGTGGACTAAGCCATTACTTGCCCAAAGGATGGACAGTCTTGTTGTATATAGATTTACCTGAGAAATCTTACATGTGCTGAACACATTTTGTCCATTAGCTTTCACAAGAATCCTATAAAGTAAATGTAAGAGAGATCTCCCAGCAGTGAATGAATACCTACATCTTTGCACTGGTCTAGCTTCTTAATGGCTTCATATTCTTGAGTTATGGTCTGTGGGAAGTAGCATTTTGCCTTGTCCTCTTCATAGTCTGCTTTGTAATTTTTCTAGAAAAAAATGAGAGGGGAGTTGGTCACCACCACAAATTTGTCTCAACAACAGAAGCCAGAAAGATCAATATAATTCATACGTACATCACTCTTCATGGCTTCAACTTTCATACAGTGTGTTTGATATGGGTCTTCAAAGCTGCCTATGTAGCGGCCCAATATATTATGTATATATGGTTCTTTATATTTCACCTGTAGAAAAAGAAGAAGAGCATTGACCCCTGTTACTACTACTCATGTGCTGGATATGGGAAGTCTGGTCTGTAGGAGCAATCACTAGCACACTTACCTCACTGAAGTTTTTCAGAACATTGTCAAGCTGATATTTTGGAGTGTCACAGTAGTTAATACTTGTTCCTTTTGCCTTTTCATATGCTTCCTTATATAATCTCTGCCAAGGGGAGGAAAATGGAAGATCAGAAGACCATGGTAAAGATCACCATTCCCTACTTTTTTCACCAGTGAAAATGTTGCAATGTCTACAAATGGCAAACATCCACCATCAGATCATGTATACAGCCCCTTTCTAAGTCTGATCTGCAACTGAGTTCAGAGGTTATAGTCTTTGAAGATGGATGTCCATTTAGATAATTGTTGCTAATTTCTATTGATAATCCTGTCATTTGTAAATTTGTCTTATCTTTTTCAAAAGCTGTCAGTCCTATCACAAATATTACCTGGAACTGAATGAGATAAGTAAATTAAATATTGCACAGAATTCATTAGTTATACCAATTTCATAATAAAAATGCAATGCAGTAGGACCGCCATATCAACTGATTAATTATCCACTGATTCAGTTATCCACGGTTTCAGTTTCAGCATAGCTACCATAGAGTCTTCTTAGAAAATGTGTCCTCTCTTGACATTTTCTAGGTCCTCCAAGGCAACTCTATGATATTTTAAACCACAAGTCCCATTATTTTTGATGGCGTTCACTATTATCCATGGATTTCATTATCCACGGTGGGGCCCAGAACCAAACCCCTTTGGATTTGGTGATCCTACTGTACTGTACATGTTAAACATCCAATAGAAACAACGAGCACAATAGATATATGAAACATATTCAGAATAGCCACTCAGGCTCCATGGATATGTAATAAAAATCTTAAATCTAAATCCATAATCCAGGATCTAAAATCTAAAATGCATATGGAGAAAGAGACAAGTGACTAAGGCCAAATCCACACTACACAAATAATCCAGTTTGAAACTAGATTATTTGCCATGGCTCCTTCCTATTGAATCCTGAGTTCCCATTGAATCCTTGTAGTTTTACAAGGTCATTAGCCTTCTCTGCCAAAGAATGTTGGTGTCTCACCAAACTACAAATTCCTGGATGGTGGATTTGGCCTAAGATACAACAGGGTGGATTTGGACTACTAGACAACAGTGTGAGTGCCAGGCAAGACTTCCAGGAAAGGACACTCGATAAGTGGGGAGTCACAAATAAAAAGCCACCCTCCTAATTTCATTGAGTGGGAACACTTGGTAGTTCCTGTTGGGAACACAGGAATCCAAAGATGACTTCAGGGTTCCATACGGGTACATATGGGAGGAGATGCTTGTCAAGAAGCAGTCCCTTTAGATACTCTTGAAGGAGGATGGGAATATTAGCAAATCAATCTTCACCACCACCAGCATCCTGTCCCCCACTCTAACGGAATCCTCCATTGGATTCACCTAACTTCCAGAAATGGAAGAAATCCTTATGTTTATAGAAATATTTTACACTTCCTTCATATCAATGTAAGATATCAGAGTAGAAATTAATCAAATATTGACATGGGCAGCATTTAGAATTTTATAAAGTGCTGGTAATCCTGTCAGTTATCCTTTTTTTAAAAAAAAAATATTTATTTATTTATTTATTTATTTAACTTATATCCTGTCTTTCCACCAAAAATGTCACTCAAATCAGCAGGACGCAGGGAGCTAAAATGAACTTAAATAAAGGGATAGCCATAAATAAATATTAATTACACTATATACATTGCATGTACTTACATCACTCTGTTGTTTAGCCACTTTCTGAGAATGCAGCATCTTGGGATCATCATGAATGCTCAAAGCTCCAATCAGCTTCCCTTTGCTCTGTTCATAACCCTTCTTGTATTCCACCTATATTGAGCAGGTGATAAAAAAAAAATCAGTCGTCATCCATAACATCCGTATGCAAATATATATCAATGAAAGAACTATCTTCATTTCAGTCTAACACTTACATCACTTGCAATCTTTCGATTGGCTTTAGCAGCAAGAATAGGAATGGCATCCATCTTGATGTCAAATTTCTTGGCTTTTGATTGTTCCCAGTCATACTTATACCAGTTCTGACAGGGGATGGGGGTAGGAGAAAAAAAATGAGAAAACCATGATAATTATTGAAGAGAATATGCGTACACACAAACAAATGCACACAAGAAAGAAATTCATAGGGCTCATTGACAGAAGCCAGGATATGCTGACTCCCTGCTGGCATATCCTAGCTCTGGATCTGACCCATTCTGCTCCATTATCTGGAAAAAACAGGCTAGTGTCCAAACAGAATGCTAGCCCATCACTGCAGCCACTGCCACTGCCATTTTCCTGCTGACATGGAAGCCAGGACCCGCAACATCTGACTGGGGGCTCCCTTATGTGACTAGCCTTGGTCATATGCTGAGGAACCCCTGCCTGGTTTCCAGGAGAGCCAGCAAGGGATGGCATGCTGGGACAGGCATCCATGGACATGTGGGGCCTGATCTGGCAGGGATGGATTAAAGTGGGTATTTTCATATAATAGTTTATCAGACCCTGCCCCAGTTTACCCCGTTCCAGCCCTGTATCTGTCCCAGGGGTGGTGAGGGCTCCCTGGGGACAGATCAGGGTAAATGCCCTGAGTCATCTGGACTGCAGGGCTCTGGAATGGGGGAAGCCAGGGTATTTAGCCTATGTAGATAAGCTCATGGACACAAACAGTATACCTTATTCCTAACATGTCCAGTATTACTCAATGAGGAGTAAGGAAGTCTGGGTTTATCCTTGACTGTATTTCATTAAATTAATCGTACAGTCAATGGAAAAGCTTCTAGTGGTTTTCATGGGTCATATATCTTGTCAGGAGCACATGGTGGTTGTATCGGTGGGCACCTCCACCACTGTTGCGCACCACAATCTCTGAAGCTGGGAAGGAGGCCCTCAGCATTTGATCAAGGCTGGTCACATGCAGGGGGCCTTAGTCACATGCTGGGGTCTCCTTTCCAGCTTCAGAACAACAGCAGCAGTAGCAGTGGTGTCCAGCGATACAGGCTGGCATGCAGGTACAAACTCCTGTGTTCCCGTGCTGGACCCATCTGGGATTTCTCACATAATGTGGGTTTTCCTGGGGGTTATTTTGAAACATTTTTAAAGGGTTTGCCCCAGCTTCCCTTTGGCTTCACCCTGGACATCATCAGGACTGTCCAGAGGTGAAACAGAGCAAGAGCCCTGCGTCATTTGGACTGTAGGGCTCAAATACAGAGGGAAGCCGGGGTAAACTGCCTGTCTTGAGAAGTCTACTGTCAAGCCATTAGAGCACTGCTCATGTGTGGGCTTGGTCCTACACACTGCTCTTCTACAGGGCTGAGTCTCAGTGCTATTTTTTTTCACCCTTGTATTATTGTAAGTACAAAGCATCTACACATATACCAGGTAATCAGTAGGAAGAAGCATTGGTGTTTTCTCCTCTGTGTTTTTCCTAGATCTAAGCACAGATTACTACCTTCAGGCCTTTGTATTCTTCCCTTTCCTTTGTGGTCACTTCCTTCTTATTTTGGAGGAAGAGAGTCTGTTTTTCTGTTCCCCTTGTCAGAGAAAGTGGCAGCTTTGTGTGATTCCACCCACAGTGCCAGCCTACCCCCATGTATAGGAGCCAGTTTTAGGGGTGCCTCTAACCAAATCTAGTTTAATTAGTTTTTTCATCTCCTGCCCTATCCTTTGATAGATTTCCTCAGACAAGAAACATTTAGCTTACTATGAGGATTCAGATAATTCCTCTTGTTCTCATCATCTTGTCTTTTCCTTCATATCCTGAGTATTTCCAGATGAATGGGCTCTAGCACTGCCAGTCAAAAGACATTGTGAAGCTACTCTGTCTTTCCCTTATTGATAGATTTTCCATGGCAAGTAAAAGGATGGAAGACAATGAAGGAAGGCACCACAGGGTTACAGGTGGATGACAATGACATCTTGACCCCTCATAAAGTCTGAATAAAGCAGCTGCCTGATAAAATTTTCATCTGAAAGCAGCCTGTGACTCTTCTTCCTCCACTAATCTTTTTTTTTAAAATCCTTCTTCTTAGTTCACCCCCAGATTTAGTAACTTCTTTCATTTAGCTGCTTCTGAGTTTTCTGTCCCTTAATTCTTCTTCCTCCTGGTCTACCTTTCTGCTTCAAATTCATTGTAATCAATGGGAAATTCCTGGCATACCGCTGATTGTGATGGTGATGTGATCTAGTCTGCATCCCAACTGCTATTTGCAGCGCACTCTTGCCCATTGTGTCTTTCTACCCCCCCCCCCAAAGATCCATGTATAATGTAAGACTAATACGCACATCACTGAGGTTATATGCATTGACTCTGGACTGAAGAAACAAAGGTGCATCTGGAGGAATGGAACATTTGAACTTCTCACTCTCATGTTTGGCTTTGTAGTTCAACTGAAATGTGGAAAAGAACAAATAATGTTATAAAAAGTGGTAACTCAAAGGACTTTAGTTAAAAATTTTGCCTACAGTGAGCTCCTGCTGTATGCAGGAAGCTTTCAGTCCATTCTCCAGGCCCCCTTTCACACTAGACAATTATAGCACTATGATTCCACCTTAACTGCCATGGCAACTTGTTATGGGGTTGTAGGATTCTTGAGGTTCTAGAGGAGCTCTCTGGCCAAGAATTCTAAATATCCTTTCCTAAACTCCAAATCCCAGGCTTCCATAGAACTGGAACATTACAGTTGAAGTTTTAAGGATGTTGTTACTATCAGAACTAAATAGGAAAATGCAAATATTTAAAATCAAATATCTCACAAGCACACTATTTCTATGTCTTGTCTTCGACCAAGAAGAACATTTCCATTGATACCTGTAGAAGGTATCAGATTACATCATCAGAGAGTGTAGTGCCTTCGCTTTCAGTGGACAAAGGAATGACAGATAGGCATTTGCTATTATACCATGCAAAGCTTCCAATCAAAAGTGGTATCAAAAAGCTCTCCCTTTTCGAAGAGGTATTGCATGTTATTTTAATGTCTAGTATCTGTAAGTCGTAACTGACTGAATCTACAAGTATTATATCCTCCTCTTGTCAATATGGCTCTATATATTGAGCCTTGCTCGAAAGGGTTTTTAATAAACTGTATTATATATTGATTTTAATTTGTATTAATTTAATAATGTTTTAAGGGGGGGAAGGGATTTTGAGTTTTATACTGTGTACTATTTTATTGTTGTAAGCCGCCCCGATTGCTCGCAGAGGGGCGGGATATAAATAAATTTTATTATTATTATTATATGGAGTGAATCTGTCTCAATAATGGGAGTTACTTCAGGACAATTTCAGATGCATATGATAGCAAAAATTATATGGAATAAGTATCATTGACAAGGTGGGATTTAAGTCCTTAAAAATAAAAACATATGGAAAAGCTTAATATATCACTATACATTTCATATCACTCTAGCAACCAAAGTGAATTCCAGCTAAATTATATAACATTAGTGTATAATACCTTATTAACATGGCTTAATATGAGTGAGGAGTATATAAAAAAGTCAGCTCTGAACAGGGCTGACACTGCCATTAGACAGAGTGAAGTATCTGCTTCCAGCAGCACCAACCACCATCCCCACATCCCCACCCCTGACCGTTCAACCTTCTGATCATTCCTCTCTGTTGGAGTTCTATACACCATGCAGTCTGGTGCCTTAACTAGCCTGCTGCCTTAAGTGTGGTGGATCACTGCTGAAGCATGCCTCAGTTGCCAGTCCAGTTGAATTCTGTCTGCAGAATGGGGACAGAGCACCATCTTGCCCTTTGTCTCAGACCATAAAATGCTTTTTAGACCAACCCTAGCACTGAATGGTAAAGCCCAGTATTGGGAAAGGTGAAGTTCTAATATAGAAGAGGGAATTAAGCACATCCATCTCCATCATACAGGCTAAAAGAGAAAGAGATTGGTTCCTGGTCAATGAAGTATGCCTGCCAAGGAGATTTGAACCCTGACACATCTCTACTCAGCAATTAATGATTGTTCCTTCTCGCTTCTAGATCAGAAACCTACTGAGATCGCCTCCTTCTCCTCTTCCAATGGAACAAGTGTTCAGGCTCAAGTCCATCCCAGTCTTGTTCATTTACCTATTCTGGATCCCATTCAATAATGTCACAAGGAAAAGCTATCACATCATGCCTGGAAACTGTTTGTCCACTGAGGCACAATGAAACATAAGAGACTGTTGCTTTTAGTTGCTAGGTTACTTACATCACTCAGCTGCTTGGAATTAATCTGTGCTTGTACCAGAACAGGAGAATCTGACACTTGTGTAAATTTGATCTGATCAGGATGCTTTTTGTAGGCATACTAGATGGAAGAGAAAGCAAAACAAACAAACATAAAACATTGCATTTCCACTTGTGAGCAGAACATTGTTATATGCAGATCTTAAAGCCCTCAGACTACCAAACATATGAAGCACCCAAGGAGGATCAGACAAATGTCTGGGTATATTTGATCAACTATCCTGGCAAATTATAAGTGAGAACTAGGAATACTCATGTAACCATATCAAACTTCCCCCACATAGTTACAGTTCCTCCTACAGTATCATTGTCATCTGCACATCTTGAAGCCCCCTGAAAACTAAAGAGAAGAAACATCTAAAAGGCCTTGATAGAGAGATATGAAGCAAGCTTTAACATATTCTCTTATTGAACATCATATCCATCCCATAAGGCACCATCGACAGTGACAGGCACACCACATATATTTGCCACATTCCACACACCAGTTGAGCCCATTATTTTCACTGCTATGGCTAGCAAGGATGAATTCCATTGAAGGTTAGATTGCATCTGAGAAATATTGCACGTGGGCTAAACATCTTCTGGCCACTAGGTGTCATCAGAATCTTGTATATGAAAATGTTACCTATCAGAATTAAGACTCAAGGATGAACTACACATTATATGCTAATTAGTGGGGAAAGCCCCCAGCATTCTTATTTGGATGAACAGTAGCCTCTAGAGGCTGTAGTTTTGCGCACAATAGCAACAGGAAGAAGGAAAGTCTGAAGCCATTTTCCACTTCACATATTTCAGCTGAAAATTATCCCCTTCTCACTCCATTATGCAAAAATCCCAGCCTCTGTCATTAAAAGAAAAGCAAAAGAACAGAACTCTGTTACATGCCCTTGGAATGAAGTGCAATTTGCCTCAGACACTCTCATGTTAAATATTTCAACTAAAGGTATATTGAAGAGCATTTATTTCCATTTCTGTAAATTATTAAACAGAACGACTAATGTAGTTAATTGGTACTTTGTCTACATACTCTCTTTTCCATTTGTGTATATATTAACATTGGTTCTTTTTTGTCAACATTTGTTAATGCTTTTCATTGCATTCCATAGTTTTAGCATTCTTTGGGGGGCTTTATCAGACAAGCCTCTAAAAACGCTCTTTTGGCACCATATTTTACACTATTTTTGTGCTGACAAAAGAACCCAAAATATCAAACATTGCCATGATAGCATGAAAAAGCAGCCTCATACTTCTGCATTTGCTGCCGATCTTGGTGGTTCTCGTGAGAAGATGTGAGCACGCTTAAAAGTCTAAAAACAGCTAAATTAAAAAACAAAACATACACACAAGCACTGGAACACACTTAAAAACCTGCCTGCAATATGGGGAGGTTTATAAAAAGAGTGTCCCATGGCTAGTTTTCATATTCCCACCTGGAAGTGTTCTGGAGGATCCCTGCCAGATCCTGCCCATCGATGCTCGAATTGCACCAGCAGAATGGGAGACAGCTTCACATGATCGCAATCATGGCCAAAAAAAAAAAACACCACACACACACACTACGGCCTATCTATTGACAGCTTGGCCCGACAATAAAAAAGAATGCCTTATTTTCAACACATAATCACAAAAGCACAATGTCATCTGGTATTGGTGCCCTTTCACGTTCATTAGGGATCATTATGACGCTGTACTTGTCGCATCTGATAATGTCCACATTGTATAATTTTGAATTTTAAAAGAAAGTACCTAAGTTTAACTCCTAGTTCCAGATCACATAGCATAGCTAAAGATGAGCTCTTCTAGCAGTGAATGAATACCTACATCTTTACACTGGTCTAGCTTCTTCATGGCTTCATATTCTTGAGTTATGGTCTGCGGGAAATAGCATTTTCCCTTGTCCTCTTCATAGTCTGCTTTGTAGTTTTTCTAGGGGGGAGTATGACAAAGGATAGGTCACCACCATGAACGTGTCTGAATAGGAAAAGCCAGAAAGATCAATATATACAGTAATTCATACTTACATCACTCTTCATGGCTTCAACCTTCATACAGTGTGTTTGATATGGGTCTTCAAAGCTGCCTATGTAGTGGCCCAGAATATTGTTTTGATATGCCTCTTTGTATTTGACCTATAGAAAAAGAAGAGTACCACCACATATTAGAACAAACATTCCAGTTTACTGAAATCTGGTCTTGATCATGTTATGGAAGCAATTGCCATCATACTTACATCACTGAAATTTTTCAGTACATTGTCAAGCTGATACTTTGGAGTGTCACAGTAATTAATACTTGTTCCTTTTGCCTTTTCATATGCTTCTTTATATAGTCTCTATCAGGAGAAAGTACAAAGAACATGATATGAAAGGTCTACAGAAAATATCAACACTCTTACCTCAGCTTACCACAGCCATCCAGTAAGCTTGCTGAGGGACAGGAGCCACTATAGAAGGAGGAAGAGGTATTCTGTGGGCAAACCCAGAGGGACTCATGGAAAGGTAGGGAAGACTAGCCCTGTCAAGAAAATGCCTCCCCCCTACCCAAAGTAATTCTATCCAAGACCTACTCAAAGTTGACACCAAGCCTGGTTTCAAAGATCCAGTATTATAATCAGGCCTTATACTAGCACCCAGTGCCCAGGTAGGACCCACCAGGTATGAAAACTCCTTAGACCTCTTGGGATGGGTAGTATGAAGTTTGGAGCCAATGTTTTAATTTTCCCACAATGCCCTAAAACAATGCCACACTACATTATGGTGCTGATATATGTAAATGCAACTAGTAAAGCCCAAAATGGGGGGATCAGACTAACATAGGAAGGGCCACATGGAGAATAATTTGCTTAGGAGCCCCTCAAACCCTGAGCCAATGTGACAATACTGTTTCTTTGTGCCACTTAATAAATTCACACCCTCAAATTAATGGAAATAATCATAGTTCTGTGGCTGTATATTATGTTGCTGCAGTCATCAGTAACCATTCAAAAGATCAAACTGAACCAAATACTGAACAGTGATTGCTCCATATATTGTCATCAAGAAAAGAAAATCTTACTTCATTAATATTAAGAATCAGAATAGATTTGCATAAATTTGAGTCTGAATAAAAAAGTCTTAATCCAAAAACATATTCTCTTTGTTTTTAGCTCATACATATATATTGTAAAAGAGGCATACTTTGTCTAAAATGGTGGTTGCTAGTCACAATTTTTACTATTTGTTATTAAAAAATTGTTATAAAAATAATTTGCAATCTAAACAGCCACTGTCTGATTAATCAATGACATAGTTTTCGTTAATCAAAAGATTTTTACTGAATCCACAACTCTGAAAAATTACTTTTTTGGACAGCAAAACTCTTATTATCCCCCAGGAAGAAAACTTTTCCAGGGTTTGGATTCACTCTAACTTATGTATTGATTAAGTATTGTAGATCTCCTTGCAGCTCATAAGAAGACATGGGGTTACATGGGAAATGTATCAATAAGGAAGCCTAATTCTAAAGTACAAATGCTGTGATTGACTGTATTTTGATCAAAACCATCCCTAGAGAAACAAAGCATGCATACATCATTCACAAGGTTGCCAACAGTTTTCAGATGCTTGAGCACTGGATTCTCTGTAGCTGGAAGCACATTATAATCTGTAGAAGCTTTGGCTTTTTCATAGTCTTCTTTGTATTTCACCTAGAGAAGTTAAAGGGTAAAGGAAAAAAAAAAACTTCAATAGCTTTTATAAACCTGCGTGTTCTTTGAAAGTCTCAAATTTCTAGTGTATTTTTAGAAGACTTGGAAAAAAAGATTGACAAGATTTACATACTATTTTATATGTGAGACAGTTCAGAGATTTTTGTCTCTGATTAGGAAAACAGCTGAACCACTGTTCAGTTGAACAAGTCAATGCCATTTATGGCTAACTCTTGGCAATTTTTTCATGATAGAAGCAGCTGTTTTCAATAATCTCATGTGTTATAAAGTGTGGTATACCTAGATATGTTAAGGAAAATGTGGTGCTAATTTAGACAGAAAAGCCTTCACAATCTACGGTATATTGTCCCTTCTGCAAAAACTATATTACTGAATCAGAGAACGATTCTACAGGCTGTTTGCTCAAAATGTTAGTGAAGGCTATATTGCCTGTGGATCCAGTCAACAGTTGTGCCAAGTGCATACTTAGCAGAGGTCAATAAAGCAGTGAGTGTAAGGGAGACTGGGCAGCCATCTGGGTCAGTGCAATACAAAAAACATGTACCACACCAAAAACAGAACTGTAATCTGGCTTGTGTCACACAATATTCTGTCACACATTTTCAGTTCTCTTAGCAATGCTTTCATTTACTAGTGGCCTGTGGTTCAAGCTGGATGACAATTGCAGTGGTGGTATGCAGCACCCTTCCATCCCACTCACACCCCCACTGTCTTCCTTCCAACAGAGCCCATTCCACCTGAAACTGCAAAAGGCCTTGAACCATCTCTACTGAAAAAAGATTAAATACTCCTTTCACTTTCACAATGGAAATACAGCATGGATCATGATTTTCCAGACTGGGGCTAGAATTCTTAACATACCTTACTGGCAACAATTCCAGCTCGCTTATTAACTTCATATTCAGGTGTTTCTGTCTGCATAAAGTAGATTTGGTCTTTTGAGTTCTCCCAGTCTTCTTGGTATTTTCTCTGTGAGGAACAGAAAAGATGGTAATAGTTCAGCAAAATATGGATCTAAATTGGAATTTAACTAGAAAGGAGAACATCAAATAGAAAAAAGGGGGGAGGTGGTTTAAAAAGTCAGAGCACAAATGTGGTTTTCATTTGCTCAGCTTTGAAAGTATTTCTTTACCATGCTTAAGTTCTCAGAGTTCATTCTGGCGACTGCAACATCATAGCATGGAGTCTGGCTCCATTTGCCCTTCTTCTTGTTATAGTCTTCATGATATTTAAGCTGTAACCAAAACAAATGAATATTAACCAACTAAAGTAAAAATACCAAATTTTCCATGATGTATTTTCTTATCAGACCTGGTATCAAATTGGTGGGCTATGGTTTTCAGTCTCAGAACTTCCATTTCTTTGCATGCTTGAATAAAGGACTTTTTCAGATGGGTTAAAAAATCCCTCAGAGGTCAGGAGGAGGACGGCACTGCCCCGTTTCCAGAAATTGGTTTCGCACACTGCCGTCCTCTTCCCATCCTTCCATCAATGAAAAGTGGTGCCTTTCCCATCCCTCCAGGACGGAGGAAGGACGGCGTAGTGCGAACTCAATCGCTTAAAGCGGGACAGCGCCGTCCTCCTCCCGACCTCTGCAGGGTTTTTTTAACCCGTCTGAAAAAGTCCATAGTTTTATAGTTTCATTAATACTTCCTGCTACTTGGAGTTTGGGGAGACTATAACTTCAAAACAGGTGGCAATGTGGCAAACACAGGGCTTGGAAGGTGACTTTTTAAAAGTAATTAATTGAGGTTATATTCAAAAACCCACCAAAGAAGTTGGTTATCTTTATAGCTGCCATTTTAAGAGCTGCTTTTACTTTCCTATTTCTCAAAAGTAACTAGACTGTTTGCTTTTTAATTACTTCTTTAAAAAAATGCTCTGAATGTTTTTCATTTAGCAACATGAGGCACAGTGCCACAGTGAAGGGACTTTCTCAGATGCTTAGGAAAAAAAAACCCTCTGCGGAGGTCGGGAGGAGGATGCCACTGTCCCACTTCCTGCAGTCAGTTGTGCACACCCCGTCATCCTCCCGTCCTTCGTTCGTTCTCCCTCTGTGTTGGAGGGACAAAAAAGGCACTGCTCCAGCACAGAGGGAGAACAAACGAAGGATGGGATGAGGAGGAGATGTGCAGAAGCAACCACTGGAAGCGGGGCAGCAACATTCTCCTGCTGACCTCCGGGAGGGGGGCTTAGAGCGTCTGAAAAGGTCCCAAGCCAGCACTTGGACCATGTAATATTCCTCCTCCAACATACCACACACCATATAATAATGAAGTTGGAAGATACCCCAAGGGTCATCTAGACCAACCCCTGCCAGCGCAGAAATCTATAGCTAAAGTATCCCACAGTTAAATCACTACAAAAATAAAAATAAAACTAACAAAAATACAGTTACATAGGAAATGGGGTAACATTGTCCTCTATTAAGTTACAATTGTAATGTAATGTAGTTTATAATTGAAAAACATAACTGCAAGTAACTAAATTTTTAAACTACCAGTAGTTGCTATCAAGCTCTGGGCAAATAGAGATTCTCTTTGGAGAACTCTTGATATTTTCTTCTCCCTCTCCACATTATCAAGGCAGTTGGATAACACTGCTACTACCAGTTCTTAAAAGACATGTTTATCTACAAATTAACAGCAGAGTGTACTCACGTCACTGAGCTGCCTGGTTACTTTCTTGGCAAGTTCCACATCAGGTGGGTCTGGCAGTGAAGTGTATTTAGCTTTGCGCTCATCATGCCCTTTTTTGTAGACAATCTGAAAGAATGGGAAGATGGAAGAACTGTCTGTTTAAATAAGAAGAACATTTACTCTCATTTCCTGCTTGCACCAAAGCTAACTTGCACAGTGGCAAAACAAACTCAAATAAGCATAACTCTATAGAATTAATTCTGTGTCCATAATTGGGGAAAAAAAACAGTCAGAGGAGAATGAGGTAACAGTTTTATGTCCATGCATTCTTAGATACTTCAGAGGGAAATCCTGAGGTTGCTGAATGCACCTCTCTACTGAGGATATTAGCCATCAAGAAACCTTTGCAGATGCTAATACACTGACAGCTGGGCAAACTCCTGCAACACAGGCCCATTCCTTTCAGTGGCTGAACAGCACTGAAGAATGATGTTTTCTTAAGGAGGAATATGAATGGTTGTTCAAAGGAAGAAGAAAGCTTCTTTTAAATATCTCCCAGCCGTCCTCCTACCTAGACAGCTTCAGTGCCTGGTATCCATGTGGCCATATGTTGCCATGGGTTGTCCTTTCCAGAAGCTCAGGGTGGTGGACTTGATTTCCCTATTGTTTTTCATCCATGCAATCAACCTCTAAAGGTGACTCTCCCTAGTCCTAATCCAAAACTCTCATTTCCTATCACATCATGCTGGCTTCTTTGTGCAAGGTTGGGTGTAGAGATCCCTTCTGAAAATTTCTATTATCCTTTTCCAAAAGAGACCATTGCTAACTCTAATAGTCACCACTATCAGTTTGTAGTCCTGTGGGCTATTCTTGCACTGCCATATTCAGGGGGGTTTACTCCCCAGTTTGGAAAGTTTAGGACTTTCACCTGAAAATGCCTGAAGAAGAGCGAGTTGGTATGTCTGCTGCTGAGGAAGAACACCAAAAGACCCTCTCCTACCAAGGAGGCACATGTAGAGATATAAAGAACATTCACACTGATTATGATTTTATCATTGTGAGAAAGGCTGCCTCAATGGGTCAAAAGATACCCTGCTGAAAATTCTCCATCACTGTGAGATTTATTTATTTAGTTGTTTGATCCTCTCCAAGTCTGTAAAATTCAGCACTTTTTCCATTTTCTTTCTTTTTTTAAAAAAAATGTGTTATGAAAAAAAAGGTCTGCTTCATGCAAAATACAATGTTTTCACAAAACATTAAATGTTTGACACAGAATGTATCTTGTTCAAAAGAAATGTTTTGTACAAACCACGTATTCTTCCTTCAAATTTTTCAAACACAAAAAAGTCTTACAATGGAACAAACTCCCCACCCCCCCAAAAAATGTACCCAAACTCTCATAATCTTGCCAGGCAGCGAAAACCTTTGAGTTTTTTCATTCTTATATGCAAGAGTGCATCAAGCAAAGGTTTAGGAGATTATCGGATGTGACAAAAACTGCATCAGAAGATCACGATAAGAACAGGAATGAGGGAAATTATCAGATGACTGCATCCTTCAACATCCCAGGGGCATAGCACTGGTGTGGGTAAGGCATCCCTTTTTATTGGTGGCTTGTCCACCTCAATGAAAAAGGGAAGCCTCATCCATGGCAGCGCTACACCCTAGGAATGGCTGAGGGCACAGGGATCTGATAATGTTGCCTTCTCTGTTCCTTCTCTGTTCCTGTTGTATTCTTCTGACATGGTTGGGGATGCAGTTTTTTGCCACATTTTCCCATGTCTGATAATCTCCTTACATACCTAATGTCTACCTCCTGAATAGTGGCCAGGGGTGAGGGGTGGGAACCAGCACGTTATCTGGTTCCTGATACTTACGTCGCTGAGGGCCTTTTGGGCCTGTGCTACTCTCCTTAGTTCTGGGCTGTCATCATAAGGGTAGAACAGTGTCTTGTCTGATTCCCAGTCTTCAATGTATCGTTTCTTAGAGAAAGAGCCATAGTAATATGTTCAGTCAAGAAACAGAGGGTGGACAAAATGGACACTGAATGAACAGAGAATTTTTTAGGGGTAGGAGGACTGACCTACCTTGCTATACAAGGATGAATTTTTTATTGCCTGAACAAATTCTGGAGCATCAGGGGGAAGCAAGTACTTTTCCTTATTCTCTTCCCAGTTCTGTTTGTATAAAACCTAAACACAGAGGGGGTGGGGACAGCATAGGGGTTACAGAAGACTTTAAAAAGCACTTCTGTTTTTTCATCAAAAGCTCATACATAGGAGATATCTCATATACATACACACACACACACACACACACATATATGCACCCTGGTGGTGCAGTGGTTAAATGCTGGTACTGCAGCCACAACATTGTGAGTTCAGTCCTGCAGGGGTCCAGGTTGACTCAGCCTTCCATCCTTCCATAGGTCAGTAAAATGCGTAGCCAGATTGTTGGGGCAATTAGCTAACACATTGTAAACCGATAAGCGGTATGGAAATATAAATGCTATTGCTATTGCTGTATATATTTAAAGATTTCTCAGTGTTGGTCCCTGTGACAGACAGACAGGAAGCCAATGAGGACCTGGTACTCCAGGAGCCAATCCTCTGTGAGGAGGTGGAAGGAGGAGGGGCTTCTGGAGGAGATAAAGGGGGAGTGAGTGAGTTTAAGTTTAATTTAAGTTGAGTTTTCAGTTTTGAAGAGTGGATATGAGGCTTTGAGTGTTAGAGGCTTGGAGAGAGTATGAATGTTTGTGCAGGCCCAATAACTTGTTCATACAGTTATGTGTTTTATTCTGTTGATAATAAATGTTCTTTTGTTAATGAAAGAAACATCCAGCCTGGTGTGAGTGATTCTCAGGGAAAGAGACACAGCCAGGAATACATAGCCACACCTGAGTGCTTGTGCTATACCACTGGGAGATGTAGTTTGGCTGTGACGTGGAGGTCGGGCGTCACAAAGTGGTAGCAGCGGTGGGATACGGAAGGCCCCTGTGCCACTAGAAGGACACCTGGCGTCACAGTTCAACATTTATGACATGTACTCTCCTGCTAAACCTTCTTCTTCCCTGTTTTAAGGCAATGTCTGTTCTTCCTGTTCTTGTGGGATTTTTATAACTCTGAGAGTTTTTTGCTAAGCATCCTGTTTTAAACCACTGCTGTTTTTTTATATTGTCATCTTACTACTTTTTTTTAAGCTTTGAAATTGAATTTATACCATTATAGCAGCACTGAAGGTTTTTCACCTTGAAAACTGGAACATATGCTTACCTAGGTTAATTAATAATAATTGGCTAGAAAGAAATTTTGTTAACATTCATTTCAAGCCAGTAAATCCTTGAGTCATGTCTCCAGTGTCAAATCTGATAGAGGGGTGCCCTTATATAGGGTATTTTGTGTGAAAATGGCAGTTTAAGAGTCAGAGTAGAGGCTACAGTCAGGATGTTTGTTAGAAGAAGTTGTTTCCTCACCTACTGAAAAACATCTGTTTATTATAACACATGCTTCTCTTCACCTCCTTATCTTGTAGTTAGTATGATTTGTTTTGTCACTGTTCATTGGAAGGTAAGCATTTGGAAATCTGGCCATTGAAGAACATACTGTATCTCTGAGGAAATCCCATTATAGTAGGGTTAATGAAAGACAATATACAGTGGGCCCACTTTATCCACAGGCTAGCCATCTGCAGCCTGGAGCTTCTGCTTTAAGACAGGGGCAAGACAGGTAAATAAAGTCTAGATAAAGGCTGATGTAGATAAAGTCTGAGGAGTCACAAAATCAGCTTTATGCTGACATTCAGCCAGGTTGAAACAGAATTTGCTCTAGTTACTCATGTTTCCTATTCTATTCCCATTGAGGCTGGTGTACTGGTCTCAGGTGGTCCATTGCAGGGAAGGTGGGAGCCTGGACTATTGTCCAGCATCAACTGTTGCTTCCACAGAGTCAGATAAGAGCAGTAAAAAAAAAAAAAAGCCAATCTTTCGAGATCTTTCCAAACCTTTCCAACTCCTATGAGGTTCCATGAAGCCAGGGTCTCTCTCATGATCCTATGTAATGCTCTCTCCTAACTGCATTAACACTTTATTCTCTTGACACTGAGCCAGTGATACAGCTTGCTTGCATAGTCACTTTGTAGGGTTGTTGTACATGATAAAGAACAGACTCAAATTAAGAACAATGGTAGGGGTACCATTATTACATTAGAGATAAAACATTGGTCACTTAATAGGAGAATTGTTTCAGGAGAAAACTGTATGGTTCAATTTTTTTTATTTAAAAAACCACACAGAAAATAGCTTGAAACAGCTCTAAATGCACAGGACAGGTTATGTGAACTGTATGTACATTCATATGAGTACTTACAACTCTCTTTGCCTTCTGTGTCATTCCACAGATGGTCTTACCTTGCTAACTTGCTGAGAAACCTTCTTTGCATGCTCTATATCTCTTGCTTTCTCATCAACATGACAGTTCGTCTTAGACAGATCTCCAGCCATGCGATATTTGACCTACAGCAAACAAATACGCAGTGTGGTAAACCTACAGAGCAGCAAATGTAAATCGTTCATTGATTGACAGAAAGATTCATCTTCCAGATAGATTAGACTAGATAGATAGATAAATAGAAAGATAAATGATAGATGATAGATAGATAGATAGATAGATAGATGTTAATAACATTTTTGAAAAAGATCCCAACTGTGTTACCTTCTGAAAGTTTTATTTCACTTCCGTTTTAATGTATGTCATGATAATAACCAAGAACCAACTAAAGGCAGGTCAAGGAAAGCTGTGGACTCTTTTGGCTCATTGAGCACTCCCTTGCAAATAAAGGAACATAAGCTAGTGGAAAATACTGCTTGTTGCACATTAGTTCAAGTGCAAGTTTTATGCAAAATCATTGTGTGATGCCTATGTGCAAAAAACAGTACCTTCCTGTTACAGCTATCTGCATTGTAACCTATACAGTGGAAATATACATTCCTTTTCTATGCAGTGATGTAAAAACTGGGGACTGTATGTCTGAATGTGAACTGCAGTGCAGATCAACATCAGAGTGTAAATATGCACCTAAACTGGGTACAAATTCCTTGATTTGGTTATATAATCTGCTCAGGAGAAAGCTGATTCTGTGCCCATGCTTCTTATATTGGATAGGAGCACCGCATGCCTTTTTTTTTTTTCTAGTCAAGATCTATTATTCCTCTCTTCTTGAAACACAGGTATCTAGGATTCCAGTCAGAATCCTAGAATTTCTAGCTTGCTGCTGAGTCTTCAGTTTCCTAGGTTAGGAATCTTACCAACATTTTTCTTAAGGCTCCAGATTGGCTTACTGTAACATGATCGCTAGTGCAAGTCTTGCCTTCTTGACTAGAATTAAAATAGCCTCAGAGAGACGTGCCTTCCCACTTAATACCTGGCAATCCTGGCAACTCTTACCTCACTGAGCTGGTTCTGGACTTTCTTGATTCTTCGTAGTTCAGGGGTATCCACTGTAATTGCATATGGCTTCCCTTTTTCCTTCTCAAACTTCTCTTTGTATTTTTTCTGAGAGTAAAAAAAACCCCCACAGATATATTGAATATATTGATGGTAATTACTTGGATGGCAGGCTGGCAATGAATACCAGGTTCTGTAGGCTATATTTCGGAGGAAGGAATGGGCAAAACCACTTCTGAGTATTCTTTGCCTAAGAACACCCTATGAAATTCAGGGGGTCACCATAAGTCGGCAGGCAACTTGAAGACACATACACATGCACACACAAGCATGTTTCTCAAAATTAGTCCTCTAGGATTCTTTCTGGAAATGCTGTCACCTCAACTTTTTTTTTTTAATGCTAATTGTATAGACATTCTCTCTCTCTCTCTCTCTCTCTCACACACACACACACACACACACACACACACATCCATCATCCAAAATACAAAGTTAAGGTATATTAGATTGGGCGTTGGGCAGCTGGATGTATGTGAACTAAACATTATATTATTTTGGCCTTGTCTATATACCAAAAGATTTGTACCCAGCACTGACATGGCCTATTGTCCCACCTATATCAATATTTAACTATATTATAGATAGAATGGCAACATATAATCAGTCACCCTTGTGGCTATGGGATAGCTATGTTCTATAATATTGAGGGGGGTTGTCATAAAAGGACAGATGGCAATGAATTCTGTATGTGTGCATAACTGATTGCATATAATTACAGTGGTAGGAAGGAAGCCTAACACCAAGATTTTGTTCTTGGAGCATGGGACAAGATGACACCTGCCCGCCATCCTCAGTTCCACTTACAGGAGGTATCTCACCACTTATTTCAAAGTTGGCAATGGGACAGCATCTTCCATTGCACTTGAAGTCCATTGCACAAGCTACCATAGGAGACATGGGTGCTTTGCTTGTCACAGACATGTCAGTAGTCCAACAGAGGGAACTGCCAGGGCAGTTGAGAAACTGAGAGACTTTTTGGTGGCTTCTCCAAAGCTGATGGAACTCACTTCCACAGGAGGTTTGATTTACTCCCCTCCCCATTGTTTTTCTGCAGCCAAGCAAAGACCTTTTTATTTAGGCAGGGTTTTGATTTTTAACATGTTGCAGCAGATGGAGCTTTTAATGGGGGGGGGGGTATTGTGTCTGTGGTTTGAGCATTAGACTACACCTCTGGAGACCAGGGTTTGAATCCCCACTCAGCCATGGAAACCCACTGGGTGACCTCGGGCAAGCCACACACTCTCAGCCTCAGAGGAAGGCAAAGTCAAACCCCCTCTGAACAAATCTTGCCAAGAAAACCCCACGACAGGTTCACTTAGAAACAACTTAAAGGCGCACAACATGTCCAGAGGAGGGCAACCAAAATGGTTGAGGTCTGGAAGCCATGGCCTATGAGAAGTGGCTTAGGAAGCTGGGTATGTTTAGCCTGGAGAAGTGAAGGTTGAGAGATGACATAATAGTCATGTTTAAATATTTGAAGGGATATCATATTGAGGACAGAGCAAGCTTGTTTTCTGCTGCTCCAGAGACAAGGACACAGAGCAACTGGACTCAAATTACAGGAAAAGAGATTCCACTAAACATTAGGAAGAACTTCCTGACAGTAAGAGCTGTTTGGCAGTGGAATGCACTGCCTCAGAGTGTGGTGGATTCTCCTTCTTTGGAGATTTTTAAACAGAGGCTGGATGGCCCTCTGTCGGGAATGCTCTGATTGTGTATTCCTGCAGAGCAGCAGGCTGGACTAGATGGTCCTCGTGGTCTCATCTAACTCTGTGATTCTGTTCTGTTCTATTCTATTCTATTCTAACAGCAACAAAATTGTCCCTGTGTGTTATTATGTTTTAAATTTGTTTTTTAAACAGTATTTTTAAAAGAATTGTTTAATTTGCTGGAATTCTCTATAGCAGTTACAAATTCCTAACCTAGAATGACACATCCGTGACTGTTACATATTCACAATCCTTACATAACCTCTAGTTTAGGGGCTCTGTAGAGACTGTGAAAGTTCCCCAGTCCCCACCTACCAGGAAGTAGCCACTGCAATAGATGGGGCTCTGTTCCCCTATTAATCAGGAAGCAGTTGATGTTCCCAACCAACCCCCATGTGAGTGATCTCTGGCGCAAGTGAGAATTGCAACAGGGACCCTGATTCTGCCTGTCGCACTGGAGATCACTCCTAGGAGGGGTGAGAATGTCAACCAGCTGCTTCCTGAGTGACTGGGGAACAGAACCCTGTTGATCGCAGCAGCTGCTTCCCAGTAAGTGGAGATGGGGAAGGGGGGTCAGGCTGGGATTCACTGGATTCATCATAACTACAGTGCATACGCACATGTAAATCCCATACAGGATTGTCTTTTAACTTTTATATTCTGTTTTTATTTTAAAGGGTTATAAACCATCTTGAATCCTGTGCAGGGAGAAAGGTGGGATACTAGATAGATAGATAGATAGATAGATAGATAGATAGATAGATAGACAGACAGACAGAGAGAGACACTGTTGCCTGCATACATCCCCAGCATCTGGTAGCTGAGGCAGGCATCTTATTTTAAGAGAGAGCTGGTCCTTGGTAAGAGTTAGGCACTGTTCTAGTATGGTTTCCTTGTTCTATCCACAGGCATGGGGACACATGGCCAAGTGAAAGCATTCTTGCAAGGACATCCAAAGAGCAAGGAGCTGGCTGAGGGGACCAGTCTATAAGGCTTCGACAATATTTCCCCATTTAGCCTCTAGTTAAGGTTGCCAGCCAACATCTGGTCCCAGTTCTCCCATTAGAGAGAATGAGATGTCTGCCTTATTTGATGGTGTCATGAAAGGTCAGCAAAATGTTACTAATTTAAAGTATTATTATTGCACTTCTACCTCCAGTTGCAAAGGAAACTTTGTGGGGATGTTCCACTTCTTGTGCAAGGACAGCTTTAATAGTCTTGGGTAATACACTCTTTGACTGAGGCAGGGTGTCACTAAGACCTCTACCACAGCACTATGGCTTGAAGCAGAGTTTAGGATATGAAAATCCAGTAAACACATTACACTAGGTTCTGCCTGTGACTTTCCAGATTTTTTGTCAAGTTCTACCTTGAGCTTCTAATCCCCCTAGCTCCAATGTAAACCTACCAAATTGTACCATGACTGCATGCATGATGTGTCAGAATCTGTAGCTTAATCCAGTATTAGTCCTACCGTGAATTGAAATATTGAAACCAAGGGAACCTGTGCTAGCTGTGAATAATAAGATAGTGTATATAGGACTAACAGTGGATTTAGCCCATTATTTCTAGTCTGGTCCTACTTGTTCTAGACCAGGAGTGAGGGTTGCACAGCCCTTCAGATGTTGCTGAACAATAAGTCTCAATACCCCTAATCAGTATAGCCAATGCTGGGAGTTGCAGTCCAACAACAGCTGGGGGCTGCACAATTTCCAGCTCTATTCTAGATTCTTTCAGAGTCTCCATGATACATATCAGGTCCAGACTGTGTTCTGGATTTTTCCCTCAGGGGCTTACTGCATGAGGAAAGGAAGTGGCAGTGCACCCTGATAATACTGCTCCCCGCCTTACCTTATCACATGATGTCGAAATGTTTCAGCTGTTCTCCCGTTCCAGTCCTGTGGGAGACGGTGGTAAATGCGAGTCTTTTTGCTAACTGGAAAAATCTGTTAGCAAAAAGACCCACCTTTACCACTGTCTACCACGGGACCAGAACGAGAGAACAACTGAAATATGCTGACATTGTGCAACAAGGCAAGGCAGGTTCATGCTACTCTCAGGCTTCCCTTCTGCTTCTCTTTTTTTGTGGAGTAAGCCCCTCAGTCTCTCTCTCTCTCTCCCCCCTCTAACACACACACACACACACACACACACACACACTGTGCAGTGACAAGCCAGGGACGGGGACTGCCAACCCTGGTTCTCCTTCATTCTTCTCCTTGCTTCTCTTTGGAGCAGAATGAAAGGAATGGGTTAGTGGAAGGGGGGAAATGGCAAGGAAACAGTGGGTGGAAATAAGGGTATTGCCCCTCCCAATGAAATGTTCCTTCAGTTGCTAAATTTCTGGCACTGCAGAAAGTGAGACACTGAAAATCAGACACACTTAGAACTCATATTTGCTGTGTTGATGTTTCTTTGATACCTTTCCCTGTCTGTTTTCTTTGGCTGCGGAAATGGTTCGAAGGCTCAAATGAAGTTTTAAGTTTGGTGCAATGTTAAAAATTCAGAGAATTTGAAAGAAAATCCCATTTGCAGGAACAGAATTCACATTTGCACAGGGAATGTCTTCAATTTCCACCACTCGCCCCCTAATCCCTATAGTGACATCCCTGGGGATAACAGCCTTCCCAAAGTGGTGAAGAGATGGAATGCAATGTGAAATCGAAGGCTTTCATGGCCTGCATCCGTAGATTTTCCTTGTTTTTTTTTCCAGGCTGTGAGGCCGTGTTCTGGAAGAGCTTATTTCTGACATTTCGCCTGCATCTATGGCTGGCATCTTCAGAGGATGGTTGGGTAGGAGTGTGGGGAGTTTATATACTGTGAAACCCTATTGGAGAGGATATGTAAATTTGTGTATTTGAACGGCTAGTTTCTGGGTGGAGAGATGCAAAGAATATTAGTGTCTGTTTGGATAATGGTTGGCTAATGGTCCATTGTCTGCTGGAAATCCCCCTGTCCCTGGATGGAGTTCCTTTGCAAGTTCTGAGTTTTGATTTCAGTGTTTTTCAGGACTGGCAGCCAGATTTTGTTTACTTTTAGGGTTTCTTCTTTCCTGTCGAAGTTGTCCAGGTGTTTGTGGATTTCAATAGCTTCTCTGTGCATTCTGACATGATCGTTGTTGGGTTGGTCCAGAATTTCTGTGTTTTTAAATAACATTTTGTGTCCAGGTTGGTTTATCACATGTTCTGCTACTGCTGATTTTTCTGGCTGGCCCAGTCTGCAGTGTCTCTCACGTTCCTTGATTCATGTTTGCACACTGCCTTTAGTGGTCCCTATGTACACTTGTCCACAGCTGCATGGTATGCGGTAAACTCCTGCAGCTGTGAGAGGGTCTCTTTTGTCCTTCGCTGAATGCAGCATTTCTTGGATTTTCTTGGTTGGTCTGTAGATTGTTTGGAGATTGTGTTTCCTCATCAATTTCCCTATTCTGTCTGTGACTCCTTTGATGTATGGTAAAAATACCTTCGCTTTGGGTGGCTGTTTTTCTTCATTCCTGTGGTTTTTTCTGGGCCTGGCTGCTCTTGTGATGTCTGATCTGGAGTAACCATTAACCTGTAGAGCCCAGTTTAGGTGCTTCAGTTCATCCTCCAGGTAGTGGGGTTTGCAGATCCTTTTTGCATGGTCTACCAGTTTTTATTGAGCTTCTTTTTTGACCTGGGTGATGATTGGAGTTCTTCTGTAGGTATCTGTCCATGTGTGTGGGTTTTCTGTGTACCTTGTGGCCTAACTGTTGGTTTGGTTTGTGGATGACTAGGACAGCTAAGAATGGCAGTGTTCCTTCCTTTTCTTTTTCAATCACGAATTAGATATTTCGGTGGATGTCCTACCAAGTCAGACCAAATCTTCTTCTTCGTGCTCCAAATGGGGTAACCATGGGCAGCCCTCTAATCCCCATGATAGCAAAGTTTTACATGGAACATTTTGAAAAGCAAGCCCTGGAAACAGCAGCAAAAAAACCCACAACATGGTTCCGATATGTAGATGACACTTTCACCATTTGGAACCACAGAGAAGAAGATTTGGTCTCATTCCTGAACAACCTGAACAGCATCCACCCAAATATCAAATTCACAATGGAAAAAGAAAAGGAAGGAACACTGCCATTCTTGGATGTCTGAGTCATCCGCAAACCAAACCAATGATTAGGCCACAAGGTATACAGAAACCCCCCCACACAGACAGATACCTACACAAGAACTCCAATCATCATCCAGGACAAAAAAAAGCACAATAAAACATTGGTAGACTGCACAAAAAAGATCTGCGAACCCCACTACCTGGAGGACGAAGTGAAGCACCTAAACTGGGCCCTACAGGCTAATGGTTACTCCAGGTCAGACATCACAAGAGCAGCCAGACCCAGAAAAAAAAACACAGGAAAGAAGATGAAAAACAGCCACCCAAAGGGAAGGTATTTTTACGATACATCAAAAGAGTCACAGACAGAATAGGGAAACTGATGAGGAAACACAAGCTCCAAACAATCTACAGACCAACTAAGAAAATCCAAGAAATGCTACGCTCAGTGAAGGACAAAAGAGACCCTCTCACAGCTGCAGGAGTTTACTGCATACCATGCAGCTGTGGACAAGTTTACATAGGGACCACTAAACGCAGTGTGCAAACACAAACCAAGGAACATGAGAGACACTGCAGATTGGGTCAGCCAGAAAAATCAGCAGTAGCAGAACATGTGATAAACCAACCTGGACACAAAATGTTATTTAAAAACACTGAAATTCTGGACCAAGCCAACAACGATCACATCAGAATGCACAGAGAAGCTATTGAAATCCACAAACACCTGGACAACTTCGACAGGAAAGAAGAAACCCTAAAAGTAAACAAAATCTGGCTGCCAGTCCAGAAAAACACTAAAATCAAAACTCAGAACTTGCAAATGAACTCCACCCAGGGACAGGGGGATTTCCAGCAGACAATGGACCATTAGCCGAACAGACATTAATCCTCCTTGCATCTTTCCACCCAGAAACTAGCCATTCAAATACACAAATTTACATATCCTCTCCAACAGGAGTTCATAGTATATAAACTCCACACACACTCCTACCCAACCATTCTCTGAAGATGCCAGCCACAGATGCAGGCAAAATGTCAGAAATAAACTCTTCCAGAATACGGCCTCACAGCCTGGGAAAAAAAGACCAAGGAAAATCTAAAGATGGAATGCAGCTGGTATCCAACCCCTATACCAGTAACAAAACAAAGATGGTTTCCAAAAGTGAACACACATTTCTCATAGACACATAAGTAGTGGAGCAATTGCCATTGTTTTCTGATGGGAGAAGGGATTTTCCAGAGTAAAGCAGCATTAAAGATGTGGGCATGAAATGAATTAGACTTTCCTGCTCAGCTGTGAAAGAGGTGAGGAGAACTGTGGCCTGACTAGGGATAGATGGTGTCTCAAAAGTCTGTATTTGGACTGAATCAGTCCCACACGAGCAACATTGGGTACACTTTTTAATAGACTAGGGACTTTTTCAGATGGCAATTTGTAACGCAAGCAGCCTCGTCCCCGTTGCGAGGCTGCTGCGCTGCAGGGGTGCCGTTTCAGATGACGCTGTCCCCGTGCCGATACTGTGATGCTGCAGCCTCCCAGCTCTTCTGCAACAGTATCGGCGTGGGGACAGCGTCATCCGAAACGGCCCCCCTGCATTGCAGCAGCCTTGCAACAGGGACGAGGCTGCTTGCATTACAAATCGCCATCCGAAAAAGTCCTAGGTCTGATGAGTGGCCTTCTTCCTCCCACTTTTTTTTTTATAGTAAATGAAGAATTACAAATCTTTGGTAGAGCTAAAGTGAAAAATAAGGACCTGCAATGTAGATAGATAGCTAGACAGACAGACCTCTCTGTGTCTAAATTATATTAAACTGAGACAATAAAAACTCCACAAAATTCAAACTATGCCACAGACATTACATTTCTAAAATTGATAACTTAACCATGAAAGTTTAACTGAAGAGGTTACAAATAACTTACATCGCTAAAGAGCTTTTGCATTTTCGCACTGTGATCCAGGTAAGGTGTCAGGAACTTAGACGTGTCCACTTTTGTCCGTACAACCTTTTTTCTGACAGGAGCAGCGGGTTTATGACTTGTGCCTGGGGTTTCTGAAACATGCTTAGTGGTTTCCGAAGTTCGCTGTGTGGTTACTGTATATGGGGCAGATCCTGTGGTGTATGTTGTTTCGGTGATCTCAGTAATTATCTAAGAATATGAGAAAATGTTACGGGTTTTCATTTCCACATTAACACTGTGGGTTAGAACCTTGGCCTTGTCTTCATTTTTGGGTAGTTCTTGTAAACCCAGTTTTGCATGCATATGCCTTTTCAAAAAACCCTTCATCCTGGATGCCAATACCTTTGTTTGGAAACAGTCTTGGAGAACTTTTAGACCTCCTGTTAAACAATATAGCAATCTTCAGCTCTCCCTGGTATCCCTACCCCACCCCCAACAATACTGACCACTATATGTGGGCTGCAACGTTTTATTCTGTTCTGCCAGTTTTATCTTGGCTTAACATTCTGCCTGTTCTGTCATTGTTTTATTTTATCATTGTATTTTAATGCATTTGATATTTTCTTACAGTTTAAACATTACCAGAGAACTTTAGTTAGTGAAGACAACTTAAAAGTACAAAATCTATATCTATAAAGATACATTTGCTCATAAGATATCAACTCATATCCTATTGTTGGAGCCCATTAGGGTTGACCGATTGAATCAATGGGATTTTCTTACGTGTCAACTCACAATTCAAGAATTGACTCAATGGATCTATATTTGGGGGGTACTAAACTAGGGTTGCCAGATTGAAAACTGGAGATGGCTCCTGTACCTTTAATAGTTGTGTAGAAGAGGAAGTTGCGGCAGCTGTTGCTTGTCAGTCAAACAGGTAACACGCAACATGTGCTGAAATTCCCTCTTCTACACAACCAGGAGCCCTTTCCAGCTTTCACTTTGACATCTCTAGTACTAACCAGCTAGATTCTAGCTATCATATGCATATGTCAGGAAAGACTCATGAGTCATGTCAGGCAGAAATAAACTGAACCAGTCTCTGAATTAATGATGTCCTGGTTCAGTACTGGTGGGATGTGACACGCCCTTGGACAATCCTTCCCCTTGTCCAATAAACTCTCCTTTCATCCAAAGAATGTGCTTGCTATATTAATAAGCTGCACATCATCCAAGTTGTTTCTGTGGGATTCAAATGGCTGGCTGTTTTCTAAATAAAACATTCTGGTTTTATTCATCAGTGGGGTTGGATTTCACAAGAGTTTGCCACACCATCATTCCACGTGGAAGGCTGCCATTGACGTCAGGAGGAGTTTTCAAGCAGATCAGTGATGGAATAGGTTCAAAGTGTGGAAATAGTCTCCATACTGTTCTCCTCTAGTATAATCTGGCTCAAATTAGATTACACCAGAATATTTATTTATTTATTTATTTATTTATACCCCACTCTTCAGCCACAAGGCTATCAGAGCGGCTTACAAATTGTTTTAAGCAATAGCAATTTACACATCTACACTGCATTAAGCAGTTTCCAATGTCTGTTAGCTAATTGCCCCCACAAGCTGGGTACTCAATTTACCGACCTACGAAAGGATGCAAGGCTGAGTGAATCTTGGAGCCCTTGGGAATTGAACTTGCAACATGGCGATTTGTAATACTGGCATTTAACCACTGTGCCACCAGGGCTCCTGGTGTGATCAAAGATATGTGATCAAAGAATTACTGTGCAATAGTAATCAGTGGAGATTATCAGACATGTAAAATATCCCAGACCAGGACCGACAGAAGATCACTAAAAGGCTTACCTTTTACACAATGTCATCCCTGTTCTGGGATGCTCCCATTCTGCTCCTGTTCTTCCCCCGTTTCCTCTTATTCATGAAAAAAAATCTGTGAATAAGAGGCCCGTTCCATTATTATAACGGAACGACAGTTGAGTGAACAGGAGCCCCTCCCCGGGTAGCTTTTTCTTTTTTAAATGTGTTTCAGTGCTTGCTTTTGTTTTTGACAGCTAGGGAGGGGGTTTCTTTTTAAATTTCCCTCCCGGCCATTCTCTCGCGAGAAGAGCCAGGATTTGAATTCCTGGGTCGTAAAAGCATTCTTGTGACAGCTGCATTTATGACTGGGAAGGGAAGGGGGAGGAGCCCGTTCCTGTCATGGAATAAAGGTAAGTGTGTGAAAAAAATTTCTTTATTCCGTGACAGAAATGGGAGAAGGACAGGTGGGGGAGTAGTGGGACAGAAACAGACCCTAAGGGTCTGTCTGATAATCTCCAGTGTCTCTGTACCAAGCATATGATCCACTAGGTCATGGCTTCCCAAAGTATGCTCAAAGGTTGACTTTGCTTCTTGATACCGAAATAGCATAAAACCAATTGACCTGAAAGTGATGCCCATATAGTAAAGCCCATTTTGAAACAGTTATCCTGATGCTCATATTATAAACAATGGATTTTAAACATTCTATGGTTGAAATTAAATACAACATTACAAATCAGTTGAAATATTTATTTAGTATTTTTTTTGTTCTAAAAGTTATAATCCCATCATATGATACAGAAGAACCCCCAACACTGCTAAAGCAAAATATAAAAACATATAAGCATGAGTAAATATTTTTTTCATGGTTCCAAAGAGGTAACTCAGATTATTTTTAAACAAATGCATAAATCACAACATTCTTTAGCTTTTAAGTATCAGGGAGGGCAGTTATCAAAGATTATGATTCCCCCCCTTTTTTTTGTTGTTCTCATTTTGTAGATTCTTTTATATTCACACAACCAAACATTTGAGATAGGTTTGCCTTATGCCTGAAGGCATTCTTCAGCTTGGAAAGGATTAGAACAGAAGTGCATATGAGGCTGAATAAATCATAATTTCAGATTCAGATAATATTCTATGGAGATGTTATGCCAATCAACAAGAAATGAAAGATAGAGAAATGACATTGAAAAAATCATGGTAAAAATGAATGATGTCAGACAAACGAATGGAAACAGAACTGATGCGCAGATGGACACGAAAGGTTGCACAAGGAGTTTTTCTGTCTTCACTTGGATTTTATTCTTTCCCTTTTTTTAAGTGTCCCTATCATCAATTAGATGTCCCAGAGGACTGCTGTCCACATCATTCTCTTTCAGTAGAAGCTTGACTATCAAGGTATCAACATCAAGAGATACAGAAACAAATAATGTTACCAACTACAGCCACTCAAGTTTGTGGAAAATGAGTTACTGCAATGCATAATTCTGTGTCCATCCACAAAAAAAACAAACTGTAAAAAAAACCTAGAATTTTTATGTAGCAATGAACAAATAAAAGTGTACAGTGCAACTAGAACCCATCACAAATTAATGCCATCCACACAGCATTGCCAGGAGGAAGGGGGGGGAAGCATATTTGATCACTGTGTACTAATCCAGATAAAACAAGCTGTATATCTTGTTTTCCGATTTGATGTCCTATTGGATTATAGAAATTCTATGAGATTATTCAGTATTATGCACACACCAAAAAAAAAAAAAGCCACTAAAGAAGCATTAAAATCCACAAAATTAAAGAGAGGTATGCGCACAAAACAGAGAGGTTTTTACCTCGCCTGGTTCACCCTCCTCAATGACCTCTTCTTCAATGTAGTACTATAAACAAAGAAGAGAGCTAATTATTTTTCACAAGATCATTCATAACAAGATATATTTTCCCATTTGACCTAAGGGGAGAAAAGGCTGGTTTGAAGAAATGTACCGATGATATCACTCTTCTGTAACATATTAGAAAACCCTTAAAGATTCCAAATAATGTGGAAACAGATAAATATTTGCAGACACATTTGTTCTACTGCATCAAGGCTCAATCCATGAACATCAATAGGGATTAGGGGTGCAAGTCACCTTCAACAAAGGTATACCATGCTGCAATGGCAAAAAATCCTTTTATTCAGCAACTTAAATCTTGGACTTTGTACTTGACCCATCCCAAGGCTATGGTTCTCCTACCACAGTTACAGAGTTTTCCTACGTCTCTACAAGTATACATTCAACTGATTATTTAAAAAACAAAAACAAAAAAACAGAGCTACCATTTCTGATGGTAGGGGCAAAATTATTTTTGATGGTAGGGGCAAAATGATTCACAATGCGACTCAAAGGTCAACTCTTCTATATAGTTAATAGACATCAACCTTAAATTACAAAAAAGTACAATGTAAACTTATTTATTTTGGATTTTTGAAAATGTCACACTTATCAGAGATATGAATACCTCTGAAGAATAATTACACACTCCAGAGAAAGGGAAATGAAGCCCAGATAGTATCCTCGGGTCTCAAAAAAAATCTGTGGGTTCTTCTCTCTCTCTCTCTCTCTCTCTCTCGATACACACACACATATTCTTTTCTTTGTCAACTGGTGAGGTGTTGTAGGATATCACCTCCATCACCCAAGCATCCTCTTGAACACTTCTATCCTCCTTGGTATGAGAAGGTGTTGTGGATATCATAGAATCATAGAATTGCAGAGTTGGAAGAGACCACAAGGGCCATCCAGTCCAACCCCCTGCCATGCAGGAAATCGCGATCAAAACATCCCCGACAGATGGCCATCCAGCCTCTGTTTAAAGACCTCCAAGGAAGAAGACCCCACCACGCTACAAGGGAGTGTGTTCCACTGCCGAACAGCTCTTACTGTCAAAAAGTTTGTCCTAATGTTGAGGTGGAATCTCTGTTCCTGGAGCTTGCATCCATTGCTCCATGTTCCAATCTCTGGAGCAGCAGAAAACAAGCTTGCTCCATCCTCAACGTGACACCCCTTCAAATACTTAAACAGGGCTATCATATCACCTCTTAATCGTCTTTTTTCCAGACTAAATATACCCAGCTCCCTAAGTCTCTCCTCATAAGGCATTGTTTCCTGACCTTTCACCATTTTAGTCACCCTTCTCTGGACACGCTCCAATTTGTCAATAACCTTTTTGAATTGTGGTGCCCAGAAATTGGACACAGTATTCTAGGTGAGGCCTGACCAAGGCAGAACAGAGTGGCACTATTACTTCCCTTGATCTGGACACTATACTTCTATTGATGCAGCCCAAAATCGCATTGGCCTTTTTAGCTGCCACATCACACTGTTGACTCATGTTCAACTTGTGGTCTACTAGGACTCCTAGATCCCTTTCGCACGTAGTCTCATTCAGCCAGGTCTCCCCCATCCTATATCTATGCATTTCATTTTTTTGCCCTAAGTTTTCCCTTAGTTTTTTGCCCTTACATTTCTCCGTATTGAATTTCATTTTGTTAGCTTTGGCCCAGCTCTCCAGTTTATCCAGGTCATTTTGAATTTTGATCCTGTCCTCCAGGGTATTAGCTACTCCTCCCTAATTTGGTGTCATCTGCAAATTTGGTAAGTATGCCCCTAATTCCCTCATCCAAGTCATTGATAAAGATGTTGAATAGCACTAGGCCCAGGACAGAACTCTGTGGCACCCCACTGGTCACATCTTTCCAAGATGAAGAGGAGCCATTGCTGAGGACCCTTTGGGTTCAGCCGGTCAACCAATTACAAATCCATTGAACAGTTAACTTGTCTAGCCCACATTTTACAAGCTTGTTTGCAAGAATGTCATGGGGAACCTTGTCAAAGGCCTTACTGAAATCAAGGTATGAGATATCCACAGCATTCCCTTCATCTACCAAGCTGGTAATTTTATCAAAAAAAGAGATCAGATTAGTTTGGCATGACTTGTTACTCTGAAACCTATGTTGACTTTTTGTGATTATGGCATTGCCTTCTAAATGTTCACAGACTCTCTGTTTAATGATCTGCTCTAGAATCTTCCCTGGTATTGATGTCAGATTAACTGGACAACAATTGTTGGGATCCTCTTTTTTCCCCTTTTTGAAGATGGGGACAACGTTTGCCCTCCTCCAGTCTGCTGGAACTTCTCCTGTTCTCCAGGAGTTCTCAAAGATTATTGCCAATGGCTCTGAGATTATATTTGCCAGCTCTTTTAATATTCTTGGATGTAGTTCATCTGGTCCTGGAGATTTAAATTCATTTAGATTAAAAAGGTATTCCTGTACTACCTCTTTGCTTATTCTGTGCTGGATTTCCCCCGTTGTGTCCTCTGTTTCTTTATCCTCAGGTTGGTCCCCCTTTTCCTTTTCTGAAAACACTGAGGCAAAGAAGGTGTTGAGTAATTCTGCCTTTTCTCTGTCCTGTTAGCATTTTGCCATCTTCTCCGCGTAGTGGCCCTACCATTTCCTTCTTCCTCCTTTTGCTGCGGACCTACCCAAAAAAAACCCTTTTTATTGTTCTTAACCTCTCTAGCAAGCCTGAGCTCATTCTGCGCTTTAGCTTTTCTGACTATACTCCTACATGTGTTCACTATCTGTTTGAATTCTTCTTTGGTGATTTCCCCCTTTTTCCATTTCCTATACATGTTCTGTTTAAAACTTAGCTCTGCTGAAATTTCTTTAGTCATCCATCCTGGTTTCTTGAGACACCTCCCATTTTTCTTCCTCAATGGCACTGTTTGTAATTGTGCCTTCTGTATCTCCCTTTTGAGAAAGTCCCATCCGTCTTGAGGTCTCTTCTCTTTTAGTATTCCTGACCATGGGATCACCCCCAGTATTTCCCTGAGTTTATTGAAATCAGCTCTCCTAAAGTCGAGAATGCATGTCTGACTATGCCTGGCTTCTCCTTTCCATTCTATAACAAATTCCAGGAGAACATGATCACTCTCACCTAAGGATCCTACCACTTGCACCCCATTAACCAGGTCATCTCTGTTGGTTAGGATCAGATCTAAAATAGCTGACCCCCTTGCTGTCTCTTCCACCTTTTGGACCATGAAATTGTCTTTGAGGCAAGTAAGGAATTTGCTAGACCTTGAGGTTTTGGTTAAGTTAGATTGCCAGCAAATATCAGGATAGTTGAAGTCACCCATCACTACTACATCTCTCCTTTCTGCGTGTGTGTTCATCTGTTCTAGAAAGGCATCATCCAATTCCTCCGTCTGACTTGGGGGTCTGTAGTAGAGTCCCAGAATAACATCCCTGTTGTTTCCCTCCCCTTTAATTTTTATCCAGATGCTCTCCACCTGGCTTCCAGTATTGATATCATGGGTCTCTTCAGTGGTGTAAATATCCCTGACATATAATGCTATATATCTATCACTATATAATAATATGTGATAGACAGAGTCCAGTGCTGTAAGACTTGGAGCAAACAAAATCAAAGATGTGTTGGAGCACATCATGGTTTTGGATTGCATGGCAATGTGGGCAGCAAAGAGGCTTATTTTGCTGTCTCCATTGCATCCTCAAACAGCTGTCCAGCAGATCTCTTTCGAGTGGTTGGGGGATTGTTAACATTCCTGATAGCAAACAGACTCCTGGATCCCTGACAACACCTCCTGCGACCTTTTGCAAAACATTTTGAAAATACATCAGTTGTCATCATTGCAACCTTGATGGTGGTGATATAGGAGATCCAGCTGAGGTACCTGATACATCTGTCCAATTTAGTGAGATCAGGTTTTTTGTTCGCAGCCTGATGATGTGGACAAGGTGCTCACAGTGTCCTAACCACGTTCACTCTAAATCCTTGAACTGAACTCATAAAAACTAGCCAGGAGAGGGAGAAGATCCAATGAGTAGGTGCAGAGAGTGGTAAATATGTTTGAAAAGTGGATGGTGCCTGTTACTTTCAAGGATCAAGCAGTGCAAACATTTTTGAAGGCACTGGCTCTGGACCCCATGGCGCTTGATAATAAACACCATTCTGGGGAAGTTACTCAAGGTTATGGTGGGACAGAGGAAAATGCCTTTGGAGGATATTAATTATGTACTAATTATCTAGCTCTATTTTAATCCAGCTACCAGCTGGATTTAATCCAATTTTGTTATGGGACCAAATTGGCCTTGGGATTCCTATTGGATGCCTTTCCTGTCTGCCTGTAGTGTGTCACTGGTTTGCTGTTCTTGTTTATACTGTGTCTTTAGTCACTTTGTACTGAATTTTGTCTGGTGATAGATACAATCTGTATGCATGTACACACAGAGAGACTTTCAGCAAATAGAGTTGTTGAATTGGGTATATTCTATTTGCTAATGTGTCCTTCTTTCAAATACATATATCACATTTTACAACTTCTTATACAACAGTTGTTATTTTTACTATTTATGTTTATTCATATAAAACTATGATGGATGGCCCTTATTGAGAGAGGAACAGAGGCATGGGGGGCATATGACTGTGCTAATTCTGCTCATTCTCTAATTGGCTTTTGATGTCACCAACCATGGCATTCTTCTGGACTGGATACATGGAAATGAGCTAAATAGAAATGCTCCCCCAATTTTGTTCAAGACTAGTTACAGAATAACTCTGGTGAAGGAAGAAATTATCTGGCCAATAAATGCTGTAAACTTACTCAGTGTAGATTATACTGGTACAAAATAATTCATTGGAACAGCTCTCTAATTAGCATTCTCCTAGACTGGCTATACAACAACTGTATAGAAGGTGGTCTTCCACAAACATAGTCAAATATGATTCAGTATAAATATACATGCATTTAAAAAAAAAAAAAACCTCCTTCCAAAAAAAAATCCTCTAGAAATGCTGGAATGGAATATGCTTTTGTCTGTAACAAAAAGGATACTGTTACAAATTTAACGAGAATTTCAGACTACACTGTTATAGTGTTACTATTCCACTTTAACTGCTCTGGCTTCCTCCTGTGGAATTCTGGGGTTTGTAGTTTATTGAGGCCTACGATCTCTCTGGCTGAGAGTTGTAAATGCCCCTCCCTAAACTGCAAATCCCAGGATTCAACAGGAGGCAGCCATAGCAAATAAAGTGGAATAGTAACACTATAACAATGTTGTCTGAAAATCTAGTTAGACTGAATTTGCTTGGTTGTAAGTGCTGCTGTTTCATGTTTCTTTTCTTATTATAGGGCATTCAAGCCAGATATCACCACTTTAAGATGATTCAAAATTATTTCCAAAAAATTATTTCCAACGTTAGGAGATAACTTATTACTAATACCTATAGTAGCCAGCACCTTCCCCTAATTTTCAGAGACTTTTGAGTGATACACAGACTTTGCATTGTCAGTTTCTCCAAAGTCAGACTAAACCCATTATAATAAGACCAAGCATTCATTAAGTATTGTCATAAACATTTCTTTGGAGTTATTCATTTCAATTACTTCATAGTCTACTCTTGTGAAACTGAAGCACAGCTAATGATACTGAAAGTTATGCCAGACCCACTATGATCTGTTTTCACACCTCTCATCTGCACTATATTTTTATTATCCCCATTTTACTGGTGGGAAACTGAAACAATGAGATAAAAACATGTACATTGCCCAGGATTTGTATGATTTGTTATAGAAGTTAAGAATTAAATTGTAGCACAGAAATATGTGTACACTTGGCTTTTATTTTGGCCTAGTCTGAAGGGATTTAATGTTCCTTCCTGAGCAGACAAACAATGTTGACCTTTAATTCATCTCTGGCAATATTCAGATCCAAATCTCACTATGTCAATTTAACAGGGTAAGGACCCTTTCACACTACACTATTATAGCACCGTGATTCCATTTTAACTGCCATGACCCCATCCTGTGGAATCCTGGTGTTTGTGGTTTAGGGAGAGGTCAAAACACTATGAAATTCATGGGGCTTCCATTAATAGGTCAACAGGCAACTTGAAGGCACAAACACACACATTAAGAATTCTTAGCCAGAGAAATCCTCAGTTGCCTCCACAATCTACAGGACCCTGGGATTCCATAGGATGCAGCCATGGAAATTAAAACTGAATCAGTGTTACCATTGTATAATGTGGAAAGGGCCCTTGGAAAAAAATATCAGGAACTGTGAAATCCTACAGAAGTTTTTGAAATGGAACCAGAAGTGGACTTTAGATCTAACTGTATAGTGTAAAGCCCATTTTATAAATGCTTGACCAACTTCTGTGCAAAGAGTGTTTACTTGTAGTTAGCTGAAAAGAGGACATGAATTTATCTAGATGGAAGAAAGACTGCTGATTCCACATTCCACTATAGTTGTGATTAGTGGTTCCATCACTGCCAGGTGGCAAATCCACTCTCTCTCAGTTGTTTTGAGTTGAACAGGAGCCTAGTTATTTCAGATAAGGGGAATCCAGACTACACACCAAGTTTTCCATAGTTAGGTCCAGTATTCCACATGCTGAACTTCACACTCTCTGTGTCTTAAAGAATGCACTGTTGTCTAATTCAATAGCACATTCAACAAGAATAGAAAAATTGCAGACATGTTGATTAGTTCTGACCCATTCCCACAGACCACATTACCAAAGACTGCCTCTGATGAAAACAAATATCCTAAGGCAGATCCCACTGTTGCCCGGATCAGCAGTGGATGAATGTTCCCGCAAAGAGTTTTATTCAAGAAGACACTAGTGGTTGCTTCCCAGATATATAAGGCATTGGGTACTGGGTGAGAAGAATATCAGGAGAGATTTCTCCTTCTGTTTTTTGTCATCACTTGTCTGTCATTGGACTTATATGTACAAATTGAAGAATAGACATACCTACAAGTGTGCCAGCTTAAAAGAGATTAAAGAGAAAATGGAAATGGAAACATGGAAGAGAGCTTGGCTATGGATATAGCTGTAGGAGTTCATTGAGAACAATGTTCATAGATGAAAATAAAGTATCTGCTTGCCTGAGTGAACATGTGTGGTGTATGTGTGTCGGAGTGGTTTTGTGAAAGACTATATGGGACAACATGGGAGCACAGCCATGTCTTTCTTCCCCCTTGTGGCCTACTAACCAACTTCAAGTTGGCAGTGTGGCTATCATATCAAGGGGGGGAAAGGTTCCATACCTTGACCTATAATATTCTGTGTAGATTCAAGCAAGCAGATGTCCTAAAATGAAGCACCCAGGCTATTTTAAAAAGTCCTTTAAAACACTCTTTTGGCTTCTTATGATAAAAATACCTTTCTGCTCAGCAATACACAGATTTGTTTCTGAACAAAAATCTATTCCATACAGAGTTACAACATGAGATTAGTGTATAACTGGCAAGCAGGGATGACATCCAGGGCTATTTTTACTGTTTCTGGAAAGGGCTAAGTAGCTTAAGACTAATACCAGGTACAATTGTTGCCACTTTGTTTATAACTTTTTGTTCCATAGGACCTTGAACACCTACACAGAGAACCCCTTCCCAGCAAGAACTGTTGTGTTTTACTCCTGAAGGTTTCCCAGAATGGTGGCTTTCTTTTAGACACTGGGTCCATTCACACTATACAGTTATAGTGCTATGATTCCACTTTAACTGTTATGGCTACATCCTGTGGAATCCTAGGGTTTGTAGTTTGGGAAAGCAATAGAGCTCTCTGACTGAGAAATCTAACTGATGATCCATAAGCTTCAAATTATGCGGGTTCCAGAGGATGGATCCATGGAAGGTTAAGTGGAATCATAAACACTATAACTATTGGTGTACTGTGAATGATAGGCCCCTGAGCTTAGGGAACCCCAAACCCTACAACAGTTTCTTTTTAGAAATGAATCCAGAAGTGGACTTGTAACACTTTCCAGTTTTGGTTTTACAAAACTTAAAGCATTTCCAGGTGTGGTGCAGCCATGGTGTACCAAAAATGGTCCCCAGGCTGGTAGAAATTACCCCCTCTTCCCTTCCCCCAGTTTGGAACAACATTCTGTTTTCCTCAGGGGCCAAACAGCTGCTTCTTAGGACCATGTCAATCCTACGAAGGAGGGAGAAAGATGACAGGTGTCTGGAGAAACAACTCCACAAAGCACTAGTAAAATTAAAATTAAAACATGACATTGTGCAATATAGAACAATGAAAAACGGACAGTGAAAAGATACTGATAATGAATACCATACAGACATGACACATGGTGAGTATGAGTACATAAAAAATATGATAGTTCCTGCCACTATAAGAATAGAAATCTTTGGGGGGGAATGGCCTTCATTGCAACACCAGGGGTGAAGTAGCCCTCCAGAAGTTGTTAGAATGCAGTTCTCATCATCCCTGACTATTCACCATGGCAGCTAGGGGTAGTGGCAATTGTAGTCCAACCTCGGAGGGCCCACCCCTTCAACTGATAATACTTTGCACTCCAATAGAACTAGATGACACTGTCTGGGACTGTGAAAGTATTATAGAAAAAATCCAGTCTCACAATGTGCATCAGGCACGATAGCCCATGATTGCCTCCTCCCAGCATGCAAGGCTAAAATGCATAGGCATGGGCAGGCCAAGTACAAGCTGTCTAGGCAAGTTGGTTTCATGTGTCCTGGGAGAATAAATAAGTAGTGGCCATGCACACAGGCCTTGAAATCACACTGCATCAACTCCAAATAGGAAGACTTATGCCAAATTACAATCTTGATCCACCCAGCTCAATACAGTCTGCACTGACTGGCTGCACCTCCTGGTCACATCAGGACTAAGCCTGAGGCCTTTGCAGGGGAAGCACATGTTCTACCATTGTGTGATGTCCTTTTCTCCAAAGACACCCACACAGATGATTTACTGCAGGTTTTTTCTTTTTAAAAAAGGAGGGCATTGTTGCTTTGTTTTGTTTTATTACAACAGATTTGTGTTAAAAGTTTGTGTTGACCTCAAGGTTGCCTTTGGATACTAGGACTTGACAAAATATTCATAAAAGCCCTTGATAAAAGCTACAGTTCTGATCCTTAGCGGTGAAGTTGAGTTGCACTCACTGCAATAAAGGCAATGTTGACCTTAATGTCTATTTGGGGGTGGTTCCCCCCCCCCCATTATTATCTCAGCACCTATCACCAGTGGAAACACCACTATTTCTTTTCCCAGAGGTGCTGACTCTCAATTTGTAGGTTTTAATATTTCATAATCTTTCCCATACTTTTTGTCTTCAGTTCTAGGGAAGAAAGGCTGACATACATGCCATAGTCATTGCCATGCACTTTTGACAACTCAGTTTACTGGGATTTCACTGGGAGTACATATCCAAACAGCTGCAGGAGGACAGTCATAAAGATGATGGTCATTTCTATAACTGCGCAGTTGGGGCATCAAAGTGGGAGGCACTTACATGTAAGAAGTCCGAATGTCAAATTCCTGCCCGATTACTTGTCAATGTTTCTTCTAAATAACACATCCACATTTCTCAAGAGAAACAAAGCAGTAAGTTGAAAATTTGGGACTTACCTCTACCACCTCCTCATATTCTTCTTCTTCTGCCATCTTTGCAGAGTGACTCTCACCTACCCACTGGCCACAAAACAGGCACACCAAAAAAAAATGATCAGGATTAGAAACTCGGTGTTGCACGCTATTAGTTCCCAAAGCTATCATATCATGCATCAAGGCACAGTGTTAAGGAATATCACAAAGAAAATTTTGAAATGTTAATTATAGCTCATCAAACAATATAGGGGAAAATATACATTGTCACAAAAACAATGCATCATTTCCCCATTTCAACAGTAGTGCCTTCCAAATCATAAAACTAAGTCTTTTCAAACAAACAAAAAACAAATAAAAGAAGGCCATTTATTCTGAACTGTAGAGATTTGATTGCTATTAATTCTTTGATTTTATATAACATTGAGATTTTTCTCCTTTATGGTTACATCTCATCCTCTAGATAACCAGATTTTAATGCAGAGAGAATGGGGCTTATTGCATTTTTATCTTAACTGTGCTGCATTTCTACCTTTATTGTTATGTCTTTCAAAGGATTTTACATTTGAATTTACGGGCACTTTAATATGATAGCTTAATGATCTGCATTTAAATTAAACTTTTAAATGTAACTTTTGTATCACCAGGTTTTTAATTGTATCTGGTTTTTAATGTTGTTGTAAGCGGCCTTGGGTCCCTTGTCAGGGGGAAGGCAGGCTAGAATAATAATAAAATAAAATAAATTGTAATCATGAGGACATTGGTTTCCCTTTATACTTTAGTCATGCCTATTTCTTAATTTTTAAACATTTACTTACTTATTTTTGCTTCTGTTGCTAATCTGTATTGGATCACGACATTCACCTTTCACATTCTCTGGGCTATGAAGCAGCAACAACATTTCACTGTTACATTCCTTTAGCTGTCTAGAGCTATGAGGATTCTGTGGTGTTCAAAATTACAATGGGCCCTTGGTATCCATCAGGTTTTGGTTCCAGAGCCCCTCATGGATACCAAAATTGGTGGATGTTCAATTCCCATTATATGCAATGGTGTAGTAAAATGGTATCCCTTATATATTATTTTATTTATTTATATCCTGCCATTCTCCCTATGGTGGGACCCATTTATATAAAATGGCAAAATCAAGGTTTGCTTTTTTGGAATTTTTTTTGGGGGGGCGGGGGAGAATCTTTTCAAGCCATGGATGGTGGAATCGCTGGGTGCAGAACAGAGGACTGACTGTAGCACTAATCTGCTAAGATGTAAGCAAGTAATGTTCTTAGGGTGAACAAAGTAATAAGTTATACCTCTATCCTTTTTTTGCATATTAGATGTGTTCAAAACACACTATATATTGCTTTGAAGTATATTCCTGTGTAAACAGAGTGTGATGCATTGCAAATGTGCTTCCATTTTGAGAAACTTTCAGAAACATTGACCTAAACCCTATTGTTATACCCAATTAAAGTAGAACCACTGAATCAACTGCTGACTCACCATTCAAGAACTGATTCCATGGGTCTATTCTAGCTAGGCCTAACCAAGAGGATCCAAGCCATTAAGTAATACTAGCTGCAGTCTTGTATAGCTTGTATATAATATATAATATATGCATCTTATATATTGTGTATCAAAGTTATGCAAGAGCTTCTGAGGGGAGAGAAATAATCAACAGCTTTCTGCTAGCAGCGGCTTCCAGTATAAGATAAAACATAATCAGTGCATAATTTAAACCACATTGATCTTTTTTGGGTGGAAATATAGCATGCAGTGCCAATACTTGGGACTGTTGCTAGAATGCTTGGAACTTTCTCATTGCCAGTCCACCAAGAAGTGCTTAGGGTGTGCCAGTAGTAGAACTATTATAGTGTTATAGAACAGGATGTTACAGTGATAATGCAGCCAAAGACACTTGGCCAAGATTTAAGATCTGGCTGTCAGACTGTAATGGAGAAGTATCACAAAATCAATGTAACACAGTTAGAAAAAGCAATTTAGAAAAAGCAGTTTGACCACCTCTCATAAGTAAATTTCTCTTCCAAATGACCAGCCAATGAGACTTGTATAAAATGGAGGAGTTTGTTCTTCTTTCCATCTGCCTAAAGCAGGGAATTGCTCACATAAGTATAAGTGGCAGCTGGTTTAATATAACTTTTTTTTTTTTTTTGGTGGACTAATAACATTTAAGTCATTGCTTCCTGACTGGTAAATTCCAAACACAGTTTTCTTAACATGCTTATTATTATTATTATTATTATTATTTTGTTTATTGGTATTTGGCAGCTATAATTTGCTGTGCACCACTCCAAAAATATTTGCTTTTGAGAAATTTCTAAATTCTACAGCCTAAATCCAATTGCTCAAACCCAGCTAGAGCAAATTCAGCAGATCAGTTCCTGAAGGGCTAACACTTAGATATGCCCTGGTAATTCAATGGGTCTTCTCCCATTAGGACTATGTATTGAACTTCTACACACCTACGTGCGTGCGCAAAATTAAAATGTTGCAATCTCATTTGGAAGGCTATTGTAACCAAAACATCATTTCAGCACATATGTAAATATTAAATCACAACAAAGGATTTCAAATGACCTCAAGTGAATGAAGTTAACGTCTCTCTTCCCACCATTGGCCTTTACAGATGCTCCCTTTGTTTACTTCTGTGGTTCTTTTCTTTTTGTTTTCTTCAAACCTAGAAAACATCAGAACACTTGTAGCTGGAGTATATAAATGAAATGAATTAATTAACTCATTGGAATGATTTTTGTCAGCGAGCCCTGAACCACTCAGCACTTTCCACAAGGAATTGCACAGCCCCTGTTTCTAATGCAGGCAAAGGGATGAAGGTTCGCAACAGCTGCTTCCTCGTTCAAAGATATTTGCTCTGTAAGCTAATACTTTGGTGCGATTGGCTGGTTTTGTTTAGCTAGCTAAACTGCAATTCCTTCTGAGGCAAGTAGCAGTCCAGTACTGCAGGTTAAATTTAGTTGCAGTGTGTCTCTTCCTAAAGCCAATTTTGTTCAGTTGAGATAAAATAAAATAAGATTAAAAATACAAAACTGGCCAATGTTCTTAGAGGTTTTTTTTTAAAAGGACAAGGATCTACTTAATCAAATGGACAAGTGATTTATCTACTGACTCCCTGTGTGACCCTTCATCTCTTCACTCCTTAAACTTTCAAACTCATCACTGACTTCTGTCACTGAGTAGGATAAGCAAGCATTGTGTGGGGGAAAGAGCAAGATACGTGGACTCTGGTAATTCTGGTAAAAGTCCCACAGGGCAGAAAGTCCTTCAAGAAGCAAACAACCAGTTTGGCAAATATCAGTTCGACAGAAAAACAAAACTCGAACAAATTTGAAAAGCAAAACCAACTATAGGCTTACCAGTAATCTTTAAATAAATTTCCTTAGCAGCAAAGCCTCTCCAACTGTCCTTCCTCCTGAGAAACGCTGGGCAAAAGCAGCGTTAGTCTGATGCACCAGCTCCTAAATCATCATGTGGTTGTGGTAGCCAATCAGATTGGGCCTTGATCAAGTTTCAGATACTAAATATACATGGTGACCCTCTGGAAGACCACCTGTTCAGCAACCCCACAAAGGAAAGGAAAGCAGCATATGCAATTCATTTGTTTGGTTTCTGTCCCAAATCAAACACAGCAAGAGCAGCAACTCAAATGAAATTATAACCTTCCAGTGAAATATTTGATTTGTATATCCCAGCATGATTTGTAGGAAGAAATTCAGGATGGAATGGGGAAGGAAAAGGGGGACATGCACATTCTTTATCTACAGAGCACTGTGACTTCTCCACTCTGGTTGCTGTCTGGCATATGGTGGATTAATATGATTAGCCAGTCAGGAGTGGGGACTTGGTGCATTGTTCACCCATTCAAGTTGTATTACATCTTAGAGGGAACTAACATAGGAAGACAGAATGTAGATGCAGAGTGCAGCAGAGTACTTGCTCTCATGTGGTATCCCAGAAGGAATGTCAGATTTAGGTTGTCAAAATGAAGAGTCTAGATAGAGATGCACTAGTAATTGTGGTTGCTAGCTGTTTGGCTCCCTGTGCATGAAGTCACTTGTACAATTTACTATAAATCTACTATAAATTCATCATGGGTATGATTATGGCTACTAGCACCAGGAAGGAATTTTACAGACATACCTGACTGGTCAATTTTTCAATGTTATTCTCAGAGCAGTCATCTAGGACAATGGTTCCTAAACTATGGCTACCCAGATGTTGTTAGGCTACAACTCCTAGAATGCCTTACCATTGACCATGCTGACTGGAGCTTCTGGAAGTTGAAGTCCGATAAAATATGGGGACCCCAGGTTCAGAACCAGTGCTCTAGAGCAGTGCTTCGCAAACTATCTGATGAGGAGAGTTAGTACCAGTACCATATTTGTGGCTATTGGCTGCATTTTTTTCTTTCCTTTTTGGAAACTCACCAGGGGTCAGCAGCCAATGGCTCATGGACCAACACTGGTCCATGGACTACCATTTTGAGTAACACTACTCTAGGTCATTCCACTCTCAAAGTTGTTCCAATGTATACTGCCTTTTCTGTTATAACTCAGCTGTAACTTATAAACAGACAGGGATTTGGATACAAACAGGAAGAGGTTTTTTTTAAAAAAAGGAAGCAGCATCTGTAAAGATATGGATCCATAATGTGGATCCTAGGATGGATTCACAACTATCAGAGAAGAAGAGACACCCATATAGTGGCTAAAACTTGCCACCATGTCCTATTGGTGTGATTCAGTGATTTACTTGAAGAAAGTCAAGGAAGAAAGCGCAAAAGCAGGTTTCCAATTGAGCACTAAGAAAACAAAAAGAATGACCACAGATGATTTACATAACTTTAAAGTAGACAATGAAGACATTGAAATAGTTTAAGATTCTCCATACCTTGGCTCGAATAGAGACTGCGGTCAAGAAATCATAAGATTAGGACTTGGAAGGGCAGCTATGAAGGAACTAGGCAAGATCCTGAAGTGTCAAGATATATTGTTGAATACTGAAGTTAGGATGGTCTATGCCATCATATTTCCAATTTCTATGTATGATTCTGAAAACTGGACAGTGAAGAAAACTGATAGATAGAAAATCAACTTATTTGAGATTTGGTACTGGAGAAGATTTCTCCAGATACCATGGATTACTAAAAAGACAAATCAATGGGTGCTAGAACAAATCAAGGCTGAACTCTCCCTAGAAGCCAAGATGACTAAACTGAGACTGTCATACTTGGCTATATCATGAGAGGACATGACTGACTAGAAAAGACAATAATGCTTGGTAAGTTAGAAGGCAGTAGGAAAAGAGGAAGAGTGTTTTACAGTTGGATAGACTCAATCAAGGAAGCCACAGCCCCAAGTGTATGAGTCCTAAGCAGGGCTGTTGATGACAGAATGATTTGGGTGTATCTCAGTCATAGGATCACCATACGTTGAAGTTGACTTGACAACAGTTAACAACAACAACAATTTTCCTTATAGTTATACCCAATACAGAGACCCTTATCTTCTTCCTTTTCCCCTTGAGAACTGTTGCAGTGTAAGCAGCAAGCCAGTAAATCATTAGCTGAACTCACACTGGAGCCATGATTTTCCAGGATAGCCTTAGGGAAGCCATTATCTCTTCACCTCATGCCGATGCATGCCAGTTTTGCCTGGCAGACAGCACACCTCACCTGAATACAACAGACTAGGGAGAATAGTATCATTGCACAAGCTGCAGTTAAAAAAAATGGGCTAATTATATTAATGGTTGTTTGTTTGTTTTGAAAAATATGTTGTGTGCCTTCAAGTCATTTCAGACTTATGATGACCCTAAGGCAACCCTGTCACACCTGACTATTAAATATCCTCCCCTGCCTGACCTCAGCTTTAAAAACAGTGTCTTACCTAGATGCTAGCCTCTCAAGGCTTGTAATTAATTGCAGAGATGAGACACACATTTGAGTGACACCACAATACTTTAAGATGCTTTAAGACAGATGCAGAATGATCCATCCCCAGTTTAAGACGGAGAGTACGCATGTGACTTCATAAATATCTTTTGAATGATGAATTTGCTTTCCAGATATAAGACATGGATAGAACCTTTCTCAGCTACCCATTATCTTTTGTCCTGCAGTTTTCCTTCAGATGGATCAGGACACCTATTGACAAGGTGAGATTTCAGGAATCTAAGGAAAGGTGAAAAACCTTTCTGAAAACATGTGCAAGCTCCCACTTCTTCTGAGGAATTCAGTTCTGCCTCTTGCTGAACTGTGGCTCAACACATTACCAGGGGTGGGTGATGTATAAAAGAAATGTGGCTGAATGTTCCCTACCTGTGCACACTTCAAGGAATGTCATCTCCTAGCTGGTACCCAATGCCATGGAGGTCCCATCCTATGGTTTCTTGCTGTTCCCTATTCAAGGACATAAACTAATGAGACCTCTGTAGATCCATCTCAATAGTTGTAAAAACTAGTTAGTCTGAATGGACAAATACATGGGTGGCAAGATGGTGTACATGTGAGTGCCACTCCCTGAACATCCTCCCACAAGGACTGCAGAGGGTTTTGTAACTACATTTGGCTGAACATGGTTATGGAGTTCACATGACTGGCAAGCTGATAAGGCAAGGCTGATAATAGTTCCAAAGCCTTCTGGGGCAATAGCACTTACATTTCTGTACTGCTTTATAGTGCTAAGCACTCTCTAATCAGTTTCCAATGTGTTATTTAATTGCCCCCAGCAAGCTGGGTACTCATTTTACCAACCTATGGAAGGCTGAGTCAATCTTGGAGCCCTCTGGGATCGAACCCACAACGTTGTGGCTGCAGTACCAGTATTTAACCACTGTGCCACTAGGACATTCACACTCAATGGCTAGCAATGTATGCAAGTCCCTTTGGGAGGGGATGGGGCACAGAGGGCTATTCTCTTGCCCTTGTGCTCTTTCCCCCAAACCGCCACCACTTAGCAGTTGTCAAGCTCTGGGAGGGGCCCCTGCTGCCCTGGGCTCCTGGAAGAAAGTACGCTCAATTTGAGGTGCATGGGAACACTTGAGGAGTGGGGCCTTCCTGCATGCCCATGTTCCCATCATCTATTTAACTGTGAATGCATTCAGGGTCAATGCCTATAGGAAATAGGTATAATTTGAGGCATGCCAAGTCAGAACTAAGAGCTAAACTAGATGGTTGTCCACATTCAACTATAGTTCACACTTCTCAAGCAGCGGAGAAGTGTCAACTTTTAACACCAAATCCCTGCAAAAAGACCTACAAAAAATCATTTGGCAAGGTGTGTGTGTGTGTGTGTGTGTTTGTGTGTGTGAAAGAGAGTGAGAGAGAGAGATTGTATAGCTGTAAACCTAAGGGTAAAAGCTGTGAACATCATTAAGTTAACTGCAATGACTTTTAAATGAATATGCAGATCAAACTTAGAAACAGATATCAATGTTTATTGAAGTAGATGGAATATATAAGCTACCGTGCTGGCTGAGGTAACAAATGGAAGTAAAAGCAAAAGAACAGTTTAAACACATTGAACAAGCAACTGTAATTATATAGGAAAGAATGTATACAAGAGGAAAACAGGTTAACAGAACAATGTTTATTTTATTTAATATACTTATTTTATTATTATGATTACTATTATTATGCTTTTCATAAGCCTTCATGATTTTCTGTATCTATGAACAGAATTTCTTTTATTTTTATTTTCCTCTTGTTTTGCTGTTTTAATAAAAAATTATTGGTTAGGGGGAGAAATTCATTTGGCAAAGGAAGAAAATGAGAGTCAAGTACAAAGTTTCACAAGATGTAAAACAAAGAGGATTGTGTTGACTAATAAGAGACTGAGATTTTGAAGGGCATGACCTGAGGTTTGGGTGGCACGGATATTTATGGTATGAAAAAGCTGAAGTGAATGTAGTTTTTAATAATCATTTTGTGAGACATGCCTTGTTAAGAATATGGAATAGATACAGACAGAGGTTATGCCCTAAGATGCCTCTATGGGTCTCAACAGAAGAAGCCTTTTATAGGAAGGAAAGAGCAGCAAAAGAGAAGTGGGCAGTTTATCAAAACTTTCTGAAATTTGATCATGAACAGTATAGAATTAAGTCAAATGAAAAACTAATGTCAGAGAGTTATAGTTTTCAGTGGTATTTGTATAGACAAATATTTGAAAGCTTTAAAATGGATTTTAAAAGTATGGTTTGGAAAAGATTAAATCTGAATTTGAGATGCAGATATGTACAGATGCTAAACATATGATAGGTAAAATGCATAAACTCTGGGAAAGCTAACAAATTTTGGAATCAAATACAAAATTTGAGACAGAAGATTTTGAATTTTAATATTCAATTGAAACTGGAGCTGTTTTTATTGGGACTGATGGATGGGCAAATGGAGAAGAAACATGGAAGACTACTATGATGTTTGACCACAGCAGCAAGATGTGTGCGCAGAAAAATACTGTACTGCAATTCCAACGAATGAGAACTGGTTGTTGAAATGATTGACCTAGTCAAAATGGATAAATGGTCAACACTGATTAGAGATAACTCGGTGGTAATTTTTTTAAAAAATACTGGGAATCTTTGATGGTCTTTTTGCATAATAATATGTTAACAATAGGCTCTGGCAACATCCTATAGAATCCTGGGGTTTGTAGCTTGGCCAGAGGCAGTAGCAGGCTCTCTGGCAGAGAATTCCAAATGCCCCTCGCTAAACTACATATCCCAAGATTCCATAGGATGTTGTCATGGCAGTCAAAGCAGAATCATAGTTTTATAATTGTGTAATACACTAAAGGCACCAGATCCCAGATTATCTTGGAAGCTATTCAGGGTCAACTCTGGTTAGTACTTGGATGGGAGACTGCCAACGAATACCAGGTGCTGTGGGCTATATTTCAGAGGAAGGAACTGACAAAACCACCTCTGAGTATTCCTTGCCTAAGAAAACCCAATGAAATTCACGGTGTGGCCATAAGTCAACAGATGACTTGAAGGCACACACACACACACACACACACACACAAAGGGCTTCCTTTCTATTGACTGAAAATGAATCATTGGGCCCAGATGATATCAATCCAAACCTTCTTTGAAAACTCAGAATGGTGGTTTTCTAACAAAAATGTGTAAGATTTTCTGAAGAACCCTCTCTGTTCCAAAGAGCTGGAAAGTGACTAAGTGGGAAGGAGAGATAATTCCGAGGAAATGAAGGCTGGCTAGTTTTATGTTGGTTCTAGAGAAATTAGGTAAGCATTGCTGACTGTAACATTCCCAAGCATATAGGATAATTATTTCCCTCAGCAGTGCTTTAATTAGGCTTGGGAGAACTATAACAAAATCCTGAAATTGGTATTTAGTGGCATATTGAATTCACAGATCCTGCCACCCCGTTTTATCATGTCATTGCCTCACACTGGCAGACTTTTAACACTAGAAGTGAATATGAAGCTGGCACAAATGGCAAGCATTCTGAGCCCCTCTGTTCTCCCTATCTTGGGAATTCAAGCAGTGCCTCTCAGTCTGGTCTTTAGAATTCATTTCTCCAGCTTGTAGTGGGAATTGAAAGTTACATGACTCCAGTATGTCACACCATTACAAGTTGTAGGTCTGGATAGACTAACTAAGGAGATTATCAGATGCTCTAAATATGGCATTATCACGACACCAGGAGATCGCTAAAAGGCTACCCTTTCACATGATGTTGTTCCCCTCTCTTAATGCTCCCATTTGGCTCTTGTTATGCAGGCGCTGCTTTTAATTAATGGGCTAAGCCTCAATGGATCCCTTGTTCTGTTTCTGTCATGAAATGTCCTGCAAATGAAAAGGTGCCTGTTTCCCTGGCGCAATCCCAGCATCAATGGGAGGTCCATGCCAGAACACTTCCTGGTGAGATTGGGACATCCAGGTAAGTGACACACTTTTTTGTACCCTCCCCAGGTTACTTGTAAAGTTTTGAGTGTGTTTTTGTGCTTGCTGTCACTTTTCCTTTTTTTACTAGGGTTTTTATTTTTGAATTTCCCACACTCTCATTTTCTTACGAGAATCAGCTGGATTTCATTCCAGGAAGTGAATGAAGCTCCGTTAGAGCTCCATTCACTCCTGGGCTGCCGTGGAAGCAGGACTAAGGTAGGTCTGAAACTTTTTGTTCTCGTGCCAGGACAGGGATGGGAGAAAGGCAGGAGAGATTACAGGACAGGAACACTTTTTTTTTTATTCCCATCTGATAATCTCCTAAAACTCTCCCTGTCAAGCTATTAAATTTTGCAGCTAAAGTTTGTTTGTGAAGTGCAGAATTCTATATCTTGGATTGTACTCTGGAGAGCATAATGGTGTGGTATGGCATAGTATGGCATAGTGGTTTGAGCACTGGACTATGACTCTGAAGATCAGGGATCAAATCCTCACTCAGCCATGGAAACCCACTAGGTGACCTTGGGCAAGTCACACTCTCTCACCATCAGAGATAGGCAAAGGCAAAAACCTCTCTGAACAAAAGTTGTCAAGAAAACCCTGTGATAGGTTCACCTTACGGTTGCCGTAAGTCAAAAATTACTTGAATCAAAGAATCATAGAGCTGGAAGAAGCCACAACGGCCATCTAGTCCAACCCCCTGTCATGCAGGAATAGCCACTCAAAGCACTCCCAACAGATGGCCATCCAGCCTCTGTTTAAAAACCTCCAAAGAAGGAGACTCCACCACACTCTGAGGCAGCGCATTCTACTGCCAAACAGCTCTTACTGTCCGGAAGTTCCTCCTAATGTTTAGGTGGAATCTCTTTTCCTGTAGTTTGAATCAGTTGCTCCATGTCCTTGTCTCTGGAGCAGCAGAGAAAAAGTTTGCTCCATCCTCAATATGACATCCCTTCAAATATTTAAACATGGCTATCATGTCACCTCTCAACTTTCTCTTCTCCAAGCTAAACATAACCAGGGGTCCCTAAGCCTCTCATAGGACATGGCTTCCAGACCCCCAGCCATTTTGGTCACCTTCTGCACACATTCCAGCATGTCAATATCCTTCTGGAATTGTGGTACCCAGAACTGGACACAGTATTCCAGGTGAGGTCTGACCAAAGCAGAATAGAGTGACACTATTACTTCATCGATCTGGACACTAGACTCTCATTGATGCAGCCTAGAATTGCATTGGCTTTTTTAGCTGCCACAGTTGATTCACTAGCTTCTGCTGGGGAAAAAAAGATACCTTTTGCTCTCCCTCTTAAGGCTACAAGTGGTCACAAAATCGTTACCTTAATCAGGTAACGATCTGTCTATGACAATGGCACCATTACAGCCTCTCCTACCGATATATCAGCACAACAACAACAAATTGTACTCTAGAAGAGGGGTTTACTTCAGTTCTGTGCCTTATCCCAGCCGCCAGGAGACCAGGAGTAGTGTTGCCACAGACTATGTTTAAGTTCCCTAGCAGGGAGTTATTATTGGTCTTTCTTTCAATAAATGAATTATCTGCATGGAGCCAGAATCAGTAATCGTGGTTTTAATGATAGTACAATACATGTTTCATGGAATGCCTGGTCTCTGTACAAATTACAAAGCTATTAAGTGCTTTTTGCAGCATGAACACAAATGACAAGGTCATTTTAAATCCACTCATGAAATCAACCTGTTCAGTGAGAGCTACAGCAGTGGGCCTAATAGACAGCTGAGGATTCACAACAAGGAACTTAACAGGCATTCCTGTGATTGGTGATATAAGTTCAGTTTAAACAGGAAACAAGGCTTTTGTTTTCTTTCCCTTAGTTACAAGCTTGTGGGAATAAAATCTGAAGAGAAATACATGTTAAACTCAGCTGTATTGGTTTTGCATTTGATGTGGGCATTATCTGATCTCTTTGGTGTCATAAAGTCAGATCTAGAAGAAATCTGTCGGATCATCTAGTCTCCATCATATAATTGAAGCTACTGCCTGTTTGATGAGAACACAAGAGTCCTTCTGGATCAGATCAGGTGCCCTTTCACACTATACAATTATAGCACTATGATTCCACGTTAACTGCTATGGTTGTATCCAGTGGAATCCTGGAGACTGTAATTTGGTGAACCACTAGAGGAGCTCTCTGACTGATAATTCCAAATGTCCTTCTCTAGACCAGAAATTCCAGAATTCCATAGGATGTTACCATGGCAGTTGAACTGGACTCATAAAACTATAATTGTGTAGTGTGAAAGGGCCCCTGAGCTCAGCAAAAGTACAACCCGGGGCTGTATGCACTAGGCCTGGGTATGTTTCCTCTCCCAGTGTGCTGATTGGCTGCTCAGGAAACACACCCAACCAATCACCACCCATGTGCAAATTCCCTCTCCAACTCACAATCCACTCCTGCCACTCAATCCGCATCTACACCCCCAGCCTTACAAGGACCACTCCGTTCTCTCACTCCCTCAGCCACTCACCAGCCATGGCTGCAATGGGACCAAGACAGTCAACTGGCGGCAGCAGTGGTGGTGGTATACCCACTGCAGCTGCTGTAATGGGACTCAGCAGTCAACTGGCGGCGGTGGGATGCCGCTGCTGCCACTGCGACAGGACCCAGGCAATCAACTAGTGGCAACAGCGGGACGTCACTGCAGCGGCTACAACAGGACTCATCAGTCAACTAGTCATAGCGGCAGTGGCAGGGTAACAGAGCAAGTCATCCTCAATGATTCTGGGAGAACGGCATATGGTATGCTGGGTCCAGCCAATTTATATATATCCCAGAATCATTGAGGGTGAGTTGCTCTGTTACCCTGCCGCTGCTGCCATTGCCAGTTGGCTGCTGGGTCATATATTATTTTTTCCCCAAAATGTAAAATATCAAGGACCTCATAACAAATCTTTCCAATATTTATGCTGAAACTAGGGTTGTCTTGGGATAACAGATGCGTTGTTTACAAAAGCAGTGAATGGTTGTCACATCTTAGTAAACAGTATCTCTCATTTTCCTTCTAAGAACTTAACACCAGTTAACACTAGTGGATTTCTGGCCAGTTTGGGGTTTGTTTGCTTGTTTAAAAAATTGTTACATAATTTCCAGGACTGGTACAGCCTATGGTGTCCTCAGTCAAAAAATTGCCTCCCATTGTTGTCCTAATAATGGGACCAATAATCTATTTGTCTCGGGAGTCAACCAGGTGCTTCTTAATATCAAGCCCTGATGTTGCTTCTCAACAAACTTGTATTCAGTGGGTTCCTGACTCTGAATCTGGACCTGTCATAATCAATCTATCAAGGGTGGAGGTCGTTGGCTCTCCAAATGTTTTGTATTGCAGCTCCCATCTGCATCCCCCAGCATGGCCAATGGTAAGGATTATAGGAGTATCAGCCCAAAACATCCTACATAAAATTAGTAAAAAGGGCTAAAAGTTCACCCAACCTTTCTAGGTAACAACTGTAAGGTTGTTTTTTAGGTACCCCTCCTTAGTGGCTTACCAAAATGGAATGAACAAGAGGAAGCTATCAGCAGATTTGAACATTCAAGTTTTTCAGCAGGTAAAAAAATAGTAAACGTCAGTAAACAAATAATGGAAGCATTGTAGTGAGCATGTTTAATGGCCACAACATGTGGTGTTTGGGTGGGTGGGAATACCATGGAAAAGATATGGATGGGGCCCAGAACAGAAGCACTTCACACTGCAGCATTTTATTGCAGGAGCCATTTGTTGTCCCTAAATTTTTTTTTAGAATCCACCTAAGATAGCAGCCATCAGCATTCCAAGTGACAGTGAATTCTATACATTAATTGTATAATGGATCAACAGGGACTCACAGTATATAAACCCCACACGCCCCTACCTCACCAATCTCTGAAGATGCCACCCACCCCATGGAAATAGTTCCTTATGTCTTTCCTGAGAATTCTGCTAGTCATTTTCACTGAATGATAACCCCAGTTCCTATTAGAAGAATAGAAAATGGGTGGCCCTTTAGATGGTGTTGGACTGCAGCTCTAATCATCCTTGGTCACTGGATATGCTGGCTAGGGCTGATGGGAGCTGCAATTCAACAATGTCTGGAAGCAGGGCCGGTTTAACCAGTTTGCCAAATCAGCATTGGCAGGGGGGGCCAAGATCAAGGGGGGGGGGGCCTGCTGACCTCCTTATCTGACAAAGGAGACAGCCAGGAAACAGCCGGGAGGAGCCGTTGTTTTGTAGCCCCCTCCTCCCCTCCTCCTCCATAAACCTCCTGCTGGCTTTTTTAAAAGAAAACAAACAAACAAACAAAAACCCAGCATCTCCCAAACTAGAAAGAGAAAGAAGCAGCAGCCCTCTGTGGCAGAAGCTGGAGGGAGTTTGCTGCTGCTAAATGCAAGCCCGTCAGGCATATCGGAGAGGGGTGAGTGTGTGTGTGTGAGAGAGAGAGGGGGAATTTGAGGGTTGTCTCTTTCCCTCAGAAAGGGCTTCCTTCTTTCTTTCTTCCTTCCTTCCTTCCCTTTCCTTCCTCCCACATAGATCCCCTCCAGCCCATCTTTCCAGCTGCTCTTAACATGGTTTCCTGGGGTCTCTGCCCTCCCTCCCTTTCCCCCTTTGTCTTCAGCTTCCTCCCCTTGCTGCCAACTGAGTTCAACCTGCAAAAGGAATTTGTGTGTGTTTGCTTATGTGCCTTCAAGTCATTTCTGACTAAGGCAAACCTACCATGGGGTTTTCTAGGAAAAGTTTGTTCAAAGGGGGTGTGACTTTGCCTTCCTTTGAGGCTGAGAGAGTGTGACTTGCCCAAGGTCACCCAGTGGGTATTCATGGCTGAGTAAGGATTCAAACCCTGGTCTCCACAGTCATAGTGCAATGCTGAAACGTCTACAACACTCTCGCTCTTTTAACAGAAGAATATAAAGAATATAAATTAAAATTTGGAGTAATATTACTGGGAACAATGGTTTTCTTGTCACTAAAACACCAGTATCCCATTAGTGTTATATGAGAGGCATTGGCCTAGAGCAGTGGTTCTTAACCTTTTCTTTACTAGGAACCCCCTTTAAATATCTTTTGTTACCCCAAGACTTAACTCAAGATTTTAAACCCTAATAATAATAGCTAATAATAATAGCTAACAACAACAACAATACAATTACACCAGCCATTAAACTTTCCCTCAGAGGCACTCTTGCTTCTTCCTGCAAGTTTGTGGCTGGAGTGGATTGAATGGCAATGCACAGGCCAAGCCAGCCAGCCTGCCTTTGCCTTGGCTCCTGTCACGTGGCTACTCCACTACAGGGAGGAGGTGGGCCAAGCAGCCTTCAAGCCTTTGTGGACCCCCTGTGAGGACATTGCAGACCCCAAGTTAAGAACCACTGGGCTAGAGAATGCTGGAAAAGGAACAATGCAACCAGACCTTGAGAAGGGTGCTGGCAGGGGGATTCTGGTAGGTGTAATCCAAGAGTAACTTTCCCAGGCTCTGAATGCAGCCTAGAATCATAGAATCATAGGGCTGGAAGGGACCCCAACATCCACCCCATCCAATCGGCTTCTGCCCTGCAGGAACACACAATCCAAGCATTCTTGATAGATGGCCATCCAACCTATGTTTAAAAACAGCCAAAGAAGGAGACTTCACCACACTCCAAGGCAGTGTATTCCACTTCCGAACAGCTCTTACTGTCAGAAAGTTCTTCATAATATTCAGGTGGAATCTCTTTTCCTGTAGTTTGAACCCATGGCTCCGTGTCCTAGTCTCTGGAGCAACAGGAAACAAGCTTGCCCCTCAGTATGACATCCTTTCAAATATTTAAACATGGCTATCACATCACCTCAACCTTCTCTTCTTCAGGCTAAGCATACCCAGCTCCCTAAGCTGTTCCTCATAGGGCGTAATGGCTTCCAGACCTCCCACCATCCTTCTCAGTATCTTTCTTGAATTGTTGTGCCCAGAACTGGAAACAGTATTCCAGGTGAGGTCTGACCAAAGCAAAATGGAATGATACTATTACTTCCCTTGATCTAGACACTACTCCTATTAATGCAGCCTAGAATTGCATTGGCATTTTTTGCTGCTGCATCACACTGCTAACTCATGTTCAGCTTGTAGTCCACTTTTTCTTTTCTTTGAGGAAATCTACAGCATTACTTTAATTGCTAATAAACAAAAATATTATGTTACTGCCTATAATATAGTTTTTAAACTAAATTATTGGTGGCAAATTATGTAATACAGTAGGCCCTTCTTATCCACTGGGGATTGGTTCGGGGGGCGTGGATTCTGAAAACCATGAATAATAGTGAACGCCATTGAAAATAATGGGACTTCTGGTTTAAAAAAAACATAGAGTTGCCTCGGAGGGCCTAGAAAACGGCTAGGGAGGACACATTTTCTAGGAAGACTCTAGGGTAGGTGTGCTGTTCTGTGTCCCATGGATAATGAATCCATGGATACGGGGGCCCTACTGTGATCTGAACATCCTGTACGGTGAATAGGTTAGGTTACATTGACCTGAGATAAACATATGGGGGCCCCAAAATAAAGCATTGCAGGGGGCCCCAAAATTCCTTAAACCGGGCCTGTCTGGAAGAATCAACATTTCCCACCACTGTCCCACTATTATTAGATGAAAAGGAAGCCTTTCTTGAGTCATGTTCTCTCCATTCTACATAAACTAAAAAACTTGCATCCATGTCCCGTCTTAGCCATCTTTTTTCTAAGATATGAAAAGTGATAAATATTTTTGTTCTCATTCCCTTGCACTAGCGAAGTTGATTTGCAGTAAGTTCAGGACAGAGAAAAGAATGAATATCTTCATCACGACAACCTTCATGCTTCCTTAATTTTTATCTGGCTTTTCAGAATCCTTGGATTGTAAATTCAGTGGAGAAAGCAAAAGCAAAAGAATAAAAGTTTGGGTAAATAATGTTTGCTTCTAACTTCTGAAAATATGCTGCCTTGGGTCCCATATTGGGATATAAATTGAAACAAATTGAATTAAACAAAATGAATATAAACTTACTTCTGTTATTTTCTTAGAACAGCAATCCTAAATATTGATGGAGAGGTTGTTAGATGTTGTGAACTTGTATTTCTGGTGGTGGAAGTTTCTCTCCATCCTCAGTCATTTCCTATTGCAACAACACAAGGCTGCTGCTCTGACAGCAGTAGTGGTTGGGGAACAGAGCGCATGTCAGGAGAGACTGGGGAAAATCTAGTATAATTGAAATGGTTGGGGAACAAGGGACATGTCAAGGAAGATTGGGGAAAATCTGCCCACCTTGTTTCCTTCAAAATCCCCAGGAAGAACAAAGATGAGTGCCAGTCCTAGAGCTGATATGTTTATTTTTCTTCCCATTTCCTTCCTCTATTACAGACTCTCCAATCCAACCACTACTGTAGGATTAATCTATAAAAAATGTATTACCTGACTCTTGCAGTATTTTCCAAGGGGCTGCAGAAGGAGATGAAGGGTAAGGATTGTTGGTTCAGCCAGCCCCACTGCCTGTGCCTATGCCAGGATCCAACTTATTATTTCATTCTTATCAGAATAAAGTTATTTTTTAAAAAAGTAGTTTAGTTTGGTAACCTGATGCAAAGGCTAAGACATTAATTTTGTGACCCTTGATTATACTAGAGAAGGGAAGGGTGTAATGTAACTGAGAAGTGCATGGTATAAAACTGGAAAAAAATCCATTAGAAATGCCTCTCAGCATGCTTTAAAAAAAATCACTGTAAGCATAACAAGAAAATATTCATAAATAGGGATGGAAAGAATATTCAAAAATATTCACAGAATGGTAGAAAAACATGTTTCTTGAGTGTTGAGAAACCCCGATGAGAAGAATTATGGACTGATGATAATCTTATGTGCAAAATTCACAGGTGATTGTTTTTTACACAGAAAATAGCATTTTTTGCATAGGAATTACACAAAAATGCTGTTATGCAAAAAAGATGTAACCAGGGGTAAATTTTATGCAAAATTCACACACAGTTGATTTGCATGGAAAAAAAACATTGTTGAAAACAACAAATTCGCATGTGGTTGTTTTCACAGAAAACCCATTTTTTCTGCATAGGAAACAGCATTTTCTGCACAGGAAACATTACTATGTACAAATACTGCTCTTTTTTGCAGAAACAGCTGTTTCTTATGCAGAAAATTCTATTGCCTGTGGAAACAACCACATGTGAATTTGTGCAGAATAAGTCCTGTATTGCTAATAGGCTTTGAAAGCTGTGTGGATTTTAAATACTTTCTCACAGCAGGAAGAAAATTGTTAAAGTTACTTGTTGCTTCCTTCAGGAGGAAACTTAGTGAAGAATTACATCCCTACTCATAACACATAGAGAGACAGACAGGCAAACACACACACACATGCTAGTATCATATATGACCTGTTCTGTTGTGTAACTTTACATATACCTAGCTATGTAGCTAAGAAACCCCTTTACTGAACTGTGAAGATGTGTAATGGGATCCCAGCAAGCGTGCCTAATGAGCATCGGAACTAATGTGCATTGGACAATAATTTCCTTGCACACCAATGTGCATTGGGCACCGATATGTATCAGCCACTTTGCCCAGCTCTGCTATTTAGGTAGTAATATAACAGCAGCCCTCTACTGGATACAGACACTATGCAGCTGCACAATTCTAATGTCTGCAGATGCAAGTCCACTTACAAAGATGCAAGTCCCAATAGGATTCTAGCAATGCTGTTGTTCGCATTAGTCACTTCTTTTTTACATGACACTATAGCCTGTCCTTGTTGCCCAAAATGTAACATGTCACAGAGGTGCTATGCCCATTTCCCCCCAGCAAAAATAAAGTTTTATAAATTTAAATAAAATATTGGAACTCCCTCCCTAAGAAGGCCAGGTTGGCCCCCTCCTTGTTCTCCTTCCACTAGAAAATCAAAATATTCTTATGCCATCAGACTTTTAGAAACTGACTGGAATGGGCTTTTAATGGTGCGCTTGCGCTGTGTTGTGGTTTGTATATATGTTTTAGTGAATTTAAATGTTAACTTTAAAAGTTGTTCAATGGTCTTTTAAATAACTTTTTACATTCATACTCTTATTGGAGTTTTATAGTTTTTAATCTGTATTAATTTTAAAATGTAAGCTGCCATTATTGGGAAAAGGTGGGGCATAAGTGAGTAAAATTATCATCATCACCAGCAGCAGCAGCAGCCGCCAGGTAAATTAAATATATCATATACAGCAAAAATAAATAAATGTCTACCTCCTTATATCTGAATGCAGCATTTTCAAGCTTCCATATTATCTGCAATGGCATTGTGTCTACAGGTTTCACCATTATTTCATTGTACCTCTCAAAGAGGCAATGAAGTTAAGTGAGGTATACGATAAATCTCATCTGAAGCTCTGATCCTGTGGGATATATTCTATAACCCTTGCTCAGCCATTATTCCTGTTCCTCATATAATATTGATGCAACCAGGAGTAAACAGCTGAATAAGACTATGTGGTTTATTACTAAAGAATCTGACAGAGTAACATGATAGATCAAAGCCTCACTCTAACCTCTCCGTTTTAAATAATGTGCTTGCTTTGTTCTTTTGCAGCTTGGAAAAATATAGCTTAACTTTTCTTGCTGCACTGCTGTATTTTCCTGCCATATTTTTAAGAGAATCTCAGCTATAACCTCTGCCTCTCTTTCCCGTAAGAGTCAGTGTGCTGTAGTTGCTTTAGTGTTGGACTAGGACTCTGGGAGATCTAGGGGAACCCACTGGGTGGCCTTGGGCAAGTCACACTCTCTCAGCCTCAGAGGAAGGTTGTGGCAAACCCCCTCTGAACAAATCTTGCCAAGAAAACCCTGGGATAGGCTCACTTTCAGGTTGACATAAGTCGAAAATGACTTGAAGGCACGCAACAACAATAACATATCTATCATCGGGCAAACTGATCTATCTATCTGGTAAATCTGGGCTCTTCTTCTACTCAGAAATAATGTGTTTCATTTCCACTTGCCCTATGCCAATCAAAAGCTCACATTCCTTCAGCAATTCCATGGACTCTCTCCTCTCACATTTTTCAAGACAACCTTGCAACTTTTAACAGCACTCCATGGTACTGATAGGTATCATGACTGTTCTCCCTTCCTTCTATTCGGAATACATCCGGTTACTCGTTTGTGTAGCACTGAGCATCCTCAAATCAGACCAGGGAAGTGCTCCATTCCGCTTCTTCATAATTATTGCCTGGGCAGTGGAGGAGCCTGAAAATGACTCCCTCATCTTTTTTAAATAGTAGCAAATGGACGGGGCCAGGTGCAGAACTTCCCTGTCCGTGGAAAAGACAGCATCATCAGCACTTGGCTAGCTCCTGGGCTATCTGCCATCTCATGCATAACAGTCCTAGGCTCCATGCTCGCTTTGTGCTGTGGCATGCAGAAAGTGACCTCCAAGCCACACGTAGGAGGCATTTGCATTTCATTACAAAGAAAGCTTACCTTCAAAGCCCATAATAAATCTTTGCAGACTTTTTTTTTTCACAGAGCTTGGGCAAGTTACTTTTTGAACTATAATTTCCTACACATCTCAGCCTGCATCCCACTTAACCATGCTGGCTGGGGGATTCTGCAAATTGTAGTCTAAAAAAAGGTAAGCTTCCCAAGCTCTGGTTCTGAATCTCTTCACATTTTCAGATACTGGGAAACAGTATAATGCACTGGTTCTTTACCTTTTCTAGGGGGAACCTTACGAGGGACCCCTTTAAATATTTTTTCTTACCATGGACCCCCAAGACTTAAAAGCCATGTAACTACTGCTACTACTACTACTACCAACAACAAACCATTAACAATTACACCATCATTAACCTTCCCTCGGAGTTGTCATAGAAGGAGAGGGAAAACTTTTCTCCTGCTTCTTTATGCCAGTTTGTGGCTGGAGTCGATTGAACAGCAATGCACAGGCCCAGCGAGCCAGCCAGCCTTTGCCTTGGCTCCTGCCGTGTGGCCGCTCCACTGTGGGGAGGAAGTGGGCTAAACAGTCTTCAAGCCTTCATGGACACCCTGTGAGGACAATGTAGCCCCCTGGCGGTCCCCAGACCACAAGTTAAGAACCACTGGTTTAATGCATTTAAATATTATTATTTGAGCACTAATATCAGGAGAAAATGAAATGATGTTTTTCAGAAAACCACAGGGCTAAAATGACTATTTCATTAGCAGCATGACATATAGCAGGATACATTTCTGTTCACACTTTGCGGGCTGAAACAAATTTGTTTAACACTATAGAGAATGTGATAATTTTAAAACCCAAACTGATTTAAGAAACATTCCCAATCCAGTTTTAGCCACATACAACAATATTCACATCAAAACACACATCCTATTGCTTCATACAAGTCAGTTTCATGTTAACAATGGATGCATGTGCACTAGAAGCCTAGACTCTCTTTCGATAATTTGGAACAAATTCTATAAAATCATTACCAGAGTATAGTTAAATCAGATGCATATGTACTCTTTGTCTTAAGAAAGATATCTTCATTACATTTAATCTCATTTCCCCATTTAAATATTGGACTCAGGGTAGCTAAAATACATCACTAAAACCAATTAATAATAAAGCCATTAAAATCATCATAATAAACAAGCATCAAAATAGTTTAACAGAAATCACAACATAGTGAACCAAGTACTTATATGACAAGGAAAAGATCTGGCTTATTCACTTATTTTGCAGTGAATCCAAATATAGCCATTACACAATCATTGGTTTTGGAATCTTCCCACCAAGTGGACCAAAGTGGCTACCCACATTTTGTTCATCTATTGGTCAAAGGATTCATACCTTCATACTTCAGCTGTCTTTGGTTCTACAGCATCAGTATCAAGTCAGCTCACTTTTCCAGCCTCTTGCTCCTCAGTTTGCTTACATTTGACATGTTGAATGGTGCTCCTAGCAAGCAAATGGACTTACAAGGCCTTCCCTCAAAGCAAATAAGGGGACGATGACTCCAGCATGTTTCCTGTTCTGTTCAAACATCAGTTTTGTTTAATTAAGTGTGAATACACTCACCCCTATAGAAAACGCTTTTGTAAAACTGTTCTCTGTATGGTATAACCAGTAAACAAACAGCAGGCAGCCTCCAAAATGTGGTTATGCACAAGGCTAACCAATATGGTTGACAAGTTCTGTGAAGACACGTCCATGAACTCTGGAGCATTATTCAAAGTGCAGCTGAGAGGGAAACAGGCTGAAGTCTGGCATACATGGAATCAACTGGGTAATTATTTTAGCAAAGTTTTGATTTACAATTGATTTTTAAAAGCTAGCCAACATGAAAACATAGGAATGGAAAACATAGGGAATGGGAAACAGAGCCAACTTGAAAAGAGAATATGGGAAAACTGGGTGTGAATATTTGTTGTTTCCTGTACAGGGGACAGTATTGCAAACTGTCTCAATTATTCTTGTTGCTTCTGACATTTGAGAAGAATCCAATGGGTTTGTAGAAGAGTTCTTCATTACTTGTGCAGTGGTCATATTAGGCATCATAAATGTTTAGAACAACAGCTTGGTGAGCAAGTGATAATCATCTTCTTACAAAGTACGGTAGTTTGTTGTCCCCTATCCATAATAAGATTTCCCAGTGTAACATTATCACATGACATAATGGTGCCCATATCTTTGTAACAGCACTAGTAAACTTGGATTAAATAATACAAGTGTTAGGGAGTGACATGCAATATGACTCTGTCCCTTTTACTTGATAAGAATGTTTTTATTTGAACATTGATAAGGATGTTTCCTTCTGATATCAGAACTCTAACTGTACCATCTTTATAGTGGCAAACACAGGCACAACTACTCCCTTCTCATTCTGCAGCGCCACATTATCTACTTTGGTAGAGGTTAGTGGTTTTGTTTTTGTTAATTTGTTGAAGGTTGTATTGACTTCCAACTCATCTGCCCCTCCCCCCTTTTTTGGAGAGAGAGAAAGAATGAGTAATCATTTTGTTTTTAGCCCAGGGACTATGTGTGAACCCAAGAGATTGTAAACGAAATGTTTTCATTATATGGAATACAACAGCTGATGAACATAGACCTCAGCCAGACTTGAGTCTACTGTGACCCCCCTCCCCCTCGCCCTCCCTCTCCCTCTCCTGTTCATATGTCTTGAACCACTTTTTGCAAGAGAAGCTTTGGGAATTATCTTGAAAGCAACAGTACCAAGCAGGGTTGCCAGAGTGAAAACTAGAGACTGTTCGACCTTTAATTGCTATGTAGAGGAATTTCAGCAGATGTTTCTTGTTGCCTGGCTGTCTCACAAGCAACAGCTGCTGAAATTCCTTCTTCTACACAACTATTCAAGGTACAAGAGCCCTCTCTGGTTTTCAATCTAATGTCCCTAGACTAACAACAGGGCAGAGAAAAATGTCAAGAAATCCCTGTGTAGCATTGCTCTTACTGCAGGACTTTTATCCATCTCCACCTGTTATGTGCACACTGGATAGACTTCCAGCCTTTCCTCAACTATTATGCCTAGTCTCAATTTTGGGCTATCTCTAAAAATAGTTACACAACATGTTTGAATGAGGTTTATCTAGCTGAAGCCATTCCTCCAATTTTACCATGGGAAAAAGTTAAATTTCCAGCTATATGAAAAGTCACCAGAGTAGGGTCACAACATTCCTGGAAGAAGCTTCTAGTGTTTTGCTATTGTGTATAAAATCGCCAAGTGATACAGTTTACAGGGACAGGAAGATCCATGGACTGTTTTCACAGGACTGAGCATCATATTTATTTTTCTTTTGAACAGTCTGCAGATTTGGTAAAACATTATAGTGAATTAAATACCAGTATAGCTCCACCTTCTCCCTTACTCTGTTATACAATCAAATGATTATTATTTATAGCAAAAGTGTCACTCACAGTGCAAGCCAAGACAGCTGCTGTAGCTGTTAACACAAAAGGTTTCCATACTCAAGCACTTAAATGCATCAACAACAAGGCACCTGCTTTAATGCCCATTACGTAGCATATTAGTTTTATCTCGTGAGCTCATCCCACATTTACTAGGAAGTGTGACCTCTGCTTTAATCTCTGTATCAAAAAGGTCCCAAATACCACAACTTCTGAAGTCTTATCCTAATTGGCAAAGTATGTGCTACCCTCTTTAACTTCTGTTAAAGCCACACAAATAAGCACACTCAGACTAATCCAGCTAAAAACTGGTGATAACAAAACCCTTATTAGAAGCCAAATAATTTATTTTCAATATGATGTTCTTAACTAGCTGGACTGGTGCTGCCACTTTTAGCCTTTGGCTTCTACAATGTCTTGTTAGCTTTTGATCATACAAAAATTGAAGAGTTCACAAGGAACTCTTTAGGAAAAACATTGACAGTGAAACATCAGTCTCATTAGAATTTGTAAACAGTCTATATACACACACACGCACTCACACTGTATATTTAGCTTGGGAGTCAGTTCAATGTGGTTTGGTTGATTAACTATATCAATGTAATATGAGTATTTCAAGGAAGTAAGGAATAAGCGGGTTAGAGGACATGAACACCTACAGCATCTGAGTACATGGTTAGGTGAAATTGGAAGCAGAATCATATAGATTCAAATAATTGGTCCACCTAATTCAGCACTGGCCACCTGGCCAGCAGAATGACCTCAGAAGTCTCTTTTTTGTCCTATTTCACATCACTCACTAGATATACCAGTACATAAAACCAGACCCTTGTTTGCAAGGTGTTTGTTTTACAACCAAGCTAATTTCCCCCTTTCTAATTTCAGCTTCGTAAACACATGATTAATACAACTTCAGAACTAAATACATCCAATTGTTTTTGTTTTTAATTAAGATGTGTTAAAAATTATCTTTCGAGACATATCAGGTTTGTAGGTCACCTTTACAAAGCCATCAAACTAATTTATATCAGCATCTGTAATTTCAATCATTGTACCAGTATCTGTAATTTTAAACATTCATCAAGAGTCAATATCAGGCATATAATCCTTACTCAGATTGTTGACACAGCTATTTCTCCTATGATTCATCACTGCCAAGTGGATTTTACCAGGCTTTACACATCTAAATAACTTGTCATTTTTGTCTACATATACTTTATTATTGCTTTATGACCCTTTCTCAAACTATGAGAAGTTCTAGGAAATCTTTACAGCAAGCATGCACTACTTATGGCCCACAAAGCTGAACACATTATAGTCCAGTGGCTACTTGACAAACTTTTGTAGTCTCTGGTGTGTCATGTCCGCAGAATATGACTAGTGTGTGCTGAATTTGACTTGGGTCACACATTGTAAATGGTGGTTGTATAGGATGAAGAGAACAGAGCACTACTCTTAAATCTATTTGTTATAATCTGTTTATTTACAAATGTACAGACTGAGTAAGCATTACATAGGCACAGAAGCAGGAGTATAGGCAGGGCTAGTAAAAAGAAAACCGTATTAAACATAATGCTGAAGTCAGTTCCTGTACCAGCCAACATTTAAAAACTGCTCATTTTCAGCTTTCCTTAGATATATTCTCCAAACCAGTTTTAGGTCCATACTGTTCTACAGGTTAACATGAACCAAGGTACGTTCCAAGGTTGTTTTAGAAGAAAACTGTGCATTTTCTCATTAAGTAAATACCCATGGTTCACCTCAATGACTGAAGGTTGTACCATACTATCCCTTCATTATGCAAAACAGAGCACAGAAAACTATATATTACTTACACTTCATCTTATCCTATACAATCATACACAGAGAGTGCTGCATTTTTCCTTGCACCCAAGTGTGTGTGCAAGAAGCTCCTCTTCATTAGTATTAGTTCTATAGGTACTAGCTTTACTAAGATAACTTTGCCCACAGAACTAGAGTGACACCTAAAGTTCTCCAGCTAGACTTCCAAGGAAGGGCAGTAACAAGGCAGTTTTAAATTAATGCACATAACATAGTTTTTCTGAAAAAAGGCTGCTTTGAACAAAAAGATACATACAACATGAAAATGAGCTTCTCCTACCAATGCAATTCCAAACAGTTGATCAGCAACTTCATAACTTTGTCCCCAAATAGGAGTGAGTAAATGAAGGCTCTGCGTTAAGTTTCCTCCCTAATCCCACCAAGGGAGCCTGATAAACAGGAGGTAGGATTATCTCCCCACTGTTGCCACATTCCAATCTGAAGTATACATAAAGTTGTGAAAAATACCTTTCCTGTTGTCAGTGTTGAGGGTCAGTCAGTGAATCTAAATTAGGTACTGCCTATGTATTTCTAAGGTTTTTGTTTATCAGAAGCACTTGAAACAGAAAATGAATCTTCTCTCTGACAGCTATATTGCCCTCCTCTCTTTCCATATTGCCTTTAACATGTTCGCCCACAAACTGAAAAGGGGCCCTAGCACAACAGGGGCTGGCAAATGATGGCCCTCAACTCCCATCTGGCTAGGAGTGATGCCAGCTGTAATCAAAAAACATCTGGAGGACCAAATGTTGCTTCCTCATCTCAGTAATAGGTGAGTCAGTTGTCAAACCATTTTCAAAGTTTTAAAACAGAGCAAAATCTGATCTTGTTCAGGATTTCAGTCATTACACTCATAAAGATATTGTATTTGTGAAAGCATAGAATATTTAAATTTGTAAACATGGCTATATTGCAAAAGTATATGCATTTCAATTGCATCTTGCATATTTTTATTCTGTTCTGCCAACAAACACAGGGTTTTCAATATATTTTCAAGAAAGCATTTTTTAAATTACACCCACAGATTTAAAAAAGAAGAAAAATCTTAACCAAGATCCACAGACCACACAGTCAGGCCTAAGCATCTTTAGATTTGCCCTGCCCCCAACTCCACCAGCAGTCTCCTGCAAACAATAACAGGCTTTTTATGAAATTAAGGGGAGTTTAAAGAAGAGTTGAGACAGCATGTTGGGAAAGAGGTAACTTGTTCACAGTACAAATTTTGTCTGGACTAGATATGCGCTTCACATTCAACTAAGAATTTCATTGTATTGCAGCCTATAAACTTAATTGCTCCTCTTATTCTCAGACACTGATACACCAGTTTATTGGTAGCACTGATACTGTGCACATATTTGATAAATTGCTTAAAAAATATTTAGGGGATGAAGTAGAAATTAACCACCCTATGGTGATGTAACTCCAGTTTGTTCATCCATCAGATTCCAAGAGTTGGCAACTGTCAAATGCATTCTAATTTCAAGGCATTTTGATCTAATTACCATTACCATTTTTTTAACTTAAGAGCAAGTTTTACTTAATGATCTTTTAAAAACTGAGTAACATATGTTTTCCAGTTTATTGGGTGCAAATTATAGACTTGCTTCTAAATATCCAAAAATATAGGTAATAAGCAGTGTTCAGAACACTGAAATAATATTTCAAATAAAGGTTCTGTTTTCAAAGACTCACAATCCTTTTAACACAAGCAGTATTGCAACTTTTCACATTACTGCCCACTTACATCTGCTACACAAAAGTAATGAAAAATAAATGATTAATATATGATATATTTCGATAACCTGGAAATTTTGAAACTTATACCCACCCCCTATTGCACTTACAGTTCACGTGGACTGAAATAGTGTTTCCACCACCCAGAGAAATAATGCATAAATATCGTACAATGAGTTCAGATTTCTGTTTCTTTGGGACACAACCCATCCCAAGCCATAGAGCAAATTACTTAGGACATACCAAAGGGAGTTTTAAAAGCAGTTTGCTACAGTGATCTGTTACTAGTGGAGTTATTTAAATTTTAGTCTCTTGCCTTCTAGAAAGAAATAAATGGATTCGATCCACACTAAGTTAGCAGAATTTGAGCGCAAATCAAAACCACATTGATTTCAAGTGAGAACTAAATCATACTAGCTTGGTCTGGATCCCACAGTTCTGATCATTTTTATTGATTATGAATATACATCCTCACTCAGTTTCTAATCTGTCTGTTTCTGTAGGATAAGAGGGAAGGATTTCTTGTCTTTAAAATTACATTCTACCATGTTGTTAAAATGGGAATGTCTGGGTATAAATATAGGTGCAGAGTTTTTCTTTTTTAACTATATTGCATATTTTAGAGGATTTTTTTCTCAATTGACACAATTAAAATGTTAGCTTTTAATATGTATAAAACCCCACCCCACTCATTCGCTTGATATTTTATTTTCCGGTTTGGTACAAGCTATATGCCAATATTATGCTGTATAAAACCTAGCAGCACACTATCATATCTTGAGTCTTTTTATTATAGTTATTTTTACTTGCAAACAGAAATAATCTTCAAGAACTTTACCATCACTATTGGCATCACTATTGGCCTACAAAACTAGAGAAAAATAGGAAAGATGTATCCTCATTAGTACTATTTTTCACAGCACAATGCAATTCATGTATTCTCTTCTTTATCTTTTCCCTGCACACAAAAATTTGCTCCCAAGTTTCCTCAGCACACTGATAAACTCAGGGTACATATTGGGCAACTGTTCTGTTAGTAGACAGACAACACTGGATACAGGGCAACAGGAGTAAAGCAAGTTGAACCCATATACTGCAGTATCCCTGTTCGTGGAGTGCTGGCCAACTCAATGATATTTACTGTTGCTCTATACTGATGTTAATGAACTTTACCATGAGGTATAAATATACAAAATGTACAATACACATACAGGGAAATTTTTGCACTTCTGAAACACATCTAAGTTTCAATACTGGAAAGTCAATACCTGTGCCACTGATTTTCTTTTCTGATTTGCTGAAATAATAAAGTCAACATTTTCAACTGGTGTTACACTGGAATAGTAAAATGCAAAAGTTAAAATTCCTCCTCTTTCCTTCTCATCTCACACATTATTTATTAAACAGTCTCAAGTAATTTCACTTTAAAATTAAGGTCAGCCGGAAGTATTTAAACTCCACCTCAGAGGAAGTGCTGGGAAGCAAAGTTCAAACTTCTAATTGTTTTCTTTCCAGAGGAGGAGGCTTTAGTGTGTTAAGTAGCAAAAGAAGTAAACTTCCGTTTTGGTTTTATAAATACACGTAGGCCATTGATTCACAGCTGTCAAGATAAGGAAACATCTAGCACTTTTATGCAATGTTTGTGCAGAGTAAGAATCATCTGATCTTAAGTCTTGACATCATCCATTCAAGTCCTTGGCACAATCTGTAAAACAAATATTTAAATTAAGAAAATATAATTTTATTTACCAACATTACATATGAGAGACTTCAACCTAATTCAAACTAATATCACCTCACTAGGTGCTTTACTCAATTCAGTATCCTGCTGCCTCAGATCCTTACGTAAACTATGAAGAAAATACTGAACCGCTTGCAAAGCTTATGAAAATTATGTGATTTTTTTCAGTTAAAAACACAACAGAATAGTTTTGTTCTGTAAATAATGACACATCTGGTTCTCTGCGGAAAGTAAAACATTAACTCTAGATAACTGAACAGGGAAGCTTGAGAATCTGAAGAATTTATTTTTAATTAGTACATGAATGTGAAAAAATAATTAGCACATGTATGGCTAGCAGCCCACTTAACAAAGTGTTCTGAAGCCTAGCAGTTTTTTTCAGGTCTCTTTGCAATGCTACATTATAATTACAGGTTGCTCCCCCCCCCCACAACATATCCATGGAACCAATATCTGCAGTTTGTTATCCACGGCTGAAAAAACTGGGACATAGAATTGCACTGGAAACTGCCTAGAGAGGTGTCCTCTCTAGGAATTGCTAGGTCCTCCAACACAACTCTATGGTATGTTTGTACCAGAAGTCCTTTATTTTAATAGGCTTTGCTATCATCTACAGTTTCACTTATAAATGGTAAGTCCAGGAACATGTTCCCCACAGATACAGGGGGCAACCTTTGTGCTAATTAAAAGATATGGAACCTCAGAATAACAAAAGCAGGAACAAAATTTTGCCTACAGCTATGAGAATCCTACAGCCAACATTACAAACTTTGAAACTATTATATATTTCTCTGTAAAGGCAAACAACTGTTTGTTAGGCAAACAACTGTTTGTTAGCCAGTTATTATTTGGTTGCATGTCTGGCAGAAATCCAGGGAGCAGCTTTAGCCACACTCAAGGGCTAGAGTCACTCCCAGCAGGATTCGGTGTTTTTGATAGGTTGCTGTTCCCATATCAGGCTTTTGAAGTTTCCCTCAATCTTAGGAGTGGTTTCTCATTAACAATAAGAGCAATAGAGAAAATAATTACTAGTTTTACTACCACAGTAAATCAGATAAACACATTTCTAGGCAATGTCTGCTCTAAATACAATTTAATACAATGCTTTGTTTATTTCAAAATAAAATTTTACTTTAAAACATAATAATCTGAGTTTCAGTTAACAGGAATTACCAGAGCAAATCATCGTCATCATCAAAAAATACACGATAACTAACATCTTGTTAGTAAATTATGATAGTGTAAAGCAGACTTATACCATTGCAAGTCCTTTTTTTTTTTTTGGTCATTACATAGGTTGGAATTCTTTTGTGACCCCATTTCTACTGACTCCAAACTTCAAAATGAAAACTAACATTAAATCTCTAGTTTGTTGTGTATTTACTTCCATAGGGATTTAAGAAGGCTTTCTTGTTCTGAAATTTTAATCAAATAAACATATTTTATGTTCTATCAATCTAAGCAATGATTCACATGGTGATGATGAAATGCCTTGTGCTACTATTTTACTACAACTATGTGAGTGTGGTTAAACCCCTTCTGAAAAAGCCCACCCTGGATTCCCTCCACCTTAATAATTTTAGGCCCGTGTCTAATCTTCCTTTTTTGGGCAAGGAAGAAGGCACTTGCCTTCCAACTCCAGGCAGTCTTGGATGACAAACACTAAACACACTGTAAACTGTGTAGAGAGTGCTTAGCACTATAAAGCAGTGTAGATGTGTACCATATTTTCCGGCATATATGACGACTTTTTAACCCAGGAAAATCTTCCCAAAAGTCGGGGGTCGTCTTATATGCCGGGTGTCATCTTATAGGGCGGGTGCTGAAACTTCTGAACCACATCGCGGGTTGGGAAAGGGCGGAGGCTGGGTGCGGGGAAGTTTGCCAGCCACCTCCCGTGCTTCCCAAAGTCATGATGGGGCTGGGGAGCCCCATCGCAGGTTGGGAAGCACAGAGGGGTAGCTGGCTGGACAGGGGGAGGCTTGCCAGCCACACCCCATGCTTCCCGAATCCGTGATGGGGCTGGCGAGCCCCATCGTGGGTTTAGGAAAGGCGGAGGGATGGTTGGCTGGCTTAGTGGAGGCTTGTCAGCCACCTCCCGTGCTTCCTGAATCTGCGATGGGGTGGCAAAGCACGGAGGGGTGGCTGGCTGGGGTAAGCTTGCCAGCCACCCCCTGTGCTTCCTGAATCCGCGATGGGGCTGGGGAAGGGCGGAGAGGTGGCTGGGTGGAGGCTTGCCAGCCACCCCCTGCGCTTCCCGAATCCGCGATGGGGGTGGGGAAGGGCGGAGGGGTGGCTGACTGGGTGGGGGGAGGCTTGCCAGCCACCCCCCGCACTTCCTGAATCCGTGATGGGGAGCCCCATCGCGGATTGGGGAAGCACAGAGGGGTGGCTGGTTGGATGGGGGGCAGACTTGCTCCTGAGGACTGCAGTGAAGCGGTGCAGACGCGCATGTGCAAGATCTGAGAGGTAGAGAAGGAGGGGTAGTCTTATACGGCGAGTATATCCCAAACTATATTTTAACTGGAAAAGCTGGGGGTCGTCTTATACGCCCAGTTGGAAAATGGTTAAGTGCTATATGCCGGAAAATATGGTTAAGTCCTATTGCTGAACAATTTGTAAGCCGTTTGAGAGCCTTTGTGGCTGAAGAGTGGGGATATAAATACTCTTATTAATAAAACATAAAAACACTTCCTCAACCCATGTCAAACCAGCTTCAGAGCAAGCTATGGAGCTGAGACTGCTATGGTCGCTTTAGTGGATGATCTCTGCCTTAACACTAACGGGAGTGTGTCCCTGCTGGTGCTTTTAAACCTCTCAGCGGCATTCGATACCATTGACCATGGTATCCTTCTGAAATGCCTCGGAAAGTTGGGAATTGGAGGCACTGTGCTGCAGTGGTTTTGGTCCTACCTCTCAGGCAGGTTCCAGATGGTGGTGCTTTGGGATAGCTGTTCCTCAAAAAAGGAGCTGTTATACGGCATCCCACAAGGTGCCATTCTACCCCCAATGCTTTTTAACATCTACACGAAACTGCTGGGAAAGATCATCCGAAGGCATAGGGCAGGATGCTATCAGTATGCTGATGACACCCAAATATATTTCTCCATGCTTTCAAAAACAGCTTAAGGTAACGATAGTGTGTCTCCTCTGAACAACTGCTTGGAGGAGGTACTGGGCTTGATGAAGAAAAACAAACTGAAACTGAATCCAGACAAGCCAGAGGGACTTACTATTAAGGGTCCCAATCTGGGGATGGAGGTATGTCAACCAGTTCTGGATTGGGTTACACTCCCCCTGAAAGACTGTGTTCATAGCTTGGGAGTGCTCCTGGACCCGTCTCTCCAAACGTCAGCTCAGATAGATGCAGCGGTCAGGAGTGCTTACCAGCTTCAGCTGAAATGCCAGCTGTGCCCCTTCCTAGAATTGGAAGATCTAAAGATGGAAGTACATGCACTGGTAATCTCAAGTTTGGACTTCTGCAATGTTCTGTAAATTGGGCTACCTTTATACCAAGTTCGGAAACTCCAATTAGTTCAAAATATGGCAGCTAGATTGGTTACAGGTACATCCAGGAGTAAGCATATTACACCAATATTATACCCACCCCACTGGCTGCCAATTAGTTTCTGGCCAAAGTACAAAGTGTTGGTTATTACCATTAAAGCCCTACGTGGTTTGGGTCCAGGTTACCTTCAGGATCGCCTTCTCCTGTACAATCTGTCCCACACACTCAGGTCCTCTGGGGGACATTTACTTCAACCAGCCAGGACTAGACTGGAAACTGTCACCCAGAAGACCCTTTCATCAGCTGTCCCCAGACTGTAGAATGACCTGCCAGAAGAGATTTGACAGCTAAGCATGCTGTCGGAATTTAAAACATTACTAAAGATCTATCTCTTCCAGCAGGCTTACCCAGTTGATTTTAATCTATGAATTTTAAATCTGTATGGAGGATTTTAATGTAATGTTTACTTTAACCTTTATGTGATTTTAACTTGTGTATTTTAATGATTTTATGGTATATATTATGTTTTAATTCACACTGTACCCCACCTCAAGCCTCAGGAGGAGGCAGGTAAGAAATAAAACATCATCATCGTTGCCATTATTGCAAATTTGCTATTAGTAATTAATATACATTTGCCATTTATGAAGGAGTTAGACTTGGAGTCAGGCACTAGAAAAATAGAGGAGCCTGAAACAAAGTTTTGGTGTTCTGACTCTGATTTCTCTCTTCACCTCTGAAGATCAAAAAATTAAGGAGTAGAGAAACAGCAGGGATGTTGTTGTGGGGGTCCACTACAGACTTCCAAGCCAAACTGAGGACTTGGATGATGCCTTCCTAGAAGAGATGACCGTACATTCAGACAGGAGGGATATAGTAATAATGGGGGATTTAAACTATTCTTATATTTGTTGGAAGTCCAGCTCTGCCAAAAATTTAAGGTCCAGCAAATTTGCCTTCTAGACTTTAAGAAAGCTGATTTCAGAAAACTTAGGGAATTACTGGGGGTGATCCCATGATCAGGAATACTAAAAGAGAAGGGAGTACGTGATGGGTGGGAGTTTCTTAAAAATGAGATATTGAAGGCACAAATTCAAACAGTTCCAATGAGGAAGGAAAATGGCAGGTGTCTAAAGAAACCAAAATGGATGTCTAAAGAACTTTCTACTGAGCTGAGACTTAAAAGGAACATGTACAAGAAATGGAAAAAGGGAAAAGGGAGGAAAAAGGAAAAGGAAGAAATCACCAAAGAAGAATTCAAACAAATAGCCAGGTATTAGGGAAGAAATCAGAAAAGCAAAAGCACAGATGGCACTCAGGCTTGCTAGAGAGATTAAAAACAGTAAAAAGGGTTTTTTTGGATATGTCCGTAGCAGAACCCCTGGCAATAATCTTTTGAGAAATCCTGGAGAACAGGAGCGGTCCCAGCAGACTGGAGGAGGGCAAATATTGTCCCCATCTTTAAAAGGGGGGGGAAAAAGAAGACCCAAATACTAACAGTTGCCCCCTCCACATTCACGGCTTTAAGATTTGCGGTTTTGGGAGCGCCCCCCATCCAAAAAATTGCGAAGGGGTCACTGCTCCTGGGGGTGGGTGGGAGGGGTGGGAAGAAGCAGCAACCAGGCTTGCTAAGCCCCATCGCTACTTCTGGGGGGGCGGGAGGGGTGGGAAGAAGCAGCGACCAGGCTTGCCAAGCCCCATCGCTGCTCCTGGCAGGGCGGGAGGGGGGGGAGGAAGCAGCAACCAGGCTTGCCAAGCCCCGTCGCTGCTCCTGGGGGGGGGCGGGAGGGGGGGGAAGAAGCAGCAACCAGGCTTGCCAAGCCCCGTCGCTGCTCCTGGGGGGGGGGGGGCGGGAGGGGTGGGAAGAAGCAGCAACCAGGCTTGCCAAGCCCTGTCACTGCTCCAGGGGGAGGGAGGTGGCAAGAAGCGGCGATCAGGCTTGCCAAGCCCCGTTGCTGCTCCTGGGGGGGGCTGGGAGGGCGGTGGCGTGACCTAGTTTTTATTCGCAGTTTTTTCACATTCGTGGGGGTCTCACGGCCCTAACCCCCATGAATGTGGCAGGACAACAGTATTGCCCAGTCAGCCTGACATCAATACTAGAAAAGATTCTAGAGCAAATCATTAAACAGACGGTCTGTAACCACTTAGAAAGGAATGCTGCGATCACTAAAAGTCAACATGGGTTTTTTAAAAACAAGTCATGCCAGACTAATGTTACCTCTTTTTTCAACAGAGTTACATACTTGGTAGATGAAGGAAATTCGGTGGATGTAGTGTATCTTAATTTCAGTAAGGCCTTTGACAAAGTCCCCCATTATATCCTTGCAAAAAAGTTAGTAACATGCAGGCTAGAAAATGCAACTGTTAGGTGGATTTGTAATTGGTTGATAGGCTAAATCCAAAGGGTAGTCACCAATGGCTCCTCTTCATTCTGGAGAGAAGTGACCGGCAGAGTGCCACATGGTTCTGTCCTGGGACTAGTGCTATTCGACATCTTTACCAATGACTTGGATGAGGGAATAGAGGATATGCTTATCAAGTTTGCAGATGACCAAATTAGGAGGGGTAGCTAATACCCCAGAGGACAGGATCAGAATTCAAAATGACCTTAACAGATTAGAAAGCTGGGCCAATATTACCAAAATGAATTTCAACAGGGAGAAATGTAGGATACTACATTTGGGCAGTAAAAATGAAAATCAGAGATATAGGATAATAAGAATAAGAATAAGAATTTTATTTCTATCTCTCCCTCTGCAGCGCAATCAGGGCAGCTTACAATATAAAAACTCCATAATTGCAATACCCTAGCCTACCCACCCCTTAAAATAATATTAAATTAAAAAGGATTAAAAACATACAATAATTAAAAATATATTAAATTAGAAAAAAATTAAAACATACAATAATTTTTTTAAAAAATTCCAATGGCAGCTCAAAAGGAAAGGACAGCCAAAAGGATGGGTGACACCTGGCTTGATGGCAATACGTGTGGAAGGGATCTAGGAATCTTAGTGGACCACAAACTGAACATGAGTCAGCAGTGTGACACTGCAGCTAAAAAAGCCACAGCGATTCTAGGCAGCATCAACAGGAGTATAGTGTCTATATCAAGGGAAGTAATAGAGTGCCACTCTATTCTGCTTTGGTTGGACCTCACCTGGAATACTGTGTCCAGTTCTGGGCACCACAATTCAAGAAGGATATGGACAAGCTGGAACATGTCCAGAGGAGGCCGACCAAAATGGTAGGAGGTCTGGAAGCCATGCCCTATGAGGAGCAGCTTAGGGAGCTGGGTATGTTTAGCCTGGGGAAGAGAAGATTAAGAGGGGACATGATACCCATGTTTAAATATTTGAAGGGATGTCATACTGAGGATGGAGCAAGCTTGTTTTCTACAGCTCCAGAGACTAGGACATGGAGGAATGGACTCAAATTGCCTGAAGTCCAGGGTTGGCCCTTATTCCTATCCCAAACCCAGGGATTCCTCTTCATTGTCACCACTCCCTGTCTTGCTGGTTTTTCTTGTCTAGGCAGGGAGAGCATAGACAAGATGAAATAAAGGAACAATAATAACTCTTTTCTCTACTCTAGAGAAGGTTCTTGATAGCTGACCAAAGCAGGCGATTTTGAGGCGAGGTTGAGAAATAACAGAAACTTCTATTTCAATCTTAGGATCTATGTCACTTGAGAAGGTAAAACATTCCCAGGTTCAGTTTAAGGATTATACATATACATTCATTCAGAGCACTTTGAAATAAAACATAAAATCTAATGCAATCTAACTACACAGTCCCTAACTACTACATGCAGATTAATTTACAGTCTCTGTAGATGGGATTCAGAGTCTTTTTGGATCCTTTTTGGAGGCCTCTGGATAAGGTTGGCTCATCCCAACCCTTTGGTATCACAGATAGTCTTTTAGGGCATTTCATGGTTGTGTAGGCCATCGGGCCCCAGAGCTAGGCCATGGGGTCAGAGTCCATCTTAGCTAGTTCCATCTAGCTGGCCATGTGCTCAGCCAGTCTGACCAAGAACAAAGGAAGGATAAAGAACTTTTTAAAGTCCTTCTTGTTGATTCTTGATTGGCTCGGCCAGTGCCCAATCAGAGTGGCTATCTAGCCAGGTGATGTGACGTCATGTTTATTTAATGAGGGTCTCCCACCCACTCCCCATTTCCAAATAAGGAGTGGAATTTTCCAATACTGATCCTGTGAGTTGTGAAGGTGAGCTCCCATGCTGGCATAGCAAGCCAGCATGACACATGCCCTATGAGGAGCTGCTTAGGGAGCTGGGTATGTTTAGCCTGGGGAAGAGAAGATTAAGAGGGGACATGATACCCATGTTTAAATATTTGAAGGGATGTCATACTGAGGATGGAGCAAGCTTGTTTTCTACAACTCCAGAGACTAGGACATGGAGGAATGGACTCAAACTACAGGAAAAGAGATTCCATCTAAACATTAGGAAGAACTTCCTGAACCCTATTAAGAGCTGTTCGGCAGTGGAATTCACGTCCAAGGAATGTGGCGGAGTCTCCTTCTTTGGAGGTTTTTAAACAGAGGCTGGATGGCCATCTGTCCATAACGCTTTGATTGTTTATTCCTGAATGGCAAGGGGTTGGACTGGATGGCCTGTGATGGCCGACCCTAGAGTTTCTGCTGCCCGAAGTCCAGGGTTGGCCCTTTTTTCAATCCCAAACCCAAGGGATTCCTCTTTCTTTTGCCACCACTCACTGACTCTATAATTTCCTTTTTCCACGTGTAGGTACTGAGATCTAGACAGGCTATATTAAAGAAACAATGATAACCCCTTTTATCTAATCCAGAGAAGGTTTTGATAGCTGACCGAGAAGAGACATGAAGCAAGCTTATAGAGAGAAAAGTAAATAGATTTTAATTTTAGTTCCAAGGCTCAAAGTTAACAGGAAGGAAAAGCATTCCTCCCAGGGTTCAGTTTAGGATTTACAGAGTTATACATTCAAACCAGAGCACTTACAAAATAAATCATAATCTAACGCAATCTAACTAAACAGTTCCCTATCTACTAATGTAAGGTAACTTACAGTCTCTGTGATGGAATTTCAGAGTGCTTTTGGATCCTTTTGAGGCCTTTGGGTAAGATTGGCTCCCCCCAACCTTTTGTTATCACAGCTGGTATGTTGTGATTATTCCATGGCTTTGTTCCATTCTCTGGTCTCTCTGCCATGGGGCTCAGCCAAGAAGCTGAGGCCATGCTTAGCTCAGCTCCTAGGCCATGAGCTCAACAACAGAACAAAGGAAGGAGAAGAAGTTTTTACAAGTCCTTTGTGTTGATCTCTCATTGGTTCTGCCTTTGCCAATCAGAGAGTTATCTTAATCAAGTGGTGTGACATCACGTTTATTCAATGAGGTTCTCCCACCCTCTTCCCATTTCCAAATAAGGAGTGGAAGTCTCCAATGTTGTTCCTGTGAGTTTGTGATGGGATTCCATGATGACTGGCAGGTCATCATGACATGGCCCTTGTGTTCTCTTCCAACTCCATGATTGTAAGATGAAATTACTGTGCTAACCTGATGAAAGAAGCTCAGAAGACAATGATTTCTGAGGACATTCAATGAGTGCAAGCACACCTGAGGAGCAGCCTCTGAAAATACCTCCAGGTAAACATGGAAGAATGGGTCCCATGGTTGTCTAAGAAGCAGTGCAGCAACTTCATGTTCACTTGATCCACTCTGGGAAGGACCAAGTGAAAATACTGATGCCTGGACCAGTGAAAATCACTAGAGGCTGGGATGGAGGGACCTAGGTTCAGATATTCAGAGACACTTCACCCCAGAGCACCCACATACATCATTTGAATTTGTATGTATCTCAGAGACCTGGTTGGATGAGCCTGGAGTGAGGTTAATCTCTCTCAGCTTTGTCTACCAGGGTTCTCTGTTCAGCAGCTGGTTGAGACCTGGGAGTCAGAGAGGTGGAGTTATAGTCTATCAAGATTCCATCCCCGTAAACAGATGCCTTACCCTGCACTCTTCTGGGTTCAGGTGTGTTTACCTGAAGTTGGGTAGCTGGGTCAGATTAGGGATTCTATTGGTGTGTGGCCCATACTGCTGCTCAATAGTCTCCCTTCATTTGCTAACAAGAGTGGTCTCAGTGCTGGGGATGGAATCTCCCAGGCTTCTGGTGCTGGGAGAATTCAACATCCACGTGGCTCAAGAATTCATGTCTGCCATGACAACCAAGGGTCTGTCCAAAGTGGTATCTGGCCCTACTCAAGCTGCTGGGCACATTCTGGACCATGTTTTCTGTAGTAGGTGGGGTCAGTGTGATCTCAGAGTGAACTGTCTACAGTTCCATCACCATGGACAGACACCAGCCAGTGGGGTTTAGACTTGCTAGGTCTCAGAACCTCTGAAAGGTGGGGGGGGGATTAAAATGTTCCACTCCAGGATCCAAATGGATTCCAAATGGCTCTTGGGCAATTTCCTGCTGCCTTGGCAGGTAATCCTCAGTTTTGGCTGACGTCTGGAATGCAGAAAAGGCCAGGATGGTGACAGAATCACTCTTGAGTGTCCCCTCTCATCTGAGTGGAGCCACCGACTCCCTGGGTTTTCCAGGGAGCTGGTGGCAATGAAACAAGTAAGAATGCAACTAGAGCAATGTTGGCAGAAAACCCAATCACACACAGGCTAAACCTTATTGAGGGTCTACACTGTGGCAGTTCAGGCAGAAAGGGCAAATTTCTTCTCTGCCTCTATTGCATTTGCAAAGAACCAGTCAGCAAAGCCATTTTGAGTGGTCAGGAGTCTTCTACACACAGGCCTAAGAGAAGAAAATCCAGACCACCTGACAGCCCTCTGCAAACAAGTTGCCCAGCACTTTGCAGATAAAATCACTTGGAGCCTCTCTGACTTGGATGCTATAAATGATACTGATCCAGTGGATGTGGATACTTTTCACTGTGCATCCTGAAATCTGCTGGAGAGGTCCTTTGCTCTCTCCCACCACTTCAAAGGTACAATTGGTGGGAACACAGGAAAGGGCCTTCTCAGTGGCTTTCCCCAAGCTCTGGAATTCCCTTAATAGAGAAGTTAGACTGGCACTCAATTTTATTTTTACAGACAAGTAAAGACTTTCTTCTTTCAACAGGCATTTGATGACTGATTGTTTAGGTGGGACAGGCCTTGTACAATGTGCTGGATTTTCCTAATTGTTGCGCTGGTGAACGTGTGTAGGTTTAATGGTATATATTTTAATCTGGTTTTAATTTTTTTGATCATTTAATCTATTTTTAACTTTTGTATTTTGTGAATATTTCAATTTTGCAATTTTTAAATTTTTTTCTAAACTGCTTTGAGTCCCAAACTGGGGAAGAGACAGGATATAATAACGAAAATGAAAATGACGATGATGATGGAACACCCAGGGCCAAAGAAGGATGCAAATCAAGACACAGTGCAAAGGTATTTAAACTTTTCCTCACATTATTACCGCATACTGTAATAGAAAGGCACAGTGTGTATTCAGAGGATGGAATGAGAAGAACTCTAGCCAAGTTAAAACAGTGGATTTTTATACCCACAGTGGAATTTCAATAGGGTCAGAAAATACCCCAGAAGTGACTCTGTGCAATTTTATTTAAAACTGCCTGGATAAGGATTAAAACATCAGTTTATCTGATATGAAAAGTATTTGCTTGTGTATTCTTTAGTACCGATAAATTAGGAAGGGGTATCCTGCCTAACTAACTAACTGAAAACACTAGATTCTTCTACTGTCCTCTTTATTTGCCACTGGTGTGCTTTAACAAGCTACAGAAGCTCTTTTTTCATCCAGCAACAGCTATTATAATTTAATACCAAGTATAGCTGTACTGAGGATTTTATCTGTACCTTTAACAGTCATACAGATGGAAAAACTATGGTAGACACTGTTTCTTTCACTTTTACAGGCTATCAAACTGCAGTTGCCAGAGGTCTGTCACCTATACCAGTGCTACTCATAGTGGTCTCTAGACTGGTACTCGTCTGTGACCCATTAGCTCTTGTTCCTCAGAAAATTTCCAAGAAAGAAACATTTGGAGCCAATGGGCACAAATATGGTATCAGTCTCTAGCACATTAGGGGGAGGGATTGCCAGTTCTCCCCCCACCATCAGATAGCCTGAAAAATATAAATCATATTCAGTTTATTTTATTTATTTATACACCCCCTTTTATCACAGCAAGAGACCCAAGGCAGCTTACAAAAATTTTAAATGAAGTACATGGGGGCATCCACAGTAGAGAAATAATTTAGGATAAAACTGGATTATTTGCATGGCTCCTTCCTACGGATTCCTGGGATTTGTAGTTTGCTGAGGCATCAGCACTCTTTGGCAGAGAAGACTAAAGATCTTGTAAAACTACAAATCCTAGGATTCCCTAGGAAGAAGCCATGCAAATAATCCAGTTTCAAACTGGATTATTTATGTCGTGTGGATTCCCCCCAGCTAAAATACTGAACTAATAAAAGTAAGAGTGCCATGATCCTGAAAGGCCTGCACTCTTCTGTTTTGTATTTTCCAGGATTTCTACCCCAACTGCAGCTACAAAATCCTAAGGATGACCTCTTCAAAAGTCTACCTCCTACTTGCCCAAATAGCTTTACCTATTTAAAAACAGTAAAGCCATGGAAAGTTCTCAATTTTTATATAGGTGGGATTAAAATGTAGTGTGAGAAGTATCCCCTTGGCTACCTACAGTACTAATTCTGTTCAGAAAAATATCTACAATTTATTTATTTTTCAAAACTGTATTTAAGATTAAATATATAAGTCAAGAGCTACTTACCCTTCTCCAGTAAGAGCACAGCATGCTTGGATGTGCCACTGGTGATCTTTAATTGAAGTTAGCTTCAGAAATTGAGAAATTTCAGCTACTGTCATGCAGTCTTTAACATCTTGTTTGTTAGCAAAAATGAGCAAACCTGCTTTCTTCAAGTCCTAAAGGGTTAAAAGTGGGAAATGTTTATCACATTCTGGCTTGTCTTCCTGTTAAAGAGGTAAATGTGCCTATTTCTTTGCTTCATTTTGTAATTCCAAAGGCCAATGGCAAACATGGAATATAAAACAATTCAAAATTCTGTTACACCTATATTGTGTATGGTGGAAATTCAAAAACAGTGGTGGGGAATGTATGACCCCTTGATGCAGAACTATAAGTCTCATCAGCCAACATGGAAACATACTGGTAAGCACACAGCCTATGGTAAGGGGATGATGGAAGCTGGAGTCAGAAACATCTGGAGAGCCACAAGTTTCTCTCTTATGAACTGGGGATTTGTCTGAGAAACTATTTGGCCCTTCCCATTATGCTAAATATGCTGCCACCATTCAACTTAAAGTAATAAAATGCCATCTAAATGTTTTGTTAAATCTATATCTTCACATGCTCCAGGAGATCTTGGTTATCTTCATGTTCCAGGAGATAGACAGTCATACAACAAGCTAAGTCATAATTAAAAAGAAGTCTGCTATACAATGTCTCCCAGTTAAACTGGAGCAGGGAGAGCATGCCAGAAAGCTAGCTTTCCAATATATGCAGAGAGGCTGTAGGCAAGCTACTCTAGTGCCATTCTGGCTCCTTGAAAAGGCTACATCCCTTAACTAAAGCTTAAATCTTACAGTTACAATTCTGCAAGCTGTACAAAACCTTTCTACAATTGCAATAATTCACACAAACAATTGGATTATAGAGAATCTTTTAAGAATTTTTCTAGGCCCTTCAGTCAGAGAAGGTTAAAGATATTCAAGAATCCCAAGGGCATTTATAAAATGTTTCTCAGTTGTCAGAAGAAAATTCACAATCCAGAAAGGATTATTGCACCAAAACAAAAACGGGAGGCAGACACATAACTTTACCATCAAAGCAAAGACAATATTTTTTAAAAAACTTGGGTAAAATACTCACCTCATGCGCTAACATTTTATAAAGTTCTTCTTTAGTTACAGAAATTCTCTCTCTGTCTGTGCTATCCACAACAACTATCACAAACTAGAGGAAAAAGAATAATTATTAAATGAAGTATATTCACTTATCATGGAAAATGCACAATGAGATTGTTAGTTTTTCTCTGGGAAATCTCCATTTTAAATACTGTTAGGTTGGCATCATTTCTCAGTGTTTATTACTACAGTAAAGTTAAAAGTTTTCTAGTTCCAGATAAATCTACCCCTCATGGCAGCACTAAGGCTTTAAGTGGCAACAGTGCTATAGGTTGCCACATAAAGCAATATTGCCCTAATACTTTTCAGCATATATATATATATATATATATACACACATACACACACATATATATACACATATATACACACACACACACCGTATATTCCGGCGTATAAGACGACCGGGCATATAAGTCCCCCCCCCAATTGTTAAGTTAAAATATAGAGTTTGGGATATATTCGCCGTATAAGACGACCCCCTTCTTCCAACGCACCCTAAATAAAAATTTTAAAAAACATCATATACCGTATATGTTCCCTTTTGCTTTACTACAGATTCATTTAATTTTCACCTCTTCTTTTCACTCCAATTCGAATTTACTTCATTTATTTATATCACACCTTCGATTATTCACCTGTATTTTTATTTTTGTCCCCTCCTCTCTCTCCCTCTAATATTCCCTTGTCCCCTTCAATAACCACTCCACCCTCCGTTCCCAGTTTCCTTCGTTATTTCCCACTTACCACCCTCTCTGGAATGCTTTTTTTGAAATATCCGTTAGTGTTATTATATTATTCCTTCCAGGAAGGAGGAGGATGCGGAGGCTGTGCAGCCAAACAGGGCACGTTCGCCCCTTCTCCCCACCTTCGTTGAAGGTGGGGAGAGGGGGCGAATTGCGGGTTTGGCAGCATAGCCTCCGCATCCCCCTCCTGTGCTCCCTTCCAGAAAGGAGCGCAGGAGGATGCGGAGGCTGTGCAGCCAAACGGGGCATGTTCGCCCCTTCTCCCCACCTTCCTTGAAGGTGGGGAGAGGGGGCGAATCCCGGGTTTGGCCGCACAGCCTCCACATCCCCCTCCTGCGCTCCCTTCCAGGAAGGAGCGCAGGAGGAGGATGCGGAGGCTGTGCACCCAAACGGGGCACGTTCGCCCCTTCTTCCCATCTTCCTTGAAGGTGGGGAGAGGGGGCGAATCGCGGGTTTGGCAGCATAGCCTCTGCATCCCCCTCCTGCGCTCCCTTCCAGGAAGGAGCGCAGGAGAAGGATGCGGAGGCTGTGCACCCAAACAGGGCACGTTCACCCCTTCTTCCCATCTTCCTTGAAGGTGGGGAGAGGGGGCGAATTGCGGGTTTGGCAGCATAGCCTCCGCATCCCCCTCCTGCGCTCCCTTCCAGGAAGGAGCGCACGAGGAGGATGCGGAGGCTGTGCACCCAAACGGGGCACGTTCGCCCCTTCTCCGCATCCCCCTCCTGCACTCCCAGGAAGGAGCGCAGGAGGAGGATGCGGAGGCTGTTAATCCTGGGGTTTGGCTCCACGGCCCGCGTCCTCCTTCTGGCCTCCCTTCGGAAGGGAGCCCAGAAGAAGGGATCGGGGTCGCGGAGCAAAACAGGGCATTTTCGCCCTTTTCCTCCATCCTCAAGGAAGGTGGGGGGAAAGAGCGAATCTAGCGGTTTGCCTCGGCCGCCGCAGAAGCAATCGAGCGGTGGCTGCGGCAAACCGCAACGTTCGCCCCCCTCCTCTGTCTTCCGTTGCTCCCCAAAGGGGGAGAAGGCAGAGGAGGGGGGTGAATGAACTTCAAAACACTTTGCTTCACCCCCCTGCCCCATCTCCTGCCTCTTCGCTCCGTTTGCGAAGAGGCAGGAGATAGGCAGGCAGGCAAAGCAAAGTATATCCGGCGTATAAGACGACTGTCAATTTACGGTGTGCGTGTGTATATATATATATATATGGCTTCTAGGGCATGCTGATTACATTCAGCAATATCTCTCTATTATAAATGTGCTATGTGTACTCATGCACAACCTGGACTCATGCCTGGATACAGTGGAGGACCAGGTGATGGCTGATCAACTGATAACTTTCAGAAAGATGGGAGCTATGTGGGCAGATGGGTCTGAAGCTGGGTAATCTTCTTGTACTGGATAGAAATGCTACAGGGAGAGGTGTCTGGCCTGAGGGGGCTCTTGGATACATCTCTGTCACTAGAGGCTTGAGTGGCTATCGACTACTAGCTTTGATCTGATGACTGAGCAACAAGCCAATTCTGCCCAAGGTAGTAATTGTTTCCTTTTTTCAAATAAAAGGCACCTGTAATTGTAAAGCAAAACACAGCAATAACATGCAACACAGATTCAATAACTAAGGATGTTATACCATCATGGAAAACTCTTTCAGTTCTACTTATTTCAGTCAGAGGGTTAAGAATGTGCTTCTTTCAAGAAAAAATGTTGTGGCTTGATCGTACACGTTGAGTTTCTCTTATCTGAAGTGCTTGGGACCAGATGTTTGTTGGATTTTAGACTTTTTTTTTTAATACCTGTATTTGCGTATACACAGTGAATGAGGGATGGGGGAAGGGGGGCTAGTTACACATCCAGAACCCACTGAGTTTTTTTCTCATGGAGCCCTTGCTCCACCACTCTCAGAAATTTGACAGGGGGGAAAGAGACGAGCAGGAAGAATGGGAGGACTCTTGTTCCTGCAGCTCCACTTGCACAAGGCCCCTGTAAAAAGCAGCCGGCCAGGGAAACATCTGGACACTCTGTCCTTTTAGAAAAGTAGCCCTTGTAGAAGGGAAGGGAGGAAAACATCCAAGCAGATCCAGCCACACCACCAACTGGTGCCTTCACTCATCTGGCATAACCCTCGCAGCCGGGAAGGGAGAAGGAAATGCTCCCACACACACACAAATGTTTTTCATTCTCTCTGGATACAGGCAGCAGTCAATGTGGTCATTCTGTGCTTGCTCTCACGGCCCAGGCAATCCACGCCATGCTTGCCTTCCACCTGGCCAATGGTGGTGCATGATGGGGCAGGCACCACCACTGGCCAGATCACGAGGGCAAGTGTGGGATATTTCAGATTTTGGAATTCTGAATAAGAGACTCAACGTGTACCACTTTCATATAAGATCACCTACAGCAACACTCTGTTATTTTGCTAAAGATATCAGCCAACAGAAAACAAATTCTTACTTCTGTGTTTGTATAATATGTATTCCACGAAGATCGAAGAGATTCTTGGCCTCCAATATCCCACATAAGAAAACGTGTATTATTTACTACAATTTCCTCTACGTTGCTTCCTATAGTTGGGGAGGTATGAACTACTTCATTCATAGAACTGAAAAATGAGAAAAAGCCGTAAGGATGATACATTTTTGTCTCTGTCACCATTCACTGCAAGTAATAACTATACAGTAATTAACTTCTTGGAAGCTAATAAAATAATCTGTGAACAGTGTACCCCAAGTTTACACTTAAAAGTTACAGTACAGAATCTGCATCATGAGGGCCTAAATACTCTAAAGGCACCAGATCTAGTATGATCTTGGAAGCTAAGCAAGGTCATAGAATCCTTTGCATGCTTACTCAGAAGTCAGAAAAACTGTAGTCATGGCTTACTCCCATATAATTGAATTACAGCTTCAGTAAAGTCAACTCAGGTTAAGGTAAAACACTTCTATGTAGTACGCCCTTTGGTTACTGTATCATTAATTCATAAAATTAGTTATAAAAATGTAATGGAGAGAGCCACTTCACCAAGTATGAATTTTATTCTGCAGTGTGGACTGCATTTGGCCATAGTTATATTTCCAATTGTTCTGAGATCAAAATATGACCTATATATACAAACACAGCACTCCAGCATCATTTTTGTAGTATGTGGGGAAATAATCATTGTAATGTAAAAGCAATCTTGTGTACCTCATTCACATCCTTAGATAAGTCTAGGGTTTTTCCCTGCATGCTTTTGTTCTCCCAAAATTCCTTTTCTCTTATTTCACTGGGCACTTCCAGCCAACTGGAGTGCTGGGTCATTCCACACATGACCTAATTTAAATTTTATTGCTCTGTGTAAGTTCTCTTTTAAGTTTGAGTCTCCATGAGGCTGGAGCCATCTTGGACATCTTTAGCCATCTTCATCTTAAGCTTTCTTTCCTGTAACCATGAAATGATGTTTCACCATGCAGCCTTCTACCGTAGGCTGGGTGAGTTTGTTTTCCTACCCTAAATACCATTAGTTAGTTAGGAACCCAGACCTCTGAATACACTTTTCTTTTAAATGTTAATTGAGCTTTCAGTTAGCATTCATAAGTGCACTCTGCATGAAGTTAAAAGTAAACAAATGATTTTAACTCTCTTTTTTAAAGGAGATAATTCTTGTTGCTTTTTAAAAGGACTAGATCCTGGAATTTTTAATACAGTTTTATTTTTAGACTCATTACTCCTACAATTTTACTATGCTACCAGTACACACAAATACTGGTATGTAGCAGCTATGTCTGGAAATGTGTTGGATCACATGTTAATGCAGAAGTGGGGATCACGCATCCCTCCATATGTTGTTTTATCTTGGCTGTTTTTTTATGTGCAAGTTAAGTATGCAGCCCTACATATACTAGCTGAAATATGGACCAGAAAAGAGCTGAATCACACAGTTTTCCAATCATAAAGTTTGCCTCTCAGTAACACTAATATTATCAGTCTCAGAAAGGATGTAAAGCTTACAGAAAATAGATTGCTTATGGCCACTAGTAATAATGATAGGGGACACTTCAGTGGTAACACTTCTTAGCAGTAGACTTATCAAATGCTTTCACACGGACGAAAAGAATACTATATACTACAGTATTTCCAGCCTGTTAAAAGAAAAACATGTGGCTACTGGGTCTAGAAAGGGAGAGAAGAAGTTCTATAATGCAGCAATATCGAGGCTATACTGTACCATGTGCATCAAGGTATTTTAAGAGCCATCTTTACATTTCCATTCAGCTTATGCATAGAACTTCATTCAGTATCCAGATCTTACTAAGTTCTAAGTGCTTAAAAAAACCCGGCATCCATAACATTTTTTAAAAACATGAAAAAACTGTGTATAATATTGTCATCATCATCATATTTTTTTAAAAAAAATAGCTTAACAACCATTTAAAAGACAAAGATATGTAATCAATGTATTTTAATAGTAAGGGAACACAGTAGAGTATCTGAAGAGTACTGTTTCTTTCCTTTTTTTTCTTATACTAGAACTTGGGCACCTAACAGAAATGACTGACAATAGCTGCAAGACATTCAAAGGACTTGTGGTGATGACTTAGCTTTGATTTAAAAAACATAAATCAGAAACATTTTTAGAGAAAGTGCCTATCAAAAGCTATTACTGATCATAACTTCCGTTTTCTTCAGGTTGACTTCCAGCCCAAACAGCTCTATAGCTGCTGCGAAACAGGATGTTAGGTGCTGCAGAGCTGCTTCTGTGCGGGCAGCATCATCAGCGAAGAGCAGCTCACGAACTAGACAGTTTAGGGTCTTAGTGTGAGCCCTCAGACGGCTTAAGTTAAACAAGCTACAAGTTCTTTACCAGCCTGCACCACAGGACGAACATCATCATCCCCACATTGCCGTCGGCTAATCTGTGCTTAAGTCCGTTCAGCAGTTCACCTACCTGGGAAGCATCATCTCCTCAGATGCCAAGATTAACAAAGAGATCGATCACAGATTAGCCAAGGCATATAAGCGCATTTGGAAGACTTTACAAAAGAATCTGGAGTAATAAACACCTGAGGCGAAGCACAAAAACCAAAGTGTATAGGAGCCATTGTACTGTCTATTCTCCTTTACGGGTCTGAAACATGGGTCACCTATCGCCAACACTTACGATTCCTTGAACGCTTTCATCAGCGCTGTATATGCACAATCCTAAATATACACTGGACTGACATTGTGACGAATGTTTCTGTCCTTGAGCAAACAGGGATCACCAGCATTGAGGCCATGATACTGAGAACACAGCTGTGCTGGGCAGGGCACGTTTCTAGGATGGAGGACCATCGCCTCCCAAAAATAGTAATCTATGGTGAACTCGCTACGGGTCAGCGTAAGAGGGGTGCTCCAAAAAAGCAATACAAGGACTCTCTGAAACAACATCTCAGGCTCAGCCAAACTGATCACCAACAATGGTCCCCCCCTGGCTTCACATCAGGAGGCATGGAAACGCACTATCCACAATGCTGCAGCCTTATTTGAGAACTCACACCGAACAAGTCTTGAAGAGAAACGACAATGCAGAAAGAATCACAACCCAGAAACATCACCCAAGGAGATCTTCTGCTGTGCTTTCTGTAACCGGACTTGTTTATCTCAGACTGGCCTTTTTAGTCATCAGCGCGCTTGCAGAAAGTGCGGGATGAGTCCTCCCTGAATCTTCATTTGCGAAGAAAAGCCAGAGAGAGAGAGAGACTGATCATAGCTAAGGAAAATTCAGAACTTGGAGAATATACACTTTGGAACGGGGGGGGGGGGTGTTTCTACAGCCTGTAGTCCAAAAAGTAACTTTTCAAAGCTCTGGTAGGCTCCATGCATAAAAGTCTATACACAGAGTACCATATGTGTATCTTCATCTTCAGAGTACCATCATCTTCATGCCTCCACTGCTGTCAGAAACAGAACATGATTCATGTAGTTAATTCCAACCAAGAAAGGCAATTCTAGAGACTTCTCTTCATACCCATGTATACTTACAACTGATAAAGGATAGTTGTTTTTCCTGCATTATCAAGGCCAACAATGATCACTTTGTGCTCTGGGGAGAAAAAAAGTATCAAAGAGTTAAACAAGCACTTATCCTATGCATCATCATAAATAAATGAGCCTATGCATAACAGTTTTAATTGTTTTGTTTGTATGTTGTTTTTAACATACTTGTGGATCCTGAACAATGAAAAAGCAGACTATTAATACTTTAAATAAGTACTGTAATGCAATAGCCTTATTCTGTGTCACCTTCCTTTACAGCATTCTTACAGCCCACACCGAAAGGCTGTATGTGCTATGGCAGGGTGAGGGGAGCTCTTTGCGACAAAATGTTTAGAGCATGCACAATTCTCAAACTCCGGATGCACTCTGTTTTAAAGGGAAAGGTATGTGTATGGTGTGGGAGTTGCTACTGGAGAAGCACAACTGACTATGTATTGTCACAGGGTGAGACCCTTCTTGGGTTTGGGAAGAGACCAGGCAACCCCCCCCTCCCATACACACACACACATACTCCTGGAAATTGTCCATCCCTTCTTTATAATTATTTCCCAGCACTTTTCCAGCAATTTGATTTATCAACAGAATAAACACTCAATGTCCCTTATTTAAAACCTGTAAAGTATGTTCATCCTCCTCTTAGAGGTTTAGGACAAAGGGTTTCCTTTTACACACACCAGAGGCACTGCTACCAGATAGAACTGATCTCAGAAAGGCAAACAAAAAGAACTCTACTATGTAAACATCACATGGGGAAAGCACTTTACATGATTATCACCTCCCTCCATATCTGATATTTCAACCTCTGTTCAATCATACAATTTGAGGAAGAGAATGGCATCTTTTCATATGATGTCGTTATTTAGTCTGATGCCACTTTGGATAAACTATACAACTAAAAAGTTTAATAAGTTCTAAAAAAAGGTCACCAAATATGAGATGGAGTCTCAGTGACAACATAAAAAGTGAAGCACAAACGAGATTTAAGCATCCATGCAAGTTTAGCAACAGAGAACATAAAACCATGACTATCACTCCTTTCCTGCCTTCTGCTTGTAAATAACTTAGTTCTTCAGGTAAACAAAGACAGTAATAAATTTTAAAAACCAACTATGCATGTAGTTAGCCAATCTATAGATTTTCCTTGTATTTTTCCCCGGCTGTGAGGCCATGTTCTGAAATAGCTTCTTTCTGACGGTTCGCCTGCATCTGTGGCTGGCGTCTTCAGAGTGGTTAGGTAGGAGTGTGTGTGGAGTTTATATACTGTGAACCCCTGTTGGGGAGTATTTGTAAATTTGTGTAATTGAATGGTTAGTTTCTGGGTATAGAAATGCAAGGCTGATTAGTGTCTGTTTGGCTAATGGTTGGTTGACATCAACCAACACTTTTGTTGGCGGCTTTTGTTGGTTGGCTAATCGTTGGTTGACATCAACCTCACAGCCCGGAAAAAACACAAGGAAAATCTATGGATGCTGTCCGTGAACGCCTTCGACATCACGTTAGCCAATCTATTACAATGAATTTCACATGGATTACTACCTGTCTGCTGAAGAAGAAATATATGAAGAAGAAATATGTGCAGCAAGCTTCTAGTTGTTCCCTTGAAGCCAGGGGTGGCATACTAAAAGAGTCAGAAAGATTTGCAGATGTGACAGTGGTATCCCTGTCTCAAGGGGACAGCTCCTCAGATATATAATAATAATAATAACAACAACAACAACAGCAACACACCACTGGATGTGATGATAGGACATCACAGTAGAATCATTACAAACACAGACAGGGGTTTGCAGTGGCAAAACATGTAGTTTTTCTGACATGAAGGTTGCGAATATCACACTTTGTCTAGACAGTCTTGTGTTGGGGTAGAATCAGTATGCATGGTGCACAAATAACATTACGAAATGTAGGTACCAGGTCTTGAAAACCAAAGTTAGTCTGAAAACAGAACCTTTCTTTAGCTTACTTGAAGAGATAGCAAGATATGCAAAGCTTACTACTCAATGTGTGAATGAGATAAAGGTATAGCAGAGGGGTTTTGTTAGGCACTGAGAGTATTTTGGAACAAGCTGAACCTGTACAACCTGTACAAATAGATGCCACTTGAACAAGAATGTAGCTAAACTGCTAGTGCTTAACATTAAAAATCTTTTAAACTCAATAATGAAGAGAACTGAGAGGAGCTGAGGAACATCTACTCTGGGTTCAATTATACCTTACGGTAAATGTGATAATGCTCCCAATCGGATGGAGTGGAAATAGGGCATGTAAAATGGAAACAAGCAATTATCATAGCCAGTCAAATAAGGTTAAGGACCATAATGGAAAATGCACATGTCAGAGGTCAAGAGCCACAAAAGCAACATGGGAGCTGCACTCTCCTAACCCTGTTCTAGATACTTAGCACTTACCCTACAAAACCTTATCTTTCAACAGCTGGTCACAGAACTAGCTAAAAGAGAGGAAAGGGAACCTTGGACTTATGTGATAGTGCCCAAAACTGAGTTCAACAGTGGCTGCAGTATAAATTTAACTTATATGGAAGTGGGAAATTGACAAGTGTGCTCAACAGTCACATTCAACTTCAAAAGAGAAAATGTGTTTAAAATGAAGGAACTGGTAAAATGACTGCTGAAAGGGAAATACAAGCGGTTTACCTCCCTTAAAAATGTTTCAGAGTTATGGAAAACCACAATAACAGAAGCTCAGCACCAAGTTCACAAGGTTATCAAGATGGTTCTGAAGCACTGTCAAAGAAGAAAATCCTTCAGAAAACACCAGTCTTGCCTAAACAAGGAGAATAAACTTCCACAAAAGAGATGAAGTAGACAGTAAGAGATACGAGGTCTATCTATTAAATAACGAGACTGTGTTTCTACCTTTCAGACAAATCAGGGAGAACTGATTGTGAACTCTTGAATGGTGATCTTGAACATATCTGAACCTGCATGACAAACACCAACACTCTCGGCCATTCACTTAATTGTCAGTTGTCATTTAAAGCAGCTGTGTTGTCTGCTGTTTGCCAGAAAAATGCTAAGTTTAAAAGTCGAGCAATGTGTCAATTTGAAATTTTTAGTAAAACTGAACAAAATACCAACGGAATTTTTTCAAATGTTTACTGGGGCCTACAGGGAAGACTGCATGTCTTGTGTGTGTGTGTGTGTTTGAGTGGCACAGAAGATTCAGAGAACAACATGAGAATGCAGAAGACGATGAACACCCTGGACAGCCTTCTACTTCAAGAACCAAAGAAATCGTGGGGAAAAATCAGCCAGACTGTTTGAGAAGACTGCTGATTCACTGTCCGAATAATAGCTGACGCCATGAACATGGCTTACGTGGAAAAGTTAGCATGAGGATCTCAACATGAGAAAAGTTTGTGCCAAGATGGTTCCTAGGGTTCCATACCAGAGCAAAAAGAGTGCCACAAGGAAATTTGTGCTGACATTCTGCAGCAATTTGAGGAGGACCCAAACCTTTTTCAAAAAAACATCACTTGTCACGAAACCCAGATCGTCCTGATCCTGAAACAAAATGACAGCCAATGCACTGGAAAACACCATCACGACCAAGAATGAAAGAAGCACATCAAAGCAAGTCCACATTCAAATCCATGCTCATTGTTTTTTGTGGGGGGTTTTGACATCAAGGGTGTAATTTTGGCAGAATAGGTTCCAGAGGACAGAACAGTGAACCAGCATTATTATAAGGAAGTTTTTTCTTATTATTATTATGCAGCTATTTGAATGTTACAAAGTCAGATATATAACAACAAAATTTATCATTCTATAACTTTTACAATCCTTGATTTGTTATACAGAATCCACATAAAAGTAAAAAAAAAAAACATGACTTCCTTGGTACTGGTGTTGTTGAGACGGAAAAAACTTTTTATTCTGTAGATCCTTGACTTCTGATAATCTTTTGTCTTCTGTTTCCTGCCCCTCTCTCTGATCTTTCTTCTTTTTAATCCTTTTGTCTGTTCACTCTCTCTATCTCTTTAGTCTATGTATCTATATATATATACATAGATAACATATATATACAAAATTAAACCATTGTTGTACATCTTTATATCATTAATAAAAGATGCTCTTTGTCATATGTCATATCCCTTTTCTCCCATTGTCGTATTACAGCCAACCATTTCTTTAGAGATTTCCTTTTTGGTAAATTGTGTATCTTGCCTGTCAACATATCTAATTCTAACATTTCATTTGATTTTTCCAACCACTCCTCTATCATCGGTGGTTTAGTGGATTTCCATGCCTGAGCTATTGTTAACCGTGCTGCAGTTATTAGATAAAGAATAATCCTCCAATTTCTTATTTCATCTTCCTTTTTAAGAACATTAGTCATATTTGACAAAAAAAAGTTCTGGTTTTGCCTCAAATTGGATCTGTAATGTGTCTTCTAAGAATTTATGTACCTTAACCCAAAAAATTTTAATGACCTTACAAGACCACCACATATGAATCAGCGTGCCCGCATTGTTTTGGCATTTCCAGCATCTATTACTGATCTCATTGTTAATTTTGTTTAATCTAGTCAGCATATAATACCACCTATGTGTTATTCTCATGTAGTTCTCTTTTAATTTCTGACACGTAGTAAATTTATTCGTTCTGTTCCTTGCTTTTTCCAACGCTTCAAGATCTATTGGATGACCTATGTCTGTTGCCCATTTGAGCATATAATCTTATACAGTTTGCCCATCATCTTCTTTTTTCCTGACCACAGTATTGTATCTAATTCATTCTCATCCGTTTCTATATTTCCGAACTTGTCGTCTACTGTAAATCTAGCTTTTAATTGATAATAGCTGAACCAATTAATCTTATATGTTAATTCTAGTTCTTCTCTAGCTTTCATAACAAGCTTTCCTTCTTCGTTTATCTTTGTTATGTCCTTATATCTTAACCACTCTGCAGTAGATTTCCATTTTGTTTGAAAAGCTTCTTGCGGTGATGTCCATTATGGTAATTTAATATAAAACCTCTTTTTTATTTTCTTCTATACTTGCAGGAGAGATCTTCTCACAAAGTGGTTATTAAATTCCTTATTAACTTTATCTTTCTCATAACAAAGATATGCATGCCACCCGAACCTGTTGTTGTGTCCTTCCAGGCTTAACAAATGCTCATTGTCTAAGACAACCCAATCTCGTATCCATGTAAGAGCTGCTGAGTAATAATATACTCTAAGGTCAGGCATGCCCCATCCCCCTCTAGTTTTGTCATCTATCATGTATTTCCATTTAATCCTAGATCTTTTGTTGTTCCAAATAATTTTTTTTAAATCCCTCTCCCACTCAGTCCAATATTTCTCATTTATTATAATTGGGGCATTCTGAAATAGGAACAACATCTTTGGTAAAATTATCATTTTACACGCCACTATTTTTCCTAATATTGACAAGTTCATTTTTTTCCATCTCTCCATTTCATTTTTAATTTCTTTCCATGTCCTTTTATAATTATTTTCAAATAAATCGGAGTTTCTTTTCGTAATCCAAAGTCCTAAATATCTTACTTTTTTTCAATTTTACATCTCGATTTTTCCATTAAGATCTGCTCCTCCTCTTTGTTCATGTTCTTCGTTAGGAATGTTGATTTTTTCTTGTTGATCTTAAAGCCTGGTTGTTGTCCGAAGTCAGTAATGGTTTTCAAGGTCTGATCTATACTCTCTATCGAATTTTCTAAAAAGATGACTAAATCATCCGCAAATGCTCTAAGTTTGAAGTTCTGACCTTTCACTTTGATTTCCTGTATGTGTATGTTGCTTCTTATATTCCTACTCAGGACTTCCAAGGCTATGATAAATAATAGTGGGGATAATGGACACCCTTGCCTAGTGCCCTTGTTAACAGCAATTGGTTTTGATTTTTCTCCGTTAATAATCAATTGTGCATCTTGTCTTTGATATATCTTTTTTACATTCTTAATAAATTTATCCCCTAAATCCATATTTTCCATCACCTTAAAAAAAAAGTCCCAACATACATTATCGAAGGCTTTTTCCGCGTCCAGAAAAAGCATTGCTAGCTTTCTTTCATTGTGAACTTCAAAATACAGTTGTCCCTTGACATTCGCGGGGGTTACGTTCCACGGACCCCCGCGAATGTAAAAAAACCGCGAATATGGATTGCCCTCCCCGGGGCCTTCACGGAGCCTTCGAAGGCTCCGTGAAGGCCTCCGCGGCCTCCCCCCACCCTCCCCCCTCCCTCCCCGGGGCCTTCACGGAGTCTTTCAAGGCCCCGTGAAGGCCTCCACGGCCTCCCCCCACCCTCCCCAGCCCTTCACGGAGCCTTGGAAGGCTCCGTGAAGGCCTCCACCCATCCTCCCCCCTCCCTCCCCGGGGCCTTCACGGAGCCTTTCAAGGCTCCGTGAAGGCCTCCGCGGCCTCCCCCCTCCCTCCCCAGCCCTTCACGGAGCCTTGGAAGGCTCCGTGAAGGCCTCCACCCATCCTCCCCCCTCCCTCCCCGGGGCCTTCACGGAGTCTTTCAAGGCTCCGTGAAGGCCTCCGCGGCCTCCCCCCTCCCTCCCCAGCCCTTCACGGAGCCTTGGAAGGCTCCGTGAAGGCCTCCACCCATCCTCCCCCCTCCCTCCCTGGGGCCTTCACGAAGTCTTTCAAGGCCCCGTGAAGGCCTCCACGGCCTCCCCCCACCCTCCCCAGCCCTTCACCCATCCTCCCCCCTCCCTCCCCGGGGCCTTCACGGAGCCTTTCAAGGCTCCGTGAAGGCCTCCGCGGCCTCCCCCCTCCCTCCCCAGCCCTTCACGGAGCCTTGGAAGGCCCCGTGAAGGCCTCCCCCCATCCTCCCCCCTCCCTCCCCGGGGCCTTCACGGAGCCTTTCAAGGCTCCGTGAAGGCCTCCGCGGCCTCCCCCCACCCTCCCCAGCCCTTCACGGAGCCTTCCAAGGCTCTGTGAAGGCCTTTCAAGGCTCCGTGAAGGCCTCCGCGGCCTCCCCCCACCCTCCCCAGCCCTTCACGGAGACTTCCAAGGCTCCGTGAAGGCCTCCCCCCACTCTCCCCCCACCCTCCCCCTCCCTCCCCGGGGCCTTCACGGAGCCTTCCAAGGCTCTGTGAAGGCCTTTCAAGGCTCCGTGAAGGCCTCCGCGGCCTCCCCCCACCCTCCCCAGCCCTTCACGGAGCCTTCCAAGGCTCCGTGAAGGCCTCCCTCCACCCTCCCCCCTCCCTCCCCGGGGCCTTCACGGAGCCTTTCAAGGCTCCGTGAAGGCCTCCGCGGCCTCCCCCCACCCTCCCCAGCCCTTCACGGAGCCTTCCAAGGCTCCGTGAAGGCCTCCGCCCACCCTCCCCCCTCCCTCCCCAGCCCTTCACGGAGCCTTCCAAGGCTCCGTGAAGGCCTCCCCCCACCCTCCCCCTCCCTCCCCGGGGCCTTCACGGAGTCTTTCAAGGCTCCGTGAAGGCCTCTGCGGCCTCCCCCCACCCTCCCCGGGGCCTTCACGGAGTCTTTCTCCCCTTGGAAGGCTCCGTGAAGGCCTCCCCCCACCCTCCCCCCTCCCTCCCCGGGGCCTTCACGGAGTCTTTCAAGGCTCCGTGAAGGCCTCCGCGGCCTCCCCCCACCCTCCCCAGCCCTTCACGGAGCCTTGGAAGGCTCCGTGAAGGCCTCCCCCCACCCTCCCCCCTCCCTCCCCGGGGCCTTCACGGAGCCTTGGAAGGCTCTGTGAAGGCCTCCCCCCACCCTCCCCAGGCCTTCACGGGGCCTCTGGGGGTTCTCCAAAAGCCCCGTGAACGCCTAGCCGGCCCTCCCGGCTCCTTCCCACAGCTTTCAAGGGGCCTCCGGAGGCCCCTTTTCGCGGTTTTGGGGGGGCCCCGGGGGGGCCCCCCCAAAACCGCGAATAATTAAAACCGCGAATGCTGAGTTCGCGAATGTGGAGGGGCAACTGTACTCTATTATGTCTAGAATCAATCTTGTATTGTTTTTGATCTGCCTATTAGGGATGAAACCATTTTGATCTTCATGTATTAATTCAGATAATACTTTTTTTAGTCTGTTTGCCAAAATCATTGTAAATATCTTGTAATCTGTATTGAGTGAGGAAATGTGTCTGTAATTTGCCACCATGTCGCTATCTCTGCCTTCTTTTGGAATCAATACTACATTTGCTAATGTCAAAGTTCTTGGAATTCCCTTATCCTCTATTTCTTTGAATGTGTTATGTAATGGGACTATTAATTCTTCTTCTAACAGCTTGTAAAAGATTGCTGGGAATCCATCCGGTCCTGGTGACTTATTTAATTTTAATTGTCTAATAGCCGTAGATATCTCTGTGATTGTAATAGGCTCGTTCAATCTTTGCTTTTGTTCTGCAGTTATCTTAATTATGTCTTGCTGTTTTAAGTATCTTTCCATTGATTCTTCCCTTTCTTTATCCATTGGATAATCCTCAAACAATTTTTTATAATATTCCTAAAATGTGTCTGTTATTTCCTTTCTGTTTGTTAATATTTTATCTTTCTTATTTATTTTTATAATTAGATTTTTATTTAGTTCTTTTTTCAGTTTATACGAAAGCCATTTTCCGGTCTTATTAGAGTATTCGAAATTTCTCTGTTTTGTCTTTTTCTACTTCCATTCTAGAATTGCAAGATCTTCCATATTAATTTGTTTTTGTATAAGTTTAATTTGTCATATCGTGTTTTTCCTAAGAGGATGTTCTCTTAGTTCTTTTTCTTTCTCTTCTAGTTGCTTGATAAGATGTTTCATTCTTTCAGATTTTATTTTTAGTTTCTGCGCCTCTCTTAATGAGTAACCCACGAATAACAGCCTTACTCGCATCCCATACTGTCCTCATTTGACATTCCCCGTTCATGTTCTCTTTAATGTAATGTTTTATGTCTTTTACTCTTTTTAGAAATTTTTCATCTCTCAAGAGACCTTCGTTTAATCTCCAATAATATGCTTAACTTTGAGTTTCTATCATAATCTGGATTGGGTTATGGTCAGAGACCGTGTTCATTAAAATTTGCATTTTTGTGATGGATTGCACCAAGTTTCTAGTTGCAAGTACTAAGTCTATTCTAGACATAGTTTTGAATCTATCGGAATAAAAGGTAAAACCTTTTTCCTTCCCATTTTTAACTGTCCATATATCTTCCAAGTTCAACTCTGTCTTCATTTCAAAAAAACTTGTCGGTAACTTTCCTTGAAATCTCGAGCCCTTCGTTGACCTCTCATTTTTTGGATCTAAAACTCCATTGTAATCTCCAATTATTATGATATTTTTATAAGGAAGTTTTGACAAAGCTGAGAGTCAGAAAAAAAAAGGCTAGAACTATGGGAAAATGGTTTCATTCTTAATCAAGACAATGTGCCTGCTCATACAGCACTTTCTGTGAAGCAGTTTTTGGCCGATAAACACATCACTACACTTGGAAATGCTCTGTATTTGCCAGATTTGGCACCATCCAACTTTCCTTTTCCCTAAAGTGAAATCAGTGCTTAAAGGAATACTTTTTGAGTCAATTGATGCAGTAAAGAAGAAAACAGCAGATGTGTTGAAAGAGCTAACAGAAACTGATCTGCTGCATGCCTTCAACCAGTGGAAAACAAGACTGCATCACTGTGTGAGTGTGAACAGGGAGTTTGTTGAAGGGGACAAGCATTAGAATTGTAATATACATAAATAAAGATGGGTTATTGTATCAGTTTTGTTATTTAATAGAAAGACCTTGTATAACCATTATTTTGAGGGACATATTTTTAGTAACACCAAGGTGAATACCATTTTTAAAATACAGGTCAATCCCCATATCCACAGGAGATACATTCCACGATCCCCTGTGGATTCCTGAAACCATGGAGAATAGGAAACCTTATTATTTTCAATGAGAGGAACACCAGAAGTTGACCATAGAATCACTTTGGAGGACCTAGAAATGCCTAGAGTGAACATATTTTTTGGATGTGGATAAGTAAAACTGTGGATACTGAACCCATGGATACAGGGGTCAACCTGTACATCAGAAGGAGGAAACCAGGTAGGGAGACACTGAGACTACTGGATAACCATGGTGTTAAATATGTACAAATGAGATAATTAAATTGTTGACAAACTGAATGAATTATCTCCATATGTCTTGTATGGTGAATTCCCATGTCTTCCTTTTCAGGAAACAATTTTGAGGAATTGAAGCAAACAGTGATAAGAAGAGATAAAGTTCTATAGTTTACTGACAAACTGAAAATAAATACTGTAAATGGATCAAGATGGTATTCTGGAGTTGTTAAAGAACTCCATCTGAGTGTTCTTAAAGAACTTAAATCTGTAATTGTTGATCTGCTTAAGAAAAACATGTAACATGTCCCTCAAATCAGTTCATATGGCAGAGGACTAAAGAATGGCCAATTGTAACATCTATTTCTTTTTTTAAAGGAGAGGAAATCCAGGAAATTACATGCTGGTTAGCTTAACATCTGTTGTAGATAAATTAAACTGGTGGAAAGGGTTAAAGATAAGTTTTCAAGTATATCAAATGTCAGGTCTTAATGAAGAAGAATCAAACTGGCTTCTGCAAATTATACATCTATCTCACTAACCTTTTAAATGTATTTGGGAATGTGAATAAATACATGTATGGGGCACATCCAGAAGATAACGTATATCTGTACTTGGCAGGCATGGAATAAGAGGAACTGTCCTCTTACGGATTAGTAACTGGTTAAAGAATACATAGCAGAGAGAGAAATGGTCAAGTATTTTGCAATGTAAGGATACAAACAATCAGGCTCTCCAAATATATGTCCTGTGATTGGTGTGTTCCAACACGTATATAAATGATCCAGAGTTAGGAGTGAAGTGATCAGGTTTGCTGATGACATCAAATACTCATGGGTGATCAAAACAGAAAAGAAACTTGAAGAGAACCAGAAGGATTTCTCCAATGGGAAATGCTGCCCAATGTAAGCGAGTGTGAAGTAGTGAGGCAAACAAAATAAAATACTGTAATTCCTGTGCATACTAGTGGCCTGGTGTTGAGGAACGCTAGATGTTTGGAAAATTGCTGTTGGATTCATTATTGAGGTTTGCTGTATATATTCTGTGTGTGTTTTATACTGGAACAGAAGATAAAACCTCCAGATATTTTTGGAAGATCCTTGCTGTTTGTAAGTGGGTCAGAGCAGTGATAAAGCCTGCTAGCTGAACTTCTTGTTTTTCAAGCCCTATTCTGCTGTGTAGTTTATCTGCTGTTTGGTTACTCCTGGGTCTAGTTTGTCCCTAGGCTGTGCCAGCCACCTCTCAGTGAGCCAATACTGAGTGGACAGTTCTCCCATGGCTTCAAATTTTCTAGAATTTTTACATCTCTTTAAGTGACCAAAAAAAAAAAAAATCTTTTGTTTGTGGTGGACAGGCTAATGGGGAAAAAACCTGACACAATATGTTGTTACAAAAAAAGAAATGCAAGCAGGAAGGAAGCAAGTTCTATGTTGAACTCAATTATAAAAAGGAATAAAAAATAAAACTGTCACCATCATACTACCATTTAAGAAATCTAGGGTGGAACAACACTTAGAATACATTCTGGTCACTCTGTTATAAAAAGGATATTGTACAGCTGGGAATAGTGAAGAAAAAAAAGCAACAGCAGTGGGCCCTTCTTATTGGAGGGCTCTCAATCCATGGATTGGACTGCCTGTGGACTGCCATGCCCTATATCTGTCCTAACTCTCCCCCAGTATGACTCAGACAAGGAGGAAGCAGAGTGCCAGGAAGCTGGAGCTTCTGATAGTGGAATTCTCCCTGAGTCGAAAGAGATGGGGGCTGGGGACCTTGCTCCCCAGCAGGAGTTGGCAGAGGCTACAAAGGCTGAAGAGACATCCTCGTCCTTTACTGAGCAAAGAAGGGAGAAACGCCAAGCCCAGCGCCGCCGGTTAAGTAACAGACACTGACTAATTAGTCCGGTGAGGGTGAACCTATGACACGCGTGTCACCAATGACATGTGTAGCCGTCTGTGGTGACACACGGCCAGACCTCCTCCCCCACTCCCGCAACCTCACCACCCTCCCTACAGTGATGATCGGGGCTTCAAAGCCCCAGTCGCCATTTTAGGGGGGGGGGGAAATGAAAGTGTCAGGCAGGGCTACGAAGCCCCAGTCGCCACTGGGGGGAGGCTTTCCAGCCAGCACCCTCCATTTCCAAAGCTGCAATCGCAGCTTTGGAAAGGGAGGGTGTCTGGTCGCTGGAGGAGAGGCGCTGGAGGGGGAGGCTATTTAGCCAGCACCCTCCCTTCCAAGGAAGCGGGGAAAAGGGAGCCAATTGGGGCCGGTCAGCCGTGCCCCGATTGGCTGCCCGGAATGGAACGGAGGGACATCTGGCCGCATTTCCGGCACAGCTGGATAATGCGGGGGCTGGCGACGGGGCCGGTATAAATAGGCTGGCCCCGGCACGAAGCCTCCAGTTTGGCCCCAGCAGCTCAGATAAGAAGCAGAACAAAGCGCGGCGGGCGGCTGCCTCAGACACACCCCTGCCCCCCCTGCGGCCTGCAGCATTGCTGAGATAAGTGATTGCTGAGATCAGTGTGATAAGTGGGATCATTGCTGAGATAAGTGAGGGGAAGGCTGGGAGAGGGGAGGGCCTGTGGCATGCTATGGGTGCTGTTTCCCACCATTAGAAACAGCGGCAGCCAGTTTAATTCACATAAGGAACAATATATTGCTCCATACTGCAGACTCCATTTCACCACTATTACCGTTGTGCATCCTTATTAACCCCTATTTCTGCTTATTAGCCCTGCCCTTTCCTAAAAGACAGTTACATGCACCATTTTGGCTAGTAAGGCTAGTTAACCCCTAAATGCCTGCAGGCCTAACAAGCACTATCTATAATTCTATCTTCTGTCACTGCACCCCTGATGGAGACCTCAAAAAATAAAAAACTAAGGTTAAGTAAAAGAAGTGGTAGTAGCAGTGGACGCTCCTTTCAAGAGACATGGACTGAGATGTACGGCTTTATAGAAAAAAAAATGGCAGATCATTTTGCATTCTATGTAATCAAACAGTAGTAAGCAGAACCTGGAATATAAATAGACATTTTGAAACTAATCATTCCCAGCTCTTGAAAAAAAAAGTGAGGATGAAAAGAAGGCATACATTTCTAGGCAGCTACACCTTTATAAGAGCCAATCTAATTCTATCCTTAAATTTATGAAAGGCTCTACAAATTTAACATCTGCAAGTTTGAGCATCGCTCACTCTATAGCTCAGCATGGAAAAGTGCTCAGTGAGGGAGAATTTATTAAAGAAACTCTCCTAAGATGTGCACCAGTTCTGTTTCATGATATGCAGAATAAAGATGCAATTATTAAGAGAATATCTGAATTATCACTCAGTAGAAATATCATAAAAGACCGAATAATGAGACTGAACACAAACGTACAACATCAATTAGAGAGAGACCTAAGTGTAAATATTTTTCGATCTCTCTTGATGAAACTACTGATGTCACATCACATGCTCAGTTGGCCATTATTGGTCGATATTCTGATGGTCTCACAATGAGAGAAGAGTTGATAAAGTTAGTATCAGTGCCAACAAGTACAGCAGGAAGCGAAACACGTAAGGTTGTTCTACAAACATTTTGTGACCTAAGCATTGATATCTCTAAAGTTGTGTCAGGGACAACAGATGGGGCACCAAATATGGTGGGGGGGAAAGTCGGATTTGTCAAATTGTTTACAGAAGCTATTGGACATCTAATTGTGCCTTTTCATTGTATTATCCATCAAGATGCTTTATGTGCCAAGGCAGGATTCACCGAGTTAAATGACTTAATGTCAGTTGTTACAAAAATAGTTAATTTAATAGCTGCTCACCCCCTTCACAAGCGAGAATTTTCGGCACTTTTACAGGAGGTTGATTCCACCTACAGTGGACTGCTGATGTACAATAATGTAAGATGGCTGAGCCAAGGCAAAGTTCTTGAGCGCTCTGTGGAGTGCTTTGAAGAAATTAAGGTATTTCTTGACGATCGGGATCTGGGGAACTTTCCTCAGCTTAATGATGATAAGTGAGTCAACACCTTGATGTTTTTTACAGATCTCTCTGTTCATATTAATGAACTGAACTTAAAGTTACAAGGTTTTGGCAAAAGTATTGATGTTATGTTTGGATACCGTATAGTCCGGCGTATAAGACGACCCGGCGTATAAGACGACCCCCCAATTTTTAAGGTAAAATGCAGAGTTTGTGATATATTCGCCCTATAAGACGACCCCCCTCTTCCAACGCATAGCCCCCGCATGCCCCTCCTGCGCTCCCTTCCAGGAGGGAGCGCAGGAGGAGGATGCGGAGGCTGTGTGCCTAAAAGGGGCACGTTTGCCCAGGAAGGTGGGGAGAAAGGGCGAATCGCGGGTTTGGCCACATAGCCTCCGGATAACCCTCCTGCGCTCCCTTCCAGGAGGGAGCGCAGGAGGGGGATCCGCAGGCTGTGCGGCCAAACGGGGCACGTTCGCCCCTTCTCCCCACCTTCCAGGAAGGTGGGGAGAAGGGGCGAATCGCGGTTTGGCCGCGCAGCCTCCGCATGCCCCTCCTGCGCTCCCTTCCAGGAGGGAGCGCAGGAGGGGGATCCGCAGGCTGTGCGGCCAAACGGGGCTTTGGGGAAGGGGGGAGGCTGGACGGAGGGTGGCTGGGTGGCTGGGGGGAGGGGGCTTCGCAGCCACCCCCCCTCTCCAAAGCGAGCCTTTGGGGAAGGGGGGTGGCTGGGCGGAGGGTGGGCGGGTGGCAGGGAGTAGGGAGCTTCCGCGGCTTTCAGGGAGGGGGGTGGATGCATGGGGAGTGGGCAGGGGGAAGGGAGGAGGGGGCTTCTCCACCACCCCCCCTCCCTGAAAGCCGCGCTTCCGCGGCTTTCAGGGAGGGGGGGTGGATTCACGGGGAGTGGGCGGGGGGAAGGGAGGAGGGGGCTTCTCCGCCACCCCCCCTCCATGAAAGCCGCGCTTCCGCGGCTTTCAGGGAGGGGGGGTGGATGCACGGGGAGTGGGCGGGGGGAAGGGAGGAGGGGGCTTCTCCGCCACCCCCCCTCCCTGAAAGCCGCGCTTCCGTGGCTTTCAGGGAGGGGGGTGGATGCACGGGGAGTGGGCAGGGGGAAGGGAGGAGGGGGCTTCTCCGCCACCCCCCATCCCTGAAAGCCGCGCTTCCGCGGCTTTCAGGGAGGGGGGTGGATGCACGGGGAGTGGGCGGGGGGAAGGGAGGAGGGGGCTTCTCCGCCACCCCCCTCCCTGAAAGCCGCGCTTCCGTGGCTTTCTGGGAGGGGGGGGTGGATGCACGGGGAGTGGGCGGGGGGAAGGGAGGAGGGGGCTTCTCCGCCACCACCCCTCCCTGAAAGCCGCTGTTCCGTGGCTTTCAGGGAGGGGGGGTGGATGCACGGGGAGTGGGCGGGGGGAAGGGAGGAGCGGGCTTCCTCGCCACCCCCCCAAAGCCGCGGTTCCGCGACTTTCGGGAGGCGGGGTGGAAGCGCGGGGGTGGGCGGGTGGCAGGGAGGAGCACTTTGCTTCACCCCCTGCCCGATCTTCTGCCTCTTCGCTCTGTTTGTGAAGAGGCAGGAGATAGGCAGGCAGGTGAAGCAAAGTGTATCCGGCGTATAAGACGACTGTCGATTTTGGAGGGCACTTTTGAGTGCTCAAAAGTCGTCTTATACGCCGGAATATACGGTACATAAAAGCTTCTGAAAACAAAGTTAGAATTTTCAAGCGAGATGTAGAAACTAAAACTTATAAGTATTTTCCTCGAGTAGCAAATTATTTTGAAAATGGTAGTGCAGCTGTACAAAATGAAATGGAACTCTTGCATATGAAGTACCAGCATGTTTTAGACTTGTTACTTGACCAGTTTAGTGATAGATTTAGTCAATTTAGAAGTCTAGAACAGACCATGAAAATAATTAAGTATCCTGATGTAGTAGTCTACAGTAGTTTGGAATTAAATGGTTTCCAATGGATGCAAACTGATGATTTGGAGATGCAACTTGCAGAATTTCAAGACAGTATCTGGGCTCAGGTGTTTGTCGACTTGAGGTCAAAGCTTGAGATTCTGGAAAGGCGCCACTTGGAGAATCAAGAGAAGTACCACTACGAACAGGAAATTTGGAGTGCCTGGAACCAACTACCAGACACTTTTAGCACCCTGAAAAATATAGCAATGGCTTTACTCACAATTTTCCCCTCTACATACTTTTGTGAGGTCTTATTCTCAGTGTTAAATAATATCAAAACCAACAAAAGAAACTGATGAAGTTAGTAGTGCTTGCTTGGGCCTGAAGTGTACAAAATACCAACCTTCAATTGAAGAATTAGCCAATGAAATTCAGCAACAAAAAAGTCACTAATAGGTAGGTTAGTTAAAGAATTCCCCCTCCCCCTCACTTATCTCAGTTCACTGCACCCCACACAAGTTAAATAATATCAAGACAAACAAAAGAAACCAACTGACAGATGAACAAAGAAGTCACTAAGCAGGTAAGTTAAATAATTAGTTTTTTGTTTATTAAATACAATTTTATATATAACAATTATACATTTATGTTATTTAAACTATAAATATCATGACATAATGTTTTTTCCTCAAAGTGACACACCACCCGAGTTATGCTCAGTTTTTTGGCGAAGTTTGACACACCAAGCTCAAAAGGTTGCCCATTACTGAATTAGGCACTCATGGCTTTAAAGGAGCTGCCCATAAATATCTCAGCAGTTCTCTCTCAGCTTTAGTGCTGACAACTCTCTTATCTGGTTGACTAGCAGTACTCTCTCCTTGTTTTTTCATGACCTTGGACTGGCTACATTTTAGACTACTCTGTTAACTCATTGCTGGCTTGTATACCTGGATTTCTGGCCTGCTGATATGACCTCTGGACCAGCTATTGACCACCCTTGTGCTTCTCCCTCTATCTTGCTTAGATAATGCATGACTGACCACGATTGGACTGACTACCCAACAGTTCCTACACACCAACCACCTGCTTCCTCGGGTACTTGCTGACTTGTGTTCAGGACAATATTATTCAATGGTAGTGACATGAATGCAGACATGCTGAAACGTGTGTGTTAACATCACCACTATTGAACAATATGGGGCTTGACTGTCCACATTTTTTGCCATCTGAGGGGGTCCAAGAACCAAACCCCTGAGGTTCCAGAGGGCCCACTGCATAATGATTAAAAAAAAAGCAAATCACTGATAAAGAATGGTTACAAATCTGGGACTTTTTAGCTTTGAACAATGGTGAGTAAGGGGAGATACTGAGGTGTATAAAACAATGCAGAATGTGGACAAAACAAATGGGAAGATATCTTCTTCCTCATAATACTGGCACCAAGGATCATCCAATGAAGCTGAACAGCAGGAAAGTCAAGACAGTAAAACAAAACATCTACTGAATGTCTAATCATAGACTAGGTTCCAAGTCAGAGGTGACACGTTCATACAAACACTACTTTAAAATGCAGCAAGTAACTAAGGTACCCATGACTTCTTTCTTGTGACACTGAAAATCATACAATGTGTTACTCTGAAATGGGCTAATTAATGAAAATTCTAATTCAAAGATAGTCTTTTTAAACCCTTCCAACAATATATTCTTACACTTGAGTAACAAACTTCATGACAATCCCAGGGATAGTACCAAACTAATCAATGGATGAGGGGGAACAAACTGAAATTTCATCCAAAGGCACTCATGACCAGTCATGAGACAAATCATGGAATACTGCTTCACATGTACAGGATGGGGTCACACTCCCCCTGAAAGCTCAAGTCTATAGCTTTGGTATATTCCTGAACCCAAGCCTCAGCCTGGATGCCCGCATTTCAGCAGTAGCAAAGAATGTGTTCGTACAGTTTAAGCTAGCATGCCCATTCCCAGAGAGTTTGGATCTGGCTATAGTGACACACACTTTGATTACATCCCGTTTGGATTATTCTAAAGCACTCTATGCCTTTGGAAACTGTTAGAAAACCTCAGCGGATCCAACATGCTGCAGCCAGACCAGTGACCAGGGTTGTTTACAGGGAACATATAATTCCCTTGTTGCAACAGCTTCATTAATCACATGTTCATTTCTGGGTACAATCCAAAGTGCTGGTTATAACCCATAAAGCCATATACAGCTTGGGTCCAGATTATCTGAAATATCCTATCTCCCTATATGAGCTTGGCCAAGTTTTAAAATCTCTGAAGAAGGACTTTCTCTTGACTCCCATAGGGACATCTGGTGAGGACATGAGAGGGCTTCTTGGTCGCTGCTCCCAGGCTGTGGAACTCCTTTCCAAAGGACAGCAGTCTGATTTCCCTTCTGGTCTCCTTCCAATAGTAAGCACAGACCTTTTTATTTAGACAGGCTTTAGCAATTAACTGGTTGTTGCAGAAGGGTCTTGTAATGGCACATTTGTGTGCTGTATTTTAATTGCTTTTAAACGATTCTAAATTAGTGCTATTATTAACAGGATAGTTTGTTTAATTGTTATAATCCTTGTTTTTCAGATGTAATTTGTTTTATTCTACGTTGTGAGCTGCCTTGGGTCCTATATTGGAACTGGATGAAAAGGAAGAAAATACAGAAAAAAAGAATAGCAGGAGTTGGTCACAACTCAGAATCTCCAACATAAGACCTTAAAGAACTTTACACATATTTGTAAATAGAAGGGAGCCAAAAACCTGACTGTGTTAAATTGAATAGTATACAGAGGGGGTGGCTGGAGACAGAGACTAGAGTAGCTCGTCCAGGCATCAACGAATGGCAAGGAGTCACCTTATACTTCAGATAACAATTCCACAATTTGCTACACAGAGACTTGATTCAATCTGAGAGACATAACTTTCTTTTACTTCTAATTTATTAAGAATTCAACAATCAAATACATTATTATGTTCACTTTTAATTCTGTCAACTGAACAGTAAGTGTGTATGAGTATGAAACAAGCACATACCAACTACTTTGTTATACTCACAAGCAACTGTGTTGGTTAGCATCTGACCTACAGAAAATGTGCAACCCCATGGAACTGTAACTACATTTCTTTCAAATTATCAGTTATTTCAGAAGGAGTGAAATAACAGCTCAGGTTCTGATTTAGGATGCTTTACCAGTGAGTCCTAAATATGTATAAGAATATTTCTGGGAAGGTGCATGAGAAAAGCAGTCACCAGAATCCTGTTGGAGCCTTACATCTTTGTATGTGGTCTTACATCTGCAGGAATTAGAACTGTGCAGGTGTATAATGTCTGTATCCAGTAGAGGGCTGCTGTTACATACATTACTACGTAGCAGAGCCAGCAAACTGCCTGATGTGCATTGGTGCACAATGCAATGCACATCAGTATCTGATGCACACTGATGTGCGGCATGCAATGCACACCGATATGCATCACTTTCAATGTGTATCACTCCCACTTTTAAAAAACAAGTGCTCCTGCTGTGCATGGCTTCCACTTTTAAAATACCAGCAATGCACATCAGGGCCCAATGCATCAGGCGCTCTTACCAATGTCCCGTTACACAGCTGCACAATTCAGTAAAGATTAGCACCTCTGCTACATAGCTAAAGGATACATTCCCAGACTTACCATGGATACCGGAAACAGGAAATAATAGCAAACCCTATTAAAATAAATGACTTCCCAGCCCAAGCATACCACAGAGTCATGCTGGAGGACCTAGAAGATACCTAGAAGGAACACCACTCTAGGCATCTTCTTGGTCCTCTAGCACAATTCTATGGTCATCTTCTGGGAAAAGCATACCATAGTCACACTGAAGGACCTAAAAGATGCATAGAAAGACCATATTTTTTCAGATACTGGTAAGTGAATCCACAGAGATAGGTCCCATGGATATGGAGGTTGTACTGTATATGTAAAGTTATATAACTCATATAGGGTTCCAGAAGTCATTTTTTTAAAAATTAAAAATGGTAATGCAAAAAAGGCAACATGACTGACAAACAAGAAATATTGCTTACCATAACAAGAAGCTAAGTACCAAGACATGACTTGCTCTAGAAGTAAAATTATTTTAAAAGTGGCTCATTGGGACACATATCACTTTATAGTTAAGAGTGAATGCCTGATGATCAAAATTCATTCACATGTGTCTGAGTTACAACAGATTCAGTTAACTTCCTAGAGCATCATACAAGATGTTGCAATGTCTATACACTAGTATACAGATATAAACTGAACTTGTACCTGCTCAACCTCTCCACACAGCCAATGTCAGCTCAGATCCAGTTACATATTTTCTATTATTGATGGAGCAGAAACAAGAGAGTTAGCTCTTTTGCTCTCAAGACTGGTTTCAGGTGACACTTGATCAAACAGCAGAGCTCAAACTCTGCAAGAAGCAAGCCTCTGAGAACACAGAGCTGAAAAAACACTAACTTCAACAGCTCCTGCCAATAAAGGATTCCAGTTCTGCAGATTATTGATCTGGTCAGAACATTTCCCCTACTCTTCAAGTACCGTATCTGTAATCAGGTTCTCAAATAAAGTTCTGCACTTGGCAATTTCTGAAGCTAGTGTAGATCACTGCAACACCACACAATCAATGCAAGAAAGTGACATACTATTTTGCTTTTTAAATAATCATAAAATGCTGACATCTTATTTCTAAGCAACACTTATTTTCTCCAACATAAGGGGCTACAAGTTCATATTCAAGTTAACTGCCGTACTGCATACACATGTCCAATCTAATCACCCCATTTATCACTAGTTGGACACAGACCATCAGCTGATCATTTGGAAGTACCCTTTTCTGAAGCTCTTTCAACTTTACAATATCCTTGTGGTGCAGCGACCAGAACTGTACTGCATATTCCCACTGAAGTTGCTGTACAGATATGCATAGAGGAATTATAAAATTGAATTTTATTCTCAATTTCTTTTCTAATTATGCCCACAAAATTGTTCTTAACAGCTGCACATTGGGTCAGTGTTTTCATCATGCTATCCACCACAACTCCAGGACGTCTTTCTTAGTCTCTCACTGCCAGCTCGGATCCTATATGAGCACACATATGAAGTTGGAATTTTATTTATTTTGCTCCAGTATGTATGGCTTTACACTTGCTTACATTGTACTGCATTTGAGATTTTAACACACATTCTGCCAGTCTGAAGAGGTCTTTTGGAGCTCTTTGCAATCCATTTCAGTTTACTAGCCAAAGTAATTAGGGTGTTGTTAACAACCTTGTCAATTCACTGATCACCCTAAGCTCTAAATCATTTTTGTACACAATAAAATACTAATCCCAATATAGGTTCAAGAAGGACCCCAAAGATTACATCCCTCCATTTTCTCTCTATCTGTTTCTACTTTAGGCTCCCTGTACCTTAACCAATTTTGTAAGACATCTTCTCTTAATCTATTACTGTTAATGTGAAGTCAAAGGCTTTCACGGACGGCTTCCATAGATTTTCCTTGATTTTTTTCCGCACTGTGAGGCTGTGTTCTGGAATAGTTTCTTTCTGACATTTTGCCTGCATCTGTGGCTGGCAACTTCAGAAAATGGTTGGGTAGCAGTGTATGTGGAGTTTATATGCTGTGAATCCCTGTTGGGGAGTATATGTAAATTTGTGTAATTGAATGGTTAGTTTCTGGGTATAGAAATGCAAGGCTGTTAGTGTCTGTTTGGCTAATGGTTGGTTGATGGGTCATTATCTGCTGGAACTCCCCTTGTCCCTAGGTGGAATTCCTTTGCAAGTGTTGAATTTTGATTCTATTGTTCTTCAAAACTGGGAGTCGGATTTTGTTTACTTTTAAGGTTTCTTCTTTCCTGTTGAACTTGTCCAGGTGTTTGTGGATTTCAATAGCTTCTCTGTGAATTCTGACATTATCATTGTTGGCCTGGTCCAGAATTTCTGTGTTTTTTAAATAGCATTTTGTGTCCAGGTTGGTTTATCACATGTTCTGCTACTGCTGATTTTTCTGGCTGGCCAGTCTACAGTATCTCTCATGCTCCTTGATTTGTGTTTGCACACTGCATTTAGTGGTCCCTATGTAAACTCGTCCACAGCTGCATGGTATGCAGTAAACTCCTGCAGCTGTGAGAGGGTCTCTTTTGTCCTTCGCTGAGCGTAGCATTTCTTGGATTTTCTTGGTTGTTCTGTAGATTGTTTGGAGGTTGTGTTTCCTCACCAGTTTCCCTATTCTGTCTGTGACTCTTTTGATATATGGTAAAAATACCTTCCCTTTGGGTGGCTGTTTTTCTTCTTCATTCCTGTGGTTTTTTCTGGGTCTGGCTGCTCTTGTGATGTCTGATCTGGAGTAACTATTAGCCTGTAGGGCCCAGTTTAGGTGCCTGAATTCATCCTCCAGGTAGAAGGGTTCGCAGATCCTTTTTGCACAGTCTACCAATGTTTTTATTGTGCTTCTTTTTTGTCCTGGGTGATGGTTGGCGTTCTTGTGTAAGTATCTGTCCATGCGTGTGGGTTTTCTGTATTCCTTGTGGCCTAACGGTTGGTTACTACATCAAAGACTCAGTTCACTTCATAGAAAAAATGAACATCAAATAGAAACCTGGAAACAGACTGATCATTTTTGATGTCTCCTTGTTCACCAAAGTCCCCATAATGCACACCATGGTACTCATACAAATATTTCCTGAGGACATCGCAGCCTTGTTCAAACACTGTCTCACCACAAGCTACTTTCAGTGGGATAATTAATTCTACGAACAGATAGATGGGGTAGCCATGGGCAGCCCTCTGAGCCCTGTGATAGCAAACTTTTACATGGAACATTTTGAAAAGCAAGTCCTGGAAACAGCACCAAAAAAGCCCACAACATGGTTCTGATATGTGGATGACACTTTCACCATTTGGAACCATAGTGAAGAAGATTTGGTCTCATTCCTGAACCACTTGAACAGCATCCACCCAAATATACAATTCACGTTGGAAAATGAAAAGGAAGGAACACTGCCATTCTTGGATGTCTTAGTCATTCGCTAACCAAACCAATGGTTAGGCTACAAGGTATACAGAAACACATACACACGGACATATATCAACACAAGAATGCCAATCATCACCTAGGACAAAAAAGAAGCACAATAAAAACATTGGTAGAGCACTCAAATAGGATCTGCAAACCCCACTACATGGAGGATGAACTCAGGCACCTAAACTGGGCCCTACAGGCTAATAGTTACTCCAGATCAGACATCACAAGAGCAGCCAGACCCAGAAAAAACCACAGGAATGAAGAAGAAAAACAGCCACCCAAAGGGAAGGTATTTTTACCATACATCGAAAGAGTCACAGACAGAATAGGGAAACTGATGAGGAAACACAACCTCCAAACAATCTACAGACCAACTAAGACAATCCAAGAAATGCTACACTCAGTGAAGGACAAAAGAGACCCTCTCACAGCTGCAGGAGTTTACTGCATACCATGCAGCTGTGGACAAGTTTACATAGGTACCACTAAACGCAATGTGCAAACACAAATCAGGGAACATGAGAGACACTGCAGACTGGGTCAGCCAGAAAAATCAGCAGTAGCAGAATATGTGATAAACCAACCTGGACACAAAATGCTATTTAAAAAACACAGAAATTCTGGACCAGGCCAACAACAATCATGTAAGAATGCATAGAGAAGCTATTGAAATCCACAAACACCTGGACAAGTTCAACAGGAAAGAAGAAACCTTAAAAGTAAACAAAATACGACTCCCAGTTTTGAAGAACAATAGAATCAAAACACAACACTTACAAAGGAATTCCACCCAGGGACAGGGGGATTCCCAGCAGTTAATGGGCCATCAACCAACCATTAGCCAAACAGACACTAATCAGCCTTGCATTTCTATGCCCAGAAACTAACCATTCAAATACACAAATTTACATATACTCCCCAACAGGGGTTCACAGTATATAAACTCCACACACATTCCTACCCAACCATTCTCTGAAGATGCCAGCCACAGGCGCAGGCTAAACTTCAGAAAGAAACTATTTCAGAACACAGCCTCACAGCCCAGAAAAAAAAAACAAGAAAAATCTATTACTCCTAAGTTTAACTGGGAATTTTGAGTGAGCGACTTTGTTTACTTTAACTTTCAAATCATGTTTGACAGTGTCTACTAGACTACACCTATAACTTACTGATACTTTCATTTTTTAAAATTTTTATATTTTATTCATTTCAAATCTTCCTTTATACATATATATACATCATTGCACAATCACAATATTTACATAATCCATCTCAATAATCTTAATATAATAGTGTGGTGATTGAAATGAAATGATACTTTCATTTTCTGTAGCTATTAAAACTGCACATCACTATTTGATAGCAAAAATAGTAAGAACAATGAAGATGATGATGCACAATACTGAAACAATACATTTTAACCATTCAACTTACTCTTTACAACCACTTGATAGCATCTCCACTCAGCTTGTGATTTAGAGCGCAGCAGGCACATGCTCACAGACATAGCCATGCTTTAGCCAAAACTATCTGCTCTGCTTTACACATACCCTTACTCTCCTTTTCTTTTACAGCCAGAGCCAAGAGAAGACAACAACAAACATTTCTCTCTTGTTGTGGAAGAATAGTGCTTTATTGCACAACAAGGTGCACTCACCCATCCAGACACCAATCCCCCACATCCAACCCTGCTGAGCATGATCTTAAAAGACTGCTGCATCATGTTCCCTTGGGACAACCCCTTATATGCATAAAACCCCATCCCTTTATTTCCTTGGAAACAGACCAAGAATTTGTGCTTGAGACAGGGAAAAGAGGAAGATGAGGCCACTGACAATAGCTTAGGACAGTGGTTCTTAACCTGGGGTCCAGTGGAGTGGAGTGGCCACGTGACAGGAGCCAAGGCAAAGGCTGGCTGGCTGGCTGGCTTGGCCTGTGCACTGCCATTCAATCCACTCCAGCACAAACTTGGGAGCAAGAAGAAGAAGAAGAAGAAAAGTCTCCCCTCCCCTTTCAGTTCCTCTGAGGGAAGGTTTAATTAATGGATGGTGTAATCATATTATTGTTATTAGGTGTTATTGTTATTATTATTAGAGGTTTAAATCTTGAGTTCAGCCTTGAGCCTCCACAGCAACAAAAGATATTTAAAGGAGGTCCCTGGTAAAGAAAAGGTTAAGAACGACTGGCTGAGGAGGTCAGTAATGGCAACCTTGGCTGGCAGCTGTTTTTGAGATGTGACTCTGGTGGGTGGGAGATCTTCCTTCCCCCACACACACATTTCGAGATGCTGCCACCCACTGGACCCCTGATGTGCCCCCCTCCCCAAGGATGTTCTACAGTTGTCCCTTCATATTCGCTGGGGTTTGGTTAGGGTTATTCAGTGGGGTTTGGTTTCAGGACTCCCCCCCCCCCGTGGATACCAAAATCCGTGAATACTCCAGTCCCATTATATGCAATGGCAAAGCAAAATGGTGTCCCTTATACAAGATAGCAAAATCAAGGTTTGCTTTTTGGATCATTATTTTTTAAAGAATATTTTCAAGGTGTGGACACTTAAATCCGTGGATGCCAAATCTGTGGATATGGAGGGACAACTGTACTACCCTGCCATACAGCCCTCCCTCAAATAAGGGGACTGGAGGGGGATTCCCCGCATCAGGACTTTGAAAACACAGAGAGGGAGAGAGAGAACCGGCCCTCCCGCCTGCCTTCCTCACCCTGGTGGTTGAACAGCCTCCATATCCGGGTGAAGAGGATTCCCATGCTCAGGCTGTGGGAGCTCCGGCGGCCGCCGGGCGGCTCCACAGTCCTCCTCCTCGCCTTCGTCTTCCCGGCCTCTCAGGCTGGGGTTTCGGTCCGGTCCACGCTCTTCCGCCGGGGCTTAGCCCAGGAGGGCGGCTCACTCTCGGGCCCGGCCCCCCAGCAGAGCCCAGCGGCGAGGCGGCGAAGGGAGGAGGCGGTCTTGTAGGCCCCACGGACCCCAGGCGCTCGTCGTCGTCCGCAGCAACGCCAACGCCGCCACCGCGCGCCCTTCGCCGCCGCCGCTCCTCCTCCTTACGGACATTGCCGCCGCCGGCTTTGCCTCAACTTCTCCCTTTCGCTTTTTTTCCCTCTAGGCCTCGGCGCTCTTTTTTGAGGAAAGGAATCAAATGAGCCTTTGCGGACACCGTCCGAGTGCGTTCGTTAGCCAGCCGGCGCTCCCGCGCGCACCCACCCACGCGCACCCATTGCCCTACAGCGCGCGCTTCCTCCTCTCTTCACCTCCCCCGCCCCGCTCAACCGCGCGCGCCGCTCCGAACTACCGGACACGCCGGCAAATTCTGTCCTGCACAGTAGTTTCTCCCAGCCGGGGCTGGAGTAGTGGGCGGGGCATAGTGGAGGGGCCGGCACACGTGACCCAGCCTCCAGGCCGTGCCCACCTTTTGATTGGATGAAAGGTGTTCCTGGGTCGAACTTTATGAGGAGATGGCCACGTTCACTGGTCATAGTGCTATGATTCGGCTTGAACTGCTGCGGCTGCCTCCTGTGGGATTCTGGGGTTTGTAGTTTAGTGAGGCCATTTATGCTAAATGCCCTTCCCTAAACTACAAATCCCAGGATCCACAGGAGGCAGCCTCAGTAGTTAAAGTGGAAAAATAGCTATAACACTGCAGTGTGATATCTACTTGGCAGGACGGGGAAAATGTGTGGGGTAGTAATTAATAAATTGTATTTTTAGTTTTCATCCTCCTTTGATTGTTGTTTCTCTTTCATATCTTGTTTCAAGTTGGCTTTGACTCAGGGCAGGAGTGGAGATTGTGGGACTATTTTTCGCTCCTGACTGATAATCTCCTAAATCACCCTGTTATCAACAGTGCTCCTCAGGTTTTGCAAACTCAGGACTTTAATAGTGGAACTATAACAGTGTAGTGTGATAAAGTCCAAAGGACACTGCACTGTCATAGGGCTCTTTCTCTCTCTGGCTTTTCCTCGCAAACGAAGATTCAGGAAGGACTCATCCCACGCTTACTGCAAGCGCGCTGATGACTGAAAAGGACAATCTGAGATAAACAAATCCGGTTGCAGAAAGCACAGCAGTGGGTCTCCTTGGGTGATATTTCCGGGTTGTGTTTTTTTCTGCATTGTCGTTTCTCTTCAAGACTTGTTCGGCGTGAGTTCTCAAATAAGGCTGCAGCATTGTGGATAGTGCGTATCCATGCCTCCCGATGTGAGGCCAGGGCGGACCATTGTTGGTGATAAATTTGGACAATCCTGAGATGTTGTTTTGGTATTTGCCCTTAGACAACTGCAAGAAAAATGTAGAGAGCAGAACAAGTGTCTCTATGTAACATTTGTCGACCTCACCAAAGCCTTCAACACTGTGAGTAGAAAAGGCATGTGGCAGATCCTGGAAAGACTAAGATGTCCCCCCCCCAAATTCCTTAAAATGATTATCTTGCTACACGAGGGCCAGCGCGGACAAGTCATATATGTCGATGCTCTTTCGGAGCCCTTTCTAATAACTAATGGAGTGAAGCAAGGTTGTGTTCTTGCTGCAACTTTATTTACAGATCTTCTTCAGCATGATGCTTCAAAGGGCTACGGCAGAGCTTGAAGAAGACGCCGTCTATCTACGTTACTGTACTGATGGTAGCTTGTTTAACTTAAGCTGTCTGAGGGTTCGCACCAAGACTCTAAACTATCTAGTCCATATTCCACTTTAAATGCTGTGGCTGCCTCCTGGGGAATTCTGGGTTGTCTAGTTTAGGGAGGCCTAAGGGCTCTCAGGCTGAGAATACTAAATGCCCCTCCCTAAACTGCAAATACTAAGATTTAGAGAGCAGTTAAAGTGGAATAATTGTGCTATAACAGCGTAGTGTGATAATCTCCTTAATCAGACACAAACTCTTCAAATGTTCTTTTGCCGGGATAAAAAAAAAAAAAGCATTTTTATGCCAGCAAAAGAACATCAAACCCTCCCCCCCCCGCCCGCATTTACCTTCTAATCCTGGCAAAAGCTCCCGGCAATAAAAGAGAAGTGAACGGAGCCCTGTTCACTTCCTCATTCGAAATTTCACAGGATTTCATTGCGTGGGAAATTCAAACTTAAAAACAAAAATAACGCATTTTAACTTACACCAAGCACCCAAACACACTGTTAAAGTCACAAGTAACCCAGGGAGGGTCATAAAAAGAGTGAAACTTACAGGGACATCCCGATCTTACCCGGAAGTGTTCGTGCTGGAGCAGCCATTGGTGTAAGTCCAAGATTTAAATGGCCTGAGGTATCACATGCCAGCAATGCCGGCAAAAAAGCATCAAGGAGATCTGTTGATGGCTTAAGCCATCAATTAAAAATGACAGGATTTTTGCTCTTTATAACTGCAAAGGAGTGATGTTGTCTGCTCCGCGCGCCCTTTTGCGGTTATGTGGTGTTGTGATGATGCCGTATCTTCTTCGTGTGATAAAGTCCTTAGTGTGATATATCTTGTAGATCTTAGCTAACGTTTTGGGATCTTCTGACAAAATCGTCTCTTCCAATTCTGACTTATTTTGTTTTATACCATAAATCCTCATATCCTGTTTCAACCTATCTCGGACTTGTCGATATAGTAGCCAATGACAGGTAATTTCTTCTATTTTTAACTCCTCTTCTGTCTTAATCTCTGGTTTATTCCCTTCCCATTTTATCAGGTTTTCATATCTTAACCATTTAATGTCTTGTAATTTTTCCCTCCAGTAAAACGCTTCATGTGGGGATATCCACAGAGGGGTTTTTAAACAAACATCGACTTTTATATTTCTTCCACACGCTAAGAAGCGGTTTCCGTATATAATGATCATTAAAATCTCTATTTGCTATTTCCTTATCAAACCAAATAAAGGCGTGCCATCCAAATCTGAGTTTATCACTTTCCACCGCTAATATTACTCCATCTTTCAGGTCACACCATTTCTTCACCCAATATAAACAGCTGGCATGTAAATATAGTTTCAGGTTTGGAAGGCCCAAGCCTCCCCTTTCTTTTACATCCTGCAAATATTTTAACTTTATTCTCGGCTTTCTGCCAACCCAAATAAATTTACTTAGCTCTTTTTGCCAGTCATATAGGATGCCATCGTTATTTATAATGGGAATCGTTTGAAATAAGAACAATATTTTGGGCAGAATACTCATTTTAATAGCCGCTATTCAGCCCAATAACGAAAGTTTCAATTTAGACCATCCTTCTAGTAATCTCTTTACTTCTTTCCACAATTTGATGTAGTTATTTTTAATCAAGCCACTATTGTTTTTTGTTAAAATTACTCCCAAATATCTAATCTTGTTCTCCCATCTAAACTCACTCTTATTTTCTATCTCTTCTTTTTCCTGTCCATTTAAATTAAATGGGAACATAGATGTTTTATTTCTATTTATTTTCAAACCTGACACTTCTTCAAAAGTTTTCAATACTTTCATTATTTCCTCTACATTTTCATGTGGATCTTCCAAAATTAAGACTGAATCATCGGCATATGCTCTCGTTTTGATCTCACATTTCCCAACCTTTAGCCCCTTTATCCCCCTGTTGTTTTTAATACTATTTATAAGTAGTTCCATCACCACTATAAAGAGAAGTGGGGAGATTGGGCAGCCTTGCCTAGTTCCTCTAAAAAATTTTATATTTTGTGATAGGTCTCCATTTACATTTATAACTGCCCTTTGTTCTTTGTATATCGCTCTCATCCACTTAAGAAAATTATCACCACAATTCATCATCTTTAGTGTATTGAGAATCAAATCCCAACTCACACTATCAAATGCTTTCTCGAACATAAACTTGGATTATGACTATATTGATGGGTTTTCCCTGAAACCTTATTGATATGATTTGTCTGACTTTCATAGAATCATACAGTTGGAAGAGACCACAAGGGCCATCCAGTCCAACCCCCTAACATTCAGGAACACGCAGTCAAAACACTCCCAACAGACAACTATCCAGCCTCTGTTTAAAAACCTCTGAAGAAGGAGACTCCACCACACTACGAGGCAGTGTATTCCACTGCTAAACAGCTCTTACTGTCAGCAGTTTCTTCCTAATGTTTAGGTAGAACCTCTTTTCTTGTAGTTTGAATCCATTACTCTGTGTCCTAGTCTCTGGAGCAGCAAAAAACAAGCTTGCTCCATCCTCGGTATGACATTATATCCTTTTACTGCTTTGACTACATCTCCCCTCACTTTAAATACCACTCCATTTCTTCTTAGATTTTCATTTCCTGAGTCACTGTGTTATCTGACTCAAAATGTCCCATTCCTGTCCATTTTAGCTTGCTTACTTAAGTGTTGCAATGTTTATACATTCCATTTCTTGTTTTACTATGTCTATCTTCCCTGATTCATGCTTCTCACGTTCCATGTTCCTGTCATATGCACTGAGCAGCTTTCCTTTCACCTCTGAGCACATCAACAGCTCAATGTCCTTTCAGCTTGAATCCAGTTGTGTCATTAGCCACAGATGTTAGCTACTTGTAGTTGTCATCTGCTCTACCCCAGTAGCTTGTTGAGTCCAACCTAGGATCTCATCTTTTGGAACTGTCTCCCATTTAATTGTGGATTGTCTCATCATTGGGGTTTCGTGGTAAACAAAATTAAAAAGGGGGTTACTGTGCCTCCTTCGGTGCAGTACTAACAGGTGTTAGCTAGGGTGCTACTGCCGTTGTCTCTGAGATACTCCATCAGTGTCACCCTCCACTACTGCTGTTGTCTAGTAGCAGTTTGGCACATTTAGGCCCCGTCTACCGATTTAAATAATACATACGGCATGCAAAAGTTTGCTCTTCGGTACACACGTCCATTTGGATTCACACGCATCTGAAGGAAGGGGGGCTCAGTTTTCCACACTGAAATACGCTCATGCGGAATTCGGGAGGGAAAGCGGATCGTGATGAAAAATCCGTTCGCCATTTGGATGGCTGACGGTCTGTACGCTCCGTTCACACACATACGAACAGGCAGTGTAATATGATTGGCTGGCCGAGTAGAGGGGGCGGGGCTAGCACGGAGGGGAATTGGGAGCAGCCACCATTTTGGTTTCCCAGGTAGTGAGAGTCCGGTAAGTCCGTGAAATTTATTTATTTATTTATTTATTTTATATTGTAAATAGGGAAAACCGACTTTCCGCAAAGCAGGAACCTTTAAAAAAAAAGCGGCAGGAGATTTAAAACCGCTGCTTGGCTTGCTCGCTCCAGCCAGCTTGGGGAAGAGGGGTCATACGGAGTTTAGGGGGTTAAAAAATCGTGTAGGCGGATCGTATGCATATGAACGATGGCCTATTTGTATTTTTTACCCCCAAAACGGATTTTTTTATATAATAGTTGCACCTTTAGTCTGGCTTCTAAGCAAAAACCTGTCTGACATGGGAGACCCAACCAGCAGCACTGCTGCTGTCAGCATAGCCTCTTGTCTCACAGAAGCATACAGTCCCACCACTGTGGAAAGGTAGTGCCATTGGTGGGAAACTTTGCATACATTAATATAAATCTCTCTCTCTGGCTTTTCTTCGCAAACGAAGATTCAGGAAGGACTCATCCCGCGCTTTCTGCAAGCACGCTGATGACTAAAAAGGCCAATCCGAGATAAACAAGTCCGGTTGCAAAAAGCACAGCAGAAGGTCTCCTTGGGTGATGTTTTGGGGTTGTGATTCTTTCTGCGTTGTCGTTTCTCTTCAAGACTTGTTCGTCGTGAGTTCTCAAATAAGGCTGCAGCATTGTGGATAGTGCGTCTCCATGCCTCCCGATGTGAGGCCAGGGCGGACCACTGTTGGTGATCAATTTGGCCAAGCCTGAGATGTTGTTTCAGGGAGTCTTTGTATCGCTTTTTTGGAGCGCCCCTCTTACGCTGACCCATGGCGAGTTCACCGTAGAGTAGTATTTTTGGGAGGCGATGGTCCTCCATCCTAGAAATGTGCCCTGCCCAGTGCAGCTGTGTTCTCAATATCATGGCCTCAATGCTGGTGATCCCTGCTTGCTCAAGGGCAGCAACATTCATCACATAGTCAGTCCAGTGTATATTTAGGATTGTGCGTAGACAGCACTGATGAAAGCGCTCGAGGAGTCGTAGGTGGTGGCGATAGGTGACCCATGTTTCAGATCCATAAAGGAGGATAGACAGTACGATGGCTCTATACACACTGATTTTTGTGCTTTGCCTCAGGTGTTTATTGCTCCAGACTCTTTTGTGAAGTCTTCCAAATGCACTATATGCCTTTGCTAATCTGTGATCGATCTCTTTGTCAATCTTGGCATCTGAGGAGATGATGCTTCCCAGGTAGGTGAACTGCTGAACGGACTTGAGCACAGATTTGCCGACGGCAATATGGGGATGGTGGTGTTCGTCCTGTGGTGCAGGCTGGTAAAGAACTTCTGTTTTCTTCAGGTTGACTTCTAACCCAAACAGCTCTGCAGCTGTTGCGAAGCAGGATGTTAGGCGCTGCAGAGTTGCTTCTGTGTGGGCAACAAGGGCAGCATCATCGGCGAAGAGCAGCTCACGGACTAGATAGTTTAAAGTCTTAGTGTGAGCCCTCAGACGGCTTAAGTTAAACTAGCTACCATCAGTACGGTAGCATATATAGATGCCGTCGTCTTCTTCAAGCTCTGCCATAGCCCTTTGGAGCATCGTGCTAAAGAAGATTGTAAATAAAGTTGGCGCAAGAACACAACCTTGCTTCACTCCATTAGTTATTAGAAAGGGCTCTGAAAGAGCATCGCCATATCTGACTTGACCGCGCTGGCCCTCGTGTAGCAAGATAATCATTTTAAGGAATTTGGGGGGACATCCTAGTCTTTCCAGGATCTGCCACAGACCTTTTCTACTTACAGTGTCAAAGGCTTTGGTGAGGTCGACAAATGTTACATAGAGACCCTTGTTCTGCTCCCTACATTTTTCTTGCAGTTGCCTAAGGGTAAATACCATGTCTGTAGTACTCCTATTGGCTTGAGAGACAACTTCCAGGCAAATCTACAAACGAAACTTGAAGACCATCCTACAGATCCTTCTCCTACAGTGCTTTGGCAACATATCAAAAACAGTATCCTCCAGTCTGCAGAAGAATCCCTCGGGTTCTCCCACAAGAAAAATCAAGACTGGTTTGGTGAAAACAACCAAGAGATCCAGGAGCTGTTGGCAAGGAAGAGAGCTGCTCACCAGGCATACCTCAGCAGCTTTCCGCCTCACATGTAGCAAACTACAACAAAAACTCAGAGACATGCAGAACAAGTGGTGGATCAATATAGCAGAAAAGACACAATGCTGTGCAGATCTGGGTGATCATAGAGGATTTTATGAAGCTCTTAAAGCAGTGTTTGGACCTACTTATCAGGTCCAAAGCTCCTTATACAGTACAGATGGTCAAACATTAATTACTGATAAAGCCTCCATCCTAAATCGTTGGGCTGAACATTTTCAAAGTCTCTTTAGCGCCAACCGAGTAGTCCAAGCCTCAGCTATCCAACATATGATACAAAAACCAATGAAAAATGAATTGGACATAGCTCCCACTTTGGAAGAGACCCTTAAGGCCATACAGCAGATGAAAAACAGCAAGGCAGCTGGGATTGATGGAATCCCACCTGAAGTTTGGAAACACGGAGGTCATGCACTCCATGAAAAATTCCACGAATTCCTTGTGAATTGCTGGGAAAAAGGGGAACTGCCATCAGACCTCCAAGATGCAGTCATCATCACCCTGTACAAGAAAAAAGAAGCAAAATCTGATTGCTCAAACTATCGAGGCATAACACTGCTCTCTATTGCTGGAAAAATCCTTGCAAGGATACTCCTGAACAGATTAGTTCCTGCTATTGCAGAAGAACTTCTCCCTGAAAGCCAATGTGGCTTCAGAGCCAATAGGAGTACTACAGACAATATAAATATATAGATGAAAATTTAGTACATCCAGAGTTTTCAGGCTGGGTGTCATCTGTCCCAACTGCCATTGCTGTGGCCTTGATGGGAGAGAAGAGCAAGTAAGTATACAATCATGCTCTCCTCTTCTTCTCCTTTCTACATAATTGGGGCATATTCATGTCTAAACCTGTAGAACTGCTGCCTTGGTCATCAAGGATACATTAATGACAAGTTCCTGTTGCTCTTTCTCCTTTCATGCTTCCAAACAGAGGCCTCCTACTGCTAAAATAATACCTTCCAGCATTTCACAGATGAAAACGGAGACGTGTGTCCAAGCACCTTCAGAGTTTGGTCAAGATGGCAAATGTTATTCTTGAGGAAGAACAAACAACCTAGGAGAGGATACAGCAATCTGCTTTTGCCTAACCCTACTGGGAAAGCCAAAATTCCCCCCTCTCCTCTCCTCTTCCCTTGCTGAGTTAATTGAGTACAAGCTACTTTTATGCTTTGGGCTAAGTTTGCGGCAATGGACGTAAGCAGAGGACAAAAGGGGGAAATGGAAGAAGAGAGAAAGTGGGTCAGTTTAAAACCAGATGGAAAAGTGGAGTGCGAGAGGATTAATCAGGACAGTTCCTACCAAATCGAGACAGTTGGAGGGTGTGTACGAGGCTTGGTGCAGCTGTGTTTTCCTTAAGGATTTTTCCCCTGATAAGAAAAAAAGAGGTGGAAGACAACTTTATCTACGCTTCCTGTAAACTTCCGTGAAGGAGACAGTGTGATTACATGGTAAAAGCCTCATCTGGAAGCATCCTAACCCCCACCCCATTGTATATCAGTAGTCTCAATAGAAGCCATACAGAGAAATGGCTGAGAATGAATCGTTCATGGTGCACACAAAGAAATACCTCTAATCTTAATAAGGTAATTTGCACTGCCTAGATTTGCTACTTTTCACCTCTCTCCAACCTTACTGTTTACACTATGTTTCTTGTAGGGATTACCGTAAGTGCTGATGTGTTTATGTTGAATAGCTAAATAAATTAATATGGCTTATCTTAAAACATTACAAAAACTTTTATAGAATTTGTTAACTTCATAATTTCTTAATTTAATTTAATAATGTAATCATTAGATTAAAATGATTGTAATCTCTCTCTCTCTCTCTCTCTCTCTGGCTTTTCTTCGCAAACAAAGATTCAGGAAGGACTCATCCCACGCTTACTGCAAGCGTACTGATGACTAAAAAAGCCAATCCGAGATAGACAAGTCTGGTTGCAGAAAGCACAGCAGAAGGTCTCCTTGGGTGATGTTTCTGGGTTGTGATTCTTTCTACGTTGTCATTTCTCTTCAAGACTTGTTCGGCGTGAGTTCTGAAATAAGGCTGCAGCATTGTGGATAGTGCGTCTCCATGCCTCCCGATGTGAGGAGGCCATGGCAAACCATTGTTGGTGATCAATTTGGCCAAGCCCCAGATGTTGTTTCAGGGAGTCCTTGTTTTTTTTTTTTTTTTAAATTCTTTCTTTAACATAGATACATTGATTTCATCTTAATTATTAACATTGATTTAATTCTTTAACCCACCCCCAGGACCATCTATACCAATTATTTATTCCATTTTCCAAAATTGCATCGATTCCCTTGACGGTGTGTACCCCCTTTTTCTTAAAAACACATAATCTGTAAATGGTTTCCATATTTCATCAAATTTACAACTTTTCCATAATCCTTTTTTAACTTTCAATCTACATGTCAATTTATCATTAATTACAATGTCCCATACTTCTCTATACCATTCCTCTAAATGATAATCTCCTTATATCTTCCATTTTCTGGGTATCATTAATCTTGCCACTGTTAATAAATTTGTAATCAGATCTTTCATAACTTGGGTACAATTAACGTTATCATAAATTGATAATAATGCGATATCTAGACACATTTCTAAATCTTGTTCTGTTATCTCTCTTATTTCTTTAAATACCATTTGCTAAAATTTCTGTACATATTTACAACTCCACCACATATGAACATAAGTGCCTTTTTCTTGACATCCCCTCCAACATAACATTGAATAATTTTGATCTATTTGACATATTCTTACTGGTGTCAAGTACCATCTCCATATCAATTTATAATAATTTTCTTTTATTCTTACTGACATATTTTTCAAAATACCCAAATCCCAAATTTTCCCCAACTCTGATTGCTTATTGAATGCCTTAAATCATCCTCCCATATTATTTTTAAATAATCATTTTTTCCTTCAGTTTTCAACAATAATTTATATAATTCACTAATGGTACCCCTTATTATTCCACTCTGTTCCTTATTTTCTCTTTGTATGATCAATTCTTCAAATCTGGTATATTTTCAACATTCCTTATTTACCCTTATCCATTCCATTGTCCACTGTTCTATTTGTATGCAATTGAGCCAGGAAATCTTTAACCCCTGTAATCTCTCTTTTATTTGTTCTCTTCTATTCATCTTTTTTTGACTTGACTTGACCAGATATGGCGATGCTCTTTCAGAGCCCTTTCTAATAACTAATGGAGTGAAGCAAGGTTGTGTTCTTACGCCAACTTTATTTACAATCTTCTTCAGCATCATGCTCCAAAGGGCTATGGCAGAACTCGAAGAAGACGACGGCATCTATATACGTTACCGTACTGATGGTACTTGTTTGACTTAAGTCGTCTGAGGGCTTGCACTAAGACTCTAAACTATCTAGTCCGTGAGCTGCTCTTCGCAGATGATGCTGCCCTTGTTGCCCACACAGAAGCAGCTTTGCAGCGCCTAACATCCTGCTTTGCAACAGCTGCAGAGCTGTTTGAGCTGGAAGTCAACCTGAAGAAAACAGAAGTTCTTTTCTGTTAGGTGACCCATGTTTCAGACCCATAAAGGAGAATAGACAGTACAATGGCTCTATACACACTGATTTTTGTGTTTCGCCTCAGGTGTTTATTACTCCAGACTCTTTTGTAAAGTCTTCCAAATGCGCTATATGCCTTTGCTAATCTGTGATCGATCTCTTTGTCAATCTTGGCATCTGAGGAGATGATGCTTCCCAGGTAGGTGAACTGCTGAACGGACTTAAGGACAGATTTGCCGACGGCAAGGTGGGGATGATGGTGTTCGTCCTGTGGTGCAGGCTGGTAGAGAACGTCCGTTTTCTTCAGCTTGACTTCCAGCCCAAACAGCTCTGCAGCTGTTGCGAAGCAAAGTGTTAGGCACTGCAGAGCTGCTTCTGTGTGGGCAACAAGGACAACAGCAACAGCGAAGAGCAGCTCACGGACTAGATAGTTTAGAGTCTTAGTGCGAGCCCTCAGACGGCTTACATTAAACAAGCTACCATTAATACGGTAATGTATATAGATGCCGTCTTCTTCTTCGAGCTCTGCTGTAGCCCTTTGGAGCATCATGCTGAAGAAGATTGTAAATAAAGTTGGAGCAAGAACACAACCTTGCTTCATTCCATTAGCTATCAGAAAGGGCTCTGAAAGAGCATCACCATATCTGACTTGACCGTGCTGGCCCTCATGTAGCAAGATAATCATTTTAAGGAATTTGGGGAGACATCCTAGTCTTTCCAGGATCTGCCACAGACCTTTTCTATTCACATGTCGAAGGCTTTGGTGAGGTCGACAAATGTTACATAGAGACCCTTGTTCTGCTCTCTACATTTCTCTTGCAGTTGTCTAAGGGCAAATACCATATCTGTAGTACTCCTATTGGCTCTGAAGCCACATTGGCTTTCAGGAAGAAGTTCTTCTGCAATAGCAGGAACTAATCTGTTCAGGAGTATCCTTGCAAGGATTTTTCCAACAATAGAGAGAAGTGTTATGCCTCGATAGTTTGAACAATTGGATTTTGCTCCTTTTTTCTTATACAGGGTGATGATGACAGCATCTCGGTGATCTGATGGCAGTTCTCCTTTTTCCCAGCAATTCATTAGAAGTTCATGGAATTTATCATGGAGTACATGACCTCCATGTTTCCAAACTTCAGGTGGGATTCCATCAATCCCAGCTGCCTTGCTGTTTTTCATCTGCTGTATGGCCTTAAGGGTCTCTTCCAACGTGGGAGCTATGTCCAATTCATTTTTCATCGGTTTTTGTATCATATGTTGGATAGCTGAGCCTTGGACTACTCGGTTGGCACTGAAGAGACTTTGAAAATGTTCAGCCCATCGATTCAGCATGGAGGCTTTATCAGTAATTAATGATTGTAATATAAAGAACCAGTAATAGATGACAGTAATCGTACATTTATCATTGATCAACAATATTATTTGTATTTAATTAGTGAGATAAGAAATTTTAGAATTGTTTTTGAAAGGAATTAACAAATTAGGGGTAATGGGTTATAGGAATTGAATTAAAAAATAAAATAAAATAAAAACTTCTTTCCAAGCTCTGGTTTACATCCATTTCCTCAACCCAACCATGTTAATTGAATCTTAAGAGTTGGAAGGGACCACAAGGCCCATCTAGTCCAACCCCCTGCCATGCAGGAATACACAATTACAGAATTCCTAAAAGATGCCCATCCGACCTCTGCGTAAAGACCTCCAAAGATGGAGAGTCCACCATCTGCCAAATATTTAGGTGGAATCTCTCTTCTTGTAATATGAATCCATTGGTTTGTGATATAGTCTCTGGAGTAGCAGAAAATAAGCTGGCTCCATCTTCTCTACTTGTACAGTACACAATAAAACCTCTTGCATCTTGTGGAATGGGCTGCAGCCCATGCAATACTATGCTATAATACATTTGCTAGGCTTTCAGTCAGAAAGATGGTCAAGTCCATGTCATGGGGCAGGGGGCACACTGGAACACCACAAAAACACTGAGGACTGCACTACTACCTCCATCATGATGATTCTGAGTGCTGCAGTTCCCAGCAAAATCCACTGCCAAGTGTGGATTTCTGTGGTACAGAGTATTGCTAGAAGTGTCTTGCTGCTCCATAGAGGACTCCAGACAGACAGGATATAATATTTCCTTCCTTTCAGAGAGCAAAAGGAAGGGCAAGGGGGCCTTTTTTGGTACTGGTGAATTTTTCAGTGTGCTTATATCAGCTTCAGGGGTAAGTGGTGACCACAAACATAAAAGGTGGCTGTCTGCATTTCTGTCTGCCTATGTTTTTCTTGCTCTCCCAGTTTCAGGTGTCGGAAGACTCTGTTTTTGCTGCAATAGATTAACATGGCTATCCATCTGAAAAATGAAAATTTCCAAAATGATTCATACTACCAACATTTCTGAAATGGTTCATACTACCAAAATCTCATTCATTTTCAGTATTATTTAGCTGCAACTCCTTTAATATTGACAACCTTCATGCACTGTAAGATTAGTTAGTCAGTTATATTTATACAATGAGACCCATCATATCGCCACCCTAAATAGCTTTTAAAAAGCTCTTAAAGAAAATCTAATTTGTCCCAACCTCGCTACAGCCACTGTCTATTGTTTATTTTTAGTATTTTTAAAGTATGTTTTAACTTTTGAATTATCTAATTGTATTTTAAGGTGGGGTGGAGGGTTTTGGATGTATATTTTAAATGTTGTAAGCCGCCCCGATTGCATTTCATAGAGGGGCGGGATATAAATTATTATTATTATTATTATTATTATTAAGTTCAGTTGAATCAGTGTAATGTTTAGGTATTTTTGGTCATGGGCCGCTGTCAAAATCTGATAAGAGCTATGGACCCTCCCAAAAAAATGCACTTAAACACAATATTCAGAGTAACATGAAGGAAATTAATGGGAGAAAATATCAGCCAGAATCCTGTATGGGAGAGCCAGTATGGTGTAGTGGTTTGAGTGTTGGACTACAACTCTGGAGAACTAGGTTCAGATCCCTGCTCAGCCATGGAGACCTGCTGGATGGCCTTGGACAAGTCACACTCTCTGTCTCAGGGGAAGGCAAAGGCAAGCCCCCTCTGAACAAATCTGGCCAAGAAAACCCTGTGATAGATTTACCTTAAGGTTGCCATAAGTCAGAAATGACTTGAAGGCACACATATGGTGCTTTGCAGTGAATCCTGGCCTGACCCCTCCTGCTATCCCCACTTATTGGGCAGCAGCCACATCAATCAACAGGAGTCTGTTCTTCCATCACTCAGGAAACAGCTGACTGCAGTCTCCACCCCTCCCATGAGCAATCTCTGGTGCAACAGGCAGAATCAGGGTCCCTGTCACACCAGAGATCGTTTGTGTGGAGGGTGGGTGGAAACTTCAGTCAGTTACTTCCCCATGTTTTCCACTCCTTCTGTATGATTTTATCTGGTAAGGAAAGATACAGAAGAAGTGGTGGGAAAACATGGGAAGATTACACATTGAAGGTGATGCCACTCAAAAAATGCTTCTCCCCATCGATTAATGAGGCAGAACACTTGTGCAATAACCACTTGTGAAATAACAATTGCAATCATGAATGCCTTCTCTGCCCCCCTATGTCTGCTCCATAGGTCTTCCACTTTCCAACAGAGGAACAGACATCTGTTGATTGCAGTGGCTGTTGCCTGGTGTCATGATGGAATTCCCATCCTCCTGCAAAGGTGGTGGAACTCCCATTTGCAATGACTACAGTTTCCAATTGGCAAACAATGGTTTTCTGATCAACAGGACCAGGTAAACTAAGGGATAAGGGTTAAGACCAAGGTGGGAGGCAGAGATCATCTCCTGATATAACATCATCATGACATCACATCACCAGACACTGGACTGGCCAATGAGAATTTGGGTATGGTAATTTGGAAAAGGTTTCATATGTGTCTGGGCCATGTGTCCAGGGAGAGACACAGAGCTCTCTGAGGGAATGGAAGCACCACAGAGAACCATGCTCTGGGTGAGACATGGCTGGGGCCTAGCTTAGGAAAAGCATGTGGCCCAGCCAACCTGGACTCCAGATTTAACCCTCATAGACCCTGAAATGTAAGTAGTTTTCTTTGTGCAGGGAACAGTTGAGTTAGATTGCATCAGGGTTACTTTTTATTTGTTTTCCTTGACTGAATGTATGCCTGCTTTCTATCTCTGTAACTTTAAGCTTTAGCCTGGAGAAAAAAAGCCTTTTCTTCATGAAACGATTTCCCTCTTAAACTTGTTTTAACTTGCTTGAATAAAAATAAGCCTTTCTATTTTTCCTTACTAAGCCATGCCTTACGCACACCTTATTTCGGTCCTGGAAATCTTGACTTTTCTCTGGAGATAGAGAAGAGGGGGTTGGTAATATTTTAACAGAGCAAATAGTTCCACTGGTTAACCATAGAACTCAATCAGTTTCCTGGCGGGCTGAGAAAAGACTGTGTCTGGGTGGTGACAAGTTACCTGAGGAGAGATATAGTTCTAAGGGATTTCCAGGTTAGGGAACCCTTAGAGTGTGTCTCAGAGAGCTCAGGGTAGGAGTTCTCAGCAGGAGATTCCTAAACTGATGGTAAACATGGCAAGCCTTCCTTTCCACTGTGTGCTGGTGTGCATGCACAGAGAAAAAGAGGAGCTCGCCTCACACCATGTAACTAGGAATTGGGGCACTTTCACATTCCCTATGTAGCCCCTAATGCATAAAAAAATCATGCATGCATAACTCAAGGTTACACATTTGAAACTGCCATAGAGGATTCCAGCCATCATTTTTTGCCTTCAGTTCATTAACTCCTGGAAGCACATCCTAGAGGTCTATGGATCACAGGTTAGCCTTGAGCTAGAATATTAGGGTCTGGATGTGAAATATGCTGGTTCAAAACCTTGGCCAGCCAGTAAGGATATGGGTGGTTTTGATGAGTTAAATCATTGAGGACGCCAGACCAGAATAGATGTATGGCAGAACAACAGACCTGTGGTTCTTAATCTTTTCTTTACCAGGGACCCCCAAGACTTAATCCCCAGCCATGTGCTCATCGTCATCAACGATGACAACGATGATGATACAGTTATGCCATCCATGAAACCTTTCCTCAGAGGCACTGGAGAGGGAGGAAAGACTTTTCTCCTGCTTTTTCCTGCAAGTCTGTGGCTGGTGCAGATTGAATGGCAATGCACAGGCCAAGCCAGCCAGCCTTTGCCTTGGCTCCTGTCACATGGCCACTCCACTGCATGGAGGAGATGGGCCAAGCAGCCTTCAAGCCTTCACAGATCTCCTGTGAGGACATTGTAGCCCACTGGGGGTCCCCAGACCACAGGTTAAGAACCACTGGTCTAGACCAACTCTGTCTAGAGTGAGTCCCCCTATAGAACCACCTATAGCTGGAACAGAAATGTAATGGTTATAGTCCCTGTCACAGTCAAGTTGCTCCTTCAGTCTGTTGATTCCTACCACTTGGGGTTATTATCAGTCCCAACCATGTGTGCCACCCTGGGCTCTAGGGTGGAAGAACAGGATATTACTGCCATAATGTGAAAAAACTGTCATGTTAATTTTATGCAGAGAATTTCCTGTGTCATCAACTGTAAAGCAGAGCTGACAGAAGATAACAATTAGATGACTGTCATCCTGATCCTAACACATTTATTTGAAGCTGAGGGTCAACGTAGGCATTCATAATGTTTCCCGTGAGGATTAGCCAAAGATATTTTGTCTGTTTCAGTGTAGCATTAAACAGCTCTTCCCCCCTTAGCGCTTTCTGGTTAAGGCCAGGGGAAGGAAAATCTCACAAGTGCCCTCACCATCCAGATAGTAAAAATTCAATAATAATTAATTATGTGGCCAACAATGTTCTACCCTTTCATGTCACTTGACTCAGCTTAATGTAAGGATAGGCCTTATTTTCCACATAATGTGCCCGACACCGGGAAACATAGATGTGACATGTGTAATATATTGTCTTACACCATTCAGAAATGAGAATCACAGTTCCTAGGAGCAATTTCTGAAGTTTCAGTGATACATTTCCTTATGACATTTTCCTTTTCTCCTGCTGATTTGGAACTTCATGTTATATGTTGTCCTGTGATTCTTCATAGAGATTTCTTTTAAAAATCTATTGTGGCTTCACTTTGGATGAGAGAGTGGGACTGTTTAAACCTTTATACCAGTTTCCCTTCTAAAAATGCCTTAATTGCTCCCACTCCTCCACTCTGCAGGAGAAAAAGAACAGGCACCCATATATTTTACCTCTCACAGATGTTAGTCTGTAGCAATGTAGGTGAGAGCATTTTTGATAGCATGAGAGGAAAGACCTAAGCTTATCTTCTGCCCTTGTGCTTCAAGTTCACATAGCAGCCTTAGAAACTGCATGTTATTTTTAAAAGAGGGAGGGAGGGAAATCTGTTAAAAAAAAAGAAGACTGGCATTCCACACAATGTGTGGTCTGTACATGTTTTTGTTCAACAGAACAAATGGCAATCCTCCATCCGAAAAAAGCTTGTAACTTACTCTTTCTAACAAGTAGCATAAAAAGAAATGCAGGATGCTTCCTGATAGAAGGCTCTTAGCACTACCAATCAAACATTTTCATGCAACTGTCTTCCCATTCCTGGTGGGTTTTCTTTTGGCGGGGGAAGAGGAGATGAGGAAAGTGGCAGAAAACCATGGGAAGATTACAGTTGGAAGGTGAAATCTTTCATAATCCACACACACCAAAAATACATGTGACTGTAGTAGGGTAATCATATAATAAAAGCCTTGTCTGGATGACCTGGTAATTTCATAGAGACCCATTCTGCTGTCATTTTTGTCTTGATCTTGACTGCAAAGTTCAGTCCCTATGAAAGTTTTGGCAGATGTTGCAGTTCTAGCTGTACTTAGATTTTACACAGGACTCCTTATGCATATTTACTTAGTATCAGGTTGCAGGCAGCATTTCACCAAATGTAGCTTTGCCTTTCCCAAATCTTCACCAACAGAAGCTGTATCCAAGGGAATTTTCTCATCTGCATTGCAATGAGTCACACATTAGCTTCATCCATTCGGAGTTCCCAGAAGGGCAAGAAGACATGTTAGCATTATTTCAGATAGACAGCTCTTGCTTTGACCAATGAAAAGGAACCATGTATAATGCCTCAAAGTGACTTGAACCAGTTTCTGTTCTACTTCGGATGTGACTGGATTTTTACCTCTGCACTTGTGGAGAAGCAACAAACACTCAAGGCTTCAGTTACATTATACATCGTGGCTTCCCCCCAGCTTTGTTAAATGTTTTGTATTTTTTATTATAAAACAATAAAATAGTAATTTTATTACTAATTTTTACTGCAATAAAGCAGTAATGGGCTGGATGAGGAAAAACAGATTGAGATTAAATCCAGATAAAACGGAGGTGCTCACGGTAGCGGCCCCCAAACCAGGAGTTGGGTTGCAACCTCCAGTCCTGGACGGGGTCACACTCTCCGTTAAGGACTGTGTTCGCAGTCTGGGGGTGCTCCTTGATTCATTGCTTCAGATGACGAGTCAGATGAATGCGATAGTCAAGAGCGCCTGTTACCAGCTGCGCCATTTACTGGAAGTAAGGGACCTCGAGACTGTGGTGCACGCGCTGGTAACCTCCCGTCTAGATTTCTGCAATGCACTCTACATGGGGCTGCCCTCATGCTTGGTCCGGAAACTTCAGTTGGTACAAAATATGGCAGCCAGAGTGGTCTCGGGAACATCTCGGAGAGACCATATAACTCCAGTATTAAAATCTCTCCACTGGCTGCCTATCAGTTTCCGGGCCCAGTATAAGGTGTTGGTTATTACCTTTAAAGCCCTAAATGGCTTGGGTCCAACTTATCTCCGGAACCGCCTCCTCCCATACAATCCTCCCCGCGCACTCCGGTCCTCTGGGAGGAATTTGCTTCAGCCACAAAAATCTAGGCTGTCTGCAACCTCCCAGAGGGCCTTTTTGGTAATCGCCCCCAAATTGTGGAATGACCTGCCGAATGAGATCCGTCAGATAACAAGCCTGAGTGGCTTTAAAAAAGCACTAAAGACGGATCTCTTTCGGCAGGCCTTTCCTAATTAGATCCCGGCCTCAGGGGATCTGGCCTCTTCTAGCCTGCTGGCCATTTATTATATTTTATTGTATTTATGGTTTTAAATGTGATTTTAGATTAGTTGTTTTTAATTTATATTTGTTTAATGTTTTTTTATGGGGAGGGTGGGAGTGGGGGTGTTTAGGGATTTTATTTGTATTGTATTTTAAAATTTGTAAGCCACCCCGATTGTTTTAACAGAGGGGCGGGGTATAAATAAATTTTATTATTATTATTATCATTATTATTATTATTATTATTAATTTAAAAAAAGGCACTATGTAGCTGTCTGTTTCCCCCTCCTTTGGTGGAGGGTCTCTGGTATGGAAAGATGCAGAAGAAGTCATGGGGAAACATGGGAAGATTACACATGGAAGGTGATGCCACCTAGAAAAATGATCCTCCCCATCTATGAATGAGGCAGAGTACTTGTGCAATAACCACCTGTGAAAAAGCAGCTGCAATAACTAATGCCCTCCACCCTGTGTCTGCTCCATAGGTCTTCCCCACTGAGACTAGCAGGGCTTTACATGATTCTTCCCAATCTCAAGAGACTAAATGTCACAGGACATTTCTCCCTTCCTCCACAGGGACCATTCTAAAATCAGTCAAATGCTGCGCTAGAAAGTCAATGTTATGAATATGAGATGCTGAAGCCATCCGTCACTGAGCAGTGGAAAGATGGTACTCTGGATCCCAGGGCATCATATTACACCTGCTTTTCTTATGGATGACTTCAGCATGTGATTAGATCTAATACTGTTAAAAGTTACTTTCCAAGCTCTGCAAGTGGGAGACACTTGTTGGAAATGCACCTAGCTAGTTGAAATGAAATATTCTACTTCAGGAGCTGTAACACCCATTCAAATTTTTTGTTTGTCTCCCTTACCCCCACAGTAGTCTGTCTTGGACAAAAAAAGTCTGGTAGAATCTTGCCCACTCCTGAGAATGCCAAGATAGCATTTCTGCACAAAATGAAGGGGGCAGCCTGCATAGACAATAAATACACACACATTGTACTGCAGCAGAGACTTTGGCACCTTCTGGCTTGAATCCTATTGTTTCTCACAAGTAGACTAGACCACTGAGTCAATGAGATTTACCTGAATGTTGAATCACGTTCAACAACTGATTCAATGGATTTACTCTAGTTAGGACTAACCAATAGGGTCAGGCCAATGTGTGATGATAAGTTTGGGGCATTTTCTTCGTCTTTTAAAGCTGTTGTTACCTTTACAACAGTCAATTAACACAAGAGTCATGGAAACACAGAGTCTAGTATTTTTGTTTCATTTATTGTAGAAAACCATTGGTAATGCAGTTTTAGTACATCTAAATTCCATAAAACAAATCCATAGAAATTAGGATAATGTAAGCATGCAGTCTGCATTTTCTTCTGTTAGATGTTTTGGGCTCACAAAAATAACAACACTCTTGTTTTCCTTGAAAGCCACTAAAAGCAGAGAGATAGCAAAACATGCAACACTGTACACATTTGCATAGTATATTTTTACCCAGCATGCCTGTAGAATGCTACACATACAGTATCTATAGAAGTAAAAAGAGGAAGGGCAAATCAGCAAAAAGAAAATAACTAAATAGAAAATGTCTGTTGTTTTGGTTTTGCAAAGGCAACTGTGCCCAAAATGTGTCCCACAGATGGGATAGTCACCATGTCCAGGGAAGTAAGTTGGAAATAAACTTGGGGCGATGGTGAAAGATTTGGTAACAGACCAATTAATGGATTTTCCTTGAGCTTTCAATTCATAGACTAGATAATTCCCATCACATTATTTTGCAACAGCAGTTTCTCATTTCAGATGCTGAACAGCAGTTTGGATGTTGAACAGCAGTTCAGACGCAGTTTCAAATCTAATTCCAATAGGGGCAGGCAATCTTATGGTCTACAATTTCCACCAGCCATGAGCATTGGCCATGCTGTCTGAGGCTCATCAGAACTGCAGTCTGAAACAACAGGAGGGCACTGGGTTGTTTACCTGCCTGAGCAGCCACAGTCAACATCTGACTGCATCATGGACCACAACGACCCTCTCCTCCCAAGGGAACACAGTTGGCCCCCTACTTTGAGGACTGAGCTGTCCACAGCCAGTGTTTTTACCTGGGAGTTTCTGCAAGTCTGAAGCATTCAGCAATTGTTACATTTCAAAAACAAACCTGTTTTTATAGCAGTGCAATAATCCAATTAGCTATTTCACTGCAAATGCCCGACTTTGAGATTTAGGCGTACTACTGGTATAATCTTTATAGCGGGAGGTGGGGGGACAGACCAGTAGCACTGAAGAGTTCCCTTGTAATTTGAAATTCTGTAGAACAAGAGAAGAAGTAAGCAAGAAAGAGAATGTACAGTGGGCCCTCTGGATCTGCAGGAGTTTGGTTCCAGGACTCTCCATGGATGACAAAAGATGCTGATGATCACATCCCATATTATTAATTGGTGGCAATGTGCACATGGACACTTCAGCACATCTACATTAATGTCGGTGCCATTTTATGTATAGGATGTGGTGAGCTGTTGTCACTCAAAATCACAGATCCGGAGCCCATTGATTAGGAAGGCCCACTGTATATCAGGCTTGCTCATGTTTTAAAAATTAACTTGCACTGAGTTCATGAGAAGCACTTTCATGGTAAATCAAGTTTCAGGTAGAAACTGCACTGTTCTGAAATGAGTTGCTGAAGAAGTCTTATGCAGCAAGTTAATGTGATGGAAAATGCAGTATATCCATTTCTGATAGAATTAGCTAACATTTTTCAAATAATGCCAAATTGAACAATCAGTTTGTAAATTTGTGCTATTGCAAATGTGCTTTTCTCTTGCTCTGTTTCATATTTTTGGCAAAAAAAAAATCTATTTTGTACTATACAATATAACATTTTGCTTCATGATTTGATTTTTCTAGTGCTGATGGAAAATACAATAAATAATAAAGGACAATTGATTAATATCATTTTTAAAAAATAGTTTTCAGCAAGTGTTAAATAAGGCCTGCAAAATCTCTAGGGACAGAGCCCAAGACTATTTACTATTGGCTGTAACATTTACTCAAAAATAGTTTTAATGGAACCATTTCCAGCAGCAAACCTTTAGCAAGGGGTAGAAGATTCCTAGATCCAGCCCCCAAAACATTACAATAAGGAGACCCATTGCTAGGAATTTCTAGTGGAACATGTGCTTTTTAAAAAGGCACATATACTGAATAGTACCAATTTAATGCAAATAATTTTCATGGTAATAATCTTCTCCACTACAGTTTCAAAAACAATAGCTAATAAATGCATTGCATAAAGAATTATAAATTCATCTGTACTGTATAAGGTTTCTTTTTTCCCCCTTCACATCTTCTAAAATACTTCCTTTGGATCAAAGGAACTGATGCGAAGAGGACTTTTTTTTTCAATACTAGTTGTTTGAAAAATATTTCACAAATTGGAAAAAATAGTGCCTTAGTTATTCATAATTACATAAATTTCATCCTAAATAAGAGATTACAGCCCTTTGCCCAAATTCATGCATTCAGGTATTTTCTATTTTCACTGCCACATCACTTTTTTGACATCCCATGTTAGAACATCATACAAGTTAATTTTTCTTCATTTTTTTGCTCTTAAAATAGAAGCTTTCCTTGGGGTAATAAATGAAACCATGTTCCTTTAGGAACATCTGGTACTGTTTAGGTTACTATCAAATGGTTGCCTGGATGAGGGCTGCTGAAATTAAATCCTCACAAGATGGAAGTGCTGGCATGGGAAATGGAATTCATCCTGTCCTGGAAGTGGTTGCACTCTTTCAAAAGAGCAGATTTGTAATTTGGAAGTGTTGCCTGACCCTATACCATCTGGTGGGAAGTAGTGTGTTTGCACAATTATGTTTAGTGTACCAGCTACATCTTTTCCTGAATCATGCTTTCATTGCATCATTATCTGTCTGTTGGAATGCAATCTACATAGACCTATCTCTGAAGAGCACCCAAAAGCTTCCTCTGTTGCAAAATGTAGCAGTTAGGATACTTACTGGTGCACATTACTGGCATAATGTTTCTCCACTACATGTTTTCTGGGCTCAGTCCTAAGCCCCAAATGACTTAGGATCTCTAAATCTTGTCTAGGTCACTCCTGAATATACCTGGTCACCCAGATCTACTGGAGAGACCCTCTTGAACATACTGTTACTTGCAGAAGGCTGACTGGGAGACGCCTCTTAGAATCATTGGTGTTTTCTCCCTTCAATGTTACATCAGTCCCCCACTCACTCATGCTGGTTTTTGAAAATCTGTTAAAACACAACATTTTAATTTGACCTTTAAAATCATTTTAGAAGCTTTGTTGCCATCTTACAGTCTCTAATGTGATATTGAAAATTATTTGGGCTGGTTTTAATGTTTTACAGACTGATCTTGACTGTCACGTTGGTGGGTTTTGGTATGCATTCAAACCACCTTGCTCTTGTTAAGATAAGCTTCCAGCTTTTAATTCAGTTCTCGATGTATGGAATATGTTATGGACATATTGATCGGTGAGGTACCACAATGACCATGCTTTACAAGCGCCCTTTTAAACAATGGATAAAAGATGTGTTTCATTTAGTTAAAAAATGCAAATAGATTAAGCTGGTAGTTGACATTTGAATCATAATTAAACTACAGCAAATAATATATGCTATTTGCTTTTAATAGGCTAGTCTAAAAAGCTGTTAATGGAATTTAAACCAGTTTTGTGCTTTTCAGTTAGAAATACACTTACCTGGGAATACATCCCATTGAACTAAGTCGAACTTATATTTTAATACACTAGCTTTGTAAACATCTCTGCTCTAAATCGGTGGGATAGGCCCATAGTGACTCTGACCAGGAACTCTAGGCAAACAAATGTATCTGTATGTAGCAATAGGAAAATCCAGTTTCATTGCTTGGGGCTGTCTTTTTGGAGTGTGGTCAATAGATTGAGGACTGAGGACTGACCTTGTTTTATTTCAACTAATCTAGTGTTAAGTGGATTATGGGTGAGGCAGCACAGTTGTTGCAGAGCAACATTATTAAATATTCCAAGATATAAAGTTTATCAGAAACATTTTGACTTAGCTAAGTTTAAGTTTTAAGGACTGCTGCAAAGCTTACACTTGTCCAATATAGAAATTATGGCGGGAAAATACCATGAAATCTCTGTAGCAAAAGACAGAACCAATACTCCCCAAGACAATAGTCCTTTGTTTCTAAGTATGGAGAAGCAAGAGGATAGAACATGTGGTCAGATCCTTCATACTGATAGGGTGGGGGGCAGGAGGCAGGTAGCATGCAACAAAGCTAGAACATGCAATATTAGATAACAATTTTTATGCTAATAATTCTCACCATGTTTTATTGGGAAATGCCCTAACTTATTACACTCCACTTGTTTAAGAAACCCCCTTGGATAAATACCACTGATTTAAATAAGCTTAATTGGTATAAACTAGGAACCACAAATCAAAAACAAGCCAAATACATTGTGTTAGGAGGTAGATAGCTTTAATGGGAAGGGACAGGGCACTTGGTAAACTGCCATTAGCTACTGAGAGCAAGAATTCCAGGTGAAACACCCTGAGGAGTTACCTGTATTTCTCAAGACCCAAGAGTCACATTTTATTATGGATTTTAAAGCAGAAGCACATTTGACTAAAGAGGGGAGTTTTACTGAGAAGGTGGTAGAGCTTCAGTTATTTTCATGAGGGTTATTTTTTTCTTTTTTGATGCATATTTTATTATTTTAACAATCTACAGTACATGGATGTAAAACATGTAATTTTTAAGTGGACATGCTGTGAGAAGAACTGTTTTCACTGAACAAAGTTGCAAAGAAAACAGGCTCTGTAACAATTTGGCTCTGTAAATTGGCTCTGTAAATACAATTTGACAAAGCCATCAGCCTAGAGGGAAACAATCCGTGTAAGAAAGTAAAGATTGTTTACCCATTCAGATTTTAGTGCATTATCCCCGTTGGAGATCAAGAAGGCATCAATACACTTCTGACCACTTTGTAAAACTGGGTGTAGAAGTCTCCTACTAAGGCAGTCATACAGGTTTTTCATAAAATAAACCAAAGCCAGCCCTCAAATACCTTTAAATGGAAGCAGGCACATTCTTAAATATCATGAAACAGCTGTGCCTTATACCTAATGGGTATAAGAGGCACCAGAATAGTATTGTAATAAGGATTTGTATTAAATCCTTCTTTAATACAATTAATCCTGAAATCCTTATTTCAGCCTAATCCTATGCAAGTTTATGCGGAAGTTAGTTTTAAGATCAACATGGTTTACTCCTAAGGGATATATGCCCAGGATTTAGTGATAACCTTATTTATTCAGGTCTGTTAAACTTTACAGAAAAGAAATGCAGGATAAAGGATGGAGTGGCTGGATATTGTTGCACAGCAGGGGTGGACATACATCTGTGGCTCTTCATATGTTGCTGGACTGAAAGCAACATCCTCTCCCTTGGTATCTTGGGTAGGAGTGCTGGAAGTACGAGATACTCCACACCCCTATTGTGCAAGCACTAAGGAAGGCTTTTAAGTAGACTACATCAGTAATGTGGCTTTTTAAAAAATGTAAGTGAATTTTTAAAGTGGGGATGGCCTTTCCATGAACTCACAATGTTACATAATTTGGACTACATACCCTAGTATCATAGGCAATATATCAGTTGCTGGGAAGTGCAAGATGGGGAGTGTAGTTGCATTAATGTCCTGTTGACAGGCTTCCCAGAGGCAACTAATGGGCCGCGGTGTGAATACAAGATGAGTATCCCTTACCCGAAATGCTTGGGACCAGAAGTGTTTGGGATTTGGGATTTTTTTTTCAGATTTTGGAATACTTGTATTTGCGTATACATACATAATGACATATCTTGGAGATGGGACCCAAGTCTAAACACAAAATTAATTTATCTTTCATAGAGACCTTATATACATATCCTGAAAGTAATTTTATACAATATTTTAAAAATAATTTTGTGCATGAAACAAAGTTTGTGTACACTGCACCATCAGAAAACAAAGGTGTCACTATCTCAGCCTCCAATGTGGACAATTTAGGATTTTGAAGTATTTTGGATTTTGGAATTCCGGATAAGGGAGGCTCCATCTGTATTGGACTAAATAAACTTTTGCTGTGTTCTTACATTTTTATTACTCCCATCCACCATGGAGGGAAAATGTAGTGGGATCACCTCAACAGGACATTACAGAGATGTTTCTCCCTCCCAGTAGACCTAGTTCCTCCGAGAGAGAAAGAGGCACAACACCAGGCCACTACATGGAACAGGAGTTCCAAATAGGCATTTCCTTAACTTTGACTGCTCCACCTAATGTTGCACACACAAACAACACTCTAACCTCATTGGTCAAATGGAATGGCCAGGCTAGGATATGGGAGGAGAGATATTCTGTACCCATAATACATTAAAGTGAACCCAGTGTAAATTCCTTTATGGTGCCATTTCCTATTATGAATGGAAACAAAGAAAGCCTTTACCGAGTTTATAACAGCTAATTTCCATGTGTGTAGGCCTCAGCAAGGCAAGAATCAGTTACAGGGATCAGTAAGTAAAACTGAAGAGGCAACCAACATTTCAATAACTTCTTACTAGACAAACATACAAGAGAGCTCTTCAATAAAAGGGTATATTCTCAACACCAGTAAGTAAAGGTAATTTTCCCACTTGTGACAGCACTGCATTTCCTCAATATGGATTGCTTCCTTTCTACTAGATTGTCAAGGAGGATGTAGAAAAAGAAAGAAAAAAGCTTTAAAACAAATGTTATTCTTTCTGAAATGCTAAATGCTCACTCTTGTTTGCTAGGGCAAACAAGTTAAGTGTCATTCCACCATAAAATGCACATATCTTCAAGCAGTTAATTGCTCCAGTCAATAATGCCACCAGAGACTAAAGATCAAGAGCATTCTAGTCCAGATTTATAGATTTCTGTACTCTCTTGGCAATTAACACTTTAAAGAGGACATAAAACAAACTTGTAAAACTTGTAAGAAATGCTTTTCCTAATGCCTTCTCTTTCATGCAAATGAATTTGCAGTACATATAATCAAGACATTAAAAAGTATTGTAAAATCCTCCACTGGGCTATAACATAAAATAAAAGTAGAAATGGAAGATCATGCCCAATGGCACAGCAGTCATTCAGGCCAAAAACATCAAAGCTGCAAGGCAGTCCGCACTTGGTGTGTCCCAAAAGGTAACTAATGTACAGAGTTAGCTACTCTGGGATCTGCAGGTGGCAAGAGCAGAAGCAGTCACTAGCTCAGATGGCAGTTTAAAGAGGATTAGACGCATTGATAAGAGTAGTTTGGGAAAGAGCTATGGGCTCAGGAAAAGGAGCATCCTTGTTCAGAGTTAGTGGGCAAAGGAAATCCAATAGGTATAAAAATCATCTTCATCTCCTGTTTTGCTTTTGGATGAAAACACTAAACTCTTTTTAAAAAGAGAATGCTTTTGACTAGATTATCTTGGCCTGACCCAGCAAGGCAATTCTTATGCTTTTATCAGAACTTGGAATAGTTACTCTTTAGGACCACAACTCACAGAATCCCCCAGCCAGCATGCTCAGTGGGAAGGTTGTGGAAATCGTCATCCCCAAAAGCAGTATTTTCAAGCTCCATTATCTCACAGTGTAAACTAAAATTTCTGTTTGTAGCCTCAAAATTACCTTGTGCAACAACTCTTTTTTTCTGGACTGTGCTGATTATCAGGTGCATTTAATTTATGGTAAAACCTACTGGCCAACAAGTCTTGGGAATAAAATGAGAGGAAAAATTAAGGATTAAATTTTCAAAATGTAGTCTTGGCATTTCAAATTGGCCATGCCATCTTAAAGAGTAGCACTGCTAGTTGTTGCCTTTCACAAATTTTCAGTTGTAACTACAGGTCAACCCCCATATCCATGGGAGATATGATCCTATGGAAACATGAAACCATGAATAATAGCGAACCCTCTTATTTTCAATGGAAACTAATAAGAGAGGCTGGCAGATCTTACTGGGGGCCAGGGTGGTGCAGCTTCTCCGTGGTACAGCGGTGACAGAGATGAGCAGGCAGCAAGGAAGATCGGAGCTTGGTTGGGTGGCGGAGGGCAGAAGACAGACCCACTCCGTTGCCTGGGACTAATCTCACCTGCCCAAGCCTGACTGGGGTAGAGGAACCATGTCTGGAGGCTAACTCGCTTTCCGTTCCTTCTTTCCCTCCCTCCCACCCTAGAGCAAGAAGTGTGGCTGGGCACACCCGATCTGCCCCTCCACTGCCTGGCTGGTGCCCAGGGGCTTTCTGTCTCATCTCCCTGCAGGTGGGTCTTTCCAGAGAGGTGTGGCTATGACTCTCTAGGCAGAGGAAGGGGTAAACTCTTCTGTCTGCCCAGAGAGGTGTGGCCAGGTGCCGCCCCATCTGGCCTCCTGCTCTTGCCTTCACTCCAGCTGCTCCACGTCACCTCCCTCCTGGCCCCTCCCAGCAAGGCTCCTTCATGGTATATGAGGGTATGGGCTGCCCACCAGCTCACTCACATGTGGGGAACAGATGGGGGGGTTCAACCATGGGTAATTGAAACCATGCGGACCGATCCCACATAAACAGTAGCCAATTCTGTATAAATTAGGTGGATTCATTGGTGAAGTAATGTATTCTGAAGTGTAGGCACTCTTCATGATAACTTCCATAACTATACCTACACAGGCATTCCCCTTCTAAAACTATAAACAACAAATAAACCTTCATCCCTTGTAGACCTTTTAGCTTAGGAAAAAAAAGAGCCATGTCTCCAAGTGCTCAATGGATGTTGTTTTATTATGGAAAAGGCCCAATGCATTTCGGCCTATATATATTTCAATGGCCGTCTTCAGAGATGATATGGACAGGTTTCTTTTCTGTCCAGCAAACGGAATGAGATTCTCAGCTTCAGAAATTTCTGCAGTTAGATTTCGTATCACCCCTGAAGAAGGCCATTGAAATATATATAGGCTGAACATGTTGGACATTTTCCAAAGTAAAATAGCAATCCATTGAGTCCTTGGAGATGTGTCTCTTTTTCCCTGTGGATTCCATTGGGTGCTCTTCAGTTTTTGTCACTTCTTTTAGCTCTGACACCAAGCCAACTATCCAGTCTCTCTCAGCTCCCATCACCCCCCAAAACTGTCTTTCTTAACATTGTTTGATCACAAAATTGTGGAGAACTCAAAACTCTGCTCACTATCTTGTGACATTCTGCTTGCCTGACTGTAGAGTTTGATTCCCCCCACCCCTCAAAATAAAAGAAGAATATTAACCCTCAGCATAGATGGGAAAGGAGATGTTGTGAAGGATTCACATGCTTAATGCTTTGGGGATTAAGGAAAAACAAAAGGATTGCAGAGGATAGGGAAGAAGGGAGATAACCTGCCACATGGATCAGAAAAGTACCCATTCCTAGGGCTTGGAGGTCCAGAGGGGCTCAGCCCAGCTTGAAACTTGCATTACTGTGAGGGAGGGGAATTGAGGAAAAAGTACATCTGGACCCCTGTATCCGCAGCACCAATATTCACAGTTTCAATTATCTGCTGGAGACACAATAGGGGACACACCATGCACTGGAAAATACCTAGAGAAGTATCCTCTCTAGGCAAGTTCTAGGTCCTCCAACACAACTCTATGCTATGTCTTTACTGGAAGTCCTTTATTTTAATAGGGTTCACTGTTATCTGTGGTAAGTCTGGGAACCACTGCAGATATGGGGGTCTGATTGTACAGCTCATGCCTGAGCACATTTATAGAAAGCTGTTTCATAGTATATGTGTATCAATTGTTTCCAGATATTATTACATGTGCTGGAGCCAAACAGAGACCCTGTTAGAGGAATCTCAAGCAACATCATGCAAGCAAGTCTAAGGTCCTCTTCTAGAGTAGGGAGTGTGTGAGATTAATAAACAAAGAGATTGGTCTTCCTCTATTTGACATGATCTATCATATTAGAACTACAAGTTCCAGAGTTCCTTGTGTAGGAAGGAAGGATACCTGAAGGAAGAACAAAGCAAAGCACCATAAGAGTGGTGGCTGCTACTGCTTCTGATAGGACTTTCAGCTCCCTGAGTAAACATCTAATTCCTTTTCAGTCAGTTTTGATGCAGTTTTGGACACTATCACCTGTGCATTTTAGACCAGTTTACAGAAAAGTGGAAAACTGTGTCCAGTTCTGAGCACCACAGTTCGAAAAGGATATTGGCAAGTTGGACTGTGTCCAGAGAAGGGCGACTAAAATGGTGAAAGGTCTGGAGACCATGTCTTATGAGAAGGGACTTAGGGAGCTGGGTATGTTTAGCCTGAAAAAAAAAAACAGTTAAGAGGCGATATGATAGCCCTGTTTAAGTATTTGAAGGGGTGTCACATTGAGGATGGAGTAGGCTTGTTTTCTGCTGTTCCAGAGACTAGGACATGGAACAATGGATGCAAGCTCCAGGAACAGAGATTCCACCTCAACATTAGGATGAACTTTTTGACAATAAGAGCTGTTCAGCAGTGGAACACACTCCCTCGGAACGTGGTGAGGTTTCCTTCCTTGGAGGTCTTTAAACAGAGGCTGGGTGGCCATCTGTCAGGGATGTTTTGATTGTGTATTCCTGCATGGCAGGGGATTGGACTGGATGGCCCTTGTGGTCTCTTCCAACTCTACTATTCTATGATTCTATGAAACTAGTAGTATTTGTTTTACATTTGATTCAGTCCTTAAATATATGACGTTAGAGCCTAGTAACTGAAAGAAGCTTGTAAATCACAAGTATTTAGGGAAGGAAAGAATAATTTCAATTTTTTGTTGTTGATGAGAAAGATGTGCAAACACATGAAGACACTTTTAAGAAAATGGTCAATTGCTGTTAGGTTTATTAGGCATTGCAGGGGGGCAAAAAGTTTTTAAAAGTGTTTTTATGTGAAAAAAATATTTTTTAAAAAACAAAACCACTTTTGCACAGGAAACAATACATTTGGCACAAAATAAAGTCTTCTGAGCAAAAGTGAATTTTGCAGAAGCAAATGGGTTTTGGTTGAACAAATGTTGGGGAAAAGTTAGGGTATCTGGGGTGGGTTTGGAGAGCCCAAGTGCAGCACAAGACCTCAACCCCTAGTACTATATACTTATAATTTATCTAAGTACCCCACCACTTTAAAACACTTGAGTGGTCCCTATAAAAGGAATTACCTACCTTTGGTTTCCCCTAGGGATCACATTGCTGCTTTGTTTTTTATTCTCTATGTGTCAGAGAATAAAAAACAAATATGTGTCAGTATTTACCTCTCCTCTCTTTGTATGGTATTTTTCTGAGGGGGGAAAAACACTTCTTTTTCTGGCATGCAAGGATTTGCAAACAGAAATTCAGCAGATTATTTCATCCCCCTCTGCTGTGGAAACAAAACCCCAAAAGGTGACAGCACTCTATGCTTGCTGCACAAGACAACAAGGTTTATTTAAATCCTTTTGAGAAATGTAATGATTCTCTGGACATAACATACAATCCATATTGACATTCACCCTGCATTTTCACAGGATTTCTTTCCCCCTACTGATACCTTGTGAGAAACAGACTGTGTGGGAAATGGTTCCATACCACTGAGGTGTAGATTTTTGTGGCATAGGTAGCATGGGTACCATATTAGAAGAAAGGCAGGATATTAAATAAATTTAAATAAATAAAAATAAATAGCACCATTTACAGTATTCCTTATCTGTGTGGGTACTTCCCTTTGTGCAAAACAGAGCAGATAATGGGGCAGTCCTGAAGCGAGAGTCTCAGAAACAAGCAAATCTCACAAGTAAAACTCACAAAACACCCTTCATACTTAAATTGTACAAACATCATACAAGAATACCACAGGCTTTTTTCTATGCAATTGAGTGTTCTCCCTGGTTTAAAAGCTGATGAACAGAGCTGAAATTTAGAAGTTGGTCTGCTCAGTCTGTTAAATGTGACCAGAATATGACAAAATGAGAACAGTTCAATTCAGGTATCATATCTGGCTTAATAAATTGAGATATGCACAAACCTTCTATCCTCATATGAAGCTGGTTTAAGACCTGGTAACAATAATTTCCCATTTTGAATGAAATGGAAAACTGTAGTTAATCAGAGACTTTTGGGTTTAATTGCTGGATGCCACAAATAGAAGAGAGAAGGCGCTGCGTGTACAGGCAAAAGGGAAATATATATCTTTGTATATTAAGCTGATACACAGTTGTCCACCAATGACTATTCTTGTAAATGCTGCTTTTCTAGTTGTTAGGACTGGGGTAGTTTGAAAGTGCTGATGCAAAGATTCCTGTTTAAAAATGCCAGAATATAGTCTACAATGGTAAGTTCTTAAAGCAACATCTTTAATTGATGCATATTGGATAGAAGGCATGCTAATGTAAGACATATGTCAGAGTGCAATAGAAGTGCCATTTAAAAATAAATACTTAAAAAGATGTAGGTGGGGTGGGGAAGCATTCATTAGATATAAGGCAGCAAAATATGCAAAGCATTAAAATCAGCAGTTCCGTAATTCTCTAGTAAACAGTATAGGCACAAGTCCTAGAGTTAGCAGCAGGCCTGTTGAAATGGGTTATTTGTTGAGGAAAACCATTATGTTTTCCTACAGGTTAGGCCCTTACAATTCTATGTTTATTTCCAGCAGATAATAGAGACATCTTCAGTAAACATGTATTTCCCAAAGGGCTTCTCCAGACAATCTTTTATTTTAATGCTGTAATTGCATGGTTACTCATTTGCTGCAGGGAATCCAGACACCCTTTCTTAACAAAAACAATTCAGTTGTATACATACAATAGGTCATTTTCTCAGTACCTTTACCACTATTATGTTGGTATAAAGGAAAATTAGGTTCTTTGACCAGTTAGTACATTAATTACAGTACCAAATGCAGTATAGAATGTGATGGCATCAACTGCCACCATATTCCATCATATCCTGTCAATGGTAATGGGAGAACTTCTTCCTTTTCCAAATCCATATCATGTTATAGATCAATTTTTTTAAAAAAAATTATAGCATGTTTGTGTGAATTCTGCATTCCTCCAGATTGTTGTTGGACTTCAAGTCCCAGCAGCCCCAGCCAGCATAGCCAATGGCAAGGAATCCTGAGAATTGCAGTCCCACCAACATGATTCCCACCCCCCATTTTAGATACTCTGAGCTCAAGGTAATTTTTTGCATGCTTACTCAGAAATATTCACCACTGTGTTCAGTGGGTTTACTGCCTAGATTGCGTTTAGGACTGAATTTATCTTCAAAAGTAGATAATGTGAGCATACCTTTAAAGGGCAAAAAAGGAGTTAAAACCTAATGTGTTCAGAATCAGGTTTCCTCTACTAAACTGAAGATCAAAATACACTCCAAACCTTCTTACATCCCGCCTCCCTTTCTGGCTACTATTGGAAATCCACCTTGGCCTCATTCCCAAAACTGCTGCAAGTGCATTAAGGGCAATGAAGCTCCACAGCCAACTTTGTTCCAGAGTTGTAGGTTTGTGCAGGAGTCATGTCCTCCATTATGAGGTAAGATTCATTCCCCAAGTTGAATGGCCAGATGTTACAATGTACTGTTTTCAGACTTTGCTTTTACACAGGGTGACCTAATGATTTGTGCTTCGAATTTCAGTTGTCTAAATCATATGGAACAATGCTAACAATTTAAAAAACAATTTAAAAAGCGTATGTAAGTCAGGCCCAAGCATTCCTTAAATATTATACATGTGTGTAAATGAAGCTTGCATTCAGCAAGTATTTTATATGAGTGTATTCATATTCTTTGCTGATACTTAAAAGTGTTCCTCAGTGGTGGAACACTTACACAACATACAGTGGTTTGATACCACTTTAACTATCATTAATATCACTCCAGTTCCTACAGAATCCTTGTAGTTTGGTGAGGTATTTAGAATTCTTTCTGCTAGGGAGCTCTGCTGCGCATGTGTGTCTTCAAGTCATCTGCCAACTTATGCTGACCCCGTGAATTTCAAAGGGTTTTCTTAGGCAAGGAATACTCCAGAGGTTGTTTTGCCTTTTCCTTCCTCTGAAATATAGCCTACAAAATCAGGTATTTGTTAGCAGTCTCCCATCCAAGTACAAACCAGGGCTGACCTTGCTTAGCTACCAAGACCAGCCAGGATCTGGTACTTTTAGGCTATTTAGGCCCCCTTAGCGTCTGCTGTAATTCACTGGAATGGAGTATGAAGTAGAGCTGGTCTAGCACCAGACTACAGATCCCAGACATCTGGAAGAGGGACTGATGGTAGTTAAAGTGAAATCAAACTGTTATAATTGTACAGTATGGATACACCAGGGGTCTGAAGGACCAAAAGAACTTCCACATAAGATTCTACATTGTGGATTGGCTGGCTTGCTCTGTGATAAAATGAAGTCCTCTATTGAGGTGAACGTAATGGCTTAAATTTTTAAGATTAAGTAAAAATAACTTCTGAGGCCAGAAAGTATGTTTAAGATTTGGAAGTGCACATCTAGTTCATCTTTTTGATCAGGAAGGGTGTGTAAATTTACCCCTTTGATACTTTTCCACTTTTATCAGTATGCCTAGTCATGTGTATATGCCAAATTTCAGATCTTTCTGTGATCTTGTAATATGTTAATTTTTGAATATATTTCCAAGTCTTCCGTTTTTAGAATGAAGAATATAAAACATTCTATTCAGAAATCTTAAAGATATAAAACTGAGCATGTATATTATTTTATATTTAGTTATCCCTGAACTGATATCCCTAGTGGGAAAGAGGGCTTTTAGAAATGATTTCAACTTAGTCCAACTAGGAAAAAAAATTGTTACCTATTATTTTATAGCACAACAGAGAATGGTTCCATTGCATGGAAGAGCAAGCACTCAGCCTTGGGAGGGCATCCTTGCTAAAACACCTTTCCTGTTGTGCCTCAGTTGGCTATAATATCTCCCTGAAAGTCTATCAAGCAGTGCTTTTTTGTCATACATATTTGTACTGCCACTGTCTTTTGAGAAATTACAATGTGATAATTTCTGAACTCTTTGGTTAGAGTGATGATTATACAATACATTTTCTGGAGCCTTAGTATGAATACATCTCTCTCTCTCCTTTTGAATCTCTTTTTTAATGAGTGCAAGGCCAATTGCTCTTTTGACAAATTAGAGCCTTAAGATGAGCACAAAGGTTGTGCCTGAAAGAGATGATTTATAATGTGCAGCATTATTAGCCAAAGAAAGAACAACAATATGATTCTCAAACTTTTGTCAATCTAGCTGAAGTGGGACCTTCCTGCTAAGGCAAAATGCATAAACAAGGGTCTTCACAACCCATTCACAAGGACATGGAGTGTAAAAGGGTTTATGCTGGCTGTTCCTATTCTCCAGTTCCTGCATATCAGGGCGGGGAGGAGGATAAAAAGGGCTCTACACATGTACAACTAACTGTACATGCAAATCAGAGACTTGGACTCCAGAGAAGAACCTTCATGCACAAAGTTGTATGCACATACAGCAGGGGTAGGCAACTCTGGCTCTTTAGGAGATTGGGGGCTGCAATACCCATCAGCCTGTGCACCCAATGTGGGAGATGCTGGGAGTTGCAGTCCAACAACCTCAGAAGTGAGGAGGGCCCAGTTGCTCATCCATTTTCTACTGAATAAGTGAAAATTGGGGAGCAGAACCAGCAAGTATGATCCCATTTGCCCTCTTCACAGGTTTTGCAGGTGTTGACAAGGCTCAATGGGGGTATATTCAGGGCAGAGAAGGTAAGTTCACTTCCACCACATTTTAAGGTCTCAGACCTGTCTCTGCTCCTAGTTTATTTCAAATTGCTGAAGTAGCTTTATGCTTTCATGAGCAAATGCAAACACACAATACAATTTTGCTGCAACAAATATGCTGGGAGAAAAACAACAACCCCTCATTGATATTTGAACTGGAAAGTGTTCTGACTGTTCCATTCATTCATTTTTGGCACTATTGACTGCTTACATTTGGTTAGTCTGAAATAAATACATTAAAATTATTTATTCTAACCATATCTATATCTATATATAAATTGACCTTCCGGTAAACAAATACTCTAGCTTTTATTTTATTTTTTTATTTTTTTGCATTTAATGGTTTTGTAATTTTCTTATTCTTCATTTTATTTTATTTTTAACCGACTGCAACATGCTCAGGTTGACTTTCCAGTCAATTTCACCCAAATTCCAACAGGAATTGGTTTATAAATTGGTTCCAACTGGAACTGGTCATTTGGAATTTCCAGTGCAGGAAATTATTTTATATGCGCCTTGACAGGTGTTCTACATTACAAATTGATGTGTCTAATATTATCTAATGAAGATAAAAGATACTGTTTGAAAATTAAACTCTACACTGGAAAGAAAATACACCTACATGACTGGACAAACTCATTTCTTCCTAAACATAAGGGGCATGATCTCTATGTTATGCCCCTTTTGTAGCATTAAATGGCAGCAGCCTGTTAGCACAGTCAAACCATGCTACACCTGCCAACTCAAGATGATTAGTTTGGCCTAGCTATGTTATGGCAAAAGTTGGCAACTAATGAATACCATTCCCCACCCCCTCCCCCAGTTCTTGTATTCAAAGCCTATGTCGGGAATCATGGCTATATCCTCCAGGGGACCCTCGGTTTCTATGGGGTTTGTATGAGTCCTGGTATGAGTCGGAGTACTCTTCTTCCACAAGTGGGTAGTGGTCTCGGCTGTGTTGGGAACTGGAAGACAAGCGGTTCCTGCTCTTCCGAGCCCTTTCATTGTGGTAGTTTTCATCAGAGGTCATTAGACTTCGTCGTTCAATTGGAGAGTTCTCAGCAGAATGGTTGCTATGCCTCATACGTTGGCTCTAAAAATAGCAAATAATTCAAGCATTAAAAGGAGGGGGGAAGGAAAACATTTTCATTTCACTCCTTTTGAATAAGTTGTGATCTTGTTCTGAGGGTCTTCAGAATCCGTAAGCTTCTGTGATTCATCTTAAAAAAACATTTGACTGCTATTTGATGGCCAGAATCCTCTTGGGGACTTATGTCTTTGTAAGTGGACTTAGGTCTGTGGGAATTAGACTTGGGTAGGTCAGTGAACATCCGTATCCAGTAAGGGACTGCTGTTATGTTACTACATAGGGGAGATGGCAAAGTGACCAGTGTACACTGGGACCAGGACCGATGTGCATTGGTCCAGATACACATCTGTTCTATTGTGCATCAGAACACCAGCTAGAGTATGTTAATGCTCAGTAATCCTAATGCTAATGCTCTTGCCAATGTCATGTTATGCATCTTCGCAATTCACCAACAGGGTTTCTTAGCATCTCTACTACATAGCTAAGTATGCATCAAGTTACATAACGTAGACTGTGATAGAGGATTCTGGCCATTATATTTGGGGACACAATCTGGTTTCAAACCTTTGAGAAAGCAATGAAATTTGATGCCTTTTCGTGTTACATTATTAGCAAGTACATAGCAGCAGAAAATTTAGGATGCATTGTCTGGTTTAAGTAATATATATTTTTAACATAGATTTTTTTTAGTTAGTTTCAGAATAAGATCTCCTGCAAATGGAGCTCTTAAAATATTCTTCCATTGCTGACAATTCTAAGTTCAGCACCTCTTCTCCCACCAAATTTAGAAGAGTCTAGTTATATAAGGAATGGCTGCAAATGTCAAACAATAGGGTCAAACTGGGGGCATGATTATGATCATTTGACAGGCAGAATAGATTTGACTTTTAAGCTGATGGGGTAAAAATTATAGTTGGTGAAGTAGATTAAGTAACCACCAAAATCTGTGAGCAAGTTACAAATTGTTCTTTTAAGGGACTCTGATAGGAACAAAAAGTATTAAGATACTGAATCTTCTTTTGCTAAAGAGATAATTAGCCTGGGCAATCTACTCTATTAATTACTCCGAAGAGCTTTAGATGAGGGCCCAGAGAGTGTCAGCTTGACTATAGCTGAAACAGTATTCAGAATGAAGTGGGATCTTATTTTCAAAGTGTGGCCCATATCTATGTGCCTTACAAGTAATACCATCAAAACAAGATTCTATGAGTGGTCGCTGTACAAGGTCACAGCCTGAAACATCTTAGCTTGAGTTCTCATAATGCTGTAGGAAAGCAACCTTTGTGAGACAGACAAAGCCTAACTTTCATCGTTTGTGACAACAGATTAGCAATGAATGAAAACTTGTCTAAATGAATTTGTTCTACCCACATCCTTTTGGCTTTGCGTTGGGTCAAAGATCAAGAGAAGGAGTTTGCCAACAAAAGCAAGCTGCCACATGAACATTTTCACATAAAAACAAGAATGTGTCCACAGAACTCAAAATGGTTGCTTGCACAGTCAACCAGTCACTAAGCAAAAACAATACCATGTGACAAAGCTGGCCTAACAAAATCAAACATACATTTGAAATGTAAATACTCACGTCTGCATACATGCAGTGAAGAAAAAGCAAGAGAGCACTTTAATTGTGGATGAGTGTATTAAGGAAAAAAGGTGATCTCCTACAATTTTTTTTTCATTAGCAGACAAAGTTTCTGGCTATGTTACCAATTTGCTTGGCTCTCCAGCTGACATACAGTGGAAAGTGTACACATATTAAACACCACAGAAATGTGCCAAGCTCTTTAGTGAAATTGGACTCTGTGCACTCTTGATCTTGCGGTTACAGACATACAGAACTTGTACTGAAAAGACATTTTCCCCCGAAACTTAATAAAACACGTACTTCTTATTAAGGACTATTTACATGCCACGTTTGAAGTTTCAAAGGCCAGCCGTTTTTGAGCTATCCCTGTGGAAAAAAATGGTCAGAATCTTTTTATAATGGGAATAATAATTTAGTCATTATTTTTTTTAAAAAAAGATCAAAACAGATGAAGGAATTTTGTCAAAGTGTTACATCTGGGGACAAATGAGGCAAACTGAAGATAGAGAGGCATTAGCACAATAATATAACCTTTGCGAACTGGTCAGTGTGATCAATGAATACAAACTATTTGGCAAATCTACCTGTATCAGTAATTAGTGGCATATATTTCTTAACAGGCTCATCTTCTAGGAACACAGCAGTTTTTCCATGGCAGAAAGGCAAGATGTGATTGTGGTCTCCTTTCCCCTATCTATGCACAATAGTCTTAATATGATACATGTTTTAAGTGCATTATATTATAAACCTACTTTGAAAACAAAGGTCCACGGAACTGGCTAAGGACTTTTTTGGACAAGTAAAATGCAACGGAAGCAGCCTCGCCATGTTGCGAGACTGCTGCGCTGCAGGGCGTCCCTTTCGGATGACGCCCGTCCCTGCCGGTACTGTTGCGGTACCGCAGGGACATTTGAGTGTAATATTTTGGCGATTTTTATTCACGAAAGTTGATCGTGAGCAAAAATCGCCAAAATATTACACTCAAATGTCCCTGCGGTACTGCAACAGTACCGGCAGGGATGGGCGTCATCCGAAAGGGATGCCCTGCAGTGCAGCAGTCTCGCAACGTGGCGAGGCTGCTTCCGTTGCATTTTTCTTGTCCGAAAAAGTCCTAAGTTTCATTTTTCCTGGTGACTAAGGTAGGTTCTTACATGTATTGACATTATTTGTTACCTGTAGCATCATAAAGAACAAGCCATCCTAGATTAATCAATAAATGGATCTGGCATATTACTTAAACACTGTACTTTTCAGTGGAGACAGTTTACACATGCGAGCAGAAAGTGTACTTAAGTGTTGAGACATCAAGTCTGCAAGGTAATTGGAAGTGAATGTCATAGAACTCAATGAGGCTAACTTTCTGATGAACATATGTATGATTGAACTGCAAATATTGTACATGCAGTTTTGAACCAACTGTAACTGTTCTGTTCCCCCTCCCCCTGATATTTTCTATTGAAGCAAACATTTAAGTCACTAGTATTTTCCAGCAGGTATACTGCAAACAAACACTAGCAAAAATTGTATGGGGTTTTATAGGAGGAATTTCCACTGTTCAATATTTAGGAATGCCTTGTATGAACTAAAGGAAATGCCCTCACATGTAAAATAATGGGCAGCTATTAGGCATACATGTTTATGTATATGCGCTGGATCCAGTGTGTAGATGGGAGGGAGAAAGAGACAGTGAGAGAGCAATAGAGACAAACATTTCCTCTTATCTATGGCACAGATGTGAGCTGCATCAGTGTCAAAAGTATGGAGCCATACCTGTAATCCAGAGATTGCAGTAGGGTAAGGGGATAGTGCACTGGAGCCCAGGTTTCGTCCAAGCAAAGGTGTCATGGGTGTGCTACTGGTAGTGTGTGTGGCACGCCAGTAAGCCTCAAGGTATTCTGCCAAGTGTTCACAAGCATCTTCAAGCTGATTTTCATCCAGAATAACATCAAACATTTCCTGTTCAGAACAAAGGGTTATGTTAAACTTCAGAACTGAAAACAGCTAGGTAACTGAGGAAAACTGTGTAGTTTTCTGGAACTGTGACACTCTTACAATGGAAACTGTAAACTGTACAGCTGCCCTTGCACAAAGGAAACTGTGCAACATTCAAACTGGCAAAGGCTGCATCCCAAGTTTCTTTTCCTGCTGTGTAACATTTGTTTAGTGCAATATTCAGAACAGCAAAAGCTGCAGCCCAATCCTTCACCACATTGTTTGCCTATTTCCCAAGTACAGAGCAAAAAACAACATAAGCAAGTAGGGTGCCCCCACCCCCTCAGAAAGCTGAACAGTTTTCTCTGTGTAATGCAGACTGAGAGTAGGTTTCTACAGCAAAGTTGCGCAGTTTCTTAAATTCCTGCGCCATTTTAAAAAAACAACACAGTTTATGTTGTAATGGGGGCAGGGAGTTCCCACAAATTGTGGAAATTTTTGACATGCCATTTTTCTTCCTGCACATGTTTCTTGTGAAATGGGAACTCCAAATTTTACCCCAGATGGGAAAGTGATGAATTCCCATTCTGTTCCTATTCCAAGCTTGTTTTTCTCTTGGAAAATACATGTCATCTCACAAGTTTATAAGCATGTTTTTCTTAGAACCCCTTCAGTGATTTTTAAAAATATGTATTTTAGCTTCATACTCAAAGGTCTCATCTGAGGATGAGGGAACTATTTATCTGTAAGTTCATTTTATTACTATCCCCCATGTCATGTCATGCTCTGCTTCAGAGTAGCACTTCAATAATCATCCCATATATCATGTCTTCATCTGGAAGACTTTACAAAAGAGTCTGGAGTAATAAACACCTGAGGCGAAGCACAAAAATCAATGTGTATAGAGCCATTGTACTGTCTATTCTCCTTTAGGGGTCTGAAACATGGGTCACCTATCGCCAACACTTATGACTCTTCGAACACTTTCATCAGCGCTGTATACACACAATCCTAAATATACTGGACTATGTGACGAATGTTTCTGTCCTTGAGCAAGCAGGGATCACCAGTATTGAGACCATGATATTGAGAACACAGCTGCGCTGGGTAGGGCACATTTCTAGGATGGAGGACCATCGCCTCCCAAAAATAGTACTCTACGGTGAACTCGCCACGGGTCAGCATAAGAGGGGCACTCCAAAAAAGCAATACAAGGACTCCCTGAAACAACATCTCAGGCTCGGCCAAATTGATCACCAACAATGATCCGTCCTGGCCTCACATTGGGAGACATGGAGACGCACTCCACAATGCTGCAGCCTTATTTGAGAACTCACACCAAACAAGTCTTGAAGAGAAGCGACAACGCAGAAAGAATCAACCCAGAAACATCACCCAAGGAGACCTTCTACTGTGCTTTCTGCAACCAGACTTGTTTCTCTCGGATTGGGCTTTTTAGTCATCAGCACGCTTGCAGAAAGCCGGGATGAGTCCTTCCTGAATCTTCGTTTGCGAAGAAAAGCCAGAGAGAGATTAGATTGTAAGCTTGAGGGTGGGCAACTTTTTTGTTGTTCTTTTTCTTGTAAAGCGCCATGTACAGTGATGGGGCTATAGAAATAAAAGATAACAACAACAGGTATTTCTGTCTGGAGATACCCACTGAAGGTGTTGAAACTGCCCAGTCAACCTACATTTGAAATCCATGGTGTCCTTAGCTAACAAACTAAATATAAAGTTACAGCAAGAAATTTACAGATGGAAGGAATTTGAGAAGCAACGTATATGAAGGGTATAAATACTATTATACAACTATATATCCATAGCAGTTATTTATTTATTTATTTATTTATAAACCCTCCCCCCCTCTTCTGCCCCAAGGCTATCAGAGCGGCTTACAAATTGTTTTAAGCAAGAGCAATTTATCCATCTACACTGCATTAAGCAGTTTCCAATGTGTGTTAGCTAATTGGATTATATTGTAACACTATTATGTTGATCCCATGGACTTGGGGCCTTTTAGATGCGCAATAGAAAAGAAGAATTTCAGGCTCCAAGTTAATCTGTGCTGTGAAAACACACAAATAATATAGTTTTTAAAAACTGCAAACAATTTAGGTCTAGGGCGTCCTGATAAGACCATTTTTGGAGCCACTAGATGCTTCTCTTGTCATGTGGCTGCCTCTGAAATAGCAGCCTCATGGCAAATTCTCTCTCCTTTCCCTGTAACTTCCCTGTAACCATTTGCATTGTTGGCACATGGCAATCAGCTCCAATACTGTATTCCATGCAATGAATGTGCTCCAGGTTTTAGTCTAAACTTTAAAGCAGCTGTTGAATGGGCTGAATATTATCACTGAAATAGGCTCAGCCCCTTAGATAACCCCTTTAAAGTCTAAACTGAAGTCTAAGCTTAGAAGAGACTCACTGCCTCACTGAGCTGGTAGCCAACAGTCACCACTGATATGAAGGCATCAGTTAAAGTGACTAAGTGAGGTTGTGACTGATCAGGACCGGTTTAAGGAATTTTGGGGCCCCCTGCAATGCTTTACTTTGGGGCCCCCATATGTTTATCTCAGGTCAATGTAACCTAACCTATTCACTGTACAGGATGTTCAGATTATAGTAGGACCCCCGTATCCCTGGATTCATTATCCATGGGACACAAAACAGCACACCTACCATAGAGTCTTCCTAGAAAATGTGTCTTCCCTAGCCCTTTTCTAGGCCTTCCAAGGCAGCTCTATGGTATTTTAAACCAGAAATCCCATTATTTTCATATTAAGGAGGCCAACACGGGGCCTTCTCTTGACCTCGGGGCCCCCTCTTGACCTCGGGGCCCCCTGCCAATGCTGATTTGGCAGACAGGTTAAACCGGCCCTGTGACTGATTTACCTTAAGACAGAGACTTGGATTTCTGACTTAAGCAAAAGGGTATTGCATGCAGCAAGTGATCCCCAAATCCACAGAAATTCTTCCATATACACAAGCTGTTGCTGAAGATGTTTCAAGAGTCTATGGATTTCTAGGTTTATATGCTAAAGTCTGTTGTATCTCTCTTATTCATCATGCTTTTCATACTTTCCTGCAAATCCCGATGCTCTGAAGCATTCCACTAGCACGTGGGCAAGAATTCATTTCTTTTACCTCCCACTTAGGGTTCAAGCCAGAGAAACTAATTCATGCCGATGATGGTGATAGCGATAGTGACGATTACTTTGTTGTTGTGTGCCTTCAAGTTTTTTCTGACTTATGGTGATCCTATCATGGGGTTTTCTTGGCCAAATTTGTTCAGAGAAAGTTTGCCATTGCCTGAGAGAGTGCGACTTGTCCAAGGTCACCCAGTGGGTGTCCACAGCTGAGCGCAGATTCAAACCCTATTCTCCTGGAGTCCTAGTCCAACACTCAACACACTATACCATGCTGGCTCGCATGATTGCTACCTTTATTTATAGCCTGGCTTCTCCTCAAAACTGGGACTCAAGGTAGCAGTTTACTGAGAAATAAAGCACATTGTGTTCAATGGCTATCATTTCCTGATGAGTGTGCAAAGAATTGCAGCCTAACTTTTTAAAAAAATCATACTAGGTTGGTGGTTAGTGAAATAAAAGTGTACTGTATAGGAAAGTCACTGTCTACAAGGATTAATGTGATATGAATCACAGAGCCACTAATTATGTTGGGTATGCATACACATACAGAAGTTTGTTCACTGTTTATATGGTAACCTGAATTTAAACTCAATATAAGGACCTGCTCCTCCCAGAAACAAACACCCTTCCCATTTTTATGACAACCCTTTAGTAAGAACTGAAAGCCAGAACCAAAGAATGTAGTGGCTCTCTGTGAGATGGTTCAGAGGGAATTTAGGCCACTGGAACATTTATCTTAAAATAAAGTTTTGCATCCTTTTTGCCATGCAGGGCAGAACTAATAATTCAGGAGTGTTTCATCAGCATGTTTTAAACACCTTTTTTTCCCACAAAGATCCTGTGTCATGATGCTCCATAAAGTTAAACACTGGTGCTTAACAAATTCACACAGTGACAGCTGATCTCAGCACCAGCTTGTGGAGTGAGTGTGAAAAATGCATGAGGATTTGAAACTGTCCAAGAAAGCAATTATTAATCATTAGCATTCCAGGCAGACGCTTGTTTAACAGTCTAAGTTTACAAGGTAATTCAAACTCTAAGATTCAGCCCAGTTCAGGTGTCTGTCCCCACCTCAAGATTAGAATCACATGAGGAGGAGAGGGTGCCAATACACAATGGCTGTTTTCCTTTCATCTCATTCCTGCTGGCTCCATTGTCCTCCATACATGGTAGGAGTAAATCTTGCCACAGGAGTCTGGTCTATCCATGAGGGGAGCCCTGGTGGTGCAGTAGTTAAATGCCAGTACTGCAAGCCACAACATTATGAGTTCGATCCCAGAAGGCTCCAAGGTTGACTCATCCTTCCATAGCTTGGTAAAATATGTACCCAACTTGTTGGGGGCAATTAGCTAAAAAAAACAACAACACACCACTGTAAACTGCTCAGGGAGTGCTTTGGCACTGCTAAGCAGTATATAAATATCAGTGCTATTCCTGTTGCTATGTAGGGGTCCTGCATAACTGAGAACCTAAAAACCCAGGACTCTAAACTGGATTTGGAACCTACAAAAGTAGAAAAGATTGCCGGATGGGGGTGTTCACCTTCAAGTTCATAGAAGGTTACAAAGATAAGTGATAGGGGTTGGGTGGGAATGAGTATGTTCCATCTCTCCCCATCACATGATTCTAATCATTTGTGGACTGAATGTCTGAGCAAGCCTAATATCAGGACTGGCTCAAGACATTTTGGTGCCCGTGGCAAAGGATAAGACAGTGTGAAGAGACAGGCCTAGCTAAGAGGGTGCAGGATAGACTTGCAGGACACAGACATCTATGACCTCTCCTGGAGACAATTCTGTCTCTGTAAAATAGCCATGGGTTTCACAGATTATAGTTGGGGAGCTGCCATTGCTACTCTCCAGCATCCACCACCAAACATGGTTGTCTCATTCTGCCAAATAGTAGGACTGGCCCTGGTTGATGCTACCATTCAGTCTGGGAGTGTGAATACACATTGATATCAAATTAAAACAATTATACAAAATGCTTCTACAATCTGAAAATGTCACTGTAGAGCAGGAACAGGGAATTGGGGCCTTCCAGTTGCTTTTGGCCTACAAGTCTCATTACTCCTAGCCAGCAGAGTCAGTAATGAAGGGTTATGGAAGCGGCAGTCCAAAAACATCTAGAGGGCCACCATTGCTCACCTCTCCTGCAGAGGTGTGTGTAGAGCATACGTGATAGTAATCTTCCAACAGGGGGATCCTTGCTTGAATAACATGGACAGATACAGCAAAAATGAAGTGATAACAAGTTGTTAGATACTGGTGGAACAACATTATTGCCAAACAAAAATGGACCTACAGGGAGCCATTTTGGGTCAAGAAGCATGCATCACCTTTGAGTCTCTGCCTAAGACTCTGTTCGTATATTCAGTATATAGCATTTCAATCAAAGCAGGTCAAGGCTCAAATGGGATAGGGGATTTGATGATCTGACCAGATCAACACAAACTGACCTTGCCTGCCAAACTGCATCCTCACTGGATCTTATAGTCTGACCCTATGCAGAGTGAAGCATGCTCATGCCTAAAACTTATATACACCTTTCAACCAGCAGACATTGATATATAGAGTTTACAGCAGCTATGAGGATCATGCAGGTCTCCAGATATTGTTGAATTACAGATGCTATTCACTATTGACAATGCTGGCTAGGACTGCTGGGACTTGTAGCCCAACAACATATAGAGGCCATAGGATTCCTACCCCAGATTAGAGGGCTGCATTGCAATCAGTGAGAGAAGTAAAGAGAAACCAGAGTGAATGTAGGTTTGGCAATGCTCATGTTGGAGACAAAAGTGGAATCCAGCACCAATACACACTTTGTTGTTTATCAGCAGTGTTAACTTGGTTATTGGGAACAGGCAGTAAGAGCTATTTTTTGTCCTTCCAGAGGATTATAAGCCCAGCATTTGAGCACTCTTTAGTGGGAGCTAAAAAGGCCAATGCGATTTTGGACTGCATCAACAGAAATATAGAAGTTTATTCACGGACAACTTCCGTGAGTAAAAAATGGCATGGCTGCCCTCAATCCTACCCAGAACAGTCACGGATGATGCCGAGAGAGGGGCGTTGTTGTGCGAAATGGACCCCCTGCCACGCAGCAGCTTTGTTGCTGTTACGGAGGCTTCTTGCGCGATAAGGGATGTCTGAAAAAGTCCAGTGTCTAGATCAAGGGAAGTAATAGTGCCACTCTATTCTGCCTTGATCAGGCCTCACCTAGAATACTATGCCCAGTTCTGGGCACCACAATTCAAAAAGGATATTGACAAATTAGAGCATGTCCAGAGGAGGGCAACTAAAACGGTGAAAGGTCTGGAAACCATGCCTTATGAGGAAAGACTTAGGGAGCTGGGTATGTTTAGCCTGGAAAAAAGATGGTTAAGGGGCAATATGATAGCCCTGTTTAAGTGTTAAAATCTCCTTTATGGATCTGAAACATGGGTCACCTATCACCACCACCTACGACTCCTTGAACGCTTTCATCAGTGCTGTATACGCACAATCCTAAATATACACTGGACTGACTATGTGACAAATGTTGCTGTCCTTGAGCAAACAGGGATCACCAGCATTGAGGCCATGATACTGAGAACACAGCTGCGCTGGGCAGGGCACGTTTCTAGGATGAAGGACCATCGCCTCCCAAAAATAGTACTTTATGGTGAACTCGCCACAGGTCAGCGTAAGAGGGGCGCTCCAAAAAACGATGCAACGACTCCCTGAAACAACATCTCAGGCTCAGCCAAATTGATCACCAACAATGGTCCATCCTATCCACAATGCTGCAGCCTTATTTGAGAACTCACGCCGAACAAGTCTTGAAGAGAAACGACAATGCAGAAAGAATCACAACCCAGAAACATCACCCAAGGAGACCTTCTGCTGTGCTTTCTGCAACCGGACTTGTTTATCTTGGATTGGCCTTTTTAGTCATCAGTGTGCTTGCAGAAAGCACAGGATGAGTCCTTCCTGAATCTTCGTTTGCGAAGAAAAGCCAGAGACATTGAGGATGGAACACGGAACAATGGAACAGAGATTCCACCTCAACATTAGGAGGAACTTTTTGACAGTAAGACCTGTTCCGCAATGGAACATACTCCCTAAGAGTGTGGTAGGGTCTCCTTCCTTGGAGGTCTTTAAACAGAGGCTGGATGGCGATCTGTCAGGGATGCTTTGATCGTGATTTTCTGCATGGCAGAAGGTTGGACTGGATGGCCCTCGTGGTCTCTTCCAACTCTACAATTCTATGATCTGTATTAAGGTCATGACTGAAGCTGGGAGTTCAGGTGAAAACGTCTCATAATTTGTATAAAATGTTTTTATAAAAGTGGTTAAACATTTTGCTATATCAAGGAATACTTTTGAAAATATTTTAATGTAAAATCTTTTATATTTTTATACAAAATATTTTAACCTGGATATGTGAATTGGTGGTTGTTTTTTGTTGAGAGGACTACAAAATTTGGGCATTATTGAGGGTTTATTGGAGGAATTAACAGTGCATATTGATTTGATTTGGGACATGTGTTGCTCTTCTTTATTAGAACAACCCATTCTGGATTATGTAATATCCAACTCTGCTCTGCAATATCAAACTATGCTCTGAAGGGCAGCAGAGATGGCTAAGTGTTGCATCTAACAGTGCTGCATGCCAGATATTTCACATCAGGGGCCTGAAAGAATAAAGCATCTGTGCTTTCTTCTTACCACAGAACAAGGTCTGTTCATATACTCTTTTGTTCTGCTATAAAATGGGACAGAGTATGAAAATGAGTCTTGTTGTTGTTAACTTCTGTCAAGTCAGATTTGACTTATGGTGACCCTATAAATGAGAGACCTCCAAGCTACACTGTCATCAACAGCTCTGCTCATGTCTTGCAGATTCAGGGCCACAGTTTCTTTGACTGAGTCTATCCATCTGGAATCCAGTCTTCCTCTTTTCCTATTGCCTTCTAACTTACCAAACATTATTGTCTTTTCTAATGAGTCATGTCTTCTCATGATATGGACAAAGTACAACTGTCTCAATTTAGTCATTGTGGAGCCATTTATTGGTCTTTTTAGCAGTCCATGGTATCTGTGGAACTCTTCTCCAGCACCACGTCTCAAATGAGTTGACTTTTTTCCTATTGGCTTTCCTCACTGTCTAGTTTTCACACCCATGCATAGAAATTGGAAATATGATGACATGGATCATCCTAACTTTATTTTTTTTATTTAGTTATTTATACCCTGCTCTTCAGCCACAAGGCTATCAGAGTGGCTTACAAATTGTTTTAAGTAATAGCTATTTACATATCTACACTGCATTAAACAGTTTCCAATGTGTGTTAGCTAATTGACCCCACAAGCTAGGTACTCAGTTTACCGACCTTCAAAAGGATGGAAGGCTGAGTGAACCTTGGAGCCCGCTGGAATCGAACTTGCAACGTGATGGCTTGCAGTACTGGCATTTAACCACTTTAGTATTCAATTATATATCTTGACTCTTCAGGATCTTGCCTAGTTCCTTCATAGCTGCCCTTCCAAGTCCTAGTCTTCTTCTGATTTCTTGACTTCAGTCTCCATTCTGATTAATGACTGAGCCAAGGTATGGAAAATCTTGAACTATCTCAATGTCTTCATTGTCTGCTCTAGAGTTATGTAATTATCTGTGGTCATGTTTTTTGTTTTCTTAATGTTCAACTGTAGATTTGCCTTTGCACTTTCTTCCTTGACTTTCTTCAGTAATCCAAGTCTTAGCTATTTTTTGCTGGTAGTATGGTGTCGTTTACATATCTTAAATTGTTTATGTTCCTTCCTCCAGTGTTCATGCTTCCTTCCTCTGAATCTCATCCCACTTTGAAAATGCTACAACATAGAAGAGTTTGTGGTTGTTGTTCTGAGACTTCAAGTTGTTTCAGATTTATGCTGACCCTAACACATACCTATCATGGAATTTTCTTGGCAAGATCTGTTCAGAGGGGGTTTGCTACTGTCTTCCTCTGAGAGAGTGTGAGCTGCCAAGGTCACCCAGTGGGTTTCCATGGCCAAGTGGGGATTTGAACCCTTGAGTCCCATTGTTGTGAGAAAGGTGGGGATAAATGAATAAAATAATCCCCCGGGCCTCCAAGACTCCTAATGCAACACCCAAAACCACTAGACCACACTGGCTCTCATGGAAGGTATACACTCATCTAAAAAGCACACATTAATAGACTGTGATTTTATAAAGTAAATACAGTTCCCCATTACAGTTATTCACTTTGCCTTAGCCTTTCAGTTCCACCACAGCAAAGTGGCAGTACACAGCCAGTAAAATTAAAGTCCACTGATATCTGGCATTTTGACTTAGTCACCCAGTCTCTCTCAATCTCTCTCTGTGCCTCGTACAAACTGAAGTTAGTTCAACTGCAGCTAAGCAATTCAAAAACAGCTTCCAAAGTGTGGGCAGGGGTATCCCTAATTTATATGACAATCAGTAGAAAAGCATTCCACCATTTAATTCAAATGGTTTGCTTGCAACTAGATTATTTCAAGCATTTTGATGGGCTGCACAATATAATGTGCAAGTATATGATACAGGACTAAATCTTACTTGCTTACTATCTTCATTTTAATTACAGCTGAGTATGATTTGGATAGCCAGCACTGGGTTTTTCCTTTCCTTCACTGCAACAAATACAAATCTGTGACAAATTACTTGCTGTGACAGAAACATAACACATGGGACCCTCCTAACTTCAGAGACTTTTTATTCTCTCAGTACAAATTTCTCTGGTGCTGTGGGTAGAAAATAAGTGGGATGATGGAGAAAGGAACTCTAGATCTTGTTGCTACTGTAATCCTAAACGTATTAGTGCATCACTACTGTGAGCATCAAGAAGAGGTGGAAAGATGAGTGCTTCTTTTTGTGAGACTTGTGACCTATCTTCTGACACATTCAGAGTTTGATAACTGCCATTTATAGACCAGTCAGTAAAGGGTGTGCCCTGGCATGAAAGCGGTGTTATGTCAATATGACAGCTTCTGCTAATATGTGACAAACATACACACACAACACACAGAATGAACATCTTTCCCAGGCTTGTATTTACCGGTGGACACTGTGCAAGTTTATCTGCTGCAACCAACTGGACATTTAAGTGTTTGCTTTGCGACTTTCCTCTTGACTTGATCAGTCGCTGCAAGACCTAAAAGAAGAAAATGCAAACATGATGGTGAGATTATGCCTATATTTGAGGCAGATCATGCCTTGTATAGTAAGCTATAGTAGGTGTCCTACTTTATTATGGACAGCTCATGTTTGTGGGCCAGTTAGCTATTTTCTATCCAGTATGGGTTCGGATCCATGATCTGCTGACAGAAGGATTTCACTTTGCTCCAATTATCAAGGATTCTCCTTCAGCCCAGTACTGCAACCCATCCCATTCAGAAGTTTGTTGTTATTTTATTCATTTATATCCTGCCTTTCTCCTGACAACGGGACTCAAGGTGGCTAACAACATCTTTAAAACAGTGCAAGTTAAAAACAAAACAAAAGTAAAAATAAAAGCATAAATATAAAATTTTAAAAAGAATTAAACAATTTATAAGTTAAAAACATTAAAATGCATTTTAAAAACTCTATAAAGACTCTTAAAAAAACTTAAAAACCATGCTGCACAGATTTAAAAGCCCAGTCCTTGTCAGTCTGTAAAAACCTTGTGGCACAAAAGTGTTTTAACCTGCTGCCAGAAGGACAGCAAGGATGGGGCCATCCTGCCTTCTCTAGGAAAGGCGTTCCAAAGTCTGTAAACAGCCACCGAGAAGGCCCTCTCCCTTGTTTCCACCAAACAAGCCCAAGAAGGTGGGGGACAGAGAGAAGGGATTCTCCTGATGAACCTAAAGCTCTATTGGTTCTCTTGACACTGAGTATAGCATTTTTGGGAGGCTAGAAGGACTGTTATAGGGAGGAGGAGGCACTGAATTCTCCCTCTGCTAGCTTTTTTGCATGGACCTAAAACTGTACCCCTCCCTTGGTGTCTTCCTGAAATCAAGTTCTCAACGCTGTTACTGAACTATGCTCATTAGAGATCAGAGTAAGGATTTCAAGACCAGTGACCTTAGGAGCCTTAGATTAGTGAGACAGACACTCCTTAAAACTGAATTCTAGCATCTCTGCATCATTCATTGACAAAAGCTTGGCTAGGGTTATGCTCACCTTTACTGACTGGAAATTTTACAAAGAGAAATACCTCAAGTGCTAGACAGAACACCATAGTGGAACAGGGAAGGACTTATGAAGGGTAGACAAGATATAAGCATGAGTGAAAAGATGTAGATTGTGTTAAAAAAATTTTTTTTAAATCCTATATGGAAAGTAGAGAGCTTGACAGAGAGCAAAGAACACTCCTCCAGGTATATAAAATAACACTAGTGGAAAGCTCAAAGATGAGATGAGACTGTATATGAGTCAAAGTAAGGCTGCAATCCCATGGTCCCTGGGATCTTTTTTTTTAAAAAAAAAACAAATACTCAGAAAAGAAAAGAGGTCAAAAGCTGGAAGGGCAACTTCTGTCTTTGCCATTGTAAGTATAAAAGATGTTGTTACAGTGCATTCAACAGGGCATTATAAAAGATTTAAGTATGATGACTGGGAGTTTAAAGTTGATGTGGACTGCATCAGAGTCCTGGTTTGTTTTCTCTTTCTCAAATTCCAAAACTTTGCTTCCAACTCTGTGGAAAGCTTTTCCGAACAGCTCTTACTGTCAGGAGGTTCTTCCTAACGTTTATATGGAATCTCTTTTCCTGTAGTTTGAACCTATTGCTCCATGTCTTAGTCTCTGAAGCAGCACAAAACAAGCTGGCTCCATCCTCAGTATGACATCCCTTCAAATATTTAAACATGGCTATCATGTCACCTCTCAACCTTCTCTTCTCCAGGCTAGATATACCCAGGTACCTAACCTAAGCAAGTCCTCAAGGTCTGCATCAACTAAAAACATTGATATGGGAGTCTTCTTTTTATCTTCTTTTTAAGGGTAGGAGAATGAGGAGCATAGCAATCTGTTGCCACTCTTGCTTTCACGTCTTTTAAAAATCCACAACACTGCCCCAGTGGAATAAAAACAGTAAGAACTGTATTCATCTAGAGCACTGCAGTGCACAATACAATGGTGATGTTACAGAGACCTTTTGTTGTCTATATATGGATGATCAGCTCTGAATGCTTCAGCTATCCCTGTTATCTTGGAAACATTAATCATATCCTCAGAATAAGTGAAACCAACAAGTTTCATTTATAAATGTTTGTTGGAAAGCACTAAATATGATGTTAATGAAATTAGAGGTGAATGGAAGAAAGTATTAGATTGTGCTGCACAAATTAACTAATAGAAAATGACCCTATTTTCAATATCTAAAACCTGTCTAGATTTTTTAAAAAAACTGTATTTGGTCAAACAAAACTTGATATTTTGGATGCATCACACATCATTACACCTTTTTAGAAAGAAACTACCTGCTTCAATGAAATGTTGGTGATGTAATGCAAATAAAGCTTCCTTGTGCCATATGATGTGGGCATGTTCAATGGTTGATTCTTTTTTAAAAATGTGTTACAATGTATTAATTCTGCATTAAAATATCTTTGGCACATGTAGGTGCACATATTCTCTTAGATTCTATCCCTACAATGCAGAATGTAAATGTGGGTCAATGTTGTTGAATCCTGTGTGGTTTTCCCCTTGGTCCAATTGTCCAAAGATCTTACTACTTTAGCTGTACAGAAATGTATATTTTACAGATGTCATCTTGAAGAAAATACCTAGCCCTTGTTCATATCCTATGTACCTCCCCTTCCTTTTTTTTTCCCTTTCCTTTTTCTCTTTTTTTCTGTTTCTTTCCTTTGGAATCATACTTTAAATATCTCATAAAATATATTTTTGAAAAGCTTCAAAGCTTATTTTTCCTCTTCTTCCTCCTGCTTCTCTTCTCCCTGCCCCCCACTCTCTCTTGGTTAAGGGCACATTTTAAACACTTACAGATCTTGATTAGCTCATTATAGGTTTCTTACCTGAGTTCAAAATTAGCATTTAAAAGGTGGGCAGAATTTGAAGTTCTGCAGTACAGTACTTTTCAACACACTATAATTTCATTCCATTGTTAAGGTATCCCCCCACCCCACCCCAAGGACCTTTGGGCTGATAGGAAGGAAGGAAGAAAACAAGAGAGAAAATGAACTTCCTTAGTTGTCATAACATTCCTCCCCTGTAAACTTGCTAGCCCACGTCTTTGAAGTACCGTTCCTTTTGTTACAACAGGACAGGTGCCTGGCACAATTATTAACACCATAGGAATGTTTGATAACATCAAGGTATGTTAAATACAAATAAATATGGGAACAATGTGCTGAAATTAGAACAAACACTTCCAAGATGACAGATTCAGTCCAGAGAGTAAAACTGTTGTCTGATTCAATAACTACACATCTTCTTGAGCTTTACAACTGAAAGTCCTGACATATATTTTTTTAAATATATCTTTTACAGCTGTGGTATGTGAGTGAAAGAGAGGTAATTGGATCAAGTTGTGGAGAGGTGGAAGGATATGAGTATTTGCCTCAAAGCAGAGTCCCTTCTTTCTGGAAAGTTGTTATTGGCTGCAGGGCGGGGTGGTGGTGGTGGTGGTGGTAAGGGCTAAGCAGTCCCAAGCATATCAAGTCAGAATCCTAATTGAGTTCAACAGGGCTTACTTACAAGTCACTGTATAGAATCACAGTCATAAGCTTAAGTGTGTAGTTTTTCATGGAGAACGGACACAGGATTTCAGAGAAGTATGGGCAAAAGGTTAAACTATCTGTGTTCTGGCCTTGATCTATCTTATTTCCCTTGTGGCCTGCCCATAGTTGCTTTTTTTAAAGTAAAAAAAAAGTATCAGCAAGTCACAGAATGACCTCATCCTTGCATCTACTTCTCACCTGGGAGATCTGCCTTCTCTTTAGAGACAAAGGAATTTTTAACTCTTTAAATACAATGGAAAGGCAAAGCCAGGCATAGTCAGATGCGCATTCTTGACTTTAGGAGAGCTGATTTCAATAAACTCAGGGAAATACTGGAGGTGATCCCATGGTGAGGAATACTAAAAGAGAAGAGACTTCAAGACGGATGGGACTTTCTCAAAAGGGAGATACTGAAGGCACAATTTCAAACAGTACCATTGAGGAAGAAAATTGGGAGGTGTCTCAAGAAACCAGGATGGATGACTAAAGAACTTTCAACGGACCTAAGTTTTAAACAGAACATGTGTAGGAAATGGAAATCCTATACATCTTCTTTGGGGGAAATCACCAAAGAAGAATTCAAACAGATAGCAAACACGTGTAGGAGTAAAGTCAGAAAAGCTAAAGCGCAGAATGAGCTCAGGCTTGCTAGAGAGGTTAAGAACAATAAAAAGGGTTTTTTGGGTATGTCCACAGCAAAAGAAGGAGGAAGGAAATGGTAGGGCTGCTAAGTGGAGAAGATGGCAAAATGCTAGCAGGGGACAGAGAAAAGGCAGAATTACTCAACACCTTCTTTGCCTCAGTGTTTTCAGAAAAGGAAAAGGATGATCAACCTGGACTGGATGGCCCTCATGATCTCCCAACTTTACAATTCTATGATTCTATGAAATATTAATTAGGGTTTCATAATTATTTGTTGCAAGGTAGAGATGTAAATCTATATTTATTCATTCTTTCATGCAAGAACATAGAATTTCATAGGGTTTTTTTCCCCCCTACTGTGAAATACTGAGAGAGTTTTCAATGATTTTTAGCATTTGGACATATGGGAGTAAAAAATTCAGTTGTACAAAGATATTTTTGCATGAAAAACACTTGACTTTTTCACGCACGCACACACAGTTTTCTGTGCAAAACCAGTAGTTTTGGTCTAAATGTGGTTTAACAAAATGTGAACAATCCTACAGGGTTAACCATGTTGAAACAGCTTCCTTGTGAAGGATGAAAAAAAATGTGTGAATATTATTTACACCCTACTGTGACACATTTTTCCAGGTCAGTGTTTAATCAAGATTATTGCTGCTGTACAACAAGCATACTTCAGTAGTAGTCAGTACATTGCTATCCTTTGGAATTAATTCTTTGTTAGTTATTGTATGTGTGTTTGTGTATAAAAAATATGCTGTATGGAAAACTGAAGCTGAGAAATAACACCTTGTCTACAAATAAGCCCTCAAATTCATAAACTAAGGGAAATTAGATGTAGAAATTATCAGTTCATTATATATGCCCTTTACCATCCAATAAAAAGCAAGCTTGTGTCCTAACTCAATGTGAACAGCTGGGAAATACTGCCTACTGGTAAGTCATCTAGCCATCTAGTATTCCCACACAGAGGCTTATTGCATGCCAAAGCGGCAGTGCAGCCAGACGTTTCCACTGGCATTTCTCCTGGGGTTCTGCTGTTCCGGTCCCATGGGAGACTGAGGTTAAACTACATCTTTTTGCTAACAGATTTTTCCAGTTAGCAAGAAGACACAGGTTTACCTCAGTCTCCCATGGGACTGGAATGGAAGAACGACAATGTCATACAGTAAGGCAGCACGGAAGACAGAACCTTCCGGCCGCACTGTGACTTTACTTTGGCATGCAATAAGCCTCACAGAGAACTCCTGTTTCACAGTGTGGCACCAGACAAGGATGCAGTTGGGGAGAGATAGAAGGCTACACTGGAGGAAACCACAATAAATGGGAAGAGCTGGAGCTAGCAGCCACCTTTTGAACTTCTCAATCAGCTTCCTGAGAGAAGTCTAGAATAAGAAAGTACCTCCCCTCTTTAGTCTTTCCTTAGGTCTTTACTCTGACGTTATTCTGCCTCATTCCAGGTCAGGACCAGAAAACTGGATCTTGGATCACACAAACACTACTAATATTGAGAAGACTGTTCCTCTAGTAAGGATCCTTGAATACTTATATGCAGAGAAAATTGGAAAGACAAAGGCAGAGACAGACTGATATTACCTTTGGAGATGACACTTTAACATGGACAATAATTGGAGCTAAGGATGTCTTAATAAGTTGTGCTGGGTGATTGATTGTATCTGCATCTAGAACAACCAGTTGTAAGGATCGTGCCAATTCAAAAATTCGTTCTATCTCACTCTGCACTTCCGCTGCAAAAGGAAAAGGCAGAAATCATGATTGTGATATCCCAGAATAAACCAAAGTAATTACATTGTCAATTCAAAATGTGCAGTGTCTTACCATTATACAGAAAGACCCTACAAATATCCAGTTTGTTTTGCAGTTTCTCATGTTGATTCTCATTATACATTAGCACCTACATAGTAAATATGGAATTTTGTTTACTGACATAAGACAGTCAACAATATTCTCTCATTCCCATATATATGACTTTAGATATTTTTTTTAATGGTAGGCAGTCTGCAATACAGGCAGACAAGGTTTGTGGCCCACCACAGAAGTAGTTGAAGCCACATAGGCAGTTTCGGGCCTCATTCTTTCTTTGTAAAATCATTAAGGAGAAAAGCCAAATTTCTCATCATTGCAACACAAAGTGGCATGGAGAAGGAGAAAGAAAGAGGACCAGCATCTTGTACACCAAGAGACCTTGTGGAGATTCTGGCAGGAGGCAACGAAGAAGCTATTTCTTTCAGCAGGAGGAGAAGACAAGGCAAGATAACATAGACAAATTTGGGAAGTAGTGGGTGAGAGATCTCTAAAGGAAAACCCTGAGGCAGAGAGATCTTAGGGCAAATCCCTAAGAGACTTGTGTCTCAAGTTGACATTCATCAACCATCAGATTGCAAGAATGTACTTAGGACACATGGAGCAGCTCCCCTGCAGAAACTAAGTGGTTTTGGGAGTGGTCAGTATCTGGATGGGAGACAACTAGAAATCTCACATATGACATAGGTCTTGAAAGGGTTTAATCTCTTACCTAAACTGGACCTGGTGTTTGACCGCTCAATTATTGCCCTCTTGCTTGGATTATTTAGAACAGACCTCTTAGCAAGGGAAATGTCAGCTGTCACTCTAGTTATTGATATCCTATAAGAAAAACATTGAGAATAGAGCAGAAGAACTTCTATCAGGATTTTTGCATGAAACATTTGTGCTGAATTGCCATTTACATTGTTGCTATCTAAAGGAAACTTGGTAGTTCATTAATGCATTATTGTGGTGAACAGGTCTAGCAAAATGCTGACTAACAACTTCTGTGACAAGAAATCCTCATGGAGGAACAAGAAGAAAACCAAAAATCTATTAAATAGCCAAAAACAACAGCCAGCCTGTGACACCATTAGACAAGAGTAGCAACATACCAAGAATATTGTTTTTTATTCTTCAACAATGTATCTATTCTATTTCATCCTACACACCTTACTTGTCTATGTATCCTATTAAATAACCAGAAATAAGATCCATCTAAAATGTCTAGGCTTGAGATGCCAGTACACAGATTTCTACACCACAAGCTAATACTGAAAGGATCAGTCAAATCAGTAGCATCACATGTTATCTGTTACTGATATCCACTCAGAAGGGCCAGAACTGAGTTGCAGCCGTTCAGTTGCCGACATAAAAAATTCCCTGCTTGTCTTCTGCCATGCAAAAGCACATATCTTCCTAAAGAGATACTGATTTCTTCTTTGCAAATGGGGGGGGGGGAGAGTGCACAAGCCTGAGGCTCGCTGTGATTTGTCTCCATAATGCTAATTGTGTTAGCATCTCATTGTATGCCAATAGTGGAGAAGACTTTTAGAAGAACCAAAAGCTGCTTCATGGTATCAGAACCCAGCTGCTTCATTATTTCCTGCCCAGTTTTTAATGATTAACACATGAAATAACAAAACCAGATACACAAGTTAGGTTGAAACATGGGACCACTTTATTTAATATCTGACTTATTTATTTATTTCTTGTGGTATGCGAACAAAGGGGGAGACCTAGTGTGGGACCAGCTGGAGCCAATGGTCCCCCGAGACACATCTCCCAGCTTCCCTGGGCGAAACACCTGAGCCCTGGAGGGGATCCCTGGAACTGGGATGCCAACCGGGCACCGTCTACTGGAAGGCAAGGCCCCATGATGTACTCCTCAAGCTGCATGACTTCTATCAAGGGTTGTATCATAGTGCCAGCCTCAAGGATAGACCATCTCCCTGCACCTCAGCTGCATGATCTGCAGGTGCTGTTTGATAAGCCTGTCCTTCAACCCACAAAGGGGGTGCCATAGGTGAACGCCAATGTACCCTGTCTCCTCCACTCCCTGCCAAGTGACCGTCTATTTATGACCTCACCCAAAGCCAATTGACCAAGTCCCCAGTGACAGTATGGGCTCGGCAAAAAAACCCAAAAGCCAATAAAAAGGGGGGGGGGATTTCCTACCCAGCCCACTAAGTGACCAGAAGAACTCATACTGTGACAGAGGCAGGAGGGTGGATCGTCACAAAGAAAGAGGGAGAGGCCAGGGGTAACAGCCACCTATAACAGGTATGCTCCATCCCTGACCCCTCCCAGCCATGGCGTGGCACGCCATGGCCAATCAGTGTCCATTTTCTTGTGTGGTCATTAAAACACCTCCCCTTCTGCAGCCCTGCCTGCTGCTCAGGGGGGTGGTTGATACTTCTTGTGTTGGCTTGGCCATGGAACCTGGAAAGCTTTCCTTTCCTGTTTTGTGAGAAGTGAACTGTCACCATGTTCCAAGTTCTCTGGATTTTTGTTTTGTTTTATAAAAAAAAAAGCAGTCCAGTAATGTTCACGTGGGGAAATACTTGGTGCATGAGGGTCCTCAGTTTGTCAGAAGTACTATTCTGAATTCAGATCCACTTAGGATGATGCCTTACTTCTTCTTTTGTGCCCCAAATATAACTGATACTTGTTGGGTTTTGATGCTCCTCAATATCTTCCACATATGATACAAAAATATACTCTACAAAAGGTTTATTCATAGCAACCCTTGACTTGCCATTGACAGTTGCCATGGTTGCCTATAAGAAAACAATGACGTCTAGTTACCATAGTCATATGCTGTACTGAAAGACATCTGACAGCAGCAGTGACAGAACACCTGCTCTGTGTTCCACATTTAACATAAATACTTTTTTTGAAAGCCATGCAACAAACTGCAGAGAAATAAGATTATTCAGAAATTCAGGGGAAGGAAGAGTGAGGGTGCTAGGGAGAAATACCAACAATAAGACAGCTCAAAGATATGACACATTTGACTGCAAAAAAGAAAAAGTTTCATCCAACAAGTTCCTACATAACATCACCTTTGAAGGGCTAGCTCATGTCACTGAAAAACTGAGTTATTATATGGGAAGGTATTCAGCTGTATGCCTCTTTTCTCTGATCTGCTACTTAGCAAAGAGGGTAATGCATTCTCTCTGGACTCAGGACTTTCTGGACAGACTCTCTACCCACAATCCCAACCACTCTGAAGATGTTCCTCTGGTGGTGTGATCTTGTTTGACCTACTCCTTTAAATATGACATTTGGGCCAGAAAAAGGCAACACAAAAGCTCTGACTGCCACTAATGCTAACCCAAGATGTTGCACTATAAACACAAAATGGAGAAAGCCTGAGCAGACCCTCAGGTTCATCTGCTCCACCATCCTCCTCCCACACAGGCTTCTTTCTTGAGAAGTACAACCAGACTCGGCAGGAGTCCTGTCTGAGCTGCATATCAAGAGAGGAGATGGGAAAGTGTACAAGCCTGAAGTTTTTCTTGGGTTCATCCAACTCATTCATGTAGCACTAAATATTGACTCAGCACCATGTGCAAACTCTGTCACTGAGTCTATTGTACCAACACAAAGATCTGTGTAACTAGAAGGAATGGAATTCATAGAACAGGTTTGGTTAAACTTCTGGATATATCAATTGGCAGAATCTGTCAAGAGTTGGAAACTAGACTCCAGAGAAAATGGCCAAACAACTGCTGAGTCGTGATGGCTGAGACCAAGGAACTGCCAAGTCATGCCAAGTCATATACTAGCCTTGGAGCCACAGCTGCAGAAGGAGGGTTACTGGAGGGCATAGCTTCTGGAGTGCAAGATCTGATGTAACACACCCATGTGGCTGAGTAAGCCAATGCCCTGTAACTGTGTATAAAAGTAAGCTCAGTCCAGAGCTCTTTCTCTTCTCGTGAATGCTGATGTCTGATGAAGCAGTTTGTCCTTCAATTGTAAATATTTGTACATATTGCAACTGCTTGACTTTGAAGATAAAAGTGCCTCCTGCATATTTGGATGTCAAACACTCTGTGTCTGAGTATTCTTGGGAACGGGTTGCTAATACATCTGCTGAGATAGTTTTTTGGCTTCTGCTGGGGATTGAGTGTCCTATCATCTCCTGTCAGAATCATCCTTAGAGAGTTTCTAATACAAACTTCTGATATCAACTTAATTTAACTTAGTCCATTTTCCAGTGTTTCCCAACAAGCTGACATGCAGTTTAAAAGAGATATAAAAGCAAATGCCAAGTTTTGCTTAAGAACTTCTCACTGTAAACCATTCCATGGTCAAAGTCTTACAATTTCAAATTCAAAGTCACAAGAAAATGATACGGAGTTAGCAATAAAAATCCTAAAAAGAGAATTAGAAATATAGGAGATTATCAGACATGTCAAAAGTGGCATTACAACACCGGAAGATTGCAAAAGGACTCCTTTACCACATGACGTTGTTATGCACTTGTTCTGCTCCTGTTCTGCTGGCGCTGTTTTGTATTGATGGGAGAAGCCATCAATAGATCATCCATTCCATTTCTGTCATGGATTTCCATGTGTGCAACAAAGTGGCCCATTTTGCTGGCAAGATCCCAGCGTCAATGGACGGTCCCTGCCAGATCACTTCTGGGTGAGATCGGGACATCAAGGTAAGCTACCCTCTTTTTATGACCCTCCCTGGGTTACTTGTTAATTTTAAAGTGTGTTTTTGTGCTTGCTGTCACTTTTTTGTGTTATTTTTATTCTTGAATATCCTGCACTCGCATCTCCTTGCAAGAATCTGTGGGATTTCATTCCAGGAAGTGAACAGAGCTCCATTAGAGCTCCATTCACTCCTGGGCTGCCCTGCTGATGGGGGAAGAGGTAAGTGTGGTGGGGAGGGTGACTGTTCCAGGAGAACGGCAGGAGTGGAGACTGTGGGACAGGAATGCATTTTGCATTCTGCCTAATAATCTCCATAGTTAAAACAGCATATACTTGGCAAATCTGTTGCTTCTTATTAAAGGGCCTAGCAAACAGTAAGGGCCTGGCTCAAAGGCAGTATAGTGATGCCAGGTGAATATCCCTGGGAAGGAAATTCAAGTGACAGAGTGACACCAGAGAGGAAGCAAGAACCTCTTGTCTATAATCCCAAAGACTCAGCCAATTATTTCAAATGGACAGATTCAGGCTGGCCTCTTGTTGATTAGTCCCAACTAGAGTAGACTTGTGCGATCAGTTCTTGAATGGTAAGTCAACACATAAGTAGATCCCATTAATTCAATGGGTCTACTTTACTTAGGACTGATGACAGGATTTAAGCCTGTGATTGACATGCTAGTTCAAATTGAAATATTACTTTAAAGTAGATAAAATATCCTGCAGATATTTTGGCCTACAACTTCAATCAGCCCTACCTGAATGGGCAATGGTAAAGAACTGGGGAGCAACAGTCCAAAACATTTGGTTCCTCTCCTATCTTAAATTGACAAGGATGTGAACTTAAATCACAGGATTGTCTTTTCTCCATTCATAAGGGAGAAAATATCATAGTTCCAGACCATGCAAGGCTTCATTAAGTCAAAACACAGTTTGAATGGTGCCTAGAAATAAACTGGAAGCCAATAAATATATTTTTAAGTATTGAAGAGCAATAGGTTCATTGTGTTAACAAGCTGGGCTCTCTGATTTGGACCAGCTAAAGTTTTTTAAAAGGACATGTAGAATATATGGCAGCCAGTCATAAAGCCTGGATGTTACAGAAGCGTGTGAGCAAATTATCTCTTTCAGAAGAGGAAACAGTTGATGTGTCAAGTCAGAATTGATGAACAATAGTCTTTTCTCACATATGCCTACTTGATCCTTAAGACCTTCACCAGAGATACTGGTTGAACTTCCCTGGTGGGCACCTAGGTAGAGGGGTTTGCCTGGCACCATCCTTATGGTCTTATTGGTGCCAGTGAAGACCTTTTTATTTAACCAGGGCTTTTAAAAGCAACTTGTGTTTTTACTCTCTGGGATAGTTTGTGCTTTCATTATCTGTGTTATTAATGGCTTATTTCTTCCATCGCTAGAGCCGGCAATTTTATACTGCTGTTTGTTGTTTTAACATTGTATTTCATGATTTTAAAATTCTGTAAACCATGTTATAGTGTAAATATGCATATGTGTTTACTTGTTTAATTCTACCTGAACTGCTTTACCCTAATGCCATTACTAGGATGAAAGAGTATTCTTTTCAGGCATTGCTCATGGAGCAGGCAAAGGGACTACACAGCCCCACCTCTAGCCCTGCCCCAATGATGCACAGATCTTCATGGCTTCAGCTGCTCCATACACACATTACTGTGGATGCCTGAACTTGAGAGGTCTCTCTATGTGGGTTTCTCTATGCAAAATCTTCTTTATTTACTAGAACTCTGATCATACAGGCTTTAGGAATGTTCACTTAGAGGTCTACATGTCTGGATGGTGATCCTGAGAGCATTCTTATCACCTATATTTTCAGTTATACCCAGTTTTTACACCTGAGGAATTGGTAATATGATTGTTGGCTGATAATGATTTATCTATTGCATACTCTGTAGCTCTATTTGCAGTGGATGCTAATTGTTTATTTCTTATTTTATTAAGTACAGCAATGATGTGTAAATATTTAAAACAGATGACTATAAGCCATTATCTAATAATACTTTGTTTTTAAATTTGAGCATTGTATTGGTAATTGCCTCTTATATTTTGTAAAGGCCTTTGGTTGTACACAATAAACATATCTGTCTGTCTTTCACACAGGTACTATATGAGGTGGATGACAGTATTACAAACATTACATGCTACAGAATTAGTATTAGGTACTGAAACAGAACTCAAGTGAAATGGACTTTATGGAACAACAATAAAAGGTGCTCCTGGGAGCTGGGCTGCTGCAGCAGCATGAATGGAGCTTCCCTTCTTAATATCTCCATTGTCAGAACCACCAATTCTCCATTAGTAGCCCAGACTAGTGTTCTTAAAATACATGAAAGGCTTGTTATCTCAAAATTAAGGCATGTCCAGGACAGTACCAAATTTGGTTTCAGGCTAAAGGAAATGTTGGCAGTATCTCCAGGTTTCTGAAGCAATTTAGCATTTCTTGTTTCCATTTGCCCTATGCCTTGAGATGGCAAGTGCCAGGAAAAGCAGACTATAGTAGGGGCAAACAGTCATACATGGGTAATCTAGGAAGGTCACCAAAGATGAAGGGAAGTGAGTAGCAAAATCTCAGCCATTTCAGAATCCATCACAAGAAATCAGCAGCCATGAAACCCAAAGCCAAGAGGGAAGGAGAACAAGCTATATCAATTAAGCCAGCCCAGGGGTCACGTATCCAAATAAATCCAAGTGCACAGGTAGAATGAACCCTTGCTTACAATGAGAACTCCCACCATCTGATGGGATTTTTTTTTTAGCTGCCTGACCTTGAGAAGGCAGATGTTTCATTGCTCAACATTTCTCATTTAAGCCTCTGCAAGAGGTATTGACTCTTTTGACACTGCTGCTTTCCTTGTTGATGCTTTGTAAATGATAGGGGCTTCTCCTCAGTGTCCCTCAATTCAAACGGGGTGGGGGGGGCATCATCCTGAAGATCCTCATCAGTGGTATCTGCCAATACCTGCCCAGATTCTGGAAGGGAGTCATCATCTGGAGCCAGAGACTTTTCTAAGTCTGATTCTTCTGTGTTGGGTTTCTTGGATTCCATAGGGTGAGTTACAAAAGCTTTTTTAGGTCCGAAGACAACTTTCAAGCTATTTTGTGAAGCTGCAGACAAAATGAATATTTAAACTCTCATTCTCTATTGGTGTTTGACTGTGTTCTGGCAATCTATCTCCCCTAAAGGGCACAGCCTGCCTCTTAGCAGTAGCAGCATTTGGCAAAAATTCTATTCTTGTTCTATTATTGAAATAATGGTTTGCAACAATTATCTGCAAATAGAAGCACTATTTCACAAAGTTTTTTTTAAAGGTCTCAACTTCCTAAAAGACATGAATTCACAGTATGAAGCTACTGCTAACTATTATGAAGAGCTTTGAGTTTTGCACAGCAGGGCACAAGATGTCATTAACAGTGCGTGTGGTGTTTACATTTTGCACCAGGAAGACTCTTCAGAGTTAGAACTGTTGGACTCCAGTGTATTCCCTCAACAGTTCTGTTGAAAAATCTTACAGCTTCCAACAGTATATATTCTTCCCTCATACATTTGGCAACACAAAGGTGAATCATAAATAGAACTCATTTGCAAATTACACTTTCTTTAACTCTGTTCCAGTTAGTTCTCCTAGAATGAGAGAGAAGACAAAATCTCAAGCTCTCCCTCTAGCCCTGGATACACTGGAAGGATATCAGGTTGAACTTAATCCCTCAATTATCACAATGAATCCTTAGCTTTTCAGACTGATGCTTTTTCTCTGGCAGGTTTACTTCAGCTTCTCTTGGGGTCTTGTTTCTTTCTGGTCATTTAAAGGATACAGTCAAGATGATCATAGTTGTCTCTTTTGGCATGTTCATTTCTTGAGGAACTGTTGCATCTGCTGTCACTTTGAAGAGAAGCATTCCTAGAGAATAATCTCCAGACTCATCTGGCTCTCAGCCAGGCCCTATGAGCACTGATCTACAATTCCTGAATACCTGTTGGCCTGTTCGAATGTAGGTAACCTTTTCACCTTTCCCAGAAACGTTTTATGATCATAACTCAAACTGTATTTCAGAACACATTGGTTTATAAATTCTACACATCACTGAAACATCGCAGGATTTTAGACTGTCTACATTCTCATATATCTACTACTGTTACCAACCCCGCCATCACCCAACGTGCCCTTTCAAATCCTCTTCATGATTCTACATGATCACATAACAGATATCCAGATTGCTCAAAGGACTTCACATACATTGTCTTAAGTGATCCTTACAACTGTATAAGGAACGTATTATTATTAACCTGACATTAGAGAAAGGGAAGGGTCTGAAATAAAGTAAAAGTGGCTTATGTATAGGCATTGTGTCAATTCACAGCTGTGGGTCTGTCTATATGATTTAAAAAGTCTGCTTGGGGGGTAAAAAACACGAATAGGCAGTCGTTCGTATGCATACGATCTGCCTACACGATTTTTTAACCCCCCTTGACTCCATATGACCCTGTTTCCCCAGCTGGCTGGAGCGAGCAAGCCAAGCGGCAGTTTTAAATCTCCCGCCACTTTTTTTTTTTAATTTAAAAAGGTACCTGCTTTGTGGACATTCAGTTTTCCCTATTTACAAAGTAAAATAAAAATAAATATATATAAAATTCACGGACTTACTGGACTCTCGCTTAGCTGGGAATCCAACATGGCGGGTGCTCCCAATTCCCCTCCTTGCTAGCCCCGCCCCCTCTACTCAGCCAGCCAATCAGATTACACTGCCTGTTCATATGTGTGCGAACGGGGCATACAGACCACCAGCCATTCGAACGGCTGTATGGATTTTATGCTGAGATCCGCTACTCCTACCGAATGCCGAATCCATGAAGTTTATGGGGGATTCGCTAGCCCCACTTCTGAATGACATGTATGAATCCGAATGGCCATGTGTACAGAAGAGCGATCTTCCGAACGACATTCGTATTTTTTTTACCGTGTAGATGGGCCCTGAGATAATATTTTAAAGGGAGGGGAACCCTGCCACAGCAGCTCTGTTAAAGTACAGATTTCTCACTGAGAAGTGTGGTCTAAGATCTAAATTCAATCGTTAGTCCTAACCAGAGTACACTCATTGAATTTAATGGAATTCACCTAAGTGTTGACTTATTAAATTCCTATCGATTTAATAGGTCAAGTAATGTTAAGTCAAGTCATGTTAACAATTAGATATATCCCCCCAAATACCAGTTTTGGAAAGATAGTTTTAAAAATCTGAAAATTCTCTTCATAAACTCAAAGCCACATTGGTGCCATTGTTCCAGATAACATGGGGAGGCAGCACATAAATATTTACATATACGTACAAATAGGGCAACAAAAAACTGTAGAGCAGAATGCTTTCTGTTCAAGGTTGCAGCTAAGTAACCAGCCATGCCCTCTTTCCATTCCCTTCATCCCTCCACCTCCACAATCAGTTGGCATTTTCGGCCCACTGAACAAGTTCAGCCCACATTGGGGTATTTTTGAATTCACTTTATTTTTTAATATGTATTTATTCAAATGTTGGTGTTTCTCTAAGCCTGTTGATATGTCCCTCTTGTGAGGTGGTGGTACAGCTTTGGTGTCAAAAAAATAAAAAGAGCCACATGAAGTATGAATTTGCTATTAGTATATATAGGATAAGACCCTTCTAAAAAAAATTCAGCTCAGCACACATCAATTATAGTGCTTCTTGGCCTCAGAGGAAAATGTGTGTTTTCTGTATGCCTGGCCGGTTGTATATTCAGTGCTTGGATGTACAGTATTTTGAAGAAAATTGAGGTCATTTTTTAAAATTTTCTAGACACTGTCTTCTCCAAACTAGTTTTATTCCTCACTACTGAACACATACTGGCTGCACTCAGCATCATATTCTGCACACTGTTTAAATTTTCTCTATTCCCAATAGGTTCTCAAGTGCCAGACTGCAATTAGATTTATTTTGAGTTTCACATACAGTTTTATAACCACGTTAAAAGTAACAGGAATGTCTTGGTTGAAATTAATCCAACAACAAGCAGTTTGATATTAATATTTGAAGGCTTATGGTTTCCTAACTGTGTCTTCAAGTAAATGCAGGAATTAATATTTCTTTTTTGTTGTTGTTGTTTTACTACAAGCCAGAAGTGGTGCTCTAATTTCTAAGCATGAGCCCCACCACTGCTGTCTCTGAAATGTTAGTAACAGGCACAAGCACTGACAGAGCAGTGAGGGGCATACATTTCACCTTGTGGTTGCCACAGCTCAGTGATGGCTGCAAGTTGGAGGTAGAGAAGTGGTTATGATGCAGCTCAGGCTCCCTTCCTACTGTGACTGCTGGCCTCTAAGCCATGGATACACATATGGCTGCCTCATCCTGGTTGCCAGAACTTTTCAACTTTGGCTGGAATCCTGTTGGTGACATATGTGTGCGTAACTCAGGGTGATGCATGCATATGTTTTGTTTTGGACACTGTACAAGGAACTGTTCACTAGCTACTCATGCAACATTCAAAGCCTCCCCCACCAACTAGCTATAAGGTTCCAAGAGTTGCTACTGTGGTCATTTACTGGCCAGGTATGCAGAGGGAAGTGAGCAGGCCGTATCCAACCCACCTGCAGCTGCACCTAGGGAAGAGAAATGAGATAGCTCTCCTAGATTTCTGACTGCAACCTGATTTCTCTTCCCCCAGCTGCTAAAACACAACCCTGTCACCTTTCCTCTCCCTCACCACCAGCCAGAAAATGGCCACAGGAGCACTGACAGCTAGCGGGGTGGGATGGGATGGGAGAGTTGAACAGAGCTACGTGCATGGAGTGTTGACTCCACCCACTCCAACCCAGGATTTCAGTCACAGTCTTTTACATTGGGTGGGCAAAGTGTGGTCCACAAGCTGCATGTAGTCCCCATGATCCCAATGCACCCCTATCCTTTTGTCCTAAAATGGGCAATCACACATTCTAGGGAAGGAGTAGGTGCATAACAAGGGTCAGAGAGGGTTATTTCTGGCTCCTTTAGAACCTTGTTGAATGACACTGGTGTGTTTGCCAGTGACCTATTTTTTGATGTTAGACCCCCCCCCCCATTTCAGGGTAGTGTACCTGAGACATGATTTACAGGACCAAATGGGCCCCCTGAGTCTATTTTGAGCTGGGACAAGTATTCTTAATACTTTTAAAATAAAGAATTTCAGGGCGGGGAAGGGCAAGGGCTATACAAGACCCTGCAGGAGCCACACAGTTCTCATTCATGCTCTAGGAGGTATGATTAGTCCTTGTGTTTCATTCTCCCAACCAGCCTGTTTTAGGCCCATCACAGGGTTTTCCTCTGCCAAAACCCAGAAGTGATTGGAAGTGACAAGAAGCTACTTCTGGTTTTGAGAAAAAGGTATCCACAGGGGGCCATCTGGAGGCACATATTTCTCCCTATGGGACATTTTAAAAAACTTGGGGACATAGGGTGATTGGAAGAAAATGTGTGGCCATCAGAGGTCTTTGGGGTTATGTGGCACCCAAACATTTGGTGGTTGCCCACTCCTGTTTTATTTTTATCTGTAGATAACTGCACTCTATACTGAGAAACTCATATCAATAATGCTCTTCAATTTCCATTGGCAGCACTGTGGGTGTTCATGTATGTTCAGCTGGCTTAGACTGCAACCTGAAACAGAGCTTCCCGAGGGGAAAGAGAAGTGTTGACAGACCCACATTTAACAGAAGCATATAATTCCTTCAATAATATTACCACTGAAAAGTGTTAACTGGAGGGTGTCTAACGGCAAACAGAAGGTTGGCTCCTATCGCTCCATTTGACATACAGAGAATTAGGCTATGATCCCTTTAGGCCTTGTTTATAATGAGCCTGCCCTGCCCTGTGTTGTTCTCTGTGCTGTCCTGTTGCCAGGTTAGTAGCACCAACAACTAGCGGTCACAATGATGCCTATGTTAGGCTCTGGATCCAGGCCCAAACACATCTGCAGCAGTATTCAGGAATGTCAGGAACCATGGAGAATGTACTCCCGTTTGCTATCAACTCGAGATATTTAGCAGCAATATTCATAGACAGCAGAAACCTAGATACTGACCTAGAAGCAGGTCTATATGCTGACATCAAGAGTTACCAGGTAATTTTTCAGGCGTAATAAGACTGTCACCTTGAGCCCCAACTACTGTTGACACTCATAAATAAACATAAGAGGGGAGACTGAGGAGCATCAGAGGCACTTTCAGGTGAGATACTGAGACAGAAACATCACTGGGCAGTGCTTCAAAATTAATGAAATAATGGGGTCACAGCAGGGGCCAGACTTTACAAAGGGTTCATGGGTTAAAAATAATTTAAATTTTTAAAACATAAGTTGTTCTACTTGAATCCATTCAGCTTTCAGATGGTATAGGAGCTCAAAATATCACTTTCATAGTCATTAATAAAGCTTTGCTGACCCATGTTTTACCACCATATCCTACCCAGCCAGGAAGAAGGGAATGAGGTAAACATTCCCCACTTCTTTGATATGGGTGATCTGCCAAGCTGGATCTACATAGAGACTATGTGATAACTTCCTTCTTTTTTCTTGACCCAGAGGTGAACTACTATGGAGTGGATAAGAATTACCTAGCTATCCAAAAAGAAAATGAATATTTAGAAAAGAGAATATTTAGAGAAGAGAAACACTTGCATAGAACAGCAAAAACAAAACAAAAAAAGATGTGTCTTGAAAAAAGTACTCATTTGCAGACCAGCAATTAGAGCAACAGAGCAAGATCAAACCTACATTAAGCATGGAGGTATTGTGTGTGTGTGTGTGTGTGTGTGTGTGCGTGTGTGTGTGCGTGTGTGTGCACGCCTTCAAGTCTCCTGTTGACTTATGGTGACCCCATGAATTTCATGGGATTTTATTAGGCAAGGAATACTCGCAGGTAGTTTTCCCAGTTCCTTCCTTTGAAATATAGCCAGCAGTATCTGGTATTCATTGGTGGTCTCCCATCCAAATACTAACCAGGGATGACCCTGCTTAGCTTCTAATGTCAATCGGGATTTGGTGCATTAGGGCATGAAAATCACCCTTTTTACAAATCCAGCAAACAAGTCCACAGGAAGCAGAAGTTCTCAAGCCAGTGTAACCAGAAACCAATTTCCATTCATCTACACTGCTGAATCCTCCCTTGTCAAAGGTCAGAGTGGTCATTAGTTAAGAAAGGAAGCCAGATAGCAGGCCACATAATGAGCCAGCATTTCTGCCAAAAGGCCTATTGCTATGTGTGATGCTCTTTGCCCTCATCCATCTCTGTTCCATAATGTCATATCTTCTTGGACTGGCCAACTCTTTTCTACTCATCTGTTCCTGCAACCACAGTACAACTTGGGATAGTACACAGCATTCTCCTACTGGTCCATTATTCCTATGATCCCTTGATCCAGAGAGCCTAGTAACACAGTCTTTGTTTTGAACACTGTGCACAATTTCAAATGTTATCAAAGAACAGTATGAAGGGTACTCTGGCTGGCAGTTCCAAAGGCAGTGTGAAATTTGTGGATTGGCACACAAATAGCAAGATAACAACACCAGCCTATCACACAGGAAGATGCCTTATTTCAAGTCCATGTAGTCTAGAGGTGGGGTATTATGTGGCCCATCAAATGTTGAATTGCAATTCCCAGCATTCCTCACCTTTGCTATCCTGACTGACTGACACTGAGACATCTGGAGGGCCATACAATTCCCACCTTGATCAAGTCCCGTATTTAACCTGACAGGGGCATGCCAAGGTCCCAAGCAGAGACCTACAGCATTATAACCTGCATGCTAGAATAGCATTAAGATGTCTGGACTGAAACAATAAGCTTCATGGTAACTATTATTTTTTGCCAGATATTTTACTCCAAAATTTTTAAGAGCAACATTGCTGGCCAGACTACTAGCAAGCACAGAAAGTTAGCATGCATATAAAAAGTCACTTTTCAGACCTTCGACTATGTGTTGTATGTCAGTGATTCCTCTGAGTCAGGCTTTGAATTTTTCTCAGGGGAAAAATAACTACAGTGCATTCCATCCTATGTCCACTTTCAGCTTTGATTAATCATAGCTAAAAATTCAATTCTGTTGTTAATCCATATAGCTGTACAACGTAATGCAACAACTGACAGTTCAAAAATAACTGAGATGAATTCATTTCAATGTTAACTGACAAAATATATTGGAAGCTAGAGACCAGTATTGAAATCAGTAGAGTTGTGGAGGGACAATGCGAGGGAGCATTTCTAAGAACAATGTAGTAGCGTAGGAACAATGAAATAATCAGCAAAAGAACTTGTGTAACTGAAAAACCTCCTTGTTCAGGCCAAATGAATGAAGTGATAACAAGGCTTCCAAATTTTGCTATTGTTTGTGACCGATTAGCATACAGGGAGTCAGAAAATGAAATTACAGTAATCAAGTGGAGGCTACACACTTCTTTCCTTTTTTCGATGGGATACCTTTCATGCTATGGATTTAAATGGCAATATTTGTTTGAAAGATTGTTTGCAATTTTTATTAAAACCAAAGATTGCACTAAATCTAACTGGAGATCTTTCATTAAAGTTCAGTGTCGTAAATCAGTGAAGCTTACTCCATGTAATTATGTACAGGAATGCAGTCAAGCCCTGCAAACTTATAGGTGAAGTGTTAGCAGTGGAGATTTTCATTTACTTCTCCTTGGTGCTATCAAGATGTACAGTACTTAAAGTACTTGGGCATCTACCACTACACCAAATATGGGCAGACTTCAGGCTTCCTGGACTTAGTTTGGTTCTGAAGTACACCAACTGGAGCCTCATGCAAAACAGAAATTTTGGCAGGTAAACAGAAATTTCAGCAGGTGGACGTGTACTAAGAATTACGGAACAGGTGACTATGGAGATTATCACATGAGGGTTGTATAGCATTATTGGAGGTGTATAGCAATTCCTATGACTGTACCTTATCACACAACACTGTCCTCATCCTGCTGCCAGGTGTAAACAATCCATTGCTTGGGCACACCTTCTCATTGACCTGCCAATGCCTTGCCAATATTGCGATAAAGCTCTTCCAGTTCAGTTCTAGAATGAATTTAGTCACATGGCATAAAATGGGGCTGCTTTTCTTCCCTGCCCCTTCCTGGTTGCTATTCCCAAGCAGGCTGACTCCGTTCTGCTTTGGAAAAGCGAGTGGGAAGGAGAAAGAGGGCAGAAGAGGAGAATAAAGGCTGCACTAATTCCATGTGGCTGCACTTATTCTGGGACTGTCTTTGAACTTACCTCACGAGAGGCAGCAAGAAGAGTAGCCAAAAGGACTGTATAATTGGAAGAGAAGTGTGATAATAAACGTTGCAGGACTGGTATGTTCCCATTTGCTTTACAAAGGTTGTTGAAGCGAGATACGAGGCTGGTGTGATAATCTCCTTTGAGGAAGTGCTGAGCCTAGGGATTTGTGATTACTACAAAAATCAAATTCACAAATCTTTCCACACACAAAAAAAAAATCTGTTGGTTTTCCTACAAATTCTCATTCAAGCAACCTAAGGGGTGGGGCTTTTTAGTTGTTGGCATTATTCAACAACTGGGAGCTGGAAATCCTTGCCAATCTACTGCAAATCACCCCTAGATTTATTTTTTATTTTATTTTATTTTAGATTTACCAGTAGGTCCTGATCTACCTTCTGCTCACCTCTGTAATACACCCACTGATGGGAACAAATACTGCAATTCATTCAGACAGAGGTTCCAGAATAGAATCATTAATGCAGGCAACCAAGTGGGGCAGTGGTATGTGTGTGACATGAAAAAGAAGCTTATTCCTCACCTCCCATCAAACCTGTGCTTCAGGAAGTCAAACAGGGCTTTCTGCATCATGTCTGTCACCTTGCAGGGATGCGGAAGATGGAGGAAAGAAGATTGACAACAGAAAGAAAGAAGCCCAAGGTAAGAAAAGAAGTGGAAAGTGAGGACATTGAGAACAATCAATGCCCTTTACATTTCAACCAAGGTGCACTTATCAGTCAAGATATTCTTTCTAGCTATGAAGGTGGAATAAAATATGTTGCAACCCACATTTTTATGGTTTCTGACTCAGTCCAACACTTTCAGACAGAAGGCCACTAAATGCCACATGCTCCGCTTACCTCCTTTATACAAAAAACTATTCCAGAACTTGCCAAACTATTCTGGCAATACTCAGTTTCATTCCTGTCCCACTCTAGTCCCTGTCACAAACCTAACAGATGCAGGAGAAATTCCACCCTCTACCCCATAGTGCAGGTTTCTCTCTCAGTCACATTTAAACTGCAGGATGGAGAGGGGAAATACTTGAGGTGAAAACTTTATTTATTTTCACATCATACATCACCAGACTGTATAAATCATTGTGTTAAAAGGACCTTGGTCTGACTCTTTTTACAAGATGTGCTTTCACTTTGCCTGGGATCCTGAGAAGCACACAGCATCAGCCATTCTCATCAGAATGCTACACAATTCCACTTTAGATTTATTGATTTAGATTTTCAGACAACACTGTTATAATGTTACTATTCCACTATATTTGCTATGGCTGCCTCCTGTTGAATCCTGGGATTTGCAGTTTAGGGAGGGGCATTTGCAACTCTCAGCCAGAGAGCTCTTAGGCCTCACTAAACTACAAACCCCAGAATTCCACAGCAGGAAGCCAGAGCAGTTAAAGTGGAATAGTAACAGTATAACAGTATAGTCTGAAAATTTAGTTTCCCCAAAGTTTAACCATTCTAAACTCCATTTGTTTAATATTTATGCACCTCCCACAAAATTCTATACTGAGGTGCAGTGTTGAAATGAAATCAGAAAAGGTTTGTTTCCTATGTTTACACCTACTTTGGAAATGATGCCTATAACTATGGCTTTGTATCATTACCACATACATGGGGAATAACATTTTATCCTCACATTGGCCCTAAGAGGCAGGTTAAGCCATGAATTGAATGGGGATAAAATGGTTGTTTTATCCTTTAAAAAAAAATACAAATAAATTAATGTATTTTGTTTTGAGACTGAAATCCCAATGTGGCACTAAAGACGCAAGGTATAAAGTCCAATTTTTATGTATTACAATGCATAAAGTCAGATTTGTTTTCTTAGGGCCTGTCTAAACGGTGAAAATACCCCTCATGAAATTCGCTGTGAATCCTACCTGTCTAAATGGGATCCAGTGCCAATCCACACTATTCAGAAGGAGGGGGATCCAAAATGGCAAAAACAATAGGGTAAAAGCCTTTGCAGATTTCCCCGTACTTTTTCACAAACAGTGAGGTGGGTGCACATTTTTGCTCATCTGGACTATAGAACAATAAAAAACTCGAAGGGAAGCACAAAGCTGATTGGCCAGATGAGAGCAGGGGCAGGGCTAGCTAGGAGGGCAAGTGCCTTAACGATGGGTTGCTAAGGCAATAAAAAGGATCAATATTTTCTGTTTTGCTTTCTTATAAAATTGGAGAATCGCTCTATCGCACCAGCATACCTTGGGATGACTTTTTTTTAAAAAAACGGTGGCAGTGAAGAGCTAACGCAAGTAAATCACTCGCAACTGCCATCAGGAATGCAAGGCTTATGGGGGCTTCCAAGGCCAGAAACACCGTTTAGACATGTAGCTGCTGCTGGGAGATGCCAATACTACAAGATATTTTAGATTTTTTTCCCCTTGTGTAGATGAGCCTTTAGTAAAAGCAAAGTTTCTTGTCACATAATTCTTCTATATGTCTACTGACAAATATATTATTGCCCATTAGAAATATTCAAGAAACGAGTTTTAGCAAATGACTGAGCATATCATTTCTACACCTCTCATTCAAACTCCCTTCCCATTCCCTGTCCCCACCCTGGCTAACTGTCTGTCTGTCCATTCATACAAACACACATCCATTTTTGTTTTATAATTACTCTGGATTTGCTTCATTCCCAAGACTTGATTTTAATAATCAAGTGAAAGGATTTAAAAGTTTAAAGAAGAGGCATATTCTTAAGAACCGTAGAAATTAGGTGGTATTCAAAGGATAGATGTTCAAAAATAATTTTAAAAAGAGGATAATGGGAACCTTGCCAGTTTTCATTTGCCAACAGTGCAAATCTAATACTTCTCAGCCATATATTTAATTCCTTTCTCTGAGCCCTCTCATTTATTTGGAAATATCATCCTTATGGATAAGAAAGTTCTCTATATTATGTTGTTTATAATACAGTTCAAGGTAAAGAGACTGAAAAAGTAGAGTGGGGATTAACAGATATGCATCTGTTAAGATGATCAGCCCTGCAATATATAGATGGGCCTGATCCAGCACCACAATATTTCACCTTTGGATAATGGATATAAGGTGGGGAATAAACTCTGGTGTTGGGGGAATGGCCATGCTGCAATTCAACAAACACGTTTAAAAAACATGTGGCACTGCAAGATGAGTCATAGAAAAAGGGAATGTATAACCTGTAAGAAAGGCTCTTGTTTTCCCCTGACTAAACTTTAAAAAAAAATTCCCCTCAGACAGGCACAAGAGATTTTTGACAACTTGTGTGTTTCCATTCTTGACCTGCGCACTTTCCTTCAGGCAGAACTAGATACCCTGAGTAAAATATTTGGTTCCAATCCCATATTTCTTTTGTTAAGCTAATGTAGAAAGTGACAATTACAGGGGATAATTGGTAAGTGGAGATAGGGACTGGCTGAATTCTTTGCCTAATAGTTCTCCTATTTATACACTTCCCTGGAAGTTTCAGTGGATTCTCTCCTGGCAATGGCTTCTGAAACCAAACACAAGCCTGGCTTTGCAGGAGGGGCAGCATTTCAGTGAACACATCTCTCTACCCACCCACCTGCCAATCCTCTCCCACAAATGTCTCCTTGTCTTTTCTCCCAGTGCACCCATTATATAAGACAATATGGATTCGGGACCACCCCTTTATGGATATCCCTAATTCCACTCTTACCATTATGCAACACCTTTGCCATTTTCTAGTGCACCAGAAGCCCATAAGACATTAGTCTTCTATCCCCATTTTCCTTCTCTCTTTCACACTAATTCCCCCAATTTGTTGTTGATGTTGATAAATGCATGTATTTACATTTATTTTGTGTGGAGAGGAAGGCTCAGATAAATTTAATTTTTTTAAAAAAGAGCTATGCTTTGACCACTGATGTCAGTAAACTCTCATTTAAATAATATTTTTCTCTGTTTTCAGCAAACACCTTCAACATGCTTTTGGCTCTTAGAGCTGGATCAAAAGTGTGTATCATTTAGCTAAATCAGTTCATATTATACAATGTTCTGTTAATTTAAGAGGCTTTCCAGGAAAATGAGTTTATAGCACCACCAATCTGTTATTATTACTGATTCATTTGTAGGGAATCCAAAGTTCTCCTTGCTGCTCAGTTGCACATCTCTTTTGTGGCTTATCATGTTACTTAGAAAATTCCCTTCTTTCTGCTCTTGCCATTGCCGTAAGGATAGTAAATACTCTCCCCTGTACCCTATGGAGATTTCTGCACCCAAGTAATCAGCTTTGTATATTCTTTAAATGACAAATAAGAGAGAGGTTACTCCCTTCCCCCAAGACATTGTCATTCATACATTTTTTGCTTGGGAAGGGAAGGACTGAGTCCTTTGAAAGGTAAGTGTTCCCTCTGTCATGTGGATGAGCACATCTGCACCAAGAGTTGTTTTTTTCCAAAAAGGGGAGAGAAGGTAAATCCAATCCAGTTCCAACTAGAGTAGACCTAATGAACCAATGGAAACTTGGTAAGTCAACGCCTACTTAAGTTCCATAGATACAGTTGGTCTGCTTAGCACATTGGATTTAGGTGAATGATTCCAATCTCAACAAGGTAGTTCAATCTGCTGATATCCATTATGCATCAGATGGATGTTGGATTGTTTACCTGAAACTAGGAGTATTACAGAAAGATGAACACACTGTCTGGGCTAAGCACTTTAGGATAGTACATGCTGCTATAACCAAGTTATGGAAGGGTGTGAATTTGATTCAAATATTTTGGAAGAACAGTGGGAGGCCCTTTTTAATGCTAACTAACAGGAATGCTTACCTCGTAGCCTTTTAATGAGGGGCCAACCAGAACAACAGGCCGCATGGATGGTACTACATCATAAGGAGGCACATGTTCTGTCTGAAAGAGAGGACAACATGTCCAGTAAGTGCCTACTCTTGAGCAGACACTGCATGCAATTTCTAAGAGAGTAGAGAATGGAGTTTTGTATACTTACCACTTTCTGTTTCTGTTTTGCTGAAAAATCAAAATAATTAAATATTACTTTGTTTAACCACATAGCAGTCATATGAGCACAAACTAAACATGTACAGTGTTTAATCTCACAACAGCCAAAATAATTTGAAAACAAAGAGAAACAAAATTTGCATCTGAACATCCCAGACTTTCTCCTGAAAGAGTGGTGCTATTTTGATGACTGAGCAATGAATGCTCTCACCTATTAACATGATCAAGAGCTCACCTTTCACACACATACCCCAAGAAATGAAGAAATCTTCATAAATATTGTGACATGCTCAACATCTGTTTAGAACCAAATGGTTATTTTCCCTGGTAAACTGAAGGTTCAAAGAGACTGCTTTTTGACAATTTCCATATCCAAGCCTTGGTTCCTAAAGCTGCTGCCACTGTGTTACACAGCCTTCCCTCCCTCTCTGCGCATTCACACCAGCACAGAGTTGGAAGGAAAGGCTCATGTGTTTGTACAACCTGAGACACACTCTCAGGGGTTCCTCTAAACTAGAAATCCCCTAGAACTATGTCTCTCTTCAGGTAGCCTGCCACCACACCTTGATTTTAGACTTAAGATGGAAATGTAATTACAAGGAGACAATCACATTTAAATATGCTTTCCAGCCTTAAATGAGGTTTACCAACTAACCCCTCCCTTTTGTTCCCCCAGAGAGAGAGAGAGAGAGAGAGAGAGAGAGAAACTTTCTAGCGTAGTCCTGAGCTATAGACGCGTGTATAGGCTTGGTTTTATATATAGCAAAATGGAAGCTCTGTTAAAATCAGTGGAACTTAAGCAGTGCATTGTTCAAGCAGTTAACAGAGGTAATGATAACATGGAGAAAAAGGCATTTTCTCTCCAGGTCCAACTTAGAGTCACATATCATAGAATAGAGTATAGGATACATTCAATCAAGGATGAAAACAAATGTTTAATCTAATGCAATCTAGCTAAACACATTTTTCTAACTCTAAGAAAAGATCCACTCACAGTTAGAAGATTCATCAACATCAGTCTGTCTCCCAATTGGGATGGGCTAGGCCTCATGCTTATCAGAAGCCAGCGTAGCTTAGTCTCTGATGATGGAATTTCAGAGCCATATGGGAGGTCTGCCCCATCAGACCTCCAGGACCATATATCAGATCTGCTTCCTCAAACCTCCAGCACTATGTGGTATCACACAAAGGACTGCATCTCTTCAAAACTCCATTAGCCAAATCTGATTGGCTCATCATTGCCAAATCTGATTGGCTCTCCAGTCAGGTGATGTGATGTCATGTTTAGCAAATGAGGGTCCCCCTCTCACTTCTCATACCCCCTTGTTTACCTGCTTCTGAGACAAGAGAAGTGGTGTTTACAGATACTGGGAAATGTCGTTCTGGCAGATGTAGTTCTGGCTCCATGATGGGAGTTGCAGTCACTCCATCATGACAAGTGCCCTTTAAATTTCTCACCACCAAATGAGAGCTGCTTCCCTGTGAGCATATCCCATGAATCTGGGATCAAAATGGTCCAGTCAAGTGAAGTGATGTGCCACAACCCACAGAATCAGATTTTAGTAGAGAAGATTCAGGCAATTTGCTGCCCCCACACAAGACTGAGCCACTTAAATACAGCCATAATAAACTCCCAGCAGATGGGGAAATCCACCTCCCTTGTAGCAATGTGAAAACTAGTAGGTTTTTCTTTCCTCTGCATTCAAATTTTTAAAATTTCATGTGCCCTTTGCCCTGAAAAAAGGAGAATCACAGTAAATTCTTATCAAAACCAAACTGAAATGAAATTCTACCCCATTTGCAATGACTACATCCAACTGATATGGTTATTTCTAGCATGACAAGGGCTATATTTTATCAGTATACAAATAGCAAGCAATTCTGGAGAGCCAGAGCATATAGTGGTTTGAGCATTGGACTTTGACTAGTGGCCAGAGTTCAAATACCCGCTCAGCCATGGAAGCCCACTGGGTGACCTTGGGCAGGTCACACACTCTCATCCTCAGAAGGAAGCAAAGGTAAACCCCTCTGAATAAATCTTGCCAAGAAAACCCTGTGATAGGTTCACTTTAGGGTCACCATAAGTCAGAAAAGACTTGAAGGCACACAACAACAACTCTAATTCAGCACTAACACATTTGAACACAGAGAGGTTCAAGTCTAGACTTTTAAGAATTTAGCACTCAAAGCCCTTTGTCTAGATGACAGTTCTTCGGTTTTTGTTTTTCCCCACATTCAAAGGAGTTACATCTCAAGTTTGAAAATGAAGAAATTTGGAGACCTGGGTTAAATTCTTTTCAAAACCATACAGAAACAAAATTCTCAGCCATTCCTATTCATGTGGTTAGTAGAAGGTCAGCGTAAGAGGGGCGCTCCAAAAAAGCGATACAAAGACTCCCTGAAACAACATCTCAGGCTTGGCCAAATTGATCACCAACAGTGGTCCGCCCTGGCCTCACATCGGGAGGCATGGAGACGCAATATCCACAATGCTGCAGCCTTATTTGAGAACTCACGACGAACAAGTCTTGAAGAGAAACGACAACGCAGAAAGAATCACAACCCAAAAACATCACCCAAGGAGACCTTCTGCTGCGCTTTTTGCAACCGGACTTGTTTATCTCGGATTGGCCTTTTTAGTCATCAGCGCGCTTGCAGAAGGCGCGGGATGAGTCCTTCCTGAATCTTCGTTTGCGAAGAAAAGCCAGAGAGAGAGAGAGAAGGTCTAAAAAGGTAACAACCCCTTTTGCATGTGATGAAGTGGGATGCAGTCCACAAAAGTTTATGTCAAATAATATTTGTTGGGCTTTTACTATGTCTGCCTGTCTTGGTATTATTTAGAAGTCAGTAAAAATATTTTCACTTGCACAAACCAACCAACACCATTTGCTTAAGCTCCACTGATTTTAACAGAGCTTCCATGAGAATGCATCAACAAGGGATCAAAATTTTGTTGTAGCCAATAAAGGAAGGAAAAATAGCTGCCATAGTATTGCAAATTTCCATGTACAGATATTCTTGTAAACTTGCATTTGGATACCAGAAGGGCAACTCCTTGGAACAGAGCAAAGGCAAAGAGGATGTACAGAACATGAGCGTCAATTATCATAAAGGTAGCCTAGAATCGGGATCCCTTCACCACAAAAGGTATATTGGACAAGGTGCTAGAGTGATGGTGGGGGGAGGACTTGTGCTGCCCTCCAGATGTTGCTGGACTGTAAGTCCCATTAGCTATAAGCCAAAGGTGAGAAATGCTGGAAATTGCAATCCAGGAACATCTGGAGGGCCACATTATTCCAGTACCTGTATTAGAGTAATGACAGCAAAAATACAAAGACAAGGGGCTCATCTACACCAGCCAGGATATGCCGGCTCCTTGCCGAGCTGGCCCATTCTCCCCCCGCACCTCATTACCTTGATGAAATGGGTCGCAGTCCACACAGGAACTCCTGCTCGTCCCTGCAGCTGCTACCACTGCCATTTCCTTCGCTATCTCAGAAGCCAGGTAGGGGGCCCACACTTGAGACTGAAGGCCCCTGCATGTGGCCAGCCTTGGTCACATGCTGCAGGACCCCTGCCTGGCTTCTGGGAGAGACAGGGAGATGGTAGCAGCAGCAAGAGCCAGCATGCTGGATGGGCTCCTGTGGACATGGGGGGCCTGACCCAGGATTTGGCTGACGGAAAGAGACTGAAATAGGTATATCTGGCCCTACCCCGGCTCCCCCTGTCTCAGCCCTGTATCTGCCCCAGGGGCAGAATGGGGCAAATGCCCTGTGTCATATGGACTGCAGTGCTCTGAGACAGGGGAAAGCCAGGATATGTGGCCCATGGAGACAAGCCCATGACAGTTCTTCGGTTTTTGTTTTTCCCCACATTCAAAGGAGTTACATCTCAAGTTTGAAAATGAAGAAATATTAGTCTGTACCAGTAGGGAAAGGGATCTCGTAGTACCTTTGAGACCAATTGAGAGAAAGAAGTTTATAGCATAAACTTCATCAGATGTTTCACTCTATAAATCTGATGTAGTGTATCCTTGGTAGATCCAGCACATGATGTGGCCTCTGCCAAGACTCGAAGGAGGAGAGTGGTGGTAGGGGATTCCCTGCTGCAAGGAACAGAAGCAGTAGTCTGCAGGCCTGACAAAACGTCTCCGGACATATGCTGTCTTCCTGGGGCAAAAATTCAAGATGTGACGGAGAGGCTGACAAGGCTCATCAAACCTTCTGACCATTATCCTTTCCTTTTGAACCACTTGGGAACCAATGATACTGCAAGGCATAGCCTCCAGAAGATTACAAGGGATTATGAGGCTTTGGGTAGGAAGCTGAAGCACCTGGATGCACAGATAGTCATTTTATCTGTCCTTCTAGTGGATGGTCATGGCCCAGGAAAGGAGAGAAAGATAGTGGAGGTGAACAACTGGCTACACATATGGTGCCGCCAGGAACAATCTGGCTTCCTGGACCATGGGATGCGGTTTCAGGGAGGTGGGTTTCTGGCAAAGAATGGGTTGCACCTCACAGCAGTTGGCAGGAATGTTTTTGCGAAGAGTCTGAAAGATCTTATCAGGAGGGCTTTAAACTGAGTTGTATGGAGGAGGGTGACAGTACTCTTAAAGGCAGGAGTTCATTGAGTGCTAGAGATAATAGCCCAAATGTTATACAGAGAACAAGGCAAGTAACACAATAACACAACAATGGGAGGAATAAACCCTTTAAAAGGCAGATGGGGAAATGGCCCATGGTCTTAGATGTCTCTATACGAATGCACAGAGCATGAGAAATGAACAGGATAAACTTGAACTCTTAGCACAGCAAAACAAGTATGATTTAATAGGCATCACTGAAACCTAGTGGGATGAGTCTCATGATTGGAATGTCCTAATAGAGGGGTATAACCTATTTCAAAAAAATAGACCAAACAGGAAGGGTGGAGGAGTAGCATTATATGTTAAGGATGTGTACAACTGTGAACATATCCATGGTTTAAATCCTGGGAGTCAGGTTGAGAGCATCTGGGTAAAAATTAAGGGAGAGAGAAACAGCAGAGATGTTGTAGGGGTCTACTACAGACTTTCAAGCCAAACCAAGGACTTGGATGATGCCTTCCTGGAACAGATGACCGAACATTCAGAAAGGAGAGATGTAGTAGTAATGGAGGATTTCAACTATCCTGATATTTGCTAGAAACCCAACTCTGCCAAGAATTTAAGGTCCAACTAATTCCTCACTTGCCTTGCAGACAATTTCATTGTCCAGAAGGTGGAAGAGGCAACAAGGAGATCAGCTATTTTAGATCTGATCCAAACCAATGGGGATGACCTGGTTAATGGGGTGCAAGTGGTGGGATCATTAGCAGGGAGTGACCATGTTCTCCTGGAGTTTGTTATACAGAGGAAAGGGGAAGCCAAGCATAGTCAGACATGCCTTCCAGACTTTAAGAAAGCTGATTTCAGAAAACTTAGGGAATTACTGGGGGTGATCTCATGGTCAGGAATACTAAAAGAGAAAGGAGTTCATGAGGGATAGGAGTTTCTTAAAAATGAGATATTGAAGGCACAACTTCAAACAGTTCCAATGAGAAGGAAACATGGCAGGTGTTTAAAGAAACCAGGATGGATGTTGAAAGAACTCTCAACTGAGCTAAAACTAAAAAAATGGACATGTATAAGAAATGGAAAAACAGAGAAATCACCAAAGAAGAATTCAAACAAATAGCCAGCTCGCGTAGGGGGGAAATCAGAAAAGCAAAAGCACAGATGGCACTCAGGCTTGCTAGAGAGATTAAAAAGAATAAAAAGGGTGGGTTTTTTGGATATGTCCATAGCAAAAGAAAGAACAAGGAAGTGGTAGGGCTGCTGCGGGGAGAAGATGGCGAAATGCTAACAGGGACAGAGAAAAGGCAATGCTACTCAACACCTTCTGTAACTCAGTCTTCTCCCAAAAGGAGAACAGTACTCAACCTGGGGGAAATGGAGCAGATAATGCAGTAGGGGAAATGCAGCACAGAATAGGTAAAGAGGTAGATCAGGAATACCTGGCCAGTATAAATGAATTCAAGTCTCCAGAGCCAGAAGAACTACATCCAAAGGTACTAAAAGAACTGGCAGAAGTAATATCAGAACCCCTGGCAATAATCTTTGAGAAATCCTGGAGAACAGGAGAGGTCCCAGCAGACTGGAGGAGGGCAAATATTGTCCCCATCTTTAAAAGGGGGAAAAAGAAGACCCAAATAATTATCGCCGTCAGCCTGACATCAATACTAGGAAAGATTCTAGAGCAGCTCATTAAACAGACGGTCTGTAACCACTTAGAAAGGAATGCTGCGATCACTAAAAGTCAACATGGGTTTTTGAAAAACAAGTCATGCCAGACTAATGTTATCTCTTTTTTCAATAGTTACATACTTGGTAGATGAAGAGAATGCTGTGGATGTAGTGTAACTTGATTTCAGTAAGGCCTTTGACAAAGTCCCCCATGATATCCTTGCAAAAAAGTTAGTAACATGCAGGCTAGAAAATGCAACTGTTAGGTGGATTTGTAATTGGTTGATAGGCCAAATCCAAAGGGTAGTCACCAATGGCTCCTCTTCATTCTGGAGAGAAGTAACTGGCAGGGTGCCACATGGTTCTGTCCTGGGACCAGTGCTATTCAACATCTTTACCAATGACTTGGATGAGGGAATAGAGGGTATGCTTATCAAGTTTGCAGATGATCAAATTAGGAGGGGTAGCTAATACCCCGGAGGGTAGGATCAGAATTCAAAATGACCTAAACAGATTAGAAAGCTGGGCTAAAACTGACAAAATGAATTTCAACAGGGAGAAATGTAGGATACTACATTTGGGCAGTAAAAATGAAAAGCACAGATATAGGATGGGTGACACCTGGCTTGACAGCAGTACATGCAAAAGGGATCTAGCAGTATTAGTTGACTACAAGCTGAACATGAGTCAGCATTGTGATGCAGCAGCTAAAAAAGCCAATGCGATTCTAGGCTGCATTAATATGAGTACAGTGTCTAGATCAAGGGAAGTAATAGTGCCACAGTATTCTGCTTTGGTCAGACCTCACCTGGAATACTGTGTCCAGTTCTGGGCACCACAATTCAAGAAGGATATTGAGAAGCTAGAACGTGTCCAGAGGAGGGTGACCAAAATGGTTAAAGGTCTAGAAGCCATGCCCTATGAGGAGCGGCTTAGGGAGCTGGGCATGTTTCATCTGGAGAAGAGAAGGTTGAGAGGTGACGTGATAGCCATATTTAAATATTTGAAGGGATGTCATACTGAGGATGGAGCAGGCTTGTTTTCTGCTGCTCCAGAGACTGGGACATGGAGCATTAGGTTCAAACTATGGGAAAAGAGATTCCACCTAAACATTAGGAAGAACTTCCTGACAGTAAGAGCTGTTCACCGGTGTAATGCACTTCCTCGTAGTGTGATGGAATCTCCTTCTTTGGAGATTAGAGAGGCTGGATGGCCATCTGTCAGGAATGCTTTGATTGTGTGTTCCTGCATGGCAGGGGGTTGGACTGGGTGGCCCTTGTGGTCTCATCCAACTCTATGATTCTATGATTCTACCCAGTTTATGAAAGCTTATGCTACAAATGTCTTTCTCTCAGTCCCAAAGATGGAACAAAATACAGTTCACACATGTACAAATCTATTATTATTATTATTATTATTATTGGTGGGGAACCACAGATTTATACAAAACAACTAATATCAATTAAAATATATATCAGTTAAAAATACATAAACCTATTAAAACAGGTAATAGCAATTTAAAAGAACAAATAAAACTAATACATATTAAAACAGTTTAAAATTCACAGTTTAAAAGTCATCTGAATAGGTCTGTCAGAAGAGACTGCTCTTTAATATTATTTTAAATTCAGACAGTTTATTCAGTCAGGGCTAAGCTTCTGTGTAACACTAGATACAGCTGTGTACCCAGTGCATTCTAATATCTAATTTTCAAGGAAAAGATAAATTATATTTACTGCTAGAAAATAGTGGCCCAAATTCAACTATTAACCCAACATGAGTAGACTCACAATTGTTCAATCAAGACTTATGTAAATCCCACTGATTCAATGGATTCTACTCTTACCAGCTAGACCAGTGAGACTTTCTCAAAAACCCTTCATAGTTGGCAGTTGATTCAAAGACAAATCTAATCAGCTGTTTCCTTCAATAAGGAAACATAAGCCCCACTACCCCATATGGAACTTTATAACCAGGACCGTGTAATAGACTGTGTCCTACCTTACAATTCAAAATAATTTTAGAACGGAAATGATTTCCTTCAGGAAACTCACCAGTGGAAGTGGGAGTAGCTCGAAATGTACCAGACACCATTTCTCCAAGGCTGGAAGAAGAATTCCCACTTGATTTCCTGTGTTGTAAAGAATCCCCATTTAGATATTTGGCGGAATTAGAGGATCAAACTCAACAGACCTTCAGCAAAGTTTCAGTTTATTGAAGGAACACAGACATCTAAAATCTGTATTAATTCTTAATTCCTTAAGGGTAAAAGATGAAACTGGATAAAAATGCATAATGGAGAGTACCTTTGAGAGCGTATGGAGAAATTCACAAAATGATTGAGTAGACTCACTATAGAGTCTCTATAGTAGGCTCACTATAGTAGACTCACAAAATGATTCAGTAGACTCACTATAATCAAAAAAACTGCAAAGCAGGGAAAGTCAGGTATGCCTCTCCTATTCTAAAAAAGTGATTCACTTCAGCTCCAGAGTCTACCCAATGACTGGTAAGGTGTGTTAAGATAGATCACAATTCTGTTTGCTTCCAATTATTCACACACACACACTTCTCTGCTAAGCCAACAGACCAGTCTATTTTGTTATTACTCAAATGAGCATGAACATAGGCTTTCTATATCTTTGATCATTTTCATCCTTGCTCTTCAAATCTGTTTTACATGGGCCTTTTCCTGAAGTCTGATCCTGGCAGTTTTAATCCCAAAATAAATTCCAAGCTGTAGAAGAGAATTCTGTGGCACAGAATCTAGGCTAGCCTTCTCTCTATTTTCCATTCACCACTGTTTCTATTTAAGCAGGCATTTGGTGATTAACTGGATGTTCAGAAGGATCTTTTAATGGGAGGAATGTCTGTGCCTGTACTTTTATTCTTATGATTCTAATGCTTTTATGCGATGTTAAATGTGGTGTTATAATAGAATAGCTTATTTGATGGTTTTAAAAACTTCTTCATCATCAGTTTTTTAAAAGTTGTAACTTATTTTAATGTGTGTAAGCTATGGAGGATCCCATGTCAGCAGAAAGGCAGATACAAATTAAATAAATAGATTGCAGGCAAATTTGTTTGAGTGGTAAATTTCTTTTCCCACTTATATGTACTGAGTAAAACTTCTATCAGACTCACTTGCAAGCCACTGGGTTGTGTGTTTTTTTGTTTTTGTTTTTGTTTTTTTGCTGCCTGACATGGTTTTCTCTGCTATAGGCAAAATAAGAGGCACCTAGAGCAGTGCCTGCTGACTCCACCAAGCATTGATTGGTGTACTACTGTTGATTGCTGGCTGTGAGAAAATATGCCACAAAGACTGTTTTTCTTGCTCTACCCTCCTCCAGACTTTTCTTTCCTGGATCAAAAAAAAAAAAAAAAAAAGTAAGTGTGTGTGTGTAGGGGAGAGAGAGGGGGGGAGAGAGAGCTCTACTTTGCTTGGAATCTGAACTTTATCTTGAAAAATTACCAATTTTTTTTCAAAATCAGAAGTGGACTTCTTGTTTGTTTGTCTGTCTGCATTGTGACTTGTTTGTGCATCACCATCCCAAGGGTCCTGGGACATAACATTTGTCCCCTGACCCCACTGCTATTGTACAACTTACATTCATTTTGGTTGTGTGGAAAGGAATGAAGATCACCAATAGCTCCTGATTGATGGACAGGTGAACTATTCACTATTAACTCCACCTATGGTATCTGGAAATACTACAGACTTCTTTCCTTCCCTGTTTTTACTACTATATAGCCTTCCTACCCCTCATCATCTGTGCAATCCAGTAAGCAATAAAATCATGTGGAGGGATTCCTTTGTCTGTGAAGTCTCTTCCAACACCTTCCAAATGCTAGAAAACCAGGAGTTTTGATCATGTAGAAGGCCTCCACAAACAAAGGAGGCTTCCCTCTTTGCAAAACTACTCTCTGGGTGGCTATGGTGACATAAACCATTAACATCCTCCCTTTCCATGTGTCTTTAGTCCACATCAAGGGTTGGAATCAGGTGGTTCTTCTAAAGTTGATGGACTGCAGCTCCCAGCATTCCTTGCCATTGATTGTGCTGGCTAAGGCTTTTAGAAATTGCAGCCCAGCAATATCTAGATAGCTACATGCTTACCACTCCTGGACTACATGCTTGCTAAATGCCTGCACGGAGCTAAGATCCTATAAAAAGACCAGGCTGAAGGTATTCAATTTACCATCCTGGTTTACATTTCTGTCTTTCACTAATTCCTCTATGGTTTCTGCTGGGTCAAAAAACAACAACCCCAAAGCCACATTTTGAGAACTGAAAGTAACAAGCAATGGATTTTAAATGGTGAAACCCACCAATAATTTAAAAGCCATGCCAAATATTGGTATAATAATACAAATATCCTATCTTACCCGCCATGAAAACGCCCTCTCTTCTGCTCTTGCTGGATCCGAATGTTCTCCAGCCTCAGTGGGCTTGGGATGAAGCCAATCTCACAGCCTTCTTTAACTAATCTTCCTATCCACCAGTCATTGTTATATTTCTGTAACAAAGAAGTCATTAATTTGAATCTTTCATTTTCACTTCCTCCCGCTAAGTATGCATGTCTTCTACTGCTTGTTCCCTCCACTAACGGCATTAATCCATAAAAGCCATTTTTATGTTCCTTATACAAATCCTTCAATACTTTCAACCAGGGGTGAGGAATCTGTAATGCTTTCAGCCTTGTTGGACTATGCGTCCCATAAGTCCCAGCCACAATGGCCAATGGTCAGGAATGATGGGAGCTCTGCCCTCTGAAGGTCTGCAGGCTCCCCACTTCTGTTTCAAATATATTATCCATCAAAGATAACAGGATGGGGCCAGAAGCTAAGATGGGGTAGTTTCTAAGCTGGTGAACAGAAGAAATTGGTTGAAATGTGATTTTATATCCCTAAATTTAACACTAAGTCCCAGTGCAAAAAAATAATTGATATGTTAGATTTTCATATATAGTAAGAATTTCACATGATGTCAACTACCAATCAATTGATCAATCAAAATGAAATTCTCATCCATGTTGAGGTTCTGTTAAGAAGGTACCATTTCATCTTCTTAATTCCAAGAACTTAAATGAGTACATTTACTGAAGACACGTAAGAAAGTGTACAGATAAATACATTCACCACATTCTGGGAACCTGGACCACCTCCTCCCCAAGATCAAAGTCAGAATAATCTGTTTTTCTGGTTTGCAGTAAAAACAGATCTGTATAGTACAGTAATCATTGGCTACGCTTGTTTCAGTCACAAAACCAACACGCCCCACTTCCTGTCCTGATTTTTAAAGTATATGAAGTTCCAGATAGACATTTGAACAAACATGTGGTGCTTTAAAACACACGCACAAACAAAATGGCATCACAAACAATTCCACGGTGGACAGCCTACAGGAAACACTGGTACAAAGGAGAAAATGTTGTACCCAAAAGTTGTATGCATATTATTCCAGACTCAATTACAGTGTGTGAGTGAGGGAACAGTGCTCACCCAGCAGCAGAATCCCCCTACACTTGCTCCTGCTTGAAGAAATGCAAGTACATGGCCTAAGTAAACATCTGCTGTTCTTTATTTCCCAGACTTTGTACATAACCTCTAATTTGGCTCTGGGCTCACCCCTTTGCATTGCAAAAAGAGAGGCAACAAGCTTCTTCCAAAGCCACACAATGTGATAGGCTTGCCTCAAATTAGGGGTGAGCATATCCCCAGAGGATTGTCAGGAACAGGTTATTCCTGCCATTCACTCAACCATTTGATACTTGCAAAGGCAGCATCCCTCAGCCTCTGCCTAAGTGAGAGTTGAATTGCCTTCCTGAACTGCCCCCTGTGTAAATGGTAAGGGAGTGAACAACCAGCATGGCCGGAAACAGGCCAAATGATAAAGTATTCAAAATAACAAAGTTGGGGCGGAGAGCAATGGGTGAGAAAAGGACTGTAAAAGGTTTAAACTGACCAATGGATGAAAGCCATACCAGGCTTGACTGTTTGTAAATGCTTTTATATTTCTGTATTTCCTTTTATTCCTCATTCTAAGCAACAACCATGAGCTAGTATCTCTGTAGATAATCTATCTGTAATAAAGCTTACTGTTTTAAAACCTGAAGCTGTTTCACGTTGAGTCTATAGAAGATAGCTTATGACAAGGATGGAGTAGCTGGTGGATCCAGCCAGTCTTGATTCTACCACTGCCTCTCCTGCCTCAAGTTCTATGAGCACTCCTAGTGTGGGAGCCTATCCCTTCAGAGCTAAGGCAACAGCAGAGCTTCCATTCAACTTGGAGCAGATGCAGGAGGAATGGCAATACTGTATAACCCAGAATGGATTCACTGCCCTCCTGGTGGTGGATCCACTGATCTTTCCTGCCTAGAGGGATCAAGTGCTTTGCTTCCCCTACTGTAGTCTTCCTTTCCCACTGCCTCCAACTCCCTGCCCCCCGCCCCATGGTCAACCTTATACTATTTTCTTCCCTTCTTTCTCATTTTATTCCAGTGCAAAAATGAAGCCACAATGAGCAATGCAGAATGGAAATAATTAAATAACACGGCAGATGGTACTTTCTGATACTTTCTCAATACTTTCTCGGTACTTTCTGATACCTTCTCAAACAAAGGAAATGTATGACAAGGATAGATTGGAAATGACAGGGCAAATTGGAACAGTGACACTACAAAAGGCTGAAAGCTATCAGCACCAAAGATGAAAAAGTAAACCCAAGAATCATTTAGACTTTCAACAGTAAAGCTTGGAAATTGCCCTTTTGTGTACTACAGTGGGCAAAATCTTCCAACCATGTTGGCAGGGAAATACTATGAGTTATACTCCCCAAAAATAGTTGTTCCAAGCTCTGTCCAACCCTAGGACTGCACTGGAGCTACCATTAGGAATAAAATTCACACATTCATTAATAGATAGAGTGGGTGTTTATGACAGTGTTTAATGACATCTGTCAATTGGACTATTATATTGCTTTAAAAAAACAAGTAAAAGTGCCTATCCTCTTTCTAAAGTTGATTTACAAAGATACTGCAAGGTTACTCATATTATAAAACACCTTCCATATGTTCTTCCAGGCCTGTCTGAATCTTCAGTGTAGGTGGACGAAGAACATGTGGCTTCTACTGGTTGTTGAGACTGAAATGTTTATGCATTGCCAATAATTGTTGTCACTTAGTCTGTTAAAAATGCATAATACATAGTCTGATGGGTGACAGATGAGGCAACTGGAATGTGAAGTCATTCATTCTTGCTGACATTTCAGCTTGTTACCAAAGTGACCTTGACTGAGGCTCAAACTAGATGTAAAATATAGCTGAGTGTCTCTTCCCTCTAAGGTTTTTTTATTATTATTATTATCTATAACTTTTAAAGTAAGTTGTGAGTTTAAGCTGTGGATACAGGCAACAGTGTGAGTGTTGGACTACAGGGTTCAAGCCCACTGGGTGACCTTGCACAAGTCACACTCTCAGAGGAAGGCAAATGCAAACCCCTCTCTCATCTTGCCAAGAAATCACAGTGATAGGTTGACCTTAGGGATCAGTTACATGGGAGAATTAACTACAAAAAATACTGCCTTCCCTCCCTTTCGCACTTTGTTCCCACAATTTTATTTGAAAGTGGTTGTAGCGAAGAAGTAGCAATTTTGCAGTTCACATAGCCACACCACTCCCAAGGCCTCTAGGGCCTGATTCCATGGTGCAGCGTGGGGGGGGGCAAAGGCCCAATGACAGCAACAATGCCGCTGCTGTTTGGGGGAGGTTTGTGGGGCTTTGCAAGACTAGGGGGGAAATGATGCATTTTCAAGGCAGTTTTGGTCCATTCAGGAAAAAAAATTCCCCCCAAAATCTACCCCCAAAGTTTTTTTTTAAAAATTGTGGGAGCTAGAAAGTTCTTCTGTCCATGGCACAGGTGGGGGGGGGAGGCAAAGGCCCAACGACAACAACAATGGCCGCTCCACAGCCACCCAACTCCCAAGGCCTCTAGGGCCAGAGTCCACAGCGCAGAAGTGGGGGCGTGGCCAGAGGTCCAACGACAATAACAGCCCTGAACCACGCCCAAGGCTGTCCCTGGGCCTCGGCCATGTTCCCCTTGCATCCACAGACACTGACCCTAGAGGCACAGCGGTTCACACAGTCACACTGCTCCCGAGGCCTCTAGGGCCAGAGTCTGTGGTGCAGAAGGGGGTTACAGCCAGAGGCCCAATGACAACAACACCGCTGTAATGCTCCCAAAGTTCCCGAGGCTGCTCCTCTATGGCTGGAGTCCACGGCGCAGTGGGGGAGGGTGGGTCAAAGGCCCAAAGACCCCACGATGAGGTGGCCATGCCCCTTCCCTCCCACAGGCAGCACAGCAAACAACTCCTTCTTGCCGCTGCAAATTTTGCCCTTTTGTGAATTGATTGTATAGATGACTGCTTACAAATTTGTTGTACAGACGTCCTATTGTGCACATTTTTCAAAGTTCTTTTCAAAAAAAAAATTGGGAAAAAATTTTATAACAGTTATCATGCATTTCAAGAGTATTTTCATCCCCCTCCTTCTGAATAGTGCGACTTTGGCCCAAAATGTGTGAGGACCATTAGGAATCTGGACAAATTCTTTGAGGATTTTTTTGCCATGTAAATGACCCCTTAGGGTCACCGTAAGTCAGAAATGACTTGAAGGCATACAACAACAATAGGCAGTGAAGGGTTGCTTATCCATTTTTCCATCTACATCCAACTGCTGTTACACCAAAGGGGCCATGCATGCACATATCCAACACAACTTTTCCAAGCTCTGGGTAGGAATTCTGAGTCCATCTCTTTCCAAGCCTTTTGCCTCAGTTTACATATTACACTTATGTGTCCAGGGGCAAAACTATGGTTGGGAATCAAGCTGCTGCAGCACACCTAATATCCTATTAAAACCAGCCATGCATATACAACAAGGCTGGGTAACTTGTGGCCTTCTGAGTGTGGCCCTCTGAACAGCAAGTCCCATCAACCCTATCCAGTGCAGTTAATGGTAGGGAATGAAGAGATCCACAGTCCAACATCATAGATGGACTAAATGGCCCTTGTGTCTCTTCCAACTCTATGATTCTATTATCATAGAGGCCACAATCCACCCATCCTAATAAACTGTTTTTACAGGCCACTGAGCAGAACACATAAGAACAGTCTGGGTTTTAGGGAAGAGCTACCACTCTATTTAATAGTGCCACAGGAGGCTCTGGGGAGGAGGGAGGGATAAGGCACCAGAAGTGCTCTTCTGAACAATGCCCACATCCTACCCTAATATCTGGACCCCTCTGATTATTTGAAGAAAAGGAACCTTCCACATACAACTATAATTGAATCATAAACTAAAAATTAACATATGGCCACAACTCCATACTCCAAAACAACAGGACATGCTACAAAAAAAAATTCAGGACTGGAGTGTTAATTTGAAACACATCGTTATTTCTCTTTAAGAACTCAACACACAAAACCGAGTTTGTCCATAAAGACTTTCCCCCTTTTACACCCCCAACCAGTGTCCCCCCGGTACCATGCCTGAATGTTGCAAACACACTCACAACCTCCTTCTTTTCATAACAGGAAGTTGAAAATATGTATGTCCGGTTCTGATTCTGTACTCACTTTTGGGAGTATTCAGTTCTGTTTGTATAGCACTCACTACTCACAGTGTGAACTCAACTCATGTCAATGTGTAGTCAATTGGGCTGTAAGTACCATCTTTTTGTACCTTGGAGTGAGAATTTTTACCAAGAGGTTGGAACAGTTGCTTTCTTGGGACCAGAACTGCCCCTCCCATAGGCCAGCAGGGCTACTGGGAGCTTAGTTTAAAAAAAAGAAAGAAGAATTCCAAGTTGAGAGGAAGGGCATGGGGATGATAAGGGCAGGACTGGCATGTATGGACTCCTCCCTCTTACTAGTATTCCTATACCATATTCAGACATACTGCTAGCACAGAGTAGTGAAAAGTCCACAGTTGCCATTCAACTAAGCCATTTTCATCATGTTGCAATATTTCCTGCCATTCAACCTATTTCAGCCATGCTAGTCATGCAGGGCAAGCGTCCACTTCCAGTTTAAGGCAGGGTTGCCAACTTGTAGCCCTTCCAGTGTCATTGGACGGCAACTCCCTTCAACCTTAGCCAGCACAGCTAAAGTTGAGGGATAACAGGAGCTGCAATCCAGCAACATTCCTGGTTTAAGGTTGGTAGACTTTTAAGATACACTTCTAACAAGGATGAATGAGTTTAAGTCCCATTGTGTCACAATACTGCTTCAGTAGCCTAGAATTTCTAGTTGTCCAGTAGACAATCTCAGTGCTTTTTCAAACCTCAATCAGGAGGGATGTCCATCTCTAATCAAATCATAGAATCATAGAGCTGGAAGAGACCACAAGGGCCATCCAGTCCACCCCCTGCCATGCAGGAATAAACAATCAAAGCATTCCTGACAGATAACCATCCAGCCTCTGTTTAAAAACCTCCAAAGAAGGAGACTCCACCACACTCCAAAGCAGTGCATACTGTGCTCCATACAACACTGGCTGCTTTGAAGCTTCCGTTCTGTAATATATGCAGCTCCAAGATAACTGTTCTGGATCACACTATCAACAGATAAGAAGAATTACATTATGTATTTACCTCTTTAATGTGTAGAAAATCCTTAGCATCAAAAGAGATAGCAGTGCTTGGCACAGGAACATCTTCATCCAGCGCTCCACAGTAGCTGACATTAGTCTTCACAGCAAATGCTACAGGTTTTGACTGGGAACAGAAATGTGTTTTTGTTACTACACAGGATCTGGCATGAGCAGCAACCAATCATGTCAAGCAGATGGAACAAGGGAAGGGAGCAACCAAGCAGATGGAACAAGGGAATGGGTAGCAACCAATCATGTCAAGCAGATGGAACAAGGGAGATACCTGGTCACAAGACATAGGCAACAGTGGCAGATGGTGGCTCCCATATCAGTGAGCTGTAAGTCTGCTCTGAGTTTTACTCTAAACTTTAAAGGAGTTATCCAAGGTGCTGAACCTATCTTGCTCCTTGAGCATTAGGACTCAAACCGGAGGTGAATTCACCAACCCTATGATACTGGTGCCACCAGCTGCCATTGACAGATAATAGTTCTGAGAACCTGGCTCCAATTCTTTCGGCCTCATAGCCAAGAAACATGACACTGAGGGTAAATTTTAAAGTATAGTATTGGGGTATTGAACAAAATTAGCACAATTTTGGCTGGTCAAGAAAGCCAATCCCTTGCCCCTCAGCAAGAAGCTGGCAAAGTACCACATGACCAGTTTAGTAGCTGCAGGATGGCTTTGAAAGCTCCTGTTTCTTCCCCATTTCAAACCTTTTCTCAGAGCTACTCTTATGCCTTATGCATATCATCTGATGACAACTGGACCTGTGAACATGCTCTCCCCAAATGAATTATGTTTTAATGGATAAAAAACAAAACAAAAAAAAACCCCACAGCCATTTCATCATCATATGATCTGGAAGTAACCCGGTGATATGCATGCATGTAAAAAAACAACAAAGCCCAAAGCCATATTCATGGTGATGATCATAAAACAAACACAGTTGAAATGCTGGGGGGTGGTCTAGATGAGAGATGTTTTTTATGTTCATCTTTTGTGGAATTTAAGGACAGATGATATTGCAGCTAGCCTGTGTTTTGCCACTGCCATGTTTGTTTGTTTGTTTTTGTCTTTTTTTATTCAGGTCAGTCTTATTTCACAGTTATAGATACACCACTTATCCTCTTTGATTTTATAAATTAAAATACATGAAACACTCAACATACATAAAATAGACTATAAACTATAAATTATAAACATAGATATCAAACGTATCCCTCACACCCCTGTTAAAGCTATTACTCTACTATTTCTGTTGTCTTTGTTCCTCTCTCTCATTCGGTCTCCATTCGCTTCTTCCACTCAACTGGCTTCCCCCGCCCCCAGCTTATCTTATTCTTTGAGTCATCGCTTGCTGCATCTTATTCATCAGTAATGTACATTGTGTGCTTCACTTATTTTCATTTCATTTATCCATTTATTTTCTGTCTTTCTCAACCTGTTATATTTATCTACCATATTTGTACCAATTACCATGTTACCATATTTGTACCAATCTATATATCTACTGCCATGTCTTAACTTTCTTCCTAACTGTAAGTTGTCCCAGAGGGAGTTGAACAACGTGTTGGAAATGTCTCTTTTCTCCCAACTCCCAGTGATTCCAAAATAGCCATCTTGGTGGTTCTCAAAAGATGGAGTGATTCAAACCTTCCCTGCCCTGTACATTGAGATGTTGGAGCATGGGGTGAGAGGCAGGAAGGTTTGAAGCATCCTATGTTCTGAGATCCACCAAGATTGCTATTTCAAAATGACTGGGGGCATATCTGCATGCATATGTCTGTTGTGAAGTGTGCAGGGAAGGGGGGAGAATATGTGTATGTACAACTATCCACCAGGACAAACAAAAGTTCTACTTCCATGCTGTCACTCACTACATTTGTTCTGCTTGTTGAGCCATTTTAGGTATTGGAAAGGAGGTCTTCTTCCCTCTTCAGATCTTACATAACAGGAAGAAATAACACTGAGCATTGCAATGCTCATTTCTGAGTAAAGATGTGTAGAGACTGGCTGTAAGGTGCCTGATGACACCTTACTGGTGTTTGATTATTTTTAACCCTTTAAATTTCAGTACAATGCTACAGAAGCACTCTAAAGTTGTGTAAAAACACCCTACTTTTTTTGTTTTAAGTCTGCAGACAAAACTGATGAATGGGCAAGGGAATCCTTCTGTTCATGAAAAGTAGGTATGAAGTGGGTATGAAAGAGCTGCACCAGGAAAAAGGAATTGGTCCAAAATCTCCTCGTCCTCCTTCTTCCATTTGGAGATAACGCTACTGCATCAAAGCCCTTTAATGAATGGAAGAAGTCCTTCCATGCATAGATTGGCTCCCCTCAATCCAATCTAACACGTATAAGATTAGGGATCAGCAAGTGTGATGCCTGTACCTATTCTTCTGATAAGGAATGGAGCACCATCAATACCTCAGCAAAAAGTTACTGCAAATGAAAAGATGGAGAAAGGAGCCATCACAATTGGGGAGCCAAAGCAAGTTGCTCCCTCTGCCTCTTATTTCAAGGCATCAACATCCCACCCAGCTCTTGGCAATCCCACGCAACAGTTTTGCAGCCCAGCATCTACCCCCACTTCATTTGCCTAGAGTCTCCAGGGAAACTCTTTCTCCTCCCAGGGAGAGAATTTACTATTTTTGTTCTATTTTTCAAGAACTTTAGAGCCTCTCCCATAAGGAGCTGTGGTGGTATTGCTCTGTGAAATGAGACACTGGAGGAGAAAGACAGAGAAAGAACGTGTGTATATATCTGTCTATATTTAATGCCACAACCCACATCACAACCAAGATACTCAAAGTGAACATAAATGTGCTGCTTTGAGGTTTAAGGACATCAGGAGAGGGTTTGGACAGGTGAGTGACAAGAGGTGTCAAGAAGCAACATTAAATGGTTTGGCACAAATTGTATGAGCCCACAGTCTGAAAACCAGTCACCACAATTGTGGTCCAGCCAGACTGATCAAGAAGAAAACTGTCTCAGTTTAAAGTTGCTTACATTTGGCACCAAGATGGACTGAAACAATTTCTCAATCTCAATCTTATATTTACTGCACCCACCAGCTTTCATCACTACACTGTCCTGGTGTCGCAGTGGTTAAATGCCAGTACTGCAAGCCACAACATTATGAGTTTGATCCCAGAGGACTCAAGGTTCACTCAGCCTTCCATCCTTCCATAGGTTGGTAAAATGAATATCCAGCTTGTTGGGGGCAGTTAGCTAAAAACATTGTAAACCACTTAGGGAGTGCTTTGGTACTGATAAGCGGTATATAAATATCAATGTTATTGCTATTGCTAAATAGTAGATCACTCAGAGATTAGGTGTGTTTTTTTCTCCTCAAGGACCAACAAAGCAACAGAACACTAATTCCAGCCAATTTTTTTTCTAAGTTTAAGTTAAATACATAAATTATAGCAAAAAGTCTATAGGACTCAAGTTTTTTTCCCCTCTCTCTAAATTTCTTAACGTATTTTGACATCTGTTATCTTCCTTAGGGGAACATCACAGATGTTGTAAATTTGAATTTAAAAAATACCTTGTCAAAGGGGGAAAATGTGCATCTTTGCAATTTTCTTCATTTCTTTTTTCTGCTGTGTGGTATAGATTATCTGGTTGTGGGCCAATTTTAAATAGACCTGCTCAAAGGTTAAAAAAATGATAATGCAAGCAAAAATATCTTTTAGAAGTTTTTCAAGTGTGTGTTAATTCTGTAGCTTCCCCATATTTCTCAGTAAATACTCCATTAAAAATATAATTGGCTTGTGCTGGATTTAAAAACATCCTCCAAAAGACAGACTGATCCTTGAGCAAGTGGATCTTTACAAAAAGATTTTCCTTCTGAATAAGTGGTGGCTGAAGGATTTCAGGATGTCCTTTTCCTTTGTTACCTTGCGACTACTTATTTATTTACTTATTTATTTTAGGTATTTATACCTCACTCTTCAGCCACAAAGGCTCCCAGAGTGGCTTACAAATTGTTTAAGCAATAGCAATTTGCACATCTACGCAGCATTAAGCGGTTTCCAATGTGTGTTAGCTAATTGCCCCCACAAGCCGGGTACTCATTTTGCCTACCTATGAAAGGATGGAAGGCTGAGTCAATCTTGGAGCCCTCTGGGATTGAACATGCAATGTGGTGACTTGCAGCACTGGCATTTAACCACTGCGCCACCAGGGTGCCGTTTACACGATGAAAATGTCCCGGGAAGAATTCATGTTGATCCCTGGCAGTTTACATGTACATCGGGTCGGGTATGTGATTTTCGTAAGGGGGGCCACCTTTTAACCCTCGGTTTTTAAAAAAGTCACTGGACGATTCGGAAAATCGGAAATGTAAACAGCCTGGGACAAAATATCTAGGTACCAGGGGATGGCTGGAAATGGTGACTGGGGGCGGGCTTAGAGATCAGCGACCAGAAAAGGAGGGGTCAGTCACCCGTTCAACAGATCCAGCCTCACCAGCTGAAAATAAAGGCATCCCTTCCAGCTGCACGTAGGTTGGTGTGTGTGTGCGCATGTACTCAATCACCTTTTTAAATGGATTTCTACACTGCAAACCCTTCAGCTTTAACCTCTTCCTCAACTGCATGTTACAAAGAGATCGTGGTGGGCAGAGGGTCGCCCATTCATCCCCTGCCTTTATCACCTCCCTGGGTCTGAACGGGCACAGTAAAATATTCCAGCATCTGAGCGAATGAACACACTTTTATCCCCCCCCCCATCAAAATGCACAGTAAAAAAAATGCCAGCATCTGTGTCTTTCAAAATGCCTGTCTGTCGCTGGCTTGAAATCTTCACTCTGCAGCTAAAACTCTGCTTTAAGGGTTAACATTTTAAAGAGGAAAGGGGAATCCCAAGCCTCCCCTCCCCAGCTTTGATTTCAAAAGGAAAGCACTGTTCCTGCATCTGAGCAAAAGCTCACATTCTGGGTCTTTCAAAATGCCTTCTGCTTAAAGGGTTAACATGTTAAAGAGGCAAGGGGAATACCAAACCTCTGCCCCCTCTCTTCCCCCCCCAGCCAGCCAATAGCATCGCTCGTGGCACGGAACTCTAAAGGAACTGTGTCACCGAGGTTGTGAAAACACGACTAATCGCATCCTTGATTGATAGCCAAAAAATAAAAAATAAATCCCAGTAAGCTAAACATATGTAAACAGCAAAAGCATGGGATATAAGAGTGCGGGACCAATAAAAACTTTTGTCGTGTAAATATCAATCACGGGATCTTCCAGGATTTGCTAAAGAGTGACAAAAATCGTATAAACAGCGAGGGATGGATACGGGATCAGGAAGTCATGGTAAGCCCCACGACAAAACTTGTTGTGTAACTGGCACCCAGGGCTCCTTCTCAGCTGCCTAGCCATTCTCCAGGGAAAGACTGGCCCAGGACATGATACTATATTATGAGGGAATTCCATTCCCAGAGGCATTCTTGAGAACAAAAGATGTCTGCCTCTGTTGGCCACAAGCATGTGTACAAGTGAACATGCCTGTGTGTGCATGCATGGGGACACAGGTAAAGGAGAGAGAGACTGTTCTCAACCTTAGTAATATCAGGAAACCTCTAGCTCAATTTCTAGTTCCGTTTTTAAAAACACCAATTTCCCCATGAAACTATCAATCTTACCACTGTCAATCCTACCCCACCATCACAACCACCATTAGCATCTCTTTTACTGCAAAAAGAAAGAGCTTCCACACATTTTATAGCTACTCTGTCTTCTCCAGATTGATTTTTTTTATGATAAGAAAAAAGACAGAAGGAAGAAGTGATGGGAAAGCAAGGGCAGATTAAATATGCTAGATAGCATCTGGACTCTGCCCTGCAATCCCCAAGCTCCCCCAGAAAGTTCTGTGTTTAAGGCAGGTTAGGCAACTGCGTGGGGGTCAAGGGCCAATTTCCCATCCCAGACCCCCCCCTCAAGGGTCACTGTCCCCCCTGCAAGCTCAAATACCTCGTTTTGACTCTGTAGTCCCTCTCAAAATAGTCACACAAAATGACGCAATCCCTCTCAAAATGGTCACACAAAATAATGTTACATCACTTCCTGTGTCCATTTTGAGAGTGACTGCAGAGGAAAAGAGAGGCATTTGGGGGTTTGTATGGGGTCCTGTGGAAGTTGTGGGGTTAAGGTGGGAGTATTTTCATAAGCTGTCATGTGTTTTTGGGGTTTCGGGGTGGTTTGGTGGCAAAAATTACCTGAAATTGTGCCATTAAAAAAAATAAGGGAGAGTTGGGAAGCTTTAGGAGACTGGTGCAGGGTTTGAGGGATCACAAAAGGGGGGGGGTCCATGGGCCTCACTGAACCCACCCCTGATTTAATGTATGGGTGAATGTAGAATAAAAGACAGAATAAAAGCAGAAAAGGACACCTTTGCTCTTTCAAGCTGGATAGCCGCTTGCTGTTCTCTTTCTTGGCGGATTGCTTCCCTGTCCTCCTCCAGAGAGACATCAGAATCTGATGGCCTACTTGTGTATGAATCTGCTGATCCCTAGAAACAAAAGGACATTATTAACAAAAATGATAGATAGAGTACAGAAAGAAGCCAAATACACAGGGGGGGGAAGGTTTATTTTTAACTAAGTTTCATCTTAGTATGTTTTATTTATTATTTTGACCAAGAAGTCCATGTGCAGAAGTCTTCCTTTCCTCCGCCACAGAATACAGTTTTATGGCTGCCTTCCTTCTCTGTTTAAAGAAACAAACCCAAACATAGAATTTCTCTTTCTGGCAAAAATGGCAGCTCCTTTTATTGTATTGTACTTTTGTATATATGCTTTGTAAAACCCATAGTACTGGACACTGAGCAGCAACCTATTACAAGATTGAAATCTTGTTAGATACTTCAGAAAATGGGCCATCTCTCTGTTGAAAGGCTACAGAGTGTTAAATCTAACAGGGGCAAAATACACATCAATAAAACTCACTTCTCCAGATATTATTTTCACATTTAGCAAAGTACAGTACTATGTATGACTATTGAGTAGGGGTTGACTCCCTCATGTATTTGGCATTCCAGCCTGAAAAGTGAATAGCAAATGTGATGTCAGGGCCGGTTTAAGGCACCAGTGGCGTCAGCATCCGCAGGGGGCCCCATCATTGTGGGGGCCCCCATAGTAACCCTACTCCTGCAAAAACATTATTAGTAATAATCTGAATATCCTGTACTGTGAATAGCTTAGGTTGAGCTAGGCTACACTGACCTGAGATAAACATATGGGGGCACCAAAATAAAGCATTGCAGGGGCCCCCCAAATTCCTTAAACCAGTCCTGTGTGGTGTGAATGCCCTGGATGCATTTTATTTAATGTCTTTTTAGCTGCTACATCTATCTCTTTTTATTATGCTGTTAATGCTGTTGTTCGGAGACTTAATTGTATTGTATTGTTGGTTTTAATTGATATTAGTCATCAGGAGTAGTGTATGAGCACCAAAAGATAGGATATAAACAAACAGACAGGCAAATCCAGTTTGTAAATTTTCTGGGTTTGGTATCTCTTCTACTGAACTCTGTACATAGGAAGCTACCAAGTCAATCTATTGGTCAGCATGACATAATATTCTGTGCACTGGTTGCCAACAGCTCTCCAGAGTTTCAAATAGGAGTAGCTCCTAGTAATATCTGAAGACATCGGAGAAAGAACTTTGGACCTCAAATGCTGAAAAATGCCACACCAGCTACCTAGGGTACTATATATATCAGGGCTGGGCAATCTGAGGGGACTGGGATGTTAGAATACCTTCGCGCACCATAGAGTGCTGCCATGGTGAAGGACAGGACAGGACAGAAAGGAAGATGGTTTGGGAGGAGCTCCACAAATGGTATGATGGTGGCAAATGCAGGTCAGCATGTGAGCCCCAGGCCATCTGTTGGTCACCCTTATATACAGATATCATAATCCTCATCTATCAGATTCATGCCATCATTCCAGAACTGGTGCACTGGCAATGTTTAGAGGGAAGTGAGGAGGCAACAACTTTTGTTACTACTGCCTGAACAAAGAGAAGAGTATCTTGGTGTCATATAATCAAGCTCCTGACAAGGGTTTCCCCTGGACAGAATAGATTTGCACATAAGCAACAGAGCTCTAGAAGAGTGAATATAGGTCCAAATGGGTTCCCAAGATAACAGCTGATTAATTAATGTCTGTAAACCCTTTGAAGATATAAATGCCTATAAAAATGCCAGATATTATTGCTTCTATTTTACCGGCTACCTACACTCAACGACAGCCAAAAGAAAAATTACAACCTGGAGACAATAAATCAAAGGGCATCATAAACATGTATAATATACTGTGCAAGAGCACTGGCTTTGTTCCTAGCTGCTGCTACACTGTGTACACAGGAATGCATCAGACGTTGGGGGTGGGGGGAATAAAGATTCCCAAGATCCCGCTGGGTTTCCCTGAGCTGATACTATTCACAATGCAGAAATTTTTAAGAAGAGAGTATAGAGATGCACATCCAGCTATGGGTCAAGTGATTTTGTCTTTTTTTACTTCAGCCTTTTCCTCAGAGAAAAGGAGCCTTCTAGACAATAGAATGACAGCATCTCATTCTGTGTCCTTATTCTCACAGACATTGCTAAATTGCTGAAGGCACTTCGGCTGCTCCTTCTCTTTCCAGGAATAGGCAGCCCTCTCCAATCAAAGTGCATTAAAAAAAAGTCTGCTGGCTGCTGGAAGGTAAATCCAAGGCTTATTTAACACATACACAGAACAAACACACACACACTCCAGGGAATTGAAGCAGCTGCTTTCTGGAATTGCTCCCCACTTTCCTGTATGATCTCTAGGCCAGCCAGTGTGGTGTGGTGGTTTGAGCATTGGACTATGACTCTGGAGACCAGGGTTTGAATCCCCGTTCCTCAGCCATGGAAACTCTCCAAGTGACCTTGGGCAAATCACTTTCTCTCAGCCTCAGAGGAAGGCAAAGGCAAAACCCCTCTGAACAAATCTTGCCAAGAAAACCCCATGATACATTTGCCTTAGGGTCACCATGTCGGAAACTGGAAAGCACACAACAAAAACAACAATGATACTTAGGATTTCAGAAAAGGAGGGCTTCTTTTTGAAAAGCCAGTGGAAACCAATCCTCATAAGCTGGGTTTATGCATTAATGCAGCATATAGGTCCATATTTTTCAAGATGTACTCAGCATCCAGCTTCCCTTTGTAATACTTGCTGTACAGCATACTCTGAGTCTCTGTCCCCTGCCTCTGGGCAGCAAATATTTGGAGTCACTGCTTAACCAGATTCTTGATGTAAGTGGGGTGGGGGTTGGAATTTGGGCCACTTTCTCCGGTCCTCTGGGAGGAATTTGTTGCAGCCACAAAGACCTAGGCTTATGACCACCTCCCAGAGGGCTTTCTCGGCTGTCGCCCCCAAATTGTGGAACGGCCTGCCGGATGAGATCCGCCTATTGACATTGTTAGACAGCTTTAAAAAGGCTGTCAAGACGGATCTCTTCAGGCAGGCTTTTCCGGAATAGCTAACCCCGACCTCAGGAACCCCCTCTGGAGGTTGATTCTGGAGCTCCTAACTGATGCTGCTCGCTTGGAACGGTTTTTAATAACAATTGTATTATATGCTGATTTTAATTTGTATTGATTTAATAATGTTTTAAGGGGGGAAGGGATTTTGAGTTGTTTTATACTATGTACTATTTTACTGTTGTAAGCCGCCCCGATTGTTCGCAGAGGGGCGGGATATAAATAAATATTATTATTATTATTATTACTTTTAAACAGCCATTTCTGTGTGCATTAACTCTTCCAGTCCATTGTCATCACGAGTATTCATTTTGTCAAACTGATATTTCACACCTCTTCCTATAAGATTGCCAATTCTCAAAATACACAGTCTGGTTTTCCCTCTTACTGTGCTTCATCTCACCATCTGCAGAGAACAAGTTTGAAAGTGTAGCACCATCTTAGACAAATTGTGCAGAATGCTGTACCTAGGGCATGTAGGAACAAGGCAGTAACACTAAGCGCTCATTACTACAATGCACAAATTGGAACCCTCCCCACCTCATACCCCATTTTCCCAACTGGCAAAAGTAATGTACCTTAGGTAGTGTAGCAGGTCTGTCACTAACAATACCTGTATTTGTAAAGATGGCTTTAATACAGCGAAGGCTTTTATTCTTATGAATGGTATCATATATCAGTACAGCAACACTACATGCACTAATACATTTACTGTTTGTTAAGCAGAAACCTATGTGTAGATTTGTTAATAAAGTAATGCAGGCATTTCCATTCCCCCCCCCCCGATTTTAATTAATTAATTAATTAATTAATTTAATTAATCATCAGCATGAGAATCATTGTCGGTATCATACCCTCTTGCTGGTATCAAAATGTTAAGATCTCTTTCCAATAAGGGTATGCAGGGACCCAGGAACTATTTTTAAAGGGGGAGGTCAACATTGGCGGGCAGGTTGTTATTAATTTTGCCTACTTTGAGGGAGAGAGCAAATTACTTTTCTGCTCCATTATCAATGAAATATCCTTAAATATGTCAACAATGTGGACTTAAAAGTCCCTTCCATTGTGCTGCACTGCAACTGTCGCCCATGTAAATGTGCATAGGACATTCCTGGGAGGACTCGATGACAATTGGTGTCTTAATATTTTGTAGTGCTTGATTATTTAGCACACTTCTGATTGATTATGCATGAAAGGGCTCAACTGCATAGGAGTCTTGGTGGTCCAATTTTGCCTATTTGTACCTCACCCTAAAATCTTTAGATATAGGACAGGATAGCAATATATTTACATAAATATATAAACAAAATGGCAATAGCTGTGCTACAGAGATCAGCTAAACAGTAATACACTCCAGAAAGGCAGCATTTCTGAGATGCTGTGTCAGATGCTCATCCAGATCATGGTGTCAGTCACCTCCATTACAAACCTGGGGGTAGGAGAAGAGACAAAGCCTTCTTTACCAGTGCATTGTATTTGATTCCCATATTTTTGTGCAATCTTGCTCATTCTTCCAGATATCCATGAAGTATGTAGTTCAGGAAGACTCAAACCTGAGGCATCACATCAAAGTGAGTGTTGTTCTCAGTGGCAGCTGGTAGCTTTCATGTCAGTGGAGTGATTAACCTACTCCAGGTTGCATTCCATACTTTAAAGGAGGTATCCAAGCTTTTGAACCTATTTTGGGAGGCAGGTTCACTGCCTCAATGACATGGAAGACATCAGCAATCATTAGTTTTGTTGTTTTGAAGACATATAAAGAAAGATATCTTCGTTTTTATAACTTGGTCTCACTTCTGTTTAGAAAGGATCATAAGCAAAGCCCAATTTCCAACTGATCAAATGAGCCCAAAGACGTAACTTTTGTGAGCTCATCTCTAAGACTTGACCCACAGAGCTAACATATGAAGGGCTACGCAACTAGAAATAATGCGATGGAGGTCCCCTCAGATATTTTAAATGGATGTGCATAGATGGAGACATTGCTGTCATGGCACTCCTCCCCCTAACATAAACATTTTGTTCTATCATGAATATCTGAAAAAGGGTTGTATTAACATCTGCATGCTGATGGTCAGTCAAAATAAATACTGAAGAGTTTTGTTTCAGGGGAGATATTACAGATTCAAGTGAAATTTTCTCCTCAGCTCACCTGTAGAATTAAAACCAAACCTCACTAAATTTAAGACAGAGATGGATAACTTTGGAGATTATCAGAAGCTTTAAAAAAAACAACAACCAAGGAGCTCATGAGAATGACATCACTGTACCGCCAAAGGGTCCGATACCACACATGTCATCTTCCTCTCCTGCTTCCACCGTTCTCCCTCTGTGCTGGAGCGACGAAAAAGGTGCCGCTTTCCATTAGCAAGTTTCTGCTAATGAAAAGTGGTGCCTTTTTTGTTGCATCAGAACAGAGGGAGAACAGAGGAAGCAAGAGAGGAGGATGACATGTGTGATATCGGGACCCTTTGGCGGTACAGTGACATTGTTCTTGCAACCTCCTTGGTTTTTTAAAAAAAGTGTTTGATAATCTCCTTTCTTAATATTATCCTGGCACTCTGTTAGTCATTTACGATGTTGTAAGCTAGGTTTACCACAGCACAACTGTTTCCTATTCACATTTACTATCATGGTGCCATTGCTACTATCATAAATGTCCCGGAAACCCACCTTAAAAGCCAGTCAGCGATCCTGGCTGATAGAAATCTGTTGTGCTGGTGAGAAGGGTGGTGCTAGACGATACGAGCACCTTCCTCCCACCTGTGAAAAAGAATGTGATGAGCAGAAGCAGATCTTCTTACAAGTCTTCATCATACCATCACTCACTAGTGGGAGGAAACTGGTCACATTATCTTGCAGCACCCTGGTTAGCCAGCACCATAGAACTCCGTTCAGGATGGCTGACTGGCTTTTAAGTTCTCTCTCTCTCTCTCTCTCTCTCTCTCTCTCTCTCACACACACACACACAGGAGGTCAACTGAAGTCAACAATGGTTCTTCCTTGGGGCATCAAGTTTCCATGAAAAAAAAATGAAGCAAGATACTAGGCTTGTGCCCAAATAAAAACCATCCTGGGATGACACCAGGAATGATTTCTTACTCACACTCATAAGTGCCTTCTGTCTCTACTGGCTAGCATAGAATCATAGAATTGCAGAGTTGGAAGAGACCACGAGGGCCATCCAGTCCAACCCCCTGCCATGCAGGAAATCACGATCAAAGCATCCCTGACAGATGGCCATCCAGCCTCTGTTTAAAGACCTCCAAGGAAGGAGACCCCACCACATTCCGAGGGAGTGCGTTCCACTGCTGAACAGCTCTTACTGTCAAAAAGTTCCTCCTCATGTTGAGGTGGAATCTCTGTTCCTGGAGCTTGCATTTCTCCGTATTGAATTTCATTTTGTTAGCTTTGGCCCAGCTCTCCAGTCTATCCAGGTCATTCTGAATTTTGATCCTGTCCTCTAGGGTATTAGCTACTCCTCCTAATTTGGTGTCATCTGCAAATTTGATAAGTATGCCCCTAATTCCCTCATCCAAGTCATTGATAAAGATGTTGAATAGCACTGGGCCCAGGACAGAACCCTGTGGCACCCCACTGGTCACATCTTTCCAAGACGAAGAGGAGCCACTGCTGAGGACCCTTTGGGTTCGGCCGGTCAACCAATTACAAATCCATTTAACAGTTAACTTGTCTAGCCCACATTTTACAAGCTTGTTTGCAAGAATGTCATGGGGAACCTTGTCAAAGGCCTTACTGAAATCAAGGTATGCGATGTTGACAGCGTTCCCTTCATCTACCAAGCTGGTAACTTTATCAAAAAAAGAGATCAGATTAGTCTGGCATGACTTGTTTCTCTGAAACCCATGTTGATTTTTTGTGATTATGGCATTGCCTTCTAAATGTTCACAGACTCTCTGTTTAATGATCTGCTCTAGAATCTTCCCTGGTATTGATGTCAGACTAACTGGACGATAATTGTTGGGATCCTCTTTTTTCCCCTTTTTGAAGATGGGAACAATGTTTGCCCTCCTCCAGTCTGCTGGGACTTCTCCTGTTCTCCAGGAGTTCTCAAAGATTATTCTCAAAGATATCTCTATTGCTTAAAATGTGTTCTCAGTGGTTTTCCTTGTATGCACAAAACTTGTAAATGTAAGGTTTTTTTGGACGACAACTCCCAGAACCCCCAGACAACATGGCTAAACAGAATTTTAATGTAGAGGCTTTACAAAACATGTGCCTGAATTATTAGAACAAAGCTACAACACAAAAGACTCTTCCCATTCACTAAAATCTTGCTTATCTTAACAGTACTTACCAATATTATTTTATAGACATTTCATTACTCAATCTCCTGCATAATCAATTTTCTCTTATACCAGAGATGCTTAGTGGTCATTGTAAAATCGCTGTACCCAGCAGTTCTATGAACGCTACAGTATGTAGGTCGTGCGTAAGCCTATCTTGCTCCAGTAATGACTGGCCCAGGGCTAACACAGATGCTTTAGTGCTTACTAATGCCAAGATGTCAAAAAGTATCAGAAGTAACTTTTCTTCGGTGGGTCTAAAGTGCTATGAAAGGCCCTTCTAGAAGAATAATGAAAATAGATTATGATTCTAGTGCTAAAAGACCCAACAGCAAACATTTACATGATCACCGAAGTTAAAAAATTTCATTTCTAGGATAGCACACAATTATAGAAAGAAAGATGACTATTATTAGCTTCCAATGTCAACTACTGAAGTAGGCTTATTACATGAGAACATCTGGGGGTGGGGGCGGGGGGGAGAGAGAGATCAGGAAAAAAATTATTTCCATTGAAATGTTTTCATTCATGATTAAATTGGGCACTTAAGTGCTTTCATTGCGTGTACAGCTGGATAATTCTTCCAGCTGCCACTTGACAAGACAAGAATATTAAAATTGCTACCAAAGAAGGGGCTAAGGAATGAAAAACTGTACTTTTACACACCCACAGAGACTCCACTATTGGAACAGGCTATCACTATGCACAGCCTGTCATGGAACACAGTGCTAGAGAGGAAAACAAAAACTGCAGTTTTAACAGTGAAACAAGATTGTAAAGTGCTGCTTTTGCTATGGAAGGGAGGGCACCATTTGGACTCTGTTTCAGGTGTCACCATGCCCTGGCCCAGCACTTAACATCCACAGCTACAATGTGATTCAAAGACAGATATCATCTGGCATATGCAGGAAAGTGTGTAAGCTTTTCACCTAGTCTGGAACATGCTTCAAAGTCTTCCAGCACCTTATCCTTTCCATCTTCCAATTTTATGAAAGGACAGGGTGGGATGTTCACTCACCCAATGCTGTGCTGAGGACACACTCAGAAGTGATGAAGATTTCTGGTCACCTCTGAATGCCTGCCAGCCCAGATATGGGCGAACAACCAATGCTTCAGGGGGAAAAGAATCTGCATCTCGCCTCACACCAAATTTGGAAACACTCAGATCTCTCTTGTCAGTTCTAGGTCCACAGGTATTACATCACTGTAAGAGGCCATTTTATCAAATGTGAAAATAACATAATCGGTGTGACTTCTTGTTCCAGTTACAAGCCAAAATAGGTTCCACAATTCCTTCACCTCACACTGCCGAATGTCACCAAACACTGTGCAGCTGGCTCAAGTACACACAAAGAGAGAGACTGACATACTTTTATTGCTCAAAGCCTTCACTTTCACATGGCTGAGATTACACAGACCATGTCACAGCCATTTGAGATAAAGTGATTCTCTTCTGTGCCAAGGCTGCCTCAAAGTACTTATTCTTTCACCCTCATTGTTTCACTCTGACAGAACACCTAAGAGGGCTATGCTAAATGTTTTTAGTGTCAATTTCCTCTCTCTCCCATCACTGGCTAAAAATGCAAGGTGGTATAGATATAGATATGCAGAATAAGGAGAAATAGAATGGTTGCCAATCAGAAGGAAGTCAGACAAGGACATGTTGTATCACCCTATTTGTTCAACTTGTACGCAGAAAATATATGTAGAGCAGGTTCAGAATTGGAGGAAGGAGGAATGAAGGTTGGAGGAAGGAATATCAATAATAATAATAATAATAATAATAAGTTTTTATTTTTAATCCGCCCCTCTGCTTGGCAACCGGGGCGGTGTACAACAGGATTAAAACAACAGCAAGTTAACACAGTCCTTCCCAATCCTAACCCTCCCACCCCTTAAAACTAAATTAAACTAGTGGAGAATTAAAACAAACATAAAGTTCAATACAATATACAAATTACGACAAAAAAATGGCAATAGCGGCAGGGGGGTGGGTAGGCAACAATGTAAGATATGCAGACGACACCATACTACTAGCAGAAAAACAACAAAGATTCAGAACAATAACTAAAGATAGCCAAAGAAGAAAGTGCTAAGGCAGACTTACTGTTGAACATTAAGAAACCAAAAATAACGACCACAGAAGATCGACATGAATTCAATATAGATGAGGAGGAAATTGAAACAGTTAAAGATTTCCCATATTTGGGATCAATCATAGATCAGAATGGAGATTGCAGTCAAGAAATCAGAAGACGGCTAGGAATGGGGAAGGCAGCTATGAAAGACCTAGACAAAATCCTAAAGTGCAAAGATATTAAACTGAACACTAAAGTTAGGATTGTCCAAGCCATAGTATTTCCCATAACCATGTACACAGGTGAGAGCAGGACAGTGAAGAAAAGTGATAGAAAGAAAATCAACTCATTTGAGATGTAGAGCTGGAGATGAGTGCTACAGATACCATGGACTGCCAAAAAGACCAATAAATGGGTCCTAGAACAAATCAAGCCTGAGCTCTCCTGGGAACCCAAGATGACTAAATTGAGACTGTCATACTTCAGATACATCATGAGAAGGCAAGACTCACTAAAAAAGACAATAATGCTAGGAAAGGTGGAGGGTAGTAGAGAGGAAGGCCACACACTAGATGGATAGACTCAATGAAGGAGGCCATGGCCCTGAGCCTGCAGGACCTGAGCAGAGCAGTTAAGAACAGGGGCTCTTGGAGGTGTCTCATTCACGGGGTCATCATGAGTTGAAGTCGACTCTAGGGCAGTTAACAACAACAACAATAGATATAGATATTTTATAGTGCTACACTATCAATACTCTGCTAATGGTAATGTTATGATGTATAAGGCAGGAACAAGCAGAAAGTACTGTATTATTCAGTATCATGTTTTAAAGGACTCGGACAAATTAACAATACAGGAAGACTTTTCTAATGACAACATCCAACTGAAACTCTTAGGTTTGTTTGTTTGTTTGTTTCCTCCCTTTTTCCCAGTTTGGGACTCAGGGTGGTTTTCAACAGTTAAAGCTAAGATTTTCCTTGGATTTTTTTCGGGCAGTGAGGCTGCATTCTGGAAGAGTTTATTTCTGATGTTTCGCCTGCATCTATGGATGCTGACTGTGAAAGCCTTTGACTTCACAGTTAAAGCTAACATACGGTAGTTAAACATTCACAGCATATGAAAGTGAAAAAGTAATTAAATTGTCAAAAAAATTAAAACCAATTAAAACAATAACAATTTAAAACAACAGATAAAAATCCAGCACATTATACAAGGCCCAATTCCCCTAAAAGAATTAATTATCAAAGGCCTGCTGGAATTAAAAGGTACCCAACACCTCACAGAATCATAGAATTGTAGAGTTGGGAGAGACCACAAGGGCCATCCAGTCCATGCAGGAAATCACGATCGAAGTATCCCTGACAGATGGCCATCCAGCCTGTTTAAAGACCTCCAAGGAAGAAGACCCTACCACGCTACGAGGGAATGTATTCCAGTGCCAAACAGCTCTTACCTTAGGTATTTATAATATTCAGCAGAGATGGGGAATGCATGGCCCTGCAGGTGTTGGCCTGAAAATCCCATCATTGGTGAGGTGTTGGGGATTGTAGGGCCCATCTATAAGATTTTAAAAAAATCCATTTGAGGGGTAAAAAATACGAATAGGCAGTCATTCGTATGCATACGATCCGCCTACACGATTTTTACCACCCCCCCCAAACTCTGTATGAACCCCTTCCCCAGCTGGCTGGAGCGAGCAAGCCAAGCGGCAGTTTTAAATCTCTTGCCGCTTTTTTTTTTTAATTTAAAAAGGTGCCTGCTTTGCGGACATTCGGTTTTCCCTATTTACAAAGTAAAATAAAAATAAAAATATATAAAATTTCTGGACTTACTGGACTCTTGCTAAGCCGGGAATCCAACATGGTGGGTGCTCCCAATTCCCCTCCTTGCTAGCCCCGCCCCCTCTACTCGGCCAGCCAATCAGATTACACTGCCTGTTCGTATGTGTGCAAATGGGGTGTACAGGCCACCAGCTGAACAGCTGTATGGATTTTATGCCAAGATCCGCTACTCCTTCCAAATGCCGAATCCATGTAGTTTATGGGGGATTCGCTAGCCCCCCCTACTGAATGACACGTATGAATCTGAACGGCCATGTGTATGGAAGAGCGATCTTCCGAACGGCATTCGTATTTTTTTTACCATGTAGACGGGCCCGTATTTCATGCATATTTACAGTGCTATGTTTTATTATCCTTGTCCTTGATTATATAAGTTGATGTTCCACCCTTTGATGAAACTAGTGTTATAAATAAACGGTATTGTCATTGATTATGCTGGTGAGGGCTGATAGGAATTGTATTCCAAATACACATAGCCATATAACATGTTACAGAACCCTTCCCATAGCCTTTGTTGCTATGTGCCTTCAAGTTCTTTTTGACTTATGATGACCCTACGGTGAGGACAGCAAAAGCCAATCTCCTCTGAACAAATCCTGGCAAGAAAACCCCCACGATAAGTTTGCCTTAGGTTCACCATAAGTCGAAAACAACTTGAAGGCACACAACAACATCAACAACAAAGACAAACCTTTGACAGGGATTTCTTGGCAATAATTGTTCAGAGGGGGTTTGCTTTTGCCTTCCTCTGAGGTTGAGAGAGTGGGACTTGTCTAAGGTAACACAGGGGGTTCAAACCCTGGTCTACACCACACTGGCTCCCCATAGCCTCACCGCTTGGGAATTACTGTTTCAAAGAAACCAAAATGGTCCATAAAACTGGCTGTTGCCCAAAACATTGGCATGTTTCCTTCTACTCCTCTTCTACAGCTAGGGTGATCTCATTCTCCTTTTTTCATCTCTCAGACCTCATAACCATTATCATATGTCTTTCTTCTTCCACTTTCATCACATTCCCATAGGCATTAGGTTGGGGAGGGATATCTTCCCCCTCCATGCATTAGTGGAAAGACCTTCCACAATGAAAAACTCATTGAAAAACACAAACAAATAATCTGACATTCAGAATGCAGTTAATCAAACAGTCTAGCTTGATCAAAAAAAAAAAAAAAGGGGGGGGGTATTTTTAGCCACAGAGCAAACTCTTCACCAAAGAAATAATTTTCTTATTCAGACAGTGTGTAAACGTCTTTGAATTTTTAAAAAATGTATTTCAGTTATGATGGTGCACATAACTGAGGAGTTTGGGGTAATTTCTTTCACTGCATTCATCCTCCAATGTGGCAGTTTACCATGGCATCTACAACGTAAATAATCATCATAACAAATGAGATTACAGTATGTGATTGATTTGAGTTGCTTTTATACCACTCTGCCCTGTTTATGATTTAGGATTTAATATTTACAACTGTTGTATGGGGATGTGTGAAGGCGGGAGGAGAGTAAGGGGAATTTCCATGGTGCAGGCAGAAACCCAGTCATGTCACTTTCAATGGGACCCTAAATATTCTCTCTATAATGACTTAGAATGTAATATTGAAAGGTACCAACTGCACATTCTTTATGAAGTTGAAAAATATACTCCTATCAACAAAAATACAAGGAAGGAAAGGAGATACATTAAGTTCATGACAAAACAACAACAACAGAACCCCTCTGCATTGTAAAGAGGAAAACTCAGAAAGTGACTGTAATTCTTAAATGAGAGAGCCATATCGAAGAAAACAGTTTACTTAGACATAGAAAATGTTATAAACTCCTACGACCTGTCTATACAAGGAGGAAAATGAGGATTGATGTGCACTAGCCAATTTGAAGCTGCTTCGATTTGTCTTAACAGTTTTTTGGCAAAATCGCAGGTATGTGAAGCTATCACTTTTGCTGTCCCAACGGGCATGTCTGCAAATCAAGATGGCAGGCATAAGTGAATTACTTGCATTTTCATTGTCTCCAGTTGCCGTCGTGGAACAATATTTTTTTAAAAAGCATATCTAAGGTGCAAAAGTGCTATATTCCACCTAAATAAAGAGAAGAGAAGAAAAGAGCTGTTTCATCGCCTGAGTGCATGATTGCTTCAGCAAAAATCCAATATGTGGGTTCTGGGCACTTGCCTCGTTAGCAAGCTCAATCCCTGCCCACGTTTGACTAATCAGCTTTCCACTTCTGCTCTTATCGGGAATGTGAATGAATGTGAATCAGATTGTCCCATGAGCAGAAATGCGCATTCCTCACAGAGCTTTTTTTTAAACTTCAGGGAAAGCCGTGAAGGCTTTTCCTATGGAATTTTTGGTGGATTTATTCCCCCTCCTGCCGAATACTGCGGATTGATGTGGGATGCCATTTAGACAAATTGTATTCTCCTTGAATTCTATGAGGAATATTTTCACCATTTAGATAACCCCCTAGTTATTTATGTTAAATCTGACATGCACAAAACATTGAGCCATGTTCCAAAATGTCTTCACATGTTCTGCTGATACGATAACAGTCAGAACACTAGAATAAGACATCAAGAGAAGTGTGGCATACATTCTTTGGAAACAGTGCATCCTCCTTCTTGGTAGGTTGGTATGACTGCCATAGCCTTTTGTTGCTCAATTGCTGACAGTGCATGTTTTTGTAAGATTCTATATAAAGTTGGTTTAATTGTTTGTCCAATGTGGAATCCTGGGCTATCAAACCAGAGTATACCAGCACTGCAACTTTAGGTAAGTGGGTGAGTTCAAACAACTATCAGACTCTGTTCATGTATCTTAAAAGGTTATATGAATCCAACAAGAAAATCCAGCAACAAATAGGGAAAAAACCTTTGCTTATTACACAAATTGTCTATAGCAAGAAGTAAGCTGGATAAAGCTGGATAATCAACACTTTATTCCCTTCAATTGTTTTGTGAAATGTACTGTAAATCTACAGCGTACTCTGTGGTGTTTAGAAATATACCAAGAATCTATCAATTAGTTATGTTGCCTGTTTTTCAAAAGAAATGTGACATTTAGAAATGAGAAACAGGGGAGAAAAACTTTGGTTCTGGAACAGTCAATAAGAAGTCCTCAAATGGCCTTTACAATATAATCTCACAAGTCTTTTGAGGTGAGCAGAGTATCTGCAGGAAAACAGCACAAAGCTGGGGGGGGGGAGAATAATAAGTGTGTGAAACTGTGAAGAAGAATGTGAGGGTGGGAGTCAAGGACCTACCAGCAAAGCCAAAATAAAGACATTGTGAGAACCGAAGATAGATCTTCAACACAATAACCAGCTTGATTGTTGCAGGGGACCAGGAGTAAGGCAATCTCAAAACCTTGAGAGTATAACAAGAGGAAATAAAAGCTTCATTTGTTAGAAGAGTCACTGTTTCAGGACATAGGACTATACTGAATAGGAATGATTATTTAGGCTGGCATTCTGTTTTGTACTACCCAGGCATAACTATGCTGACAGACAGCCGCAGGAAGAAAAAGGAAATAAAGGCACTTTAGAAAAAGTCTTCTGGGAGGGGGAAGATTTGGGGTTGTCCAAATGGTGAAAAAAACTCCTCACAGAATGCAAGGAGAACCCTACCTGTCTTAATGGCATTCCATATGATTTCACTATATTGTAAAGGAAGGAGGGGAAGGCCAAAAACTGCACCAGAAAAGCCTTCATGGCTTTTCCCATCTTAAAAAAAAATAAAAAATAAAAAAATAAAAAATTGAGAGGGTGCACATTTCTGCTCATTAGGACAACCAAGCCAATTTGATTTGTTTGCGCAAACGAGAAGATGTGTAAGTCTGACTGGCCAGACGAGCACAGGGGGCAGGGCTCGCTAAGAATGGCCTGCTACCGCCATGTTAGATTTTCACCATAGTATGCAAGCGCTGAGGAGAGAAAATAGGGTGTTGGGGTTTGTTTTTGTTTTTGTTTTTTGTTTTGGTTTTTTTGCTTTTATGTTAAAGTGAAAAATTGCTCAATCGCACCTTGGACATCATTTGAAAAAAAAAAGTCAGCAGTGGCAAATTCAGGTAAGTGCAAACACTAGTAAATCACTCATGGCTGCCATGTTTCCTAGTGGGCATGTGGAGCTTAAGGGGGCCGAAAAATCATTAGGATAGGGCACAGCTGCTGTGAAATGTCATTAGTGCAAGGCATTACTTTTTTTATGGGTTCGGACAGACAAGCCCTTGGTCTGCCTTTCCATCAGCACCACCATGACCTTGGTAAAAGTACCCCTCCACTGTACTGTGCCACTAAGGCCAGTGTCACCCTTCCCTCTGACAACGTCACTGAGTGTGGTTTGGCCTCTCTGCACCCTGCTAGTACCACCACTGCTGTGCCAAACAGGATTCCAGGCATAGTGTTCTCCTGAGACTTAAAAAGTTCCATGACAGCAGCTAGTAGAGATATGTGAAAAGTTAGCATTGGCTGTTTTCCTTGCCTTTCATCCTTTTTGTTCTATTCAGCTGAATTAGTCCAAGTTTCAGACGTGCTGAATAAGAGAGCACAAGAGAGATAGGAAGAGAAATCTACACACACACATGCGCACACACCTACCAGCTGATTAAATCCCCTCCCACTCTGTTACATAATATTAAATATGCATTTTGCTTGATGGCTCACAGCATTTCATATAATACATATGGAGGGTATAGTGTGCATCAAACCAGGGGTAGGGAGGCATCCTTCCATTCTCTCCCCACCCACCCACCCCGGCCGCTCCATTTCCCCCCACAGTTTATCATGTTTGAGAATGCCACCCCATTTGTAGGCATGTAATTTTCACTAATTTTATTTTTGAAGGAACCAACAAGTAATTTTAGCAATTTTCTTATCACTGTGAGAAAGACTAAAAAAAAAGACTAAAAAAAACCAGTGCAGTTGTTGAAGACTATTTGCAGTTCAGGACTTATTCTGAGCACAATTTTGCATGTGTTTTTTTCTGCATCAAAAACAGCATTTTCTGTACAGAAATATTATTTTCTGAGAAGAAAATTCTGTTTCCTATGCAGAAGAGGCTGTGATGACTCTCATCTACCCAGGATTCACCTCAATACTTGCAACATCTTTAGGAGGAGAGACAAAGAAATGTGGCAGGGCTGAAATATGCCTGAAACTAGATAGACCCTCTACCACCCCAAATGATGGTGGTGCTAGAGTTAAAAAAATGTCACTTGCCACTTCAAGCATCCCTTTCCTCTGACCTCCACCCAGCCTCTTTGTAATAGACACACACCATTCTTTCAAGCTTTGGGTGTGGAAAGTGTTGCAATCACTGCAGGGATCTCATAAACCCTTCAAAGGACAATGCTTCAAGGGAAACAAGGAGACTTGTAAGGGACTGAAACCTAAAGCTATAGTCCTATGAATAGATACCTGGAACTAAGACCTATCGATCAGCGAGGAACTTATACTTTTGTGTAGGTTTAAATCTCAGGCTACACGAGAACATAAGAAAAGTCCTCCTGGATCAGACCACAGGCCTACCTGGTCCAGCATTCTGTTCACACAGTGGCCAACCAGAAGCCTACTGGAAGAGCATAAATGCATTAAGTCCTTCTCTCATGTTCCCAAGAAATGCATGCTTTATACAACCAGCACGCTTTGTCTGATACTGAAGCTAATATATAGCCATGATGACCAGTACCCTATTCGTCCATGAATTTGGGTGCATTTACGCTGTAGAAATAATACAGTCTGACACCACTTTTAATTACCATCCTACAGAATCCTGGGATTTGTAGTTCTGTGAGGCAACAGCACTCTTTGGCAGAGAAGATTAAAGGCCTTGTAAAACTACAAATCTCAGGATTCCATAGGCTGGAACTACAGAACTTAAAAGTGGTGTCAAACTGCATTATTTCTACAGTGTAGATTCACCATGTCTCATGTCCTTTAAATGATATCCAAGTTGGTAACCATCACTACTTCAATTTCACTATTTGACTATGCCTGTGCATTTAATCCTGTTGCAAGTGATTCAGTGATGCCTGCAATTCACATATCAGATTGTTTTTTGAACAAGATACTACATTTGGGGCTTTACTGTGCTAAGCTGCTTTGCTAAGTTCGGTTGTCCATTACTTTGCAGTGTAGAGTACGTAAGAGAACATAAGCTTGACTTTGATTTTACATTAAGTTTCTCTGTTACGAGAAATGTCTTTTAAATTGACTGCATTTAATAGAGATAATCACTGAGAAGCAATAAACACGGGGCCACATGATGCCATCTTTATAGAGCAACTCTTCAGACAGAATGGCACTTTAATGAGTTGCTAAATTTCCAGAAGAGACAAATACATAATTAAACAGATATATTTAGAAAGAACTTTGTGTTTTCCCTATTAAGAAGGAACTAAAACAGAAGACTAAAAAACTGAAACCAAATGCTGCAAGAAGCAAAACAGCCCTGCATACTGCCATTTGGTTAAAAAAATCCTGAATATGTTCTGTATTCCCTATGGGATCAGTCTCTTGCCATGGCTTCTTTGCAGGTATGTTTAGTCTCTAACAGCACCAAGTACCAAGTGTACTGTGAATGTCCCAGTGTCTAGAGTTTCTTATTAAAAACAGTGGGTAGTTATTTAAGTATGTAAGCTGTTCCACATTTCTGGTTGTTGTTTTTTTTAAGCAAGCAAGGTAGTTAACAAAAATTAATTCATGAATGAATTAAAAGATGTTTTTATTTTTAAGCTCTATTTTAGCTTGCTTTTAAAAGTTCTTAAGGAGTATTTATTTTGTTTTTGTGTATTTTCTGCATTTTCTACATACATTGTTTTAGATATTTTTCTCAGGAGACAATATATAAGTATTTTAGAAAAAGAAAGAGTCAGGCAGGAAGAAAGCAGCAAAGAACATCGGTAGGTGAAGTAACCATCTTAAATATATCGATAATATGAACATATATAAAACATAATTGAAATCACATTGACAAAAAGAGAAGAAATAACAGTACCTAATCAGTTAAAAACACCATTCAAATATTACGAACATTCAAATGTTATGAAGAAAAGAGCTTAACAGACTCCAATGTTTTGGTGAATTAAAGAGCTGGTATTTTCCAATAATTTGATGATAGAAATACAGTTGTCCCTCCACATTCACTGCGTTTAGAGGCACAGGACCCTCATGAAATTGTAAAAACTGCTAATATATCTATCCCCCTCAAACCATATTTAACAAACAAAAAAAGTACGATCCACAGATTCAACCCACCGTGAATGCCTTCCAGGTGGCAGGATTCCTTCATAAGGCAGAAGCAGGCAGCTGGTGGGGCTTGCTGCCATCTCTGCCACTGCCCTACACCATTTTTTATTAGAGATTTACAAGCCTCCTTACTTGCTCACAGTCAATCTCGCGAGACTTGCAGTCCCTATTAAAATAGGCATTGGGCAGCAGTGGAAGTGGTAGCAAATAATCAAATCTGGAAAAGTTAAACCCAGAAATGAGGAGGGCCAACTATACTGTATACACAGGCCAAATCCACACTACACAGATAATCCAATTTGAAACTGGATTATTTGCCATGGCTCTTTCCTATGGAATCCTGGGATTTGCAGTTTGGCACCCTCTATGGAGTCTTTCCGGCAGTGGGCAAATACTTTTTTCTTTCAAGAAGCCGCTGGGACATGACTGCTCATGGGGCCTTGTAATACTCTGCTGCATTGTTTGTATTTCTCTCTCTGACTTTTCTTCGCAAACGAAGATTCAGGAAGGACTCATCCCGCGCTTTCTGCAAGCGTGCTGATGACTAAAAAGGCCAATCCGAGATAAACAAGTCCGGTTGCAGAAAGCACAGCAGAAGGTCTCCTTGGGTGATGTTTTTGGGTTGTGATTCTTTCTGCGTTGTCGTTTCTCTTCAAGACTTATTTGTTGCTGTTTTTAAATGGACATGCTTTTAAATTTCTTTTAATTCTACTGATAGATTAATTACATTTTAACTTTTGTATGTTTACTTTTATGATTATCTGTTTTAACTTTTGTAAGCAGCCTTGAGTGCCAGGCCTGGGGGAAACTGCAGGATATAAATATAATAATGAAAGAGAAGAGGAAAAGGGAGGAGGTGAAAGAATAAATAATATGCAAACATGCTATACACAAAAGTAGCTGCATAAACATTTTACGCTGAGCTGTAGTTTCAGAATTCAACGCTTGCTAATTAGTTCTTTCTACATATTTGGTACTCTTATTAAGGCAGGTCATTAAGTATCGCAGGAATCTGAAAATTACTAGGTGACAGGGCATGCTTTCCTTTTGTGCATACAAAGAATTAGAAAATAGGACAATTATTCAAAGATTCCTTTTCATCACCTCATTACTCCACCCAACCCCCAGCTGACTTTACATATTTTCTAAATCGCATCTTATTTAAGAGCCTTAATTCAGGTAGTGTATCTTAGCATCCTTGGGGTCAACTTGCTAAAAGTATTCATAAGAAAATCACAACTGCTGTCTATAATACTGGTTGGAGTTATTATAATATTCTTTCTACTTTGGCTATACTTAAGTGGATACACTCACAGTTAAAATATTTAACTGGTAAAGAAGGAAAGAAAGCAGCAAAAAGCACTGGTAGGTGAAGTAACCATGCCTGGCTTCCCTAAACTCCTTTCATTCTCGAGAAGCTGCATTTGTTTTACAAATTGTCATTTTGAGTTAAATCATCTCTAGCTCTTCTCAGCAGTCATCAGATAGATCCCGAGGCTTTCTTTCCTACGTACGTGCAGCAAAATAAAAACACTCTCACATACTTGCATCTTAACAGAGAAAGAACATCGACATTGTTGAATTTTCTTGACCACTTCAGATGACAGACAGACAGACAGACAGACAGATAGGGACCCTTGGACCTCCAGAGTGTTTTGGACTGTGTGACATTGCATGCACTGTGTCATAGTTTGTTCCTTTGGATTTCAGTGTAATACAATAAGGAAGGTAATAAGTGTGTATGTAGAGTAAATTACGGGTGTATTATATTTGGTGGTAAGTTTGTGTATGAGAGGTACCTAGTTAAGGGAGTGACTGGTTGAGGGGAAGGACAGGAATGAGATAAATGTTAGAATGATGGGGTTCTTTAGGGTGAGAGAAGAAAACAGATGTCGGGAAAAGGACTGAGTTCTATGGAGAGTAGGTGAGATTTGTGGAAGGAGAAAGAGGATGTGTAAGGGAAGATTGCCTTTATACAGCTAAGACTTGGATTGTTAGTACTGTATAAAGGATCATAGAATCACTGAGCTAGAAGGGACCACACCTAGTCCTTGCAGGAATACAGAAGGAAAGCATGTCCAAGAAATGGCCATCAACACTCTGTTAAAGTCCTCCAAAGAAGGAGATAATGAGTAAATAATATATAGCATCCTAAATTGTACAGTATTCAGAAAAATCATATTTGTTATTAACCATATCCACATCTGCCTAGTCACTATTACCATAGTGAAGTAGAGCCTAAATACCTAAAAGTGTAGCCCCAGTATAATGACAAGAACAGAAGTGGATCCAGTAAAGATCTTAGTAGGAGCAATGACCTTGGAAGAGTATAGGAAGGCATTGGCATTTGCCACTGTGTGCGGCAAGGAAGAACTCAAGGTGAGATCATCACATTCAATGTGATATCACAACAACTTCAATTCCAAAAAGCTTTGGCCAATACTAACGGATTATGGGAGTGGTACTCCATAACATCTGAAGGGCCAAAGGTTCCCCATCTTGATAAACCTTAAAACACCCTTACATGTGCATGCACATATACACACAAGAAGAAAATATGAGCACAAAAATCTATGAGAGAAAATTACTTGCAAAATGTTTACTGCTTGTCTCTTTACTGCTCATCACCATATGGGTAATGACTTTTAAAGGATCAGATTTCTGCTGATATATACTTTAGAGAGGGACAAACAATAACAAGGGTGTGTTCGATTTGTAAGTGGCAGAAGAGAAAGAGAAGAAACACGCAGCCCCAAGCACCAGTGGCTTTGAGACAGAAGAGCATAAGGGAAGTGGCTTCTGGCTTCTGCCATCAGACAAGAGACTTCTAGGACCACAGCAAGGCTGTACCCTCTGGCTCTCAGCGTAACAGCAAGCCAAGGGAGAGACCAACCTGGCTTCATCCATCAGTCAGAGGAGCAACTGTAGGGAACTGCCCCCCTATCTGCCAGAAAGAATACTTTGTTCCTCCAGCTGGCACTTGGGTTGGGACTGCAAGAAGCCAGAAAGAAAGAGCCTGCTAGCCCCATCCATTGGCCAAAGGCAATGTCATTAATTACTATTCAAGGAAGAACACCAATTGCTATTCAAACAAGGAAAGATGAGCCTGGCCTGAACAGTATTTAAATGCCTGCTTACAGCTCTTTATTTAGACCAATGGAGAAATGATCCACTCTTCCTTCTCTCATAGGTGTTGTCCTTTAATTTGTAAACTTCATGAAAAGGCCTCTCTCTCTTTTTTTTTATTGATAAATACATACTTTTAAAAAAATACAGTATCTGATAAAATGAACTGCAGTCCAGAAAAGCTTACACGAAAATAAAATATCTTAATCTTTAAAATGGCATGCAGTTTTGCTGCAACAGGAATGTGGTGTACCCCACACCCCCTTAGAAATTTTGTGTTGATGTGAGCTGCTGTAGAAGAAAGAAATAATCATCCGTATAAAAATACAGTGGCTTAGAAAATCAATACAAGAGTCTGTATTGTGTTCCCTGATATTGTACATAACTCTCTCTGGCTTTTCTTCACAAACAAAGATTCAGGAAGGACTCATCCTGCGCTTTCTGCAAGCGCGCTGATGACTGAAAAGGCCAATCCGAGATAAGCATGTCCGACTGCAGAAAGCACAGCAGAAGATCTCCTTGGGTGATGTTTCTGGGTTGTGATTCTTTCTGTGTTGTTGTTTCTCTTCAAGACTTGTTCGGCATAAGCTCTCAAATAAGGCTGCAACATTGTGGATAGTGCGTCTCCATGCCTCCCGATGTGAGGCCATGGCGGACCATTGTTGGTGATCAATGTTGTTTCAGGAAGTCCTTGTATTGCTTTTTTGGAGTGCCCCTCTTACGCTGTCCTGTGGCGAGTTCACTGTAGAGTACTATTTTTGGGAGGTGATGGTCCTCCATCCTAGAAATGTGCCCTGCCCAGCGCAGCTGTGTTCTCAATATCATGGCCTCAATGCTGGTGATCCCTGCTTGTTCAAGGGCAGCAACATTCGTCACATTATTATCACACGACCTTTTTAATCTGGAACAGGGACAACAGGAGATCGCCAAAGGGTTTTCTGTTCACACGACGTCGTTCCTGCCGAGTTCTGCTCCTGTGCCCCCTCCGTTCTGTTTCAGTTTTCTTCAATTGTCGGATTAATCCGTCAATAGATCACCTGTTCCGTTTCCATAACGGAATAAGGGGCTTGTGAAAAGGTGTCCCGTTGTGCTGGCGCTATGCCAGCCACAGTGGGCGGTCCCTCCCGAAGACGTCCGGGTGCGATCGGGACGAGGAGGTAAGTGGCACGCTTGTTTTTCCCCTCTCTGAGTTACTTGTATAATTTAAAGGGTGTTCGGGGGCTTTGTATCCTTTTTTTACATTGGTTGTCTTTATATTTTAAATTTCCTGTGCATCATTCTCTCGCAAGAACATGTAGGATTTGCTTTCCAGGACGTGAATGCAGCTTTACAACAGCTGCATTCACCCCCGGAGGACCAAGGGGAAGGGGAGCAGTTAATATCGCAGAACAAGGTGGGTGTATGGGAAAAAAGTGTTTTAACTGGAACAGGAACAGAAGTGGGGCAGGTGGGGGGGTAGTGGGACAGAAATGCTATCAGACAGTGCATTTGATAATCTCCATTGTACATAAACAGCTCATATAAAGCCGTCTAGCCTGTGGTGGGCAAACCTGTTACTATCAATGCACTGTAAAAAGCAGCAATAAAGAAGCCTCATACTTCATTATAATGGTATAAACCATGTTACCATTGACATATGACATCTTTCTAGAATGTAGTGCTGCAAGTAATTGATAAACAAGTGGCAAATGGTTTTGCTGTTTAAAAGGGCACTTTCACATTGCAGACTTTAAATGGTCCAATAGCTGTTCCATCCCTACAAACAACACTAGAACCCTAGTTCTGTGAAGCAGACGAGGGATCTTTTTTCCAAATGCTCAGCAAACCTCAACAAACTATAATTCCCAGAATTCTGAGGGGTGCAGATACAAGGGTTTAAACCACTTTAATATACCTTTAACACATTTAGCAGTTAAAAGTCTAATCCTTCTAATTAGGTCCTTCAGGGTTTTTTTCACTTTGCTCTTCCTTATTAATACATTTTTGGCCCATTGCTAAGTTAGCATTGTTGTGCAAAAGAGATGAAAAGTATCAAACATAACTTATTTCATAAGGTCCTATACTAAATAAAACTATTTGTTTTAGAATACAACAGAGATTTTCTTGGCTATTGAATATATATGTCTACATACATACATGTCACCACTCTTTTTCTTGAAATAAGGTATTTCACTGTACTTCAAAAGGAAGATGATCAATCTGTCTTAAACATTTTGAAGGATGGAAGTAGTGAGATAAAACTTTGCTATTCAAATCCTAGCTAAAAAGTGTGGAAGTATTTAGGAATGTATACGTCAGTATACATCCAGTATTTGTCAGTTTCATATGCATTCATAAGTCTAATTTATCCATTTTCTATATCACTTTCCTGTTTATTTTTTAAAATGAAAAAAAAAAAGGATTTATGCTTGTACATAACTTTCCCTAAAATATGCATTTTGTACACCTCTTAATATAGGCATTTTTACATACACATACTGTATGGATTTTTGTACCCAACTTTCCTTATATATGTATTTTAATGCAGTTTTTGAGCTTAGAAACTGTCACAAAATTCAGAGAAACCAAAGGATAATGGGGTCCAGCTTAGTATGACAACTGTGAAATAGGTTGATTTGCTTTAAAATGCCAACCAATTTAAACTCTTCTCTATTCTTGGAAGTCAGGTTTCATCATCATATAACACAAAATTCCCAGATGAAAGCTAGAAAACTGGAAAGATTTTAGGTTAACAGGTGTTGCTTTATTGGCCAATGAATTACTTTTTATCATAATAAAATCTGAAGCAAGCAGTTTCCCACAAGAGCTGGAAAAGAAAATTACACCAATCTGTTAAAAAGCAAAGCAACAGCCTCTATGACCTTTACTGGATGGCATCTGAATTCTACGTAACTACAGTCAGTTAGACTTGATCATCCATGGATTTTGGTATCCCTGGGGAGTCCTGTAACCAAACCCCAGAGGATACCAAGGGCCCACTGTACTTCACTTGGAACCAGATGCCAACAGATTTCAATGGAGTTTACCTCCAAGTAAGGATGCTACATTAGGCCTGCCTTGATCCCTGTATTTCCTCAGTATAGATTACCGAGGACAGGCAGGTATATTTTACCATAGAAATTGGCAAGACTGCCAGTTCCTGATATGGTGCTAACGAATATAGCCTCTGTCACAAGGCAAATAGGTTCTAGAGTTCTGTCAGTATCATGGTCAAACATTAACCTCTGTTTAGTGGCACTGACAGGGTTAATTTGTATTTAGTAGTAGTCCCTGATAGATAGTTTTACTTCAGCTTGGCAGATGAAAGCTGAAAAAGGAATGGCAGCCTGGAACAATGGAATAAACCTGCCTGCTACCAATCTGCACATACAGTTCTGACAGCTATTAGGACAGGAGTTGGGTCATGCCTAAACACTTTGATTTCCTTTGTTTGTGTCTGCACTGCTTGTATATAGACCTTGGGAGTCCATTTTCCACTGGACTTACCTAGGGCAGGAGTGGAGTTTTCACTTCAGCCCAGGAGTGTCAGCCATGAGTTAGTCTGGGAAGAATTAGTTGCTTAGGGACTAATTTCTACCACTTCCTGTGAGGGGGTGCTGGAGCCCATCAACTGAAGGGTTTTAGTTTGAACTTCAAGAAGCTGTTCAAGCTACTGAACCTATTTTGAGGATAAGTTTCAGGACCCTAGGATGCTTTATCTACTGTAGACGTACTGCTTATCTTACAGCTTTAGGGTTTGAATTTTAGTCTCACCTTTGTAGTGGTTAGTCTGAGTTTTAAAAGATCTAGCCAAGGTCTTGAAACTTAGGTCTTGCCAATGGCGGGGGTGAATATGAACATGTCCAAAAAAGCAGGCATTCGCAATGATGCGACTTGTCTTCCCAGTCAAAAGAGTTGTCCTAAACTCCACATGACCCCTAACCAAGATGGTGGCCATGAGTGATTTACTCATAATTTTAAATCTGCCACTACCAAATTTTTTTTAAAAAAGTTTCCCATGGTGTGCACAAGTGATAGTTCGTATTTACCAAAAAAAGAAAGAAAAAGAAGAGTATAAGATTGCCATTTGATCGACTTACCAGACCCTCGCTTAGCGGAAAATATAACATGGTGGCCCCAGCCATTTTTCCTGTTTGCTTGCCCCGCCCCCTGCTCATTCAGCCAATCAGATTTTGCTGCCTGTTCATATCTGTGCAAATGTGAGTGTTCAAACAATTGCACATTCACGGGTCATACAAAGCTTTTTTAAAAATCTGGACAAAGCCCTGGATGTGACACACATGGACTTTGCAGTGGATTTGGCAACCCCCCTTCTGAACGACACATATTTATGTGCATGTCTGTATAAACAGATCGGTATATGTTCGCATCCCGTTCACATTATTTTGACCATATAGACAAGACCTTATCCTAAAAGTAGGTTCAGTACCTTGAACAGGTTCTTGAAGTTCAAACTAAAACCCAGTTCTGATTCACTGTCCCCCATTGGCATCAGTCACTATTGATCACAGGCATGGTTCCAATAGTGAATCCATCTAGAACTGATTACACTCTCACTCCCCCCCCCCCCCGGGTGATTTATCATATTTGATTGATTCTTCTATGAGATTTTTTTAAGCATTACTTTACTGGAGCTGAGTTTCTCTAGGGTTAAGCCATGGCACCTGTGCACCAAGGGCTGCTGGGTATTATTTCCAGTGAACAAATACAAGCCGCCACCACCACCACCGTAATAATTTTTGTCTGATTCCTCAGATAAAAGAACTGTCAGAGCAGCTTAGCTAAAATCAATATTTTTTATAAAGAAGACAGGTTTCTAATTTTCAGAAGTCATCATACAAAGGAGGACGTAGAAGAATGAGGGTGCAAAGTATGAAGTCCTTCAGGAGGGCTTGGAGAATAGTTCTGATTCCTGTGTCATTTCTCTCAGATACAGTCTGATGGAATGGTTCCACCAGTGGTGACAAGTTGAAGAAGAGTTTGATGAAGCCTTGCGACACATTGCATTTTTAAAAAAAATGTGTTTAGAGCTTCAAGGCCATTGAGTGTGGCTTTAAGACGGAGTAGAACTCTGACAGCTCTCAGCTTGGAAATGAAACCAGCAAAGTCTGTTATATACTAAATACTTTTTCCACTATGGCCAGCATTCCCATCTGGAGTTCTAGAACAATCTATAATTACACACACAGAAAAAATAATTGATCTAAGTGTTAACTGAAAAACTAAACTAACTAAATTGACAGCCAAGTTAGAATGCTACAAGTACTAGCTCCCAAATACTTTTAAAGTCAAAGACTTCTTAAATTTCCGGGGGGGGGGAATTACATTACATTTATACCCCACCTTTTCTCCAAGCAACTCCAAAATTGTATGAGTGGTCCTTCTCTCTTTTAATGTATTCTAACAACAAACCTGTGAGGTAAGTTAGGCTGAGAGAAAGGGACTAGCCAGTGTCCCTTTGTGAGCATCATGGGTGAGTGGTGATTTGAACCTTAGGACTTTATCAAACCACTCCCCTAAACCCCGTTCTTTTCTGGCATAACTTTGCTGTTTTTATGCCGGCAAAATAACTCCTCATGCTACACTTATCTTCCCTCCTGTCCAAAGGCTTCCCGGCAATGAACGAGGACTGAACGGAGCTCCGTTCACTTCCTCATTTGAAATCCTCCATATTCTTGCAAGAATATACAGCACAGGAAATTCAAAAATAAAAACAAAAGTAGCACACAAAAAGTTACACAAAGCACCTAAACACACTAAAAAAGTCACAAGTAAACTGGGAAGGGTCATAAAAAGTATGTCACCTACCTGGATGTCATGATCTCATCTGGAACCAGCCATTGACACATGAGTACAATGATGCAAAGTTTCAAACACCAGTAATGCCAGCACAAAAGTGCCATGGGGATCAATTGAAGTCTTGAACCATCAATTAAAAAGTATGTTTGTTGTTTTTTTTTTAAGAGGACATGACTGCAAAAAGGCAACACCGTGTGGAATGCACATCCTTTTGCAATTATTGGTGTCCTTATGACACCTTATTTGCCTTGTTGGATAACATCCTCAGTCTCTGCAACACTACTCTAACTTTGTTGTTGTGTTTGTTGTTGTTGTGGAGCAGTGCTTTAAGAGCAGAACAATGAAAGAGATGAAGAACTGAGACAGAAGAGCACTAGACACATGGTATGGTTGGTGACACACAAAGGGAACCACAGCTCAGTGGTAGAGTGTGCATTCAGATCCAATTCCATGTCCAATCTCTGGCATTTCTAATTTTGAAAGGATCATTTAGCAAGTGATAGGAAAGGCCTTTCTCTGTATGAAAACTTGGAAAGTAGCTGCCAGACATAGCAAATAGGATAAGAAAAGACTGGACTCATGCTTAAAGACATTCAGCTGTTGACATGTTCAGAGGCAAAAGGAAAGTCCCAAGCTGCACAACACATATTATAGGAACATGGAATGTGAGAAGCATGAATCAGGGGAGCTAGACATAGTAAAACAAGAAATGGAAGTATAAACATTGCAATACTTGGGGTGAGTGAGCTGAAGTAGACGGGAATGGAACATTTTGAGTCACATAATTACACAGTGTTTCATTCAGGAAATGAAACTCTAAATAGAAATGGGGTGGCATTTATAGTGAGGAGAGATATAGCAAAAGCTGTCAAAAGATATAATGCGAAGTCTGACTGAATCATGTCAATAGGACTTCAGGAAAAATCACCAATATAACCTTAATACACGTTTATGCTCCAACTCCAAAGGCAGAAGAATAAGAAGCTGAGATTCTATGCTAGAATCCAGGAAGAAACTGATCACACACCAAAATGGGACTTCTTGTTAATCATAGGCGACTGGGATGCAAAAAATAAGAAATCGAGCAAAATCAAAGATTATAGGAAAATTTGGCCTAGGATCAAGTAATGAAGCAGGAGACTGATTGAATTTTGTGAGGCCATCAATTTGTTCATCACAAATACATTATTCAAACAACCGAAGAAACAACTGTATATATGGCCATCACCTGACGGCCAATAAAGAAATCAAATAGACTACATAACTAGAATCAGAAAATAGAGAAGCTCCATTCCTCTGCAAAAAACAAGACCAGGAGAAGATCATGACACAGACACAAACTCCTAATATCAAAAATTAGAGTACAGTTAAAGAACACTAAACCAACCATAGTGCTGAAATACAACCTGCAGAACATCCACACAGAATGTATAGATAATGTGAAAAATAGATGTGCTCTATTAAGCCTAACTGACCAGGAGCACGAAGAACTCTGGACTGAACTCTGGACTCTGCCATGCTGGACTGTCGCTGTAGCTGCCATCCATATTGCACTCTCCAGATCCAGGAAGTATGCCTGCAGCATGTGACCAGCTTGGCTTTAGAGAGTGGCGGCAGCTGCAGGAACGGGTCGGTGTGGTGGTGTGGACTCCATCCCATTTTGTGCCTGTAATGGGGAAGAAACAGGCCAGATCTGCGGCCAGAATACACTGGGAGAGAGTCCGTGTATTCTGGCCACTATAGATGAGGCCTAAGTCTTACTGCTGCAGGTAGACAGTGCTTGATTCTGACTTGAAACTCTCCATATTTTTGTTGTGGTCAGCAACCCATAAATTTTGCATATATACTCAAATGTTAACATAATTGCTGTAAGGTATTTGCTTACAGTGTTGCAAATAATAATGCTTCTTGTAGTCACTCTGAAAATGAGTCCCAGAAAATAAAACCTACACAAATAGAGAACACTTGTCTACCATAATTTAGTATGGATCTGAAAGTGGAAATTTGTAACCAACAACTTCAATTACAGTTGCCCCTCCACATTCATGGCTTTCACACTTGCGGTTTTGATTATTCGCGGTTTAGCCCTGAGCCCTTCGGGAAGGCTGGCAAGAAGTGGAGCAACCTCCTGCTTGAGCCTTCCCCGGCTTTCCAGAGGCGGCTCCGGGGCTTCTAAGCCCTGGAGTCCGCTCAGGAAAGCCGGAGAGAGGCTGGGCAGCCTCCTCCCGCCCGCCCGCTGTCTTCACCAGCCTTCCTAAGGGGGCTCTGAGGCTTCTAAGCCCCCGAGTCCACTCAGGAAAGCCGCGGAGAGGCAAGGCAGCCTTCCGGCCACCCGCCCACCCACTGCCTTCCCCGGCCTTCCTAAGCGGGCTCCGGGGCTTCAAAGCCTCGGAGTCTGCTCAGGAAGGCCGGGGAGAGGCCGACCAGGCTGGCCAGACACCCTCCCGCCACCTCCCTCCTGCTGGGGAGGAGGTCGTGGGAGAAGCATTTTTTATTCACGGTTTTTCCACATTCGCAGGGGTCTCAAGACCCTAACCCCTGCAAATGTGGAGGGACGACTGTACTTGCTAACTATAGGAATAAAATATAGGAAGCTGTACTTCCTATAGATGATCTATGTTCTTTGTATGTCTTCTTCTACCACTAACAGCTAAACAAAAATATAATCATTTAAACAAACTCTCACACATACACCAAAATAATTATCAATGGGAATAGTCATTTAGTAGTGCCCCAGTTCTGTTCAAGAGCACAGGGCTAACTTTGTGGCTTAAACTTCAGATTAAGCCATGACTAAGAAAGTTTACTATGCTTTGAAATGCTGTCTGAATTGATAAACCATGGTTTGTGATTAGGAAGGGGAAAAAAGGAAGGAAGGGCATGAACTGGAGTCAAAATACTGAGACAGAAGAAGAAAAAAGTCACTGATGCTGTTCTAAAAACGCGCAAGTACTGAAAACTTGCACAGTGCTAGAGAGACAGAGGACTTTTTCGGACAAACAAAAAATAACGCTAGCAGCCTCGCCAGGTTGCGAGGCTGCAGCGCTAGAGGGCATCCGTTTCGCATGACGCCCCTTCCCAGCGGTACTGTTGCAGTACCGATGGGAGATTTGACCGTTGATCGTGAGTAAAAATCTGCAAAATATGACGGTCAAATGTCCCAGTGGTACTGCAACAGTACCGCTGGGAAGGGGCGGTCATGCGAAACGGACGCCCTCTAGCGCTGCAGCCTCGCAACCTGGCAAGGCTGCTAGTGTTATTTTTTGTTTGTCCGAAAAAGTCCAGAGACAGACAAATAGAAAGTCAATAGGACAGAAAGACAGACAGACTTGATACTGGGGGGAAAGTGCGATGAAAATAATTATAACTCCCCCCACCAGTATGCTTTCAAAGCAATTTTCACCATTATATGAATATAATTATCAAGACAGAATCTTAGAAATTTAGATGCTATAGCAGGTTCTCATACTTCTGTTCTGCATGACATCATGTAAGTTGTTGTGTAGGTTGAAGAACATTCTTGGATTTACTTATTCTTTCTGGGTTTTCACAACAATTAAGCACAAGTGTAAAAATTTCAATCTACAGTAAAAGAACTTTTTTTATATACAGGAAGTCACCTTGGGATCCAATATCAAATCCAAAGAGCTATCCAATTACTTGAGCAGGTTCACAAACCATAATTTGTGCTATCTATGGTTTTGAGTAACCTCTGAGTTGATAATCCCATTATTATAGCTACTGCTCTAGTTTCAAAGGCTACTGTACCATAGAGAACAGAACAAATTTACCAGTTTGCAAAACTGAATACCAAGAGGACAGGAAATACAAGTGAACAAACAGCTGTAAACCATGGCTTGCAAACTCACATCTTAGTTTGGGTTCTAAATTATGGTTAGCCCAAATCAAGACTCACTGTGATGTCTTAACTGAGTCCTCACAACTATTTTCCTGTCCCAGCATATAAGAAATATACTGATGCTTCAAAAGAGCTTAAAGATGAGTTAACTATACTGCTTGGCTGTTTCTTTTTTAAAGCAAAATAATAATAATAATACATAAAGCTATCTTAGAACATGGTGAGAGCTTTGTAACAGCTTGGCATACATCTAATTCAACAGCAGCAGCTAAATGTGTTCAAATAAATTGGGTGGCTGGAAGAACTATCCAGTCATTAGCAAAATATTATCCCAGTCTTTTCCATGCTATTTTGGAACAGAAATACAAACAGTACCTAGAATCTTGGAGCATGAATACATACTGTGGCTCTGAAACAGTCTGCCTACTTTCACAGTAGGAATGATTTGAATAGAACACACTCTGTAATCCTTTACTAAAGGAGCCTGATGGGCAGCCAAGTTCTGTTTGTTACGCAGAAGACTGCAGCTTTCAACAGTGAAGGGTTATATTTAGGCAGGAATGACTTGAGAGAGGGTTTGGTTTTGGGGCTGAGGCTTTTGTTGTGTTGTGGGGTTTTTTTGTTTTGTTTTGTTTTTGTCTGCTTTGCAGACATCTAACACAGGGTCTTGCTGAAGACCTCACAGAAGTATGATAGCCAAAGATCAAATATAAACTTATTTATTTTACTCAGATTGTATTTTTGCAATAATTATAAGGAACCTTCTTATAGGGAAGTGGGGCTCAGACAGGGGTCTCTGGGGTCTCCATGTTTTGATGTTGTAGCCACAGCATTACTATGTACTTTTAAAAGAGGTAATAATTGCATTATATAGCTTAAAGAGAATGGTTCACTACTATTGGACCATATTGGCTTTCACCAAGTTCCTTCCCCTTTCCATACAAGTCTTCAGGGGTGTACGCTGAGACTGGGGAAGAGGCAATGAGTTTTCTCAGTGCCCTGTGGAGTGGACAGAATCAACAGGAGTGACTTCAGTGCAAGTGACAGAAAAAGACTAGCTCAAGAGAGAGAGAGATCACTTGTACTATTGACTGGAGAAAGAAAGAAAGAAGTGTTACAAGTTCAACAGTACTTAGCACTGAAGTGTCAAGAATGCCTCAGGGCTGGCAGTAGCTTTAGGATCAGATAGTCTGAGTGACCCACAGTCCTCCCTGCTTGTCTACCTATCCTGCTCCCTCTGTGATGTAAACTAATACTCTTAGGGATGTTTCCACCTCTTCTCTTACCCAGAACTCTCTCAGCCTTTTTTAAAAGAGATGTAGCTAGCTTAGGATACAAACCTGAGTAACTTTCCTATCGTAGAATGGAGTTGCTACAATAAAAGCCTTAATCTCTAATTGACTGCTGCATGTATGCACTTATCTATCAAAAAAAGTTTTTTTCCCCTCTAGACTGCAGCACAACTTAAGAAAATTTGCCCTCCTATCTCTCTGTAGGCCTTTACAGGTCTCAGAAGAGTCAAGGTACAGGCAAGGATCTCACCTTTGCCAAGGTTTGGAAAATGTTAAAAAACAGCAGTGAAGACTTCTGATATGTTTCCAAACACAAAATAAATCACTGTACCATGTCCAGAAGAACTACATTCATTTTTGCATGCCTGGATTCAACAGCTCTTGGGCTACTTTGCCAGGGTAGGATGGCATGTGGATGGCACCAGATAACCACACATTTTAGAGGTAGTGGATGCATTTCTTATTTGAATGGCCTACTGAAAGCACACATACTAGCTACATATGCTCACTGCTACTGCTGTTTAAGATGCTCAGACCAAAGTGTTAATATCCTGGCTGGGGTCTTCTGCAAACAATGGAAGAACAAGATAGATGGGGAGAAAAAATAAATTTCAGCTGGCTCCAAAGTACATGACTGATCTTGTCTTTAGGTTTTAAAATTGATAAACCAAAGGGTCTAGTGCTACAGTGGCACATGCAATGGACAATAGTCTAGAATAAACAAGAAAATTCCATCTTCCCAGAGATTTATCAACAGGAGTACCTAACTCATCCATTCTTTCAATCTTGTGGATATGTTAGGGAGCACCACATATAACAAGGATCAACTAACCAAGCATTTCCTCTTCCTCTTCTGTCTCCATTTATTTGTTGCATCATTTGCTCAAAAGACACTGCCTAAAGTGGCACACCACACAGCAAATGAATAGCAGTGAACTGAACAATTACAAAATAAACCCCAACACAATAGGAACACCTTTGAATAAGCATAGTGTCAAGAGGTAAAAACATAATAGAAATATCAATCAATCAATCCTGACAATTTTGAATAAAGCAAAACCACCAGACTGATCTAATCCAAAACATTTAGAATAAAAGAAGAAGGAGAATAAAGCATCACAGTTGAGAGGTGTTGTGGGACAGAGAGTTGGCTCATACTAGATGCCAGATTACAATAACCCTTCATGTTTCTCTCTCTCAGTCTTTCTTTTGGTGTAGAAAAAGACTGCACACTTCACATCTCATTGAAATTAGTGATGGCTAAGTGTAAAGGGGGGAGGACTGCAGTGCCAGTTAGCAGGAATCTAAAATGACTTTGATAACTGTGATAAGAAAAATGCAGCCAATTAAAACCAATATAAGAAGCAAATACACAATAACTCCTTTATACACTGCAGTCAAGTTTCCTTCAAGGCCTGCCTGTTGCTTGTCTTGGAAATAAATAGCAAGAAACATGTTGAGGATGGAACAATAAGGACAAAGAATCTTAGCAATAAACAGCAATTTTAAATGGTTGCTTCATGATGATTGAGTTTGGCACTGCAGAACTACAAATTCTATTCTATAATAGGTTCCTTTTTTTCTGTACAGAAATTTATGACTTAATATGTTTTGTATGTGCCTGTGTCTATCTGTGATGAGAAGAGAAAGGGACAGCTTGAGACAGTATCAAGATATCGAAGATAACTAGCCATTGAATTCTAAAAAGATGTTAAAAACTCAGATTTCACCTTGATTCAGCAAATTTGCTGGACTATTTCCATACTTCACAGCTTGCTAAACTTCGAGCACAGTGAAACGTAATGAGTTAACACAACATCAAATGCCTGCTGTATTCATAATGGAACATATTAGAAACTAATTAACATAAAGTAATGGAAAAAGAGTCTAAATTCAACAACAAATGCTCTTTAAGCAGATCAAAATAGGGTTGCTTCCTCCTGCAGAGATGACATAGATGTACCAGACTACATCCCTAATTATAAAATTTATTTACATTTTAAATTTAATGCTTTGGATTCAAAGAACCACCAGTAGAGTTTCATTTACTTTTTGCTAGACAAAGCCACCTTCTTATGACAATCTACTGCTTTCTACAATATCAAGCCACTCCTGAAGACCAGGTAGAGGCATCCAGAGTACTGTAAGAAGAAAGGAATCCACACCCACCCTTCTCTGTTCTTCACAGGATACACAGATCAACAGATGCAAAAGAATAAATAGCATCAAAAACTGTGACAGTCAGAAATCACAGTGGGATAAATTGTTGGCACCCCAGGACACACCACTGCTGATCTGAAAGTGTCCATTCACCTACAAAGGAACCTCAAAAGGAGACTTCAGCCTGAAACTGCAGCATTAGAACTAACCAAGAAGTCAGGTCTGTTTATTTAAGTTTTAATAGAGACAATGGTTTCCTGTCCAACTATATTGGTGTTAATTAACTTAACAAAGGCTTTCTCCAGATGGGTAAAAAGTCCCAAGAAATGCCAGGCTGTTCCTGTAAAAACTTGTTTTATTTTAGAGATCCGTATGACATTTTCCTCATCCCAAAATGTTTCCTAGGAGATCCCAACATTACCAAAGATTGTTTATTCCTACTCCCTAGGTCCATTTAAATTAACCCAGTACTTTCCAAAATGAAATGTATTGGTTACTTGCTTTGTGTGTTTCTACTCTCTCAGAGCACATACAGGCCTGGACTACATGGGGGAGGGGGGATCCAGATGAAATTTGGACTACTTTGATCCGTAGCTGCAGTGCATGAAATTTGGACTACTCTGGCCTGGAATTAAGTGCCACACCTGCTAAAGCGCAAATCTGCATTTGGATTTTTACTTAGCTTCCATTCAAAGCTGTTATACTTGACTCTGAGCTTTGGGAAAAGCAAAGCCCCAACAGTAGTTGCTGTCTCTGAAGTCAGAACAGGTAGCTATTCTTGCGATGGTGGGGTCACCAGTGGGTTGTTTAAATGGCAAAAATACTCCTCACAGAATGCAAGGAGAATCCTACCTGTCTTAATGGCATTCCAAATTATTTTGCCATACTGGGAAGGAGGGGGGTGCAAAACATCAAAAACACTGCTTTTGCGGCTTTTGGGGGGGATTTTTAAAAAACAGTGACGGGAATTTACATTGCTGCTCATTGGGACAAGTGATTCAATATGAATTGCTTTCCAACAGGAAAGGAAGCACATAGCTGTTTGGCCAGGTGAGCACGGGTATGGGGCTTGCTAATAATAATTAGGGAGCCCTGGTGGCACAGTGGTTTAATGCCAGTACTGCAGCCACAACATTGTAAGTTAGATCCTAAAGGCTCCAGGGTTCAGCCTTCCATCCTTTTGTAGGACAGTAAAATAAGTACAGTTGTCCCTTCACATTCGCTGGGGTTTGGTTCCAGGACCCCCTGTGAATACCCAAATCTGTGAATACTCAAGTCCCATTTTATGCAATGGCATAGCAAAATGGTGTCCCTTATATAAGATGGCAAAATCAAGGTTTGCTTATTGGATTATTGTTTTTTAAAGAATATTTTCAAGCTGTGAATACTTAAATCCATGAATGCCAAATCCGTGAATATGGAGGGACAACTGTACCCTGCTTGTGGGGGCAATTAGCTAACACAGATTGGAAACCGCTTAGTGACTAGAACACTATAAAGCGGTATAGATGTGTAAAATGCTGTTGCTTAACAATTTATAAGCCACTCTGAGAGCCTTCATGGCAGAAGAGCGGGGTATAAATACCTAAATAAATAAATAAAAATAATAAGGCAAGTGCATGCTGCTGCCATGTTGGATTTTTACTTTATAGAGTGAGTGTTAAGGCGAGAAAATGATGTGGTGGGAGTATTTTTGCTTTTCTGTTAAATCAAAAAATCACTCTAGCGCACCTTGGATGTTGTTTTTGTAAAAGGTCGTCAGCAGCAAATTGAGGTAAGTACAAACACGAGTAAATCACTCGCAGCAGCAATCTAGCATGCAAAGCTTATGGGGGCAAAAACATCATTAAGACAAGTTGCAGCTGCTGCGAAATGCCATTACTGTGAGGCACTCAGGATTTATGTGCCTCGTATAGACAAGCCCCAGGCATTCTGACCTTAAAGAGTGACTAATGCTTGGGCTCTGCTTTTGAAATGAAAAGTGGCACCAAGGAGCAGGGGAAATGGTAGCATCTCAGGCAGTGCTTGTCCTTCCTCTACTTCCCACCCCCACCCCTGAAACCACTGTTGATGGATTGTCCACACAGCAGTTTTCTCTGGAGTTTCAAGCAAACTCCAAAGAATACTGTGAGTTTTGTAAAAATCCAAATTAAGGGGGTATTCCCTGAGTCTGTGCACCAGATTCAGGGGAAAGGCTGCATACTGTGTGGCATTATCAGGCCAGATTCGGGGGAGGGGGAATCCAGGGTTTTTCACTGGTGCCCAAAGATGACTGCCAGTAAAACACAGCCATTGGAGATTTTCAGATGCTTTAAAAAAAAACCCGCGGAGGTCAGGAGGAGGACGGTGCTGTCCTGCTTCTGGCGATCAATTTTGCACACCCCGTCCTCCTCCCATCCTTACTGCGTCCTTCCTCCATGCTGGAGAGATGAGAAAGGTGTTGCTTTTCATTGCCATAAGTTTCCGTCAATGAAAAGCAACACCTTTCTCATCCCTCCAGCACAGAGGAAGCATGAACAAAGGACAGGAGGAGGACAGAGTTGTGAGAAATCGATCGGCAGAAGCAGGACAGCGCCGTCCTCCTCCTGACCTCCATGGGGAGGAGGCGGGTTAGAGCTTCTGAAAAAGTCCATTGTTTCCAGGACACAGGTTCAGTAGAAATCAAGTAAGGGAGAGAAGAATGTTAGCACTAAAAAAAAAAATGATCCCAATGTTTAACTAATGTAATATTGGTAAAGCACTTTAGCACTTTGACTTTAACAACAATAATTTAAAAGGCCCAGTGGAAACTGGTGAAAATCAGTTTCTGAAATGTTGCATGAGACGGGATGTGACACATGAGCAGTGGGAAGGGGAAAGGGATGAGGGAGGAAGGGAAACCTGGGATATTTCAATAGAGGATGGGATGCAAACTTCAGAATATGCTGGTACAATCAGAACAAAAAGAACTGGAAACTCTCAATATTTTAAGACATTCTGGTTGATGCCTCAAGTCAGAACTACAGGGTTAACACTAATTACTGCTTTATGAATGGTGACCTTTGGCATTTGGTGGGTATTTTGCCCCAATGTTTCTAGCTCCTTTGCACATATTAATGCATGAACGTACACACAAACAAACCTATTTAACCAAAGAGGACGGAGCTTAATATTTAATTTTATTTTATTTATATGCTGCCTTTCTCTTGACATGGGACCAAAGGCAGCTTACAACAAGGCTGAAAGAAGATAAAGCTAAAAACCTGATGATAAAAAAATGAAATACAATTAAACACATTATCATATTAAAACTCCACTAATTTTAAAAGTATAACATCATTTAGAAACATAACAATGAAGATAAAAAACTGCACTACGTATGTCTTATGTGGTAGAATCTAGGCCAGAAAAGCTTGGGCTGTAATAAATATGTGAGTCTTTAAGGTGCCACAAAGCACTCTGTAGTTTGTACTCCGCATATAGCTCTTCTCCTTTTATGCATCCTCCCTGGGAACATCCTTCCAATGACTTCATGTTGTTATTTATTGCAAATTGGACAGACAAGGCCGTAGGAACAAGAAAAAGAATCTCATTAAAGAATCTCTTTATTGTTTCTATGTGCCTTCAAGTCACCTCTGTCACGGGGACTCCATCATAGGGTTTTCTTGACAAGATTTATTAAGCAGAGTCTGCCACTGCCTTCATCTCATGTTGAGAGAGTGTGACTCACTCAAGGTCACCCACTGGGTTTCCATGGCCAAGCAGGGATTTGAACCCTGGCCTCCCAGAGTCCTAGTCCAACACTCAAACCACTATACCACACTGGCTCTCCCACATTCATGCTACATATGGCTTTATAGTTTCATTCATTAATTGCCTCCAGCAAGTTATATATGAAGCTACATCAGACTAGAACTTGGGTGTAATACAGTCCTGGCAATCGTCGCTAGACAACTTCTACAAACCACCAAATTAAGCCTGTTGTAGAGCTGCAGATGCCTTCTGGACAGAGGTGGGCAACTTGTTATACTCCAAAAAATGTTGATGGACCATGACTCCCAGTGTTCCTCACCACTGGCTATGCTGGTTAGGGGTGATGGGAGCCACAGCCCAACACCTGGATGGCCACTAGCTGCTCATATTTGTTTTAGGTTATGAATGTTGACATTTTCTTTGTGGAAATGACCGAGCATCTGTCCAGGTGCAGAGGACCACCATAGGCCTACGGTTTAGTAGAAATGTTTTCAGACTCTGCCCCTTGAACAATGCCAAAGGAGGGATGAATCATCCCGATAAGAAAGGTTGGGACTCAACGCAGTATGGGAACTTGGCCATGTACCCTAGCAAGAAAGCTTATTCCTTAAATATCTTTGAAGGCAAGGCTCTGTATGTCCTTGAAGGCATATAGCAAGAGAGGACTTCCCCACTTGTACACACAGAGGCCTTAAATACAACTAGAGTAATAAACTCAGTCAGTCAATGGTAACTTGATACATCAACACATATATAAAGCCCATTTATTCAGTGGGTCTGTTCTAGTTGTGACCAAAAATAGGATTAAAGGCCTACACATTTGTGACGATAAAAAATATGTTGCATGGGTATACTTCCCTTTCCTCCTACTTACTTCAGTCATTTGCATCCCATCAAATCGTCTCTGAAGGGACACTAGCCATACCAAGATCTTGTGGGGGACTCTGTGGAAGGTGGGTATTTGATCCACCAGTGGTGCCCATTCCTCTGGCAGAATACTGATGACAACAATCCTTAGCACTGTACAGAGTGTTCAAATTGCCTTTAGAAATACGGTATCTTATCACTACTGGTTCTCCATTAACTGAGTTCACGTTCCACTTCATTGGAAATCTTCTGAAATGATAGGGATTTACTTGAGAATGGTTGAGAAGAGGGAGAAAATGCTCTCTTTCTCTCTCTCCAGTGAGGTTTCAATTAGAAGTCTGGAAATCAAACCTGCTAACTTTCACAAAAATTACAGTGATAATCATAATTAATGGGAATTAAGTTTAATTAATTAATTAATTAATTTTTTTTAAATTTACTAAGTAGTAAGGGGGAAATTGACACCTAGGGATTATAGTGCAAAACAACTATCTCTTGCATAGAAAACAAGGAGGTTCCTGCAATTTTGACAAATAAAGAAAAAACAGAGAAACAAGTCATTTAAATTAGAATCTATGAAAAGGAAGGCATGAAATATTTGTAACCACATATCCTTAAGTGTTGAAAACTTTGTTTAGAATGCACTGAGTAGATAAGCAAAGAGTCAAGAACATATCTAATGTAGATAGGATTGCTTTATGAAGAATTGTGAATTGCACATACAGATTTCTGCACAGCAGATACAAAAGTTCCTTCCAACACAGAGAGCTCATGCAACTCAGAGGGACTTCCTTGTGAGTAGGCTCATGCGGCACATACCACTTTTATGCTGAAGTGTCACTGGTGAATATTAACTGAAGGTACTAAAATGAGTTGAATCTCAAGGGAATTTACCTTTCTGTTGCTAACGGGGCTGAAATTTTTATTGTGTGTGTATATGTGCCTTCAAATTGGCTGTCAACTTATGCTGATCCAATGAATTTCATAGGGTGTTCTTAGGCAAGGAAGACTCAGAGATTGTGTAAAGTCGAAGGCTTTCATGGCCAGCATCCATAGGTTTTTTGTGGGGGGGTTTCTGGGCTATGAGGCCGTGTTCTAGAAGAGTTTATTCCTGACATTTCGGCTGTATCGTTGGCTGGCATCTTCAGAGAATGGTGGTGTGTGGGTGTGTGGGGTTTATATACTGTGAGCCCCTGTTGAAGAGAATTAGCATGTAAATTTGTATATTCAGTTGTTGGACATTCAGTTCTTAGGGTGGGAGGATATGCACATATCTTCCCACCCTAAGAACTGAACGTCCAACAACAGATGTTGAAGAGGATTAGCATGTAAATTTGTGTATTCAGTTGTTGGATGTTCAGTTCTTAGAGTGTGAGGATATGCACATATCCTCCCAGCCTAAGAACTGAATGTCCAACAATTGAATACACAAATTTACATGCTAATCCTCTTCAACAGGGACTCACAGTATATAAACCCCACACACCCACACACCACCATTCTCTGAAGATTCCAACCACAGATGCAGGCGAAACATCAGGAATAAACTCTTCTAGAACATGGCCTCACAGCCTGGAAAAAAACCCACAAAAAACTCAGAGATGGTTTTGCCAGTTCCTTCCTCTGAAATATAGCCTACGGTATTCATTGGCACTCTCCCATCCAAGTACTAACCAGGGCTGACCCTGCTTAGCTTCCAAGATCAGATGAGATCTGGTGCTTTTAGGGTATTTAGGCACTGAAATGTTATTATCTGTCCTTTATTGCCCTTTGCCCCTAGTCCTCACATGACCAAGAAGGGGAATGCCCTCTGCTTGCACTTAAATCCCTCAATTCCATCTTGACTGACAACAGAGTAACATCTGAGATAGAATGTAGGCCTGTGGTTCTAACATTGTCAACTTTTTCTCCTGTATGATTTTTAACATCTTTGTCTGATGAAGAAGCCAGTGAAGCTTCTAAAGCTTGCATGATGTATTTTATGTGTTGGAGTTGGCCCAATAAAGGTATCTCTGGTTTGTGAATTTTGGATTTTGTTGTATTTTGCTGCATGGTGAACATGGTTACCACTTGATTAAAACACCATTTTAGAAGCCACTTGATTAAAACACCATTTTTTCATTCCATTAAATTAAAATGTGAAATAGTATCCCGCAACTCACAAGCCATTTGGGGTATTTTTGCGAGCCATCTCCAAGAAAAAGTAATAAGTAAATGTTAAGTAAACTCCCAAAGAAACTTGATTTACTGGATGAAGGAGGCTCGCCGCTATCTGATGGGCCATTTGGCAGCCCGGCCGACCAGCCTCCTCCTGTAGGCAGTCCCCTGCCCCACCCCGCCATGGGGGATGGGGTGACCGCATGGCGACCACATGGGGACCGTCATGCTTCCCCATCTCCTTCCTGGCATGCTCTGTGGCCGGGGGGGGGGGGAGCAGGGAGGGGCAGCAGCCAATCAGGGCAGGCCTGCCCGGCCCTCGTTGGCCAGTGTTGCCACTGAGGGAGGGGTCATCGGGCTGGGCCTCGGCATGGCCGGATGACATCAGCAGCCTGCAACAGAGCTGTTAATAAGGCAGCTCCGTCACAGCAGCCACCGCAGCCAGCCGGGTCCGGAGGAAGAAGACCAGCCCATCCACCCTAGGGTTCAGGATTCTCCATGTCACAATTTGCGGGGCAGATGTCATAGGTCATGATAGAGCAGGAGGTCAAGGGGTCTCCGTCAAGTACAAGTTCAAGCACAAGTTCAAGTTCAGGGGAGACCCCTCCTCTAGTTGTTAATAGTTCCTTGTTTTGCAGGGGAGTTGAGAGAGTCGGGTGGACAGCCCGGCCATTGTCTCTCTCTTCCATGATAGTCAGGATTGACCGACATATAGCCATTGACCCGCATGGGTGGGCCAATGAGGATATCACGACCGATGCATTACCGCCAACCATTTAGCTTGCAAGTTGTGGCCATTTATTGCCAAACTTTGTATTTACTAACCTGTATTTAACCATGCTTTCTGAATATGTAATCAATACAACTATTATTCCAAAGAAACAGTATGTGAGTGTTATTCAGGAGGGCAAGGGGGCTGTATGGTCTGGGTCTGCAAAACAATGGCAAAAATATTAAAGATACAGAAACATCAGGAAAATTTACAAACCACTGACTAGAATGATTTAAGTACATGGAAGCAGACTTCTGTATACTATGTGAAAAGAGGAATGATTTATAAGCATTTTACAACATTTATTTCCTTAGGTGCTATTAAAATTTAATGAAATATTTTCCCTATATCATCAGTTCATTTATAGAATCATAGAATCATAGAATTGTAGAGTTGGAAGAGACCACGAGGGCCATCCAGTCCAACCCCTGCCACGCAGGAAATCTTGATCAAAGCATCCCCAACAGATGGCAATCCAGCCTCTGTTTAAAGACCTCCAAGGAAGGAGACCCCACCACGCTCCGAGGGAGTGTGTTCCACTGCCAAACAGCTCTTACTGTCAAAAAGTTCCTCCTAATGTTGAGGTGGAATCTCTGTTCCTGGAGCTTGCATCCATTGCTCCGTGTTCCAGTCTCTGGAGCAGCAGAAAACAAGCTTGCTCCATCCTCAACGTGACACCCCTTCAAATACTTAAACAGGGCTATCATATCGCCTCTTAACCATCTTTTTTCCAGGCTAAACATACCCAGCTCCCTAAGTCTCTCCTCATAAGGCATGGTTTCCAGATTTTTCACCATTTTAGCTGCCTTTCTCTGGACATGTTCCAATTTGTCAATATCTTTTTTGAATTGTGGTGCCCAGAACTGGACACAGTATTCTAGGTGAGGTGAGCAACTGCAGAAGGTCTAGGATCCATGTTTTGGTATCTGAGACCCTCCATGACTTGCATTAGGCTGACAAATCCTCTTCCTAAACCCAAGGGAATTGAAGTTTCCTGTTTTAGGACATTGGGCAGAAAGGTTACGTTTCAGGGCTTTGAAGGGTTAGGTCCTGCTGACCCCCTTAAATGCAAAAGCCTCCAGGAACACTAAAATAGTTTTGCCAAAGAAGAAATAAAAGAAAGAGATAATTTGGGGTGGGGTGCATTCGGGCACATACCATAGAAATGGTCTTGGGGCCCATGGACTTGTATTTTGTTCAGCCTTAACCATTATGAGCAGATGTACTATGAAATACAATGTGCTGACCTAAAGTCAAGGCTCTTCCAGTGGTTTTGCTATACTTAAAATTTGCAAATATAAAGTACTCTATAAATCAAGTGCTAGGTGCTTATCTAGATGCCCATTTCTACTGCTCTGATTTCTGTTATGAGATTCCTATACAATTCCTAACTACTAGTTCCTATATGACTTCCATCATGGGAACTCTACCCAGCTAAAAAAATTAACAGAAGAACATCAACAGTTTAAGGACCACTACTGTCCAAATACCCTAAAGGCATCAGATCCAGTCTGATCTTGGAAGCTAAGTCAGCCCTGGTTAGTACTCAGATGGGAGACTGCCAATGAATACCGGTGCTGCAAGCTATTTTTCAGAGGAAAGAACTGGCAAAAACACCTCTGAGCATTCCCTTGCCTAAGAAAACCTTATGAAATTCTTCAAAAAGGGGAAAAAAGAAGATCCCAAAAATTATCGTCCGGTTGGTCTGACGTCAATACCAGGGAAGATTTTAGAAGGCAATGCCATAATCACAAAAAGTCAACATGGGTTTCAGAGAAACAAGTCATGCCAGACTAATCTGATCTCTTTTTTTGATAAAATTACCAGCTTGGTAGATGAAGGGAACGCTGTGGATATCGCATACCTTGATTTCAATAAGGCCTTTGATAAGGTTCCCCATGACATTCTTGCAAACAAGCTTGTAAAATGTGGGCTAGACAAGTTAACTGTTCAATGGATTTGTAATTGGTTGACCGGCCGAACCCAAAGAGTGCTCAGCAATGGCTCCTCTTCATCTTGGAAAGATGTGACCAGTGGGGTGCCACAGGGTTCTGTTCTGGGCCCAATGCTATTCAACATCTTTATCAATGACTTGGATGAGGGAATTAGGGGCATACTTATCAAATTTGCAGATGACACCAAATTAGGAGGAGTAGCTAATACCCTGGAGGACAGGATCAAAATTCAAAATGACCTGGATAAACTGGAGAGCTGGGCCAAAGCTAACAAAATGAAATTCAATACGGAGAAATGTAAGGTGCATTTCACTTAGGGCGAAAAAATGAAATGCATAGATATAGGATGGGGGAGACCTGGCTGAATGAGACTACATGTGAAAGGGATCTAGGAGTCCTAGTAGACCACAAGTTGAACGTGAGTCAACAGTGTGATGCGGCAGCTAAAAAGGCCAATGCGATTTTGGGCTGCATCAATAGAAGTATAGTGTCCAGATCAAGGGAAGTAATAGTGCTGCTCTATTCTGCCTTGGTCAGACCTCACCTAGAATACTGTGTCCAGTTCTGGGCACCGCAATTCAAAAAGGATATTGACAAATTGGAGCGTGTCCAGAGAAGGGTGACTAAAATGGTGAAAGGTCTTGAAACCATGCCTTATGAGGAGAGACTTAGAGAGCTGGGTATGTTTAGCCTGGAAAAAAGACGGTTAAGAGGCGATATGATAGTCCTGTTTAAGTATTTGAAGGGGTGTCACGTTGAGGATGGAGCAAGCTTGTTTCCTGCTGCTCCAGAGACTGGAACACGGAGCAATGGATGCAAGCTCCAGGAACAGAGATTCCACCTCAACATTAGGAGGAACTTTTTGACAGTAAGAGCTGTTTGGCAGTGGAACGCACTCCCTCAGAGCGTGGTGGGGTTTCCTTCCTTGGAGGTCTTTAAACAGAGGCTGGATTGCCATCTGTCGGGGATGCTTTGATTGTGATTTCCTGCGTGGCAGGGGGTTGGACTGGATGGCCCTTGTGGTCTCTTCCAACTCTGCAATTCTATGATTCTATGAAATTCATGGGGTCACCATAAGTCAACAGGTGACTTGAAGGCACATACACACACTGTCCAGTTATTAGCATCATGTATAAAATATGCCTCAACACAAATTGTGACTTTTATATAAAAAGGGGGGAATACAAAATGCTAAAAAGATTGCTCCCTCAAAAGCTTCACCAGGCATATTCATTACAGTCTTTTCATTGCCAGGTAAAGATCTTTGCTACTTTTTCTGCTTCCTGATGCTGGCTTTAATTTGGTTTTTATATGCTAAAACATTTTATTCTCTTTGTTGTCGTTGTTAACTGACCTCCAGTCAACTTCAACTCATGGCGATCCCATGAATGAGACACTTCCAATATCCCCTGTCCTCAACCGCTCTGTTCAGGTCCTGAAGACTCAGAGCCGTAACCTCTTTGATTAAGTCTATCTATCCAGTATGTGGCCTTCCTCACTTTCTACTACCATCCACCTTTCCTAACATTATTGTCTTTTCTAGGGAATCATGTCTTCTCATGCTGTGGCCAAAGTACAACAGTCTCAGTCTAGTCATCTTGGGTTCCAGGGAGAGCTCAAGCTTGATTTGTTCTGGGACCCATTTATTGGTCTTTTTGGCAGTTCGTGGTATTTGTAGCACTCTTTCCAGCATCACATCTCAAATGAGTTGATTTTCTTTCTATCAGCTTTCTTCACTGTCCAGCTCTCACTTCCATACATGGTTATGGGAAATACGGTGGCTTGGACAATCCTAACTACTACTACTCTACTACTGGCTTTATCTTGGTCTTATATACAGATACTGTTTTCTTGTACAGTATTACTGTTACATTTTATTATCCATCTTTTATTGCCCTTTGTCCCTAGTTCTCACATGGCCAAGAAGGGGAGAGGGTGAGGAGGACAGGTGCACGCATGTGGGTGGGAAGGAGATGGGATGGGGGAGCAGGAAGACATGTGTATTCACTCACTCATTCATATGCAGGTGGAAAGGCAATGGGATAGCCACACAAGCGAGCAAGCAAGTGAGCGAAGAAGCACACATATGGCCGGGCCCAGCCATCCTGCCAGAATACGTACTTTTTTGTGTGTGTTAAATGTGTGTGTGAAATATGGTTGGGGGAGGGGATTTCCTAGAGATATTCACAGTTTTTCCACTTTTGCAGAGGTCTCCTGCTCCCCTAAACCCTGCAAAAAGTGGAGGGCTGGCTGTACAACAAATTCCATTTAAGGATATACTTATTGTCTTGAAGTCACTTAAAGATGTCAGTGCAGGTTTGGATGTGGTAGCTGATTAGGGACAGTAGACTGAATATCATGTAACTACTTGATTATGGAATCACATATGGAACTGCATGATCCATCATGGTGGTATATCCCATGATGACAGCATAAGTACTACATGGAAGTTAGGTATGAAAAGTAATCAGAAAATGAAAAATACAAAAAATAATCAGAAATATACTAATATTCAAGAAGCTACCACAGATAAATATTCTTCTAGAACAAAAACAACAATATAATATCCATTTGTTAAGATGAGTATTCAAAACAACACCTCCATGGATTTTCCCTTCTTTATACAGGTATCAGTGATCTCTCAGCAGCCTTTATACAGACTAGGCTTCTATTAATCACTCAAAGCTGCCATCAATCAACAAAATGTGTCCTGTACAACTGTAAACTCTTTTATATGGCAATGGACCACAGAATGCTGATGTGGTCCTGCTGAAACCGATTTTCATGAAAACACACAAGCCAGTCGCTGATTCATTAATGATAAGAGAATTTCCATTTCCATTTAATTTGAATGTATGCGTTACAAGCCAGTTCTAGTTGACGGACACAAAAGGATGGCATCTCATTCAAATGCCAATAATGTTACGGGCTGAAGATTAATGAAGGAAGCATGCCCAAACACAGTTCGATCGTGTACAGGGAAAAAAGAATCCCACCACTCCTCAGCCTGCCACGCGCTCTATGAATCACTCTGCCTAACGCTGAACTTGGGCCAGCTATGTCAACTATTCTGTAGGACAAATGACCCCAGTGAGAAGCAAGACGAAGGGTGCTACATATTAGGGTAAAACACAGGTTTATTGAAAGAAAATAAAAACAGTTTGAAAAACCCAAGACAGGGTCAATTAGCCCACTTCCCACTCCTCAAAAAAGCAAGTTGTGCTCACGCAAGGAAGAGGGGAAACACCCTGATATTACAGTTTCAATGCACAAAACTTGCAGAAAAATTAAAATTACCTCAGAGGTCTCAAAACTTCTTATTCACAAATCTCTTCCACTGCACACAAGACTTGTCAGCTCAATGTTTTGTTTTCTAGTTGGATTCACATTAGAGAGATTTATATGAATGTTTTTAGACAGAAAAGTCACCACTGCTCTTCTCTGGAAGACATCCATTTGGACAATAAGTAAGCCAGATCTACACTGGGTAGCCAGACCTGCATTTGGACAATAAAATAGCTGTTTTCTTATTTTACCACAGTTATTTATAAAATGTTCAGAAGTCTTGTTTATTTAATTATTGACATTACTGTATTTTGTTTCATTTACAGCTAAATCTGAAATAACAGGCTATGGCCATCCTTGGTGTAACCCAGTACTGTACCTTTTATTAAATTACAAAAGAAGCCCATCAAGATGATGATGATGATTTTTTTATATAGCACCATCACTGTACATGGCACTTTACAAGTAAAAGAACAAAAAAACTTTCCCCTGCCCTCAGGCTTACAATCTAATTAAGACATGACATACAAGGAAAAGGGGGTGGCAGTGTAGGAGGGGATTAAGTCCAGCAGATACTGTCTTTCCTATTCTTCCTCATGATGTCTAGGCCCTAGGCCCAGGAGCAGATAAAAGGACAATTGCGGTGGAAGTTGGGATGAAGGGAGGGTCTTTCTTTTTTACTTTCTTTTTATCTATTATATTTAAATACGGAAAAAATAAAAAAAAACATAATTAGAACTATAAATATTTGTGTTTCATTTTTGTAACAAAGAAAAAGAAAGATTCAAGATAAGAATAATTGTCAGGAGTTAGAGACTAAACTCCATTATAAAATGGCTGAACAACTGCAGAATCATACTGATTCCATAAACTACCAAGTCATGCCTAGGTAGGCCACTAGAGGGCAATGTCCTATATATACAGTCATCCCTTCACATTTGCGGGGGTTAGGGGCAGACAACCCCCGCGAATGTGAAAAAAACGCGAATAAGAAATGAGCCTGCCAGCAAGCGGTTTTCCATCCCAGTCCCTTCCCAAGGCAGCGAGGAGCTTCCTGAGAAGTCCCTGGCTGCCTTGGTAAGGGAGTGGGGTGTAGCGCGAGCGTGCCAGCTGGGTCTTACCCCCCCTTCCCAAGGCAGCGAGGAGCTTCTTGAGAAGCCCCTGGCTGCCTTGGGAAGGGAGTGGGGTGTTGAGCGGGAGGGGGGTGCAGGCAGCTTTCCGGGAATGATAAATACCGTGAATGTGAAAGTCGTGAATGTGGACTGGCAACTATATATATATGTGTGTGTGTGTATGTGTGTGTGTGTGTGTATGAGCTAGGCCAAAGCTCACTCTTCTTGTGAATGCTGATGCATGGTGAAGCAGATTGTCCTCCCTCCCAAACTGCACTGAAGCCCAAGGAATGGCCGCGTTCAGGGCAAAGTTGCCGAACACGGCTGGTCTTCAGGCTTGCTTTTTGTTTGCTGAGTGAGCTCCCCACTTTAATTGGATTTTGTCCCTCACACCCAAGAGGCGAAAGATGACTGAAGTGGGGAGCTCACTCACCAAACCGCCGCCGGGTTGCTGAGTGAGCTCCCCACTTTAATTGCCTTTCGCCCCTCGCATGCAAGGGGCGAAAGCCAATTGAAGTGGGGAACTCACTCAGCAAACTGCCGCCAGGTTGCTGAGTGAGCTCCCCACTTTAATCGGCTTTTGTCCCTCACACGCAAGGGGCAAAAGCCTATTGAAGCGGGGAGCTCACTAACCAACCCCCCGCTGGGTTGCTGAGTGATCTCCCCACTTTGATGGGCTTTCATCCCTCACACACAAGCCCGAGCAAACCCTAAAACCACCAGCACAGGTTTGGGTTCATTCGGGCATTGTCTCCCCCCCCCCCCGCGCCACAATAAATGGGTGGCTTTGCAGCCAGCCCTGGGTTTCCTCCACCTCGTTTCCTGTGGCGCATGGGTGGGGGGGGGTAGTTAAAGCCCAAACGAACCCAAGCCTGCGCTGGCTGCAAAGGCAGTGAGGGTTTGCTTGGGCTTTGACTTCCCCGCTACCACACGTGCACCACCGTGATCAAGGTGGAGGAAACTCGGAGCTGGCTGTAAAGCTGCCCATTTCTTGTGGCATGGGGGGAAGCCCGAGTAAACCCTAAAGCTGCCAGCACAGGTTTGGGTTCGTTCAGGTGATGTCTCCCCCTCCCACACACCACAGTAAATGGGTGGCTTTGCAGCCATCCTCAAGCTTCTTCTGCCTTGTTCCCTGTGGCGCCCGGGTGGGGGGGGTTGTCAAAGCCCAAACAAATCCAAACCTGTGCTGGCGGTGTCCTTAGCAAGTGTCCCGCTTCAATCGGCTTTTGGCCTATAAGTGTGTGGGGCAAAGGCCAATTGAAGCGGGGCACTCGCTCAGGAAACCACCACTGAGCCACACAGCTTTCAAGTGCTCGGCATTGGGGGCATGGTAGTGGTGACATGGTGGACACAGTGGTGGCAGCATGGTGGACGCAGCATGGAGGCCCCAGAGGTATGGTGGTTGGGGCATGGTGGGGGTGGCAGCAGCGGTGGCGGCATGGTGGCAGTCATGGGGCACATGGTGGCCAGGGCATGGCGGGGGGGGGGCTAGGGAAGACTAGGCGGGCCGGGTGGCGGCGGTGGCGGCCTGGTCTGTACATACATTTTTATTCACATTTTTTTCACATTCACGGGGGTCTTGCACCCCTAACCTCCACAAATGTGAAGGGATGACTGTACTATATATTTTATCTATATTATTAAAGTATTTTATTCTCCCAGTATCAAGTAATTGATTCCCATGTTTCATCAACGTATTCTGTAGGTTTCTGTAGCCTACGTATTCTGTAGGCTAACAATAATTGGGTTGTTGAAACCATATAAACTACTAGTTTCCAATACTGTCTTTCAGTTTTCCTATCTAATGTAGATGTCGTTATTTAGTAAATATAAATGAGATTTCATCAGATATTTAATTTGTAGTATTTCATTTATAGTTTTATGTATCTTTTCCCAGAACTTCTTTATTTTTGGGCACCCTCACCATGAGTGATAATATGTTCCAATTGCTTCCTGGCGGGAAGGGTCTTTCATCTGCTCCTGGGCCTAGGCATGATGGAGCTGTGCCTGCCTCTTCTTCTCAGTCTACATGTTAACAAACAACTCTTAATAAAGGATGTACACAGAAAGAAAGGAACAGGAAGAGTGGGCTGTACAATTTCTACACTGAAATTATAGGAAACTCTTTCTTAAGACTTACATATTAAAATGCTTGTTTGCATCATTCACTGCATAACCCTGTGGATGTGTGTCACTGCTAAAAAACCATTTCAGGTGAACCATTTCATAGTTTATTCTGGACAAAAATATTTGAAGTGAAATAGATGAAACAACCCCACACAAACACACAAGCACACACATGATGTTTACCAAAAATAGAAGGGCAAATTCAAAGGCCCTCTACCAATAGACCTGTAGTCATCTAAAGCAGTGCTTCTTAATCTATAGTAGTAAAAAAAAATTCCAATGTCCCACCAATGAGTACCACATTTTACCATATTTTTATTGTACTCACATAGTTTCCTGGAAAAACATTGCAGACTGGCAGCCCATGGCTTTCAGATAGGGATTGGTCTGAGCGCTGTTTTAAGCTACCATCACACTTTAAGAGACGGGTGGGTATTTCTAAAAATGTGCTTGTTACTTCAAAACAGTCACAGATATAACAACCCAGATATGCTAAGAAATATGCATTTTTGATAGCAAACATGATTCTAAAGTTGTATAAGCATAATCTAGATGAGAGGAGATTTTATAGCGATTATTTTTTAAACTACAGTATACACTGCCCAAACTGCAAAGCTCTCACAAAGAACAAAGCATGGATCTTAAATGACAAAGATGTCACTAGAAATTATACATAATCTCCAATGCAGAGGTGAGGAACCTGTGGTTAACCAGCTGTTGGACTCCAACTCCCATCAGCCTCAGCCAGGCTGGCCAGCTGTTGGATTGATTAGAGCTCTAAATCACCAACATCTGAACAGTCAGAGGTTCCCTATCTCAGCTCTGGGACATTCTGTCAAACAAGACCTACTGAAGGAGGGGAAAACATAAGAACCTGATGAAAGAGGGGGAGAACGGCTAAGGAAAGATGGGCAATCAAGAGAAAAAAGTAGGTGCTAAAATTGCACCAGAATGACTCAGCTGTGGACAGACAATAGTGTGAGAAAGGCACCCTCTTTCCAGACAAGTACTGTACAGCATTTTGACTGTAGTACTAGGTGGGAAGCACAGTTTGGGGAAGATGCAGAGTGATGCAATCCATAATCTAAAGTAAACATCACACAACTCACAGAAGTCAGTTTGGCAAAAAAAAAAAAAAGCAGTCCGAAAATTGATGAACCTTAAGATGGTGCAGTATTTCTGTCACTTTGTGTTAGGAACTTTTTACTAGTCCTGATAAATGAGTTTGTATCTGAAATCATCTTCAGAAGGAGCTGAATTCACTCCCTATATACAAAATCCATACTTATTAAAACTATAAAATGGATGCAGTTGTTAGTGAGTTATGACAGATCCAGTTCCACAGAAATATTTGATCACAATAACAGTATAGTCAGTGATCTGAAGTCAGGAATAGACCTCCAGACCCAGAAAGAAATGACCATGCTAGCAAGGATTACTGTAAGGCAGGATGGAAGAAAATACTATGAACCCACCACAACATTAAGATCAGTTGGAGAGGCCCTTCTCTCTCTCCCACCGCCTCCTCAAGCTGGTTTGGTGGGAACCAGGGAGAGGGGCTTTTCGGAGGCTGCTCCCAGACTTTAGAAGTCTCCCCCTAGAGAGGTTAGGATGGCCCTACCTTCACTACTACTACTACTACTACTACTTATTATTATTATTATTATTATTATTATCCTGCCCGTCTACTCTGTTCAGCAGTGGAGCACACTCCCTCGGAGCGTGGTGGGGTCTCCTTCCTTGGAGGTCTTTAAACAGAGGCTGGATTGCCATCTGTCGGGGATGCTTTGTTCATGATTTCCTGCGTGGCAGGGGGTTGGGCTGGATGGCCCTCGTGGTCTCTTCCAACTCTACAATTCTATGATTCTACTCCCACCCCAAGCAATACCTTCAAGTCAGAATTTCACATTATTTATTTGTTACTCAGCCTTCACTTAAATAGCAGCCACTATTTTGATGAATAAAGTTAATGCTGATAGAGTGATTATGAACTCTGAATCTGTTTGGCCTTAAGTGCAAAATGTCTGGGTCTATATAGGACAGCTTTAAACAACACTCTATGTTCTCTGGAAATGCAGTATCAGTGAGAAAACATCTAGCAGCTTAATATCTTACAAACAAAATATGTTTTATGGAGATAGGGAAGGAAAACATCAATGGAATCTTAGATTACTTTACTCCTTCTGTGTTACATTTATCACTACATTGTTTCTTACCAAGGCACATTCCATTGCTAAGTGCCCTTGCTTTTAGCAAGAACTGTTCCTCCATCCACATGGTTTTCTGGACTATCTTTATTTACAGATTATGCCACTGCAACAGAAGATAATTGTGTTTATGCAGAACTTACAAAATGCCAAACATTATACAGTAAAGGGACAAGGGGAAGGAAGGGAGGTTATGCATACGTTAATGTGGAATTGAAAAGACGATTTGTATACCACAAGAACCCATGGAAGAAGGATGGGTAAAGTATGCCCTTTCAGATGCTGTTGGATTGCAATCTACATCATTACAGGTCATGAGCCATGATGAGTGGTGCTAATGAGAGTTGTAGTCCAGCTATATTTAGAGAGCCACATCCTTCCCCATTTCTGCCATGGAAGGTGTGTAGGTACAATACTTCCCATCCCCATAGCAGCCATGCTGCCAAGAGCCAGAAAACTCAAGGTCAGGCTCCATGAACCATGAACAGTTTTTGCTGCCGCAAGAATGAATAACATCCAATAAAGGAGGAAGCCTGAGGACAACCTAAAGGTGGAGATCAAACCTTTATCCAGCCCCATGTGACATCTGGCATCAATAATTTAAAGTCATGAGTTACCTACATAGCCCTGATCTTGCTTCATGATCATGCTAAGCCCTATTTCAGCTATTCCTTATTCAGGCATTTCCTCTCATTCTAACTCCATGAATGAATTGAGGGAGGGGCCAGGCCACACTCCCTGGTCCTCTGCAGTGCACATGTTAGCGGTGGAGATATCTGTAAAGAGAAGAAATATGTTCTGTACATATGTAGGCTCCCCTGAGTTATGAAAGAAACACCAGAACAGGCTTCTAGAGCAGGGGTGTGCAGAGTGTGTTCCATGGGGCTCATTCAGCCACTAAAACCCACTCCACCAGTTTCACAATGCCTTTTTAAATAAATAAAATAGCAATTTACTGGCAACTTTTATCTGAAAACAATGCAGAAAATCCCCCAAATACATGGAAACATGTGAAAACACACCTCACACCACACTGCCCCACTACCCCCCTAAATATCTCTTTTCCTCTGTAGTCCCTCTCAAAATTGTGACAAGAAGTGACATGACATCACTTCCAGATGCCATTAAGAAAGGGATTATAAAGGAAAATTGAGTTATTTGGACTTGCTGAGGTGGGGGCAGTGCAACCATGGGGAAGTGGTGGAAAACTATCACCACCCCATTACCCACATCTGTTTTAGAGTATGAAGGATTTGGGGTGGGCCAAGAACTGTTTTTTGTGATATAGCAACAAAATCAATTGCCTATCATTTTTAGTGTCCTGCCATTATACAGCGTGAACACATTAAATTCATTATTAATAGAAGTTATTTGTCTATCTGTTATTAGATCTGGCATGAAGCTTTGTGAATGTGTGAAGAACTGAACCCAGAACTCTATCCACTGCACCACACTAGCTATCACAAGCAGGCAACAGGCATGAATAAGAACCATGTAATGTCTACCCAGTGTAGCTTTTCACTTATTTTCTTAAGTGCCTTAGGATAGTATTCTTGTGTTCTTCTTTCAGATTTCAGTGCACAAGCACTGACCGGCTTCTTACAGAATACAAAACCATAGTTTGTTAAGTTTAACTATGGGGTGATCTGAACAGTTTAACTAGGGGTGCATCTACACTGTAAAAATAATGCAATTTGACACCACTTCAGCTGTGATGGCTCCATCCTACAGAATCTTGGGATTTCTCTTTTTGTGAGGCACCAGCACTCTTGGACAGAGAAGGCAAAAAACCTTGTAAAACTACATATCCCAGGAGTCCATAGGATGGAGGTATAGCACTTAAAGTGGTGTCAAACTGCATTATTTCTACAGTGTAGGTGCACCCTATGTTTTGTTTTAAGAGACTCATTCATAACTATGGCAAGATGTTTTGCTAGCAGTAATCCAAAAAAGTAACTTCTCACACCTCTGACCATGCTCTGAACATGGGTCCAACAAATCAGGATCTGAAACCATGGTCAGATACAGTTTCATTAACCACAGTTTACACTATGGTTTCCCTATATGTACAAACTGTGCATCATAGTTTATTCCATCATTCCAATCTTACAGTCTGCCTGGCTATAAAGAGGAAGGAAGGCAGATCAACTGAGAAATTAAACATCTCTAGTGTTTAAGAGTATCTTCCTATTACTTCCACATAATTCCTCTTCCACCCTCAGACTTCCTGGCAATGCACTCATTTCCCCACCCACCTCCTCACCAGTCAAGCAGCCTAATTCCATAGTTGGACTGTAAGAAAAAGAAAATAAAAGAAACTTGTAAGTGGGAAAATCACTTGTTTTGTGATCTTTACTGAGAGGAAAGATCACTAAGTGAACAAGCCTAGCTTCTTCAACCTTTCCTCGTATGTTTTGTTCTCCATACCTATTATCACCCTTGTTGCCCTTCTTAGAACCTGCTACAACTTGTCTATCTCTCCGGCTTTTCTTTGCAAACGAAGATTCAGGAAGGACTCATCCCACACTTTCTGCAAGTGCGCTGGTGACTAAAAAGGCCAATCCGAGATAAACAAGTCCGGTTGCAGAAAGCACAGCAGAAGGTCTCCTTGGGTGATGTTTCCGGGTTGTGATTCTTTCTGCGTTGTCATTTCTCTTCAAAACTTGTTGGGCGTGAGTTCTCAAATAAGGCTGCAGCATTGTGGATAGTGCGTCTCCATGCCTCCTGATGTGAGGCCAGGGCAGACCATTGTTGGTGATCAATTTGGCCGAGCCTGAGATGTTGTTTCAGGGAGTCCTTGTATCGCTTTTTTGGAGCACCCCCCTTATGCTGACCCGTGACAAGTTCACCGTAGAGTACTATTTTTGGGAGGTGATGGTCCTCCATCCTAGAAATGTGCCCTGCCCAGTGCAGCTGTGTTCATACTCTTCTTAAAATGTGGTGCCCAGAACTAAATGCAGTACTCCAGATGAAGCCTGACAAGAGCAAAATATGGTGGGATGATTACTTTCCTCAACTTGGAAACTATGTTTCTACTAACGCAGGCTAAAATGGCATTCACCTTCTTTGCTGCAGCATCATACTGCTGCCTCATATTCAATTTATGATCAACAATAATCCCAAATTCCTTTTCGGATGTAGTAGTGCTGAGCCCTGTATGCCACATCCTATATCTGTGCATTTGGGTTTTGTGGCTTAAATACAGAATTTTGCATTTGTCTCTATTGTGTTTCATTTTATTAATTTCTGCCGAATTTTCTAATTTATCAAGGTCCTTTTGAATTCTGTTCCTTTCTTTCAATGTGTCCCCTCCCCCAGTTTTATATCATCTGCAAACTTGACTTCCCTCCACTCCATCATCTAAGTCATTGATAAAAGTGTTAGAAGAGTAATGGCTCTGGCACAGAACCCTGAGGCATTCCAAAATATGAGGTGTGGGCTTTGGTAGCATAGAACAACTTCCCCATCAGTATGTGCCTAGATGTGTTGGATTACTGCTCCCATTATCTCTGATCACTGGCCAAGTACTCCAAGGTTTATGGGGCTGTAGTCAAAAACATCTCATTTGGGGAGACTGGCACATACATACAGATGCTAATGTACAAACAATTCCTCACCAGCAATAAGCACAGTAGCTCACTATCATAGCCAGGCACCAGCTTCATTGCAGGAGAATTAAGTGGACTTGTAACCCTTTATTGACACAAGAAAAAGTTGCAAGATCAGATAAAATGATGCACTATAGCCAGGGCTCTTGCACCTACAGAGAGGACAATTTTTTCACTCTTTTGATGATCAACACCCCCTTCTTTATGGCTGAAAACCCTCCAAGTTACCAGTTTTCACATCTGGGTCTTTTCAGTGATTCCCTTCCCCACATAAAGCATTTTGGGGTGAGTGGGATTCTTGGAGTATTTAGAAGCCAAACACTCCTCCAGGCAGCATTTTTAAAGCAATTCTGAATTATTCTTTTTTCTAATTCTTTTTTTTTTTTTTAATGTCTGGGGGACTTATGAGTAGGGTTGCCATAATTCACTACCACAAAACCCGGACAAAAGTATGCAGGGCTGGATTAGATGGATTATCAACAAAAAACAAGACAAAAAACCCCACATTTTGAAATTTAACATTGTTTTATTGTATATTTCTGATGTTTAAGGTGTCTTGCACCAGTTATACCTTTCAGAACTCTGCACTTGGTCAAGGTACTTTGATTTTTTTTCACTACACATCAATTTGTAAAATTCAGTGGGGTGGGAAAGAAAGTGGGCTCAGACTTGCCTTGCAAAAGCAGCCTTATCCAAACAGAATCATTAGGTTAGAAATCCAGTTTTGCTTATTTAAATATAGAAATCTGCTGCACGCTCACTCTGCAAACTCTCCCCCCTCCAATGGCCTGATGGGGCAGCGAGTCCTCTTCCCCACTGAGCTGGCTCACCTGGTTGGCCCCCAACCCTGCCCAGTCCCCTCCTTGACCTGCAGGGCTTGAGTGAGTGTGCAGCAGATTCCTGTCATTTAAATAAGCAAAACTGGGTTTCTAACTGCTGCTGACTGAGTGGGGAAGAGGACCAGCTGCCCTGCCGGGTCATCCTGCCTCCTGGCAATGACCAAAAGGCACACCGGCCCCATGTCCAAGGGAGGATGTACTTAGCCCCCACCCCACTTCTACACAGGCAGTGACCTTGGAAGCCAGACTCAACACACACACACACACACGTAAATTGCTGGCTTTCTTTCCTCTCTCTTTATTTTCCTTTGCTCTCTCTCTCTCTCTCTCTGCTACTGCCTGCTCTGCACACTCCGACTCCCACCTTTTAAACACTGCACTTTCCAGCCTAGCCTAGACTGTGCACTCTCCCACCTTCTGCACTCATTCCCCATATGACCCAGAGGAGAGAGCCTGCAGACAGAAAGCCTGGAGTTGGAATCTGGGATCTGCTGCTTGAAGCAGCCCAGCCAGATGGGACAACTTTCTGTCCCTCTACTCCGGGATTTTCCCAGTTTTCTGGTCTTATGGCAATCCTACTTATGAGTGATTTCGGAGGCCATAAAAATGGACTTGGAACTGCATGATATCTACACATAATCTCTGAACTTGGAAAAGTTACTTTTTTCTGATTACTCCTTCTGGAAACAGTTCACCATGTTGGAACTACAGTCTTTTTAAAAAGGTAACTTTTGCAACCTCCATTTAAAGTTTAAATGTTAAACTTCCCATTATCAGCACAGTGTGCTTGGGCCAGACAGTCTAATGGTTTTGTTGGGCAACAATGCCTTTCAGTACCATGGTTTGTGGAAACAAGCAAACATAAAATCATAACTTGTGAAGCTGGGTTCCTCCAACTGAAAATAGCTGAAATTAATTTGCATTTGGGGTCTGAATTACATGCTAAAGTACAATTGAAGCAAAGGCTTTTGATCTCTTGTAGTTATACTTGGGAGGGAAGCTGGGATTATTTGAGCCCAAAGAAGGCTTGAGATCATTCCTATAAAATGAAATTGTGCTTTAGTATTACTGGCTATGTTCAGTTGTATCGGTATGCAGAACTGCTGAGAATTCTGGCTTCTCATTCAATAAACAGTGTACTGGTGCATATAGCACAGCTTGGCTTTTCCTGTCAACAGAGCAGCTAAACCAACTAGCAACTGATGAGAAAGCAAATGCAAACCCAGACTGTTTGTTTATCACTCCCCTAACAAACCGGAGTCTAAAACCAAAGATATGAAGTGAGTTCCTTATTCGTGGCCTATTAGGGGAAGAGCAAATCAGGATCCAGATTCAGATGAAAAAGGAACCTTTTGCTTCCTTGTTAATTTCCAGTTAGTATAGTCATTCCACTGGCAGGAAGATTCAAGTACAGCACACAGCATGCACCATCATCCTGCTCATGAATGATAAGCCACATTCTTTACAGTTTATCTAAAGAAGGATGCCCAAATGTGGACATTTTCTTAATGGTCTTGTTTTGCCTAGTGCCAGCAGTTCCAGCTCTGACAACTGGAATAGCAGAGCAGGAAACTTTATGCATCTCTATAGGCAGCCCAATCCTACATATGTTTATACAAAAATACATTATCACTTCATGGGAATTACTCTCAAGTAAATGTACAAGAACACAGCTGTAGTGCAATTTTATCAGAGTTTAAAAAAGTTATATTGACTACAGCTTCCCAAATCCCCTAGCCATAATGAGATCCTGGCACAGCAGTTGTGGGAGTTGTAATCCAAAAAACTAAATTCTCCAAGCTCTAGATCTTAAGCCTATTTGTTCAAGTATTCTCACTACAATCATGATTGCAGTGGGATGTAATCTCTAGCTACCTGTGTTTAGGATTGCAACCACTACTTGTTTTGAATACAGAGGGCCCTCCAGATCCGCAGGGTGGTGGTGGTTCCAGGACCCCACGCAAATGACAAAAAAACACAAATGATCGCATCCCATATTGTTAAATGGCTGTAATGTGCACACAGCTGTTTCAGTGCATCTGTGTTCATGTCGCCACCATTTTAAGTACAGTATAGGACTTGACAATCTGCAATCACATGAAATGGCAGATCCAGAGCCCATGGATCAGGAGGGCCCACTGTACATTCTATGAAAATTGATCCAAATGATTTTAATGTTATTCGTTTATTTGGTTTTTACACCACTTTTCCACACCTCTAATCTCATTTCAGAGGCCTGGCAGACAGCAGCCACATGCCATAAGGACTGGCCCATTCAAAAAGTAATTCTAATAATAATACATGTACATGTATATTTATATCTAATACCAAAAATGTGAAGATGTTTGGTCAACAGAACTGGTAGCAAACTTCAGTTACTAGAGTTTAGTAGAAACAAATCCAGAAACTCACACTGGATCACATCACATACAAAAGATAGGAAAGAAAAGGCATTTGCAATAAAATTATAGCAGGACTTTCACCAGTCTGGCCTGAGGGCAAACATTTTTCTTATTATGTATATGTGATTAAGGGTTTTTAAGTGTCAGTATTTACAATCACTGCTGCTCCCAGTGCTCTGGGAGAGACTTTTGAAAGACAAAATATGAATTTCTCCACATAGAAAAAAAAATGACATGGGGATTGCAACAACTGCTGATTAGGATACTAAATCTGTTGTGTTCTGCAATATATTCTGCGTTCAGATACAAAGGGGGATCAATAAGCCTATCGGTTTCCTTTAGGATGACAGAAGAATAGAAGAACCTCATATATTGAGAGGCAGACACGGTACCTTGGATGCTGCCTTGAATTTTACATCAGGTTCATAATCCCACTGACAAGGGACCCAGCAGCCATCACTGAATGGGGAGCTTGAATTTCTAGGAGTTGCACAAATTGTTTTAATATTGCAAAGTTAATTATCTCATTTCACAGCAGGTGACCAAGTAAACCATAGCTGTGGCTGCCTTTTTTGTAATTTCCCCCTCATTCCTTTTGTCCACTCCTGTTTCAGGGTGGCATCTGGGGAAAGAAGCCAGGAATAAGCCACAGTTGCAAGTTCATGTATCATAACAAGCCATGGTTTAAACAAGCCACAGTTTGTAAGGTACCAACAAACAACCAGTTCAGATTGTAGTATGTGGCAAGCTAAAAAGCCACAATTTGTGAGGAGAAGCAAGTACACACTTCACAACATGCCACATTTAGCTTGTGATATGTGAACATAAATCATTCTCTTTAGGATAAAAAAGTTGTTAGTTTCAACACATTTGCCATTTAAATTATGGACTTGGGTACTTGTCTCTTGCATTGATCAAATTTATACTAGCAACAGGAAAATGGGACAGTTCTGAAGTGACTATTTAGAAATGCAGCAACCAAATTAAGTTGCACTTGCTAAAAAGGATAGAATGCATAATATTTCTATTCTAGCTGGGCACAACCTATTCCTAATATTTAAACCCACATTCAGAAAATCTTGAGACAGCTGAGAATCCATACCATCATACCACTAGGATCCACAACATTATGTGACCCTAAACTGAATTCAAGGGAAAGGTTCCAGATGGCAGACCAGCATGGACAGAGTTTCTTCTGCTTTCTCCTCATGGATCCAGTGACATTGTTTTGGCAAGCAAGAAAGAAGTGTAGACACAGTTTGAGGCCAGGAGGGATTTATTGAGTCATTTATACCTGGTGCCTGAAAGTCTTGTTTGGTTGGAAACTCATCATTTCCTGAGCTTCACACTATACACATCGCTTTCCCCACCTGTTAGTTGTTTCTTACACCATCTTGCCATGCTAAGAGAAGGATGCCAGTATGTGCACCGCACCAGTATCCACACTGAGAGGAAGGGGAAAAACAACAAACCAAGCAGTGGTGCTCTAAAAGGCAATGTCTTCCTGTCAGCCCACATTACTGGGTTTAAGAGCACAAGATAAAACACTTACATGAGCTGGCAAGAACTAATTTTGCACCTTGTGAGAAGAAGTGAGGAAAGTCATTTCACAAACCTAAGTGTAGTTTTTAAAATTAACACTTCTGGGAGTTGTTTTTTTTTTTAAAAACGAAATTCATGTGACAGTCTGAGACACAAATGCGTTTGTGCTTGAGGGGGAACTGTGTGCCACATTCTTGTACACAGAACATCAGGGCCTGGAACATACTAACTTGTAAAGTAGACATTTAAGAGAATCAATGTGAAAATAATTATGCCTACATAGGCAAAGGAACCTCTTGCATTCCTCATCGTCTTCATGGAAAAAGAGCAAGGCTGACCCTCCTGATCTTACTGAACTGCAGCTCCCATCATGTCTCACCCCAGCCATGCTGGCTAGGGCATATGGGAGTTGCAGTGCAATAAGATCAAAAGTTCCCGACCTATGGTGAGGCTGTGTATATGTCTGATGTGGTTGTCTGCAACATCATACATGATGTTTATGGAAATCCACCAGTAATAAACTCTATCTAACCTGTGCAGCAAAAATTTTCAGGAAAGATATATCTGACAAATACCCACATGTGAAAGTCTTCTACTATCATTTCTATTCATTGTACTGTCAGACACAAGGAAAGTAACCACAATGGCTACAAGTGGCTATTCTTCCTGGGTCTGCTCAAGAATGCATGTCAGGAGACAAAATGATAAAATGACATATGGGAATAGGATCTGTCCCTTCTGCATCCTAACCATAAAATCTGGGGAAGAGCTCATCACTTGAAAGTTGCTTTGTTTGATGAATAGGGCACTACAGTATTTGCACACAATGAATGCTAACATGATTGGAACACCATAAAGGGAAGGGAAATGAGGAAGAGATTTGGGGGTCAACCTGGCATTAGGAAATCTGTAGACCAGGTGTAGGCAACTGTAAGAGGTTAGGGGACCACACTGGACCCCTGGTAAGCCTGCCTATGCCCCCTACAAGATCTGAGGGGACAATTTTACCATGTGTACAACCCTTTCTGGGCCATTTTTGGGACAAGGAAAGGCCTTTTTTCTACAGAATGTAACCAAGAAGTTAACTCTTGGGTAATTTCTTGTTGAAAAAGAAGGCCACTCCTGGACCTAAATTGGCTCAGGGGACCTCCCCTCAAAAACATGCCAAAATGGCTACCCATTTGGAGGGCATTTGGGTGAGGCTTGGGGGGGGTTGAAGGGCCTTGGGGCCTACATGTGACCCACAGGCCACACTTTCTCTATCCCTGCCATAGACAAAGAAAGGATTAAGAGTTAGAAATGACATCCTCTGCTTTCCCATGATAATTCACACCAAGCAATTTTGCTTTGCTGAGGTTTCACTGCATGTATACATCATTAGGACCAAATCTATGACTAGAGTCTCTAAATCAGCCTTCCCCAGGCTAATCAAGGCCATGCTGAGTATTGTACTCCACTACATCTTGAGAGCACCAAGCTGGCAAAGACTGCCCTAAATCCAAAGCACACTCCTTTTTGTAAATAACTATTGGGATTTTTTTGTTGTTAACTGCCCTCAAGTTGATTTCCACTCATGGCAACCCTGTGAAGGAGACATCGCCAAGACACCCTATCCTCAACAGCTCAGTTCAGGTCCTGCAGATTCAGGAGTGTGGCCTCCTTGATTGAGTCCATCCATCTGGCATGCAGTTTTCCTCTTTTCCTACTGCCTTCTACTTTTCCAAGCATTATTGTATTTTCTAGTGAGTCATGCCTTCTCATGAAGTGGCCAAAATACAACAATTTCAATTTAATCATCTTAACTTCTAGGGAGAGGTCAGGCTTGATTTGTCCTAGGACCCATTTATTTGTCTTTTTAGACCTCCACGGTATCCACAGAACTCTTCTCCAACACCACACCTCAAATGAGTTGATTTTCTTTCTGTCAGCTTTCTTAACCATCTAGCTCTGACACCCTTACATATGGTAGCAATGGGAAATACGATTGCATGAGCAATCCTAACTTTAGTGTTCAGTTGTGTATCTTTGCACTTTAGGATCTTATCTAGTTCTTTCATAGCTGTCTTTCCCAGTCTTAGTCTTCTTCTGATTTCTTGACTGCAGTCTCCATTCTGATCAATGATTGATCCCAAATATGGGATTTCAATTTCCTCATCATCTACACATAATTTTTGTGGTCTGTGGTCATTATTTTTATTTTCTTAATGTTCAACAGTAAGCCTGCCTTAGCACTTTCTTGTTTGAATTTTTTTAGTAGTTGTTCCAAGTCTTCGTTATTTTCTGCTCCTCTCCTCCTCTGGCTTTTCTTCGCAAACGAAGATGCAGGAAGGACTCATTCCGCGCTTTCTGCTAGTGACTGATGACTTAAAAGGCCAATCCGAGATAAACAAGTCCGGTTGCAGAAAGCACAGCAGAAGGTCTCCTTGGGTGAAGTTTCTGGGTTGTGATTCTTTCTGCGTTGTCATTTCTCTTCAAGACTTGTTCGGCGTGAGTTCTCAAATAAGGCTGAAGCATTGTGGATAGTGCGTCTCCATGCCTCCCGATGTGAGGCCAGGACAGACCATTGTTGGTGATCAATTTGGCCGAGCCTGAGATGTTGTTTCAGGGAGTCCTTGTATCTCTTTTTTGGAGTGCCCGTCTTATGCTGACCCGTGGCAAGTTCACCGTGGAGTACTATTTTTGGGAGGCGATGGTCCTCTGTCCTAGAAATGTGCCCTGCCCAGCGCAGCTGTGTTCTCAATATCATGACCTCAATGCTGGTGATCCCTGCTTGCTCAAGGACGGCAACATTCGTCACATAGTCAGTGACGTAAACAGCGCTGATGAAAGCGTTCAAGGAGTCATAGGTGGTGGCGATAGGTGACCCATGTTTCAGACCCATAAAGGAGAATAGACAGTACAATGGCTCTATACACACTGATTTTTGTGTTTCGCCTCAAGTGTTTATTACTCCAGACTCTTTTGTGAAGTCTTCTAAATGCGCTATATGCCTTTGCTAATCTGTGATTGATTTCTTTGTCAATCTTGGCATCTGAGGAGATGATGCTTCCCAGGTAGGTGAACTGCTGAATGGACTTGAGCACAGATTTGCCGACAGCAATGTGGGGATGGTGGTGTTCATCCTGTGGTGCAGGCTGGAAAAGAACTTCCGTTTTCTTAAGTTGACTTCCAGCCCAAACAGCTATTATGGTATCATCTGCATATCTTAAACTATTGGTTTTAATTCCTCCAGTTTTCACACTTCCTTCTTCTGAGTTTATTTCTACTTTCCATATGATATGCTCAGCATACAAGTTAAACAGATAGCGTAATTAAATGCACCCTTGCCTGACCCCCTTGCCAATTGGAAAACATTCAGTTTCTCCATATTCTGTTCTAATGGTAGCCTCTTGACCTGAGTAAGGTTTTGCACCAGGATAATCAAATGCAATGGCACACCCACTTCTTTAAGAGCAATCTATAGCTTTTCATGGTCTATGCAGGCAAAGGCTTTGCTATAGTCTATAAAGGACATGCTGATTTTCTTCTGCAATTCTTTGGTGTGCTTCATTATCCAGCGTATCTTTGCAATGGGATCCCTAGTGCTTCTGCCTTTCCTGAATCCAGCTCGCACCTCTGGAATTTCTTGCTCCATATATGGTAGGAGTCTTTGCTGTAGAATTTTAAGCATGACTTTGCTTGCATGGGAGGCCTTAGTTTTACTTAGTTCAGGGATAAGAATCCCTCAAATGCATTTTTGGCCCCAAATTTGTAATCCAAAAACAACAATGGTATACTGTAGTTCCTTTTCCTAAAATCCCAAGCTAAAGCATCATAACAAATTGCCTCTTCCCAGTTTGTTTTACCTGCTAGCAGAAAGGGAAGTGTAAACAGGTTGCATGTGCCAGTATAAAACTCTCTTTTTTTTTTTGGTAAGAATTTTTATTGTTATTGTATTGTTCGAGCTTACAAAATCAGATATACATCCAACAAATTTATCAATCTTACAATCACTTTTTTCCATATAACCATCTAAAAACAAAAAAAACAAAAAAACAATGACTTCCTTAGTATTGGTATTGTTAGAATGAAAAAAAGAGAAAAATATTTGATCTTCCTTGACTTCTGATAATCTTCTATCTTTTACATTCTGTTTCCTGCTGCGCTCTCTGATAATTCTTCTCAATACATTTTTGTCTGTTCACTCTTTTTATCTCTATGATATATATACACATATGTATAAACTCTTTTACAATAAGCTAGAATAAATAAAAAAAATCCTGGCTTATTCTTATGCAGAAATGTGACCAATGTGAAACCATTATTTATTTGATTGTATGAACCCAAGCCTGCTACAATACATGGTTTGTTCAGCACAACCACCACCATCAAAACCAGGACCTCACAGTATGTACTGTAGGTTACTACTGTGGTTACCAGACAACCACAGATCAGATAAACCACAATGTGAAGTTGAAGACTTTCACAGCCAGCATCCACAGGTTTTCTGTGGCTTTTTTCCAGGCTGTGAGGCCGTGTGCTGGAAGAGTTTATTCGTGACATTTCGCATGCATCTGTGGAAACCATAATTACCATCACTAGTCCACCATAAGAAGCTGCTATAACAATGGGGCCAAGGGGTAAACATATGAAGTTGAGTCATGAGCACATGAGCAACAAAAGCAAGCAATTGGCAAAAAACAAACAAACAAAAAACACCATGGACTTCTCTATTTTGAGCATGACATTTGGAAGATCAAATTATAATATGAGGCTTTATCTACAATTAGCACAAAACACACCCAGTGTAACAGAGTATCTCCACTAATTGTTACATATGTATTGATTTCCTCTATTTACTGTATATAGCTTTCTCAGAAGCATGGGTTACTTGGGCAGCTTACAAAACTATTACTACATTAAATTGTACTAGAAAAAAAATAAGAAACTTTTAAAACCATAACAGAGTTAAAACAGATCACAAATGTACTCTTGATGGGCAAATAGAACATCAGCCTGCATTTGAAGTTTAAACATATGTTCAGTGACTTCATCTAGGTTTTTATTTAATCAGGGAGCAGGAGCAGAGGTGCATAGTATCTTGTAAGGTAATTCCTCTAAAATATAGGAGATTATCAGACAGGAATGTAAAAAGCGTTCCTATCCCACAATCTCCACTCCCGTCCCTGTCCTATCCATGTACCACCACAATCACCCTCCCCATCGCACTTACCTTCTCTTCCAACAACAGGGCAGTCCAGGAGTGAATGGAGCTCTAACGGAGCTCCCTCCATTCACTTCCTAGAGTGAAATCCCATAGATTCTTGCAAGAAGACGTGTGTGGGGGAAATTCAAAAATAAAAACCAAAATACACCAAAAAAAAAGTTACAAAAAGCACATACACACACTTTAAAACATCCAAGTAAACCAGGGAAGTTTTTAAAAAGTGTGTCACTTACCTGGAGGTCCCGATCTCACCCAGAAGTGTTCTGTCAGGGACCACCCATTGACGCTGGGATCTCACCAGTGAAACAGGGCACCTTGTTGCACAGAGGAAAATCCGTCACAGAAATGGAACAACAGATCTATTGATGGCTTCTCCTGTCAATAAAAAGCAGCGCTGGCATAACAGCAGCAGAACGGGTGCTTGAACTGAACTTGATAGACCTGGGGTTAATAGGTCCTAGTGCAGTAAAACATCCCAGGACAAAATCTTAATTCATTCTGATGCAATCATTTTACAATGTGCTTCTTGCATCAGAAAAATAGGATCTTTTGCTACAGAACTGCCTATTACAGACAAGACAGCAAGGGCAAGTACACCCCCTTAAGCTTTTCCTGTGTTCATCTCCAGCAGAACATTTGGGTAGAGCTGCTTGGATTCCTCTCAACCAAATTGTTCATAACCTCTTTATTAATGCCGGCATACTCAGGGCGAAACATTATGAATAGTTTGTACTTTTCAAAGTGCCGGCGTCCCTACAGTTGCTTTCCCCCTTAAGTTCCCCTCCACCACACCCCCATACAGATCACCACCTTACTGACAAGAAGCCTCAAGTTTCACTGAACTGAAAGCTGTATACAGTATTCACTTATTCTGAGGTTATACATTCTTCTGCATTATGAGTAATCATTTCAATCATGAGAGGTCCCCCCACCAACCTCCATCTTGAAGTGAATGGGAAACACTTAATTTCAGGTGGGAAAATTTAATTTCCGTCCTGTCCTCAGTTGCTTTGAAAAAATGGGGAGGGAGAAAACAGATTTAGCTAGCTTCAACAGGGTTACTCCAATACATTTTGCTATCTGAGGTGATGGAAAAGGAACCTCTCTTCTTTCCACATAAAAGAGACAATCAGTCTGTCACTTCAACCTTATTGCAATACAGTAGGACCCCCATATCTGCAGGTGAATGTTTCCACCCCTCCCTCCACGGATACCAAAAACTGCAGATAACAGCGAACGCCATTGAAAATAATGGGACTTCCGGTTTAAAATACCATAGAGATGCCTTGGAAGACCTAGGAGATTTTCAGACGACACTGTTATAGTGTTCCTATTCCACTTTAACTGCTCTGGCTTCCTCCTGTGGAATTCTGGGGTTTGTAGTTTAGTGAGGCCTAAGAGCTCCCTGGCTGAGAGTTGTAAATGCCCTTCCCTAAACTGCAAATCCCAGGATTCCACAGGAGGCAGCCATAGCAAATAAAATGGAATAGTAACACTATAACAGTGTAGTGTGAAAATCTGCCTAGAAAACATCTAGAGAGGATGCCTCTCTAGGCATTTTCTAGGAAGACTCTATGGTAGATGTGCTGTATTGTGTCCTGTGGATAGCCAAAACCACGGATATTGGTTCTGTGGATACGGGTGTCCTACTGTATCGGCAACAGGACCACATCCCCCACTGCACCTGAGGGCAGCCAGATAGTGGAAGGGATGAAAGGCAGGCCGCATGGTACACACTGCCTTTTCTGCTCTCTGCCCTGCAGCCTCTGTTGCCTGAGGTAGCTGCTTGGCTGTCTAATGGTAGTGCCAACCCTGAGGGTCAGTCTTATTACTCCAATTAAACAGTCCACTGAACAGCATTTGGTCTTATTTAGATACAGCTCAACCCCTGTATCCACAGGGGATATGTTCCAAGGCCCCCAGTGGATACCTGAAACTGTGGATAATAGGGAACCCTATTATTTTCAATGAGACAAATGTTGGTAGTTGATCATAGAATTGCACTGGATGACTTAGAAATGGCTTGAGTGAACATATTTTTTTCGAACGTGTATAAGTGAAACCATGGATACCGAATCTATGGATACTGCGGTCGACCTGTACACGATAGACTAACCTTGCTACCACCAGCACACTGAGAGCATGGATGGGTAAGGCATGCTTGGGTACATCTACACTGTAGACATAATATAGTTTGACACCACTTTAACTGCCAGGGCTCTATCCTATGAAATCCTAGGATCTGTAGTTTTACAAGGTCTTTAGCCTTCTCTGCCAAAGAGTGCTGGTGCCTCACAAAACTACAAACCCCAAGATTCTGTAGGATGGAACCATGGCCGTTAAAGTGGTGTCAAACTGCATTATTTCTACAATGTAGATACACCACTTGTTGAGCAAGGGGAAACTACCATACTACTCTGATCACATTCAATATTGGCTGCATTTGCACTGCAGAAATAATGCTGTTTGACACCACTTTAACTGCCATAGATCAATGCCATGGAATCCTGGGGTTTGTAGTTTGCTGTGGCACCAGAGCTCTCTGATGGAGAAGGCTAAATATCTCAAAAAACTACAAATCCCAGAATTCCATAGCATTGAACCATAGCAGTTAAAGCAGTGTCGAACTGGATTATTTCTGCAGTGCAGATACAGCCCCAGTCTAATGCCAGAAGCTAAACAGAGTCCAGCCTGGTTAGCCTTTGGATGTGATATCAGGGATCTTCAGGCAGGGCTAGATTAAAAATCCTACCTGAAGCCTTAAAGAGCCATGGCTGTCAGTCAGAGTTGACAATAATAGGCTACAGGAACCAATGCTCTTCCTGAATGCAGGCATACTTCAGTTAACAAAGCCTCTGACAAAGAAGCTCCTTTTTACAAAGTTGTATGTCTGCCCTGTTCACACATTTTCTTCCTTATTTTGTCTAGGTGGAAGGTTGTTATTTTTTAGCAACATCAGCATTGGGGTGGTGGCAGTGATGGTGAAGGATTGCTGGAGAAACACAGAATGTCACTACTACATTGTGCACTGTGTCTACAGTAAATAATGCAATAAAGACTGAACTAGGAAAGAGTGGGATTCAACTCTAGCTACTTCTACTGTAGCTATGTGTGCCAGCCTGCAACAGGCAAAGTAAACAACAGCTGCTTCCAGAATCCCTTACCGAGCAGGCACGAACACCAAAACAAAAAAATGGAATAGCAGATAAGCCTGCCTCACCTGCACCCTTGAGTGTGTTTTTAAAAATCATGTATCTATAAGTTTGGCCACAGAAACAGAAATCATAAGAAAACTGGAGGCTGGTAAAAGAAAACATCATTCCAGGATGCTTTTTGGAAGAAGCTTTCAAGTGGTCTCTAGAAGTTTCAAAAGACTGTTGCATATTTATGCAAGGCCTACTTGAGTGGGTTGTTTCATTTCACACATACATATTGTTATTTTTGAATTAAAAAATTGCCAAAACATGTTGAAGTGCTCTTCTTTTTTGTGGTGCAGGAACCTATCCCTATTTTTTCATGTTATTTCTGCCTTTGGTACCAAATTTTCTGCTATAGACGTTATGGCCGAGAACACAGCTACTTCATTAACTGACATATACCTATATAAGACAGCTACCTGTAATGAAAATAAGTAACATTCAAACATTTTGCTTGGAATCTTGGTCTCTTTATTTTTTAAATCAGATTGCCTATGTGTAAGAGTGATTGCCTCACATATACTTTTAAAAGGATGTGCACTCTAGAGATGGTGAAGAAACACCTATAATCTCTTCTTTCTCCCATCTTCACCCCATTTTTTAAAACACCTGTTTCCTAAGCATTCCTATCAAAACAGTGTGGTCTTGACAGTCCTGGTGCAGACAAAGAACACATAAACTTCAAGGAAATAAATACATTCACTGCTTATAAATTTCAAACATTAATAATACATTTCATTCAGCAACACAAGTCTGAAGAAGGAGTGGAGATTGTGCCACATCACAACATCCAATGGCTGTCCATGACACTGGTGTCATCCACAATAGACATAAAAATGCTGTATTCTGGAAGAATATTCTTGAGGCTGCAGAAAGTGGTACCCGGGGAGAAAAAATGGGATACTCCATCAGTAGAAACTGAGTCATAAGAGAATGAGCCCAGTTTGTATATAACCAACAGGCAGATCTTCTGTACTATGGTTAAAAGCAAACTACACACTGCATCTTTGTCTAATGCATTTTGTGTTTCAAGTGTTTTACAACTGCTTTCAACTGATACACCCAACAAACATGACTGATGGGCCATTTTTCCTTCTGTACTTGATGTGGGGATACGAGTTGGAAGGAGGAGAAATAGATCTTATGATATCCAGAGAGGTAGCATATTGAGCAGTACATAGATCCCATGTGTCCAGGAATTTCACCCACTGAGCTGCACTATGAAGCAGGCTGGGCATCTTCACTTACAGATTCAACATAGTATTTGACACTTAACAAATGGTTGAATATGTTTTTCAACCTTTCTAGCCACCTGCTAAGGCAACATAATGCCAGCCAAATCGACCTTGAATGAAAAATTACTCTTTTTTTTTTTTAAGGAAGTTTTGAGCATGGTTGTAAAGATAAGATTGTATGAAGAAGGATATTTGGCATGACATCACAGTTCAAGAAAATATACACTGTAAAGAAATACCTGCAAAATGCAGATAGATTTGCAGTTGTGGGGGTGAGAAATAAATCAAACACAAGTCTACAAAACTAATCTCAAGAGTCATTAAAGGATATTTGACATCTACCTTCCACCACTCCATCTTCCCCCTTCTTCAGAACAGGAATGGTGGGTTATTTCATGTTTAGTCCACCTATCAATTCAAATTCTTTCTCCTCCAAATTGCACTAACGGTAAAGCTAAATTATTAGCCTTAGAGTCAACCTACTGATATGCTACTCCTCACAGGTAGAGCCCAAGGAGAGTCCCAGTGTCAGACAGGAATAAAGAGGAGTGTATACACACACACACACACACACACACACACACTCCTATCTCTTCTCCTGTAGATATCACATCACTGGCCATATACGTCTGCATTGACGCATACGCTACTTTATGTTATAATCTGTGTATTTTATGCTTTGGCTATAAAACCTTATGTAACACATTACCGTTTAATACAGAACAGTGTGTACATTGTTGTGTCAACCTAAGCAGTTCCCTGTTCCCTTGGTGCTCCTTTCAATGTTGCCCCTTAAATATTACCAAACACACACACACACACACAGAAGGAAAGGAAATAAGAAAGTGCCTATGATATAGCAAGAGCCATACAGTTTTTTAAATCTCTGACAATGATTCCCCACCACCACTCCCCAGTCCATATTCAAATGGCTTTAGACTAACAGAAGATCCCTAGTGATCAATTCTGGCAAAATATAAATGGCTCCTGTTAGCAGTGTGGCTATCCTGACTTGCAGGGGTACATATCCATTAAGGGATAACATCTTCTATCTTCTTTTAAAAAAGAAAAAACAGTATCAGCCACCATTATACCTCAGCCTCCTTAACCAGCATGTTAAAGCATACATACTGCCATTGTGATGCTGTAGGATGGCATTACAGCAACCACTTACACTGTTTCTTTGTTTAAGGAAATCAAATGCATCTGAACTGATCATTTACCCAGGCAGCATCTTACACACACACACAAGAACTTCCACTGCTATCAAAAATCCCACCAAGTCCAATATTATGAACATCTCATCCCCCCACCCCCGCCACACACACTTCTCTTCAGGTGGCAAACACAATAATGTTCAACAGCTATCATTCCCAAAACATTCATGTACCCTGCCATGAGGGCAGAAGTATTTCATGCAGTTGGAAAATGGAAACACACAAAAAGCTTCCCAGCTTTTCTTGGAAACACCGGTACTTTTCTTTTGTCTTTTTCTTTCTTAAATAACCGCTGGACAAAGAATGATACAATGCAGATTAATTCAGGTGCCTCCTCCTCCAGACTCTATCCATCACATCGCCAAGCACCCCACGAAACAAAACACACACCATTATTTTGGCATCTCTCTCCTCCGCAGACTTTGCTGTTCTGAGGGGGGAAAGAAAGCCAACACAAGGATGGACTTGTTCCATGACCACCAGCACAACCCTCACCACAACCAACACTTACCGCCTCAGAGTCTTCAAATCCATGCAGGTACAAATTGTCATACATGGAGGTCCGATAATCCAAAGCACCCCTTCCTCAAGGCAAAAAGTGAAATTCCTACAAAAGCCACAGCTGGGTTGTTATTTTTATTTTTTTTAAAAAAAATGCAGGCAAAGGCCTAGACGGAAGCCGCACAGCCTCCTTTGACTATCTATCTATCCTCTATCTATCTATCTATCTATCTATCTATCTATTCCTGTGGACTTTCTCCCTGCCAAGATGTTATTCATTCACATCATAGGAGGGGAAGGTTATCCCTAGAGGCAACCCAGACCTGGCATTTTATCTGCTTTCCAAACGCTGAGCCTGAAAGCAAAAGCCGTTTTCCCCAACCAAAGGCTGATGACAGTCAGGAAAGAGCCCGGTGATTGGCTGAACTGCTGTGCCTCTGTCAGCTCACAGAGCATTCTCTTTGATAGTGGATGACGAACAGGAGGGCTTGTGCATTTGTAACAAGCATGTCCCTGAAGAATACTTCCCTTAACTAGTAATAATAATACAACAACAACAATAGCAGAAAGAAAGAAAGGGAAGGCGGGAGGGGAGGCTTGGTTAGGAATGGATATCTGGACAGATTTAACCACCAAATGCAGAGTCGGGGAGGAAAGGGTTTCATCCAGTGTCAAAATGCCAGAGCATTTTTAACAGTAAACACCTGCACCTTAAAGTAAACTGCATCTTAAAAATCAGAAGAGCTCAATCAATTAATTTTATACAGGGTAACATGAGCAAGAGGATTAAATGAAAATGAGGGGGAGAAGCGTTGCTAATTTATGGTGTTCCTATTAGTTGGTCCTGAATCAGACCCTCTCTGAATTATATTGCTTAAAAAGGAAGAGATGTGGTAGGGGTATAGTAGGGAGAGAGAGATGTTAGTATGAAGAAGAAACAGTTCACTTCCTTTCTCTCTCTTGTTTTCTCCGGTTGCTTTGATTTTTCTGAGCAGTATTTTCATTCATAAGCCCCTTCTAGGGTAGGGAAGTAATTGTATTTTAAGCTATGTTACTTCAGAAAGAACCATTGGAAAATTGTGCATTAATCTATGAATGAGTAAAAGTTTGCTCATCTTTCAGAAAAAAATACAAAGCAAGCCTGGCTAAATAGGTCAGGATATGCCCAAACAGCATGTTATCTGCTGTAGCCCCAGCCTTGCTGATCCCCTGCTTCTCTCTTCACACAAACAAAGGCAACAAGCCAGACTTCAGGAGTTAAATACAGATTCCCATTACAGGCAAACTGGGAAGTCCAAACAAGCCAGCTTTCAGATCCACCTGTAAAGCTGGCTTCCAATTCTGGCTTGTTTGTAAGGGCTTAACCAAAATGTCCCATTTGCGCATGATTGTAAAGGATGTTTAAATGTGGAGCTCTGCTTCTTTTCCTGTTCATGCAATGGGAGAACAAAAGCAGGAACAAACAGACTGCATATGTCCCCAGACAGCTCACACAGTGATCACAATGAATGTAGCCTCCTTCACACAGGCATCCACACAGCCACATATACTGACTTCAGATTACAGTTGTCCCTCTGTACCCACAGATTTAAATATTCATGGCTTGAAAATATTCTTTAAAAAATAATAATCCAAAAAGCAAACCTTGATTTTGCCATCTTATATAAGGGACACAATTTTGCTGTGCCATTGCATACAATGGGACTTGAATATTCACGGATTTTAGTATCCACGGGCAGTGCCGGAACCAAACCCCAGCGAAGATGAAGGGACAACTGTACATGTAAATGCATCTAAGTCCTCTGCATCAGGCCAAAATTTAAAACTCTATCCTTTCCTGAACATCGGAGTAATCTTCAGTTGCCCTATGCCCCAGAACCAAAGCAAGTAACCATAATTAGATGCCCATTTTGCAGGTAGCAGAATAATCTGAGAACCAAGTTTCTCAGTAAAAGAAGAAGAAAGTTTCACCAAGTAAACTATGTGCACAGTTTTTTAATGCTACACATTCAAAGGTATTCAGGATTTGGAACAGGCTGGCTTCAGACAGGCAAGAACCTCAGTGGGTCACTGTATTCCTTTTGCTCACAAACAGAAAACTTTTCAGATTTTCCAGAAGATTTTTGCTGCTTTCAATGATCTTAAATCTGCATTTGATTTCATCTTTAGGGAGAGAATTTGAATTCTATCAAACTTCAACTGAAAAAACTTTCTACTTCTTATAAGAGCTTTTTATTGAAATACAGTTGGCCCTCCATATCCATGGATTGTGCATCAACCAACCATGGCTTGAAAATATTCAGGAGGAAAAAATCCAAAAAGCAAAGCTTGCTATTCACCATTTTATATAAGGAGCACGATTTTACTATGCCATTATATATAATGGGACTTGAGCATCCATGGATTTTGGTATCCACAGGAGTCCTGGAATCAAACCCCGGTGGATACCAAGGGCCTATTGTACTACATATATACTGAAAGTATCTTACCTATCAAACCTTATTTCAATAATTGAACAGGTTTGGGAAGGAGATCTCCTTGCACTACTGAGGTTTGATTTGTATTGAAGCCATTTAGCCCTTTGTTGTATAACTGATGAACTGCATTCTCCTAGATTGGCAGGTGTTAAGATAGCAATGCAGATAACACAGTATGGTATTGTTACTAAGGTACAGCTGATATGAGTTCTTAAAATATTTTCTTCCCACTGTCAAAATGAACTACCAGGTTATCAGCGATAAAATAAAGCTTGTTTTTTCCCCCTCAAAGTATCATGAAAGGCAAATGGAGTTTAGATGGGCATTCCCAAAGAAGTGATGAGATTTAAATACCTCAGTATCATATTTCAGCCTTCCTTACCTTGGTTTGCTCATAAACCTTTTGCTCTACAGAATGCACAGTATACAAGAGTAAGGATACAGTTATATTTTATTTTACAAAAGGCAGGGGTCAGTTTTGTTCTTTTGCCTTTCAGGTCTTTCCTGCTAAATGCTAGTGATACTAATCCTTTTCTCAAGACTGCAGACATGAATAATAGAGGTACATTCTAAACTTGAGGAAACTCTGTGGTAGTTTCAATGATTTATTTTTGCCTGTTTATTTTTATTTATTCATTGCTAGAATATTCGTTGTTTCCAAATGTATGCCACCACAGCAGGACTCAAGATCTGGTCTTATTTCAGAAGAACCACTGACTTTTTGACTGGAGGTGGTTGGCTGAGATTTTTATTGTTGGATAATATTTCTAATTGTCTAGATCTAATGTGTGAAAAAGAATTTTCTGGAAAACCATTTTTGTATCAATGGTACTTTGTATATTTTCCTAAGGCTGCAAGGTAATTAAATCAGTTTTATCTCAATCAGTAAAAATGTGGGCTGCCAAAGCTTTATAATGCCTGTCATGAAGATTTGGTTTTCATTTATTTCAAAGTTGCTATGGTTCCATAAGGAAGTTGGGAGGTTGTTATTTGTCCCCAAATATAGGGAAAGAATTTACATTAATTAATTTCAAAGTCAAGAGGCATGGATTTGTGCAAATTTGGTTCCCTTCTTTCCCCTCTTCTCCCTTCCCACCCTTTTTCTTTTGGTGGGAGCTGGCTGGGCAGGTGGCGAGGGGATGGTGGGGCTCCAGCTCTTCCTCCTCTTTGCCTCTTTGTTCTCCGCCAGTAAAGAAAAGACCCTAAAAGTAAACAAAATCTGGCTCCCAGTTTTGAAAAACAATAGAATCAAAACTCAACACATACAAGGGAATTCCACTCAGGGACAGGGGGATTCCCAGCAGATAGTGGCCCATCAACCAACCATTAGCCAAACAGACACTAACAAGCCTTGCATTTCTATACCCAGAAACTAACAATTCAATTACACAAATTTACATATACTCTCCAACAGGGGTTCACAGTATATAACACACACACACACACACACACTCCTACCCAACCACTCTCTGAAGATGCCAGCCACAGATGCAGGTGAAACATCAGAAGTAAACTGTTCCAGAACACAGCCTCACAGCCTGGAAAAAAACCAAGGAAAATCTATGCTGAAGCTTTTGTTGCCCTTGTCTCAGTCTCCTACTGCTGCCTCTTAGTAGGGAGAGGGATTCTGCCACTGTGTGGTCCTCTTCTTGGGCAGGTGGCAGTTTTATCCTACTCACTGGGCAGGTGGGGTTGCTTGCTCACTTGGTTGGAGAAGAGCTGACACAGGCATGTGGGGAGATAGGAGTATATCCTCCTCCTCCTTACTCTTAGGAAAAGCAGTGTTGATGAGGCAGGTGGGTGGGAGCACCACATCATCATTTCTTCCTCCTCCATGGACATGTATGTGTGACACCCACCATCAGAACCACACTTTGCTTCTCAGCTCAGGTGGCAGGAGTGTTTGGTTTGGCCCTGGGAAAAGACACTGTTAATAGAATGGATTTCCGCTTCCTCAGCACCCTCCAAGTCAAGACCTTCTAGGACAGACTATAGATACATGCAGGAGCATGTGTGTGAGAGTGGTGGGGAAGCCCTTTATACAATAATAACACGTAGCACAGTTTGAAACTTTTTTTTATTATCAAACAGGAATGCACAATTTGCAAATGGGATACAGGTTGAGCCTCCCTTATTTGAAATGTTAGGGACCAGAAGTGTTTTGTATTTTGGATTTTTTCAGATTTTGGAATACCTGTGTTTGCATTTGCATCTACATCTACGCCTCCCACCATTTCACAGATCCCCATGTCTCTCTCCAGCCTTGCATCTCATTCATTCTCTACTTGTGTTGTCTATGGTGGGAGATGGTGGGAGAGGGGCGCTATGAGGGGCTACAATAAGGGGCACCACATGGTCAGTGTGGTGACAGCTGACTGTGAAGAGGCAGCAGGGAGAGAGTCAGAGGAGAAGAAAGAGAGAGAAGGGAAAGGAAAGAGAGGATGGAAGAGAGAAAAAGCAAGGAAGGAAGGAAGGAAGGAAGGAAGGACAAACCAGACCAATGTGACCCAGGTTGGCTACAGCAAGAATAATAAAGAGGAAAGATGAACTAGAAGGGAGGTCCGAACCCAGTAAATCTCCCCTACTCTACAACCCAACCCAGAGGGAAAGAACAGAGAGGAATAAAAAGGGGACACTCCCCACCCCAGCAGTGCCACCCCCCCCCCACCCACTGACTTCTTTTTTGTCCTGGGTGATGATTGGAGTTCTTGTGTAGGTATCTGTCCATGTGTGTAGGTTTTCTGTATACCTTGTGGCCTAACTGTTGGTTTGGTTTGCTGATGACTAGGACATCCAAGAATGGCAGTGTTCCTTACTGTTCTTTTTCCATTGAGAATTGGGTATTTGGGTGGATGCTGTTCAGGTGGTTCAGGAATGAGGTTTGCTCTTGTTTACTTTTGTTTCATTAGATACCCACCCTACCCTCACCTGTGAATATATATAGCAAGATTCCCACTGTTATATGACTAATAGGTAATGGTGAATCTTTTGAGTTCTGAAAAAGAAAATATGTCTTTCTGAAAACATAAGGGTTAGAAAGTTAATGTCTGGGACATCTAAATTGCCACATAACCAAAAATAATTAAGAATTCTATAACTTACAACATTTCACAGATGTAAACCAGGACATATGTACCCAAGCAACATCAGAATGTTGGCTACATTCTCGTCAGAATTGCAGAATTATTAATGAGAAAAAAACAGAGAAACTAGGAGAAGCTGCATCAGCTTCCTCTTGCCTGAGTCTACATGGAGAGTCTGCCTTTTCTGTCCGTTCCCCCCACTGATTTAATTTGCTACCAATTACTTATGCACTTTGAACTCAGTTTGCAGCAATTGAAGTAAGCCAGGGATGAAGGAGGAAAGGAGAGAGAAACTGGGACATTTAAAAAGCAGCTGAAAATGTGGGATGACAGAAGATTAATTGAAAAAGTCCCTGCCAAATCAGGACAACTGGAGGGCAAGGAAAACTCAGTGATTATATACCATCAGTTCCAGACAGAGTTGTTAATTTAGAAATCATTGGACAGTTTTGTACAGTTTCATGCAATTTCTAGAGAAGGCGTTTTTGATGTCAAACAGCTTTGGGCAAAGCAATCCCTATACCTAGGATATAACTAGGATAGGGGAAGATTCTGTGGCAGATTAATGGCTTCATCCTTAATAACTCAAACAGGTTTCTGCAGAAAATTGGCAGGATTTAGGAAGGAAATAATAGCTCTAGTCCAGATCAATTCTAGTTTTGGACCACTTTTGTGGGCATGATGGGAGAAATGAAGAGGCTTTGGATCCTTTAGATGCACAGCTGTGTCAACAGTCCCTCAGAATACTGTTTAGCCATTTGTTCACTGCTGGTCTGTGGAGCTTTCGATCAGCTGCCCAAGTGGCATAGGGGTCATACCCTCTGGAGACCTCCCTGAAGGAATATTTGCATTTGACCAGCAGTATGATTGCAACCAGTTACAATACTGTAATTTTGGGGTTGAACTTTTCCTTTATAGGTTTCTCCAGCAAAAGCAAAATGCAGTACTCTATACCAGAATGGCATGGCTGTTTCTCCCCCTCCCCTGCTTGTAAACTTCCATAACCACCTTACTCCATTATATGATATTAGTCATTAATGCTTGTTAGTCATACTTCAGATAGTATTTACCATAACACTAAATTCCCCACCTGACAGTGACTAAAAATTAAAGGCCTCACTCATGATTGAACAATGATACAAGATTTCTACAACAATTTTGGCAGAAAGCTTAAGGATGATTTTACAGGATTTGATTCACAGAGACAAGTGTGGCTTTTTACTGAAAAAAACAGCTGTGTGATAACACCAGGGTGCCAGTTATATGACAGAAATTGTCGCGGTGCTTACCATGACTTTGTGATCACGAATCCATCCCTCGCTGTTTATACGATTTATGTCACTGATCTGGATATCCCGGGTGGTCCCATGACTGATATTTACATGTCCAAAGTTCCGGGTTTTTTTTAGGTTTTATTTATTTATTTATTTGCTGTCAATCAAGGATGTGATTACTCGTGTTTTCACAACCTCAGTGACGCACTTCCTTTAGAGTTCCGCGCCACGAGCGATGCTATTGGCTGGCTGGGGGGAGAAAGGGGGGGCAGAGGTTTGTTATTCCCCTTGCTTCTTGAAAATGTTAACCCTTTAAGAAGAGGCAGAAAGCATTTTGAAAGATCCAGACTGAGATCTTTCGCTCAGACGCAGGAACGAACGAGTGCTTTCCATTTGAAATCAAGCCGAGTGCTTTCCTTTTGAAATCAAGCCGCTTGGGTTTCCCCTTGCCTCTTTAAAATATTAACCCTTACAGCAGAGATTTAGCTGCAGAGTTCAGGTTTCAAGCCAGCTACAGACAGACACAGAGAGGGGGAATTAAAGGGTGTTCATTCGCTCAGAGGCTGGAATATTTTACTGTGCCCGTTCAGACCCAGGGAGGTGACCAAGGCAGGGGATGAATGGGCGACCCTCTGCCCACCACGATCTCTCTGTAACATGCAGTTGAGGAAAAGGTAAAGCTGAAGGGTTTGTGGTGTAGAAATCCATTTAAAAAGGTGATTGAGTACATGCGCGCGCACACACACATCAACCTTCGTGCAGCTGGAAGGGATGCCTTTGTTTTCAGCTGGTGAGGCTAGATCTGTTGAACGGGTGACTGACCCCTCCTTTTCTGGTCGCTGATCTCTAAGCCCGTCCCCAGTCACCATTTCCAGTCATCCCCTAGTACTGAGATAATTTGTCGCAGGCTGTTTACATTACCGATTTTCCGAATCCTCCAGTGACTTTTTTAAAAACCGGCACAAACCGCAGGAATGGAAGTCCCGCAGGTTGAGGGATAAAAGGTGCCCCCCCTTCCGAAAATCACGTACCCGACCCGATGTACGTGTAAACTGCCAGGGATCGACATGAATTCTTCCCACTACATTTTCATCGTGTAAACGGCACCCAGATACTTTTTGGATATTTTGGAATACTTAGAAAGACATAATGAAAAACAGGCAACATTGATATTTTTGGATGATGAAAAAGCATTTGATAATTTGAATTTGGTATTTTTATTCAGAATTTGAGAAAATATGAGTTTTGGGGACAATTTTATTAGTTGGATTAATGCGATTTATGGTATCCAGAAAGCACAAACCTTGGTCAATGGTGAGTTAAGAAAACCATGTGAAATACAAAAACGTACAAGACAAGGATGCCCACTCTCTCCCGTTTTGTTTATTTTAGCTCTGGAAGTTTTGAAGAGAGTTATAAAACAAGATGAGTGAATTAAAGGTATAAAAAGAAAGAAATATTAAAACTAAGGGCATTTGTAGACAACTCAGTGATTGTGTTGGAAAACCTTCTGGATTTTATAGATGCATTGTTGGAGGCATGAAAAGAATTTGGAGAGTTGTCTGGATTTAAGTTCAATAGGCAAAAGGCAATGATGTTAACAAAATAGGAGAAAATAATTGAGAAAAAGGTGAAATACTTAGGGATTACTATGACAAATACCGAAGAACAATTATATTAGACATGGAATGATATTAAGAAGGATTTACAAAGATAAGCAAAACTTAAGTTGTTACTTTTTGAAGTAAATATCAGTAATAAAAATGTACGTTTTGTCCAGAAAACTATTTTTATTTCAGACAACACAATTTTTTATCAATAATGAACCATTTAAGCAATTGCAGAGAGATTTATTGAAATTTATATGGCAAGGGAAACAGAGAGTTAAATATAAAATTTTAAAAGATGGAAAACAAAGAGGGGGACTGGGACTACCAGATTTGAAAGCACACTTTTCTGCATGCTGTTTGGTTTGTTGAAAGACTGGATTGTGTTGTCTAATAAAAGGTTATTTGATCTAGAAGGGCATAACCCGGGGTTTGTGTGGCATGGATATTTATCGTAAGATAACTCTAACGTGAATGTAGATTTTAATAATAATTTTGTGAGATGTGCCGTGTTAAGAATATGGAATAGATACACACCAAGGTTATGCCCTAAGTTGCCTTCATGGGTTTCAACACAAGACACCTTCTGTAGGAAGGAAACATCAGCAAAGGAAAAGTGGCGAACTTACCATGATCTTTTGGAATTTGATCAAGAACAATGCAAAATTAAGTCAAATGAAGAATTATTGATAGAGGATTACAGATTTCAATGGCACTCTTATAGACAAATACTTGAAGGACTTAAGCTGGATGAAAATGTATGGATTTGAAAACAACAGATCTGAATTTGAGATACAGTTATGCACTGATAATGAGCATTTGATTGGTAAGATATATAAACTTTTGTTAAAAATTGAGTTAGAAGAGGAACATGAATTTAAATTTTCTAAAGGCAGTTCTCGTAAAAAGTGATTAATCAGTTAAGTTTATCTGTAGCAATAGCTATTTTCAGAAATTGTATTGGAGGCTTTATTGGTTTGAGCAATAGAATTGTATCTGAGGCATAATAATCATTTGCTTGCATCGCTCTTGCATTTCTTCTGTAGAAGGTTTCAAAGTATCCTTTAAATATTTAGAATGAATATGCCTACATTTTCCAGCTTACATTAATTCTTCTTTTCTGGAGAGAAAGAGAGCAAATCCATTTTTAACTCTGAACTTTCCAGTGCTGAATTTCTTGCCAACGAGTCTTTATTGTATCAATTAAAGATGCTTGTAAGCATCCTGATTACTATTATCTTTACCCTTTGTTCATTGCTTGTATCTAGAACAGAATTAAGCGTGTAAGATTGACATTAATTTTATTTTTTCACTTAATTTTTTTAACTGACAGAGGAATAAAATAGGGTTAACTATCATCCCACCTGACACATTGGATTGTATCTGATGGTGCCCATCTAGTGCATCATATAGGGCTGGTCCTATGATGATACTGAATGAGGCAGTTGCCCCAAGCAGCTGGGTGCAGAGGGTGGTAAAAGAAGCCCCCCTGCCCTTGTTGCTCTGGAGGGTGGAGAGATGGTGCTGTTCTGTACAGCTCTGCAGAAACAGGAACTGCTTACCACCATCTAAAGAAGAGGTGGGGGAGTACAAGATGGAGGTGACAGCAGCTGATACTTCTGTACAACCACCACTGCCAGCTCTGCTGTTTAGAGCTGGCTGTTTCCTAAATTCCTGGCTCTCATTGAGACTAAGGGCATTTGTAGACAACTCAGTGATTGTGTTGGAAAACCCTCTGGATTTTACTGGTGATTTCCATAGTCTGAGACCTTTAGAGCTGGGCATAAAGACAGCAGCTAACAGGATATAGTAATATTGACTATTGGCAGTGGTGGAGGCCCAGGAGCTGCAACAAATATTTCCTGAGGACATCACAGCCTTGTTCAAACACTGCCTCGTCACAAGCGACTTCCAGTGGGATAACGAATTCTATGAACAGATAGATGGGGTAGTCATGGGCAGCCCCTTGAGTCCCGTGATAGCAAACTTTTACATGGAACATTTTGAAAAGCAAGTCCTGGAAACAGCACCAAAAAAGCCCACAACATGGTTCTGATATGTGGATGACACTTTCACCATTTGGAAACAAAGAGAAGAAGATTTGGTCTCATTCCTGAACCACCTGAACAGCATCCACCCAAATATCCAATTCACAATGGAAAAAGAATAGTAAGGAACACTGCCATTCTTGGATGTCCTAGTCATCCGCAAACCAAACCAACGGTTAGGCCACGAGGTATACAGAAAATCCCCACACACGGACAGATACCTACACAAGAACTCCAATCATCACCCAGGACAAAAAAGAAGCACAATAAAAACATTGGTACACCATGCAAAAAGGATCTGCGAACCCCACTACCTGGAGGACAAACTGAAGCACCTAAACTGGGCCCTACAGGCTAATGGTTACTCCAGCTCAGACATCACAAGAGCAGCCAGACCCAGAAAAAAACACAGGAATGAAGATGAAAAACAGCCACCCAAAGGGAAGGTATTTTTACCATACATCAAAGGATTCAAAGACAGAACAGGAAAATTGATGAGGAAACACAACCTCGAAACAATCTACAGAATAACCAAGAAAATCCAAGAAATGCTACGCTCAGCGAAGGACAAAAAAGACCCTCTCACAGCTGCAGGAGTTTACCGCATACCATGCAGCTGTGGACAAGTGTACATAGGGACCACTAAACGCAGTGTGCAAACACGAATCAAGAAACGTGAGAGACACTGCAGACTGGGCCAGCCAGAAAAATCAGCAGCACAGAACATGTGATACACCAACCTGAACACAAAATGTTATTCAAAAACACTGAAATTCTGGACCAGGCCACAACTATCATGACAGAATGCACAGAGAAGCTATTGAAATCCACAAACACCTGGACAACTTCAACAGGAAAGAAGACACCCTAAAAGTAAACAAAATCTGGCTTCCAGTTTTGAAAAACAGAATAAAAAAAAGAAAAAGAAAAAAATAGAATCAAAACTCAACACTTGCAAATGAATTCCACCCAGGGACAGGGGGATTTCCAGCATATGATGGGCCATCAACCAACCATTAGCCAAACAGACACTAATCCTCCTTGCATATCTACACCCAGAAACTACCCATTCAAATACACAAATTTACATATACTCCCCAACAGGGGTTCACAGCATCTAAACTCCACACACACTCCTTCCCAACCATTCTCTGAAGATGCCAGCCACAGATGCAGGCGAAAAGTCAGAAAGAAACTATTCCAGAACACGGCCTCACAAGGAAAAAACCAAGGAAAATCTAAAGAGCAAACCTATCTGTTATACACATGACAAACTAGGGGCATTCTCTTTTTCATGGACATTAAGAAGTATATTAAATTATTAAGTATGTTGTTGTTGTTGTTGTTTGCTTTCAAGTCATTTCTGACTTATGTCAACCCTAAGGCAAACCTATCATGGGTTTTTCTTGACAAGTTTTGTTCAGAGGGAGCTACCTTTTGCCTTCCACTAAGACTGAGAGTGTATGACTTGCCCAAGATCACTCAGTGGGTTTCCATGGCTGAGTAGGGATTTGAACCCTTAGTCTCCAGAATCATAGTCCAATGCTCAAACCACTACACCACACTGGTTCTATTAAGAAATACAGCAAGCACAATTTATGTATTAAAGATGGTTGTTTGTTGTTGGTATTTGCCATCAGGTTGGCTTTGACTAAGGCAACCCTATGAATGGGAAGCCTCCAAAAATTCTAGTCATCAGCAGCCCTGCTCAGTTCTTACAAGCTCAAGCCTTGACTGAGTCAATTCACCTCTTTCTCTTTTCTTTATTACAAATAGTACTTTGTAACAGATTTCAGAATGATTCCAGACTGTTGGCCCTTTCGTGTTAGCAGTGGATGCTAGCCATTTCCTAGCAAATGTGACACAAGCTGCCATCCAAACTGACACTAATTGGCATTTTGGTGGCCCTTGCAATCAAAAGGCCAAATATTGAGTGGCCCTGGAGAGGGAACCTTTCAGTCATTGTCCTCCACCTAGGTCAGAGCAAAAGCATACTAGTGTTGGGGTTGGAGAAAAAGTGCTATGTTTCTTGGCAAAACTGAAGCAATTTTTAAGAAGCAGGGGTGGATAACATGAAGCCCTGCAGATGTTGTTGGACTCCATCTCCCATAGAGCCTAAGGCATGTCTACACAGGCAAAAAACCTGTACTTGCTTTGTAGTTACAATGCAGTTGTCACACGACGTGTGTGACTATTCGCATCTTCATTGGGTTTCTGAAGGGAAATCCAGGTCTGAAAGATTCACAGTTTGTTCTGCATTTGAGGGGGAAACCCAGATTACTGGCCATGTGGCACCACAGATTGGCTTCAGAGCGAGGCCAGAGTGAGGCTTCCAGTAGATGGGACTCTGTTCTGGCACTTTTTTAAAAAATATTTTTTTTATTTTCCAATTGTGCGCATATCTGGATGAGCGTATCTCCACTTATCCAGTAATATAGTACTCTGGGACAATGTATGTTTGCATGCATGAGCAAACGGGGGGAGGGAGCTAAGCAGCCCTGTCTATGTGGCCAGAAACAGTGTGACATATAGGACATGTGATCAGCATTGGACCGCCCTCTTATGAGTTTGTCTGCAGTTACAGTGTGGCAGGATACTCTAGAGAAGCCCGGGTGAGTGTGGTATTTATGGGGCTGCTGCAGATCAAAAACATCCACAGGGCTACAAGGCCGGTTTGGGATTCCCACCATTGTAGACAAGCCCTAGTCAGCATACCCACTGGTGTGGGGTGAAGGAAGATGCAGTTCAACAACATCTAGGTATCGCCACATGTTTAAAATGCATTTAGCTGTTGCTGTATTTATATAGACAAGCCATAACAGCTATTATCTGGGCAGCTCACAAACCAGCACATCAAATATAGTACAAAATAACAAAAAACATTGAAAACACAAAAATGTGTTTGTTCTGGGCACATGTTAAATACACAGCAAACATGCCAATCTAGCCATCTAGAAAATTAAGAGTTCACCATTGACTAGTGCGAAAAAGAGATATAGGGTTATTGTTCATGTAATAATCCTGTCTAAACACTGTGCACATTTGTATTTGTGTATGTAAACATGGAGGTGAAGAGGATCATAGTTCAGTGGCAGAACACATGTTGGCATCCAGAGGATCTCAGGATCAACTCATGGCATCTCTAGATAGGACTAGGAAGGACCTCTGTCTGAAGTCCTGGAAGATACTGTCAGTCAGTGTCAACAATACTGGCCGATACTGACCAATAGTATGAATCAAAATGAGATCGCTTTCTGTCTTTCCAAGATAGCAGCCCATCCTTCTTCCAACTTCCTTGATCTAATTTTTTTTTTTTGTCATAAGAATCCTGATGAGTCAAACCCATCCATGATTATTAAGCTACCAAATTAAACACAAAAGACTATACAGTATAGGAAAATGACAGTAAAGCAGGCCAAACCATGGTAACAGATTTCAATATCCAATGCTCTGGAGATGTTACCCACAACAGTATTTTTCAGCAGTTCACACAATATACACATACACACTGTTGGCAATGTTGTGATTACTTACTCATTTATATTATAGATTTATATGCTGCCAAAAGGTTCCCCAGTCAGTCATGACCAAGGTAAAAATAGTACATCAGACACACAGATTAGTGTTACTTTTGCCTTCTGGTTAGTTTCTGGTTAGGTTTGCTGTTCCTGCTGGTAGAAGGAACCAACCAGGAGTGATGGAGAGTTATGTACCACCACATTGCTTATGAATGATAATCTAGGATTCTCCAGGGTTCTAGTTTACTGTTATGTGCAAACATGACAGGACCAGTTTAATTAGTTACCACTTACCAATCAAAAGCTGTAAGACTCAGGAGGGCTTCCGGTGGGCGGCCGTGGGCGACGGATGTGCTGGGACGATGTTCCGCTACAGCACTCCTCCTAACGCTGCTTGACAGAGTCCGATACAGGATTCTGTGCTTCTCCTCGCTCGAGAAAGCAAGGAGACAAGTGGGGCTGGCAGCTAAGTTGATCCGACCGAACCAGGGAAGACGCTGGCAAGGAGACGGAGAAGGCTTACAGAGCAACCAGGGCAACGTTAGGTAACCGGTAAGGCAAAAGCCCACGAAGACCCTCCACCTCTAAGCGGACTATTTAAACTTTTCTTACTTGGGGACCGAACCCACCCCAAGAGGTCGGTAAGACTTCCACTGCTTTGTTCCTTTCATTGGCGGGAAGCTTTCCCTTATTTGTTGGAATTTGTGTTTTCGTTGGTGGACTGGCTATCCTGGATGGAACAGAAGAGGAAGCGAAGAAAACAGAGTAGAGGGAGCGGAAGACAAGGCTGGAAGGGGAAAGCCGAAGGGCTCGCCAGGCTCCGCAGACCATAGAGGGGGAAAAGGGGAAAAGAAAGAGAGAAGAGACGGTCTGGTTGCGCTCGCAGGAACACAGAGAGGTGAAACGTTGATTCGAAAAGAGCCTTGTTGAGAGTCAGGTAGTTGTGCAACACAGGTTTTGCGAGGCCGAAGAACTACACGTATCTGACTGATAGTGTGTATGTCAAGTTGAAAGGGGAGCTTGAGCTCTTCAGCTCTCCCCTTTTTAGAGTGCCCGCCTAACCTCCCTTTTTTTTCTTCTTTCAAGTACTTATTAAACACCCCTCACCTTGGTGTATTTGGCAGGGGAGGAAACTTGACTTTACTGTGAAGGGAACAGAATTTTTTTTTTTTAAGTGAAACTGGCCTACTCAGCTTACTGAGCAGAAAGAGCTTTAACAGCTCGGTGAGGGTTTTTTTTCCTTTTTCCTTTTTTTTTTTTTTTTTTTTTGCTTCTCCTCCCCCCTTTAGGAGGAAAGGAAGAAAGGGGAAGGAGGAGGACAGAAGAGCAGAAAAGAAGACGAATAAGAAGAAAAGAACAAATATAGAGGAAGGACAAGAACTGCCAAGAAGAACAACAGAAAATGGAAGAACAGAAAGGAAAGAAGGAAAAAAGTTTAAGTAGAAAAAGTGTATTGCTGATATTCAATGTTTGTGAATTGTGAATTGCTAGAGAATTGTGAATTGCTAGAGAAGCTACGGTAATTGAACTAATCTGGGCTGATTGTGTGTGGTTAGTGATAAAATACTGTAAATGAAGTACCTCGGGAGGAATAAGGGGGTGATGGTTAGTGGTTATAACTGAACTAATTACTCTGTTTGTTACTGCTTAATTGAACAGTTTTATGCTTCTGGGAGGCAAGGGAATAGAAGGGAAGAACAGAATCATTATATAATCTCATTAATAGCTTACTCATATTGGGACAATTTATACTGGAAGGTTCAGTTGATCTTATTAATTACTTGGGTAAAAAGAATAAGATATAGGGTAAGATTTGAGAATTGATAGAAAGTGTTCAATTGATATCACAAAACTCAATTTCAAAACAGAGTGCAATTAATATAATTTGATAAAATAGTTCCTCAATAATATCATTGATAATTCATTAATCAATAATACCGTGATAATTTATTAATTAATAACCTTGTGATTGATTATAGAGGGGTTGATTGCGGTCTTTGGTAAAGCCCCAATATAATTTAGGATAGTTAATGGCCTCAGGCCTACGTCCAAGAGCATACACAATGACACAAATGTTAATATCAAGGAGGGGCTCGATAGAAATGCCTCCCAAACAGACAGAGCTGAGCACGCAAATACTGGAAGAGCTTAGAGCTCTTAAGAATGAGATGGGGGAAAAAATTTGTTCTTTAAAAAAAGAGATGAAGACTGATTTTGAGAAAACTGAGAAAAGGCTTGATAAGATGACAACAAAATTAAAAGAGGTAAAGGCAAATGTAGATGCACTCTCCTGTAGAACTACAAATTTAGAGACAAAATCAGATGAATCCTCTAGAAAAGTGGAAAGAATAAGGAATGCAAACCTAATTCAAGAAATAAGGTATAGAGAAAAATGTTTAGAACTAAGAGGTGTGGTGGAAAAGGCTTATGAAAACTTGTACGAGCAATTAATTCCTATCCTAGCAGAGTATATGGAGATAACTGCAACACAAATGGAACAAGGGATTGATAAAATGTTTCGGGTAAATCTGTAATAGCGAGGGAGAAAAAATTACCCCGTGACATAGTAATTGCTTTTACTAGAGCAAAGATGAGAGATGATTTGATACAGAGAAGTTATGTAGAGAAATTAGTCATAGATGAGAAAGAAATACAAAGTTATAAGGACACACCAAAAGAGGTGCTAAAGGAAAGGCAGGAATATAAGGGGCTCACACAAAAACTTAATGCATTAGGCGTGAATTACAGATGGGAAAGAGTGGAAGGTATCTCCTTCATGTATCAACAAAAGAGACAGAAAATAACATCCGTGGAGAAGGCGAATGAATTTCTAAAAAGGTTAAAAGACGATGAACGGAAATATGAAGAGAAGAAAAGATGATGGGAAAAGAAAAAACCAGAAGGAAGTGAGATACACGAAGAGGAACGATTCTATAGTGAGCAAGAGACGAAAAGAGATACAGAGCAAGAAACTGAACAAAGACAGGCACCCTCTGCAGAAGAGAGCTTAGATGAGGAGGTGAAATAGAGTACTGAAGATGAAGATGAGGGATTAGCAGCTGGAACAAATAAAAAATAATGTCACCATCCATTGTATCATGGAATGTTAAGGGGTTAAACACACCGATAAAAAGACACAAAACATTTCATTTTCTGGAAAAAATCAAACCGAGCATAATCTGTTTACAAGAAACAAGGTTCAGCACCAAGGATAAAAAATTATTGAAATACCCCAAATTTGGACAGGAATTTATATCTTCAACAAATAAAAAGAAAAAAGGGGTTGCAATTTACGTAAATAAAAAATATGCAGCAAAGGAGGTCTTAAACGATAATGAAGGTCATCTCTTAGGGGTAGAAATTAAATTGGAGAATACTAAAATAGTGTTGATAGCAATCTATACCCCTCTGGTAAGGAAAGAGCAATTTTTTAGAAAGCTGCAAAAAGCAATTGAGTCATTAGGCAAAGAGTTGATTGTTCTAACTGGAGACTTTAACGGAGTTCTAAATGGAAACAGAGATAGATCAGGTAGTAAACGGAAAAGTGGAGCTGAAGGTAAACTCCCAAAGGTGTGCCATGATATAATGGAAGAATTCAGTTTAACAGACGTATGGACAGAAAAATACAGAAATGAGAAAGGATATACTTTTTTTCCAGATGTGCATAAGACTATGTCACGGATAGATATGTTCTGGCTATCAATCCCATTATTACCAAAGATTGACAAGATGGAAATTATGCCAAAATTTATCTCGGATCATAATCCAATTAGGCTAAATTTTAAATTTTCAAGATCTGAATATGTATGGAGACTGAAGGATACGATACTGAAGGATGAAAACTTTGTTAAGAAACTTAAGGAAGAAATCAAATATTTCTTCATATTAAACAACACAACAGGTATGAAAATGAAGACAATCTGGGATGCATTTAAAGCCACCTTGAGGGGTCTATTCTTGCAGAAAGAAGCGGAATTAAAAAAAGAAAAGAAAAAGAAAGAAGAAGAGCTATATCAAGAATTAAAATTCAAAGAACAAAAACTACGCCAACTACCCAAAAATAAAAACCTTCAAAATGAGATAAAACTGATAAACAAACAACTAAATGAAGGCTTATTAGAAGAGGTGGCAAAAAAAACTACAAAGAATGAAACAAAAACATTTTGAGCAGGCCAAAAAGACGGGACGTTGGCTGTCATACAAACTTAGGAGAGATACAGAGAGGAACACAATTACAGAAATTGAACATGAGGGAAGATTACACACCACTCAAGAAGATATAGAGAGAATATTTCACTCATATTATACGGAATTATACAAGGAACAAAATAAGGAAAGAGACTTGATAGAAGAGGAGAAATATATTGCGGAAAATATTTATGCAGAGATATCCCAAGAACAAAGGACAAGTATTTCTGAACTTTCCACAGAAGAAGAACTTTCAGTGGCTATAAAACAACTTAAAGATGGAAAGTCACCTGGGCCTGACTGTTTTACCGCATCCTTCTATAAGATATTCAAGGATGAGGTAAAACTTAATTTCCTGAAAACAATAAACCAGATAGTCCTTGATGGTGTACCAGAAACTTGGACTGTAGCAGACATGATGGTAATACCGAAAGAAGGGAAAGATAAAAAGAATGTGAAGAATTACCGCCCAATCTCTCTGCTTTGCGTAGATTATAAAATATATGCGACAATGATAGCAAACAGTATTAAACCAATTCTACTGGAAGTGATACACCCAGTTCAGAATGGGTTTCTACCAGGAAGGTTAATTTCCGATAATATTCGTACCATTGTCAATGCCTTGGAGTATTATGAAAAAAGCGAATGAAAAAAAGGTAGCCTTTATTTTCGCGGACGTGGAAAAGGCCTTTGACAATGTCAGGTGGTCCTTTTTAATAAAGTTACTTAAGAGATTAGGTATAGGGCAGTTCATAATTGTTTGTCGTAGATTTTACATAAGTTGTCAGACGGCCCACGTAATAGTTAATAGGAACAAAACGAAACCAACAAAAATTCAAAAAGGAACCCGCCAGTGATGTCCCTTATGTCCGCTTCTTTTTATAGCAACATTAGAAGTTCTATTACACATGATTCAAAGGGAAAAGATTCAAAGGGTTTAAGAATACAGAATCAGGAGTATAAAGTTAAGGCATATGCTGACGATTTAGCATTAATTATAGAAAATCCTGTGCAGAACATAGAAAAATTATTGAGATTAGTAGAAACATTTGGAAGATTCTCAGGGTTTAGAATCAATAATGAAAAAACAATAATCATAACAAAGAATATGGCTAAAAAAGATGATTGCATAAAAATGATAACGGGCTGTAAAATGACAAAAAAAGCAAGATATTTAGGAATCTGGGTGTCTAATAGAAATATGGACTTAGTGGAAAGCAATTATAATAAAACATGGAGAGGGATTAAAACAGACATGGAAAGATGGGGAAAATTAAACTTATCATTGTTAGGCAAAGTCGCTATAATTAAAATGATGGTTCTACCAAGAATCCTCTATTTATTTCAAACAATCCCTATTCTAACCAATGATAAACTTCTTGACACATGGGCAAAAGACCTGAGAGACTTTATATGGCGTGGTCGAAAGGCCAGAATCAAATGGACAACTATGATAGACAAAAAGGGAATAGGTGGGTTGGCGGTACCAGATAATCATACATATTATAACGCTTGTAGTATGGCTTGGCTAGCTGACTGGATAAAATTGAACAATAAAAGGTTAATAACATTAGAAGGTGAGGGGTTGAGATTCGGGTGGCACATGTACATTTGGTACAAAAAAGAAAAAATCCACAAAGATTTTAATAATAATATCATGAGGAAGGCGACATTAAGAACATGGAAAAAGATAAAACAACAATTTTATATTAAGATGCCAAAATGGATTTCACCCCAAGAAGCTTTCATGAGCAGATGGATTAACACGAATAAATGGTTATCTTATAAGGATTTATGTATTTGGAAAGAGGATAACACTTACAAATTTAAAACAATGGGTGAACTGGAAAGAGAAGGTTGGCATATCCACTGGATGACATACCAACAGATCCATAGCAGATATAGAGAGGATAAAAAACAATACGAATTTGATCTTGAGGGAAATGAGATTGATAAAATAATATGGAAAGGAGAAAAAAAGAGGATAACAAAAATGTATAATGTTTTGCTTGAAAGGAAATTAGACACTGAAATGGTAAAAACTGTAATGATAAAATGGATAAAAGATGTTGGTGAAAACATTACGTTAGCTGAATGGGAAGAGGCATGGCGAAAAACAAGAAGGTTTACAGCATGGCAAACTTTAAGAGAAAACTACATAAAGATTTTTAACAGATGGTACCTAACACCTCTTAAAATTAGTAAAATGTATAAGCTGAAGGATACTACATGTTGGAGATGTGGCAAAGAGGTAGGTTCTATGTATCACGTTTGGTGGAATTGCCCAGCAATCAGGAAATACTGGCAAAAGATTCATGGATTAGTCCAAAGAATGATAAATAGCTACTTCAGTTTGGATCCTAGATTATATTTACTGAATATCACCTCTGTGTTGCCAAAAGAAATAAAAAGGAAAAAATGGAGATTTACTTTATATCTAATCATGGCAGCAAGAATACATATAGCCTCAAAGTGAAAAAGTAATGCACCATTATTAATAGATGAATGGTTATTTAAAGTAATAGAAATGAGAGATAATGATATATTAACACATATTCTGAGGAAGAGAAATACGGAACAGATAAAAGAAGAGTGGCTCCCACTACTCAACATATGTAAATTCAGATGGAATTTAGGAATCTAGGAACCCAGGAAAGGACTTGTTAAATTGAAGGAAAAGAAGGAAGTTGAGGGGGAAGAGAAAAGCAAGGATAGGAAGGTTTAATCATGTTATATACAGTTATAAAAATGGAAGGTGATATGATTAAACGGAAAATATCATGGTTTCAAGAGATAAACATATGCTATGTACTATATATGAAGCCAAGGTATAATAATGGGAAGGTACACAATAGAAGAGGTCTATAATTAAAAAACTCTTGAGATGGATATACTAGGGAAGCCGGAATTGTAATTACAGCATGTTTAAGATCTTCTTAAAGCGATATTCTTTGTTTAAGCCGAAGGGTAGTGTATTTTTGTTGTGCCAAGCTGTAATGCAAAACTTTTATAAATAAATATATTTTTTAAAAAAAAAGCTGTAAGACTCAGGAGCATGAACTGTTTGAAATGGCCACTCTGCTTGACCTCAAATTGAGAACTTTCCCTCTGGAACAGGGATCTACATTACTTTATTAAAGCCCTGAGTGGTGGATGCTGAACCTGCTAATATCAGAAGAAATAACTGTACAGGGTGATACAGTGAGTACTCATCAATGGTTGTACTTCATTCTGGAGAAAAAAATCACTAGTGGGGTACCATGGTGTTCTGTCTTGGGCCTGGTGTTGGTCAACATCTTTATAAATGGCTTGGATGATAGAACAGAAAGCATGCATATTTAATTTGGAGATGACATTGAATTTGAAGGGACAGCTGATACCCCAGATAAAACAAACAGCATTCAAAATGGCCTTAACAGATTGGAGAACTGGTCCAAAACCCAACAAAACAACTTTCAAGAGAGATATATAAAAGGTACTGCATTTAGGCAGGAAAAAATGAAATGCACAAATATAGGATGAGTGACACCAGTCTTGACAACAAACAGAACACATGAATGTTAAGTTGAAGGCTTTCACGGCCAGCATTCACAGGTTTTCCGTGTTTTTTTTCCAGGCTGTGAGGCCATGTTCTGGAAGAATTTATTTCTGATGTTTCACCTGCATTCTCTGAAGATGCCAGCCACAGATGCAGGCAAAACGTCAGAAATAAACTCTTCTACTGCTTTACTGTCGTTTTTATTGTCTTCCAGAACACAGCCTCATAGCCCGGAAAAAAAAAAAACATAGAAAACCTAAGTACACATGAAAATGCTCTAAGGTTTCAGTAGACTACAAGTTAAACATTAGGCAACAGTGTAATGCAACAGCCAAAAAAAGCTAATGCAATTCTAGCCTGTATGAAAAGGAGTACAGTGTTCAGACTGAGGGAAGTAGTAGTACCACTCTCTTCTGCTTTGGTCTGACCTCACCTAGAATACTGTGTCCTGCTGTGGGCACCACAGTTCAAGAAGGATATTGACAAGCTGGAATGACCAGAAGAGGGTGACCAAGATGGTAAAAGGTTTGGAATCGAAAAAATGCCTTCGGGAACAGGGTATGTTTAGCTTTGACAAGAGAAGACTGGGCGGCAACATGATAGCCATCTTTGCATATTGGGGAATATCATGTGGAAGGTGGAACATGCGTGTTTTTGGCTGTTCCAGAGAACAGGACATGAATCAATGGATTCAAATTGCAATAAAAGAGATCCCACCTAAACATTAAGAGGAACTTCCTGATGGTAAGAGCTGTTCAACAGTGGGATGAACTGCTAGGGATGTGGTAGATTCTTCTTCATTTGAGAACTTTAAGCAGAAATTGGATGGCCCTTTCTCAGGAGTATGCTAGCTGTGTATCCTACTAGGTGGCTCTTCTGGTTTCTTCCAATTCTGTTCCCATGATTCTATGATAACTCTATAGTTTGACAGAACACATCCAAACTCAATCATCACAGTTCCTCTTGTAGATCAGACACAGACAGATAAATTCACTAGCAACAAACATTAACTGCCAGTTCACTAGTAGCAGGCAATAAATTCACATGCAATGCACTTTTTTTCATTCCAGAATCCTAGGCATAACCTGATAACAACACCTAGCAGAAATTAATTCATTCCATTTGTAATGTCTATCTTCAGACAGCTATCTAAATGTGAATCTTATGGCTACAATGTCTGATTTAACGTAGTCATATTAAAGGTTATTGACAAACTGTGGGTTTTGTGATCAAATGTTTACAAAGCACTGGCAACCGGATGATTTTAATTGCTCTGCTGGATCAGCTGTTTCACAAATAATGCAGCAAATTCCGGTTGAATGCTGAATACCCTTGACAGGAAACTGCAGTCATCCTGGCTTTCTGACATATGTTGTACTTTGCATTATAGGTATATGCTTAACTCTTCTGTAAGAGTTAAGTGATCCTTAGAAACCACCTGGTTCAGGCAAACTGGCAATCAAATCACATCAACCAGGCAGAAGTTGAAAACAAAAAATGGAATACTCTGTGAAAGATTGGATCAGGTTCCAGTTTCCCCATGTGTATTGATACAGAACTCCAGCCTAGTAGTAACAGATGCAGTTCTTTAGGACATTGAGGATTACCTAACCGTAATTACTGGAAGCAACTAATTCTACAAAGTCAAAATCTCACCACATATTAAATCTGAAGTTGGGAAAATGAGGGCTGCAGGCTGCATGCACTCTCCAGCCCTTTTTGGAAGGTCCTTCTAGCCCCCAAGTTTCCTCCGAACCCCACCAGTAGAAACGACAATCACTGAATATAGGAGCTGCTGTGAAGGGATAAATAATGTCATTGTATGTGATTATATAGCAAGTCTGATACATAAAACACCTCTAAGGGATTGTCTAAATGGTGAAAATATCCATTGAATTCAAAGAGAAGCCTACCTGTCTTAATGGGAATCCACATCGTTATGCCATATCTGGAAGGAGAAGGGCCCAAAACAGCAAAAACTCAGAGGGAAAATCTTTTGCCGCTTTTCCCGGAGTTTTTGAAAAACAGCAAGGGGGGTGCGCATTCCCCCTTGTTAGGACAGTGATTCGATATGAATCGCCATCCAATAGTACAGGAAACATGACCCTGACTGGCTAGACAAGTGGGGGGGGGCTTTCTAACAGGGCAAGCACCGACAGTTGCCATTTTGTTTCACTTTCAGGGATAGGGGAAGGGAAGAGGGCTCTCTCGTCCTCTTCCCCCTTCCTCCTGTCCCTCCCCAGTGCTTCCGCTGTTGCCGCTGCGGGGATCAGGGAAGGGAGGATGGCAGCTGTCATCTTGGATGCAAAGCTTATGGGGACTTCTGCGGGCAAAAACACCATTAAGACAAGTCGCAGCTGCTGCAACTTGCTATTACTGTGGGGCACTACATTTGGGGGGGGGGGCTCATGTAGATGAGCCCTAACTTGCTTTTGAGGAAACTATAGATAGAGTGGGATGCTGATCAGAACTAGCTACTTTCTACAGATATAACAATACTGGCCTCACATGATTTTAATCCATATGAAAACATTTATACTTTTGGAATAAATCTATATGAGGATAATGACTGATGGCTGTTCAGTTGGAACAGGAAGCCACTCAAGGGAAAAATGTAGAATGACAAACTGGGACTTGTTGTTGCTGTTTTAAGACCATTTTTGTTCTGAAGAAAAGACTTTCAAATACGGTAGCATAAGGACTAATCAACCTGGGGAATTGTCATATCATCCAAATTATGGTCAGAGACTATATATGGATCCACTGGGGGATCTCTGAGTGCTATACAATAGATCAGCAAGAATTTCTTGTTCTCAGTTGTTAAGCAAAAGCAGCAACCAATTGATCCTATTTTTTTTCTGGTAAAAGGGTAACATAAGGTAAAATCCCCCCCCCAATTGAATTATTGTGAGCATCATTCAGTTTTAACACCCATACAAATAAAAATTTAGAAAATCTCCAAATTCAGAATTATTTAATTCCAGGTGCACATCTAGCTGGTGTTTTTCAGACTTGAATTTCAAACTTGCAGTAAAAACAACCACCACAAAGGAGGTCCTTCAAGCCTGAAGTCTGCCTCCCTAGTCTAAAAAGCACAATAAAATCTTATTCAACCTCCAAAAATCAAAAAAGAGCATGTGCACACAGTCATATTAATGTTTGACTCCTATTTTATGAGGTTGAGTTGTTCTCTTTTTGGATTCTGTCAATAAATGTTTTCTCAGTTAGTACAACTCAGCTTGGTCCACCGCTTCTATCATGTTCTGTAACTGTCACTGCAGGGGCTGCTTCCTACATGCTTGTAACTTTCAGGTAGGGTGTCAGACAGACCTTCCATCTCCCAGTGAGCTGGATCTTTAATAGATTTGCTACAGTAGAGCAGCAGGGGGAAATCACACCCTAACGACTGAAATAATCTCGTTAAAGTAGACTGAAAAGAGGAATTCCAGATAAAACTCAGAAATGACATTATGAATGGAGATTTGCACACAAGTATTACAACTTCAAGATTCTTTCCCAGGGGTCTATCATTTATCTTTGAGTTAATTTATGTACCTGAATCTTACATTACAGCCTTTGCAGTTTATGTGATAGCCTATTACTGAGGCAATGTACATTTGGAGTCCCCTTTGAGATACATAATTTGCCAACTGCTTAGAAAGCAACCTAAATAATTCCCACCTATGTCTGCCCCTCAAAAAATTTCACAAAAGTTACTAAAAAGGCAGTAAGGTCAAAGCCCGGAAAGCTTGCTTTTTAAACCAGATCTCCCAGAATCCTCCAGCCAATATGGATATTGGCCATGCTGTCTAGAGGATTGTGGGAATTTATAGCTCCCAAAGGTAACTCTTCCAAGCTCTAAGAAAATAAAACTGACTCCATACAGACAGGCGGGGAAAGAAATAAGTGTTTGGGACATTGTGAGACCAGGGAAATGTGATTAAATAGCAAACATTGGCCAAATCCACACTGTACAAATAATCCAGTTTGAAACTGGGTTATTTGCCATGGTTCCTTCCTACAGAACCCTGGGATTTGTAGTTTCCTGAGACACTAGCAGTCTTTGGCAGAGAAGGCTAAAGACCTTGTAAAACTACAAATCCCAGGATTCTATAGGAAGGAACCATGGCAAATTTGTGTAGTGTGGATTTGGCTATAGTGGCAAACAGTTCCATTATAGAAAAGTAATATATTTAAGAGTGTGTGTATGGGGGGTGTTGGATTCAATGAAGTGGTGTACAAATGCTGTATTCTAACACACACATATTTGCTGCATCCCCCTGGCTCTCACTGATTTTGTCAAATGCTACTAGCACAGCCAGTCTTGTTCAGAGCCTCCTCTTCAACATATCAAAAAGAAAAAATATGAATATACTCAGTACTAAGGAAATTGCCTTTAGAGAATCCAGTGGTGACTTGGTATATTCAATGGCAATTGGAATGCAAGCTTCAAACATGGCCACTTCCTGCATCATACAAAGCATGATGTGGGTCTCCAATTTGCAGCAGTCCTAGTTACTGGAAATGCTGAAAATACAGTGCTGCAAGGGCCACGTGATCATCTGAAGAGCCACATGATTTCCATCCCTGGCTTAAGTACATCAGCTTCAGTACTCCGTCCTCATACATACAAATCTTAGGATCGTGAGTCTTCAATTAGTGGACCATGACCCAGAATCGGGCTGCATCCCAACTGATGATGGGTCACACTGTCATGTCATATGTGTATATACAGTCTATTTGCATGGGAGGGATAGCATCGGAGGATACGATTCACAAAAATCATTGTGACGTTCTTCTGTGAACAGAGATTCATACGCTCCCAGAATACCCTATTTAATTTTAATGCCAACATTCTATCTATCTTTCTATTCCTAGATTTATACCCAACTATTCTATGGTTAAAATCACAGTTGAGTTGGCTAATCAACAAAAACAGAAAGTACAACAAAATTTAAAACAATTTGACAATAAAATAGAATAAGCTACATCAGTAAAAACATAAAACGGAGGAAGGAAGAGGGAGGGGCGAATAAATGTGGCAGTACCTTTAAGAATAACTGTTCTTTTAATTTTTGCATGCAGTTTTGTGGATATAATCCCACTTCTTCAAATGCAGTCCTGAGTGGTATTAAGGCCTCAGGTATAAAGCATATTTATACAGTTGTGGTAGTGGGAAATAAGATGCAAATCTTGAATATGCTTAATATCTGGAGCTTTAATACTACTCAGTACTGCATCTGAAGAAGTGGGATTATATCCACAAAACCGCATGCAAAAATAAAAACCAGCTAGTCTTAAAGGTGCTGCCACTTTTCTTTTCTTTTTTCCTCCTTTTTCCTTACTCCTTTTTATGATGCAAGAGACTAGCATGGCTACATTTTTGTAAGCCACCTTGGGTCCCACTCTGGGAGAAAGAAGGCATATAAATTAAATAAATAAATACTTCTTTGAAAGTGGTAAACACACACACACACAAAAACCCTTAGCAATTATAAACTACGGTATCTTAGTTTGCAGATGTTCATGTATCATCAAAGACTTTGAGTAAAAAAAAAAATGTGAAGAAAACCAAGCAAAGAGGCAGCCAGATGGACCTCTTCCATCGATAGATGTAGAACTGAAGAGTCATCTCCCTTGATCCCACTAACTGTGTTTCTACCAGTTTCTAATGCAGACTGACATTATTTGTTCACATGAGTAAACTTTTGCTCACACGAGCAAAGTGACTTCTATTCAAGAGATAGCTTAGCCCTTATGCTCCTGGAGTTCTGAGGTTAAAAGAAAAATAAGATCCTTTGACAATTTCCAAAGTGCTCTCCCTATGTGTTAAAACACAAGCTGCAATAGCACCAGAAAAAAGAAGAGATGCTATTAAGGATGGAACATACCAAGTACACTCTGAAAAGGGGCAAACATGTGCAAATATCATAGAATCATAGGACTTTATCAGATTAGTGTCTAGAAATGCTATAATTCCACTGTTGATGAAAGGGGAAACATAGTGGCATGATTATATTAATTATTGCATGTCCCCATAATCACATGTTACTAGTCTGACATGCATTCTAGACTTTAGGAGAGCTGATTTCAATAAACTCAGGGAAATACTGGGGGTGATCCCATGGTCAGGAATACTAAAAGAAAAGAGACCTCAAGACGGATGGGACTTTCTCAAAAGGGAGATACTGAAGGCACAATTTCAAACAGTACCAATGAGGAAGAAAAATGGGAGGTGTCTCAAGAAACCAGGATGGATGACTAAAGAAATATCAACAGAGCTAAGTTTTAAATGGAACATATATAAGAAATTGAAAAAGGGGGAAATCACCAAAGAAGAATTCAAATAAATAGCAAACACATGTAGGAGTAAAGTCAGAAAAGCTAAAACACAGAATGAGCTCAGGCTTGCTAGGGAGGTTAAGAACAATAAAAACGGTTTTTGGGGGTATGTCCGCAGCAAAAGGAGGAAGAAGGAAATGGTAGGGCCACTACGCGGAGAAGATGGCAAAATGCTAACAGGGGACAGAGAAAAGGCAGAATTACTCAACACCTTCTTTGCTTCAGTGTTTTCAGAAAAGGAAAAGGGTGAGCAACCTGAGGATAAGGGAACAGAGAACACAATAGGGGAAATCCAGCACAGAATAAGTAAAGAGGTAGTACAGGAATACCTTCTTAATCTAAATGAATTTAAATCTCCAGGACCAGATGAATTACATCCAAGAGTATTAAAAGAGCTGGCAAATGTAATCTCAGAGCCATTGGCAATAATCTTTGAGAGTTCCTGGAGAACAGGAGAAGTCCCAGCAGACTGGAGGGCGGCAAACATTGTCCCCATCTTCAAAAAGGGGGAAAAAGAGGATGCCAACAATTATCGTCCAGTTAGTCTGACATCAATACCAGGGAAGATTCTAGAGCAGATCATTAAACAGAGAGTCTGTGAACATTTAGAAGGCAATGCCATAATCACAAAAAGTCAACATGGGTTTCAGAGAAACAAGTCATGCCAGACTAATCTGATCTCTTTTTTTGATAAAATTACCAGCTTGGTAGATGAAGAGAACACTGTGGATATCACATACCTTGATTTCAGTAAGGCCTTTGACAAGGTTCCCCATGACATTCTTGCAAACAAGCTTGTAAAATGTGGGCTAAACAAGTTAACTGTTAAATGGATTTGTAATTGGTTGACCGGCCAAACCCAAAGGGTGCTCCTCAGTGGCTCCTCTTCATCTTGGAAAGATGTGACCAGTGGGGTGCCACAGGGTTCTGTCCTGGGCCCAGTGCTATTCAACATCTTTATCAATGATTTGGATGATGGAATTACGGGCATACTTATCAAATTTGCAGATGACACCAAATTAGGAGGAATAGCTAATACTCTCGAGGACAGGATCAAAATTCAAAATGACCTGGATAAACTGGAGAGCTAGGCCAAAGCTAACAAAATGAAACTCAATATGGAGAAATGTAAGGTACTGCACTTAGGGCAGAAAAACAAAATGCATAGATACAGGATGGGGGAGACCTAGCTGAACAAGACTACGTGCGAAAGGGATCTAGGAGTCCTAGTAGACCACAAGTTGAACATGAGTCGACAGTGTGATGCAGCAGCTAAAAAGGCCAATGCAATTTTGGGCTGCATCAATAGAAGTATTGTGTCTAGATCAAGGGAAGTAATAGTACTACTCTATACTGCCTTGGTGAGGCCTCACCTAGAATACTGTGTCCAGTTTTGGGCACCACAATTCAAAAAGGATATTGACAAATTGGAGTGTGTCCAGAGAAGGGCAACTAAAATGGTGAAAGGTCTGGAAACCATGCCTTATGAGGAAAAACTTAGAGAGCTGGGTATGTTTAGCCTGGAAAAAAAAGACGGTTAAAGGGTGATATAATAGCCCTCTTTAAGTATTTGAAGGGGTGTCACATTGAGGATGGAACAGGCTTGTTTTCTGCTGCTCCAGAGACTGGAACACGGAGCAATGGATGCAAGCTCCAGGAACAGAGATTCCACCTCAACATTAGGAGGAACTTTTTGACAGTAAGGGCTGTTGGGCTTTGACACACTTTCCATTGGAATGTGGTGGGGTCTTCTTCCTTGGAGGTCTTTTAACAGAGTCTGGATAGCCATCTGTCAGGGATGCTTTGATAGTGTTTTCCTGCGTGGCAGGGGGTTGGAGTGGATGGCCCTCATGGTCTCTTCCAACCCTACAATTCTACGATTTTATGAAATCTACCCTCCTATAACTTAAAACCATTAGAACCATGGTCCTGCCCCCTCCTCTCTGTGATAGCCCTTGGGGTATAAAGAGTGCAATCATGTCTCCCCTCAGTCTTCTCTTCATCAGGCTAAACATGCCCAACTTAACCTCATATGTTTTGTCCTCCTTATTTTTGTCCTCCTTACCTTTTCTCATCCTTGTTGTCCTTCTTTGAACTTGCTCCAATTTGCCTATATATTTCCTAAAATGAAGTTCCCAGAGCTGAATGCATTAATCCAGATGAGGCCTGACTAGGGAAGAATATAGCGGGACCATTACTTCCCTTGTCATGGAAACTACAGCTCTATTAATGCAGGCTAATATATTATTTGCCTTCTTTGCTGCAGCATCACACCTCTGGGTCATGTTCAAATCAACAAGAATCCCAAGGTCCTTTTCACATGTACTGCTGCTAATGCTTTCCTTAATGGAAATGGAGAGGATGAGCTGTTCGTGTGGGAAGTGGTTTCCTCCTTGTCCAACCTCTGGCAAGACCTGTGAATGCAGCTTAAACAGCAACTGAATGATCTGATGAGAGGAGCTCCACATCCAACCTAATCTTAGCTCTCTCTTTCTATCACTGGTTTGTAAATGCTCACTCAGCACTGATTCCCAAAGCAAAAACATGAATTTTGGGAGCGGGGATGGGGTGGGTGAGAAGGAAGTAAGCTGCATGGAAATATTCAGCCATACATAGTTGCATATTTCAGTAGATTTCAGTTCCACAGGCCTATATTTATATTTTTTAAAAAGACATTTATAAAAAGCTCCATTATATTTTATGGAAACTAGAATAGTACACTCAAAAGATCTGATGTCTTTTATTATTACAGGAGGTTGTTCCATCCCCCCCCCCTGTGTGCGTGCGCACAGACACACACACACACACACACACCCCTCCTGCTACAGTCTGTGTTCCATTGATGATTCAGATTTTGTCAGCCTTTTAAGAGCTTACCTGAAAAATCCAGTGGGCTGGGGGTGGCAAACGTGTGGGTGGAGAAAGAGTGGGAGAAGGCTGGAGACAAGGCTCTGAATACATGAACACCACTGCCATGAAAAAATAAACTCAATTGAACCTATTTCCATTCTTATTATAAGCAACTCCGTTTCAATCAGCTCAAGACTTGTGGCAGAATTATGGCTCATTTTGCACAAACCAGGGAGAGCTGAAGTTGCTTTAAAGATTGCCAATTCACAGTTCCCTGGAATCAATCACTCCAAGGCCAAGTTTTGCTGTTGTTTATTTTATGGTGGTGGTGGTGGCAGTGGTTTTCATCCTACTTTCTAGCTAGCATAACATTCAAGTCAATGGCTTGAATCCTATTGGTAGTCTCAAGTAGAATGATCCATATAAATCAATGGGATTTACAAAAGTATGACTCACCAATCAATAATTGGTTCAACCAATCTACTTTAATTGGGACTACTAAAAGGATCCGTGTACGCTTCAAGTAAAGATGAAGCTAGCTTTGAGCTGATCATATTGCAGGCTTGTTTGCATAATCCACTGGCAAGGATACCTCAGAGCACTCCTTTATGTGGCATCCATGACTGCCACATCCATGCTAATTTTTCTCATACCAAAATGCATGAAATATGGGCAACAAATATATTCTCACACACAAACATTTTTTTTAAAAAAAAATCCATGTTGATGTATCTGATTGGGCAAGGATTCCAAGGTGCTTATACCTACTTAGCTATTTCATACCCATGGGGCATAGTAGTTTGAGTGTTGGACTAGGAGTCTGGGAGCTTAGGGTTCAAATCCCTGCTCAGTCATCAAAACCCATGGGGTGACCTTGGAAAAGTCATTCTCTTTCAGCCTCTGAGGATGGCAACACAAACTCCCTCTGAACAAATCTTGCCAAGAAAACCCTGTGATAAGATCGGCATATGTCAGAAATGACTTGAAGACATACAACAACAACCTGAGAGCCGCTTTGGGTCCCATTCTGGGAGAAAGGTGGCATATAAATTAAATAAATAAAATAAACCTACAGATGTCAGGTGAATGAAGGGAAGTAATGAGACCGTGAAAGCTAGCTCTATCCCCTGGCATTACCAGGTCCTCCTCCTCCCTTCTCTTCCTTTATGTGTGTGTGAGACTAAAAATGGACAAATTCTCTCCCTGGTCAACTACCATTCCCATTCCCATGAAAGGAATCTTGCATGAGCACATCCTCTTCAGACCACTTCCAAACATGAGGCAGCAGGGAGGCATGGCCAACAGAGGCACTGGTAGAAGTGGGAGTATTTTAGGAAATAGAGTTAGCGTGTGCCTTCTCACTAAACCCTTCACACAGGGCAGTATCCACTGGTACTGAAAGCCGGAATATGATTTATGTTGTAAACAGTGCATGCTTTTCTATACAGACTGATATCATGACACTGAAATACGGAGCTACCCTCTGAAGAGTACAATGACTAAACCAGGGTGAAAAGATTTAAAATCACCAAGAAACAAAACTAAAATGAACTTCTTTTCTTCTAATGTGTATTTTGTGAATCCATATGCATGCTCATTGGTTGCTGTAACAATTTGCAAGCATAATCCCATATTTCTGATCATGTTCGGGTTTCCTTTGGGATTCCCGTAACAATGGCACTTTTGTCTTGTTGCATTAGAAAACTATATATCTCCAGAAAACATGCAAAATGTGAACAAACATGTATCTTTAAACATCTGTGCACAAGCATTATCTTGGAACCACATATCAGTCAGACATGCATATCAGAGGTTTAAAGGACTAATGCTTTTCCCTTTCAATATACTCCCCATTCGCACTCATACACTGATGGAGTCTTGTTTTCCACTGGTTGAAGGTATAGAGCAAATCAGTTTCTGTCAGCTGTTTCAACACATCTGCCGTTTTCTTCTTTACTGAATCAATTGACTCAAAACATGTTCCTTTAAGAACCAATTTCACTTTAGGGAAAAGAAAAATGTCGCATGGTGTGAAATCTGGCAAATATGGAGGATGTTCAAGTGTAGTAATGATGTTCAAGTTTTTGGCGTTCATCAGCCAAAAACTGCTTTGCAGAAAGTGCTGTGTGAGCAGGCGCATTGTCTTGATGAAGAATGAAAACATTTTCCACAGTTCTGGCATTTTTTTTCCTGATTGTTTCTCTCAGCTTTCTCAAAACTTCCTTATAATAATGCTGGTTCATTGTTCTGCCTTCTGGAACCCATTCTGACAAAATTATGCCCTTGATGTAAAAAACACTAACGAGCATGGCTTTGATTGTGGACTTGCCTTGATGTGCTTTTTTCATTCTTAGTGATGATGCTGTTTTCCAGTGCATTGACTGTTGTTTTGTCTCAGGATCATACTAGAAGATCCAGGTTTCATCCCAAGTGATGATTTTTTGAAAAAGGTTTGGGTCCGCCTCAAATTGCTGCAGAATGTCAGCGCAAATTTCCTTGTAGCACTCCTTTTGCTCTGGTGTGAGAACTCTAGAGACCATCTTGGCACAAACTTTTCTCATGAGACCCTCATGCAAAATTTTCCACACAGTATCTTTGTCAACATTCACAGTTTCAGCTATCATTCGAACACTGAGCTGCTGGCCTTCTCAAACAATCTGGCTGATTTTTTCCACAGTTTCTTCGGTTCTTGAAGTGGAAGGTCGTCCAGGGCGTTCATTGTCTTCTAACGTTCTCACACCCCTCTCTGAATCTTTTGTGCCACTCAAACACACATGCATGAGACATGCAGTCTTCCTCGTAGGCCTCAGTAAACATTTGAAAAGATTCCATTGGTGTTTTGTTCAATTTTACTAAAAAATTCAAATTGACACGTTGCTCGACTTTCAAACTTTGTATTTTTTCCAGCACACAACAGAAAACACAGCTGCTTTAAATGATGACTGGCAATTAACTGAATGGCCAAGAGTGTTGATGTTTGTCATGCAGGTTTAGACATGTTCAAGGCCCCCACTCAGGTGTTCACAAACAGTTCTCCCTGATTTGTCTGAAAGGTAGAAACACAGTCTCATTATTTAACAGATAGTCCTCTATACTACCCTAAAGGCACCAGATCCTGTGTGGTGTTGGAAGCTAAGCAGGGTCAAGCCCTGTTTAGTACTTGGATGGGAGACCACTACAACCTATTCTGAACCCAGCTTGGACATCAGGCATTTCTCACTCCATATATGATAAAAGTTTTTGTTATAAAATACCAGGTGCTGTAGGCTATATTTCAGAGGAAGGAACTGGCAAAACCACCTCTGAGTATTCCTTGTCTAAGAAAACCCTAGGAAACCCTATGCCGTAAGTCAACAGGCGACTTGAAGACACACGCGCGCACACACACACACACAATCAAAGGCTTTGATATAAACTGTAAAGCAGAGGCTGATTTTCTTTTGGAATTCTTTCATATGTTCCATTATCCAACATATGTTTGCAATATGATCTCTAATGCCACTTCCTTTTCTTAAGTCAGCTTGGACACCAGGCATTTCTAGCTTCTATATAACAAAAGTCTTTGTTATAAAATTTTGACCATCACTTTGCTTGCATGGGAGGTTAATGCAGTGATCCAATGTTTACTTCAATCCCTGGTATCCCCTTTCTTTGTTTTGTTTTCCACAGAGATTGGCAGGTTTTAGTTAGAATTTGAGTGGACTCTGTCTCTATTGATTGAAAGAGCTCTATTGGTATGCCATTTGTTCCTGGCAATTTATTCCTTCCAAATGCTTTGAGTGTAGCTTCCATTTCACTTTCTGAAATTGAGGGTTTCATCTTCAAATGGTTCTTCCTCGAATGAATCTGTCATCTTTTCATCTCTTTTATATATAATTCTTCAGTGTATTGATGTGAAGTTGAAGGCTTCCACGGCCAGCATCCATAGATTTTCCTTGGTTTTTTTCCGGGCTGTGAGGCTGTGTTCTGGAATAGTTTCTTTCTGATGGAAATAAGATTCTGAAGATGCCAGCAACAGATGCAGGCGAAACATCAGAAAGAAACTATTCCAGAACACAGCCTCACAGCCTGGAAGAAACCCAAGGAAAATCTTCAGTGTATTATTTCCATCGTCTTTTTTCCCTTCTCAATCACATAATGTGTTTTCCCCACTGACTGCATAGCACCCCCACTCTTGGTTTAAATTTCTCTTTGGTTTCTCAGATTTTGTGGAAGAGGTCTCTTGTTGTACCTATTTTGTTATCATCTTCTGTCTCTCTGGATTGATTATTACAGTATTTCTCTTTGTCCCTGCACACAAATCACTTAACAGTTGCATTCAGGGTTCTGACCCTATTAGTGTCCTCTTTTATTTTTGCTCCTCTTCTCTCCTTAACTGCTTGAAGAATTTCATCTGTCATCCAATAAGGTTTTTCTTTCTTTTTGGCTGCAGATAGTGTCTTTTTGCATTCCTCTCTGACAATGTCCCTGTCGTCTTCAGTCCAGATTTTTTCTAGCTCCAAATCAATTAGGCTTAATAGTGCAAATCTATTTTACATAGTCTTTAAATTCTACAGGGATGTGTCTTCACATGATATTTTGACACAGTAATTGATGTAGTGTTCTTCTTTAGCTTTACTCTAATTTTTGATATTAGCAGTTCATAGTCTGTGCCATCATTTGTTCCTGGTCTTGTATTTGCAGAGAGAATGGAGCTTCACCATCTTCTGCTTCCAATTATGTAGTCTATATTTGCTATCAGATGATGTCCAGGTACACAGTCATCTCTTTGGCTGCCTGAAGAATGTGTTTATGATGAACAAACTGTTGGTTTCACAAAATTCAGTCAGTTGCTCTACTGTTTTATTTCTTGATCCTAGGCCAATGGTGTTTAGTTCTGCTTTGCTTCCTACTTTTATGTTCCAATCACATATAAATTATGAATAAGTCCTGTTTTGGTGTGTGATCAAACCAAATATGACCAAATATGGTGTGTAATCTTGGATTCCAGCAAGAATTATTCAATTTCTTCCACTTCTGCCTCTGTAGTAGGAGTATAACTTGGATTATGGTTATATTGATGGGTTTTACCTGAAGTCTCATTGACATGATTCAGTCAGACTTTGCTTTATATCCCCTGACAGCTTTTGCTACATCTGTCCTTACTATAAATGCCACCCCATTTCTTCTTAGATTTTCATTTCCTGAGTAAAACACTGTGAAATCATTTGACTCCAAATGTTCCATTCCTGCCCACTTTAGTGTGAACAATCCAAGTATTGCAATGTTTATACATTCTATTTCATGTTTTAGAATGTCTAGCTTCCAATGATTCATACTCCTCACATTCCATGTTCCTATAATATATGTTATCCAGCTTTAGACATTCCTTTCTTCTCCGAGCACATTAACAGCTGAACATACTTTTGGCTTGAGTCCAGTTGGATCATTAGCCACAGTGCTACTTGAGGTTGTCCTCTGCTCTTTCTCAGTAGCTCGAGTGCCTCTCAACCTGGGAGTCTCATCTTCTGGCATTATCTCTCATTTCATTTTGGATTGCCTCATCATAAGGATTTCATGGTAAAAGACATTCAGAAGTTCCTCCTTCTGCACAGTACTAGGAAGTGTTAGCTATGGTGCCACTGCCATTGTCTCTGAGAGATCCTCTGCCAGAGTCACACTCCACTACTTCTGCTGCCTAGTAGCTGTTTGGCACATTTAGTCTAGCTCCTTAGCAAAAGCGTGTCTGACATGGCAAAAGTGTGTCTCCTTAGCAAAAGCGTGTCTACCAGCAGCACTGTTACAAGCAGCATAGCCTCTTGCCTCACAGGAGCATACAGTCCCACCACTACAGAAAAGCAGTGTCATGGTGGGATTAAAAGATTAGATCATACATTGTCAACAACAAAAAAAAAAGAGTTCCTCCATTTTGGAAGTATTGTTTAGGGATGGGCAAAATATTTTTTAAATGTTCAAAACAGTTTCTTACGTGTCTAGTAACACTGATGGGTAGAATCTTGGACTGACCAGAGTCTTTGCAATTTGGGACTTATTCTGCACAAATTTTGCACTTACAGTTGACCCTCTGTATCCACGGGTTCTGCATCCATGAATTCAACCAACCACGGCTCAAAAATATTGGAGGGGGTGGATCTAAAATTACTTGGTGCTTCCTTTAAAAAGAAAATTAGCAAAGAATGCCACCCCTGGTAACATTAAACCATTGTTTAGCATTTTCAGAATGAACCACAGCAAATCTCCACCTCATATAGTCCCATAGTCACATTTCCCCCAATCCTCTTCCTGCTCCAGCAAGGGTGTGAAGAAGAGACCAGAAGGTTCTATTTAGATTTACAGTTTAGAATGTTATCCAAATGCTGGTTAGCTTTTAACTATGGTTTGTTCATACAACTTTATGCACTACTGTTCATAGACAACCGCATGAACTACAGTTTTGAAGCTGGTTTCCTCCATCAAACTATATTTTTTATTTATTTTATTTATTAGAGTATTTATACCCCACTCTTCAGCCACAAAGGCTCTCAGAGCGGCTTACAAACTGTTTTAGCAATAGCACTTACACATCTACACCACTTTTATAGTGCGCTAGGCACTCTCTAAGTGGTTTCCAATGTGTGTTAGCTAATTGCCCCACAAGCCAGGTACTCATTTTACCAACCTACGAAAGGATGGAAGGCTGAAGGAACCTTAAAGCCTTTGGGATTGAACTCATAACATTGTGGCTGCAGTGCTGGCATTTAACCACTGTGCCGCCAGAGCGCCAGAGCTCAGCACAGCTGCAGGAAATCTAAAATAGAAGATGCAGCTACACAAGCTCTCAATCTAATTATACCAAAGAAGGAAGCTGTATGCATGCAAGATTAGAGGTTGCTACAGCTTGTTCTTGTAACACTAAACCAAGGAAGGAGAAACTCTATACCCTCCAACATTTCTCTGAGGAAACCCAGGACACATGTGACCGAGCAACATCACAGTATGGTCAAGGTGACAGAAGTCATTAATGAGGAAGAACATACAAGTTAGTCTGCAGCAGTTTGCTTTTGCCTGAGCCTACAGGGAAGGGCAAGCCTCCACCCTTTCCTCTTTCCCCTCCCCTTGCTGAGTTAACTGACTACAAATTACTTTTTCACTTTGAACAGTTTGCAGCAACTGAAGTAAGCTGAGGACAAAGGTGGAAAGTGAGAGGAAGACAGAGAAACTAGAACATTTTAAAAGCAGCTGAAAAGTGGGATAACAGAGGATTAATCAAGACTGTCTCTGTCAAGATTGGGACAGTTAGGTGATATGAACCTCCAGCCAGTGAGTGGTCCCAATCTAGTTCTCAGTTTGCTCTCTTATTTAATGCTATATTGGTACTTTTAAGAAATCCTACATATGTCCATACAATATATATAACTGTAAGATCCTACATATATTAATACAAGAGTCCTTACTACTGGACATATAACAAAGAGAGAGATTTGAATCTTTGGAAACTGATTTTTGAGAAGCAGATATATTGTTTTCACACATCAACGCTAACTGACCACTGTAAAGATCTGAAGAACCGTTACCATCTTATACAGCCCTTCGAAAATTTAGGGCAAGGATCATGGTTTGCATTTTTCTGGACCCTATTACATTCTATCCTACTCCCATAACTGTATAAATATGCTTTATATCTGAAGCCTCAATACCACTCTTTACTACATCCAAAGAAGTGGGTTTATTTTTAATTAATTAGGTATTTATACCCCGCTCTTCAGCCACAAAGGCTATCAGAGTGCTTTACAAATTGTTTTAAGAAATGGCAATTTGCACATCTACACTGCATTAAGCAGTTTCCAATGTGTGTTAGCTAATTGCCCCCACAAGCCGGGTACTCATATCCATAAAATCCACAAAAGCTTATGCCAAAATATAAACCAATTAGTCTTAAAGGCGCTGACACATATTTTCTCCCCCTTCCTTCCTCCTTTTTAAGAAATCCTATTTATTATAGTTAAACTTTAAGATTCAAGGGGGAAATGCTGTTACTAAAGAATCACCAAGCTGTATCGTGGTTCACAGTTGGTGAGAATGCTCTCACTCCTGCTCCCTCCCCCCACTGTATCACACTTTCCACCAACATTTTAAAAACCTTACATAATTCTGCAGCATCCTATTCAGCTCTAGTCATTCTTGTTTCCTTGCCATGTTCATCTTTTTTTTTTATCGGGCCCTCAGGGAGGGGTTCAGAGAACCACCTTCCGCCCTTGTCATCTAGTTAACAGGGAGATGTGTGTTGCCTATTTCCCTACTGGGATTAGAACTAAATCTAACAGCAGTATGGATTCTATGCAGCTTTTTATGATGATAAGTCACAGACACATATACACATACCAGGCTGTTTAACAATTGCTCTTCATCTCTGGACCTGCCTCTGACATGCTGCAGGCATATTTTTACAAGCGGGGAACCCTCGGTCTCAGTTGTGACAAAGCATCTCTTTGAATTTCATTGGATTCTAAGCACCATTAGAGCCAGGAAACACAGCAGCCACTGTTAAGTGCAATGGGGCACTCACTTCCGTGCTGCTGTTCAATAACACTGAGGAAAGGGTTGGACAAAATGTGACCCTCCAGTGGACTGAAATTCCCATCTTCCTCCTCATTGACTATGCTAACAAAGACTTCTGGAACTTGCAGTCCAGATCATCTGGCGGGTTGCCCTTTGTGACCCCAATCTAGGACAACCTACTCATTTCCTAAGGGGTGTACATTTTAATCCAACACAGCAAAAACAGTAGTCTTGGAGCACCTTAAAAACTAACACATTTATTATCGTCCTAGATTCTTATGGACTAGAGTCCACAGACAGAAGCATTTGGTCTACAAAATCTTAAACCTATGTGTCTGTGTGTGAGTACACATGCAAATGTAACTGGCTTTTCACAGATTGGAGTAGCCCTTACACAGTTGTCAGAGTTTGACATATCTGAATAAAGCTATATCTGCAATCACTCCAGGTATACCTTCTGCCATAGTGCATCTTTAGAGCCAACTAAGGGAAGGTTCTGCCCATTTTTATCATAATTAAAAATTTAGATAGATAGATATTATCATAATTATGTTGTAGCCTTTTGATTTTTAATTTATATTTGTTAGCCACAGAATCAGTTACATAGGCCGAAACACATTGGGCTTGTTTCAGTTAATAAATAAAGACCATCTATACAGCACTTGGATACTTCTTTCTTCTTTTTTTCCTGTGGACCTCTGTTATATGCTGTCTGTTGCTGGCAGACAGTTGTTTCAGGCTGAGAGAAGCCTTTGGTAAGTTAGGACAGTCAGGTGTCCGTGTCCTGGATAGGCTGTAGAACTCCAATCTACAATTCAAATAGTTTTAGCTGAAAGCAATGGGCAACTGCCAGCAATGTTCTCCCTGCTCCTCTCCAAGCCTAAAAAGTCACTTTTGAAAAGGAATCGTTACCATTACTTGTTACAGCTTTCCCCCTATAACTAGTTAAATTCCTTGTTACATTGGGCTTTACTTTCTCTTGCTTTTTAGTTCCTTTCCTGGGTAAAAATCAGTTTACAAACTGTAAGAAAATTACTTAAATTGGAGGTGGGAGGGAAGTCCCTCAAAAAGATCTCCAGAACTATTTTTGAAAGAAAAAAAACCCTCCAGAAAGTAATGAGTGCAAATAATGTGTAAATGTACTTGTTCATGTGAAAAAATAATGATGTTACCCTCCACTGTGTTATTTTGTGTGTTGCTTTTTTCATTTTACTGGACAGATAGTGCAGTTTCAAAAATGACTGATATAAAACCATAACTTGTAAGTCTACATTTGATGAGTCTAAAGAGTTGCTGCTATATTGTAAGGCTGAATTATAAATGATAGGTTTTGTGATGCATTATGGCTGGAAGCCAGAAGCATATAGGTATGTGTGGCCATCAGTCTGATTTTCATTATTAGGCAGTCCTTATGTATCTAACACTGAATTCCAAACTAATGTGAAGAAAATACACCTACAGTGTGGTCTGATCTAAGCTCAGATTGATGGTGAGGTGAAATGAATTGGTCCTATTGGAACCTCTCAAGAGTCTCTTGTTTTTGGTTCCCAATGATAAATATAATCCAAGTATCTAAAATAGAATGGAGACATCAAATAAAAGAAGAGAGTGTTATTCTAGCTTTGGCATATCATGGAGCCAGACAAATATCTATGGCAATACTATTGACATGAATATACATATTCACTCCAAACTGGAACAATAGTCTGACAATGTCATGTCATCCATTCCCCCATTCCACCTTTTTGTCGGTTTCTTCCTCTGAAAGATATCTAAACCAGTGACAAACAGTGGCTTTCAGGTGAGTGGGATGGTCTAAATCTGAAATTTAAAGGAACTATCCAAGGTGCTGAAGCATATCTCCAAAATAGGTTCAACATGGTGGATAGCTCATTTACAGTTTGGACTAAAACCCAAAACAGATTCACTGCCCTGCTGACATGGGAGCTGAGCGGAGCTCTATGCAGACACTGGAAGGAAACATTGCCAGTAGTAAGGTGATCTACAGCAAAGCTTCTTAAACTGAATGTGGGGGGTCGCAAAAAATTTGACAACAGCAAATTTGATTTGTATACCTATGTTATATACCTATATATACAGGGTCACATAAAAATTTCTTGGGTGAAAAGGGGTCATGAGTAGAAAAAGTTTAAGAAGCCCTGATCTACAGTTTAAGTCTGCCAGAAGAAAAACTTATACCATTTGTGGCCTGCATACTATTATTTTTTTATCATTTAAATTATTTCTGTATCACCTCCCCAGCCCACAAGGGCTCCCAAGGCGATGAACAAATAAAAACCAATTAAAACAATACAAAGATTTTTTTTAATGGACACATTAAAATACTCTTTTAAAAAACCTCCTAATAGCAGTCTAAAAACAATCCTGGAATCCAGTTTTCATAGAATCATAGAATCATAGAATAGCAGAGTTGGAAGAGACCACGATGGCCATCCAGTCCAACCCCCTGCCACTCAGGAAATCTTGATCAAAGCATCCCTGACAGATGGCCACTCAGCCTCTGTTTAAAGACCTCCAAGGAAGGAGAGCCTACCACGCTCTGAGGGAGTGTGTTCCACTGCCTAACAGCTCTTACTGTCAAAAAGTTCCTCCTAATGTTGAGGTGGAATCTCTGTTCCTGGAGCTTGCATCCATTGCTCCGTGTTCCAGTCTCTGGAGCAGCAGAAAACAAGCCTGCTCCATCCTCAATGTGACACCCCTTCAAATACTTAAACAGGGCTATCATATCGCCTCTTAACTGTCTTTTTTCCAGGCTAAACATACCCAGCTCCCTAAGTCTCTCCTCATAAGGCATCATTTCCAGACCTTTCACCATTTTAGTCACCCTTCTTTGCACACACTCCAATTTGTCAATATCCTTTTTGAATTGTGGTGCCCAGAACTGGACACAATATTCTAGGTAAGGTCTTACCAAGGCAGAATAGAGTGGCACTATTACTTCCCTTGATCTAGACACAATACTTCTATTGATACAGCCCAAAATTGCATTGGCCTTTTTAGCTGCCGCATCACACTGTTGACTCATGTTCAACTTGTGGTCTACTAGGACTCCTAGATCCCTTTCGCATGTAGTCTCATTCAGCCAGGTCTCCCCCATCCTATATCGATGCATTACATTTTTTCGCCCTAAGTGCAGTACTTTACATTTCTCCGTATTGAATTTCATTTTGTTAGCTTTGGCCCAGCTCTCCAGTCTATCCAGGTCATTCTGAATATTGATCCTGTCCTCTAGGGTATTAGCTACTCCTCCTAATTTGGTGTCATCTGCAAATTTAATAAGTATGCCCCTAATTCCCTCATCCAAGTCATTGATAAAGATGTTGAATAGCACTGGGCCCAGGACAGAACCTTGTGGCACCCCACTGGTCACATTTTAAAACAGTTAAAACAGCAGTTTCAAACATGGAATGCCATTTGGAATAGCACTGTTTTTGCTGCCTGCCGGAAGCTTAGAAGAGATGGGGCCAGCCTAACGTCTCTGGGTAGGGAGTTCCACAGTTGAAGTGCTGCTACAGAGAAAGCCCTGTACCCACCAACCTAACTTCATGAGGTGTTGGGGCATGCAACAGGACCTCCTCTGAAGATGTCAAACTTCTGGCATGCACATATGAAAGATCTTTCAGATATCTTGGCCCAAAGTCATTTAGGGCTTTGTATGTCACACCAGCACCTTGAATTAAGATCAGAAGCAAACTGGAAGCTGGTGTAGTTTTGGCAGGACCAATGTTATATGGTCTCTAAAATGCACACCTGGCACCAGTCTGCCTGCTACATTATGCACTTGCTGCAGCTTCTGGACATTTTTCAAGGGCAGCCCCACCTGGAGGACATTACATTTGTCTAATTGAGAGGTAACTAAGGCATGAATCACTGTGGTCAGATCTGCCTTCCCCAAGAAAGGGTGCAGCTGGCACACCAGCCAAAGCTGGACAAAGGTGCTCCTGGCCACTACAGCAATACTAAAAATTCAGTAGTAACTGAAACATTTGACTACAATCCCAGTTCCCAATGATTGATAAAAATATACAGGAAGGGTTTCAGAAGCAGTTTGTGGATAAAGCCTGTGGCTCTTCTGATGAAAAAAAGGTTACCACTAGGTGCTTCTATGGATTTTAGTTCATATTACTTAAGGGCAGTCCTCCTATGAGTCCTGCATTTCAAGCAGCAGCTCGCCAACACTGGGGGTGGCCACCTCTGCCCCACACAGTCACACTGGTCAACATCACCACTCCCTCTGAAAACACCTCAGAACAAACCATCAGGGTAGGGTGAGTGCTCAAGAGAGTCCCACCATTCCCTATATGAGAGCAGCTGATGTGGCTCTTTAGCTTATTTAGTTGTGTGCGGGACTAAAATCCAGACCAGATTCACCATCCCAATGACATGGAAACTACCAACTCCCCCTAGTGGCTGGTGGGGAGAAGTGCAAAAAGTCTGATGAATTTAACCAGAAAAACAGTGTTACTGCCACATGAAAGATTAAAAGCCTCAAGTAGAACAATCTGAGTTTATGTTAGGCATTTATTAGTTTAGGAAGGAAAGAAGGGAGGAAGGGCAGGAGGGAGGGAGGGGAGGCCTAAGGTTTGCTCAGTTGCTGTGGAATTGGATACCCTAAAGGCACCAATCCCATCTAATTTTACAGTCTGGGAGTACTATTTTAGAGTTAGTAACCCAAACGCACAGTCTTCTTAATCTTATACAACTTCTAGACTCAGACGTCAGTCCAGTTGTGTTATTGCACTAGCACAAGGTACCTTGTACTAGTTGAATTGAATTTCTAGAATTAGCATAAGCACAAGATCTGATCTTGGAAGCTAAGCAGGATCAGTCTTTGTTAGTACTTGGATGGGAGACCACCAATGAATGCCAGGTGCTGTAGGCTATATTTCAGAGGAAGGAACTGGCAAAACCACCTCTGAGTATTCCTTGTCTAAGAAAACCCTATGAAATCCATGGGGTCTCCACGAGTCAACGGGTGACTTGAAAGCACACACATATACACAGAACTAGAACAATGATATTGCTGGGAGCAGCCATTTTCCTGACTCACTAAGATGGCACAGTTGGCAATGGCCATGAATGACATGCTTGTAGCCATGTGATCAGCAGGAGGAAAGAGAGCAAAGCATCCACAACAGCCTAGACAATGCAATTCTGCTTTTTTTGGCACTCATGTATTTAGCAATGCATCAGGATAGAGGCACAGCAAACTTTAATGTGACCCCTGTTAACAATCATTGTGTATTAACATGCATAATTTATTTTTTGACACAAAAATTATTGAACTGAGGCACACAAGGTGTTTGTTTGTTTGTTGTTTTTGGAGTGTCCATCCACCTTTATTTCCAGAAGGAAATCAAGATTTCTAAAAAATAGAATATTGTATCAAGCATATAAAATATACTGCAGCCTTATAAAAACAATTATAAAAGCACAATTTTAGCATAATGAACCAAGGGGAGTAGCAATTTGTAGACCAAAGCAGTCAGAACTAGAGAAATATGAAAAATAACCAGGAATCTATGCAGCCCAAAACCTTTGAAAATGGCTGCATATTTCCCATATTCACTAAACATCAGAGTGATGGGGCATGATAACACTCAGTTGGCATTCCATATGGCAAGTACCACTGCAGACAAAGCCCTAAACCTGGTAGCTGCCTGTTGCACTCCACAGGGGTAAAGGGTCCAAAAGCAGAAACTTTTCTCATAAATTGTTCTCTGTGTCTGCTCTATGTGTGGACACAGAGTAGGTTTATGCCAGTGGCATGTATATTCCTTCAGCTTACCATGAAGGCTGTAGAGTGAGGATGAAGCCATCCAGCACAATCTCGCTATCCACCAATGTAAAGGGAATATATGCTAGGATGAAATCCAATTAGACTACTGCAATATAGTCCACATGATGCTGCCCTTGAAGATGAGTAGGCTCTAGGGAGAAAAGAGGTAAATGCACAAAGTGTACTTCTCTCTCCAGTGCTGGCCAGACCCAAATGCTTGGCTATGCCTGGTCTTTTCCTTGAGACAGGCACTGGGGGTGCAGTGCCCTTGGAGATGGCCTGCAGTGCTGTGGCTGTGTCAATATCAGAGCAAGGTATTGGAGGCTTGGCTGGGTTTTAAGAGCCATGCATCCACTCTTTGGAAAGTAGTTGGAAAGTAGTTTCTGCCTGCATCCCACTCAAGAAAGCTAAGCCGACTGCTTCCCCACTGTGAGATTTGCTACAGTTGGAGACAGACTAACAAGCTTCTCTGGAGTGGTAGTGGTGGGTTGGTTGCTGTGGGATTCACTACCCCTTCTGCTCTGCCACCTGTGGGGGTGGGCACCTGACTCTGCCAAATGGGACAGCTGTCACTAGAGAGGGCAACAGAACTGTACAAATCATATGTACTAGATGATGTATCATTCTTGATTTCTAAAACAGCAGATATATTTGGGCAGGGGAAGCAAACCAAGGTGTAAATTACATCATCATCATCATCATCATCATCATTATTATGCTCTTTTTCAAAGATAGCATATAGGGTTCCACCACATTTACCCTTACAACCCTGCAAGGTAGCTTAAGCTAAGAGGCTGTGACTGCCTCCAATTCTTTTACACAGCTATTAAATGAGATATTTTTAAACTGCTTCAGAACATTCAAGAGCTCTGGGCAAAGTAGTCCATTCTTGTTTATAGCAATGACTTTGAACTTGTCACTCTCCTGTGTTGGGAAGGGGAGGGAGGGCAAAAGATTCAGACTTCTCTGACAATAAATCTGGTTGAGACATTTCAAGCCTGACAGCATATTATTTCCTCTGCTAAAAGTATATTCTATGTATTTCCGGCTATTGTTATTCTCAAGACAAATACGTACTGTCATGCAACAGACAGTTACACATCACAAGCTGGGTTTCTGGACCAAAATTCTAATAAAGCTGTTTGTTTTTTTAAGGGACTAAATCACTTTGTTCTTAGAATTTAAAAACAAGATTATTTCACTTGTCAAAATGTCATGTAAAGACATTTTGTCACTAACTGTAAAAGCTGGTGGAAGTCTGCAAAGACACTGAGGAATTCCAAGTTCCAAAAGGAACACATGACTCTATAGTGCCTCACTGAGGGAGACAACATTTCCATGTGTGCTCAGTCTTTTCAGCATATAAAGTGCTACTGGAAAGCCTACCAAATGTGGCAAAAAGAATTTTTTTAAAAAAATGTGCCGAGGAACACAGAGAGAGGAGGATATGAAAAGAGAAATAATCTGTCCTACTGAATAGTGTTTGTTGAAGATGTAGAGAACCTTTCTTGTTGATGTCAACAGCTGCATTCCCTCAGGGCTAAACTGGCTATTGTGCTGCTGTGTACCTTTACATTGTTTATGACTTGTAGGGATCCTCTCTTAGGGTTTTCTTGGTAAAAATTATTCCGAAGGGGTTCACTATTGCCTTCCTCGGAGCCTCAGAGAGCATGATTTGCCCAAGGTCTCACAGTGGGTTTCTATGGCTGAATGGAGATTTGAGCCCTGTTCTAATACTCAAATCATTACCAACTCTCTGGTTAGTGCCACCCTTTTTCTCTCTCAATTTCTACCACCCTGGATCCCTCTTGTCAGATGTCTGAACAGACTGTTTACGAAGGGTTTTTGACACAAGACCAAAGACTACATGACAACAGGGTACAATAGTCATGTTGCCATGAGGCCCTAAGGACACAGGTTGTCCTCCTAGGCTGTTTGTCCTCTAGAGGATGAAGATTTCTACACTCAGTCATTCTGAGTCCGTTATGGAAAACTGCCCCATGCACTCTACATGGCCTATGTTACAGAATGTCCTCTGAGTGACTATTAGTCTGTCACAGGAAAATAATTTCTACAGCAATATGTAGCTAGTAGCCAGAAGTGAAATATTTTGGCACTAGTAGACAGAATATTGTTGTAAATTATTTCTCACTTATGGTGACCCTAAGGTGAACCTATCACAGGGTTTTTTTGGAAAGATTTGTTCAGAGGCGGTTTGCTTTTGACTTCCTCTGAGGCTGAAAGAGTGTGAAAACTCCCCAGGTCACCCAAGGAGCTTTCATGACTACACAGGGTCTAACTCTTCCAAAACTTGGGGGAGGTTAATCCAATTAGAGCGTTGTCTAGGAAAACACTCTGGAGTCCATATTAATTATGTTACTTCAAGTATTAGTGACTGTATTCAGAACGTGGAACACCAGAGCTTTACCACTGAGTTGCACACCTCAGTTGCGTCAGGCCATCAAGGGAAACCCGAAGATAAAGAAGGATCTGCATAATTGCACCATGATACTCAGTAACACACAAACAATACACACTTGCTTGAAGAGTCAGTCTCATAACTTTCCACAGCACACATTGCTGGGGCTGCACATTTTTTTTTCATACTGAGAAAATTAAGCAAGCATGCCAAAAATTCAGTTGAAAAATTGTTCTCAGAAGTATTTTGCATAGTGGGGAGCCTTTTAATGTGTTTGCATATTCCAGGAATATTTAAAATTTTGCATTTAGCAGAAGACTGAAAGTACTTACAACAAATCCTGCTTACCAAAAAGCATCAACAAGTGCCTTGACTTTCACATCACATAGGAAGGAAACATGTCCCACCTTGTAGAAGATAAAGCCAGGGGTGAAGGGGGAAATTTTCAGGAATGTGGAGACTCCAAATTCATCTGCTTCCAAGCCCTGTTTCCTGTAAGCCGGTGATGGTGAACCTATGACACACGTCACCACTGACACGCGTAGCCATTTCTGGTGACACATGGCCAGGCTTCCTCCCCCCGCCCCCCGCAACCTCACCACCCTCCCTAAAGTGACAGTTGGGGCTTCAAAGCCCGGGTTGCCATTTTAGGGAAGTGGGGGGGGGATGAAAGTGTCAGGCAGGGCTACGAAGCCCCAGTCGCCACTGGGGGGAGGCTTTTCAGCCAGCACCCTCCATTTCCAAAGCCGCAATCGCAGCTTTGGAAAGGGAGGGTGTCTGGTTGCTGGAGGAGAGGCGCTGGAGGGGGAAGCTATTTAGCCAGCACCCTCCCTTCCGAGGAAGCGGGGGAAAGGGAGCCAATCGGGGCTGGTCAGCCATGCCCTAACTGGCTGCCCGGAACAGAGGGGACATCCAGCCCCATTTCTGGCACAGCTGGATGATGCGGAGGCTGGTGACAGGGCCGGTATAAATAGGCCGGCCCCGCACGAAGCCTCCAGTTTGAGCCCATCAGCGCAGATAAGAGGCAGAACAAAGCACGGCAGGCGGCTGCGTCAGACACCCCCCACCCCCCTGCGGCCTGCAGCATTGCTGAGATAAGTGAGATAAGTGATTGCTGAGATCAGTGTGATAAGTGAGATCACTGCTGAGATAAATGAGGGGAAGGCTGGGAGAGGGGAGGGCCTGTGGCATGCTATGGGTGCCATTTCCCGCCATTAGAAATAGCAGCAGCCAGTTTAATTCACATAAGGAACAATATTGTGCTCTATAGTACAGACTCCATTTCACCACTATTACGGTTGTGCATCCTTATTAACCCCTATTTCTGCTTATTAACCCTGCCCTTTCCTAAAAGACAGTTACATGCACCATTTTGTGGCTAGTAAGACTAGTTAACCCCTAATTGCCTGCAGGCCTAACAAGCACTATCTATAATTCTATCTTCTGTCACTGCACCCCTGATGGAGACCTCAAAAAATAAAAAAACTAAGGTTAAGTAAAAGAAGTGGTAGTAGCAGTGGCCGACCCTTTCAAGAGACATGGACTGAGATGTATGGCTTTATAGAAAAAAATGGCAGATCATTTTGCGTTCTATGTAATGAAACAGTAGTAAGCAGAACCTGGAATATAAATAGACATTTTGAAACTAATCATTCCCAGCTCTTGGAAAAAAGTGAGGATGAAAGGAAGGCATACATTTCCAGGCAGCTACAACTTTATAAGAGCCAATCTAATTCCATCCTTAAATTTATGAAAGGCTCTACAAATTTAACATCTGCAAGTTTGAGCATTGCTCACTCTATATCTCAGCATGAAAAAGCACTCAGTGAGGGAGAATTTATTAAAGAAACTCTCCTAAGATGTGCACCAGTTCTATTTCACGATATGCAGAATAAAGATGCAATTATTAAGAGAATATCTGAGTTACCACTCAGTAGAAATATCATAAAAGACCGAATAATGAGACTGAACACAAACGTACAACATCAATTAGAGAGAGACCTAAGGAAGTGTAAATATTTTTCGATCTCTCTTGATGAAACTACTGATGTCAGATCACATGCTCAGCTGGCCATTATTGGTCGATATTCTGATGGTCTCACAATGAGAGAAGAGTTGATAAAGTTAGTATCAGTGCCAACAAGTACAGCAGGAAGTGAAACACGTAAGGTTGTTCTACAAACATTTTGTGACCTAAGCATTGATATCTCTAAAGTTGTGTCAGGGACAACAGATGGGGCACCAAATATGGTGGGGGAAAAAGTCGGATTTGTCAAATTGTTTACAGAAGCTATTGGACATCCAATTGTGCCTTTTCATTGTAATATCCATCAGGAAGCTTTATGTGCCAAGGCAGGATTCACCGAGTTAAATGACTTAATGTCCGTTGTTACAAAAATAGTTAATTTAATAGCTGCTCACCCCCTTCACTAGCGAGAATTTTCGGCACTTTTACAGGAGGTTGATTCCACCTACAGTGGACTGCTGATGTACAATAATGTAAGATGGCTGAGCCAAGTCAAAGTTCTTGAGCGCTCTGTGGAGTGCTTTGAAGAAATTAAGGTATTTCTTGACGATCGGGATCTGGGGAACTTTCCTCAGCTTAATGATGATAAGTGAGTCAACACCTTGATGTTTTTTACAGATCTCTCTGTTCATATTAATGAACTGAACTTAAAGTTACAAGGTTTTGGCAAAAGTATTGATGTTATGTTTGGATACTTCTTCTGAAAGTAAAGTTAAAATGTTCACGCGAGATGTAGAAACTAAAACTTATAAGTATTTTCCTCGAGTAGCAAAGTATTTTGAAAATGCTAGTGCAGCTGTACAAAATGAAATGGAACTCTTGCATATGAAGTACCAGCATGTTTTAGACTCGTTACTTGACCAGTTTAGTGATAGATTTAGTCAATTTAGAAGTCTAGAACAGACCATGAAAATAATTAAGTATCCTGATGTAGTAGTCTACAGTAGTTTGGAATTAAATGGTTTCCAATGGATGCAAACTGATGATTTGGAGATGCAACTTGCAGAATTTCAAGATAGTATCTGGGCTCAGGTGTTTGTCGACTTGAGGTCAAAGCTTGAGATTCTGGAAAGGCGCCACTTGGAGAATCAAGAGAAGTACCACTACGAACAGGAAATTTGGAGTGCCTGGAACCAACTACCAGACACTTTTAGCACCCTGAAAAATATAGCAATGGCTTTACTCACAATTTCCCCCTTTACATACTTTTGTGAGGCCTTATTCTCAGCATTAAATAATATCAAAACCAACAAAAGAAACAGATTGACAGATGAAGTTAGTAGTGCTTGCTTGGGCCTGAAGTGTACAAAATACCAACCTTCAATTGAAGAATTAGCCAATGAAATTCAGCAACAAAAAAGTCACTAATAGATAGGTTAGTTAAAGAATTCCCCCTCCCCCTCATTTATCTCAGTTCACTGCACCCCACACAAGTTAAATAATATCAAGACCAACAAAAGAAACCGACTGACAGATGAACAAAGAAGTCACTAAGCAGGTAAGTTAAATAATTAGTTTTTGGTTTATTAAATACAATTATATATAACAATTATACATTTATGTTATTTAAACTATAAATATCACGACATAATGTTTTTTCCTCAAAGTGACACACCACCCGAGTTATGCTCAGTTTTTTGGCGAAGTTTGACACACCAAGCTCAAAAGGTTGCCCATCACTGCTGTAAGCTATGAGGAGTACTGGAGGTGAATTAAAGGTAACAGCAAGGATACCCTAGTGCTCTGTTCTTCCTTCCAGTTGAGAGTGACAGTGGTGTGCGAATTTGGCCAGATTGTTTCCTTTACCACATTGACTGTACTGTATATGGCAGGACAAATCTAGTCAGCCACAGAGGATATGCTTTCCATACAGAAGGCCTCAGGTTCAACCCCAGGTGCAGCTTCAGTCTTTATGTAGGACTGGGAGAAATTTTGTTTGAAATGGTGAAAAACTGCTTCAAATCAGTGCAGACCATACTGGCTAGATGGGCCAATGGTTGACCTGAGGATGAAGCAGCTCCTTATGTTGCAATCTTGATTTTATGCCAAATAGAATTTTGAAGTGTAAAATGGTGGTGGTGGTGGGGAATCGCTGCCTTAATTGAACAGTGACTCACAGCAGTACAATTATGCATCTGCTTACGGCTTTGATGTACCTGTGATATATAAGTAAATAATGACTAATGTTCTAAGTCTCCTTTTTTAATGAAAAGTCATTCCTAATCTCATAGGTCCAGCTTTCCTGATATGTGCAGCTAACAATGACACACAAGTCCTCATCTATCCCTGTTTGGGGACTAAATAGAATTAATATGATCATCGTCATCTGTTAGTTGTTGTAATTATTATTAACTGCCATTGACTGGACCCCATGAGTGAGAGATCTCCAAGACCTCCTGTCTTCTACCATCCTGCTCAGATCTTGCAGGTTCAGGCTCATGACCTCTGATTAAGTCTATCCATCTGGTGTACAGCCTACCTTTCTTTCTTCTTCCCTCCATCCTTCCTAGCATTATTGATTTTTCCAGTGAGCCATGCTTTCTCATGATGCGACCAAAGTACGACAGCCTCAATTTAGTCATCTCGGTTTCTAGTGAGCATTCTGGCTTGATCTGTTCCAAGAACCATTTATTGGTCCTTTTAGCAGTCCATCGTATCTGCAGAACTTTTCTCCAGCACATTTCAAATGAGTTGATTTTTTTCCTATCAGCTTTCTTCACTGTCCAGCTTTCATAGAAATTGGAAATATGATGGCATGGACAATCTTAACTTTAGCATTCCATGATATATCTTTACTTTTCAAGATCTTGTCTCCTTCCTTCATAGCTTCCAAGACTATCTGCTCTAGTCTTCATCTGATTTCTTGACTGCAGTCTCCATTCTGATTAATGAATGGAAAATGTTGAACTATTTCAATGTCTTCGTCATCTACTTTATAGTTACGTAAATCATCTGTGCTCATTTTTTTTCCTTAATGTTCAACTATAAATCTGCCTTTGTACTTTCTTCAGTAATCGTTCCAAGTCTTTGCTATTTTCTGCATATCTTAAATTACATATCTTAAATTATATTTGCATATCTTAAGTTGTTGATATTCCTTCCTCCATTTTCACACCTTCTTCCTCTGAGTTTAATCCTGTTTTATGCATATGTTCAGCATACAAGTTAAACAGATAAGATGATAAAATTCAGCCTTGCCTGACCCTTTGCCAGTTTGAAAACATTTTGTTTCTCCATATTCAGGCAGCCTCTTGTAAAGGTTATACATCAGGACAATCAAATGTTGTGGCGCATCCATTTCATTTCATTAAGAGAGATCCATACTTTTTCATGATCTATACAATCAAAGGCTTTGCTATACTCTATAAAGCACAAGCTGATTTTCTTTTGAAATTATTTGGCATGCTCCATTATCCATTATCCAATGTATGTTTGCAATATGATCCCTAGTGTCTCTTCCCTTCCCAACCCCAGCTTGGACACCTGTCATTTCTCATTCCATATATGATAAAAGTCCATTGTAGAATTTTGAGCATGACTTTGCTTGCATGGGAAATTAATGCAATGGTCCTGTGGTTACTACAATCCCTGGTATCCCCTTTCTTAGGGACTGGATTGTATATTAAGCATATCCAATCTGTGGGCCATTGCTTTGTTTTCCATATTTGTTGAAAGATTTTTAGGTCTTGTCTATATGATCAAAATAATACAAATGGCATATAAATGGAAGGTGATCCATTCATATGGACATTCACACAAATACATGTCATTAGGAAGGGGGCAACCAAATCAACTGCGAAGTCTGTGTACGTCACATCCGGGGCTTCATATGGATTTTTTTTACAAGCTACATATGACATGTGAATGTGTGATCATTTGAACACTCGCATTCACACAGATATTAACAGGCAGCATAATCTGATTGGCTGGACAAGCATGGGGTTGAAGCTAGCAAACAAGGAAAGCACCAGTGGCCACCCTGTTTTATTTTCAGCTAAGAGATGGTCCAGTAAGTCAATCAAATGGCGATCTTATACTCTTTTTTTTCTTTTCTTTTTTGGAAATACAAACTATCGCTTGTGGGCACCATGGGAAACTATTTTTTTTTTTAAATGGTGGGGGCAGATTTAAAATCGCAAGTAAATCACTCACGGCCGCCATTTTGGCTAGGAGTCATGTGGAGTTTAGGGGGGCTCTTTTCACCATGAAGACAAGTCACATCATTGCAAATGCCTGTTTTTTTGGACGTATACCGTATATTCCGACGTATAATATGACTGGGCATATAAGACGACCCCCCAATTTTCAACCAAAAATCTAGGGTTTGGCATAGATTCGTCATATAAGACCACCCCCCAATTTGGCTGGCTGGCTGACTGGCTGGGGGAGTCTTGCCAGCTGATCCTCTTTGTTTTCCAACTCACGAGGATCTCGCAATAAACATTAGAAAGAACTTCCAGACAGTAAGAGCTGTTCAGAAGTGGAATACACTGCTTTGGAGTGTGGTGGAGTCTCCTTCTTTGGAGATTTTTAAACACAGGCTGGATGGCCATCTGTCAGGAATTATTTGATTGTGTATTCCTGCATGGCAGGGGGTTGGACTGGATGGCATTTGTGGTCTCTTCCAACTCTATGATTCTATGATTCTATTAATAAAGGAGTGGAGTTTTTCAGTGGCTGCTCTGTGTCTTTCAAACCCCCTCCCTAGGAAGGCTTAGGAGGGCTTTGCTGACCATTTCAGTCCTTCTGCCAGCAAGTGATTGGTTGATTTTATCTTTGGTCTTTTAATGGATTTGAAAGGGTTATACAGTTGGCCCTCTGTATCCCCATGGTTTGTTCCTCACAATGTTGGCTAGCTAAGACTGGTGGGAATTACAGTCCAACAACATTTGGAGGACTGCAGTTGGCAAACCTCCCTTTCCACTTTAAAAGTGGTTCTTCTACTCATTGAGCTTGCACTTTCAAAGGAACAGAAACAAAAACAAATATATATATTTTCTTGCACCCAGTTAATGGATTCCCTATGGGTCTATGGACCATGGACTAAGACATTAAGGATACATTTTTTACATAGTTATAAGAGCAATGTGTCCAAAAATGTGACAGGGAGCAGAACGGAGCATTTTCGCCCCTTTCCCCCTGGAAACGGGTGAATCTAGCGGTTTGGCTCGGCAGCCCTGCTTCCCCCGTCTTGGCCCCCTTCCGAAGGGATTCCAGACGGAGGTAAGGGGGCCGCTGAGCCAAACTGGGCATTTTTGCCCCTTCTCCCCACCTTCAAGGAAGGTGGGGAGAAGGGGCGAATCTAGAGTTTGCCTCGGCCGCTGAACACACAGGCGATCATGCGGCAGCCGCAGCAAACCGCAACGTTTCCCCCCCTCCTCTGTCTTTGGTTGCTCCCCAAAGGGGGAGAAGGCAGAGGAGGGGGGGAGAATGAATTGCTAAACACTTTGCTTCACCCCCCCTGCCCCATCTCCTGCCTCTTCACTCCGTTTGAGAAGGTTGCAAAGAGGCAGGAGATCGGTAGGCAGGCGAAGCAAAGTATATCCGGCATATAAGACAACCCTCAATTTTGGAGGGTATTTTTGAGTGCTCAAAAGTCGTATTATACGCCAGAATATACGGTATTTTCGCCCCCCTCGTATAGACAAGACCTTAGTTAGAACTAGAGTAGATTCTGTCTCTATAGCTTGAAGCAGCCCTATTGGTATGCTGTTCCTGGTGATTTATTTCTCCCAAGTGCTCTGAGTTTACCTTTCACTTCAGTTTCTAAAACTGGAGAGTCACCTTCATATGGGTCTTCCTCAAATGAATTTGTTACTCTTTCATCTCTTTTATATAGTTCTTCCATGTATTGTTTCCATCATCTTTTTTCCTCTGTGGTCATGTAATGTGTTTTCCTGCTGGCTGTATAGTATCCCCACTCCTGGTTTAAATTTCCCTTTGATTTCTCAGATCTTGTGGCAGATCTCTTCCTTTGTTGTTGTTTCCTTCTATTTCTCTGCATTGATTATTATAGTAGTTTTCCTTGCAATTGAACAATTGCATTCAGGGTTCTGACTCTGGTTTTGTCACCTTTTACTTTTGTTTCTTGTCTGTCCTTATCTGCTTGAAGAGTCTCATCTGTCATTTATTGAGGCTTTTCTTTCTTTTTGACTAAAGATAGTGTCTTTTTGCATTCCTTCCTTACAGTGTCCCTGGCTTCAGTCCAGAGTTCTTCCAGCTCCCGGTTAATTAGACTTAATAGTGCAAATCTATTTTTCCATTAAATTCTACTGAGATATTCTTCTGGTTGTATTTCAGCATGATGGCTGGTTTAGAGCCCTTGTTTAGCTTTATTCTTTTTTATATATATTAGCAGTTCATAATTTGCTCCTGGACTCATTTTAGCAGAGAGAATGGAGGTTCTCCATCTTCTGCTCTCAAGTATGTAGTCTATTTGATTTCTGTATTGGCCACCAGGTGATGTCCATGTATACAGTTGCTTCTTGGGTTGCTTGAAAAATGTGTTTGCAATGAAATGTTGGCCTCACAAAATTCAGTCATTTCGACTCCTGCTTCATTTCTTGATCCTAGACCAGTTTTCCTACATTCATTGATTCTGCTCTATTTCCTTTTTATTTATTTATTTATTCCAATCACCTCTGATTAACAAGATGTCTCATTCTAGTGTGTGATCAATTTCCTCCTGGACTCCAGCACAGATTACTTGGTGCACATAAATGAAAATGGGGGAGGGGGGCAATGTATAAGGGAATTATTTTGTGGTGGACATATTAATCTGGAGGCCTACCTTTTTAGGACATTTTCAGACCGTGTTTTAGAGTGCCTAGGGCGGGAGGAGCTTTCGGGAGAGGGACGGCGATCTTGCGCAGCAGGGGGGCGTTTTCGGACGCCGTTGTCCCTCTCCCGAAACCATCCGTGTCACTTCCATGAAGCTTCGGAAGCCGCAGAGCCATATTTTAATCACGGGCAACCTCCGTGATTAAAATATGGCTCTGAGGCTTCCGAAGCTTCACGGAAGTGACATGGATGGGTTTCGGGAGGGGGACAACGGCATCCAAAAATGCCCCCCTGCCGCACAAGATCGCCGTCCCTCTCGTGAAAGCTCCTCCCGCGCTAGGCACGCTGAAACGCGGTCTGAAAATCTCCTAAATCTCAAGACAGTGGTGGGCATCTGTCAGGGGTTAGGGGGCTACATTGCTCCTCTAGAGCCATTGGAGGGCTGCAGTTGCAAAAATCTATCTATCTATCTATCTATCTTGCTTCCAGATGCCCCATCCAGGCTGCATGGGGGGCATTTTTGCCATCTTCCCTGGACCATTTTAAGCTCAGGACAGGTCTTCTTTACAACAACGCAGTTCTAGTTCAGTTCCTGTTGTTTTTTTAAAGGCACCTCTCCTGAAGAAAAATGTTACAAAATTGCTCTCCCACATCTCGAAAGGGAATTTGGGATTAGTTGAGGCTAAATTTTATTTTGTAAATGACTTTGAACAGGGGGCTGGGGAGAGAAAAATGGCCTGGGGCTGCATTCTATGTAGGATCTGTACTTTACTCACCTCTGATCTAAGAAATAAGGCCCAATGATATTCATTTCATACCAGCACAATTCCCAAGGGATTCTGGGGTTTGTATTTCAGCAAATTTCTAAGAATTCTATTCAAGCTCTCTAATGCCACCCTCTCACACACAGAATTACAGCCCTCAAAGTTGCCAGGGACCTTGAAACCAAATTATGTCTATTGGTGGATGTGCCCTGAATAAAACAGACTGAAAGAGGACTGATCAAAGCACCAAGAGGTGGAGGGTTTCTCTCTTCCCTTGCATTATCCTTCATTAAAACCCCAATTAAAATATCTGCATGGACAAATGAATAGTCAAGCTATGAGCTGAAAAGGGGGGAAATGCTGAACAAGCAGTAATTATTCCTCACAGAAAAAGTAAAAAGAAGAAAAAAGCATATGACTGTACAACAATCAAAGGGAAAAGGTTATGCAAAGTAGAGAGATATTTCACAGTTAGTCCCAGAGCCGGCATTGTCCAAGGCAGACAAAGACTAAGATTTATTATCTCTTTGCAAAGAACGGGCTTTGCAGGCAATGTGAATACCTAGGGATTTCTCTCTTCTCAGATGCAATCCTACCCTGATCAGATAAATTGCTTTTATTAAAAGATAAAACAGGACTTTGGGAGAGATTGAAAAACTGCTACAACAACAACCAAGTTGACATTCTGAGCTTGCGGTCTGGCAGCTCCAGTTGTGTGCTGCAAATCATTTGTGTTGGCACTAACTGAACTCAAAAGAAGCATTTTATTGTTTCCTCAGATATATTCCACAGAAACCTTCCAAGCTCAGCCAAAGCCACTGCACTTCATTTGCTAACTTTGGAGATACAAGCCAAAAATAAAAAGAAGGTTGTCATAAGTTTGGAAGGTTACTACTACTAGCAATCTGCTGTCCTTTCACAGTATCCCAGATCTGCTTCCTGAAGTGGTAACCTCATTCTACCTAACAGGAGGACCAGTTCCATCTCTCTATGTATGGATTGTACTACTGCTTTCAAAAGGCATGTAGATTTACATATGTATTGGGAAACAGGCCACATGGGTTAGGCATTGATTAAGCCTTTACCAAGGCTTAGCATTCTTAGCTGAGACCAAGGGTCCAAGTATTTACTAGCTTTCTCTACCACAGGGCAACAAGCCCCAGCTCTCTTTCCAACTTTGAAAATTTGGAGGTGGGAGTGGGTTATCCCAGCAGTTGTATAGCATCTTTCCAATTTCCAGCTCTGGAGTGAGAAAGTTTGGCAGAGAAATTATTAGTTCAGTGTTCTTCTAAGGAACGAGGAACTCCCTCTGTCACTCTTGCTACTGGGGGAGCAAATAGTAAAACACCCCAGTTCTCACACTTGCACAGAACCATAACAAGAGGTTAGTAAAGGGAAGGGAAGGGAAGGGAAGGGAAGGGAAGGGAAGGGAAGGGAAGGGAAGGGAAGGGAAGGGAAGGGGGAGTTCCTGCAATCTCTACTTTTTGTTTGGCTACCAGGCTCAGTCAAAAAATATGAACCCTCAATCTGGAATTTTAGAAGACATGGAAACAATGTACACCCAGGACACATTGGCTTAACTCTGAATCATGGCTTACCCACATGTGCTCTCCAGATTGTTTTTCAGTACTGGAGAGAACTGCTGTGAGAATATATACAATAATATTTTCTTTTTAAAAAATGCCTTTGGGTATATTATAATTGCTTTTTATCACTGAGAGCCTTCACATATCCTGAATTGAAGGTTTGGTTTGGTGGTGTGGTGTGTGTGTGATATAAAGATGTAATTTCCATACATGGTTAAGCCCTGGCTCTTCTGTGTATGTGTGTGTGCTTGTGTGCGTGTGCATGCGTGTGCATGCATGTAGGGGGAGGGAGTGGGAGAGGGAAAGAACAAACTTATTTTGCTTTTCTACACCAAAGTGTACTCAAACTTTTGGCCCCCAAAAAAGGTATTGCTTCTTATGGATTTTGTTTTTTGTTGCATTTTGCTGCAGAGCCAACGTGGAATATTTTTTCCTGGATTTCAAGAAATCAAATTTAGCCACAACAGAGAAATCTTAAACAAGAGGGTACCGAAGGACTGAACTTTCTAAGGTTTTCTACCTCCGACAAAAATACTGTAAAACTCTTTAATTGGAATACAATTTGTGACTACAATTTGGCAAGATTTACTATACAGAACCTAAACATTTTTTCCATAACAGTACAGAGACTCCTTGTGAAATTCAATGTTCTCAGTCTAAGAAAGGAGCAATTAGCTTCAACAGGAGAGGGACTGGATCTCAAGAGAAACTACTTTTCTGTTGCTAATGGAATTTAAATTTTATTACCTGTCTTTCATTGCTCTTTATCTCTAGTCCTAACATGACCAAGAAGAGTGGCCTCTGCTTGCATTGAAATCCCTCAAAACTATCTTAACTGTCATCATCTCAGACAGAATGTAGGCCTGTGATTCTAAGGACTTTTTCGGACAAAGAAAAAACAACGCTAGCAGCCTCGCCACGTTGCAAGGCTGCAGCGCTGCAGGGCGTCTGTTTCGCATGATGCCCGTCCCTAGTGGTACTGTTGCAGTACCGCTGGGACATTTGAGCATTATATTTAGCAGATTTTTACTCACGATCCAAGGCAACTCTATGGTATTTTAAACTGGAAGTCCCATTATTTTCAATGGCATTCGCTATTATCCATGGTTTACAGTATCCACGGGGGGGGGGGGGGTGTGAACCAACCCCTAGCAGATGCGGGGGTCCTACTGTATTTATTAAAGGCTACATTCCTCAGAGATGGGAAATGAATAGAAATCAAACGTCCTGGTGTCAAAGGACATAGGTAGCCAAGATTCTTTCCTTGCTTTTTCCCCCTTTCATTTTTTTTTTTTGCATCCATCTTTTTACCCATGGGTTACTCTGGGTGTGGCCTATGCAATTTGGGCACTCTGAGTTTAGACTCTGCAAGGGCCATACAGTTTTGCGAACAAGGAGTGGGGAGACTGACAAAGAGAAGAAATTTGTTATGGACCAAATGTTCTGGGAAATTCAGCTTGAGGTCAACACATTACAAAGAGTCATTTTAAAAAATTAGGGTATAATTAAGGTACATTCCAATGTCTACACAGTAAAAATACTCATCATAGAATTTGAGGAGAATACCTTTTCATTTTTTTTAACTTTTATTGAATTTTTGGGATTGCTAACATTATTTTTACATATGTACATACGTACATATGTACATACATATGATATACCTCAAACTTAATACAAAACCATTAATGCTAACAGATATCTATCGAGTTGATTATCCCAATAACCCAAATATTAATATTTCTTCCATTATAGCCCTTCCCTCCCTCCCATTTCCTCCCCCAAGGGAACAAGTTGTTAGTTATTCAAAATCCCTTTCCTTTGATGTAGAGAATCATATTAATTGTATCTTTTATAATTTTGTACCCCTCCTCCTGTTTAATTATTTCTATTAGTTTATTTCCTTAGCCACTCTCCACCTTTCAAATATCCCAATACCTCATTCTTCTTTCTAATATAAAATCAAACATTATATATTCTGAAACATAATGTTGCCATCTATCCAAATTCCATTTTTGTTCTTCTTTCCATCCAAAAGCTATAGCTACATGAACTGCAAATACTCATCATCTCTACCCAATCCCAGAGGAGAATACCTTTTGTCCCAATGGGATCCTGCGTCATTTCGCTGTATTCTGAAGGGTGGGTTCAAAAACTTTAAATACATATTTTTTAAAAGAAAAATTCCAAAGGAAATGTGCATTCCTGCTTGTTGGGACAACCAATTTGCTTTGCTGCACATTCCCAATAAGAGTGGAAGTTGAAAGCTGGTTACTTAGACATGTGCAGAGGTGGAGCTTGCTGGAAAGGCAAGCACTGGAACTACCATGTTGGATTTTCACAATAGCAATTGTGCGCTGAGGTGACAAAACAACCTTTTTTCTCTTTTTTTCTGTTTATTTAAGCAGAAGATCACACTTGCGCACCTTGGATATCCTTTTTTAAAAAATACTGTTCAGCAGCAACAACCGGTGACAATGAAAATATGAGTAGTTCACTTGTGCCCGCCATCTTGGTTCACAGGCATGCCTGTTTGAAGAACAAATACGTATGGCTTCACATGCCTGTGATTTTGAAAAAAACAACAACCATGGAGACAAATGAAAGCTGCTGCAAATTGGCATTAGTGCGCAACAATTCACATTTTATTTCCTTGTGTAGAAGAGCCCAAGGAAGCAAGAATTTACTTTACTGATGTGATAAGTGACAGTTAATAGTTATTTTCCAGAGTTACTTTTTGTGGGCATATTTAGAAACATTTTTGACTGAGCTTTTCCAGGTTCTATACTATTCTCTTTTTAATATTGTTTGTCTCTCAAAAAAAAAGTAACAGAAAGTCACATAAAAGTACTGTAATGAGCATCAACAAGGAATACAAAAAGTTATTGTTATTTCTCAGACACTATAACTGGTAATGGGATTGCTTCCTTATAAAAAACTTTCCAGGTTCTGGTACTGTTATATTTAAAATAACACACTTAACTTTAAAAAGGCAGGATGTCAGGAAAAATGGAAAATGGACTAGGTCTGGCAATGAACATACCTCTCTACCCCACCTCCTTCAATTCAGACTGGGGGGAACTGCCACTGGGTCACTGCAATCAGCTGAACACTTAACACAAAACACATTTATTACTGCATTTCACTGAAAAGCAAACCTATTTGGGAAAGACAGATGTGGAAACCACATGTTCACTAACAGATTGCTTAATGCTTCAAAGTAAGAACCCCACCTTGTGGTTTTGAAGCAGAACTGCAGTATCTTCTCAAAATGAATTCATGATGAATTCTCAGAAGTTTGGTTTTGATTATGTAATGCCTAGGTCTTATCTATACAAGGGGGAAGAAATACGAACACGTCCGAAAAAACAGGCATTCGCAATGATGCAACCCGTCTTCATGGTGAAAAGAGTCTCCCTAAACTCTAAACCCTAAAAGCCCTGGACACAACGTACACGGACTTTGCGGTGGAATGGGCTGCCACTACTTCTGAAGACATGTATTTATGTGCATGTTCATATGAATGGATCGCCGTACATTTGCATCCCGTTCATATTATTTTGGCCGTATAGACAAGACTTCAGTTTGCCACACTGGCTTCAATCTGAACAAACAGAAAACAAGTTAGTCTCCCTGTTGGTACAGCAGAGTGGCACAGTTGGCACCCTGCTAAGGCCATAACAAATCCTTTCTGTTTAAATAGGAATAAACTGTCCTTTGGGAAAGCATTGTTTGTGATGTAGAAGGGAGAGAAATGAGAAATCACAGGAGAAACTTCTTACAATTTATAAAAAAATATTTTATGAATTTTTGACTTTGACTTTTGTCCAAAAAAGTGGGACTCAAGTTAGGTAATAATAAAACACATGTAAAGATGTAAAAAAAATTAAAAGAAACCAGTTTGTTTGTTTTTAAAGGCACAATTCATCTGGATTAAAATCCCCTTTTACGGCAACCCAGAAACTGCCAAAAAGGCCTGGGCAAATAAAAAGTCCTTTGTACACAGCTGTAAGGACAGCAGGAAGGGACCTTGATACTGCAAAAATAGTTGCAACATTAGAGTAATAAGAGCGTTTTTAGTATGCAAAGTTCTTTTACTAACTTCAGGTTACATTGAACTGTGTTTGCTGATGAAACAAATTTACCTCTCCCCTCCCCTCCAGCACCCCCTCCATCTGCTCAGATGGGGGGAGTGGTTTGGGGAAATCTACAAAGCAGATCAGAGGAGGTACTTGGGGAAGAAGGAAACAGCACTAGATGGAACCCATTATTTCCATAGTTCTTGTGAACACATCTGAGGTTGTTATAACACTCCCATTTTACCAATAGCAAAAGGAAAGCTGAGAAAGCTTCATTTGCCCTAGGAGTTTATAGCTGTTGGGGAATCACAAACAGCTCTCTGAGGTCCACTGCAATAAATAGTCAGCTTCTTGATCACAGTAACTCAAGTACTTCAGGTAACCAACACTGTCTGAAAAGTTGTTCCAGAGTTGGCAGCTTCCCAGGAGACAAAAAGAAAATAAATAGTAGTAAAAAAGAAAAAAGTGTTCTCTTTAAACCACTCTGATCTTCACTTCTGAAACTATAGATCTCATTCCTTTTCTGAAAGGTCACTTTAGTTTAACCCTTTCTCTTGTAGTTGAATTGTGCTATTCCAAAGCTATTTGAAAAAAGAAAGAAACCTGTATGCTGACATTAAACTATTTCACAATTGCTCCTACAAAAGCCAAAAATATGTGCCTGTCCAACTCAGAGGCAAAATGAGGAGCACTGTATGAAAGGTTACAATATAAATAGTTCCTTCCTTTGTCACACAGCATTTCATGTTTTTTAATTGCAGCCACACATCATAGGCTTGCATCATATTTAGCAGACTGGCCTCAATTGTTTTAAAGCTTCCTCACAACCACTCTTCACAAGGATGTTTATGCATCACCTAATCACATAAGGTGAGATAAGTGGGCCTGAATTTTGTTCTCCCTGCTTCACAAATAGTTATAATTGCTAATGAATTCAATTGAGTCATCTACTTGTTCAGCTCTGCATATATGGTGTCCACATGTCCTACTTTAAAGAGGACAATCCACTGCTTTGGAGGCTGCTAAAGGTGGTCAGACTTCAGACTTGTGAGCTCTACCTAGTTTTGTCTTGTTTTTACTAGAACCCTGAGAACTGCCAATCAGAGCCTGCAGAAAAAGGCATACATTTGTATATCTACACAATACAGTTATATCAGTTTGATACCACTTTAACCACCAATGTCTTCTGTGTATGGAACCTTGGGATTTCTGTCTAGTTAAGTCCTCAGAATTCTCTGCTATGGCATGCTCTGAAGAACATTCTCCTTAACTACAGCATTAGCAGGCAATTCTCAGTGTGTTTGTGTGTGCCTTCAAGTTGCCTGACAACTATAGCAACCCCATTAATTCCATAGGGTTTTCTTAGGCAAGGAATATTCAGAGATGGTTTTACCAGTTCCTTCCTCTGAAATATAGCCTATGGAACCTGATATTCATTGGTGGTTTCCCATCCAACTATTAACCAGGGCTGACTCTGCTTAGCTTCCAAGATCAGACAGCATCTGGTGTCTTTAGAGTATTTACCTCACCAAGGGCTTGTCTATACAAGACAATAAAATGTGGGTTGATGCACAGCAGCTTTCATTTGTTTCCACGGTTTTTAGGCAAGATCGCAGGAATGCGAAGCTTTCCACATTTGCTGTTCAAATGGGCATATCTGCGAATCAAGATGGCAGGCACAAGTGAATTGCTTGCATTTTTATTCTCCCCAAGTTGCTGCTATCAGACAGTATTTTAAAAAAAAACTAACTGCAAGATGAAGAAGTGTGAACATTCACATAAATCAAACAAACAAACAAACAAAGAGATAGTTTCATTGCCCCAGCACACAATTACTACAATGAAAATCTAACATTTTCTGCCTTGCCAGCAAGCTCCGCACCCACGCATGTCCGATCAATCGGCTATCCACTTTGGGAATGCACAGTGATGTGATTTGGTTTTTCTAATAAGTGGGAGTGTGCATTTCCCCCACAGTTTTTTTAAAACTCGGGAAAAGTCCTGAAGTCTTCTGTAGCATAGTTTTTGTGGTTTTTGCACACACACACACCTCTTCATGATTCAATGCGGGATCTCATTAGGACAAATGGAATGCTCCCTGAATTCCATGAGGAGTATTTTCACCATCTAGACAAGCCCCAAGTTGTAAACTGCAGGATTCCACGAGAGAGCGCTATGGTAGTTGAAGTGGTATCAGATTTGATCCTAACTGTGTTGTACAGATACAGACTTAGATTTACAGGAATTCTGAGCCCAGGAATTTGTTTAGAGGATCAGGACTGACTAGAACTCAGACTTTCTGAACAAAAATCTATTTCTGCTTACCCCATCCCAAGCTTTTATCATTTCAGCAGAATAATTTGGAAGGCGGCACCATTTTGTTGCTTCTCTTGTTAAATAATCAGGAGACAAAAATCCTTTCTGAGCTACTTCTTCTCAACCAGAGATCTACCAGCAAATTCCAAGAGCTGGTGGGGGGAGGGAGGAGGCGAGCTCGCTTTTCCCTTCCCTTCTCTGTGGAGAGGGGGTAGGGGGTTCCAGCATGGTGGGTGGGTAGGCGGGATGGAGGATGGTTCCAGCATGACAGAGCTGGTGGGCAGAGGAGGGAGGGTGGAGGTGAGCTCGCCTTTCCCTTCCCTTCTCTGTGGGCAGGTGAAGAGTTCCAGCATGGCAGCCGGCGGGAGGGGGAGAGAGGGGTTGAGCTCGCTTCCCCCCTCCCTTCCCCAGGAGGGTTCCGATGGCGGCAGCGTTCGCTATTATCCACAGATTTCACCATCCACAGTGGGGCCTGGAACCAATCCCCTGCAGATACGGAGGTGCTACTGTAATTCTTATCACCAATTCTGGTGGATGCAGTGGGATCTAGCATAGGTATACCTAGAGTCTATCCTTCGAGAATGCCCAATGAAACTAATGGGACTTGTTACTTGTGTTAACTTTGGGACCTTCCCAGTGGGTGTGAGATTTTAGCATGAGAAGCCATTCTCCCTAAAGACTAGTGAGGATTAACAACAACAAAACCCAAACCAAAATAAAACAAGCACAACTATTGAGACAAACTACCAAACCAATAAAATATCAACTTTTTAAAGGTTTACAATCTTTCTAAAAGATTAACAGCAGTGAAGTTTTCCTCAGACCACCAGTTCTACAGCCCTGGAGACAATAGAGCAATGAAGATACCATATATTCCGGCATATAAGACGACTTTTCCGGCGTATAAGACGACTGGGCGCATAAGACGACCCCCCAATTTTTAAGTCAAAATACAGTTGTCCCTCCACATTCGCGAACTTGACATTCGCGGTTTCGGTTATTCGCGGTTTTGGGAGGCCCCCCCCCGGGCCCCCCCAAAACCGCGACACGGGGCCTCCAGAGGCCCCGTGAAAGACCTGGGGAGGGGTGGGGAGGCCTTCGCGGGACGCCCGGAGGCCCTCCGGAGGCCCCGCGAAGGCCTGGGGAGGGAGGGAGGGAGGGCCGGGGAGGCCTCCGCGGGGCCTAGGAAGGCCCCGCGAAGGCCTGGGGAGGGAGGGAGGGAGGGCCAGGGAGACCTCCGTGGGGCCTAGGAAGGCCCCGCGAAGGCCTGGGGAGGGTGGGAGGGAGGGCCGGTGAGGCCTCCGTGGGGCCTAGGAAGGCCCCGCGAAGGCCTGGGGAGGGTGGGAGGGAGGGCCGGTGAGGCCTCCGTGGGGCCTAGGAAGGCCCCGCGAAGGCCTGGGGAGGGTGGGAGGGAGAGCTGGTGAGGCCTCCGCGGGGCCTAGGAAGGCCCCGCGAAGGCCTGGGGAGGGTGGGAGGGAGGGCCGGTGAGGCCACCGCAGGGCCTAGGAAGGCCCCGCGAAGGCCTGGGGAGGGTGGGAGGGAGGGCCGGTGAGGCCACCGCAGGGCCTAGGAAGGCCCCGCGAAGGCCCGGGGAGGGTGGGAGGGAGGGCCGGTGAGGCCTCCGCGGGGCCTAGGAAGGCCCCGCGAAGGCCCGGGGAGGGTGGGAGGGAGGGCCGGTGAGGCCTCCGTGGGGCCTAGGAAGCCCCCGCGAAGGCCTGGGGAGGGTGGGAGGGAGAGCTGGTGAGGCCTCCGCGGGGCCTAGGAAGGCGCCGCGAAGGCCTGGGGAGGGTGGGAGGGAGGGCCGGTGAGGCCACCGCGGGGCCTAGGAAGGCCCCGCGAAGGCCCGGGGAGGGTGGGAGGGAGGGCCGGTGAGGCCTCCGCGGGGCCTAGAAAGGCCCCGCGAAGGCCTGGGGAGGGAGGGGGAGGGGTGTAGTTATTCGCGGATTTTTCACATTCGCGGGGGTCCGCGGAACGGAACCCCCGCGAATGTGAAGGGACGACTGTATAGAGTCCCCCCCCCCCGTCCAGCCAGCCACCCGGCTGGAAAGCCTGTCCCCACCAGCCAGCCAGCTCAGTGGCTGTAGATGATGGAATAGTCTGTGAAATTAAAGGACTGAGAACAGCTAAAAAAGCACGGGATACTTTGAAAAATCTCTGTGGTGTTCAATCTTTGGAAAGTAAAATTGCATTAATAAGTTGGTAATATGAAGCTATCAAATCCCAAATTTTTGAATGAGCACATTAATGAATGAGCACATTAATGATTTTAGAGCCACATTGGCAGACAAGAGAATTTCACCATAGACAAAACTTGACGCAAAATGATAAGTTTCAATCCAGAAATTCTAATTTTAGGCTAACTTGTCCTGAAAAGAAACATCGTTTTTACTCTCCTGAGCTAAATGGATGGCCATTTAACACTTCAACGTTCATTTAACACTGCAAAGCAGTCATTCTCACAGCAGGAGGAAGGATCTGCTGGGAAAACTGCCCAGGCCATTTACACTTCAATCATTCTCACAGCAGGGGAAAAGATCTACTGGGGTATAAGACCACCCCCCACTTTTGAGATTTTCAAGTGTTAAAAAGTAGTCTTATATGCAGGAATATACAGTAATCTGTCCTGGGTACAAGAGTTTTAAACAAGGCTTGTGGACTACTGCAATTGGGCAAGTGGTGTAATCCTACCTGGGCTCTTCTTGTGCTCCCTAGGCCATCATAAACATTATGTATCAGCTAAGAAAGGTCATTTTCTCTAGGGAGGCCTTGTGTCTTACTTTATAAAGGATTCTCTTTTATTTGATGGAGTCTTTTGTTTTTAAGGGCTGTCCAATTTAAAGAAAAAGAATCATAAGCAGGGAGAACAAGGTACTTGAAGCTGCATATCAACAGGATCTCAGTAGCAGAACAACTAATAGGAGAAGAGCTCACTTGGTCAGTTTTCCCCATTCTGGTGATATAAACTCTATTTCTATTTAAATTACAGTCGGCCCTCCATATCCACGGATTCTGTATCCACAGATTCAACCATCTACGGCTTGGAAATATCCTCCCCCCCAAAAAAAAAATTCAAAAAGCAAACCTTGATTTTACCATTGTATATAAAGGACACCATTTTACTACACCATTGTATATAATGGAACTTGCGCATCCACAGATTTTGGTATCCATTTTGGTTTTATTTTTGTTGGATAAATCATGACACAGTGTAGTATTTCATGTGTTGTTGTTTATCTGAGATTGTATTTACATAATTTTAAGACCTGCTAAGGAACAGATGATTGTTATTATGTCCTGATATGTAAAACCATAGAATTCGAAGAGGGTGTACTTCCTTTTTCACATGACTGTAAATAAGCATACACACATTTTATGTAAATCTGTGTCCCCTTTTGTGTCATATTTATTGACAATGTGTACCCACCCTGTTTGACAAGGCCTGACCACTGTCTCTCTTGTGTTTGTAAACAAATGTTTGTTGCAATTATACTTTATGTCCCCAAAACATACACTTAACTCTTAGGGTGGGAAACATGCTGGCATGCAGCCCTTTGAAGCCTTTCCAACCCCCTTCATCCTCCCCTCCCAAAAAATATTGCCCCAAACCATATATTTCTTGTCTTAAAAACACTGAGACTTGTTTGTTTTTTAAAGCCACTTATGCTGTTTTGTGGGAACACTTTGAAACTGCAAAAATATCTCTGAAAAAAGTGAGTAAAACTAATGCCATGTCATGCCTTGTCACCCATTTTGGGCCTTGTCACCCCAAATGGCTGCCCCAATGGAGTAGTGAGGTCCTCTGTAATTCTAGAGGAGCCTGAAACTATATAGTGTGGACCTTTGGAGTCCGGAACATATTCACCTCTGCTCTTAGCAGTACCTTTAAAAACAATGTGTCAAACAGGTCTCTGAAAGGGAGTAATCACTACTGTTTTCCACCTGTTATTTCATAGGTACCAAATCAACTGTTAGCACTTGCCTCAGCACCTTGTAAGACATTACTAGATCATTGTCTCTCTTGGAGACCCTAAATGATTTTTTTACTTCTAGGGCCAAGGAATCCATTATACAGGTTGAGTATTCCTTATCTGGAAGTCCGAAAGGATCCAAAATCCAAAATTGTCCACATGGGTGGCTGAGATAGTGACACTTTTGCTTTCTGATGGTTCAATGTACACAAACTTTGTTTCGTGCACAAAAATATTAAAAATATTCTCTATAAAATTAACTTCAGACTATGTACAAGGTGCATATGAAACATACATGAATTTGTGTTTACAGTTGGGTCCCATCTCCAAGATATTTCATTATGTATATGCCAGTATTCCAATATCCAGGAAAAATATCCAAAATCCAAAACATCTCTGGTCCCAAGCATTTCGGATAAGGGATACTTAACATGTACCAAGAAAAAACAATGTTATTGTACTACATCTCCCTTTACCCCACTCCATTAGCTAAGATGACTAGGGTTGATGACAGTTGCACTCTTGACAACTTCTGAAGGACCACAAGTTCCCCCTCCCCACCAAAAAACGCAAAATATAAGTATTAGAACAACTCACAATACCTTAGATTTATGTGTTACTGACTATATGATTAAGAGATGTAAAGAGAACAAATTCAGAGAGGGGGAAGAAAACCTTCTTCTCTTGCCTTTTCCAGCAGAACAACCAGAACAAGAGTGGGGCAACTACTCAAGAGGCAGAAACCATTTGTCCACCCTATGCCCACACCAGCACATTTCAGAATGCCTGAAGTAATGTGATGTCACTTCTAGCCGCCATTTTGGCCAATATTCAGCTGATTTTGAAAAAAATTCTTTGTTGCATGAGGGAGGTGGGAGGGCTTTGGATGGTCAGCAGAAGCAAACTGATGTGGTATTGGCACATTTTGGGTGGTTTTCAGACAAAAAAAAACACCCAAAAAACACCCCACAAAAAAATAGTATGGAGGCTTGAGGGGCCTTCAGGGGCCACATTTATTTAAATATTTATTTATTTATTTATTTATTTATGCAACTTCCCCTGCAGATCTTAAAACCCTTGCAGGTTCATACCAGGAGAGACAATCTTTCATATAGTCTGGACTTAAGCCATGTAGGGTTTTATAGATCAAGACCAGGACTTTGAATTGTGCCTGGAAACAAACCTGTAGCCAGTGGAGCTGTTTTAACATGGGTTTATATGCTCCCTATAACTGGCCCCGATCAGCATTCTGGGCCTGCTGAAGTTTCCAAACAGTTTCCAAAGGCAGCCCCATGTAGAGTGCATTACAGTAGTCCAACCATGATGTAATCAAGTCATGTGTCATCATAGCCAGATCTTAGGGCTCCCAAGGACCAGAGGCAGCCTGTGGGCAACATTTTGCCCATCCCTGACCTGCAGTGAAGCCCTCCCACATTTTTCTTCCCCTCCCACAACCTTTTTTCTCCAGAGGCTACAGAGGAAGTTTCATTTGTGCCCTCTGCTGGACAACTCTCCTTTTCCTGACATCTAGAAGGCTCTGGAGGTGAGCAAGAGCCCTTAGTAGATCTTCTTCCCAAGAAGACCCAGTAAAAATGAATCTCTCAACCAGGCACACCCAAACATCCATGAGGAGAACAAATTTAGAGTAGAATGGTCCAGGGTGGGGTGGGGAGGAAAGCATCTCCTTTCCTCCTTCTATCAATCAGAATTGCCGTTTCCTGAGGCAGTTCTCCATTAAAAAGCAGATCCAGCCATTGTTACATATGTTCCCATAAACATTTGAGTGAACGAGCTTAGGAGCTGGCTGCCAGTGTCTCTTTGCAGATCAAATGTGAGAGCAACATTTTCTAGGTATTAAAAAAAAAATCCAGAACAGAATGTTCAGAGTGCATTGACCAAGTAGCATATGGGAGAACTAAAAATATAGGTGGAGCAAAAAAAGGAAAGAGCCATCTGAGCAAATGTATGTGCCACTGAAATCTAGGGCATGATTCATTAAGAGAGGGAGGGAGAGAAAGAGAAAGAAAGAGAAAGAGAGAGAGAGAGAGAGAGAGAGAGAATTCATTAGCATTTTCTTGGGGATTCATGCATAATTTATGTAGAACAAATTTCTCCACACTGCTTCAGCATAAATTACTGTGGTTTGCAATTCCTCATACGCCTATCCTCTGAATGTAAGTAGTACTTCTCATTTCAGAAGCTGGCAAGATCAGACAAGAATGGAATCTGATCAAGAGAAACAGCTGGAGCAATTCTATGGGAATCACTGTACTGGTTTCAGAGGTGTCACAGCCCCCACAGCAGGGGAAAGAAATCTGTTTATAGCAACTGAAGTAAGCCAAGGATGAAGGAGGGAAGTGGGAGGAAGAGAGAGAAACTGGGACATTTTCAAAGCAGCTGAGAAAGTGGGATTAGCAGAAGATTAACAAGGGCCATCCCTGCCAAAACAGGACTGTTTGGAGAGTGTGCAATAACACCCTTTTGCTGCCAGCTTCTAGTATGCAGATATTAGCAATAGCAATTACATTTCTATACTGCTTTATTGTGCTAAGCACTCTCTAAGTGGTTTACAATGTGTTAGCTAATTGTCCCCAACAAGCTGGGTACAGTAGGACCACCATATCCACTGATTCATTATCGACTGACTCAATTATCTACGGGACGCAAAGCAGCACTCCTACCATAGAGTCTTCCTAGAAAATGTGTCCTCTCTAGCCATTTTCTAGGTCCTCCAAGGCAACTCTATGGTATATATTAAACCAGAAGTCCCGTTATTTTCAATGGTGTTTGCTATTATCCATGATTTTCGGTATCCACAGCCCCCCCCCCCCGAACCAATCCTCAGCAGACAAGGGGGCCCTACTGTATTCATTTTAGCAACCTAAGGAAAGATGAAAAGCTGAGTCAACCTGGAGCCCTGCAGGATCAAACTCACAACACTAGTACCAGCATTTAACCACTATAGCACCAGGTTTTCTTTTTTGTGTGACATTTATTACTTGTGACATTGGAAGTAACATATAGCTATCATGGTCACTATGTAAAGGAATATTATAGCACCTTTGAGACTAACTGAGAGAAAGATATTGGAGCAGCATAAGCTTTTGTGGACTTACTGATTCATGGACTCTATGAAAGCTTATGCTCCAACTTCTTTCTATCAGTTAGGGTGTGCCTATACTGGTGCCTTCATCTGGGGCCTGTCTGGACTGGCCCTGGATTGACTACAATGGTGGCTACATGCACTAGTCCAATTCCAGTGTGACAGCACATCAGGTGCTCTACCCCCTCCTCCTTGATCACACGGGCACTCCATTCTGACCTCAGCAAGTGATGGCACTGGCTAGGCTCTTGGCCGGCAAGGCACCAGTCACTCCAACAGGGATCCATCCCCTTCCCTGTGCTGCTGCTTAGCACAGGGTTAAGGAGATGGCACCGTGTTTACGTGTGGACAACTGGATCAGGCTGAATTGAAACCAACCCTCCTGTGAAGATAACGAAAGAACCCATGCCACTTTGGAGTTTCCGGGAAACCCTGGAGTTTCCCCGACTTTGCTTAATTCAGAGCAAAGTTGGGTTAAGGAAAAAAAATATGTGGTTCCTCTCTGAAAGTAGCCATATGTCATCTGAACTGCCAGCACTGGATTCAAATGTAGTCTGCATTTTTGGGGGCGGGGGGCCCAATGTAGACTAGCCCTTTGTCTCTAAGGTACTACAAGATCCCTTTGCAAACAGATACTCCAAATTAACACAGCTATGTCTTTGAATTCTACTATCATGGCCACTGACAGTCATTAATTTATCATCTCCCTTTGAAGCTGTTCACATAGAGGGTGGTCTTCATAACATTTTGAGGCAGAAAACCCTGTAATGTGTGCCTAATTTGTGCACACACTTTTCTGTTCTTGAATTTATCACCGCTCAGTTTCATTAGATGACCCTGGTTTCTGGTCTTATAAAAGAGAAAGAAATAGAGACATCTTCTTTCTGCAGACCATGGATGATATTATACATACCTAGTGGGTCTTCCCTTACTTGCCTTTCTCCACAAGTTCTATGTCCATAAATGTTGCTCTGTCTCCAGTCCCAATATCCTGGTTGTCCCATTTCTAGCTATAACATCTATCTTTTGAGGTGTTGGAAAGTCTATTGGCCCTAATTAGGGCAGGATCCCACCTTCCCTACTCAATCCTTTTTTTAAAAAAAAAAGGTCAAGAAGGATTAGAACTGTTTCTCTTTTTTCTGAGCCTAGTAAAACTAAAGCCACTGCAGAATCTCCTCTTGGCAGTAAAGATAAAATCAGAAATAAAAATTGAACACATAAGCAAGGCATTCTGCATCTCATAGGATTAATGACTGTATGGAAGGTGAATGCCCCTCAGACCATTAACCACAGCAAGTAATACATCTCCAAGCAATGCCTCATGCCAAGGTTGTTCTCATCATTCTAAGATGAAAAGTGGAAATTATATATACATTTATCATGGGTGATCAGTTTCAATTGGTATGTACATGCCATTTGTGAAGAATTAATGCCCTATGCATTAGCCAGTCAAATTACTTGAATGATTTCTTAACAGACCATTTGATAAGAGCAGAAGAATAAGAAAAAATAAGCAGTTTGAAAGTTTATATGTTTCTACATCAGACTCCATTCTGCATACTGAGTCATTATATATAATTATATTCCTCTATGATGTGCCATCAAAGTCAACACCTTGGTGTTCTTTGAGGAGGGGGAAATCTTGCACCTTATTTTGTCTCCAGTCTGCATTTTTAAATTTATGTGTACATTGAATTTTCATCCAATACCAAGGAATTTACTTCACCGTTACGTACTGAACTCAGACTTTGTTACTGTATGAAGACATATGAACAATATCTTGAAATACAAGTCAAACCCCCCCCCCATATCCACAGGGGGGATATGTTCCAAGACCCTCGGTGGATACCGGTACTTGAAATTGTGGATAATAGGGGAAACTTTTTCAATGAGACAAACACCAGAAGTTGACCATAGAATCACACTGGAGGATCTAGAAATGCCTAGAGACAACATACCATATGTTTTTCGAAGATGGAGAAGTAAAACTGTGGATACTGAAACCGTGGATCTAGGGACCAACCTGTACACTTATTCCAACAAGGGGTGAGCTGTCAGTGCCCCTCTGTCCATTTTTGCATGCATGTGCACACACACACACACGCGGACACGGACACACAGAGACTTTGCTGCCACAACAAAAAAATTCAGTGGGTTAGCAGCCAGAAACCCAAGACAGTTTCACTTTAAAACAAGAGGCATGGGGAGCACATAACTGCCCCCCCCCGCTGAATTGCACTTCCAGAAGCACAATTCAATTTTAAAACAATGTGTATGCACCTCATGCACTTTGTTTTAAAGGACAATTGAGGGGGATACACACCACACTTCCAATATGTATGAGTACAACAACAAATTTATTTATGCAGCAAGACTAGAATGCAACCCCTCCCTTTGGGTTCGAGGACAATATGGCCAGCCACCACTGGAACTTGACAGCCCTTCTTTAGAACTATTGGACTTCAGGCACAGTCCTCTTACTGAGCTGCAACTCAAGCTAAAGAAAATATAAGATGAGAAAATAGGAAGAGGAAGGAAAGGAGAAGAAACCAATAAATATTATTTTGACAATTTAATATTCTACCTTTCTTCCAAAAATAAGAGATGGCAGCAAACATAATACAATATTCCTTCTCCTATCTTTATTCTCCCAGAAACTCTGTGAAGTAGGTTAGTCTGAGAAAAAATGAGTCACCTGAAGATAGGGTTGCTATATTAAAATTCTCAAATCTGGGTAGTACAATAATACATATTATGCAAATTTGTACAATATGCAATGAAATACACTGTGCAAATTTTCATAATATGCAAATTAATCACATTAATTGTTGCATTGTTTTTCTGCCACTGTGTCTTGTCCTTGACATCATTCATACAACAAGCATTAGCTGGAAGAGACAGTATAGAGCACCAGTTTGCAAAGAGGGATTTAAGTTCAAATGCCTGCTTGGTCACAAAGGTTACAGCAGGGGTGAACAACTATTTAAAATCCAGGGACTGTGCTAATCCCTCACTCTACAATGACAGATTACATTCCCCACCATACTTTCTAGAGCTCCCCTCCCAATTTTTAAAATACTTTTTGTTTTTCTTTACTAAAACAAAAACAGAACACTGAATCCTCTAGCGATCATGGGAGGCAACTCAGTGTGTATGTGCTTGTGTGCCTTCAAGTCACCTATCAACTTATGACAACCCCATGAATTTCATAGGGTTTTCTTAGGCAAGGAATACTTAGAGGTGGTTTGCCATGACCTTCCTCTGAAATACAGCCTGTTCTGGGCACCACAATTCAGAAAGGATATTGACAAATTGGAGCGTGTCCAGAGAAGGGCAACTAAAATGGTGAAAGGTCTGGAAACCATGCCTTATGAGGAGAGACTTAGGGAGCTGGGTATGTTTAGCCTAGAAAAAAGACGGTTTAGAGGCGATATGATAGCCCTGTTTAAGTATTTGAAGGGATGTCACGCTGAGGATGGAGCAGGCTTGTTTTCTGCTGCTCCAGAGACTGGAACACAGAGCAATGGGTGCAAGCTCCAGGAACAGAGATTCCACCTCAACATTAGGAGGAACTTTTTGACAGTAAGAGCTGTTCGGCAGTGGAACACACTTCCTCGGAGCGTGGTGGGGTCTCCTTCCTTGGAGGTCTTTAAACAGAGGCTGGATGGCCATCTGTCGGGGATGCTTTGATCAAGATTTCCTGCGTGGCAGGGGGGTTGGACTGGATGGCCCTTGTGGTCTCTTCCAACTCTGCAATTCTATGATTCTATGATTCTATTCCTTGGCAGTCTCCCATCCAAGTACTAACCAGGGCTAACCCTGGTTAGCTTCCAAGACCAGACAGGATCCAGTGCCTTCAAGGTACTGGGACCATTCTATCACATTTTTTTTAATGCCTATTGGCTGTTTTAGGCCAAAGCATGACCACTTTCAAACCAGGAAGTAATTGGGAAGTCACTTCAAGTTTTGAAAAAAGCAGCAGTGGGGTGGGACAAAAACATCAAAATTGATGCCCACACCTCATAGAAAGTGCTGAGTGGGACCAATTTGAATTTACCAAAATTGCAGCAACTTTGGAGGGGCATAACAACCTTTGGGTCCTCAAAAATGGCCTGGTGAAGCTGCATGTGGTCCACTAGTAAGCATTTTCTGACCTGTCGCTTGTGGAATTTCCTTGGATCACTCACTGTCTCTCAGGCAAACCTTGTTGGGGAGTACGTGCCATTGCAGTACAGATTATGATGATGATAACAACAACATTTTGTCATGCAAATGACTTTCTCCTACTTCATTTTACTTTATGATCAGCAGATATTTTTGTTTGGTTGGTTTGGTTTTGTACTGGTAGCAAAAAGCACCCCACAGGATGTCATGTAAGACAGTGACAAGCTGTGTCATCTGCTTCATGGGGGGAGATGTAAAATAAAGTAAGGGGAAAGAGCAGAATGACAGAATCATAGAATGACAGAATCGTAGAGCTGGAAGGGACTGCGAGGGCCATCTAGTCCAACCCCCTGCCACGCAGGAACCCACAACTAAAGCACTCCTGAGCCATCCAACCTCTGTCTGATGGCCTCCGAAGAAGAAGCGTCCACCCACCACGAAGCTATATAGTCCACCATTGAATAGTTCATGCAGCAAAGAGGTTTTCCTAATATTTTGGTAGAATCTCTTTTATTGTCATTTGAACCTGTTGGTTGTGTTCTAGTCTCTGGAACAGCAGAAAACAAGCTTGCTCCATATGACATTTCTTTCCACTATTTAAAGATGATTATCATGTCACATCTCAGTCTTCTCTTCTCTAAACATATCCAGTTCCCTAAGTCATTTCTCAACCAGTTTCCAGACCTTTGATCATCTTGTTCACACTCCTTGTGTCATGTTCCAGCTTGTCAATCACAAAGAAAAAAAATATGATATGGTTTCCTTTAGATACAGAGATGAAAATTCTGCCTAATTTTTGCACTGGAATTTTGTACTTTATTTACAGAGAGTAGCAGTTGCTGTACATGCAACCATTCCCTCCACGAATATGGAGGGGATCCCAGCAAAAGAGATAAGTATGCACTCAAATGTACATGTGCATCTCTGGAGTGATACAACATTTTTTTTTACCCAGATTCACAGCCTGAAAAACAGTGGTTAACTTTTATTAAGGTATATTTTATTAAGATATCAGAAACATGTATGTGTGTGTGTGTGCATGCCTGCATGCGTGCGCATATATTTTAATTTTGGTACTGTTACTGCTAAACCTGCCAAGCCTTATTCTTACTACAGACCAAACACAGAGCATGCAGGAAGTTACTGTTCAATTGCTTACCATAGAAGTCCATCCTACTAAGTGATTTCTAAATTTATTTCAGAGTTTGGCTTTCCATTTGTAAGCACAACCACAATATTGGCAAGTGTGCCCAAAACATATTAGCAGGATGTGTAGACATCCAGCAGCACATTAAGTAAATACCTTAATGAGCATCTCATGGAAAGAGGTTTCTTATAAACAGCACTACCTTTCACCTTTCCAAACACTTTGCACAATGGCTGTGTACCACAACATAAACTGTTTCAATAGTTCAGTAAGACTTTAAAATACTTAATATTTTCATCTTGGAAAGATGTGACCAGTGGGGTGCCACAGGGTTCTGTCCTGGGCCCAGTGCTATTCAACATCTTTATCAATGACTTGGATGAGGGAATTAGGGGCATGCTTATTAAATTTGCAGATGACACCAAATTAGGAGGAGTAGCTAATACCCTAGAGGACAGGATCAAAATTCAGAATGACCTGGATAGACTGGAGAGCTGGGCCAAAGCTAACAAAATGAAATTCAATACGGAGAAATGTAAAGTACTGTACTGCATTTAGGGCGGAAAAATGAAATGCATAAATATAGGATGGGAGAGACCTGGCTGAATGAGACTACGTACGAAAGGGATCTAGGAGTCCTAGTAGACCACAAGTTGAACATGAGCCAACAGTGTGATGAGGCAGCTAAAAAGGCCAATGCGATTTTGGGCTGTATCAATAGAAGTATAGTGTCTAGATCAAGGGAAGTAATAGTGTCACTCTATTCTGCCTTGGTCAGACCTCACTTAGAATACTGTGTCCAGTTCTAGGCACCACAATTCAGAAAGGATATTGACAAATTGGAGCATGTCCAGAGAAGGGCAACTAAAATGGTGAAAGGTCTGGAAACGATGCCTTATGAGGAGAGACTTAGGGAGCTGGGTATGTTTAGCCTGGAAAAAAGACGGTTAAGAGGCGATATGATAGCCCTGTTTAAGTATTTGAAGGGATGTCACACTGAGGATGGAGCAGGCTTGTTTTCTGCTGCTCCAGAGACTGGAACACGGAGCAATGGGTGCAAGCTCCAGGAACAGAGATTCCACCTCAACATGAGGAGGAACTTTTTGACAGTAAGAGGTGTTCGGCAGTGGAACACACTCCCTCGGAGCGTGGTGGGGTCTCCTTCCTTGGAGGTCTTTAAACAGAGGCTGGATTGCCATCTGTCGGGGATGCTTTGATCAAGATTTCCTGCGTGGCAGGGGGGTTGGACTGGATGGCCCTCGTGGTCTCTTCCAACTCTGCAGTTCTATGATTCTATGATTTTAAACCCTGAGTATGCTTTATCATTAAAAAGTGAGGTATAAAGGGGAAAAAAATTACAACCTCCTCCCCTCAAAACCTAGACTTTGAAGCTCTTAGTACAGTACGTTGTCTATAAATTATACAGATGAACCCTCTGAAGAAAATAATTCATTTATCATTTCTTTCGTTTTTAGTATTTTATACTTCCTTTCTGTAAAACCATCCAGGACTGACACAGGACAAAAGTCTGCTTCAAATGGGCCCTTGGAAGTGGTGACACCCTCAATAGCACAGCTTGGGAAAGTTATCTTTTGGACTACAACTCCCAGGAGTCCACAACCATGTTGGGATTTATAGTCCAAGAAAATTAACTTTTCCGAGCTCTGTTCAAACTCTCCTTCAGATCTTAATAACAGACAGGCTTACAGATATGACATGCATTTGTTGCTCCAGTAAAATTAATCAGTAACTGGATTTATTTCTCATAGTTTTCAATTTGGCATCCCTCTTGTAAGAGACACAGATGGGAGCATGCTTGGTTGCAATATTTCTAATGAAACACTTTTGCCTTGTGACCACTAGATGGTTCAACATAAACATATTTTACAATAAGGAGACAGCCAGGAAACAGCCAGTTTTCAATAAAAAGAGAGGTCCTAAGTTTCTTAGGAGAGCCAACGTAGTATAGTGGTTTGAGTTGTGGACTACATCTCTGGAGAACAGGGTTGGCCATGGAAACCCACTTGGGCAAGTCACTCTCTCTCAGCCTCAGAAGAAGGCAAAGGCAAACCCACTCTGAACAAATCCAGTGATAGGTTCACCTTAGGGTCACCATAAGTTAGGAATGACTTGTAGGCAACAAGAAGTTCCTTAGGTTTTAAAGGGCTGTTTTTAAAGAATCATAGAATTGGAAGAGACCACAAGGGCCATGCAGGTTTTGGACTTTTCCAATATCTTGTGCTGGACCCAGAAAGTAACTGCCACCCATTGGATTTTGTCCCTGGCCCTGTACTTGTAAACCACTAAAACAGATTAATTCCTGCTCCACACAAAACATCCATCTCACAAACTGTGGGAAGCAAACCGCTATGTATTGACTTTGGTCTATAGGTGTCATCTTCCTATCATGTGCTAGCATTCAGTTTAATTCATGTTATGAGCTGTGGCACATAATAGATATCAGGTACAAACAGATATACAGTGGGCCCTTGTTATCCACTGGGGTTTGGTTCCAGGACCCCATGTGGATACCAAGATCCATGGATGGTCAACTCCCATTATATGTAATGGCATAGGGAAATGGTGTCCCTTATATAAAATGGCAAAAAAGCAAGGTTCACTTTTTGGAATTTTGTTGTTGTTGAATATTTTCAAGCCATGAATAGATGAATCCATAGATAAAGAATCCGTGGATATAGGGGGCTGACTGTACATGTACCTATTACACTATTTAGAGGCAGAGCTTCTAAATCTGCCTGATAATGAGTCCACAATTGCTCCAGCATGCCTAGCAATGTTTTCTCTAACTGGTAATACTTCTATGAGTTGCTTCTTAGCTTGTGTAGTGGAAGTTCATTTCTAAACAAGGGATTCCAGGAACTGCATCTGAGACTTCTGAATGTTCTACGTGAGCTCTGCCACTGAACTATGTATGTCACCATTTACCCATATATGTGTTGTGGTATGTGTGGCAAGACCTTTTAACTCTAAAAAGTCAAGATTCTAGAATCCATTATTATGAAGAAAGTTGGAATGGAAAGGGCCCCTTCTCTGATGTTTGTATGAAACAGGATGGCCAGAGGATCAGAACTTGTACCATAGAGGTTTGGGGATCAGTCATTCCATCTCCCCCAAAACTCTCTCTTCTCCCAAAGTGACAGGGAAGGAATCAGAAAGGTCATCAGTCAATGATTGGAGATAACTAGCGGCTGTGATTGTCCTATAAAACAAAATGTCAATCCCACCTTGTTTCAGTAAAAAAATTCATGTGTTTCCCCCACAAAAAAAAAAAACTGAAAGAGACCTTGTTTTAAAAATGCATGTGACCTTCCTGTTACTTCCTGTTAGCCATGGATGGGCTGGTGTGGCCTGTGGAGGGTCCTGACAGCAGTGGGGGGGTTAAGACCACCAGACCCCCAGTGGCTGCTTACACAGTCCCAACAGTGCTATCATTTGCAAAGCGGTCTTGTAGCACCTTTGAGACTCAAAGAAGTTGTGACTTTCATAGTTACTGCAGAAGTTGCAGCATAAGCTTTCGTAGATTTGGTCTACTACCTCAGATGCATGGAGTGAACTAGTGCTTAGGAACAGATCTTATCAGTGTCTGTTCCTAGGCACTAGTTCACTCCATGCATCTGAGGAAGTAGACCAAGGAGATTTTCACACAGACTATATATCCCATGGCAGGAACAGAACAGGGTCGGGAAAGGTTTTCCCTTTCGGACGATGCTGACCCTGTTCTGTCCTGCATCCATTCTGCTCCCATGACTGTCCCATGTAATCACGATTTTTCATCATGAATAGACCTCCCGTCCCGTCACTATCACACAATCACGGGTGTGCGAACAGGAGCCCCGTTCCTGTTCCGAAATGACAGCCACGGAGGGGAGATCTGTTCCAAGCACTTCCTGGTACAATCTGGACATCCAGGTAAGTGGCACCCTTTATTTTACCCTCCCTGTTTTGATTGTGTGGTTTAAAGTGTGTTTTTGTGCTTGGTGAACTGATTTTATGTTTGGGGGAGTTTTATTTTTTAAATTTACCGCCCGACCGTTATCACATGATAACATAATAATGTTTCAGACGGCCGGTCGTAAAAGCAGCCTTATGATGGCTGCATTTACAGCCGGCCAGTGAGGGGAGTGGGAACCTGTTCCTGCCACGGAATTAAGGTAAGTGTGTGAAAGATTTATATTATTCCATTGCAGGAATGGGAGAGGAGGTGGCGGGGCAGTAATGGGGCATTTTGGCCCCGTGTGAAAATCTCCCAAGTCTACAAAAGCTTATGTCTCAAAAGTGTTACAAGATCCCTTAGCAACTGATATTCCAGGCAAACACAGCTATGTCTTTTAAGTCAACAGTGCTATGGTGGGGAATGGAGAGAGGAGAGTGCTTATTTGTTCATGTTCATCAGGAGTGTCATTCAAAACTACTCCTACATCACACACATTGTGAAAAAGCTTAATTTCTAAATCAAGATCAGGTGTTTGTGTGTGTGAGGAGACGGGGGCTTATCAGGTGGGCTGCAATAGCAGAATTATAATGCGATAGTACCACAAATGGGTTTCCGTGATCGCACGTCATCCTTGTTCTCCTGTGGTCAGTGTGTACTCCACCAGTTAATTACATGCCACTTTTCCCTGATGGGCAAAAGCCATGAATATCATTCTTTTTGCGGTATTAATGAGCATGTGAAAATCATGTCCTGCTCTAATTGTGATATTACAGCATGAATTGGCAGTCCACTTTCCCCACTCCCCTTTCCCAATAAGAACTAATAATTAAACTCCTGGGTGAGAATGTGAAGAGGACCTACAGGACACTCTTTAAATGAACTCTTGCCTTTTCTTGGTACATTTTTATGTTTGTTTAAGTGTTTATTTGTGAATTTTTCATTATCTGTGTGTTTTTTATGTTTCTAAGCGAAGTTGTGTCTTCTTGTGAGAATAGCAGGAATCTCACCCATGCAAAATTATGGAAGTTAGAGAAAAAAATTCTTAAAGGCACATGAGCAAGCTACACCAAGTGTTACTACTCTGTGAAGTCGAAGGCTTTCACGGCCGGCATCCATAGATTTTCCTTGGGTTTTTTCCAGGCTGTGAGGTTGTGTTCTGGAATAGTTTCTTTCTGACATTTCGCCTGCATCTGTTGCTGGCATCTTCAGAGAATGGTTGGGTAGAAGTGTATGTGGAGTTTATATGCTGTGAACCCCTGTTGGGGAGTATATGTACATTTGTGTAATTGAATGGTTAGTTTCTGGGTATGCAAGGCTTGTTAGTGTCTGTTTGGCTAATGATTGGTTGATGGGCCTCTCACAGCTGCAGGAGTTTACCACATACCATGCAGCTGTGGACAAGTTTACATAGGGACCACTAAATACAGTGTGCAAACATGGATCAAGGAACACGAGAGACACTGCAGACTGGGCCAGCCAGAAAAATCAGCAGTAGCAGAACGTGTGATAGACCAACCTGGACACAAAAGGCTATTAAAAACACAGAAATTCTGGACCAAGCCAACAACTATCATGTCAGAATGCACAGAGAAGCTATTGAAATCCACAAACACCTGGAGAACTTCAACAAGAAAGAAGAAACCCTAAAAGTAAACAAAATCTGGCTCCCAGTTTTGAAAAACAATAGAATCAAAACTCAATACTTACAAAGGAATTCCACCCAGGGACAGGGGGATTCTCAGCAGATAGTGGCCCATCAACCAACCATTAGCCAAATAGGCAGTAACGAGCCTTGCATTTCTATACCCAGAAACTAACCATTCAATTACACAAATTTACATATACTCCCCAACAGGGATTAACAGCATAAAAACTACACACACACACCAACCAACCATTATCTGAAGATGCCAGCCACAGATGCAGAAGAAAGAAACTATTCCAGAAAACGGCCTCACAGCCTGGAAAAAAACCAAGGAAAATCTATGTCACTACTCTGTTATTAGATGGCAATGCAAAGACAAGTGTTACTATAGTACAACCTTCAATCCCATTTTTAAACCACTAGTGATGGCAGTGCAATGATTCCGTGATGATATTGTTGCACAATTATGGCAACATGTGATAATTACTGTAATCATGACACTATGTTTCCACTTTCATCAATAACAGAATTACAGCATTTTTAGATGCTAGCCTGATGAAGTACAGAATGTGTGTACCTTCAAGTTGCCTGACTTACAGCGGCCCCATGAATTTCATAGGGTTTTCTTAGACTAGGAATATTCAGGGTGAGTTGTCCCTCCACATTCACAGATTTGGCATTCACAGATTTAAGTATTCACAGCTGGAAAATATTCTTTAAAAAATAATAATCCAAAAAGCAAACCTTGATTTTGCCATCTTATATAAGGGACACCATTTTGCTAGGCCATTGCATATAATGGGACTTGAGTATTCACGGATTTGGGTATTCACGGGGGGTCCTGGAACCAAATCCCAGCAAATGTGAAGGGACAACTGTAATGCAGTTTGACACCACTTTAAGTGCTGTAACTCCATCCTATGGAATCCTGGGATTTGTAGTTTTACAAGGTCTTTAGCCTTCTCTGCCAAAGAGTGCTGGTGCCTCACAAAACCACAAATCCCAGGATTCTGTAGGATGAAGCCATCGCAGCTGAAGTGGTGTAAAACTGCAATATTTCTACAGTGTAGATGCATCCTTAGAGGTGGTTTTGCCATTTCCCTCCTCTGAAACACAGCCTACAGCAGCTAGTATTGATTGGCGGTCTCCCATCTAACTACTAACCAGAGCTTACCATGCTTAGCTTCTGAGATCAGACAGTATCTGGTGCCTCCTTTGAATGATGTGACTAATAAGAACTGAGTTTATTATAGGAAGGGGAAGAAAAAGAACATTACATGCCATTTTTGTTTAAAAGGAGAAAAATGTTGAATCATGGAAATCAAAATAACTATATCCCGCACATGGTTGTTCATATATACGTTGGTTATGCTATTAATATCTGAACTTCCTCCCTGCAGTTTAGGCTATTTTAAAAAAATGAAACCTTGTCTCCATGGCAACAGTAAGCCAGGCAACACATCTGCTAGGAAAATATACATTTTGTGTCAATTGCCAACTCCTGGGGATCTTCAAAAGATTCTTTCTTCAAAGGTGACTATTAAAACCCTGTGGGAGACAAGAAGCTCATCAACAAACAAACAAAATTCAATTGAGTTCTGTACTCATTGTGCATTGTATTCTTTGTACTTGTAAAAGAGATGGTGCCATGCATTAAACTGGTATAGTTTCATATATATATATATATATATATATATATATATGAAACATTATATATGACTATATATGAATATATAAATATAAATGTTTATATTGCACAATACAGCCTAAATACTCTAAAGGCAACAGATCCCATCTGACCTTGGAAGCTGAGCAGGGTCAGCCTAGTTAGTACTTGCCTGGGAGATTGCCAATGAATACCAGGTACCGTAGGCCATATTTCAGAGGAAGAAAGTGGCAAAACCACCTCTGAGTACTCCTTGCCTAAGAAAACCCTATGAACTTCATGCGATTGCCATAAGTCGAAAGGCAAGTTGAAGGCACATAATACATACATACATACACACACACACACACACACACACACACAAAATAAATGTAATATCAGAACAGAAAAAATTTAATGGATACAGGTCGACTCCTTTGTCTGTGGGGGATACAGTCCAAAACCCTCCGAGGATACCTGAAACCGTGGATAACAGGGAAAAAAGAAAAAAGGAGCAAAATCCAATTGCTCAAACTATCGAGGCATAACTCTGCTCTCTATTGCTGGAAAAAAATCCTTGCAAGGATACTCCTGAACAGATTAGTTCCTGCCATTGCAGAAGAACTTCTTCCTGAAAGCCAATGTGGCTTCAGAGCCAATAGGAGTACTACAGACATGGTATTTGCCCTTAGACAACTGCAAGAGAAATGTAGAGAGCAGAACAAGGGTCTCTATGTAACATTTGTCAACCTCACCAAAGCCTTCGACACTGTGAGTAGAAAAGGTCTGTGGCAGATCCTGGAAAGACTAGGATATCCCCCCAAATTCCTTAAAATCATTATCATGCTACACGAGGGCCAGCATGAGGCCAGCATTATCATGCTACACGAGGGCCAGTCAGATTTGGCGATGCTCTTTCAGAGCCCTTTCTAATAACTAATGGGGTGAAGCAAGGTTGTGGTCTGGCTCCAACTTTATTTACAATCTTCTTCAGCATGATGCTCCAAAGGGCTACGGCAGAGCTTGAAGAAGAAGACAGCATCTATATACGTTACCGTATTAATGGTAGCTTGTTTAACTTAAGCTGTCTGAGGGCTCGCACTAAGACTCTAAACTATCTAGTCCGTGAGCTGCTCTTCGCTGATGATGCTGCACTTGTTGCCCACACAGAAGTAGCTCTGCAGCGCCTAACATCCTGCTTCGCAACAGCTGCAGAGCTCTTTGGGCTGGAAGTCAACCAGAAGAAAATGGAAGTTCTTTACCAGCCTTCACCACAGGACGAACAACATCATACCCACATTGCCATCGGCAACTCTGTGCTTAAGTCCGCTCAACAGTTCACCTACCTGGGAAGCATCATCTCCTCAGATGCCAAGATTGACAAAGAGATCGACCACAGATTAGCAAAGGTATATAGCGCATTTGGAAGACTTTACAAAAGAGTCTGGAGTAATAAACACCTGAGGAGAAGCACAAAAATCAACATGTATAAAGCCATTGTACTGTCTATTCTCCTTTATGGGTCTGAAACATCGGTCACCTATCGCCACCACTTACGACTCCTCGAACGCTTTCATCAGTGCTGTTTACACACAATCCTAAATATACACTGGACTGACTATGTGACCAATGTTGCTGTCCTTGAGCAAGCAGGAATCACCAGCATTGAGGCCATGATATTGAGAACACAGGGCGCTGGGCAGGGCACGTTTCTAGGATGGAGGACCATCGCCTCCCCAAAATAGTACTCTACAGTGAACTCGCCACGGGTCAGCGTAAGAGGGGTGCTCCAAAAAAGCAATACAAGGATTCCCTGAAACAACATCTCAGGCTTGGCCAAATTGATCACCAACAATGGTCCGCCCTGGCCTCACATCGGGAGACATGGATATGTACTATCCACAATGCTGCAGCCTTATTTGAGAACTCACACCGAACAAGTCTTGAAGAGAAACGACAACGCAGAAAGAATCACAACCCAGGAACATCACCCAAGGAAACCTACTGCTGTGCTTTCTTCAACCGAACTTGTCTATCCCGGATTGGCCTTTTTAGTCATCAGCGCGCTTGCAGAAAACGCGGGATGAGTCCTTCCTGAATCTTCGTTTGCGAAGAAAAGCCAGAGGGGGGAGGGAGGATAATGGGGAACCCTATTATTTTCAATGAGACAAACACCAGACGTGGACCATAAAATCACACTGGAGGACCTAGAAATGCCTATAGGGAACCTATTTTTTCAGGCATGAATAAATGAAACCATGAATACTGAATCCATGGATACAGGGGTTGACTTGTATGGTACTTGGCCCATGGTGTAAGTCTGAGCATAATTAGCATAACAGATATACCGTATATTCTAACAAGTGCAGTGCCAGCTCAGACATAATTGCCCACTTACGCCTGGTCCATGTTTTCAGACTGGCCACCCATGTTTAAAAAAGGGACAACAATACTGTGCCACATAAAAAGGTTCACCTGCCCATTTTTTAACCTTGATTTGCTGAAGATGTCAAAATGGCTACAGAACAGCTTAGGAGGCTTGCTGCTCACAAATATTTATTGTGGGTTTTCTATTTACTTCTGCATTCCATGGTTTTATGAGATGTTTTTAATCATATTTTATTGCACATTGCCTCAGGCAGCTGGTAAGCAGAGGGTACAATATATATACATTTAATAAAATGAATGAATAAATTAACTTGAGTAGGATTGCTTAGTGTCCTTTTCACATATCCACATACATTTAAACTCCAGAATATATCTACCCTTTTTACCACTCTTCAGCTTTCTGATCATGATTACAAACACAAACATAAATTAAACATAAATTTCTCTTTCATGCCCATTTCTTTCCCTCTGCTTCTTCTGTCCTCCCTGCCCTCCTGCTGCCTTTTTGGTTGCAGCTGGGGAAACTGCGCTGGGGAAACTGTGTCTTTTTATAACTGACTTTATGTAGTGAGAAAATTTATTTTGATTTGTTTGTTAAATAGACCAGAAAATGTCATATATAAATTAAAAAGTAGCAAATGCAAATTAAGTGACAAAGATTATGCATCCTATTATCACACAATCTAGCATGTAATGCTGGAAACACAAGATTACTCCACTGTCCTGCACTTTAATTAATCCTAATGCCACCTTCATTATAGCTCTCTTCCTGCATTAATCCAGTGAAGCAGTTTGGCATACACAAAGGAGACACTGTTTGTCTCATTTCTCCAAACTCTTTCAACTCCTTGACCCCACCTCACCTGGTTTAAACATGCTGTCTATGGACATCTGCATGACTACAGACCTTGGCATGCTTGCATGGCTTCACACAACCAGAAAACCTACATGATTATGATTCCAGCTGACAATGAAGTCTTCATATTTGAATTGATCTATGTAGATATTTTTACACTCATCCCATGAGTGTTAGTCGTTAGAAAGGCACGTAATGTCAGGGATGGGGCAGTAGAACGGTTTCACCACCCCTTTGCAGTCATGGAGTCCTGTCATTGCAATGAACACTAGAATCCTTGAAGCAACTGCACTGCAGATAAAACTCATGTCCCTTTGTGACAAAACTTTCTACAGGGTAATTCCTAACAATCCTCCCTTTGGGTTGCTTGCCACCCATCTTAGCCTTTTTGCCACAAGATTCTTATTTGGATTCCACTCAGTGTCTTAAGGCAGTCCCAGACCGTTGATTTGGAAGATCAGGTGTGTCTGTGGGGGTCCCATGGTAGCAGCTGACTATGCTCTGTCTGTAGAGATTCCAAAACATATATTTGGTCCAAGCAAGAGGTACCAAAATAGAAAAGGGTTTTATTTACACAGGAAAGGTAACTTTTGTATCTTAAGACCAGCTTCAGGCATCACCACAAAAGAATAATTTTACAGACTAAAGTTCTATTATCTTAACATTACAGACTGCTGCACAACTTAAACCTCACATCTCCCCAGCTCCCTGCATTCCCTATTTAACTCTGGGTTTGTCTAAACAGCAAAAATAGTCCTCATGGAATGCAAGGAGAGTCCTACCTGTCTTAATGGCATTCCACATCGTTTTGCCATATTGGGAAGTAGGGGGGCCCAAAACGTCAAAAACTCTGCAGAAAAAGCCTTCATGGCTTTTCCCAGAGTTTAAAAAAAAAAAAACAGTGAGGGGAATGCACATTCCTGCTTGTTGTGACAAGCAATTCAATATGAATCAGTTTCCCATAGGAGAGGAAGTGCAAAGCTGATTGGCTGGGCAAGTGTGGGAGGCATGGCTTGCTAACAAGGCAAGCATCCACTGCTGCCATGTTGGATTTTCACCTTAGCGAGCAAGTGCTAAGGCGAGAAAATGGGATGGCGGGGTTTTGTGGGTTTTTTTGTTTGTTTGTTTGTTTTTGTTTTTTTTTACTTTTCTGTTAAATCGAAAAGTTGCTCAATTGCACCTTGGACATTAGGTGGTTTGTTTGTTTTTTAAGTTTCATGGTGGCTAACTGAGATAAGTACAAACTGAAGTAAATCACTCATGGCCATCATCTTGCACATGAAGCTTATGGGGGCAAAAACACCATTAAGACAAGTTGCAGCTGCTGTGAAATGCCATTACTGCAAGGCACTCCAGGGGTTTCGCCATGTATAGACAAGCCCTGTCTCTCCCTAACTTCCCTCATTCTCTACCTAATTCTCTCTCCAACTTTCTTCATTCCCTAATTCTCTCTCTCACCACTTCCCACTCTTCAGTTGGAGCTGCAGCCTTTCTGAATACTCTAAAAGCTCTGGTTGACTCCATTGGCTCCAACTTCCCTCAGCAAATTAACCCTTTATTACATCCTTGTTCTCTTAAGTTGTCCATGAAGGATCCCAACCTCTGTTCTATGAAAGTTCAGGGTTTGGAACAGAGCTCTCCTCAGCAACCCAGGCACTTTCTCCCCAAAATTTCATTCCTGAGATTGGGGGTGGGGCAGCATGTGGTACAAAGGGTGATAGCAAGAATTGCCAAAAATCAAGGATCCCTCTCTTTGCACAAATAGAAGTGCCCATTGTTCCAACAACCCCTTTGGATTTGGATCCATGATTCTGCCCAATAGTGAGGTATAAAAAGATGTGCCTGTGTCTCTGGGTCTACCTTTACATCTAATAGAGAGGATGCAGAAAGACTGTGCCTCACCAGTGCTGTCACCCATGTTCCTGTTGGTACAGGAGTAAGCCAATAGGTAATCCTTCTACCTTTCTGATAGCTTCTCCTAAGGATCACCATAAGTCGGAAAAGAGTTGAAGGAACACAACAACGAGTGCCTTCAAATCTTTTCTGACTTATGACAACCCTAAAGTGAACCTATCACAGGATTTTCTTGGCAAAATTTGTTCAGAGGGGGTTTGCCTTTGCCTCTGAGGCTGAGAGAATGTGACCTGTCCAAGATCACCCCATGGGTTTCCATAACCAAGCAGGGATTTGAACCCTGGTCTCCAGAGTCGTAGTCCAATGCTCAAAGCACTGCACCATGCTGGCCCTCATTCTTCTACCTTTATTCAACTCAAAACACTCTTCCCACACCTCCTCAGCCCACTGTCATTAAAAACTAACCACCAAACATAATTTCCCTCAGGAGTGGAAAACAAAACAAAGGCCTGAGCAATAGACTGATAGCCAACAGAAATGCTTTAACACAGGATGTTTAACAAAGAGTAGGCCAGCTGCTTTCAAACATTATCCATTACATGGGATGGAAGATATCTCAGGGGTTGTACACTCATAAGGAGATGAATGGGAGTGGGAGGGTAGCTTTGGAAAGGCAGGCTTGGCCACCATTGTCATCCTTGTCCTGCGAAGCCCAGCCACAGGGAGATGCTGGGTATAACTTTGGATGCAATTTCTGTTTGGATGGCAATAATCAGGCCCAACTGGCACCTTCTTGGCCTCTAGTTCTACTTAAACCCTGAAAAGCTTTAAAGTTCTATCAGCTGTACATTTTCTCCATTGCTCTTGCTTTCACCATAGAATAAGAGAAATGTCTAACAATGTACTCTGCTGCTAGTTTTGCCTGACAATATTTTTTATTCATTTCAGCTGCTAAAGATGTTCTTTTGGCCATTTCCACAAAAAGCTCTTCATTCCATCCTCCTCATTCTTTTTTCACCCTAAATTATATAACAGTGTGCAAGGAGCAAAGATATGTTTTTGCCTCGGGTGCATGTGTTTGTGTGCCTCAGTGAAGCAATCTCTGTAGCAACTCACAGGTTATTTCAGTTAAATTAACTAGTATTTCCTACAGTAAAGCAGGTACTGGATACTGGATAGCTTTACTGAGCAATGGTTCTGGAGCATTAATTTTACAAAAGCAATTTGATTTGGCAAATAACTGTATTTTTAGTCACATATATTGTACTAATGAACAACAGCAAACATAGGAAACACATCCAATCTTCCAGAAACTTGTACCCAGTGTCTAAAAATGAGATACAATTACAGCATTCACAAAGTTATATGCAGGCTTTCAGGTGACCTACATACTCCTCTGTGCTAGAATGCTGATAATTGACTTTTGTCCCTTGTGAAGAATGATGACTCTAACTGAACAGCACCTGTCAGATAAAATGCATAAGGCTGCTCATACAAATCCTCCCAAGAGCCATTTGAAACTAGAAATTCTAGGGATGAAATCTGGGTTCTTATACATGCAAGCCATATATCATAGCACTAAGCTATCATGACTCCATTTCAAATACGTAGAGTGGCAAGCATGAGGACTCTAAACATTCATTGATCATTAAATAAAAAGAGGACTTTTAAAAAGAGGACTTGTAATCCAAAAGTAACTACCAGGGTTTACACATATTTCTTAAATCTGAATCTTTGACATTGGACACACATATTGAGATAAAGTCTAATTTTCTACATAAAGCGAGGAGCCATAGGCAAAAATAAGTTGTTGTTTTGGAGATCAAGCTTACGGCTTCTGTATGGAGTGATCCCATACCCACTCAGCTAGGAGTAAGCCCCACCGCATTCAAATGCACTTACTTCTAAGTAGGCATGGGGAAAGGACATGGATGTAGCTAGCTGAATCTTTTTGGCTCCAGATTAATGGCTCCAGACTTATCAAACTCCCCAAAATCTGTGGCCCACTGAAGCAGGGAGTGGGTAGAAAGTAGAATGTGGGGTGAGGCAAGAGAGAAGCCAAGATAGGAGGAAATGGGGAGGTGAATGAGGGAAACTTTTCACTTAATTATCCAACTATCTAGAAGAGTGTGAGCAGTAAGCACGCTAAAGGAGAACAAAGGAGTTCAATACAGTTCCTCCTTGGTAATAATATATAAAATCATAAAAATGAGAGGAGACTCTAAAACACAACATCCACACATATTCAACACCCAGAAAGACTCCAACAACTTCCATATAGAACAATAGGGTGGGGTAGAACATCTTAAAGGGCCTGGTATTCTAATAGGGCCTTTACTGCCTGAAGGTCTCCTGCTGTACTAAGCAAACAAACAAATAAAACCCCTCTCTTAATGTACTAACACAGTGGCTCTTAACCTTTTCTTTACCAAGGCCCCCCTTTAAATATCTTGTTGCCATGGCCCCCCAAGATATTTAAAAGGCTAAGAAGAATAATAACAATAATACATGATGTTGTTGTTGTTGATGATGATGATGATATAATTATACCATCCATTAAATCTTCCCTCAGAGGCACTGAAGGGGAGGGAACACTTTTCTCTTGCTTGTTTCTATAGTTTGGGTGGACTGAAGTGGACTGAATGGCAACACAGGAAAAGCAAGACAGCCACCCTTTGCCTTGGCTCCTGTCATATGGCCATTGCAGGGAGGGAGTGAACCAAGCAGCCTTCAAGCCTTCACACACACCCCTGTGAGGATGTTGCGGACCCCTGAGGGTCCCCAGGCCACAGGTTAAGAACCACTGCACTAACACTTCCCAATTCTTCCATTCCAGGAGAGGCCTGACATTTTCTTGCTTCTAAAATCTATCAAGACACAGAATAAACTCATCAAACCAGAGAGATTAAATTAGCCAGGACACATCCATATGATGAATTTTCTCTAATCTTAACCCTTATTCTCCTGTTTTACTGAATTAATTCTATAATCCTAAAATCATTGATTTGTTAAAGTGTAGGATTAACTGCAGGGTTAATCAGGTTGTATGGAGTACAACCATGTTGTTAAATTACTAATGTAACAAATCAATTAATGAATTGTCCCAGGCTCTGATTCCATTTCATTTTATTTATGCCTCGTAACAACCTGAAGTCTGCAAATTACTAATACTTATGATTACCTATGCATGGGTTTTAGCTATCTGTCTCAAGAAAAACTTTTCATGTCAGTATCTATCTACCCGATAGGGGCGATTTTTTATTATTATTATTATTATTATTACTTTTACAAATACATTTTTCATAACTTCAACATGATTAATCAATAAAAGAAACTTCCACCTCAACAGTGTTCGTGTTAGCTTACAAAATCACAATTCGTCTTCTGATTAATACTTTAGTCTTCTAATTAATACATTCATCATCTGATTAATACATTCAAAAGAAAACTGATATACTGAAATTATAATGCTCAACTCCCCCAGAGGGGTAAAGTTTCTCTTGACTCCACTTCTACCAAGGGTTATTACTAATCAGAAAAAGTGCCATCCATCTATTATTTAGTCTATAATCCATGTATTCATATGCCCATTCCATTTTCCCTTCCAAAACTCAATTATCATTTCCCAATCCGTTCTAAAGTCCTCCACCGATCTATGCTTAATCCAACCTGTTAGAAATTCCATTTGAACCACTTCTCTCATTTTCATCTGCCATTCTTCCTTGCTAGGGATCTTATTTTGCCGCCAATATCTCGCGTACACTATCCTAGCCATGGTGGTCATATATAGCATGACTTTTTTGTGTTTTATAGGGAAGCCCTCATCAAAGACATTCAATAAATAAAGCTCTGGTTTTAATTTAAAATCCGACTTAAGGATTCCTCTAATCTCATCATGTATATTATTCCAAAATTGTTTGGCCATTTTGCACGTCCACCACATATGAAAAAAAGAGCCGTTTATGTCCCCGCATTTCCAACAATTTGGTTTAATTTGCTTATACATCTTTGACAATATCCTTGGAGTTAGATACCAGCGATATTGCATTTTGTAGCAGTTCTCTCTTAATTCATTATTGATGAAGCATCTCACGTTCTTTTTCCACAGGGTTTCCCACTCTTCCATTAGAATACTACGCCCCACATTCCTGGACCACTTTATCATATGTTCCTTCACTGTCTCCTGTTCTAACTCCAATTTCAACAGTAGTTTATACACCCCTGATATCTTAATCCCCTTATGGTCTGCCAGTAGAAGGTCTAACTCAGTTTTTAAGTTCTCCACCCCTATCTCTTTGTTATCTATTTTAAACCTCTCTAAAAGCTGACGATGTTGGAACCAGGAACATTTTATCTGATTCTCTTCTAATTCTTCCTTGGTTTTAAGTCTGCACTCCTTTTGTTGAAAGATTAGCAGCTCATTATATGTCCACCACTTTTCTCTGTGGATCATTTCCGTTCTTCTAAATGCCTCCTGTGGGGACACCCATAAGGGCAGCTTAATATAGATTTGTGGTTTGATCTTTTTCCAAATTCTAAGGAGAGATTTTCTTATAAAGTGATTATTGAAATTTCTGTCAATTTTTTCTTTACTATACCACAGATAAACATGGAATCCAAATTTCATGCCAACACCTTCTAAAGTCAATAGTTTATTGTTTTCTAACGTGAACCAATCTTATAACCAGACAATGACGCTTGCTTGATAGTATAACTTCAGGTTTGATAAACCCAGTCCGCCTCTCACCTTTTCATCTTGTAGTATTTTATGTCTTATTCTGGGCTTTTTATCTTGCCAAATGAATTTCATCACATCTTTATTCCAGAGTTTGAACAGATTATCATTTAATATAATGGGAAGATTCTGAAACAGATAAATCATCTTTGGTAACACTGTCATTTTTATCGCTGCTATTCTGCCTAAAAGAGATAGGTTTAGATGTTTCCAATTTTCCATATCTTTTTTAATTTCGAACCATTTCTTTTTATAGTTATTATCAACCAAATCCATATTGTTTTTAGTAATTATTATTCCTAAATATCTGAGTTTCTTCTCTACTTTGTAGCTCGTGAGTGCTTTAAGTGTATCCTCTTCTTTTCTATCCATATTCTTTGTTAACAATGTCGTTTTTTCTTTATTTATAGTAATGCCAGACAATTTACCAAATTCTTCAAGTATTCTCTGTAATGGTGGAATAGATTTCAGTGGATCTTCTAAATAAATTGCAAGATCATCTGCGTAAGCGCTAATTTTGTATATTTGATTTTTGATTCTAACTCCCTGAATCTCTTTTTCTATTCTAATTTTGTTGCATAACACTTCTAAGACCATAATAAAAAGTAATGGGGAGAGAGGGCAACCTTGTCTTACCCCCTTCTCCAAGCTTATAGGCTTTGTTTTTTGGCCATTAATCATGATTTGCGCCGTCTGTTTATTGTATATAGCTTTGATTGCATTCAGGTATTGGTTTCCTACTTCTACTTTTTCTAGTAGTTGTAACATAAATTTCCAATTAACGCTATCAAAAGCCCGTTCTGCATCTAATGCTATCATCGTAAAATTTTTGTCAGGCTGCTTGTCAAAATATTCGATAAGATTTAATATCTTCCTAATGTTGGTACTTATACGTCTATTCGGAAGGAAACCCGTCTGATCCGACAGGGGCGATATTATAGCCCTGTTTAAGTATTTGAAGGGGTGTCACATTGAGGCTGGAGCAGGCTTGTTTTCTGCTGCTCCAGAGACTGGAACATGGAACAATGGATGTAAGCTCCAGGAACAGAGATTCCACCTCAACATTAGGAGGAACTTTTTGACAGTAAGAGCTGTTCGGCAGTGGAACACACTCACTCAGAGCGTGGTGGGGTCTCCTTCCTTGGAGGTCTTTAAACAGAGGCTGGATGGCCATCTGTAAGGGATGCTTTGATCATGATTTCCTGCGTGGCAGGGGGTTGGACTGGATGGCCCTCGTAGTCTCTTCCAACTCTACAATTCTATGATTCTATATGATTCTATGATTCTACCCTTGTTTCTAGTAAGTTGGGGCACTTAATTCTCAAGCAAGCTCTCTTAGGGTCCCCGCATATGTAGAGAAGTTCAAACAGAAATGCATTAATTTCACATTTGACTCTCAGCAGATATAATTCTGCACTGCAAAAGTCATGCAGGTTATATGACAAAAGCTTTGAAATTATATGCTTTGATATATAAGAGCTCTATTTACTTTCAAACCTGTTTGAATTCTTACAGCAACCAAATGTCCTTCAGGAAAATACTGGATTACACAATGGGAAACTTAAGTTACACACAGAGAGAGAGAGAGAGAGAGAGAGACTTGGATACAAAACTACTACAGCAATCTGGGTAACCTACCTATAGTGATGATCAATATTGGTGGGGTGGGAGCAGGATCAAGAGTGAGGAAGAAATTAAATTAGTTCAAGCTCAAGGTATTGGTCAACTTCCTTTCCAAGGACAATGTAGTTGCAAAACAAAATATTTGCTGTATGGCAAGCAACCTATCATAGCAACATACAGCAGGGATTGGAAACCTTTAAAAAAAAAGTCTTCACAACCATAGTTCCTTGGGGTAGTCTGTCTGGGGCCACATGCCAAATGTGGGTGAGACTGGAGCCCTGGTTGTTACTGGAAACAGTGACAAACTGATCCAGGTCAGGTATGCCCGCTCTTACCTTCCTCTCTCTCTCTCTCTGCCATCCCTTCTTCTTTTAGGGAGCCCTGGTGGCGCAGTGGTTAAATGCTGGTACTGCAGCCACAACATTGTAAGTTCCACTCCACAGGGCTCCAAGGTTCACTTAGCCTTCCATCCTTCTTTAGGTCAGTAAAATGAGTACCCAGCTTGTTGGGGGCAATTAGCTAACATGTTGTAAACTGCTTAGGGACTGCTTTAGCACTGATAAGCCATATAGAAATAGAAGTGCTATTGCTATTCCTTTCCCTCTTCCTACTGGTGAAGGGACAGAAATTGAACAAACAATCTCGAAAAAGTTTTGGCAGTCGGGCTGAAGACAGCATAAATTTGGGCCCAAGAGCTACAAGCAGCACAGGGCAGCAGTTTACCCATCCCTCACACAAAGGATTATTCACAGATTATTTGCTGCTGCCTCCATTGCTGCCCTGTGCCATTTTTAATAGGGATTGCAAGCTTTGTAAATCCAAGAGAAACTGCAAATGCACGGTGAGACTTGTAAGTCCCTAATAAAAATGGCATAGGGCAGCAGCAAGCCCCACCAGCCACCCACGTCTGCCTTGCGAAGGAACCCCACCACCTCGAAGGCATCCATGGTAGATTGAATCCCTGGATTGTGCTTTTTGTGTGTGTTAAATATGATTTGGAAGGCCTAGAGATAATCACATTTTTTCCACTTTTGCAGGGGTCCTGCACCCCTAACCCCAGCTAATGTGGAGGGGTAACTGTAGAGTCGTTACATCAATGAAACATAATAAATACTAACTTGCCAAATTTCAATTGATTCCATTGGCCTATTCTATTTGGAACTAGCAATTTAATTTAGGCCACAGAAAGTTTCAAAGAGGCATCCGAGACACCAACTCTTACAAGTCCAGCATAAGAAATAACAACAAAAGGAAGAATCACAGGATAGACTATAATTCTCCAATCAGGAGCAGTGTAGCTATAAGACAGCTTCACACCAACTGCTGGTATTCCTTCTGATCGTGTGCCAGATACTGACACTACAATTACACTCAACTGCAGTGCAGAACATATGAGTCAACTGTGCATCACAGCATGTCCAATGCAAAAAAAAAAAAAAAAAAAACTTGGGCTTTGTGCTAATGCAGATCTGCCTCTAAGGACATTATCTGAACAAACTGGATGATGTGTAGCAAATCAGCACAAGAACACAGAGGGCTCCAGAACAGTCCTATCCTGCCCTAACACTTGCAACAACAACAAACACCACCAGCTGTGATTGTTAAACTGCCAAGAGTTGAGATGTCTATGCTGCAGGAGTTCTGTCATGAATCTACTGAAAAGTGTCATATCTCTCACATACACACTCCAAGTAACTGCTTTCATTTGTGTGGTTAGGTAATTTTAGATCCTGGACACCTTATGTTCCTTCCACTTTAGACAGTCATGTGTATTCCTTTAGTTGTGAAGCGTGCAAATAACATTTCTCTACCCCCCACTCCACTCCACTTTTTACAACTACTTGTACATTACTGATATGTGGGAGCAAAAACAACCCAATACTAATTAAAAAATACTGTAACAATCAGAAGAAAACACTCTGAGGATACACAGTTTTGTATTTTAAATTCCTAGAAGCCAAGATGACTAAGCTGAGACTGTCGTACTTTGGACATAATAATGAGATGACATGACTCACTAGAAAAGACAATAATGCTTGCTAAGGCAAAAGGCAGTTGGGAAAGGGGAAGACTGCATTATAGATGGATAGGCTCAGTCAAGGAAGACACAGCCTGAATTTGCAAGACCTGAGCAGAGCTTTGAGAATTTTGAAGTCTCTCGTTCGCAGACGCTGAAGTTCATTTGATGGCAATAAACAACAATAAAATAAGCCACACTTTCTGGTAGAAACGAGCAATATATTTTTAAAGTAGAAATAATAAAATAGGCATGCCTGGCAGATCATCCCTGACTACAGCTTGTTTGTTTCTGTTTTTTTTTTTTTTTTTAAGGATGCTGTGGTAGGTAGCAACGGACCTGGTGGACCTTGACATGCTGACACCAGAGCAGATATTGATGCTAGATCTCTTTGTTAATGCCCCCTCCCCACACACAAACACACACACATTACTTGCCAGTCTCCAGGTGGTAATTCTGGGAAGGTGGCTGGGGTGCAGGGCTGGAAAGACCATCCACAGCTGCATCATTGCATGTTGTGGTTTCTCAGTATATTGCAAGTTTAATGTACAAGTGAAGAACCAAACTTGAATGTTGCCTTAATGTGTTTCATGCATTTCAATTGACCATCCTTTATTGACTGGATGTTCCCACTTTTTCCCAAATACCTTGGTTTGTGTGTGTGTGTGTGTGTGTGTGTGTGTTGTTTGTTTTGTTTTTTGTTATAGAACTCCTCCTTGTACTAGAAAGCCAAAAGTTCAGGTTTGTACAGGATTTCTCCCCCATTACTATTCTGGCAGGCATGCGCTCGGAGCTGAAACTGTATTTGTTTAGCAACTTTAAAACACTGAGCATCGATTGTGCCAAATCTGACACTAGTGCAGGAGCATCGACTGTGTCAGCACAGTTCTGAGATTAGTTTTGGTTACTGAATCTGCTTGCCTCTGCTGTTGGCAAACCATTGTCTTGAGCCACAAAAATAGCATTGTCTTAAGAAGAAATATAAATACAGGCAACCAAGCTGAGGTTAAAGCTACATTCAGGGAAAGGCAGCAATTGTGCTCTGACACATACCGACATACGTTATGCACAGTGCACCACTACAGCAACTGCCAAGATGTACAAATGCGTAATAGCTCTAGGTATACCAACATGACCTTTTATGTGGCCTGTTAATGTTCATGGTCTATGCATTATCCCTGAATGGGTTTTGTAACCATACATAGGAGTTTAGGGTTCAAAAATAACCATTTGCTTGCTTCCCTCATTAAGAAACTAGGTTATACTAGCAAATGTGCACTTTCCAAGGATGTGCCACCAGTTAACATAGATTTAAGGATAATGGGAGCACTTGCAGTGAAAGAAGGATACTTAATCTGTTCCATACCTGAAGAGTCTCCCTGCCAATAAGTCCTAGCTACTATGTCCAATGAATACCATGTGGTGTAGGCTATATTTCAAAGGAAGGAACGGGTCAAACCACATCTTAGTATTTCTTGCCTAAGAAAACCCTATGAAACTCATGGGGTCACCATAAGTCAACAGGCAACTTGAAGGTGTGTGTGTGTGTGCGCACGCACGCACACACATACGCACACACCATTTCCCACATAGCTGGGTCCCCTTGAAGTCTAGTAGGAGGAAAACAGGCTTTTGTTTTGTTTTTTAAAAAGACAAGGGGTTCCTAATATGAAACATAAAGTTTAACATTTATTGCTCCTATTACTCCCCCAATGGAACTCAATGAAGAACTGCTTAGCTTCGGGTGAAGTGCCTGTTTCATGTGTCTCAATATCTCTTTTGAGACAATGTAGTTTGTAGTGGCAGTCTTTTTTCCCCCAACTTGCCATAATATACCTTTCCTGGGGCACAAGATGTGCCATGACAAACATCACAGTGTCAGCTGAGCCAGGAAGTAACAATTCCAGGTTAATTGGAATTAGTTGCCTTTTCCCAATGGGAAAGATATTATGACATTATATCACAGTTGTTAATACAGAATGATGTCACTTCTTATGTGCCATAATGGTAACTATTAGGGTTATGTTTATAGTTATGAGACTGTGGTCTCACCAAATGGTGGAGGAGGAATATTCCATGGAACATGTTGTGTCTTGTGGTCTGTTCTAGAGGTTTTAAGACGAAACAATTTTTTTTTATTTTTTTTATTTATTTATACCCTGCTCTTCAGCCACAAGGCTATCAGAGTGGTTTACAAATTGTTTTAAGCAATAGCAATTTATACATCTACACTGCATTAAGCAGTTTCCAATGTGTATTAGCTAATTGCCCCCACAAGCTGGGTACTCATTTTACCAACCTACGAAAGGATGGAAGGCTGAGTGAACCTTGGAGCCCGCTGGAATTGAACTTGCAATGTGGTGACTTGCAGTACTGGCATTTAACCACTGCGCCACCAGGGCTCAGGCAGATAGAAGTAGATAGATCAGGTAGATCAAGTAGATAGATCAGGTAGATAGAAGTAGAGTATAGTTTTATAACATAGGCTAGCAGCTCTGTAGCATTCGGGTGTCTTTTTTTAAAAAAATAACCAAAAAAAAGCAGCTGTTTCAGTTACCTGTTTCTTAAAAGTAAAGGAAAAACTGCAGCTATAATGGTAACTATTTCTTCATAGCCGTTGAAGCTGTAACTAATAGTTTTTTAAAAAAGTAACTTTCCATGCTCTGAACAGCAATCCTAGCACCAAGACATTCTTTATAGTGAGGTTCCTTAATGCTGGCTGCATCATCAAGATCACGGGAGAAACAATAAAAATGGTCAGCTGATCATATTCAGCAAATGAAATATGTTTAATGCATCAGTTCAATCTGACTATTTAATAAATAGTTTTGAAGTTAAAATCTGTAATGTTTAGACTGTGCAGCAGCCATCATCTTAGAAGAGGCATCTTGACCTGCACGAGGGAAGGCCCCATTGAAAATGATGTAGCCCTGCTTACAATTTTATGAGTGCTTAGTTGACAGAGATAAACATTTGTGAAAGAGGTGGCCTTGTAAAAATATGCAAGTGTTAAGATAGTTAACAGCCGGTTTGGGGCTGTGCTATCAAAGGTATATGAGGGACACCATTTTGCTATGCCATTGCATATAATGGGACTTGATTATTCACGCATTTTGGTATCCACGGGGGGTCCTGGAACCAAACCCCAGTGAATATGAAGGGACAACTGTAGTGTATTTTCCCAGATGTTAGGCCATTTTTAACTATTTTGCTGTTGTGATAGTAGCCATCATAAATAAAATAAAACAACAGATGAAATGCAGAATTGTCTTCCTACGGCAAGGAGTGGGACAAGGTAGCTCTGGACTGACTGCATATATCAGCAGGATTTTTGACTCCCAATAGTTTTAATAATAGCAGCAGCAACAAAATGTCTCTCCTTGCCCCTCCCTCAGCAATTATATTACTGTACTATACTGAAATTTACTGAAAATTCAGAAGTAACTAGGAATGTGTTTGCATGTGGAAAGAACATGAATTCTGTTGAGTTCTAGGACCCACAATAAATTCCTGGACTTGGAATCCTTTTAATACTATGTGTGACTTTTGCAACACATTTTGATTGGCTTTAGTGGATGCAAGTAAACCTGCAGTCTGCCCAGCTCTATTCTACACTATGGAAATGCTATGGTTCCTTATAAAATGGTTAGTGAGAGATAGACCATGCCTCATATGGTTGGACCTGTTTTAAATGCCACTCATAAAACAATTACAGCCTTAGCCCCTATTCTAATTTTTCAAGCAGGCTTTTTGTAACTTGATTGGCTGCTGAAGTAGTGGGTGGTATATTGTTCCCTTTCCCCCTCCCCCCCATGTCTTTTTAAACTGTTCTTGTTTTTAAACTGTAAATTGTTTTTAAGTCAGTTGTTGTCCTTATGTGTTTAATTGTGTTTTAATATTACAACCGGTTGTGGCTTTAGTTGTATCAAATTTCAATTGTGTTGTGAGCCTCCCCGGGCCCAATATATGGGGGAAAGCCCGATATAAATAAAATAAATAATTAACTGAAATAGAACAAAACAAAAAAGAATAAAAAGCAAAACTTGCTCAGTAAGAATATGTCTTAATTGAAGCAGAAAATTTAAGGAATGAAGCCGCAGGAAAGAGAAAGCCAGTTACACATTACCGGTACTTGTAACTAGTTACTGTGATGAGATAAAGAAAGGGCAGCAAACTAAGATTTCAAAAGCAATGTAACAAGCAAGAGTAATTGTACTTTAGTGATATAACAGCTAACAGTTTCTATTTACTTTCAAACATTACTTTTTAAGGGTATTTTTCTTATTTCAATCCTATTTTTTCTTCTCTCTCTCAAAGGAAAACCTAATGGAAAGTAAAATAAAAGTGCACCAGTTAATACAGTGTGTTAAGTTTTCAACACTGCAGTAAGTAAGCCATTTCCCCCCCCAAAAAAAATACTGGAATGATGAAACACGAATGACTTACTTCTAAAAGGTAACTTTCCAAATTCTTGCCACGATTTACTCTCTCTCTCTCTCTCTCTCTCTCTCTCTCTCTCTCTCTCTCTTTCACACATGCACACACACACACACCTAGGTCCCGTCTACACGATTTAAATAATACGTACGGCGTGCGAAAGTTCGCACTTCGGTACAAACGGCCGTTCGGATGCACACGAATGCAAAAGAGGGGGGGCGGTTTTCCACCCTGAAATACGCACACGCGGCGTTCAGGAGGGAAAGCGGATCGCGAAGAGAAATCCGTACGCCATTCGGATGGCTGACAGGTCTGTACGGTCCGTTCGCACACATACGAACAGGCTGTGTAATCTGATTGGCTGGCTGAGTAGAGGGGGTGGGGCTAGCACGGAGGGAAATTGGGAGCGGCCGCCATGTTGGTTTCCCAACTAGCGAGCTTCCGGTAAGTTCGTGAATTTATATGTTTATTTATTTTTATTTTATATTGTAAATACGGAAAACCGACTGTCCGCAAACCAGGAACCTTTAAAAAAAAAAAAAAAGCAACGGGAGATTTAAAACTGCCACTTGGCTTGCTCGCTCCAGCCAGCTTCGGGAAGAGGGAGTCATACGGAGCTTAGGGGGTTTTAAAAATCGTATAGCCAGTTTGTATACATACAAATGACAGGCTGTTCGTATTTTTTGCCCCCCATACGGATTTTTTAATGATCGTATAGCCACACCCCTAGAGAATCAGATTATTTTGAACTAAGCATGAGAGCTGCAAGCTGGTGGGATGAAGATGATACATTTATGAGTAATTTTCTATGCTCCCAGAACAAGAGATTGCCTGCAAGAGAGTTTGTGAGTACCAGACTCTCTCCCCAAACTTCTCATGCATTATCAGGCTGTGCAGGGATTTCAATGAGAGGAGCTCACCAGGGATGGAACACATAGAATCACAGAATCATAAAGTTGGAAGAGATCTCAAGGACCATCCAGTCCAGCCGCCTGCCATGCACAAACACACATTCAAAGCACTCCCGGCAGACGGCCACCCAGCCTCTGTTTAAAACCTCCAAGGAGGTCTTGTCTATATGGGGGGCGGGGATTTGAACATGTCCGAAAAAGCAGGCATTGGCAACAATGTGACCTGTCTTCATGCACAAGTACAGTAGTTCGTATTTCCAAAAAAAGAGGGGGGGACAGTATAGGATAGCTGTTTGATCAACTTACTGGACCTTCGCTTAGCAGAGAATCTAACATGGTGGCTGCAGGCACTTTCCCTGTTTGCTAGCCCCGCCCCCATCATCATCCAGCCAATCAGATTACGCTGCCTGTTTGTATCTGTGCAAATGTGAGTGTTCAAATGATCGCACATTTGCATGTCATACGGAGCTTTTTTAAAAATCCGTATGAAGCCCCAGGCACAACGCACACTGAGTTTGTGGTGGATTTGGCTGCCCTCCTTCCCTAATGACACGTATTTGTGTGAATGTCTGTATGAGCAGATTGCCTTCCGTTCGTATGCCGTTTGTATTATTTTGACTGTATAGACAGACAGAGACTCTACCACACTCCAAGGAAGTGCATTCCACTACCGAACAACTCATACAGGAAGTTCTTTCTAATGTTTAGGTGGAGTCTTTTTTTTCCTGTAGTTTGAACCCACTGCTCTATGTCCTAGTCTCTGGAGCAGGGAAGGACAATGAGGAAACGATAACATGGGGAGAGAATATATTTGGAACATACATTTTGTCCGATGTAATAGAATTCAAAATGATATGACAGGTACACAGTGGAGGCCTAACCTAGCAAGCACACAGAATCCTGGAGCTGCAAAAGGGTCACCTGATCTGTCCAATTGGCAAGAATCCTTAGATCTGGACTACATGGGGGTGACAGATGGTTCACTGGCTATAGCTGCTACACAACACCCACTGCTAAAAATTTGAAGCTTTTTAATGCTAAGCTCAAATGGAAGCTTAACTTCCCTTCTGCAAAGTCCTGTCTAAAATATGTTTTAAAATGTCCAAGTGTTCTGCCAAGGTCAATCCTGCTCTCTAGACAAATATGTACCCAACTATACTCCACACTCCACACTAGGAGGTGGACTGCATACCCGTGTATGTGGCACTAAATGCCAGGGTTAGGAAAACAAACAGGAGGAACAGCTCTGTGAGTACAGACAAAAGACACAAACTGAATCAAAAAAGCTCCCAGGAAGTGACATCATATATCAGAGAGTATGAATGGCACAGACATAAGGGGAGCACAACAGGCCTGTTCAGTAAGAGACTTTTTTTCATACACCTTCTGCCTGACGTTTAATTCATTGCAAACAACAATTGTAGCAATTGCTTCCACTGAAAATGCCAAATTGTATTCAAAAGGTAGATCCATATAGAATTCATTACAACTTTCACTCTTGACATTACAAGGCCATGGCTGACCCAGTCTTTTAGGAAGGCACGGAGTTGATGTATCCGCTAAAATTAACTATGAGTACAAAAGATTGCTGTTACTAGTCTCTTCAGTAGGCAGATCTGGAAGCACCGGCAAACTGCATACCTTTTTTACCAGTAGAGATGGGGAATATTTGTCCCTCCAAGGTTTTGACCTAAAGCTCCCATCAGCTTCACTCAGCACAGACAGTGGTAAAGGACTGCAGAAGTTGTAGTCCAAAGACAAAGTATCCCTGTACTTGCCTTATAAGACTGTAGCCATCCTGTCAATAGCAGGCAAAGCTATGCCTTTGTTTGCCCCATTAGAAACCATCATAAAACATAGGAGAGGGGAGGCTTCTATTCCTTACCATTCATATTCCATTGTTTTCTAACCTTCTCTTGAAGAGGTCAACCTACTCTCTTCCCCCCCACTCTCTCTCTCTCTCTCTCTCACACACACACACACACATTCACACACATAAACAGAGCCAAATAAATGCATACTCCAATAACTGTGACTTGGTTTCATTAAAGCATTAGACATGCCACGGAACTGTCCTGTACAAATTAGTCATGGCTTGCTGACTTGTATTTCTATTGCAATGCAGGTGCGGAACCAAATCTCCATCTATGGGCCCAACAATTATTCAGCACAGCTAGTATCCTTCTGAAATACTCCAGAAAAGCATTTTCCCAGAAACCGTCACTACAACTTGTACCAGCAACAAATTCTTCTTGAAAGCAAGACTATTCTGCCCAACCTTTAGTCCCAGCAATTATCAATATCAAATCTGTTCTGCAGCAGGTGTGAGTGCAAGGCCTCCTATGCTGCCATAAGGAACCAAGTATGTTTTTACATGCTTGAACACTAACACATATATCCCCTAAATCTTTGTTCCACAACCTTTCTAATTGGAATGGGAGCCTTGGTTCATATTTAAAAGGACTTTATGAACTTTTGTTTGTGGTCTGATCCAGTCCAGCCTTGGCAGGGTCTAGAACCTGATTAAGTTCATATATCCATGATAGTTCATCTGAAACTATTTCTTCATTTTACAAGGTTAGGGAATCACCGCTTCTAGACATAAAACTGATTTTTTTAAAATAATATTTTTATTAATATTTAAACACATCATTTAAAACATCTATCATACATACATAACATACAACATAAGATGTATATCATATGACATATAACATATAACCTTACCCTTTCCTCTTTCCTTTTCCATCTTGTTTATTCATTTACATAATTCTTCTCCTTCCTTCTATTTTTCTGTTTTTCTCTTTTGATTCTGTATGTTTTTTACCACCTGCTTTACTTCATGTGTTTGTCTTACTATCTATATTTACGTATATGTTTACCTACATACATATACATATTACATACATACACACACTTTTGTATTTATTTTATAATTTTACGCCCTCTTAATCCATGTTTAATATTGCTATTCCCCCCTCCATCTTTCCCTCCATAATGGGGTAATTATTTTCCAGTCTTCATAGTTCTTCATTGTTGTTTTCTTATCTAACAATATCATCATTCTGTCCATCTCATACATATCGTACAATGTAAATATCTATTCTTCAATTTGCGGTATTTCTTGTTTTTTCCAGTTTTTTGCAAATACTATTCTTCCCGCTGTTAGCATGTACGAGAGGATCTTGCCCTACTGTTCTTGTATTGTTCTGTCTACATTGTGGAGCATGTTCAATAAATATATTTCAGGTTCACACTGAAAATCTGTATTTAATGTTTTTGTTATGACTTTATGGATTCTAAACCAATATTTCTTTACTACTTCACATTTCCACCATACATGGAAATACGTACCTAATTTTTTTTTGCACTTCCAACATTCACTTGAGGAATTTTTATAGAATTTAGCCATTTTTTCTGGTGTCGAATACCACCTAAAGACCATCTTATAATAGTTTTCTTTTAAGTTATAGCTCCTGGTAAATGACAACTTTTTATTCCATGAGGCTTCCCATTGTGTTAGCATGATTGGGTGTCAGATGTTCTGTGCCCACTTAATTATATATATTTTTATTCTTTCTTGTTCCAGGTTTATTTTGAACAATATCTTATATATTCTAGATAGTATTTTTTTTCTTTATCTCCTATTATTTCATCTAATTCAGATGTATCTGTCTGTATACCTTCAAGTTTAATGTCTTTTTTTAAATTTTTCATATAACTGTCTATGTACATACCAATGAAATTCTATGTTCTCTTTTTTTTAATTTCTCTTGCATTTTCATCAAGTATGTCTTTCCTTCCCTTTTCAGGATACCTCCATATGTCATTTACTTTTGAATAGATTTTCTCTTTTATGAAAAGCTTCATGGTTTGATACCCATAAGGGTATTTTCAGATATAGTTTTTATATTTCTTCCAGACCCTTAACAACGCACACCTCACGTAATGATGTTGAAATTCTTTGTGTATTTGCGCTTTATCAAACCATACGTAGGTGTGCCATCCAATTCTTAAATTAAAACCCTCTGTTTGTAATAGTCTGGTGTTCTCTAAAGATATCCATTCCATCATCCAATTTATGGAGCTGGCATGGTAATAAGTTTGAAAGTCTGGCACTCCTAAACCTCCCCTTTTTATACATTTTGTAATGTCTTTCTCCTAACCCTGGGTTTTTTCCCGGCCCATATAAATTTGGTTAGATCTTTATTTCATTTATTGAATGGGGTATTGCTGATTATTATCAGAATGTTTTGAAATAAATACATAACCCTTGGTAATATATTTATCTTTACTGATTATATTCTTCCTAGTAATGATAGTTCTAATTTATTCCACTTATTCAAATCTTCTTTTATCTTATTCCATAATTTTACATAATTATTTTCAAATAACTCAGAGTTTTTATTTGTAAACGTTATACCTAAGTATTTGATGTTCTTTTCTGTCTTAAATTCTGATATCTCTTCTATCCGTTGTTTTTCTCTTTTACTCATATTCTTGGTTAATATAACTGTTTTTTCTTTATTTATTTTTAGTCCTGCTAATTTGCCAAATTCCTCTATCGTTTCAATCAGTATCTCAATACTCTCTATCAGATCATCCAAAATGAAAACTAAGTCATCGGTAAATGCCTTATATTTAAATTCCTGGTTTTGTATTTTAAAGCTCTTGATTCGTGAGTCTGACTTTATTTTCCTATTTGTTATCTCCAATACCATTATAAACAGTAGAGGTGATAGACGGCAACCTTGGCGTGTTCCCCTTCCGATTTGACATGGCTTTGTCTTATCTCCATTTACTATAATTTGGGCTTCTTGTTTGTTATATATTTTCCTAATCCAATCAATGAAATTTATTCCTAAGTTCATTTGTTTCATCACTTCTATCATAAATCCCCACCTCATGTTGTTGAACGCCTTTTCGGCGTCTGCGAATATCAAAATTAGCAACATAAAACTGAATTTTGAACTCTGCTCATCTCCTACCAACCCCCCAATCCCCAAATAAGCCAGGGAGTCCTTGGTCCTTTCACTCAATTCATGCCTTTCAATTTCCAACCACTCCCTTGATCTTATGAGAAAACCAGATATTGGTTTCACTCAAAATTGCCAATTCATTGAGCAAGATCCTAAAATGGCTTTTATCACTCAAGAGGGTTGATGGCTTACACTGTAGCAGGAGTGAGGAACTTGTGACTTTCCATATATTGCCACACTACAGTACTGCAATACCCATCAGCCACAAAAAGCACAGCCCTTGTTCAGTGGTGGTTGGCACTGAAGTGCAACACTGCAACACTGGAAGGGCATTATTGCTCTGTAGCAAAAAAAAAAACAATATACATTATTAATACTGCAGTCTTTAAATCTTCCAAAGTTATCTTTGTAGATCTATAGTGCAACTACCTGGTGCAAACTGCAATTAAACAATGCTGGTAGAAAGGAAATCATATACATGGTCCTAGCAGACAAAATGTAGACTGTCCAAAGACAGCCTAAGAGGTATTTTTCCTTAAAACATTGCTTTTTAAAGCAATTCCCTATGTAAGTAAAATGTAGTTTCCCCAAAAGTAACTTACTGCCATTCACAGCAATTGTAAGATTTCCCATTGCCTTATGTTATCATTTATTTTTTGCCATTTTTGTTGAAAGTAAAATCTAAGACTAAGATGGCCTGAAATTAGGGGGAAATGCCCTCAAAATGCTAGAACATGCACTTTACCCCCTCCCCAGGAAAAAAAATATTGTTATACTGGGAAAACACAACAATACTGCCTCATTATGTTATTTGCAAAAGGGACATTGTTATGTCTGCATTACTTCCCCTCCCCAATTATGCATTCCAGGTAATGTCATTATTTGTATTGTACCACTTCCAAGATTTACTTGTCTGCAAAACCAGCAGAGTTGCTTTTATATGGGCTGAAATTTTATTCATTTTATTAATTTTTGATGCAACCATTCCCATATCTTCGACAGGAAGTTCTATTAAGTTTCATGTCCTTTGACAGAAACTCACATCAGTCTTGGCCATCAATGCCAATGGTGAGGAATGCTAGGAGTTGCAGTTCAATAACATCCAAAGGGGCTCACATTCTCTGCTATATGAGCCTAAAAAAGATGAAAGGAAAATAGAACACTTGAAAAATCTCCAACTAATGTAAAAATGGCAAACATATCTACACCATTCTGTATGTGGTGCCAGTGCACATGTGGAAGGAGCCAATTATTTTGTGACAGGGATATACCTCCAGCACACAACCCTGCATCACCACATACATAATGTCACCACAGCCCCTCCAAATCCCAGAGGCACTGCTGCTGTTAGTTTGCGGACATCCCTACAAACAAGTGTTGAAATCTCCTGTGCACCTTACACCTCCACCAAGGCCTACTCTGCCACCTAATGTACCATGGAGGTGGCCCTGGACTCTCAAAGGCTTTGCCAGCAGAGCACCAGCTCTGGCAGACTTTTCCAAGCTGGTAAGGTTTTGTGTATGACCTAGGTGGGTTGACTGCATGTCCATTACCTGAGGACTGGAGAGCCAGTATGGTGTAGTGGTTTGAGCACTGGACTATGATTCTGGTGACCATGGAAACCCACTGGGTGACCTTGGGCAAGTCATACTCTCTCAGTCTCATTACAGATTCACCTTAGGGTCACCGTAAGTCAGAAATGGCTTGAAGGCACACAACACACACTTTAGGACCAGTCTAGTTAAGTACAGGGGGGCTTATCATTGGAAAGCTGGCCTCCTGGTGATGAACTAGCCACAGCAGTCATGAACACAACAACCATGTAAAATATTTGTAATCTTAATCAGTGGAGGGGCTAAGCACACTGATGAAATCACAGATCTTCAAAGTTGTTAAGGCATACACAATTTTTGGAGAACACTACACACACACAAAGAGGAGGAAAGAAAGTCCACACAACATAGCACTCTCATAGATCCCTGGCTAGGGGACTGGCACAGCACAGACTTCCTTGGGACACAAGTGCTCTTCTACCAAGCAACCCAAGTGAGGTTTGTCATGTATCTTGCATAGGTGTAGAAGGTTAGCTATAGAATAAGTTGCCAGTCCCATGAAGGAACAGCCAGGAGCATCTGGAAGACTAGTGCTATCCAAGGGTTAGACTTCCCTTGTGGAAGGGACCATGGAACTGCACCTGTGAAACTGTGGGACCACAGAGAACAAGGAAAGACAGAGAGAATGCACACACCGCTGGAGTGCATAGTTACTGAACTTGGATGCACAGTAGGCATCCACACCAGTATGGAAGAGAACCAAGTAACGATGAGTCTACTTCTAGCTTCAAGACTGCTGCGCAATACTATGTGTACTGGCTGTTTGTTCTACTCCATGTGCCTGAGCTGTCATCTTGCAAAGCAAAATTGCTCATGAGCATCTGGCCAGCAGCAGTGAAAGTTGAAGCAGAATGCCAGGTTACCTGCATGTGGGTAAGACTGCCTCCCTGTTGCAATATGTGTCAAGAGTGTCAGAGTCATGCAGTTCAGAAAAGAAACAGTATTTACATATGGCAGCAATTACACTTCATAACAAAGGGGTTGCCTTCTTCACTTGTTTACCTGTGTGAAGTGATATGTCTTGGAACCCCCACTTGGTGGAGTGGAGTAAGGTTGGGTGGTTATGCCTGGAGCCCTGTGGGTCGTGTCTCTCAGGCAGAATGTGGAAATATTACTATTTAGATTACAGCTCCCAAAGTCTTCCAGCTAGCATGGCCAAGGGGAACAGTGGTCTTTAAAAAGTAACTTTCCCAAGCTCTGTTCAGAAGTTTCTAGGAAAAGAAGTGCTTTCAAGTTCCTAGGAGTTCCCCAGAGGCAGGATATTTTAGGCAAAGTGCCCTCTCCATAGTTCTCATCACCATCTTTCCCCTTGTGCGTTCTAAGACTGTGTGACATGAGGTCACAGAGATAGCATCCTGTCAACTACGTAATACCTCTCCTTATGTAGGGTTTATATACAGGTATATGCCAGTGTGCTGTGTGATTGGGTGCTGAGTTATACTGCAACCTATGATTTGTTATGGCAATGTAAGTGATGTAGTAGCCAATGTGAGGACAGCATCATCATCGTCATCATCATTCCCCCCATTGCAATTAATGGAAGGGCAATTTCTTACCTCAGGTCTAGGGCCCATTTAACAATTCAGACAGAAAGGGAATGGCTGTGTTTTGGATGTGTATAGGATATGGTATGTTTCACTCACAATATGGCTCCATCTTGGCTCTTCTGCTGGTAAAGACATCCTACTGGAACAGCAATTCTGGTAAAGAATTCTACACACTTTTCTGGAATATTCTGTGTGCACTTCTCAAATTCTGTCAAACCCTATAGCCCCTCAGCAGACACAACTGTAGAGCACAGGACTACAATCAGACCCCCATATCCACAGAACCAGTATCCACAGTTTTAGTTATCTGCAGGACACAAAATAGGGACACATACCATAGAAGATGCCTCTCTAGGCATCTTCTATGTCCTCCAAGGCACCTCTATGGTATATTTTTTTACTGAAAGTCCTTTGTTTTAATAGGGTTTTCTTTTATCTGTGGTTTCCAGTTTCCACAGTAAGTCCAGGAACCAAACCCCCATGGATAGGGGGTAGGGTCTTACTGTACTCTGTAAATGGATGAGTATTAAGAAGTGTAAACAAGACATACATTTGGGGATGAGATTAGGTTGGCAGAAGATTACTTCTGCTCTTTTAAATGACTTAAAAGAGATGGGGGGGGGATGTGAGGATTCACAAAAGTATATGGGGGGGGGTTGTGGAATTATAAACTGTTTTTACACCAAACTCCCAACAAGTTCATTACAATTCAACTGTCCCATTACTGCTAAGCTTCACTAAAGACTTGGTCTAACAAATAGATGCAGATAAGCTCCACTGAACCCAGCTGGCCTTATTCTATGTAAACATGTAAAACTAACATGTAAAAAGAACTGCTCAAGTACTTAACTTTGACTGAGTCAAACATATTACAGCAAATCAATGCAAGCATGTATGTTAGACCTGAAGAAACATCTAAAAGCAAAACATGCAAATATACACATGGCTCTACAATGTGAACCCCTAACATTTCCCTACATTCTTGGGAACAGTGCAATATACCAGATAAGCCATGGTATGGAAGAGCCACATTTATCTTTCCAAATTGTGGTTGCCATACAAAGAACAACTACTTTAGACACACTGGACAGATTAGGAATGTCCACTGGAACATTTACTTTGCCCTCTGGCCTACAGGCATATCACCAACTTCCTCAGAAAGACCCCTCCATTTCAAAAGACGTTTGCCACCCAATATTGGGGAGCAGATGTTCAAAAAACAGAGGTCTAATGCTCCCTATGGCACACGGCATTACTTGGAGTTCTTTTAATCCATGCGTGGAAACAAAGAGTTCCAAGGCAGGCACCCACTCATTTCTGCTACACAGGAAGGTTCTCCAAGACATTTGTGGAACACAAGGCAGTAACAAAGAACTTTCCTGCATATGTGAGTCTAAATATAATGAACAGAGCATCACAGAAGCGAGCTGATGGGATATGACCTAGTTCAGCTCAGGACATCTAACCCATTCTATTATTATATGTAAAGGAAGAATACAATGAGACAGTCACTAAAAGCAGCTGAAAAAACTGCTGGCTGGCAGCAAGTGGAATATGTTATGTACTGGAAAGTGTTAAGAAACAAAATCTCACAACGTTTCCATTTTCAGGGGGGGAAATATAGCAACTTTTTCCTTTATAAGGTCTTGGTCTAATTTCCAGTTTGCCCCCTAGCTTTGCTTGTCCATTCATGGGTCTGATTTCTATCTTGCCTGAAATGTACACAAAATCCAACTCCATTTGTCTATTGCCCTTGGAGCATCTCAAGCCCTTAGAGCCAAATATTTATCTTCCCTCACTTTCCTAAGCCTAGGAAAACTTAGTGTAATCTTCAAGTTACCAGGCTAAGATTTATTAAGTCAAAGTGGCACCTAGTGCAGGTGTCTTGAACAGTCCTAAGTATCTATTTTCACAACATCCCTCTCATGCCTGGATTAAATTCCACCAGACATCATAATCTTCCTCTTCATTAGTATTTTGCAGCTATACCTCCCTATGCATCCAGTTAACCAACATTTTTCAATATAAGTCAGTCACGAATAAACACATTTTTAAAAAAAGCTCCCTTCATCTGCACATGAACTTCTAGGCCACCACCTCTTGTGTCCTGGATTGCATGCCAGCTGGCTGTAATTATTTATGAACAGGGCAACATCTTCTATATTTGCTCACAACCACTCTTTCCTTTAAGTTTACCATAGGTTAAAGAGCCAATGGCTGCCCTAAAGAGTTTCTAGGGGTAAACACTGACCAATTTAAGATTAATTCCCAAACCCTCATGGGGGAGGGGGATTCTTTTTACTTTTTTGCAGATTCCTCCCCTGCCACCGCCTTGCCACATGTCAAACATGTGAACAGGAAGGGGACGGAGGGTGGCTGTGTCATTGCCCAAGAATCTGTTTGGCCCTGTGTCATCTCACATACCAGCCACAGAAATGTAAACTACCAGTTTACACTCATAGAATGCCCTTTTCACAAATTATCTGATGGAAATGCTCCGCAGTAAGCAAAAAATATGGGTACTGCCTGAAGCCCCAGAAGTGACCATTTGAATTTGCTTTCGGTCTGACCCACTTCTCCAGAACTAGAATGCCAGTTTGAAACTACAGGGCTGCAATCCCTCACCCGCCTGATCTGTTTTTGTTTGTTTGTTTGTTTGTTTTTTACTCACACCAGCATTTTAACCCATTTCCCCTTCGTTTTAAATGCCCTCCATTACACTTCTTAAAGAGCACAACCCTCAACGGCTCCGGTCCAAATCAGCAGAACTTGTGCCTCAGAACCGATTGCAGACCGCAAGGCATACATTGCAACTTATTTATTTATTTAGGTATTTATACCCCACTCTTCAGCCACAAAGGCTCTCAGAACAGCTTACAAATTGTGAAGCAATAGCACTTTACACATCTACACCTAGTTAAGAGGCTTCCAAGGTGTGTTTGCTAGTTGCCCCCACAAGGTGGGTACTCAGCTTACACCCAAGGAACACCATGAACAGGGCCGGTTTAAGGAATTTTGCCCCCCCCCCGGGCAACACTTTCTTTGGGGGGCCCCATATGTATATCTCAGGTCAATGTAACCTAACTCAACCTAAGCTATTCACAGTACAGGATATTCAGATTATTACTAATAATGTTTTTGCAGGAGGAGGGTTACTATGCCCCCCCACAATGATGGCCCCCCCTGTGGATGCTGACACTGCCAGTGCCTTAAACTGACCCTGACCATGAGGGATGGGGTGGTGGTGGCTGTGGGTGGCTGTTTGCCTACTGAATGACCCCAAAGCTGGCAGCCCTCCCCCCCCCTCTGAACTCTTCATTTTAGGTTGTTGTTTTTTTTATTAAAAAAATTTTTTTAAAGAAGTGTTGCATGAATCAGGCGGGTAACAAGGGTAACGCCTCCTCCTCCTCCTTCTGAGCAGAGGAAGTCAATTCCAGAGAGTAGGGGGTGGGACACTCCAGAGGGGCCTTTTAAACTCCAGCAGAGGAGCCCTCAGTCCAGGACCAGTTTAAGGGCCCTGCAGCACCTGCAGCCACAGGGGCCCCCATCATTGTGGGGGAGGGGCCCTCGTAACCCTCCTCCTGCAAAAACAATATTAGTAATAATCTGAATATCCTGTACTGCGAATAGCTTAGGCAGGGCCAGTTTAAAGCATCAGTGGCGTCAGCATCCGCAGGGGGCCCCATCACTGTGGGGGCCCCCATAGTAACCCTCCTCCTGCAAAAACATGATTAGTAGTAATCTGAATATCCTGTACTGTGAATAGCTTAGGTCGAGTTAGGTTACACTGCCCTGAGATAAACATATGGAGCCCCCAAAATAAAGCATTGCAGGGGCCAACCAAAATTCCTTAAACCAGTCCTGAGCTTAAATTAGGTTAGGTTAAACTGACCTGAGATGGGGCCCCCAAATTAAAAGCGTTGCAGGGGGGCCCAAAATTCCTTCAACCAGCCCTGCCTCCGTCAGCCACTCTCCTGGGTTGACACCGTTTGGTGGCAACGGCTGCGCACCAGCCTCTCCTGCCCGCCCGCCCCGGGGGCTCCTTTTTCCCGCCGGCGGCGACCCTGCCCGTGCCCGTCCCTCCCTCTTACCTGCCGGAGGATGAAGCTGGTCGAAGTTGTGCTGCCATCGGATCGCTTCAGTCGGCTCCGGCGGGTGGCCGTGCCTCGGCTGCCCTGGAAAAAGGAGCCGCCAAGGGCCAAGCGGGGTGGAGAAGGGGGCGACAGAAAGGGGGGGAAGGCAGGCGTTAGTGAGAGGGCAACCGAAGCCCCACCCGTTGTAGGGCGGCAAACCCCAAACTCCTTCCTTCCTTCCCTCTTTCCTTCCTTCCCCGAATCCCCATCTATTTAAAAGCCTCCCCCGCCCCACAAAACAAAAGCACCAAGGCGGGCTCTCGCTCGCTCCCTCTTTCCCTCTCTGTCTGAGGCGAAGCGACCAGCGTCGCCCCCCACCCCACATACACAAAGAGGCCGGGCGGGAAGCGACCCACCGGCACCCCCACCCAAGGCTGGAGAGCTTGGAGGGGACCCCCCCCCCCCGTTGCGCGCCCGGTGGCCGGGGAGCTTACCTGGAAGATGGGGTCGGCCAGCCCGTTCTTGCCGTACGAGGAAGGATGCTTGGACATGGCTGGGCGCAGCCGGGGGTGGGGTTGGGTGGGGGGCTTGCTGGTTCTCTCCCGCCTTGGCTGGCTGGGAGCCGCTCCTGCTTGCCTCCTCCTGCTTGCTTGGCTCCGAAGCAGCTGCCTGCGCGTGGGGACGGAGGCGCTGAAGGGCGCTGCTGGTGTAAGGATTACAAAAAATCCTTAAAGCCGCCGCGTCCCCTATTTCCCTCCCTTTTCTCTGAGAGGGATCTTGTCGCACTTCAGAGACTTAACTGAGAGGAGTGGGGTGTGGGTGGGGGAAAGTGGTCGCTTAAGCTTTCTTAGCCTTGGTCTACCTTCCTCTCAGGTGCATGGAGTGAGGATGTAGACCAAGCCTAGGGAAGCTTCTGTTACAACTTCTTGCTCTCAGTTAGTCTCTAAGGGGCGACAAGACTCTAAGGGGCAGCCCCTTCAAGGCACTGAGGGGGGAGTATGCAAGGGGTCTTGTCGCCCCTTAGAGACTAACTGAGAGCAAGAAGTTGTGGCAGAAGGTTCCCTAGGCTTGGTCTACATGCTCACTCCATCCACCTGAGAGGAAGGTAGACCAAGGCTAAGAAAGCTTAAGCGACCACTTTCCCCCACCCCATTCCCCACTCCTCTCAGTTAAGTCTCGACAATATCCCTCTCAGGACTGGTTTGAGGAATTTTGCGGGGGACCCCTTGCAATGCTTTATCTTGGGGGACCCATATGTTTATGAGGGTCTAATAGAAGCCATCCAAGGCAGTTACTCTGACAAACGAAACTGCTCCTGTGTAGCACATATTATTTTTAACTGGAAATGAATTTCTGAAAGAAAGCTAAAAGATTTATTTTCTGCTAATTTTCATCAGCCCGTGCTAGTGACTGAGAGGATAGCAACAAGAGAAAACAGACTGTACAATGCTAGTAATAAACTCAGCCGTATCACAATGTAGCCAAACTCAGCCTAAACTATTCAGAGTACAGGGTATTCAAATTATTACTAATAATGTTTTTTGTAGGAGGAGGGTTACTATGGGGGCCCCCTGCGGATGCTGACGGCGCTGGTACCTTAAACCGGCCCTGATCCCTCTCAAAGCATACTGATAGTCCAGACGAAAGCTATGTCTTTTAAGTCTACCCAAATGAACGTATTTGTGGGGTAGCCGGCTTGTGGGGGCAATGGGCTGACGGCACACACTGGAAGCCGCTTAACGCTATTATCAGTGCTGTTTGCTTATCGATTTTTTATAAGCCGCTCTGAGAGCCTTTGTAGGCTGAAGAGCCGGGGGTATAAATATCGAAAAGACATCAAGAAAAGAAATAGCCAAGTTCGTCGTTTGTACTCTGCGAGGCACGGCGTCCCTTGTGGCATTTGAAAGGCCACCCCGCTAATGTTTTTTATTATAATATAAACAGGAATATGTGAATATAAAGGTGCTGGCTGGGTCACTGACTGAGGGACAAAGAAAGAGCTAGCCCCCCTCATGTCCCGCTCAGAGATTCCCATTAAACAGAGGAAACAGAAGAGTGGAGTAGGTGGTTGTGAGGCCACATAGCGGTTTCCTTGTAAACAACACACACACACAGTTCTTTTTGACAATTGCCACTCTTTACAACAGGGGTGGCTCCAGGGTCAGTGAGCTGTGACTCTGCTTTGTGTTTTAGTGTGAACGTCGAAGGGGCTCTCTAAGATTCTGAACCCTATCACCAAAATTAGATCCAGGACCTTGGATACTTGGCTTGTGGGGGCAATGAGCTAACACACATTGGAAACTGCTTAAATGCAGTGTAGATGTGTAAATTGCTATTGCTTAAAACAGTTTGTAAGCTGTTCTGATAGCCTTGTGGCTGAAGAGTAGGGTAGAAATAAATAAATAAATAAATAAATCTCCCTGAAAGTCTGGACTAAAATTCCTAATGGATTTGTCTAACTGCTGACATAGGAACCACCAGACACTGCCTTTACTCAAGCTCTTTTAACAGAGCTTCCTGGTTCTTTCAACTCATAGTTATAAATGAAATATTCACCTTTACCAGGTAAGGTAATGGCATTAATTTGATTGATTGATGATAATAATAATAATAATAATAATAACATTTATTTATACCCCACCCCTCTGTTAAAAACAATCAGGGTGGCTTACAAAAATTAAAATACAAATACAGATTAAAATCCCTAAACACCACCCACCCCCACCCTCCCCCATAAAAAGATATTAAACCAATATAAATTAAAAACAACTAATCTAAAATCACATTTAAAAAATAATAAATAGCCAGCAGACTAAAAGAAGCCAGGAGCTCCTGATTAGATTTATTTCCTGTCTTTCTCCCAAGATGGATTCAGAGTGGCTTACAATAATTTAAAAATACAGCTAAAACATCACAAGTTACAAAAGTTTTTAAAAAGAATTAAATTAATTACAATATTAAAATACTGCATAGTTAAAAACACAGAAATTAAAACCATAAAATCAAATTTAAAAATACAACATTGAAAGCAGCACACCAATTAAAATTCATTTTTCAAACACCTGCCTAAATAAAAATGTTGATGAAAAGATAGCAGGGAGGTGGCCAACCGGACCTCCCACAGAAGGGAGTTCCACAATCTGGGAGCAGCCACAGATAAGTCTCTCTCCCGAGTCCTCACCAACTGTGCCTTGTGAAAGTGGTGGGATTGAGAGAAATCTTAACACTCGGGCGGACTTGTATAGGGAGATACATTCTTTCAGCTAGTCTGGACTCGAGCTGTTTAGGGCTTTAAGGGTTAAAACCAGCACTTTGAATTCTGCCCAAAAACAGACTAGTCACTAACGCAGCTGTTTCAATGGGGGGTGGGGTGTCACATGATCCCTGTAGCCAACTCCAGTCAACAGCCTGGCCGCCTGCAACATTTTGGACCCGCTGAAGTTTCCAAACAGTTTCAAAAGGCAGCCCCATATAGCGTGCGTTACAGTAGTCCAAATGGGATGTAATCAAGGCATGTGTCACCATAGCCAGATCTGACTTGGGAAGGAAGAGGTGCAGCTGGCACACTAGTTTTAACTGTGCAAATGCCCTCCTGGCTACAGCTGAAACCTGAGCATCCAAGCTCAGGTTTTAGTCCAGGAGCACACCCAAGCTGCAAACCTGAGATTTCAGGGGGAGTGTGACCCTATCCAGCACAGGCCGAATCCCTATTCCCTGATCTGCCTTTCTACTGAGCACCTCTGTCTTGTCAGGATTAAATTTCAATTTCTTCACCTCCATCCAGTCCATTACTGAATGCAGTCATCGGTTTCATACAGAAACAGCTTCCTTGGAGTTGGATGGGACGAAGAGACAGAGTTGTGTGTCATCAGCATACTGATGACACTGAACCCCAACACTCTGGATGACCTCTCCCAGCAGTTTTGTGTTAATATTAAGCAGCATGGGGGACAAAACTGAGCTCTGATGGACACCGCATGGTAGTGGCTAGGGTGTTGAACAGGCATCTTCCAGCACCACCTTCTTGGTCCGCACCTCCAAGAAGGGCTGGGTCATTTTTCTATTTACCAACGTGGCATTAAGCGGCAGTATTTTCAGTCCAGGGGGCCTGTTGCCAAGGCTACCCGGACTGTTTGAAGTGGGGGACAGCTTAGGAGCAACCAACACTCTATGGCTCTCCCCTCTCCTGCATTGATAACTCTGTCTCCCCACACCTTATCTCCCTCTACATATTAGTATTGCAATGGTGCTCGCTTGGCACCTTCTTCCACCATGCATATTCCACCCTTATTTGCATCAGGGCAGTTGAAGAGTAATTTAAAAGGGGAAAACCGTCCTTTTCACTCCCCAGCAAGATAACAGGCCCTCACCCTCACACCACCCCTGAAACAGCCCATCCAATGGGGCAACTCCCTTTGGCATTGCTTCTTTGGTGGCACACAGGCAGCTCCTTATATCTCCTTGCAGGCAGACGAGCAGGTAGTGACAATGATGGTTCAACCAGCTGCTGGCTCAGTACCTGGGGAGCCTGCTCCTGCAAAGATATGGATGGTCTTTCTCAGCAGGCAGGCAGCAGTTTTTGGAGAAGAGAGGCCCTGCGGTGGACAGTGAAAAACACCTACAGACTTCTCTTCTCTTGAGAAATTGTGGTGGTGCTTCTACTCTAGATTATTTAGCATTACTTTCATTAATCCATGTTTAATGACTCAAACTGGAAAGTGTACTGTTTAATCTTAACTGTCCTTGTTTACTAAGAAGCAAGTCCCATTGTTTTCAAGTGGACTTGCCTAGGAGTGTGATGGAATCTCCTTCTTTGGAGGCTTGATGGGCATCTGTCGGGAATGCTTTGACTATGTATTCCTGTGTGGCAGAGGGTTAGACATATTAGCAAGTGGGACTAGATGTACAGTTTGCCCTCGGTGTCTACAGATTCTTTATCTATGAATTCAACCAACCATGGCTTGAAAATACACTCCCCCCCCCCAAAAAAATATTCCAACATGCAATCCATTTTACCATTTTACCATATATGAAAATAATGGGACTTGAGCATCCATGGATTTTGGTATCCATGGGGGAGGGGTGTCCTAGAACCCAACCCCAATGGATACCAAGGGCCCACTGTATCTTTTACACAGAAACACATATACATTTGCACATCACATTAGGTGTACAGAAATTGTTAATCTGTACACCGCAATATTTATTCACATGTAACATTTAACATACGTATGCTAGCCACAGACTGCTGATCCATATACCAGCAATTATTCACATGTAATGTGTTCTCAACAGTTTCTAGGTTTACATTGGTTTTAAAATATTCAAGTTTTGTGATTTAAAAGGCAGTAGAAATAAGGAATTTTGGAGTCTTGTGTAAACATTTCTTTTAATTCAGTCATGATTCATAAAAGTCTTGCTGCCATTATATCTGATACAGCTATCTGTATTATATCTGATACAGATATAAAATCCTAGTGCAACTTGAATAAGATTGAGCTCTCTGGGAAAGTTACTAAAGCTTTATCACTGTAAGCACTTCAGTTAGTACTATTTTAAAAAATCCACCCACCTGTTATAAAATTTGGAAATGGAATTTTAAAAATAGGATGGGATGGAGTTACAAGTGCCAGCTGTGAACACTGGTTGAGCAGAACAGGTGATTTTAGCAGGTGTTGCTGGTTACCTAGTTGTATGATAAACAACACCTGCTGAAATTCCTTCTTTTATACAACATTAAAGGTACAGGAACTCTCTTCAGTTTCCACTCTAGCAACCCTTAATGGAGTCCAATAAATCAGATTATCTACTTTGGGTCAGAGGCCTGTCTGTTGTTGCACAACCCTGGGCCTGGTATGAAGCTCTAGGCCTCATCCTACCCCTCTCTGGCCTGCTGGAAGACTGCTGGGTTGAAGGATTAGTTGCTGCTCTGTCCTCTTATCGTCCTTTCTAGATGGTGGTTTTTCTCCACACACTCTTCCCTGTACACATGTTTTGGTCTGTTTCCTCTCTCAGATATTCCACACTCTCTCAGAGTTGGCTTGCACACAAATTCAATTTCTCCTCAGAATTTCCTATGCCCTTAGGGACAAAAAAAAAAGTAGTCCTGCTTTTGGGGGAAGGCAGGGTATAAATATAGTAATAAATAAGTATAAATACAGGTACAGTACTTTTACCTTTCCAAAAGCAAGCTATTTGCAAACGAAAGAAGATGGGCAACCAAAAGAAGTGACATTCAGCTGATGGCAACGCCCCTGGGTCTTTTATCACCTTGCATTGGTTTATAACTTGTGTATTTTATTTCTCCCTGCTACCACATACTATGTGAAGTGAAAACAAACAAAAGGGAAAGCCAGGAACAACAAAAGAGACGGGCTGCTCCCACACCTTTGCCTGTGGACAATGGTAGTGTTTCCCCTATCTGTAACTTCTGGGGTGTGCATGGGGCGTCAAACAGAGAGCATTTTAGGAGAGCCAAGGGTGCAATGGTAGTCTTTTACACATATCCCCATAGGACAGTAAGAGCTGTTTGGCAGTGGAATGAGCTGCCTTAGAGTGTGGTGGAGTCTCCTTCTTTGGAGGCTTGATGACCATCTGTCAGGAGTGCTTTGATTGTGTATTCCTGGGTGGCAGAGGGTTGGGCTGGATGGCCCTCAGGTCTCTTCCACCTCTGATTCTAGGATGGCCACTGGGGCAGGAGAGAATCAGCCCTGCCCTTATTTTTCTCCCAATTGGGACCAATAGGGTGGGAAATAAACAAAAGGAAAAAGTTAACACCTACCCAGGAGAGGGTAGAAAAGGAGAAGAAAGCACTGGCTCCGCTTCTCCTCTCCCCTCCAACTTCCCTCTTGACCAATTGGCCAACGTGAGCCTGGCAGAGCTTCTGAAGAGGTAGCTCTTCAACTACAGATTTTTCTCTCCCTAGCCGCTCCCAACCCAAAGGATGGGATGATACCATGTTAATGTTAATCAGTTTGGGAATATGCAATATTCACAGGTTTTGTCAGATGACATTAAAGTCCCTGCTAACCTAAGTTACAAACTCATTGTCCCTGTCCCTTTCCAGTTCTGAGAAAAGTACATGCATGACTCCAGATTATGTTGTAGGTCAGTTGTCTTAAGGGCTGAAAACGAATAAATGGAATGCCAGCTCATTAAGCCTTTTAATTGGTCAGCATTCCAGGCTGTCAGTTTCTAAGGGTCTCTGCAGAATGAGAAGTCATTGAATGTTTTGCTGGTTCAGGAGTAGATGGCAATTCCCATGCAGAACTACCCAGCCATTCTGTGAACACTTCTAGACTGGAAAAGCATCCTATAAACACACTCATGTCTTGCAGTGCTATTGCAGATGACAAATGGGCAGTTGGCAAATAAAATACACAACAAATGGAACAACTTGAATTTCCTCCTAGTAACGGGTGGCATAGCAACAGTAGAATACAAAGGGCTACTAGGCAGCACTGGAAATATAGTCAGGAAATCAAGCTTCCTGCTCCCTTCCATATCATGTAATTTAGTGGCCAGTGCACAGGTAAGTATGTATTAAATCCCAGCATAGACTATGGAGGAACACCCAGATGAATAGATATTTTTCATATATTTCAGTCCAGTTGCCAATATCAAACAGTGGATGTCTCTTAGTTTTCCAGGAAATTCAAGTGGAAGAAAGCTGCACTGAATCTGTTGTGTTCACACTGCTACCCTATATTATACAAATAGCAAATTCATTTCTGAGGACCAATCCTTACATAGGCAAAATGGCACCACTTGGTGGAATTCCAGAGTTTGCAGAAATACCAACTAAAGAGATATAGTATTATGGGGAGCAGTTCTGAGGATGGGCCAATAGAAGAACAAAATGAGAGCTGGGCATGTTTACTAGGCAAAGAACACAGGAGGTATATTGTGGAGAAAACAAACAATGGGGAGGGACTGGATAGAGTATCCTGGAAAAGAGCTTTGGCACTCTCCCTGTGACGAATACGGTACCTTTACCCAAGCTGGCTCGAACACATCAACCCCTAGGAATCCTGCCACTCACCCTGCCCTTTCCCCCCTAATTTCTTTCTTTTATACTAGGTTGGGTTTCTGGGGGTCCGAGTGATCCCAATGGGCAGTGGTTCGTAACCTGTGGTCCAGGGACCCCTGGGGGCCATAATGTCCTCATGGAGGGTCTGTGAAGGCTTAAAGGCTGCTTGGCCCACTTCCTCCACACAGTAGAGCAGTGATATGACAGAAGCCAAGGCAGAGGCTGGCTGGCTTGGCCTGCACATTGCCATTCAATCTGCTCCAGCCACAAACTTGCAGGAAGAAACAGGAGAAAAGTCTTCCCTCCCCCTCCAGTCCTCTGAGGGAAGGTTTAATGGATGGTGTAATTGTATTATCATTATCATTATCATTATTATTGTTTTATCATTATCATTATCATTATTATTATTAGTGTTTTAAATCTTGAGTTAAATCTTGGGGGGCCATGGCAACAAAAGATATTTAGAGGGGGTCCCTGGTAAAGAAAAGGTTAAGAGCCACTGGACTAGTGTGTTAGTTTGTATTCAGTATGGTGGGTGCAAAATAAACTTTATTCAACTTTATTTTCATAACGTAGAGTGGTGGTTGTTTTATCATGTTCCAGTGCTTAGTTCCAACTGTAAGTAATATTCCGTTCATTCCCTTCCCCGCAGCCTCTCCTTCACAGCCTCTCTGAGACATGATTGGCTGCCTTGAAGCCAAGTCAGCCTAGCGCCGCCTTCCGCTTCCTAAGCAAGAGCACTCTACATTGGAACACTTTGCTGGAGGTCCTGCTTATGTTAATAGACAAGTCATTCATTGCCATTAACGGTTAATTTTGTAATGCTTCCTCTACAATAATTGGACGTTGTACATGTGGTAAACCCCAACTGTCTCCCCGACTATTTCTCTTTAAGATCATAAGTGACCGGCTTCTTCTTGGCACTTGTCACCTCCTCGTCAATAATCTACTGATAACACAATGGTAGCGGTTTTCAAATACTAATTCAGAGGCCAATATAGGTTTTAATAAAACAGTAGAATGTTTTTTTAAAAAAAACATGCAGGCACAACCTCTTGTTCTTAAAACTTGGTAGTAACAGTTCTGAGTTACAGGTTCATATCCAATGTAGCTATTTCATATACAATACTTCATCTCTTCTGACTGTTACAAACTAACAACACAGACCCTCTCTCTACTAGAGTTCTGTAAATGGTAAGTTATCCTTTCTTCCACTCTTATCCCCTTAAAACTTAGTTCCCTTGGGAACTCTGACCAGTTGATTCTTCACTGAACTCTCTCGGTTCCTATCTCTTCTAAGAACCACCCCTATCCTCTCTACAAACGTCACTAACCCTCCCTCTCCCTCACAGCCTGGGCTATTTACCTGCTCCCAGCTGCTCTCTCATTGGCTAGCTCCAGCTGTCTTTGGATTGGTCAGCTGCCTTCTGGTCTTCTCAGCTCACAGCTGTCCTTCAGTTCATCACAGTGCACAACTCACAAATGCCTAAGATGTCCATCACATACTCTCTGTAGGGCTGCCCATGGAACAAAGTATGGGAACTGCAATTGGACCAGAAGGTGATTGCTGAAGCTCTTGTGGAAGCTTGATTGGTGTTCATATCAAATCACAAAAATTCCATCCCTGCCTATTTGATTCTGGCCCGCATTTAAACTACTGCTTTTGGTTTTTAATTCACTACACAATTGAAGATTAGGTTATCTGAAGGACCACCAGCTTTTATACGAGCCTCTGCTCTCTGGCTTATTGGTAAGAGGTGTACTTCTCAGAACCCATGCGTATATATGTGTGTGTGAGTATATGGTTGTATGAATGTGTGTTTATATGTGTATGCACACACACATGCTACTGCTGGTTCTTATGGCTTTAACTAAGGTTTTTGTGCTTGGTAATTTTGTAAGTGTCTAAACTGTCTTTTAAGGACAATGCATTCCGAAAGGTGTGCTAGAAGTTATATTCGTAAAACAAATCCAAGTACCCAGACCACCGCATCAGCAGAACCAATATCCAGTTTCAGTTATCTGTGGGGCTCAAAATAGGGATACATATCATAGAGTTGTCCTGGAAACTGCCTAGAGAGGATACCTCTCTAGGCAACTTCTAGGTCCTCCAAGACAACTCTATAGTATTCTTTTAGTGGAAATCTTTTAAAGGGTTCTCGGTTATCCATGGCTTCCAATATGTGCAGTAAGTCTGGGAACCAAACCCCCATGGGTATGGGGGTCTGACTGTAATTGTGAAGAGCCCTAAGTCATTGCAACAAAATATACTGCTCGCCTGGCCCTAGCTGTGAAACACACACTAGGAAAGGAGTCAGCAGTTCCCCCATGTGATGGTGCACTTTGCTATCTTAGTAAAACCAGTTATGAAGTAAAACTGCTGAATTTGCTGTGACAGCATAGAATCCCACAATTTCTTTTTAGAACAAGGCATGCGGTGGAGGCATATGCCTAGTTTTTAAGCTAAATCATAGTTCTGTGAAGTTTTCAGAAGTGAGCTTTGTCTTCAAAACAAAGCATGTGTTAACCTTGTTTTAAAGGAAAATCACAGGACTTTTTGCAAATACAACAGGGGGAAAAGGACAGGCAGGCTCACCAAAAACAGACCAGGGAGGCATGCAACTTATGGGCTGTGTGTTGCCTATCCTGCTCTATGGGGGAATAGAGGAAACATGCATAGCTCCATATTGGATATGCAAAACTGAAAAAGAATTTGACTTTCAGCTTGAGAACCAAAGCTGTGCACTGATGGGGCCCTGTAGCTATAAGGTCTTTCCGACATTCTCAACATAATGTTTTGATTTAATTCTGAAAAATTCAAGCCATGTTGATAGTTGAGACAGTTACAACATAGACCTCAGGTTCATACAATTTTTCACTTCAGGTGTTGATTAATTTGTAGCAATAATTTACCTCATATAGTCATTTTAATTTGATTTTTATGTTTATTAAGGCCTCAGATGCTATGAATTCACATTGAGGTAAGGTCATGATAGATCATAACAAAGCAGCAATACCAGAAAAGTCCACCATTGTACAGAGAGGATGACAGAGCTCACAACACATGACACTTCTGGGTGTTCAAGAAGAAAAGTGCAAGCTGAGCGTGATATACTTTAAACACACTTTGCCATTAAGTAACTGAAATACGGGTAACAGTTTGAGCATTTTATTCATAGTCATTGTTCTCCTTCAGCTGTGAAGTAAAACTTTTCATTGCCCCTGAACTGCTTAACTCTTAAAACAAGCCACTATACTGTTAAAAAGCTTCTAAAAAGAATGAACAGAAGCCAAAAGGCACACTATCCTGTTTTGGGAAGTAGAAAGCCTTCTTGAAAGAGAATGAAGCTACATTCTGTTAAAGGAATCAGTTTTCGCTAACTTTGCTAAGTGCTCTTTTGAACCACGTCACATCCAATGGGAAATTGCCCTTTAAAAATTAATTTCTCCCACTGGTGCCAAATCAAATTCACACTGTCTTAAACTTGTATTGCTCTTTTGAACCACGTCACATCCAATGGGAAATTGCCCTTTAAAAATTAATTTCTCCCACTGGTGCCAAATCAAATTCACACTGTCTTAAACTTGTATTCTTCTCTCTGGCACTACGTTCACTGGAAAAATGCCAGGAAAATGCCACGTTACTTTTCCCTCTCTGCTAGGGAGATGCCGCTTTGTCAGGATTTGAACATCAAGAATAAATTATAAGAACAGGGTAACTTGGCAAGACCTTTCCAAGTAAACACCATCAGTTGAGCCCAGCAGAAGGACACTTCCCTCTCCTTTTATGAAATGTAAAACTCCATACAACACAGGGCTGCATTAGGTACAAACTCCCTAATGATTCAAGGGATTCAGAGGATGCAAATAAGTAATTGACAGTATAGGTTCCTGTGAATTAGAGAAAGAATGACTCACAGGAACATTTTGCTTCCAAGCCTTATAAGGACAGCAGGTTACATAATCTTTTATTTCCTACTCTAAACTGGGTTGTAAGGGGTCCTTAACTTGTATTACATTCTATGAGTAATCTTTTGGCTTAATGGCTGTTAACAATATCCTGCAGCCTCCCCCCTCCATTCCAGTCCTTCTCTCTGCTGCTGATTTCTTTTTTAAAAAGCGTAGACCAGCAGCCTGCAATCCCAGCTAGTAGCATCTCCATGAACAAGGTGAAACTGCTTTTGTCCCAATAGCTCAAAGGCAAAATATTTACTGTTTATAAATACAGCCTTGACTTTCATCCCACTCTGGCTCTGTGCACATACAGTCGACTCAGTGACAGCACCATTAGTGTCAGTAATGTCAAACAGGAAGAACAGTTCCATTCTACAGTGAGCCCTTGGTATCCGCTGAGATTTGATTCCAGGACCCCTGTGGTTACCAAAATCCGTGGATGCTCAAGTTCCGTTATATACAATGGCATAGTAAAATGGTATCCCTTATATAAAAAGGAAAAATCAAAGTTTGATTCTTGCATTTTTAAAATATTTTCAAGTAATGGATGGTGGAATCTGTGGATACAGAGGGGTGACTGTATATGCATAGAGAAGGCCTGCTGCCATACAGTTGAGAGGAACAGGTCTATGCATTCAGTACAGTAATTCTGAATACTGTCCAAGCAACACTTCAAGTGAACACAAGGAACTTATACGTGAGGGATTCTGCCAATGTTGAACAATACTCTGTTCTGGCTACAGCTAAGGAGCAGTGGTCCAGGAGGCTGCTCCAAGAAAGACCTGCTATGCAGATTTAACTTTTCTTCATGTTTTTTTGGATCCCACCCATGCTGATGAAAAGCACAATATGGTATGTAGCATTTAGCATGCTGATAATCTGAAAGGGTCTGTTGTTGTAAATAGAAGTCCATTTTCTATATCTAATGTCTACATAAGGACTCTAGAATTTGAACAAACTGAAACTGAATTAAACAGAGGGCTACCACCAGTACCAGTTATCTGTCTCACCATGGATCAGCCTCATTTTAAAAAAAGTTCTGGCTTGGTGCCTTAAGCTGAATCTAGAGAGCATTTCACTTTTCTATAAAATGTATCCAATCCAACATAATTCCAGGACATTTGTGGTAAATTAAAACAGTAACAAGGCCGAGACCATTGGCAATGCTCAAAGTGTCACTCTTGCTACCACTACTGTTGCTACTACTACAGGCCACAGGCCATGGGAACCCCCCAGAGTGCAGTTTTCCTAGGCCCCTCACATCTAAAGATGGCCCAGAGAAAGATTTTAGATTTAATTCAACAGCTGAAGAGGATCGAGTCAGAACAGGATCAATGTTTAATCATATATTGAAAACAGAACTGCATGTTTTTGTTAAACAAGTTTTATTTCCGTAATTCAGCACAAACATGTTGTAGACGAATATGCTGGATGGATATTTTGTATGATCAGAATCCAAACTGTTAAGAGCGGAGGTTGCTTGACAGTTGTATAAAAACACCCAAATTGTCTTTTGTTATAGAAAAGAATTCTTAGTGTGAATTGGACAAGCAAACACACTGGGAACCTCTTACAAAGAGCAAACCTTTCTAAGTCATTCCTGTTTCAGTACGTCACAGTATCCTTTTTCCTTTCACCAATTAACTCAAGATTAAAACAGTTTAATTCAGTGTCCTGTCAACTTCTTCCAAATAAGGATATTTCAGGGGGGAAACAGTCAAACATTCTACAAACTAAGTTTGTTGCAACAAATCTTTTTTATCCACAATGCTGTGGCATACACAAGTGGAATTCTGCTCATCTAATAAGGACTGCTCCTGGGTGATTCTTGAACCCAACAATGTACTATGGAGGGTCCCCTGACTTTCCAGAAAAGATTTGGGCAGGGCATGTAGAGAAGGAAAAGTGGAGTTTCCATTCTGCTGATGAATAGCCAGCACTGGAGATGACTCAATGCACAGATAATAGAAAGGTAGTCAGAATAGTCATAGCAGTAACATGACAGAGGCACCTTTTAACTGGAAGTTTTTCATCTGATTCTTCTACAATATGGTTAGTTCATAACTGAAAATCAAGTCAACACACAAGTAGTAAGGCATATTTAACAGTCTAGCCATTTTAATATTTTGGGTGATCGAGAGAAATACTGAATTTTCTAACACACTGAATAACAACATCTTTGGGAATTCAAACTATGAACCTTTTTTTAAAAAGCAAAACCAGGCAGAGCTATAGTTTGGATATGTGATGCCACCAGGCAACATTTAAACTGGGGAAAAACAGGGTTTCTGAAATATAATTTGAGATAGCAAAATGACCTCCAAGCATAGACTGTACCTTATTTTAACATCCATGAGACAAATCACACTACAACCGTTATTACAAATTACTATTTACTCAATTATATGAAAAGCAAAGCATTTCATGTTTACTTTTAATATAAAAATAGGTATATGCCTGCAATACATTCTCTACTCCATTCAGATTCCAGGCATAACACTCACTGATACCAATGGCGTCTGGAACCTAACTATTGAAATCTGTAGCTACTTCCTTTGGCAGCATTAACTATGATCACACTTTAGCAATAAATAATATTTTAGTCTAGAAAAGGAAAGAGAGAAAGATGATCCCCATTAACACCAAAACACTAGATACACTTTCAACATCAGAATTTGTACATATTTACAACCTGCATAAATGCTTTGTAAGATCACAGCAACTAGCCATAAAGCCAAATGCAGCTTCATAACAAAATCAGTGATTCTTTTTTTAAAGAGAATTAGTATATGTGAAGTTGTGTATAAAATCTCAGACAAGCAGATATATACACACATTATTTATATATATATTATATATAAAGAACAAAATACAATGAAAAAAATTGCTTCAACTCAACATCACAGTCAGATATTGGGTACCACATAATGTAGTATCAAAGAATGTAGATCAATAAAAACTTTGATTGCTGTATGTATTGACAACTATGAAGGCGCTACACTGTTCAAAAACTTCCATTTTGTTTATAAAATGTTTGAGCTGAGAGAAAAAACTGATTTTGCTCTAGATAAGTATTCTAAAGAGCACCCTTTGAAATTAACTCAGTTTTGAAAAGAGAAATTGCTCATATACATATACACATATGTCCCATGTTGCCATTTTAGATCTCTACTAACAAACAAATAAAAAGTCCCCATAAAGGAAAAGCACAAATGTCTTTGTCAACAATGAGAAATCACCCACAAGTGAGTTTTTCTGAGGACACCTCCCTTCCTGCCACCAACAACACATTGGTCCAAAGTGAAACTACCACCATGCTTCTGAACAGCCTGTTTAGCACCAGTATAGCAACTAAAGGGCCACTTGATGACAAGCAGGTTTGATTTGGGCAAATATAGACCTTACTACAAAGAAACATGTATTTCTCCAACAGACAACATAAATTGCAGAACTTTGAAACTAATGTACAAAGGTCTTCAGATTCCTATGCCTTAAGCATCCTCTTTAGCTTATCTAAATCACTGTTCATTCCCTTCCACAAAACACCCTCAATGGCAGCATGTAACTCAGTCAAATGTAACCTATCAAGTTATCTGTTTATATTATGTTAAATAGCTAGGCAAGTTTATGGACAACTGGGCATGGGGGGAGGGGGATATGGGGATATAGACAACAAGGGACAACTGGGCATGGGGGGGGGAGGGGATATGGACAAGGGACAGCTGGGCATGGAAGGGGTCTCTCTCTCATTAAAAAATTAAAATAAAGACAGGCAGTTTTCCTGCCTCCAAAGAACACAATGGTATATTGTCATGGCATATTACTCTAGATCCCTTCCCCTAACAGTATGTATTTGTCAATTAAGGCAAAAAAAACAAAAACAAAAAAAACCACTCATGAACCTCTTAAAGGTTTCTCTTTCATATGTGTATTCAGCAATGCTTGTGAATCAGAGCAGAGAAAGAGAGAGACTGAGAGTGCACGCAAAGACTGTAATTCCACCAGAGCAACTTGGAAATCAAGTTACATACAAGGACACACTCTTTAGACTCTCCGCAAACAGTGAATAAGAGCTACTCCATCACAATAAATGGCACTAGTTTCTGAGAAGTGCAAATGAGAAATCTAGTCTGGCAGAAATCATAAAGGCCATTAACAACCCCTGTCATTCAAAGTTTTCTTCTCCCCAGGTTCACTATTGCTTTACTGAACAATCATAAAATGCAATCTGTTAAGATGATCTAGCAGGGGTGCAAACTGAAAAGCAAATTAGCAAAAAAATTGGGTTTTGAGATAGCACTTTGAAGTTTAAGGTTTCATAAAAACAACAGCATTAATAAAGCTTGGAAAGAACAAACAGGAGGAGCTGCATAAATGAACTTACTTTCAAAGCTTTATCTTATGAAACTTATTACAAGGAAAAGTTCGGTAAACAGGCAGGATATTAGACAGAATACTACAGGAACCAGCGCCTGAAGGCTGTTTGTTTTCAACACATCAGCAGCTTGCCCTATTTAAACAGCTATGCAGAAAAAGATCTGAACTGGAATTGACTTTAACATGGACATTTGTGTGGTTGCTTTTTTCCTTGAGTAGAAGTATCCTTTCAAATCAATGGAGGGAAAACTGAAATGATATGAGTCAGAATCATCCAAGACTGCTTTTAGGAACAGAGCCTGCATCTTCAAAGGAGAGGTTGCTGGTGGTAATTTGTTTGCTGCTGTGGAAGTGAGTGAGCAGGAACTGCTGGATAGCATACGCCTTGAGGCAAACTGGATGCAGTGTTCTGGTAGGCTAGCATATCCATAGGCATGCCCATTTGTTGGGTGTAAGGAACTGTGCCAGCTGGTGGAAGGCAAGAATTCTGGTTCATGTAAGCAGGACTGGAAACAGAATCTAGATTGGTGCTGAAACAGAAACCAAGGCATTAGCTAGCTTTCAAAATAATGCCAATTCTGGAAAGATTATGTATACAGTGGGCCCGTTCCAGGAGCCCCCGCAGATACCAAAAAATGTGGACGTTCAAGTCCCTTATATAAAGGGACTTTACAGTATATAAAGCTCGAGTGCCACCCAATCTCTTTGTTGGAAAAGACAGCAGCATTCTCTTTTCCCCACACACTCTTACTATAGAGCAACCCCTGTTGAACTTCTTGTGCATATTAATTTGTCTCCTCTCAGCCTCTGTAGTTAAACATGCTTCTGTCTGTCCCACCCTCTTTTTCTTGGGCAGCCATCTTCTCCTTTTCAAGCTGGTGAGTCAAGATGACTCTTCTACCACATTTAAGTTAAGTAAAGTTTATTGAGTTATTTAACCTAAAGCTGCATGTCTCTTTTTATTATATATAGTTCAAGGACAAAGCAATACATTTGAGTCACGCTTCTAAACTGTTACTCTGCTGAAGGGAAGGTAAAAAGAATTTTAACTTTTAGAGTTCCCAACATAGGGAAACTCTAATTTCCCCACGCTCTTCCACGCCGCTACCCCCCATGTGCACCTCAAAGGCAGCTGCTCTACACACATGCACCCCAGCCTCCCCTCCCCACCCTGACACTCACTTCCCTCTCTCCCCCACCACAGTGGGAAGAGGGAAGTGAGTGTCAGGGTGGGGAGGGGAGAGTGGGGCTCTCATGCATGGCAGTGTCAGCTGCCTTTGGTGTGCTCACAGGGCAGACAGTGAGAGAGGAAAAGAAGGAAGTGAGTGTCCGGGAGTGGAGGCTGGGGCTTGCGTGTAGCTGGAGTGGCGGCTGCCTCAGCCTTCTCTCCTGCCCCCCACAGGGGAACACAGAGAACAGCTTCCACCACAGCCCTCTCATAAGGTGGCAGGGGGAGAGATGAGACACCCCGCACTGCTTTTTTGTGAGTATTTTTTTTAAATATAGTACTGTATTTTTAAAATTTAAAAAATATTGGATTTTTGAAATTGTTTTCGAGCTGCAGTTGGTTGAATCTATGGATTCAGAGCCCACAGATAGGGAGGGTCCACTGTATTGATTCTTAAAGAATGAACCTGCAAAAAGAGGTTACCATCATCTTGCTTATGGAATACCTTAAATAGGCTGGCTGAGCAGGCTGAGATGTTCCTGAAGAATTTACATTTGGAGGCAAGGACCTCAATGGGCCAATCTGATCACTTCCTGGATTGTATCCTTGAGGGACACCATGCACCCCGTAGTTCCCACTGTGAGGATGCAAGGGATATGGCTGCAATAGAAACAGAAGAAAAACCAGACTGCTCTGCATGGTTAGTAAATAAGAGTAGATGATAATACATACAAATGCTGTTCTAGTACTGCTAGATCCATACATAGCAAAAACAATGCACTGAAGTGTATAAAGATTCTGATGACATTCCTTGAGGAAGGAAAGTGAGCAAAGATTTTGTAGCACAGTAGCTCCTAGGCTACAACTAAGTGACCCATGAGCCTCAGGGTAGTAAGCATGGACTCCACCACCAGGAGGCAGAAGGCAAATGTAATAAATAAGCATTCCGATTAGACATAAAAGGATGCTACTAATTTTCATAGAGGCAAAAGGAGATAATCTAATATTTTATTTTGGAGAAAGCTTGCTTCTTTATTTATTTCTTTACTATCTCACCTATCTCCCAATATGGGACCCAAGCCATATACATTAATATCTTTGTCCTGATAGGTTTACATGGTGCAGAATAGATTGCTGGGGTCACAAAAAGCTCAGAATGCATTTTAGGAAGCAGGCACATTCAAAAGTACCAAATTTAACTTTGAACACTGCAAGACTTTTCCTCTCTAACAAAATACCAAGCAGTTATGGAGGAGGTATACATGCTTCTGAGGTAGGATCAATGCAAAGTAGGAATACTGATGTTTATAGAAAAGGTCATATTGTACCATATACAAACATTTGTGGTAGATTTGCCATAGTGGCCAGAAACCTGGATATAAATACACATTCTAAGCTTCCTTTTAGTGTTGAAGCTTTGTACCATTCAGTCCAAAAGGTAAGTTCTCAAACTGACATAAAAAAGAAAGAGGTATCCAGTATGCACGGCGCTGTCACATGGCAGGGGGTCCACTTTGGACGCTGCTGTCCCTCTTCCGAAATCATCAGCGTCACTTTTGTGAAGGATTGGAAGCGGCCGCGCAATATTTTAATCACAGAAGTTGCCCGTGATTAAAATATGGCGCGGCCGCTTCCAATCCTTCACGAAAGTGACGCTGATGATTTCGGAAGAGGGACAGCAGCGTCCAAAACGGACCCCCTGCCATGCGACAGCGCCGTGCCTCTCACAAAACCTCCTAGTGCGGTAAGTAACGTCTGAAAAAGTCCATACTCTTGATACAGTCTCTGTTCTGGTCAATAAGAGAATGCTTATGATATTGACTCAAAAGAAAAACAGCATCTCTCTCTCAATATATATACTGTATTGATCAACAAAAGAGATAAATGTTCTTTGGTCAATGATTTTTCTCCCACTGGTCAGAATTTTCAGATGCCTGGACAGAAAGCACACTGCAGAACTAGAAATGCTAGATATAGTGCACCAAGCAGTGTTCTTTTAAATACACCAAATAAGGGACTAACCTGAACCAAGGTTCATCAGAACTTAGGCATGGAAGCTATTCTGAATATCTGTGCTCAGCTCAGGAACCAGTGAAATAAGTGTATTTTAGCCATCTTGCGGCATCCTAACTAATGCATGTGTATGTGCCTTCAGGTCGCCTGTCAACTTATGGTTACACCATGACTAATAGGGAGGCATAATTTTCTGAATATGGCGTAACTTTCAGATTAAACTGGCATTCTGAAAGTAACTTTCTCTAGTTTAGGATGGGAAACAAGGAATTTGCACAAAATTTTACACCCTAGGTAAACATTGCATCCAAGCACTTCTTTGTAAAAGCACTCCAAATTCTGAGAAAGCCCTGATATTGCAAGGAGAGAAAAAAGACATAGGCTTGCCTTAGTTATATAGAATCATTATTCTGCAAGCACTTTAAATTTGGTACAAAATTTGGTACATTCTTGCTACAAAACCACAAAACAAAGATATTTCAATATGTGTATTTCAATATTTATATACGTTATGCAGTTCTTTTAGAAAACTGGTTATTCTTCCAGACTGAGCTTATAAAGCAGAGGCCACACAGTAGTATATTATCTTTTTGCTCTTTCTATGGCAGTTATCCCCTATTGGCTTGTCATTCTCAACAAAGAGCGGAATTACCTTAAAGTGCCAAGACTATTAGAACCTGAGATGTCTAATAGTCATAATTTCTTTAACACCCCCAAATACAATCAATCTTTCATCATTTCTAAGAGTTCAAGTAAAGGCATAGTGGTTAAATGCATCATCTTTCATGTGGCAGTTACCATGGTAACTATTCTTTTCATACTCATTATGTAAAATTCACCTAATATATGCAGCTACATTTCCCCCTTTTCACTTAATTATTGCCTGCAAATTTTCCTCCCTCTCTCCCTCCCTTTGTTTTTGCTTAAATAAAATAACACTAGCATTTTGATTTTGACTTATTTCAAATGCCAAGTGCTGAAATTATTTCATTCAATTAACAAGGAATTACTTGTTGCGTAAAGGAATATAAGAAATAAAAAATTGAGCCTTGATTGCATAGCACTGTTTTTGTGCTTTTCAGTATTTTAAGTCATTGTATTCATTTCCAAGAAGTTCACTGCATATCTACACAGCAAAATACAGTAGGACCCCCATATCCAAAAATACAGTAGGACCCCGATATCCACAGATTCAATTATCCACGGGACACAAAACAGCACACCTACCAGAGTCTTCCTAGAAAATGTGTCCCCTCTAGCCATTTTCTAGGTCCTCCAAGGCAACTCTATGGTATTTTAAACCAGAGGTCCCATTATTTTCAATGGCGTTCACTATTATCCATGGTTTTTAGGATCCATGGGGCCCCTCAGAACCAATCCCCAGTGGATACGGGGGCCCTACTGTAAAGGCATTTCAGTGGAACATATCATCTGGGATGTTGCACTGCTGAAGTGGCAGTTTGCCTAGTTCTTTAGTCCTTGCCCGCCATCCCAGCTAACCTTAAACATGTTATCTGTACCATGCTTGAACACGTAAGCTGATTAATCTGTCTAATGATATGGACAGCCATTAACGAAACAAACCATGGACATTTTCTGGTTTTGCTCCTAATCTTAATAAAGAATTTAAAATTAATAGGTTTTAATGGCAGCTATCTGCACACACATCTCTCCCCAAAGCTGCTTCCAAGCACTGGGAAAACATCTGTAATAACTCAAGAGAGCTGTGTATTGATAGAGAATTGGCAAACATCAGAGAATGCCTCTCCTAACTGAGCTAATCCTTTTGAACTTAAATCTGCAAAAAGGTGACAAATAAAGCATTGTTTATGGTTTTATATAATAATTATAATATATGGCAAAGGTATATTAACTATGTGGCAAACTTATATTAACTATATGGTAAAGGTTAAGAGCTGAATTTTACGGATAAGAATTAGTGACAAATTAATGATATTTTCTTGAAGCATACATTGAACAAGCAGGGATCACCAGCATTGAGGCCATGATATTGAGAACACAGCTGCGCTGGGCAGGTCACGTTTCTAGGATGGAGGACCATCGCCTCCCAAAAATACTACTCTACGGTGAACTCGCCACGGGTCAGCGTAAGAGGGGCGCTCCAAAAAAGCGATACAAAGACTCCCTGAAACAACATCTCAGGCTTGGCCAAATTGATCACCAACAGTGGTCCGCCCTGGCCTCACATCGGGAGGCATGGAGACGCAATATCCACAATGCTGCAGCCTTATTTGAGAACTCACGACGAACAAGTCTTGAAGAGAAACGACAACGCAGAAAGAATCACAACCCAAAAACATCACCCAAGGAGTCCTTCTGCTGCGCTTTTTGCAACCGGACTTGTTTATCTCGGATTGGCCTTTTTAGTCATCAGCGCGCTTGCAGAAGGCGTGGGATGAGTCCTTCCTGAATCTTCGTTTGCGAAGAAAAGCCAGAGAGAGAGAGACATTGATAAGTCAATGCAGCAGGATTTATAAATCTGCATGAAAATCTCAAGTTGCTAACAGGAATTTGTTCATGTTTACACTTCAGCAGCCATTTTTTAAAGTGTAAAACCTTGCTAGAAAACCCCAATGCTAAAAAAAAGGCACTTACCTGTACTGCAACACTAGTTGATGTAGGTGGGTAATGTGCTGACGAATGCATCTTTGAGTATGTAGAATACATAGGAGCTTCATTCACTAGTTTGTTGTAGAGTTCCAAAGCTTCCATCACTTTAACATTTAGTTCAGATAATTCAGAATGCTTCCTAATGCAAAAGAGGACATCAAGAGCTTTCAGTAATTATATATTTGTCCATGTATTTAATAGTAAACAGTGCCTTTAAGAAAAGATTATTTGTTTCTAAATACTCATATGAGAATCTGATAAGAGTATTTCCACCAATAATACTGCTTCCCTGCCCACTACAGCCTCTCGCTCACTCACACACTACCCAAACCAGTTCTAGAGGGATGGGAACTCTCCAGAATTGTTTTAGGGTAGCCTGACCAGCTGCATCAAAGAAGAGAAGTAAATTACATCACTGGTAAGACACCAGAATAATGTTAGATATAATCCATTGTCTGATAATGACTCTATATCACACTGACACACAAACTCCTCTTTTCTCACAATTTGCACAATCTTACTTCATTGGAACAACATTGAAAGAGCCGTTTTCCCCAGCTTTCACTATAAAGAGTGGTGGATAACCTCCTCTATCCCAGAAACTGTATTTGAAGTTACCCAGGTGACCAAGACAAACACACGCATGTGGTTATGTACACTCTTCCCTTCCTACAATCCTGGGTGCCTCATTCCCCAGTAATCTTGAAAGCCAGGGAACAATTCTTCCCTCCTTAAATTCTAGCCACATACGAAGGCAACTTGACTCATACATATGGATTCTAGCCTCATATTCCACACTCTCTTTTGTTTGCACACAATCTAGTACAACCAGGCTTCCTTCTTGATTTCTAAACAGACTTGACAAACTGGATGATATCTAGGAAAAGCAACAGTTATGTGCTCATCTAAGTACCACAACAGTGCTTAAATATACATTACATTTTTATTTTACTTGCAAGTATTACAAGATTACTTTACCTATCAATTTCTTCTAGTTTTTCATCTATCATGGGACCCATCTGTTGGCATATACCTAGCAATACAAAAATGCCAATATTTATTCAAGCAAATGTTAACCGGGTAGAGTATATAGGAGTTTGCAAGCAGTATACAATATATCTGAGACACAATAAGCATTTCAAATAATGTTGGGCAAGTGAAACCCTCCCCACACCCCAATCTTATTCAAGGTTCATCTTAATTTAGTGGAAAAAAGGAAAATGAACTTGACAGTATGGGACTGTCATGCAACAGGACTGTTGGCATATTTAGCCGCAATCAAAAATACCTTCTAAATCCAGAAGATCAAGAGAGTCGGGTTTAGGATCTGTTGGATCTATGCTCTGGAGTAACTGCAATGCCCTATCCATCTTATTCTGAAAGAGAAAGAAAAGAATTACCAGAGTTCTTTCAGGAGTCTGAGTTCACAAAACTCAGTTTCTCACTTATAAGAAGATGACACAATAGCTTCTTTATAAAAGCTTATCTAGGATATTTGTACCCAGCTGCCAGTACTGCATACCTCATCTATGTAAACTGGTTCAGGCTCAGCTTTTGCAATCTCCTCTGCACTGTCTTCAGAAGAAGAGTTCTTCTCCACTGTTGCTGTTACGGGAACATATCAGCATTAGATTCTTAAACCTAAAATATTTTTCTATTAATCTATTCTGTTAATGCAGCTCATAAAATATGGCCTACAAAACATAGCAACTCTTCAATGTGGGTACATGGAAAACAAGTTTGAAATTCTGCTATTGTGATGTAAGATGGCATTTTTAAAAATGCACTGTATGCTATAAGCTCAGAACCCAGATGGCAAATTAGAAGTCATTTTAGCTTAAGATATCTAAATGTTTTTGGTTGTTTTTGGGGTTGTTGTTTTTTGGGGGCCATGCCAACATTTTTTATTCATCTGGAACACTGCATTTAAGAAATAAACCTTTTTAAAAACAGGATTTCACCCATCTCCATGTGCAGCTTTAGAAGAAGTGAAACAGCCTTCTCTTGAAATAATATATGACCAATAGATATATGGTAAGTTATTGCTGATAAAGTGCAAGATCTTCTGTCATACTGCATAGAGTGTTTTGGCAATTAGAGCACAATCAGGCATTGTGAGTCAGAGGATTGGATCTTATTCCCAGGGAACTTAGTGACTTTGGACAAGTCATTCAGTTTAATGGTACTTTCTTGCATAAAAGTGGGTAATAGTTTGTGTATGATTTTTAAAGTTCTTTCAAGACCAGGTTTGTATTCAACTTACCTGACTCAGGCTCATCATTTAAGTTAGAGGTCACAAAATTAGATGGGAACAATCCTATTCCTCTGTGATTTTCTCCTCTCCACCAATTGGCATCACTACATAGTAAAGATACACATTTTAACACACCAGAATGTGAACTGTAACATCAGTGTTGCCTCCTCAAATTGCCAGGCCTCAACTTTTAATTCACCAATAAATACTAGTTATTATTTGCTTTTCTTCATTTCTAGTTCTGTTAAAGAAAAGCCAGACAGAAGCCTCTACTGCTTGTTTTGCAAAAGAAGGTCACTGAAGTGCAGAGATTAGTGTTGCACTATGACTAGGGATACCTGGATACTGATCCCTACACAACTATGAATTTCACTGGGTGAACATGGGCCAAGCACACTCTCTCAGCCTACCCTGCTGTGAGGTTAAAAATGGGGAGAACAACCATGTGCACCACCTTGAACTCATTGGAAGAAAGGCAGCATGCAAATGTAAAAGAAAGTAAACAAAACACTATAGGGAAATCATTCCAAACCTGCCAAGATCTTCTTCAACAAAGCACAAAACTGACGTAAAAGGGGGAGGGGGAGAACCTTCACTGAAGAGACTGAAGTTTAAATATTTGTTGATTATGTCTCTCTCTCTCTGGCTTTTCTTCGCAGACGAAGATTCAGGAAGGACTCATCCTGCGCTTTCTGCAAGCGTGCTGATGACTAAAAAGACCAATCCGAGATAAACAAGTCCGGTTGCAGAAAGCACAGCAGAAGGTCTCCTTGGGTGATGTTTCCGGGTTGTGATTCTTTCTGCATTGTCGATTCTCTTCAAGACTTGTTCAGCGTGAGTTCTGAAATAAGGCTGCAGCATTGTGGATAGTGTGTCTCCATGCCTCCCGATGTGAGGCCAGGGCGGACCATTGTTGGTGATCAATTTGGCCGAGCCTGAGGTGTTTCAGGGAGTCCTTGTATCGTTTCTTTTACAGCACCCCTCCTACGCTGACCCGTGGCGAGTTCACCGTAGAGTACTATTTTTGGGAGGCGATGGTCCTCCATCCTAGAAACGTGCCCTGCCCAGCGCAACTGTGTTCTCAATATCATGGCCTCAATGCTGGTGATCCCTGCTTGCACAAGGACAGTGACATTTGTCACATATTCAGTCCAGTGTATATTTAGGATTGTGCGTATACAGCACTGATGAAAGCGTTCGAGGAGTCATAGGTGGTGGCGATAGGTGACCCATGTTTCAGATCATGTATATTTATTTCATGTATATATATTTCAGATTATGTATATTTAACTCAGTCTCACTATTTTCTTTTTCTTCTGTGGAACTTTTCAACTAGGAAACCGAAACCTGAAACTCCGATGACTATGAAACTGACTCAACTAACCCATTTAAGAGACAATCTTTAGGATATATCATGACTCATGGATCAACATGTTAATTATGTGATTGGCAAAGTTACTTATGACAACTCTAATGAATTCCAAAATGAATTATGAACATTCTGTCTTATGTCTCTTAACTTCTAATGAGCTGACTAAAAAGTGCTTTCTGCTGTGCCTTTTACAATTTTTAAAATCTTCAGCTGCCTTAGAAGAAACCAGCCAATTATCTGTTTGCTATAAAATTTGAAATTGCTGTATTATTTTAAACAAGCCTAGTTGAGTGTTCAAAATTTAAAAATCATGAAAACCAACAATATCTTTCTTGCTTAGTACCTCTCAATCCCTAACAATGTCAATCATGGGTGACATTAATTATTCCAAGACTATAATCAATTCCACAATGAGGAAAAAAATACTAGGATGGAAGCTCTTAAACAGCCCCAGATTCACTTACAACTACATGATACAGAGCAGCTACCCCTCATGGACCCTAGCCCTCGAAAAAAGAGGCCATTTCAAGACCCCTGAAAAACTTCTACATCGCATTCAGATGAATGGGGCTTAGGCTTATGAGTTATACCCCCTCTTTCCCTCTTCCAGCAGGGCTGTGAGATCAGAAGCCTCTGTTTTCAACTTTCTCTGTTTACTCATTATGTCTACATCTAGATAAAGAGGCCAAATGCAAACCATGACTTGTGATTTTAACTTGTTTCCCTAATTAAACAGAGTTTAGGGGAATTAAATAATGAAATATAGCCTGCTGAAAGCTGAAGCAAGATTTTCTGATTTCTTCTTCACAGCTATGCTACAGAAAAAGGATACTGGGATCACCAATGCATCCAGTGCTAAATGATAGCTTAGTGCTATGTCTAAACTGAAGTACTCAGCCAAATCCACACTACACAAATAATCCAGTTTGAAACGGGATTATTTGCCATGGCTCCTTCACATGGAATCCCAGGAACTGTAGTTTTACAAGATCTTTAGCCTTCTCTGCCAAAGAGTGTGGGTTCCTCACCAAACTACAAACCCCAGGACTCCATAGGAAGGAGCAATGGCAAATAATCCACTTTCACACTGGATTATTTGTGTAGTGTGAATTTGGCCCACATTTTCATCATTCAACTGTGATCATGCTTAATTTCTCCTTGAGTCCTTTTAAAGAACATAGTCAGAAACAACATTATAGCAATATAGCAATATCTTCCAGGCTCAGAAACTGCAAGAGATGCAGGATCACTGCATATAATAATTCTGAACATATCTATTTGTAAATTGCAGTAATTTCAGTGCAACTCTCACCCAAACAAACATTGCAGGTTTAGTGCAATGTTACCCTGGACTTTCTTAAACTCCTGATTCTGCAACTGAAGAATAATTCCACAGACCTGAGTAGTGGGGTGGAGCTGATGGACTTCTAGAGGACTCTACACTTAAGGATGCAAACTGTGAAAGTAAAGATATCTTGTCTCAAAATGTCCATTGTGGCTTACTTGCACAAGCAGTATAAACAACTGAAATGTGTGCAGATATGGCACTTATCTTTTGCTTTCTATATGGCTTTCAAAGCATAATCTGGATGCAATAATAAAGCATGCATACAAGTAAATAAGTTTAGTTCATCAAACTGAGGCCTCCAAGTACAACATACCTGTCATCCAAAACAACAATAATATCCCCAGTCTTGAAGGTGAGTTCATTGTCCTCAACAGCTTCAAAGTCGTACAAAGCTCGCACCTTTCTTGAGATTTTTTGATTGTTCTGCTGAACTTCTACAGATGGGTATAAAGATTTTGTTTCTGTCTGCTGTTGTTTTTGTTCTTGCAAAGATAATTCAATAGCTATCATTTGAAAGACAAAAAAGCATTTTTTTTTTACAAATCCAAAAAAGATGATATGTGTTAATTGTAATTTTTATATCCTAAGACATGTTCTGTAAAGTTTCTGAACATGGCACTTCTCTTTGACATACACTGCCTTCTAGAGTAAAAGATAAACAGACAGCATTCCATAGAATTCTATGCCAACAGGCAATTCTTGTACATTAAAACCTATGAACCTCTCCCAGCACTGGGGTATAAAGAAGAACAGAAAAGAACAAATGGCTATCTAACCCCCTGTTATAACCACACTCAGGAAAACATGGCAAGAACAAGGCAGAAGTGCCTTCTGAGTGCATCAAAGCATGCAGGGATGATGGGGCACTCAATCTGCCATTAACTCTCCACTCCCTGCACAGTGTGGATCAACTGGGGTCTGTCTCCTGCAGGGGACATTCAATCCATCTGTATTCTGGATGCTGAGAAGAAAGGCACCATTATCCTTAGTATCCTATCATTCCCTGAACCTTTTCCAGATGTCCCATGGTCCCCCAAAAGCCCCTACTTCACAACCAGAGAACTCACACTATAAAGGTCTTTGATTTCCTGAGTGATCTGTGCTGCAGCACAGATATAAACAACTGTATCAGAACCAGTTGCAGCCTATTATTACAAGTAGATACCCAGACTTTTTCAACCTTTTTACCCTGGTGGAACCCTTGAAACAATCTTCAGGTCTCAGGGAACCCCTGCCTAAAAATTATTATATCTACAGCTTAAAAAAAAGTTTATTTCTTTCAATCTCAGTATCTCACGGAACCCTTAGCAACCTCCTGTGGAAACCTAGGGTTCCAGGGAACCCTGGTTGAGAAACCTGAGCTACACAAATGAATTGAGAAGCTGATAGCAAAAAAAATAAAATAAAATAAAGTATTAAAAGCAAAAATATTGAAGTATTAAAAGCAAGGAGATAACAAGTTCATTATGCTGAAAGCGTAATTCAAGATTTCTTAGAGGACTGTTTTGACAAAACCAATATGAAGTTTTGTTAAATAGGTGAAATTAAATCCAACCCTTGAAGCACTTTGTAAGTTTTAACCACCTTTTTAAAAAGAACACACAATGCCAGAACTTGACAAGCTACACTGCAAAACGATAATGCGTTTAGAAAATTGTCATGACATGACAAGCATCCCAAGAGCTTAATAAAAAATAGATTCAAAAGAACACAGTTTCCAAAATATGTTAACTAGTTCTACCTCTAGTTTTCCCTACTTCCTCCACAACCTCAAAAATACCCCTGCTCACTCCACTTCTTGCCTCCACCTTCATAGAACTTTCCACTTAATGGACTGTTTTAAGTGGAGAAAGTTATGCATTCTGACCATCAAACTGTGTTTCTGAACACAAGCACAGAAATACTTTAAATGCTTTATCACTCAAGACATATGGTGACTAATAGGTTACCTTTAGCTATATCTTCGTCTTCTTTGTTTTTGCTTGATGATGCACCATTCTTGGCAGCAGCTGAGGGACTCTGTAAATGTACTTGCAATATAAATATGCTACATCAAGTGGAACGAGTGCTAGATTTGCTTGTACTTTAAAAACCGCATTGTATTAATTTAACTGTCTTGTGGTAAGCACTTTTAAGCTATTTAAAACAAACAAACAATAGACATCTCAAGAGGTGTTTGGAACACCCAGCTCTTCTTTGACAGCATCTCAGTTTATTCAGTTGAGTCACTAAGTAATGTTAGATTGTTGTTGCTGCGTGCCTTCAAGTCATTTCTGACTTATGGCGACACTATTTTTCTTGGCAATTTGTTCTGAAGGGGGTCACCTCTGCCTTCCTCTGAGACTGAGATAGTGTAACTTGCCCAAGGTCATCCAGTGGGTTTCCATGGTACAGCAGGGATTTGAACCCTGGTCTCCAGTCATAGTTCAATACTCAAACCACTATGCCACACTGGCTCTCAGTGTTAGATTATGGTAATATTCCAGACATCCACCTAGACAGGGTAAGTTATTACAAATGCAATTCAAAACTATGATATGTGAATGATCTTGGGTTCATGTGCTCCTTCCTCCCTCCATATGCACCAGTTTGCTCCTCTTTATTTTGAGGCAGACCATGTTGCCTCTAGTATGGATGTAATTGTGAAACAATCAACTACAGTACAGTTGTCCCTCCACATTCACGGATTTGGCATTCACGGTTTTAAGTATTCACGGTTTGAAAATATTCTTAAAAAAATAATAATCCAAATAGCAAACCTTTATTTTGCCATCTTATATAAGGGACACCATTTTGCTATGCCATTGCATATAATGGGACTTGAGTATTCGCGGATTTGGGTATTCACGGGGGGTCCTGGAACCAAACCCCAGCGAATGTGAAGGGACAACTGTAATTGCAAACAGTTTGATTAGAACAGCCTTTCTCAACCTTTTTACCCTGGAGGAACCATTCAAGTGATCTTTCAGATCTGAGGAAATCCCTGTATTGAAAATATCATATCTACAGCTTTAAAAAAAATGTTTCCCCCCTGTATCCATGGGGAATACGTTACCAAACTTACTGTGGATACACAAAACCATGGATAATAGCAAACCCTATAGAAATGAATAGTTTCCATCCCAACTTCTGGCGGAAGCATACTATAGAATCACACTGGAGGACCTAGAAAACACCTAGAGAGGACATTTTTTTTCAGATGTGGATAAGTGAAACTGCAGACACTGGCCACGCTGATATGGGGGTCGACCTGTAATTGCTCTCTCTGAGACTTAGCACTGCCTATCGATAAGACCAATGTGTTCAGAAGGGCCCAGTTGTGTTGCATGAAGAAGCAAGGCCTGGGTGAGTGATGTAATACACTAGTAAGAAAATGGAAGGAGGACTGTGAAGATCTAGGTTCAAATCCTTACTTAGCTAGGTGTCTTTGGGTCAACTACAATGTTTCAACTTGATGTACCTCTCATGGTTGCTTTTAATGACATGGATGCTGCTTTCAATGACTCGGAGAAAGGTCAGGATTAAAAAGCAATCAATCAATCATTCTTTATTATGGCCTATTAAATAGCAATACAGATGTACAAGAAGTAACAATGCCCAACCCTCTTTGAGCCCTAAAAATGATATGTCTTGCAGGATACGGCAACTAATGAACAGCTACAATAATATGCACATACGCACTTCCAAAATGGACCCAAACATACATAATGACACTTCAGTGTTCTTTACCTCCACATTCCTGATGTAGCTCCATTACTCTAAATGGGACTTTTCACACTTTTGCCCCACCTACCCAGAAAGCACCAGATTCTATCTGATCTTGGAAGCTAAACAGGATCGGGCCTGGTTGGATGGGGAATGGCCAAGGAATACCAGGCACTATAGGCTGCATTTCAGAGGCAAACCATCTCTGAACATTCCTTGCCTAAGAAAGCAGAGAGGCACAGAGAGAGAGAGAGAGAGAGAGAGAGAGAGAGAAACGGGGAGGGGATAAGCTGAGCGGAGCTGAGCTGAGTTGGAGCCACGGATCCTCATCAGGCACAGAACAGAGCTGGCAGGGCGCTCTGAGGAGCTGGCGGAGGCAGCCAGGACACAGCAGGGTCCTAAAGTCCAGCAGATCTCATTACTATTTCTCGCAGAACCCCTAACCATGTCTCACAGAACACTAGGGATCCGCGTAACCCTGGTTGAGAACGCTGGATTAGAACAAGGAACATGTGTGGGGTGGGGATGGGGTAATAGAATCATAGAATTGTAGAGTTGGAAGAGACCACAAGGGCCATCCAGTCCAACCCCCTGCCATGCAGGAAATCACAATCAACGTATCCCTGACAAATGGCCATCCAGCTTCTGTTTAAAGACCTCCAAGGAAGGAGACCCTACCACACTCCGAGGGAGTGTGTTCCACTGTAATAAAATGGGAGAAGGAACCTAGTCAGTAAGATTACCCTATTACAAGACTAAACAAATGAGTTAATTTTGGAGAAAAAGTTATCTTGGAAACACAATAGCTTCCAGCAACTGTTGAACTCACTCTCAGCTCAAAAAGCTGACCACAAGGAGCAGTCTGCAGCCCTATTCAGGCACTACACGTCACCTATTCTTCTGCAGAGGAGCACCTAGCCCCACCCTCTTCAATCATTCTTTCCTCACACTGAAAGTGATGCTTCTAAAGAAACTCCCCTCTGTGTGAAGGCTTTCCACATAAGCAAGTTCCCCAATGTTCCAGGGTTCTTCCTTGCATAGGAAGGAAGTTCTTGCCTCCAAGAACTGTTCCCCTTCAAAGTTGTCATATTCCTGGTGAGAAAAGGATGATGAAGAGGAGACTAAGTGCTCCACTCAACTGAAGAAAGGATTACGAACAATAAATAAATACTGCATGTGTGTGTTGTGGGGGGGGGTTGTTGGCATTATAGTCACTTGCATATACCTGGACCTTAAGTTTAGCTTATGTTACAGTGCCCCATCTATGAAATTAGGGTAACAATACATAATTATATGGTTTTAATATCATCGCTTGTATGGCATATTTTAAGCCAGTCAGAGAAAAATCTTTCTCAAGGGCAATGTACACATTTTACTATAGTTTCCACTCCAATACAGGATACTAAAAAATCCTGATCTAAAATGAAAATGAGATATTTACCAAGAAGCAACAAGGTCCTTTGATTAAATGTCCCTTTCTATCTACAAAATTTTAAATGTCCCTTTAAAATAATAAGGTCTTACCTGTGACCCAGCAGTGGGAAACGCAACCCCTTCTTCCTTAAGAGATTTAATAGTTGCTGATATTAGGCTAAATTGTGGGTCTTTCTGAAATTCTTCAGACCATTCCACCATTAAAGCTTTTAATTTTTCACATACTTTAGGATGAGCCTAAAAACCAGGGAAACAGAAGACACAACCAAATATTAAGATCTGGCAGCACAGTTTACAACACAGTTTTTTTGCAAAAATTACAGTTGCAATCCAGAGAATCATGAAACTTATTCTGGTTTCCTAAGGGAATTCTGGGCTTGTGTTTACAGTAAACCGTTCCTCAACATTCAATAGGAAATCATGATACAGCAGAGTGTCAGGTGTTTAAACAAAAAGTAAACAATAGAGTTAGGCATCACCAAGCTAAATGTCAAACTAGATCCTACCCTATATTTGTACATGATTTAAACAGTTTAATTCCAAACCCAAGTCATAATAACAGAAGCTGGTAATGGGTCTACAAAAGGTTCACAGAGAATCATGATAAATACCATCACTAAAATATGATAAAATTTCAAGACAAGCAAATATTTCTCCTCTGTTATCACACAGAACACCTAGTCTACTTTAAGTCTACTGCTCCTTTAAGTCTACTGCTCCTGCATGACAGACGTCACTTTAGATATTGCAAAAGGTGAATTTGCTTCACAATAGTTATGAATGGAATTCAACTGTACCAAATGATTTCATGATACTGTATAGTCTTATCCCATCTACTTCTTCCATTCAATTCTCCTTATTATGCCCATAAATGCAACCAAAGCTAACAAAATAAATATAGCCTACAGAACTAAGGACATCACTTCAACACTTTTTCCTTTATCTTTCACTATGTATATAATACATATCAGAGTCTTACCTTGTTTATTATAACACGTACTTCACTGGCAAAATCACGTGAACAGATTTCTAAGTGGAAAATTTTTCCACAGTTTGAAACACAGGCTCCTAATAACTAACAAACAAAATTGTGATCAAAATTGAGTAACCACACAGAATATAAAATGTTATCCATTTAATTAGTGACAAAGGTATTAGTCATAAATAGACTACATCATCTCTCCAGTATTAGCATTATTCAGATATGAAATTTCATCATAACTATTGTCTTATAAAGAATATTTTCTAAAAGGATCATGGAATAAGTCATGTATGATACTTACAGTTAGAGCCTGCAGAGCAACATGGGGTACTTTGTGATTTACTCTCTTCAAAATGGCTTTAAGGCAATCTTTTGCGCTAGATAAAATAATGCAAGTGTCAGACTCTTAATCACATAATTCAAAAAAGGCTAAAAACTGTTCTCCCTAGAAGCGAAGATGACTGAGACTGTTGTACTTTGGACATGTCATGAGAAGATAGGATTCACTAGAAAAGACGATAACGCCTGGTAAGGTAGAAGGCAGTAGGAAAAGAAGAAGACCGCATAATCGATGGATAGACTCAATCAAGGAAACCATGGTCCTGAGTCTGCAAGACCTGAGCAGGGTGACTAAGACATCTCTCTTTCATAGGGTTGAAGTCAACTTTTAATATCATTGTTTTCAATGGCAGCTAACAACAAAAAAGACTCACTGTGCAAGAGAATTGTAACAAGAGCTGACAAGAGTTCTGGGACACACACAATTATTACAAGAAAAAATGTGTGTATGTGTTATTTTTGGTCCCGACTTCTATAGCCTTTACTGGATTCCCTATGTTGAGGATGTTGTATTTCTTCACAACAAAAAAACATATTTATGTATCACCCTGAACAGGTTCTGGAGGCAACTAATTCCATTTACTCTTTGTGTTTTAGATCAATCTGAATTTTTACATAGCATAAATATATTACTTTGCACTAAGGCCTAAAATGTCTACAATGGCTAGAACTGCCTTTCAAATCCAGGCACAAATTCATTAGCAGACATACAAAATGACAATTCAGAGACAATTGCCAGGCTGTAGAAAGTATCTTACCCATTAGGAGTGCTTCCAACTTTGTCACATATATCCATAATAACTCCCCAGTCTTCAGCAGTATTGTACTCATTCGTGGCTTTCTCTATAAAAAATAATGTTTTGAGAATCAGCACCTTTTCAGAACACAAGGACTTTTCTTTGGACCTACTACAAGCTAAACAAGAACTTTTTATTCTGAATATATTCCTAAAGCCCTGAAATTCAGAATTCAGAAAATTCCCACTACAGTAAATATCTACCAAAACAATTCATGAATTTACTACAGTGCAGGGGGAAATGAAATTATGATTTTAAAAAATAACCATTTCAAATGATATAAACCACTTGAAGAATGAAAAAGATAAATTTTTCATAACTACTTTACCCAAGCATGGCCATTGCTTGTAGGCTAACAAGTAGGTACGTACATGTCTACATCTCATGTCTTTTCTCAAACAAACCATAGGGTGACATGTAGTGAAAAAGGAATCCACCACACAGGTTTTTTATTTAAAATGTTGTTTTCCCCAGAATACAATTGAGAAGGGATCTTTATTTATTTATTTATTTATTTGCCATCTCTGAAATAAATATTTATAACCTGCTAGTACTGTGCAGCATCTCTGGAAGACTCCATGAAGCGAAATCTCTTATTTCTACTAACTTCAGTCTGAATACAACTATCATATTGTACTTTGGAAAAGTGTGTGTGTTTGTGTTGTAATGTCTTACTGCTTCTCAGTACTTTAAAGACAGGAAGACTATTAATTGAGCAAGAAAGCTTGAACACCACTAGCAGCAGGCTACATAACTGCGTTCATAACTGCGAAACTAAGACAATGTTGTTGTCTGCCTTCAAGTTGTTTCCAACTTACAGCAACCCTAAGGCAAAGCTATAACGGAGTTTTCTCGGCAAGATATGTTCAGACGGGTGTTGCCATTACCTTCTTCTGAGGCTGAGAGTGTGTGACTTGCCCAAGGTCACCCAGTGTGTTTCCATGGCTGAGTGGGGATTCAAACCCCAGAGTTGTAGTCCGACGCTCAAGCCACTACATCACACTGGTTTTCTTTTTATATGCAATACCCACACTAAAATAAGTTCTCCCTTAAAAGGGTACCTTATTCATACACTTCTAGCACCAACTTGAGTTTTATATGAGAGGAATTCAGAATAAAACTGCCTGTTTAGTAACAGATTTCTCTGATAAAGTTATTCAAAAGTAGGACTGATGATCACTGCCATGAGAATACAGATGTTATTATCCCTGTTAAGGTAACATCATGAGCAGATTCTACACAAATTTAGGAGAGAGAGCTTATATGCAAGACCTCAAGTGATACTTAAGGATTTTGCCTTTACTGTACAGTATTTAGACTTTGCCCTTATTTTCATCAGTTTACTTTCAAATTCAATACCCAAAGACGAAGTCCCAACCTGAAAGCTCTGAAAAGTGATAGGCTCCACTGAACACAAAGCACCCACCCAAAGAGGGAGCTCCCTGCTGAATTACAGAACATTTAACCTTCTGGCCTTGTCTCTTCTTGGGGAAACAAATGCTGCCCTGTCTTTGCATCCAGTCATTTCTGATTCAGAGCTGCAGAATAGCCCATGTGGCTTCTCTACAGGCCACTGCTCCAGTGAGTCACACAGAAATGTAAGGGGTGGAGTCCTTAAGATGAGGGATTATTCTTATCTATCTTAAACTGGGGGGGGGGGTCGTCGCACATCTCAAATGTTGATTTGGGGTCCTGGCCAAATGGGGGAAAGGCACTCATTGATGATTCCTTTCTCCTCCTTAAAGTTCATTTTCTACTCCACAAATATTCTTTGGCATGTCAGGACCTTCCAAAACAACATGGAAGGTATCACCAGGGGCTACAGAGTAAGGGGAGATCTGCTAAGATGGTCTGACAGCTCCATTCCCTTTTGCTTAGGGAACACTCCCAAAAATAGGGGAGAATCCTAGACCTATCAAGCTCTGTCAAAATACAAAACAGCCTCAGTACAACAGCAAAGGAAACCTTCCATATTAATTCCTTCATTTTCTGTTTTCATGGCATTTTATAGATCAAAAGCAAGCAACTCACTTACATGAAACAGAACAGTTTACTGGTGTAAGCTTTTTATTATGTTGACTGAAGAAAACAGAATTAGTGTCAGAAATCAAAGTCCATCTGCAATGAATTTCCTACACACAATACCAGCCTTTACCCTAGAAAGCTAAATCACCAGATACCTAGCAAGAGTGCACTGTCATCTGTAACATGGCTTCCAACCTCCTCTAGAAGTATCTCAATTACCAACTGCAACAGAATACCAAACTTACCCTAAAACATCTATTTCAATGGAAGTTTTAAAAGAATATATTTTCAGAATCCATATAACAGTTGTCCCTCCGTATCCACAGATTTGGTATCCACAGATGTAAGTATTCACAGCTTGAAAATATTCTTAAAGAAATAATCCAAAAAGCAAACCTTGATTTTGTCATCTTGTATAAGGGACACCATTTTGCTATGCCACTGCATATAATAGGGCTTGAGTATTCACGGATTTTGGTATCCATGGGGGGTCCTGGAACCAAACCCCAGTGAATATGAAGAGACAACTGTATACAGCCATGTGACAAAGTAAGTACACCCTCTTTGAATTCTATGGTTTTACAGGACATAATAACAATCACCTGTTCCTTAGCAGGTCTTAAAATTAGGTAAATACAACCTCAGATGAACAACAACACATAACATAGTACACAGTGTCATGATTTATTCAACAAAAATAAAGTCAAAATGGAGAAGCCATGTGTGAAAAACTAACTACACCTTATGATTCAATAGCTTGTTGAACCACCTTTACCAGCAATAACTTGAAGTAACGTTTTCTGTATGACTTTTCCAGTCTCACATGGTTGTGGAGAAATTTTGGCCCATTCTTCTTTACAACGTTGCTTCAGTTCATTGAGGTTTGTGGACATTTGTTTATTCACAGCTGTCTTAAGGTCCTGCCACAGCATTCAATAGGGTTGAGATCCAGACTTTGACTGGGCCGTTGCAACACCTTGATTCTTTTCTTTTACAGCCATTCTGTTTTAGATTTGCTCATGCAATTAGAATCATTGTCCTGTTGCATGACCCAATTTCAGCCAAGTTTAGCTACCAGACAGGCGGCCTCACATTTGATTCTAGAATACTTTGGTATACCAAGGAGTTCATGGTCGACTCAATGACTGCAAGGTTCCCAGGTCCTATGGCTGCAAAACAAGTCCAAATCATCACCCCTCTACCACTGTGCTAGACAGCTGGTATGAGGAGTTTGTGCTTATATGCTGTGTTTGGTTTTTGCCAAATGTGTCACTGTGTGTTATGGCCAAACATCTCCATTAAATAAATAAATAAATAAAAATTTTATTTCTATACCGCCTCTCTTATAACGAGGCGGTTTCCAACATAACAAAAATCACAACATAATACAAATTACATTAAAATTGCATTAAAATACAAGAGTACAACAATAACAAAAAAGCCAATGCCCAATGCTGGTGAGGGGCGAGATATGCAGGCTAAAGGGTGAGGTTAAGGGTATGCCTGCCGGAATGCCCAGGTTTTGAGATCTTTTTTAAATTGGTTCAATGTTGGGGTGGAGCGGAGCTCAAACGGGAGAGAGTTCCAGAGACGGGGGGCCTGGGTGGAAAATGCCCTGTGCGATGTAGTAGCAAGTCTCGTCTCTGGAACATCTAGCAAAAAGCTCCCAGATGATCTGAGAGTGCGGGGCGGATTGTACAGGGAGAGATGGTCCTTCAGGTGTCCTGGGCCCAAGCCATTTAGGGCTTTATAGGTAATAACCAACACCTTATACTGTGCTCGGAAACGGATAGGCAGCCAGTGGAGGTCTTTTAAGACCGGTGTTATATGGCTGGTCCTGGACGTCCCAGTGACCAGTCTGGCTGCCATATTCTGCACCAATTGCAGTTTCTGAGTTTGGTATAAGGGTTGCCCCATGTAGAGCGCATTGCAGAAGTCTAACCGAGAAGTTACCAGGGCATGTACCACGGTTTCAAGGTCCTTCCGGCTCAGGTAGGGACGCAGCTGGCGAATCAGCCGAAGCTGATAACAGGCGCTCCTGACTGTCGCATCCATCTGTTGTGTAAGCTGGAGCGACGAGTCAAGGAGCACCCCCAAACTGCGAGCTGAGTCTTTCACGGGAAGGGTAATCCCATTCAAGACCGGAGGAGTCACCACCTTCCCTGGGCCGGGCGAACCTATCACCAGTACTTCCGTTTTCCCTGGATTCAGGCTGAGTCTGTTTTTCCTCATCCAGTTCATTACCGACTCCAGGCAAGCCACAAGGGGGGAGATGCCATCCTTGGTCACTGAAACAGCCGCAGGCATAGAGAAAATAATTTGGGTGTCATCAGCGTACTGATAACCCCGCGCCCCATGTCTGCGGATGATCTCTCCCAGCGGTTTCATGTAGATGTTAAAAAGCATGGGGGAAAGAATGGCTCCCTGGGGGACCCCGGAAGTCATGGTCCTCCTATCGGAGCGTTCCTCCCCCAGCTGCACCATCTGGGATCTTCCTGAGAGGTAGGATCGGAACCACTGGAGCGCAGTGCCCCCAATACCCAACTCTCCCAGGCGTTCCAGAAGGATACCATGATCAATGGTATCGAAAGCCGCTGAGATGTCCAGAAGCACCAACAGGGACACATCGCCCCTGTCAATGCCCAGACGGAGATCATCGACCAAGGAGACCATGGCCATCTCCACCCCGTAGCCCGCCCGGAAGCCGGTTTGAAATGGATCTAGAAAATCCGTTTCGTCCAAGATCGACTGAAGCTGAATCACGACCGCCCTCTCAATCACCTTCCCTAAAAATGGCAGCAGAGATACAGGCCGATAATTATTATACTCCAGGGGGTTGAGGGAGGGCTTTTTTAAGAGCGGTTTTACAATGGCCAATTTCAGGCTCGATGGAAACTGCCCATCCCTCAGTGAGGTGTTAATAATGCGGTGCAACAAGATTGTTACAACCGTTCCTCCCTGGGCTGCTAGCCATGAGGGACAGGGATCGAGAGAGCATGTCATTTTCCTAACGCTTCGGAGGATCTTGTCCACATCCTCGGGACTCACAGACTCAAAATGATCCAGAACAACTGGAATAGTGGGGTCCCTGGAAGCTTCTATTCTAGCTTCTGCTACAACCCCAGTATCCAGATCAGCACTTATGCGAGAAGTTTTATCCATAAAAAAGTCATTAAAAAGGTCACAGCAGGCTTTAGTTGGAGCTAACAAAGGGTTCGGGGCAGGAGGGAGCTGAGTCAGCTCCCTCACTACCCTGAACAGCTCTGCTGGACGCGACTCTGCGGACGCGATACGTGCAGTATAGAATGAATTCTTTGCTGCATCTATCGCCTCTCCATAGTCCTCAAAAAGGCGGTCTAGGAGAGTCTTGTCGGATAAGTGATGGTGTTTTTGCCAGGCGCGTTCTAGACGTCTCAAAACCTGCTTCCGCACCCGGAGATCTTCATTATACCAGGGCTGCTTTTTGGAAGCAGGCTTGAGAGGCCGCTTGGGAGCGATGCTGTGTATAGCCCTTGAAAGACCATCATCCCAGATGTCGGTCAGGGCATCAACAGAATCGCCGTCCACTCCAACCATATTCCCCTCTAGGGCTTCTTGGAACCTTTTGGGTTCCACCAGCCTTCGAGGGTGGACCTTTCGAATAGGTCCGCCACCCTCGGGGGGGATCTGGATAGAAGCCTTGATTCTTACCTCTATCAGGAAGTGATCCGTCCATGACACAGCGGAGGTATTAGTTACCTCCGCCCACGGATTCTCCATGTCAGAACAGAAAACTAAATCGAGCGTATTACCCCCACAATGTGTAGGCCCTGAGACCAACTGAGACAGGCCCAAGGCTGCCATGGTCTCCATGAACTCTCGAGCCGCACCAGATGGAATATTATTGGCCGTCAGAGGGATGTTGAAGTCCCCCAGGACTAAAAGCCTGGGAGACTCCAGCAGCAGCACTGAGACCAATAGTGCTAACTCGGAAAGGGAGTCCACTAGCGCACGGGGTGGCCTGTACACCAATAGAATCCCTAAACTGTCTCTGGCCTTCAGGGTCAGGTAAATACACTCGAAATAAGCAGTCTGTCTGACATGGTTCCTAGATAGAAGAAAGGTGTTCCTATGAACCAAGGCTACTCCCCGCCCCCCGTCCACCTAACCTGTTCTGGTCCTGAACTGAAAACCCGGCAGAAAGGGTCTGGGCCCACACAGCTTCCCCCTCAGACCCCAGCCAGGTCTCAGTAATGCAAGCCAGGTCGTAGTTGGAATCTTCCAGCAGGTCTTTTAGAATGTGGGTCTTGTTCTTGATCGACCTGGCATTGCATAGGAGCAGAGACAGGGTTTGTGGTACAGTATTAATTGTACTGTCATGAACTGTAACATTTAACATGCTGACTGAGGCCTGTAGAGTCTGAGATGTACCTCTTGGGTTTTTTGCAATTTCTCTGAGCATTGTACGGTCTGACCTTGGGGTGAATTTGTTGGGATGTCCACTCCTGAGAAGACTGGCAACTGTCTTGAATGTTTTCCACTTTGGAATAATCTTTTTCACTGAAGAATGATGGACTTCAAATTGTTGAGAAATGGCCTTATAACCCTTCCCAGATTGATGGGCAGCAACAATTACTTCTCTAAAATCATTGCTGATGTCTTTCCTTCTTGGCATTGTGTTAACACACACCTGAATGCTCCAGACCAGCAAATGCTAAAACTTTTGACTTTTGTAGAGGCGGTCACACTTGCTAATGATCAATTAATCAAGGACATTTGATTAGCAGCATCTACCTGCTACTTAGCATCTTAATTCCTATGGAAGCAGTAAGGGTGTACTTAGTTTTTCACACAAGGCTTCTCCATTTTGGCTTTATTTTTGTTGAATAAATCATGACACGGTGTAATATGTCATGTGTTAGTGTTCATCTGAGGTTGTATTTAGCTAATTTTAAGACCTGCTGATTGTTATTATGTCCTGATATGTAAAACCATAGAATTCAAAGAGGGCATACTCTCTTTTTCACATGACTGTCTATGTACACGTTTATTGTTTCCTGTACAGCAGGCCCTTGGTATCCACTGTGGATACCAAAATCCATGGATACTCAAGTCCCATTATATACAATGGCATAGGAAAATAGTGTCCTTTTATATAAAATGGTGAAAAACAAAATCTGCCTTTTGGAAAAAAAATTGGGGGGGGGCGGAATATTTTCAAGCCATGGATGGTGAAAACCCTGGATAAAGAATCCATGGATATGGAGGGCTGACTATATAATGCTCAGATCTAAAGATTATGATTTCTAGAACGTCTTACTGACTTTTAATAACTGAAATTAAGATTGTTCTATTAAAGTCTACAGGGTATGAGTAACTATGCATAGAATTTCAGCTTTTAAGTATGGGTCAAATATGCTACAGCTTTCAATCAACTTGTGAAACCTATTTGTTTCTGGAGTGAAGCACTTTTTTCAAAAATTAAAATGTTAGCAATGTTACATGTATTTGTAAGTATATATCTGACTAGCCCTTTTTATTGGTTTTGTCTAGTACAAAATGCAGTCACTGTCTGTTAACAAAGGTGTAGTATTAAATCCATATGTGTGTATGTTGGCTGAATTGCAGTTTGCTCATTTTAAGGTAATTACCACTTGTGAAGTTCTATACAGTCCGGAATCCACATACCTTAAAAAACACTTTCTCTTTTGTGTCCCCACACATTTCAGGAGATCCTGAGAGGGCTCACTTTGGCTCTTTCAGGTGTGACACCAAAAATCTTTGGAAGCTGAAAAATTCATTGCTATATACATTTTGTTCTTTATGACTTTCTTGTCATGTCTGTGGAAATTTCTATTTTTTTTTCTTCACATAAGCATTTGGTTGCCTTGCTTTCTAGTTCTGTATCACTCTACAATATGCTTGCTGGGTTCTAATAACCTGACTTTTTAATTAATGTTTTGAAATATTTAATATTTTGCTTTATGTTTGGCTGTTTAACTATTTTATTATATATAACATTAGACTCTGAATGAAAAAAATGAGGCATATTAAATTTACTTTTAAATATGTACAGTAAAATGAATTACACTATACTCTTCAGCCCCAAATCTAAAAACACACAAAAGTAGTGCCATTAACATTGCAATCCTATGCAAAAATAAGGCCCTAGGCTCCTAGGTGAGTATATATAGGGACTGAAATACAATTTCATAATTCTTTGCACACTGGTAAATGTGTGCTTGTTCTGGTGCTTGTTCCCAGATTTCAAAATATCTACCAACCAGGAAGGACAACAGCTAACTGCTGATTACAAGTGATGTCATTATAAATCATGAAAAAAAGTGTTGTGTTTTGTGTGCAACTGTATGACCTGTTGACTAATAGATTCCAGGCCCAGATCCTTTCAGGAACTTTCAGCTTTTCAAGATAGAATATGAACCACCAATGAGATAACCCACTATAGTTGTCCCTCCGTATCCATGGGTTTGGTATCCACGGATTTAAGTATTCACAGCTTTAAAATATTCTTTAAAAAATAATAATCCAAAAAGCAAACCTTGATTTTGCCATCTTATATAAGGGACACCATTTTGCTATGCCACTGCATATAATAGGACTTGAGTATTCACGGATTTTGGTATCCACGGGGGGTCCTGGAACCAAACCACAGGGAATACGAAGGGACAACAGTATATTAAAGATCCAGTACTCATTTACTCAACCTAGTGACAGCAATTAGAATATAGGTACAAGAAAACACAAAGGTACTGAATAAAGCTCTTAGTCAATTTTTGAACAATTTAATCACTGCACAGAATGAACAGAAGCCAAATAAATCAATGAATCCCAGCTCAGTACTTTCAGAACACTCTGTGAAACCACATGCCACAATATGTTTCTCAATAAACCTCTTTGCTCTTGCAGTTTAACTGCAAAACAAGTCTATGTTGTCAAAATCAAGGCAGTCGTGTCAGACACCCACACCCACCCCACCCCACCCCAAATCAACTTAATCCTCTAAACTGCAAGTTACTGTTCAATAAGATCCATTTCTGGTCCTGATTCAAGGTGTTGGTGTGTGCCAACATAGACTTAAATAGCTCTGAGTGAAATTTTTTGAAAGTACATAACCTGCCATATTCACAGGCTGAACAAAGGAGGTGAAAGAGACTACTCATGAAGACATTTCTGCTTGGCTTGTAATGGCTTCATTGTGGAATGTTCAGTTCAACTCCTTTTGATTTTCAGGTTTTAACTTCATTTTTGTTATTTGATTTTGTTTTGTTGTTTCTATAAATTGCTTTGCAAGTTCTTCTATGGACTGAAGAACAGTATAAACATATACTTTTATATACTAATATTGTATACTGAAGGCAAGATGAGCATAAGAAACTACCCTTTACTTTTAACTACCGCGCGTTGTGGTTGCTTGAGTACACAACAGATAACAGCCCAGCATACAAACAAGGAGACCAGGATTCAGCCTAAAAACCTGACTCATCCTTGAATTTGCTCTTGGGCAAATCATTAGCTGTCAGGTTCAGTTCTGCACCTGAGCACTGAGAAAGAATCGTCCTTGAGTAACTTGAGCCAGCTGAACATTTAATAAAAGTAGCAGAAACTCGAAGAGTTCAAATTTGGATCAGAAACAGAGCAAATACTTTTAAACCAGGAGAAACAAAATGGAGCATTGTGTCCCGCTTTTAGCAGCAGAGTATTTTTGAAGCAATAATCTCTTAATTAGGGTGTCATTTCCTTCCTCATAAGATAACCAAAACACAACCTGATCCCATGCCAATAGAGTCAAGAGCCAGATCTACTCCATTCCATGGGTTTGTCCTCAAGACTGAAATATTTTGGACGCACTGAAAAAGAGGCTGCTCATTTCCTTGGTTTTGGGGGGTTGTAGTTGTGTGTGTTTTCAGGTTGTAAACACACAACTACAACCCCCAATGTTGCCCCCACCAAAAAACCCAAGGAAACCAGTGACCTCCTTTTCGATTGGTCCAAAATGCTTTGGTGGAGGGAGGGAGGGCAAATTTGCTGAAATGACTTGGGGCCCCATCTGCCAGGAAGATCTCTCCACTCCAAGCACCTGGGGTCAGGAATTACGCCACTGGGCTTCTGGCACAGCTTCTGCCACATCATCATCATCATCATCATTATTATTTCTTACCCGCCTCTCTTTCTGGATCAAGGAGGGGAACAACCACATTAACAGGTAGACATAACATTGGTTAAAAGCACATATCAATTACAAACCTATCTCGGTTTAAAAGAACAAGTAAAACCAAGACATTTTAAAACAGGTAACACACCATTTAAAAGCCACACTTTAAAATCATTTGGATAGGCCTGTCGTGGAAGAAGCTAGTCTTTAATGCTGCTTTGAATTCTGACAGTGTATTCAGCTGTTGTGTCTCTTCCATTACACCCAGGAGGAGGCCTGAACCCGAGAGTGTGTGTGTGTGTGTGTGTGCGCGCGCGTGTGTTTGGGGGCGTTCTTGGAGGATGGGGACCCCCCTCCAGGCACACCACACTAAAGTGTTATTTAATAATTTGGAAGGAAATATAACACCCCCACACACACTCCTACCCAACCATTCTCTGAAGATGCCAGCCACAGATGCAGGCGAAACGTCAGAAAGAAACTCTTCCAAAACACAGTCTCACAGCCCAGAAAAAACCCAAGGAAAATCTATGTTATTTGACCGCTTGTGCTTCTACCTTGGGTGAAAACGCCTGTTCTTCAGCTAAGATATCATTTTCCTTGTCTACCCACTCAGGAAGTTTGTTCAGAAGGAACCTCTCAAAAATTTTGGAAGCTACATCCAAAAGACTTATTGATCTGTATAGTTTCTAGGATCGGTTCTCTGCCTTTTTAAAAACACAATTGTCACTCTGTATCCACGGATTTGGTATCCACAGATTTAAGTATTCACAGCTTGAAAATATCCTTAAAACAATAATAATCCCAAAAAGCAAACCTTGATTTTGCCATTTTATATATAAGGGACACCATGTTGCTAGGCCATTGCATATAATGGGACTTGGTATCCAAGGATTTAAGTATTCACAGCTTGAAAATATCCTTAAAACAATAATAATCCAAAAAGCATACCTTGATTTTGCCATCTTATATATAAGGTACACCATTTTGCTAGGCCATTACATATAATGGGACTTGGTATCCATGGATTTAAGTATTCACAGCTTGAAAATATCCTTAAAACAATAATAATCCAAAAAGCATACCTTGATTTTGCCATCTTATATATAAGGTACACCATTTTGCTAGGCCATTACATATAATGGGACTTGGTATCCATGGATTTAAGTATTCACAGCTTGAAAATAACCTTAAAACGATAATAATAATAATAATACTTGATTTTGCCATCTTATATATAAGGGACACCATGTTGCTAGGCCACTGCATATAATGGGACTTGGTATCCACGGATTTAAGTATTCACAGCTTGAAAATAACCTTAAAATGATAATAATAATAATAATACTTGATTTTGCCATCTTATATATAAGGGACACCATGTTGCTAGGCCACTGCATATAATGGGACTTGGTATCCACGGATTTAAGTATTCACAGCTTGAAAATAACCTTAAAATGATAATAATAATAATAATAATACTTGATTTTGCCATCTTATATATAAGGGACACCATGTTGCTAGGCCACTGCATATAATGGGACTTGGTATCCATGGATTTAAGTATTCACAGCTTGATAATAACCTTAAAACGATAATAATAATAATAATAATAATAATACTTGATTTTGCCATCTTATATATAAGGGACACCATGCTGCTAGGCCACTGCATATAATGGGACTTGGTATCCACGGATTTAAGTATTCACAGCTTGAAAATATCCTTAAAACAATAATAATCCAAAAAGCAAACCTTGATTTTGCCATCTTACATAAGGGACACCATTTTGCCATGCCATTGCATATAATGGGACTTGAGTATCCACGGATTTTGTTATCCACGGGGGGTGTCCTGGAACCAAACCCCAGTGAATATGAAGGGACAACTGGACAAGGGGTCGTTGTGCCTTATACAAATAAACTGTTGTTGTTGTTGTTGTAAAACAGTGTTGCCCGGGGTGGGGTTTGGGAGGAAGACAGGTATCCTTTCCCCACCACCACCACCACCAAAGGTGCCCTGCCAGCCTCCTCTCACCCCATTTCCAAACTACAAATCCCAGTTTGTATGGGGTCCATCCATCTAACCCACCAAGCCACCCACCCGGCCTCCCCGGCGGCCCTCGACTCACCCACATCCTGCTCGAAGGGGTTGGGGGCGAAGAGCGGCATGGCGGCGGCGGGGGAGGCGGCGGCGGAGGCGAAATGGCGGCGGGGCAGCAGCAGCCGCTGTCCCAGGTGAGAGAGAGACAGAGAACGAAACACTACGCAGCCACACCGACCCCGCCCCTCTCCTCCTCCTCCCCGACTTCCTGTTCCGCCCGCCAGCGTCGTCGCAAGAAGGACCCGCCCTCCCACTTCACGGCGGCTCAACGAGCGCCTGAGCCCCGGCTGCGACTCAGGAGAACGCGAAGATTTGCATTCGCCGAACTAGACAGCGGAAATACGAAGCGAACATCCCTCCCGCCCTCGCTCATGTCTCTCCCCCGGCGTCAATGGCTGCAGGGGAGTATTTCGGCCAACGAGACAGGCAATGGGGTAGTTACCTATCCAAAGGGTCCTAGGAAAGGGACGCGCATAGAGGTAGTAATTAGAATGATACACTTCGCCGTTGAGGGATGAAAATCAACTGGTCTTCGATTCTTAACTTCCGAGTCGGAGGATAGAAGAGATGTATGTTAGCATAGATATATGAATGTTAGAATGACGCGACTTTGTGTCCTTATACAATCGTGCGGAACAGTAGCTTTCGGTGCCATATAGTCATTAATGGAGATTTTCAGACTACACTGTGATAGTGTTACTATTCCACTTTAACTGCTTTGGCTTCCTCCTGTGGAATTCTGGGGTTTGTAGTTTAGTGAGGCCTAAGCTCCCTAGCTGAGAGTTGTTAAGTGCCCCTCCCTATACTGCAAATCACAGGATTCCACAAGAGGCAGCCAGAGCAAATAAAGTGGAACAGAAACGCTATAATAGTATAGTGTGAAAATCTCCATCACAATATACGATACATTGTTTTCCACTGCTGCCTAAAATCAGTTATTTATCACAGATTTCATGTATATCGGAGAAAAATAATCTTTAAAATATTTTTTAAAAAGACTGGCCAGTACAGTATTCTTTGATATTTCTTTTTTTGGGGGGGGGGTATCTTTGTGATTTTTTAAAAATTTTCAACTTTATTAAAGTTTGCAAAAACAGAAACAAACAAATCCACATTACACAAATAATCCAGTTTGAAACTGGATTATTTGCTGTAGCTCCTTCCTGTGGAATCCTGGGATTTGTAGTTTGGTGAAGCACCAGCACACTTTGGCAGAGAGGGCTAGAGACTTTGTATGAGAGATGTCTTAGATGTTTACAAGGTTCTACAGAAGAATGTGCAGAAAAATTATCCTTCCTGACACACTTTTTAAAGGATGTTCAGCAATCAGAAAGCTACAGTTAAGGCAGTAAGACCTTATCCTAGGTAACATGAACTAAAATCCAAATTTGTCATTACTAATCACATTGAAAGAAAAGACTGATAACTCACAAATTTATCATAGCCACCAGTTGAAATTCACATATGATTTTTTGTTGAAAGTGTAAAAACAGCAGAATTTATTTTAGCAGAAAGCCTTCCTACTGGATGTAACACCATCCTGTCTATTATCCAAAATCTTCTCCACAAATCAAGTTTGTGAAAATTGGTAGTGTGTGTGCCAGAGTCTTCATGGGAAAGTTGCCACATTTGCAGATGGAGTACATGAAGAGTAGCAAGTAATTTCTGCACTGTACCATTTCCCACACAGAAGTGGTTTAGGATGTTCAGTGGCTGTGTGTCTTATATCAATAGTTCCCCAAAGCTTCTGGTTTGGTGCAAAAACTTCTGGCAACAATGGCAATTCTCTCACCACATTCACACCGAAAGAATTGTGTACCTGTATAATCTTGCAAGCAAATACGGCAACACAGAGAGTTAACACACAGCTAAGCATAGCTCTGAATAGGTTTCATAGAGCCCATTATGATCCTTGGTCTCTTGGCCACTGTATTTCAGCACTCATCTCTGGAAATGGCTTGCATTGTCTGGTGTCTCTGGTTGAAATACAAGAAAAGGCTTAAATCCTGATATTAAAAAAAGCTAAAACTCAATTTAACAAGTTATATTAAAATGCTTTTTTAAGTGTAAAATCACTTAAAAACATAGCAATAAGGTTTAAAAAAGCAGCAGCACTCTCTCTCTCTCTCAAAAAAAAGTATCCCTACGACCAATTAATCATTAAAGTACCTGTTTGTTTCACCTGCCCATGAGGAGAAAAAAGAAATATGCCACATTTTCCCTATAGGTGGCAGTATTGTTCCAAACCATAACTTCACTACAGCATTTTCTGGACAGCTGATACCGTTTAGTAGTGCTTCAGTAATAAAGTTAATCACATTTTCTTCTAGCCTGCCCCAGGATTTCTTACTGCAAACTTCTTGAGGTGGGGTTCGAGAAGCTGAGCAGAAGAAGGAGAAACAAATAACTCTGGAATAGTAGTGTAATGATAATCAGGATTACAGCATGCCTTCAGAAACTTTGGAGTTTGTCAGGGAAAAAAAGGAAGCGGGGAGGTTTATATCTGCTGATGCACGTAGTGGATGCAGGTAGTGTCCCAAGGCCCTGCAGCTATAAGTTTACTTCTAGCATGTCAAAGTGGACAATTTAAATACTCTCTCTCTCTCTGGCTTTTCTTTGCAAACGAAGATTCAGGAAGGACTCATCCCACGCTTTCCGCAAGCGTGCTGATGACTAAAAAGGCCAATCCGAGATAAACAAGTCCGGTTGCAGAAAGCACAGCAGAAGGTCTCCTTGGGTGATGTTTCCAGGTTGTGAGTCTTTCTGCATTGTCATTTCTCTTCAAGACTTTTTTGGCATGAGTTCTCAAATAAGGCTGCAGCATTGTGGATAGTGCATCTCCATGCCTCCCAATGTGAGGCCAAGGCAGACCATTGTTGGTGATCAATTTGGCCGAGCCTGAGATGTTGTTTCAAGGAGTCCTTGTATCGCTTTTTTGGAATGCCCCTCTTACGCTGACCCGTGGCGAGTTCACCATAGAGCACTATTTTTGGGAGGCGATGGTCCTCCATCCTAGAAGCGTGCCCTGCCCAGCACAGCTGTACTCTCAATATCATGGCCTCAATGCTGGTGATCCCTGCTTGCTCAAGGACAGCAACATTCATCACATAGTCAGTCAGAGTGAACAATTTAAATACAGTTATGTAGTATGAACATGCCCTCAATAATCTGTACACGTTATATCTCAATCCAGGAGATAACATCCAGGTCCCTGACAGGAAGGTATCATTCTTACCACTCAAAATTATAGCAAGCTTTTCCCACATTGATTTTTGTCCACTCAAATGCAGCCTTGGTGTGTTATAAACGTAGCTGTAAAAACAGGCTGTGGGCAAGTAATGCTCTTACTAAGAGGGCCTCTACCTGGACAGTAAAGGAAGGCGGTGCTTAGGTTCCCAAAATAGAAACAGGAATGCAAGTATATAAATAAGTCAATTATGCACACAAATAATGTGTCAGCAGAATAGTTCACCTTTGTTGTAACCTTTCTGATTCATTTTGTGTACTCTTATTGTGCATTTTGACTTGGAAATAGCTTCTGTTGAATTCAAAGGAACTTTCATTTAAGCCTATGCAAGCAGAATTACAGCCTTAATATACATGTTAATAGTTAAGTATCTTCTCAGAACAAACATTATGAGATAAGATTAATTTGTCCTAGCATATTTTGAAAAGTGGCTGGTGGAACACGATTCAGACCATGCTAACTCAAAATAGTTAAACTGTTTGGATTTTACATTCTCTGAATTCTGCCAAGTTTTGCTTTAGTTGTATTTCCCTTCCCTTTCTTTAGTTGTATTTCCCCTCCCCAACCGTGTCGGCATCATGGAGATACAGACACGTGTGTGCATGCGCACACATCTTTCTCCATGACACCATCGTGGATGGTCAGTGGTAGACACATGCATTGGATTAAAAAAAAATCTTGAGTTCAGTCCCCAGCAATTGCAAACAGGGCTGGGAAAGAATCCTGTCTGAACCGCCCACCCCTCAAAAACTGCTGCCACTCACTGCAGTCAATTGTGGCCAAATTTGCCAAGTTCTGACTCAAGCTGAGGCAGCTTCCAGAGTTCCTACAGCAGTTGTGGGTAACTGTGGCTTTCCAAATGTTTCTGAGCTGCAAGTTCCAGAATCCCTTGTCACTGGCGTCACTGAGTAGGCCTGATGGTAGTGGTAGACCAAAAAGCCCACATCTGAACACCCACACTATTGTCCACTCCTGACTGCAACATTCACAATCCTTTCTAAGCAAGGCTATGATAAAAAGTTCATAAATGAAACTAAAACTGGGAAGTTTCTTAGGCCTCAAAATGGTAGCCTGGCAGAAGGTCTTCCTGCATTGTCCTGCTAAACCATCTTACCTGAGAGTGTGTAACAACTAACTTGGTAGAAGATATTTCAGGTGAAGAATCCTCCAGCCTTTTTATTATCAGACAAGGGACTTTATCAGACTACCCCTAAATAGTCTGTTCTTTTTCTGGCATAACTTTGCTGATTTTATGCCGGCAAAATAACTCCCCATGCTGGACCTACCTTGCTTTCCCAGCAAAGGCTTCCCGGCAATAAAAGAGGAAATGAACAGAGCTCCGTCCACTTCCTCATTCAGATCCCATGGATTCTCGTGAGAAGACACTCATGCAGGAAATTAAAAAAAAAAAACAGTAAAAGTTTTAAAAAGCATATACACACACTTAAATACTTACAAGTAACTGGGGAGGGTCATAAAAAGTGCATCACTTACCTGGATGTTGCAATCTCACCCGGAAGTGTTTGTCCCAGACTGCCCATTGATGTGCATTGATGTGAGTACAATGGCGTGAGGTTTCACACACCAGCCATCTCAGCACTAAAGCACCACAGGGGATCAATTGACAGCTTCAGCCATCAATAAAATAGGATGGGTTTGGCCAGGACATAAATGCGAAAGGGCGACGTCTGATATGCGTACCCTTTTGTGTTTATGTAGCGTCATTATGATGCCATATTTAGTGGGTCTGATAAAGTCCAAAGTGTAGGATGGATGATTTTCCTTACCACATACAAACATAAGAGAGGAAAAGCTCCAAAGGCTATGCGTAAACTAATCACTGAGTGATTCCACACACTTCTTTCATTTGCAGATGCTTGCAACAGAATTTTAAATCCTCTTCATTAACTGAATGGTTTTTAATTCAACTTTTTGCTTTGCTGTAATAATAATAATATATTATTATTATTATTATTAATTATTATTTATAAATTAATTATTATTTATTAATTATTATAATTCGGCAGGCCATTCCATAAATTTGGGCAATTACAGAAATGGCCCTCTGGGAGGTTGTATAATAATGCTGTTGTATAATAACAAACTTTTACTATTATACCATTTCCCCATCTTAATGCCCTCTAGATATGTTAGACTACACTTTACAGAATCCCCTAGCCTAGTGGTTCTTAATCTGTGGTCTATAATGTCCTCACAGGGGGTCTGCAAAGGCTTGAAGGCTGCTTGGCCCACCTCCTCCCTGCAGTAGAATTGCCACATGACAGGAGCCAAGGCTGGCTGGCTTGGCCTGCAGATTGCCATTCAATCCACTCCAGCCACAAACTTGCATGACAAAGCAGGACAAAAAGTCTTCCCTTCTCGTCCAGTGCCTCTGAGGAAGTTTTACTGGATGGTGTAATTGTATTGTTATTGTTGTTATTATTATTTGGGTTTTAAATCTTGAGTTAAGTTTTGGAGGTCCATGGCAACAAAAGATATTTAAAGAGGGTCCCTGGTAAAGAAAAGGTTAAGAGCCACTGCCCTCGCCAGCTGAGCTGTACGTATCTGTGTAAGAATTTGGCCTGCCTTCTGCACATGTTTGTGTTACATACACAGATGTGTTTCCCCCTCCCTCCCATACTATGGGGGATGCTGTAAGGTGGAGGCTATGTGAGGCAGCTCTGTTTTCAGGGAGAGGCGCCCCATTCTAAGCCCTTCAGTAGGGTTTTTATGTAAGGCTGTTATCAGACCTTGCTTGTCACTGGAATCTGCTCCTACCACCCTCCAGTGAGAGCTTCAACTGGAGCTGTCCAGGGTGCTACTGGCTTTGCTTGGACTTTGCCTTACATTCACCTGACCTCTGCTTTGCTTGGTTTTGCCTTGTTCCCCAGCTCTCAAACATGTTCCTAGCACCACTCTGTTATTGATCACTGCTTCTGACAGGCTGAGAGATGGCATCTTCTATAATTCCAGTCCATAGGGGCACTGCAGTTTGATTAGTGTGAGTATAATACTTGTTTTGGATTAGTTTTCCACCCACCTCAGACTAAAGTACACAACTTTCTGGCAATCAATGTCCTTGTGTCTATCTATGTTTGATAACAAAAGTAATTATCTTTGATTCTCTTGGCACTGATCTTTATTAGTGTGTCTGCTACTTCCTCTAAGAGTTGTATCTGTGCTGGCGCTCATATCTCCAGACCAGCCTAGGAACAGCTCTGGTGGTGGTGGTGGCAGCAGTTATGGGAGTAAAGATACAGAGGAAGAGATGATTGTTTAATAATATATGACATGTATTAATACTATAGCATATGTATAGCATCAATGTACTATCTTAGAGATAGGATAGTGTCAATATGTGTCATATGCTGATAATGTAGATACACAAATGAGATTGTGCAAAACACATTTTTATGATAGCCATGTGTGCTTGTTTTTGCATGCAGATATCTCTGGCTTTTCTTTGCAAACGAAGATTCAGGAAGGACTCATCCCGTTATTTTTTAAGGTTGCTTTGCTGTCCTTTCTGAAATGTTCTGTTATTACAAAAATAATAAAAATAAAAATTTTAAAAAACAGTTAGCAAGATCTTGCACATTGTTGGTGAGATAGGCCTTATACAACCACTCATCAAATGCCTCTCTGAACAGAAAAGCCTTTCCTCTCTCTCTGGCTTTTCTTCGCAAACGAAGATTCAGGAAGGACTCATCCCGCACTTTCTGCAAGCGCGCTGATGACTAAAAAGGCCAATCTGAGATAAACAAGTCCAGTTGCAGAAAGCACAGCAGAAGGTCTCCTTGGGGATATTCCGGGTTGTGATTCTTTCTGTGTTGTTGTTTCTCTTCAAGACTTGTTTGGCGTGAGTTCTCAAATAAGGCTGCAGCATTGTGGATAGTGCGTCTCCATGCCTCCCAATGTGAGGCCAGGGCGGACCATTGGTGATCAATTTGGCCAAGCCTGAGATGTTGTTTCAGGGAATCCTTGTATCGCTTTTTTGGAGCGCCCCTCTTATGCTGACCCATGGTGAGTTCACCGTAGAGTACTATTTTGGGGAGGCGATGGTCCTCCATCCTAGAAACGTGCCCTGCCCAGTGCAGCTGTGTTCTCAATGCAGATATGCAGCCCATTGTGTTATTTTGTAAAAATGTTCTGTTCTTGAATGCTAAACCTTCATAATGCTACATTTCTGTGTGAGTGGTGAGAAATTTTAGTGCTTCTTCTAACAGGATAATGATAAGTAGTGATTAGTGTGTGGGAAAAGAAACTATCTGTATATATATATATATTGATGTACGTATTTATGACATTGTTGTGTTTATTTTAAGGCTTGGGCCTGGGCTGTAGCATGGGGCCCACACCCATCTGTGAAAGTACAAGTGTCTCTCTTTTTCCTCAGGGAAGCAGCTGCCTGTCTTCAGTCAGACTCAACAGCATTCCTGAGAGAAGCACCTGCAGATTCACAGCTCCGCTTGTTCAGACAAATGAGGGTGGCAGGGGGGGCGCTGCCAGAACCTGTCTGAGGGCTGTCACTCCTTTGCATTCCAGTGATAGATTTAAAAAGTACAGGCTGCTCTCCCCGAGGTGTGACAGTTGTTACCCCCATAAGCTTTGTCCTTAACCCCAAGGCATCTGCTTATCATGCTGGAATGTTTTCATACACCCAGAAACAGAAGATCTTAACATGCCAGCACTGTTTGATCTTGTAAGGTGCATGAGCCAATAAAACAATTTATGCTAAGCACTCTTTGCTCCAGCAGGGGGAAATGCACATCCTATTTTTCAGATTAAATCATTGGAGCAGAGCTGAGTCCTATTGAAGACCAACATGGCTCATTTGTACACAAATGTATTCGGTGGGAAATAGGAAGCGACAAATTCCTATTGGTACCTACTCCCCATCAAACACATTTGTATACAGTAGACAACAGTACCCATTGGTACTGGAGTAATATACAGATAACCCCATCCTCTATGAAATTGTCTAATACTTTCTATGGCCATTCAGTTTGGCGGATGTCATTATATCTTATAAACAGGTGGATTTTGCCCATTCCAATGTAAGGTCCAAGCATCTTGTCTAAATTGTTCTATGGTAGACTCATTTGAATTAAAAGTAACAACTTGAAATAATTTCCACTTTTGAAAAATCTTTTGGATTTCTACTTTGAAATAAAAATATTTCTTGACCTCCAGCTAACTGTTGTCCTATACTTGTCAAATGAACAAGACTGGGAACCTCTTGTGCTCAAGTCAATGCACTTACTGTGAAATGAGCCTCCAAGGAAGGACATGGTCCTCAGGGAAATATTGTTAAGAACCATCTTAAGAAAACAATGTTCAGCATCTATCTGCTAGTGAAGTGTGTGCTCCTTCAGAAAGGCCAGAGACCATTTCCTTTATTATTTATTTATACTCTAGGCCCAGATGAATGATTTAGACTGCATTATGAAAAGTCAGTGCCTTATGCACCACAGTTGTGATGGCTTCAAGATAGGTCATCAAATATATTTTTGGCTCTCCCTTCTCACTGTTCCCTTTCCAGCATCAAACTTCACACTGTAAGCTTCTTGGAGGAGGGGGACTGTCTACCTTGAATATACATTGGTGAACATACTAAATAATGCTCAAGATTATTTTATTCCAGATATTTACAAGCTTATTTTTACTATGGTTTAGTTACCATACAATACACTTTAGCCACCCTTACATTTTCATGATAGTAGTAGTTGGCTATTTTCATACCTACAGTACAAATCTATGTGTGTTTACTCAGAAATGAATCCCCAATGGGACTTATGACTATAGGTGTGGATGAAATTGCTGCATAAGAAAGTGTTCATTAACCATGATGTAAGTTATGATTGTGTGCAGTGCATGGGGAGGGGAAGCACCATGTGATGCCCTTGGAGGTGATATTTGCAAGGCATCTCAGTCACCTGTTCCTTCTCTATGATGGCTTCCTCTTTGACCCCTCCAGTCTTTGCACTTGATCTCCCTTATGATGACATGTCTGTCCGTTGGTCCCTTTAAGCATGACTACTTCAGTGTCTCCTTTCTATCTGGAAACACAGCATCATCATGTGTAAATCCAGGATGGGAAAATGAACAGCTGCTGTTCATTAGCTGCCTGCAGCTCTCTTCTATAGGTTTAAGTTCCCCCATATCCCTGTTTTTCCTTTAAAAATGGGGAGAATTGCTCATGAAACGTGCCCAAAAGCTGCCTGGAGCAGTTAGGCTTCCAAACATCCTCCTCCCCAGCCCCTGACTTCCAAAAAATTTAAAAATGAGCAGAAGTCACCTAGAAAATGGGGCGATAAACTAGGAAGTGTGCACCTGAAATAAATGCCCAGTCATTTATGGGATGCTTTGGGGGGGGAGGTGGATTTCAGCTGAAAATGTTCAGCTGTAGCCCACTCCAGGTATAAATATAGATATCTGCCATTTTGCTTATCGTAAGCTTTATAGATAATTGTCACAGGCCTTCAGATTTTACTGCAAATTTATATGTTTGTTTTTGTAAAGAAATGGCTGTGGTATGTATGTCCTTGAGAGTAACAACTGAAATTCCAAGTGAAAATAGGTAGGAGGTATATTGCGACAATCACATGGAATCTAGCAGAGTCCCAGGTAGCACATTCTGCTCATTAAGTCTGCTAAAGATGTATGCATCAGGAGCAGTGCTATGAGTACAATCTGGACAATCTGCCCTCACCCCCACCCAACATCCTGGGAATATTCACTGAACATATTATTTTGTGAAGAGGCTTTGGGGGTATCAATGGTCTAGAAGAGTAGATCTTTTGTTTATGCATATGGCAGGGAGTGGATGACAGGCAGGTTGATCTACACAGTTTGTTAGCCTTTCAACCTCTGATTACTGGGTGCTTTGCGATGGAGCATGGGAACAAGTACCTTTTTTGACTGAAGTGACCACTGCTAGGTGTTTGCATCGTAACTCATCCCCTGGATGACTCAGACGAGGAGGAAGATGAGGAGGCAGAGTGACAGGAAACTACAGCTCCTGATAGTGGCACTCTTTCTGAGTCCAAAAAGGGGACCCTGCTTCCCAGCAGGATTTGGAAGAGGCTGCAAATGCTAAAGATGACACACACCTGTCCTTCATTGGGCAAAGGAGGAAGAAACACCAAGCTCAGCACAGGTGAAGTAATAGACACTGACTAGTTAGGCATCTGTGGCGTTAAAGGAGCTGCCCATAAATATCCCAGCAGTTCTTTCTCAGCCTTAGTGCTGACAACTCTCTTATCTGGTTGATTGGCAGTACTCTCTCACATTCCTGTTTTTTCATGACTTTGGACTGGCTACGTTTTGGACTACTCTGTTAACTCCTTGCTGGCTCATGTACCCGGACTTCTGACCTGCTGATACAACATTTGGACCAGTTATCCAAATGTGCTTCTCCCTTCATTTTGCTTAGATAAACCATGACTGACCCAGACTGGACTTGCTACTCGACAGCTCCTACACACAAAATTACCTGCTCCCTCAGGCACTTGCTGACTCATGTTCAGGATCGTTTGCTACTCCAACCATATTGTGGCAGTAGTGCATGTTTGCCATATGAAAATATAATCCTATTCTTTTGTAAAGAATACTTATATGCCACACAGAAAGGTGATATTTTGGTTTTTTTCTCAGACAGCAAGATGTCTTGGATAAACCTGCAGTTTTCTTTGTTGCAAGACACACAAGGCAAGGATGGGCAATCATGTCCTTCCAGACGTGGTTAGAGCATCAGCCTTGGCCAACAGTGAGCAATTATGGGAGCAGCAGTCTAAGAATTTATGAATGGCCACTGTTTGCACAAACCTGATGTAAATCCAACCAGCACTGGCCATCCTCAGATGACATACTAACCATTATTAGTAACTAGTGGTAGTTGGTAGCTTCCATGTCATTGGAATAGTGAATCTGTTCAGGTTTATTCTATAATTTAACAGAGCTCTCCAAGGCGCTCAGCCTGGTTTGAGAATAAGACTCAGCTCTTTTAAAGCTGAGACTAAAACCTGGAGTGGATTTACTACTTCACTGACATGGAAGTCACCAGCTGCCACTATTAGTAGCACTAACCAGCATTATGTACACAAGCCACAGTTTTATTATTTATTTATTTATACCCTGCTCTTCAGCCACAAGGCTATCAGAGTGGTTTACAAATTGGTTTTTTTTTTTTTAAGCAATAGCAATTTACACATCTACACTGCATTAAGCAGTTTCCAATGTGTGTTAGCTAGTTGCCCCCCACAAGCTGGGTACTCATTTTACTGACCTATGAAAGGATGGAAGGCTGAGTGAACCTGGGCGCCCTCTGGAATCGAACTTGCAACGTGGTGACTTGCAGTACTGCCATTTAACCTCTGCGCCACCATGGCTCCTAAGTTTGCTCTTAGCTTTCAAGATATAAGCAGTGGCTTCAAATAGACACAGCTGGGCATGGCATGGGCAAAAATGGCAGGTGCCATTTAGTTGAAAACAAGTGGATGCTTCTGATCAAAGCACTTCCTATTGGTTTGGCATTCTGTCCAATGTACCTTGTTTGTCTTTACTCATGGGTAGATTTTTGAGAGGAGTGGGGGTCTTATCTTTTATGATATATGCTGGCAGAACTCTAGTTCAGCCCTGTGAGTTGACTGCCTGTTCAGGAATGCATTCCCTAACTAATTGTTGCTATTTGAAAAATTACTTGATCATCCTTAACCATTAGCAATGACCAGTTTAATCAATGATGCCCAGCTCTTTCTTGAAAATAACATACACACACTCCAAAAACTACACCTTTTCAAACTCTGTCCTTGATAAACCTGGGTCCTACTATGGTTTTGTGACTTAGTTTTCCCACACTATTCTGAGAAAACAAATCAGTGGCAAATCTCAGGGTAGATTGTGTTGTCATCAACTGGGCCTTCTCTAGCTCTCCACCCTCTGAAACTAAATTGTTTTGATTGGGCAGATGTACCCCTGACCCCCCCCCAGTGCGAAATGCCATTTGAAGTTCATATAGGCACCAGGAAAAGATATTTTTTAAAAATCCCCAAGCATTTCAACTTATTTTATTTCTTTTGCTGAATTGCATGGATTGATTTTGCATTGCTGTTTCTGCTTTTTGTTTTGATTTCTTAGTTCTGGAGACATTTATGTATTATATTGATTTCATTCTTTCATTGCACTCCAGACTGAGAGTTTTAGATCCAGGGTAATATTTTAAAAATTGATATTCAGAATGATAGTGTAAGTTTGTTGGTGGTATCTTCTTGTTTCTGGCATAGGACAAAGGCCTCAGTCCAGCCACATGTCCCAACTAGAGTAAAACTATTGACTCAGTGGGATTTACATAAGTGTTGAGTTACCATTCATTTATTCAGTTGGCCTATTCCAGATGGGAGTAACAGCTGGACTGAAGCCAAAGTATGCAAAGTAGCCTGAAATCCTTTGCTGAATGTAATCCAACATATAAGGACTTGGAGGAATAGGCAACAGAGTAGTTATGGAATTGGCTCATTAAGTTTCTTCTGTGTGAATGTGATATCGTATTATCCATATGCCAAAGGGATATGGATAGATGTGGAAGCTGACATTTAATTAAAAACCCTAATTGCTGCCATGCATTCCTATTGACTAGTCACAGTAAAATCCATTGGAAGGTTTTCCCATATAGTAGCCACCATGGTCTATGGGTAGCTGTTATGGGAAATGAGTGATGGCTTCAGAAATGAACAGTATTCACCAGCTGAAAGGGGTACATGCAAGCCTAAGTCTAGGAAAGGGAGCCAGGTGAAGAGCAATGCTGAATGAATAGAACATGGCATCTATCATTTCAGGAACAGCAGCCAAATCCTGTTGCGATCAAGGTTTTTTTAGACAAAGTCTGAGGCTTCTCACTTGGCAATTGCAGCTCTTCATTTTCAGCAAAGAGCTGGTGATGCTGGTGTTGAGGGGGGAAATGCATGAGAGATAGATCTTTAGGGGATTTCTGTGCTTACTTTTTGCATGTTCTTCTGTATCCTTTTGTTAAATGGCCTTTCAGCCATGATAGATCGTGTTGTGATCTTTCTGATGGAACCAATCTTCAGTGCTAGCCAATATTCCAGAGTAGCCTAAGTGATCTGAATCAAATGTGTTTTAGGACCCTTTCACACTACACAGTTATAATGCTATGATCCAACTTTAACTGCCATGGCAACATCCTATGGAATCCCTAGGTCTGTAGTTTAGGGAGGGTTATTTAGAATTTGCAATCAGAGAAGTCTAGTGCCTCTCCAAACTGCAAACCCCAGAATTCCATAGGATGCAGCCATGGCAGTTGAAAGGGCACTCCTGTTTTATAATGAATATAAAGGACAGTGTCTACACATAGCTTGATAGGCTAGGGTTGAATATTAATTTGATGTTGGAAATTGGACGGTTAATTAGTTGTCTCTTATGTTAATAACTGAAATTGTGTAATTGATTTCTGGTTTCAGAAGAGGTTGTGGGATTTATAAATAATGTCATGGAGACAGTCACCATTGATCCTTGAAGAATGTTTTATAATTGACTCCTTCCAAATTTCTTTTTGTCCTTTTAAAGTTGACTTCTCTAACTTTTTTCCAGATGGACTACCAAGGCCATTACATGATTGTCACCTAGTGATTATGGGAGTCCATTATGTCTGGAAACTGTAAAGTTGGGAAAGCATGGGATCTCATCACAGAACCTGTTCATTTAAGTTTTGTCACTCTTCTCTTCTCCCCTCTCACCATCATCAACATGTACATTGCTCAGTTACCCTTCAAATGCCTTGTTTGTTAAATGTTAAAAAGGAGTGATGTTAAAGGTTAGTAAAGGATTGGGATGTTTATTTTGCCTACAGGACACTGATCTATTGCAAGTACCTCAATAAGTGGCAGGCTACAAAGATCAATTAGTTAATAAAAGGTGCAGAGTTCTTAATCAGAAATTTTCTGAGAGCCTGTGAGCACATGAAGAACATTTTTCCCTGCACAACTGGATCACTGCATCCTCCCTTGTATTCTATTCCCATTCAAGAAGCATGAGCAGCAGTAGAGCACATTTTATTTGCATTCAGGGGTCTCAAGTATTTTGGTGGGGAGCATGTGGGGATCCTTGAGAGCCCCTCCCGAAAAGCAGCCTTGCAGCACTTTGACCGCCCTGTGCTATGGTCTCTATGGACAGACTGGCTGAAGTGTGCAAAAAAAGGAATATACCTTAGAAATCTAAGAGTAGCTCTGCTGAACTGGAAAAATTGGCTTAATAAACATGGGTGCCTGGAAGTAAGACTCACTTAACTCAATGGAATTTATTTCAAAGTAGGTTGTTTTTTTTTTTTGTTTTGTTTTTTTAAGAGAAACATAGGGAGGAATGGGAGGGCATGCAATCAGAGTTATATCTTTTGACTCCAAGCTCCAACCTCACTGAACCCACACAAAATGCCTGAACAGACCTACCGAGGAAGAGGGCTGATGTGGAAAAAAGAGTGGGGGAGAGCTGGGAAAGAGAGAAACCAAGCCACCACTTTTTGCCTACTGGTTGCATGACAGGAGCGGTGACAGCAAATGTGTTAAGCAATAGGTTCGAGGCAGAAGTATATGCAGCAGGGACAGGCTACCAAGCAGACCTCAAGCCCCACCTCAAGCCCATTACCTAAAGCGTTTGCTGTGTTCCCCTTCGAGAAATGTGTCCCACACTTTGGGCACAAGTCTTGCCTGCTACTCTTAGGAAAAGACTTTTCCTAAAAGCAGTAGGCAAGACTCTGCATTTGGCAATGGGCTTAAGGCAGGGGTAGCGGTCTGCTCGGCAGCCTGTCCCCACTGCAGTGGAGAAAGGCTGCTGAGCAGACCTCAAGCCCATTGCCCAATGCATTTGTTGATGATGCATTTGCTGATAATTTAATTTTTTGAACTAATTTTGTGCACATTTTCTTGATTTTCTAGTTATCAAAACTCCACACACACACACCATCACAACCACCACCCTTTTTCTGTTAAAGTTGATTCCCAGAATTGAGACTCAACTTCAAAGTATCTTGCAAGGACTTGAGACTTGACTTGAGACTTGGAGTAAAAAAACTTGAATATATCACTGCCTCTGACAACAAAATGTCTTGGATTTGCAATATAGGGTACTTCCTAGAAGCTACTAAGGAAGCAACTTTTCATGTTTATGGAGTATGCCCATACCCTCCAATTGTCCCACTTTCCCAGCTGCATTTAATGTTGTCCCAGTTTCTTTCTCTGCCTCCCACTTTCCCCCTTTTTCTTTAGCTTACTTCAGTTGCTGCAAACTGAGTTCAAAGTGTAAAGGTAATTTATACTCAGTTAACTCAGTGGAGGGGGGAAAAGGAGGGGGAATCTTGCCATTTCCCAGTTGGCTCAGGCCAAAGCAAACTGCTGCATCCTCAGCTACCTTGTCTGTTCTTCCTCATTAATAACTTTTGCTGTATTGATCACATTCTGATGCTGCTGGGCCACGAGTCCCTGTTTTCATCTGTGAAATGTTGCAGGGTATGTAGGTATACCCTATAACTACCTAGCCTGAATCTTCCTTGGCTCTGACCATAAACTTACTAGCACTAGTTGTTTTAATGAAAAAGAGTGGTGACTTTGGAAACCAAAATGCTTTAAATGTGTGTTGCTTAAATATGCATTGCTTTTAATTGTTGTTTGTTGAAACTGATAAACTTCTCTTTGTGCTTAAGTGTGACACTTAAAAAGGAGTGTAGTTGGGAGGGAGGGAGGAAGAAAGAGAAAGAGGGTGTTCATTATGCCAGCTTACCCTAGACAGCATCTGAATGGCATAAGATGTCTCCTTAGTTTTCTTTTCCCCCTTTCTTTTAAGAAGTAGGCTGAATTCTTCCATAACAAACTGTCCTAATTATCCCAAGGACTTTGTTCTACTTTTCCTCCATGCATCATGCTGGCTGCTGATCCCTTGCCTTCCAAGTTACATCTCTGCAGTGCCAAAAGCAGGTTTTTGCTCACAGTCTCAATGGCCTAGATGAAAAGAGCTTAACTTTGATCCTCCCCCCGCTTTTTGGTATTATAAATTCTGGCATGGTTCCATGAAGAGAGAAAAAGGGAGAGACAGCAAGGAGACATACTTTAATTTATCATGTAGGTTTTCGAACTTTAAAATATGAGATGGGAGGAGGAAGGCAAATGTGATGCTGACTTATAAAAGATTTATTTGCTAGGGTAGCATGTTTCATCCAAAGATAATCATGTAGCACGCTGTACTGCACACATTGCCTCCAGCGCATAGAGGAGGCACACTTATGAACATACTTCATAGCTATGTTGATTACAGGACAAGCGATAAGAAGCCCAAAAGAGTATGTCTAGGTATGAAGATGGCCATCGTTTGGTTGATATTTTCTTAGACTGGAACTTTAATAGTAGACCCAGTAAATCAACTGAATTTACCTAAGTGTTGATGCACCAAGTTACCATTTATTCAGTCAGTCTATTGTAGATGGGACTGGCAATGGAATTTAGGCCTTATGGCAATTCACCCAGCTTTCAGGATACACTGTTCCCTGTCTGAAAAAGAAGTCTGCCATGAAGCAAAACTGCCCATGAAAAGAGAGTTTTCAACAACCAGTACTGATAATGTTATGCAATGTGTGCATTTTCAATAACCCAGTTTTTATTTACATGAAGTTTGTGTGCTCCAGTTTTCCATGAAAGAAGACAGTCTGTGCAGTGTACTGGTTAGGATGCTGAACTGGGACATGTGGATGCAGGCTCAAGTCCCTGCTGGGCACTGAAACAGGATGGGTGACCCTAGGCTGGTCATTTTGTCTCTGCTATACCTACCTCACAGTGAGGATAATATTGTGAGCGGGGGTCAGGGGAGATCCATATATGCCATTTTGAGCTCACTGGAGGAAAGATAGGCTATTTGTTGCTGCTGTGTGCCTTCAAGTCGTTTCTGACTTATAGAGATCCTAAGGTGTAACGCATAAATAAATAACAAAAACATAAAAGCTTTACCATCCTGAAATGGAAATGACTCAATTAAAAATGATGTGTGTATTTTATTTTATTTTTACTGTTTTTGTACTAGCAAGCAGTCATGGGAGATCATCAGACAGGAACGAAAAAAGCATTCCTGTCCCACAATCTCCACTCCTGCCCCTGTCCCATCCCAGTCCCACCACAATTACCCTTCCCACTTTTCCTTACCTGCTCACTAACTGAGTACCCAGCCGGGAGTGCCTGCGCCCATGTCGCAGCACTGGCCTCTCCCAGTCAGGTCTCCGTAAAGCATGCCAGGTCGGCAGCCTCATCCAATAAAAGGTCATGGGTGATGTGAGTCTTGTTTTTAACCAACCTGACATTGCAAAGGAGCAGAGTATTAACAAGTAACCTGGGGAGGGTCATAAAAAGTGTGTTACTTATCTGTATGTCCCACACTCTCTCAGAAGTATTCTGGCAGGGACCTCCCATTGATGATGGGATCTCACTAGCATAATGGGGTACCTTTTCACTCGCAGGAACATCTGTGACAGAAACAGAATGGGGGATTTATTGATGGCTTCTCCCATCAATAAAAAGCAGCACTGGCAGAACAGCAGCAGAACGGGTGCATAACGAGGGGGACGACGTCATCTGATAAGGGAGATGCGATCTCCTGGCATTGCTGTAATGCCACTTTTGACATGTCTGATAATCTTGGATAGCTTGTTCATCCTTTGATCTTTCGCTCTGCCTTTCAATCTATCACTGTCTTAGAAAGGTTGGACGTAATTATGCTGTATTCTCTGCCTAGGGAAGGACTTGTCAACAGCTGGCATTTTAAGAAAAACCCTTTTCTCACTCACTCTCATATAGTGTGAGAAAGGTGGCCTGAATCTCAGCGCAGAAGCTGTGGATCAAACCATAGAACTCTGTTGCAATGAGTGCCTTGAGCCTTTGCAACATGAACAGAATGTGAAAGTACCAGCAAAGAAAAAAGGAAAAAAGGAAAGGAGAAAAGAAAAACAAAGGAAAAAAGATAATGAGAAGCTCACTTTATGATCAGTGGATTGCGTTCTGAGAGTGGGGCAGAAATTCAGTCCAATCTTCAATGTCCTCTGCATTACTTATAAATTCACTTCTTTTATCCTCTCCAGCATTTCACAGATGAAAACCAGGATACGTGTGGCCAAATAACATCAGAATGTGGTCAAGATGGCAAAAGTTATTAAGTAGGACACCTAAGCTAGGAGGCTGCAGCAGTTTGCTTTTGCTTGAGCCTACAGGATGGGAAAGATTCCACAACCTCGTCTCCTTTTGCACTTTGAATTCAGGTTGCAGTAATTAAAGTAAGCTGAGAAAAAAGAAAAGGAAAGCCAGAGGAGCAGAGAGAAACTGGGACATTTTAAAAGCAGCTGAGAAAGTGGGACCACAGAGGATTAATCAGTATTGTTCCTGACAAATTAAGATAGATGGAGGGTAAGTTCTTTAGCTATAGTATATAGTTGTTATAGATTCACATGCTACCTGTGCAGTCTTAGGACTTTATCAGACGGGCTTAATGAAATGGAACAAAAATGCCACAGGATTGCTAAAGAGGTTTTTTTTCAGACAACATCCTCCTCACCCGTTCTGACCCCGTGTGCTTTCTGTTTTGTTTTATTTACAGGGGAAAGTCGTCAATAGGTCTCCCATTCCATTTCTGTAATGAAAACACGGGTGTGTGAACTGGGTTGCCGTATGCTGGCACGACGTTAAAACACTTCCGGGTACAATCGTGACATCCAGGTTAGTGACAGCCTTTTCTGTACCCTCCCCATGGTGCTTTTAAAGGCTTAAAAGTGTTCTGGTGCTTTTTTTAAATTTTTAGATGTCTGCTTGTATTTTTATTTTTAAATCCCACCCCCCCGGCTGCCTGCCTTTGTAAGGTCCTAGAAGGTATGTAGAGAACACTTCTGGTGACAACCTGGACATCCAGGTAAGTGACAGACTTTTTTGTACCCTCACCTGTTTACTTGTTTCTTTTAAAGGCTGTTTAGGTGATTGCTTTAATTTTTTTATGTCTGGCTTTTTTTTTAATTTTTAAATTCCTGCGCAATGTATGGCTCCCAATAAGGTCCTGGGAGGTCCCTGCAAAACACTTCCTACTTTGATTGGGACAAAGAGGTAAGTGGCAGCCTTTTTTGTTCCCTCCCCAGGTTACTTGGGTTTTTTAAAGGGTGCTTAGGTGCTTGGTGTACTTCTTTGAGGTTTGGGGGATTTTTTATTTTTAAATTCCCCATGCGATTTGGTCTCCAGGAAGGGGAGGGGGCTCTGTGAGAGCTCTATTCCCTTCCTGGACAGCTGGAGGAGGGGGGCAGTTTCTGTCCCGGGATTAAGGTAAGTGTGTGAACATTTTTTAAAATTAAGTTACAGGGACGGGAGGAAGGTCAGTGGGTGGTTGGGTAATGAAACAGGAATGGATTTTAAGGGCCCATCTGATAAAGTCCTTAGTCAAGAAATGTCTTTCACCCCTCACTCCTGTTCAACACCCCTCAGTCTTGCTCAGCAATTCATCGATTGGCTAAATTTCATCAATTGGCTTATTATTGGCACTTCACATGGTTGGCAGTAGACCAGGGAGTCCCAAATAGAAAGAATCAAGGTTTGCTCAGAAAACCTAAGGAACTGGCCTACTAAAATTCCTAAAAGACATGCCCGGAAAAGGATTATGTGGACCCCCTGGAACCGATTAGTTAGGAAGAAATGGGCTAGTTCTCCTGGACATTCACAGAAATTAAAATTCCCCATATTAGAATTCAGACAGTAGTGGGATCCCCATGGACCCCACACAACTTGGGTAACAAGTCTGTGGAAGTGTTATGACATTAATATAAACAACCAACAAGGCATGCTACCACTAGTTTCAAGTGGGGTTAGTGCTAGGTTAGTTAGAATAGTTTTTATATGGTGCTCACTTGATAATTTTCCATTATGGCATAATGACTGCTGTTATTATGATTGGCTAATATATCCCAAGTATCCTTCTATGACTTGCAACATTGTAGCATGCTGTTGCCAGGTAGATTTCCCACAGTTTGTGGTGCTATTGCTATTGCCGCCATCGCTAGTATAGGCCCACCAGCCAGGAAGGAAGCTAATAGCAGTTTGTGAGGGGCACTCTTGAACCTGAACCCAGCCCTTTGTGTTCACATTGCCACTTTTGGAGAAAGGAAAAGATATTTATCTTTTACTCCTGGGAACAGAAAGGACTGCATTTTCTCAACCCAGGAAGCAAAATGGTGTTGTACATAAGATGCTGATTACATTTTCAGATATAGTAAATTTTCAGATATATCAGGTTGAAGATAATTTTTGTGTGTGAAAAAGAAATCTAAATTTGAAGTTGTTCTCATAGGTGTGTAACTTTTTAAGTGTAATTTGGTTTATTTGAATACACCCTGGATAGCAATCTTATATTTACAGTAAATGAGGAAACCACTTCATGAGACAAAAGGGTTCTTTAAACTATAATTATCTGAAGGAAGTGTTTGGGGAAGTGAATTTATACATCTTGTGGAAATGCTGGTAGTCCAATAAAGACTTCTTGTACATTTAATTCCTTTTTTCGGCATTTCAACACCAAGCATATTCACCATTTTTTTAAAAAAAAGTCATTGTCACTCAATTTTATACATGATCCAATCAATATTAAGGACTTTTTGAGACTTATTGCTTTATGCGGGAGTCCCAGGACCCAGTTAGATCTTTGCCATTAAACTGAATTGATTTTAAAAGAGCTTAATCTCGACATGCTGAATCATATCTTTTCTTATTTATTTGGGAATTTTCACATTCCACTCATACGTGAAGCTGACAGATATGATGAAATGTTCTTTAGGTCACCTGAGAAGTCTTTGCTATTGCAATAGATGCAACAGAAGAATTGTTCATATAAAGAATTTCAGAATCTATGCTCAGCGATTCTGTAGGCTGTTAACCGAAGAAACACTGAAGATAAAAATTGGAAGGGAATATTGTCTTAATAGCTGTATATGTACTTTTCTGTCCCTTTGAATTATATAAATGAATTATCGAGGTACTGATATAAAAAAAATAACAACTGCCAAAGAAATCTGTTATGTGATAGCATAGAATATGTCACAAGCATGGTTGCCAGGTATCCCAGTGACTGAGTTTTAAATATCATGTACATATGACACCTATTCAACAGTAATTAAAAGTCACCAGGAGCACAAAAATCAGTGTGTATAGAGCCATTGTACTGTCTATCCTCCTTTATGGATCTGAAACATGGGTCACCTATCGCCACCACCTACGACTCCTCGAGCGCTTTCATCAGCGCTGTCTACGCACAATCCTAAATATACACTGGACTGACTATGTGATGAATGTTGCTGTCCATGAGCAAGCAGGAATCACCAGTATTGAGGCCATGATATTGAGAACGCAGCTGCGCTGGGCAGGGAACGTTTCTAGGATGGAGGACCATCGCCTCCCAAAAATACTACTTTACGGTGAACTCGCCACGGGTCAGCATAAGAGGGGTGCTCCAAAAAAGCGATACAAGGACTCCCTGAAACAACATCTCAGGCTTGGCCAAATTGATCACCAACAGTGGTCCGCCCTGGCCTCACATTGGGAGTCATGGAGACGCACTATCCACAATGCTGCAGCCTTATTTGAGAACTCACGCTGAACAAGTCTTGAAGAGAAAAGACAACACAGAAAGGATCACAACCCAAAAACATCACCCAAGGAGACCTTCTGCTGTGTTTTCTGCAACCGGACTTATCTCGGATTGGGCTTTTTAGTCATCAGCGCGCTTGCAGAAAGCGTGGGATGAGTCCTTGAATCTTCGTTTGCGAAGAAAAGCCAGAGAGAGTGTGTCACTTTTCTTAGGGATTTGAATGTATATCAAGTATTTTTAATCTATGGGCCATTCTTTTGTTTTCAATATTTGTTGACAGATTTTAGTTAGAACTAGTATAGATTCTCTAGGCTGTAGCTTGAAGCAGCTCTATTGGTATAGCATCTGTTCCTGGTGATTAATTTCTCCCAAGTGCTTTGAGTGCAACTTCCATTTTCCTTTTTAAAATTGTAGGTTGATCTGAAATAGTTCCTCCTTAAATGAATCTGTCATCCTTTCATCTCCTTTATATAGTCTGTCAGTATATTGTTTCTATCATTTTTTTATTTGTACTTGGTCATGTAATGTGTTTCCCTACTGGTTGTATAACATCCCCACTGTTGGTTTAAATTTCCCTTTGATTTCTCAGATCTTGTGGAACAGGTCTCTTGTTCTTTCTTTTGTTGTTGTTGTTATCTTCTTCTATTTTTCTGTATTGATTACAGTAGTAGTTCCCTTTGTGCCTGCACACAAGTCACTGAACAGTTGTATTCTGGGATCTGACCTGTCGCTTTTTACTTTTGCTTCTTGTCTGTTCTTAACTGCTTGAAAAATTTAATCTGTCATCCATTGGGGCCTCTCTTTCTTTGGTTTGCATGCATGCTTGTATACTTTTGTGGGTTTGTACACCTTTTGTAGCCTTAATGCATACTTTCACTCTCCTTCTATTCTATCAGCCCTTTTGATAAATCAGCTCCTGACGACTTCTCCTTCAACTGTCACCAGTCAACAGCCATCCTGGGAGATTGCACCAGAAGGAATCATGGGAAACAGGACAGCAACATTTGTCACATAGTCAGTCCAGTGTATATTTAGGATTGTGCGTATACAGCGCTGATGAAAGCATTCAAGGAGTTGTAGATGGTGGCGATAGGTGACCCATGTTTCAGATCCATAAAGGAGAATAGACAGTACAGTGGCTCTGTACACATTGATTTTTGTGCTTTTCTTCAGGTGTTTATTACTCCAGACTCTTTTGTGAAGTCTTCCAAATGTGCTATATGCCTTTGCTAATCTGTGATGCAAGTTGTAGGCACAGGGGCCACAGTGTGGACTGGAACAAAAGTAAGAAGCAAGTAGCACATTTCCCTAATCCTAATTCAGATCAGAACCTAGAATGCTTTTCTTTGCTATCTGGTAAAGAAAAGAAGCAAGTCCCTTCACAGCCAGCACAGAAATGGAGGAACTGAGGATGGGGATAAGTAAGAAAGTCCAGAGTCCCCCAAGAGACACAACAAGCTCCCAGGTCTAAATGCCTCTGGTCTAAATGATTCATTGTGTAAGAAAACTGAATATTTCCTTTTTAATTAAACCTTCAGAAAATCATTGTTATTGAAAAACACATTTGTTTCCTTTTGAGCCTCTATTTGTCCATTGCATATGACATATTATTTTGTGGCTCCAGCATTTATATGCACATGTTGCTTTGTTTTAGAAGACTTTGCAGTTCTATAATTGTTCACTGTTGCAGAGGTTCCTGCTTTTGATAACCAAAATACAATGTGCATGAAAGGGCAGGGGATGTTCTTGTTTTGACCATCTTTTCAAAGTTGGGAGTCCTATTCAATGCAGCCTGTAATTATGGTTATTAAACTTACACAAAGCCACAAATTAATAGCAAGGAAGTAGTCCAATTCTCACTTGAAAACATGAACAGTACAGCTAGGGATGAAAGGCATTTATAAATATGCAACAAATGTGGAACTTAGGAACTCATGAAACTGATAAGTGAATAGAGAAGAGTTCACCTTTATTTACCTTCTGGGACATACATAATGGTCTCTGATGGATAATGAGCTGCTGATGAAAATGTTCCTTATCAGTTCTGTAGTCAGCAGTAATGGGCAGGGGTTAGGAATTGGTTCGATTTTGTGTACTACGAGAAACATTTTCCTAGTAAGAAAAAAAAATCAGTCTGTTTTTGGAATGTGTCAATATTTTAGCCTTGTGTGTGGCTGCCTAGAAGAGATGTTGGGTAAGTGTGAGTGGAGACATGGTTCTTAGTCATTTACAGAAGCAACCTAAAATGCATGATCCTAATTAAAATGGTCTTCTTTATTCCACTTCTGCTGTATTACCTTCTTTTAAACTGTTAGATCTTCCATCCATGCTGTCATTGTCAAGAACAGGGCTGGGCAAAGTGCAGCCCTCCAGATGTGATTGGCATACAGTTCCCAGATTCCTCAACATTGGGAGTTGAGGTTTAGAATCTGATACTGAGAGCATAGATGCAACAAGGTAAGAAAAGGACATTGTACCACAGGTGGGCAGTTTTGGAGGGTTCCAGGGACCAAAAATTTATTGCTACCAATATTCACTACATGCCGTTTCTGGCCCATTGAAGAATTGCCTCCATTGAAGATCTATTTCTGTTTTGCAGGGTTTCAGGATGATTTGGTTGCAGGGATTTCCTGCTACCATTAAATACGTTAAAACTGGCGCCCTGGAGGCTTCTAATAGTGGGGGACAGTGTTTTTATTTTTTATTTTGAGAACACAAAGCTATGAGGAGACTTCCCACATTAGTGGGCTACTCTTTGACAAAGCCTGTTCTTTTTTTCTTTTTTTTAATACCCCCCTCTTCAGCCACAAGGCTATCAGAGTGGCTTACAAATTGTTTTAAGCAATAGCTATTTACACATCTACACAGCATTAGCTAATTGCCCCCACAAGCTGAGTACTCATTTTACTGACCTACGAAAGGATGGAAGGCTGAGTGAACCTTGGAGCCCTCTGGAATCAAACTTGCAATGTGGTGACTTGTACTACTGGCATTTAACCACTGCACCACCAGGGCTTCATATTCTAGATCAACAGTGGGGAATCCTTTTCAGACTGAAGGCCAAATTCAATTTCAGGAAAGGTCTTTGGTGACAGAATCCACTGACAGGCAAAGGCCAAAAGGTGGGACTGAGTAAGCTAGCATATTTTAACCCAGAGCTCTTATGGCCAGTTTTTTAAAAAATCCTAGGAAGAGTGATTTCAACCTTACAATGGGGAAGGGAGCTTTACAAATGGTGGGAAACCACCAAATGAGGGTATACAGTAGCATCCCCACATCTACTGATTCACCATCTGCGGATTCAATTATCTGCGGATGGTGACGGCGGGGTGGGCGGGCAGGAGGGGGGAGGTGACTTCACAGGGGGGTTGTGGCAGGCGGGCAGAGGAAGGAGGTGACTTTGCCTGGGGGGATTCTGGCACGGCGCAGTTGGTGGGCAGGGGAGGGAGGAAGCGACCTCTCGGGATTCTGGCACGACGGAGCTGGCAGGTGGGGGGCAGGGAGGAGGCTTCTCTGTGGGGGTGGTTCCAGCATGGCAGGTGGGTGGGTGGAGCATTCCGGCACAGTGGGCAGGCGGGGGAGGGAGGGAGGAGGTGACCTCATGGGGGGATGTTCCAGCATGGTTGGCGGGCGGGAGGAGGGTTCCGGCACGGTGGCAGTGGTGTTTGTTATTATCCAGGGATTTCACCATCCACAGTGGGCCCCAGAATCAATCCCCTGCGGATGCAGGGGTCCTACTGTAATGAGAAAGGTCCTGTGACCATCTGGAGAATCTCAGGAAGGCGTGATTTGGCCCAAAGGCCTGAAGTTCCTCATCCTTGCTTTTGAGTGAATGTGCCTCTGATTCTGTGTACATTTATTGGGGAGTAATACCTACAGAACACACCGGGACTAACTACTGTAGTCTCAGAAAGTGACTATTTGAAGCTGTGCTATTGTACAAGTGTTCAAGGCTGCACATGGATGGGATAAGTGAAGAAGACATACCAGCTCCAAGGAAGTGATCAGAAAGATCACTAGAAAGACACAGGGTGTGTAAATCCAGCTGATCTTTATTGGCTGGGCTGACAAAAATTAATATGTAACAATATAACAAACATCTGGATATTACTACTATGAATAAGATGTAATCTAACAGCTTCACAGGCAAAGCTGGTGGGGATGTTAGATAGGGCTTTCTGGGTAGCTCCTCTGGGGTCTGGAACTCTCTTTCCAGGGAAGCTGGAATGGGACCCTCTCTGCTGTCCTTCTGTTGGAAGGCAAAGGATTTTTTTTTTATTCTGACAGGGTTTTAGAGAGGAAGGTTTTTAAAGAAAGGTTTTTAGAGGCTGCTGCATTGTTTTTATTGAACTGTTTTTGACTGCTTTTTCTCCTCTTTAGGTGAATGTTTTACATTGCTTTAATATTGTGAATAGTTTAATTCTGTTCTGATGATGACCTTTGTATGTTTTTAGCTATATTGTATTTGTCTTACATTGTAAGCCACCTTGAACCTCAATGTTGGGGAAAAGGCAGGGTATCAATACAGTTGTTGTTGACAACAATAACTGCAGCAGCAACAACAATATAATAGTGAATCCGTCTGTCTGTCTGTCTACCTGTCTGTCTAACTATCTGAAATAAACCCTGAACTCCCCAGTTCTTTTCCCACAAAGGACACACAGTTTCTTCTGCCCCTGAAACCTTTGTGAGGATGTCCCCCACCATTCCAAAAATATCAAAGCTCAGACTGTATGTAGAAGATGGAGTGAAATGTAATAGTCCAGGACTGTGGGCTCCCTGTGGTTATTTGAAAATAATGATGGGGGGGGGAGGTTGGGGACTCTAGAAGGAGGAAAATATGGGGTGACACTATAAGCAAAAAAAAGGGGGGGAGAAAGGTGTAGAAGAGGCAAAATGCATTTCTGCGGGAGGCTTTGTCCAATAGCGTAGATTTCTGAAAGACTACAAGAGATATATTTCACATTAATGTTCACATTCTGTCTTCTCTTAAATGTTTTGATAGAATTAAATTTCAAGGAAAGATGCTTAGGTCTGAGGCCTAAACTACTGTATTTTAATTTTCAGTTAATTATTCAGTAATGGCTCAAACCAGGCTAGGGGTGGTAGAGCACTGGGTGGCTCTGACAGGGATTCTGCTGATAGCTCTCCTTTCTTTAGAACCATGATGAAGGTGAAGTCCAACATGTACTACCATCACTGGCTCAGGAGAGTTGGAAAACCCTCTAGAGCCAGTTTTCATTTCAATTTTGACTTAGGACTGAATAGGGGAGAGGAACCAATGAAAGTTCTGTCATGCTTATAGCTGAACTTGAGTACAATGTCCCTTCTACATTTGTATATAAAAGCTTCCTTCCTTCCATAACTACAGAGTTTCACTGTAAGAATGAGGGCAGGTGAACTGTTGTCTGGGACAACATGTGCCATCTATAGCCTTGTGCCACCTATACAATGGGGGAGGGAGGGAATTCCCTGCCAAATAAGGCACAAGCGTTGTTGTTTTTTAGGTGACCTTTACACAAATAGTAGATTACATGCTACATCAGTTAGAAGCCTACTTCTGTTTCTCTAACTTACAGATAATTTGAACAGATGGGCCTTGCCTACAAAAATAACAGAATTTAGATTTTCTCTGCCAAGAAAATGGAGAGGAATCCTGCAAAGATGCCTTCTAAGCTGCTTAGAGATAAGGAGATCTATAGGTACAGCAGGATCTGTACACATACACACATACCCCAGAGCATTTCCTAGACTAGGTAGCTAAGACTAGGTGAATGGTTATTAAAATTATACCAAGGAGCCACTCTAGTGTTCGCTACAGAGGATAGTTGTGACCTTCATGTGTAAAAATTAATATAACATGATTCTGAACAGTATTTGCACAGTAAGTATTCTCAGCACTTACAGATCCATTCCATTCATCTCATCCGTATGCTACGTTAGAAGAAGATAAACCAATTAAGATTTCTCTCCTTGACACAAAGTCTGACTCAGCTTAATTAACTGCAGGATCCTCGCTCTGTAGCTATACTTTTTGCTGCTTCAGTTTTTTTAGGTTAACGATTTGTAATAAAATAGTTAACGATTTGTAATAAAATATGGTTTCAGAACAAAAGAGAAAGTATTACACTTTCTTCAAAGAACACAGAGTGGCAGAGATGAGGTGAAATTCAATGTCAGAGGAAGGGAATGTTCCTACAATGGACTTCATCCATTCCATCCTCCCCTGCACCATCTTCCACATCTGCACCAGAAGGTAGCCCCAGCTGTCTGAAGCAAACTTTGGGAGTGTACAAGGGGGAGGAAGGTAGCCCTAAATATCCTAAAGGTACCAGATGCCATCTGATCTTGGAAACTAAGCAAGGTCAGCCCTGGTTAATACTTGGATAGGAGACCACCAACAAATGCCAGGTGTTGTAGGCTATATTTTAGAGGAAGGAACTGGCAAAACTACCTTTGACTATTCTTTGCCTAATAAAACACTATTAAATTCATGGGGTTGCCACAAGTGGACAGCTGACTTGAAGGCACATACATACACAGAGGAAGAACAGTTCTGTAGCCTCTTCTGTTGATGAAATCAAGAGCCATTGTGACAGTGAAAGGACTTAACTGGATTCCAGTTCTATCACCCTTTATCTTCCCCTCAATCCTTTGAGGCAGGTTAGGTTGAGGGTGTGTGATTGGTACAAAGTCAATCTGAATTTCAGGAGATTTGTACTTGGGCTTGCCAATTCTAGTCCAATGCTCTGACTGCTACACTGTGTAGTGATGCTAAATGCATGTTTCTGTTTTGACCAATTCACACAATCACTTTCTTGTATCTGGGCACTTTTCTTCCCTTCCAGATTATACCGTGTACAAACATCACAGGTCATTATCTTCCTGATGAGTATTGAGTGGTAGCATGTGCTTGGAGGCAAACGATTTTACATTATCCAAACACTACTTGAACAATTTATTTTGGGATACAAAAAAAAAGATGCTTAGGCACATGCAAAGTAGTTCCATAAATTGTCTTATTCATTAAGTGGAACATTCTTGCAAGTAAGCATGCTTAGCATCACAGCTCAGGTTTAACAAAATAAGCAAGCCTTTCACAATCTGATATTGTCCAGATGTTTTGGACAACTCCTGTAATCCCAAACCTTTGACCATACTAGCTAATTCATGGATGTTGTAGTCTGAAACATGTGGAGAGAACAATAGTGGAGAAGGATGAATGTTGCACATCTTAATAACATAGTTTCAACCCCATATGACTCCCAGCCCAGCAATGGAAATGTGGGAACAGTACCTTTGCATAGAGATTTTAATCTTTAACATGCAACATTGCCACAAAATTACAATTACAGTAGGACCCCTGTATCCACTGGATATTAGTTCCACCCGCCCCCACGGATACCGAAAACTGCAGATAACAGTGAACGCCATTGAAAATGGGACCCCCGGTTTAAAATACCATAGAGTTGCCTTGAAGGGCCTAGAAAACATCTAGAGAGGATGTGTTTCTATGCATTTTCTAAAAAGACTCTATGGTGGGTGTGCTATTTTATGTCCCACGGATAACTGAAACCATGGATATTGGTTCCATGGATATGGGGGTCCTACTGTATTTGGATTATTTATATAGCAGCCAGGCCTCTTATACAAATTTGAAACCGGTTAGGTGCTGGTTTATAGCTGAAATGTAGATGTAACATAAATTTTTGTACCTCAGTCCACTAGGGGCACCTGAATACATCATGCTCAGTTTGCATTGCAGACAGTAAAGTTTTTAGTTCAAAATGAGTTACTGAAAAGGACTGCCTTTTGTGCCGACAGTTATTTTGGTGTGAACATTCAGCATACCTATTTAAATGCGCTCACATCTCCATGTCATCCTCCCAAGCTCAAGGATTTACTTTCCAGCTTCAAGCTTGGGTGCTGTAGGAGAGAGGTGGTGCATGCAGTGCTCAAAAGAGTTACAGAGATACACACTGGCTCCTTTGCCTCCAACCAAGTGGGCACTGCAGCTGGAAAACAATGGATTGTGTTTTCTGAGTTTGTTTTAGTCACCCATTTGGAACTGAGCCTCACATCATCCATCCAATCATTTGCTGCAGCATCTCAGTTCAGGCAAGCAAGGAGAGGCAATATAAAGAGAAATAGAGTTGGCAAGAATGAGGTAGCACTCTGTGGTGCAAAAGTGTTCTGTCAAACAGCCACCCTCTGTTGTGCAGTATTATTTCAAATCATTTTAAATAAGTAATTCTCTCATAAATGTCTTGGTTCCATTCACACTGTTTGTACATAGTTCCGTTTTTCTGTCAGAAAATAACCACAAGCTCAAGCCTCATTTGTAGCAGAAAGATGTAAGTGGCAAAGGTAGCAGACCTGGGCTTTGGGCAGGATCCTATCACAGCTGATGTGCAAATGCATTACTTCCAATGAATTTAACACATGCATTTTTCATCACCTCTTATGTAGTTGTGACCATAGTTGTGACTACAGTTGGAAATGTTACTTTTTGGACTACAGTTCCCAGATTGCTACATAATTTTATTATTATTTCCTGAATAGATATCCAGATGTCAAAAAAGGAAGTCTCGCTTGTCCCAATCTCGCCACATCAGTGTCCATTGTTCATTTTTATTCTTTATTTTTTTGTTTTTTTATTATATATTTAAAGTATGTCTTTAATTTCTAAATTGTTTAATTGTATTTTAAGGGGGGTGGGATTGAGGGGTTGGATGTATATTTTAATTGTTGTAAACCGCCCCGATTGTGTTTCGTAGAGGGGCGGGATATAAATAATTTTTATTATTTATTTATTTTTATTATTACATAAGGAATTTCTCCCAAGCTCTTACTCACCGATATCAAAAACCAATGAGAGACGCAGGGGAGTCAGCCGGGATACACTCCCATTCTTTGTCCAGGCAAAGGCCCTTTTGAAGCTAAATCTGCTGCGCTGGCAAATTCAAAATAGGAAAATGGAAGAAAAAATGAAAATGAGATTTTGGTGGCTAGTGACACATACAAATGAAATTAAGGGTCAGAAAAAATGAACGCATAGAACTTAAACACCAATCTATTATGTTTTGTTTGCTTGCTTGCATTGAGGGACATAAGCACATCACATTTACAGGATACAAATATTGTATAGTTAGTGCTACAAGTCTGTAAACTGTAGCCTGGCATCTGCCAGTTTCATTAAAATTCTATACCAATTATGTTAATTCTTTTGTTTTAAATAATCAAATTAGCCACAGCCCTCCAGCTCAGGGTGTATGTACAATGTGGGCTCATTCAGTGGCCTGCACCTGACACAGAAAACGATGGCTGAGCAAAATTAACTAGAGTTCCATGATGCCCCACAAATTCAATCCTTTTGGCATTAACTGAATCATGTTATCTGAATGGCCTCTGAGTGGAACAGATTGGCTCTGTAGCATAACAGCCCTCAGGAATCATGGGTCTTGGAGGAAGTGTGGCAAAGCACTCTTTCCTCTTCACCATGAGTGCAGAAGAACTTCTTTCAGCCTCAATACTGCCTCCCCTTGTGTCTTGCTGTGGGGGTGGGGGAGGAGAATATGGGGACATGCTAGCACTGGATGGGGCCAAAAGAAACAGTGAGTTAGGCTAGACTGTACGCAGAGGGAGATTTTTTACACAACTGCACACATAATGTGTATGTACATCTCCTTATTCATTCTTATGCAGAATACATGCACACAAGCACAGATTCCATGCCCAGAAATCAGATTTGGGGGTGGGGCCTCAGTTAAATCAGATGGAAGGCTTTTTTCAAGCCTAATTGCTTAGGAGTTGAAGTAATCTTCTTTGAGACGGAGCATAAGGGGAATACCAACCTCTGAAGCTGGAGTACAAGGTAAAGACCAGTCTTTGAGACTGGATAATAAGAAGAGGACCCCCCTCTCTACAAAGACTGACATTTCAGCGTACAAATTAGGCTTTAAAGAAACCACCCCTGCCTCCAATGGGAGGCATTTTTCAAGCCTAATTGATAGGAGGTAGCAATCTCTGTCAAAATCTATGCACTTGTAAGTCTCCTAATAATGTTCAAGGTTTCATTTGACCAGGGTCTTTTCAAGGTAGCTAAAAAAGCCAATGCAATTCTAGGCTGCATCAATAGGAGTACAGTTACTTCTTTTCTTTCTGAATCCCATACACCTGAGATCCATAAATCTAATGTTTGTTTTTGTTATTGTTTAGTATAGTATCCACCTCTAAGAATAGTTTGGGATATATACTGTTTTGTAGTTCAATTAGACAATGTTCTTGTCCAATTGATAGGCTGGGGAGGAGGGGGTACATGAACGATGGCTACCATGGAAATGATAAGTTTTAATTGCCTTGTTCCAATATATATGTGAAATTTCAGCCATAATATGTACTAAATTTGAACCCTTCTGTTTGGAAATGTGACAGGCTTATGGGCAAAGGGTGTTGTATTCGTAGCACAATGTCATTAAAGTCTCCCTTATCATTTTATATTGGAACAAACATTTCTTAATCTTTTCATAGGTTACCCCTTTGCTCCCAATGGGCCAGACTGGATTCAGAGACAAATCATCTAAAAAGTTATCCTGGAAGCCTGTTCAATCTGAATGTCCCTGCGTATAGGGCAGGCTCAGAATTTCAGCTGGTGTAACGCAGCACAGTTCCATGAAAGACCGTTCTGCTCTGATAATTTGTCCAAGTCAATGATTGAGGCCTTAAATACTGAAAGCGAGGGGAACCATTTAGGATGGGCAGCAGGGTTGTCAAGCTTTGTTTAACAAGTGAGACTGAACTCTGGTGCCTTTAGCAGAAACTTGATTTGCAGATGACAAGACTAGGTGAATATGCCAGCTCCTTGCCAAGGAAAACTCCACAAGCTCTTTCCCAGTTGAAAAGTTGCTAATGGGGAGATGATACCTCAGAGGTAGAGCAAATGCAGACCACACAACCCATTGGGAGGGGGCACTTGTTCCTTTCATCTTTCCTTCCCTCCCTCCCTCCTTAAAACTGGCCTCCACCCAATCCTTTGGAGAGCATGAGGGAAAGTTTTGACATGTTTTGGGCCTCCATGAGCTGTTTTTAGGCCCTGTTTAACCAGGAAGGAATCTGGAAGTCAGCTTCTGGTTTACTTGTGGGTTAAATATTGGCTTCTCCTAGGCCTAAAGCAGCCCAGCAGGCCAAAGTTTATGACAGATTCTCCCCTGCTCCCGCCCCAGATTTTAACTTTAAAACATTTTTGTAAAACAACAACAACAACATTCTAAGGTGCAGGAGAATGGGGAGAAGGCATGCCCCCCAACATTTCACAGGTGAAAACTGGGATGCATGTGGCCCAGCAACATCTGAGTGTGGTCAAGATGGTGAAAGTTATTAATGAGAAAGAACACATAAGCCAGGAGAGGCTATAGCAGTTTGCTTTTACTTGAGCCTACTGGGAAGTGCAAGACTCCATCCCTCCTCTCCCCCTGCTGAGATAATTGAGGGGAACCTACTTTTACACTTTAAACATAGTCTGGGACAGCTGAAGTAAGTTGTGGGCAAAAGGGAAAAGTGACAATAGAGGAGAAAACCTCTAGAGGACACCAGAGAAGAAAAAACTAGGACATTTTATAAGCTTCCAATAAACAAACTACCAATTATAGATTTTCCTTGGTTTTTTTCTGGACTGTGAGGCCGTATTCTAGAAGAGTTTACTTCTGATGTTTCGCCTGCATCTGTGGCTGGCATCTTCAAAGAAACCACCACTTGTAGCCAATTAACAAAAATGTGGTAACAGTCCCTGGTACATAGAGAAAAAAGTTGCCTATGCTCCACATCAAATAGCTTAAGAAGCTCTGGTCTAGAGTTGCCCATCCAACAAGGACCTAATTAGATCAGCGGGTTTTGTAGATTCCTCCTCCCTGCTTTTGAGAGGCATAGTGGACTGCAAAGAAGAGAGGAATTAATGCCCTGCCCCCACACATGCACTTTCCCCTATGAGGCCATCTACTTCACAGAGCTACCCTATGCATTACAGTACTCTGGATCCAAATCTGCTTCTCTTTATCACCCGCTTGCTTTTTCAAAGCTGCTTACAAGACAGTACAGTCCATAGACACAATATTAACACTGATGTAAAATAAGCCAAAATCTGATACACTAAACTTACCATTAGTCTTCCATTTTCCCCACTGCAATTGTTTTGCATTGTCAGCATTATGAAACTTTTTGTAAATACTTATTCATTTTAAGAGCCAAGTTCTGGAGTTTGCATAGCTAGCGGCATGATACAGATTTTGGTGACTTTGTAATCCATGTGGCCTTCCTCAGAAGCAGTTATCCCTTTTGAAATCCTTATAATTCCATCAAAATGGAACAGAAAGCCAGAAGACAACCTCATTCTCCCTCACTTGTAAAACAGAATATAAATAACGTGAAAACTTTGAAAACCATGAGTGACCTGAAGCCCACACTTGGTCCACATGGGAAGCCATCCCTTTTCATAACAGTTCCAGTATATCATCATGGCAAAATGTCACATTCCTACTCTTTAAAACAAAAATCGCCATTGCTTTGTTGCCAGGAGTATCATCTGGCAAGAACTTCTTCTCCTCTTTCCACTGACTAGAGCTCATAAAATAATGAGGGATCTGAAACATATCTGGAACAACATAATTCTAGTCCAACTCTTAGCAGAGGCAAGCCTGAATCAGCCCTCAGAGATGTTTATCACAATCTTCTTTTTTTAAAAAAAATGGACAGTGGGAAGAGGAAAGGTTGTGGAATTCTAACTATTTTCTTGGCAGCTTATTCAGGTTTTCCTGAGATCCAGATCTGAATTTATGAGAGGTGTCAGCCAAGTGATCAGCCTCTAAACAGAATTTCAGTGTTAGGGCTCATCGTTAGAAAGCATTAAGCAATAGCTGCAAGGCCTGGGCAGCCATGGAGGAGACAAAGGGCTTGTCTATATGAGGAAAAAAATGTGGATCGATGGCCACTAATGCCAATTCGTAGCAGCTTCTGTCTTTACATTGCAGGCATGAGAAGCTATCAGTTTTTGCTGTTCCAATGGGCATGCCTGTGAATCAAGATGGCAGGTGTGAGGGAATTACTTGTGTTTTTATTGTCACCAGTTGCTGCCACCAAACAGTATTTTTTAAAAAGCATATCTAAGGTCTAAATGTGAGATATTCTGCCTAAATAAATGGGGGGGAGGCTGTTTTGTTGCCTTATCACACAATCGCTATGGCAAAAATCCAACATGGCAGTTCTGGCCATTTGCCTTGTTAGCAAGCTTCATCCCCTGCACATCTCCAACCAATCAGCTTTCCATTTCCATTTTTATCCTGAATGCGCATCAAAGTGAATCAGTTGTCCCAAAAGTGGGAATGTGCATTCCCTGCAGAGCTTTTTAAAAACTTTGGGGAAAGCTGTGAAGCCTTTTCCTGCAGATTTTCCTTGGGTTTTTTTCCGGACGGTGAGGCTGTGTTCTGGAATAGTTTCTTTCTGACGTTTTGCCTGCATCTGTGGCTGGCATCTTCAGAGAATTGTTGAGTAGGAGTGTATGTGGAGTTTATATGCTGTGAACCCCTATTGGGGAGTATATGTAAATTTGTGTAATTGAATGGTTAGTTTCTGGGTATAGAAATGCAAGGCTCATTAGTGCCTGTTTGGCTAATGGTTCCACCTGTCCCTGGGTGGAATACTTTTGTAAGTGTTGAATTTTGATTCTATTGTGTTTCAAAACTGGGAGCCAGATTTTGTTTACTTTTAAGGTTTCTTCTTTCCTGTTGAAGTTGTCCAGGTGTTTGTGGGTTTCAATAGCTTCTCTGTGCATTCTAACATGATAGCTGTTGGCCTGGTCTGGAATTTCTGTGTTTTCAAATAGCATTTTGTGTCCAGGTTGATTTATAACATGTTCTGCTACTGCTGATTTTTCTGGATGGCCCAGTCTGCAGTATCTCTCATGTTCCTTAATTCGTGTTTGCACACTGTGTTTAGTGGTCCCTATGTAAACTTGTCCACAGCTGCATGGTATGTGATAAACTCCTGCAGCTGTGAGAGGATCTCTTTTGTCCTTCACTGAGCATAGCATTTCTTGGATTTTTTTGGTTGGTCTATAGATTGTTTGGAGTTGTGGTTCCTCATCAGTTTCTCTATTCTGTCTGTGACTCCTTTGATGTATGGTAAAAATACCTTCCCTTTGGGTGGCTGTTTTTCTTCTTCATTCCTGTGTTTTTTTCTGGGTCTGGTTGCTCTTGTGATGTCTGATCTGGAGTAACCATTAGCCTGTAGGGCCCAGTTTAGGTGCCTCAGGTCGTCCTCCAGGTAGTGGGGTTCACAGATCCTTTTTGCACGGTCTACCAATGTTTTTATTGTGCTTCTTTTTTGTCCTGGGTGATGATTGGAGTTCTTGTGTAGGTATCTGTCCATGTGTGTGGGTTTTATACCTTGTGGTCTAACCGTTGGTTTGGTTTGCGGATGACTAGGACATCCAAGAATGGCAGTGTTCCTTCCTTTTCTTTTTCCATTGTGAATTGGATATTTGGGTGGATGCTGTTCAGATGGTTCAGGAATGAGACCAAATCTTTTTCTCCGTAGCTCCAAATGGTGAAAGTGTCATCCACATATCAGAACCATGTTGTGGGCTTTTTTGGTGCTGTTTCCAGGGCTTGCTTTTCAAAATGTTCCATGTAGAAGTTTGCTATCACTTGGCTCAGGGGACTGTTCATGGCTACCCCATCTATATGTTCGTAGAATTCCTTATCCCACTGGAAGTAGCTTGTGATGAGGCAATGTTTGAACAAGGCTGTGATGTCCTCAGGAAATATTTGTTGTATGAGTGCCATGGTGTCCATTATGGGGACTTTCCTGCAGAGTCCCCTCCTTCCAAATATAGTAGATTGATGTGGGATGCCATTTGGACAAATCATATTCTCCTCAAACTCTATGAGGAGTATTTTTGCCATTTAGACAGCCCCAAAGGGAGCCTGGAAAGAGAAAGCAACAGTAGTACAAGCTCTCCCACCACAAGCCCTGTCACACTTCCATTGCTGCCGCCACCACCCACTGCCTCCAACTCCTCCATTCACAATCACCTCTTTTTTGTCATGCCTGGCTATCTCCTCAGAGTGTGGGTGGGTGAGCTCTCTGAAGAACCAACCAGCTCCACATGCTTTGCTCTGAGGTCATTCTTTCTCAAAGCAAAAAAGCTATCGAGGGATATTGGGAAAACATTTTCTCTTTCTTCTCTCTGTCATGTCTCTCACTTCTCTTTCCCACCCCAGGACCAGAGAAACATTTATTTTAGGCTTCTCTGCCATATGAGTTAGCTTGCTTAGCCTCTCTGTTGCCATATTGGGTTGAGGCTTGTGTGTTGGAAGGGGTAGACAAGTGCAAACTAGAGCTTGGTGGGAACCAAGGTCATCACAACACTTGGTATTGCCAGGCATTGTGTGGGAAAGTATGCATGAGTAAGCCTTAAGGAGAGGGAGTGAAGGGCTCTTTAAAATGAAACCTACGTTGTATCCTCAGTTCTGGCAAAAGCTATGCTGCTGTGCTGAACCTGCTCTTCCATAAAACTTTTCTGGATCTATCTATGAAGTCCCTTTCTTAAGTTGGGTAATGACAGGGCATTACACCCACATGTCTTCTTTTTCTTTCACTCCTGGAGGAATAGTACTCTGTTCATGGAATGAATACTGCAGGGGGGGAGCTTGCCTGGCCTCAGGGGATTTCACCCCTGAAGCTTTATTGCCATGTGACTGAGGACTTTATCAGATCACCCTCCCAAAACATTATTTTGCCTGCATAATTTGTGCCATCTTTATGCCGGCAAAAGAAACTACCCCCCCATAGCACATTTACCTGATACCCTGGCAAAAGGCAGGAACTACATTCATTTCCTCATCTGAAATCTCGCAGATTCTCACGAGAATACCTAGCACAGGAAATTTTTAAAAACACCAGAAATAACATTCAAAAAGTTTTAAAAATACACACACAAACACACTTAACTTACAAATAAACTGGGGAAGGTAATAAGAAGAGCGTCACCTACCTGGATGTCACGATCTCACCCAGAGGTGTTCTGGCCAGTCTGGCCATTCATGCTGTAATGATGTTAAAAGAAAAAAAAGGCATGAGGCTACAAATGCCAGCAATGCCGGCAAAAAAGTGCCACAACCAATCTACTGACGGCTTGGGCCGTCAATAAAATAGAATGGCTTACAGACAGTACATAAATGCAAAAGGACAATGTTGTCTGGTATGCACACCCTTTTGCATTTATGTGGCATGGTTATGATGCCATATTTCGTATGTTTGATAAAGTCCTGAATCTTATCAGACCATGGCATTCAGGGATGGATGGGTTAAACATTTCCTCTCCAATTGTGGCACCCCTCCAGATAGTAACTAAGATTTATTTTCTTAAAAAAAGGAGCCCTCCCCCACAAGCTGAATTGCCCTGTAGGAAAGAAGGGTGCTGGGCTGCTGCACTATGTGAGGGATCAGTTTATCATCCTGTCCCAGGTTGCAGTTGTGGCTTTTGGCTCCCATGTCAGTACAGTGCTGAATCTACTCTGGACTTTAATCTGAACTTTAAAGGAGGTATCTAAGATGATTAACCTGTTTGGGAAAGGATTCGGCACCTTGGTTAGTTCCTCTAAACCAGGATTTCTCAACCAGGGTTCCCTGGAACCCTAGGGTTCCCCTAGAAGTTGCTAGGGGTTCCTGAGATATTGAGATGGAAAAAAAATAAACTTTTTTTGAGCCCTAGCTGTAATAACTTTTAGGCGGGGTTCCCTGAGACCTGAAAATTGTTTCAAGGGTTCCACCAGGATAAAAAGGTTGATAAAGGCTGCTCTAAAGGAACTAAAGCTCAGAGTGAATTTAACACCCCATTAAGCCAAGAGCAATCCTTCAGGCCTGCATGGCAAGTCAAGCTTGGCAATTTAAACTGAGAATAATTTTTTTCCCATGGTCTGTTCAGGTACCTGGGTAAGAGATTCAGAGCTGAGACCTCATTGGCTCAGACCTAGCAATGCCCTGCACAGCAATATATCAAATTACAGCTGCCGTAAGATCCTTCTAACCATATTCATATGCAGCCATGTCCCCAGTAGCATTTGGCCAAAATTACGTGTGGATGTATGCCTGGGTCTATAGCATGATTAAACCAGTTCTGCATACTCAAGCAGAATTTCAGTTTGTTGCAACTCTCCATGAGCAGAGTCTTGTCCTTCATGACAAGCTGCTCTTTTATTTTTAATCACTCTTGTTATTTATTTATTTATTTATTTTTAGCAAATGTATATTTCTTTTTTAAAAGAAAGAACCAAAGTGACTGGTAAAGTAATGTCAAACCAATGCAATTTTAATACAAAAATTATTACACATTAAAACAGACTTTTATTTCTATCTAAATACTTTCAATGCTAAATGAAATTTATTTCTGCTTGATTTCTATTTTAATTTTTTTCTATTTTGTTCTTTAAGCCTTTATTATAGCCAATAATAATGAGAAATCAGAAGGTGTAGACAGGAAAGAAAAAATAAACAGTCAGCAACAAAACTGTTAATTTTCAAGATACTTGGTCCTCAGAGGCCCTGCTGTGGATCCAAGTCTTCTACCATGCTGTAGAAGAGGTATACAGTAATGGTGCCAAGTGGGTCCCCACTAGGAAAGACATTTCATAACAAATGATAAAAACTGAAGGAACTTTCAAAATCAGTTTTTAAAATAGTATTGTGGGTGGAATACCTCTTCCCCATAGTAAACCCAAAGTCCCAGTGGGTATTGCCTAGGTGCCCTTGCTTGGGCCTCAAGTAATTGTTTTAGATCGAAACCCTAAATTGGTACTGGGTGCATTTTTGCAGCAACCTGAAATCCCCAAGTTTCATTTACATTGCTAGCCCTTAATGTCTAAAGGGTAACATCTAATTAAATTTCAATAGTGAGAAAACAGAGGAGAAATTAAAGGGAATGACCAGAGATGAAAAAGTTAGTTTATTGCCTAATCTAGGTTTTTCCCTTTCACTAGCAGGGACAGGGAAAAATGTACGGTATGTCAACGTCAATAAGGATGCTTTGAGGAGATAAACCTACTGCTATATCTGGGCTCCTGGTGTTTAAAATTTTCATTGGAATAGTAGTCTTATCTGTTTCAGCTAAAATACATACTGTATGTCAACAGCACCTTAAAGACTAGCACATTTATTGTGGCAAATCTATTGTGGTAGTAGATTAGAGTCAACTTTCATGGCAGTTTATATTTAATAGTGAGAAAGACACTCATCACATGTACCTTTTTTTAAGAACAGCCCAATTTCAGACATAGTGTGAATGAATCTGTTCTGAAGGCCTCCTTTTTCCTGTACTAGCCTGCCTAGGTTTTGAGATCTGGGGGTTGGGGGAGAGATGTTCCCTTGGTCCTTCCACCTTCAGAAGTACGTCTGGTGTGGACATAAGAGTGGCCGTTCTCAGTGGCTAGTCCTATTTTTTCTGTCTTTGACTGCAATAAAATGCTTTTTCAAAAGAAGAAGCAGCAGCAGCAGAAGATGAAGCAGCAGCAGTGGCCACTGCCAGGCCTTAGGCAAACTGGTCACTAAGGTAGTAAAAGGCTGTTATTTGAGTGCTGTACTTTTCTTGGTGGTACATTTGTTATTTTTTAAAATTGTACCTTTAATGCTGTTTTAATCTCTGCTCTTATTATGTGCTTTAATTGTACTTTTTACTCAGTATTACTGTGAGTAGCCTTGGATCCCATACCCTCCAACATCTCACATATGAAAATCAGGACACGTGGGGCCAAGCAACATCAGTGTGTGGTCAAGATAGCAAAAGTTATTAATGAAGAAGTACAGAGAAGCTAGCAGAGGCTGCAGCAGTTCGCTTTTGTCTGATCCTACAAGAAAGGGCAAGATTCCACCCATTCCTCAGTTGGAGGGTATGGAATCCCATTTTTCAGAGAAAGACAGGATGTCAAACACACACACACACACACACACACACACAAAACAGATGTGATTCCCTGCTCTTTGGTCAGTAGGCACACATTGGTACAATACACTGTGTCTGATTCAGTTGCATGATAGAAATAATACAACTGGACTTCTGAAGAAATGATGTCCAACAATCAATTAGGAAAGATCTCTTTCTTTCTTTCTTTCTTTCTTTCTTTCTTTCTTTCTTTCTTTCTTTCTTTCTCTCTCCCCCCTCCCCGCTCCCTTTCCCTCTCCCTCTCTCCACAAACTCAAGTTTGCCAAAATGTAGGAAGCCAAACTGAACACATGGGATTTAGAAGAAAATAGGATTTGTTCCATGCAAAGAGAGTACAGAAGGTGTATGTACATGTGTACGTGTGTGTGTGTTGTTGTTGTTGTTTCCCTAGCAAGGTGACACTTGTACAGATGGGAGCTTCTGTGAAAAAGGGAATTGAGAAAGGATTATAGAAACTGGTGTTGCACAAAAGAATTGCTGCAGCACCAGGCTTCAGGCCTTCACTTAAATAATGGTCTAGCTAGGCTCCTTAAGAAGTTGGCCTCTGCAGGTCAGCAGCAGGAGGAGAAGGAGCAGGCAAGCCATGATAAAAGACCTTCGCTCCCTCATTTTCCAAGGGTAAGGGAGGAATACAAGCCACCCTCCTTACAAGCTGCCTATTTTCCTTCCTGCTGTGTTTTAACAGATGGCATCAGCAGGGACCTGAGAGCAGAGTCTTTAGCAATAACAGCAGAGCAATGTAGTCCATATATCCCTTGGCTAAACACATTTGTGTGCATGCAGACACACACACCATCACATCAGTCATGGAGCTGCTGCTTTCAAGCTGGTGTAGAAAGGGTCTTAAACTCACTTAGGAACTGATCCATAGGGATGCAAAGCAAACTGGGTATAAACCTCATGTTAGCAAAAGAAAAGTGTGTGTATGTTCGGGGGGGGGTGCATACAGAGGGATTATAATTTTGTCTAAAACTCACTTCAATAAACTATTGCTTAATAAGGTCACATCCACCAGTTAAGACACCTGGGGGTGTGCTAGTCCCAAGGAGTTCAACAGAAAGAACTTGGTTTAAATCCAGGTTGTTTGTTTTGTTTAATGCTTTAAACCTCACCTCGTCTTCTTCCATGCATCACCATTTCTTTTGATGTAATGATTATTTTATATGCCATGCCTTTGCTCCGAGAGAGAAAAAACTTGGAGAAAACATGCAATTGTTCCGGAGGAATGAAGGACAAAGTCATTTGGGAACAATGACTGGCAGGAAGTTAAATGATCCTAATGTCAGACGTATTCCATTAGATAATACTAGAAAGGAAGTCTTCTTCAGCTCTCTTGATCAAATAAAATGTGAACAGATCCTGTTGTAATTTTGGTACATGTTGAAAACTTTGTTTCACTTGGCAATTATGACACTTGTTATGACTTTTTTAAAAAAATTGTAGCCACTGATTATGGTAGGTAATTGTACTTTCTTTTAACTACAATGCCTCTTTATATAGTATTTTGTCACTGTACAATGCTTGAATTGATTACATGTATACCTTAGTTAACAAAGTAGATGTGTTTACTTTAATGGCAAAGCACAAAAATCAGTGTGTATAGAGCCATCGTACTGTCTATCCTCCTTTATGGATCTGAAACATGGGTCACCTATCGCCACCACCTACGACTCCTCGAGCGCTTTCATCAGCGCTGTCTACGCACAATCCTAAATATACACTGGACTGACTATGTGACGAATGTTGCTGTCCTTGAACAAGCAGGGATCACCAGCATTGAGGCCATGATATTGAGAACACAGCTGCGCTGGGCAGGGCACGTTTCTAGGATGGAGGACCATCGCCTCCCAAAAATACTACTCTACGGTGAACTCGCCACGGGTCAGCGTAAGAGGGGCGCTCCAAAAAAGCGATACAAAGACTCCCTGAAACAACATCTCAGGCTTGGCCAAATTGATCACCAACAGTGGTCCGCCCTGGCCTCACATCGGGAGGCATGGAGACGCAATATCCACAATGCTGCAGCCTTATTTGAGAACTCACGACGAACAAGTCTTGAAGAGAAACGACAACGCAGAAAGAATCACAACCCAAAAACATCACCCAAGGAGTCCTTCTGCTGCGCTTTTTGCAACCGGACTTGTTTATCTCGGATTGGCCTTTTTAGTCATCAGCGCGCTTGCAGAAGGCGCGGGATGAGTCCTTCCTGAATCTTCGTTTGCGAAGAAAAGCCAGAGAGAGACTTTAATGGAAAATATTGTACCAGAGGCAGAAATAACATGAAAGGAATAAGGATGGATTTCTACACCACAGAAAATAAGACTAAATCAACATGTTTCAGCAAACCTTTTATTCAAAACTGCGTATGTTAAATGAAACCGACAGGGCAGGTGAGCCTTCCACAAGTAAACAACAACAATCTTAACCTTCTAGAGATCACTTGAAATCTTCTTCCAAAATGCATCCAATATAACAACAACAACAACAACAGGATATTTTTATTGTTGTGTGCCTTAGAGTGGTTTCTGATTTATGGGGACACTAAGGCAAAACTATCGTGGGGTTTTCTTAGCAAGATTTGTTCAGAGGGGATTTGCCTTTGACTTCCTCTGAGGCTGAGAGAGTGTGACTTGCTCAGGGTCACCCAGTGGGTTTCCATGGCTGAGGTGGTACTCAAAGCCTGGTCACCACAGAATTGTAGTCCAACACTCAAACCACTCTATCACATTTGGTCTGGCAGGGGGTGCTCCAAGATATGATCTTGCCTAAGGCCATCTAATGAGTTAATGACAAATTTGAATCATTGGCTCAATGCTCAGCCACTCTGCTGAGCCAACTCTCAGAAGGTTTTTAGAATTCCATTCACTTTAGTGGATATCTGATTAGGAAATGGTAAAGTATAATGGTTACTGTACAACTGGGAAAAGTTCCTTTTTGGACTACAGCTCATGGAATCCACCAACCAGCTTGGCCCCTGGCTGTGCTGGCTGGGGGATTCTGGGAGTTGTTCCACAAAAGTAACATTTTGAAGGCCTGGGGTTTGGCTATGTCTCTTTACTAATGAAATCTCATACAGTACATGTCTGCTCAGACCTAAGCTCCACTGAATTCAGCAGGGCTTATACTCACAGCATGTAGAGGATTGCAGCCTAATAAATTCAGGGGCACTGGTCTAATTCTGGAGGAATTTAATGAATGTAGCACTGCTGTAAATTTAACCCAGAGTTAAATCCAGTTAGTTAATTGCTAATTCAACAAGGAAGTTGCATTATGCATAGCTCAGAGCACAATGGCACTAGCTTATATGGATCTATTGTTACCTGCCTATCAGGGCACAAGCCCATATCGCTCTGCATCAAGCAGAGTCAGCTTTTACACAAGAAGCACGTGTGCACAGGCATGGAAACTGTCACCTGAAAATACACAGATAAACTGCCTGCCTACATGTAACAAAGGCAGAACAAAACCCTCTGATTCATTTTCTTCTGTTGCTGAAGTGACTTGTAGAACTTCATCAATGAAACAATTTGTATGGAATGGAGCTGAAAGGAATTTTGCACAGATGTTGAATGAATGTTCAAAGTTCCCTAAAGCCTTCAGCTTTTGAAGGACACTTAAAAATAAACCATATTACCATTTATTATATCAAACATCATACCTGGTCTAAATACAACAACATCCAGACAAAGCTGAGATTTTTTTTTAAAAAAGAGTAAGATTTTTTGCAAGCAAATTTGAGAGAAGAACACTGAAGGCATTGGAGGAGACAACTTCAAAACATAAAGAATTCCCTGTTGATGAATTTTGGTAGCTCAAAATTATTGGATGATATCTCTGGGTTATTTGTCATTGCAGACTTTATCACATGACTAACAAGTCATTGACTAGGGTTTGGCCCATGTCACTTTTCTGCCTCAGGTTGGGCAGAAATAGCAACTCCCCCTCAATTTAAAGTCAACCTGAGGGCAATCTGCATCTGAAGAAAAAAGCAATTTGACAACATACCCTCTAACTATATCCAAATTAATTGGGACCATCCTGATTTAATCCTTTGTCATCCCACTTTTTCAGTTGCTTTTACATTGTCCCAGGAGATTATCAGACGGGTTAAATATTGTGTGACAATGATGCCAGGAGATCGTGAAAGGGCTTTCTTTTCAGACAACGTCATTCCCACATTGTCATGCTCCTGTGCTCCTTCCATTCTGCCATTGCTTCTTTTAATCCACAGGCTAAGCCATGAATAGATTGCCCATTCCAATTCTGTAACAGAACGATAGGTGAATGAAAAGGTGCCCCGTTACACTGGCGCGATGTCAGCTTCAGTGGAAGGTTCGTGCCAGAGCACTTCTGGGTGCAATTGGGACATCCAGGTAAGTGACACATTTTTTTGTACCCTCCCCAGGTTGCTTTTATTTTTTAAAGTGTGTTTAGGTGCTTGGTATAACTTTTCTGTGTGTATTTTTCTTTTAAACTTTGAATTTCCCTCACACTTGTCCTCTTGCAAGAACGGACCAGGATTTCAAACCAGGAAGTGAATGCAGCTCCCTACTCCTGGGCTGCCAAGGTGGAGGGAAGATGTAGGAACAAGGTAGGGGTGAAACTGTTTGTTACTGTGCTGGGACGGGGTCGGGATGGGGTTTGGAGAGGAGATAGCAATACAGGGAAGCTATTTTTGTCCCCGTCTAAAAATCTCCCCAGTTTCTTTCTGCTCTTCTCACTTTCCCTCTTGGTCCTCAGTTTATTTCTGTCACTTGCAAACTCAATTATCTCAGCAAGGGGGTGGGGGAGAGAACAGGGGGCGGGCTTTTGCCCTTATCAGTAGGATCAAGGTTTGTCTATATGAATCAATAAAATGTGGATTGGTGTGCACTAACGCCAACTCGCAGCAGCTTCTATTTGTCTCAACAGGGGTTTGTTGAAGATTGCTGACATGTGAAGTGATCCACTTTTGCTCTTCCAAAAGGCATGACTGTGAATCAAGACGGTGGGTGTGAGTGAATTACTCATGTTTTTATTTACCTTGAGCTGCTACCACCAAACAGTTTTTAAAAACCATATCCAAGGTGCAAAAGTATGACCTTCCACTTCAACAAAGAAGCAAACAAAAAAGGGCTATTTTCTCAATATGGTGCACGATTGCTACAGTGAAAATCCAAAATGGCAGTTCCAGGCGCTTGCCTTGCCGGCAAGCTGTGCCCCCCGTGCATGTCCAACCAATCATCTTCCCACTTCTGCTTGTCCCAGGAAAGTGCATCAATCCGTGTCGCTTGTCCCAATGCCGCATTTCATGTGCTGTTTTTTAAAAAATTTCGGGGGAAGCCACAGAGGCTTTCCAGCTGAGTATATGGAGATATTTGGGGGCCCTCCTTCCAAATACAGTGAAATGATGTAGGATCCCATTGGGACTAAAGGTATTCTCCTCAAATTCTATGAGGAGTATTTTCATTGTTTGGACAACACCTCAGGCAAAAGCAAACTGATGAGTCGTTCCCCTTTTATGACAGCTTCTTTTTGCCAAATAGTGTGGCTCGCTATGATCATCAGAGAGCTGCAGGTGTAGTCTTTTTTATTTTCTGTGGGCTAAGTAGTCCTGTATGCCCTGTTCAATTTGAGTGATGACTTGTTGCATGCAAATAGTTCATGATGCGGAGCCATCTGCCTCACCAATCAATTTAAAGTACTTCCCATAAAGTCCTGGCTTAAAGCTACCTTATATTGGTTTTTCTTTTTTTTCTTTTTTTTTTTTGTCTAGAAGGAAGAGATTATTGTGCTTTCAGAGGTGTTCCAGAATTTTTGTGCCCACTGACAGAAAGGAATGTGAAGCATCTTCTGAGAATGTTTCCTTGTGAAGAAAATTGCCAGGATTATTAGTATATTTAGCTACTGCTGGAATGGGGGGACATATTTAAACCTCCCCTTAGGAATGACAATTGTAAATATGAATTTGTAAATGAAGATGTATATTTAGATAATGTTGTATAGCAATCTTGACCTGATGAGAGCAAAATATGTAAACCACCCCAGGATGTAGCTTGTTGCTATTTTTTTCTTACCAGCCATTACTGAAACCTAGATATACTGTAAACAACTGAGCCCTAGTGGCAGTGTGTACAGAAAAATAAATAAATAAATAAGGTTCTGTGCGAACAGCTTTTTGAGGAGAAGGATGCATTTACCTGCCACAAGTTCATTTTCTCTGTATGTGGATCACTTGCGCATGCCTCTGTTTCTTTTAGAGGCAAACATCCTTGAAATAAAATCCCCTAAGGATAACATCTTTCACACATTTAAGACTTAACTGAACACAGAAAACATATAGAAGGCTGTGCTGCCTGGCTATGGTTCTAAGCCTTCTTATAATGGAGGGAAAGCCCAACTGCATTCAGTGGAACTTATTTCTGCCTATACAGTAGTTGCTTAGGATAGCTCTGTAACTTGTTCCATTCACCAAAGACAACATTCAAAGGATGATATCCTACATCAAGAGGGTGTAACATAATGCTTCACCTGCGCAGTTCCATGTCCTCCCCCCAGTTACCTGTCTTGTCCTGGGAGGGGGCACTGAGGATGCTCTGAGGAAGGGAGAGAGGGTGGGAGGCAATTCAGAGGAGGAAAATGCAGCTGTTTCATGCTCAGAGCAGCACAAAATGAAGGTGCACTCTCAAATAGAATCCACATTTTATAGTCTCGTATAGACAAGCCCACGGTCTTCTTCCTTCCCCTCAGTAGGAAGACCAGCCACTTCTTCCTCCTCTGAATTGCCTTCCCACCAGTAAAGAGCAGAGTCAGCAGCAGTCCCTCCTGGTGCTTGACAGCTCTGGAGGGGAGGTTTAGGAGCGGTGCAAAGGTTAAGAAAAGAGTCTCCTGTGTCCTGTCCAAAAAAAGACATGCACACACTTATGCATGTGTAAGCCACTAACAGGATTCTGCCCAGAATTGGACACCATTAGGAAACCCTGGTTAGTTAGTGTCGTTGTTATTGTTGCTGCTGTTATTTTGTTGTGTGGCTTGAAGTAATTTCTGATTTATGGCAACCCTAAGGCAACCCATGGGGTTTTCATGGCAAAATTTATTCAGTGGAGGCTTGCCATTTTCTAGTCCCACGTTCAAACCACTATACAGTACTATGCTGGCTCTCTTACACCACTGGCTCCCTAGTAACTCGTATATGTTACTTAATAACTACATGTAAACTTGAACTAAGTAAGGTAAATGGAAATAGTTTTGTCTGCTGTAGATGATCATTGATCCCCAGTGGTGCTGGGGTAAATTTGGAAGTTCAAGAGCTCATCAAGGAAATTATCAGATGTGTTAAAAGTGGTGTAACACGAACGCCAGGAGATCACAAAAGGGCTCCCTTTTCAGACAACATCACTCCCCCCTCATTATACACCTGTTCTGCTGCCCTTCTGCCGACACTGCTTTTTATTAATGGGATAAGCCATCCATAGATCCCCCATTCCGTTTCTGTCACGGATGTTCCTGTGAGTGAAAAGGTGCCCTGTTATGCTGGTGAGATCCCAGTGTCAATGGGAGGTCCCTGCCAGAACACTTCCTGGTGAGATCAGGACATCCAGGTAAGTGACACACTTTTTATGACTCTCCCCGGGTTACTTCTACCTTTTAAAATGTGTTTTTGTGCTTGCTTAATTTTTTTGGTGTTCTTTTTATTTTTATTTTTGAATTTCCCATGTTTGCATCTTCTCGTGAAAATCCATGGGATTTTGATCCAGGAAGTGAAGGGAGCTCCATTATTCCTGGGCTGCTGGAATGACGGGAGAGGAGATAAGTGCCGTGGGAAGGGTGATTGTGGCATGATAGGTATGGGACAGGGGCGGGAGTGGAGATTGCAGAACAGGAACGCTCTTTTCGTTCCTGTCTGATAATCTCCCAAGTCACACTATCACAGAGTATCCAAATTGCAAGCAGTTATGTTGATCCACATCACTCTCTCTGCAGATGTGTACTTGTGTGATGAAACTCTTACACATACATAATAATCCTTCTACCATTCTCTTTCTTTCACACACACACACATGCACGCACGCACACACACCCCAGTTAAATCAGGATATATGCTGATGTGATATATACCATAATGCCCAATGGATTAGGATTGACAGACAATCATAGAATCATAGAATTGTAGAGTTGGAAGAGACCACAAGGGCCATCTGGTCCAACCCCCTGCCACGCAGGAAATCCTTGGTAGACAATTGGTAGACTAGCAAAGGGCAGTGTGGCAGCTAGAGTGTTGGGCTCTGAGTAGAGAGACTGTATGGGATTACTTGATAAAGAGGAGGAGATGGACTCAACTTGTCTCCCCAAAGCCAAAAACAAAAAAACAAAACAAATAAACCCCCAAAACTAAACACACACCCACATGAAACAAACGGAGCACACACACACAAACACCAGCTCAAGATATTTATGTATTCAACTTAAATCTTGCTTTTCTCCGAGGACTAGTGTGCCAGGTGCCTCACAATAAGATTTTAAAAAGAAAGAAAGAAGAACAGATAAAAGAAGGCACAGCTTTTTTTTTAAAAAAAAGGACAAAAACACAAAAATGCTAAACACACAATTAAATGACACCATTAAGCCCCACCCCGAAGTTTATTTTCATAGCATAGAGCAATGGGCACCTTCTTCGGCTTGGAAGATGGGCTGTAGTGTGCCATTTCAGGTTGGTCTGGTGGTCTGGAGGTCTTCATGGCACCACCACAACTCTGAAGATGCCAGCCACAGATGCAGACAAAATGTCAGAAATAAACTCTTTCAGAACACAGCCTCACAGCCCGGAAAAAACCCACGGAAAACCACTACAACCGCCACTTCATGTGACTGGAAGTAATATTGCGTCATTCTCAGTTGTCTGAGGAGTTCTGTGGCTGTTTTGGAGTGCGGAGGGGCAGAAACAGCATCATTGGGTGCAATTTAGCTGTCCTGATTTATTTTATGTTATTTTATTTTTTTGCAGAGAAACATCTTTTTTACCTGAAAAAAATTGCAGATGTGTTGGCAATTTCGAAGGAGGCTAGTGGGGAGTCCCAAGTATTGCGCCAGACTGGCCAAAGAGATGCATGGTGTTTGTGGACAACACATGTACCCTTCTGTTTTTGTCACATTCAAGCATTAAAAAGAGGGTTAGACTCTAACCATTAGATCAGCGCACAGGGCAGGAAGCATATTAACCCTGTTTCTGTTCTATTACTGATTTGCTAATGTGAAAAGTAACAGGCCTAAGGAGGAGAGCTTCTTCTACACATGAAGGGATTCTATGTGAGTCAGAAGTAATATTTTCCAGGGTCCTGGCTCATGTGATGACCCTCCATGTATAGAAGAGGCTCTCTTCTTCAGAATCTTCATTTGTTATATGAGCAATTTGACAAAAGAAAGTGATGGGATTAGCAGCTCCCTTCCCTGCATGTTTAGCTAACACTCCAATTGACCACTTGAATGTGACTTATCTCAAAATCAGCAAACCAGGACTAGTGTTTTTAATCTCTTCTTTTGGAGCAGGTCTTCTGTAAAGCTAATAGGGCTTATTGACCCTAATAGAACAAGATATAGCAAAACCTATCACTCTGTCTTGCAAACTCTGTGTATTGCAAGACAGAGTAACTCATAAGGGGGGTGGTGGTGGCGGCGGTGGCAATGGCGGTGATAAAATAATGTCACCATCCCTGATAATCAAAAACTCCAGGCTCATCAATCCTGTGCGTCCTGGCTCCATCACATCACTGCTCTTTCTATGCTAGAGCCATTTCACACTGTAGACAAAGCATGTGAATCATGAAGGCCTCCAGGTGTTGCTGGATTGCAACTCCCAGCATTCATCACCATTGGCTATGCTGCCCATGGGCTGCTGGGACAATTTCTTTGAGCTGATTATGATAATAGTTTTCTTTGTCCTTGTGTTACCTGCCCTGACACCCCCGACTCTTATAACAGTTCATCAATTGGCTAAATTTCATATATTGGCTTATTATTGACACTCCACATAGTTGGTAGTAGACTAGGGACTCCCAAGTACAAGGAATCAGAGTTTGCTCAAAAAACCTGAGGAAGTAGCCTGCTAAAATTCCAAAAGACACACCCAGGTAAGGATTAAGCAACCCCTTCTGGAACTGATGAGTTAGGGAGGGAATGGGTTAATTATCCTGGACATACATAGAAATAAGTCATTCAATAATCCCATCAAGGTAGCTGGACACTCTTTGCTTGCAAAACTAGTCTTTCCTTCCCTCTCCCAAAAACAAAAGAGGTTTGCCAGTTTTAATATTTCAACCATTAGCGATCATTAACACATCTGGAGAATCCGTTGTTTAATCCTGGGAAACTCTGGCAGACATTGTATTCCACTCAAACTCACCCCTTCAGGGGGAATATCGAATATAAATATGACCCAAAGGCACAGCAAAAGTGTGCACAGATCCCCCTACTCCCGTCCCTCCATCAGTCTGTGTCACCAGGGTTGCAGCTTCTACACATCTCTGCTTGTTGGACAGGTGTAGTATAACCGATCATCCCGAACTCTGTCCCTCTATTCCAATACTTCCTACTTTCTTTGTTAGCCTTGTGGGACTGCTTGAAGCCTGAGTGTATGCGGGTGTGTGTTCCCTTATTTTTCAATAAAACCATTTTTATTTAATCCCCTGACTTCGAGTCTCATCAACGAGTACCAGTATACATGGGTCAAAAGGTCCTGCCGTTATCCAACCTCTTGCTGCCAGCATGAGCTAAACAGAATTTCCCATATTAAAATTCGGACACTAGTGGGCTCCCCATGGACCCCACGCAATTCGGGTAACACTTATGTACAAAATTCTGAATAATTGCATTTAGGAATCTAACCCTGCTTCTGTCACCTTTTACTTTTGCTTCTCATCTGTTCTTAACTGTTTGAAGAGTTTAACCTGTCATCCTGTCTTCTGGGTGCCAGTTAGATGGTAATTTTTGTTGCGGGGCATCCTGGGATTTCTTGATCCCGTATTTGTCCCTCCCTATTTACATGATTTTTGTCTCTGAACTGGAGATCCTGGGAGATCCTGGGATCATTGTTTACATGGCATCCCCTCCTGTGATATGTACCTTCTCCCACTATATACTATCCCAGGTTTTTTTGTTTACATGAGTTTACGGTACCGGGATTTTTTTTTTAGCTGTCAATCAAGGATGCGATTACTCGTTTTTTCACAACCTCAGTGACGTACTTCCTTTAGAGTTCCGCGCCACGAGTGATGCTATTGGCTGGCTCAAATGTTTATTCAGGCTTCTGGTTGGGGATGAGGGGGTTTAGAAATGAAAGATCACCATTTAAAGCCAGCTAAACTGGTGGGGGGGGGAGGAGCGATCAGTTGGTGCTGGGGAGTGTGAGAGAGATCAAAAGCAGAGCAGACTGGAGCCCCGGCATGCACGCACACACACACACAAGCCCAAGCCAGTACAAGCTGAGTGCAGGGGGCAGAGGCTTGTGGTTGTCCTGTCTCTTTAAAATGTTAACCCTTTAAGCAGAGGCAACTGTGGAGTGAAGGTTTCAAGCCAGTGCAGGCGATCATATGAGGAGGACACACAAGGCATTTGTTGGGGGGGGGATGAATGAATGTGTGATCATTCGCTCAGATGCTGGCATTTTTTACTGTGCCTTGGGGGTGGGTGGGTGAACGTTTGATTATCCGTTCAGACCCAGGGAGGGGATCTAGGCAGGGAATGAATGGACGATCCTCCTCCCATGATCTCTTTATAATTTACTCTCTCTTTAAAATTTAAACCCAGCATGCAGTTGAGGAACAGGTTAAAGCTGAAGGGTTTGCAGTGTAGAAATCCATTGAACAGGGTGATTTAGTACATGCACACACACACACACAAACTTCATACAGCTGGAAGGGATGCCTTTGTTTTCAGCTGGTGAGGCTGAATCTGTTGAATGGGTGACTGACCCCTCCTTTTCTGGTCGCTGATTTCTGAGTCTGCCCCCGGTCACCATTTCCGGTCATCACCTAGTACCGATAGCTTGTCCCGGGCTGTTTACATTTCCGATTTTCCGAATCCTCCCATGACTTTTTAAAAAACCACCACAAACTGCGGGACTTTCAGTCCCGCAGGTTGTGGGATAAAAGGTGGCCCCCCTTCCAAAAATCACATGCCCGACCCGATGTACGTGTAAACAACCAGGGTTTGACACAAATTCTTCCCACTACATTTTCATCATGTAAACGGCACCCTGGTTCCCTGTCAGTTAGGCTTAGTAGTGCAAATCTATTCTTTACATGGTCCTTAAATTCTACAGGGATGTTCTTCAGGTTGTATTTGGGCTTTATTAGAGATTTGGTGTACTTTTAAAGCTTTACTCTAATTTTTGATCCTAGCAGTTCATGGCCTGTGCCACAATCCTGTTTTTCTGGGGAGAATGGTCATTTTTCATTTTCTGTTTCCAATTATGCAGTCTAGAATCATAGAGTTGGAAGAGACCTCAAGGGCCATCCAGTCCAACCCCCTGCCATGTAGGAATACACAATCAAATCATTCCTGACAGATGGCCATCCAGCCTCTATTTTAAAACCTCCAAAGAAGGAGACTCCACCACACTCCAAGGCAATGTATTCCACTTCCAAACAGCTCTTATTGTCAGGAAGTTCTTCCTAATGTTTAGGTGGAATTTCTTTTCCTGTAGTTTGAACCCATTGCTCCATGTCCTTGTCTCTGGAGCAGCAGAAAAATGTCACAAAATGGGTTGGATGCAGTCTAATTTAGTTGTACATAAACCCCATTGAAGTCAACAGGACTTACTTAGACACGTTTAAACTTTCAAATTACAGCCAGCCCTCTGTATCCATGGATTCTGCATCCATGGATTCGACTATCTTCAGCTTGAAAATATTTCAAAATAAAAAAATTCCCCCCCAAAAACAAAACTTGACTTTGCCATTTTATATAAGGGACATCATTTTATTACACCATTGTATATCATGGGATTTGAGCATCCCTGGCTTTTGGTATCCACTGGGGGTACTAGAACCAAAGCCCAGAGGATACCAAGGGTCCACTGTACTCTCAGCAGATCTTAAATGCAAATAAATTACAGTAGATAGATCCCCAAGTAGAAATATTTAGAGCTTCATGGTCAGCACTGAAGTCCAATTAATCACTGAAAAGGATTAAGTAATTGTCTCAATTGCTGGAACAATTGAGTTCCCAGAATTATTTTCTTCATTCTAAAATCAATTTTATTTGTTGTTTTACATTTAACTGATTGTGTTGTGGTGGTGGTGTGCCTTCATGTCATTTCAGTTGTTGTTATTGTTGTTGTTGTGTGCCTTCAAGTCATTTCTGAGTTAGGATGACACTAAGGAAAACCTATCACAGAGTTTTCTTGGCAAGATTTGTTCAGAAAGAGTTTGCTATTGCCCTCCTCTGAGGGTGAGAGAGTGTTTCTGTATTGGCTATTTGGTCATGTCAACGTGTACAGCCATCTCATTTGTTATCTGAAATAGGTGTTTGCAGTGAACAGTTGTTGCCCTCACAAAATTCAAGAAGTCAAGCTCTTGCTTCATTTCTTGGCCCCAGGTCAAATTTTCCTACAATGTTTGGTTCTGCTTAGTTTCTTACTTTCACATACCAATCACATACCAATCGCCTATGATTATCAACATGTCTTGTTTGGGTGTATGAACAACTTCAGGAGGTCTGTGATTCCCAGCCCAGTAGACCAAACCGTGTGTTTACTTACTATACATTGTGCAACCAACAAGATTCTAACAAGATTCTGGTATCAACGGCTCCTTAAAGCAGCCACCCACTTGCAACATATATACCAATGTCATGAATGGTGAAATAAAAAAAATGAACACTGTAATCTTCTCTGACATTAACAAAAACAACAGTGACTTGTGATTTTAATATATTTTTATGACAGCTTCTTTAGTTTTGCCTCTAGCAAGAACAATTATAATATATCAAGTGACTAACAAAAGGTTTCTCCCTTGAACAATAATGCATGCTATCTTGCCTTCATCAAGATCATATTGATATGGGTAGTTGTGGGTCCTTTCCAAACCAAAGCAATCAGCTACATTTCTTTAACAAATATTTATCTTGCTGGCAATTTAAAAAAACTTACATTTTTCTGTAATGAATGACTGTCTAGTTCAAACACACGGTTTATGTGAAGGGTGGGGGATGTTGATGTAAGAATTTGAATGCTATGACAGACTCCTCAACCAAAGCATGAACATGAATAAAGCATTGTACTGTGTGATTCATAGCATTTACTACATCTCTTGTGTTGGCTGCCAATTTTTTTTCTTTGAAAAGTGGTAAGATCCAATGCTTTATAGTTGCATATGTGCAATGGTAGGTATGATGTTGAGACGTTACACCACCACTCATGCCTGTTCCTGAGAAGCAAATGTCTCCAAACTGGATTTTCAAGAGGTGCCAAGTATTACAATGCAACAAAAAATATCAGTAACAGAAAGTAAATGTTACAATAGGAATGGCAGCTGTAACAGTCCATTTTGTGCTGTCTTCAAGGAAAAGGTAGAGGTATGTTTCATTAAAATCAAATGCACAGAAGCTCACGAAAGAACAAAGCAAGTCACATTCTTTCAGCCTCAGAGGAAAGCAAAGTTAAACCTCCACTGAACAAATAATGCCAAGAAAACCCCATGATAGGTTCACCATAAGTTGGAAACGATTTGAAGGCACACAAGAACAATAGAACTATGAGGAGAGCCAATGTGAAGTGTGTTTAAATGATTACAAGGAGGTTGCAATGCTCTACCCAGCTCTATTATTCCTTTCCACCTAATTCCAAGGGAGCTGTTCCTATGCTAAACCGGTGCTTGACAGCTACTGTATAATGGACTGGATAAGGGCAAACAAATTGAAGCTTAATCCAGACAAGACAGAGGTGTTCCTGGTCAGTTGAAAGGCAAACCTGGGGATAAGGATTCAGCCTGTGTTAGATGAGGTTACACTCCCTGAAAATGCAGGTTCACAGTTTGGGGGTACTCCTGGATTCAACTCTGAGCCTGGAGGCCTGGGTTCCAGCTGTGACCTCCTGGTCTTTTGCACAGTTAAAACTAGTATGCCAACCATGCCCTGAAGAAGATAGATCTGGCCATGGTGGTACATGCCTTGGTTGCATCCCATTTGGACTGCTATAATGTGCTCTATATGGGGTTGACTTTGAAAAGTGCTCAGAAACGTCAATTTGTCCAAAGAGCTGCAGCCAGGTGGTTAACTGGGGCAAGCTACAGGAAGCACACCATTCCTTTGTTGCAACAGCTCCACTGGCTGCTGCTCCATTTCCAGGTACAATTCAAAGTGCTAGTTTTGACCTATAAAGGCCTACACGACATGGGTCCAGGTTATTTGAAGGACCATATCTCCCTGTATGAGCCCACTAGAGCTTTAAGATATCTGGAGAAGAAGACCTCTCTGTCTCATCACCTCCTCAGGCTTGTTTGCTAGGAACAAAGGAGAGGGCCTTCTCAGTGGCTGTTCCCAGACTTTGGAACTCCTTCCCAAGAGTGGTCCCATCCTTGCTCTCTTTCTGACAGCAGGTTAGAACATTTTTGTGCCATCAGGTTTTTTTCAAACTGACAAAAGTTGGGCTTATAAGGCTGTGCAGTATGGTTTTAAACATTTAAGAGCCTTCATAGAGGTTTTTTTTTAAATGCATTTTAATATTTTTAATGTTTAATGTTGTTAACCCATAAATTGTGAAGTCGAAGGCTGTCACGGACGGCATCCATAGGTTTTTCATGGGTTTTTACATGCTGTGAGGCCATGTTCTGGAAGAGTTTATTCCTGGCGTTTCGCCTGCATCTGTGGGTGTTTTCTTCAGAAAATCTTCTCTGAAGATGCCAGCCACAGATGCAGGAGAAATGTTAGGAATAAACTCTTCCAGAACACAGCCTCACAGCCCAGAAAAAAAAAACATGAAAAACCCTTAAATTGTTTTGTTCTTTTAAAATATTTTATAGTTATACTGTTATTTTTATGTTTTTATTGTTTTTAATGGGTATTGTTTTAAAGATGTTGTTAGCCATCTTGAGTCCTATTGTCAGGAGAAATGTGGGATATAAATGAATAAAATGATGATGATGATGATGACGATAACGATGTAGCAGTTTGACTGTTGGACTGGGATTCAAGGAGACCAGGGCTTGAATCCCCTCTCATCAATGGAAACCCACTGGGTGACCTTGGGCGAGTAATACTTTTTCATCCTTAGAGGAAGGCAATGGAAAACCTCCATGGAATAAATCTTGAAGTAGACTATGTCCTCCCATTTCCACTGCAGGACTTTTTTTTTAAATGGGCACTTACATTGAGTAAGAGAGAAAAGATTGAGCCAATGTGGTGTTGTGGTTTGAGTGTTGGACTAGGATTCTGGGAGACCAGGGTCTGAATCTTCACTCAGCTGTGGAAACCCACTGGGTAACCCTGGGCAAGTCACACTCTCTTGTCAGCCCAAGAGGAAGACAAGGACTTCCTTTGAACAAACCTTGCCAAGAAAACCCTATGACAAGGTCACCATAAGTTGGAGTTGACTTGAAGGCACAAAACAATAACCACAAATTAGTATGACTACTCTTCAGTCATGGTGCCCCTACATGAATGCCCATGCCCATACACTCTTTGGGCCTTCCCTATAATGGAAGAAGGCAAAGAAGATGATGGTGGCCACAACACTGGTTCTAATGACCCTTGCAAGCTGCCAAGAAAGAATAAAGAAGTCCTTCTCTCTTGGCATCTGAAAGCCACCAGAGCTGCTGCCATCATGTTCCTCATTCTCCCTTCTTCCATGTCAGGGGCTGGAGGCTGGAGTGAAGAGGGGATGTCTAGCAGCTCAGATTGGCTGGTGGCCCAGGAGCCTCCCCACCACAACCAGCCTGGCATGATTTGGTCAACAAACACATTGCCTAGAAAGAGGTTTCCTAGCCATGAAATTGAAGGCAGTCCTGTTGGCTAGGAATCCCTGTCTGTGGAATATCTAATGCATGGCATTAAAAGGGTGAGATCTCATAGAAAGCTACCTTATACCAACATACCCTCCATCATTTCATAGATGCAAGCTGGGACACAGGTGGCCAAGCAACATCAGATGGTGATCAAGATGGCAAAAGTTATGAATGCAAAAGAACGTACAAGCTAGAAAAGGGTGTAGCAGTTTGCTTTTGACTGAGCCTCCAGGGAAGGAAAACATCCCACCCCCTCCTCTCCATTCTCCCTGCTGAGTTAATTGAGCGCAGACTTCTTTTGCACTTTGAAGTAAGCTGAGGACAAAAAGGGGAAGTGAGAGGATGAGGAGAAAACTGGGACATTTTAAAAGAAGCTGAAAAAGAGGGATAGCAGAGGATTAATTGGGACTGTTTCTGGCAAATCAGGACACTTGAAGGGTATGTACCAAGTCACGCCCTCAGGCCATCTAGCTCAGTATTGTTAACACTGGCTGGAAGTGGCCATCTGAGGATGGAAACAATAATCTTTCCTAGCCCTACCGAGAAAGGCCAGGGATTGAACCTGTGGGCCCATCTACATGAGGGGGGGGGGAAATCTGAAATACCTCGTAGTATTGGCATCTCTCAGCAGCAGCGACACATCTAAATGGTTTTTCGGGCCTCAGAAGCCCCCATAAGCCTCGCATTCCTGATGGCAGCCGTGAGTGATTGACTCGTGTTAGGTCTTCACCGCTGCTGTTTTTTTTTTTTTTAAAGTCATCCCAAGATCCACTGGTGCGATAGAGTGATTCTCCAATTTTATAAGAAAGCAAAACAGAAAATATTGATCCTTTTTATCACCTTAGCAAGCCATCGCTAAGGCGAAAATCCAACATGGCAGCAGCGGGCACTTGCCCTCTTAGCAAGCCCACCTCCACTCTCACCCAGCCAATCAGCTTTGTGCTTCCCTTCGAGTTTTTTTATTGTTCAATAGTCCAAATAAGCAAAAATGCATACCTGCCTCGTGGTTTATGAAAAAGTACAGGGAAATCTGCGAAGGCTTTTAGTGCATTGTTTTTGCAATTTTGGGCCCCCCTCCTTCCGAATAGTGTGGCTTGGCACTGGATCCTGTTTAGACAGGTAGGATTCCCAGTGAATTCCATGAGGGGTATTTTCACTGTTTAGATGGGCCCTGTGTCTTTCTCCATGCAAAGTTTGTGGTCCCCCACTTAACCATGGCTGCTTCCCATGGGAATAGCTTTTGCCTGCATGGAAGAATAAATAGGAGTAAGTGGGATTTGGCTTCCTTGCTCACAAATCCCCAATGGGCAGCTCAGTATTCTTTAAGCACTGGTAGATCATATGTTCTTGTCAGGCCATTGCTGGGATTTAAATGTTTCTTCTTCTTTTTGTGATTCATAAACTGTCTGCATACTCAGGGAGTCCTCTGGTTCTATAGAGACTGCTGTCTTATTTGTGACTGGTTCTGTTTTGTTTCCACACTGACTGGCATTCAGCCACCCATGTTTGCTGTTAGAGAGACTGGTACCAACCAATTTCACTTGAATATTGTATATGTCACTTCAGAAGTATAGAGACAGAAAGATATTATTATGTACACATGATGCACACACTAAAGTAATATGCACAGGTGGTGTCACACATTAAAATGATTTCAGGCAGACACACATATATTTTGAAAGATGTTCATGCAGAGGCAAAATACATCTACACAGAACAGATTCCTAAGCTGGCAATAAGTTTATTTCCTGTAAAGTGTGAAATACAGGTATACCTCATTCAATGAAGATGTGTTCTGGGCATTACTTCTTTAACAGAAAATTTGGTACCAGAGGCAGATGTAACATGTAAAAAACAGGGAAGGTTCCTAAACAACATAAAAGAACACTTCAACATACAGTCGGCCCTCCATATCCATGGATTCAACCAACCATGGTTTGAAAATATTCAATAAAAATTAATTCCAAGAAGCAAACCTTAGCTTTGCCATTTTATATACCTGCCATTGTGTATAACGGGACTTGAGCATCCATGGATTTTGGTACCCACGGGGTGGTGGTGGTCCTGGAATCAACCCCCAGTGGATACTGAGGTCCCACTGTAATTCATCAAACTGACAGTAGGCACCCAAGAAACGAAACAACCAAGTTATGTAAGCCTTGTATAAGTAAACAAAAACACTGTGAACCTTCTAAAGACCACTTTAAAGCTTCTTCCGAAATGCATCCCAGGAAGACGATTTGCTTTCACTAGTCTCCACTTTCCTTTGATTTTCATTTTCATTGCTTTTTTGGAGCGCCCCTCTTACGCTGACCCGTGGCGAGTTCACCGTAGAGTACTATTTTTGGGAGGCGATGGTCCTCCATCCTAGAAACGTGCCCTGCCCAGCACAGCTGTGAGCCTATAGAAACAAACACCCACTATTTAAAGGTGGTCTATCCATTACTGAGAAACTGTGCATTTTCAGGGCCCACCCAAGATATTTGACTACCGGAGGCAAAGCAGCAAATGATGTCTCTTCCCTGCAAGGCAAGGTGCATTTTTCCAGGTAGGAAAAAAAAAAATCCCACAAATACCTGTTTCGCTCTTCTGGGTCTGTCAAAAGACAATAGTGATCAATGTTCATAACTGGGGATCCGCAGGACAGAAATAATCCAGTTTGAAACTGCAATAATCCAGTTTGAGTCCTTCCTATGGACTCTTGGGATCTGTAGTTTTACAAGGTCTTTAGCCTTCTCTGCCCAAGAAGGCTGGTGCGTCACCAAACTACAAATCCCAGGATTCCACAGGAAGGAGCCATGCAAATAATCCAGTTTCAATCTGGATTACAGTATTTCTCTAGTGTGGATGCTCTAGGAAGGGTTTTCCAACACCTTTGGGCAGGGGCTGGGCCCAGAGCAGATCTTGTAAAAAAAAGAAAAAAAGACAGAGAGAGCGAGAGAGCCGAAGGGGTCGGAAGCCCACGGGCGAGGCGAGGGCGTTTCGCGTTACCCGGGGAACTCCGCTCTTCCCCTTGGCGCCTGTTTTGGCGAGTTGGTGGCCACCGGGAAGGACTACCCTTCCCAGCTTTCCCCGGGGCTGGGGGACGGTGGGCGGCGCGAGGAGCCCCGGAGGAGGGGTCTGCCGAGCGAGGGGGCTTTGTGCTGCAGTCCGCGTTTGTCTGCCTGCTCGGCGGGGGCGGCGAGCCTTTGCCGGGAGCATCCTGAGAGGCGAAGGAGGAACCCCTCCGGCTGGCCATGCTGCTCCCGGCCAGGAGGGCTCGGGGTCCGGGCAGCTCTGCACCATGCAGCCGCTGAGAGCGGGGCTCCCCGTTGGCCCTGGGCGAAGAAAGGGGGCCCGCTTGCGCCGGGGAGGCGGCGGCGGCGGCCGAGGCGGAGGCGGAGGCGGGCGGGCCAGCGCCAAGGGGGGCGGCCAGCATTTCCACGGCCGGTCCTAGAGGGAGACAGAGACCTGCACGGCTCGCCTCCCCGGGGCTCGCCGTCACCCCATCGGCTTTTCTGTGCGTGTGCGAGTGAGTGAGTGAGAGGGAGGGGGGGTTGTGTGCCTGTGTGTGTTGCGGGGGAAGGTCGGCTTTGGGGGGAGGCGAGGAGCTGGCTGGGGGGGTCGCAGGAGGAAGAGCGGAGCAGCCGGCGGCGACCCCCGAGGGCTGGCGGCGGCGCCTGGGAGAGGAAAGCCGGCAGCAGGAGGAGGAGGAGGCAGAGGAGGAGCGCGCCGCCGGAGAGGGCCGGAGAGGTGGACGGCTCCCGCTCGCCCCTGGCCCCCAGGAAGGGCCGCCGCCGCCGCCGCCGCCATGGGCAACGCGGGCAGCATGGACTCCCAGCAGACGGACTTCAGGGCGCACCACATGCCGCTCAAGCTCCCCATGCCGGAGCCCGGCGAGCTGGAGGAGAGATTCGCCGTCGTGCTGGTGAGTCGCGGGAGGACGGACGGACGGGGCGCCTTGCTTTGCTTCCCTTCACCCCCAGATCCTCAGGCAGCCCCGGGGAGACCGAAAGGGTTTCTCTCTGTGTGTGTGCGGAGGCGTCGGGCAGTTCCCCTCCCTCAACCCCTCTTTTTTTCCTTTCCTCAACCATGCTCATAACAAAAGAGGACAGAAAAGTGCCGGAACACCCTCCGCCCGCCAACCTCTCAATCCCCTCGAGATGTTAGTGGGGGGAGAGATCCCGGTCGGTGCCCCCTTCCTCGGGGAAAAAAAACAACAATCCCGGGAGCCTCGGAGTCGGCGGCGAGGGAGCCCAAGTGCCTGGAAAGCAGCAGCTGAGCCATTGTTTGGAGCGCAGGGGCTGGAGCGCGCCTGTGTGGGAGAGAGAGTGGGCGTGAGGAGGAGAGAAAGAAGGGAATTGGGGGGGGTGTCTCCTTTGCGTGGGCCTTTCGCGCCCTTCCCCAGCCCTGGATCTCCGGCCCCCTTCCTCGGTCAGGGAAAGGGGCAGACCCCCCTCTCCCGCGCTCCCTCCCGGCGGTGGGTGGCGAGTGGGCGATCCCAGGCGGAGAGTCGGGCTCCGGTGAAAGTTCTCCCCGCGCCGGCAGGCAGGCAGGCAGCCATCCAGGCGCTGCTCCGGGTCCGCTCCCGGCGAAGAGGAGCTGCTGCATCGCGTTTGCAACGGGGGGGGGGGGAGACAGAAAAGCAGGCGGAGGGAGAGAGAGAAAGAGGCTGGGCATCGTGGTTATGCTGGGGGATACATTGCCTTTAAATCATAGTTGAAAACCTGCGGGATGTCGGGTCGGTTGTGTCTGTGTTGTGTAGTTAAACCTGATCCAGGGATCCGGGGTGGTCGTGTGTCGTGTCCTGAACTCACGAGTAACACACACACCCCGTTGAGGTGTCTCTTGATTTGTGCGGGAGGTGGCAACCTCTGTTGGTGGGTGCGTTGGAAGTGCTGGCTTTTTTCCCCGCCCTGGCTTTTTTATTTTATTTAAAACCATGTCTTTCATGGGTTAAAAACAACAACAACAAACCCACCCCGTGGCAGCTGTGTCCACAATTCTCCTGCCAAGCTGCACACCTTAGTTTCCCAGAGATCAAGAGGGTGTGGTATCACCCCCCCTTTTTTTTGTTTCAGAGAGGATTTAGAACTTTTCCTTCACTCCCCCCTCCAAAACAAACAAACAAAAAGCACTGTTAAAAGCATCGGGTACTCGACCACTCTAGTTTGATTTAACTTCTGAACAGGCAGTGTTCAGCATTTGGCTTTTATTATCATTCCCCCACTGGCCAGATTTATCTGGTCCTAAATAGCATTTAGTTCATGGGGTCCTCATGAGTTGACAGGCAACTTGAAGCTACACACCCACATGTATCTCCCAAGATCTTCTAATGTGTGTTAGTATTTCATGCAAAATCATGGGAACTAACTTTAGCATCACTTTCTGGCAGTAATGTCAATATACTAATACAATGCACATATACAGTACATGCATCTTATGATACACTTCTGTATATTTTGTTATGTGCCTTCAAGTTGTCTTTGACTTAGGGTGACTCTGTCCAAGGGTTTTCTCACAAGATTTGTTCAGAGGAAGTTTCCCATTTTCTCCCTCTGAGGCTGAGAGGGTGTGACTTGCCCAAGGTCACCCAATGGGTTTCCATTGTTGAGCAAGGATTTGAACTTGCTCTCTTAGAATCCTAGTCCAACACTCCAACTACTACCCCATACTGGTTCTCATACCTTTATATGCCAAATGTCCATAAATACTTAGGGATTCACATATGTTATCAAGTGGGAATTGTGCAGCCCTCCAGATGTTGTTGGACTGCAACTTCTGGCAGCCCTAGTCTGCATAGCCAATGGCTAGGAATGCTGGGATTTGCAGTTCGGTAACATCTGGAGTGCTGCACAATTTCCATGCCTGATAATGTAGTTAATCAGCATGGCAGCCATCACGTAAAGAAGGTGGTGTTCAGTTCTGAAGCAACAACTTTTTGTGTCACTTTTCATGTGTCTGAGAATGGGAATCATTTTTAGAAAGTATGGTATAGGTTAGTTTCAGAGGCTTGAGTCATGGGCTTATAGGGGTCATAGCAGTGTTGCCCCCCCCCCTTTTTTTTTTTTTTGGAAATGTCTACAGTCTTATTACAGAAATAAGTTTGGAAAAATGTCATTTCACCCCTCCACCTTCCCCACCCCCCTCGGTCAACTGTGATTTCATATCCAGTCAGAAACAGCAATGTGTCCTGAGGGGAGCAGACAGGGATTGCATTTTCTCTTTGCCTGTACTTGCTTCTACTCTTAATTTTGCAATTGTATCCTGCTAGATGGAGCCTTAAGTAATAAAACATGCAGGGGAAAAAAGGGTAGTAATTAAGGAGGCAGCAAGAGTAATTAATTCAAGTGAAAGCAGTAGTCAGATTGTTTCTGTTATGTCACATATGTGACTAGTTCCCCCTCTGCCCTTAATGCAGATAACTTTCTTCCAGCTCATTCTGTTCCTCTTGGAAGAGGTTCAGCTTCGGAAAGCTCATCTCAGTTTGCAGCCAGGGTGTAGAGTTTGTCTATGTGTGTAATGGCGAATGTGTGTGGCTGAGGGCCTGCCTACCTGCCCGCCCATTGGGAAGTGAAACAAGGTCACCCAGAAGCAAGTTAGTGGTTTCTTCAGGCCCCATTTCTATGCAGAGGTAGATGAGGAGAAGGTGAAAGAGGAGTGTAAAAAGAAACAAACTCAAATCACTTGACTAAGAAACTGTGAGTTACCCAGTGATACAGAATCATGATAGAAGCTGAATCTGTGTGTGAGAAGATGTCTTAAGAAGCCAGAATTCAGACAGAGTCAGTTTTATTGGTAAAGTAATATGGCTGAGAGCAGTTTATGGTAAGCTGTCAGTTGAAAACAACACCTCTTGCCCCCCAGGGATGGGGAGGCAAGGGGGAAAATGGATTTATGCAAACTTTTGATGATTTATTACTGGTATCCTGGAATGGAAGGACTTGGGAGATGCATGGTAGGTTGAAAAAAAACCACCCCTTGCAGAGAGGAAAGGGACACTCCAGAATTGTTTCTTCCCCTTTCCATGGCTTGACTATGTAGTCATAAATTAGAGGTGTGCAAGGCCACCTGCAGCTGCCCAGGGCCACCAGTGTAGCCCCTACTAGATCTCTGGAAGGCTTACTTTGGGACTTGCTGTCGTCTGACACAATATAGCATAGCAGAGGAATACCTGGGATAGGAAGGAGAAAAGGTGTCCTGTTATCTGTATCCCACTTTGGAATCTCCCCCTTCCTTGAGAAGTCTGAAGAACAACTGCAGGGCTCCTGCTGTAGGTTTCTTGCAGCCCTGAATGGGAACAGTCCTCTTGGAGGGTGCGGACATGTTGCAACATTGTGTGGCAGTTCCACTTGTGTTGATGTAACATGCGGGTATAACATACGAGCAATGCATCTCACAAGAGGATGAACGCTACTTGGGGGTAATGTAAAAAAATACACCATCATGAATACCCATGCAGGTTCTTTTCCCTGTATTGGGGCAGAAGAAACCATAGGGGTGCTGGCAGTGATGCCAGTACAGGAACATGCTAAGGGATGGCTTATCGTTGACTATCCATTTGAGAAAGCCACTCTTCTCCTTGCTCCTTAAAGGCTTAGCTAATGCAGTAATAACACTGTCTGCTCATTGAATGAGAACAGTGTTATGAAGTGTGTAGCAGTATCTAGGGATCCTGGGAACTTAGGCTGGAATCTTATTAGTGACATGTGCTTGCATAAGTATGGCTTACACTTGCATCTTTCTCTTTTTTGGATGGAGCTCAATGTCTGTAGTCCTTTGCACAATGTCCAAAACCTTCCGCAGATGGCACTGCCAAGGCTCAAGCGGGGCAGGGGGGCGGGGAGAGCACTGCTGCTGCTTACTGAGGGACAGGAGAAGAAGGGGGAAGGTAGTTCAGATGATGAGCTCCAAGGGGAAGAGATAGGTGGGTGCACTTTATCTATGAGTGCACTCCCATTTCCTTCCCCTTCTGAACTGAAGTCAGTTCTTTATTGTCTGACTTTCCTCCTCTCCCCTAAAGAGCGGTGGCTGAAGGAGTGTCCCCTCTGGGGGCTGGGCAGCTGTGGGGTTGGGGGAGGTTTTGAACAGGGTGCAAAATGTAGGAAGCAGCCTCTTGCACCCCATCCTAAAAAAAAAAAAGATTGTGGGTGGAATGTTGTGCCTTACCTATCTGCTTTAGGATCTTGGCCTGTATTTCCCATGGTTCCTGGTGGCTCTGGGTTGGTATCTAAAGGAGAACCTACTGTGAACCCCAGATACAACATCCAGAAGGTGTTTTTTGAAATGAAAAGGGTACTGTACAAAGGGATCCAATGGTTTTTCAGATTGAGAGTCCTGATTCAAGATGGATTAGGGATGGGACAGATCACGAAAATACTGTCTGAGAGGTCTGTTTCTAGGCCCTGCCTCATCAACAGGTGTTGTGTTCCATTCTTAGATTTCCCAGCAGGAGCCAGAAGAGGGAATAAGCAGTGGAACAGAGATAGTTCAGAGAAGAAATTGTAAGTGTACTACAAGCAGGGGAAAGGACAAGCCCCCCAACCTACTTCCTGTCTGGAATGCACTGTGTGTTGAAGAGTGCAATTTCTAGCCTATGTTGCGTCTTAGTTATTTTATTGTGTTCTTTATCTTTGACACCTACTTTTTAAAGGTACATGTTTTGTTTTATGATAGCAGTTGTCCTTAACCTAAGCACCCTGCGTGGTGCATGCACAAAATTATATTCTCAGGATAGTTTTCAGGAAAAAGAATGCTGGAGATGAAAATGTGTGTGTGAATGTTGCCTTCAGGTCTACTGTTTACTACCTTCTTGAATTTTATAGGGATTTCTTTGACAAGGAGTTACTCAGAGGTGGTTCATCCAGTTCTGTCCTCAAAATGTACTCTAGGGGAAAAGAAAACCCTGCTTGTGTGAATAACTTAGAAATATTGCTTCTGTGTTTTTTTAAAAATCACTTTAATTTGGGGTTGATGTATCTAGGGTTGATTGAAATGCTAATTTAAATCTTTAAAATAGGAGTGGGTAACTTTTGGCTGTCAGATGCTGCTGGACTGCATTTCCAGTCATAAGGGCTGATGGGAGTCACCATACAAGAAGGTAAACCCCAATGCAGACACCACTTGGCTCTTCTGCCTTTTCCTGTGGGGTCTCTCTGGTGCCTGTCTTTAATGTGTACAAGCAAGGGCTAGTGCTGTAACTTCTGTCACTAGAAACTTGGCTGAACAAATTCCTTATTGCTTTGAATAAATTAGACAGGTTGCTAATTTGTCTAGGATTTCCTATGCCTTTGTGTGTCTGGAAGAGATGGGGCATATGCTCCCAGAAATGTGGTGTGAGAGGTCTTGTTACTGAGCATACTTGCTACTTTTTTGCTACTTCTCTTTGACAAATCCATGGCAAGCAATGTTAGCAGGACTGGGAGCTATTTTTTTTTTTTTTTTGCCCCAGACTCTTTGAGGGCTTCATGGACACCAAAAATGCCAAAAAATGAAAGGTGCCGGTGGTATGGGTCGAGAGGTTTTGGGTCCACATTTTTGGAAAAAAATATTTAAAATATTTATATCCTACCCTATCTATCATTAGATCTCAGGGTGGCCTACAAGTGAAATCAGTACAAATAGATTAAAAACAGTTTAAAGCAATAAAAATAATTCAAATAGATTAAAAACATATTAAACATGTTACATTAAAACAGGTTTAAAAGATTAGAACAGTTTAAAGCCACATGCATGTGCATTTTGGAATAAATCAGTGAGGTCGAAACCAACGTATGCTTTAAGATCTACAGGGGATGGCTTTCTCTCAGTCTCACCACGTTCGTAGGTGTAGTTGATGAGGGCTCGGGAGGGAGCTTTCTTCGTGGCTGTTCCCAGGCTGTGGAACTCCCTTACACAGGAGGCCCAGTTGGTCCCCTCCCTGCTCTCTGGCAGAGTTTTTAATAGGGAGGGGGTGTAGAGAGAGTTTTTGTGTTAGTTGTTTTAAATACCTTTTAATGCTATTTAGCTTGTGGTTTTGGTGTGTTTTTAAATCGTATTTTAACTTTTGAGAGTTTTTAATTGTATTGTTTTTTAAGGTGTCCCGTACTGGGAGAAAGGCAGGATATTAAATAAATAAATAAATAGCCATGCTTTTGTCACCTAAATGAAGCCAGTGTTGATGCCAGCCAGGCCTCTAGGGAGAGGGTGTTTCACAACTGGGTGCCACAGCAGAGTAGGCCCTCTTTAATGTCTCTACACAGAGTATTGACCTCACTGCTGGGACACAGAGGAGAGCCCTTCCACCAGTCCTTAGGCTTGCCTACATAAGGAGAGGTGCTCCCTCCGGTTCTGAGGCCCCAAGATGTTTAGGCCTTTAAATGTCATCACCAGCACCTTGAATTCAGACTGGAATCATATTGGCAGCCAATAGGCCCTTCATGACCTATTTAAAAGGTGAATTGCTGGTCCTACAGGTTTCTGGGAGAGGCAGTTCACCTTCTCCTTTTTGCCACAATAAGGGTAATCTGGAGTCTGAGGCAAAAATAAATATTTTTTTTAAAAAATGGGGATTCCACTTTAACTACCCATGTCTTAATCTCAGAGCTAGTACCTGTGTTCCTGCTCCTGCTTGCTGTTGGCATCAAGCTGGTACCAGTATAGGGTACCCATGTGTATTCTGATAAGGGAACAGAACCCTTGGTGGTAGGGGTAGGCCAGTAGTGCAAGATGGCATACTATCAGGGTTGATACCCAGTAGTCACCATGGCTGGTTGTTCAACAGAGTAAGGCAGATGGCTTAAGTGCCAGACACAGAAAGATCAAGGCACCCCCTCCTGGGCCATCTAAACTAGTCTCTTCTGTGCCTGTAAAGCAGTGGTTCTCAACCTGTGGGTCCCCAGATATTGTTGGACTACAGTTCCCAGGAGCCCTCTGAGGTCTCCCCTTGACAGCCAGGTGGTCCTCCCAGCCTCACTAATGACTGGGAGGACCACCTGGCTGTCAAGGGGAGACCTCAGAGGGCTCCTGGGAACTGTAGTCCAACAACATCTGGGGACCGACAGGTTGAGGACCACTGCCTTAAAGCTAGCCAGGCGCCACCAGATACAGTGAGATATGCTTGCCCTGCCATCCGTGCTGTGGTAGGTTTTGGAACTTGGATATTTTATTTTTATTTATTTATTTATTTATACCCCGCTCTTCAGCCACAAGGCTATCAGAGCGGCTTACAAATTGTTTTAAGCAACAGCTATTTACACATCTACACTGCGTTAAACAGTTTCCAATGTGTGTTAGCTAATTGCCCCCACAAGCTGGGTACTCAATTTACCGGCCTTTTATGGATTCCAGCTCTCAAAATCCCTTAATCAATATAGCCAATAATGTAGTAAAATTCAGAGCTTGGGAAATACATTTTTTTTGAACTATAATTCCCAGAATCCTTTAGCTAGTATGGCTAGTAATTTTAAGAAGCTCTAGCAGGACTCATTTCCCAGCTTGCTTGGATTCTCTATATGTGGGAATGGATCAGTGCACAATCTTTGCCTCAGGTGGAAAAAAATGTTTAGGCGGCTGTCCCTGCATACCACCACAGTAGCTTGTTGCTTGCTATGTCTTGTGAACTTTGAATGCCTTGGGCTTTTCCCTCCTGAAATGGTTGGGTTGATACGGATTTTCCTGACAGGACTCTCCTCTGACAATGTAAGCTTTGTGGGTGAGTGCTAGAATGTTGAATAACCATGAAGCCATCCAGCAGTTTTAATTCACTTGTGTTTTTCTGTACTGCATATGATTGAAATGTCAAAGCTCTGCTTTTTCTTGGTAAGAGTGAATGAAGGATCTGAAGGGAGGGGGGAAGCAATACAGCAGTGCCTGAGACTTACCGACCCACTCATGTTTTGACCTTTTCCTTTTCATATTTGTATCTGAGAATGAGCATTAATATACACTTTCTCAAGAGATGTTATTTGTATCTTTTCCTGTTAATGATGCCTGTAAAATGCCTCTTTCTGTCTCAGACTAATTTAAGATGTGCTCAAAGCCAGAAAGTAGCAGCCACACAATCCTGCTTTTTTCTTTTTAGTTATAGAATTTCTGAGCAGCCAAGGGAAGATGCCAACTGCTTCAGAATCTTTATTTCCTTTGACAAAAGGGTGGGAATCCTACTGGAATTCTATTTCAATGTGATATTTCTGCATGTACTTTTTTTTATTACGAACTCTTAAATTTTCTTTTATGGTCAGGCCCCAAACATTTAATTGTATGTTCAGCCAGTGATGTGTTCAGCCAGTTTTGCTTTGAGTTGATCTTTTGATCTGGGTATTTTCTCCCTTTAGCCATGTAAAGATGGCTTTTTTAAAGGTTTCTTAAGGGTCTAATAAAAAAAGGAGGAAAAGAAGGGGAGGGAAAAAAAAAAAGAAATGTGGCAGCACTTTTAAAACTAGCTAGTTTTTATTTTAGCTTGAGCTTTCATGGATGTAAACCCGCTTCAGATGCAGAACCGAGTGGTATTAAGACCTCAGGTATAAAGCATATTTATACAGCTTGGGAGTGGGATAGAATGTCTCTCTCTCTCCCCCCCCCCCCCCGGCTTTTCTTCGCAAACGAAGATTCAGGAAGGACTCACCCCGCGCTTTCTGCAAGCGCGCTGATGACTAAAAAGGCCAATCCGAGATAAACAAGTCCGGTTGCAGAAAGCACAGCAGAAGGTCTGTTTGGGTGATATTTCCAGGTTGTGATTCTTTCTGCGTTGTCGTTTCTCTTCAAGACTTTTTCGGCGTGAGTTCTCAAATAAGGCTGCAGCATTGTGGATAGTGCGTCTCCATGTCTCCCGATGTGAGGCCAGGGTGGACCACTGTTGGTGATCAATTTAGCTGAGCCTGAGATGTTGTTTCAGGGAGTCCTTGTATTGCTTTTTTGAAGTGCCCATCTTATGCTGACCTGTGGCGAGTTCACTGTAGAGTACTATTTTTGGGAGATGATGGTCCTCCATCCTAGAAGTGTGCCCTGCCCAGCGCAGCTGTGTTCTCAATATCATGGCATCAATGCTGGTGATCCCTGCTTGCTCAAGGACAGCAACATTCATCACATAGTCAGTCCAGTGTATATTTAGGATTGTGCGTAGACAGCGTTGATGAAAGCGTTCGAGGAGTTGTAAGTGTTGGCGATAGGTGACCCATGTTTCAGACCCATAAAGGAGAATAGACAGTACAGTGGCTCTATACACACTGATTTTTGTGCTTCGCCTCAGGTGTTTGTTACTCCAGACTCTTTTGTAAAGTCTTCCAAATGCGCTATATGCCTTTGCTAATCTGTGATCGATCACTTTGTCAATCTTGGCATCTGAGGAGATGATGCTTCCCAGGAAGGTGAACTGCTGAACGGACTTAAGCACAGATTTGCCGACGGCAATGGACTGCAACTCCCATCAGAACCTCTAGACAGTTTCAGTTAGAACTTCCAGGACATGACTTTTAGGATCACTTGAGCATGAAAACCTAAAGTTTCATTTTAGAAATCAATCATTCATCAGACAGTATAGGTATTTAATAATACAATAAAATCATGCTTTATCTCCATCTCTGTGAGCAGACTTTAGCTAGACACATCTCACTGAAATAAGTGAGATCTTAAATGGTATGCTTCATCCTTATTTGATTCCATTACCACTGATTCTGCCTTCTCTCTCAGAAAGAATTCTATTAAGAGCAGTGAATTCCATGCAAATTTGTGATGCACCAAACTTAATAAAATCCACCGAGCAAATAGAGATGGTGTACATTCCTCTTCTTCCCTACCTCAATTCCCCCCCCCATTATTTCTGTGAAGAAAGACAGTTAATGAGGAGCGACTGTTAAGTGTATGACTGTTCAGATCAACAAGAAAGGAAAAAATGCAAAGGCTGCATTGGACTTTAGTTTTCCATATATGCATGCTAAAGATAGGGTTGGAAATAGGTGTGAGAAAAACAGAAAAAGAGAGTGGGAGGAAGGAAAAGAGAGGAAGGATATATCCAGTGCATGCTTATTTGTAATATCAAGAGTCTATAGCTATTTCGCATTTAACATTGAGCTAAAAATCCTGTAAAATGATGCTTGTCTTTGAATTCTACCCCCCCCATCCTGGTTTAATCCAGGATAGGTAGGAACAGCTAATCTCAAATCCTGGTTTAAAACTAGTTTATGAATCCTGGCTTGTTAAATGATTATGTTTGTATAATCTTTACTTAATCCCTACCATATATGTTTTGGGCATTTTTTTTTCTATTATGATATGTGTTGAGTGCCTTATCTGATTTTGTATTAATTATTGTTCTTCACATAGGTTTTTACATAGTTGTGTTTGTTCTTCTCACTTATGTATTTTCTTTATTACATTACGCTTTAATATTAATTTACTTCATATTGTAAAACATTTTCTAGGTGGTATTTATATTTTGCAGTGTGGTGCTAATTTCCCTGCTTCTCCAAGAGTTAGAGTGAAATGAAAAAAGGGAGTGTCATATGCACATCCTACACATCTCATGCCTAAATGAGCCAGGATATTTGATATAGTATTATCTGTGAATGCAGCCTCTCTGCATTAGATGTCTATCTTGCCATTCTCACATGTGTTTGATTGTAGAGACCAAGCACAGACAGAATTGCCAAACATCACTGGATGTTATCAAGTTACAAGTACAGTATGGAGCATATCTTTTCTTCTCCATTATCCTTTTTTTTTTTTAATGGCAGCTGGGAGAAAAGGAAGGTCTGAATCAGTGGTTGTTTCTTCTCAACTCTGCCTCAAGACATTTGGACTAGGATCTCACAATCCTGTGTTGAAGCTACAGTACTTACCAGTAGGGTGGTCTCTTTCTCTGTCTTGAATAACATTTTATGTTTATGGAAGAACACACATGGGCAGGAGGAGGGGCTGTGAAAAGGACTAATGAGTTTTCGCTGAGATAATGTGAGCATTGGCTCACACGTTTATGGAGATTTTAATATGAAACATCCCTTCAGTTCTTGTCCCTCAGCTGTGTAGCTTCACTTTATAAACCATAGTTCGGTAGGAGGCTACAGAAGGATATATAGAACTGTGCAGTTTGAAGGAAATAGAATATGGGTTTGATGCTGATCAGTGCTGTTCATTTTTAAAAAATGTATCCACAACCTCCCTGCTCTATTCTGTCGTGTGTGTGTGTGTGTGTGTGTGTGTGTGTGTTTACCCATTCCATTCTTATTCTGGCATCTTTCTGGAAACATCTGTAGATATTTGATATTAGTGGGGGAAAGGAGAATTTGCTCTCTACCACTGTCCAATCAGAAAGCTGTGTTCCTTGCCATTCAAGGCATGAGAGTGTTGATGCGTTCCTCTTTACCCACTTGGAATAATTTGATGGATGCTGCATATTCACTTGTGTATTGCTTTTCATACATGAGATTAATCGTGGGAGGACTGAGCCCAAGAACCCCATGCACTTAGCACCAGTTACCTTTTCCCTGCACCAGAAAAGCTGCTGTTTGGCAGCATGAACTGCAGACATTTGAAGTGAGGTACAAACACCACAGGCCATAAGCTGTCTGATTCTCATAGTTAGATAATCCAGGGCAGCCAGTGCTATGACCCTGACTGCTTTGTAGCTCCAAGGTCATCTCCTCTTTCTAAATTGGAGCAACTTTGCCCAGGGAAGGCACAAGGCTAGGCTTCTAGACTACCTTCTTATCTCTCCACCAGCAATTCATTCTGTCGGGTGTGTGTGTTGGGGAGGGGGTAGGAAATACTAAGGGCCGGTCTAGACTAGGGAATAATATGAATTGCAATGCAGAAATGCCAGTTCGCAGCAGCTGTCATCTGTCTCAACGATTTTTTGTCAAGATTGCTTGTGTGCAAAGCTCTTCATGCTTCCTGTTCATGCAGAGGCATGCCAGTGAATCAAGATGGCGAGCGTGAGTTAATTACTCATGGTTTTGTACTCCCCAACTTGCTCTCACCAAACAATATTTTTTTTAAAGAACTAACTCCAAGGTGCGGAAGAGCGATCTTCTGCTTAAATACGGTAATAAAAAAAAAGGAAAGAAAGCCTGTTTCATTGTCTCAGCACATGATCGCTACAGCGACAATCCAACATGGTGGTTCTGCCGTTTTACTAAGCTCTGCCCCCTGCGCATATCTGACCAATCAGCTGTCCTCTTCAGCAATGTGATGCAATGCGATTCAGTTATCTTAACAGGTGAGGGTGCACATTTCTGTCTGGGTTTTTTAAAAACTTGGGAAAAGTCTTGGCGGCTTCTGCCATGGACTTTCCCTGACTTTTACTCCCCCTCCCTCCAAAAAGGATGGAACTCTGTGGGATCCCATTTGGACCCATGGGATTCCCTGTGGATTCTAAGAGGTTTTTTTTTTCCCCACCATCTGGACTACCCCTAACCTAATGTGTGAAAAAAAGGCTGGGTAACTGTGGACCTCCTGATGCTTTTGATCTACAACCCCTAGAATCTTGCACCACTGACTGAGCTGGTTAGGACTGATGGAATTTGTAGGCCAAAATCTAGTGGGATTCTGGGAGTTGCCCACTCCTGCTTTAGTGTGATGGTTCTGCTTCTGGGAGTTGGGGCTTCAAAAACATACGTTTCTGCGGAAGTAGTTTGGCTGCTGCTTGCATTCAGTGGCAGAAGCATCGGATCAAACCAGGGCAGATGCATCAGATCTTGGTAACTAGCTCTCTCAAGCCTTGACACTGCTTGTTGGTCTTAGTTTTGTCACCCTGGCTTCCAGCCAGGTCCTGGTTCTGAAAGAGAGCTGCATGGTCCTTGCCATTGCTCACCTGCTTGTCAGGTTCTTTAAGCCCTGGTGGTGCAGTGGTTAAATGTCAGTACTGCAAGTCACCACACTGCAAGTTTGATTCCAGGGGGCTCCAGGGTTCACTCAGCCTTTCATCCTTTCATAGGTTGGCAAAATGAGTACCTGGCTTGTGGGGGCAGTTAACTAACAGACATTGGAAACTGCTTAATGCAGTGTAGATGTGTAAATTGCTATTGCTTAAAACAATTTGTAAGCCGTTCTGATAGCCTTGTGGCTGAAGAGCGGGGTATAAAATAAATAAATAAATAAATAACCATCTACAACAACATCCCCAACCACCTCAGCATCCCCAGCCAAAACTGCCTTGTGGCTGGGGATGATGGGAACTGTCATTGAACAAATCTAGAGGGTAGTAGGTTTCAGAAGGTTCATCAGAACTGGCCAAACCCTCCCCACACACCAACAACCCAAAAGCAAGGGGCATTACTTGCTCCAGATAAAACAATGCAGCAAGAAAAGGGCAAGAAAAAGACAGTATCTATACAAGTTTTTAATGCAAAATTATGTCAATCAGCTACATTGGAATATAGTGTTATCGCTGGTGATTAAAACTGTAACCTTTAGCATCCAATATACTTCCCAGCCAACATCTCCTGTTACCAAAAGAGGACCTATATTTCTCAGGCAGTCTCCACCCAGGTGCTAGAATACCCCAGCCCCATTTTATTTCCCCGATAGGAAGGGTATGTAGTCCTTATAATTTTTTTCCGCAGAAACTCCATGGAAATCAGTGGATTTTATTTCAAAGTATGCATGCCAGGTATTCAGAGCATGTCTATTTATTAACATCATCTAAAAAGAAAATGTTATCAAACGGTCTAGTTGCTTGAGGACTACTGCTATAAAATGAATGATAATAAACTGCTACAGTGCACAAGGTAGTGTATGTGTGTGTGTGTATGTATGTATGTGCACATATGTGCATATGTATTGGTACCATACCAGATAATTGATTTAATTTATGGGGGTTTTACCGATGAAGGTATGAACCCATTCTGTCAAGTTGCATGCATCACTCGCTTGTGCCTTGAGGAAGCACAGAATATCGTGGAAGAGAGTAGTGCGCTTGGCTTTGAAAAGACTCTAATGGAAAGAATGATTTTATGGTGCCAACCTTAGGAAGGATAAATCCACAGTGTTGGAAATAATTATTGGAAATATTCTTGGAAATTCACATTTTGACACTACTGTAGAATTCAACCACAACCTTTGGAAAATTGATTGTTTCATTTAGGTGGTAGGTGCAGACTTCAGGTTGCCATGCAGCCCCCAGCCCCTTTGGTGCCCAAATTTCCCTGAGCACCAAGACACCCCCCCAGTTAAAAGATCTGAAATCACCCCCAAATGCTACCAGGAGCCACATGATACCTTAAAACTCTCCCTCCCCCTTCCCCAGTCTCTTACTTTGGTGCAAATTGTCCCCACCTCAGGGATTTGGGACCCTAAGGTGACTTCAAGGCATGCCTGGGTCACATATTTGGCCAATTTTGGTCCAAAGTGTGGAGGTGCAACCTGCCAAGGAGTGCTCTTTCACAGTTGTCAACTCTTGATTTAGACACGGTAGCCCATGTTGATCTGCAACTATGGGTGTATCTACACTGTAACAATAATACAGTTTGACACCACTTTAACTGCCATGGCTCTGTCCCACAGAATCCTGGGATTTGTCATTTTGTGAGGCAACAGCACTCTTTGGTAGAGAAGGCTAAAGACCTTGCAAAACTATAAATCCCAGGATTCCATAAAATGCAGCTACAACACTTAAAGTGGTATCAAACTGCATTATTTCTACAGGGTAGATCAGCATTTCTCAACCTGGGTTCCCTGGAACCCTAGGGTTCCCTGAGGGGTCACTAGGCATTCCCTGAGAGATGTGATTTTTAAACATTTTTTAAAGCTGTAGATATAATATTTTTTAGGCAGGGGTTCCTTGAGATCTGAAAATTATTTCAAGGGTTCCTCCAGTGTAAAAAGGTTGAAAAAGACTGGGGTAGATGCACCCTAGGTTACTCAATGTGGTGGTCTCAGAATCGGTGCCAGTTCACAAGCCATAAGGTGCTGGTCCCTGGACTAATCCCTGGCATATTGGGGAAAAATAATTGCCAGTGCCCCATGTCAGACAGTTTCGGAAGCACTGAGCTGCAAGAAATTAAGCATTAAGGAGATAAAATCAGGTCTACCTATATAATGAGAGAGAGAGAGAGAGAGAGAGATGGGAAAGCAGCTTGTGTGTTTTTGTGTGTGTGTGCATGTATAATATTATTCTTATGCTGGAAAAAAATGGCTGGGAGGGAAAGAATTAAGCAAATCCTTCCCCTTCCTGTTGTTCCAAAGAAACCTGAAGCTTGTGCCTACTTAACTGTACCCTGGGAGATTGTAGGACTTAACCTTTTCCCCCAAACACTGTACTGTATCTCTCTCCTGCTGAAGTTAAAAAGACAGAAGCATTTCTTAACTGTAAGAGAGGTGATTAATAAATATTTGCTTGTATGTTCCTTTCTCTTTTTCCGTTGCACTTTTATCACTGTTCCCCAGAGACTGTGTCCCTCTGTTTTGTCCAGAATTGGACTGACTTTGTGGGAATGGTAGATCAGCTGAGACTTTTAAGCTCTTGTTATCTGATCCTGGTTTATGGGCAAATTGTGGTATGAGCAAAACCATACTTTGTTGCATTCAGATGCAGTGGTAAACTATGGTTTGACACTAAGAAGCAAAAGCTTCTAATCTCTTGTGTATGAAGAAAGTGTGCGTCTGTAGGCCTAATGCTTTCTACTACTCATTTCTGTGGTACTGTAGTTGTGTTGAGATGCCACTTCCCTGATTCTTGATATTACAGTCGACCCTTCAAGAACCCCCTGCGAAAGTGAAAAAAACACACCCAGCCTCTGAGCATTTAAGGAGGAAAGAAAACCACAGCCCCATGCTGTGAGCATGCAAGCAAAGTCCCCCCCCTTGCCACTCCCCTCTCTGTGTCTCAACAAACTGAATTTAAAATTCAGCTTCTTTAAAGCTCACATTTCGAACTTTTCCTACACACATTCACACACAGGGAAGGCGCAGGTGGCATCTCCCAGCAACCCAGCCTCTGAGCATTTAAGGAGGAAAGCTTCCTGCTGGCTGAAAGAAAAGCATAGCCCCATATTGTGAGCACACAAGCTTTCCTCCTTAAATGCTCAGAAGCTGGGTCGGTTGCTTGCTGGGAGATGCCACCCGCACCTTCCCTGTGTGTGAATGTGTGTAGGAAAGGTTCAAAATGTGAGTTTTAAAGAAGCAATTCAGTTTGTTAAGACACAGAGAGGGGAGTGGCAAGGGGGGGACTTTGCTTGCATGCTCACAGCATGGGGCTGTGATTTTATTTCGCCTTAGACCCTGTGAAGCTGGTGTGGGGGTTGCTTGCTTGCTAGGATTTTCCCTGTGTGTATATGTGTTCAGGAAGTTTTCCTCCTTAAATGCTCAGAGACTGTGTTGGGGAGAGGGAGGGGGGAAGGAATTTCCGTGAATACATAAAACTGCGAAAGTCAAAGCCGCGAATGTAAAGGGACAACTGTATTCAGAGGACTGACCTATAAATGTAGACACACACTTCTTGCTCTCCATTTTCCTTGCTTTATGCGTCTGGCTTAATAGGACACTTCTAGTTTAGTTAGGCTACAGTCTGCTGTTACAGTTGAATGGACAATGTGTAGTTTGGGCAAATGCTGCAAGTTGGGATTGCAAACAACAGTTTCTTCCATCTTTACAACACTACTGTGGAGGGCTCACACAAAAGCACAGTTTGACTATTTCTTTATAAACAGCAAAAAATGGCTTGATCAAACCCCAAGGTGTTCTGATAGGCCAAATGTGATGGAAAAGGAAAACAAGGAGAAAGAAGGAACCTTGCTTTTACACCCAAATCATGGTCTTGGATGACCAAAAATGTGACATCTGAATGTAGCTACTATGTACCAAGAATACTCTTCATATTGTTTCCCAGCTACAGGGACCTGAAGTATTCAGGGATTTTAGAAGAAATGTTAGAATTCTCAGGCTTGTAATGAAGGGTGTAGAATTTCTTGTCTGGCTAAGATTTTTTTAAAATTAGAATTTCCCCACTGGTACCATACTGCTAGTGGCTACAGTATGTTGCGATTTGACAGCAACACTCGTGGGATAGATTGAGTGTATGTATTACTACTGCAGATTTCTTCATGATTAAAAAAAAAACAGTTTATGTATATAGTTTGTTTATTAATATTTTTGAATGTTTTAATGATTTTAGTTCACAAGTAGATTTTGGGGACACTAAAATATCATAAAGAGTCACATACAAGTTTACAAGCTGGTCTATTATTATGGTTGTGGTGGTGGTTGTTACTGCCAGGTTGTAAGATGCTCCAGCTCAGTTGAAGAGTATATGCTTAGTCCCCAGGTTCAGTGATTTTGGTGTTGGTTCAGTGATCTCAGATAGGACAAAGATTTGCAACCAGAATGTGTAGATGGCTATGGGAGAGGGTGCCATTGTCTAAATGACAAGAAATAAGGACATTTCTTTCATAGAGGAATTCCAGACGGGCACACTAGGCTGTTGCTGCAGCTGCAGCCACTGTCCTCCCTCTCTCTGAAGCCAGGAAGCTGGCCTGCAACGTGTGACCAAGGCCCCCTGCTGTGGCCAGCCTTAGTCACATACTGTGGATCTGCTTCCTGCTGTGGAAGAGCGATGGTAGAGGGCAGCTGCAGCAACAGGCCGGCATGCTCACACATGGCCCGATCTGTTTTTTGCTGGCAGGAGTGTTTTTTTCTGGGTGTGCTGTAATGGGCCCTATGCCGTCTTCCCCCCATCTTAGCCCCATTTTTGCCCCAGGGGCAAAACATTGCAAAAGCCCTGTGTCATCTGGGCTGCAGATCCCCAAGACAGGGGCAAGATGGGGTAAATTGCTTGTGTGAACAATCCCATAGTCTTTAATTCAGCAAGGATGAAGGTTCAGCCTTTTGTTTTCTCAAGTAAAGATGTTTTATTTCTAGTCTAATATGCATATTTAGTTCTTCTCTTTTTGCAGTTTGTACTACGAATGATGCTCTGAATTAGGTCTGGGTGTTGTGGTTGTTTTTCCCTCCCTCCCTCCCTCCCTCTCCATACCCTCTGTCCAAGTATAAAAGTAAGTCAAACTGTGTGTGTGTGTGTGTGTATGTGCGCACCTTCAAATTGCCTGTCAACCTATGGCAACCCCACAAATTTCTTAGGCAAAGTATACTCAGAGGTGGTTTTGTCTGTTCCTTCCTCTGAAATATAACCTACAGCACCTGGTATTCCTTGGTGGGTTTCCCATTTGAGTACTGACCAGCTGACCCTGCTTAGCTTCCAAGATCAGATGGGCTCCGGTATCTTTGGAGTATTTAGGTCAAAGTTGCTACTCCTAATCCATGAATGATCCATATTTTCCCATTAGTAGTAGCTGTATTTATTTTTTAAAACTCTGCAAGTTTGACTATGGTGACACATTCAGGGGTAGCTGTGTTGGCCATGCAGCAAAACAATCCAACATCCACAAAAAAGTGATACCTTTAGAAGATACAAAAAAGTGACAGTGGTAGAGACCCATCTGTAGTAATTTTATTTATAAGCCAGTGTCTAAAGTGCTGTTAGCACAGCCAAGAAAATTACTTTCCATTTGTGAGTTTATCACCATTTAGGCTGCAGCTCTGCCACAAATTGATGTTAAAAGTTAATAAGGCTGGTTTGGTTGGATTTATGGTCATTTACACAATGAAACTGGTCAATAAGAGTGCCTAGAGGCTGTCTTGAATGTGAATGGTCCAACAGAGGAGGTAATCATTCAGCACAGATATACAAGATGGGTGTCGCTAAATCTTAGAGGCTGTTAGATGTGATGGTGGCAGGAAGAAACCCATTTCTTATTTATTTCCTATCAGTTTCAGTGGTTCATTTCCAGTGTTGTTGGATTCCTTCAAATCATTTCTGATTTAGGGCACCCCTAAGGGAACCCTAAATCATGGGGTTTTCTTGTAGAATTTGTTCAGAGGGGGTTTGCCTTTGGCTTCCTCTGAGGACGAGAGAGTGTGACTTGCTCAAGGTCACCCAGTGGGTTTCCATAGCTGAGTGGGGATTCAGACCCTGGCCTCTCTGTGTCCTAGTCCAGCACTCAAGCCATTACACCATGCTGGCTTGTTTCCAGACTGGTGCTATTTGCAGTCTCTCATAACTCCATGATGAAAAGAACAGGTCTTCCAAAAAGCATCAGAGGAGCTTAACACCAGATTTATCTCCTGCCCACATTGTGCTTTAAAATAGCATCCCACTCTTCCAGAGTTTCATTTGGACTACAGCTCCCACAATGCATCACCATTGGCTATGCTGTTTAAATCTGATAGGAGTTGTAGTCCAAGAACATCTGGAGTGCACACATTTCCCATTCTCATCCTATGGATTGGATGTTTGTAGGGTAAAGATAAAGAGACTGTGTTCTTCAGTGGAAATTTACCTCCAGATCTGCAGCCACTTCACTTCCCTTTGTTTCCTTCCACTTATGCCATGCCTAATGAGCAGTTCACTGAAATTGAGTGGGCATTTATCCTGCCAGATTAGTTCAGTAATCTATGCGTTACTGTTTTGAAGTAATCTTGGCACTCTATATACTTGCATGTTATTTATTTATTTATTTATTAAAGAAAAACTAAATAGTACCGATGGTGGCAGCCCAATGACTTAATAGCTGAAGTGTTGTTTCAAGCCGTTTGGGGATTCCTATGACAGTCTCTCTCTCCTTGTCTTTCTTTCTTTCTTTCTTTCTTTCTTTCTTTCTTTCTTTCTTTTTGGCAGTGCCCTATTAGTTCTTCCCACATTCTCCCTCCCTCCCTCTTTCTCTGCTGTCAGTTTCTTGTTTATTTTGTTTCTTTGTCTTGTAAGATGGGGACTGCCAACAGAAATGAGAAGTATTGAGAACAAAACTGGTAAGAATGTGTTTTGAGAGGGTGGCCTCCTTCAAGGCTAATTGCCTCTTGGGGCTGGGAGGGGGAAGAGAAACATCCTTAATCTCACCTTGGAAAAAACCAGCTGTTTCCATGGCACTCAGCTGAGCAGGGCAAATGTTTCTTGACCGGTGCTGTTCCACCTCATTTGGGATAGGGAAATGCCTCTGTGGGGGATGTGAAGGTAATGGCCCTTCTTTTTCAGAGATTAGAATGGAGTTGAGGAAAACACAAATGCCTGACAATATCAAAGCTGGAAGGAGAGCCAGGATCCTGTATCTGTAAACATTGGTGGAGCAAGACAGCCTGACATCAAAACAGAGAAGTCAGAAGTCAGAAATGGCTCTTGGAGACCAAGTATTGAGCCCAAGGATGTTGAGGGGTGGGGGTGGAATCTAGAGGGAAAATTGCTTTCTGTGGTACAAAACTTGTTCTGATGATGGACTTGCGGCCAGTTAAATTGTGGCTGAAAGGTACCCAGGATCCTCGTGAAGTACAGAATGAAGTATGCCCCTTTTCTCTTTGGCAGATTAAATATTGGTAAAATAACCAATGGGCTATCTGGTAGCCCAGTAAAGGTGTTGCTAGACTCTGCCTTTTTTTCTCCCCTGGATTTTACTCAGATGTGCCTAAGAATGGTCATCTCAGAGAGGGCCTTAGGCCATAATGCATCCACCTTGCTGAATCTAAGCAAGGACCCTTTCACAACTAACTAGTTATAGCATGTTGACTGCCATGGTTTTATCCGGTGGAATACTGGGGTTGGTAGTTTTATGTGGCACTAGACGAGCTCTCTGGCTGAGAACTCTAAGGGGCCCTTCCTGAACTATAAACTCCAGGATTCCCTAGGATGGAACCATGACAGTTGGATTATTTTTATTTATTTATTTACCGTATATTCCGGCGTATAAGACGACTTTTGAGCACTCAAAACTGCCCTCCAAAATCGACAGCCGTCTTATATGCCGGATATACTTTGCTTCACCTGCCTGCCTATCTCCTGCCTCTTCGCAAATGGAGCGAAGAGGCAGGAGATGGGGCCGGGGGTGAAGCAAAGTGCTTTTCCAGTTCATTCGCCCCCCTCCTCTGCCTTCTCCCCCTTTGGGGAGCAATGGAGACAGAGGAGGGGGGTGAACATTGTGGTTTGCCGCGGCCGCCGCTTGATCACCTCTGCAGCGGCCGAGGCAAACCGCTAGATTCGCCCTTTTCCCCCACCTTGCTTGAAGGTGGAGGAAAAGGGCGAAAATGCCCCCTCCCCCAGCCACCCTCCGCCCATCCACCCCCTTCCCCAAAGCCACAGTTCCATTGGAATCGCGGCTTTGGAGGGGGTGGTGGCTGCAAAGCCCCCTCCCCGCCTCCCCCCCATCCACCCTCCGCCCATCCACCCCCCTTCCCCAAAGCCGCGGTTCCATTGGAATCGCGGCTTTGGAGAGGGGTGTGTGTGGCTGCGAAGACCCCTCCCCGCCTCCCCCCAGCCACCCTCCCCCCCAGCCACCCCCCTTCCCCAAAGCCGCACTTTGGAGAGGGGGGTGGCTGCGAAGACCCCTCCCCGCCTCCCCCCAGCCACCCTCCCCCCCAGCCACCCCCCTTCCCCAAAGCCGCGCTTTGGAGAGGGGGGTGGCTGCGAAGACCCCTCCCTCCAACCATCCTTCCACCCTCCCCGAAGCCCCCTCCCTCCACCCCCCCAGCCAGCTGGCCATCCCACATTCCCCAACCCACCAGGAGGCTGGGCAGCCTCCTGGTGGGTTGGGGAATCGCGGGAGGAGGGAGCCCAGAAGGAGGGATCGGGGCTGTGGAGTCAAATCCCTAGATTCGCTCCCTCTCCCTTGAAGGTGGGGAGAGGGGGCGAATCTAGGGGTTTGCCATGGCCGCCCCCGCTTCCCCCGCCTTGGTCCCCTTCGGAAGAGCCAAGATGGAGGGGAGGGGGCTGCTGAGGCAAACTGGGCATTTTCGCCCCTTTCCTCCACCTTCAAGTCAAGTTTGACTGGAAGGTTGAAGAGAGGGGCAAATGTTGTGGCTGGCTGGCTGGGGGAGCCCTGCCAGCTGATCCTGTTCGCTTTCCCAACTCACGAGGGGATCCTCATGAGTTGGGAAACAAAGAGGATCAGCTGGCAAGGCTCCCCCAGCCAGCCAAATTGGGGTGGTGGTCTTATATGGCAAATATATGCCTAAGCCTAGATTTTTGACTGGAAATTGGGGGGGGGGTCTTATACGCCCAGTCGTCTTTTACGCCGGAATATACGGTATATCCCACTCTTCAGCCACAAGGCTATCAGAGCAGCTTACAAATTGTTTTAAGCAATAGCAATTTACACATCTACACTGTATTAATCAGTTTCCAATGTGTGTTAGCTAATTATAGTGTTGTAGGATTATAACACTATAATCTTATAAACACTCTAATTATAGGATTATAGTGTTGCAGTTGTGTAGTGTGAAAAGGCCTCTGGTCCGTATCTGCTTCATTGCTCTGGAAGGGATGCTACATGGCAGCCTCACATATACAGTACTTTCTTCCTGGGTGGGAGGAAGTCAGGGGTATCCATGTTTGAATATATACATTTTGACCCACAGTATGTAGTCGAGAAGATGGATCAGTGGAGGGAATGGCAGAGCTCCTGTTTGTTTCCCGAGTTTTGGTTTTGTTGCAGAACTGGGAAATGTGTGGTCCTCCAGATGTTGCCAGATTGCAACTCCCAACATTCTTCACCACTACCTGATGCTGGGCATCTTAAAGCATCCAAGGCAGTCAGTGCGGTGGTTCCATTGTTGTTGTGGTTGGTTAAACTTCACACCAGTTCTGGATGATATTTTGGGTTTCCTGTCTCCTTAATTCATGTTCGGTTTGTTAGCCAACTGCAGGGTGTGTTAACTGCATAGAATCCAGAAGAAGTCACATACAGGACAGCATCTGGGTGGGCCTTGTCAGTGCTCAAGCATGGACAGTTGCCATGAATGAAGTGCAAACTGTTCTGCGCTCTCTCTGTGTTTTTTTTTTCCTGAAGGCCGAAAATATATGCAAGAGTTCACATGGTCTGACTTCAGCAGGACAGAGAATGCTTTTTGCCAGCATCTTTGTGAGGCTTGAAAACGTAGTTGCATGGAATGGAGATCAGGGCCAGCACTGGGTCTCTCTTATACTTGTGGTGCATCCAAATTTCCAAGCTTGCATTTGCTGCACATCTTGGTCAGGGTGCCCAGCAACCTATCCTGGATCGTTCTTATGATAAGGTGGGGGCTGTTAATTTCCTCAGATCAATGCTGTGAGAGCCAGTGTTGGACTATGACTGGAGACCAGGGTTCGAATCCCCATTCAGCCATGCCTACTAACTGGGTGATCTTGGGCAAGTCGCCCTTTCTGTCAGCCTCAGTGGAAGGCAAAAGCAAACCCAAACCCCCCTGAATCGATATTGCTAAGAAAATCCTGTGAGAAGGTCACCATAAGTTGGAAACGACTTGAAAGCCCACAGCAATTCCTGTGCTGCCAAGTATAGAGTGAAGTCAGAAACCTGCAATCATAACGTGGGGCGGGGGGGGGGTAATTAAGGAGTAACAAGATCCATACCTCTAATTTTGAATGGTAAAAATGGGTGACCTTTAACGGAAGCAATTAATGGCTTGAACACTAAATGAGAGTGGAAGGAGAACCTGCAGGAATATACAGCATGGCAACCCCCCCCCCGAAGAAGGACTCTCTTTACAAATACTTAGCAGGAATATAATTTGCAATAGGAGATTGGTATTCTAGTATTAGTGGTATTATTAGTCTGAGAGAAATGGCAAAGGAACTGGAAAAGGGAGGGAATTTTGAGTTATTACAGCTCTAAGTCTCCTTGTTTTTCATTTATTCTCTCCTTCCTAAAATAAACTTCATTCCATATTTGGGAATTAAAGCTTTGTTTAAGAGTAACCACTGCTGATCTTTTCAGTTGTGGTGGAGAAATAAACTAGCCCCCAGTCCCCCCCATCTCTTGGAGTTCTTCTAGGCAGCTGCTTTATGCAGGACAACTTCAAAAACAGGAAAACCTTGGGTATTATAGCGTGTCCTTCAAACTGTGGTGCAAAAAAAAAAGGGGGGGGGAGACAAAGTATCGGCAAGTCTGTATTATTTATTTATTTCCTCCTAGCTAGTGCGTATTCCAGATTGGTTCAGTAACAGTTCAGTGTTGGGAAATATTCCTAATGTTACCTTCCACCCACCCTCAAGTTGATTGTTGCCTGCATTGCTATCTTTTGTGTGGGTGGATGCTGTTTTGTGTGAAGGTTGATGTGTCTCCGGAGGCTTTCCTTTAAAGACTTGAAGGGGCTAGTCAGACTTGCTGTTTACTGCAGTAGAAATGAGATGAAATATTGAGGAAGAAGGTTTTCCTTTGGGCGTCATGTGCTGATTAGGGGCCTTGAACTTGAGTACAGTTCCCCGCCCCCACTCACAGCTTAGCTGAGCTCAGCTCAGTCCAGCTCATCTGACCTTGTTGCTTTGTGCTATCACTTTTGTGCCAACCATCTGCCACTTCCCTTCAGACAGTGGCCTAAGGAAAAGGCCCGTTTTTGTTGATTTCTTAAAAAAAAAAATAAGCCTCACTGGTGCTAGATCCTTGTGTTACAAGATGATTTCCCTCCTTTGCTCTTAACATTTGCAAGTAATTCATAGTTTCCTTTTCTTTTCCCCCTTGCTTCTTTGGTTGATCTTTTGGCAGATGGTTTTTCTGAGGGCACGTGAGGTGTTTGTTAATCTTACTTTGGAGAAACAAATGAAAGAAAGACGGATTTCTTCCAGATGTCTTCCCATTGCTAGTGTGTAGAAGGGCATGTGCTGCTTATGATATTGCAGGTTGTGACTGAAAAATCTCTTCTGTGTGTTATAAAATTGCACCAGGTTGGTTTTATCCACTAGTCACAGTAGTACTCAGGGTTGATTTTGCAGGATGTGATGCTCCATTCGTCATAATAAATGCAGTCTGCTTTATATGTCTCAGAAATACATTCTGTAGGGTGAGATGGTCTGTGCCTATAAATTTTTCTATTACTTTGTGGAGCTTAGAAGGGTGTGTTGAAACAATTCAGCAGTGGGTCTGTATGGTCCCATGAGTTAGCCCTGCCTCAGTGGCTGATATAGGTTGCCACCATGCTCTCTTCTGCCAACCATCATGGTGGAAATGCTTTCTCATAGTTTGTATGCTAGGCTGGTTTACTATCTCTACTTCTTCATTCATGTACTATCAAACACAGATAAAACTGATCAAGGTGAGGAGGGACCCTGATCAAGCCAGGTTCCATCACACATGGAGAAGCTATGGGTGTGTTTATCAGTACGTGTGTAGGATCTTTTCCATGCTGGCCCCTTGTGTGGACTGCAGGAAAGTGTTTTTACTGCTGCAGCATGCATGCTTCAGAAGCAGGGGGTGGCACTAGCTTGTTTGGCCCCTCCCCTGCATGCTTTCAGTTTTTTGGAGAGATGGCAGAGATAACTTGCAGCACACTGACACCTCTGTGAGACTGATTACTTTGAGAGAGCCTGCTTGGAGATATGGTGACTGGAATCTTAGTTCCCCAGAGCCAAGCTCAGTGGTACAGCTGTTAAATGACATGGTAGTTTCGTGTCTAGTGGTACCACTGGAACACATGCAGCACATATTCAGAAGCAGCCACAGATGGGCTGCACTGGAAGCTATGCAACGTCACTGTCACACTTCCATTCATTTTTTAGTGTGGCATGAAAAATGATTCTGTTAGAGTTATGTTGTAGGACCAAGTGTAGAGGTTTAGCACTAGGACATGGTTTTTCCTGTGGCATAGTACAAAGGAGCTGAACACATATGATTTGAAGTTTGTTAGTTTATAATTTGACACAATTGCCTTTCAGATTCCTATGTTATACAAAATGCAATCAACATTCTCCCTTCTTGGCACTCTAAATGACTATTTTTAATGGTCTCCATATGGCTTCTACAGTACCATTCCTCTAAGAGACCCTTTGTCCGAGTCAGTTTTTGCAGGCATGCCAAAATAGTTGCTTTGTTTTTTATGTTTTCTGCATCAAAGTAGAAAATTCATATTTTTCATATACAGCTTCCTTAAGAAATGAATAGGATTTTTTTCCCTGATGGGGATGTGTTTTTATTTATATTTTAAAACCTAGAATAATAAAAGCTCCATAAAGAGGAGGTTGCTGTTGTGTGACTTCAAATCATTTTTGACTTATGGTGATCCGATGATGTTTTTTTTTTTTTTGGCAAGAATTGTTCAAAGGGTTGTTATTGACTTTCTTTGAGGCTGAAAGAGTATGACTTGCCCAAGGTGACACAGTGGGTTTCCATGGCTGAGTGAGGATTTGAACCTTGGCCTCCACAGTCATAGTTCAGTGCTACACCACGCTGGCTCTGGTAAGGTATAAAACTCTGTTTCTAGTCCTTGAACTAGATATACCAAGTGCAAAAGATATATGGGTGAAAGAACTGGCCTGACCTCTCTTGAAAACCTCTTTTTTAAAAAAAACACCTTCAACTCTCCTTTGCTAATTACCTCTTTCCTAAGGTTCATATATGTCTATACATGCCCAGCCGTAGTTGTTGTGATATCATTACTCTAGGCCTCTACTGACTGGGGGTCCCCCCTCTAACCCCCCACCCAAAAAAAAAAAGCTGTCCCAGAGGCAATAACAGAAGAACAAAGTTCAGTGCACTGTGGAAATCAGAGCTCACACACCACTTTCAACTCTCTTCAAAACTACTGTCTGTCTCCAGACTGGATTATTTCAAGGTGATCCTTCTTGATTTTTTTTTTAATTTGGATTTGTTACCTACCTAATCCCAGAGGCTTTGGTTAGGTTACAGTACATTTCAGTGTGTGCACACCCTGTACACTCTGTGTGTGTGTGTGTGTGTGAGAGAGAGAGAGAGAGTGAGGGAGGGAGAGAGGGAGGGAGGGAGGGAGGGAGAGCAAGCATACACACACCAGAAATGTAAATTAAAATGAAACAGGAAAACGAAACCTTAAACCAATGGTTCTCAACTTTTGGTTCTTTGGATGTTTTGGACTTCAACTCCCATAAGTTCCAAACAGCATGGCCAGCAGTCAGGGATTCTAGAAGTTGAAGTCCCAAATATATGGAGAACCAAAGGTTGAGAGTCACTGGGCTTAACTACATGGGCAGTTTACCCCATCTGGCCCCTATCTTAGAGCCCTGCTATCCTGATGACGCAGGGCTTTTGTCCCATTCTGCCCTTGGGCATTCCTCACAACCCCTGGGGCAAATATGAGGCTAAGACAGGGTAGGGCCTGATAAAACATTTTAAAATAATACCCAGGAAAAACTACTCCTGCTAGCAAAAAATGGAATGGGCCCAGCACGACCTCAGTCCTGGCGCATCAGCCCATTGCTGCAGCTGCCAGACTGCTATCATTGTGCCACAGCAGGAGGGAGTCCTGCAGCATGTGACCAAGGCTGGGCATATGCAGAGGGCCTTGGTCCGATGTTGTAGACTGGCTTCCTAGCTTCTGGTAGAGCAAAGGAGATGCTGGGTGATAGCCGCAGTGATGGGGCCTGTCTGGACTTCTTCCCATTTGGGGAGGAATGGGCCTGATCCACAGGCAGGATATCCCAGCGGGGAGCCAGCGTCTCCTGGCCTTTGTAAATGAGTCCACTGTCTTCAGCAGTTTACTCTGCTCCCCCCATCTATTCACATCCATATATTTCATTTTGAGAATGAGACTAGTCCTAACCCAAATATAGCATAGCAGTTGCCTAATTAACCTGTTAGCAAATATTGTTTATTATATCTCTTGTGAGTCTCTTTGACCAGATTAATCTCTGCCTACCATAACTGCCCATTGTCCATTCCTGATTTCTTCTGAAGCAAAGGCCTGTAACGGTACTTGAGTTCAATCCTACCCATCTTCCATTAAAATAGCAAGGGCTTAGAGAAGGACCTTGACAAACAAGTGCAAGGAGAAGACAAGATGGGACCAGAAGAGCAAACAGTCTTTTGTGTGTGTGTGTGTGTGTGTGCGCGCGCGCGCGCGCAGTAGTTATTGAAGTTGCATGTAGTCTCAGCATTGTGATGATACTAGGAACACATGCCTGTTTTACATTCCATCTTTTTTCCCCTTTGGGCTTGCTCCATCAATTTATAACAAGTGTTTGCAACATGTAATAATTTAACATGTGAGTTTCTGATCTGGCACCAAAAGCTGCTGTGGCAAAATATTAAGAAGGCACCAGATACACAGCCATATTATTTTGATTTTGCGAAGAAAGACCTGCCCACAGTAGTGTTTCCCGTGCTCCTTTTTTTCTTAACAACTGCTACCATCACTCTGTTAACCTCTGGCATTTTGGGAGAAGGGATCCTCAAATTCTATCGGCTGTTACTTTGGGAGGGAATACACAGTGAACCCCAGTGTTAGTTGAGGAAGCTTCAGCCCTTTTCTTCTCTCTCTTGGAACAAACCATATAGTGTAGTAATCATGTGGCATTCTGGTTGTTGTTGAACTGCAAGGCCCAGCACCCTTATCCAGCATAGCCCATGTGGAGAAAAGCTAGGAGTTGTAGTCTGTCATTGTCTGGAGGGCTACATGGTTTCCACCCTAATGTTGTGCTGTTTGAGAGATGTGACACATAGGAGAATAGTCCTGATGTGTGCAGCCAAAGCTCAATATCCAGTTGTGAAGCTCTATGAAAATTAAATTAAAGTAATCAGGTAGAAAGAGCCAGCGTGGTGTAATGGCTTGAGCGTTGAACTACAACCCTGGAGACCAGGGTTCGAATCCCTGATTGGCCATGGAAACCTTCTGGGTGACCTTGGGCAAGTCATACACTATCAGCTTCAGGAAGGCAAAGGCAAACCCCCTCTGAACAAATCTTGCCAAGAAAAGGTTTGTCTTAGGGTTGCAATAACTCAAAAACACTGGAAGGCACGCAACAACAATCAGGAAGAAAGCAAGCAAGATAGCAATATACAGTAGTATATATGTATTGTGTATACAGTACCTGTAAAACAAATTAGCCTCTACATAACCTTCTCACAGTTATAAAGATAGCCTGTAACATACATATGAGTAACAGAAGTTATCACCCCCCCATTGTAAGATAGCTACATTTTCTTTGATTTTATTCTGTAGAGTTGAGGGGGAGGGAATGCCTTCCATTTAAGGATAACAGAATGTGTTTGTAAGCCAAGAGCAGAAAGACATGGGTAGGCCCCTCCCTTGATTAATGTTTTGCCAAGCCACAAAGATATAAGAGAAGTGTGTGTGTGTGTGTGTGGATATTTACATTCCCTTGCTTGTAGACAAAACCCATCCAGGGGAAAGCTCAGCTTGTGAATTACCATGCTGCAGTTAAAGTGACCGAAGAGCATCCCTATAGGGAAGAAGCAAGTTCATGAGTTAGAGCAGAGATTGGCAACCTATAGCCCTCAACCTGATTTCAGAAGCCTTCTCTGGCAAGAAAGATGTGTTCACTTCTCCAGAAACCTTCCCCAGAAACCTACTGGGTGCAAATGAAGGAGGGGGAGAAAAGAAGTGATCCTCCCACACTGGGTTTTGGTCCTGCCTATTATACCTGACAAGTGGTTCTTGACAGACTATCTCCAAGTGTTAGTTGCCCTTTGTAGAAAAAAGGTTGCCAGATTTTGGGTTAGGGGCTATCAATACTGGGGTTGCTGCTTTAAAAGTCCTCTTTCTTTTTCCCACAGTCCTCTGGATCTTGGACAGTGCTTTGGTTTTCATAATGGCTGACTTTTTCCAGGTGTAAAAATGCCTTGACATTGACCTTCTGTGTTAATGATATCAGACAGACCAGAGTTGCTAAGCAGGGGGAGCAAATGGCAAGGAGGAAAAGGTTGAGAGGGAGGAGATACTTTGAGCAGTGTTTGGGCCCCCAAACTCATCCTTTTTTATAAACTGTGTATCACAGTTTCTGGATGGTAAAAAAAAAATCTTGTGAATTTTCAGCCTGCCATGATGAACAGAGGAGTTGCATTCTTAAAACAAAACAAAATAAAAGCCCAGACCATAAAAATCTACATAGCTCGCTACAGTATATTTGTGGCAAAGGAAAACTACCTGTTCATTTTTACCATACATACCAATTATTTACATGTTTAAACATTTTTGCGAGAGCTGCAGTAGTTCTGTTTTCTTTAAAAAAACTAGCATATTAAAATTAAAATGTATCTGAATAAGGAGGAATAATTGCACAGTAAATCTGCCTCATTAGCTTGCCATCAAATCTAAATCTTTGCTGTAGTAGATGACCCAGCAGCTCTTTTAGCTAATACAGTCTGAGACAACAACAGGGATTGTGGCATTTATAAAGTCTAGTCTATTTTATCCTTGCTATCTTCTTTTTTGTTCCCTGATCGTAAAAGGTTACTGTATAGCACTTATGTAAAGTTCCATTAGCCATTGTGTAGACCCAATGGAGATCCAAAACCAGCCCTCCCCTACATTTCAGTCCCAGAGGACATGGTTTACATGAAGACATTCCCAGGTTCATCCCTGTTATTGCTGGAAACCACATTGTCAGAGTCCCTGAAGATCTGCTGCCTGCCAGAGTTCACAGTGTTAGGCTAGATGGACTAAAGTAGTGTGACTCTATGTAAGGCAGCATCCTTGGTTTCTAAGGCTGTCACAATTTTCCACAGAACCTCCATAGGAAAAAAGATCAATGAAGTTCTCATAATGATTCCCAGCTGCCACAAAGTTCTCATTTCACTTTCGGATAGTTTTGTTAAAATTGACAGCATCAAAGAGATGACTTCGAAGTGAATCTGACTTCTTCATATGAAACGATCGGGTTGTCCTGAAGAGCCCTAAACCAGCCTTCCTCCAGCCACTGCTGCCTGGATTTGCTGGACTAGACACCATACCGCCAGCAGGTCAGCTTGACTCCGTATGGTGGGATTTATATCCAGATGTTGGGGGTTAGTGAAGGCTGCCCTAAATCCATCAGCCTTAGAGAAGATGGTTGTTTTCGTTCCTGAATTGCTTAACTTTTGCACACTCAAAAGGGCATTGGCAAGGCAATAGCATATAGGCAGTATTGATGGGGTTTAGTTTTTTTTAAAGAAAACCACTGCTTGTTGAATTTAGAACTCAGATTAGAATGTTTGCCCAAATCCAAATCATTTATCTGATCCAAAGCTACCTAGTCTCTGTGAGATCAGAGCAGCTAAGCCAATTGTAGTGAAAGAGGCCTCTGCCTGTCTAGGTCTTGTTGTCACTTCCCAATATATCAGTTGTGTTTCACCTTTAGTTCAAGGAACTCTGAACAGAGCCATACTTCTTTTCAGGTACTTCCTTTCCACTGGGCATCTATTTTTCATCTATCTCATCTAGAACAATAAATCTGCATTACTTGACATTTCTTTACATGCTTTGCTTTGCCTTCATGCCTAGCGTAGAGACAGGATAGGTCTCATAAAATTATCATACGATTTAGTTGCAAATGCTGTGCCGATTGGAACTGTGTTACAGAAGGAGATATGAGAGATTGCCTACTACTGCACCACTCCACAGGCAGTCTTAAGAGCATTGTTTTACATTGTTTTACATTGTATTTTACAGTTACAGAGTCTGCATTGTACAGCCTTCCCTGCAACCTTAACCAGGCATTTATACAGATGCCTCCATAATAGTGAGGTCAAGGGGAAAAAAGGATGGAAATGTCAGAGCTTATCTTTTCTAAGAAAGTGACAATATGGCCAGAGGGAATAGGGAGCTAGTGGGAGATGTGTTACTCATGGGTGAGTGATGCTAGGGTTAATTTTGAAGAATAGAGTTACAAAAGTCTGCATGCACACTGCTTGTACAGCTGCTTCATACTTTGCTTAGCAGCTCAGAGAGATGAAGCAGTTGTGACATGCACATTTAGGCCTGTGTCTCTCACTCAAGATGAGATTGGTGATACCAAAGTAATTTCTGATCTTTATCCCAGAAGGGAGTTCAAATCACCTTCTCACACTTTTGAAAGCATGCACAAGTGTGCTATTCTTGACCCCACCGGCCATGTGCTGGATTGTACACAAATATATATATGTAGGTCTCAACACACACAAAGGGGAATCCTGTTTGCCCCAGAATTACTCCTCATGTGGATGACCCGTCCCCACAAAGGCAGAGGTGGGCATGGGACACTTGAATCCTGTTCATGTTACATATGGACCAGGTCAGAAGCTCCACTGATGTAGATTATGCCATCTTGCAAAAGAGATTCGATGTCACAGACCTGCATGTGTTTATTAGCTGAGCTGCCTGTCCAAGAAGGGTTTAGTTAGGGGAAAGAAAGAAAAACCCACATCAATTTACATCAAGCTTTTCCTCTCCAGCTTTCTGGCTCTTACTAGCCATAGGGAACAACAAGGGGGTTTTACAACCTTGGATGATGTCGTTGCAGGTTACTCATGGCAATATTGTATTAATTATTGTATTTGTATTCCATACTTTAGTTTTTCTACTAACATCTGGCAAACGCCACTTACACATACATTTGTCCTGAATTGTCTAAAACATTCTAGACACCTTTGCTTTTGATTCAGTGAATTCCAGTTGTAGGCAATCAGTAAATTATTATCACTTTCTGTTTGGAATCTTCTCTCAGGCCCCATATGAAAACCATGATAAACTTTTAGTCCCTTCCTGAGTTGCCTAAGAAACTGCTGTTGAAAAAACTCTTAATCGCTGGTCTTCTGTCCTAATCTTCTATCCTGGTCATAATCTTCTCTAGAAGACTAGAGCATCCTAATAAGTTTCATTAAATTTCCAATCAGTTCTGTTTCAGGAGGAAGTGATCTAACCCACTCTGCAGGAAGTTGTGAGATAGCATGTCCTAGAGACTTGTTATGTTGTAAAATATTTAGAAAGTGTTATTGCCCCCCCTTTGTTCTCCCCCCCCCTTAGAGACTACTATCTGTTGTTGTTGTTGTTGTTGTTGTTGAGATTACTGGAACATGTGAAACAGAGAAGTTGAACTACCATAACATGTTTCATGGATATTAAGGGACAATAAACCGAAGACAAACTGCTCTCTGTTGTGGCCTTTTGCAAGAGGAAGAATTTAGTTGGACACCATTCATCCTCTCTTTTATGAAGGGAGTCCACTCGAAACCCAGTTAAATATAAGCATAATGTAAAGAGGCACAGATTTGCTTCACAGATGTTTAAATTGAATTGTGCTGCTTGTCTTTATTTCTCTGCTGGGGTTAAGCCCTGAACTGTACAAAATGAAATGGTCTTTTTATTGCCTTGGAGCCTACATTGTTGGGTTAGTGCCACGGATGCTTGGTGATGAATGATGTAGCCCAAACAGCTGCCTTTGGAGAATGATAGAATTTGTGATCCAGTATGCTGTTTACCAGACCACTAAGATGAAGTGATTGAATCAGATACATTGAGACAGTATTGGGATGCAAGAAGTTAAAACATGCACACAAACACACCACCACCACCACCACCTGGGAAAAAAATACACAAACAATATTGTCTATATTCTTCCTTGTGAGCCCTGAACAATGTCTGCCAGAATCCTGGTAGTCCAACCAATGTGAAACTGAATTTCTAGGACAAAATGCTGCTGATGACATTAGTTACTGAACTTTAGAGCATTTAAGGTTGTTGTGTCCATAATGTGGAAATTAAGAGTGCTGAGTGTTAGAATACACCCCCAAATGTGATTAGGAGTCATGGGTCCAGTAGAAGCAGTACAGGGTCCTGCTTCTACTGATAGCAAGATGGTTAAGGTTGCCATCCAATACACATTTCCCTGGTAGTGGTGTATAGGGCGAGCCACTGGACTCAGTAGACATGTATCAGATTGCTTTGTAACAGTACTAAATGCAGTGGCATTGTGTCAGCTACAGCCATCATAGTCAGTGGGAGTCTTGACACTGAAGTCAATGGGATTTAAATTGCAGCTATGCAACCCATTTATTAATAAGCATGTTTATTTGAAATGAAGCTAGTTGATTTCCAGGAAATTCACAGGTGTGCTTAGAACTGTAGTGTCAGTTTTCTCTTGTGATATTCTTCAAAATGTGAAATAGCAATTTCAGTATGTATCGATGATTATGGACGCAGGGTCCTTGGCAAACTTTTGTTGGGTCGATTATTGTTGAGTATTTATTTATTTATTTATTTTGCTGGGAGACAGAGGATCCCATGTGCAAGTGGAAGTTGCTTGATTTTCACTGTGTTACCCCCCCTCCCCAATTCTGTACTATTCTGAATGATTATAGTTCATATGAATTTGACCAGAGTTTGTCCCTTTCTTCTTGGTTCTCTAAATTCAGCCCACTACTTTGGAAAGGATTGTTTATGTGCATTCTCATACTTTAATCCTATTTTTTATTGGAAAGATCCTCAGGTATAAAGATATATAATTAAATAACAAAGCCAGAATCATCTACGCCATAGTAGTGCTGATTTCTGTGTATGATTGTAAAAGCTAGACAGTGAAGAAGGCTGATAGGAAGAAATATGCTGCTGGAATAGAGTTCTACAGATACCATGGACTGCAAAAAAGACAAATGAATGGCCCCAAGAGCAAATTAGGCCTGAACTCGGACCAGAGGCCAGAATGACTAATTTATTTTGAACATATGATGAGATGTCATGACTCTTTGGAAAAGATGATAATGCTTGATAAAGTGGAAAGGAGTAGTAAAAGAAGAGGAAGTCACAGCCCTGAGCTTGCAAGTTTCAAGCTATTGATGACTAGGGCTCTTGCGAGTTTCTAATTCATAGGGTCACCTGTATGCATAAGAAATATGTACCGTATATAGAGTCAGACACCCGTATCTGTGAAACCAATATCCACAGTTTCAGTTATCCGTGGGATGCAAAACAGGGACACATACCATAGAGTTGCACTGGAAAATGCCTAGAGAGGTGTCCTCTCTAGGTATCTTCTAAGTCCTCCACTGAAACTCTATGGTATGTTTTTTTTTTACCAGAAGTCCATTATTTTAATAGGGTTCATTGTTATCTGTGGTTTCTGGTATCCACTGTGAGTCTGGGAACCAAATCCCTGTGGATACAGGGGTCTGACTATACTTGAAATACTGTTCCTGGTTTGTGATGAATTTATATTCAATGCAGATCAAATACTATTTCAAAAACTAGGAAGGGAAGAAAATGGCATGCATGTGATGGGTAAATATAACTTGTGTTTTGATTTTAATTATGATGAGGCACCAGATGCTGTCTGATCTTGGAAGCTAAGTAGGGTCAACCGTGGTTAGTACTTGGATAGGAGACTGCCAATTAATATCAGGTGCTATGGGCTATATTTCAAATGGCAAGACCACATCTGGGTTTTCCTTGCCAAAGAAAACCCTGCAAAATTCATGGGATAGCCATAGGTTGGCAGACGACTTAAAAGCACATACAGACGATTAATACTGAATGAAAATAGGTTTAATCTGCTTTCCAGTCAGTCAACTTTAGGTATAATCAAGAGAAATACACAATTTCTCTCTCTCTCTTTAAAAAAGTGTCCTATGTTCTTATTATGCAGTGAAGGATAAAGGTAGTTTCTACATATCTTCACAAAAATTGTCCCCGAGAAGACATAATAATAAAATAACAATTGAAAACAGATTTCTGCATGTTCATTAACTTTGGACCAATGTTTCTGTTTTCATCGCCCACAAAGGTTTGGGGAAGACTCCCCACCCCCCATATTGAACAAGATTACAAGTGTTGGTTGGTGGCAGTGAACCCGTTTTGAGTTTCTGTATGAACATTAAAGTAGTTAAACAAGGCACTGAACCTGTTTAGGGGATAGGGTTCAACATATTGGATAGCTCATTTAATGTTTGGACTAAAACACAAAGCAAATTCACTGCCTCACTGACATGGAACCCAACTGCCACTACTGAATATTCTTGTTTTTAAAATAGATGGTTCTGTCGATCCCATCAGAAGAGCCATGGATCCTGTCCAAGATGGTATTAGTTGTCCATAGGTAGCAGTGCTTAATCAGGCTAGCCTAGTTCTAAAGTTGTTAATTCAAAGTAAACTGTAAGTGGTAATAAAGTCTCTGTGATACAAGATTTTTTTAAACAAAAATGATGCAAACATAGGCTTTTTAAAACAGACATTTTGGTCATTTTATATCAGATTTTGGTCCGTTTATATCAGATACTTCCATTTATAAGGCTACCTTTGCTTAGCATTCGACACCTTTGTAGACATTCATCACAGCCACAAATTGCTGGGAAAATCCACAATACTGGAAAGTTTAGCTTCTAAAAAACATTTTGCTCTGTCTTGTTCAGATAATCTGAAGTGTCTGCAGAGATTGTCAGAAAAAGAGAGTAGTGGTAGGGAAGACCAAGTTGCCCTGCTGATTTTTTACCTAAGATTGAGATCCTATGTGTGTATTTGCCTTCAAGTCACCTGTCAACTTCTGGTGACCCCATGAATTTCATAAGGGGTTTCTTAGTCAAGGAATATTCGTGAGGTGGTGTTTTCAGTTTCTTCCTACAGCCACTTCTTTTCCACTTTCCTACAGCACCTGGCATTCCTTGGCAGTCTCCCATCCAAGTACAAACCAGGGATAGCCCTTCTTAGCTTCCATAATTGCATTTAGAAACCCAGCCTCATTTAATAGCCTTGGAAAGGAATAAGCAGGGGATTAAAGATTTCATTTTGAATTGTTTGTCATTCTGAGCAATTTATCAGTTGTGTTTACAGATTAAGTCAATTCTAAGCTTCCATTTAAAGATAAGAGAACTAAAGAAAAAAAAAGATGACACTTGTTTCTTAGGAAAAGCCCCTTCCTCATTCAGGGGAAAATCACTTTTTAAAACACACATCTGTACTTCGAAAATCACAAGTTCAAATAAACATGAATTCAGTTCTCTCCTATGGAGAGAATGTTGCTTTCGTAGACATTTGTCTTCCAGAATTACATTTTTTTTTAAAGGAAAGAAACTAGCTCTTGTTCTGTCCCATAAGCTGCTTTCTTTCCTTTCCTTTCCTTTCTTTCTTCTGGTGAAATTCTGAGCAACTTATGGCAGGGGAAAAAAAATAAGGATCTGAGTGGAAAGAAGCTGGAAATGGTTTGCTGGTGTTTGCAGTGGGCATACACTTTCAGATGCAGCATGGCTACAGGTTCAGACTGAGTTGCCATGGCATTGTGACAGGGCTTGGCCCACAACACACACACACACACACACACAGAATCAACCATCCCTGAGGAGGCTGAGGGGCAGTGTGTGGGGAAGGGACAGACAACAGGTTACATTTTTGCCAAGTGCTGCATAGTGAAGTAGTCTGTGATAATATACATCTCAATTTAAATGTAAATACTGTACGCACATGGCTGCTGTCCTAAAAACCAGTGGTAGCAGAGCTGTCACTGAAAAAGAAAAGACTGAAAGGAACAGACAGGCAGTGGAGTCACTCTGGAATAAATGGATTGTGGATTGCAGGCATTTTTCCAGTTTACTGTGGAATTGTTTCATTGCTAAACACAAATTCCCTATTCTTAGAACTGGCAACTGTAAGCTTTCAAATATAATTGAGCTAAGCCTCTAAAGTCAGACTATGACATAGCCGTGGGTAATATCTAGGTGAATCGGCTTGAACATATCGTATCTGATCCTTTGGAGCAAAGAAAACTTAGTTTGCAAGGTATTCAGCAATAACAAGAGAGACTAAGGGCCTGTCTACGCGATGAAAAATGACATGTATTTATTCAAAAAATCGGTGATCTGTACAGATGGCTGTTTGAATAAATAAGTGTCATTCGGGGGGGGGGGGCGCAAAACTTACCCTTTTAGTCCATGTGTGGTGGAGCCGGCTCTTCATCCGGATCCCAGGGATTTATGACAGCCGTTCGAATGATTGGCAGTTTGTACACTCCTGTTCACACCGATACGAACAGGAGTGCAACCTGACTGGATGGCCGGGTAGAGGGGGCGGGACTAGTAAAGAGGGAAAGCGGCTGCAGCCACCATGTTGGATTCTCGGCTCTATGAGTGTCTGGTAAGTCCGTTTTACTTTTTTTGTTTTTATTTTTAAATGTTAATATGTAATCACGGCTTTCCGGATGCCAGGCACCTTCTGAATTAAAAAAAAAAAAAGGTGGCAGGAGATTTAAAACTGCTGCCAAGATTGCTCGCTCTGGCCAGCTGGGTAAGGGGGTCATACAGATTTTTGGGGGGGGGGATTTTTATCATGTAGGCAGATCATATGCATTTGTATGACTGCCTTTTAGAATTTCTTACCCCATATGTATTTTTTTTTCCTGTTGTGTAGATGGGACCTAAATATCAACCAGACTTGTAAGTGTCAATGATGTGGTTTTTTAAACCACTGAAACAAGGCTGCATATGGATGGATAGATGGCTGAACGTATGCTGCACAACTCCCTTTCCTCTTTCCAGAAAGCCCCCCACAGGCATGTGATAGTACAGGTCGACCCCTGTATCTGCAGAAGATATGTTCCAAGACCACCACCACCCCGTGGATACCTGAAACTGTGGATAATAGGGAAACCTATTATTTTCAATGAGACAAATGCCGGAAGTTGACCATAGAATTGCATTGGAGGACCTGAACTTGCCTCGAGAGAACATATTTTTTTAGCTGTGGATACGTGAAACTGTAAATACAGGGGCTGACCTGTATATGAAAAGCAAGGAGAACATCAGAAGAAAATCCAAGAACTAACCAAAATCAAACAAAAGGGCACAAACTTTTGAATTTTCCAGAATTTAGACTAGGGGCTTGTCTAGATGAGAGGATATAATCCTGATTCCTGCATGTTATTGCAAATTCACAGCAGCATTCATTTGTCTCCATGGTCTTTTGGCAAAATCGATAGTATGCAAAGCTATCCATGTTTGAAGTGCACACATCTGTGAATCAAGATGGTGGCCGAGTAAATTAGCATGTTATTTTTCTTCACACGTTTTTGCCGCTGCACAGTATTTAAAAAAAAACTTTAAAGCAAAGGTGCACAAGTGCGACCTTCTACTAAAAATGCTATTTGTTTGCCTCAGAACAGCAAAAAAGTGCATGATTGCCCCAATTCTGAGGAGAGAGGCAGGTAATAAATAACTAGGTACTACTACTACTACTACTACTACTACTACTACATGATTGGCAACAGGAAAATCCAGAGTGGTGCTTCTGGCAGCTTCCTTGCCAGCAAGCCTGCCCCCAGCACACATCTGACCAATCAGCTGTCTACTTCCACTCCTATCTGATAACGTGCAGTGCCCTTAATCGATTGTCCAAATGAGCGGTAATGCACATTCCCACACATTATTTTAAAAACCTCGGGAAAAGCTGCAAAGGCTTTTCCCATGTAATTTTTGGGAGTTTTTGGCCCTCTTCCTTTTGAATAAGGTGAATCACTGTGGGATCTCATTGGGACGAAAGGTATTCTCCTTGCATTCTGTGAAGAGTATTTTCACCTAGGTCAGGGTTCACAGCAACTGCACTGAGGGTCATTTTTCACCCACCTGTTCTTCTAGATAAGTTGTTGAGGGAGTTCCAGCTCTGGAGCACCACGATAAATTTACCACTGGTGAGATAAACTGCATCCCTCATGGACAACTTCCTTTGCAACTGTTTCTAACTCCTAATTAATGGTACACATGATTTGCATTGAAGTTGTTCACATCATTGAAAACTACTGGCCAAATCCTTAATATCACTGAAGCTGGGGCAATTTAATTGTGTTCAGTACTCCAGCATATACAAATCTGTATATGCATCAGCATTCATGTGGGACCAAAGACTGCAAACTTAAAAAAATATTTCAGGAGTTACTCATAGTGGTCCATGCTTTAATCACCTTGGATTTAGATTATAGCAACATAATTCTCTTTACAGGGCTGCCCTTGAGCAGTGTTTTGAAAGTAACAGCTAGTGGGATGACATAGTGCCAGACTTCTGTCTTGTGTGTGAATCTTACAGATCATATAATGTCAGTCTTGAGACCATGGGCCCCCCAAGGGGCCCCAGCATGATATTATGGTAATTTTTTATTATGGAAATCCTTAGGTTTTTTTTAATATAAATATTACTTTGGTGTCATCATTTAAATTTACTTATTTTAATGTTTATCCTAAATCCTGTAGGACATCTTGCTGCCCTTAACCTTAGCAGTAGGTAGGGGGCCCGCCAAAGATCCTAGCCTGGGGGCCCACTTCAGGATGTGGGGGCCATGCTTGAAACAACCTCACTGGCTTCCTATTTGTTTCAAGCCTAATAGAGGTTGCTGACTGTTAACGTTTGAAGCTGTGAAAGTCTTGGGACAGCACATCTGACATTTCCACCTGTGTGAATTAGCCCAGAGCCTATACTCCTAATTCAAGACTCTCTAGTGAGCTCCTAGACTAGAGGCAGTCAACTTTGGAAGGTCTAACTTCTGATGTAAAGAGAAGAGGTTGGTGGGTACCAGAGGCAGGGCCTTTTTTGTAGCAGCTCCCTGAGCCCTTCCCAAGGAAGATAGGTTGACTCCCTCCATATTTCCCTTTGGCAAGCTGTTCTTTTGAGCTTGAAGTGATTAATGCCATATCTTGATTTTAGAGGGTTCCTGTGTTTTATTGCAATGATGCAATAGGTTCAGTGCTGGACTTGCATTCCAGGAGACCAAAGTTTGAATCCCTGCTTGACCATGGAAGTCAACATCAAGTCATGATTTATGAAGTTAATGTTATTCTACAAACCCTAGTTAAGATTGTGAAGTCAAAGGCTTTCATAGCCGGCATCCATAGGCTTTCCATGGTTTTTTTCCAGGATGTGAGGCTGTGTTCTGGAAGAGTTTATTCCTAACATTTCACCTGCATCTGTGGCTGGCAACTTCAGATAATGGTGGCGTAGGGGTGCATGGGGTTTATATACTGTGAGTCCCTGTTGGAGAGGATACGTAAATTTGTGTGTTTGGATGGCTAGTTGAGATTGACTCCATATTAGATTATATCTTAAATTGCAGTGTGTCTAGAGATGTTTCCAGGCTTCTCAAGACTATGGTGGAGGAGGAGAAGAGACAGGGGAGTGCAAACATGAGGCTCCCTTCCATCCAGATATGCTGTGGTTTATCATGACATCTGAACACTTCACCACTTAACAAACAAAAACAAAAACAAACAAAACAAAACACCACACCCTCCCATATGTGCTCTTGTTCCTCAGTTTGGGATTGCCTAAGGAATTCTCAAGTGTGGAAACTAAAATAGGTGCATCTTTCTGTCATTCTTCCATTAAGAAGAGATATCTAAAGAATTGTTGTAATGCCTTGTGAGGAAATGGCAGCTTCAGGACAATAAGAATAGATAACCCGGTCTTTGGATCATTCCCAAAGAAAACACAGACCCAAAGTGGCAACAGACAATCTGTTTCCTCACACCCAACCATCAATTTATCTTGTCATTTATTTTCAGCATTATGGTCGCATCTGTTTTTGTTGTGATTCATGATGAAATCTTTTAATGCAGCCTGCACTGGACAGATGGTAGGGCAATTACTCAGAATACAATCTGAGGGCAAATCATACAGCCACCTTGCAGAAACTAAGCAGGTCTGGTTCTAGTCAGTGACTGGATGAAAAGCCATGAGTATATCTATAGTGTATAGTTGTAGCAATTGGATGCCACTGCAATGGCTCCATCCTGTGGAATCCTAGGATTTGTAAGTTGGTGCAGTGCTTAGACTTCTTTGCTAATGAGCTCAAGTCCACTGCCTCGAACCATACCACTCAAGCTTTCTAAGAGAGAAATCTCACTACCTCACCAAGCTACAGATCCCAGGATTCCATAGGAGGGAGCCATGGCAATTAAAGTAGTATCAAACCGCTTTTACTATCTAGTGTAGATACACTCATTGTAGGAACCCCATGTAAACTTTCATGATGGAAGAAAAGTAGGATGTAAATGCACTAAGGACTTTATCACACACTGTTACAGTGCTATTATTCCACATTAACTGCTGTGGCTGCCTCCTGTGCAGTTCTGGGGTTTGTAGTTTAGTGAGGCCCAAGAGCCCTCTGGCTGAGAATGCTAAATGCCCTTACCTAAAGTGCAAATACCAGGATCCAACAGGAGGTAGCCAGAGCAGTTAAAGATGAATAATAGCGCTATAACAGTGTAGTGTGATAATCTCTTGAGAATCCAATCCTATGTTTGCCTAGTCAGAAATAAGCTCCATTGAGTTGAGCAAGAGCTAATGCCAGACGGTGAAGAATTCCATCCTAAAGTGAACATTTCAAACCAACCACTCGTTCTTTAATAACATGATGTGAAAGAGAACTTTTTAATACAATCCAAACATGGCAACTTTTTACAATCCACTCTCCCTGTTAGGGTAGAGAAGCAGGGTACACATGGTTCTGGTCCAAGAAAACTGTCTCCTCTTCCACGTGTTCCTAGGGTAAGGAACATATGATCCTCCAGATCTTGGTGAACCACAGTTCCCATAATCTCTCACCATTGTCTGTGCTGGCTAGGATTGCTGAAAGGTGCAGCCCAACAGCATCTGGCAGGGCCACACTTTTCTTGACCCCTGTACTATGTTGTGATGTGATTGCTGATCATGTTCTTTCAAAGTCCAAGCATGTGGTGTGTTGCATTAATGGCTGGGTTGTATCTACTACTCTTCCCTCCACAGCCCGCCCCCCTCCAGTGACAACAAGAAACTGGACTTTTTATTGGCCTTCCTGGAGCCAGAGCTGGCTGCTAGCATCAGCTGTCAGATCCCGGCCAGGTGGCAACACTATTTGTCAGAGAGACTTCATAGGATACCTGGCACTGGTCTCTGACTCCGGAGAAAGCGCCAGGAAGAACAGAGCCACTCTGGCGCCCAGCCTAGCACAATAGAGCCTTAATCACTGGATCTAAAACAACAGGGCAGGATTTGCTGTGACAGTTGCGAGCAGCTACAGACAAGAAGCACAAGAGAGAACTGAAAGCCTTTCTTCCCTTTGACAAACAACAACAACACAACATTATTCTAATAACCAGAAAGAGAAGTAAAACACTGCAGTATTGTTACTTTTCATAGGGGTGACACAGTGCCTGCCTTTGTGCCTCATACAGTTTTTTAAAAGAAGGAGGCTGAAAGTCATTTGTCACACCTTTGCACCCATCCCTCCCTCTTTGAGCATAGCAAGAATTATTATTAATTCCTCTCCCCTTCACTTTGCCTCTCTCCTATGAATAACCTACCAATTAGGTTGTTGGCCTAGAGTGGTAATTTGGCAGGGGGAGCCGAAAAGAAAAGAAAAAAGCTTTCCCTCCTTCCCTTAAGCCTGCTGCCATAAAAACCACCAGTCAGCTCTTTGTCTGGCTTTGGAGTGGTACCACATATGGAAAAATAGTCATAAACCCAGAATATATAAAACTCCTGCTGATAGCCTAAAGTGCTGGGTGGGGGTGGGGGTGGGAAAGAAGCTGTAGCAGCTTTGAGCAGAGAATTCACTTGCTTTCCAGACATTGACACCAATTGTGTTGAGAGAGAAAAGAGACAAAACAGCTTGCTTTTTTGTGGAAAAAAATATGTATATGGTAATCTGACATAAAAGTATGAGGAAGGGGATGTCCCAGTATTGCTCAGTGGTGGGAATCCTGTCTCTCTGTGTATCCACACTGTAGAATTATTGCAGTTTGACACCACTTTAGCTGCCATGGTTCCATCCTACAGAATCCTGGGATTTGTAGTTAGATGAGGCACCAGTGCTCTTTGGCAGGGACCTTGTAAAAATACAAAACTTAGGATTCCTTAGGATGGGACCATGACAGCTTAAAGTGGTGTCAGTCGGCTATCATTCTGCAGTGTGGATACATCCCCAGTGTGAACAAGGGCTCTGGCAGTCATAACTGCTGACTGCAGTCCCTTGCTCTTGCCTGTCCTTTAAGAGCAGCTTGGAAGAAGGGTAAGGGAAGAGGGGTTGGGAAAGTGGGAGTCCTATGTGTGGACTTTCAGCCACTGACTGCTGTATTTATGTGTAGGAATTTTCCAGCTGTACCAAATTGTTGTTCATACCTTTTGCACCTATTCAAATTCTGCATTCCCCTTAGGAAGGGCTATGTATTGAAGGTGGAATATGTTCAGAATATTGTATGCTAGCCATACAATTTCAGTGGTTGAGATCCCAACAACTTGTGCTTCTGCTTTTCCAAGGGGGGTGGGCTCCAGTTTCTACCAGTTCCTCTCTCTGGCTGCTGTCACCACTGTTGCCTGTCATGTTGTACTGGAACATCATCCTCTGACCCTCACGAGTGGTTTTTCAGGAGCAAGGAAGAGATGGGGAAGCTCTGTGGTGGTCTCCTTCTTTGGAGGTTTTTAAACAGAGGCTGGATGGCTAAAGGAATGCTTTGATTGTTTATTCCTGCATGGCAGGGGGATGGACTGGATGGCCCTTGTGGTCTCTTCCAGCTCTATGATTCTATGATTCTGTTTGCCTTGCTCAAGAGCTTGCTACATTGAGCTTTATTTGGGACTACAATTTCCAGAATGGCTGTGCTTGCTGGGGGGTTCTGTGAGTTGTGGTCCAACAAAGTAACTTACCAAAACTCTGCATTCTTTTTCCTTATTCCAAGCCAGTATATTTAATCTCCCCACCCCCACCCCTTAGGAACAGGACATGGAATTATGTCATTATGGAGGATTAATTATCAGTCATTCCCCTCTTCCACCTTCCCCGTACAATTTGCAGTGCTTTTTCTGACATTAAGCTATCATTCGCCTTAAGTGATAAAAGCTTGCTTGGGTTATCCCTTCTTTGCCTCATCAGGGGCTGAGCAGAAAAAGGAAAGTCAGGAGCCTCTGCTTGACGTCACAAAGTTCTGAATGTGTGAATTTTCACAGAAACAGTTCTATTCTGAAAAGAATTTTAATAAGCCTATCCACTACCCCACTCTTTCTGGGGAAAAAAACCCACAGAGTGACATAGCTAAAGGCAGCTGGATTAAATGTATTACACAAATTTGGTGTAATGTAGGCCCTGGCCTTTATCCAACTGTTAGTCTCAATTAGAGTTGGACTATTGAATCAATGCAATTTACAGCAGCACTGACTTACTGAATTGCTGTTAATTTGATGGGTCTACTCTAGCAATTTAGGCTGTTGCATCCAAGTATGTTTTCCATCAGGTTGGGGGGGGCACTTTTTTAAATTAAAAAAAAAACCCAACTTTTTGGTGTAAACCAATGTTGGGTTTTTGTGGTTGGTTGTTTTTTTTTTTTTGGCATTAAAATCAATATGGGACTAAATCAGAAAATTAAGTAGCAAAATGCAGTTCAGATGTCATGGCTACAGGTTTAACTAATAATTGTTCTTTTAAAAAGTGTTCTTTTAAAGTCATTTTGGTTGAACTTGAAGGATTTATTTCTGAATGGCATTTCGTGCACTATAAAATAAAGTGATTAAAAAGAAGCAACTAACTGGTTACTGGTTTAATAATGAACAACTGCCAATAAACTTAAATTTAAAATGTTTAAATTCAAACAGTCATTCTTGTTCCAGTAACAGGGTTGGAAATACATATACATATACATATACATATACATATACTTATACATATATATGATCTATCAATTTTTTAAAAAGTAGTGCTTTTGAAAGAAAAGGCCATTTGCTTCAAACCAAGGTTTAAATCAGCCAACCCTTTTTCCCATGGGAGCAGCATCACCAATTAACCATGATGTTGTCTTCTATTGAGTTAGTCTTGAGTGAACAAGGCCAATGTTTGTTAATCAGCATGAGAGAAATTCTCTAAAACATTCCTCCCCAACCAGACATCCTCCCTGACTACAACTCACCTCACTCCCAGCAAGCACAGCCATTTGGGTCATGCTCGGTTGGGGAAGGCTGCTCTTAAGGCAGGGTTGGGCAACTGACCTAGAGTGGGGGGCCAGTTGTTATACCTGCATGCCCCAGAGCAGCCCACACTAACACATTCCAGGCAAACCTGACCAGAATTTGGTTTAAATAGTAATTTATCTTTATTTTGGGGTTTGTTTTTTGTAGGGAGGGGTGTAATGGGAGGGTCATAAGTAGAAAATAAATGTGTGAATATCTTGCTCTAAGATAGTGTTGAGCCAGTGTGTGGTGTAGTGATTTGAACTTTGGCCTGGGACTCTGGGAGACCAGGGTTCAAATCCCTGTTCAGATATGGAAACACATTGGGTAACCCTGGTCAAGTCACACTCTCTCAGCCTCAGAGGAAGGCAGTGCCCCCCCCGTGAACAAATCATGCCAAGAGAACCCTGTGATAGATTCACCTTAGGGTTGCCGTAAGCCGAAAAGGACTTGAAGGCACACAATAACAAAGCCAGTGTTGTGCAGTCTTTGTATCTGCTGTTGTCCTGGGGGACCACAGTACTTTTGCGTGTGCATAAACTCACCTATGCACTGAGAGCCATAGGCGTGCACACATGTATCCTCTTCCTTTTCCTCACGGTATTTGAAGAATATGCTCTTGTGTTCTGTTCTGACAGCAGCCTATGGCAGTCCCCTGACATAATAGCTGCCATAGTATGTCATAGAACAGTGATTCTTAACCTTTTCTTTACCAAGGACCCCCTTTAAATATCTTTTGTTGCCATGGACCCCAAGACTTAACTCAAGATTTAAAACCCTAAAGTGCATCAAATATTTATTTAAAGTTGCTCATCAAGGGTCTTTCATTTTGGAGAGAAAGGAGAAATAAGTGAATGTATATACTCCTATAATAATATTTTTATTGGAATGATTCCATACAAATTTAAAATAATGATAAGAACAAGAACAAGATTAATATTAATACCTAAACACTGAACCTTGGGTTAATATTACTTGCTAATTTTGATTGATTAATTAATGAGAAGGCTGGCGCTGCATTTCACTTACAAACCTTGTTATATTAGGGTTAGCTGATACTTGTATTCTGAGTTCTGATTCTGTTTTTCAAATGGTTTCTATACTTTAAAGATAAACGAGAGCAGAGAATGATATTACAAAAGAGATTTGTTTGTTGTTGTTGCATGCCTTAAGTCATTTCTGACTTATGGTGACTCTAACACAATCTTGTCACAGTGTTTTCTTAGCAAGATTTGTTCAGAGGGGGTTTGCCTTTGCTTTCCTCTGAGACGGAGAGAGTATGACATGCCCAAAATGACCCAGGGGCTTTTCATGACCACGCAGGGATTTGAACCCTAGTTTCCAGAATCATAGTCCAACACTCAAATCACTATACCATGCTGGCTCCTGCTTTGCCATACCACCCCTTATTACCCTACAATCATAATTCACACTTGTAACCTTCACCCAATTCATAGTCTCCCTAACATCCTTTCCCTGACTTTATGTTTTTAAAACTTTACAGTGAAGTACCTTCCTCCATTGAGGCACATTTTCTAACCAGCCTTTCCTCCTGTCTCACAGCCCCCTCCACAATTCTGCCCACCTCTGATACTAACCCCCTTCGGCAATGGTTCCTAGAGCTTTGGTACTGCCTAACAGGAAGTACTCCAACAGATCAGTCTTTTCCTCTTCTCCTCTTCTCCTTCAAACCCCACGAACCCCACGCACAGTTGACTGCTCTCTGCCTTCTCCCTTTCCCACTTCCCTTCCCCCATTCCACACCCCTTGTGAGCAAGAGGTTTGAGCAAGAGGAGGAATTGAAAGGAGAATGAACCACTGCCCCTTTTTACTTGCTCTGTCTGCTGGGAGATGGAGCTCATCATCCTTTGCTGCCCAACCTGCCCTCTAGGCTCTCAGGAGAGAGAGAGAAGCCAAGCTGCTCTTTGTAGACTTAGGAGCACAGGAGTTAAGGAAGGGCCAAGGTGAATAAGAATGGTTTGCTTCCCGATGGCCAAGAGAGGGAGTGAGAGCCACTGACAGCATCCCCCATGAGGACTTTGCAGACCCCTGGGGGTCCACGGACCACAGGTTAAGAACCTGTGTCCTAGAACAAAGATGGGAAAAGTTTGGCCTTCCAGCTGCTTTGGACATCCGATCCCAGCTAACATGGCCAATGGTAAGGAACTGTGGGAGCTATAGTCCGAAACATCCAGAGGGTCAAAGATCCTCTTCTCTTTCCCTAAAAGAGCCTTTGGCAACTTTAAGAAAGCATAGCCTCTGAGACTGTACATTGGCATGTGTAGCTTTTTAACCTTGCCTTCTATCTACAAGACCTCTTTGATAATACCTTGGCTGTTTCTGAAGGAGGGAAACGGGGGGGGGGGGAATCCAGAAAAGAAAGAGCATTTCCCAATAGGCTTAGGAAGTCTCCTTGTAGAACTGCATACTAAAGCCAATTGAAAGTGTCTTCCACTTTCTTTGTTCAGGAGAATCTCATGGCATTACTGCCACATCGATTCAACAGAATATTGTTTTAACACTTTCCAGCAGTCTTCAACATGGATTCAGCACCTCCATTTCTGAGTAAAGTAGCAGTAGCTTATCTTATTAGGTAACTGCCAGTGCAGTCCTAATCATGTTTACTCAGAAATGTCTTCATGGAGAGACATTCAGTTGAGTTTATTTTTCAAGGAAGTGTGTGTAGGATTCCAGCTAGAGTTCTAGTCATGACTTGTTGCTTGGTTATGAAAGTCTTCAATGAGTGTGACAGGAAGACCGATAATGACATTCTCTGATAATGACAGAAAGACACTTCTGATTGACTTTAGCATGTGATCTACAGTCAGACTTTGAAAGTCTGATGGGAAATTCTCCCTCTTATTTTCTCTCTTATATTTCTAAAATGCAGTATATTTTCCTTGAGGAGCTGTTTGCTTAGCTGACTCCAATAGAGAAAGAGAAAGTAGAGGAGAGATGCCAATGGGTTGACCTTGCTTATTAGAGCAGGTGCTGGGTTTACTTAAGGTCAAAAGCAACATCTTACTGATAGATTTCCAAAGAAAATATAATCAGCCTGAACATGTTACTTTTTCTAGTGTTTTTGAGAAAACTGAGCAAGCATCACCCATTACAGTAAGGGGTAGTTGGTAAATTCATGGAGGAAATGTTGATGAGCTGTGGAGTTTCTATGTTCATTGCTTGAGGACCAGATTCTGGGTGCAAACAGTGATGGCTGGCCATTACCTTTGTACCCTGTTTGTAAGCTTCAAAAGGTGCATTACAGAAGGAGAGAAAGAGGTCAGAAACTTTAGGGTTCACTATATGTGTATGTGCCTTTGACTTATGGTGACACCATGAATTCCATAGGGTTTTCTTAGGCAAGAAATAGTCAGAAGTTGTTTTCCTAGTTCCTTACTCTGAAGTGTAGCCTACAGCACTTGACATTTTGTTTATGGGGGAGGGTGGGGGTGGGAGGTGTTTAGGGATTTTTATCTGTATTGCATTTTAATTTTTGTAAGCTGCCCCAATTGTTTTAACAGAGGGGCGGGGTATAAATTATTATTATTATTATTATTATTATTGGTCTCTAGCCAAGTACTAACCACAGCTGACCTTGTTCAGCTCCTAAGATCAGACAGAATCTGGTGCCTTTTAAACACCATTGCATAAGCCCTCACTTTTTTGTACCACACTCTGTGTGGTACCTATTGAAGCTAGTCATTCCTTAAGCAGACATATGCCTTCTATTTCACCTTTTGACTTGATAGGATGGAGGTAATCAGCCATTGCACAGTGGGTGAGCTAAAGGTAATGACCCCTGTTTTATAATCAGTTATGAAACTGTGGCATCCAGCATAACTATATTGCCATATTTAGGTTACATTAAGCATGTGTAGGATGTTGGCAAGATGAAGGTTCGTCTGATTCAGTCAAACTAGTAGGCCAGATTAAATTTAGAACAGTGGTTCTTAGTTGTTGCCTGTCAAGATAATTTTGGACTTCAGCTCCCAGAATCCCAGACCATTGGTTATTCTGGTGGGGCCTTCTGGGAACTGAAGTCCAAAAATCTAGAGGGCCATAAGTTGACACCCACTGGTCTAGATCTATCTATCTAGGATACCGACATGTCATGGTGAATGCTTGACTCCTCCCCAGTATGCTATTTTTCTGTGGGTAACAATTGGGTGGGGATAGTAGGAGAAATTTTAACTACATCAACACCCAGCAGCTGTCTGAAGTGGTTCACCCAAGACACATATTTATCACCTCCTTTTTTTGATCAGATTATCCTAAATTTAGGTAGGGATGTTCCTTAGTGATCTTCCAGTTCCTGTAAACAAAAGTGCAACTAATGCATTGTTTGTTTGTTTTTTAAAAAATTAGAAATATCTCACCTGTCACAGGCTCAAAGCAGCTTATAAAAACATTTTAAAAACAAGCCAGTAAAAATAAAAAGAAAGTGTTTCAACATTTGGGAGGCAGTAGAGAAGGCTGGATGATGTTGCACTTTGAGAATTTCTTCTGTCTGCATCTGCTGTACAGATATAAAGTATACATGTACAGCATTTGGCCGTTGTTATGCTTCTTTCTAAAAATATAACCTGAGAATCTGTCTTACTAATTTTCTACCCTTCAAACAGTTCTTTAAAGCTGCTAAGTAGCTATGCATGGATTCAAAAATACAGTAGCTGGATTAGTTCTTCCTATTTTAGGAGTAGCCATCACCTGTCAATAGCATATTATGCTATAATTTCTAAACGTGGGAGGAAGATACCAGCAAGTAGCCGCTTGCTTCTCACTTGAGGGGCAAGATTTGCCTGAACCTATAGAGCAGTGGCTCTCAACCTGTGGGTCCCCAGATGTTGTTGGACCACAGTTCCCAGAATCCCTCACTATTGGCTTTGCTGTCTGGAGTTTCTGGGAACTGTAGTCGAACAACATCTGGAGACCTACAGGTTGAGAACCACTGCTATAGAGGAATGAATGGATGAGGTGGAGTACTTGCAATGCAGGCTGGAAAGAACAGTAGAATATAACAACTCTAATACTTCATGGATATAAAACCCAGGGTTTGGATAGGTACTGGGTGGGGGGCAGTGAATCTAATAAGAACTGGGTGGTTGCTAAGCTTGCCTCCTGTGCTTTGTGTATGGTCCTGTATAAATCCAAGGTACTTAAATCGTAAACATGAAGAACTGGATATAGATAGCAAAGCCAGCCTAAGAGCTTTGGCATCTATTTTGGTGTATTACTTTAAAGAAATCACTATTTGTCCATTCAGTGGCCTCATGTTCCTTTGATTCTCTCTATCAGTTGCAGTTATAAAAATATGAGCCTTTAAAATGTGTGCCTGTCATTTAGTCAGCCATATTTGGCAGCCATTATACTGACCCCCTTTTAGAAAGAAGACTTGTCATTCTAAAATGCCATTTTCTTAAGAAGATTGAAACTGCAGGCACCCTGCCTTCCTGAGGTCATTGTTGGGCTTGAAAAGTGTAGTAGTAAATTAGAGACATGCATTTCTGTTGGAAGAGTATGTGCACTAGATATATTTTTATTTTTACTTCTGTGTGTGTATTTGTGTATCAATCTGTGAATAAAATAAAGAATATTGGATTCTAAGAGGACTATGGTGAGGTCAATACTAGCGGATATTAAAATGCCTTTTTTCCAAAACATGAGCTGGTGAGCTGTGTGGAGAACAAGTTGGATTTATATAAATGAGGAGTGGGACAAAGTGCAACTCTGTAAGTGCCTTTAAAAAACAAAACAAAACAGGAAGTGACTTAGACATTAACTGCCAGGTCATTTCCTGTGGGAAGAAGATTTCTCCTGGACCAAAAATGACCCTGAGAGACCCAAAAATGTGAAGAAATAGCACCACCCCCTAAGGGGTAAAAAAAAAAGAGAGATTTTTTTGGGGGGTGGGGAAGGTCTGGTAGGCGCGCTGCCGTCCAAGGCACTGTTTGGGAGCCATTATGACCCTCTAATTCCTGACAGTTGCCCACCCCAGGTATGACTAACACATGAGAACCAAGTATTTACAAAGATGTAATATTTTTTAATTTCATATGACTCTCATGAGTTCTAAGCTACTATATTTGAAACTGCATTTTTCTAATCTCTATCCATCCTGCGTTGCACTGAATGTCAGGGTGTGGTGGGCACTTGCAGTGTAAGGCCACCACTATTTCAGAAGCTGCCAGGAGTTGTTTGATTTTTTTTTTGTGCCTTGGACATCCCTTCTGCACTTCTAGTGCAGACAGCCGGGTCCTTTCACATTACCCAATTAACAGTGCTATGATTCCACTTTAATTGCCCTGGCTATAGAATCCTGGGCTTTACAATTTAAAGAAGTGTATTTAGAATCCTCTTGTGTGTTCTTTGCATAGCACTGCATGTCTCTTGGATGGCGATGATAAAAGTGTAGGTGTAGTTACTGAAATTTAGGGACTGAGCCTGACCTATAGAAGTTGTGTGTTTCTAAAGCTCATGTGTTTTTGTGTTGTTAAGGTACACCTTTATCTAAAATTGGGGATTACTTGAGTGTCTTCAATAAAGAGAAACAAAGATTTGGTGGTTTCTTAAAAAAATAAAATAAAAATTCTTAGCCAGAGTTGATCTGGTGCCTTTGACCAAACCAACATATCCTAGGATTCCAGAGGATGCAGCCATGGCAGTTAAAGTGGAATCATAGTGCTGTAACTGTGTGCTGTGGAAGGGCTCCAGAATTAAAGTCCCTCTGTTACTTGGTTAGTATTTGGACAGTGTTTTTGAGGGTGTGTTTCCAGACCACAAGTGAAGAACACCCAGGGGATTTATATATGCTTCAAAGAACCATGTCCCCACTTAATCCTGCCCCTTACTCACAGGTAGCTGACAAGGTTTGTTAAAGTGTCAGAGTTTGCATGATGTCATAGAATCATAATGTTAGAAGAAACCACAAGGGCCATCCAGTGCAACCCCCAGCCATGAATGAATACATAATCAAAGCAAGCCGGATAGATGGCTACCCAGCCTCTAAAAAGCTCTGAAGACTCCACCACACTCTGAGGCAGTGTATTCCACTTCCGAACAGCTCTTACCATCAGGAAGTTCTTCCTAATGTTTAAGTGGAACCTCTTTCCCTGTATTCTGAATCCATTGCTCTTTGTCTTAGTCAGTGGAACAGCAGAAAACAAGCTTGCTCTATCGTCAATAAAGCATCCTCTCAACTATTTAAATATGGCTATCAAATCACCTCTTTCACTTTCTCTTCTTTAGGCTAACCATACCCAATTCCCTAAGCTATTCCTCATAGGGCATGGTTTCCAGACTTAATACTATTTTGGTCTGGACATGTTCCAGTTTTTTTACCATTTTGCCATTTTGCCAATGTGGACATATTCTAGCTTGTCAATATCCTTCCTGAACTGTGGTATCCAGAACTGGACACAGTATTCCAGGTAAGGTCTGACCAAAGCAGAATAGAGTAGTATAATTGCAAGGATCGCACTGGCTTTTTTTAGATGCTGCATCATACTGTTCACTCATGTTCAGCTTGTGGTCTATTAAGACTCCTAGATCCCTTTCATATGTATTGCTGTCAAGCCAGGTGTCACCCATCTTATATCTGTGCATTTCATTTTTCTGTAGTACCTGGTATTGATGTCAGACTAACTGGGTGGTAATTGTTTGGCTCCCCACCTCTTTTTTGGCGACGGGGGACAATATTTGCTATCCTCCAGTCTGCAGGGACTTCTCATGTTCTCCAAGAATTCTCAAAGATTATTGCCAGTGGTTTTGAGATTACTTCTGCCAGTTCTTTTGAGTCCCTTGGATGTAGTTCATCAGGCCCTGGAGACTTGAATTCATTTAGAGTAGCAAGGGATTCTTGTACTACCTCTTTACCTATTTTGTACTGCATTTCTCCTACTGCATCATCTGCTCTATTTTCCCCAGATTGAGCACTGTTTTCCTTTTGGGAGAAGATGGAGACAAAGAAGGTGTTGAGTAGTCCTGCCTTTTCTCTATCTCCTGCTAGCACTTCTTCACACAGTGGCACTACCATTTCTTTGTTCTTCCTTTTGCTACGGACATAAACAGTCCCCCCTTTTCCTTTGAAAAGGAGAGGAACATCGTAAATGTGGGTTGGTCCACCCACTTCTCCATAGGCAGTTGAAAGTTCTTTAGCCATCCATCCTGGTTTCTTTAGACACCTCCCATTTTTCCTCCTCATTGGAAATGTTTGAAATTGTACCTTCAGTATCTCACTGTTAAGAAACTCCAATCCATCATCAGCTTCCTTCTTTTAGTACTCTTGACCATGAGTACACTCAGTATTTTCCTAAGTTTATTGAAGTCAGCTTTCTTAAAATCTAAAATGTTTGACTGACTACACTTGGCTTCCCCTTTCCGCTGTATTACAAACACCAGGAGAACATGCTCACTCCCACCTAAGGATTCTGCCACTTCCACCCCATTAACCAGATTCCCTTGTTGCCTTCTGGACAATGAAATTGGCTGCGGGGCAAGTGAGGAATTTGTCGGACCTTATATTCTTGGCAGAGTTTGACTTCCAACAAATATCAGGATAGTTGAAATCTCCCGTTACTACTCCATCTCTCCTTTTTTAATGGTTGGTTGTCTGTTCCAGGAAGGCATCATCCAAGTCCTCAGTCTGGCTTGGGGTTCGGTAGAAGCCCACAATGATGTGGAGTACTTTTAAAGTTGTGCTAGATTGGGACTGTTTGCATGTTGAAGATGTCCATATTTGACCCTATTGACTGGCAGTAAAAATGTTGAGGCAAGGCTGGATTAAGGTGGTCGGAGTTCCAGAGCATTTAATAATTATAATTATAATTATAATTATAATTATAATTATAATTATAATTATTATTTTACCCTGCCCCTCTGTTAAAAACAATTGGGGCGGCATACAACAGTTAAAATACAACAATACAGACTAAAACCCCTAAGCCCCACGCACCCCCACTCTTCCCCATAAAAAGATATTTTTAAAAATGTGATTTTAGTTAGGTGGTTTTAATTTTATACTGTTTAATGTCTTTTTATGGGGGAGGGTGGTGGTAGTGGTGCTTTTAGTCGGTATTGTAGTGTTTTAATTGTTGGAAGCTACCCTGATTGTTTTTAGCAGAGGGGCGGGGTATAAATAAATATTATTATTATTATATTAAATTAGTATCAAATTAAAATCCACCTAAACTTAAAATCACATAAATAAACAAATACAAAAATCAACAGCCAGCGAGTCAGGTAAAGGACTAAAAGAAGCCAGGAGACACAGCTCCTGAGGCCGGGATCTAATCAGGAAAGGCCTGCCGAAAGAGATCCGTCTTTAGTGCTTTTTAAAAGCTACTTAAGCTCATCTTCTGACGGATCTCGTTCGGCAGGCATTCCATAATTTGGGGCCGATTACCAAAAAGGCCCTCTGGGAGGTTGCAGACAGCCGAGATTTTTGTGGCTGAAGCAGATTCCTCCCAGAGGACCAGAGTGCACGGGGAGGATTGTATGGGAGGAGGCGGTTCCGAAGATAAGTTGGACCCAAGCCATTTAGGGCTTTAAAGGTAATAACCAAACCTTATACTGGGCTCAGAAACTGTTAGACAGCCAGTGGAGAGATTTTAATACTGGAGTTATATGGTCTCTCTGAGATGTTTCCGAGACCACTCTGGCTGCCATATTTTGTACCAACTGAAGTTTCCGGACCGAGCACAAGGGTAGCACATGTAGAGCGCACTGCAGAAATCTAGACGAGAGGTTACCAGTGCGTGCACCATAGTCTCGAGGTCCTTTACTTCCAGGAAATGGCGCAGCTGGCGTATCAGCCGAAGCTGATAACAGGCGCTCCTGACTGCCGCATTCACCTGACTAGTCATCTGAAGCGATGAATCAAGGAGCACCCCCAGACTGCGTACACAGTCTTTAACAGAAAGCGTGACCCCGTCCAGGACTGGAGGTTGCAACCCAACTCCTGGTTTCGGGGCCGCTACCTTGAGCACCTCCGTTTTGTCTGGATTTAATCTCAATCTGTTTTTCCTCATCCAGCCCATTACTGCTTTAAGACAGTCATTAAGAGGAGAGGTGCCATTGGAATTCGAGGCTGACGATCGAGACAAGGAGAAATAGATCTGGGTGTCATCAGCGTACTGATAACACCCAGCCCCATAACTCCGAATAATCTCACTCAGCGGCTTCATATAGATGTTAAACAGCATCGGGGACAGGATGGTGCCTTGCGGAATTCCACAAGTAAGCTCCTTTTTACTGGAGCAGCTGTCCCTGAGCAACACCCTCTGGGACCTGCCCGAGAGGAAGGACCGGAACCACTGGAGCGCAGTGCCTCCAATTCCTAACCCTCTCAGGCGATCCAAGAGGATGCTATGATCTATCGTATCAAAAGCCGCTGAGATTTCTAAAAGCACCAAGAGGGTCACGCTACCCCTGTCAATGCTTAGACACAGGTCGTCGGTCAAGGCAACCATGGCGGTCTCAATTCCAAATCCCATTCTAAAGCCAGTTTGAAATGGGTCTAGATAATCGGTTTCATCCAAGACCACTTGGAGTTGAAGAGCAACCGCCCTCTCGATCACTTTGCTCAAGAATGGTAACATAGAAGCTGGCCTATAGTTGTTCATGTCCAGGGGGTCCAGGGAAGGTTATTTCAGGAGCCGCCTAACCGCTTCCTTTAAACAGGATGGAACACACCCTTCCCTGAGGGATGCATTGATGATGTCCTTAAGGAACACCATCAAGGCACACACACACACCCCCGGATGGCCAGCCATGAAGGGCAAGGATCGAGAGGGCAGGTCATCTTCCTCACTCTACCAAGTAGCTTGTCCATGTCCTTGGTACTCACGGATTGAAATTGATCCAGTAAACTTACATCAGTGGAGTTGCTGGACACCTCATCAATTGTTTCTATCAAAATACTGGCATCTAAGTTGGCTCTTATCAGAGAGATTTTATCTGCAAAGAAGTTGTTAAACGCATCACAGCAGGCCTTTGTTGGGTTAAGCAACGGGTTCTGTGCAGGTATAACCTGCGTCATCTCCCTTACCACCCTAAACAGCTCTGCTGGACGGGACTCTGCAGACGCAATGCGTGCAGAGGAGAAGGATCTCTGTGCTGTACGTATTGCCTCTCGATATGATCAAAGAAAGTTCCTATGACGAGTCCTGTCGGATAAGAGTCGGGTTTTCTGCCAGTTGCGCTCTAGTCGTTGTCCAACCCGCTTCATTTTCCTAAGCTCTGATGTATATACCATGGCTTACGGTTAGGAGCGAGTTAATAATAATAGTAATAATATTTATTTATATCCCACCCCTCTGCGAACAATCGGGGCGGCTTACAACAGTAAAATAGTACATGGTATAAAACAATTCAAAATCCCTTCAGTCTTGACCAGGAAATGGTCCATCCATGACAATGCGGTGGTTTTAATAACCTCCGCCCACGGATATTCCTGTTCCGTACTGAAGGCCGCATCGAGGATATGACCCGCACAATGTGTGGGCCCGACAACCAATTGGGATAGGCCCATGTTTGTCATGGTTTCCATGAACTCCTGAGCCACACCAGTCAGATTAGTCAAACTGGTCTCGAGTGGAATGTTGTCCAAAACTAAAAGTCTGGGTGACTCGACTCCAACAGTAACTCTGAGACCAGCTGTGTCACCTCGGTTAGGGAGTCTGCTAGACAATGGGTATACTAGCAGAATCCCCAAACTATAACTGGTCCTCAGGCTAAGCTACATACACTCGAAGTGGACCTTAGCCTGAGGAACAGGGATAGTTTTACAAAATAAGGCCCCTTTTCGGTGCTTATGTGATCTGTTCTAGGAGTAGAGGCACAGAAATAGGTAAATACTGTAATGAATAAAATGCAAAGTAAAATAGGCAGCAACAGTTAACATGGGGCCTGTACCATTTTCACCAAATGACCCAATGATAATCAAACCCTGTAGTTTTCAGATCTAAGGCCATATCCATTGGCCATATGCTATATTCATTCACCAGCAAAAAAATGGGTGAGATTTCACCCTTTGATTATATTTTTGTTGCTATTCAGAGATGGTCAAATAATGGCCTTGAAACCCCATCCTTAGCTGCTAAAGAGGCTTGGTGCATAAAAGGGATTCCATACCTGTCCGGGAAACCAGCCAAGAGAATACAGCCCACAGATAGCTGAGTGGCAGTTTGCCGAGAACTCACAGCTACACAGAAACAACCAGGGTAGGGTAGAATATCTAGGCAGCAAAATCAGACCACAAAGGCAAAAGAGTAGTCCAATTTACCAGTCCAAAAGTCAAGGGTCATGGCTAGCTGTCCAATACAGTCCAGAGGTCAAGGCCCGAGCAAGGCAACAAGAGTCTTCAGGAGCAGAAGTTTTTTTACTGAAGTAGTCAGATCATCTCTAAAGCTCTTACCTTCCTCTGGTTCATCTTCAGAGTCAGAATAGTAGGGCATGACAGTGCTGTAACTAGGAGCGAATGGGTAAATGACATGAATGGATGACCTAGCTGATACTCAGTGGCATTTGTATTGCCTCTTGTATGACTGTGTCACCTGCACAATTCAAGTGCACTAGGTGTTTGAGATGGAAAGTAGTATAAGAGAGCTTAGGCCTGAGGACTTCAAACCCCTCCCCTTTTTGGGTCCGAAGACTAAAGACTTTTGATTTTGGGGCCATGGGCTATACTGAAATCAGTGGTGTTGCTAACTTTCCCCCTCTATATTAGTCTGCTAGGTTGACAGCCTTCGAGTAGCGATGTTGCGCTATAGCTGTCCTGGCTCAGCTATAGCACACTCACAGAACCTGGGAGGGAGGAGGCAATTAGCTCAGAGTTATTAAAATATCCACAGTTAAGGCAGGAGCCGTACATCAATAAGTCTCAGAGAGAGCCCTTGCCTGTGAATCCTGTTTCAAGCCAGTCCAGGTTCTGAGAATTAAGCAGGGTCATCAGTCGGTTGGAGTTCAAGAATCAAGCAGGGCATAAGGCAGTCCAAGGGTCAGAGTCACAAGAATCATGAACAGGGGTGAAGGAGTGCTGACCAGAAAGCAGACAATGGTTTCCATCAACAGACCTGGGCCAAAGCTAGCTCTTCAGTGGGCTGCAGCCAGCTGCTTATAATTAAGAGTGCTTCTCCTGTTGTCTGGCAAGGAGCCTCACTGAATGTCTTTGGTCTTCTCTCCTGTCCACTCACTGGGTCTATGGGCTCGGGCCATGCTGCTTCCTCAGATGCTTCCTCGGATGGATCAACTGCAGGTGAATCCAGGCTCTTTTCCTTCTGAAGCTGTCCTTCAACAGGGAGAACTGCAGGTCCCTCCTCATCCTCTGCATCCAAGTCTGAGTCCTGGCCCATGAAAGTTGCTCTGCTATACATTGTTGAAGGAGGTCCTTCATGTGTCTACTCTCTTGCATTTTGTCTCTTGCACTAGTAGATTTGGAAACTTTTCAGTTGCTTGATGCTATATTGGAAGTTTCAGTAGTGCTAGGAGAAAGTAAATAGTTTGGGCCTTTCTTTAGCAGTGAATCATTGGTTGAATAATATTTGTTAGCTTGATTCTGTCTTCCTTTTATTACTTAGCTATGTCAATAGGGTGCATGGATATAACATGTTCCAAGCTGTAATTTGAGGTGCTTAAAGACAAGGTGAGTGGAAGAACTCTAGTTTCATGCACCATTCTGTCTGCTAGCAGGCCACATTATCCCTCTCTAATATTAGTTGTCTGATCATCCATTTGATCTGTGTGGAGCTATCTTTCAGGGAAGGCCTGCTTGTACCATTCAAAGGTGTTGTTCAAATTCTTTGGGAACCTGTTATAAGTCATCCTGGTTGAATGTAGCCATGCAAATAGACTGTTCAAGTCAGTAACATGTTTAGAGACAGCTTGGTGTAGTGGTTTGAATGTTGGTCTAGGACTTTGGGAGACTAGTGTTGGAATCCCCACACAGCCTTGGAAGCCCACCTTGGCCATGTTACACTCTCTCAGCCTCATAAGAAGGCAATGGCAAGCCTCTTTGGAACAAATCTTGCCTAGGAGTCCTGGTGGCACAGTGGTTAAATGCTGATACTGCAGCCACAACGTTGTGAGTTTGATTCTGCATGGCTCCAAGGTTGACTCAGCCTTCCATCCTTCTGTAGATCTGTAAAATGAGTACCCAGCTTGTAGGGACAATTAGCTAACACATTGTAAACTGCTTAGAGAGTGCCTAGCACTATAAAAGCGGTGTCGATATGTAAATGCTATCTATTGCTAAGCAATTTGTAAGCCACCCTGATAGACTTAGTGAAGAGTGGGGTATAAATACTCAAATAATAAACTAAATAAAAAGAAAACCTTATGACAGGGTTTCCATAGGTCAGAATCCACTTGAAGACACATAATAACAGCACAACCAACAGCGATGGCATGCTTTATTGGTGCATCTTAGCAGGGAAGTATCAAAGCAGGAACTTCTGACAGAGCTTAACATTTGTGGCTGATGGGCAAATTTCCAGAATCAATGTGGAATCTATGATCAGCATTGCAGTGGTTTAGTAAAGAGGAAATGGTAAAGGACTAAGGAAGGAAATAGTGGCTGATATGCGCAGCATTGGCAGAAATGTACTGAATTAATTAGACACAGCAGTGACATTAGTAGGCTAGGACTGGGCCCCTGTCTCTTTTATAGGCAGAGATCTTCTTCTTCTGGCTGGCTGTTGGCAATTGACTGGCTGCTGAGAAAGGGGACTGTAATGAATGGATGCTGTAGTTTTTACATCAATGTGTTTTTTAAACTGCTTTCCAGATGGATTGTGTTTTAAAATAATCTACTTTCCTCAGCTGTGTTTAAACATTATGATTTATTATCTGTACCTGTTTTTAATCTCAGTTTCACAAAAGATGGGACACACACACACACACACACACACACACCAGTGAAGGAAAAGGACTGCCTGAGAGTACTCAGTAGATAGTCACATTTTTATCTTGACATCATAATAGAAAGGTCTTTGCTTTCTTAAGGTGCTTCTAGATGTGCCTTTTGTCATATAATTTCCCCAACTCACTCAGAGATTTTTTTTTTGGAGAGGATTTAAGCCATAATCCACACAAAGAGGAAGTAAATTAGTTGAAATAGATATACACTTGGCCCTCTGTATCCACAGATTTGACATCCCTCGATTCTGCCATCTGTGGCCTGGAAATATTCCAAAAATATTCCAATTTTCCCCCTACCACAGTAAGAATTCCGATGTACTGAGGGTCATAATAAGGGTTAGGATGTACTTCCACCTGGGCTTCTGATTATTCAATCTACTGGAGCAGGGGAGGACCCATCTGAGTACAGGTCACCCCCATATCCACAGGTGATACGTTCCAACCCCCCCCCCCGATACCTGAAACCATGGATAATAGGGAACCCTATTATTTTCAATGAGAAGAATGCTTGCAGTTGATCATAGAATCACATTGGAGGACCTAGAAATGCCTAGAGATAACATGTGTTTTTGGATGTGGATAAGTGAAACCATGGATACTGAATCCATGGATATGGTGATCAGGCTGTAATTGTTTTCATTTTTACTGAGATTTATTTTTTTATTTTAGGTATTTATACCCCACTCTTCAGCCACAAAGGCTCTCAGAGCAGCTTATAAATCGTTTTAAGCAATAGCAATTGCACATCAACACCACATTAAGTGGTTCCCAATATGTGTTAGCTAATTGCCCCACAAGCCGGGTATTCATTTTACTCACCTACGAGAGGATGGAAGGCTAGTGAACCCTGGAGCCCTCTGGGATCGAACTTGCAATGTGGTGGCTTGCAGTACTGGCACTGCACCACCAGGGCTCCTTGGTGAAGAGGAATAGAGAGCTAAGATGCCCATTTCTAGGGTTCTGTCTCTTGAGGAGTAGCAATAGCCAAAGTCTACATTTTCAAGTCATCTTGGCAAAATTAGACAATATTTCCACTTTGCTTGGTTCCATTGCATGAAATTTCATGTGAAGACATGATGGGGCCTTTTGGGAATCAGTTTTCCTGTTTTATACCCATAAGGCACAGTGACAAGTGAATTACAGCAGCAGAAAAATGGGGTGAGTTGAAAGTCACCATGTGGCATTATGCTGCAGTAGTCATGAAATAATGCAGCTATGTATATCGCTAATTAATTTGTCAAATTGTGAGTGATGCACATCAGTAGATGACGTAGATTTCCTTGGAGCATATATGTTGTGACTGATGCCATCTTACAACTTACTTTACTGTCATGCAGCCTGCTATGACCTGGTATGCTTAGATGTGTTGTGCTAAAACTCCTGTAATACATGGCACCAGTAGCAGTATGGCTTGGGGATGAAGGAAGCTGCAGTGGGGGGAGGCTGTGTTGTCACTAAAACTGGTGTTACACCCCCCCGATGGTGTCACTTGGTTCAGTTCAGCCTCTACACACCCCACTAAGTGCTGCCACTGGGGGGGGGGATGGGGAATCTGGATTTAGCATTATGAGACCAACTGTCAGCGCTTGTGCTTAAGATTCAGTGATTCTATGATTCTGTAAGAGGTCTACTGGCCTTTCTTCTTCTGGCATAGCTGCAAGGAGACAGAAGCCCTAAGTGATTCTAATTACGAGTACAGTCGTCCCTTCACATTTGCGGGGGTTAGGTTCCACGGACTCCCGCGAATGTGAAAAATCCGCAAATATTGATTTACCCCCTCCCCCGCCAAAGCGACCATGGGGCCTCCGGAAGCCCCATAGTCGCTTTCCCCCGCCTCCCCACTCCCTTCCTAGGCCTTCCCGGGGCCTCCGGAGACCCTCCCGAGGCCCCGTGGATGCCTCCCCAACCCTCCCCCTCCCTCCCAAGGCCTTCGCAGGGCCTCACAGGGCCCCACAGAGGCCTCCCCAGTCCTTCCCCAAGGCCTTCGCCTCCCCGTGGAGGCCTCCCCGGCCATCCCCCTCCCTCCCAAGGCCTTCGCGGGGCCTCGCAGGGCCCCACGGAGGCCTCCCTGGCCATCCCCCTCCCTCCCAAGGCCTTCGCGGGGCCTCGCAGGGCCCCATGGAGGCCTTCCCGGTCATCCCTAAGGCCTTCGTGAGGCCTCGCAAGGACCCACTGAGGCCTCCCCGGCCACCCCGTCTCTCCCAAGGCCTTCACGGGCCCTCCCCGGCCCTCCCTGCTCCCTCCCAGGGCCTTCACAGGGTATCCGGAGGCCCCGTGTCACGGTTTAGGGAGGGCGGGGGGCCCTCCCAAAACCACAAATAATCAAATCTGCGAATGTTGAGTTCGCGAATGTGGAGGGGCAACTGTATTAGAAACAAGCCAGCTTTATAACTATGTATTGAAGTTGTCATTAATCAAAAATGGAAGCAAAAGATTCTAAACCTCTCCTTTCTGCTATTATAAGTGAGGAAGTGAAAGGAGAGTGGTGAGTAAGGAATGGACTTCACTTTCTTGCAAACAGTGGCTTAGCTTTGTGTCCAAACAGGTCCAGATAAAATGGAATCTCAAGAGCCATGGGCCTTACATCATGCTCGCCAACTGTGGTGGCCTGAAAAGCTGAGTTGGTACTTTCTTTACACATGCAGAAGAATGAAACACTAGAATTTTGAGGTGAGAGACCAGGGTGTAAATTGATGAGTTGTGCTTTACCTTTCAAGAATTGACTCAATGGATCTGCACCAGTTGAGTTTATAAATTGGATTTAGGCCCATATTTGAATGTTCCCCTCCCAACATTCATTCATTCATTCATTCATTCTGTCATTCTGTCATACATACACATATACCCATATATTCTGGCGTATAAGATGACTAGGCGTATAAGAAGACCCCCCCCCAATTTTTAAGTTAATATATAGAGTTTGCCCCCCCCCCCCCGTCCAGCCAGCCACCTGGCTGGAAATCCTTGCCCCCCACCAGCCAGTAAGCTCAGTGGCTGTAGATGATGGGAATAGTCTGTGAAATTAAAGGACTGAGAACAGCTAAAAAAGCATGGGATACTTTGAAAAATCTCTGTGGTGTTCAATCTTTGGAAAGTAAGGTTTCATTAATAATTAAGTTGGTTAATATGAAGCTGGTTAATATGAAGCTATCAAATCCCACATTTTTGAATGAGCACATTAATGATTTTAGAGCCACTTGCAAACTCCTGGAGAGGAAATCCCCAAAGCTATGCAAAGGGGAATCTTCCTGGCAAATTTACCAAAATACAATCCCATAATAAATACCTTGCAATTAAAGAATGATTTAACTTTGCAAGAAGCTTTCATTCAGATAAGAGAATTTCACCATAGACAAAACTTGATGTCCTTTTAAAGACTGCTTGTCTTCTCTCCTGAGCTAAATGGAGGGCAATTAACACTTCAAAGGCAAAGCAGTCATTCTCACAGCAGGCGGAAGGATTCGCCCAGGGAATTTAACACTTCAAAGACAAGGCAGTCATTCTCACATCAGGGGAAAAGATCCGCTGGGCATATAAGACGACCCCCCACTTTTGAGGAGATTTTCAAGTGTTAAAAAGCAGTCTTATATGCGAGAATATAAGGTATATTTGTGTGTGTGTTCCACAAAATAGAAAACTAAGACAGCCAGGGATAAGTTGTATATTCTTCCAGTTGCTTAATGTTCTTTGTGTTTGACACAGAATCACAGAATCATAGATATATAGATATAGATATATATGGAGGGGCGCTCAGAAAAGCTCCAACATGTCTTCTGCAGTAGGGTATCTCATTCTTTGAACCCATTCTTCTGCATGTGTTGACCAAGAGCCTTATCGCATTACACTTATAGCGCTATTATTCCACTTTAACTGCCAATGGCTGCCTTCTGTAGAATTCTGGGGTTTGTAGTTTAGTGAGGCCTAAGAACTCTCTGGCTGAGAATGCTAAATGCCCCTCCCTAAACTGCAAATCCCGGGGTTCCACAGGAGGCAATCATAGCGGTTAAAGTGGAATAATAGTGCTATTAACAGTCAAGTGTGATAACAAGACAGAGCTGTCTGGGGGATTAAAGAAGAAATTAGAATGGATTGCACTTGGGAGAAGGTCGGAGAACTGTAGTTTGTCAGCTGGGCTGTAGTAATGAATTAGTGGTTTTTGATAAATAGAGGAGTCCAGCATTAATGTAAACATGTGAGGAGAGGAGATGACGGTGTGCACGCACGTGCGTATATACAGGGCTCATTCCCAGCTCCCCAACCTGCAGAGTGTAAAATAGAAGGAACATTAACATGATCTTCATTTTTAAATTTCCTAAAACCACCCCCAGCTTTCTCCAGTTTTTAATCATTAGCAACTTTTCATTTAAAATTATTTTGTCCAGCTTAATAAACAAAATAGCTTTACCGCAGACCAGAGTCACATTTGCTGTACCAGAAGCTTTAACTGAATTAACAATGTAGTCTTTTATGTGGATTTGGGGATGGGAGGAGGGCTCAAGAAGCTTACAGTAAAAATGCAGCTCTGTTTTCACATTCTTCATTGATTAGAATTCAGTATGTTAAGGAAGCCTTGAATTTAAGGTCTGCAATCTTGCCTCTTGACTGCACTTGCGCAACTGCAGTTGACTTCTCTGGGAGTTCAGTGTAAGCATCTGAAGGCAGAATTTGGCTCCCATTGTGGAAAATATTTCCATTAAAGAGAATTGAGTGCAATCTTTAGTTTCAGACTCTCCCACAACATTAGAAGGGGATAGAATCAGCCAGTTTAAGGCCAAATAAGTCTAGGTGAACCCTTTGCTACAGACACCATATGTTTCCAATCAGTGTTTTCTTGGCTGCCTCCAGGAATTAACCAGCCTGATTTCACTTGCTAGTGTGATGGGGTGAAGGAAACAGCATTAATCTAGATAGAATGGCTAAGATTTAAAAAGCTCTTTGTCTTACTGGTACTCCTCTCAAAAGAGGGACCTTTCCACCTTTCTTCAAACTCTTGACATATGTTTGTATCATTCAGTAATGCTGAATTTTTATTGTAGTTGAAAAACAGTTGCATCGTGTCCATCTGCTTCCTTCCCCTCTTACCCCATCAGCATGATAGAATTTAGGCTGAAATACTTAGGCAGTGTAGTGTCTAATGAGGTAGGAGGGACAAGGGTCTAGAACCCATGAGATAGCTCTCACCTTTCCAATGATCCTATCGACATCTTTGGGCTTTGCAAATTAAAAAGTATCCATTATCACTGGACAAGCATAGACCAGAGTTATATGTATCATCTATATCTCCCAAATCAGAACAATCTGAGCAATTTTATCTTCAAAGTGCCAGGCAAATTCTACATAATGGGCTACCAAATTGTCTGAGTTCTCTTACAGGCCAAGTTGTAAAAGACCCCTAAGCATTCAAAACAGCTCCACTGGACAACTTTTTTGCAGACACGCTGGTGACAGAGAAAAAAAAAAGGTTTTTGGCTGCCTGTGCTGCCATGACATAGGCCTTCAGGTACTGTAGGTGCTAGCCCATATTTGGTCAGACTAAGTGACATCACCCTAGGTGCTGGCTCACTCATTTCATGGCTGCCAGCTGTTGGGGAACTGGCATGGTGGTAGTTTAGCTCCTTCATTGAGAAGGGATGCTCAGGAGTGATTATATCCTCTGCCTTGGTCATTTTCCCATTCCAGATATCAACCAAGAGCCTGGGCAGAATCAGCTGCTGAGGTGACAGGAAAATCCCCAAGTGCCATCAGGAAACGATCTGGATGCATCCTGCTCCTGGGTTGGACTATCTTATCAAGTCCCCCACCATGCAGAGGTTCAGCAAGCCTACACTAAATCTGATGTTAGATGATCAAATCACATTGAAATTACTTGAAATAAACTGGGTTAAACAGACTTAAATTTAACTGGATTATGGACTGGGTTGCCTTGTCTGAGGTTTGCTTGATAAATTTGTCTGTTGCCACAAAGTAAAAGTAAGGTTTATTGGGGATTTTCTACTTTTCTCTTTACACCTTTTTAAAGCAGGCGTTGTTTCCCATTGTATAGTTGCTATGTGAGATCTGCCTACCTACCTTATCTGTCTGTCTATCTATCCATCTGCCATCATCATCATCTCGCCCCCACTTAGGCATGGAAACCCACTGTGATAGGTACACCTTAGGCTTGCCATAAGTTGGAAACAAAGGCACACAACAAATGTGTGTGTATGTATTGGCAATATGGTAAATTTGTATTGGCAGCTTACCAGTGATTGTCCCCTATTGGCAGTAGTTTACTGTTTAAATTGCTATTGGAAAATGTAGCATCAGACAACCTGGGAAAACAATGATAGACAACATCTGGAGTGTGTGTGTTTGTTCTCCTGGTTTGAGTCAGTAGGACAGATTGCTGTATCAGAAGACAAACCCACCTCCATAGCTCAGTTTTTTAATTTTGAAGAGAGAAAAAGCCCTTCGACATCCAGCAGGCTTAAACTACTATATGAAACAGGCCAGTCTTTGGCTGTCAATGGGAAGCGAGCTGAGAAGGTGTGAAACAAATGTCAGAATGGAACTTTATTTCCATTATTGTCGAAAAGTACCTGACCTGGTTTGGTACCTATCATATTCTGAATCTGGCATATAGTTCTTGAGCATGGCAGGGGGAACGGTAAAGGAGCAGTACTTGTTTAATTTCAACTGAGGGGAAATCCAATTTTACTCCTAGCTAGAGCAGCTCAGTTGAAATGAATTATTATTATTATTATTATTATTACCCTGCCATTAAAATCCACCTAAACTAAAATCACATAAATAAACAAATACAAAAATCAACAGCCAGCGAGACTAAAAGAGGCCAGGAGAAACAGCGCCTGAGGCCGGGATCTAATCAGGAAAGGCCTGCCGAAAGAGATCCGTATTTAGTGCTTTTTTAAAGCTACTCAAGCTCGTCATCTGACGGATCTCGTTCAGCAGATCATTCCATAATTTGGGGGCAGTTACCAAAAAGGCCCTCTGGGAGGTTGCAGACAGCCTAGATTTTTGTGGCTGAAGCAAATTCCTCCCAGAGGACCAGAGTGCGCGGGGAGGATTGTATGGGAGGAGGTGATTCCAAAGATAAGTTGGACCCAAACCATTTAGGGCTTTAAAGGTAATAACCAACACCTTATAGTGGGCCCGGAAACTGATAGGCAGATTTGTTAGTTTTCGCTGAAGTCCCATAGAAGTCAGTCTATTCTTTTTTTTTTCTTTTTTTTTTGTACTTTATTTTTTTTTTCCCCAGTCAGTCTATTCTAGCTGGGATTTAGCTCTGAATTTGCCTTATGAAAATGATGTACAAATACAGCTGAAGCTCCTATGAGTAAATGTCAGCTGTTTGAAAGATAAGTGTAAACAGGCCTGTAGTAGTAGTCACTCGCCCTGTTTCTACTATGTGCCCAATCACAAGGATGATGTGACACAAACAGCACCACAAGGTGGCTTACTATTGTTTTCCAATGAAGAATCTAGACAGAACGTCCACAAGAGGACAAGCCTGTTGTCACGAATGAGAGAATGGAGAAAATACACAAAGCGGTTAGTGTGTTTTTAAACAGACTTGTCCTTCAGCTGTTTGCCCTCTTCGCCAACCCGCTGAACACACCAGCAGAGTGAAATATGAATCAGGTGAAATATGAAACACAGCAGATTCATCACAGCACATTTTGTGTATTAATGTGCTGTGTATTGACAGCATTTCAGCTTTAAAAAAGAAATGAAGAAAAGTGCCTGCTGTATCAGCGAAAACATACCCTAAATTTGCTGACTTGTGAATATATGACACCTACAAGGCCGAACCTGTTATTGCTGCAGTTATTAGCATAATGGGGCATCATCATAAGCACAATAACATGTATAATTGCCACATGTATAATTGGCACTTCCAGGGGATTGAAAATGGGGATTTATTATAAGAAAAAGGAAAACAAGCACAATAAAAGATTAATCTAAAGGAAAATCTTTGATAGGCACTTTATATTCTGTGGTTCATTTCCTCTGATTATGTTCTTCCCCTCTGCCAAATAACTGTAGGAAAATATCACACATAAATAAAGGAAATACGAACTCAGACTTAAGTAAGTAAGACTTGGCATCTTAATGAATGGCACATCTTGCCCATAAAAGTAGCAGATCTCAATTGATCTGTTACTGTTTTTTCTGTAGTCCAACCTTTGATTCATTGTCTTTTTATAGATCAAAATGGAATGTAATTAGCACTAAAGACAGAAGAGGCATTTCCACCAATCTTTAGAATGTTTTTGCTAAAGTCAATTGTAGGATAAGGTATGCCACCTTTTGTGGCATACCTTTTTTCAGTGGAACCAACTTCATTAGATTTTTAAAGTGTTAAAATGTTGAATATAGCATCCAAAGAAGCATATTTACTAGGAATGTATTCACTTGCAGTTATACAGTCACAGAGTGTCTTGATGTGCATGTTTCTTTGTCGCTTCACAGTTAGGTGGTTATTTGTTACCTCTTTTGGCAAGGCATATTGTTCACACATTGCTGAAATACTTTGAACTGCAAGTTAGCAAGACATTACCATCCTGCATTCCTAGTTTGTGCCTTGATGGGCCACAAGCTAATTATGCCTTGATGAGGCAGAGAGAGTTGTGTTGGTTAAGGCTGATAGGTGTTAATCCTAACCTTAATTAATGTGATCATGCTTCCAGTAGTAGGTTCAATTTTTGGGGGGCCCTTTTTTAACTTTAAAAGGCACAAATGAGACATAGTACGAGACATGTTTTTAAAAGTAGCGGATAATATTTATATATATTGTATATAGCTCTCTATACCATTGAATTGGAAGCAGTGTGCCTATATGAAGTTGAAGGCTTTCACGGCCGGCATCCATAGGTTTTTCATGGATTGTTTTCTGGGCTGTGAGGCCAGAGAAGATGCCAGCCACAGAGGCAGGCGAAACGTCAAGAGTAAACTCTTCCAGAACACGGCCTCACAGCCTGGAAAAAACCACAAAAACCTATATAGTGTGCCTATATTCCATTTGTTATAAGTGTTTTCCTGATTCCTTTGAAGCAATACCATATTGCCTAATTGTATGAGAAATGATACAACAAAGACAACATTGATCTAAATTCTCCTGACTAAAGTAGACCCTTTGACTCAATGGGATTTACTTATGTGTTGACTCACCAATCCACAATTCAGTGAAAGGATCTACTCTAGTTAGGACTGATCAACAGGAGGTGATACATTCCCCCCCTTGCTTAGTTAAAATTAGCAATACCCTGTAATATGGTGTCCTTGAATGAGTATTTAAGGAACATCTAGTGTAAGAAATTTAATTTGAGAAGATTTGAGAAGAATCCTGTGCAATTTTGCCAATGAGATGGAACCTCAATTCTAAACAGGGATAAATCGGAAAGACTGATATTCTGAGTTAAAATGTTTGGCTGCTGGTTGTTTAAGCTTCCTGGTAAGAAGGGCAGACTTGTAGTTCCTGAAACATGTACACAGGTCTGTGGTTGTCTTCCACACGTACACCCAGCCCTGTAATGTTACTGATGTGGCTGAATGCAGACATACAGGATGCAGTACATGGGGGAAAGAAGCACAGACCTGTGTAGGCATTGCAGGAACTTGTGATTGTGCTACAGCCAATATGGTCCTGGTATTTTTTTCTGTTTTTCTTAATAAAAAATAACCAAGCCAACCATATGCTACCTCTAATTACTATCTTACTTTATAAGAATGAAGTTGCGTGCTATCCCCAAATATTTTTAGTTTGCTGGTGTCCTCCCAGACAGTTCTGAAAGATCCATGTCAAGCTAACTTGTTAGAGAGTTTAATAGAAAGTAAAAGTATAATATATTTTTGACATTCAGCTGAAATACACACCAGACCAATTGAACTGGCATATTTTTGTTGTCCAGGGACAAAGATATGCTAGACAGACATTGCTTTGAACACAGAAATAAAATCCTACATTTGTTGGTTCTAGTTGTATTTTTTTTTTTGGTATGGCTTGAAAAGAGTGATCTTGAAAAAATCTCTGTTGAGATCATCACCTAAAATTGAGAATTATTAGTCTGTACCATATGCAATCATATCATTATATAGGTTGCTGTCATGATGCAGATGTGTATATATGGCATCTCTGTTTAACTGAACCACATTAGACAATACTGTCAGTGACACTGTTATCTACAGTAGCTTCTTACCTTAAAATTATTCTACATTTGCAGTCATCGGAACTGTACATAGACAAAAACACTGCAGGGTTTGTGACTTACTGATACAATTTGTTTTAATTCATATTAGTAGGGCTGGGTTGGATACTGTACTTTCACAAGCCACAAGAAGTGTTAATTGAGTGAACTTGAGGGCTCACCCATTTCAGCCTTGGAGCCATTTCCCAGAAAAATCTGTGAAAGATGCTATGACTGTAGTCTACAACCTCTTAGATCAGACATTATACGGATGAGGCTAAACTCGTGAGTCAAGAAGCTGTTGAAGATAGGCACAAGTAATATCTGTTCTTAGGTCAGACATAAGCTTTTTTAAATGTGTATGTGTGTATGTGTATGTAATTCACATCATTGTATTGGCATGCTTAAGTTGTGATTTGGGACTCCATGCAGATTTGGAACTCACTGAAACAGTAATAGTAAAATGTACTACTATTACCAGTAAGCCACACTGTGTGCATGTGTATAATTTATTGGTTGTCTTCAGAGAGAAACTTAAAAGTAGGGTACAAAATTCAGACTTTTTGTTGAATCTGGTGTCTCAGTTGAGAGATTGCACTCCTCTTTTGTACACCCACACTGTCCAATTGTCCCTGCTGGCTCAGCATGTCAACACTTGACATCATGATTCAATCACTTTCTGATTTTGCAGTCCTTCAAGCCAGAGTGCAGGAATTAGGATCTTAAGCTGCCAATTCCAATAAACACTAAAGACTATCCTGGGCCAAGTTTATTGTATTATTCTTTGGATGCTTGATGAAAACAAAACTGGTTTGAAGCATGAAATACTTTGAGGGACTTAGCTGGACTCCAGCCTTTCCTGTCTCCTCTTTTGTTTTCCAAATGCATCAACAGATGGCTGTGGAAGTGCTAAATCTGTACCTTGAGTGACCTTTGCCATTGAGGAAGGTAAATCAGTTTGGCAGAAAGCCTCCCAGAATATCTCTAAAAGACCAATCTGGTAGGTAGCTATTGTAAACAAATCTAATTAAAGAAGAGTCTCCTATGTTTTCATTCCCAAACGACCCAGTTGTGGTTACTGAGCATTTAAACTTGTTGCCTTGGCTCAGGAGAAGGAAAATTAGAAAGAGGTTACAGAGAGAGAGGTTCCCCTCCCCATTGCAGAAGATTAATTAGTGAGTAGATTGTTCGAACAAGCAGGTCATAAACAGGTTTCAGATATCCAGGAAGCCCTTACCGTTGTAGGAAATGTTACCTGGTTGTCTTTTCATCCCTGTGAGTGTCACTAAACCCATATCTATCCAGTCACTTCATAAATACTACCTTAAGGGGTAACCTGTGTTTTCTTTCATAGTTTGTCCTTGTCCTCATAGCAATGATTCTGTAGCTGTTTGAGGAAATACAGCAGGAATTATGTGGTTTAAAAAAGCCATCTGCTTGCATCAGCCATGTGAATGACAAGGCATTATTGTCAGTTTTCTGTTCTTTTGGGGGTGTGGAATGCTCATGTTTTTCAGTTCTCCAGGCCCCTTACTTCCAATTGGGATAACACTGGCATTAACATTGGGTTACTACTTGTAACAATGCTCATATTTCTTCGAAATACCTGTGTTGTAGAGCCACAGCAGTAGAGGATGTGGTAGATTTCCTTCTTCCTGCAACATTGTGTTTGAGGAAAGCATCTTGAAGTCCTTTCCTCAAACTTGACTTCTTATTCAATCTTATCTAGAAAATGTCTTCCCCCCACCTTGCAACTGATACACCTGACTATATTCTAGCACATGTTTTGCTACTCCTTCATGACACATTCAAGCTTTGATTGAAATGGGAAGGCTCAGAATTTGTACATGTTCTTTAGCTACTGGTCTGATCATTGCTGTCAAGTAAACCATTGCGGTCCTGAAAGACTTTTCCAATTTTAATGAGCATATTTGGGCAGTGCTTTTTGGGGTTTTTTGGTCAATGGCTATTAAAAAAAATACAGCTCTAAATTTATATAATATAAAACAGGTGAAGGAGGACATTCAATAAATTGATTTTATCCAATTTGTACATCTGCTATGATCAGCATTATTTTATCTGGTTTTAAATTATATGTTTTAAGTGATAAATGGCTCAATATATTTTTAATATTTTAAAAATTATTGTTATTTATTCTCAATTGATTTCCTTGAATGCAATCCTGAGATCCTTGTGGGTAGGAGTAGATATAATTATATTAATAAAACAAATTTACTAAAAATGGAATTGACTTACAAATCCTTTTATGATAATCTATATTCTTATATGTTATTCTCTTACATAATCTCCCTTTGTATAGACTTCATATGCAGAATTTTATGCATGCAGTCATAAAATCTCAGTATTTGTGAGGAATTGGTTGCAAGACCCTCCGCAAATACCAAAATCTGTGGATCTGTCTCTTATATGGGCACCCGCAGCATTACTTGTGCAGTGGCCTCCACCTCTTCCAGTGCACAGCATCTTACCTGTCCAGCCCTGGGTTCAGCTACGTGATTGAGCTCTTTGTGTATGACTTGCAACTGCAGCATTAGCAACAAGCAGTGCCATTCATGGTAGGCCACTGCAAGTGCCAGTGGCAGGAATACACAGAGCTGTGCGCCCCCAGCCTCAGGCACCCTCCTCACCCTGGCCTGTCTCAGGACCTGCCCCTGCAACACCTGTGTGTCAAGTAGGAGCCTGTGAATGGGCAGTCCTGAATGCTGGCAGTGGTAGGAGCCCTGACTGTCTGGTGCTGGCTGCCACTTCATTGGACCTCATTCTTGCTTCCCTGCTGAGCAGATGGGTCTGTGCCCTCACCAGCACTACCCAGTGGTGGGCAGCAACATGAACGTGCAGATATCCCCTCTCCACAGCATTACCTGTACAGCAGCCTCCACCTCTTTCAGCCTCCTAGCTGTGGATAGACTCCCTGTGTTGTGTTTTGTGTGTGTGTGTGTGGGGGAGGGTATTTTTAAATCTGTGGATGATTGTATTGGTGTATCTATGTTTTGTTACTCCATAATAAAGGTCAGAAGGGTTAGTTATTTGAATAATATAAGAGCAAAGTTAATGTGGCTGTTGCCTACAGTTTCTGAGCTGCAAAATTTCCCCCATTCTTAATTTTCCTGTGACTCTAAACCAAGTTGGTGTGACCTTGATATGTGCTAAAACAGTGGTTCTTAACCTGTGGTCTGAGGACCCCAGGGGGCTGCGATGTTCTCACAGGGGGTCCGCAAAGGCTGAAAGGCTGCTCAGCCACGTGACAGGAGCAAAGGCAAAGGCTGGCTGGCTAGCTAGGCCTGTGCGTTGGTCTTCAATCTTCTCCAACCATAATTTTCAGGAAGAAGCAGGAGAAAAGTCTTCCCTCTGCTCCATTACCTCTGAGGGAAGGGTTAATAGATGGTGTAATTGTATTATTATTATCATCATCAGGTATTGTTGTTGTTGTTGTTGAAATCTTGAGTTAAATCCTGGGGAACCTCGACAACAAAAGATATTTAAAGGGGTTCCCTGGTAAAGGAAAGGTTAAGACCCACTGTGTTGAAACATCAAATCCAGTTGCAGTATGGCTCACTTTTAGTATGGGAATTTAGGCGTTTAAGTTTGTTGCATCCCTCACATTTTTGGAATCAATTAGATGGTTAGAACTTTTATCTCTCTCTCTATATCTGTTGATATATAGATATATTGCAAACATGCTTAGGGGAACTTTTATAAATGGCATTTGATATCAATGATCTAGCTCAGTCTGTAGTCTTTTCCTGTTGGTTGCATGGCACAAGTGCTTATAGTCCCCCCACATAGACCACAAAGGATACTTCCTCCTCCAGGGGCCCATTCATGCTACACAGTGATAGTACTATGATTTCACTTTAACTGCTGTGGTTGCATTCTACGGAATCCTAGGATTTGTAGTTTGGTCAGAGGCACCAGAGGAGCGCTCTAAATGCCCTGCCCTAAACTACAAACCCCAGAATTCCACCAGAGCGCTCCTCTGGTGCCTCTGACCAAATAGTGAAAAAACTCCTCACGGGAATGCGAGGAGAAGCCTACCTGTCTAAATTGTAAACCATGGTGTTTTGCCATTTTGTGAAGGAGGGGGGTCCCAAACATTAAAAAACTATTTGGGAAAAGCCTTCGTGGCTTTTTAATATGAATCATTTTCCCATAGGAGAAGAAGTGCAAAGCTGATTGGCTGGATGAGTGCAGGGGTGGGGCTTGCTAACAGGGCAAGCAGCTGGTGTTGCCATGTTGATTTTTCGCCTTAGCGAGCGAGTGCTAAGGCAAAAAAAAAAAAAAAAAAAAAGGGTGGTTCCCCCCCTTTTTTGAAAATGCAAAATAACGCTCCAGTGCACAGTTGAAATAGTTTTTGAGAAAGTTCAGCGCTGGTAGATTGCAGTAGGTAAAAACATGAGTAATTTACTCCCAACCGCCATCTTGACTGGCACACGAAGTTTTTTACGGCCTAAAAACCAGTTTTCTGGAAAGCCATTTTTAATGTAGAACTTTGGATGTTCTCGTTGGCTCCAGAGGTTGAGCTTACTGAACTTGCCTGCTGTGTTAGCTCTAAAGACTGAGCAACCTCCCACTGGAACACTGCTGGGAAATGCCAGCAGATCTAGCTGTTCTTTTGCCACCCAACCATTTCCCTATTGTTTTTAAAAGAAAAATGAAAAATGTTTATTTGGCCTTTGATAGCCCAGGCACTTGATCTGCTTTCTTCCCCACTCCCCTACACATGTGGCTTTCTCCTTATCATAGAATCATAGAATTGTAAAGTTGGAAGAGACCACAAGGGCTGAAATCACAATCAAAGTATCCCTGATAGATGGCCATCCAGCCTCTGTTTAAAGACCTCCAAGGAAGGAGACCCCACCATGCTCCGAGGGAGTGTGTTCCACTGCCAAATAGCTCTTACTGTCAGAAAATTCCTCCTAATGTTGAGGTGGAATCTCTGTTCCTGGAGCTTGCATCCATTGCTCCGTGTTCTAGTTTCTGGAGCAGCAGAAAACAAGCTTGCTCCATCCTCAATGTGATACCCCTTCAAATACTTATGGCAGTGTTGTTCTCAGGAATTCCACCTTTCTGCTATGTGGGGAAAGGATGCTGAATGAGAAACAGTGCAAGTATAACACTACAACTTGGGGATGCCTTTAAAAAAGTGTGAAAAGTTCCTTAGTTAAACATGAGATGTGTACCCTCTTGCCACCACAGAGTTGGGGGGGGTGTCATGTATTATTACACTATGTTACTTTGGCTCATCTTTCTTTAATGCCCGTGGCATGAATTTTTAGTCTAAAATTGAAGCTGTCTGTGAATCAATTAGTATGACCTAGGCAGTCCATGACATAATTGCTGCCAGAGGTGTTACAGCAGATGTCCCCCCCAATTCCTTTTCAAATCAGGGTGTATAGTACTCAAGGCTGGCTGAATTATTTTGGTACCTGAAGCAGATTCGTAGAATCATAGGGTTGGAAGGGACCACAAGGGCCATCTAGTCCAATCCCCTGCCTGCAGGAATACCCAAATCAAAGCACTCCCGACATATGGCCATCTAACCTCCAGGAAACTGAAGCAAATGTCCTTGTCCCCACCTGAAAGGTAAAATGTGATAATAAAACAAATTGTTCACTACCCATTCGTGGAGCCAAAAGTAGTTGTCTGTGGCAGCTGCTTCACTCTCTCTAACAGTAGAACCAGCCCTGCTTTTAATTTCTCACAGACATCTGTGGTGTTTAAAGGAAAACTAACAACTAGAATCATAGAATTAGAGTTGGAAGAGAACTCAAGAGCCATCCAGTGAACCCCCTGCCATGTAGGAACACAATCAAAGAACTCCCGATAGATGGCCAGCCAGCCTCTGTTTAAAAACTTCCAAAGATGGAGACTCCACAATACTCCGAGGCAGTGTGTTCCACTGTTGAACAGCTCTTACCGTCAGGAAGTTCTTCCTAGTGTTTAGGTGGAATCTCTTTTCCTGTATTTTGAACACATTGCTCCATTTCCTAGTCTCTGGAGCAGCAGAAAACAAGCTTGTGCCATCCTCTATATGACATCCCTTCAAGTATTTAAACATGGTGGCTATCATGTCAATTCACTGTGAGTTGGTTTCAGTGATCCTTTTTTCTTCCCACCCTTTTCCAACCTTCAGTTAACAATGGTAGTTGCCTATCTGGCACACTATATTTTCAGAGGCCAAGTCCGTATTATGCACATGTCAAGAAGGAGCTACTTGCCATATGTAACTGCAGGGCAGCTGAATCCTGCCAGAATGCTGTGTAACACCTGAGCTGCTGTCTGTCCTTGCCTCTGTTTGTCTGCCTAAACCTCTGTGAGCTAAATAAAGACATGTAATAACAAATACAAGTGTGTGCCTAAACCTCTGTGAGCTAAATAAAGACATGTAAGAACAAATACATGCATGTATTTAAATATCCTTATATTCTGTTTGGCACAGAGACGTTCCACTGATGAAATTCTTGATGTACGTGTTGCTTATATGTCATATAGCTACATAAGGAAACTTGTGGGAATCAAAATAAAGGCAGCACAGTGTCAACTTGAATTATGTTGTTTGAATGTAGAATATTCTGCATAGAAAGATAAAATTAGTCATAATTTAGGAAATTACTTTGCAAGTGTACAAAAGCACCAAGAAAAAAGTAGTCCTCTTCTGTAGTCATGGTCTATGAGGTGTTCATAATGTTTTGAGACACAGGGGTCATGGATACATGACCTTCATTGTATCAAGTGCCATGATCTGAGGGCACATGTGTCATTGTCTGCACTGGCATGGTCTGAGGACACATGCTGGTGCTATATAGATCTGCATCCAGATCAGTACTTGGATGAGAAACCACCTGGGAACTTGGGAGTAGGGATTTGACTGTTAAGAAACCTTGCCAATAAGAAACCTGGACTGATAAGAGTCTTGACAGTCAAGGTTTTCATTTTGCATAAAATTCACATATAGTTGTTCTGTGCAGAAAACAATAGTTGCTGCATAGGAAGCAGCATTTTTCTCTACAGAAAATAATAAACACATAAGTATTATTTTCTGTGCCGAAAAAAAAGCTGTTTTCTGCATGGAAACTGCTGGAATTGGGGAGTTATTCTGCACAAAATTCAAATAGAGTTGATTTGCACAGAAACCATCATTTTCTGTGCAGACAAATGCTGCTTCCTGGGCAGAAAATATTTCTACACAGAAATATTATTATTTTCTGCCATAGAAAATTGGTCCCTGTGCAGAAATACTGTTTTTGTGCAAAATAACTACACACAATTTTTGAGCAGAATAAATTCCAAATTGGCAAACAGACTTTGAAAGTTGTGTGACTTTTGAAGACTTTCTCCCAGTGGGAAGAAAATTGCTAAAATTACTCATTGTTTCCTTTAAGAAGAAAATTACTGAAGAAGTACGTGCCTGCCTGTGAGGCTGTAATTTTGAATCTAACTGGGGGAGCTGTGTTTTTGTACCCTTCCCTCCTGTAGGTTGTCTATTTGCTCAGAATAGGTCACCACCTTAGCATTTCCAGATGTTAACAAAGAATTTCACATCCATTGTGCTGCTTTGCTTCTTATGAAAACAACAACAACAACTTACGTTTCATTAGATGCATTTGTATGTGACAGCTAACTTAAATGTAAGGACTTCTCAGTGGCTGCCCGCAACCAAGGGCAGCTGGGCTGTTCACATTCTTGTTCTCCTTTCTTCAGCAGATGAGGGGCCTTCTTATGCAGATTGGCCTTACATGGCTGCTGAGGAAGTGGCCTTTAATCAGTGGTGGTGGAGCTACTGCCCTTTTTTATTGAAGTGCTTTTAAATTGCTTTTAATTTTGTGGTGATTTTATTAGGGTAATCCATATATGATTGTGTTCTAGCATTATAACTTACTGGATTTTTTATTTGAACCTTTTGAATCTTGTTGTAAACAGTCTTGAATCCCAGTTTTGGGAGAAAGGCAGGATATACAATGGGACCCCCTGTATCTGAGCATCCAATATCTGCTGTTTCAGTTATCCGTGGGACCCAAAGCAGGGACACATGCCATTGAGACATCCTAGAAAATGCCTAGAGGAGTGTTCTCTCTAGACATCTTCTAGGTCCTCCAAGGCAACTCTATGGTATTTTTTACCAGACGTCCATTGCATTTAATAGGGTTCACTGTTATCTGCAGTTTCCAGTGTCTGTAGTAAGTCTGGGAACTAAACCCCCACGGATACGGGGATCTGACTGTAAACAAAATTTTAGTCCAGTTTAGTTCCCAGGATTTGTACGAGGTTGCATGAGGCAGATATCCCCAAACACCAACGTGCTATAAGAAGTGTGTAAGCAATAAATACTTTTGACCTCAGAGCTGTCCTTATAGTGTCATTTACATAGCAGACCTCTGTGTGCGTGTGTGTGTGTGTGTGTGTGTGTTTGTGTGGGTGGGTGGGGGTACCAGAGTACTTTTAGAAATCAGTTTGAAATCTATGCTTTTATTAAAATGTCTTTCTGCTTGTTTTCTAAAGAGAATTTTATGATGAGAGATCTGCAGGAGTAAACAGACATAACCTAATAATTGTGCCAAAGTCTGGTTAACATTTAGCTACACCCTAATTTCACTTCTGTATGGGTGTAACTGCTCATTGTCATGCTTTTTCTTTGGTTCCATGTGTTTCTTTGTGAGACAGAATAAATGTTCCTTGGCTTGCTGATTCAGCCACGTAATCTTTCTGTGTAGATTCTGTAGAGCAGATTTAAAGTTAGAAGACGGTAAAGCTTGACCTCCATCTTGTTGTATGTAAGGCCATTGACAATGTACTGCAAGAATCTGTAGAATGTTAGAAAAGGCAGCAGTGGCTTTAAGATTTATTGCATTTATTTTCATTGTATAACATGGAGCTAGGTAAGGCCCTCTGTAGGAAATGTTGAGGAGCAGGGGTTTTATTTGAATTTGTATTTGCATCAGCAACATAGCCACAGACAACTTAGTATACAGACTTCAGATTTTTGGAAATACATGGGCTGAAAGGAAGATGGAGTACAGAAGAGCAAAACAGCCACCTATTAATCCTACTGGCAGCCAAGGATCATGTGAGGCTGTTTTATTCTGAGTCAGACCACTAGTTTGGTATTGTCTATGTAATAGTCTGCTCTAATTCAGAGGGATTCAGATAGAAATCCTTTCAAGCCATACCTTAAAATGCCAAGGATTGAACCTGGAACTATTTCATGCAAAGCATGTGCCCTGCCGCTGAACTGTGGCTCTTTCCTGAAGCACAAGAAAGCAGCTGAAATGTGCAATGAGGACTGGGGTCAAAGGGAGACAGCTGCACGGCCCTGGACCTAGGCTGCAGAGTTCTCAAGAGATGTGGGAAGGAAAGGCACAGCAGGAAATATCTACTTGGTAATAGGTTGAAAACTGAAAATGAATGATAATCCCGTAGAGGCCCAACAGTGGCAGTGGAGAATAGATGAGATCAGGCTCCTTGACCAAGACTCTTCAGGATATAAATGTGTCTGAGAAGATGTATATAATTAATGGTGCCAACTATATGGTGGGCTATTTTGTGTGTATGTGTGCATGCACAGGTGTGCACTATACTGAATCATTCAAATAATCATTTCTGGATCAATCAGGAATTAACTAAGCTCTCTTGGTCTCTTTCCCTGGGGAAAAAGATATTGAACTTGAATGTGAAAACTGGTCATTGGAATAAGATGACAGATAGATTGTAAGAGATCACAGAGCATTTGCCAAGTGATGATCTTTTAAGCTGCAATTCTGTGTGTGTGTGTGTGTGTGAGAGAGAGAGAGAGAGAGAGAGAGAGAGAGAGAGAGATGCTCAGTCTAGTCTCTTGGTTACTGCCACAGAGGTTCCTAGCCTTGTTGATGGAGCCATTGAATGCAAGTGATTGACTTGGCATGGTATAGATGTGTAATTGCTATTGCTTAAAACAATTTGTAAGCTGTTCTGAGAGCCTTTGTGGCTGAAGAGCGGGGTATAAATATCTAAAATAAAATAAAATAAAATTAAAAAATAATAAATAGTTCATCTCCAACTTTATTTCTGAGACACCTGCCTTATTCCAACATAGCCTCAAGTGTCATTCCTTCTTACATAAATTCACAAGACCTCCCATTTATGAATGGATGATGAACTTCTGCAGATGGCGATCATCAATAATAGGTCTGATCAACTGGTGTTGAAAAATTGCTATTGTTAATGCAAGAGATTTTTCTGGAGTGTTGTGGGAAGATGAATAGGGGATGGGAAACATGAGGCTGTCCAAGGCTTTTTGTACTACACTTTCCATCACCTCAGCCCAAATAGCCAATAGTGGGGAGAGTGGGAGCTGCATTACAAGAACACTTGTAATGTAGGAAATGTTGGGAGGGTCACACATTCTCCATCTGTGAAGCGAGGGATTCCTCCCTTGTTTTAGCATCACGTCCTGTCTCTTTTTCTGCTCTATATGGTAGAAATTTTAAGAGGACATCATAACATAGAAGCTATTTTAGCTGTCCCTTACTGTTTTTCTAGGTCACCACTGTCTATGATAGTTAGGGCTAATGGGAGTTGTAGTCCAACAAGGCCACACGTCTGGAAGGCTACAGGTTGCCCACCTCTGTATTAGAATTTGTGGGATACCTGCATAGGGGTGATTCCCCCCCTCTCTCCCACAATAGCCCAAGTCAGTTGTCATCTCCCAGAGATTGGGGCACATGCGCATGTCTTGCTCTCATTTAACTTGGCTTATCACAGCTTTACATTTAGATGTAGCAAAGCTAGAGATGTGAAGACCTGGACAAATCAGGGGAAAACCCACATTTATTTCCCAAGGACCATTTTAAAGGTTTACAGTAGAATAATTGTTAATAATTTTTAACAACAACAACAACTCTGATGAAATATTCTCTCTTTTGAAAAGAATGAAACACTTCTTAAAACAAGGAGTTTCTCACTCAAATTGCCAAGAACTGCTTACTGTGAAAATGTTTATGCAAGTCAGTCTACAGAATAATAGAACAGGATCCAATGTGGTGTAGTGGCTTGAGTGTTGGAATATGACTCTGAAGGCCAAGGGTCAATCCTCACTCAAAAACCCATTGGGTAAGTCACACACTCCCAGCCTGCAGAAAACCCTGTGAAAAGTTGTTTGCTTTAAGATTGCCATAAGTCAGAATTGACTTGAAGGCACACAATAGTCCTGTGCAGAGAAGAGAGCCAGAATTGTGTAGTGTTGAATATGGGACTAGGAGACCAAGGTTTGAATCCCTGCTTAGAAATTAAAACCTAGTGGGTGGCCATGGACAAGACACTGTCTCTCAGCTTAAAGGGAAGGGGATGGCAAACCTCCTCTGAGTAAACCTTGAGAAGAAAACTCTAGGATAGGGCCACAACAACAACAGTAGCAGCAGCAGCAACAACAGTCCTGTGCATACCATAGACATATGTAACTTTCAGATCTAAGATGTATTTCTGTCCCTGGTGGGTTTTGCCATCTTTGTGAGAGGAGCATACATTGGGGTTTTCATTGCTAGTGATGAGGGTTTTTTTTTTGTTGCCATCCAAGAGTTTAATAATGTCAGTGGTGAATTTACTTTTATATCTAGATATGCTGCTCTCTGGTCCTTGAGGATGTGGCTGCATGAGGCAGTTGCTGTTAAAAAGATAAACTTTGGCTTATGACAGGATTTATGGTTTCTATTTTCAAATGACAATAATGAAAATACATGTGTTTAGGTAGCAGAGTGGGTCAAAGCCTGATGCTCTCTCTTTTAGCATAAAGCAGGGGTGGGCAACCGTGAAGGGGCAAGGGATCATTTTGCACCCCTCTGAGAGCTGCACCAGTGCCTCTGACACGAGAAGGGACATTATAACATTTCTGGTTTCATGGGGGGAGGTTACTGCGGACACAACTACCAGTGGTTTGAAGGTGGAAAAATACCCATGAATTTTTTGAAAAACATTTTTTGAGGCTTGGGGTTTAGGGTTTACTTAGTGGCTTCAGGAACTGCAAAACAGACCACTCAGGGCTGCTGATGGCTTGCAGACCTCACTTTCCCCACCCCAGTAGAGAGTATTTTCTCAATTTTACTTGTACAAAACTTTTATATTTTTAAATTTCATAAATATATCAAACAGTACAATTTTAAATGCTAAGTTGTAAATGAAACATTTCATGTTGTTCATAAGTTTAGGCTTTGCATGAAAAGTTATACTTTCAATTTCTCTCTAAACGCCCTCCTTTTTAAAAAAAATAGAAAGACCGAACCCCTGCCCCACCCTAGAACTTAAAAATTTCTGGAAATTTTTACATTTCTAGGCAAGACTATGTCACTTTGTGAACATGGAGACAGTCCAATTTGTGAACATGGAGCCAGTTCAGCTTTCTAGAGTGGTCCTGGGAATGATTTTGACATGCTTGCTTGCTTTTCTTTTGTACCATGCATCTTGGGAGCAGGGCCAAAGCCTGACTTCATAACACAAGTGGAAATTATTTCTGCCTTGTTCTAACACTGGGACTAATTCTGTGCTAAACAAATGAGGACTGCTGCTATTGTACCTCACAGAGTGAGGCAGAACGTGAGAGGCTTGGATATGGAGCACTCTGCTTTTTGTCTCTGTTCCTCTCCTTTAACCCAGAAAGCTCATCTTGGCTTCAGATTTACTGCATTTACTGCTTTACATGGGTGTCTGTTTTTCAAGAACAACAAAGAAGTCACCTTGCTCTTTTAGAATGTTTCATAATTGCCCCTTCCTTCAGCTTTGTAGCAATTATTTCTTACTGAGTGGCCTTCAACTGCACTGTGTGTGTATTGCAATGTCTGTCTCATCAGCATGACTTCCAAGGAGCATGTCCTATATATGAGACAAAATTGTTCATTATGTACCTCACTTGTTTGATTACATGAAGGTTCAGTGATACACAGCACACCATGAACAATCTCTGTGATGGCCCCAAGGGTATTAAGTGCTGCAAATCTAACCATTTCTCATCCATTGTGCATGCCATAATTTGACATGGACAGAACGTATTTTCTTAGGGAAAATAAAGGGAAGTTTAATAATGGTTTTCATTATTAAGGTAAACTGTGCATTCTCTGAGGGAGGGGTGATGCGGTTCCTTTACATCTGGGTTTCGTCAGTCACCGCCCAGGTGTAGCAGGAAGTTACATTAAGCCTCTTCATATTCAAATTTCTTTGTCTTCATCTCCTCCATCCTGGAGCCACGAGGCCAGTTCTAACTTCCTGCTTCGCCCAGTAGGTAGCTGAGAAATCTCCTCCGTCTGGAATTTCTATCTCCACCTTTATTCTTTTTACTTTCTTGTTCCTTTACCTACCTTTTTCCTTCTCCAGGCATTGCTGCTTTTCAGCCCTTGCCTTTCTCCTTTTGAATTTCCCGCCTATTTAAAAAAAAAAAAAAAAAAACCTCTCCTCTCTCCGCGGCTGCTCAGTCGGCTCCAGCCTGCTCCTCCTCTCTCTCTTCCCCCCTCCCACCTCTCTCCTTACTGTTTTCTTTTCTCCGAGGCCATGCAGGCCCAGGAGATTCCCCAGCAGGCGGGGAAGGACTCCGGAGTGGCCGGGGATGCGATTCTCGACCGCGGCCACTCCGAGGACGCGGAGAGCGCTGCTGAGGGAGCCGCGGTCGCCATTGCTGCCGCTGCCGGCTCCCATGTGGGCGTCCCTCAGAGGGACGCGGCCCGGAAGGCACACCAGGCCATCGTGACTGGGAAAGCCTCCGATGGCCAAGCAGCAGCCAAGCCACGGAAGAGGCCAGCACAGCCCAGGAAGAAGCTGGCCTCCGATGCCTCCAGCGGGACCGCGATGGAACCTCCGGCCCTATGGAGTGCTTGGCACGCGCCAGGTGCCTGCTGCCAGGACTGGCCAGGGGCAGGAGCCCCTCGGAAGGTACAAGGGGCCCTTGGGGGGAGCGGGGACGAACTGCCCCTTCCCCCACGCATCGTGCCCTCCCTGCTTTTGGGGACGGCACGTATTCTACCCCCCTGGAGGCCAAACGGAGCGCAGGAGGGGGAAGGGGAGAGCGAGGACTCGCGCTCCCATGCGGAGCCCTCACCATCCACCGGGCCCCAAGCAACCGCCGCAGCTGCCTCGGGGGAGGGGGGCACACCGCATGGGGAACCCCATTCGCTGTCTGACCCCACTCCAGGAAGCAGCCAGGCCCTACCCCAACCGAGCCAACCACCACAAAGCCTGGGCATGGAGGAGCAGGCCTTACAGGCCCCAACTCCTCAAGCACCCCCCCCACAGGCCCTGGCCTCCCAACCTCCACTCCTCCCGACCTTGCCTGCCCAGGTGCCACCCCAGCAACACCAGCTGCCCTTGGTGCTCCAACCAATGCCTCAGCAGGCAGTACCTATCCAGGTGCAGCAACCGTTGGTTTACCAGGCCCTGCCGCCACAGGGGCCGGTGAACCAGACCCTGGGCTTGGGTAACCAAAATCAGGTTTTCCTCCCACCAGTGGTCCAGCCTCAGCCTATGCAGGCGGTGGGTTTTCAGGCACAGCCCTACCAGGCCCCAGTCCTTCAGGCCCCGCCTCTCCAGGCACCCACGGGCCATACCAGCCAAAACCACCATGGCATCCCAGTGTTTTACGATCACTCTAGCGGGGAAGAGTCCGACATCGAGGGGTTGGCCGCTCACCCACCCAAGGCCAGGGGAGCTAGACCCACACAGCGGGGGGGTCGTAGAAAGCGTAAGGGCGCCATTAAGGCAGCCCTACAGCTACTCTCAAAGGCATTGCTCTCAGACGAGGATTCGTCAGAAGAGCCTGGCACGAGCGCCTCAACCTCGGGGGTTCCCCCTAAGGACCAGGCGAACAACGCGCATTCCCAGCAGCCAGCAGGACCGGGCAAGGCAAAAGCTAAGTCCGCGTCCAAGGGCCCTAGGGACCCATTAAGAGGCACAGATGTCCTGGCCAAGAAGAGGAAGGATCCTCCCTCCACCCACTCTTCTGCAGAGTCCCTACCTCCCTCGGATGAGGAGCGCGCCCTCACCGACGTCGTCAGGGCGTCTGGGACCCACGACGATGTAATCCTAACCGACAAGGAAGAAGGAGAAATCTCTGATTCCGAGTTTGCAGACCAGGACCAATCGGATCGCCTTTTCCAAGGAGAGTGGTATGTTCCCCTCCTTACTAGGGTGATGGCAACACTAGAAATTACTCCTACAGACACAGACCAAGCTCCATCGACATCGTCGTCCAACGAGAAGGTCGCTGCAGTGATGCGCACCTCACGCCCAAAGAAGCCGGAGCTTCCCTTCCCAGAGGCCTTCTGGTCCCTGGTAACTGACGAATGGGAAAAACCCTCAATGGGAAGGCGGGGCACCACTGTGGCTCAGAAATATTACAACACCACTCAACGCTTTCTGGACCTCCTAAAGCCCCCAGTGGTTGACAATCCTGTCGCGTCCCTCGTCTCCAATTGTCTGGCTCCTAAGGAAGGAGAGGGCTCTCTCCGGGACCCAGACGAAAAAAAAAAAGAACCGACGCAGCCATCAAGAAGGCCCACGACTCCGCGGCATGCGGGGTCAGATCCACGCTGGCAATATCGCTTTTTTCCAGAGCGGCGATAGTGTGGCTGCAAGAGCTCATGGAGATCCAGGAGCTCGATCCAAACGTGCTGCACAAGTCTCTGCTTAGATTCCTGCGTACCTTCTTCTTCATAGCCGACGCGGCACAGGACGCCATGATTTTTTCCGCCCGTGCGATCGGGGCCCTCACGCTGGCCAGGAGATCAGTCTGGCTAAAGCACTGGCAGGTGGATACTCCTACCAGGGCAGCATTGGCCTCAGCGGCCTTTAAGGGCCTTAAACTGTTTGGGGAAGAGGCCCTAAAAGGTATCCTAGTCGAGACAAAGGACAAAAAGTTGGCCATGCCCTCCACACTCAAGAAGCCAGACAAGAAGAGCGGCAGACGACCCTTTCAGACTTCTCGTCCCTTTCGTTCCTTTCGGGGATTCGGGAAGCAGCGAAACTACAACTCCTTTCGCCCACCATGGGTTAAGCCAAACTACGTCATCAGACAGAACACTGGACCGCAGCCCAACAACAGCAGAAGGGGAGGCTCCAACGCCCAGCGTGGAGGCTCGCGACAACAATCCTGACTCGGGGTCGCCCCCAGTGGGCGGCCGCCTCAGTCTGTTCCTGCAGCTTTGGTCGAACTCGACAACGGACAGGTGGGTCGTCTCAACAATCACCCACGGGTACAAAATCGAGTTCGACTCAAGGCCAAGGGGCAGATTTCTCCCAGCCCCAATACCCAAAGACCCAAAGAAGGCGAGAGACCTGACGACAGCCATATCTCACCTAAGACACATAGCAGCCATAGAAGAGGTACCACCCTCTCAGCGCTTCTTAGGCGTGTACTCCTTCTTCTTCACAGTACCAAAGAAGGATGGCAGCCAGAGGTCCATCCTGGACCTAAAATACACCAACAGACACATCACATACAGAAAGTTCCGGATGGAGACGCTTACATCCATAAGGGAGGCGCTCCAACCAGGAGACTTTCTAGCCTCACTCGATCTCTCCGATGCGTATATGCACATCATGATCCACGAGGACAGCAGACAATACCTCCGCTTTGCATTCGGGGATCAACACTTCCAGTTCAGGGCCCTTCCATTTGGTCTGGCCTCAGCACCAAGGGTCTTCACCAAGGTCCTGGTCACCCTAATCGCCAACCTGAGGGCACAGGGAATCCACCTGTACCCATATTTGGACGACATCTTACTGCGTGCGTCCTCTCTGAACAAAGCAGGGAGAGACCTGCAGACCACAATTCACTACCTGCAGGCCCATGGTTTTCTGGTGAACTTCAAAAAGAGCAGCCTGTCTCCTGCCCGCACCATCGTCCACCTGGGTGTGGAAATAGACACACAACGTTCCAAGATCACCCTGTCCAAGGAGCGACAGGAGGTCCTCCTACGGGAAGTTCGCACCGTTCGTTTACTAAGGAAGGTACCACTGTCCCTACTAGCCAGACTCCTCGGCCTTATGATATCAGCCTTTGGGGTTGTGCCTTGGGCAAGGTTCCACTCCAGACCCCTGCAGAACTTCCTGATGCCTTACCAAAAGGAGATCGCATTGAGGAAGTCCCCTCTCCTTCTCCTCCCACAGCATGTGAAGGATTCGCTGGCCTGGTGGTCTCAGATGAAGACAGTCAGCAAGGGTTCTCCGTTCACAGTACCCCAGGCGATCCTGGTCACCTCCGATGCGAGCCTACGGGGCTGGGGAGCACACTGTCAGGGACAAGTGACGCAAGGGATTTGGAGCCCACAGGAAAAGACGCACAGCATCAACTGGTTGGAGCTACGAGCGGCTCGCTTGGCCCTGCAACACTTCACCCCAGTCCTGAGGGGTCAACACGTCATGGTGATGACGGACAACACTACAGCCCGATCGTACATAGCGAAACAAGGAGGTTCGAGATCCCGGTCCCTGCAACAGGAAGCGGATCTCATCTTCCTCTGGGCCGAACGGACGGTGCAGTCCCTTGCGGCTCAGTACCTGCAGGGGGAACGCAATCAACAAGCGGACTACCTGAGCAGATACTCGGTTCTACCCGGAGAGTGGGAGCTAAACGACGACGTGTTCACTCAGGTCCAGGCCAGGTTCGGCCAGCTGGAGGTGGACATGTTCGCGACAAGATCAAACGCCAAGCTGGACAGGTTCTTCGCCAGGTTCTTTCACCACAACGCCGAAGGCACGGACGCCCTACGATCCCCTTGGCCGGCCGGTCTCCTATACCTGTTTCCCCCACTTCCCCTCATAGGGAAAGTCTGTCGGAAGATTCGCCAGGAGAAGGCACAAGTGGTCCTGATAGCGCCACATTGGCCGAGGCGCCCCTGGTTCTCCGAGTTGATGGACATGAGGGTTCAGAGCCAGTGGCGTCTACCTCAGAGACCCGACCTTCTTCATCAGGGTCCGATCCTCCACCCAGATCCAAGCTGGTTACAACTGACAGCCTGGAGATTGAGCGGCAAGCCCTAAGAGAACATGGATACGACGATTCAGTCATTAGTACCCTTCTTTCCTCTAGGCGCGTGTCCACCAGGAGGATCTATGAAGCTACATGGCGAGCCTTCAAGAGATGGTGTGCCCCTCGCCAATTGATCGCTGAAGAAGCTTCGGTGAAACACATCCTGGCATTCTTACAGAAAGGCCTCGAGGCGGGCTTACGACCAAATACCCTGAAGAGACAGGTGGCCGCTCTGTCGGCCTTCCTCACAGCACAGGACGGAAACCGCCTCTCATCGCACCCCCATATCAGGCGTTTCCTCAGGGGTGCCTCGATAGTTTCACCCCTGGTGCGGCACAGGTTTCCGTCGTGGAACCTCTCCCTAGTCCTCAGGCAACTCATGAAGCACCCGTTTGAACCGTTGCGCACAGTTTCCCTTAGAATTCTCACCATCAAGGTTGCCTTCCTAGTGGCCATCACCTCAGCGCGAAGAGTGTCGGAGTTGGCCTCTCTGTCAATTAGGGAACACCTGTGTTCCTTTACCAAGGATGTAGTGACCCTACACCCAGACCCGTCATTCAAACCAAAGGTAGTCTCCGAGTTCCATGTCTCGCAGCCCTTGATTCTGCCCTCCTTTTGCCCTGACCCTTCGCACCCGAAGGAGAAGCTCTGGCATAACTTGGACGTCAGGAGGGCCCTGAAGATCTACATTAGACGTACTGCCCCCATCAGACGTTGCGACGCCCTATTCGTCTCTTTCTCTCAGACAGCCATAGGGTCCAGAGCTTCGCAGAAGACCATTGCTTCCTGGATCAGGGCTTGTATCTTCGAGGCCTATGACTCAGCTAGGCTTCCCAGACCTTCAGGGGTCACGGCACATTCGACTAGGTCAGCCGCGACATCCGCGGTCTTCTCCACTAACGCTTCCCTGGTAGAAATCTGCAGGGCAGCAACCTGGAGCACACCGTCCACCTTCATTAGACACTATAAGGTGGATAAGTTCCGTTCCGCCGAGGCGAACTTCGGTCGGAGGGTGCTCCAGGAGGTGCTCAGAGACTGAGTCCGCCAATCCCGCAGTCACTCCCGCCCTATTAAGTCAGCTTGGGCACGTCCCAGATGTAAAGGAACCGCATCACCCCTCCCTCAGAGAATGCCACATTGGTTACTTACCGTGAAGGTGCATTCTTGAGGGAGTGGGGTGATGCGGGTCCTTTCCCCGCCCAGTGACTGCGTGCGTTTTTCCTTACATGGCGGTACCCTTATTATTTAGCGCTGCTTAATGTTATTTGACTTAAACGATTTCTTTAGTCCTTACAGGGCTTTGCTAGTCAGTGAACTGGCCTCGTGGCTCCAGGATGGAGGAGATGAAGACAAAGAAATTTGAATATGAAGAGGCTTAATGTAACTTCCTGCTACACCTGGGCGGTGACTGACGAAACCCAGATGTAAAGGACCCGCATCACCCCACTCCCTCAAGAATGCACCTTCACGGTAAGTAACCAATGTGGCATTCATTTGCAGAATATTGTAGTCGTTAGGACAACTTTCATCTGTGATATACTTAGTGCGATTTTCCTTGTTTTTTTTCAGGGCTGTGAGGCTGTGTGAGGAATAGAAAGAAACTAATCCAGAACATAGCCTCACAGCCTGCAAAAATCGCAAGAAGAATACTTAGTGCCATTTCCCCCAGTATACACACAAGAAATCTAAATTCTACATTTCAGAGAAATAACTTTAGCAAAAATCAATTTAAGCAGAGCTTGAACCACTACTGCTTACTTGTAACTAGTTCCTTTCTCCCAGTAGTGATGGTATAACTACATTACATTCTCTCTCTCTGGCTTTTCTTTGCAAATGAAGATTCAGGAAGGACTCATCCCGCGCTTTCTGCAAGTGCGCTGATGACTAAAAAGGCCAATCTGAGATAAATAAGTCCGGTTGCAGAAAACACAGCAGAGGTCTCCTTGGGTGATGTTTCTGGGTTGTGATTCTTTCTGCGTTGTCATTTCTTTTCAAGACTTGTTCGGCATGAGTTCTCAAATAAGGCTGCAGCATTGTGGATAGTGTGTCTCCAAGCCTCCCGATGTGAGGCCAGGGCGGACCTAAACGGAAGTTCTCTATCAGCCTGCACCACAGGACGAATACCATCATCCCCACATGGCCGTCAGCAAATCTGTGCTTAAGTCCGTTCAGCAGTTCACCTACCTGGGAAGCATCATTCTCCTCAGATGCCAAGATTGACAGAGAGATCGATCACAGATTAGCAAAGGCATATAGCACATTACATTAAAATTATAACTTAATGAGGGAAATTTTCACTCTTTTGTTAATGTATGTAACTATAACTCTTTTGTTAATTATAGTTATAGGAGTGTGGCTCACTAATATATAAATGAGAAATATCAGTTTTTAAACTCTACGTTGTCCCTGTGGGAAGTGCACGATCCTGCATAGCTAGTATGTAGAGAGCCAAGCTGTTCCACAATGTTACAACTGCAGAGTCCACTTATTTGTTGTTGTTAATTGCGATCTAGTCAGTTTAAATATATGGTGATGATATGAATGAGAGACCTCCAAGACACCCTGTTTATCAACAGCCCTGTTCAAGTCTTGAAAACTCAGGGCTTTGGCTTCCTTGTGAGTCTGTTCACCTGTAACGTGCTCTTCCTCTTTTCTCACTGCCTTCCACTTTACCAAACATTATTGTCTTTCCCTAATGAGTCATGTTGTCTCATATGTCCAAGGTACAATAGCCTCATGTATCCATGTATTCACAATGCTGTATTGAAGAATACTCACAAAGAATACATATGTATACTGGACCCTTGCCCTTCCTGGCTTTTGAAGGCAGCCAGAGGTGGGCTGGTCAAGTGGGCCAGGGGAGTGGTGAATGCCTCACTGCAGCAAGGGCATTTTCCACCCTGCCTAAAAGAGGCTGTGTTGAGGCCATTACTAAAAAAGGCCTCTCTGTACTCCACCACTCTGAATAACTATCGTCCAGTCGCCAACATTCAATTTTTGGGCAAGGTTCTGGAGCGTGTGGTAGCCTCACAGTTCCAGGGGTTTCTGGATGGAATGGATTATCTAGATCCATTTCAATCTGGCTTCAGGCCTGGTTATGGGATGGAGACAGCTTTGGTCACCTTGGTGGATAACCTACAGAGGGAACTGGACAGGGGGAGTATGTCCCTGTTGGGTCTGCTGGACCTCTCAGTGGCTTTCAACACCATCAAACATGGTATCCTTCTGTGCCACCTCTCTGGAATGGGCCTTGGGGGCACTGTTATTTTTTAATTAATTAGGTATTTATACCCCGCTCCTCAGCCACAAAGCTTATCAGAGCGGCTTACAAATTGTTAAGCAATAGCAATTTACACATTCACACAGCATTAAGCAGTTTCCAATGTGTATTAGCTAATTGCCCCCACAAGCCGGGTACTCATTTTACCGACCTATGAAAGGATGGAAGGCTGAGTGAAACTTGGAGCCCTCTGGAATCGAACTTGCAACGTGCTGACTTGTAGTACTGGCATTTAACCACTGCGCCACCAGGGCTCCCTTATGTTATACAGTGGTTCCGGTTCTGCTTGGAGGGGCAAACTCAGAAGGTGGTGCTGGGGGACTCCTGTTCAATGCCCTGGCCATTGGCCTGTGGGGTTCCTTAGGGTTTGGTTTTGTCCCCCATGCTGTTTAACATCTACATGAAACCACTGAGAGGTCATCCAGAGTTTTGGGGTGTGGTGTCACCAGTATGCTAATGACACCCAACTATCTCTCCTTTCCATCTGATTCCAAGGAAGCTGTCTCAGTACTGACCCAATGTGTGTTGGACTGGATGAGGGCAAACAAATTGAAACTTAATCCAGACAAGACAGAGGTGCTCCTGGTCAGTGGTAAGGCAGATCAGGGAATAGGGACCCAGCCTGTGCTGGATGGGGTTACACTCCCCCTGAAATCTCAGGCTCGCAGCTTGGGTGTTCTCTTGGACTCAGCTCTGAGCTTAGATGCCCATGCCTCAGTAGTGGCCAGGAGTGCATTTGCACAATTAAAACTAGTATGCCAGCTACACCCGTTTCTTGAGACGTCAGATCTGGCCATGGTGACACATGCCTTGATTGTATCCTGTTTGGACTACTGTAATGCACTTTATGTGGGACTGCCTTTGGAAACTTAAGCAGGTCCAGAATGCTGTGGCCAGAATGCTGACTGGGGCTATGGGGCAATATAACCCCTCTGTTAAAACAGCTTCACTGGCTACTGGTTCCTTTCTGAGCAAAATTCAAAGTCCTGGTCATGACCTGTAAAGCCCTATATGGCTTGGGTCCAAACTGTTTGAAAGACCATATATCCCGATATAAACCTGCCAGAATTTTAAGATCATCAGGGGAGGGCTTTCTCTCAGTCTCACCATCATCCCAGGCTCTCTTGGTGAGGACACGAGAGAGAGCCCTTCTCAGTGGCTGCTCCCACCCTCTGGAACACCCTTCCTTGGTAGGCTAAGTTGCCCCCTCCCTGCTTTCCTTTCACTGGTAGGCAATTTTTTTTTATTTCAACAAGCTTTTAATTTGTAGTTGCATGCACAGAGGCTTTTATTGGGATGTGTTTTTATTATTTTTATTGTTTTAACTTGTATCTGTTTTAAAAATAATTTTAATTGTTACTTTTTAATTGTTTTAATTGTTTTATTTTTACTTGTTTTTATGTTGTAAACCGCTTAGGGAGAGCTTTGGCACTGATAAATGGTATAGAGAGGTGGAAAACAAACAAACACTTTACCAACTAGGAAATTGTAATAATTTGCTCCTGAATTTAGACATAAAAATACAGGTGTGTTATTAGGTTTTCCATGGGGTTTTTTGGGGGGCTGTGAGGCTGTGTTCTGGAAGAGTTTATTTCTGATGTTTCACCTGCATCTGTGGCTGGCATCTTCAGAGAATGGTTCGGTAGGAATGTATGTGGGGTTTATATACTGTGAGCCCATGTTGGAGAGGATATGTAGATTTGTGTATTTGAATGGGTAGTTTCTGGGTGGAGATATGCAAAGAGGATTAGTGTTTTTTTGGGTGTTTACTAAACAGACCCTAATCCTCCTTGCATATCTCCACCCAGAAACTAGCCATTCATATACACAAATTTACATATCCTCCCCCAACAGGGGTTCACAGTATATAACCCCACGCACACACTCCCCCCCCCCACTCCTACCCAACCATTCTCTGAAGATGCCAGCCATAGACGCAGGTGAAACATCAGAAATAAACTCTTCCAGAACACAGCCTCACAGCCTCCCCCCCCCCAAAAAAAACCCCATGCAAAACCTATGGATGCCGGCTGTGAAAGCCTTCGACTTCACAGGTGTGTTCTCCCCAACCATATCTGTGGGGATACATTCCTCGACTTACTGTGGATAATAGTGAACACTATTGAAATGAATGACTTCTGGCCCAACTTCTAGCAGAAGCATACCATAGAATTGTACTGGAGGACCTAGAAAAGGTCATATTTTTTTCAAACGTGGATAAGTGAACCTGTGGATACCGGTCTCATGGATATGGGGGTCAACCTGTATAAATAAGTTGGGGAATATAAAACTTGTATGAGCTTTGTTCATGTCTAATTTCTGCATATATTTGTGTAATAATTTTTGTACTCCTTGGTCCCTTCTTTCTCTGTCCTCGTCCACCCAGGTGATCTTTTTGTCCCTTCATGCTGGTTCTCCTGCATCCATTCCTTCTGCTGATGGTGACTGAAGATGATATTACAAGCTACAGATAAAATTTAAAATAACTGAACTTAGAGTCATAGTGTCAGAGGATCATAGAGTTGGAAGAGGCCTCTTGGGCTATCTAGTCCAACCTCCCTGCTCAATGCAGGAGCTCCAGCTAAAGCATCTCCAGCATATAGCTGTCCAGCCTCTTTTTGAAGATGTCCAAAGAAAGAGACCCCACACCTCTCTAGGCAATTGGTTTCATTGTCAAAACACTCTTACTGTCAAGAAGTTCCTTCTAATGCTCAATCAAAATCTACTTTCCTGCAACTTCAAGCCATTAGGCCTTGTTCTATCCTCTGGGGTAGCAGAGAACAGGCCTGCCCCCAACTCTCTTTGACAGCCCTGAGATATTTAAAGAATGCAATCATGTCACCCTTCAATATTCTACTCACCAAGATAAGCATGGCCAGCTCCTTCAATCTTTCCTCATATGTTTTGTTTAATTAATCCACTTTAAAAATCAAATCAACTTGAGGTGAACACCACTAGGCTTTTCTTAGTATACATGCCTGGTCTCAAGTGTCTTAAGTTTCTTGATCATGGTGCTATGACAGAGACAGACATGAACCTGGATGGACACATACTTTTCATTTTTAGTATAGATAATTCACTGAGAATTGTGGAAAAATACCTTTCAGGAAAAAACCCTGTCAATTCATGGCCATTGTGTCCAAGTGATTCCAATATATTTGTTATATACTTTGGCTGAGGGGACACTTATAAAATGAAAGATGGTCAAGTAGTAGGGTAAAACAAAACCCACAACCCTTTAAGTATTTATAAGTGTTTGCCTTTAGTGTCTTTGTGGCAATATGTTGGTGGTAGCTCTGGTGTATCTCATGCAATTTCCAAAGTGTTAATCTAGAGTGACACCACACACACACTCCGATGTAGGGGGGCTGCCTGTTCCCCACACCTTCACACCTGAAAAAAGAATTAAAAAAAAGGGGGGGTGCTGAAAAAGCAATTTTGCCATGTTTAACATGCTTTTTTGCCCAGTAGAGGCTTTTTTCTCAACCAAGAAATGAATGAACAAAGACACCCCTCAACCTAAAACTGCCCAGAAACCCAAAACATGATGAAATTGCCATTGGCAGCTCCTAGAAAGAAGAGGGGTGATTTCATCCTTTTTTTTTTTTTTTGGTATAACAAATACAAAACAAAACAAAATGTGGGGCTGCACTGTGGATCCTGGAGAGCTGCAAGAAGTCTGCAGGCTACACTTTGCCCAGCTCTGATCTAAAGTTTTATAATGGAGGGACTGCTTCAGTTGAAAAAAAAAAAAGTCCTAGTGATGATATGTTAGATTTTGTGCTTTTACAGGCTGTGGACTGATCAACCCCCCCCCCCTTTCCCCTTTTCTAATTGAGTCTGTGGAAATACAGGGTAGTTCCACTCCCCTCTCCTTTCATTTTACTTTTTGGCAGATCATAAGAACAGGCCTTCCATAGTTAGCTTCTGTGTTCCACTCCTGCATAGTGAATTAGCAAGGCCATGGTGCCTCTGAGGGGTTCTCACTGGTACTATAATATTCTCTTTCTGCTCCATTTTGAAGCCAGCAGCCCGTAATTTTCACTAGTATTAATTGAGGAACTAAACAGTAAAGTGACCCATTTTAATATCAGAACTGAAAATTAATGAGGAGCAGTGGGTGTAAAATAACAAAAGCTTGATTCTGAAAAGCTTAAATTCAACCTTTTCCCCACCCCACCCTCGGAGGGCATATTATCCAGCAGGAGGCCTAGGCAGAGCGGGTGTCCATGAGTTCTGTGTGCAGGCTTAGAGACCCTGAGAGATGCAGAGCTGATAGAGAGAGCCAGATGGACTGCATCTACAGAAGTTTAGTCTAGCACACAGTACACATAGCTGCTTGTTTGCACCCAAAGGATTACTCCTTATTTCTCAGTCTGGAAATAGCTTTTAAAATGTACTTGAAAAAAACCCTGGAGAGTGTAGCGTGCCAGATGTGGGAGTGTGTTGCATCTATTAAAATAAATAAATACTGTAAAATGGAAGTGATAGAAGTCATGGTACTGTGAGCTAATCTGCAAAGGCCCTCTGGATGCTTTTATCTTCTGTGTGGTACTATCTCCCATCTTCCTCTGATTTTTGCCTGCCTTGTTTTTTGTTTTTTTGTGGCGGGGTTGTGGTTTTAAGTAGATTAACAGTCAGTATTGTTCCGCTTGCCAGTATCTGCACTTGAACCTGAACCATGTGTTACACACATGCTGGATCTGGTTACCCAGACCCTATAGGCACTGCATTTACTGCATTATTACCAGTCTGGAAACTAAGGTATTTTAGTAGTTGTAAGTGCTTATCTTGTGCAATTGAGTAAAGGTGTTGGTGGGGGACAGCAGTACAGATTTCAAAAATTAGACAACATTAGTTTCTCTGCTGGCTCAGTGACTGAGTCTGAAGAGTTACTTTTTAAAAGTATTTAGCTTCCTTTACTTGTTATGGTGCTAAAATCGAGACATATTACTATTACTTTTTCCCACATTGTAAAAAGCAACTTGTGGCATTACTTGTGCTACTCATTGCTCTTCTATTACTTCCATTTACTGTTCTGTGAAAGACACACAGAGTAAATAGGTTTGTTAAGAGTGGCATGAAACATGGAAGATTCCTGTCAAAATACCTTTAAAATGTCCCCTGAAAAGTAACTTTTGATATTAACTAGAAATAGCTACTCATTATCACAATCATGTAACTTCAGTCTTATTACTTTTGAAGTATAACTTTGTTTTCTCATCACCCCCAAAATACTACAGTAGTTCTAGGTAACTGAATTTACTTGTGATTATTTACTTTAGCTGTAACTCATTACTTCAAAGGTCTGCTCAGTGATTCTGTTTCTTTACTTCCAAAGTGACGTATCTTCCAAAGTCACATGTGTTTAGATATCTTTTGTTAAGTTCTGTTCTATCTGGAATGATTGCATTTTATAATTAATATTTGCTAACTAAATCTATACTGATGAAGAAGATCAAAAAGAACACCTGGGATCTTGTAAAAGCATTGGGGAAGGTGAGCATGATTCACTGTTCATACTCGAGATTGGTTTGGCTTGGTGGTCTACTATTTTGTTCTCCTGCTTATAGGTTTGAGTTGGACTGGATTGTATTGGACTGGACCAATTCTTAGAGAGCTTATTTCTGTTTAGTGGAGCATTGTGTGGGCTCCAGCACAGCAGTCTGTAGAAGTGACAAATGAGAAACCAAGAATCAATTCTAGTTCTTTTAGAGCTGCACTTGATTTTGGGAGACCCAGAGGTGGACACCTTTACCAGTTAATTTGTTTATCTCAAAAACCACACACCTCTTTCCTAAGTAACCCTTTTTAATAACTCTTGTACATTACATTGTTATGCTTGCAATACTTATTTTCCTAGAGTACCAATAGTAAATCCAAGCTAAGAGGCTGTTCATTGTTAGAAATTGTAAAGATACTAGACTAGCAAAGATACTAGTCTAGTAAAGATACTAGACTAAAGGTCTATGGAGGAGCCAAAAATTAAAGGGAGGGAGACCCCTCCCCAGGTTGTGTTAATTTTAAATTAGTCATCCAAGGACTGTTTTCCACTTCAAAATTGGAGGCATCAGTGCAAGTGCTCCACAGTTCCTTCCTGTACTATTTGGCTTAGCATCTGATGACACACCTGGATGATCCTCATGGATGAAATGTGCTCTGACATCTGTCCTGTCACTGATGGTATCCTTGCCATTTGACGCAACTGCTCAGCCTTCCTTTCTAGTTTTTTTGTGGCTAAGATATTGCTTATAGGGTTCCCTCCCCTTAATGATCTTACAAAAATTGGGTTGAGATCTGCTCTCTCAATAAAGGTAGAGTATGGTGTTGTTAAAGCTGCCATTCATCAGAGTTATATTACTTTATTTCATGGCAGTGCTGTCAATTTCCAGAGGGCACTGAGGCAAGAATAACATTGATCTTACCAGAAGAGCCAATGAAGCAAGTGTGCCTTCTGCCTCTTACCTATTAGCAAGGATTTGTGCACTGGAATGCCTCATGCACTCTTAAGGGAAACAATCCTACCTGCTTCCAGCATCCAGCTGGAAGGAAAACTTACTGTTGACTTGGGGATGTAATCAGTGCAACAGTCAAATTTTTGATAAGGAGATTACCATGTTCAGTCCCTATAGATCAGACAGCATGAGGCAGACAAGACTTCTCTGCACAAGACATTGGAGAGCTGATGCCAGTAGATGGACACCTTTCAGTTTTTCCCTGCTTAGCCACAAAGACCTAGGCTGGCGACTACCTCCCAGAGGGCTTTCTCGGCTGTCGCCCCCAAATTGTGGAACAGCCTGCCCGACGAGATCCGCCTATTGACATCATTAGACAGCTTTAAAAAGGCTGTCAAGACGGTTCTCTTCGGGCAGGCTTTTCCGGAATAGCTAACCCCGGCCTCAGGAACCCCCTCTGGAGGTTGCTTTTGGACCTCCAAACAGATGCTGCCTGCTTAAAAGGGTTTTTAACATATTGTATTATATATTGATTTTAACTTGTATTAATTTAATAATGTTTTAAGGGGAGGGAGGGATTTTGGGTTGTTTTATACTGTCTACCATTTTATCGTTGTAAGCCGCCCCGATTGCTTGCAGAGGGGCGGGATATAAATAAATATTATTATTATTATTATTATCATCATCATCATCTTGTACTTTTTTTAAAAAAAAAGCAAAAAAACTATTTCTGGGGCAGTGGCATTCTCATTTTAAAAATGATGTTTTTTCTTTAACAGCACTGAAATGAATTTGCTCGGTGTGTGTGTGTGAGTGTGAGTGTGTTTGGCTTTCTGGATGCTTATGAGCCAATCTGGCTCACTATTCCTTTGCTATTGAGTAAAGGGACTTGTGCATATATCAGGATAGGCACTGAGCTACTGGAGGAAAGAGGCCTGCCAGGCAGTGGCTTTCATTGGCTTGTCTTAGTGGTTCCCAATGCTGGATCCCCAGATGTTGCTGGACTTCATCTCCCAGAAGCCGCAGCTGGCATGGCTCTAGGAGCTGTAGTCCAGCAAGGTCTGGGAACCTACAGGTTGAGAATCACTGTACTAGTGCAAGCCAGTGGTACTAATAGTTTGTGCCTATGCTTGTTTCTGAAGGCTGCTGGAAGGGGACAGCCACTCCTTGCCAAGTCTGGCCCAGTGGTACATGGTGTTTGTACACAGTCTCTTATCTCTCTGGCTTTTTGCTGTATGGTACAGCCCACACCGCACGACACTACTATCTTTGCCTCACAGCTTTTTGGACTTGGGAAGAATGCTACAGACATGACAAGCCTCCTTGGGTGCTGTCTGATTGCTTTCTGCAAAAACCACTGAATAGTCTGATATTTCACAACAGTCTTTCATATTTGTGCATGTCAACAGTGATTGCTGGCATTTCTGGGTGTCAGGTTTTGGTTCAGATTCCTATGCAAGTCTTCCATTTCTTGCCTGGAACTATAATAATTTGCTTGTGAGTAATTTATTTGTAATGCAGTTCCATTCAAAGTGGTGGTCCCTGGACTGGTGCTTGTCTGTGAACCAACAGCTGCTGGTCTGCAGCAAGTTGATCTTTGAAGACCACACTTCTTGATTGGGAGTGGAAAGGCAGAAAGGATGCAGTGATTCATTTGTGGACACAATGTTTTGCATATGCTCAGAGACTTTCAAAAATTTCAGCTGAAGAGTCCTCTATTTTTGATTCACTTACTGATCTTTGTAGCTTATTGTTGTATTTGCAACGAATCAGTGTCTTCTAACTGAGATAAAGTACTCTTTGTTAACCTTTAACAAGTAAGGCATTTGGAGACGGCATGAAATGTCCATGTTGATGGGGGTGGAAAGAACAGAGGAGATGCAGGTGAGTGACAAACTGAATTGAAGACGTTGTAAGATAAGGTTGCATGCTTTGAAATAGATTTTGCTAACCCCACAGTTCCTAGACCTGTTGGGCTCCCAGTATTCCCAGGCCAAAATCATATAATGAGTTTTGTAATCCATGAGGGGGAAATGTTTATGTTGGAGGAAGACAACTTTAAAAAGACAAAGAGACATCTTTTGTTGGAGCCAGTAACAACATGTTAAGTAATTTTTATGGTCATGAATTATTTTTCCAATTTGTAATATTTAACATTATAAAATTAATGGTCAGATCTAATGCTCTGTTCTCTAGTTCTTCTGAAGTGGCTGATTCCACTTTGGAAGTGCACTTGTCTATTAGGCATGGCAGTAGAGCAGAGGACCTGTCCAACATGTGGAACCAACCAGTTGCATCCTTAGACTGTTGAGAAAGGTGGCTGAGGGGGGAAATAAAAAGGAGAAGTTTGACAGTTTAACAGTGGGTTGGTTGGTTAGAATAGAATAGCATTTCTTTATTGAGGTCATAGACCAGCCTGGGTTGGTTGGTTTTCGTGGAAGGTTGAGGACGCAGCTGGTACCAGAGTGTCTGAGAGAAGTAAGTACCGGTAAGTAAGAGATTTCTGGATGGGTTTGAGTTGTAAGAAACAAAAAGCCAGCAGTTATGCTGGATGTTTTAGAAAGCCTTTTATTCAGTACGCTGTTTGTTGTTTTTCTAACCTCTGCCAAAGAGGGATTGTTGGTCATGCACACACAAACGCAAACCCCCAAAGAACACATGCATTGGTACCTTAAAGACCCTAAGGTGTGGTTTAAAGATAAGGGACAAGGTAGGTGACTGGTGCCCAGGGTTAAATTCTGTGTAAGTAATCTAGGGTTACAGTGCAATTCTTCCACTTTAATTGCCATGGTTCCATCCTATGGGATCCTGCGGTCTGTAGTTTGGTGAGGCATCAGAGGAGCTCTCTGGCTGAGAAGTCTAAATATTCCTCCCTTGTCAATCCCAGGATTCCATAGGAAGGAACCATGGCAGTGAATGTGGAACAATAGTGCTATAATTGTTTAATGTGAATGCTCCCAGGGTATAGACAAGCCATCACACAGCCTAGCAAATTTCTCCAGATTTCTCCAAAACAAAGGTGTCAGTTACATGGCAAAATAAATCTGCTAAGACTTTGCAAAGAGTCCTAATAGTTCACATGTCTTTCAGATCAAAGTCACCGTATTCAGAAGGAGGGGGGGCAAAAAAACCCCATAAGCCGTGCTGTATCAGCTTTTGCTATTTTTTAATAAAGTTCACAAAAATGTGCACAAAAATGTGCCTTATGTACATCGGGAACTACTGATGTGCATAAGGCTGTGGGAACTACCAGCAGTCTTCCTGAAACAGCCACAGCAGAGCTGAGCCATGCTTGGTTGGACCAACTGTGGAGGGGGCAGACTTCCAAGAGTTGTGAGGAGCCTCAAATGAAAAGATCCAGCCACTGTTGTTATACCAGTGCTCTCCACATCCCAGTCGCCCAACTGTCTGCCTCCCGGCTTGCTTGGCTGCTGCGGCTGAGGGATCCCCACTTAGCCATAATTACTGTGTGTGTGTGTGTGTGTGTGTGTGTGTGTAAGAGAGAGAGAGAGAGAGAGAGAGAGAAAGAGCAGTCTGCTCCGCTGGCTGTTACATGTCGCAGTGGGTGAGGGGGGAAGGAGGGCTTGAGGGAAGCTGGGTGAAGGGGGAGCCTGTGACTCCATTGCTTCTGGCGGCTGGGTGATCATCCCCCCCCCCAGACCATCCTTCACTGGGGAATCTAGCCTGCTTTCCTTGCCTCCTTTTGTCATTATTCCTCTTCCTCCCCGCCCCCGTGGTTTCCCTTCTTTTTTGGTTGTTTGCACATCTCTTGCCCCCCCCCTTCAGCCAGCGATCGGGGTGCTCTGGTGGCCATGCCCCCGCCTTTGCCTGTGTGAACTACAAAGCAGAAAACTTACCAGATCAACCAGTTTCACACTAAATCATGTAAACTACGCAGCACTGGTGCGAAAATGCACTAATGCGCAAAGTATCACAATAAAAACTGCTGTGTAACTGAGCCCCATGAAATCATGAAAATGCAGTGTTGCTGTTATGTGGTGCCTCCTGAAAATTTAGTGCATAGATAAATATGAATTAAGTATGTTCATATTCTGTTGATCTTCTAGTGACAAATTATTCTTGCAATCACAGACTTCATCAGAAAGTCATATATTGTACAGCAGAAGTGCTGCTTTGACGAATTCTCTGTACACTGATCTGGGAATAAGTTCTATTGAATAGAAGAGAAGGCATGCATGAAGCACACTAATTGCATACTTGAATCCCAGTGGCAAGACCTTGAACACAGTACATAAAAGTTCCATTGATTTTATATGGGAGTTATGGTGAAATGGAGGCACATTGCTATGTCTGAAATGTGAAAGGAGTAACATGCCCTGTTATTTTTTAAAAATAATCTGTCTTAGATAAATCATTTGAAAGTCACAGATGTGAATGCTGTCTGTCTACCATATTTGAAAGTATGTGAAAAATTAATTTTTTTTTAAATGTTTATGTCTTGTCTTTCCTTTAGCAGCTAGGTCTTCCCAGTACTCAGATGAAATAGATTTTAAAACAGCTACAGATAAAAATTCATATAACAAACATACAAAAGTTAAAATACAAGTAAACTAGCAATAGAATAAAAAACAATTTAAAACTGTACCCATTAGAATACCACTATAGACAATACAGCATGTTATTAAGACCCCTTTTCTCATGAGTAGTCAGTTCCCAAAGGCCTGTCAAAACAAAACAAAAAGTATTTGCCTGTCTCTGGAAGGACACCATGAAGGGTATCACACTAGCCTGTCTAGGGAGCAAGTTCCAGAGCCTGGAAGTAGTCAATGTCCTTTGGATTTTAATGAGTTAACTACAGGTCGACCCCCGTATCAGCTAATTCGGTATCCACAGTTTCACTTATCCATGTCTGAAAAAATATGTTCTCCCTAGGCATTTCTTGGTCCTCCTATGTGATTCTGTGGTCAACTTTCAGCGTTTGCCTCGTTGAAAATAATAGTGTTCCCTATTATCCACTGATTCAAGTATCCATGGGGAGTCTTGGAGCATTTCCCCTGTGGATATGGGGGTTGACCTATATATGCATGGCATTTTCGTCCCACCCACACCCACCACATTATCTCCTGCCACTGAAAATAAGGAGGCAAAAAAGTATATTGCATGGGGGCAGATAATGCACTGTTTCATGGTTTCCATATTTATTGCTTAATTACCATTCAAACGCTGGTCATGTCAATAGAATGTAATTATTATATTACATGAGACACTGCTTTTCAACAGAGGTTGTTCACATGTGCACCCATGCAGAATGATCATGAGATAGTAAGCTGGATGTGTAAGCTGGTCTTTTGTCATGTAACATCTTTTAAGATGTAGGTGTGACTTGAGAAGTGGCATTATAAAAACTAATACAATCAGTGGACTTTATTCTTGCCTTATTCACTTTTGTCTGTGGGGAAAGAGAAGTCTTGCCCCCCTCATCCATGAATATAGTGTTTAATAGTGTTTATAGACGAACAAATGCAAATGACAGGTAGGTAGTAAATAAAGACTAACATAATTCAGTTAAAGCTGAAATGTGTGTCAGATAAGTACACTTAACCACTTACTGTCTTTCAGAATAATGCTGCAGAAATAAGCTTTTGAAAACTGTCCTGTAGTTCTATAAAATCAACAGTTGAGATGAAAGATTTGACAAGTACGCAGAGAACGCAACAGATATTTTGCTGTATCACACTTTGAAGAGGGTTTTGTTGTCTGTCCCTCTGAGAGAAACAATACTGCTTGAAGGAGTATTTCCTTGAAACTGGGGGAAACCTGGACTTGATTAGAGCCAGCAATTTGGGGAGTCATCTTTGATTTGCCTATATATGTAGAAGGAGCTGTTTGAATCATAGAATCATAGAATCATAGAATTGCAGAGTTGGAAGAGACCACGAGGGCCATCCAGTCCAACCCCCCTGCCACACAGGAAATCTTGATCAAAGCATCCCCGACAGCCTCTGTTTAAAGACCTCCAAGGAAGGAGACCCCACCACGCTCCGAGGGAGTGTGTTCCACTGCCGAACAGCTCTTACTGTCAAAAAGTTCCTCCTCATGTTGAGGTGGAATCTCTGTTCCTGGAGCTTGCACCCATTGCTCCGTGTTCCAGTCTCTGGAGCAGCAGAAAACAAGCCTGCTCCATCCTCAGCGTGACATCCCTTCAAATACTTAAACAGGGCTATCATATCGCCTCTTAACCGTCTTTTTTCCAGGCTAAACATACCCAGCTCCCTAAGTCTCTCCTCATAAGGCATGGTTTCCAGACCTTTCACCATTTTAGTTGCCCTTCTCTGGACACGCTCCAATTTGTCAATATCCTTTCTGAATTGTGGTGCCCAGAACTGGACACAGTATTCTAAGTGAGGTCTGACCAAGGCAGAATAGAGTGGCACTATTACTTCCCTTGATCTAGACACTATACTTCTATTGATACAGCCCATTGATACTTCTATTGATACAGCCCATTGATACATTGGCCTTTTTAGCTGCCGCATCACACTGTTGGCTCATGTTCAACTTTGGAGGTGTTTTTGTTTGGTTTGGTTTGGTTTTTTTGGAAACTATGTAGATTGCTCAAACTGTAGCAGCATTGTAAAGATCAAAACTTGTTGAGATGATTTTTTTGGGGGGAAAAGAAATGGATTTTCTTATAATTCAATGGTTATTATGTTAGTAGCAAGTCTTGGACAAGAAAGTGCTACAGAAATGCTAAAACTGCAAAAAATGCTTGTTGATTTTGGAGGATAATCCATGGTACTTACCTGTTCAAGCTGCTGTAAGTTCAAGGGTATAGTTAGTGTAGCAGCTTATACCATATTTTCCAGAAATAAATTACACTTGAAAGAGAAAATAATATCACAACTATCTAAGCACAATAATGGCATATATCATTAGGCACCATAATGCAAAATTTAAAAATGAGACTACATTACCATATAACATTGACAGTTCAGTTCATTAATGTCTCAGACTATATCAAAAGTATAAGTACAGAACACAAGAAGTCAGCTCTCTTTCTAGCACAATGTGATCTATATTATAACCACATTTAGCAGTTAATGTGAATAGACATAATACCCAGCCCTTACCAATGTAAGTGAAACTTGTTTCTGAGATGAGCTTTTACAGAATCCAACTTTTTAACACCAAAGGTAAACAGAGCAACATTCAAAAATAATCATTGTCATACAATATTATCCTTACCCAGTCTTCAATTGTTACTGTTTTTTCCCCTTTGGATTATTAGGTAACATTGTGTGTGTGTATATGTACAGAGATGGACACTTTTTCTCCCCTAATTTCACTTTGATCCTTGATGATATATACTTGATGGAGATCATGAATACTGTTTGAAAGGATGCATTATTTTTCTGCCAGACAATTTAATTTGGTCTGGTGAAATCTGTACTTGTTCTATACTTTCCAAGATTGCCTCAATCAATATAGCCACTTAAAAACAGCAACAACAACATTTACCCGACTTCTAACTTAATTTTCAAGATAAGTTTTAATGGAACAACTCAGTAGCCACCCAGCTCTGTCCTACGTTATACTCAATATTTGTCCTTGACATGTTTTTTTTTAATCCTGCTTTTTGTACTTTTGTATTTTATTTTTATTTTTATTTTTTTGGTGTGTCCCCCTTCAATGTACAATGGAACAAGCCTTGATTTTACAGTGATGCTGGGATTCTGCTGCTTACTCTCCTGGGTTTTATACTGCAGCCCTAATTCTATTTAGTGCAGATAGGGTGGGCTTACTGTGTTCCTATTTTACTTTTTACCTGCCACTTGTTAATTTGCTACATTCAGCAAGTGCTTAAAAAAGGGTGTAGTGTTTGGTTTTCAAGTCTTACAGGTGTAGCGTTGTGCATCTTTTTTTTTAAAACCCATAACACAATTATCTGTACGGTTTAAAGCAATAAAAAAGTGTTTCATATTTAGATTATGAGCTATTTTAAAATACTCTGAAATATAAATGGGCTATATGGAATCTCTCTCACAGAAAGAAAGGGGATGGGGAGGAAGGAAGGAATCCTGAACTGAATTTCCTTCTAGATTGGTTACGAAGTCATCATTTTTGTTAACATTAAATGTGCTGCAATAGAAAGTTACTATGTCAATTATGGACACATGACCTTAAGGCAGATTGTTCACCAGTGAGGATGCTCCAACACATGTATAGGCTGTTATAGGACAAGTATCTCTCTTTGCATGTGCTTTACGTGCTCTCTGTAGGAAGCCCAATTGCTATGTCAAAGGATAAAGTGAAGTCGAAGGCTTTCATGGCCGCCATCCATAGATTTCCCTTGTTTTTTTTCCAGGCTGTGAGGCCGTGTTCTGGAATAGTTTCTTTCTGACGTTTCGCCTGCATCTGTGGCTGGCCTTGACCTTTGGACTGTATTCTGGACTCTTCTCTGTGTGCCTTCTTGCCTGTATTGCCTCTTCTCCAAGAATCGGAGCCTTGCTTGTTCTGAACTTTATCTGGCTCCCCCTAATTAACTATCACTGGGAGCTTGGCTGCTTTCCCAGCCCTTGTTTATCCTGCTGGCATTTTGAGCTGCTTTTCCAGACACTCATGGAGGGAGATCCTGCAAGAGCAAAGCATGATGGAATTGTGCCTGGCTGCTTTTTTCCTCCTCACAGGCCACAGCAGTGGCAACTGGAATGGAGAAGAGGGCTTTTCATCAGCCAAGTTGTATTTGCTGAGTGAATTTGAGGCGTCCAATGGTGGACGGAAAGTTGAGAGATGGCATGTATACTCTTGACCCAGTAAAGGGAGGAATGTAACATTGTTTTTCAATTGATTGATTGTTTTTTTGACATTAACAATCTAATTTACAATCACCATAATATATATTCAAAAAATAATGAAATAGAGGAAAGAAAAAGAGAAAAAAAGGAGAAAAAAAGAAAGAGAAAAGAAGAAAAGAAAGAAAAGAAGGCATATAACTAGAGCACAGTAGGGCTCTGATCCCCCCCCAAGTCCTGAGTGTAATGAAAAGTAAATCTATCTATCTTGTTCTGGCATTACAGATCCAACTAAATAATCCTACTAAAATTACTAATACAGGTTGTGTCTCCCTTATCCGAAATGCCTGGGTCCAGAAGTATTTTGACTTTTGGAATACTTCATTCCAAATACATAATGAGTTATCTTGGAGATGGGCGTAATACATAATGAGGTATCTTGGAGATGGGACCTGAGTCTAAACATGAAATTCATTTATGTTTCATACACACCTTATAGACACAGCCTGAAGGTAATTTTATACACAATAATGAATCAAAGTTTGTGTCCATTGAACCCCACCAGAAAGCAAAGGTATCACTATCTCAGCCGTTCATGTGGACAATTTTGGATTTTGGTATTTTGGATTTTGGAATTCCAGATAAGGGAGACTCATCCTGCAACCATAACTACAAATTATTACATCGATAAATTTATTGCTCAAAAAGTCCTTAAACCATTAGCAATCTTTCAAAAACTCTTCAATTGGCTTATCCTTTAGAGCCCCCGTCAATTTGGCCACTTGGGCAAACTCAGTAACCATAACAATCCACTCTTCCATCATATCTGTGCTTCAGTCTGTTTGCAAGTTTAAGTAAACAACATTCATGTTGCTGTTGTCATATAGTGAAGAAGTAATCCACATTATTCTTAAATTGTTCATTCATAATGCCCAACAGAAACATTTCTGGTAAGATTACAAAATCTACCTTAAATTTTTTTTGGTTAATACATAAATCTTAGAGCAGTAGCTTTTTGACTTGGTTACAAGTCTACCACATATAAAAAAAGGAGCCCTCCTTATCTTGACATCCCCAGCATTGGTTTGAAGCATTCTGGGACATTTTTGACAGCTTATTTAGAGTAAGATACCATTTATACATAATCTTATACAGGTCTTCTTTTAAATTACTGTACAAAGTAAATTTTATATCTTTGGGCCAGCTTTCCCCCCCATACACCTCTATACATTATACCCAAAATTTTGAGCCCACCTTATCATATACTCTACAGGTTTATCCTATGTCTCTGGTTTCAAAAGTCATTTTGAAGGGATGTACCATATATTCCAGTGTATAAGACGACTTTTAAACCTTCTCAAAATCTTTTAAAAATTAGGGGGTCGTCTTATACGCCGGAATAGGGCTCCCCATTGTAGCTTCAGAAGGATGGGTGGCCGATCGCGGCTTCGGGGAGGGGTGACGGTGGCTGGAAAGCCCCCCCCAGCTAGCCACCCTTACATTCGCCCCTCTCCTCCACCCTTGTTTCCTCCACAAAGGGGGTGAAGGCAGAGGAGGGGGAAAATGTACCCGCTTTGCCTCACCCCCGCCCGGTCTCCTGAGTGTTCGCTCCCTTTGTGAAGGAAGCGAAGAAGCAGGAGATGGGTGATGTGTGAGGGAAACCGCTACCTTCGCCCCTCTCCTCTGCCTCGATTCCTTTGGGAAGGGTGGCTGGGTAGTGGCTGGAGGGGTGGAGACTTTACAGCCAGCACCCGCCCTTCCCAAAGCCACAATCGGGGTTCCCATCGCAGCTTTGGGAAGGGTGGATGGGTGGTGGCTGGAGGGGGGAGTTTGGGATATACAATTGTACCCTCGTGGTCTCTTCCAACTCTACAATTCTATGATTCTATGATTCTATGATTCTCTATATTCACGGATTTGGCATTCACGGAGTTAAGTATTCACAGCTTGAAAATATTCTTAAAAAATAATAATCCAAAATGCAAACCTTGATTTTGCTATCTTATATAAGGGACACCATTTTGCTATGCCATTGCATATAATGGGACTTGAGTATTCATGGATTTGGGTATTCACGGGGGTCCTGGAACCAAACCCCAGTGAATGTGAAGGGACAACTATACTCGCCATATAAGAGAGGGAGGGGTAGTCTTATACAGCGAGTATTTCCCAAACTCTATATTTTAACTTAAAAATTGGGGGGTCGTCTTATATGCCTAGTCGTCTTAACTTTTTTTGGGGGGGAGGGGAAAAAGAAACAGGCTAGCATGCAAGGTTTTCTTTGGTCGGGGTGGAGAAGGCAGGGCTGCTTTTGCTATTCATCCTGTGAAACATGTCATTTTATTGCTTGCTTTTTGTCTTCTCACTGGATAAGAAGGCATAAAAGCGTAAGGGTAAAAATGAAATATCTACCTTTTCTGTAAGACTACAGTACCAAGTTTTTATTATATAAATGTATTGTAATAGAACAAGTTAGCTAATACAGATTGGAAACTGCTTAATGTGGTGTAGATGTGTAAATTGCTGTTGCTTAAAACAATTTGTAAGCTGCTCTGATAGCCATTGTGGCTGAAGGGCAGGGTATAAATACCTAATTAAAATAAATAAATTTTTAAAAAATATTTAAAAAATAGTTAAAAGATGAGCCCTTGCTTCAGGCAAAGAAAGGGAAAGCCCTGTCCTTCCACAGTTATCTCTTCCCACCCCCAGGGTCTCTGCCACCACTCCTCTGTATCTAAATCATAACACATGGCTGACCTCTTTGCTCAGATTTACAGCAAACCAGATTCTTGAACATACCGTTTCACTGTCAGCTGGAAAGCTAGAAAACAATGCAGAGTGTAGCTTCAAAGAGAGTGATGGCATAATACATAGCAATGTAGAAAGCCAGTCCTGCTGTCCACACTATAAATTACTAAGCTCTGCTTCCAAACATACTGTTGAGTTTTAGGAAGGAATTCAGATGGGAGAAAATGGTCTCTTTCAGTATCTTTCATTTGTTGGAGTCAATAAATCTCTCTTCTATTTTTAATAGCTGCAGGGGTTTGAAAATATTACACTTAAGAGGAGAAAGAAACGATTGTTAACAGTCACCAGACATACACTGATGTGGATTAGAAATCCTCATCAGCAGTTTCCTTTACATTAGCTATAATGTGAGAGGCCAAGGAGCCATGAAAGACTAAACATTTACTTGCAAAAGAACTGAAATAGATTTGAACATTCGACTATTGACTGGATCTTAAGGTGTCCTTTCAGGATCAGAAATAGCCCCACGAAGGCTCGTGCCAGTGGAAAGCAAGGAGAAAGTTTTTGCTTATTCCTATCCCACTCTCCACCATACTCCACAGGCCAATTCCCATACTGGTCTCTCAACCCTCCAGAGCAGGATTTTGTTGTTAATGATGTCCAGTCAGCTTTGACTTATAGTGATCCTAGAGAGGAGCCAATGTGAGATAGTGGTTTGAATGCTGGACTACGACTCTGGAGACTAGGGTTTGAATCCCCACTTGGCCATGAACACGCACTGCCTTGGGCAAGTCACACACTCTCAGTCTCAAAACCCCCTGTGATAGGTTTGTCTTAGGGTCACCATAAGTTGGAAATGAGTTAAGGGCACAAGACAACAACAAATGAATGAGAGATCTCTCAAGACACCTTGTTATTAACAGCTCAGAAGATCTTTGCAAACTCAGGACCATAGCTTCTTTGATTGAGGGCCTGTCTATACAAGCCCCCGCAAAATGGAGCAATCTGCATTAAAAACAATTTATAGCAGCTGCGAACTGTCCTAACTGTATACATTTTTTTCACTTTCATGGGGATCTTGAGCCCCTAACCCCTGCAAATGTGGAGGGCAGACTGTAGTAATAAGCAGAGTACATACATAAGGGATGTAGCAAAAAGTCTGTGGAAAACCCAGATACTTAAACAGTAATCAGTCAGGAGTTTGGCAAACAACCTTCTTTATTGCTCTGGTTGGGGAATGGATCCATTCTTTGTCTCCTGTCCAAGTCAGGTTTTTCAGGACTCAAGAAGAGTTTGTCTCCTGACAGAAGTATGCACTGCGATAGATCACACCTATGCTGGCACTTTCTTAAAGCAAATTATTTGTATTATTAACTGATATGGTAACGTTAAAGAACTTTCATAATAGTTTTCTGTACACTTCTAAAATGCCATGTTTGGGAGCTTGGCGAGAACATTTATTTATTTATTTATTTATTTATTTATTTTTAGGTATTTATACCCTGCTCTTCAGCCACAAAGGCTCTTATAGCGGCTTACAAATTGTTAAGCAATAGCACCTACACATCTACACCACTTTTATAGCACGCTAGGCAGTCTCCAAGCGGTTTCCAATGTATGTTAGCTAAATAAACATTCTAGTAAGATTTCTTCGGTACCTTTTAATCTTTTTTCAATTCCAATCACCCTCACACATCTCCAGCATTGGGAAAGGCAGTTAATAGGAGGATCAGTTAGGTTATTGGTTGTTCACCTTGATTGGTCAGGTGAATGTTGACATGTTTTGTAACTCATGTTCATGTTGCCAGATTGGAGAAGTCATTTGATTTAATTTGATTATTGTTCTCTCCACTTCATGACTTAATGGTATTGTTTTGGCTTGTGGGATCCAAAGCTAAGTGGCTTTCAGTGAATGCAGTGATGAGAAAATAAAAAGCAAGGAAGAGGCATCAACTTTTTTTTATAATAGAGTCGTCCTGTGACCAGTTATATCTGTCATTCAGGAGGTTGATCTCAGTCATGCTCATTTGGCACCTTAAAAAGATTTCCCATCTTCCAAGAAAACCCAGATTTACACATTAAAATGAAAAGAAGGACAAAAGGGGGAAATTGTGCCATCCTCTATAGATCTTTCATTTTTGTAGATCTTTTACTCTTTAAATATCTGTTTTACTTTCATATTTGTGAGAAGTGGAATATTTAGAGCATAAAATAACCTGTCATTTCCTTCATGTACTTTAACACATTACTAAGTTAGCAGTTTGTTGGGGAATTGGAGTGGAGGACAATCTTTATGCATTTGGTTTCTGTTTCCGAACATGTTAGTAAATTATTAGACAGTTAACAAATATATTGTGACTGGCAAGGAAGGTGGAGAAACAGGGGCTTTTTGTAAGCAGGAAGTTGTTCTTTAGTCTGTCAATAAATTGCCTGAATTTCCAGTCTGTATTTGAACTGATTAGGTTTATGAAGTGCCCATATTTTTTTGAGGATTAGCTCTTGGACTTTGTGTCCAAAAGTTATATGTGCTTGACTTTCATTTAAGTAGATAGAAGGTTATATCAACCCTTTAAGAAACCAAATAAGCCCACTTGTCTCCACTTTTGTATATTTTTGTTCTCGTGGTACTGTCTAGAAATACAAAACAAGATGAAAGAATATTGCGAATAAAGATTTTAAAAAATGTATAAGTTAAGGACATTTGCTCGTGATTTTGTGATACTTCTGGAAAATCCTTTGGAAGGTATAGAAGTGTTATTTTTATGTGTTCACAGGCTTTAAGATTAATAATCAAAAGACAAGGATGTTAATGAAAAATATGAATATACAATAGAAGATAAAGTTGAATTGATGGACCAAACTGGTTCTAAAAATTGAGAAGAAGATTCAATACTTAGGTATTACTATGATGAATATGAATTTTATGTTCTTTCAAAATAATTACGTTAAGACATGGAACGAAATTAGGAAGGACATATTACGATGGGAGAAATCACATTTGTCACTGTTTGGAAGAATTTCTGTGATAAAAATGAATGTTTTGCCTAGAATGATGTTCCTATTTCAGACAATACATGTTTTGACAACTGATGTACCATTTAAGCAATGGCAAAAAGATATATTGAACTTTGTATGGGAGGGAGAAAAACCACAAGTTAAATATAAAATATTACAAGATGCAAAAGAAAAGAGTACTGAGTTTACCTAATTTGAAACTGTGTTTTGCAGCCTGCTGTATGGTTTGGATGAAAGAATGGGTGATGTTGAGAAATAAAAAACTATTAGAGTTGGTACAATAAAGTCAAAGTTAATGTAGATTTCAAAAATCATTTTGTGAGATATGCCTGAGAGTATGGAATAGATATAAACCCAGGTTGTGCACAAAAATGCCTCCATGGGTCTCAGCACAAGAAACTTTTTATAGAAGAGAAACAACAGGTATCTAATATATCAAGAAAGGTATATGAAGACCTCAGGGGGGCCGTTTACACGATGAAAATGTCCTGGGAAGAATTCGTGTCTGTCCCTGGCAGTTTACACGTACATCGGGTCGGGTACGTGATTTTCGGAAGGGGGGCCACCTTTTATCCCTCAACCTGCAGGACTTCCAGTCCCGCAGGTTGTGCCGGTTTTTAAAAAAGTCACTGGAGGATTCGGAAAATCGGAAATGTAAACAGCGTGGGACAAAAAGTCTCGGTACTGGGATGACCGGAAATGGTGACTGGGGGCGGGCTTAGAGCTCTGAGACCAGAAAAGGAGGGGTCAGTCGCCCGTTCAACAGATCCAGCCTCACCAGCTGAAAACAAAGGCATCCCTTCCAGCTGCATGAAGGTTGATGTGTGTGTGTGTGCGCGCGCGCGCGAATGTACTCAATCACCTTTTTAAATGGATTTCTACACTGCATGCTACAGAGAGATCGTGGTGGGCAGATCCTCCCTGGTTCTGAACAGAGAGATCGTGGTGGGCAGATCCTCCCTGGTTCTGAACAGAGAGATCGTGGTGGACGGGCACAGTAAAATATTCCAGCCTCTGAGCGAATGAACATCTCTTAACTTCCCCCTCTCTGTGTCTGTGTGTTTCAAAACAACCTGTTTGTAGCTGGTTTGAAGCATGAACTCTGCAGCTAATCTGTGTTGTAAGGGTTAACATTTTACAGAGGCAAGGGGAATACGATGCCTCCCCTCCCCTCCCCCTCACTCGCTTGATTTCAAATGGAAAGCACTCTTTCGTTCCTGCGTCTGAGCAAAAGATCTCAGTCTGGATCTTTAAAAATGCTTTCTGCCTCTTCTGAAGGGGTTAAAATGTTCAAGAAGCAAGGGGGAATAACAAACCTCTGCCCCCCTCTCTCCCCCACCACCCCAGCCAGCCAATAGCATCGCTCGTGGCACGGAACTCTAAGGGAAGTGCGTCACCCGAGGTTGTGAAAACACGAGTAATCGCATCTTTGATTGACAGCCAAAAAAAAAAAAATTAAAACCTAAACAAAACCGGAACTATGGACGTGTAAATATCAGTCACGGGACCACACGGGATATCCATATCAGAGACATAAATCGTATAAACAGCGAGGGACGGATTCGTTATCACTTTGTCCCGGTAGGCAACGCGACAATTTCTGTCGTGTGACTGGCACCCAGGAGAGTTGTGAAGGGGAATATAAAATTAAATCAGGAGAGCAGTTAATAGCAGAAGGATACAGTTTTCAATGGTATTCTTAATTACAGTTGTTTAAAAGATTTAAAGTGGATAAAAAGACCTATGGTTTTGAACAAAATAAGTCAGAATTTGAAATGCAACTGTGTATAGATGTTGAACATGTACTATAATTGTTAAAATGTGTACACTTGTTGAAATTTGAAACTGAAGAAGAACATTTTAAAGAGTGTATGATAAAATGGGCTAAGAATTTTGGTTATAATATACAGATGGATCAGTGGGAAAATATGTGGTCAAAGGGGTCGAAATTTACATTTTGTTATGATCTTAAAGAACATCTTTATCATTGGTATATGACACCAGAGAAATTGTATAGAATGTATAAAGGTGTATCTAAAGTATGTTGGAAATGTGAACAACACAAAGGGACATTTTATCATGTGTGGTGACTACGTGAAAGTCTAAAAACATTTGGATTCAAATACACACATTGATGCAGAGGATTTTAAAGATTAATATTCAATTAAAACTGGAACTTTTTCTTTTGGGATTGAGGGATGTGTAGCTGGAAAAGAGTAGTGGAAGATTATTTAAGTATATGATCACAGCAGCAAGATCATTGTATATGCAGAGATGGAAGAATTCAACACTACCCACTATGGAGGAATGATTAGTGAAACTGACATATTTAGCAAAAATTGACAAATTGTCTGGTTCAGTTAGAGAAAATGCATATAGTGGCATTTCTCAAAGACTGGACACCCCTTACAGACATTTTGCAAACAAAAGAAAATGACTTAGTAACTTTTGGTTTTGATTATTAGAAAGAGCAGGCTATTGAAAGAAGGATTGTAATTTTGGAGAGAGGTATGAAGGATTATATGCCTACATAACTGCTGAAAGGAATATTGGAAGTCACTTTTCTATATTTCATTTTTCTTTCCTTATTTTTGTTCTGTACTATTTAACTTTTATGTTATTGTAGTTTAATGTTCTAATTTTCTAGTTTCTAGTTTTTTCTTTTCTTAATCTTTGTAATTCCTTGTATATTTCAATTTTTTAAAATATTATTATTATTATTATTATTGGAAAAAGAAATAGAACAAGTAAGGAAGCAATCCTGTGAGCCCTTACCTCATGGGTGGGCAACTGTGTGATGTTAGATTATTCCCCCTCAGGAGACCTTGGAGGATCACACCCCTCCACTGCATCGGCTCCCACAAAATAAATAAATAAATAAATAAATAAATAATTTTTGTCCTTGGGGGCCTCTTCGGGCCTGCACTTAAGCCACTCCTGGCTTAGCCTTTTAAACATACGAAAATTTGCAGAAATCTAAACATGCATAAGATTGCATATTAAAATTTTTTTGTCATAGACATTGTACAAGGTCTGTCTATTAAATAGTGAGACTGATACCCTAGGAACTATCTTGGCACAAACTTTTCTTATGTTGAGATCCTCATGCAAATTTTTCCACATAGTGGCTTTGTCAATGTTCATGTCTTTAGCTGTCATTCAGACACTGAGTTGGCGGTCTATTTGAATAATCTTTCTTCAGTTCTTGTCCAGGGCGTTCATCACCTTCCACATTCTCACATTGTACTCTGAATCTTTTGTGCCACTCAAATACGCACAAGACATACAGTCTTCCTTGTAGGCCTCAGTAAGCATTTGAAAAGATTCCATTGTTTGTTCAATTTTACTAAAAATTTCAAATTGACACGTTGCTTGACTTTTAAACTTAGTATTTTTCCAGCACACAACAGACAGCACAGTTGCTTTAAATGACAACTGACAGTTAACTGAATGGCTGAGAGTGTTGATGTCTGTTATGCAGGTTCAGACATGTTCAAGGTCACCACTCAAGTGTTCACAGTCAGTTCTCCCTGATTTGTCTGAACAGTAGAAATGCTGTCTTGTTATTTAATAGACAGACCACATATTTCTTACTTATAGAATCATAGAGTTGGAAGAGACCACAAGGGCCATCCAGTCCAACCCTCTGCCATGCAGGAACACACATTCAAATCATTTCTGACAGACGGTCATCCATCCTTTGTTTAAAAACCTCCAAAGAAGGAGACTCCACCACACTGCAAGGCAGTGTATTCCACTTCTGAACAGCTCTAATTGTCAGGAAGTTCTTCCTAATGTTTAGGTGGAATCTCTTTCCTGTAGTTTGAACCCATTGTGCTGTGTCCTAGTCTCTTGAGCAGCAGAAAACAAGCTTGCTCTATCCTCAATATGACATCCCTTCAAATATTTAAACATGGCTATCATGTCCCCTCTTAACCTTCTCTTCTCTAGGCTAAACATACCCAGCTCCCTAAGCCGCTCCTCATAGGTCATGGCTTCCAGACCTCCCACCATCTTGGTTGTTCTCCTCTGGACACGTTCCAGCTTTTCAATATCCTTCCTGAATTGTGGTGCCCAGAACCGGACACAGTATTCCAGGTGAGGTCTGACCAAAGTAGAATACCGTGGCACTATTACTTCCCTTGATCTAGATACTATACTCCTATTAATGCAGCCAAGAATCATACTGGCTTTCTTAGCTGCTTCATCACACTGCTGACTCATGTTCAGCTTGTGGTCCACTAAGACTCTTAGATACCTTTTGCCATCAAGCCAGGTGTCACCCATCCTAGAGCTGTGCTTTTCATTTTTAGTTCCCAAGTGTAGTAGCCTACATTTCTCCCTGTTGAAATTCATTTTGTTAGTTTTGGCCCAGCTTTCTAATCTGTTGAGGTCATTTTGGATTCTGATCCTGTCCTCTGGGGTATTAGCTACCCTTCCTAATTTGGTGTCATCTGCAAATGTGATAACCATGCCCTCTATTCCCTCATCCATGTAATTAATAAAGAGGTTGAATAGCACTGAGGCCAGGACAGAACCCTGTGGCACCCCGCTGGTCACTTCTCTCCAGGATGAAAAGCAACCATTGGTGACTACCCTTTGAGTTTGGTCAGTCAACCAATTACAAATCCACCTAACAGTTGCATTGTCTAGCCCTAGCTAGACAGTATGCACTAGCTGAAGTACCTAGCTTTACTAGGATTAAAAATGTTTGAGTCTCTCCTCTTGGTTCCCTTTCTTTTCCCCTATGCTCTTTCCCTTCTGTCTACTCCTGCCCTTCACTCTTTCTCTTTCTCAGTGGTTTTTCTCTCCTCATCCCTCTGCTTATCCCTCTGCTTTTCACTCCCAGTGTTAAATTCGACTAACCACTACTGGACTGACTTGACTGCTATTGTATTATATCATGCACCTATAGACTGAAAATGGCTTGAGATAAATACTGACCTTATATCCTCAAGCATTTCTTCAGCAAGGAAGGTGTGGAGGAATGAGTCTTTAAAACAATTCTGATTCCTTTCCAGAAATCATGACTTCTGACAGTAATAAAGTAGTTATTAATATTTTGAGTATTTTCATGGATTTTTATGTAGCACTGTTTTATAGAGTGATAGAGTTGGAAGGGGGCTCATGGTCTATCGAGTCCAACCCCCTGCTCAAGAGCATCTCGGGGATCCAAATTCCGTGTCCGTTGGACAGTTCATGGTTGGTTCGATGTGAATCTGTTAAATTTGTTACCCATGCTGATGATGTGTCCTTCTTGGTTAAGGACAGGATGGAAGTTAGAAAGATTAAAGATGCTTTTGAGGCCTACGGTCGAGTTTCTGGTGCTCAACTTAACATGGAAAAGAGTTTTTTTATCAGGATTTTTGCTGCAGAGGACAAGATGGCAGCTATTCCTCTAAAGGACATAGTTGGAGAAAAGGAAGGGTGGCAAGCAGAGCAAGAGGCAAAGATGGATAGGGTGAAGATCCTGGGGCTGAATTTTGCAGTGGCTCCGGAGGGATGGAAAGAAAATTGGTATCGCTGGTTCGAAAAAGTGAAGGAGAGGGTGGCCCTCTGGCAGAGATGGAAGCTGACCTTTTACCAGAGAGCCACTTTTGTAAATACCTACCTGCTTCCGGTGGCAGCCAACTTGGCGGCTGTTTTCCCACCTCCAGATTCAGTGATTAAAGAAGCTGATCGGGTTCTCTTCAAGTTCCTTTGGGGAATGGCCACATTCCCCCTGGCAAGGGCAGTGGCTTATGGGCAGGTAGAACAAGGGGGCCTGGACTTCCCAGCCCTGGGATCTAAGTTCATTGCCATCTTTGCTGCTCAAAACTTTGGGAAAGTTTCTCTGTTACAAAAGGGTCAGATTCAACCTCAGGCTTGGCTAGTTTTGTTTTGTGAGTGCTGGATAGGGACTAGACGGGGAAAGACTTAGTGGGAGGAAGGCTCATTAAGTTTTAGGTTTTCTTTACCTGAAAAATTGAAAGCACCAGATTATTTGAAAGACTTTGTTTTTTACATAAAGAAATATAAAATTCATGCTGAGGAGTTGAAGGGGGAAGACAGACCAGGTCAGAGCATCAAGAGGAGTTTGTACAGGAAAATAGTGGAGGAGATTTATGTTAACCTGTTTTTGCAAAAGCGTCAGGCCAAACTAGATTTATCAGAATACCTAAATCACCAGACTAACCCAATTGAGTATTTCATGGACAAAAGGGTCCCCAAAAAGTTGTGGGACTTGAGGTGGAGGCTCTACCATCAGGTTCTTAATCTGAGGGGAAAGAGACCATGGACCGCAGAGGATGAGCAGACCTGTCCGCGTCTGAAATGTAAAAAGGCTGAGATTTTGAGTGGCGTGGCACAAAAGGAGACGATCAGACATTTTGTCCAGGACTGGCTGAGTGCCCGGGAAACATGGGGGGAGGTGGCCCGGGTCCCGGATTGGCCAGATTTGGCACAGCAGGCTTGGGAGACAGTACTTTCGGGGTCTGAGCCTCCAGAAGGTGTCAGGGGACCCAGAAAGTCAGTGGGCCAAAAGAGGAAGGGGAAGGAGCCTGGTTCCGCCATGGCTGAGAGGTTTTGGAAAGTGCCCTGGTCCACGGTGCGCCTGGTAAACCTCTATGTGATGTTAGGGTTAGTTTTCCAGAGACAAAAGGAGGTGAAAAGTCAAAATCTGCAGGATGTAAAAGGCACTGCCTATTATGTGAAGAATGTAATTGAAAATTTAGCTCTGAGTGAAAAAGAGAAATTGCCAAACCATCGTTGGAAAAAGTTTTGGCCGTGGTTTAGTGAGACAACCCCAGCAATAACATAAAATGATATGTTAAATAAATATTTTATTATTTTTGTATTATTTTGTATTATTATTTTTAATTAATATTTTATTGGTTTTTTTCATTTCCAAGTAGGTATCATTATAATGTGTAAATATAATGTGATTATAGTGTGTTTAGATTAAAGGGAAAAATACATTAGTGTTAGGATAGATTTATTTTTATATTAGTAAGAAAAGAGGAAAATAATTAGTATTATTTTTATATTATTGTTATGGCCTTTTGTGGTCGGGTGTATTTTTTAGTAGAATGGTCTTACTCCAATGAAAAATTCCGTATATATATAAAAAAATTCCCTGCTCAATGCAGGATCTCCAGCTAAAACATCCCCAGCAGGTAGCTGTCCAGCTTCTTTTTGAAGATGTCCAGAGAGGGAGACCCCCACCATCCCTCTAGGCAATTAGTTCCACTTCCAAAATGCTCTTACTGCCAAGAAGTCCCTTCTAGTGTTCAGTCGAAATCTACTCTCCTGTAACTTAAAACCATTAGACATGCTTCTATCTTTTGGGACAGGAGAGAACAGGCCTGCCTCCTACTCTCTGTGACAGCCCTTGAGGTGCAATCATGTCACACACCCCAGTCTTCTCTTCACAAAGCTGAATGTGCTCAGGTCCTTCAACCTCTCTTCATATGTTTTGTTCTCCATACCTCTTAGCATCCTTGTTGCCTTTCTCTGAACCTGCTCCAACTTCTCTGTATACTTAAAATGAGGCACCCAGAACTGAATCCAGTTTTATTTAGATCTACGTATAGGTGTCAAAACAAGTTTGACATATCTGGTGTTTGACAACCAGAGTTCAAACATTTTTACAAATTTTGGCTGTCTTTTTGTTTCTTCTTTTGGTAGCATTGGATAATCATTATGTCTCTTGAGTTCCTTTTGGAAATCAAGTATCTCTTTAAGAATGTCTAACCACTGCTGAATTTTGGTAAGGGATTTTTAACGCTGCTCTCCTTGCATACTTTCAGGGGAGCAACTCCCATTTATCACAGTAGATACATAGGATTATACTGCACATGTTACCTAATTTAGTTCAGTTTACAAGTGGGATATGGTTTTTATTAATATCAGGACTCCAGTCATTTGACTGGGCCATGAAGAAGGAACAGCAGCTTTGGATCAGAAGAGTTGTAGAACGGCAAGTGTTAAGTAATTGGAAGGATAAAATTTAATCAGTCAGAGATAGCTATACATAGGCATATCTTAGTTAACAAAGTCTCTGACAAAGAATCTCCTTTTTACAAAGCCTTTCTATGGAAGCCCATCCCATCCACCCCTTTTCTTGTCTTCTCTCTAGCTGCTAGCGTTCCTGCAGCATTGGCATTGGGAGGATAGTGAAGGAGGGCTAGAGAAAGACAGACTAGACTATGGGTGTTGGGTTGCAGCAATAAAGTAAAGAATGCAATAAAGCTTGACCTGGGAAAGAATGGGATTCTACTCTAGGTGATCTTACTGTAGCTCTGTGTGTTCACATACAATAGACAAGGCAAACAGCTGCCTCCAGAATAATTTACTGAACATGTGTGAGAACATGTGTGAAAAGCAAAACAGAAAAAAAAATGGGAAAGTAGATTAGCTTACCTCACCAGTTACTTTGCATTTCAAAAAAGCATAGTTCTATAAGGTTTGCCACCAAAATAGTAATTATAACAAAAGCGGAGAGGAAGAAAATCATCCCAGGAAGTTGACCAAAGATAAAATCACATTGGAGAACCAAGACATGCCCTAGAGAAAACATCTTTTCCCCCCAATCAATGAATAATCAAATCTGTGAATGTTTAATCTGCAAATGTAAAGGGACAACTGTATTATAATTTCTTCTTTTTCTTTCATTGTTGCTTACTTTCCCATCCAAAATGGTTTACTATAATGGTGGGTGACTACAGTGGGTCAGTTTTTTGCCCCTTCAGAGTCCACATTGGATAGGCAAAAAGGCAGGGGGAAAAGAGAGGGGAAAACAAACACAAGCCTAGAAATGGCTAGAAGTCCACTTCTAGGTGTGAACAGTGGGAATTTAAAAATGTTAAATAGGGTGTGTGAGAGCAGTTGTCCTGCATCCTATTTAAATGTTGCAGTGCTATTCCTGGACACTTTTCAGGAGAGGAAGTTCATCTGTTTTTGTGGCCGGAATAAGGATGGTCTAGGGACTTTGTAGAGGTTGAAGACTGAAAGTGTCTGGACTTTGCCCACTTCGTACCTGGGAGTGATACCAGTTGGTGAATAAGAGACATCTGGATGATGGTTGACCTATGTGTATATGTATCTGCCTTCAAGTTGTCTGCTGACTTAAGGCAAACCCATGAATATCATAGGATTTTCTTAGGCAAGGAATACTCAGAAGTGATTTTGTTAGTTCCTTCCTCTGAGGCATAGCACACAGCACCTGCTATTTATTGGCAGTTTCCCAGCCAAGCATTAACCAGGCTTGATCTAACAACGTCTAAAGAAGTTGGGCTTGTTTTGTCTAAAAAAAAAATTGCAAACACATCTATTTCTCATTGTTTACAACTTTTAAAGTGTTTTTGTTGTTGAAAAAACTCTTCAGTTTACTTTGGATTTAACAGATTAAAGCAGTGTAGCTTGAACATACTGTAGGTTGAGGCTGCAAAGCTGTTAGGACTAAGGAGTGGCAAGTTTGGCTCAGAAAGTTCTGTGTGAGGGAATAGAGTCCATTTGTGGCTTGGCAGTGAGAGATTTAGTACTGTATTGTGTATGTCCTCCCAAAACAAACTAAACAAAAAGCAACCCTCCCTTCCCCATGCAACTTGTCCCTTTCCTTCAACCCTACTTTTCATTCTTTTCTTTCCCTAGAAGAACTCCACTACCCTGAACATTTTATGCAGTGGTGGGTGAGAATGTTATTGTTTGGGAAAGCCCTAAAGTCTGTGTTGCTAATGGATTTCAGAAGCAAAAAGGTTTATGTGCACTAACAACTTCCCATTCATTAGCAATTGGATGCCTTTGTGCAAAGGGGCTGCTTTGACTGCTCTGCAGCTCAACTTGCCAGGAGAGAAAATACCTCTGCCAGCAGCTTTCTGAGAGAGAGAGGTGGAGTGAGGTGGGAGGGGGCAATGTTTAGGCCCTCTTTCCTGGCTGGATGTAGATTCTGCTGCAATAGGTTGCTATGTGCTCCAGGAATGTGGGAGAGAGAACCCCTCTGTGAAGAGAGCCAAGAATGGTCTCAGTCTGGCCATTTAGAACTGGCAGCTTAGACCTGTTACTGTCCCAAAGTTTTATTGTAAAAAGTTCGTTTTTTGGACTATAGCTCCCAAAATCCTCCAGCCAGCATGAGCAGTGGCCAAGATGGCTAAGGGATTCTTGGAGATGTGGCCCAAGTTTTTCCAAGCCCCTTTCCCCAAGCTCTGCTCATCAGTATATGTTGCATTTCAATAACTAGTGGCCCCCGTTTAACTTTTCTTTCTAGTAATGCCTTCTTCCATCATTGGGTTTGGTCTGAATAGTTAGTGCACAGGTAGCACACGTTGCAGAAGGGAACTGGTAAAATGCATTACCAAAACATGGTGGAGGGGAGATTTCTGAGCAGGGAGATGCAGCATCTTTCCAGGTCTATTGGCTTACCAGTGCAGCCATTTTCATAACTGAGTGTGGTTTGTGCACCATGCTAACTTGCACTCCATTAAAGGCTTCATATACCGTATATTCCGACATATAAGACGACCTTTGAGCACTCAAAAGTGCCCTCCAAAATCAAGAGTCGTCTTATACACTGGATATACTCTGCTTCACCTGCCTGTCTATCTCCTGCCTCTTTGCAAACGGAGGTGGAGGAAAAGGGCGAAAATGCCCCATTTGGCTCCACGGCCCCGATCCCTCCTTCTGGGCTCCCTTCCGAAGGGAGCCAAGGCAGGGCAAGTGGGGCCGCTGAGTCAAACCGCTAGATTTGCTCCCTCTCCCCACCTTCAAGGAAGGTGGGGAGAAGGAGCAAAGCAGCCCAGTTTAACTCTGCAGTCCCGATTCCTCCTTCTGGGCTGCCTTTGCAAGGGAGCCCAGAAGAAGGCATCGGGGCTGCAGAGTTAAAGCCCTAGCTTTGCTCTTTCTCCCCAGCTTCAAGGAAGGTGGGGAGAAGGAGCAAAGCAGCCCAGTTTAACTCTGCAGCCCCGATGCCTCCTTCTGGGCTCCCTTGCGGGGCTGCAGAGTTAAAGCCCTAGCTTTGCTCTTTCTCCCCAGCTTCAAGGCCAGGAGGAGGGATCGGGGCTATGCAGCCAAATGGGGCATGTTTGTCCCTTCTCCCCACCTTCCTTGAAGGTGGGGAGAGGGGGCGAATCCTGGGTTTGGCTGCACAGCCTTCGCGTCCTCCTCCTGGGCTCCCTTCCAGGAGGGAGCCCAGAAGGAGGGATCTGGGCTGTGCAGCCAAACGGGGCATTGTCGCTCCTTCTCCCCACCTTCCTTGAAGGTGGGGAGAGTGAGCAAAGATGCCCGTTTAACTCTGCAGCCCCGATGCCTTCTTCTGGGCTCCCTTGCATAGGGATCCCAGAAGGAGGCATCGGGGCTGCGGAGTTAAACCTCTAGGTTCGCTCCCTCTTCCTTGAAGGTGGGGAGAGGGGGCGAATCCAGGGTTTGACTCCACAGCCCACAGCCCCTGCGTCTTCCTCCTGGGCTCCCTCCGGAAGGGAGCCCAGAAGGAGGGATCGGGGCTATGCAGCCAAACGGGGCATCTTCGCCCCCTTCTCCCCACCTTCCTTGAAGGTGGGGAGGAGGGGGCGAATATAGGGGTTTGCCGTGGCCGCCCCCGCTTCCCCCGCCTTGGTCCCCTTCGGAAGAAACAAGATGGAGGGAAAGGGGCTGCTGAGGCAAACTGGGCATTTTCGCCCCTTTCCTCCACCTTCCAGTCAAGTTGACTGGAAGGTTGAAGAGAGGGTCTGACTGGCTGGGAGAGCCCTGCCAGCTGATCCTGTTCGCTTTTCCAACTCAGGAGGAGATGCTCATGAGTTGGGAAACAAAGAGGATCAGCTGGCAAGGTTCCCCCAGCCAGTCAGCCAGCCAGCCAAATTGGGGTGGTGGTGGTCTTAAATGGCAAATATATGCCTAAGCCTAGATTTTTGGCTTGAAATTGGGGGGGGGGGTCTTATATGCCCAGTCGTTTTATAAGCCGGAATATACGGTATGTTAGCAGGGAAAGAGAGAGCAGGTATAAAGAGGGCCACAGAGTGTAATCTGGAGTCCAGGATGGAAAAGTCTTCTTGGCACACTCTCTCCCAAGTTCTCTCAGTAGATAATTCAGAGCTTTAAATATATACAATATATTGGCATAATGGCTGGAATCTTCTTGGTATGTTATGCATGTCAAATTTATTTATTCTACCTGGTATGCAAACAGAGCATGGGATATACAGCATTTGTTGGGTTCCATTCAAAGTATTTATAACTCACCTTTCACCTTTCTTAATCGTTATCTCTTCACCCTGCCCCGCTCCCACAATACACTCTTAACATTCTGCTTCATTTTCTCTTGTTGCTTCCCCTTAGCCAGTGCAGTGATCTGTTGCCAATGTGACCAGTACCTAACATTGCACAACGTCACTCTTTTGCCCATTCTTTGTACTCTTGCTGGTGTCACTTACTGATGTCCTGCAGTATTCTTTGCTGACATCCTGTATTAACCTGACAACTACTCCAATACAGTCAGACCCTCATATCCATGAGGGTTTGGTTCCCACACTAACTGTAGATACCACAAACCGCAGATAACAGCAAAGAAAGGACTGCTGGTAAAAACATACCATAGAGTTGCATCGGAGGACCTAGAAGATTCCTAGAGAGGATGCCTCTCTAGGCATTTTTCAGTGAGATTATATGGTATGTGTCCCCTATTTTGTGTCTTGTGGATAACTAAAACCACAGATATTGTTTCCTCAAATATGGGGATCCTACTGTTCTAGTTAGCACTCTGCAATACGAATTCTAAAGCAGGAGTAACCATTCACAAATCTGGGAACTCTCAGGAACCTTCAGCTGCTTATCTTAGTCTCATAGTCCCCTGGGATCTGACAATAGCAGCAGAATCCTTAGTGAAGCTATAAAGCATCAGTGGGAATTAAGGTATATCATCCTCCAATTGTAGTTGAACTCTGCTTCTCAGCTTTCTTCACCATTAACTGTGCTGGCTAGGACTTCTGGGAACTGCTGTCCAACAACATCAAGAGGGCCATGTAATTCCCACCATGGCTATAAGGGATTATCTTTCTGGTAGTTAGATGTTCCCAATCATAGAAGGCTCCGTCCTCTTTTCCCTTGAAAATAAAACAGACCAACAGCCCTGAAACCTGGAAAGTCATAGCATCTGGAAATGTGTTTTATGTACCGTAATATGATGAATAGTCTGCTAGTCTATGCTGGCTGGTGCCACTGAGGCTGCTATACAGTCAAAAGAGCATTGCTCTTTTGCTGCAATTCCCCAAGAGTTTGTACTATGAATGGTTATTTATTACTATTTTACCTTTGCAAGATAAACCAAAAAAGACTTATATGAGCCAGAGGTGCAATGAGGGGACAGAAGTTTTCAGTGAACTAATGAGAAGAGAAACACCCTGAAGCCACTGTACAGTGTGTTGCCAGTGCAGCCGCTTAGTACTACCTCGGACAACATTATAGTCACTGTATACTTCTCTCTTTTTAAAATATTTCTGCTATGTGTTCTGGTGTGCTTGTCTGATTTTGTTGGGTATATTGAGATAAATATATTTCATTTCCAGGCAGTAATCCTAAATACAACTATGAGGGTGTAGTTCCCATTGAATCCTATGATATTAATTCAGGGTAAACATGCATAGGATTGCACTTCATACCTCTTAATAACCAATAGGGTTGAAAAGCTCTGGTGCCCACTTCTTTTAAGCCTTCCATTATCAGTTCCTTATAATTTCCCCCCTTACTTCCTCACTTTTGCTTTTGTTAGGAAAATGACTATTTTGATTTTAAACCAAAACTAGATATAACGTTGCTTGTTGGAATTTCCATTTCATTTCTTTTTGGAAGTATCTGTTGTTACTCAAAAGACTATACCCTAGTTGAAAATAATTAGAAATTGTGGAAATGGATAAATCATCTAAGCTTATTAAAGGAAATACAACAGAGAATTTTTAAAAAAAATATGGAAACCCTTTATAGACTTTTAAAAAGTTAATCAAGGAGAGGTAACTACCTTGGTTTTTATTGTGAAGCAAGTATTTTATAATGGTTTCTGCAGAATGTAATGTTGAATAATGAGATATTGAAGTTCAATAATGGTATGTTTATAGTATTGATAGATTAATATATTAATGGTTTATAGTTTATAGATCATAGTTCAAACCAAAAATGGTGAGGTATATTTATATTCTTATATGATGGTACATTCTGAGGGAAGTGGGAAGTTTGTATTTTAAAGGGAGGGGAGGGAAGAGGGATGAATGAATTATATGTATGATGTATGGGCTTGTGTGTGTTTTTATTGGTATAATTGTGGCAAAACTTCAATAAAGATTTATTTTTAAAAAGTCTATACTCTTATTGACAAAATAAAGAAAAATCTGTGGCTGTCCTGTGGTACTTTCAGGTCTCCTCTCTTCCACATAAGGTGCTGTAGGATGCTTCCTGACAACCTAGTGGTTCTATCCAAATGTTCACAAGCTTAATATTTATATTCCTTCCCTATATTGCAATTAAACCAATTTGAAATAATAAATAATATTTTAAAAAGATTAAAAATATATGAAATATGTTCTGAATTAAAACCAGATGATGCTTTAAATCAGTGAAAACAATTTTAAATAGTGCAGCCATAAGACATGTGCATCATGGATAAAATCAGTTAGGCCCAAAGGCTTTAATAAAAAAGCCAGGCTAGGACTTTGTGTTGAAATGATCCCAATAGGAATTCCACAACTGGAGTGCCACTACAGAGAAGGCTGTCTCCCATGTCCTCCCAAAGTGGATCTCCCCTACTGATGGATACAGAGGAGGAGGGCCTCTTCAACAGCTCTCAATTATCAGGGGGGCATATGTGGCACCTCCTCAAATATTGAGGTCCCAAGCCAACTTGGGCTTTAACTCTTATCACCAGCACCTTTTATTCAGACTAGAAGCATATTGGCAGCCAGAAAGAGTTGTGGTAGAACTTGTTCTTACTAGCTGGTTCCTTCTCTTCTGTGGATCCCACTGGTTTCCTCCACACTATGTTACCCTAACATTAGAGGTATATTAGAGTCTCACCCATGAATCTAAAATCTCCTTTAATTTTTTTTTTTTGGGGGGGGGATTATTAGCTCTAATAGAAGGCCTGTGAGAGGAGGGCGATTTGGGGGATCTTTTAATCTATGTATACAAGTACTAACTGTTGAGGAGGCTCCAGTTAAAGTAAAATAAGGTATTTTATTGGAATAATACAGAACTAACGTACACAATGCATGTTCTCACAAACCATACAAGGCTATAGCAGAGTAAGGAAAAAGGTTGGATGGAAAGAGAGAGAGGTCCAGGAAGATAGGGTGATAGTTACCAGCCTTGAAGAGCAGCGAAGATACTCAGACAGGTGGGTCTGAGGGTGGCATAGGAGGCTCCACACTGGCAACACACTGTACAGTGGCTCTGTACAGTTTCTCTTCTCATTAGTTCTTATTTGGGGCATGCCAAGAAAGAGAGTGGCTAGGTCCGTCCATTGTGGCACACTTTGCTATTGTTAGGGCTCTAATATTTATATTCTATTCAGTGCTTTGGAGGGACGAGTTAGTAATACAAAGCTTGAGTGGCTCTCCCACAGAATGGACAAAGGAACATGAAACTCAACTGATTGTTTTAATTAGAGAGAGATAGAATATTGATGAGTGTGTGACAACCTCGTATGGAAGGGGGTGTGAGGGGAGATTTCCTTAGAGTATGGAGAATGGTCTCTTAATTGTCTGATTGAATTATTGCTTGAACTGCCTAGGGCTGGAAGAAAGGATTAACAACTGGGTTGCTAGCATAAACCCATCATGACGGCTTTCCTACTTAATCCTAACTTGGGTTTTCCCACCATTATATTTCTAGACATGTCTCAAGTCATCATGACCTCCAATTAACCTCCACTCTGCCTAAGCCAATATGGTCCCCAAAAATGTCTAATATGTCCAGTTACTGAATCTCATGGGGAGGGGATAGTAGGGCATACTAATAACTATGTCTGAACTGGACATATGTGTGTTGATACATGTGTTGAGGAGGGAGCTATTCCCATGTGTACTTTTTTGTGCTCATGGTGTTGCCTCTGTAGTTCTGTAGCTTTTTGTGTAGTTCATCACCTGCAGTTGAATTTATTTATCCCACCTTTTAGCCAGTTTGAGACTCAAGTGGCTTGCAACAGTTAAAACAAACATAGTAAAAAATTAACAGCATACAAAAGTTAAAAAGCAATTCAACCATGGTAAAACTAAAACCAGTTAAAACAAATTAAAAACATCAGCAACAGCAAATACAAGTCTGGAAAGATGAGGATATTTACTAACCTTGAGCAGAAGGCCCCTTTGAACCTGGAGCTTAAAAGCTTAGAAGTACAGAGTTAGGAACAATATAGTTGCCTGTGGCAAATTACTTTGGGGTAGTGAGAGAATAATGAAGTTACATTTCAAATGTAAAGTAACATGTAGGAATGAAGCCTATACTTAATTGGTCTCATGAGTAATGTATTTCTAGTTACTTGTAAAAATTACATCTAATGACCACGTCACAGCATTTTGACAGAAATTCTCCAAGCTTGTGCCATTCTGCTATCTTAAGCCTTCAAAAGTGAAAACGATGAAAAATTTCAAACCATGAAACCATGGAATAAGTTACTTTTAGAATGTTATGATGAGTAACAGGAATGAATTGGTTTTAACAAAATTATTTTTTCAAGCTGTTGTAAAGTTAGGTGTTGCTTATATATACATATAACCTTGAATTGAACTGTTCATTGACTTAGGAAACAGTAAAACAATGACTGTCCATATTAATGAACACAAAAGCTCTTTTAGAACAGGCAAGATATAGGCACTGATAGTAATTTTCATAGTTTCAAACATGAAGAGAAGGATATCAAATTCTGATTTTTTTGGGAAAGTTTCAGCTTAGGGGAATGAAGGATATAATAAGGAAGGAGGGTGTTACATTGGATATAAAACATTAGTATATTAACTCCTCATGGACTTAATGCAGACCTGGATCTGATTCCTTCTGTTAGACTTAAATAGAGTAGATCTATTTAATCAGTGGGATTTACTTAGGTATCTCACCATTCAACAGTCGATTCAATGGTCTAGTCTTGTTAAGACTAATCAGTAGGATTCAGGCTATGGAAAAAAAGACAGTTAAGAGGCAATATGATAGCCCTGTTCAAGTATTTGAAGGGGTGTCATGTTGAGGATGGAGCAGGCTTGTTTTCTGCTGCTCCAGAGACTAGAACACGGAACAATGGATGCAAGCTCCAGGAACAGAGATTCCACCTCAACATTAGGAGGAACTTTTTGACAGTAAAAGCTGTTTGGCAGTGGAACACACTCCCTCGGAGCGTGGTGGGGTCTCCTTCCTTGGAGGTCTTTAAACAGAGGCTGGATTGCCATCTGTCGGGGATGCTTTGATGGTGATTTCCTGCATGGCAGGGGGTTGGACTGGATGGCCCTCATGGTCTCTTCCAACTCTACAGTTCTATGATTCTGTGATTGAATGGTGACATTTGACTCTGTTTTGATCTGTTTCTTTCTTGTCATTGTTTCATTAGGTGCATCAACAATATGTTATTTAAGATACTAAGTTTTGTTTTTTTTAGTTTGGCCATTAGTTGACTACTAATGTATTGGATGTTAGGGTAGCTGATGTATTTAATATTAAAGCAGACAATATGAAGGCATAGTCTTCAACAGGATTTGGGCATATATATTAGTACTATGGTACTAAAACTGAGGCTTGCAGATAGCACAGTATGTGATATAAATAAGGCCCTGAAGCCAATTTGGGCTGTGACCTGTGAATGCGTAAAGTCTTTTGCTACTGGTGCATCTGTAATATCCCTACTCCATCTTACAGTTCTTTTAAAATTGGAACACTATTGTGAAACTTATTTTTTAATGCAAAATCTATTTTCATGGTTCTGTTGTTTGTGGTTTTGGTTTTAAAAGAGAGGAAGGTTTCCCTTGTTGATAGAATCCATATGGACCCCTTCTGTATTTTCAAAATTAAATTCAGAGATAGTTTTAATTTTCAAGTATGTGTGTGTATACTTACACATTTTTATAGAGCCCCAGTTTTTCATGTGAATGTTAGACTTTTTAACTACTGATAGGAGAGGGAAAATTTGGTATGGTAAAAACCTCTTTATTTCACCACCTGTGATCAAGTGATTTATTTTTCCTGCTTTGCAAATGCAGAAGACAAATTGTGTTGAAAGGCATTGGGCTTGGGCTAAAGCACCTGTATTTATAATCACTTATGTAAAGCTGTTTTAGACTATAGAAAGGTATTTATATTTACTTTGTTGTTATAGGTATACAAAATTAAACATATTTATGTCAGACAACATATGGGTAAGTGCTTTGGAGTAGTACTAGTTTAGCAGCAAAACATTTATAAAACTAAACTTCAGAGGCTCTAATGTATGGAAATTTGTTTTGGAGATATATATATATATATATATATATATATACACACTGTATATATAGGTTAATGTATGATTGTTTTTGTCGTTTATGGATTAAAAAATCATATCGTATATTATATGTTACTGTTTCCTTAGTTTTCATTGTTTTGTGGGTTAATACCTTTGGAGTCAGTTTTTATCCTTGTTTTGTTGTCCATTATTCTACTGTTGATTGACTTGCCTGAAAAGTTTTTAGTTGTAACTGGAATCTCTCCCACCCCTGCAATCCCCCTCTCTCTGCAAGTATAAGTATAGAGGAGGTGGTGCATAATTAATTTTGCTTTGTTTCATAATAATAGACTACCTAAGACTTTGATAGGTTCCACACACATTTTTATTCTGTTCTGTATTTTGCTTCTGTGTGAGCCTGATCAACTGTTTAACCTAATTATCATCTGAGGGATTTATTTTACTCCCAGCTAGGGAAGTCAGGAAAAGTCATAGCATGATTTAACACAGATATCTTCATTTGAACAGCTCAGAAGAATTCTGACTTCAGTTTTTTCCCCAAGGGGCTTCCTCATTAGGAAAAAGCCCCATCTCTTTCATACTGAATGAGACACTTACATCAATCTGTCCTGTAAGGTGTGCTGGATATTCAGGATACATGCATTTCTGCAAGTGAACATCTCGTATGAATTATGTTAATGGGGTGAAGGCACACTTTCCTCCTCCTTCTTCAAAATATCTTCTTAAAATGGGGCTTGCCTAGACAGTGAAAATACTCTCCGTAGAATCTGAGAATACCTTTTGTCCCAATGGGATCCCATGGTGAGTCAATGTATTTGGAAGGAGGGGGGCAAAATGCTCCAAATACTCCACAGGGAAAGCTTTTGCAGCTTTCCCCAAACTTTAAAAAAAAAAAAAAAACCCTGAAGGAAATGCACACTCCTGCTCGTTGAAACAAATGATGTGATTTGTTGCACAGTTCAGAGGGGGCAGAGCTGAATGCTTGACTGCTTGTGCAGGGGCAGGCTTGCCGTCACACACCTGAAAGAGCTAGCGATCATGTGCCTTTTTACTTTTTTAAAAAATGTCAAGGCAGCACCTGGAGACAACATGGTGGGAGGCTATAAGGAGGAAGAGGAGGAGAGAGCTGCCAGCCCTCCACCCATCTTGGTGGTGGCGGCGGCGGCAGCAGCAAAGGGATGGGAAGAGCTGCCTGGTCTGCTGCTGAGAGAAGGAAGTCGAGGGCAGCTCTTCGCTGCTCCAGCTTTATCTCACCTTCCCGAGCTGGGCTACTTATTCCCTTATGCCTGTCCACTGAGTTCAATATGTAGACTGCCGTTATGATTAGTGTCAAAAATACCAGAGCATAGGTAAAAGTATTTTTATTATATTTTATTTTCTTTCTAATCTTTCTCCCAGTTTGGGGTTGAGGGTGGCTCGCAACATAGATTAAAACCAAATAAAACTAAAAACCTGATTATAATCATCATAATAAAAACAAAACCTGTTTTAATTACATAAACTATCATGTTAAAATACCATTCATTTAAAACAATTTAAAAACATAAAATATGTTGAAAAGTAAAGTACCTCCCATTAAAAGAGCCTTTCACAACAGACAGTTAACAAGGTCTTCCTAGCTGCCCAAAGCAGAGCAGACAAGGGGGCAGCCTACCTCCCACTGGAAGAGTTCCACATCCTGGGAGCAGCCAGCAAGTCGGCCTTCTCGTGTGTCTTCGCCAAACGTGTCTATGACAGATCCTGTTGCAGATCTTCATGCAGTTCTTGAGACTGCGTTTCCCACAATCATGCCTGTTGTAGTTCCTTTTTTGGAGTCCCTGTGGCCATTGGCCTGAGGAATTCTGGGAGAATTCATCAGGATGGGAGGACAGACTGGCTACTCTCACTGAATCAGTCGTGTCTTTGTTTCCACATGCAGAACATCATGTACCTGGAAAAAAGAATCTTTGTCTACATGGGTTTATTATATTGCCTATGTGCAGCAGGATCCCATGTGGATGGGAGGCAGATCAATGGATTTACTTTAGTCTTCTGTATGAGGAATAGGAAGTTTCAGTGGGAATAAGATCATGGAATGTGGAGGAAATATTGTGTGGGTGAACATAAGAGTAAACAAAAGCGATAAAACAATTCCCACCCCACCAATTGGGAGATGCGTGAGCTTTTTGGAGAGGCAGATACCAAAACTGTTTTTCCAAAGGACATGAGAACCTTTCTTTTGGAATTCCCCTGTTTCTTTTATTGACCATTTTGTGGTCGTGAGTAGCAAAGAATAGACTGGCCATGTGTCGGCGGCATGTTATCTTAAGACTGGTTAATTCTTGTTTTGTTGTGGTCTGATTTAGCAACTCTGCAAATGGGATTCTCTTGTTAATGGAGCTTAATCAGATGAGCATTACTAGATATTAATGAGGCTTTAAAACAGCACGGGACTTTTCTGAAATCCTCAGGGGAAGCATGAGGTAGTTTGTACTTTTTCTTCACACCCTGTTCATGATGGAAGCTTCCAGAGGAGCTACTGCCATATCAATGGGACACAAAACCTGCACCGCGTAGTGTGTTATAGCATGGTGACTGACCTTTGAATTGGAATGTCCCTTCAATGAATTTTCTAGGAAAGCATTCTTTGAGCATTGTTTCCACAACCATTTGCAATATAGGGATAATATTACCTCCCTTAATAAGGTGGTTGTTTGAATTACAAAACCAGTGCTTGGAAGTAACATGTGTCAAGTATTTGGTTACTTTAAAAAAATTTTTTTCTGGAGAACTAAGGCATAAATACATTGTGATTTGTAATTTCACAAGGGATAACATTATTCCTTTGCTATGTAGCTATAACTTATATTGTGGTTGTTGTGCACCTTCTAGTAATTTCTGACTTATGGCAACCCTTAAGGTGAACCTATCACAGGTTTTTGTGGCAGAATTTGTTCAGAGGGGGTTGCCATTGCCTTCCTCTGAGGCTGAGAGACTCTCCCAAGGTCACTGTCACTGTCAGCTATTAGCATCCCCAAACTCACAGAGCACAAGTTTCAGGTTTCATCAGAAAACTTTATTGCCAGAAATCCAGGAAGCATATAATACACAACTGAGACTGAGAACTTAACGGATACACTTTAAGTTAAAAGCATTTTCCAGTCAACAAAATTTGGCAGGCTGCATAACTGTCCATCATCCACTGACACAAACATTCCTTAAGTGAAAAGCTACCATCTTCCCAGCATCTCTAGCCTTGAAACTAAAACAGTTATTTCCAGATGCCTTGTCATCTCCTTTTCCAAGCAAAGTGGAGATAGATTTTCCTTGGGTTTTTTTCCAGGTTGTGAGGCCGTGTTCTGGAAGAGTTTATTTCTGACGTTCCGCCTGTATCTGTGGCTGGCATCTTCAGAGAATGGTTGAATAGGGGTGTGTGGGGGTTTATATACTGTGAACCCCTGTTGGGAGAGGATATGTAAATTTGTGTATTTGAATGGCTTGTTTCTTGGTGGAGATATGCAAGGAAACTAGCCATTCAAATACACAAATTTACATATCCTCCCCAACAGGAGCTCACAGTATATAACCCCCACACACTCCTGCCCAACCATTCTCTGAAGATGCCAGCCACAGATGCAAGTGAAACGTCAGAAATAAACTCTTCCAGAACGCAGCCTCACAGCCCGGAAAAAGACCAAGGAAAATCTATGGATGCCAGCCATGAAAGCCTTCGACTTCATAAAGCCCAGATAGTTTACACATAGATCATTTTACCCCTACACAAATTGCTATGCACAGTCTACACCAATGCCACAAGGAAACTAATGAATATGGCAGGAGCAGAAGCAAAGGGGACTGATCCTGACAGTCACCCAGTGGGTTTCCATGCCCAAGTGGGGATTCAAACCCTCACCTCCACTGGGAAGTGTCCTAGTCCAACACTCAAACCACTACACCATGCTGGTTGTGAGCGATAACTTTTACTTATTTGTATAGTTACGGGTATGAGCACTAAACGGCAGAGGAAGGATATCACTGGATTCAAGTGCTAATTCAGGAAGTGGCTCATGCTGTTGCTTTCTTCTCTCATGGGTGTTGAGGAAACAAGGTGGATAGGAGGGGGAAATGTTTTGTTAGGTCAGTGGCTTGTAACACTTGGATGTTTTTTAAAAAAATAACTGAAAAGTATTAGTACTTTTGATAAACGGAAATCAAACTGTTACTTTAAAAAAATGTAATAATACTTATGAGGGCTTACAACTACAACTATTTTAGCTGTACCTAAAATACAGCTATTTTAGGTACAGCTATTTTAGCTGTACCTAAAATAGCTCAGATTATTTGATCTATAGCTATAAATGATACATATGAAACTATTGAGTATGTTGGGCAAAGAAACTGAAAATATAACAGCAGCTTCTTTTTGAAAGTAACTTTACAGGCTTAAAAAAAGACTAATGTATTTGGAACTCTCAAAAGAAGTATATAAATGCAAAGAATTATTATTTGTTATTAGTTATAATTTTGCAGAGCTGAGCAGATGGGTGATATTGAGGCAGATACCATATCAGTGCTCTGTGGGAGCTAGAGGAGGAAACAGGCCCAGACCATAGAGGAGACAGCTTGCCTTCAATTAAAGAAGTGCTTTGCTTCTCAGAAATGCATAAGGGCAAGACTTCTGTGTGTCTTCCTAGCTACAGGACAGCTTGGGAAGCATTCCCAAGAGAAGTCAGGATACTCTGTATATATTAGCAAAGAGAGAAATTGTGGAACAGAGAATAGAGCGGAGTTGGGCAGTTCATGGCTCAGTGGCCACATGGAGCCCTTGGCTTTCCTGGTGTGGCCTGTGAAGCTGGAAGAAACCCCAGCCTTCCCCCTCAGAGGGTAACCCAGATGAGTTACAGGAACAAAAAGCTATTTTGGCACTGCTACTAAGGGCATCAGTACAGAAACCTTGAAGGGGATTGCTGAGGGATGGAAGAGGTAGAAGCCACCCTTTCCAAATGGCTACAAGCTACAACTTTTTTTTCCAGAGGCTTGCAAAACAAGATCAGTGTGGGCTAAGATGTTACATTGTTCACTACTAGTGAGCTTCACACCTACTAGTCATCAAATAGCTTATCTGTGACTTCACATCCGCGCCCCCCCCCCTTGAAACAGTAGCAGTACACAGTATTAGCCAGAGAGTATGGAATTGAAAGAGAAAGAGTTATGACTGTACTTTTATTGTACAAAGAAAGACCACATGGAAAATTCCCATGTTTTAATTTTTCCTTTTTGTTAAGAGGATTCTTCCCTTTTGATAAGCCTAATACACAGGTGGAAGCATACAAATGTCATTCTTTAAAAAGAATGTAAGGTCATATAACATAGTTTGGATGCCTGATGGGATTTTTAAAAACAAAATCCATCTCCTTTCCCCTGACATTTCTTTTTAAAAGATGGATGCCTTAAATGCAAGGTTAAACATTTTTTTTTAATTAAGATTTTCCCAGATACCATAAAAATTACAAGTACAGTTGTCCCTTCATATTCACTGGGGTTTGGTTCCAGGACCCGCCGTGGATACCAAAATCCATGAATACTCAAGTCCCATTATATGCAATGGCATAGCAAAATGTTGTCTCTTATATAAGATGGCAAAATCAAGTTTTGCTTTTTGGATTATTATTTTTTAAATAATATTTTCAAGCCGTGAATACTTAAATCTGTGGATACCAAGTCTGTGGATACGGAGGGACAACTGTATTTAAAAATAGATAGGAAAAAAGAGAAGAAAAGAATGTCAGAAAAAGATCAAATAAGGTATTAAGAAATATATACAGAAATAGAAATACAGAGGAAAATAGATACATCTGATATAATCATGCTTCTCCTCTAAAACTATACCAACTCCTACAAATTCTCAAAATCCACAGTTAACAAATCATTTTCCTTTTTTTTTTTTTTTGGCAAGAAGTCAAACAGGGATTTCCAATTTTTTAAAAGGTCACTAATGATGTTTCTCTAATCAAAGCAGATAGTTTGTCCATTTGAGCAAATTCACTCAGTTTTAACAACCACCCCTCTTTTATGTGTAGTACTAGATTCTCCCATCATTGCACATATAAGTACTAGATGCCATGATCATATACTGTAATAGTCTTACATAAATCTTTTCCAACTCTGTTCCTCACTCAGCCCCCAAAGGAAAAGTTCTGGTTTTAATTGAATACTGACCATTAAGATCCTCTGAATCAAGGTGTGTATTTGGACCCAAATTTTTTAGCATCTTCACATGCCCACTACATATAATAAAAAGTGCCTTTCTGTCATTCACATTTCCAAAATACATTTGGAGTACCCTTACACATTCTGTACAATTTCTCTGGGGCCATATACCAATGGTACATCATTATGTAAAAAATATCTTTAAGGTTATAACATAGTGTAAATTTTAGCCCTTTTGACTACAATAGCAGCCCCGTATCTGCTGACTTGCCAGCCGCGGATTCAATTATCCATGGTTGGCGATGGCATGGGGAAGGGAGGGGGAGGAGGATCTTACCTCTCCCATCCCTTTCCTTGGGAGGGCTCCTGTCGCTGTGGGGGTGATCATGGGGGCAAAGGGAGGGGGGAGGAGCGATCTGGCCTCCTCCCTGCCCCCTTTGCCCCCACAATCGCTGCCACAGCGGGGTCATGCCGGGGGTGGAGGAGCGAACTGGCTTTCTCTCCTTCCCCCTTTGTTCTCGTGATTGCCGTCGCAGTGGGGCTATGGCTGGGGCAAATTGGGAAGGGGGCAGAGGAGCGCCATCTTCCCCCTGGGATGGCGTTTGCTATTATCTGTGGAACTTGTCATCTGTGGGTGCCCCCGGAACCAATACCCTGCAGATGCCGGGGCGCTACTGTACATCCTTTCCTGTTTGTTTCATCTGTATCAAAAAAGCGATACAAGGACTCCCTGAAACAACATCTCAGGCTCGGCCAAATTGATCACCAACAATGGTTTGCCCTGGCCTCACATTGGGAGGCATGGAGACACACTATCCACAATGCTGCAGCCTTACTTGAGAACTGACGCCAAACAAGTCTTGAAGAGAAACGACAACACAGAAAGAATCACAACCCGGAAACATCACCCAAGGAGACCTTCTGCTGTGCTTTCTGCAACAGGACTTGTTTATCTCGGATTGGCCTTTTTAATCATCAGCGGGCTTGCAGAAAACACAGGATGAGTCCTTCCTGAATCTTCGTTTGCAAAGAAAAGCCAGAGAGAGAGAGATGTTATATCCAAAATTCTTAGCCAATTTTATGATACAACGTTTCACTTGTTATTCTTCCCTGTCAAATTCTAACAAAAGTTTATACATTTTACCAATTGCCTGTTCATTGTCTGTACAAACTTGCAGTTCAAATTCTGATGTGTTTTGTTCAAAACTGTATCTCTTTCTGTCCATCTTAAATCTTTCAAATATCTATAAATAAGAGTACCACTGAAAACTGTAACCTTTTGCAAGTAATTGCTCATTCTCATTGGCAATTATCTAGAAGGTTAACCATCTCTCTTTGCTTGTTGTTTATGTTCTAAAATCAGCTTCTTGTGCTGTGACTCATAAAGGCATATTTTTGTATAACCTGGGTTTATAGCTAATCCATACTCTTAATTTTAACATCATCCATTCTTTCAGCCATACCAAACAACAGGCAGCAAATACAATTTCAAATCAGGCAAACCCAACCCTCCTCTTTGCTTTGTCTTTTCCCCCTTTGTCATAAAACCATAGATAAGTCCTTTCACCATTGCTTAAATGGTACATGATTTGTCAAAACTGGTATTGTCTGAATAAAAACAACATTCTAGGGAAAACATTTTTATCATTGAGATTCTCCCCAGCAATGACAAATTTAAATTCTCCAACCTTCTCATATCCTTCCTAATTTCATTCCTTGTCTTAACTTAATTATTTTGAAACAACATACAATTCATATTTGACATATATTTAACATTCTTCTCAATTTTAAAACCAGTCTTATTGATCAGTTCAGTTTGATCTTCCATTTTCATATTTTTGGTCAGCATCATTGTCTCTTGATTGTTAATCTTGCACCCTGCCAACTCACCAAATTCTTTTAATTTTTCCATTAGTAACACTGTACACGCCAAGAGATTTTCCAGTGCTATCATCAAATTATTAGTAAATGCCCTTAATTTGTAAGTTTCTTTTTAAAATCTTTATACCCAAAATTCTCTTATCTTGCCTTATTTCTCTATTCAGAACCTCAAGAACCAAGATAAACAAGAGTGGAGATAAGGGACATCCTTGTCTTGTTCCTTTCTGGATCTTGCAGGGTTTTGTTAACTCACCATCTCACAGGCTTTCTTGATTCTTCGATTGGGATGCATCTTTTTTCTTATCACTGAGAGAAAGTTCTGCTCTGCTGCTGTTTTTATTTTAAATCTCCCAGTACAACTCCACATTGTACCTGTGTGCTTTCTCATTCAGCATCCTTATACTCTGTGGCATCACTAAGGCTGGTGTCACCCTTCCTCCCCGATGGTGTCACCTGTTGCGGTTCAGCCTCTCCACACACCCCTAGTGCCACCACTGCTTAGACTGCTAGTACCTGTGCAGTGCACCATTGCAGCTAGACAACCATTTTGCTTTTTGCCCTTTGGGCTGCCCCCCCCCACACCATGAGCCATGACTGTATACTCCTGTCTCCTTTCTCCCTACCATCTTATTGCTGACAGACTTTGCATCCTCTGACTTCCTATTCACAAAGTTTTCACTGGTAGCTCAGATCACAGTGGCTGGTTGGCTTGGCCTATCACGTAATCAAACAATACAGTAAAAGTAGAGAGCACAAGTGAAAATTGGGACCTGTGTGGTTAAGCAGCATCAGAGTGTGGTCAAGATGGCAAAAGGGAGAACACACACTACCAGTCATTGCAGAGTTTGCTTATGCCTGAGCCTATTGGGAAGGGCAAGACTCTGCCCCACCTCCCCCCACTGAATCAGTGGACTGCAAATTACTTTTACCCTTTGAACTCAGTTTGCAGCAATTGAAGTAAGCTTAAGTGGGGGGAGGAGAGAGAAACTGGGACATTTTAAAAGTAGCTGATAAAGTGGGACAAGAGAGGATTAACCAGGATGTCCCTGCCAAATTGGGACAATTGGAGTGTATGGAAGAAGCTCTGCTGGGAGAGAGCAACTACTGCTAAAAGAGAGAAAAGGTGATCATGAATGAGGGGCAGAGACACTCAGTTTAGATACTTGGGAGCTGTCAGTGGCCTTTGGCCTTGCACTGAAGAATGTTGGACTGCAGTAAGAATTTTGACTGCAGTACCACCACTCCTGTTACAAGCTGGTGGCATATGTTTTTGACAGGGTACCACCATTCCTGTTACAAGCTGGTGGCATATGTTTCTCATCAGTCGTAGTATTGATAAGTGAAACACTGGTGGCTCATGTTCCATGCAAACTGAGGTGATCTTACTCTGCCACCTTGCAGTGAGAGGTGCCCCCTATCCTCGCTCAGAACATAGGCTGCCTCTGCAGTAATTAGATGCTAACTCTGGGATATGTTAAATTCTAAAGCTAACCAACATCATTGTTTTAATTAATAGGAACAAAAAATGGAAAGAAGGAAACACAGCTTTCAGTAGCTTTGGGTTTTGAACTGTGTTGACAAGCGAGCCTAATCTTGCCTCTACTGTCCTTGCAACAGAAGGGCAGATTATTATATCTGTTTGTTTTAATTGCCTTTGGTCAAAGTGGAGGCTTAAGACTTGGCTCTTTGTCAAACTCAAAGTGTTTAATTAATTAAAGGGGAAAAGGTTCTGATGGTCAAGTGGCACACAACCATTCATCCTTCCCGGCAATGCCATTGCATAATTAAAAGGCATGGATCAACATATTGTTTACTGTTCTATGGACTGGATACCAGATGCCATTGAAAATCACAGTTCTCTTGACCAGCTAAAAGCCCTTCAGTGATAAGCAAAGAATGTATTGTTAAGGGTAGTTGCCATCTCTTCATTTTGCTGAGGTGACCAAGGCACAGATTGGCTTCATATGTGATGACTGCAGTAGGCAGGAAAGTGACATTTTAAGGAAGAAGGAATATAATGACAGCCTGAAGCCTTATATGACAAACGGATATACAGTGGACCCTTATTATTTTCTGGGGTTTGTCTCCAGGACCCCCTGTAGGTACTACAGTTTGTGGAAGATCAAGTCCCATTATATACAATGATGTAGTAAAATAGTGTCCCTTATGATAAAATGGTAAAATCAAGGCTTCCTTTTGGAATTTCTTTTTGAATATTTTCAAGCCATCGATGGTGGAATTGGGGATATAAAAATCTGTGGATATGGAGGGCCGACTAACTGATATCACTGATATGTTTTGTAAAGCTTTAGCATGTTGTTACTTATTCTTTTGAAAAATACAGTAGGACCCCTGTATCTGCTGGGGATTGATTCTGAGAGGCCCCATGGATACCAAAAACCATGGATAATAGTGAATGCAATTGAAACTAATGGGATTTCCAGTTTAAAATACCATGAAGTTGCCTTGGAGGACCTAGAAAATGGCTAGAGAGGACACATTTTCTAGGAAGACTATGGTAGGTGTGATGTTTTGTGTCTCGTGGATAATTGAATCAGTGGATAATTAATTAGTGGATATGGGAGGGTCCTACTGTAGCTTTTAGAAGTCTGTATGCTGGGCATGATACAGCCCACTTGAAAATATACTACTGTTTACATGCTGTTGATATTGTATGGCTTTAATGTTTTAACTCAGAGAGGAGAAAGTTTTTCAGAAGACACTTTGCCAAATATTTCTTTGCTTTTCATTTATTATATGTCAAGTATATCTTCACACGGCCCAGATCAGCCGTGATTGACTGATTGGAGGCTGATTTCAGTTTCCCAGAAGTTCAGCATAAATTGACCAAAGAGTTTTAGACCAAGGTGGGTTTGGGTATGTGAACAGCAGGAATATGTAGTTAAAGAGTGCAGTAGAAAGAACATTGAGTAGTGGTACTGGATAGTGTGTTTAGGAGGATGACAAAACACCTATAAGGTGCCATATTAGATTAAGCACTCTGGATAATTACTTATCTGTTTGCAAACTAGCACATGCCAGGATCCATTAATGAAAAACTAGCCAGCAGTGGCAGTCTGATGGAAAACAGGAGGTGCCTGTTTTGAAGAAGATAAATGATAAATAACTGGATCTGTGGTACTGAACTTAGAGTATGGAACACTTTTAGTTTGGTTCATGTTTACAGACTTTTAAAAAATTGATTTCTAAATGCTCTTTGACATATCAAGAGCAAGAACCCTTGACATTTTAGCACTGTCTGAACTGCTTATGGTAGCCCAAATATTGAAGAATGTCATAGAGTGAGACAGAAGGAGAAGAAAGTGTAGTTCTTCTAGTCCTGAAATCTATGGCGTCTTTAATATTTTGAATGATCTCTGTGCATGGTAAGGAATGATTGCATAAAGCAGAATTTGACAACTAGTGGCCTTAGGGCAGGAGTGGAAATTCTCTGGCTTGCCAGTTGTCAGTTTGCAACTCCCATCAGCCTTCACTATTGTGTTCTATTGGATAGCACTGCTGGGAGCTGTAGTCCAATATTATCTAGAGGTCCAAAGAATTCTCACCCTCAATCTAGGGCCACATAAAACTCTCAGCTTGATTTAAAAGCAACAGCAGTCTGCCCACAGTCATTTCAGATGTTTGACAAGAGCCATGAAACCCTCTCAGTGGCAGACCTCTGATTGCAGGGAAAGTGAGGAACAGAGAGAGAGAGGGAGACTGAAAGAGAGAGGGGGGTTGTAACAGGCAGAGAAGTAATGGGATTGTTCACTCTGCATTGGATTTCAGAATATCATCCTATCCTCTGCTCATTTATGGACAGCTTCAGTGTCTCATTAATACTCTGTCTTCTTAATTTACCAAGTTCTGGACTAAAGACAGATTACCCCAACTCAGCACAGTATCACTCATCGGAAAAATGGTGGTTCTTTCCTGATACAAAGTATATCATGTATCATGAAACAGAGGAAATTGGAAATTATAGCAAAGGGTAATTGGGCATTAGTTGAAAAAGGTAAAAGAATGAGAGGACAGTTAAGACACTTTAAAATATGCCATACTTTATGGATCGTTCTTCCATAATAGAACCATTGGTTCAGAACTAGTAGAACAGCGTGTCAGAACTGCTGGCAGTACTTAAAACTGCAACTGGGGTTTATTTTATATTATTTTACTGTGTTTGACATATTCTTGGGTTGGATCCAAAGGAGCTCCATAAACTGGGTGGGCCAGAGCCCTGCACAGACTGTGGAAAATACTAGAAGTGGATGCTTTGTTAACAGCATCAGTTCTTTAAGCAGCAGGGCATTATCCAGTGATGACAAAAATCACAAAAATTTTGGTGGAAGCAAGCTGCATGTGGAAAATTTAGCTGCCTAGTGATATTGTGCTGTGTTTTGATATGTTGTAGCCTTAAATCCATCCTAGGGATTATCATTCATGCTTCTGAGGTGTCAGCAGTAAAAGTGGGTCATGGAAGATTTATATGTGCTTGTTTAAGTTCCTGCTGCTCTCTCCAGTCAGAGATCCTGAAAAGTGGATGCTGCTTTTGATCTTCTAAAATAGAACAGGGAGGCTCGAAAACTTTTCACTGAATAATAAATTGCACCTATAGGGCATCACTTTAAATTTCTTTCCTAATGAAGGTTGGGGTTTGGGAGTGAAAACTGAGGGCGGTGATTTGAAATGAATGGAGGTTTCTGCTACAGTGAATGTCAGAGATGTTATAAGCAGGCCTGGCATCAGAACCTGTTATGGAGGGGCAGGCAGACTTGGTCTCCAAAAAAGGCTTGCTTAATGTTTTCACCTGATGCTCTGAACAGAAGTAGCTGCAGTCAATACCTTTATTATATCTGGATGCCTTTGAATAGGATATGTTAGGTCCCAGAGCAGGGAGGTGTAGTGGAGGTTCTCCAGATATTTTGGGACTGTAGTTCCCATACTCTTTCACTATTGGTGAGGCTGGCTAGGGCTGATGGGAGTTATAAGCCAAAATCACTGGGAAGGCCACAGTTGTCCACTCGGGCCAAGAGGCATTCTGGGATGATAAAGAGGGTCTCGCTCAGTGGTACCTGTCTATTCTCTGAGTGTTTCTGCTCTTCCCCATTGCCACCTGCATCCACTTAGCATGTTTATGACCAGAGGGAAGGAAAAGGCTTCAGGCAGTGAATAGTGATGGGTGGGGTGGGGGCTGCCCATAGCAAAGAAGTGCCAGCCAGGTGACAGTTAAGCCAGGTGACGGCTACAGATGCGTCAGGGTGCTGCTGGTAGCAGGAACTAGGTATGAACAAGTAGCTTAGCAAGGATTCTCTGTACCACCATTTGACTTTGTAAACAGTGGCCCAGTGAGAAGGACAGGGATAGGCCACACATATCTTGTTTGTTAAGACCACAAGCATCAACGGAATCTGTTTCAGTCACTTTTCCTCACTTGCCACTACAGGTTCAAAATGCAAAATGGTTTTTCTTATATAAGATGGCAAAATCACGTTTACTTTTTGGATTATTATTTTTAAAAGAATATTTTCAAGCCGTGAATACTTAAATCTGTGGATACCAAATCTGTGGATACAGAGCGACAACTGTATATGGACTAATGGCTGCTTTGTATGTAAAATCAGGTACACTCAGCCAGCAAATGAACTTTTGTAAGGGAAATATGAAAGTCATATGGGCAGTTTTTAAGCTATGCTACAGCAGTCTGGCTGTGCAATATGAATCAAGCTTGTGGTCAAAAGTGTTTTGCATAAAAAATGATAGTGGACAATCTATGTTTTTTAAGGGTAAAAAATAGATGAATCTTATACATCAGACTGTCCATTGAATTTGACCTATCTTCAACTTAAATAATAAATCAGTTTCAGAAGAGACATCATATCAGATGGATAAATGGAATTCAGATTAGAAAAAAATCAGCTTATCTGATTGATATAAAGCAAAACATGAGAGTTTGCCAAAACCAGGAATTTATTAAAATGAAGGAGAGGAGTTGAAGTTCTTTCCTGACTGAACATACTACCTTTTGTGTGCTCTGGACTGATGAAAAGCCTACAGCTTTTTGCTGTGCCACCTTCCATCATTTGCCCTATGTCCAGTCACCAGTTTGCTATGTTTATATTCATTGGAATTGATTTGGAAAGTACTTTGACTCCATATGCAAAATATGTCTACTCTCTATGCACTTGATTATCTACTTTGAGTCTTCTTGGACAGTAGATTTTACCTGTAATTTTTTTAAAAAATGACCATTTTGTTTCATATTTGGCATGAAGTTTAGTTGGTTTTAAAATAACTGGTTATTTTTCCAAAAGATGCCATAGAAATGGATCAAGTTGTAGGATTAGATGAAGCATATGATTAGAGGGAATCTACTGAGCTGATGAAATCATGGCCGTGTTCAAGTTTTATGTACAGTTCAAGGGACTTCATAACTTGTTGGCACAGCAAATTTTGCCTGACTGCTGTAATCCAAAGCTGTATGCACTACTGCATTACTCCCCTTCTCATGTTATGAAATCAGCAGAACAGTGGCATTCAAAGTGGAGACCATGTAGACATTTTGTGCATGTGTTTTCTTTTGAGAAGAGCTTTGGGAATAAACCAAATCATCTGAAGCTGAAATGAACCAAGCAATTACACAGCACTTATAAACAGTAGGCATTTTAATGTTCATTCCCTCCTTAAAAAGCCAGATGTGGCATTTAAAATATATTGACTTACTAGTGCTCACTGCTTATTTTCTAGTGAGACCACCGTAGTGACTGTGAATAGTGGTTTTGTGTTGTAACATGGTCTCTTCTGTTACTAGAGGCTTTAGCCAGCAATACTGGAAAAGGGAACCAGAATGCTACAGGAAAATGTTAGGGCCCAGATGGATTATTTGTCATATTCTATTTTTGCCCAGAAAGTTGCCCTTTTGGCAATCTCTTTGTAGAAGAACCACTTCAAATAAATGACTCAATTTGAAGTGGTTTTAATGCAGAATAGCTTTCCAACTCCTGGAACCTGTTCCTTGGTCAAGATCTAAAAGCTTTCTCTTGAGAAGGTCTACATCAAGGCAGTTTTGGTCCTCTGGTTGTTTTTGGACTCCAGGTACAGGTTGAGCCCCCCCTCCCCTCATCCGGAATTCCAAAATCCAAAATACTAAAAAAAAAACAAAAAACCAACCCAACACTTTTTTCACAGGTGGGCTGAGATAGTGACACCTCTGCTTTCTGATGATTCAGTGTACACACATTTTTGTTTCATGCACAAAATTATTTAAAATATTGTATAAAATTACCTTCAGGCTATGTGTATAAGGTGTATATGAAACAATGAATTTTGTGTTTAAAGTTTGGTCCCATCTCTGAGATACCTCATAATGTGTGTGTGTGTGTGTATATATATTTTGGATTTTCTTGGATCTTGATATACCTGTATTTGCATATATATATATATATATGCAAATACAGGTATATCAAGATCCAAGAAAATCCAAAATATAGAAAACTTCTGGTCCCAAGTATTTTGGATAAGGGATACTCAACCCGTACCAGAATCCTTAACATTGTCTATGTTGGCTAAGGCTGATGGGAATTGTAGACCAGCAACATTCAGAGGGGCACAGTTGTCCACCCCTACTTTACAACCTGTGTGGAAGCAGTTGTAGAATCAATCTTTAGCTGAAGGATCTATTCTAAACCTACATACAGCCTTTTAAAGGAGAACTATTTAGTTCCTGAGTTAATCCCAAAGAGCATCACTCAAGGAGGATCTTTGTCTTTGGGCTTCACAAGAGCTATATTGTCATTTGTCACTGTGATAGTTGTGATGTTATATGCCATCAAGCTGCCCCTGCTTAGGAGATTTACAGTAGAGTACAAAACTGATGATGGGGAATTGTTTAGGCAACATACTTTCATTGATCAGCAGATATTGAGTAGTTCAAAAGAATGCCCATTCTTCCGGATAGCATTTTTGGGATGAAGCGGGAAGCACAAAAATGTTACTACTGCATAAAGACTTTACCAGTGTGGAGACTAAAATAGAAACTCATAGCGTTCTGATTATTAGTTCATAAGCACGCATGATCGTTAATAGCATAGGGATTTGGAGCACATGAAATGTATATAAGCATATTTTATCCACTTGAATTGCCAGATAGCTTGGATTGATCATTGGTCATGCTGGCTGGGGATTCAAGAAGTCATTGCCCAAAAATAATTTCCTCAAGCTCTGCAAATGTCATATAGGGCTTTTTCAACCATGATGGGTGATGTTGTAGACCATCTGCTCTTCAGAAACCTTCCTGGTCTCATTTCAGAGGGCAGCAAAAAAAATAATAACAAAAATTGTGGCATTTTAAGAATGCTTTAAGCCTGGATTAACTGATTGTTCCAGTCTGTTTGTTACCAAGTTTAATTTCCCTTTTTTTTTTTTGGTCAGATGTTTATTGTTGAATTCAATTTTTACTGATTGTTCTTAAAACCTATGGTGTTCTTAAAACCTATCCTGATATCACTTGACAGCAAGATTGGGTACAAAAGGAAATAAAACCAAATCTTTTCATAAGACTGGCTTTTAGATATAGTGGAGTTAGGGTTTGAGTGGAAAGTGCCAAGTGACTTGCACATCCTGATTTAGTTTCCAGAATGTTAAAAGTTTTGTGTCTTTGCTAGCACTATGTTCTGGGTCCAAAGGCTGGCTTCTCATTTTATGGCCAGAGAAAGCATTCCACTGGAACATTACAAACAAATACAGAGAATAGGAAGTGCATTTCACCTACATTTCCTGACTGTTTTCTCCCTCCCAATTCCCCCTGCTTTTCTTGAGAAGCCATCAGTCAGACTGATATACATGCTGATTCTCAGGTACAGCATCTTTTTCTTTTTTCCTCTTTGAGAGTGGTGACAAGTGTATAGGTGTAACAGTCACAGGGGAATAAGTTGCTTACAAGTTTTGCCAAACCACAAGAGCAAGGAAAATTGTAACATCAGAATTCAGTTTAACTTTGGGGGGCTTAATGTAGATGGGAAACCAGTGCTTTGCTGAGCCCATGTACGTATTTAGTTGGTCCTATTGGGAATAGGAACATTCTAGATCTTTGGTGGATTTAACTTTGGTGGCTCTATCCTATGGGGTTTGAAAATAAGCAAACCCCCTTCCTGACCTTCCAAATCTCTAACTGACTTAATGCAGGTGTCTCTGAGATCTTGTTAGTCTCCAGCAAAAAGAACAGAGTCTTCAAAACAACAGGCTCCATTAAAAAGAGGCCATGATTATTTTATGATAGCAGCATTGTGAAATAAATATATGACTTTTAGGACTCTGCCAGCATGTTGTACAATATTGAAAATACTTGCTACTTTTCCGTCTCTGTCTTCTGTTTGGAAGAGAGAGTGAACATAGCTAGAAGCTGTGGGTGTAGTTGCTATGCAGGTATTTTATGAATAGATTTCAAAATTGTATTTAATAGAATTTTTCTTCTGCTCATTAGTTTGATCACAGTTATCCTTAAGAACTGCACAAGAAATACAGGAGGAAAAATGAGCTGTTGAATTTAACGAAGCATTACTTATTCTTTCCCTTGCCCTCTCTCTTTCTTTTGTTTGTTTGTTGATAAGGTAATTATTTTGTCACTGTCTGAACTCCACATTTCTAACCATTGAACCATGTTGCAATTACAGGAAGAATGTATCAGTATGAAATGATTCAGCTAAGCAATTAAATCTCTTCACAGTTACAAGGTTATGTTATCTTTCACTGTGATTTGGAATTGAATTGATTTTGTTGTTGTTGAATTTTGATTACAGTATATGTAACACTTATGTTGCCCCAAGGTCATGGTTAATTTAAATGCATATAAATTTGGCACTAATCCAGTGAATGCTAATGTCAGCTGCACACCAGCAGCTTAAACTGGTGATCAATCAAGTGGAATAATGATTTATGTATGTTTTTATAGGTTTCTTTTATGGCTTCACAGAACTCTTTCATGTGATTCTGTTTTGCATAATGAAATGTACCTTGTTCCAATTTGCATTGTAGTTTATTCCATGGTCAAGAACTGGAGTCTTTGCTTCTTAGTGTGGCATGACTCTCTTCTTGTACATTTATTGTGCCACTGCCAGCGCTTTAGTAGCTTTCTGCAGTGTGCTAAATGTTTAGTGGTGTTGTAATCGCAGTGTGGCTAGAACAAGAGAGAGGTCATTGGCTGTAGCAGGGCCCAGATTATGGGATTTATTGGCCTCTGAACGTTGTCTGCTTCATCTCTCTTATAAGGGGTGATCATGTATTACACTGTACTTGTGTAACAGTTGTGTATGGTACACACGTCCAGATGTTTGTCAGAATCTCTTTACCTGGGTTCATACCTGCTATGTACTCTGTTACACAAATCTTGCTCCAGGGAACTGATCAGATGGGCAGCTGTTGAATGAAAATGAATAGGTTTTCTTGTTGCTTTGTGCCTTCAAGTCATTTCTGACTTGTTGGGATTCTAATGGGGTTTTCTTGGCAGAACGTATTCAGCCTTCCTCTGAGGCCGAGAGGGTATGACTTACCCACCCAAGGTCACCCAGTGGGTTTCCATGGCCAAACAGGGATTTGAACCCTGATCTCCCAGTCCAGCAATCAAAACCACTGCACAATACTGGCTCTCTAGTTTTGTATAAACTGATATATAATTTTCCATCGCCACATTAAAGTATGCTTGTTTAGGCAAGCTTTTCATCTCCTACTCTTGTGGCTTAATTGTGTGCTTATGCCTCCTTTCCCACACCTGCCTCTGCTATGCTTTTACTTTTGTTGACATATTATAATGGTAATACATGTTTATATAGATTCTTCTGTTTTTCAGTCAAGTGTGAAAAGAGAGGATATAAATTCCATTAGGAAGTGAATAGAGCAAATGCACTGTGACCTGGTGAGGCATTTAAAAAAGCGCTTTATCACATGCTTCCCTGCAGTGTGGATTGAATCACCCATCTATTTCACCAGACAGAAATGTCTTGGATGAATCAGCCCCAAATGTGTATGTTGGGGAAACTGGAATCCTAGGAGTAAGACCCTGGGACTCAACAGGTCTTCCTTCTGAACAGGCACATGAAGCTTCATTGCCAGGAGTGTAGTGCCATGGCTTGGCTATGAAAAGCTTGTTGATTCATAGGGACTCTGGAGGGCGAGTGGACATAATTAAAGGAAGTTATGCAGGCCCCTGATTTCCTTATAACCTTTTGTACTTAGGACCACAGAGATGGATTTACTTATTTTCTTCTTATTATTTTGGTTTCCAAAATAGAAACCAAAGAGATTCCCCCCCCATGTGTGATTAGGTGAGAGGTTCCTTAATGGTACTTACAGAAACCTGCATTTCTTCGGGCTAGACTGCTCTGTTTTGTTTGGTCATGCTTGTTGCAGTGTCAGCAATTTTTCAATCATAAAGCTCTGTATTCAGAGGCACATTTGCTGCTCAATGATCTTGAATCACATTGTGTTTTGCTGTCTAGATTCTAGTTCAAGATGCCACTTTTCAGTTACTAGGACAAGCAGCCATTTTTAGAGTCTACTTTTCTCTTTAAAAGGCTGTTCTTTGGCAGCTGTGTTGGGTTGAAAATATGTCTGCCTTTTACATAGTGAGATATATGAATATATAAAAATGAGGACTCACACACATACATTCATATTCATTTCAGTTACTCATAGACATTGAGGTAGGACAAGGATGGAATGATGCTGGATTAGCTAAAAAAAAAAACCCTCTAGTCTGCATAATAATATTTCTCATGAAAGGTCAGCAGACATACCACATTGTGTTTGTCCTATCCACAGCCTTCCCTCCTCAGGAGTGTGTATTCCCTTCTCTTGGAACAAATTTCTTTTTTCCCTTTTAGTAGTGGTTTACAGTTCTGCATCATCAGTTTTAACTGGCTTCTCTTTAGCTCAGAATATGAAATAGTGATTTGAAGTAAGTTTTGGTTATTGAGCCAAGGGGACCCTGTGGACCTCATCCATTGTTAACATTGGTGACTGTGAGCTATAGTTCAGTAGGAAAACTTGCTGCATGGAGGAGGAAATGATTGGTGTAGAGGGTTTTTTCCAGTTTTGTATTCAGAGTTAACAGGGTACCAGCATTATGATTGCACATAATATGAAAGATTTAGATTTTATGGTGTGGATAAAATAGAGTTGTTCTGACAAATTGTGTTCAGTTTTAAATAATACCTAATTAAAGAGATTTTGCAGCAGTCAGATTTTTCCTTTATGAGTTCTGGGCTGGCTGTTGAATGAGCTAGTTCTTCACATAGATTGAAGTCACACCCTGATGGAAGATCTTGGCTTTTAAACAAGGTGTTCTCTTAATAATTTAGCAGATGGTTTACAGCAGCTATTTTTGCCCTTACTGTTTTTTTTGTTTTTTTTAGAAAAGAGGAATTAAGTTGATAAATTGGAAAGGTCTTTTGCACAGTATATTCTGAGGACAGGTTACTTGCTTTCATCAAGAAATGCCACCAAAAATTGCTCTGTAGTTGGGAGAGCAGTCTAGTCCTTTTGTCACTTGAATATTTCTTTTCAAAATCCCAAACTGCTGGAACTGTCAAAATAGTGCAATAAAAGACAATTATTATAACAACCTAGAATTACTTTGTACCAACGTGTGTCAGCAACACACTTATGTGACAAGATTTACAAATGCCTCAATTGGACAGGCAAGCTGTACAATAAGCCATCCATCAAACAATGCAGAATTGTGTCAGATGTAGAATGATAAGTAATCTCAAATGCACTGTTGCCGTTTTCACGTTCCTGCAACTTATATAAAACAATGCTGTCTTCTTCTGCAACTGCCCACAATTGGCATTCCAAGACTTTTTTTAATCATAGAATTTTTTTTGCACAGTGATCTTTATCGTATTTTTCAATGTTGGACCCTTCCCTTCTTTTAAAAAAATCCTTATTTTTCTTTGAACCTGGGAATGGAAGTAGGCGTTATCCCTGAAAAAGGGCTTAAGTGTTTTGGAGAAACTCAGGCATCGCGTGCCTCTCCCACTCCAATGCAAAGAGGAGCGTGTTTTTCAGAAAAGTGTGCCTTTTGTAATACTGTAGCACAAGTATGCCTGTGGCCATTTACAGTATATGCTTCTCAGAAAACTGCTTTATGATTTTAAAATTAAGCTCCATTTTCGGATAATGTATGTACAAAGTTATCCTTGGCGTCTCTTTTCTTTTCGTATGTGCAGATCTATAGCCACATTGTTAAAAAAATAACAACAAATGGTTTATTGTTGTGCTCACACAAACTTTGGGTTGCCAGATTGAAAACTGGAGAGCATTCCTGTACTTTTAATAGCTGTGTAGAAGAGTGAATTTTAGCAGTGTTGCTTGTTACATGACCAGCAACACCTGCTGAAATTCCCTCTTCTAAACAGCCATTAAATGTACAGGAGCCTTCTCCAGTTTCCAGTCTGGTAACCCTACACATTATGAACACGCACACTGGTTCATAATGGTAGCTGCCATAGGGCTCCTAACTTGTAAACCCAAGGTGTTGTTTAAGGTAAAAGGGCAAGGTGAGTGACCAGAGCTCAGGGTTAGCTTCTGCATGAGTATAATTCTGCATGGTAGGTGCGATCCATCCATAATTTCTTTCAAAAAGGCTGCCTAACATTCAGTTTTACTGTTTGCAGGGAGTTATGTTTTGGTGTGTGGAGGAGCTAGGTAGTGTTAATAGACTGGTAAGCCCTTTCACTGGAAGCATCTTCACCTTCTCTCCCATTCCCCTCATCACCACCATGAAGTAGTACGTACAGTCCAGGGAAAACTATGATTTGGCTGATATTACAAACTGCCCCTAAAATGAAAGAATATTCTTAATGCAATAACTCTTACCTTCCTTGTTAAAGCTAGATCAAGATAGCCTTTTAACTTCTGTATATATGTATGAGGAAGATTTTTGACTTGACATCTTTCTGTAGGGAACATGTAGGGTATTATTAGCCATTTAAAATAAAACCACTGTAAAATAAAACGACAAGTCGCTCCATGTATCCGCGGAACCAATATCCACAGTTTCAGTTATCCATGGCTGAAAACATAGGGACACATACCATAGAGTAAGGCTGGAAAATGCCTAGAGACGTGACCTCTAGGAATCACTAGATCCTAGAAAGCAACTATATGGTAAGTTTATACCAAAAATCCTTTATTTTAATAGGGTTTGCTATTTCTGTAGTTTCACTTATAAACAGTAAGTCCAGGAATGTACCTTCAGCGGATATGCGTGTGTGTGTGTGTGTGGGAAACGATGTGAGCAAACCTGGAACTGAAAAGAATCCACGGCTGGGGCTCCAGCACACCACTGTGTAGGTCCTCTCTCTTGTTGTCCCATAATGATGATATTTGGATGAAGAGCCTTCTCTGATTATCTTAAAAGTGCATGCAGGCTAGTATAGGGAGAAATATTCCTTCAGCTACTTGGATCTCAAGCCTTGTAGGGTTTTACAGGCGAGTACTCACATATGGAAGCAGGCTTGGGAGTTGATTAGGCAGGTGATACAATTCCATGTAGCATGACTCCATGTAGCTGCATTGGCTGCATCCTGGCTGATACATTCTTCACTAGCAGAAACTGCCAAGTTATCTTCAAAGGCAGCTCATGAACAGAACATTAGAGGAATCCTACTAGGAGGCTGTCAGAGCATGAAACCGGTTCAAGACCAGTTGTAGCTGGTGATACAGGTGGAATGCACTCCTGGCCACCAGGTCCTGAGAAGTGACAAGGTTGGATCAAGTAGTATTTCCAAGCCATGCTCCTACTTTTTCAGAGAGAGTGCAGTTCCATCTAGAACATATTGCACACCAAATTTCTGCTTATGAGGACCATGTAACCATTGGGCTTCCCATTTTGTTGATGTTCAGCTTAAGTTTATTGGCTGTTATATATCCTGTTACCAAATTTAGATGCAAGATTAACACCTGCACAGGCCTCATTTGATTCAGGTCACATGGAGGTATATAGCTGGGTGTCTCGCCACGGGTCAGCGTAAGAGGGGCGCTCCAAAAAAGCGATACAAAGATTCCCTGAAACAACATCTCAGGCTTGGCCAAATTGATCACCAACAGTGGTCCGCCCTGGCCTCACATCGGGAGGCATGGAGATGCACTATCCACAATGCTGCAGCCTTATTTGAGAACTCACGCCGAACAAGTCTTGAAGAGAAACGACAATGCAGAAAGAATCACAACCCGGAAACATCACCCAAGGAGACCTGCTGCTGTGCTTTCTGCAACCGGACTTGTTTATCTCGGATTGGCCTTTTTAGTCACCAGCACGCTTGCAGAAAGCGCGGGATGAGTCCTTCCTGAATCTTCGTTTGCGAAGAAAAGCCAGAGAGAGAGAGAGAATGTTGCTGCATCTCATTCTGTTTATCTCCCTGATGACTTCATACAGTGGTTTCATAGAGATGTGAGAAAACATAGACCCTTAGGGGATCTCATGATACAATTGCCATGAGGTCAAGCAGGAAACTCCCAGTGTCACTTTGTGAAGCTGTACCATCCAGACCTATATTTTTTTCCTAACAAACAGACAAAAAACCCACCTTACATGGTACCAACTACTTCTTTTGGGTTGGGTTGTTGTGTGTCTTCATATTGTTTCTGATTTATGGTGACCCTAAAGTGAGTCTACCACAGGGTGGTGGGGTTTTTTTCTTTTTGATTTTTCTTCCAGAAGTGGTTTGTCTTGCCTCTCTCTGAGGCTGAGAGAGTGTGATGTGCCCAAGGACTCCCAGTGGGTTTCCATGGCAAAGGAGATATTCAAGCCCTGGTCTCCAGTTTTGTAGTCCAGTGCCCAAACAACTATACCACTCTGATTCTCCTTCTTTTGAGTACTGTTGTAATTTTTGTGGACAGAATGCTGGCTGTGAACCACTGCTTAGAAGCTATTATAAGATCAGAAGAACCAATCAGAAATTCTCAGTAATAATTCAGTGATAATTATTATGATAATAATTATAATAGGTTTTATTTCCCTGAGATTCTTTATCTCACTTTGATCTTCCCATAAACATATTTTAGATTTGCTGGGTTTTCCTTAGCACGATGAAAGTATATTTGCTTGATATTACCTTCTGGCATGAGTGATTCAGCACCTAAATAAATTAAAAAAACCTGACTCCACCTAGTTGAGCTTTGAAGCTTTTAGAGCATGGCTCTTTCTTATAAGCAGTGAATTAATGAGGCTTCAGCAATTCGAAAATCTGAAGCCTCTTAGGCTGAAAACTAACTTTTAAATGAATTAAACAGCTCTTGGGTAAGTATAATTGTCATCTGTCACTAAAGATATTCAAGACATGTCAATGCATGAAATTTGGATGTGAAAATCGATTAAAAGGGCCCGTATTACTCAGAAAGAGCCAATTAATACACTTTTGCATGTTGCATACTAAAGTTGTATCTGCACCTTTGTGCTCGCAGTAAGGAGTTCCTTTAGAAGGTGTTATAGGGCACTGACTTCTGTCAAACTGCCTGCAGGTGGATACAGAGCAAGTGTACAGGGTATGTGGATTCTGGAACAGTTTGCTTAAGGCACATGCAAAGTCTATGCATGCATTCAACCGTTCTCTGAGGTAGGAAAACATGGGCACCTCCAAAACATCACTAATGTTGGCAGGTGATCAGTCAGCATAGAAAAGCAGGTTTAAAACTTTGAAAGTTACACACTGTAACCGCTAAGAGGAATGTCTGTTTCGAGATGGATGTGGCCATATGGTTAGGGAGGCATGACAATTTGATGCCTCACAGGTGCAGCCATTTCCTTCAATACCTGGGCCAGTTCCTGGCCTGGAAAAAATTACAGAAAGAGTTTTCCGTCCTTGGCGCTACTGACACTGGCTTGCAGCTACTTGCTCTGAGGTCAGGTTGATTGGGCTACTTCCCCACCATTGATCACTTGGCTGGGCACCTCATTCTGACCTCAGAGCATGACTATGGTCAGGAAGGCAAGAGCCCTGATGTGCAGTCACACCCTGAGGTCAAAACAAGACACCCAGCCATGTGATCAACAGTGAGGGGGGCCCAATTGACCTTCTTACTGTTGATCTCATGGGTGGGAATCTCATTCTGACCTCAGAGTGAGCAACTGTGTACCAGGAGGTCTCTGCCACAGAGGTGCCTGGTTGGGAAGGTAGCGTCAACGGACCCAAGGACATCAGCAGCAATGAAGCAGTGCAGATTCGGCAGCACACTAGTACCTCTGAGCATATCAAAAGGTCCAGGCAGCAAAAGTTGTTGTAGCCGAGTTTTATCCATCAGGCAAAGAAATAAGCATACAGAGACAGATGTGTGTCTAAACGACTTCTCTTTACTACAGCATAATATGGTGATATTTACAGTGAGTCTGAGACTCCTCTCCTAAAGACTACGTATCACAGCATGAAGTACTGTACAGTCCTGTCACTGTAATGCTCAGACAGAACTACAGTTGTCCCTCCACATTCGCGAACTTGACATTCGCGGTTTCGGTTATTCGCGGTTTTGGGAGGGCCCCCCCGGGCCCCCCCAAAACTGCGACACGGGGCCTCCAGGGGAGGCCAGGAAGGCCTGGGGACGGGGTGGGGAGGGCTGGGGAGGCGATCCTGGGGCCTCCGGAGATGCTCCGGAGGCCCCAGGAAGGCCTGGGGACGGGGTGGGGAGGGCTGGGAAGGCGATCCTGGGGCCTCCGGAGACGCTCCGGAGGCCCCAGGAAGGCCTGGGGACGCGGTGAGGAGGGCTGGGGAGGCGATCCTGGAGCCTCCGGAGACGCTCCGGAGGCCCCAGGAAGGCCTGGGGACGCAGTGGGGAGGGCTGGGGAGGCGATCCTGGGGCCTCCGGAGACGCTCCGGAGGCCCCAGGAAGGCCTGGGGAGGGGTGGGGAGGCGATCCTGGGGCCTCCGGAGACGCTCCGGAGGCGCCAGGAAGGCCTGGGGACGGGGTGGGGAGGGCTGGGGAGGCGATCCTGGGGCCTCCGGAGACGCTCCGGAGGCCCCAGAAAGGCCTGGGGACGCGGTGGGGAGGGCTGGGGAGGTGATCCTGGGGCCTCCGGAGTGTCTCCGGAGGCCCCAGGAAGGCTTGGGGACGGGGTGGGGAGGGCTGGGGAGGCGATCCTGGGGCCTCCGGAGACGCTCCGGAGGCTCCAGAAAGGCCTGGGGACGGGGTGGGGAGGGCTGGGGAGGCGATCCTGGGGCCTCCGGAGCATCTCCGGAGGCCCCAGAAAGGCCTGGGGACGGGGTGGGGAGGGCTGGGGAGGCGATCCTGGGGCCTCCGGAGACGCTCCGGAGGCCCCAGGAAGGCTTGGGGACGGGGTGGGGAGGGCTGGGGAGGCGATCCTGGGGCCTCCGGAGCGTCTCCGGAGGCCCCAGGAAGGCCTGGGGACGCGGTGGGGAGGGCTGGGGAGTCGATCCTGGGGCCTCCGGAGCATCTCCGGAGGCCCCAGGAAGGCCTGGGGACGCGGTGGGGAGGGCTGGGGAGGCGATCCTGGGGCCTCCGGAGCATCTCCGGAGGCCCCAGAAAGGCCTGGGGACGGGGTGGGGAGGGCTGGGGAGGCGATCCTGGGGCCTCCGGAGCATCTCCGGAGGCCCCAGAAAGGCCTGGGGACGGGGTGGGGAGGGCTGGGGAGGCGATCCTGGGGCCTCCGGAGACGCTCCGGAGGCCCCAGGAAGGCCTGGGGACGGGGTGGGGAGGGCTGGGGAGGCGATCCTGGGGCCTCCGGAGCGTCTCTGGAGGCCCCGCGAAGGCCTGGGGAGGGAGGGGGGAGGGGTGTCGTTATTCGCGGTTTTTTCACATTCGCGGGGGTCCGCAGAATGGAACCCCCGCGAATGTGAAGGGACGACTGTACTCAGTCACAATACATAGTCCAACAAAATAAATAACAGAGACAGTGGTTCCCACACAGATTCTCTCACTCTCTCACAGAGATAAGGAATCCTTCCAAGGCTAGCTTCCCAGGCCTAATCAAGATATTTCGGCCGGCTGAATTAACCTTCTCACCACTGGCCCCTGCAGGCTGTAACGTCATGTTTGCTCTTTACAGTATAAATTTACCAGGTTGCATATCCCGTTATCCTGACAGATTCAGGCTTTTGGCCAGAAAGGTGTAGTAACTCCAAGCCAGAGTAGTCCAAATTTTATCTGGGCCAAAGTAGTCTGAATTTCCTCCGGATTTTTACCCCCAGTATAGAGGAGCCCTCAGATATACAGTGCATACCCTTCCAGGGATAACCCTCATGTTGTTAGCCATTGCTGTGAACTCTTTTGCTGAAAACAGAAAGGACATTTTGACACTTAAAAAATATAATTAGAAATGAAACAAATCAACACAGATGAATCCTAGACACACATGCAAGTTCTTTGGGTTTAAAGAAGGGATGCTTGCATTACTACCTAGAACAGGAACCAGAAATTTTTAAAAAATAGCAGTGCCTGTTTCCTAAACATTGGCCTGAGTTGACTTCAAGGTATCAGCTAGAGTTATGTATCCTAACAAACATCACGAGAATCCAGGCTGTGGAAAATGGAAAACGGAATTTCCATTTCCTGCTGTTTACAACATTCAAAATCTGTTCCTGTAAACTCTGATTTACCCTGACTTTCCTAATCTCAGTCCTTCCTTATTCAAGATTTGGTATATGTGTCGTTCCAGTAACATTATATTATTTGGACACATGCCATGTGTCTCTGGAGTGGAAGATATGGTGTAAATGTTTGCAGTCAACTTTTGTGCTGGAAACAATATAATCAAAGACACTACACTCCTTGGGAAGTTCTTTAGAAATCCTTGGAAACTTATTCATGTACATTGGTTTTTAAAAGAATGATTAGGGTGCTCTGGCCACTTTGTAAGATATTCTAAAAAATAGTATTTTTGGTTCATATTTCTAGATCACTCCATCTTTAGAATGGAGATTAAAAAAAGTTATGTAAATACATGCATAAAATGTCCTATGAAATGAAAACCAGACATATCATAACTGAAATCTGACTTTTAACTACACATCCAGACACCTGGTTTTGGATTTCTGAATGTTTTGCTACTGGTTTCAGCACAGATAACTCTCAACTATAGTTTGTTACCATGCTGACCTACATTTATCATGGGGACAAAAAAGGGATCTAGGGCCTTTGCCAGGTGAAAGGTGGCACAATTTTCTAGTCTTTCAAAGTTACTATTCTGTTTATGGTAATTGGCACAGTACTGTCATCTAAAACAAAAGGAGAATAATCCCATAAGAAGAATAGTTCACGTGGCCTCTTAAGGAACATTACATAAGAGTAGAAGATGCAGACCAGATAAAAACCATTTAATAAGAGGATTGACTGGCTCAAGGAACAGGTAATGGGATATGAGAGCCTTTGACCACTAGGTCACCAGTTCAAGTGCATACATATTGAGTGGCTTAAAGTTGTTGTGCCTGGTGGATATTCAGGTAGCTCAGGGAGTACTTATAGTATCCTTCAGTGGAAGAAGAAATGTCCCTTCTCTTCAAGCCATCAGGGAGAAAAAGTAAGGACTAGCACAGATTAGTTTAGTAATCTAGGAATCTTGCAGGTCCTTCCCCAGTAGTGTCAAGTCCACATATTCAGTTGAATTACTAACAAAAAGGCTAAATACTTATTTGCCCTCCAGCTTGCATCATGACATATAGATGTGAGGGAGAAGAGATTTCCCTGTTCAGCTGATCCATTTCTAATTCCTTGATAATCAAGTTTTTACAATTTATGTTGTAAGTTGCCTTGGATCCTGCACTGGGAGAAATTTGGGATATAGAAATAACTAAATAAAATAATTGAGGGAAAAAACTGCAAAGCATCTTGTGGCTTCTTAAAGAATGATATAAGTATTGTGGTATAGGTTTCGGTGGACTAGATTCTACTTATTTATTTTATTTATTTCTATTCCGCTCTTCAGCCACAAGGCTATCAGAGCGGCTTACAAATTGTTTTTTAAGCAATAGTACTTTACACATCTACACTGCATTAAGCAGTTTCCAATGTGTGTTAGCTGATTGCCCCCACAAGCCAGGTACTAATTTTACCGACCTACAAAAGGATGGAAGGCTGAGTGAACCTTGGAGCCCTCTGGAATCAAACTTACAATGTGGTGGCTTGCAGTACTGACATTTAACCACTGCACCACCAGGGCTCCCTTCATCATATTTCTTATAAGTAATAAATTTTAAGGTGCCTTTAAGGTACATGAAGTTGCCCTTTAGAGTTGTCTTATTCGTCAAGAGGAAAGCTTTTCTACTTTATTAATTGAAGTTATGGCAGGATTATGCTCATAAGTACACCTTGGCATGGTTAGTGGCTGGTGCCCATTGGGTCTGATAGGGTGGAGGGCAGGGTGGGCAATGGTAGGTGGAACCAAGGCCAATGAAGAGTCACAGCCAAGTTTAGTTCAGTTGCTATTACTAAGTTACTGAATTCCATAGTAAAATAGCACAAAACCCATATTATCTCTCCCCTCATGGACAATGGTAGTAGGACTCTTCCAAGCAGCAGTCAAAAGCAAAAGTAAAGCAGCTGCCACCCAACACCGTAAGCAGAGCCATGTCCAGGGGCCCATTCACGTCACACAATTATAGCACTATGATTCCACTTTAACTGCCATGTCTGCTTCCTATGAAGTCCCAGGGTTTGTAGTTTTCTGAGGTGCTAGAGCTCTCTGGTGGAGAATTTTCAGTCTCCTTCCCTAAACTGCAAATTCCAGGATTCCATAGGATGGAGCCATGGCAGTTAAAATGGAATCATAGCACTATAATTATATAGTGTGAAAGGGATTCAGATAAAAAGGGCTGGTGGGTAAAGGTCCCAGTTGCTGTTTTAAGTCCATGATTATTCATTGGATTCCATGAGAATCTTTTAATACAAGTCTGTCATTCCTTCCTCCCCTTGTTATGCCACTTCTTCCCATTATTTCTTTTTGGGTGGAGATGGCTTCTGCCCATGTAGACACTTATAGATTTAAGGGGAGAAATTTGTTGTGGCCGTGGATTTTTGGAGAGAAAGAGAGCGAGAGCGAGCGAGCGAGCGAGCGAGAGAGAGTTTGTTCCCTACTGTGTTCCCTACTGTATAAAAGACTGTGAGATCAACTACAGAGGCAATGCTATTCTTTGGACTGGCGCTAAGGCAGACAGAAGTGAACTGGCCAAGCTACAGCCTGAAATTGGTCAGGCAGAGCCTCATAGATCTTAACTGGTCAGCCTCCACTCTTTGGGTCTCTTTTAGATGGCAGGACAGTTTTGACTCAGTTTTTTGCTTTTCTGCACATGTATAACTGTGCAGCTTAAGCCCTAAACAAGAAGTGGGAAAGATGAGACCTTCCAGATATCATTGGATTGCAAAGGCCAGCATTCCTAGCCAGCATAGCCAGTGATGTGAAATACTTGAATTTGCAGCCCAGCAACCTTTGGGGAGCTGCATCATTTCCACCCCTGCCCTAATCCAAAACTGTAATACCCCAGAAATGTATTAGTGCTAGCTAACAGTATGTAAGGGAGGAGCATAACCCTGTAATCAGTTGATGTATGCTGTTGACATCTATATGTGCACAAAGACTGTGTTCTGCCTTCTATACAGGCATGTCCTTTCTCTGTTGCCTCGGTTGCCAGTTATGTACTTAAACAAGCCATGTGTCAGAATACTGATTGTAAATTGCCATTTGCTTCAGATTTTTGACAGTGTAATTGTCTGAATCATCTGCCCCCCAGACTACCAGTTTCATGTACTCATAGGCTACATATAGTTCCAAATTCTATCTTAAGTGCAAGCATTCTGATTATGTGCAAGTAACCTTATATACCATATGAGCAGAGTTTGGAAAAGATGCTTTTGGACTGCAAATATCAGAATCACCAAACATGATGAGTGACCATGCTGGATTGGGGGATTCTGGGAGTGGTAGTAAAGCTCTGCATATGAGCAATGACATGAGCTATTCCTTCCCTAAAGTGATTGTGTCTACTTGAATGGACTTGCAATGCAGAAGGAATCTCTTGGGCTCCTGGCAATAAAGAAAATGTCAGGGTGTTGCCTCTGTCAATGTAGTAGAGCGAGATCTTAGGTGTGAAAGCTTGCAGGCATGCGGCTACACTGATTTATTTCACAAGGAAGTGTGAATCAGTAAATTAGCCCCCTCACCTTTTTACATATTTGTTTTGTAAAATACCAGTCTGTAGCTGTAAAAGACACTCATGGATGTGTGTTGTTGCATCAGATATGTTTTTTTTTAAAAAAAGGGAAGAAGGAGAGGAAAAGTTCTAGAGAACAAAGAAAGAAATTAAGCTTGAAATCTCACTTCTGTTTTGAAGAAGCCATGTTAGTCTCTTGCAACATAAAAAGGAGGGAGAGAGAGGAAGGAAAAAGAAAAAGAAAGGTGGCAGCATCTTTAAGTCCAACTGGTTTTTATTTTAGTATGAGATTTCATGGATATAAACCTACTTCTTCAAATATAGGACCAAGTGGTATTAAGGCTTCAGATATAAAGCTTAATTATACAGTCCTTTTTATGTTTTATTTATGAACGTTGTTTATAGCTTCTTCATTAACCAACCATTGTCCTCTGGGAATTTCTAGCTGTTATTACTAAAAAGTGCCACTGTATGCTCATCCTACTCATAAGGTACAGGAAATCCAAAGCTCAACTTATTCAGAGCCTGGTGAATGTAAGTGTTTGGACAACTTCCACAATCCCCCAGCAAGCGTGGCCCATTGCCTTATAGTATGTAGGAGAAGCTCATCAATTTCTACCTCAATATATCGGTACTCACATTCTAACACGTTTCAAGTGTACTGGCACTTGTATTAAAATGCGAAATATTTAAGATAAAATAGCCCAATCGGGTTTGCTAACTCAGCTAAGTTTATTTTTTAAAATGCGGATGAAAAAGAGGCAGAAGAAAATGGCAGCAGAATTAACTGAATATTTAAAAAAAAAAAAGTCCAGCAGAACATAGCACTTAGCAATGAGTCTTTACTTTTGATGAGTTTTTGTCTCTTTTGAGGAGGTGGATTTTAAAATGCTGGGTTTAGATGGATACACTAATACTTTGGCTCTCATCCAGATTCTTGTAGCCTTTCCCTGACTGCAAGACAGCAGAAAGCTGCTTTGTAAGCGTTCACATTCCCCAAACACTGAGTGGTCTTATGAGTTCAGCCTACGTGGGTCACGGAAGAAAAGGAATCCAAGCCAAGTGTACCATGTGTAATTGAGAAGTAGGCACTCCCCATGGGAAGAAGGGGGACCTAAGTCAAGTGTATTGCTTGTAATTGAGAAGGATGCACACACCTCATGGGCTGTTTCCTAAAAATCTATGTGGACAGTTTATGCACAGACTGTCTCAGGAGTATGACTTCTAAAAATATTCTTCAATGTGTTCATTTCCTGCTTCTGTTCAGTAGCCAGCGTTGTGTTAACAGTTGATAACTTTGCTTTCAAGAGACTTAAAAGTTATTTCTGGGTTTTGGAATCCATCCTGCAGCTTTCAAAAGCTTCTACTTGGTGACCTCCTATCCTTTTGGGCATCAGGCACATGCCTAGCTTGCCTCTCTTGTGAGCAAAATGAACTCATTGCTTTCATATCTGACAGACTGAGCTCTCACCCATGGGTTAGCACATCTGAAGGGCTGAGACTGTCTAGCGCTATTACTGGGAGCAGATGCAGAAGTGTCACACTCCAGAGAGGGCGAATTGGCATATGTCCAGGCACTACATCCAACACAGAGAAATCAACTTGAGGGGAGGGCATACAGTGGCATGCCAAATTTTGTTCCTGTGCTTATTCCATGAAATCATATGAGAGGCTCAGGCAGAGTGCCTCTGTATATTGTTGCTAGGAGAGAATGCCCAACAAAGTTTCTGTAGTCTAAAAGCAAAGTATTCAGATCTTTTGCCCTTTTTGCGTGTTTCTTATATTATTACTGTTCCATTGTGATAGCTCTGTTGTCCTTTTTGAATTCTATTTGAAGTGAAATTCATGACAAGTGTATATAATATATAACTTCCAGTAATCTAATGTGACCTCATTTGGAACATATTTCTGTGCAGTAGCCTGGAGTTAATATGACTCCTTGATTCATCATTCTTATAAATATAAAAAACCTTTGCAAATTTAAGTCAGTTTTCTAACATCCCTGTCTTGTTTTCCATCTGTAAGCATAGTTTAGCAAAAGTTCTGGTTTTCATCAGTCTGATTTGAGGATAAATGAAATGAAATCTTAACATGTATTGTTTGGCAGTTAGAATAAGACCTGAATAGTTGGGGTGGGGGTTGGATGTTCATGTGGGGACTGTGTGTTAGCTGAACTAGAGTATTACCTGGCAAGATAAAGAGAACAGTATGCATTATGATGCCCATTGGCAGCTGTTTCTAAGACCTCATGCCAAAAAAACCAGGAGTTGTAATACTGTGAGATACAAAAAATCTGTTGTGTTCTCCTGAAGAGTTTCTATCATTGCAATCCCTCAGCTTTTCCTCAGTCTCCAAGTACAGGGCATGGGGTGGGGTGGGGGAAACTGGGGCAGGTCATAGTAGCAAAGAATTGCAGTTATATGATCTCATTCCTATCTACTATTCCTCAGAAAAGTGTACCAGATATAATAGTCCATATAAATTGCCTACTCGATAGGTATGGCAGGGAAGGGGAGGGCTGAACATCTTGAATCCTTGACTCTCTGCCTGTATCATTTACTGTCCAGTCCAAGCTTGGAGATGGGGCGGGGAAGAGATAAAAGGTCTTAACATTCATGCTTTGAACAAAAAGAAGAGGGAGGGGGAGGACAGGCTGCTCTAAATATGTCATGACAGCCAATGTATATTTTCTCTGAGCATTTTATGACTTAATTGCAGGAAGTTCATACTGATTGCTATCTTTTTATCACAGGTCCAACATTTTGTTAACAGCAGTCATTGGTTTACTCAGTTCACGTGCACCTTAGCTGGCTTTGTTCAATTGTTCATATCAGCTTCCCAGAATGGGAATGGGATGATCTCACTGTTATATAAACCCTTGCTTATCTTTTCAGGCACCAGTGAGATTAATGTGTTTGTATGGACCCTATTAGTGTTAGGACACAAGAGCTGGCATTTCCAAGCCTAGGCCAAGTGGTGCCTGACCCCTGTCATGAGGCATTTTTTTTTAAAGTATCAGTTTCGAATCTAATAAAGGTTGAAGAAGTTAATGATAAATGTGGAACTCTCTTTCGGGTGAGCTGGACATTTTCAGTTTTAAAATGATTGTTGGAAAAAAGTGTACAACATTATACATATGATCACAAGACAATGGATTTGTTGGCCCTTGGGGTAGCAATAATGGCTGTTATTGAAGAGCAAGCAGTGAAGTTACACAAGGAATCTGTTGCTTATCTTTTGACAACTTTACAGTCTGGATGTAGGTATAGAATTGAAAAAGCAAGTAATTTCTGAGTAAATCTTGATAAAAAAGTATATGGAACCACCTTAGTATGATCAAATTGACACAACAACCTGGTTCCAGTGTTATTTTAAAAAACAACACACGGTTGCCTGCTATGTGAACAAACTATGTGAGCCTCAGTGTGGCATCCCTCCTCCGCTCCTGTCTGCTCACATCTCAGAAGAGGAGATTAAAAACATCCCTGCCTTCCCTGCCCATGCCATGCTGACTGGTGCTAAGAGGGGATCTGTGTGCTCCTCAGCTGTTCTCAGCACCAGTCATGGAGAGAGTGGAGAGGGATCTGGTAGAAACTCTATATGTCCTGGTTGTGTGCTTCTCCCATTCCCCAGTGGACTGGTGCTCTGTGTGTTTTGGGGAATCTTTTTAGGTTTTTTTGTGCTGTGTTTTAATGCATGGATCTTACTCTGATTTCATGTTGTATCATTTAGAAAGTATTATTGCAAACAAATCATTCTGCTGTCCTTTACTGTGAAGAGGCACGAGAGGCTGCATCTGTTGTACTGCAGAAATAATCCAGTATGACACCACTTTTAAGTGCCATGTTTCAGTGGAGTTTTGTGAAATATGTAGCCTTCTCTGTCAGAGAGGTCTGGTGCCACAACAAACTACAGATCCCAGGATTCCATAGCATTGAGCCATGGCAGTTAAAGCAGTGTTAAACTGAGTTATTTCTGCACTACAGAAGCAGCCAGAAAGCCCTTTTCCTTGCAGTACCCATTCTCTATTCTTTCTGTGATTCCTGCCCAAGTCAGTGTGTGAATACAGGACACACTGCATTAGAAATAAATGAAAAACTCTCCTTAGAAGATCTCACTAGTAAATGTTCTAAACAGTATTTTGTGCTTTAGGGACAAGGAAGGGTTTCTTTGTTAAATATCCTTTGGGGCTTGTATAACAAAGGGTGTAACTAGCCTTCCAGATGTTTGTTCAGATTTATTCAAGTTCCTGTATTAGTAACCAAGTAGCTTCTGGTCTCCAGCTTTGAATGGAAAACTCAGGTGTAGTAAAGTGAGAATGCACCAATACACTCTAGTAACTAATTATTTTATCATGGCTGAGGTCCAAAGTGAAAACAAATATTCTTATTCAACTCCAGACCACATCCTGCACTACTAAGCAGCCGGCAAGCTTTTTATTGTTCTCTATCAGTGTGTAAATGCAGCTAGTCATCACATGTGATAGAAAAGTGAAAGCAGCTGTTTTCAGTGGACTTAGCAAGGCTTGGTACTCTAATTCTCTGCACTTTGGATAGTTAACTTCTGTTAGCAGTGACCCAGGCTAAAGCATTGCTCATGTAGTTTTTTTTTTTTAAATGTCCTTTTTGGTTTTGAAAAAGCAATTGTAGGTAGGCTGTCCACAGTCCAAAAAGGACAAGCTAAGATTAGCTTCCAGAAATTCTCACCTAGAACAACATGGAACAGGAGCATCTCTCCTTTACAATGTGGGAAGAAGTTGCAATTGTAAACTGTCTGTTTTCCTCCAAGAGGCAAAAGGCAATAACTTCAGAATTTAATAGTTTTAAACAAAGGAGAAGTATGTCTATGATCACTGTCATGATCATAACTTTGGAATTCTGTACAGAGCTTTGTAAAGTTGTCTTTTGGGACTATGTCTCCCAGAATTTCCCAGTCATGATGGTTACTGTCTATGCTGGCTAGAGCTTTTTTGGAGTTAATAATCCAGTGCCTCCCTTTCAAGGTCTGATTGTGTTGGAAACCATAAGAATGGAATAGAGTGAAATTATGTATTGGGTTCATTTTTTACAGACCTGCTCAATTTGCATATTAAAAAAGTGATACAAACCATATAATCAGAATATATTTAGTCAGTCAAGGTGGCCATGAACTATTTGTAAGGCAAACTTGTAGGCAATGAACAATTCAAGAATTTGACTTTGGTCGGGGGAAGGTTGTATTTCAGTGAAAGCTCTCTACAGCTTTATGTATTCTCTGGAAATCACACAAACCATTACTTCTGGGAGGCTTCCTGGAGCACTTTCATCCTTTTTGGAGAATCTCTCTGTCTCCCACATAAGCTTGGATTTTTTTGCGTTAAAAAAAGGAAAGGATTTTTGCTTTAAAGGAAAGGAGGAACAGTGAAAGAAGACTGAGGTCAGTTGTGAGGAAAGAGGCAGCCCACAAGTGATCTGAAAAACCCCTGTTTTCACTGTGTGAAGGAATGAACTTTCCCCTTATTACTTTTACCAGAAAAGCAGTGGCATTTGATCGGCCATTACCACCCAAAGTAACTAGGTGTAAGTAGTTAGTCATTTATACAGATGGAGAAGCCTTGGGGGGGAAAAAAACCCAGAAAAAAATAGAGGAAAACCTGTTTTTGGAAGCCTGTTTCATAGAAAAAATAAAAATAAAAATGGATTATGGATTATTTTCTTTAGGAATGATGAGTAAAATGTTTAAGACAAGGTGTCATATTTATTGCCTCAAAATTATTTGTAAAAGCTGTTTAGGAGGAAGACTTTTATGTAAGACTGAGTATCATATCAGATCATTACAATGCCTGGTCTTATTTTGCTTTTCTCAGTTCTTTTAGTGGAAATGTATGTTATGTCTGTTTGATGCTGTGGAGAACTGATGGGGACAAAATAATTTTCGCTGTTGTACAGAGAAGGTGGTTTCTTCTCTTTTTATTGTTTTTTTTTTTTTTGGCCTGCTTCTCAAAGTGGTAGAAGCAAAGTTCAGGTGTTCATTACAGTTACCATTTGTAACCAAATAAAGAAGTAAAAATATAGAAACAAAAGAAGTAAATACAGTTTGTAATTATACTGTAAGTAAACTGTATTTTTCATATCTGAAACCTGATAATTTCCTGGCAAATCAAGTAATTTATGATGCATTTTATTTTCCTGCACAGTAACAAAGTGATTTGCAATCTTTACAGGGTGCTAATACTGACCCCCCTTTTTTTTATCTATTTCATGTTTTCACAGAAAAAAACTTGGAAAAAACCGTTTTTTCAATGGCTTAATATCTCTGGTTATTTCCAAGTTCTGATTCCTTCCCTCACCTTTAGCCTATGGCCTTAGGTAGCTGCTCCCATCCAGGATAGCCACTGGCTCCAGCTGATTCTCTTTTGGAGTACTCCAAGGTGAACTAGCAGGTCTCCTCTATCTCTCTCCTGGCAATGTGCTGCTAATCCCTCCCATGTATTTCAGCTCCCTCTGAGCGGGCCAGTCTCACAAAGTATATACACTGGTGAGCCTGTATTAGCAGGTGTTCCTCTGGGCATATATGATGTATGCACATCTGTTAGCATGCATTTGTTTCCTTGAGTATTTGTATCCTCTGTTTCCAGACAAATAGCTTCCATAAAGCAGCTGTTAACAGCCAGACTAATAAAGATAAACTTTAAAAATAAAACATAGTTTAGGTATCGTATGCACATGCATTTTTAAAATTCATGTAAGATCATTATATGTTTGCTCATCTAGCATGAGAATGCAAATACCAATTTTTGCCCCCTCATCCCTCTTCAGGCCACATGGCTGTCATTTCCACCTCTTGATGTCCATGTGACTGTGATGTCACTTCTGATTCGTCTTTTGGCTAGTTTGCAGCCATAATTCAAAGTTTTTCTAGGATTTTGGTGTTGTTTGTGGGAAAAGAAGGCCAACAGCCATATCGGTGAGTGGTTTGTGTATGTTTGGCAATTTTCAGGGTGGAAATTGTTTTAAAAAATTAATGAAAAAATGTTGGGGATATGCAGGGGTTTCAGGCATCATAAAATTGGGGTTCAAGGGTCCTATGGAGCCTACACTTTCCGCACCCATGGTCGGGAATATTTCTGCAGAGTGCCTTCAATATAGTAAATATAACCTAACAAACTGAGCAGTTTGCATTTCTGGGACAAGCTAGTCCTATTTTTGGATGCATACAGATGGAGCCATTACAAAGTAATCTGGAGAACTAATGATAGTGCTAATTAACAATGGCTGTTGTCTTGACAGGATTTGAAAGCAGTTTGAAAATGACTCGTTTCAAGTCAAAACAGGAGAAACAGTGTGGCTACTATGCTACATATGGCTCATTTTTGGTGCTTCTGGTATAGAGCAAAGGAGAGAGAGAGAGAGAGAGGTTCTTGCAGAGTGGGGAGAGGGGGGAGAAATCCTTATCCCATAGCCTGGACCTCACATGTAGAAATATTATTATGTCAACAGAAAATGATAGGAGAGATATATGACTCTCATATGTGTGACATCAGAGTGAGTCTGAATTACCTTGAACTTCATAGCACCCCTAAGACTAGATTTGACTGAGTTCTGACTTTGAGGCAAAACTCTTATTAGGGCTGGCATTGCTATGAAGATCACAGTTCAAGGTGATTTAGTTCTTCAGTTGCCAATAGCAATGCTTTACATAACCCTGGAGCTTTGTAAAGTCCTGGAATGCAATTTAGATTCTCAGTCTTCTAGGAAGGATTAAAAGAAGGCCCCTCAGCAAAAACATACATATCAAAGAGCTCTGGATTTAAACAAAAGCAAACCAAAAATAAAACTCCAAAAGCAGCAGAACAAGAGGAAGGTGGTAGTGGTGGGAGACATGTAAAGGAGGCTTTCTTTGTTACTGTTCCAGTCTCCCATCTACTCTGTTAAAGTTAGCAGTTGAATTGGAGAAAGAGAAATATGCAAAACAAGGTAGAACAAGAATGGTGGCCTGAAGGGAAAACAATTGAGGGTAGAGGCAGGAATAAGGAGACCAGACACAAATAAAGAGACTACCCACATAGCTGGGATATAAAGGGCCACTTTTATTCACCTCTCTCTCTGGCAAATGAATCTTCATTTCTTTGCAAATGAAGATTCAGGAAGGACTCATCCCCCGCTTTCTGCAAGAGCGCTGATGACTGAAAAGGCCAATCCGAGATAAACAAGTCCGATTGCAAAAAGCACAGCAGAAGATCTCCTTGGGTGATGTTTCCGGGTTGTGATTCTTTCTGCGTTGTCGTTTCTCTTCAAGACTTTTTTGGCGTGAGTTCTCAAATAAGGCTGCAGAATTGTGAATTGTGCGTCTCCATGCCTCCCGATGTGGCAGGGCGGACCATTGTTGGTGATCAATTTGGCCGAGCCTGAGATGTTGTTTCAGGCAATCCTTGTATCGCTTTTTTGGAGTGCCCCTCTTACGCTGACCTGTGGCGAGTTCACCATAGAGTACTGTTTTGGGGAGGCGATGATCCTCCATCCTAGAAACATGCCCTGCCCAGCGCAGCTGTGTTCTCAATATCATGGCCTCAGTGCTGGTGATCCCTGCTTGCTCAAGGACAGCAACATTCGTCACATAGTCAGTCCAGTGTATATTTAGGATTGTGCGTATACAGCGCTGATGAAAGCGTTCGAGGAGTCGTAAGTGTTGGCAATAGGTGACCCATGTTTCAGACCCATAAAGGAGAATAGACAGTACAATGGCTCTATACACACTGATTTTTGTGCTTTGCCTCAGGTGTTTATTACTCCAGACTCTTTTGTAAAGTCTTCCAAATGCGCTATATGCCTTTGCTAATCTGTGATCGATCTCTTTGTCAATCTTGGCATCTGAGGAGATGATGCTTCCCAGGTAGGTGAACTGCTAAACGGACTTAAGCACAGATTTGCTGACGGCAATGTGGGGATGATGGTGTTCTTCCTGTGGTGCAGGTTGGTAAAGAACTTCCGTTTTCTTCAGGTTGACTTCGAGCCCAAACAGCTCTGCAGCTGTTGCGAAGCAGGATGTTAGGCGCTGCAGAGCTGCTTCTGTGGGGACAACAAGGGCAGCATCATCAGTGAAGAGCAGCTCAAGGACTAGATAGTTTAGAGTGTGTGAGCCCTCAGACGGCTTAAATTAAACAAGCTACCATCAATACGGTAACGTATATAGATGCCGTCTTCTTCTTCGAGCTCTGCTGTAGCCTTTATAACCTATTTAACCCCATTCTGAGAGATCTGCAATGGGGGAGCAACCTAGTGTGGGAATTGTTGGGGCAGGTAGTTAACTCCAACCCCCCTCCCCAAGTTCCCTTGGGCGAAAACATTTGAAACCATAAGCTGGGTTGCTCCCCAGTCAGTCCACATCTGGAAGGCCGATCCAAAAGTCCCTTCCTCAATTTGCATAAATTAAAGGGAGGGGTTTATCCCTTAGGCCAGCCCCAAAGGAGGTCACTTTCCCCATCCCTTAGTTTGCACGAACTAAAGGGGCAGTTCCAGCTCCCCCCTTCACCTCCAAAAGGGGGATGCGCCAAAGGTGCTCACCTAACTACCAAAATCTCCCCGTCTACCTGCCAAGTGACCGCCTATTTAAGATGCCATCCTAAGCCAATTGTCAAGTCCGCACTCACAGTGTGGGGTAGGCAAAAAGACCCCAGATAAAAGGGCAGAAATTCCTACCTGGCCCCAAAGTGACCAATTAAATCACACTGATGTAGCGGTGGGAGGGTGGGCCAATCAAAGTGACAAAAAGGAGGAGACAGAGGGGGGTTGAGATTAAATCCCTTCTAGCCCTGCCCTCTCCTCTTCTGGCAACAGCCCAGGGGCTGAGCCAAAGTTACAGGTCTCCATTCTGCGCTCCCTCAAAAGGGGTTCCTGCAGTGCAGTTGTAACTGCACTGAGAACCCTATTGCAACAGAAAAACATGTGGAGTATAAGAAAGTGGAAAGCACCAGGAAAAAAAAAAAGAGTCACAAGCTGGGGTGATAACAGTAAGCAATTCTTTAGAAAAGCAGGTGAGAGTTAGGAATGGAATTGTTTTCCTGTCTTTTTATTTAAAATGTAACTAGATCACAGGGTGTGGAAGAACAGGGAAAGGTGTTACAGAGAGGCAGGATTTTAATCTACAGTTGTCCCTCTTTATGCACGGATTTGGTATCGATGGATTTAAGCTTTCACGGCTTGAAAATATTCTTTAAAAAATAATAATCCAAAAAGCGAACCTTGACTTTTCCATCTTATATAAGGGACACCATTTTGCTATGCCATTGCATATAATGGGACTTGAGTATTCACGGATTTTGGTATCCATGGGGGGCGGGGTCCCGGAACCAAACCCCAGTGAATATGATGGGACAACTGTACTGCTAAACTTCTAGTTCTGTTTTAGAAATGTGAGGGTCTGAATGAAACAAACAGCAAGGTGGTTTAGTCAGGGTGTGGGTTTTCATTGACTACAGAAAATTGGAAGTTACTTCCCTCCCTCTGCCTAAAGTGAGTTGCTGCCATGTAATTGTAACCATGAGCAAAACAGAAACATCCTCATGAACAACAGTGTAGAAGAAAGTGAAAATGAGGTAGAAATGAAGAACTGGGAGATTCATGGACTGATTGTAAGCTTGTTTACCCAGTGAACTAATAAGGATTTCCTTTGCAATCTGTGTGTGCTTAGAATAGCAGCTTTAGCGCTATTTTTCCCATTTTGCAGACGCAAATCCAAATTTGTAATCAAGTACACTCAGAAGGTAACCACAGGTATGCCTTGTTCACAACACATGTGGCTCACACTCAGACTTCACCTTTGTAAGCCTGCAGTGAAAACATTATGAATGTGTTAAGCTACCTTACAAGTACAGTTGTCCCTTCACATTTGCTGGGGTTTGGTTCCAGGACCCACCGTGAATACCCAAATCCGCGAATACTCAAGTCCCATTATATGCAATGGCATAGCAAAATGGTGTCCCTTATATAAGATGGCAAAATCAAGGTTTGCTATTAGGATTATTATTTTTTCAAGCCATGAATAGTTAAATCCGTGAATGTCCGATCTGTGAATGTGGAGGGACAACTGTATATTAAGGTGTATTACAAGCCTGTAAGTGAGAGCCAGCATGATGTAGTGGTTTGAGCATCGGACTAGGACTCTGGAGTCCAGGGTTTGAATCCCTGCTTGGTCATGGAAGCCTGAGCTTGGACAAGTCACAAACTCTCAGCCTCAGAGGAAGGTAAAGACGAAGGCAAATTCCTTCTGAACAAATCTTGCCCCCCCCTCCCAAAAAAAACACCTCATGATGGGTTTGCTTTAGGGCAGACATACATAGGTCAGAAACAACTTGAAAGCTCACAACACTATGCCTGTAATGATGTATTTAAGGTGTATTAGATCTAACTTGTGAAAGTGTCTCTTTGACTTGGTATCATCATGCCATTGCGTCTTAGTTCCATGGGTTACTGAGCTCAAGAATCAGCATTTTTCAGAGCCTGAGAAAGTAACTTTTAATACCATCAAAACACGACTTGTCTCTTTATCCTTTCATTTCAGTGGGACTAAGGCAGAAACAGAGTTTTGTGGCATACAGCCAGGCTATCTTTTAGATGGAAATGGTGATTACAGTACAGCGCAACATGACTACCAACATTACACAATTCCTATGCACTTAATCAGGCAGCATAATTACAGGAAGGAGGACAAGTCATGCTGTAGAAATCTTCAGGGCAGAGTATGAATCATTTATCATGTTGCAAAAGGTGGTTTGAAGCTTTCTTGGTAGGATTGGCTGTGGCAGGGGGATTAGCCCTTGCCAGAGATGATGAAAGCAGTGACAGTAATACTGAGCCAGAAAGAGCAAGTCTGGATGTGCTTTTAGAAACATCCAGGTATAAGGAATCTGTCATTTGGTATAACTGGTAGCATTTTTCTTTTTAGTACAGCATGTAAAGAAGGGTTGTATTTAACTACTCCCTTGTTTGCCATGAAAAAAAATTGCACTTGTTCTTGGCCATATAGATGGTTTTCTAGAAAGGAAAGAGTCTCTCAAGGTCCATAGTATACCCTCCTCCCTTTTAATCCTGGGAAAGAGGCAGTGTGTATGCTTTGTAAAGGATGTTGTATGGAGCTTCTCTAAAGCAACCATAGGCCTATATTGGCCTACAGGTACCTGGGATTAGTCTTTTGCCAATTTAAGTCTGCCACTTCGGAGTTTCACCATTGTGGCGATACCAGGAATTCTATAAATGTTCCCTTTCTGGTTGTATACAGGTATAGCCATGAACATCCCAGCAAGCCATGCAAAAAGCTTAGACTGAAGGTAGCTTTGTGTAGCTTGTTGGAGCAAAAATAACAAAAAAGTCTTGTGGCAGTTTAAAGATTAATCCCAAATAACGCTAGACCTATTAAATCAATGGAACTTGTGTTGAGTTACCTAATTCCTACTCATTCAGTGGATCTGTTCTAGTTGGGACTAATAATTGGATTTAGACCTAAAACATTTTTGTTTGGCACCAGTTTTACAGACGACAGCCAAGGCCATAAACTGCCTGGAATTTTGCCAAATGAAGTGTAGGATTCTCCTCCCCCCCCCCATTCCAAATTAACCGTTCTGGAAAAGGAAGTAGCTGTAACACTAAGGAGACCTTTCCTCTGGAATATGAGCATAGACATTTACAAAGCTTGGCAGAGATGAATATGGGTTTGAAAACTATTGTCAAATGAAACAAGTTAAATCCACCATCTTCAATAAATTTCTCTCATACTATACAATTCCTAAATTAGCAGTCCTTTCTTTAAGCTTGCTTGCTTTGTTTGTTCTGCCATTTTTATGCATTTGATTCTGATTTTATTGTGAAGCTGTTTTATGGTTTTACTGCATTGTGCCATATTTTGTATTTATTCCTCTTGCTTGCCTCTCTGATCTCCTTGAATAAAGTGGATAAATACTTTTAAAAATACATACATTCATTCACACAGGAGACCATATAATTTGTTTTAAATTAGTACAATGAAAGTTTATAATGCTGAACAAATAAATTATATATTTTCAAGAAATAGTGTTATTGCAAATGTAGAGATGAAGTGTGGTATAGTAGTCTGAGTGTTGGACAAGCCTCTGGAAGACCAGGGTTCGATTCCCCACGGGCCATGCAAACCCACTGGATGACTTTGGACAAGTCACACTATCTCGGCCCAAGAGAAAGACAATGGCAAGCCCACTCTGGAGAAATCTTGCCAAGAAAACCATGTGATAGAAATGTGGTTGTGTTATTCTCTACCTGACAGAGAAGCACTGATGAGGAACCCATTATTCAGAGGGGGAATGTAGGTATCATCATCATCATCATCATCATCATCATTTTTTATTTCTATAGCGCTGTCAGTGTACATGGAGCTTTACAAGAAAAAGAACAACAAAGCAGTTCCATGCCCTCAAGCTTACAATCTAATGAAGACATGATACAAAAGGAAATGTACAAAAGGATGGTAGCAGGGGAAGGAATTAAGTCTAGTATTCTCTTCTCTCCCTCCTTGGCCAAGGCAATGGCAGTTGGGATGGAGGGAGGGCCGTTCTGCTTTTTGGCCGAGGCAAGATGGAGTTGTGCCTGCCTTAGCTTCTCTCCCTCCTTGGCGAGGGCAATGGCAGTTGGGATGGAGGGAGGGCTGTTCTGCTTCTGGGCCGAGGCAAGATGGAGTTGTGCCTGACTTTCCTTCTCTCCCTCTACAGCCAGGGCAATGGCATTTGGGATAGATGTCAGGCAGTGTTTTTCAGATCGTCTTTCAGGAAGCTTTTTAACCTTATCTGCCCCAAACCTTCAGCCATATGACAGGAATTGTCCTCCCTCCAAGTATGCACGGCAGATGTTTTGGGGGCATGTTTCAAAGAAGGAAGCTTGACCTATAAACTCTTAAATGACTTGGAGACTGGAAGGACCACATGTGACTTCAAGTCACCTGTCAACTTATGGCGATCCCATGAATTTCATAGGCTTTCCTTAGGAAGGGAATACGTAGAGGTGGTTTTGCAAGTTCCTTCCTTTGAAATCCCTCACAAACTGGCTGTTATAATCAGTCCAGGGGCTTTCTCAGGGTACCTTATCTCCTGAAGTAAGGTGGTCAGCAATACTTAAGATAGTCTTTTTTGCCATTGTGGTGCCATTACCCCCTTCCCCTCTGATCAGGATCCTATCTGATGGCCTTTAAGTGCTAGTCTCAAACACCAATATTTGTGTAGGCTTTTAAAAGAGTTTAGTCCTCCTTGAATGTAAATATTACTGTTCTAAAACAAGCATCTTACAACTTGTGCAGTTATGCTTTACAATGCATCCTTAAAAAATGAATGTTGGAAAGTAACTAGAATATGTTGCTTATTTATATTCATGCAGAAGGAAAAGTGATTCTTGCACTTTACATTGCTTTTGAAATGTAGTTCTATTATACCTGAATTATAGACAAAAAGGCAATTGTTGCTGGTAAATGTGTTATTTACTAGTTACTCCCATTTAATAACACTAAGGATTCTTAATATAATAATAACAGAGATCATTATTATCAGCAACTGCTGCTCCTTTTGTGCAGTTTGGGTTTGATAATCTAATCTATTCTTTTAATTATGCTACCTTGAAACTCAAGCTTGAATTGTGTAGTGCATATATCTATATTATAGTTTCTATAATAATAAATGGGAATGTATGTCTATGTGTCTGCTATATTTACTGTGGCTTGAAGACTGAAACATAGACACTTGAAACTTGGCATGAATACTAATGGGATCCTCCGGGTGTGTGCCTCAGGGTTACTTTGTTTTGAAAATAGTTTAATGAATTTTAGTTAATTAAAATGTGCCTGCAGTACCATTTTCAGACTTAGTTAACTTTCCCTAGAAAGAAGGCTGCAGTCTGGCTTAGGATTTTCATTTCTCCGGAAGGCTTCAAGCCAGTTCTGCATGACTCCCCCATCTTTATGGTGCCTAAACTCTTCAAACACTTCAGGGGGAAGGAGAAAGAAATGCAGCTGTGTAGCAAGGTGAGAGAAAAAAGTAAACAGAGGAAAAGTCTGAATGAACAGTACTAGAAGGAGAGAAAGAGCTATGAGTAAGGGGAAGGGGTCAGAGGGAGAAGAGAAGAAGTAGAACAAAAGAGACAGAGCACTGAGATGGGAATGAGCACTGGGAAAGAACACTGGGACTTTTCATTCTTGCAAATCTGAATGCATCTGGTGCTGTTCTGGAGAGTACACTGGTTCTCACTGGTCCTAGGACAAGCCTTTGGGCCTCAGTGCAGTTTTGCAGGAAATGACAGCGTGACTCAGAATACACCCAACTTAATCCTGTGGTTGCATTTTATAAGACAGCCATCTTCATCCTGGTACTCTTTAGCTATATTAAGCTTCTATTCCCATCAGCCCTAGATAACATGGGAGCTATAACATATCTAAAGGTTGCCAGGGTGAGGAAGGCTGGGTGGGTGGGTGAAGGGAGTTGTAGTCTGGCATTTAAGGTGGACACCAGTTTTGGGAACGCTGTTCTGTAAAGGAACCAGTTGGCCATCATGATACTGTCATGGCTGAGAGGCATCCAGATACATTTCTAAGGAATCCTGGTGTCCCTTGGAACTTGTTTTAAAGACAGCAACCTGTAAAATGTGTTTCAGTTTCACAGGGCAAAATTTCTTTGATGTCCCTTAGTTTTGAAATTTTGATTTGTCATAATTTAACTATCAGGATAGCCCCACTCTCATAATTAGGAATGGAGTAGAATGGAGTAGGAATGGAGTATTATTAAGTTTTAAAAGTGATTTTAGATTAGTTGTTTTAATTTATATTTGTTTAATGTTTTTTTATGGGGGAGGGTGGGAGTGGGGGTGTTTAGGGATTTTATTTGTATTGTATTTTAAATTTTGTAAGCCGCCCCGATTGTTTTAACAGAGGGGCGGGGTATAAATAAATTTTATTATTATTATTATTATTATTATTATTATTAGATATTTCCAACCACATGAACTCATTCTGAAGACCCGTGGGCATCATGTTTCTTTGACATGTGTATCTGTATATGACAATCATTTGCAAACAGCACTGATTAGGCATTTAGTGAATTCAGTTCAGGTATACATGGAGAGTATGATTGATAGGAGAGGACAGATTTCTAGGCATCTGTCAGCTGAGAGAAGCACAAGAAACAGAGAGACCCGCAACCCTTGTTGTCTGTGTAAAGTCCCAGGCCAAACAGGAAAGCCTTCATAGTAACCCTATCTGTCCAGGATGGCCCAGTAATCTGTCTGGGCATGTAAGTGTAGCTCTAAATGTGACAGCACTTTCTCTAACAGGAAAATGTTCTAACCTACAGTTCTGATCACATTCCCCACACAGGGCAGGTGTTTCCCAGAGAGTCAAAACTTCCTGGTCTATGAGAGTGTCTATACTACACAGTTTGATAGCCACTTTAACTGCCATGACTCTGTCCTACCAAATTCTGGGATTTATATTTTGTTGAGGTAGTTCAAATTCTCTCTGCTAGTGGACTCTAATACACATTTCCCTGAACTACAATGCTTCAGTTCTTTAGTAGAGAACCTTAATTCCTCATCCAACTACAAACCCCAGGATTCCATAAGATGGAACCATGGCAGTCTAAGTGATGTAAAACTGTTATAACAGTGTAGCATTAATACACTCTGTGATTCTTGAGAGAGGCTGGTGTGCTATGTTTATGCCACCACTTCTGATGCCAACAGAAATGGTTTAGCCTATGGAACTTGCAAGGAAAGCACAGATCCTAGTGGGAATCAAAGAGCAAGCATGAGAATAGCATTGTAAGTGTTTGGACTGCCCTTGGGGTCAGGTGTGATGCCCATGGGTATCTGAGGTAGTCATGAGTTGATACCTGGCCTCAGCCAACCCACATCAAGCGCCCCCCCCCAGTTTTCTCCCAGGTACAATTCATTAATTAAGTTATAGATCAAATAAAGTGGCCCTGTTTAAACCCATTTCTGTGTCTGGCTCATTATTTCCAGGTTGGTAATCAATAAGGGGTATGTGAGCATTTCCCCTCTAAGAAGGTTGATGGTAAAACATTAAAATAAAATAAACCAAAGTGAGAATTGACTTACCAAATTCTTCTGGTCTCTGCTTTCATCTCTTTCTTGTGTGACCCCAAATGAAATTGTAGTTATAATTGTGTGGGTGGGTGGATGGATGGATAAATAGAGGAATACAAGTACAGTAGTATAGTCAGGAATATTGTGGTAACCCTCTGTGGTAGCATTTGAGTGAATTCTGATACAGGTTTTTAGGTTCATATGGATTACTTTTGTTTCCCCCCCCCTCATTATTTTTTGGTTAGGGTCAAACAAGAGCCAGATTATATTCTTGCAGAAAATGTATGTGAAATCACTGCAGTGGCCCTAAACATCACTTTACTGTGCTTCTTCCATGTCTGTTTTAACCATCCACCTTTGCACACTATCTCAAACAAACCAATAGTAAGGGATCTTGTAGCACCTTTGAGAGTGCGAGAAATCAATACATCACTTTGTGGTTTTGTTTTGAGCCCTGGCAGATATTGAGTATCTGAAAAATAATCACAGACAGTTCTTTATTAAGGACAATTTCCCCCAGTAGATAAACTATAGAAGCAACATTTTATGCTGTTGCATGTCTTCAATCCATTTCTGACTTACGGCGACCCTAGAGCAAACCTATCATAGGGTTTTGTTTGTTTTTTTGCAAGATTTGTTCAGAGGAGGTTTGTCCTTGCCTTCTTCTAAGAGCCTATTATTAAAAATGATTGAATAATTGTTTCTGTTTGTAACTTGCATCATTTTCTGGCCTTCCCCTCTTTTAGTGTCTTGGCAATGTGTTTGTGTGTGTGTGTTCTATTTATATCAGTCTTTAAAGCAGTCTTCCCCAACTCAGTCCCTCCAGATGTGTTGGACTGCTAATTCTATCATCTGTAACCAGCCTGGTGTGACATACATGTCTAGGTACAGGTACAGTAGGACCCCCATATCCACTGGGGATTGGTTCTGGGGGGCCGTGGATACTGAAAACCATGGATTAAATAGTGAATGTCTCTAAAAACAATGGGACTTCCAGTTTAAAATACCATAGAGTTGCCTTGGAGGACCTAGAAAATGGCTATAAAGGACACATTTTCTAGGAAGACTCTATGGTAGGTATGCTGTTTTGTGTCCCATGGATAATTGAATCAGTGGATAATGACTCAGTGGATACCGGGGTCCTACTGTATGCCTTCTTATTCTGACCAGCGCTGGGGTGGGCAGTGACAATACTGTATTTATGTTAGAGCTTAATGCTCTCCAAAGTACAAGTGTATAGAATATATTTAACAATATACTTCATAAAAGCTCATATTCTTTTCTTCTTATTAGACAAAATGTGAATTGGTCCATATATCTTTTCAGTATATAAAACAAGAATATACAAAAATACTCTAAGTATTAGGTTGAGTGAATCCCATAGAAATAAACCAAGTTTTTTATAGTTAATTTCCATGCCTTTATGCACTCCTGTGGTACCTAAGGAGCATCATTGGCTGAACCATTAGTACTTTCATTCATTTGGATTTTCTAGTTTATTAGTTTTAAATGCTAGATCTTATACAACACTCTAGAGAAATGTTCTTATTTCTTAGATTCTGGAGGTTATGACTACTCGTTAGGTAATCTTATGACAACAGAGGTCTTGCCTTGGTTTGACAGGTTTTTTTTTTTTTTAATTATTATTTGAAGGGTGACTTTGGTCTTAGGTCTCTAGGAGGCATACCGTATATTCCGGCGTATAAGACGAGGTTTGAGCCCTGAAAAATAGGCTCCAAAATCAGGGCTCGTCTTATATGCCGGATACACATTACTTCTCACACACACACACACACACACTGTCTGAACTCCTGCCTCTTTGCTCCCTTCACAAATGGAGAAGAGGCAGGAGATCAGGCGGGGGATGGGGTTGAGGCAAAGTGCTTACAGTTCATTCGCCCCCCTGCCTTCTCCCCCTTTGGGGAGCAACCGAGGACAGAGGAGGGGGGCGAATGTTGCTGGACAGCCAGCTCCTGATCGTGGCTTTGGGGAGGGGGGGTGGCTGCGAAGCCCCCTCCCCCCAGCCACCCACCCACCCTCCCTCCAGCCACCCCTCCCCAAAGCCGCGATCCCAATTGAGATTGCGGCTTCGGGGAGGGGGTGGGTGGCTGTGAAGCCCCCTCCCCCCAGCCACCTGTCCACCCTCCCTCCAGCCACCACCCCCTCCCCAAAGCCACGATCCCACTTGAGATTGCAGCTTCGGGGAGGGGGGGTGGCTGCAAAGCCCCCTCCCTCCAGCCCCATGACCACCCTCCCCGAAGCCCCCTCCCTCCAGCCCCCCCCAGCCAGCTTGCCATCCCGCATTCCCCAACCCACGAGGAGGTTGGGCAGCTTTCTCGTGAGTTGGGGAATCACGGGAGAAGGGAGCCCAGAAGGAGGGATGGGGCTGTGCAGCCAAAAGGGGCATGTTCGCCCCTTCTCCCTACCTTCCTTGAAGGTGGGGAGAGGGGGTGAATCCCGGTTTTGGCTGCACAGCCTCCGCATCCTCCTCCTGGGATTGGGGCTGTGCAGCCAAACGGGGCCCTGTTTAACCCTGCAGCCCCGATGCCTTCTTCTGGGCTCCCTTGAAAGGGAGCCCAGAAGGAGGCATTGGGGCTATGGAGTTAAACCCCTAGATTTGCTCCCTCTCCCCACCTTCCAGGAAGGTGGGGAGAGTAAGCGAAGATGCCCCGTTTAACTCCACAGCCCCAATGCCTTCTTCTGGGCTGCCTTGCAAAGGGAGCCCAGAAGGAGGCATCGGGGCTGCGGAGTTAAACCCCTAGATTCGCTCCCTCTTCCTTGAAGGTGGGGAGAGGGGGCGAATCCCGGGGTTTGGCTCCACTGCGGAGCCAAAGGGGGCATCTTCTCCCCTTCTTCCTTGAAGGAAGGTGGGGAAAGGGGGCGAATCTAGGGGTTTGCTGCGGTGACCCCTGCTTCCCCCGCCTTGGTCGCCTTCGGAAGAGCCAAGACGGAGGGAAGGGGGCTGCTGAGGCAAACTGGGCATTTTCGCCCCTTTCCTCCACCTTCGAGTCAAGTTTGACTGGAAAGTTGAAGAGAGGGGCGAATGTTGCAGCTGGCTGTATGGGGAAGCCCTGCCAGCTGATCCTGTTCGCTTCCCCAACTCACGAGGAGATCCTCGTGAGTTGGGAAACAAAGAGGATCAGCTGGCAAGGCTCCCCCAGCCAGTCAGCCAGCCAGCCAAATTGGGGTGGTGGTCGTATATGGCGAATATATGCCTAAGCCTAGATTTTTCTCTGGAAATTGGGGGGGGGTCTTGTACGCCCAGTCGTCTTATACGCCGGAATATACGGTATTTGTTGTTGTGTGCCTTCAAGTCGCTTCTGACTTATGGCAACCTTCAGGCAGACATATCATTTGGTTTTCTTGGCAAGATTTTTTTTTGGGGGGGTTGCCTTTGCCTGCCTTTGAGGCTGAAAGAGGAGCATGACTTGCCTAACATCACCCAGTGGGTTTCCCAGACTGAGTAGGGAATCAAACCCTCTTATCCTGAATCATAGTTCAGTGCTTAAACCACTACACCATGTTGGACACCACAGGAAGCCATATTACTGCATTATAGATGAGGCTAAGTCTAGGTTATAAGGTAGAATAAAGGTGAGGTTAAACACACAGGGGCTCTATTCAGTGTCACGTGTACACTTTGAGAAGATCAGACCTTTCACTGGTCTTTAATTTTGTCCCTAAGGATTTACTGGGAGACTTTCCAGAATGAGTTCCTTTGGGTCAGGATACCCCTGGTAAAAAAAACCCAGGCTCACTTCCTCCCTGCATGCCACAACTTCTTTCTGTTCAAGTACGTACTGCCTATATCGATACCTATATTAGTATTAAAAATTAGGGAAAAAAATCACATGTAAAATTGCTGAGCATTAATTATTGATCTGATATTCTTGTGTTTCCTGTTGTGAAGGAATAAAATTGAGATTGAAAGGTAAAGTTTGTTTACAAGTTGGTCCTGAAAAGTTTGAGTAAATTTATGAGTAGTTCCTGCTTCAAAATATTTGGGAAGCGCAGCTGTATTATGCAATATGTTATGCCTGAGATGGATATTAGTTTACCAAAGCTTATGTCATAATGAATCTATTGAACCTTTAAGATGTCACAGGACTCCTGCTGTTTTTGCTGCATCAGATTTCATAGGGTGACTCCTTTGGAAGCTATCTTACATTTTGGTGATATATATAAGCAAGTTTGTGCACTGCTTTAAAGTTTGACTCATGGGTTGTGTGTAGTTTTCTGTCTTGCCCCATTTCTGCATAATGACAACTATTTATCACTGAACAAATGATACAGTAATAAACGTGGCTGGAATAAATGGGGGGAAGAGACTCAAGACTCATCTGCAACTTTCCTCTTCAATTTTATTTCAAGTGAAAAGCTTCAAAATTTTGACAAAATCTGAACTGAATCTCATGGGGAGGGGTGGATTCAACCCCTTTCTGTGTATGTCTTTTCTCTTGCTTTAACATACTTTTTCTGGAATGCGTTGGATTAATTCTGTTAACTGAGTATTCAAAGGAAAACAGTTCATGTAATTACAACCATTTTATTGTTCATTCCCATCCAGTCCCTCTCATCCTTAAGGCTGCTGTGCTCAATCCTGTTTGTTTTCTCTTTATCCACAGAATGCAATGAACTTGCCTCCTGACAAAGCAAGGCTACTCCGGCAGTATGACAATGAGAAAAAATGGGAATTGATCTGTGATCAGGTAAGTGTGATGATTAAGAGGTTCACCAAGGTACTTTAAGAGATTTGTAATTTGGTGTTACTAGTGCTCTCCTTAAGGCATAGCTTGAAAACATTACTTTGGGGCTTATAATTCCCAATATTCTGGGAGTGGTAGTAAAAAAAATAACTTTTTCATGCTCTCCTATAAGGTACAGTAATAGGAACAGAGGAAGCTGGTTTGCACCAGGTCAGGCCATCTGTACATCTAGCCCTATATAGTTTACTGTGAGTAGCTCTCCAAGATCTCAGTCAGAAAGAGGTCTTTCCCATTAGCTAGTACCTTATAATTTAACTGGTGGTGTCAGGTACCTGCATGCAGAGCTTTAATACTTCTTTTGCTTTGGTTCTTCTCTTTTAGTCTTTTAAAAGATAATGGTAGTGGTTACACGTACACATCTGGAAACAGCTTTTAAGCATAGCCCTGTTTGTGCAATCTCTGGGTGCATGACAGGCGTAAGAAAGGCATTGGTTGCTGGATTTTAGGAATGACAGTCCAAAAAGTAACTTGTCCAAGTCCTAGCCTGCTGTGTGCCTTCAGCAACAATGCCAGGATTCAGTTTTCACACACCAGTGTGAATATCTCATGTAGGCTTTCCCTGTTGTGACCAGTGTCTACCTGGTAAGGCTCAGTACTGGGGAAAGGGGCCCAGAGGAAAAGGAAGTGAAAGCTGCAAAGTGCATGCTGCTCCATAGGGAGATTTGTGATCTATTGGAGATTATTAGAAAAGTCATACTATGACTGACAAGACATCAGGAGAAATATGCAGGACTGGCTTTTGGCTTTGAAAGTCAGTCGAATTGGAAGGCTTCAGGTTCCAGGGCATGGGAGGTGGCAAACCCTAACTGAAAGCATTCTTCCTGTCTGTGCTATAGAGCATGTTTGTTTGTTGGCTTACATGTTCTCTTTCTGTGGCAGGTGGCACAATACAGAATAATGAACAAAAACTTCCCAAACCTGACCCCCAATTCACTGCATTAATGAACCATGATTATAGTCGTCCCTCCACATTCATGGGGGTTAGGGGCGCAAGACCCCTGTGAATGTGAAAAAAACCGCAAATAAAAATACGCCTCCCCCCACCTGCCCGCTACCCCCCCCTGCCCTTCCAAAGTGGCAACGGGGCTTTTGAGCCCCACAGCCGCTTCAGGAAGGGCCAAGGGGTGGCAGCTAGGAGGCTTCTCAGCCACCCCCTGCCCTTCCCAAAACGGCTATGGAGCTCTTGAGCCCCAAAGACACTTTGGGAAGAGCTGAGGGGTGGCAGCTGGGAGGCTTCTCAGCCACCCCCCCCATGCTTCAAAAAGTGGCTATGGGGCTCTCAAGCCCCATAGCCGCTTCGGGAAGGACTGAGGGGTGGCGGCCACGAGACTTCTCAGCCACCCCCCTGCGCTTTCCAAAGCAGCTGTGGGGCTCTCGAGAAGGGAAGGGCCGAGGGGTGGTGGCCGGGAGGCTTCTCAGCCATCCCCCCATGCTTCCCAAAGTGGCTATGGGAAGAGCCGGGGAGTGGCGGCTGGGTGGGTGGGAGGCCTCTCAGCCACCCCCTGTGCTTCCCAAACCGCAACAAGGCTTGAAAAGCCCCATTGCCATTTTGGGAAGGGCAGGGGGAGTGGCTGAAAAGGCCTTTGCCCCAAACTCCCCGCTCTCCCGGGGCTTGGCTCTCCACCCCAAACGGAGCCAAGCCCCAGGAGAGCGGGGAATTGGGCACACAGTTTGCTTGGGGAGCACTCTGTTTAAATCGGCTCCACTCCCTTGTGTGCAAGGGAGAGAAGCTGATTTAAACGGGGTGCTTGCTGAGCAAACCGCGAATAGGCGGAACCGCGAAAATGAAAGCAGCAAATGTGAAGGGGCAACTGTACAAAAACGCTGTGGCTTCCTTTCTGTTCTTGAGGAACAGCACTGTGGATGGTGACATGGTCCACTCCAGTGGGCACCCTCACAAAATCAAACTGAGTTAACAATGATCTGGCACCATTTTGGATCACGAGGTGAGTACACCACTCCTGATAAGGAAAGGTGGAAAGTCAATTCTTACCTGAGGCATATAGATGAGAGTGATTTGCCTTACTTGTTAGTACCTTTTGATTTACTGATGAGATCCAACCAATCAGGGAATTGGTAGGACAGTCTTCAGGGATGGGAAATTTCTTGCCTGTGTAATATTACATTTGCACTGAGCTAGATGGTAAATCCCTGGCATTTCTTTGTCTCCAGCTGGGTTTATGTGTGTGTGCTGAAGTAATCTTTGAAACAGTAAATGAAAGTTGTCCCTTAAAATTCTTAGACTGAATCAGAGTGTTTGTAAAGCTGAAAATATTCAAATAGAGGCCTGATGGGACAAGCTTCCTTGTCCTTAGCCCTTCTGAAACCCAGTCATTGAGTTCACTCATAGTTACATGGAGGCAATCCAAGTTTAATAACTGACCCCCCCACTCCCTATGTTGTGCTGTGTGTGTATGTGTGTGGGTCTCCCAGAGTGGTTGTCAGATGCTCATGGAATTACAGAACTAGCAGCTTGTGTTCCTTGAATATTCTATGCAGAACATTTCAAGCATTGTAGGGCTTTACAATTGCAATTTACTGAGACACTGTGGCAAATTGCTTAATCTGCTGTAAGTAACTCATTTCCTTGGGGCTGTTTGCTTACAGCATGGAGCAGTTAGAGCAAAAAGCCATTATGAATTGTGAGCTTTGTGTTTGGTTGTATTACACTGTCAGCTAGCAGGATTCATGAGGAATGCAAGTAGCTATATGGTTGAGGCCAAGGCCCTTTCATTCACACCTCAGAGCCAATTGTACTCATTTGCAGCTCACAGCCTTGCAATTTCATATAAAAATCTGTGGTCTTGGAGTCTGCTGATAACACTGATAGCAGGGCTGCTGTGGAGGGAGGGACAGGTGAGAAATTTCAATCAAGAGAAAATGATGGAGAAATCTAGAGGAAAAATTACTTGGGCATTTTCATATTTCTGTCTGAAACAGTCAGGGAGTGTTTCTGCTTTAAAGAAGCTATTAAATGGTTCTTGAGCTCAGAACTTTCTGTCTCTCTGTTCCCTGATAAGAGATGGATTCAAATGTATCCAGGTCTTCCTAGCTTCTTCTTTGCCAGCCTCTTACCCTTCAAGGACTCTAACCATTAAGAGCACTCCTGGGCTTCAGGAGACCATCTGCGATTGATCCCTTGACTTCTTGAGGTTCATTATCAGCAGGTGTAAATTAGACCTGCCAGAAGGAGGACATTTTATACAAGAGATTCTGCTGTAGCATATGGTGCATGAAACTTTTATATCTCCAACCATGCAATTACAGCACATGGTTAGTTTCCCCAAAGATTGGTTCTGCATGTTATATATTTTGAGTCTAACTCTTATTGGATTTGGTAGACTACCGGTATGTCTTTTTCAAAAATCTCCTTGGTTGCAGCAAGGCTGCTATGCAAACTTTGTGAAAGGAGTTGAAATAGGGTGAATTTTTCTTAATAAACTCTTAGCTGGATTTGATTTGCTAGCTTGAGACCATGTAAGAAAGACACTGGATTTTAGAAGCTTTCCCAGAAGGAGAATTCCACTCATTTGTGCTTCTACCAGGAACGAATAGAGTTGCTTGGATCCAGAGGTGTCTTGCATAAGCAAAATGCTACTTGTGCAAGGTAGTCCCACTTAATTCTTCTTGAAGGAAGGAATGAGTAATTTTATCAATTTTATTCCTACTGTGAGAAAGTCTTTAAAAATATTACACAGTTTTCAAAGTGTATTCACAATTTGGGACTTATTCTGCACAAAATTTACATGTGGATGTTTTGTGTAGAACATAGCATTTTCTGTGCAGTAAATAGTATTTTATGTGGAAAAATAATATTTCAATGCAGAAATATTAATTCCTGCACAGAAAATGTTGTTTTCTCTGGAAATCAACCATGTGTGAATTTTATGCAGAACAAATCCCCAGTTACAGCTTTTTTTTTCCGTGCAGAAAACATAATTTTCTGTGCAGGAATTAATATTTCTGCATTGAAATATTATTTTCCATGCAGAAAATGCTGTTTTTTGCATAAATCAACCATGTGCAAATTTTCTCATGTTTTACACCCCATTTATCTTACTGTAACGTGTTTGGATGGGGCTGCCTTTGAAGAGTGCTCTGAAATTGGTCCAAAGAGCTACAGCCAGATTATTAACTATGGCTGGCTACCTTTCTCTTGTTGCAGCAGCTCTGTTTGGCTGCCAGTCTGTTTCTGGACATTCTTGTTGTTGTTGTTTCCAGTCTGTGAATATCAGTGGAATTACAAGTAATTAAAAACATAACAATGAAAAATAAAAACAATAGATCCAGACAGTACAGGAGATTATTAAAGGCACTGTCTTCAAGAACAAGTTCCAGAGCCTGGGAGCAGCCATCAAGAAGGCCCTCTCCTGGATTCCACAGATGTGCCTGTAAGGTTGTAGGATATAGAGAAAGGACTCCCAGGAAAATCACAGAACACAGGCAGGTTCACAGTCTCTCAGATAGCCTTGAACATAAACCATGTAGGACTTTCTAGTTTATAACCAGCACTTTGAATTAACAACAGCAACAATAATCCCAAGACATCTAAAATCGCCATACCGTGTTAAGCTGTTTTCATACAGTCTGACATTTTTTTATAGTATTGGATTTGCATGATGATAAAATGTTGTCTCCTACACTTTTTGGTGCAGCTAAATAAGTAATAAAACATCAGATCAGGTGTTTACATACTTCAGATGCCTTGCCAGTGAATCTTAGTGAGGTGCTAAGGAAGCGGGTTTCTTTATTGCCACTTCAGCTCATAGAACAGTTTCATTTTTGTTATGGTGATGTTCTTTTTCAAAGAAAGATGCACTTTGGAATGTGAGGCATTTCTATGGCAGAGGGATATGACAATTGGATTATAGGTCTGAACAACACCTGAACTCCATAGGGCAGATGGGAAGAGAGCTGTGCTAAGAGAAACAACAGGTTGTGCTTACCCATTTTTGATTACAAATTTCAGTCTGCAAGTCAGACCTCATTGACTTAAGTGTTACTAGGTAAGGTGATGATGTGCTCCAGGAGTCATGCAATCATTGCATTCCTGTGGGGCTTGGTTTGGATTGGTGGGCTGTCTTGGGTATTTGGGAGGGCAACAATGTTTGGTTGGGGTGGTGTAGCAACCTATTATTACAAAGCTCTTTTATGCCCCCTAATGGGTGCCTGAAGCCTGGGAATGCAATTTCATAGATGGAGAAAGGCTGGGGCGGGGGCTATTACGATCGGGGGGGGGCTATTACGATCGGGTGGGGGCAATCCCTTATTTCAGTGATGGCAAACCTATGACACGTGTGTCAGCACTGACACACATAGCCATTTGGGGTGACAGTGACCGTAGGCTTCCTCCCCCCGCCCGCATCCTCAACACCCTCCTTAAAGTGGTGATTGGTCGCCACTTTAGGGAGGGTGGAGGAAAGTGCTGGGCGGGGCTACGAAGCCCCGATCGCCACTTTAGGGAGGCAGGGGGTGGAGCCTCCCCCCACCTGGCCAGCCCCCTGAGGCCTGCCTTGCTTACCCGGAGCTACCTCAGACAGATGGGAAAGGCAGCAGGTGGGAGGGAGTCTGCCCAGCCTCTCCCTGGCCTTCCCAAGGGGGCTCCAGGGCTTTGAAGTTCCAGAACACCCTCGGAAAGGCCGGGGAAGTTGGCAGGCAGGAGGGACTTTGCCCAGCCTCTCCCCAGCCTTCCCGAGGGGGCTCCGAGGCTTCGAAGCCCTGGAACCACCTCAGAAAGGCTGGGGAAGGCGGTGAGCGGGAGGGATTTCTGCCTGGCTGGCTTCTCCCCAGCCTTCCCGAGGGTGCTCTGAGGCTTTGAAGCTGCCTTGGGAAGGCCGGAGAAGGCAACGGGAGGGCGGGAGGGAGTCTGGCTGGCCTCTCCTCGGGCTTCCCGAAGGGGCTCTGGGGATTGAGAGCCCCATAAAGCCTCTTTGGGAAGGTTGGGTGGGGTGGAGGGAGCGTGGCGTAGAGGCTTTTCAGCCACCCCCACCCTCCCAAAGCCGCAACAAGTCTTAGAAAGCTGAATAGCAGCTTTGGGAAGGGTGGGTGGGGCTAAAAAGCACCTTTCCCACCAATTCCCCACTTTCCCGGGGCTTGGCTCTCCCCCCACAATGGAGCCAAGCCCCAGGAGACTGGGGAGTTGAGCGCCTGGCTTGCTCAGCAAGCATTCCCTTTAAATCAGCTCCTCTCCCTTGAGTGGTAGGGAGAGAAGCTGATTTAAATGGGGTGCTTACTGAGCAAACTGCGAATAATCAAAACCGTGAGAGTGAAAGCTGAGAATGTGGAGGGGCAACTGTATACAGTTATGTTATTTAAACAATAAATATCACGAAATAATGTTTTTTCCTCAAAGTGACACACCATCTGAGTTATGCTCAGTTTTTTGGTGTAAGTTTGGTGTAAGTTTGACACACCAAGCTCAAAAGGTTGCCTTGCCCATCACTGCCTTATTTGTACTCAAAATATACACATGTATAGGAGGAACATTTATCAGTAAGGTCTTTAGTGAAAAGTTATGATGAACACTAGCAGCTGATCTCAAACTAGGCAGTCTAAAGTGTAGAAAGTAATAATGAGAGCAAAGCTAGTGATTAGAACAGGGGGTGGGAATCATGCAGATCTCTAGACTGCAGCTCCTAGCAGCTCTAGTCAATATAGTCAGTGGTAAGAAATGCTTGGAGTTGTAATCTGTCAACATCTGGAGGTCTATTTGATTCTGCCTCCATCTAATTAGAATAAACAAGTATGTACAGTTGCCCCTCCACATTCACGGCTTTCACATTTGCGGTTTTGATTATTCGCGGAAAGCCGCCTGCCCCCCCCTCCACTCCGTCCCTTCCCAAGGCAGCGAAGGGGTTCTCAGGAATCCCTTTGCTGCCTTGGGAAAGGGGGGGGGTGGAGGAAAGCCTCCCTCATTACACCCCAGTCCCTTCCCAAGGCAGCGAGGGACCCTCTTACACCACTTTGGGAAGGGCGGGGGGGGTGAGGGAGACTGGTGGCGGGGGCTTCAGAAGCCCCCATCGCCACTCTGGGAAGGGCGGGGGGGGTGAGGGAGACTGGTGGCGGGGGCTTCTGAAGCCCCATCGCCACTCTGGGAAGGGTGGGGGGGTGAATGAGAGTGGCGGCAGGGGCTTCTGAAGTCCCCATCGCCACTCTGGGAAGAGCGGGGGGGGATAAAGGAGAGTGGCGGCGAGGGCTACAGAAGCCCCCGTAGCTACTCTGGGAAGGGCGGGGGGGGGTGAGGGAGAGTGGCGGCGGGGGCTTCAGAATCCCCCATCGCCACTCTGGGAAGGGCGGGGGGTGAGGGAGAGTGGTGGTGGGGGCTTCTGAAGCCCCCGCAGCCACTCTGGGAAGGGCAGGGGGGTGAGAAAGGCAGGAGAGAGGCAGCGCAGCCTCCTCCCCACCAGCCCGCTCGCCCACCCTCCCGCTGCTGTCCCCGGCCTTCCGAAGCAGGCGCTGGGGCTCCAAAGCCCCGGCGCCCACTTCGGAAGGCTGGAGAGAGGCAGAGCAGCCTCCTCCCCACCCACACGCTGCCTTCCCCGGCCTTTCTCAGCGGGGTCCGGGGCTTTGGAGTCCCGGAGCCCGTTGAGAAAGGCCGGGGAGAAGCAGCGCAGCCTCCTCCCCGTCCGCTGCTGTCCCCGGCCTTCCGAAGCGGGCGCCGGGGCTCCAAAGCCCCGGCGCCCGCTTCAGAAGGCCGGAGAGAGGCAGAGCAGCCTCCTCCCCACCCACACGCTACCTTCCCCGGCGGGCTCCGGGGCTTCTAAGACCTGGAGTCCCCTCAGAAAGGCCGCGGAGAGGCCAGCCAGGCTGGCCAGACACCCTCCCACTGCCTCCCTCCCTCTGGGGGGTGCCGCGGGAGCAGCATCTGTTTTTCGCGGTTTTTCCACATTCACAGGGGTCTCAAGAACCTAACCCCCGCGAATGTGGAGGGACGACTGTATATATGAACCTTAAAATCCAAATCACACAACATTTAAAAGGCCAGACCCTGTTGGATTGTAAATGCCTGCTGGCACAAAAATGTTTTTACCTGTTGACAAGAAGAGAGCAGAGACAGGGCCATCTTGGCCTCTCTAGAGAGGGACTTCCAAAGTCTGAGAGCAGCCACCGAGAAGGCCCTCTCCCTAGTTCCCACCAAATGAGCCTGAGAGGGTGGTGGGACAGAGAGAGGAGCCTCTCCAGATGATCTCAGAGCTCTATTGGGCTCATAATATTCCAATTTTCAGTATGTAGGAACAATAGAAATTTTATTGCTTGCTGTTAAGGCTGCTTATAGCTGGACATCATCCTGTTGACTCTGAAGCCAAATTTAAAAGTTATTTTCATTTCTGTGGCTTCAGAATCAGTGTTGGATTGGACTGTTGATTTAGTGTTCATTAGAATCATAGAATCATAGAGCTGGAAGAGACCACAGGGGTCATCTAGTCCACCCCCTGCCCTTCAGGAATAAACTAAATAGTTGCATGCTAGCTTTTGAACAAGATGGCTGATGAGAGGTTAAAAGGGTAGTTGACTTTCTTAGTTACTTGCTTAAATTTGTATTCTGTCTTTCCGTCAAATGATGCACCTTGGTGAGCCCTCCCTAGTCCAAAAATACAACCCCAAATAAAAGTTGCAATATACACTTACCTGGAGGACATCATACTAAGTGCAAGAGCATTTATGGAGTAAGCATTACACTGTTTTACAACTGAAAGCTCAGTGGGATGTCATCAATAAAATATTAAAAGTATTAAAAGCTAAAGCAAATGAAAAAGAAAGGAGTAGATATTGTTTTTCTGGCAGATAGGTTTTTGGATTGTGTCCAAAAGCAAAAGTAACACAACAGAAAATGCTCTGTCAATGGTAATGCTCCCTACCTAATTTCATAAGATAGAAAGTGGATCTGTTTATTTTTGTTCATATAATAAAAAGAATAAGTTCTTATCATCATTTACTTTACAAAGCAATATATTTACAGGAAGAGAGACCTCAGTGACAAGGGGTTTGCAGTCTAAATTCCGTTGGTGGAAGAATACAAAAGAAGAAGGGGTGAAAGAAAATGACTAAGAAAATGACTGAGGGATGGGGAGAATGGGAGAGTCACTTCCCTTTCTATTTTACATAGCAGCTCTGACTTCTTTTAGTAAGCATATGATTCTGTCTAATTAGGAGGAATGCTGGTTGACCTACAGAAACTTCCAGGTATTGCCCTTGAAACATCCAAAGCTGGCAACCATATTTTTGATCTGTGTTCAGTCTAAATTTTGACAGCATGTAACTCAAATCTGGATTTTATTTATTCAAGAGAAGATGAAGAATATAACTTAATTTTCCTCCTTGTCATGTAGTAGCAGTGTGGTTGAGGGTCATTTGTTTAGTACCAGCCACTTATTTTTTCATTCACCCTCGTTCATTGTCTTAAATGTGGAAGTGATGATCTTGGCTGAATGAGTAAGATCTGGGTTTTTATCACGGCTTGCAGAAATTTTTACTGAATATAGAACTCATGTCTACTTATAGACGAGCAACCCTCAAATTTTTAGTTTGTTAGCTTTTTATCTCTTCTATGCTCAGAGCATAATAACTGTGCCACTGTCTATAACGACCTTCTCCAAACTCCATATCTGTTGGACTTCATCTCCCACCATAACCAGTCTGGTAAAGGCAGTCTACATACTATCTTATACTGAGATATTCAAGAGCTAATGATAACTTTCTTCCCCCTTCACTTTACTTCAAACTCTGAGCTGTTGATTAGCTAAAAATCAGGGTTGGGGGGGGGGAAAAACAGTAAAAAAAATCAACCCTCAAAACTGGGGTTGTTTAAACTTTTTTTTTAAAAAAAACCCCAGGTTTGTTTGTTTGCATTAAAACCAAGATAGGACTCAATCAGAAAATTAAGGAGCAAAGTGCAGATGTTATGACCACTAGCTTAAATAATAATTGTTATTTTAAAACTGCTCTTTTAAAGCAAGTTGTTTTGGTTCAACTTAGGTTGTTTCTGAATGGCATTTCTTGCACTATAAAATAAAGTGATTAAAAAGAAGCACCTGACACTGGATATTGGTCTAACAATGAATAACTGCCAATAAATTGTTAAAGTTAAAATGTTTAAATTCTAATGGTCATTATTGTAACAGGAGTGGTTTCTTAATTTTTTTTATGTCTGTCATTTGGTTTAAAACATGGTTGAAACCAACATGGTTTACGGTTAAAAACCTCTCTAATGTATACAAGCTGAGCAATCTATCAGGGTTATTTTGGGGAGGGAGGGAAGGAGGGGGTAGGGAGGGAAGTGCCATGGCATGGCATAGCCCAAGCAAGGTTTGTCTCAGCAGACCACAAGCTGCAGGTGTAGAGAATTTCATTGAACATGGAGTGAAATACCAGTACATTTTGTTAGAGGTTCAGTGTATTGGGTGGAGATCATCTTGTATTTTGGTTTCAAATCCTAGGTTTCTCACTAACTCTTCTACCCTACTTCATAGGATTGCTTTGACCTTCCCCCCAATGTACCCCAATGTCAGTACATTGGCCTGACTTTCCTGAAGGAGGGAAGGTGTGATACAAATGCAGTAAATTAATAAAGCAGACTGAATCGCTCCATTTTGAAGATGGTGTGGATTAGCTATGTTTACAGTTAGGATTTGCTTGCAACTCAGTGAGAATTTAAAACAAAGAAGGTGATCTCATTTCTTTCAGTACAGGACAATGAGATTGAGGTGCATGTGTGACAGCTTTCCCTGTTTCACCTAATTTTGAATTGAAGGCACAGAAAAATCCTGAATGCAGTAAGTCTGCGATCACCCTGGCTTGCCAAGTGCATTTATTAAAACATTTCCCCTTTTATTTGATAGCTGAGAACAAAGTTTTTTGTTGCTGTAGAAAGGAGTACAGTACTTCATTACACATTTAAGTGTCACTCTGTAGGAATAACACTGAGAATGGGGAATCAGTTCAGAACATCTTAGGTCTGTTTCCAGTAAATTCAAATACAAAATGTTGAGACAGTTTGAAGTCATCTCTCACTTTTCTAGTCGCTTAGTTCAAATCTCATATTTCCTCTCATTTTCTCAAATGACATGCCCTTGAATTGTTCTTTGACTACTAGTTAAAGGGTTTCCAAATAGGGCTCAGCTTACCTCAGACAAGTGACTTGGAGTTTAATCTGCCTAGCAAGTGTGTGTCTGGAAGTGTTATTGGTCTGCATTCACTGCAGATCCCAGGAGCATATTTAGTCTTAGCGGCAATTGGAAGACTCCAGCCAAAGCCAGGGCTTCCGGAACTCTTCATTTGGAAATAGAAAGCAAAGGGAAGAAACTGAAGAGGAGGAGGAAAGATATATGAAGTAACAGTCCAGGGAATGGCTTTCTAACAGTTGTAAACAAGTTTGAACAGAGTTTATTCCCAGCAGCGTAATGTGCTCTCTCCAGACATTAGTTTTAGAAGAGATATCTGTCTGCTAAAGACAAGTTGGCAGAAAAATCATGCTTTTGTTATATGACTTTCTAACTAATGATTGCATTTTACTGCTCATGCATGCCAGGTTTATGATTCACTGAGCACTTTCCCGCATGGTTAGTACAAAAAAAATGTATGCATTGGGGAACAATATGTGAAGTTCTGTTTCTTCTGTTAGCAGTTTCAGAGTCACATGTCAGGTTGAGAGCCGATTCTCATCTGTGTGAGCAGTCCTGGTCTTTCACATGTAGTCATCAATGTGGGCACTTGGAAGGCTACATATATAGCTAACAACTATTTTAGGGGTTGTGGAAGCCCCTTTTTTTCTAGCTGTATGATCATAGAAACTATATTGCAGATGAGATATACAACTACGTGGTTCTGCAACTGCATTACCCATGGAAGGCTAGGATGGTTCCTAGGCTTCTCTGTGTGCAAGATACAAGCCCTTTAGTTGCTTTTAGAACTTGCCAGCCAATGGATGTATCAATAATCAAGAGATCTGTTTGATTTTTGAGAAGAGTAATACCACATGTAATATTTTTGTGTACATTAACCAGACTTCTTTTTATAGCTTTATTGTTTTTACTGTTTCTGGATTCTTTTGGACTGAAGAGTGTGTTATCAAATGTGTTAAATAAAACTAAACCAGACTAGTTAAAATAACATCTAATATTCCCAGTTTGTATCGTATGCTTCCTTCTTTCCATGTGAAAATTTGCCCATCAGCTTTATCCCCACTTACAAGTTAACATTAGCAGTAAAGTCGAAGGCTTTCACAGCTGGCATTCATAGATTTTCCTTGTGTTTTTTTTTCCTCTTTTTTCTGGGCTGTGAGGCCGTGTTCTGGAATAGTTTCTTTCTGATGTTTTGCCTGCATCTGTGGCTGGCATCCTCAGAGAATGGTTGTATAGGTGTGTGTGTGGAGTTTATATGCTGCGAACCCCTGTTGGGGAGGATATGTAAATTTGTGTGATTGAATGGTTAGTTTCTGGGTATAGAAATGCAAGGCTCGTTAGTGTCTGTTTGGCTAATTAGCCAAACCATTAGCCAAACAGACACTAATGAGCCTTGCATTTCTATACCCAGAAACTAACCATTCAATCACACAAATCCAGCCACAGATGCAGGTGCAACGTCAGAAAGAAACTATTCCAGAACACGGCCTAACAGCCTGGAAAAAAACCAAGGGAAATCTATTAGCACTAAACTTTACCAAAGTTAATGTTAGGCCATGTTTTGTTTGTAATGGGGATTGACAACTCAGTCTAATGGGGATTGACAACTAAACTTGAGATATAAATTAGCATTCACCATGGGGGGGGGGAGTCAGAGCTGACTATTTGTTTTTCACATGCCTGTTGGACTGTATACACCAGATACTTCAAAAAGATTATACATTTATGTTTTCACTTGAAACATACCAACATACATTTTACAGTATATGACATTTTGAGCACAGTTAAAAACTGCACTGAGGAGTGAAGAGAGGAGCAGGCATCTGTATGATGGCATCAGTGTTAACCAGCCAGTGCTACCCACACCCACCTTTTGTTCTAGACTTGCAGAACTCATATTTCTAAACATTTAGTAGGTAACTGCTTTTCACAACTTAATTTTCACACTTTACATTATATGATTGTTACATTCAAGGGCTTTACTAGAAGTACTTTGACCCACAGAGACATTTCAGTAAGGATAAAGTTGGAAGAAAATAACATATTCATTACCATGTATGCCAGCAGGCACAAATAGGTATTAATAACTGTGTAATTTGTGAATTACTGCTTTAAGAGAAGAATAGAACCTTCTATTTCAGTCTTCAAATAGGAAGTGCTTATCAATATTTAACATTCATAGAGTGCTGAGGTGAGAGATATGAATATGATAAGAATATTAATGTGCAGGATGTTTTGTTGACAGGGAAAAAACTGGATGCCATATTATATAGTATTGTGAATGTAATGTATATTTACAGAAGACAAGCAAACACTTAAAATCCTGTTCAGAAGCAGCATACAGTGCTCAAATCATTGCTACAATATGTAATTGTGAAATTAGCCTATAAACAAAAAGGAAGCTTTTAGAATGTCCTAGCCATACTTCAGAGGGATAAAAGGCAAATCTTAATGCAGAAGATGGCTTAGGTGTGCTGCTTTTTTGAAAGTAGGAGATCATAGTTCAGAAACTTGTTTGTTCTGAACAGAGCATGGCAATGTTACTTTTTGTAACTACAGTTCCCCTAACCTCCCAGCCAGGGATTCCAAAGATCTAACTGAGCCATCATCTTATCCTGCAGTAGTTCATTGAAGATAGTGATGTGTAAATATAAAACTAAGCTTTCAGATAAGTTCTGTGAATGCTTACTTGGAAGCAAGTTCTGTTCAGCTGCATTAACCCCTGAGTTAAATAAGTAGAGGGCGGCAGCTTTAATCACACAAGCACCAGCACATGACTGTTAAGGATGGGGAACAGTGCAATGGCAGCATGGTGTCATGATAGCTTGTGATGTCTTGTTGATCCCAAGAGCTGATGCAAGACATCACTCTAGTATAGCAGTGTGGGTGGCCCATGTTGTGCCTGCAGCAACCACCAGTTCCAGATGTGATGTATTGTTGATATTGTCCAAAGTCATGTCATAGAAATGAGTAGGCAAGACGACAGTTGTATGATGTTCCGGCACCTTTAAGGAATTCATTTCATGGGGAGTTAGAGGCCCCTGATGATGTGGCACAGTGTGGCCCCTGGTGATGGCATTAAACATAATACATGAAGCATCAACCGTAGTTTCTTAGAGCATGTTATGCAAATAAAAAACACAGCAAAGTGAAATTGTTCCATAAACCACTGTAATATGCTGTACAAAGTATACTGTTGACAAAAGTCAAGCTGCCATATTTTGCTTTAGCTTTTAAACAACAGTTCTGTGTCTAGCATATTACAATAAATTGCACAAGAGGTGATTAAGGCATGAATTTCTGTGGCGAGAGTCTCCCCCCATCTCCACCCTTGCCAAAAATGGAAAATCTGGGCAAAGCACTCATGTCCATTGATGTCACCTGATCTTCCAGGAGAAGTGCAGTTATCTAAGAGTTTCCCCAATCTGTTTATTTGACCTTTCAGTGGCAGGCTGTACCCTTATCCCAGAATAGGTTACATCCTGACCTTACTTGTCTGGATTGAGCTTAGTTCACACAGAGAGAGCTAAAAGGATGTTTGGAATGTGGGAACCCAAAAGTGCCCTTGTACCTGGCAGTGTTAGAGACCTCTTCATATAAAGTGTGAAGGTTTGCAGAAGGCTGTGTAACCACATTCTTCTGGACATGGTTCCAGCGCTTCCATGGTCGGGAACCCCGAAAAGGCAGAATTCCCATCATGGGAGTTCTGTACCATGACCATGGTTACAGAGTCTTCTGCAGAGATGCAGACTCAACATGAATAGGGCTCTGATGCTGCCACATGTGTGCTGATGTTCAGGGGTAGGACTAGGATGCACGATCATATCCACATGTCCAGTTAGCCCTTCACATGCATTCAGATGAGTACAGTACTTGAACAGAGCTACGTTTTTCACCCATATGCAAATCCTCGCTGCATCCAATGGTCTAGGTCTGGACTTCCACAGGCCCCATTGGCATAAAAGAGTGTTAGAGTAAGAGCCAAAGTAGTCATCAGTTATTAAAGTGCCACTGAAAGGGGTATTTTATTTATTTCATTTATATGCTGCCTTTCTCCCAAAGTGGGAGTTTCCAGAAATAATGAATAAAAAACAATTACAATAACATTAAAAACAGTTAAAATCATAGCTAAAATATTTTAAAATAATTTTAACAATGAACAGAAGTTTATAAAGCTAAATAAAACATCCAGTAAAAACCCTCTATGCTTATACATTAAAAGCCTGCTTAAACACAAAGATCTTTGCCTGCTGGCAAAAGGAAAGCAAGGAGGGGGCAGCCTAGCCTCCCCAGAAGGGAGTTCTAGAGGGTGGAGCAGTCCCTAAGAAGGCTCTCTCTCGTCCTCACCAAGGAGGTTGTGATTGTGATGTTGGTACGACCAAGAGAGAAAACCTTACCCTGTATATCTCAAAACGCTGGTAGGTTCATATAGGGAGATACGGTCTTTCAAATAGCCTGGACTTAAGCCGTATAGGCTTTGAATTGTGCCCAGAAACAAACTGGTAAAATAGTGAAGCTGTTTTAATAAGAAAATTGTATGCTCCCTATAACTGGTCCCAGTCAGCATTCCGGCAGCAGCATCTTGGGCCTGCTGAAGCTTTTGAACAGTTTCCAAAGGCAGTCCCACGTAGAGTGGATTACAATAGATAGATAGATATTAAAAAGAAGAGAAAGAAAGTAAAGAAAGAAAACTACAGAAGAAACTAACATAAAGTTGTGGTTGCCTTATTTAAACATTTACCTGTTCTAACGAATTTAACAAATTGCTGTCAGGTTAAATGCAATATTTTAAAACATAAATAAAGATTCAGATAATTAATCAGTTATGCTTGGGAAGAGCACTGACTTCTCTAAACAGATGTTGCCACTTCCTAAGAAATTAAACTTCTTCCTGAAATATTTAAAATTTATTAAGAAAACATGAAGAGGGTGTGCCAGGAGAAAAATGTTCAAAGTCAGTCAGTTGATAGGGTGGCAAGCATGACAGATTCTGTCACAAACACTATGTGAAAGAAAAACAATACCACAAAGATTTTCCCCTCAGAAAAGTAAACATGAAGCTGTAATTACATTAACTACTTTCTGGTCTTCAGAAACAGTGGCAGCTGGTGCATCCCGTATCGTTGTGATGGTGAATCTGCTCTGGGTTTTGGTCTGAACTATTCAAGGTGCTGGAGCTATATTGAGAATAGGATTCAGCACTCTCTCTTTTTCCTCCCCCTCCCCCTGCCAGTCTCTTTTGTCTCACACAAACACGCTACTTCTCTCCAAAAAACATCCTATTGATTGACCCAGGAATCAGAAATGGTAAACTACATAACTGTATCTTATTTTTAATTACAGTTTGATTAATTCATCCAGAGCTTTTGATCCTAGGCCTTTATTCTTGTTTCTAGAAGATAAAAATGGAAGATAAAATGTTAATTAAATTGAGGGGGGGCAAGTGAAATGTGGTATATTTAACTATGGCGCCTAGCTACAATGTGTATTTGGTAACTGTTTAAATGGCTAATGATTCCTCATGTTCCTTACAGGAAAGATTTCAAGTCAAGAATCCTCCTCATACATATATACAGAAGTTAAAAGGCTATCTTGATCCAGCTGTAACCAGGAAGGTAAGCGTTATTGCATTAAAAATATTCTCTAATTTTAGGGGCAGTTAGTAGTATCAGGCCAAATCCACACTACAGAAATAATCCAGTTTGAAACCTGGGTCATTTGCTCTGGCTCCTTTCTATGGAATTATTCCTATGGATTATTTATATAGTGTGGATTTGACCTCAGCCAAATCATACAATTTTTTCTGGACTGTACCACTTCATGCTGGTGATGAGGGGAGTGGGAGAGAAGGTGAAGATGCTTCCAGTGAAAGGGCTTACCAGTCTATTGATGCTATCTAGCTCCTCCACACACCAAAACATAACTCCCTGCAAACAGTAAAACTGAATGTTAGGCAGCTTTTTTGGAGGAAATTATGGATGGATTGCACCTACCATGCAGAAATGTACTCATGCAGAAACTAACCCTGAGCTCTGGTCACTCACCTTGCCCTTTTACCTTTAACCACACCTTGAGTTTACGAGTAAGGAGCCCTATGACAGCTACCACTATGAGCCAATGTATGTGTTCTTAGTGTGTAGGGTTACTAGACTGAAAAGTGGAGAGGACATCTGTACGTTTAATGGCTGTGTAGAAGAGGGAATTTCAGCAGATGTTGCTTGTCATGTAACAAGCAACACTGCTGCAATTTCCTCTTCTACACAGCCATTAAAAGTACAAGAAAGCTCTCCAGGTTTCAATCTGGCAACCCAAGGTTTGCTGAGCATGACTGATATTTTCATAGTCCCCTTATAAATAACATTTAGGAAGAGATTAAGCAAAAAATAACAAGTGGCTTATTAAACAAAAGTATGCTTAGAAGCAGCTAGCACAACTGCTGTCTCACTACACACACCCACATATCCACAAGGGTTATGTTCCTGGACTTAGCATTTATAAGTGAAACTGTGGATAATAGAAAACCCTGTTAAAATAAAGGACTTCAGGTACAAAAATACCATAGAGTTATGTTGGAGGACCTAGCAATTCCTAGAGAGGACACCTCTCTAGGCATTTTCTAGCATGGCTCTTTGGTACGCGTCCCTATTTTTTCAGCTGTGGATAAGTGAAACCATGAGTATTGGTTCTGCAGATACAAGGGGCAACCTGTACTTTTTTTCAGAGTTACAATTTTGTTCTTCCTGAATTTTCACCTCGGACACTCTATTTAACCTCCCACGAAAATCAAGCGAAGCTCCCAGTTGACTATCAGTTAACTGTCAAGCCTCTCCTTTTAATTTTCCACATCAGCGCCCCCTTCTCCACATTCCAAGGGCTGTGATTGGTTGTTTACATGTGTCAGACAAGCCCTCTGCTCTACTGTACACCACATGGGGTTCATACTGAGACATGTGTTATTTACCAGAGCTTGGAAGTAATTTGTTATAGACATTTCATTCCTTTCCTTGTTAACTAAGGTATAACTACAGGATGCTTCAGTTGTAACTGAACAAGGAGTAACATTGCAGTTACACTGCAGTAACATCACTGCAGCATAACTGTAAATGTTTAGTTAGTACAGTTGTCCCTTCACATTTGTGGGGGTTAGGGCTGCAAGACCCCCACAAATACGAAAAACAGCAAATAAAAATCGTCGCTTTCCTGGGCCTTCGCTTCTCCCCCAAAGGGAGAAAAGGCCCAGGAAAGGGGCGATTTTAGATGCTTCGCCTCACCCACCGCTGCTCTCCTGGGTCTTCGCTCCCGTGGCAAAGGGAAGCAAAGGACCAGGAGAGCGGTGGCAGCTAAGGCGAACTACTAAAATTGCCGCTCTCCTGGGCCTTCACTTCCCCCCCTAAGGGAGCGAAGGCCCAGGAGACGGGCGATTTTAGAGGCTTTGCCTCACCTGCTGCTCTCCTGGGTCTTCGCTCCCTTTGGGGGGGGGGAGTGAAGGCCTAGGAGAGCAGCGGTGGGTGAGGCAAACCCGTAAAATCACCGCTTTCCTGGGCCTTCGCGTCTCCCCCAAAGGAAGCGAAGGCCCGGGAGAGGGGTGATTTAGAGGCTTCGCCTCACCCGTTGCCACTCTCCTGGGTCTTTACTCCCTTTGTGAAGAGAAGCGAAGGCCCAGGAGAACTGTGGTGGGTGAGGCAAACCCCTAAAACTGCCGCTCTCCTGGGCCTTCTCTTCCCCCCCAAAGGGAGCAAAGGCCCAGGAGAATGGCGATTTTAGAGGCTTCGCATCACCCGCCGCCCCTCTCCTGTGTCTTTGCTCCCTTTGGGGGGGGAAGCAAAGGCCCAGGAGAGCGGCAGCAGGTGAGGCAAACTGCAAAAATCACCACTCTCCTGGGCCTTTGCCCCCCCCCAAAGGGAGTGAAAGCCCAGGAGACGGGTGATTTTAGAGGCTTCGCCTTACCCGCCGCCACTCTCCGGGGTCTTTGCTCCCTTTTGGGGGGGAAGCGAAGGCCCAGAAGAGCAGTGGCGGGTGAGCAAATGGCTAAAATCGATGCTCTCCTGGGCCTTTCCTTCCCCCCCAAAGGAAGAGAAAGCCCAGGAGAGGGGTGATTTTAGAGGCTTTGCCTCACCCGCTACTGCTCTCCTGAGTCTTTGGGAAGGGAAGTGAAAACCCAGGAGAGCAGTGCGGGTGAGGCAAACCCCTAAAACTGCTGCTCTTTTGGGCGTTCGCTTCCCCCCGCCCAAAGGGAGCGAAGGCCCAGGAGAGCGGCAGCAGGTGAGGCAAACCCCTAAAACCACTGCTCTCCTGGGCCTTCGCTTGCCCCCCAAAGGGAGCGAAGGCCCAGGAGAGGGGCGATTTTAGAGGCTTCGCCTTATCCACCGCCACTCTCCTGGGTCTTTGCTCCCTTTGGGGGGGGGGAAGCAAAGGCCCAGGAGAGTGGCGGCGGGTGAGGCAAACCCTAAAACTGCCGCTCTCCCGGGCCTTCGCTTCCCCCTCCCAAGGGAGCGAAGGCCCAGGAGATGGCTGATTTTTAGAGGCTTTTCCTCACCTGCTGCCACTCTCCTGGGTCTTCACTCCCTTTGTGAAGGAAGCAAAGGCCCAGGAGAGTGGCAGTGGGTGGAGGAGGCATCACTCCTTAGGCAGCTGGAGTTCCCTGTCCCCCCAGACCTCCCTCTCCCCGCCTCCACTGCCTCTTCTTCTTCCTCCTCCTCTTCCTTCTCCTCCCCATTGGGACCACAGCAGCACCACCAATGCCTCCAATGGAAGAGGCAATCAAGGCGGCTGCTGCTCCTCTTGCAGCACCCTCATTGCTGCAGTCCCCGGGGAGGGAGAGGAGAGTGAGGAAAACTGCGAATACTTAAAACTGTGAAAGTCAAAGTCGCGAATGTGAAGGGATGACTGTACTGTATTTAGGGCAGTGTGGCCTCGCTAAAATGTAGACAGAAAATATCACATGGTTCAGATGCTGCCTGTGCTCTGCCTCATGCTGCTATCTTATGCCCCACTGTGGGTACTCAGGTGGAAACACAGTGAGTGGAAGGAGCATGTGTTATGTACCATAGACCAGTGGATTTAAGATATACAATCATCCCGCCACATTCGCGGATTTGCTTATTTGTGGATTTGTAGGTTTTGCTTAAGTTGCCTGTCCTCCTCATTCCAGTCCTTCTGTTCCTTCTTCTCCCTGCTATTTCCTGCCCTGACAATGCCTCCAGCCACTCACTTTGGTTTCTTCCATGCAAACAGGATCAGCCAGCTTCACTTGCAAGACCTTTCCCTGCTGAAAGAGCTCCCCACCCCATTCCTCAGTTTCCTCTTTCTTCCGAATATCTCCTGCCCTGCTAAAGCCTCCAGCCACTCACTCCCGTTTCTTCCATGCAGCCAGGATTACCCAGCTTTATTTGTAAGACCTTTCCCAGCTGAAAGACCTCCCCACCACATTCTTTCTGTTGCAAGCTGCTGCATGCAGAGCAGAAGAAATCTCAGTTATGAAGAGCCCCCAAAGACTGCTTCTTGCAGGGTTTGGAGACTCTTTGGAAAGGAGATTTCTCCTCTCTGCCTTCCCACGGCACTTAGCAGTTCAGCATATACTGGGAGAAGGGAGGGCAGCAAAAACCTCAAGCCCCTGAAGCCTGCTTCTTCGCTGGGTTTGGAAACTCTTTGCAAAGAAGATTTCTCCTCTCTGCCTTCCCTGAGCACTTAGCACAGCACCATGGGGCTTCCAGAGACAGGTCAGTGGTTGAGTGGCCTGCCTGCCATGACCCATGTTCTTTGTACTTATACGCCTCCAGCCACTCACTTTGCAAGCCTGAGGAGGCCTTCTGGGGCGCTCTGCCCCCACTTCCACTGTACTGTAAGTCTTCACAGTTTTTTGACTTTTGCGGGGGTCCTGTACCTCTAACTCCCACAAATGTGCAGGGACAATTGTATTTCAAAAGATAACCCCTAACAGCCAATATTTTATTAACTTTTCAGAAACAGGAAAGTAAAACTATCTCTATAATGGCAACTAACTACAGTGGAGTACGTGCTGCGAATGTTAGTTGTAATTAATTACATTTTCAAAGTAATTTCCCAAGCTATTTCTTCTTTAACCCACCTCTCCCACCATTCAATACATAATAATGCACCGTAGCCAGAAGGAACTGTAGTCCAATAAAACTTGACTGCCCAGTTCCACTAACCTATAAATGAACTGTGTATATGTATCAACAGGTAGGTCCTTTCAAAGCTCAGAAATGCTTCTTCTCTGCATTTTTTTAAAAAAGTGAAAATGTTGTACTCCATTTTATACTTATGTGGTTGGCTGGGCACTGAAGGTTGTTTTTGTAGGTCAGCAGGAATGAATTTATGAGTAATACAGAGGCTGTAGACTTCAGGCATATAATGAAGTTTTAGTGGTGGTTGAGTAAAGTGGCATACCACATTGTTTATGGCTGGCAGACCACAACACATGTAGGCCAAAAGTACAAATCCAGCTCAGACTAAAAGTGCCTGAGTTTCTGCTTGGATAGCTAGTTGATGTCCCGCTTTTAACTTAGGCAACTGGGCTCTCAATGCAGAGAACTAATACATTCATTTTTAGAAAACAAATCCTTAATCCCAGTCCCACCCCCACCACTCTCCATTAGCAATCTGAGCAATTATGGCTGAAGAACTGGAGATTTACATTTATATGTACTCCTGCTCATAAAACCTGAACTTGCTTGGTGTGAGCCTGACTCCAAAGGAGCCTTCTATATGACTTATAAGTATACAGTACTATGTTTTCATTTCCATTGGCCAAGTCTGACCAGGAAGCAGCTGAGTTAGATTTAGCCACTGGAGTAGGAAATAATAGGAAGATCATGAACATCTTCCCATTCCTCTTCTACCTTGAACTGGTATGAGCAAGTATGGGCTGTATCATATTTATCTCAACTTGCATACTATAAACAGCATAAATAACACTGAGGAGATTTGTAGAAAAATTGGAGATTTTTACTCATTTGAAAGTGAGTTTTCATGATGACTCATGTCTGTATGTATTACTTGCCCTTGCATAATTATTTTTGGAGGGTATAAATTATTGATATATGGGAAATTAATTTTAAATATTCAAGGAAAGAAAGAAAGATAGAAGTCACTGAATAAATACCACGATATTCCTTGTAGCGGGTCTTCTAGTTTGCATACAAGGTTGTAGAACACTGGTAACCAAGTTACCTTGTCCTGCTGTCTGCTCCTCCATTCATATGTGACTGTTGTATAGGGAGAGGGAGAATGAGAGCTGTCTGATTTGAAGCACTTCAGTGGTGTCAGTGTGACATAGGGCTCATCTACACAGGCCAGGATACACCAGCTCCCTGCTGGCCTATCCTGCCTGTGGATCACGCCTGTTCCTCCCCTGTTACCTGGACAAAACAGGCCAGAGTCCAGATAGGCATGCCGTCCCATCCCTGCAGCTGCCTACACCTGTGTCTCACTCTCCAGATCTAGGCAGCAGGCCTACAACATGTGAGCGAGGCCCCCTGAATGTGACCAGCCTGGTCACATGCTGTGCCCCCCCCCCTTCCTGGATCTGGAAGAGTGGGGCAGCCAGTAGCCACAGTGGTAGTCTGGCAGCCACAGTAATGGTCTACCGTGCTGGAACAGGTTCATGTGATCATGTGGGGCCTGATCCAGATTTTTTTTTTGTTGGAATACATTTAAACAGGTATTTTCCTAAAACATTTTATTGGACCCTACCCTGTCTCCTTCCCACCGTCTTAGCCATGTCTTTGTCCTGGGGGTTGTGAGGACTGCCTGGGAGCAAAACTGGACAAAAGTCCTGCATTGTCAGGATTTCAGGGCTCCAAGACAGGGTAAATTGCCCATGTAGACAAGCCCCAAGTCTCACCCAACACCTTATTCTTGAAATCAGAGATGCCAGGCAAGTCTAGGAGCTCTGCAGCTTGTCTTCCAGCCTTATAGATTAGTTCATATGAGTCATTATCTTCAAGGGCCAGCAAAATATTTTTTTTTCAAACAAAGTTTTGATGGAGGCAAAAGAGGAAGTGTCCCACCTGCAGACATGGGTAGGGCACCACTCATTTTTTAGGGGGATACAATAGTTTTTACAGAATTTTCTGGGTATTTCTGAGGATGCTGCATTTGCCATTTTGTGGTAGAAGCTCATGTCTTCAGTGTGACCATATAGGCTGCTGGTACACAAATGTTTCAACCCTGATGGCTGCCTCCAGTATTGGCTGGAGTCACACATGCATGTTCATACACATATGTATGGCATCTTTGCATGCACACATGCATGCATGCATGCGCACACATGCACACAAGTTTGCTGAGGTGCAGGGATCACAGAAGCTGGATAGATGAGGTGAAACTTTTTTCTAGAGATTTCCATTGAAACTACTGTTTTCCTATGACTACCAGGGAAAACAGCGATTTTGCAAGCCAGGGAAAATCCCTCAAACTATCTGGGCCACACAGGAAGTGACCAAGGTTCACAGGTTTTGCACTCCTGATACAGTTGGTTGAAGTACCCTAAAATGCACTCTTTCATCCAAGAGGTGTTAATATTTCTGAATCAGGAGAACAGGGTTTGGCCATGGGAACCCACTGGGTGACTTTGGGCAAGTCACATTTTCAAAGGAAGGAACAGGCAACCCGCCTCCCCCCACCTTGAACAGATCTTGCCAACAAAACCCCATAATAGGTTCACCTTAGGTTCGCCATAAGTCGGAAATGACTTGAAGGCCCACAACAAGGACAATAATGAACATGTGACCCTCTCTACCACCAAGGGGCTTGATCACCTGTATCATCCAAGGATCAATATGGAAGAATTTATCAAGTGTGTGCAGATTATCTGGTGCATTCAAATATGTGACTTGAACGGTTATACATAACATACTACACACATATACATACACACTAAAGATATTGTTTCTGTTCCACATATACTGGACATAAAATGCATTTGATTTTTTACTTCCTGTGTACCAAAAATAAAGAACTGGAAATAATGTAGAGTTTAAAAAGCATGTTCTGCTGCTCGCCTGACTAGCAGTCACTGTGTCTTAATACTTTTTTCTTGTCTTCTTTCAGATATGTTTTGTATGGTTTTATATACCATCAGTAATCTAACTATCATACTTAAATGTTTTTTTCTCTCTGTGTAAATTATAGAAATTTAGGAGAAGAGTTCAAGAATCGACACAAGTTTTACGAGAACTAGAAATATCTTTAAGAACCAATCATATTGGGTAAGACTACTTTTATTTTATTTCATTTCATTTCTTTAGGGTTATTTGGACAAATGGCATTGGGTATAACCCATCCAAGGTTAATCGCTCCTTTGACACAGCTCTGTCCCCTTATGTTTCAAATAAGAAAGTAGATAAAACAAAGAGACTGGTTTTCAAGCATGCTGCCTTAGGCAATCCTTTCTGACTTTGACTCATCTGCTGAAGATCATATAAATATCCTCCATGGAAAAAGCTCCATCATGTGCTTTTGCTGTTGCAAAGAATTCAGGGACATTTTGGGGGTGTACCCAAATGTTTTTGGCCAGGGCAGCAGAAGTACTATAGGCTAATTGAATAACTTAAATGCACTCTTATGTAAGCTGTCTTTCTGGGTACCCTAGTTGCCCTTATTGACTTTCTCTTTGAGGTTCCTCTTAGAACTTCCAGGGTTTCCTGGTCCAGAGTGTGAAAGCTACTGCTGTGGTTTTTCCAAAGGAATTTGTGAATTGGTAATTTGGATTACTTGTAAAGGCATGAGATTCCATATGATCTTGGAAGCTAAGCAGTACTTGTATGGGGAGACCACCAATGAATATCAGGTGCTGTAGGCTGTATCCAGCACCTTGTATCCATGGGGGATTGGTTCCGCCCCCCCCCCATCCTACTGCCGCCACAGGAGCCTTCCTCCCCCTTCCCTTCCCCCTTCGCCCCCACAATTGCAGTAGCAGTGACTGGAGCCATCCCAGGGGAAGGGTCTCTCCCCCTCCCTTTGCCCCTGCAATCGCTGCTGTGTGTCATGTCCTGTGAGCTTGATGAGGCTATAGAGACAGAGGAGGAGGAGGACATGGCAGGGAAAAGCCCTAGGGACCCTGGCACAGGTTTATCTACACCTGTGCCAGCAGGGAACCCCGCCAACCTAGAGGCTCGAGCAGAGGAAGAGCCTGGTCCGAGTGGGTTGGCATCAGTCCCAGCAGAGAGTTCTGCCCATTCAGATAAGGACGAAGAAGAAGAGAAGGACTTACCTCCACCATCATATACCCAGCAGCAAGCTCAAAAGGAAGCCAAAGGAAGTCTCTGAGACTTTATGAGAAAAACTTGCTCATTAAGAAACACCTGACAAAGCCCTAATTGCTTTATATATGCTGGGAGAGGCAATGGAGGTTTTGTCAGAGATCAACTGATCTTCCTGGTGAAAGCTTCCTGCTGACTTTAGTGCTTGGATTCCGGTTATCTTGACTTCTGTTACCTTAACTCGTGCTTAGACCTTGGACTGTCCCTGACTACTCTACTGCCTGCTCCTGCTGACCCCCTGACTGCTTTGGACCACTCTGACTGACTGCCTTAAGCCTCTGACCTTTTGGACTAATTGAATAATTGAATCCACAGTTGGCAAATCAGCAGATATGGGAGTGCTGCTGTATTTCAGAGGAAGGAACTGTCAAAAACCACCTCTGAGTATTCCTTGCCTAAGAAAACCCTATGAAATTCATGCAGTTGCCATAAGTCAACAGGTGACTTGGAGGCACATACACACATACATACACATTGCTCAGGCAGTAAAAATTTAGGGAAAGTACATTTAACAATGATGAAGTTTCTTTAAAAGATAGCTGCATTTTAAGTATGCTTACATTCATTTAAGTATGTTTACACTGTACATCTTCCACAAAGAGATTTTGTTTAAAAATACTGGTGTTCTGCCTCACCATCCTATTCTGCTTCCCAGCTTTTTGTAAACCCTATTTGAAGTGTAATTGACCATGAAATACCAAAGCTAGGCCAACATTGCTAGTACATAGTTGGCTAAGAAGCTAATGTTAGGCACATGCCAAAGAAATCTGCAGGTTATTGCAGAAGTTTTGTCAATTGATCTTCAGATTATTTCCCCCCCAAATCCAACATCTAGTAGAAGAGTGCATGTGCACAGCACAACACATCCGGGGGCGGGGGGTCTTTTTCGTTTGGGGAGAGAGCTAACGATTTAAAATATTTAAGGATCCCTGGTGGCACAATGGTTAAATGCCAGTATTACAAGCTACAAGGTTATGAGTTCGATCCCAGAGGTTGACTCAGCCTTCCATCTTTCCATAGGTCGGTAAAATGAGTACCCAGCTTGTTGGGGGCAATTAGCTAAAAAAACCCATTGTAAACCACTTAGGGAGTGCTTTGCACTGATAAGTGGTATAGAAATATGAATGCTATTGCTATTCCTATTGCTAAAATGCCAAGCAAAATTTACAACTTACCCAAATGTGATGCCAGATGTTTGCTGTGACTGGAGCTGGAGACGACTTCTGCTAGGTTCATTAGGACTCTGAAGTCATATGCCTCTGCTGTGAAAGTCTCCCCTTTTAGTCAGTAATAGCTTGAACAAATTGTTTGCAGTTTATAGGTACCTAGGCACATAAGTTATTTTAGAATTGAAATAGTGTCCTTACATATGCGGAGAAACACCTGCAACACTCAAGTTTCCTGGGTATGATCCATTCTCTCACCATAATTTAAGATGAGAGAGCATTCCATTGTAAGACACTAAATGATGTGGCAGTCAAAACCATTATTGAGATTGCTCCTGAGAAGTTGGGTATAGGTTTGAAGCCTAACTCTAGACTTTGGGATAGCAGGATCATTCCACAAACCATATCCCAGTTTTGCTTAACATCCATGTGAAAGAAGAGCTCTGGACAGCTCAAAAGCTCAGTTGCTAATTTGTGAGATTTTATATTTTATCTTAAAATAAGTTGTCTAGTTTCCTTCAAGCAAAATCCCAGAGAATAATCCACAAATAATCCACAGGCTAACTGCACTGTAAACCAAGTGGTTGCTGCATCTAGACTTTGTTCAGTGATTGTCTCATTAAATCTTTCAGACCCTAAGAACATGGCCATTTTGAGGGGTAGAGGTGGGGTCACAGAACAGTAACATCTCAGTTTTCACATAATAAAATTGTCTTGTAAAAGTTGGTCATACATACTACATAAGGTCACAAGTTCCCATGTTTTGAAAATTCTTAGAAAATAACGTTTCCAGGATTTCCAGTTTTTGCCAAGTGGAAGCATGTACGTGTGTGTATGTGTCTGTGTATATGATCACTTCATAACATTAAGGGAAAAGTTACCTCATGGTTTCCTTTCCAGCTCAAAAATGGATGAGTGGTCATCATTTGGCAAGTGGTACTAAACTTGCGTGGTGTGAACTTGGCTGCTAGAACAATCCTTTATTTGTCCAAGCCTGGGTTTATTTTGACAATCTGAAACGCCAGTACCTAGAGGTCTACTTAAAAAGATGAAAACCTAATTGAGTCTGTGGTATTTACTTCCAATTAACAAAGGCTAGCACTGGGCTGAGAACGTGTTATGGATGTGAAAATTTGAGCACTTTAAAAATGTGGTTTGCTGTTGATTGTGTTCTTCATGTACTGGAGAATCGTGATAATGCAATGGAAGTTGTGAGGCTAAAAGTGGAGTAAAATGCCAGGTATACTGCCCTTAGGTTCTTCACAGACAAAGAATAAATGGTACAGTCCCCTCCATTAGGAACACCTTATACCACATTGGTTTATTTGTCTCAGCATTGTCTACTGGCAATTGCCAATCTTTTCTTTCCCAACCCTATTTGGAGTTGTCAAGAATCAAACCTAACACCTTCTACATGTAAGGATGTGTCCTGTCACTGAGCAATGGGTTTTCTTCTGTAGCTTTACATTGGGGTGGGAAACATATGACCCTCCATATGTGGCTGGATTGCAATTCCCATCACTCTTAACCAACATAGTAAGTGGTGAAGGGTGATGGGTGTTGCAGTACACCAACATCTGGAAGGCCACAAGTTGCTCACGCTTGTGTCAGCATTTTTCACTTGAAGAAGCTTGTTATGTTTTGTTTTTGTTTTACTGTAGCAGGTGCAAACACAAAGGATAATTTTAAACAAGTTGCAAAGCAGTTCACATATTCTTTACGCTGCAGACTTACCTTTGCTGTGTATCATTAGCTACATGCTAATGTTTCAGAAACATTGAATCAATTAATTGAGATTACAATATTGTGTGTGTGTGTATATATATATATATCTCCCCACAAACAACAGTAATACAGTGGGACCTTAGAAAATTTTATCACTGGCTTTATGAAATTTGTTGGGTTATATATGAAGAGGCCAAGGAAGAGAGTTTTCTCAGTGGCTGCTTCTAAGAGCCCAGCCAAGGGAGGCAAAAACCTTTTTATTCAGAATGGTCCTTGCCATCCAATCTGAGTTATAGCTGAAGGGGTTTTTTTTTCCTTAGGAGTTTTAAACCTGTTGTTTGTATTAATTGTAGTGAATTTGCCTTGAGTGCAGTTTTTGGCGGAAAGATGGGATATAAGTTTAATAAATAAATAATAAATAAATATAACCAGCCCTTCCTTTAATTAGGAAGTCTGTGGCTCAGTGGTAGTAGGCCTATATACCCTAAAGGTACCTCATCCCATCTTATCTTGAAAGCTAAGCAGGGTCAGCCTTGGCTAGTACTTGGATAGGAGACCACCAAAGAACTCCAGGTGCTATAGGTTATATTTTGGAGGAGGGCAAAGGTAAAACACCTCTGATAATTCCTTGCTTAAGAAAACCCTATGAAACCCATGGGATTGCTGTAAGTCAACAGGTGACTTGAAGGCACACACATACAGATCAGCATGTGGTGGTCTAAGGTACCCCATTCATCAACTCTAGTACTGTTTCCCTGACACCACATACTTATGCAGTTTTTCCCTTAAAGGCTTCTCCAGAGTCATGTTGCATGCTCTTAGGTATGGTTTCCTTATTATTTTAGGTATTTCCTTATTATTAATCATATGCAATTCAAGTTTGCCCTGAAACATTGTACAGGTTACCACTAAGTAAGTGCAATGCTATCAAATATACCAGGCTTTGCCAAATTAAAACACATTTTGAACCTCCCAGAGGCTTTGAATTTCTTTTTGAAATGAGTAATATAGTCAAACATCGTGGGATATTTTTGGTATGATTCAGTCCAATAATCCTGTAGAAGACACACACACACACCTCCGAGTGTGCAGTATGCACCTGTTTTTGTTTTGTCATAGTCCAATTGACTTGGTTTTCCTTCCATGTTATTGTTTGATTATTCGGCCATCCTTCTCTGTAAGTGCTTTTCCAGATTCCAGACCAAACAGTAAAACCAGAGACAGGACAGAAACATTATGTTTATACTGAGATGGTTAATTAGGTGCTTCGGTGCATACAAAATGCAAAAATTGCAGTGGTGTCACCAAATGGTACCACCAGATCTTTCTGAGGTGGGCTGCTTCATTCTGTTTAATGGTAAGATCAACCCTGGGGATTTGTTGTGATCTTGAAGTTCTCAGGTTTTGGTGGCACCATTACACTCCTTGCTGCAAAGTTGTTGAGTGAGAAATGAGCAGCTTTTATACAATTGTTTTTCATCCTAAAATTCACATCCAATGAATGTGGATTTCTTTTCGAGTAGGGAAGTAGATTGACTTTCTCAAATACAAATATGCTGTTCTTTTTCTAAATAATTTTTCTAACAGATGGGTCAGGGAGTTTTTGAATGAAGAAAACAAAGGCCTAGATGTTTTGGTGGAGTATTTGTCATTTGCACAATATGCAGTCACGTAAGTAAAATATGGTTTACAAATTGATTGAGTTTTGGGTGTTGGGGTAATTGGGGGAAGCATTAAAATGTATTGACATTGCCAGGATGAAAAAAATATATAGCATGGTCACTTGCAGTTCTAACTGACTTCAGAAGTTGCTGCCAGAAATCTCCTCTTTTATGTCGTATGTGTTGCACTCATTATGTCAATATAAATGTAAGACAGTACATTGTTGTGGCAGTTTGGGGAATATGGGATGTTGTGTACTGTCACAAGCCTACTCTGTCCAAACTCAGACCTTTGAAATGTACTCTGTGAGCCAATTCAGACATTCAGGAGAATCAGGGAAAGCAGACATGTGTGTGGTTTCCAGTCCACTAAGGATCACAGAAAGCTGCTGTATCCCAAGTCTTTAGCTGAGTTGAGTTGAGTTGAGTTTAGTGACTGGCAGCAGTTTTCCAGAGTCCTGGGAAGTGATCTTTCCCATTACCTACCTGAGATCCTTTCAGCTAGAGAGAGGGGGCTGAACTTGGGGCTATCAATGCACAAAGCAAGTACTCTGTTGCTGAGGGTTTTATGGACACACTGCCCAATGCAGGTGTTTTCCCCGGTCCAGCTTGCAGAATGAGAGGTCAAATATTTGCTGCAGCCCAGCCCAGCCCAGATGACACTGTGGATGAAACCAAGATGTTTCACTTTAAATAGTACAGCAGAAGTGGAGAAAGCAGAAGTATGTCTTGGCATGCTTCTCCTTCTCCATTCTCTGTCTCTGATACTTGAATAAACCCTAGGAGTTTCTACAAGATGTTAGTGGCAGTGATGCGGTTGCTATTTGGGGAAGCTGGTCTGGACAGAACTTCAGAACAAAAAGGTAGTTGGCCTGGACAGAACTTCAGTGCCTGCTTTTTATTCACGGTTTTTGAGAAACCTTATCTTCTCAGCCCCAAATGCTCTGATAAATCACGAATGCAGCAGCAGCCAAGGGAGCTTCTGCTTTACTTGTGGTTCTTCTGGATTAGGATCACAAGTTCTAAGAGGGCTGGGAGTGTGATTTTATTTTTAGACTTTGGGTATGAACAAGAGTGTTTTTCCCCTGTTGCTTAGAAGAGAACATGACTAGGATTATGTTTTAATCAGAATAAAGTTTATCATCAACAATGGCATGTTTTTAAATATAACTGTTGAAGGAAAAATGTGGTAGGAAAATGTGCTTCCTTTAAAGGGTTTATGCCCCCAAATGTTCTTAATGCTTGGTTATACTTGCCACTTACACTTCTCTAACATGGGACACTGAAGGAATAATTCAAAAAGAATGCAAGAAAGAGAGAGGTGACTATCTTTTCAAAGAATGGTACCATACAGTGAAGAGTCACTAAAACAAAGGGGGATTTGTAGTCAAGTTGTGTATTGCAAGGTGGGAAATCTGGTCTTGGCCATTCTGTCAGGGTGAAAGGGTGAATACTCAATAGCATAGTGGCAGTTGAAGCTTAATTAGAACCAGGTTTTGGAAAAGTTACTTTTTGGATTACAACTCTCATAATTTATTATGCTTGGTTCCAGGGTTCCAGGAGTTATAGTCCAAAAAAAGCAACTTTCCCAAATTGTTATTAGAGCATATCACTTACTGACTCATTCAAAGAAAATTGAGAGACCTGATATTTAATATCTACTTTTAGCACTAGAAAGTTGTCCTCCAACAATTCATACAATATTGAAGTTAGGAAAATATAAGATTATAAGATGTTTCCTCAGTTGGCCCTCTCCTGTTTCTGAAGATCCAAATTTAATGTGAAATGTATGTTAAACCAGCACTTTTTTTCAGCTCAAGGGGAAATATCTTATAGTGTGCTCTATCGCTTTATCATTGACTGTAATCTATTGGGACACAGTAAATCTGCAGATGTTCTGCAGCAGGAGGGAAAATGCTCTTCATCTTTCTTTCCCTCTCTCTGTCTCTTTGATTTTGTTTTTCAACCCTACATTGAAATCTCAGAAGAGCCAGTCTGGTGTAGTGGTTTGAGTGTTGGACTAGGACACAGGGAGACCAGGGTTCAAATTCCCACTTGGCCACAGAAACCTACTGGATACCCTGGGCAAGTCACAGTCTCTCAGCCTCAGAGGAAGGCAGTGGCAAACCCCCTCTGAACAAATCTTGCCAAGAAAACCCCATGATAGTGTCGCCTTAGGGTCACCATAAATCAAAAATGACTTGAAAGCTCAACAGCAGCAACGACACTGAAATCTCAATTTCTTTCCCTTTCAGCTTTGACTTTGAAAGCCTGGATAACAATATGGAAAACTCAATGGACAAATCTAAGCCTTGGAGCCGTTCCATTGAAGATCTGCATCGAGGAAGTAACTTACCTTCTCCTGTTGGCAGTAGCATTTCCCGCTCTAGCAGGCATTCTACACTGAGGTAAGGTAGTAAGAGGACTTGAGGAGGGGGTCGAGTGGCTCCATGAGGCAGGACTGCCTTTAGTTGTGCCATAATATTTTAAAATAAAGTTCCATTATGATAATTGCTTAGCAAAAACACAGAAGAAACTTCCATTTTTATTAAATTCAGTGTTTTCTGCAGGGGAATATTTATATTGCAATGAGGTGAGTAGATTTTTGTGTGTGTAGTATTCTTATTTTTGCAGCGGATTGCCTGCTAATAATTAGCATGTCCCTGGCAGTGCCCTTCTCTTTGTTTATATTGTGACACTCCAAAGCAATTAGGTCCTGCCACACTGAATTGCTCCTTGGTTACATCGCTGAAGTACTGAATACTCTTATTATCTTATAAAAGAAATAAAACATAAACATATACAGTACACAGAGGTAATTTGAGCTAGGCTTCCAAGACCTTCCTGTGTTATAATGTAACATATAATGTATATTTATTAGACCTGTTGCATATGCTATCTCGATAGCCCTCTTTTGAGTGTTACAAGCCCTATTTGGGCATAATATTTATGAGTAAAAGCAACAGAGCTGCACAGTCAGCTCTGTCCTTTACTTTCTGCTTGAGTAGTATTCATCTATATATACAGTGTGAATGTTTATAGGGACAACTCTTCATGCCTACAGCTGTTATGGATGAGGGTCCTCTCATTCTGTATATGTGAATGCCTTGGGTAGGAACTCAGCCCTGCCCCTGCTGTAGGGCATGCAGTTCAGTGTGGTCTCACTCATGGGATGCATAACTATAGCCTCTGAACTGGTCTGTTCTGTCTGTGTGATTAAACTCATGTGGACAGGGAATGGGGCAAGTCCTGTTCCTGCCATTACATCTCCTCCTCTCTCTCTCACACACCCCACCACCATACACACTGTCCACACGTGAGACACTTGGCTATAGAGGGAAAAGCTGCTGAACCTATGTTACTTCCCCATAACTAAAAGCTCTCTGCAGTCAGAACAGAACTTTGCCACATTTAGCAGGCTTCCTCTCTGTGAACATGTAGCCAAAGTATGGATGGAGCTTTGCAAAATTATTTTTCCTACACAGTAACTCCCAGAATCTCCTAGTGTTGGGGGAGGAGGGGGTGGCTACACTGGTTGGGAGGTTCTGCAAGTTGTAGTCCAGGGCCTAAAACCCAACTGTTAGACCCAGCATTTTACCAAAGGAATTTATCAAGTTCCCATTGATTCAATGGATGTATTCTGGTTGGGACTTGCAGCTGGATTTTAACCATAAAATTAACTTTTCCAAACTCTGAATATAGTGGGAAGATCTGGAGGGGATATCGTGGCAGGCCTGGGACCAACACACATGGAGTCCCAGCTCCCGCCACCCAAATGTTCTTAGTTTCATAGAGAATATTGCCCAAATGGTGAATAATTTTAAATTATATAGTAGACTTATCTTCTTGCAGGAAGTATTAAATGCACAACTTTTCAAGGAGATCAAGTGTTAGTTTGAAAATCAGTTACTTTTGTATCTTCATCAAATTCTAATTTGGCTGCTTTTTGTTGCTTTATTAGTTACTCAGTCTCTATGGCCACCTATCTGTGAATCTGCTTCAGATTTTTCAGGAGAAATCAATAAATAGTAGAGGAACCAGGCAGTACTGCCCTATGTAGATTTACTGTGAAGCAAGTCACACTGAGTTCAGCAGACTTATCTTTATGAAAGTGGGTTTAACATCTCTTCATGTTTTCACTGCAAATTTAGTAGGAATTCCTCCAATGTTAGCGTTTATAGTATTGCAGCATTAGAATAGGAAAGGTGGATTCAAAGTCCAACACTGTAACTATGGTTTAGCTTATGCCAAAGAGTTCATCTCTGTTTATGGTTCTGTGGCTATCGCTTAGTTGTTGTTGTGTGCCTTCAGGTCATTTCTGACTTATGGCGAACCTAAGGTGGACCTATCATGGGGTTTTATTGGCAAGATTTGTTCAGAGCGGGCTTTGCCTTTGACTTTCTCTGAGGCTGAAAGAGTGTGATTTGTCCAAGGTCACTCAGTGGGTTTCAGTGCCTGAGTGGGGACACAAACCCTGGTCTCCAGAGTTGTAGTCCAACGCTCAAACCACTACACCACACTGCCTGTATCACATAGTACTTCTTGCTTAAACATTTTCTGTCTAAGCCATGCAGAATTACCAGTGCAAAAAATATACACACTACTATTACATTGCCAGTGTTTCTCCCCTGTGCATCCAACATGTGTTATATTGAATTTCGTTTTTGTTTTTTTTTTGTATTATCACCAACATATGAAAAAGAAGTCCATATATTAGAGCAGAACATTGGAAAGTTACTTTTCCACACTACACCTCCCCTAATCCCCCACAGGATTTGTTGTCCAAAGAGCATTAGAATATTTACAAACAGTTTTATTCTGCTTGCTTTCTGGATTTTGTATAGAAGTTAATGCAGACATTCTGTGTTCTGGGCAACTGCAGTTCTGTGGGGTGGTTCAGACTTACCAGATCTGACACAGACTGGTCTGAGCTCTGGTGAGGTACCATTTGCATTAACACAGGGCCTCTGTGTTCTTTATTGGTATGTGAATATTGGGCAGCAGTACTCTTTGAACCTACCACCACCACCACCCTGCAAAAATGGGGGAATCCACATATAATCCGTGTCAAGTTACACATCTTCACAAATAAGAGCTCTGTATGAACTGGACTGTGAGTATGGCAGCACCCCTTTGCCAAGTTCCCAAGAAACTTAGTTTGAGAAATGACAACATGACAACAGTATCTTTGCTCTGAAGAGGTAGAAAAGAAGGTGATACTTAAAGGATAGCCTGAAATATCTGGTGAGCTCAACTATCTGAACATTTCCCTCACAGGTTAAACTAAATAGGATTTTTGATAATTTGCATGAAGTCCATTGTAACATCTGCATGAAATCTAATCTGCTTTGGGAACTGCAGATTCATTTAAGAAAACGGGTTTTAAAAATGTGATAAATGGATAGTTCTGTGTTCAAGTTTTAACATTCTTAGTATGTGGATTTCTGTAGAGTTCTCTCCATGCTCCCTTTTTGGTAGAGATTTGTAGCAGAAATGCACAATTCAGTGTACATTACACATTGCTTACATTTTTACATTTTGTTCTCCCTCTCCTCCCTGTCTCTTTTCCATGTAACTGTTGCTACAAACCTCCTCCCTCCACATCAACACCTCCCCCTCACCGTGCCTTTCTTTTCTTTCTGTGCTTTGTCATTCTTCCTTTTCCTCACTCCTTCCTTCTCTTTTTCTCCTCCATGCTCATCCATCTCTCAAATGCCATCAGAATGGTTTGTCTGCCTGAACAACTTCAGTTCAAACGCCGCCAGAGCTGCTTTTCACCCAACTGCCTCTGGAGCGGCTTCAGTTTAAACTCTGCTGAGGAGGCTTCAAGCCGGAAAAACTCGTAAGTCATGGGTGTACAGCTACACCCAGAATAGCCAAATAGTACATGGCAGCAGGTCTCCCTGCACTGCTTTCCATGTAGTATAATGAAGGTGACTGCATGTCATACGTGAAGGGTTCAAGCCATAGGAACCTTCAGTGTCTGAGGTGTAGGTTATCTCATTATAAGTCTATTTCACATGCTGGAGCGGTCTCACTATACTGAGGAACAAGCTTCAAGGAAACATGAAAACAGGATTTATTTATTTTTATGTTGTTGGTGGCTAAGAGAATGGAAAATCCTTTTCTCACTGTTTTTGGTGTTTAGTTATAAGTAAACCACAGAATGTATAAACTTCTTTGGTTGCTTAGATTTTACTGGGCTTATATTGATTTTCATAGTATGTTAAATTGTGGCATATTAAGGCTTTAGTTTCTCCTGTCCTCCAAACTCACTGCTGTACTGAAATGCACTGATTTTTGTTATTTATTGATATACATTTGCCTGAGAAGTTATTGGCAGTCTGCGTGAAGTTGAAGGCTTTCACAGCCAGCATCCATAGGTTTTCTGTGTTTTTTTCCCCAGGCTGTGAGGCCGTGTTCTGGAAGAGTTTATTTCCGATGTTTCGCCTGCATCTGTGGCTGGCATCTTCAGAGAATGGTTGGGTAGGAGTGTGTGTGGGGTTTATATACTGTGAGCCCCTGTTGGAGAGGATGTGTAAATTTGTGTATTTCAATGGCTAGTTTCTGGGTGGAGATATGCAAGGAGGATTAGTGTCGGTTTGGCTAATGGTCGATTGTCTGCTGGAAATCCCCCTGTCCCTGGGTGGAGTTCATTTGCATGTGTTGATTTTAGTATTTTCAAGACTGGTAGCCAGATTTTGTTTACTTGGGGTTTCTTCTTTTCTGTTGAAGTTGTCCAGGTGTTTGTGGATTTCAATAGCTTCTCTGTGCATTCTGACATGATAGTTGTTGGCCTGGTCCAGAATTTCTGTGTTTTTAAATAATATTTTGTGTCCAGGTTTGGTTTATAAGATGTTCTGCTACTGCTGATTTTTCTGGCTGGCCCAGTCTGCAGTGTAGCCAGTAATATCATGCAGTTGTGGACAAGTTTACATAGGGACCACTAAACGCAGTGTGCAAACATGAATCAAGGAACGTAAGAGACACAGAGAAGCTATTGAGACACAGATGCACAGAGAAGCTATTGAAATCCACAAACACCTGGACACCTTCAACAGGAAAGAAGAAACCCTAAAAGTAAACAAAATCTGGCTACTAGTCTTGAAAAACACTAAAATCAAACTCAGCACATGCAAATGAACTCCACCCAGGGACAGGGTGATTTCCAGCAGACAATGGACCATTAGCCAAACAGACACTAATGAACCATTAGCCAAACAGACACTCATCCTCCTTGCATATCTCCACCCAGAAACTAGCTATTGAAATACATAAATTTACATATTCTCTCCAAAAGGGGTTTCACAGTACATAACCTCCCATCCCACACTCCTACCCAACCATTCTCTGAAGATGCCAGCCACAGATGCAGGCAAAACGTCGGAAATAAACTCTTCCAGAACACAGCTTCACAGCCTGGAAATACCCCACGGAAAACCTATTGGCAGTCTTCTTTTCAGTTTCAGTCCATCTACAGCATATTATCCGGAGTACAATAGTAAAAGGCAGTAGTAGATCACCCCTTCCCAGACATAGTTTTTATAGAATTTTTTTTAAAAAACAACCCTGCTGATGTTTGTCAAAGCAACCCAGCATCCCATGTGCTGTTTAAATTAATGTAGAAAATACTTGGGAAAGGTCCTGTATACTGGTGGCTACATATAGTTAATTTCCTTTCATAGGAAATAGCTTACTTTAATATATGTACTTATATATATGGTTTTGCTTTTCATCATGAGGAATATTGCTTTATTATTTGTTTCGTATGTAGCACAGCTGATTTTCCATTTCCCACAGTATTCCCCCCCCCACTCTGTTTGAACTTCTGCACATATGAAAGATAGTGCATCTAATACATCAGGAGCTCCTTCTGTAGAAACCCAAATTATTTTTAACTGTGTTGAGCTCACAGTGATCTTCAAAGATTTATTGTAACTGCTATAATCATTATGATTTGTATTGTTCCAAAGCTTTTCATTGTTTCTTATTAGTTAAAAAGCAGATTTTTTTTAATTTCATGGCTGTTGGGGAAGGGGAACATGGACGTGGGTGCATATGTGCTAAGTCACCAGTTGCCTTGGATTTTTTCTGTTGGAGTCATACTAGCTTTTGTTACACTCATTGAAACCCTGCTAGTAAGATATGTACCATATGGAAAACCTAAGTGGTCTCTGATATCCATGCCGATTTTCCTTTTCATTTGTCTGTTTAGACAATGTATACACAGCTCTTTAGACAATAGTGTCTGTTCTGTTGCAATCCTAAACATACATACAAACTACACATTCACTAGCTAGTGAGGATTAGAATCAACATAATTCAGGAATGGATTACTTGGGGCCCTGCAGATGTTGTTGAGCAGTGTTCCCGTGATTCCTCACGGCTGGCTGTGCTGACAAGGGCTGGTTAGAGTTGCAGTCCTCTGAAGGGTTGGGTTCTCAAACCTCAGGGCCTGACCCCCTATTCTGTGGGCCTCAAAGGAAGGAACAGGGGGAAATTCTGGGCAAGTGGACTGCACTCAAAATACATTTAAAAAGCAACAACCGTGTGTGCTGTTGGCCCCTGTTGTTGCAGGCAACTATAGAGTGGCTACTGTAAACATTCCTGAGACCACATCTCCATCTGTCTCTACTTCGTCTTATTTGTTGGGCTTGTTTTTGTTTTGTTTTGTTTGAATGATATACTCTGAATAATTGGGATTAATGCTTAATGACATCACAAGTCCTGCCCCCTGTGACATTACCAGGCACTGTCTCTAAATAACAGCTTTTGGCCATGAAATTTCAGGGCCTGGGATGCTGCTGACCTGGGAGCCCTATTCAAGGGCCACATATGGCTCATTCTTGATCACAAAACGCTCCACTTTGCAAAGGTGAGGTTGGAATCTCAAAGCATCTCTGTTCCCCAAAGAGGTTCCAGGATTGGGCTCCTCAGCTGTGCTAACTTGGAGCTTGTGTAGGTCATTTCACACATGGACTCCTATATGTTTCAGTAGTGGAAAATTACAACTAGGCAGTGGTGGCACTAGGGGGGTGCGGAGAGGCTGAATTGCACCAGGTGACATCATTGGAGGGAAGTGTGACACCAGCCTTAGTAATGCCAGAGCAAATAGTAACTGGGCTAAAAAGCTCAGCAAAGCCCCGCTGCAAGCTTTGGACATGACAGGCACTCTGCAAGTTCACCTCACTTCTATCTCCCATGAAACCCTTCTGTTAGGGAATAATAGGAAGTAAGTCTTGCTAAATACAGTGTAGCTTATTTGCTGGAAGCATGCATAAGCCATAACCTTATCGTATTACACTGTTATAGCGCTATATTCCACTTTAACTGCCATGGTAACATCCTATGGAATCCTGGGATTTGCAGTTTAAGGAAGGGTGTTTAGAATTCTCAGCCAACAGAGTTCCAGTGCCTCACCAAACTACAAACCCTGGAATTCCATAGGGCAGATCATGGCAGTTAAAGTGGAATGTAGTGCTATAACAGTGTAGTGTGTTAAGGCAGTACGTTTTACTTTTCATGTAAGGAGAAAGCTGCCTAAATACCCTAAATGCACCAGGTCCTGTCTGATCTTGGAAGCTAAGGGGAGGTTCAGCCCTGGTTAGTACTTGGGTGAAGGACTGCCAATGGGTACCAGGTGCTGTAGGCTATATTTCAGAGTAAGGAACTGGCAAAAACTACCTCTAAGTATTCCTTGCCTAAGAAAACCCCATGGAATTCATGGGCTTGTCATAAGTCAACAGGTGATATACACACGGATAGCAGGAAAGTCTTCAGTACATGATTACATGGAAACACATATCCTCTTCAGTCTTTTGTTGATACCTCCTTAACTAAACCATGATACTATTACTGCTGTTTCATTCACATAGAGCAGGGGTGGAAAAAAGTAGATCTGTTTCTCCTTATAGAGATTTTGCAGTAACAACAAAATGGACTTTCTCCACTTCAAGTTAGGCTGCTGGAATGAAAAGAACTTGGAGTAAACATGCAGTAAGACTTTTACCTGAGAAGAATGTGAGTTTAGTTCAGTTCTGGTTTAGAATGGGGTTCTTGTGAAAACAACAGCAATAAAAATCCAGATCCAATTTTATATTAACTGAATGAAAATCTCCACTTTGTATGGGATCCGACCCATATATTTTATTTCAAATAAAAAGAATAAGAAAAGTTCTGTTTTGTGTTTCATTGGTTGTAATGAGAGAGGTGGGTTCTCATTTAAAAATCTCTGTTTTCATGGATTGTTTGCAGTGTGATGTCATGACAACACACAGAAATGTCACTCATATGGTGAAGATCCTGTTTGAACAGATGTAAGACACATACCTGTCACCAAAAATTCCAGAAGCATCTTGGCATTATAATCTAACATGCTCATGCTAAGGTGTACATTTCTGTACTATAATACTCTCAGCCTCAATGTTATGCTTGTGTTTATTTCTTTTTCTTGCAGTAGTAAAACTTGGCTCAGTTCCATTGAGAGTCTAACAGGCCTTGTGGGTGAAGTGATTTAACGGACAGAAGGAAGGAATGGACGTTAAGATTAATTTTTTCTCTGAAACCCCTTGCATTTTATGAGAACTGCCAATAAATGGAAAAGAAATTGCATTTTTAAAAAGTGCTTTTTGTACCACCCGGTCTAATACTTTCTCATTCCCTAAAGGCAGAAGGCCATCATTCTTCAGAAGAGCAGTACTAACCTCAAAATGGTTCAGGACTTATCCCTAAGAAGTGCTCTATTAAAATGTAAAAATACATTGTATTAAATAGTGGATTTAAAGTAGAATTACCAGGGAGGGTTGCCTTGCTGTAAATTTTTTCCCTATAAAAATGTTAGGGTAGATTTTGAAAATTTTCATCTGCAGCTGAAATCCTATGCATACTTTACTAGGACTAAGTCCCAGCAGACTCCAGAGCCATAGGATTATACAGTATAATGGACCTGAGAAAATGTGGTGCTTCCACTGTGTGCCATATATATTGCTGCCCTAGTTACTCTGTGGGATGTTGTCTTGTACGAGTGTCAAGAGGGAGGCAGCTTTTCCTGGCATGATGTCTGTGACTTAACAAAATGTAAGCAACCCTCACCAGCACTCCCCTGCTTCCAATATATGGAAGACCTTTTGTTCTAGTACTTTATGAAGTGCTGGTGTGCTTTCTCAGTGTATTATTTCCATTTATTATCATAATAGTTACAGAATTAAGTAAAAGACCTTCTTTATACAGCCACATTGCTTCCTCTTCAGCAAGACTTTTGGGTTGTCTAGACAAATAGATATAATGCTGGTTGTTGTGCATTAACACAAAATCACAGCAATGTTCATTTGTCTCCATGGTCCTTTGGCAAAATCGCTGATATGCGAAGCTGCCCATGTTTGAAGTTCACATATAGCCATGCCTGCGAATCAACATGGTGGCCGAGAGTGAATTACTTGCATTATTATTCTCAACACGTTGCTGCTGCACAGTATTTTTTTTTTTTAATTGCAAGTCAAAGGTGCGCAAGTGTGGCTTTCTGCTTAAAAAAGCTGTTTGGTTGCTTCACTGCAGCAAAAAAGCACATGATCGGCAATACAAAACTCCCAAATGGCACTTCCGGCCATTTCATTGCCGGGAAGACCACCCCCTGCACATGTCCGACCAATCAGCTTTCTACTTCTGAGAATGCAAAGAATGTGCTGTAATGTAAATCAGTTGTCCAAACGAGCGGTACTACTCCTTTCCACACATTATTTTAAAAGCTTCAGGAAAAGCTGTATTTGCTTTGTTTAAAATATATGTTAATTTGTCATTTTCCTGCATTTCTATTAGTTTCATTAGCCATTCCTCTATCTGTGGAATTTCTTTATTTTTCCACTTTGCCGCTACCAATAATCTTGCCGCTGTCACTGCCTATAATAGCGTTCTCCAATGTTGTTTTTTAAATTCAGGCTCTAATTCCAAGGTCATATTCAATAGATATAACTTTGGAGACATAATAAATTGAACTTTATAAATTTTTTGGATTGTTTTGTGTATTTTTGTCCAGAATCTCTGTATTTTAGGGCATCCCCACCACATGTGATACAATGTACCGATAATTTTGGAGGAAAAGATGGAACAGAAGGATAGAATAAGGGAGGAAGAGAAACGGTTCACTACATGTGAAAGGACAAACATATATGGTGTATAAAAAATAAAGGAGAGGAACCGAATAAGAAAGCATAAATTACTAGGCAAACAGGAAGGAGGAAAGGAATAGGTAACAGAAAGAAAACAGAAGATTGGGAGAAGAATCAGGGAATATGGTTAAGGGAGGGTAAAGGAAAGAGGAGAGATTTACAACACTCCATACAGGGGATGGGAAAACAGAAGTCAGAAGGGAGGATGGAAGAGATTTGAAAAAGAATGAATGTGGAAGCGGTAGGGGGATGGAAGATAGAAAGAAAGAAAGGGGGAAGAAGAAAAAGAAGAGAGAATGGAAGAAGGAAGGAATGGGATGGAAAATGTCTGATGGGATGTAAATGAAATTGAATGGAATGGAATATGTACGATTTAAAGCAAATTTGTAAATTTTTCATTTGGTGGAATTTATAAAATAAAATAATTTTAAAAAAAAGCTTCAGGAAAAGCAACAAAGGCTTTTCCCCAGCAGTTTTTGGAGTTTTTGCCCCCACCTTCTGAATAATGTGAATCATCCGAGGATCTTGTTGGGACAAAAGGTATTCCATGAAAATTTGATTAGAACTTTTTCACCATCTAGACAACCCCTTTCCCATGGCTTCTCTCAATCTTTTGTGACGGGAGTAGGGGAGACTGTGTCCCTGAAGATATTGTTGAACTCAATTTCCCATCAGTCCTAGCTGGCCTGGCTAATGGTGAGGCTTGATGGGAGTAGTAGTTCATCAAAACCTGGAAGGCTGACGTATCCCACCTTGATGTTAAATATGCTGCAGAATGACATACTGAGTATTGCACAGTGGAAACAGGGCCACATAGACATGCCAGTGTGTATTTCAGCAATCAGGCTGAGAGGATGTAAGAACCTGTTCACACTGTCAGATTGCTGTACATGATTTTTTCACAGATATATGATGATATGGAGAAAGGAAAGCGTGAACTGGGCTGTATGTGCGGAGAGGCAGTATCCATTTCTTCCCAAATGTTCTCTTGTTATCAGTTCTAATATAATAGTTACTGTTTATGTAATACTTCAGAGTGTGAAAAGAGTTTATATTGTGGCTTTCTTATAACTATAGTGTGTCAGTAATCCACACAACGATTCTGTGTTGTTATTCTCATGGTGCAAATGGGTTTGGATCCAAGATGGAAGAATAATTTGATCAGTCTGTCTGTCTGTCTATCTATCTATCTATCTATCTATCTATCTATCTATCTCTGTGAGAGCCAACATAGTGTAGTGGTTTGAGTGTTGGACTATGACTCTAGAGACCAAGGTTTAAATCCCTGCTCAGCCATGGAAGCCTACTGGTTGATCATAGGACAGTCATACTCTCCCAGCCTCAGAGAAAGGGTCTGGCAAACCCTCTCTGAACAAATCTTACCAAGAAACCCCATGAGGGATTTGCCTTAGGGTCCCTATAAGTCAGAAAAGACTTGAAGGCATGCAGCAACAACAAATATTATTTTTTTAAAAATCTGTTTTATTGTAAGCCTTTTTATTATAAGGCATCTTTGTGAGGAAGGCATATAATAAAATAAACAAGCAGTGAATTGATGACCATGGTAAGATATGAACTGGGCACTCTGCAGCTGGTACTCAGAAGGTAAGAAGATTTTTAAAGCTATAGGAATATACACATGGTGATGGATTTTTTTTTATTTATTAAAAGCTTTTTATAGCTGAAAGCAGCTATCGGCTTTTTATTGCTTGCCTTTGAAGGAAAGAAAGAAAAGGGAAGTGGATGGGACAGAAAAGAAAACACATGATATTAATTACTTGAATAAACATACTATCAGAGATGTCATCTTGGATCTCTAGCAGGAACGAAATGAAAACTGGCAATGCATTTAAGAGCTTTCTTTGCCTTAGCAAACATTTGATAGCAAGAAATAGCAGTTGAAAGGACTGAGCACACCTTCATCCTTTCTTAATTTGACTGCAGATCATCCCAAGAGCTCCTTTAAGTAAAGGGTCTTGGCTGGGGCTAATGTTTTCTGCCACTGGAAGATAGAAAGCAAAACAGAGTGGGATGTTGTGAGTGTAGGTGCATATTGTAGTTCTTATTTCTTCTGACCCTTAAACAAGCAGGCAAATAGCCACATGAGAAAGCTATCACCAGTGTATGACATTTGAGCTTCAACCAGTTTGGCATAAGAAAGATTTTTAAAAATATATTAAGAAGAACATTTCATTTTCCAAATTCCTTTTTAAATCTTTCTTTGGCCTGTGGAATTTAACCCACAAAGTGGAGGAAACAATAAACACTTGTTTCTCAGTCCGAGAAATCACTCTGAGATCTCTTTGTTGGTAAAAGTTCATCATAGAAGAGGCTAGGTAGGATTCTCTTGATAAGGAGTAACCCCAAGAAGCCCCACTCTTGAGTTCACACGTGTGTACTTCTGATTGGAGAATGTAGGCCAGGATTCACTATTGCATTTATGAATGTGTATCCAAGAGTTATGCATTCATGACCGGTTGTACTCATGATCCCTGGATATTCACTAGTTTAGGGAATAATTAGGGACCATAGAACTCTCCCAATTCCTACTTGTAGGATAGCAGCTGGTGTGAGTGACAGGGAGTCTCTTCTCCTGTTGATTGGGAAGCAGGTGACTAATATTCCCACCCCTATCACATGTGCAATCTCTGGTGTATTGGAGAACCACTGTCAAATATCCTGCTTCTGACTGCTGCACCAGAGGTTGCTGGCCTGAAGGCAGGGGCAATGGTAGTTAGCTGATTCCCAATTCACAGGTAAACTTTAGACCCCTGTCACCTGCTGCCTGGTAAGTAGGAATTGGGGTGGGGGGATCGGGCTGGGAGATGCTACTTAGTTACGTAACTACAGTAGTTACATAGCTCAGTTAGTGATATACAGTAGCACCCTCATATCTGTGGGGGATTGGTTCCCCCCTGCAGATAGTGAAACCCATAGATAATAGCAAACTCCACCACCACCACCACCCCCTGCTGCCGTGAACAGAGCTTTCCCAGGCGGAAGGGAGGGGGCAGAGATCCCTCCATCCCTCTCCCCTTCCCCGCCATTGCCCCCCCCCCATGAATGGAGCTCTCGGGGGGGGGGAGCAGGAGATCCCTCATCCCCATCACACACACACACACACACACACACACACACACACACACACTCTGTGAATGGAGCTGTCCTGGGATAATTGAATCTGCAGTTGGCAAATCAGCAGATATGGGGGTGCTACTGTAGAATCACAGCTGCAGTCTCTCAGATAAGCTTGAGGATGTGTACCTGAGTGTAAAACCCAACGTACAGAGGTTATGATGTGTCTAAATGCTGTTCTGAAACTATACCACTGATTCTTTTACAGCATTCTGGGGGAGAGATCATTAGTTCCTGGTTCCATTTAAAGTGGTGTATAGAAGAATTGGTCAGTTAATAAAAATTGATAGTTACTTCAGTATTTGGTTTTTTTTTTTATAACTTTTCCACGCTACTATATAAGGTAACACACATGGTTAGCATTAGAGCTTAAATAGTGTTGTTGTTTTTTTAATACTATGCTATGCACAAGTAGTAAGAAACCAATTTCTGAAAGACCTTGTTACTCAGCATAAGATGGTATATCAGCTTTCAGTGTATCTCAGGTGTCTGTTCTCATGATCAGGGGTCTTCCACCTCACAATTTATGTTTAAGAGAAAGAATTCAGTTGTGGTGATTTATTCTGTGCCATAGGGAGAGATCAGTTGCTTGCAATTTCTGTTTATCATAGATAAGTCATAGATGACATACAGTGCCTTGATTTAGTGATCACCATTAGAAACTGAAATCAAGGTTTGAAGAAAATAGAGAATCCCTTGCTGTGAAAGTGCTGAGAAAGTGTTAGTGTTACTTTTCAGCTGCAGTCATTGAATGGTGATGCAGGTGTGTTTCCAAATGAGTTTTTCTAAGTTTTAGATTCAGTGCTAAATAAAGGGCATGAATTTCTTCCATAATATGCTAGTCTCTTGAGCAGCTGTCTTTGATGGATTAGAATGCGTACTTAGGAGAATATCCAATGAGTCCAAAGGCTGCAATGATGCTGTCATATTGATTAGAGTAACCACATGATAGTAGCTGCCTGAAAGAGTTGACAGGACTGTTAGTTTAAAGCAAATGGAGACATTCTTTGCATTAATATGAAACAGTAATACTGAAGTTTGGTTTCTTTTACAATTTATAGTAATAGATGTATCCCTTTATACTTATACTGGTAAGTAAAGGGTTCATTTTAAATGTGGACATAATGATATTTGTATCCAGGCCAATATATTTTGGCCTCATATACTTCAATAAGACTTACTTCCTGCTTGGTTAAATTACACTAGATGATTTTGTAAAGTGGTCATTAAAAATTACAGCTAAAACAATTTTAGAATAATTTGCTTTTATTTGGCTAGGTTTAAAAGTGCTAGGTTGTTTTATTTGGCAGTAAGAAGAGCCAGGCTATTTAAAAACACCTAATCTATGAGTATTTATATCCACATATTAAAATGATATTGAAGATAAAGCATGTTAATAAAACTATATTTTCCTAGTATATGTGGAATAATGAGCTATGCTGCATTTGAGTTTTGTCTGACATCTTTTTAAAATATAATGCTGTTATAACTTGCCTAGTAAAACCAGTTTTCCATGGATATTATATAATCAAGCAAGTGGAAGACCTTGGAAGAAATTGGACTGAATCCACATGATTGTAGGGTAGCTGTGGTGGTGGGGTGACAGGGAATTCATGCAATGTAGTCGTCTCTCAGAGAAGTCATTAATTCAGGAGGATCTTTGGAAGGAGTCTCTAATTCTTTCTGAAAGCTGGGGTTTTGGGTGTGTGTGTATGTGTGTGTGTGCAGAAATGGAAATGGATGTCTAGAGGAGTTTTTTCTGGCCCTGACTATCCCTGACCATTGAGTGAAAAGGAATATAAGAGAAGGAGCAGGAGAGGCAGGCTCATGATAGTCGAATCATGCAACTTGTAGCTGCCCTATGAATGGTCTGTGAATCTGTGAGCAGAAAAGTCACAGGCTCTGTTGAGAATTTATCTTGCCAAGAATATTCATTAAAAAAACTTTTCTTTGTTACATTTAAAGATTAAGTTTCTAGCCCTTATGGCTGCAAAAATAAGTATTTCATCAACTACGAGCAAAGAAACAACAGAAACTGAAGAGGGATTCATGAATAAGAGGCCAAGTGGAGGCAGGTGGAGTTTCTGTGTTACTCTGCATGAACAAAACCAGTATATATTGTGCAAAATGCCTGGTAAATTGTGCAAAATAACATCATCCCTGTTTAATCTGAACATATTATGGAATTTATATTTTCTTGATGAAGAATTTGATTTGCTCTAATGCAGGATATTTGTGTGGGGGGATGCATGTCTATATGGAATTACTTTTCATGATCTATTTCATGCAGAAAAGAACAAGAAAAATCATCTAGCCATTTTTCTTTTTTACTTATAGGGGAATATTTCAATATGAGATCCCAAAGCTGCAGTTTGAAATTGTGTACACTCAGCCCTTTACATTTGCAGATTTGATTATATGCGGATTATTTGCTGCTGCCTCCATTGCTGCCCTATGCCATTTCTACTAGGGATTGCAAGCCTTAAGAGACTGAGAGAGACCGTGAATGTGTGGTGAAGTTGCTGGTGCCTATTAAAAATGGTATAAGGCAGCAGCAGAAGCAGCAGGAAGCTCCACCAGCCACCTGCTTCTGCCTTACAAAGGAACCCTACCATCTCAAACGCATCCGTGGTGGGCTGAATCTGTGGATCATACTTTTTTCTGTGTTAAATATAGTTTTTTGGCGGGCTAGAGATACTCATGTTTTTTCCACTTTTGAGGGGTGCTGTGCCCCTAACCCCAGTGAATGTGGAGGGCCACCTGTAGTATTAGGAAGATTTCACTGTGGGATTTCATTGTGAGTATAAGTTTGATCTCAAACAAATTATTATCGAGATGTTGAAAATTTTGATCTTGAAATCAGTGTTGTGCCTGTGCAGGTGAGCTCTTATGGTGGAAGATACGAAATATTATCATATAATAGGGACACATGTTCTTTGATTTTCTCATTGTATGTAGTCTTCAGATGAGTGATACTTGGGAAGAGACTGATAGAAAACTTACTCCAGAGGAATGTGTGGATTTGCCAGGGCCTAAGTAGTACAACTGTGATTAACTGATTACTCTGGACTTTGATGGAGTGCCAAGACCTGATGGGCACCATGTTATAAGTACAATGTAAACAGCTGTTAAGCTCACATCTATTTGTCTTTATTTGCTCCTGCAGAGAAGTCTGTTTTCGTAGTGTTATCTGTCACACTACACCTTAGAAAAGGCAGCAGGGTAGATACTTGGAGAATACAGAAACATAGTTCTTATACTCTAGTGTAGCACTTCAGTGTCTGACTCACAGCATGATGACTTTAGAATTTCTTATATGGCTAAATAACACAATCCTATTGTATCTAAATATATTGTATAATGTATTATCCCATCCATGGAGATGTCATCTCACAGGAAGTTTACTTTGTTAATGTGTTAGTGATAACATTAAACTAAGCATTTTTTCAACAATAAAAATGCTGGTAGAAGACTGGTGGCTGCTGCTGCTATTGTCTGTTGTGGTTGTTGTTATTGTTATTCAGAATCAGTAACGAAGTTACTTGCATATCTTCACAGAGGAGGGGAAAAAATCAAGTCTCTTCAGTTTTTATTAAAAAACAAGAGCTCATGGGATTACCCTTTCCTTTGTAGATATAACACCTTACCAAGCAGAAGAACACTTAAAAATTCAAGATTAGTGAGTAAAAAGGATGACGTTCATGTCTGCATCATGTGTTTGCGTGCCATCATGAATTACCAGGTATCTAATTTCAGTTATTTGATCTGATAATTTTTTTTCATGGGGAAAAATTGTGAAATGTGTCATAATGGTGTTCCTTCTTTTACTCAAGAGAATAACTGTCTAAGCTTTGTAAAAAAAAAACCCTGGAGAATACTGAATCATCTGGACATGAAATAGTATTTAAAGCACCAGATCCAAAATATTGGGGGCAGGGAATAGTAGTTGTGCATATTGTGCTTGAAAATAGATAAACCCAACCACGAAGCATTCTTGATGGTATAGAGGAGCTTAAGATGTCCACAACAACTGCTTGCTTTTATTATAGTTTCACTATTTGACAATAACAGACACACACCCCCGGAACTTGAAGAATGGTAGATCCAGGGGAGGTGTTTTAATGATGGGCATGGAGATGAGCGCAGGGGTTGGCCAGGGCGTGGATACACCCTGGTCAGGAGGAGACAGGGGCGGGGATGAGGCAGGGCCTATTTTACCCTTTGCCGCCCCTGGCTTCCTCCTCTTTTCCACTGGATTGAAGAAGGAGGAACATCCATCTTTCGGACTTGCTTCAGCCACGAGCGAGAGCTAAGTTGGCTGGGCTGTGATTGTGCTTTGAATGATTGGGCAGCCCAGCAGTGTGATTGTGATGGTGTGATTGAAGATTGTGTTTGAAGATTGTATTACGTTGATTATATCTTCTTTATTGATTTGAATGATTGATTTTATTGATTAATTTGAACGATTGATTTATTGTTTCGATAGATTAATTGATTGGTTGATTAATTGGATTATTTGGATTGGATTGGAGGCCCGATCCTTCTCTCTTGCTAGCGCCCACGCGCCTTGCTGGGATAGGGAGAAGCCGCTGTGCCCCACGTGGCCCCAGCGCCTCTCTAGCAGCCTCCGCCGTGTCCTCTAGCCCCCTCCCCGTCTCCTAGCCCCTCTCTAGCACCCCTCTCTAGCGGCCTCCACTGCGCCTGCTGGCACCCCCTTACTCTGCCGCTCTTCTGCTGCGCTGCGGCCCCGATCCCGGCCCCAGGGCCTCCCCTCTCTAACGGCCTCTACCGCTCCTCTGCCATGCTGCAGCCCCAGCGCCCTCACCACGGCCCTGATCCCGGCCCCAGAGCCTCCCCTCTCTAGCGGTCTCTGCCGCTCCTCTGCCGTGCCGCGGCCCCAGCGCCCTTGCCGCAGCCCCGATCCCGGCCCTAGCGCCTCCCCTCTCTAGCGGCCTCTGCTGCGCCGCGGCCCCAGCGCCCTCCCCTCTCTGACGGCCTCTGCCGCGCCGTGGCCCCAAACCCAGCCCCAGCACCTCCCCCACTCTTCTGCCGTGCTGCGGCCCCAGCGCCCCCGCCGCGGCCCCGATCTGTGGCCTAATTGGGGCCTCGCCACGTGGCGGATCCCTCTGGGGACTCGGGGGATCCCGATCTGCCGCTGCCTGGGACCGCGCCATGTGGGGGGGGGCTTGGCGTTGCTTCCTTACCCCCCACCAGTTTTACCTAGGTGCCTTTGTTGGCTCCGTGCCAACAAACCCAACCACGAAGCATTCTTGATGGTATAGAGGAGCTTAAGATGTCCACAACAACTGCTTGGCCTTATTATAGTCTCACTATTTGACAATAACTGTTGCTGGGCATGTTTAGTCTGGAGAAGAGAAGGTTGAGAGGTGACATGATAACCATGTTTAAATATTTGAAGGGATGCCATACTGAGGATGGACCAAGCTTGTTTTCTGCTGCTCCAGAGACTAGGACTCGGAGCAGTGGGTTCAAACTACAGGAAAGAGATTCCACCTAAACATTAGGAAGAACTTCCTGACAGTAAGAGCTGTTCGGAAGTGGAATACACTGTTTCATAGTGTAGTGGAGTCTCCTTCTTTGGAGGTTTTTGAGGCTGGATCGCCATCTGTTGGGAATGATTTGATTGTGTGTTCCTACATGGCAGGGGGTTGGACTGGATGGCCCTTGTGGTCTCTTCCAACTCTATGATTCTATGGATAAAGGAAGTGAATAGTAAAAGGGTGATCTTCTGTAACAGTAATAGGAGAAGGAATCTTCATTTCTTTGAAATATAAAGGGCATTTTTGGTGGCTATTTGAGTAAGGAGCAAAGAAATTACAGAAGTACTTTTGATTACAATAGCTTAAATCCCGTTCTTAGTCCCTACTGCCGTAGTCCCTTTGAATTACAGTAATGGAACTTACATACTGGAAGTGTTGTTCTACTAAACTCCCCTTGATTCAGTGAGTCTACTCTAGTTGGAAGCAACAACTAGATTTAGGCAGCAACTTTTGCTGTTGAGATTGCATAGACTACAACAGAAAAAATCCCTGAATTTCTCAAGAGTTTGGGATGGGAAAAGCCCTGCTTTAAAGAAGGTTTTCTTAGGCTGCATTTACACTGCTGAAATAATCCAGTTTGACACTGCTTTAACTGCCATGGCTCAATGCTATGGAATTCTGGGATTTGTAGTTTTGTGAGACATTTAAACTTCTCTGTCAGAGAGCTCTGGTGCCACAACAAACTACAAATCCCTAGATTCCATAGCATTGAGCCATGGCAAGTGGTATCAAACTGGATTATTTCTGCAATGCAGATGCAGCCTTTAATGCTTTGATTTACATGTAATGATGGTGGAGGACATTAAAGGAGTGAAAAACAAAAAAGTGGATGGAGAGAGACATTGAAAAAGATAGTTGAAATTTGTTTCCTGAACCAAGAATATTTGTTTGCACAGCAGTATTCTGGGGGATGGGGGTTGGTATGGCTGCTGTAAAGATATATTATATTATTACTAATATAATATATAATAATAATATATTATTACTAATATAATATATAATAATATATTAATAATAATAATAATAATAATAATAATAATATATTATTGATTAGCCACAATGTCAACTGGTTTGCTATATTTTTGGGATGGAGGGAGCTATGTAGAATTCTGTATCTGGTCAAAGACTTGAGCATATATTCTTCACACAGTTCAGTCTTTTATTGGACAAGGGAGCGGCTAATGTAAAGTGTGGTTGCGAGAAAATTGAGTTTAAAAGTATATGTGTACAGAAGAACTTGCCAGAAACCCAGGATTACCTCTAATAATGGACAGTTTCAAAGTCTATTTCAGCAACAAATCTGGGTTTGCTAGCATATAATGTGTGAGACTGCCCAGATGTATCAATTTTATACACGTTAAAAAGATAAGAATACATTTCAAATGCTGAACTTTATTTCCAATTTCTACTTTAGTATGGATTCAATATGGTCATGTCGCACCCCCATGCTGTTAATGAAATTGCACTAAGCCTGAACAACAAGAACCCCAGGTAAAAGCCTCTTTTGTCTTAGACATTCTTGTGTGGAGACGATTTTTCCCCCCTTGTCAAAGCTGCTCTGCAAGCAACCCTTCATTTATATGCACTCAGTCCCTGATGAATTTCTTCTCTTGACTGGTTTGCTTTAATCTAAACTTGTGATCACTTTGGTAGACCCAAGTAGGTCAAGAAATGGTTTTATATCGACTATATAATCTACACATTAGGGTTTTTTTAAAAAATAAAATAAAATAGGGAAAGATTACATGATTGGGACTTCAAGGAAGAATAGCATTTGCCGCATCTTGCTTGAAGCTCTTGGCAGGGTCAGCCTCTGGAAATTGCAGCTGAACATTAAAAAATATTATTTTCAGATGTCATCACATCCATCTTGTAAAAGCTGAGTCATCATGCTGTTCTAATTGATTTCTCTTCCCCTTTCTTTGTGCAGAACAAAGGCTCTGGTCTTGGAACTGTTGGCAGCAGTTTGTCTCGTGAGAGGAGGACACGAAATCATTTTGTCTGCCTTTGATAATTTTAAAGAGGTAGGTTACTCTGTTTAATCAGAGAATAGCATATGCCTTGCATATCTTTGTTGGATAAGGTCAGCGGAAGCTTGCGGGCTAATCTTTATTTCATGAGTCTTAGATTCACCTAGCTTGTTCATAGACACATTGATGCAGGACCAGCCCAAGACATTTTACTGCATGGGTCAGAGCAGAAAATGATGCCCCCTTCTCATCTAAGTCAAAGTGTCATCTAGTACCAAGAGTGAGCCTGTTTATTTTGTTGCATGAAGCAGAAGGTCCACCAAGTACCTCTACCATCCCTGCCAATAAAAAATAAAATAATAGCTCACAATTTGTTGACTTTTCATGACACCTAAACCTACTACTTAAAGTGACTATCCCATTCTACCTAATGGTAGGGTTGGCCTTGCATTGATATCCATACACTGTAGCATGTGTGTCACTCCACATGGTTCCAGTTCATCCTGATTCTAGGAACAAAATTATAAAATGTAAAAAAATTAAAAAATAAACGGTAGTCCCTCATATCAATGGAATGCCTTCCGTCAGTGGAACAAGCAGGTGGGTGGTGGTGGTGGTGGTGGTTTCTCCTTTCCTCTGCTGTTTCCCCAGTGTATCTCCTCAGAGGTTTAAACTTTTAAAAAACTAAACTTAAAAATTATGTGTAAGGAATTTTTACCATGCTTTTGCCCCTCCTGGGTGTTTTAAGCCTGGGAAAGACTGTAAAAAAAACCCAGGACTCAACATTTACTAGTGAATGTGGGAAGATCTCTAGTTTTTAAAATAGTTTTTTCCCACAATAATTGGGGCTTCTTGCAGGATTTGAGGACCTCAAAATGACATTGGGGGCTACTTACAGCCCATAGGTCACATTTTGCTTACCTCTAAATTAAAACCAGAGCTAGGTTTAAGACCTTTTGTTAGAAGAGAGAAGAGCATCTAAAAATACCAACAACAAAAAAGCATATACAAGTCAGCCTCCACTCATACACAATACTCAGTGCAGGATCTTCCCTGAGGTGTGAGTGGTCAGCTGGAGTTTTTTGCCTAAGGAAATGGCCCTGTGGCAGCTCCTGTCAGCATGCTTATTTAGGATTAAGACTGAAATGCTTCAGCCTTTGAAGGTGTACATGAACCAGGGAGTGTGGTATGTTTTTCCATGTGTGAGGTAAAGGCAGATTGTGTGGAGGAGTGTGTGTGTGAGAAAGAGAGGAGGGGGAGAGGAGGGGAGACTTTGTCTGAATAGAGGAACATGATGGGTGAATGTGTAATATTGTGTGTGAGAGCAGGTAGAGCCGTGGGGCCCCTTTACTCTACATATCAACATCCTATGGAATCCTCGGATTGGCAGGTTAGGAAGGAGCATTTAGAATCCTCAGCCAGATAATTCTTCTAGGATTCCATAAGGTGCAGCCATGACATTTAAAATGGAATCATAGTGCTGTAATTATGCCATGTGAAAGGTCCCTTCTTTCCACTAGCATCTGGTGGCTTCCATGTCAGTGGAGCAGTAAAAAGCATGCTGGGGTTCAGTCTGATATTCAAAGGAACTATTCAAGGTGCTGAATGCCACCTCCAAGATAGGTTCTGCATCTTGGATCTGTCCTTTAAAGTACAGATTAAAACTGGGAGCTGGTTCACTGTCTCACTGACATAGGATCCAACAGTCACCAGCAGTCTGTTCTGCTGCCCTTCCTTGTAGCCATTCAAAGCAGAAAGACCTCCACTGATCTCATTAGCAAACTTTTGCAAAGGCTTGAAGTTTATATCTGATCTGTAGTGTATTTCTATGAACTAGCCTTGAAAACAGCTTCATTATACACACAATAATTTATTCTTTCTAAGGTTAGGCAGCAGTAGATAAGAAATATATTCCTTTTGGAACCATAACACTTCTGAGAGCCATGTTCTCTTAATGTAGATAAAATAATAGTAGTGATACATTTGTTGCTAGTGATAGAAATGTTTGTGGCATTAAAAGAATTAGGACTAGGGTTTTGTTTCTCTGTGTGTGTGTGTGTGTGTGTGTTTGTATTGTGTTGCTTTTGCTCTCTACAATCAGCTTTTGTTTTTCTTTAATTTTAACTGAAAGAGCTTCTGAATGAAAGGAGATGAATATTTTTTCATAATGTTGAGTTTCTTCTGCCTATTTGTAATATTACTAGTTCTGGGAGGGGAGGAAAAGAATCTTCCAGTCTTTTATTTGCTTGTCTTTTACCTAGTGTAGCACCTTGGTGCCAGAACTATGGAGAACTTTTCCTTGGTTTATTTCTGGGCTGTGAGGTCATGTTCTGGAATAGTTTCTTTCTGACATTTCGCCTGCATCTGTGGCTGGCATCTTCAGAAAATGGTTGGGTGGAAGTGTATGAGGAGTTTATATGCTGGGAACCCCTGTTGGGGAGTATATGTAAATTTGTGTATTTGAATGGTTAGTTTCTGGGTATAGAAATGCAAGGTTCGTTAGTGTCTGTTTGGCTAGTGGTTGGTTGATGGGCAATTATCTGCTAGGAATCCCCCTGTCCCTGGAATTCTTTTGTAAGTGTTGAGTTTTGATTCTATTGTTCTTCAAAACTGGGAGCCAGATTTTGTTTACTTTTAGGGTTTCTTCTTTCCTGTTGAAGTTGTCCAGGTGTTTGTGGATTTCAGTAGCTTCTCTGTGCATTCGGAAATGATAGTTGTTGGTCTGGTCCAGAATTTCTGTGTTTTTAAATAGCATTTTGTGTCCAGGTTGGTTTATCACATGTTCTGCTACTGCTGATTTTTCTGGCTGGCCCAGTCTGCAGTGTCTCTCATGTTCCTTGATTCATGTTTGCACACTGCATTTAGTGGTCCCTATGTAAACTCGTCCACAGCTGCATGGTATGCGGTAAACTCCTGCAGCTGTGAGAGGGTCTCTTTTGTCCTTCACTGAGCATAGCATTTCTTGGATTTTCTTAGTTGGTCTGTAGATTGTTTGGAGGTTGTATTTCCTCATCAGTTTCCCTATTCTGTCTGTGACTCCTTTGATGTATGGTAAAAATACCTTCCCTTTGGGTAGCTGTTTTTCTTCATTCATGTGGTTTTTCTGGGTCTGGCTGCTCTTGTGATGTCTGATCTGGAGTAACCATTAGCCTGTAGGGCCCAGTTTAGGTGCCTCAGTTCGTCCTCCAGGTAGTGGGGTTTGCAGATCCTTTTTGCACAGTCTACCAATGTTTTTATTGTGCTTCTTTTTTATCCTGGGTGACTATTGGAGTTCTTGTGTACGTATCTGTCTACACTTCCAAAAGAATTCCACCCAGGGACAAGGGGATTTCCAGCAGACAATGGACCATTAGCCAACCATTAACCAAGCAGACACTAACGAGCCTTGCATTTCTATACCCAGAAACTAACCATTCAATTATGCAAATTTACATATACTCCCCAACAGGGGTTCACAGTATATAAACTCCACACACACTCCTACCCAACCATTCTCTGAAGATGCCAGCCACAGGCGCAGGCTAAACGTCAGAAAGAAACTATTCCAGAACACGGCTTCACAGCCTGGAAAAAAACCCAAGGAAAATCTATGGATGCTGGCCGTGAAAGCCTTCAACTTCATATGGAGAGCTTGTCCACATGATCCCAAAGTGTGCCCTCGTCATGAACCCTCTTTTGTGAAATCATCCCACATAGAGAGGGGTGGGGAAGAGTATAGTCTGGCAAAGAGGGTTTTTTTTTAAATGAAGGAATAGTGCTACAATGTGAGATGTAGTTCTGAGCAAGGAAAACCCTTCAGGTAGTTTTCAGCAAAACAACAAACAAACAAAAACTCTTATCCCCTAGACTAGGGATGAGTGAGTGAGAATCTGTTGCCTTTCCATGGATGTTGGTGCATAACTCACTCAGTCCCAGCTAAAATGATCTGTGGTTGGGGATGATGGGAGTAGAATCTAACAATATTTAGAGAACAAATATGTTTTTGTGTGCTTGTGTGTATAAAAATTGAGAAAGGCATAGGAAGTAACTTGTTACTACCTACGGATTGTCACAAGCTCTGTTCAGTTCATGGCATCTTTTTGACCATGTTACTCTCAGTGGTAGCTCAGAAGGTCATAATTGAAACAATAGCTGGGACATGTTGGAAACAATGCATTTTTACCAGGAAAAACAAACAAACATGTCAGCTAAGTCCTGAGAAAATGTAATGTTACCTTCAGCCAGAGAGGAAGGATCTTCTTGTGAGGAAAGGTGCTTGGATCTTCTGCAATAGATTAGCAGCTGCTTTACATGTCTTGTTGGCTGAGAAGAGCTCCAAAGCAAGTTAGTTCTCCTCAAGAAGAGCTAGTCTTACCCCCTTTTTGTATATTATGCTTATTTCCCACATCCCTGCTGTGACAAATTATGTTCCTTACGGTCCCAGTACTGTTTGGCCACTGTCTGTCAAAGGAAGGCTACTTTCCCATTTCTTAAAAATGATGTATAAAGACCCATTAACTTTTTATTTATGAGTTGCTAAATGGGACAGGAAATCAGGCAGACATATCGAGTTTGTTCCAGTAGTGTAATCTAGTTTAATCCTGCCTCTAAAACATCTTGGGATAGAAGGATTATAAGTATTGCATTTACCCTCAAAATGGTCATTGGTTGATACTTTTTAAAAATTTATATAGAAAACTCTTCTCTTTCCTACAGCAAATGTACAATGTGGAGTGTGGAGAGATCTTATATTCCCTTCTCTTTAAGGGAGGCTTTCTTGAGTGTATTAAAATACAGTACAATCAAATTTGGTTGTATTTGATGCAAAATGAATTAGATCTACCATCCCTTGTACAATAAAATATCATAGAATCATAGAGTTGGAAGAGACCACAAGGGCCATTTAGTCCAACCCTCTGCACTGCAGGAATACACAATCAAATCATTCCTGACAGTTGGCCATCCAGCCTCTGTTTAAAAACCTCCAAAGAAAGAGACTCCACCACACTCCAAGGCAGTGCATTCTACTTCTGAACAGCCCTTACTGTCAGGAAGTACTTCCTAATGTTTAGGTGGAATCTCTTTTCCTGTAGTTTGAACCCATTGCTCTGTGTCCTAGTTTCTGGAGCAGCAGAAAACAAGCCTGCTTCATCCTCAGTATGACATCCCTTCAAATATTTAAACATGGCTATATGTCCCCTCTCAACATTCTCTTCTCCAGACTAAACATGCCCAGCTCCCTAAGCTGCTCCTCATAGGACATGGCCTCCAGACCTTCCACCATTTTGGTCCAGAGGCATTGGCTCTTGCTTTGCTGCTTCTAGGTGATTTTTTTAAAAAAACATGGGCTCACAAGCAGGACCTAACAAGCTTTATGTGGGATGATAGAATGTCCCATTATGTGTGTAGAAGGGAGAGGGTGGCTGCTCTGATGACTCCATCTTTGATATTCAGGCATTGAGCAAGGATATTTGAGCAAGGAAGGCTGCAAACAAACAGCTCCATGTGTGTCAGCTTCCACACAGTCTGAGCCATGGAAGCCTATGTGTATTCTAGGATTTACTGGTCAGATGTTCCTACACCATGTATGTAGGGCTGGGGCAGAGAAAGTCCCAGATTCTTACTGCCTTTTCTAAGTATGAAACTGTATTCACATCTTAATAATGTATTGTATGGAGGGTGAGCAAAAGAGATGTATATCTGTCACATTTCTTCAGAAGTAACAGGAAGCCCAAGTTCATTCAGTATATTGTCTTCATTTACTAATTTTTCTTACACCTGCTCATTCATACTTTGGTTTTCCATCTTTGCCTTCTGTGTATGGCCTATATAGTCCTACTCAAGAAATGCATGTCTTCTGGAGATCAAAATAATCCAGGATGACTGACATTCTGCCTGTTTTTCCTTGGAGACAAGCACAAGGTTAACTCTCATACTGTTCATCAGGGTTTTACAAACCAGGAAATTCACAACATTTCAAGATTCTGCATATATCGCTGGGAAAGGTCTCTTCAAAATCAGGATGAGATAATCAATGTTTATTTGAAAAATCCAGTTACTGTTACTTGGAATTTTAAGTCCCACAAAATGTCAGTACCAAAATCATCTCCCTCTGTTTCTAAACTTCCTGTATTGGCTTCATAAGCTCTAACCACTGTGGTATCAACAGCATCTTTGGTACCAATATAATTGGAACATATGAATCATAAGCATCAAACTCCTGAAATGAATACGAAAGGTGAGTGCTGTTCATCTCCTCCCTCTGCTTTGAGAAACACTCTCTTTCTCTTCCAAAAACCCCAAGATTAGATGACAATGGCAAAACACCGCCATGCACATGACAGTGACAACCAACCTCTGAAGAAGAAAAAAGACAATGTTATCAGGATCATATTGTGGTCTCTCCAGTACATGATATTCCCTTCAGTACTTGATATTCTACTAGGGCATTCCAAGACCTTTTATCAGAGTCAGGTGTCTGAAGCTTCTGCCCAAGGACTCTCCTCTGATACCAATGATGCTGGTGTTTCAGTATCAATCCATATCCCCCTTCCTTGCACAGTAGTACCAGACTTCTGGCACTAGACAGACTTGCTACAGATGCAGACTGCCATTATTTGGGTGAAATATTTTGCATTCTGAGTTATCTGTTCTGAGATAACCAAAATCTTTTGTTTGGTCTCCCACTCAGTATGGATGTTGACCACCATCTTCTCCAGGTCCTGACTGAAGAAGACCTTGAACTCATCCAATTCAGCTCTCTTCCTTTGGTGTATGATCCCTGAGATAAAGGTCACTACAAGAGTATCAATTCCATTGGAAACCTACATCCTTCATCATATAAGACCAAAGATCACTGAGCAGAAGATCAGCATGTCATTGGGGGCCTGAAGGAAGACTTGCCTGTTTCTATGAAATATTTTTCCAGATGGATTGTGGAAGCCATCTCCCTAGCATATATGGCCATGCCACCTGTTCCTGCTTAATTCCAGGCTCGCTATCACCATCTCAGTGGTATAACTGTGTAATGCTTCACCCCTAGGTTTCTGTAAAGCTGCCACATGGTCTTAATCATGCACAATCATAACACATTACAGGCTGAATGTTCAAGCTAGGACAGATGCCAATATTAGATTATTGGTTCTGTCTTCTATTTTTGGCATGAAATTTCCTTCCTCCAATAAGTTAGCTAACTAATCACCCATATATGTGAGTCACAAAAACCATGGACAAGAAGAACAGATTGGTTGCCTGGGCTCTTCAAGTGGTCATCTGTGAATTCACACAACCTGCCCTCTTCCCCTCTTTCTGCTCCTTTTAACAGTTGATCATGGGATGTAATGGAGGGGTAGTCTGAGCATACATGTTGTATGGTGATGGGATTCCTGCCAAAGCTACTCTGCTCTAGAATGTTCTTACTGAAAATCTGCACAGACAGGAGACCCACATAGGCAAGTTCATAGATGACACTCAAAGTGCTTCACATTCAGGGGTAGCTGTGTTGGCTATGTAGCAAAACAAAATCTGGAACCCACAAAAATGCAATACCTTCATTGGCTAGCCAAACTGCAATGCACATGATGCAAGGTACAGTGCTACAGTTATAGATAAGCAACTTCTCACTGAATCTTCTTGATTTGGCCAATTCACACATTTTCTATTTGTACTAACAATATCTCATCTAGGCAAGAAAGTGGGTTGCTGGCCCTCATTGATAAACTCTTCTGTGAAATTCCTCTAGTCTCTGGCAACTTCATTCCTTTTGATGTGTTATATGACATTCAGTGACTATCCCAATGGCTATTTGTTCTGCCTCTCTCTAGAGTTTTCTTAAGACTATGAAATAATTCTAGTCTTTATGCTCACACAGTCTCTTTTAAAAATATGTATACTTTGGTTAGACGTAGAAGGAGCACTGTTTCTTCCCTGGTTTGTTCTAGGGTATTAAAGGAAATGCTGTGTGTGTGTCTGTGTGTCTGTGTTTATCTCACCATGTATCTTTTTCATCCAATTCAGCTCTCAAATTCAAATTACTGAAATCTAATGAGCAAAGAAAAATATCATCCCAGTCCCAGTCTGTCTTATGCTCTCAAACATGGAAGTTAACTTTTATACAATGAAAGTTGTCTAGTAGAAAGAAAGAGTGGAGAATTTTTAAAGAGAATGAAGCAAAAACAAAACAAAACATTTCTTTGCACATTTCTTGTCCAATGTGCGCCGACTCTTACAGGTTAAAAACAGCCATGTGAATCAAGCATTGGATTGTTTTGTGGAATTAATAGTAGCACTTGCAAGGCTTGCATGATCCAGTTTGAATTCATTACCTGAATTTAGTTTGTTGTTTTTCTATTCCAAACAAGCTTTTTTTTTTTAAAGGCACACAACCCATCTCCTTTTGAAGTTGTGTAGGTAAGCGTATCAGTTGAAATATAAGTCAGTTGAGGTTTAATTGAACATCAAAGAATAGTTTGCTGTTTCTCTGCATCTTCAGGTAGAGATACTTAAGCATAAAGCTTATACCATAGTTGTAGTGAGTTACAGCTCCTGTCAGCTGGCAATATTGGCTTGTACTGGCTTGCACTGGCACTGTTAATTAGAGTTGTCTTCGGGCAACATTGGGGAGGCATACAAATTTCTATTTGCCTAATCCTGCTTTAGACAGGGTAGAAGAACTTACATAGCGGATAGTATAACTGAATGTTGAGAGAACGTGACATTTTCAAGCATTCTGATGTACAGGTTTTGCCAAGTGCTACTGTTGTTGTGTGCCTTCAAGTAATTTCTGATTTATGGCAGCCCTATAATGGGGTATTCTGAGGTTTGCCATTCCCTTCCTCTGAAGTTGTGACTTGCTCAAGGTTACCCAGTTTCCATGGCCAAGTGGGGATTCAAACCCTGCTCTCTGAGTCCTAGTCTCTGACTCCTGACACTCGAAACACTACATCATACTGGCTTTCAAGTGCCAGATTAGAACAAATGAAATGGACTGAGAAAAATCCCACTAAGTATGCTATATGACAGTGATGGGCAACCTTTTGAGTTTGGTGTGTCAAACTTCGCCAAGAAACTGAGCATAACTCGAGTGGTGTGTCACTTAGAGGAAAAAAAATTATTTTGCGATATTTACTGTTTAACATAAATGTATACAGTTGCCCCTCCACATTCGCGACTTCGACTATTCGCGGAAAGCCTCCAACCCGCATGTTTCCCCCTCCCTTCCCAAGGCACCAACGGGCTTCTCATGAAGCCTGTCGCTGCCTTGGCAAGGGGAGGGTGGAAAACCTCTCACCCACACGCTTTCCCCCTCCCTTCCCAAGGCACCAATGGGCTTCCAAGGCTCCCACCCGCTGGCTTCCCTGGCATTTCCAAGGTGGCTCTGGGGCTTCGAAGCCCTGGAGCCCCCTCGGGAAAGCCGGGGAGAGGCCGGGCAGACTCCCGCCCACCCTCCTGCCAGCCTTCTGCCTTCCCCAGCCTTTCAAAGGTGGCTCCAGGGCTTCGAAGCCCCAGAGCCCCCTTGGGAAGGCCGGGGAGAGGCCGGGCAGACTCCTGCCCACCCTCCCGCCAGCCCACCACCTTCCCCAGCCCTTCCAAGGCGGCTCCAGGGCTTCAAAGGCCCTGACTCCCGCCGACCCGCCCATTGCCTTACTTGGCCTTTCCAAGGCAGCTCTGGGGAAGCAGGAGGCCTCAGGGGTGATGGTGGCGATCAGGGCTTCGTAGCCCGCCCACCAGTTTCCTCCCTCCTCCCACCCTCCCTAAAGTGGTGGGTGGGGCTTCGAAGCCCCGCCCACCACTTTAGGAATGGTGGTGAGGTTGCAGGGGGAGGAGGCCTAGGTGCCTGTCACCACAGATGGCTACGCGTGTCAGTGGTGACACGCGTGTCATAGGTTCGCCATCACCGCTATATGATACTCTCAATAAGTATTCTGGAGCCAGATAAATCAAACTTCCTTTCTTTTCCTTGGTCATTCTTATTATCAGTATGGTTGACAGTGTAATTCTGTGTTGGTCTGCTCATTAAAAAGTGTACAGGTTTACATGGGATAGGTACTTGTGGTTTCTGAGTTGTGGTGAAAGAGGTCTCTCTAGGCACTGAGAGGTCCTTCAGTGCAACTAGGCATTGGGAGGTCCTGCAACCTGAAGTTGACCATAGAGTTGCTCCAGGTGCCTTGACAGGTGTCTTCTCTAGACATTTTGTAGGTTCTCCAGTGTGGGTTCTCCAGTGTGATTCTATAGGATTCTCTGGTGGTTTGCTATTATATGTGGTTTTGTCTGTCTGAGGTAAGTCCGCGGATATGGGGGGCAACCTGTACTTCAGCCAGAATTGTGCTTGTTACTCTGAGAACCAAAGGACTACACAGTATAGCAGACCTGCACAACTTGGCAGTAGGTAGGGGCCAAAATTAAAATAGGCTAAACTTCTGAGGGCTGCAGATAGATTTTTAGTGGCTGACTTTCCCAAGTAAAGGTATAATTAATTAATTAAGGTGTAATTACTGTCTCCCTCCTGCTTCTCTTTCTCTCCCCAGGTGCCTTGTTCGCTCCACAGCACCCTTTCCCCTCAATCTGCCCCCAGGGTGCTCGCTGGGGTGCCCGTGCCTCTATCCCTATCACTACCGCCAAATCATCTACTCATGGAGTGAGCAAATGCAGAGGCCACTTCAGTCCCTGGCAGTCAGGGGCTGAAGCAGCCTCTGAGTTCGCTCATCACTGCCAAACCATCTCTTCATGGCTGGCCAGCGGTTGGCTACAGAGCAAGGGAACACAGAGGCCGCTTCAGCCCCCAACAGCCAGGGGCTAAGGCAGCCCCTGTTCCCTTGCCTCTGCCGGTGTCAAATCGGGTCTTTATGGTTGGCAGCTGGCCGGCTGGCCAGTCGCAAAACAAGGGAACACAGAGGACACTTCAGCCCCTGGGAGCCTGGGGCTAAAGCAGTCCCTGTGTTCCCTCGCCTCTGCCACCAAATTGGCTCTTCGCTGGTGGCAGCTGACCAGCCACAGAACGAGGAAACACAGAGGGCACTTCAGCCCCCGGCAGCTGGGGTCTCAAGCAGCCCCTATGTTCCATTCCTCTACCACCACCAAATTAGCTCTTCAAAATCAGCCACCGTTGACCAATCAGAAGCTTCAAGGGCTGCACGAAATGCTTTGGAGAGCCACAAATGGCCTACAGGCCATATGTTGTGCAGGCCTGCATTATAGTAATCATGCTTTTTAAAAAGGCATATTTCATGTTGCTACTCCAGTATGCTTTCTTGCCAAAAGCCACTTCCCCCCTCCCCTCATGTTGCTGTTTGTTCTGGAGCAGTGGCGGCACTAGGGAATGTGGAGAGGCAGAACCACACCAGGGGACACCAGCAGAGGAAGGGATGACACCAACCTTAGTAACCACAGCCTGGAAGGTACTGTGCAATGCATAGGATCTTTGCAGGGAGATAGGAATTGGTGAGGGGGTGAGGTGGAAGTGGATTTTGGCAGGAAGCTGGACCAAGTCCCAGATTCAAATAAAAAAATGGTGGCTTTATCTTTAAAATCAAAATACTGATATGTGGGTTTTTTTAAAAGCATGATTAACATAATGGCCCTTACTGAACTGACAGGTTAAAGGGCACTCATCTGCCCCCCCCTTCCTTTAAGTCTGAGATTCCAGTTCTCTAAGTACGCTCACTTAGAAGAAAATTCCACTGAAATTATTACTGCCAAGTAAATCTAGTATTGTACAATCTGAACTTTAGGCCTATGTTGGAACATCTTTGAAGGAGTTTTAAAACATGGAGTGTACTTGAGGATCAGTGGTTTGGTAAATGAATTCCAACTGCTTATTTTTCATTACCTTTCCCTCCAGTGGAGTAAGAGTTCATTGTTTAACCCCAGACTTTTGCAAAGTTTAATAGAGATTCAATTTTATGTATTCTAACTGAAGAGAGGAATTTATTGCAAACAAGAAGCCAGCTTTATTCTTATTGGACATTGCAGCTATTTAATTTTATAAGTCACAGCAGGACGTGTTGGAAAACATGAGCCAATCATCTTTGCCTGGAGCTGTAATCTGCAGATGATGTAGGCCTCTTGGTTTTTCTTTTTTAAAGAAAAAGAAAAAGAAGAAAACTCTAGTGTAGTAAACATTAAACAACCCTTTACTTAACCAGAATCTTGCAAGAAAATTGGTCTTTTGTTCCTTCAGTGGTCTATAAGAACGTAATGCCAGTCTGTAAGAAATACCCGCTCCAAAATAGTACTGTCCTGGAATGAAATTGGTTGCTCACACTAGACCATTGTGCTAAGAAGAAAAAAGCATTTATTGTGGCCTTGGGATGGTGGGACCAAGAAAGAAAGAAAAATATTTAGGGGAGTGTCGCGTTAACGTTTTGAACACTCAAGCATATTTAAAATTAGAACATGTTCCTGGCTGTTTCCTGACTTTCTTCTTTATACTTTCCCCCCTCTGTAAAATGGATTCTGCATTTATTTTTTTAGCACTGAACATTCTATAACTTTTATAAGTCCAGTGAAGTCCTAAAGGTGGTCAGTCTGTTACAATTGCCACTCAAATAGTCTCAATGTGGCAAATGTACCATGTTGGGAGGACGCATAAGATGTAAAGCAGCCTGCCATGTATAGTGCCCTGACTGTGAGTAGTTTCTGTGTCACCCCCAGCAAAGGCTGGAATAGGCATGAGAGTTGCTCACTTGATCATGGTTTCTTGATTTATTTTATTTTATTTGTTTGTTTTATATGCTACCTTTCTCCCAGAATGGGACCCATTGTTTGCTGGCTGCTTATTTCCTCATGGAATTTCCAGTTGCTTCAATCTGAGAGACTAGGCTTACTATAATTAAGTAGCTTGTGGTGAGGAAGGGTAAGGTGCCTGTGTGTGTACATGTTTTTGGTTTTTTTTTGTTTTGGCAACACCAAGCTGGCAGGCTGAAGGAGGCAGCCGTTAGTGTACCACTTTGTACAATTTATTAGTAAAAATAAGGCTGAAACTTTATGCACTCTTACTTTGGAGTAACCCCACCCCAAAGACAATTACAGTTTCTCAGTATATATGCACTTGACTGAATTGTGAAGACAGCTCAGGGCATCTTTTAATGGTTATAATGTTTAAGTTGATGCATATGTTATTTGTTTGTACCCTTAGATCCCCTTTCAATGTTCTCTGTTTCCTCCTATTTGTACCTGGATTTGCACATCTCAGGGTTGAATAATATTGATTCATTTAAGGCCAGCCCCCCCCCCAACCCCACAACCCACCAACCAAGTATGCTTACCTGGAAAGCCCAGTGGATCTTACTTTTCACTAAACATGGATAAGCTCATTAATTTTCTCACTTCTCTTTATCACACTGAATACATTCAACTACACTTGAGTCTGTATGATCAAATCAAGCTTTCAGCCCTTTTTCTCCTCACTTTTTATGCATTGGCAAATACACCAGGAAGTCTTCAATTAAATATTATTACAAAACTATGGTAAACAGCTTTGAAACAGGCCAGAATATCAAACCACATTTAAACATTATGCTGAGGTATGATCTTTCAAACCTTTCCATGTGGCCAATAAGCTCACAGATCTAATTTACCTTTACACATGTGTTTAAAAATCTGTTTTTGTCTGATAACAGCATAAGAAAACTATATGCAGTTCACAGAGATCTAAGGATTATGAATGGAAACAGAATGGTTATAAGTGTTTGATTCTCACCACTGACTTCATAGGATGTCATTACATTATCAGTGCTTCTTGTAAAGTTCTGTTTTTTATGATTCCTCACTGAATCAAGAAACCACAAATAATTTGTAATGGTGACAAAAAAAAAAAACCATTTTCATTTGGATGCACATATGAGAAGGCTTATCGATCTCAGTCCTGATGGAACTTACTTCCATTTTAATTCTCTCTCTGTATATGTATCTGATGCACTTTATTTTCCAGTAGAAATGTATTTCTAAAAGACCCTTGAAGAACTCTTAGTGCAAGAGATAATCCATTTACTTTCAAATCATAATATAAAAGTATAACAAACACAACAAAGCACTTCTCAAAAGCTTTATTTCCCCATACATCCTAAGAGGTTTCCTTTCAAATATATAAAGCCTATCTGCATTGGACTTTATCACTTCCCCTATTATTTTTGGCAGCTGTGTATCCAGCCATCTATGTCTCTTGTGCTGGAAACACCCAAAAGAACAGTCCTCCTTGAACTGCGGACAGGACCATAATTATTTTAATTATAAAATTATAATGGTACACTATAACTGTACTATTGCTTTAATGGATTGAACATACTGTGTGACATACTGACATAATAAATAGTGTTTGAGTTTAGTTAGTGGTCCATATTAAGGGCTCATCTGCATGGGTCAGGATACAATGGCTTCCCACTTGTGTAGCTTGCCCATGGATCAAGCCCATTCCTCCCCATTCCCTCCACAACATGGAGTGCCAGAATGGGCTCCTGCAGTCACATTGGGCCCAATCCATTTTTCCCTGGCTGGAATGCATTTAAACAGGTATTTTTAAAAAAAGTTTTATCGTGCCCTACCCCATCTTCCCCAAATCTTAGCCATGTCTTTGCCCCGAGAGTCATGAGGACTGCCTGGGGGTAAAACGGGACAAAGGCCCTGTGTTGCCAGAACTGCTGGGATCCAAGACGGGGGCAAGTGGAGATAAATTCCCAATATGGACAAGCCCTAAAGCATGCATTTGAAAGTAAATTTTGTTCACTTTTGAGGGTTCTTTACCTAGGTTGAAATAAAACTAAAAACTGAGGTAAAGGAACTATAGGATAAACATGAGTCTATTAGTGCAAACTTTTGTGGTAGACTACAGTATAATCTGTTCTCAATTTATCCTTTTAGGTATCAATATTCTGATCTTTGGTAGAGTCCAATTATTTTTGAATGGACAATCTATTTAGGTCTAAGAGGTATGAAGCAAACAACAACTGCCAGTAACCTGTACTACTTAACCTTCTGAAATTTGTTTTGCTTAAAAAAGAGGGAATTTCCCCAACTTTATTAATATACAATTGATGCAATGATATATTTATTATCAACTATTGTATTTGAATTCTGCCCTTTCTTCAAGTAATTTAAAGTACTATAATTCACAACGGTATTGTGATGTATATTGTGCTGAGAGTTGGTACCTTGTTGAGGTTCTTCTAGTGAGTTTCACTAACTGAACTGGAATTTGTATGGGAATTTCCACTCTCTGAGTCCCATGCTCCACAAAGTACACCATACTGAGTTTCTGCTGGATACCTCTGGCTTTTAGCAATTTCAGTTGTCATACTGACTGTGATATTATAATTGTATTATAATTATTAGTTAAAGCACAAATATTTAGCCCCAGTAGCACAGGCATGATGTCATTACCAGTAACTTATCTGTGAGCTTACTAAATACGTGTGCATGAGTGCGTACCTTCAAGTCACCAGCTGACTTATGATGGCCTCATGGACTTCATAGGGTTTTCTGATAGTCAACTTCTAATTAAAGGTGCCTCCATTCTGAAACAAAGTTTGGAAAAGTTATTTTTTAGAATCTGGCTTTTCTTCGCAAACGAAGATTCAGGAAGGACTCATCCCGTGCTTTCTGGAAGCGCGCTGATGACTAAAAAGGCCAATCTGAGATAAACAAGTCCGGTTGCAGAAAGCACAGCAGAGGGTCTCCTTGGGTGATGTTTCCAGGTTGTGATTCTTTCTGTGTTGTCGTTTCTCTTCAAGACTTGTTCGGCATGAGTTCTCAAATAAGGCTGCAGCATTGTGGATAGTGCGTCTACATGCCTCCCGATGTGAGGCCATGGTGGACCATTGTTGGTGATCAATTTGGCCAAGTCTGAGATGTTGTTTCAGGGAATCCTTGTATCATTTTTTTGGAATGTCCCTCTTAGGCTGACCCGTGGCGAGTTCACCATAGAGTACTATTATTGGGAGGTGATGGTCCTCCATCCTAGAAACGTGCCCTGCCCAGTGCAGCTGTGTTCTCAATATCATGGCCTCAATGCTAGTGATCCCTGCTTGCTCAAGGACAGCAACATTCATCACATAGTCAGTCCAGTATATATTTAGGATTGTGCATATACAGCGCTGATGAAAGCATTCGAGGAGTCGTAAGTGTTGGCGATAGGTGACCCATGTTTCAGACCCATAAAGGAGAATAGACAGTACAATGGCTCTATACACACTGATGTTTGTGCTTCGCCTCAGGTGTTTATTACTCCAGACTCTTTTGTAAAGTCTTCCAAATGCGCTATGTGGCTTTGCTAATCTGTGATTGATCTCTTTGTCAATCTTGGCATCTGAGGAGATGTTGCTTCCCAGTTAGGTGAACTGCTGAACGGACTTAAGCACAGATTTGCCGATGGCAATGTGGGGATGATGGTGTTCTTCCTGTGGTGCAGGCTGGTAAAGAACTTCCGTTTTCTTCAGGTTGACTTCCAGCCCAAAGAGCTCTGCAGCTGTTACGAAGCAGGATGTTAGGCGCTGCAGAGCTGCTTCTGTGTGGGCAACAAGGGCATCAGCATCAGTGAAGAGCAGCTCACAGACTAGATAGTTTAGAGTCTTAGTGTGAGCCCTCAGATGACTTAAGTTAAACAAGCTACCATCAATATGGTAACGTAGATAAATGCCGTCTTCTTCTTCAAGCTCTGCCGTAGCCCTTTGGAGCGTCATACTGAAGAAGATTGTAAATAAAGTTGGAGCAAGAACACAACCTTGCTTCACTCCATTAGTTATTAGAAAGGGCTCTGAAAGAGCATCGCCATATTTGACTGGCCCTCGTGTAGCATGATAATGCTGGCCTCATGCTGGCCCTTGTGTAGCATGATAATCATTTTAAGGAATTTGGGGGACATCCTAGTCTTTCCAGGATCTGCCACAGACCTTTTCTACTCACAGTGTCGAAGGCTTTGGTGAGGTTGACAAATGTTACATAGAGACCCTTGTTCTGCTCTCTACATTTCTCTTGCAATTGTCTATGGGCAAATACCATATCTGTAGTACTCCTATTGGCTCTGAAGCCACACTGGCTTTCAGGAAGAAGTTCTTCTGCAATAACAGGAACTAATCTGTTCAGGAGTATCCTTGCAAGGATTTTTCCAGCAATAGAGAGCAGAGTTATTCCTCGATAGTTAGAACAATCGGATTTTGCTCCTTTTTTCTTGTACAGGGTGATGATGACTGCATCTCAGAGATCTGATGGCAGTTCCCCTTTTTCCCAGCAATTCACAAGGAGTTCGTGGAACTTATCATGGAGTACATGACCTCCGTGTTTCCAAACTTCAGGTGGGATTCCATCAATCCCAGCTGCCTTGCCATTTTTCATCTGCTGTATGGCCTTCAGGGTCTCTTCCAAAGTGGGAGCTATGTCCAATTCATTTTTCATCGGTTTTTGTATCATATGTTGGATAGCTGAGCCTTGGACTACTCGGTTGGCAGTAAAAAGACTTTGAAAATGTTCAGCCCATCGATTCACGATGGAGGCTTTATCAATAATTAATATTTGACCATCTGTACTATATAAGAAGCTTTGGACCTGATAAGTAGGTCCAAACACTGCTTTAAGAGCTTCATAAAATCCTCTATGATCACCCAGATCTGCACAGCATTGTGTCTTTTCTGCTACATTAACCCACCACTTGTTCTGCATGTCTCAGAGTTTTTGTTGAAGTTTACTACATGTGAGATGGAAAGCTGTTTTCCTTACATGGCACGTTGGCTGGGCGAGGTATGCCTTTTGAGCAGCTCTCTTCTTTGCCAACAGCTCCTGGATCTCTTGGTTGTTTTCATCAAACCAGTCTTGATTTTTCTTGTGGGAGAACCCGAGGGATTCTTCCCCAGACTGGAGGATACTGTTTTTGATATGTTGCCAAAGCACTGTGGGAGAGAAGGATCTGTAGGATGGCCTTCAAGTTTTGTTTGCAGGTTTGCCTGGAAGTTGTCTCTCATGGTAGCTTGATGAAGATTGTTGACTTGGAGTCTCTTCTTTAACATGACGCCCCTCTTAGATTTGAACTTAAGATGAAGATTTAGTTTACATCTGACGAGGCGATGATCTGTTTGGCATTCTGCACTGGGCATCACTTGAGTATGGCAGACATCGCGAATGTTTCTCTGGCAGACTAGAACATCGTCAATGAAGTGCCAATGTTTGAATCAGGGATGCATCCAGGTTGTCTTCAAGCTGTCTTTCTGCTGAAAGATAGCGTTTGTAATAGTCAGCTGTTGTTCTGCACAGAACTCTAGCAAGAGGTGTCTGTTATCATTACAATTTCCAACACCATGCTTGCCTAAGACACCTTTCCAGGCTTCAGAGTTCTTTTCTACTCTGACATTGAAGTCACCAAGGATAATAATTTTATCTTCTCCAGGGACTTTTTGTATGAGGTGGTGTAGGTCTGTGTAGAATTTGTCTTTCTCTACAGGGTCAGCTTGCATAGTTGTGGCATATATACTAAAGAGAACAACATGTGGGAGGCGTAAGGAAATAATGCAATCAGAGTGTCCTGATCAGAGTGTTAGAATACACCCCATGTATTTCCAGCTACCATGGCCATGTTGGCTGGGGAATTCTGGAAGTGCATTCTAAAACAGTCGCTTTTTCCAAGCTCTTCCCCAAAGTTATTAGGAACTCAGTGTCATAGGACTGAGTGGCAGAAAAATGATTCCTTATTCAGAAATATTTTTGCTCCAGATACAAGGGAAGAAAGACTTACTAATAACTAGCAGTTGATTCTGTGTGATTTGCTGAGGTTGCAGAAACCTGCAAAAGTTCAAGAGGGTCAAACGTAGGCTAGAATGAAGAAATTACAGTAGGACCCCATATCCACTGATTCAATTATCCACGGGACACTAAACAGCACACCTACGATAGAGTCTTCCTAGAAAATGTGTCCTCTCTAGACATTTTATAGGTCCTCCAAGGCAACTCTATGGTATTTTAAACCAGAAGTCCCATTATTTTCAGTGGTGTTTGCTATTATCCACAGTTTTTGTTATCCACAGCCCCCCAGAACCAATCTCTAGTGGATATGGGGGTCCTACTATATAAGGGCAAATTGTGTCTTTTTTTCTAGGAACGTATAGAGAGTACAAGTTGAGTCTCCTTTATCCAGAATTCTGAAATCCAAAATATTCCAGCATTCAAAATTGCTCACATGGGTGTTTGAGATAGTGACACCTCTGCTTTCTGATGTTTCACTGTACACAAACTTTGTTTCATACACAAAAATATTAAAAATATTGTGTATAAAATTATCTTCAGGCTATGTAAATAAGGTTTATATGAAGCATAAATGAATTTCGTGTTTAAAGTTGGGTCCCATTTCCAAGATACCTCATTATGTATATGCAGGTATTCAAAAATCCAAAATATTCCAAAATCCCAAATACCTCTGGTCGCAAGCATTTCAGATAAGGGAGACTCAAGGGAGTCTAGCATAAAGCTGCACAATGGAACTGTAGCAAGTAAGACACAAGCAATGCAAGCAAGCATTGGACACAATGCTATGAGAATGAGGCTTGTCTCCCCTCTGTTATGGGCATGAGGGTGCAGTAGAAAATGTGTTCTTCTGTCTGCCACTAAACATGGTTTTTCTTTTCATCCAGACATGAGTAGTGTTAAATGTGGGTTTAGGAAAACAAGACCGAGTAATTAACCATCCTTCACTTTGAATGCACATACTTAAACACTAACTATAGTTTGCCTGGTTCAAGTACAGTATCCACATTTGAAAATGAAAGCTAAACTTCTTGCTTTCATAACAGAAAGAAAAGGTGGAGCATACCAGAAGCTAAACCATAGTTATGTGTGAACTCAGTTCTCTCTGCATATTCATGCTAACTTGGCATGTACAAGTTTAGTAAACAGATTTTGTCTGTAACAGACACCCCCACGGACCTGAAAGAATGGTAGATCCGGGGGAGGTGTTTTAATGATGGGCATGGAGAGGAGTGCAGGGGTTGGCCAGGGCGTGGCTAGGAGGAGACAGGGGCGGGGCTGAGGCTGGGCCTATTTAACCCTTTGCCGCCCCTGGCCTCCTCCTCTTTTCTTCTGGATCGGAACTTACATTTGCTTCTCTTCTCTCCAGTTTTTTTTTTAAGAATATGTACACACATGTACAAATATCAGTGGCCAGGTTAAGGCTCACACACCATATAGTGTGACAGCGGTTGCCAAATATACAGTGAAAGTATTTCACATTTAGGATGCTTAAAAACAATGATATCTACAAGTTGACCAGTCTGAAATAGTACTCTAGCAGAGAATGTAAAACACATGTCTGTTGACTGGATATCCTTACTCTTGATGACAAAGAATGCTTCAAGTTGTTTTCCACTTTAAAGTCATCATCTCCCCACTCGCTAGGTTTCTTTTTTTTTTTTTGGAGGGGGGTGCTATTTTCCTCTTTTGTTTTCCTACTCTTATGTTACCCATCTGCTCTGAATGTGCTGCTGGTTTATATTTTCCATTTTCCTTTTCATTTCGGACAGCTTTTCCTATGTCAATCCAGTTATGCTATTATAGTGGGAAGAAAATATTAAACATTGTGACTGTCACTTCAGCATTTTTAGATGACAGTTCTTTATCTCTTATACATAAATATGGCCAACAGTTATGCACTCTATTCACTTGTGCCCTTTCTTGACCTTGTGTATGTACTAATAAATGTGAGTTTCCAACTGGGAATATTTTTTTACTTTGAAGCATCACTGTTGACAATGAAACGCTTTTCTGTTCTGAACATATATGTGCTTGTTGCAGTTACTGAGTGTGATTTCCCAAATCACTGGCTAGAGTACAGTGTGTATAGCATCAGGTACAACTTAAATCCCATCCTTGCCACTTAGTATTACAATCACCTGCTAAATGGATCTAGGCTAATAACTATTAACTGACCTAAGGTGAGGTTTGTGTTTTGTTGAAAATTTACAGTATTGGCTTTTAGCTTGACTAGGATCTTAGTAAAATGAGAGAACTTCCTTGCCATAGATATGCTACTCAAACCAGGCTAACATGTCTATTAGTAGAAACCATAGTTTGCATTTGGCTTGTCTCCACTAACTGTTTTTAAAGTTAATAAAAAATAGAAATGAAAATGCCAGTGCTGCTCACAGACATGCTGGAGACAGAAGACTGAGCACAAACCCCAGGCCCCACTAGGCTTATTCTTTAATATTGAGTTGTAGTTTAGCCTTGCTTTGCAGGACAATCTCCTCCAGTGTGTGTGTGTGTGTGTGTGTGTGTGAAAATCTGTGGAGGCTGGTGACTCCCATGTTGGTGGGACAGTGGCACCGCTCTGAGTTTTAGTCCACACTTCAAAGCAACTATCCAGCGTGTTGAATCCTTCCCCCAAATAGGTTCAATATCCAGATTCACTGCTCCACTAACATGGGAACCACCAGATGTCATATTGGTTTGTCCAGTGCAATGTTCCCATTAATGTTGTGTTTTGTTGTTAAAAGGTGTGTAATGGTGTTGTAGTACTCCCTCTAGTGTATAATATAGTTAATCATTCTGTAGTGCATCTGAAGAAGTGGGTTTATAGCCACTAAGGCTCATGCTAAAATAAAAACCAGTTAGTCCTAAAGGGGCTGCCACATTCCTTCCCCCCCCACTTCCTTCCTGCTTTCTATGCTGCAAGAGACTAACACCACTACTGCTTTGAAAATAATTAATCCATTTTTTTCCCAGGTTTGTGGAGAAAAACAGCGCTTTGAGAAGCTGATGGAACATTTTCGAAATGAAGATAACAATATAGATTTCATGGTAGGTGCCAGTGTATTACCTATGGCTTGGCTTTGTCTTTTTTTAAACATTCATGTGCTGCTTTTGATATTTTTACATTTTTCTTGTAAATATGTATTGTACTCAGAGCATGAGGGAAATACTTTTTGACAAGTCACAGAATACTCCAGACAGCATTTCCAGTGGCCATGCTGACATGAGGTTCTGAAAGTTGTAGCCCCAAAAAAGTAACTTTTCAAAGTTCTTATTTCTTTTGCTCATAAAATGTGACTCTTCTTGCAATTTGCAGCCTCCCATGGTATATTCCACATTAGTTCTGAGGTCCCTGAGCTCTTAGGACTAGTTTTCTGGGGAGAAGGGACAGAAAAGCTCAGCTACCAATGTTAACTCCCCCATGGTGCTATGTGCAAGTCCAGCAAAATGGGTGGGGAGCACAGAGACCACTTGGGAAATGTGTAAGGCAGTGAAAATACAGAGTTCTTCCATCACATCCCAAATAGCATCAAGCAGTACCCTTAAATGTTAAGTTTTGTGCTCCTATCACCTAGAATTAACTACTCATTGTCTCTTATAGCTAATCTTTTACCAATATTTAGTGGTATGCTACTATCACAAATATATTCTTTGCCAATGCAAAACACTTTCAAAACAAAGTCTGCTACATCAGCATCTTTGCCCAGCCAACACACAAGTAAACAAGAAAAGTTTCTTTACTAGGAATAATTTATGACTAGGAATAATTTATGACTCCCCTATCTGCAATTCTTTAGTTTCCCACCTGCTCTGAGAAGCAAGGCTTTATATCAATATATGTGGTGCTGTAAGCAAGGTTTTGACTTCTTTTTCTTCTTGTTTTCTCTTTCTCACAAGGAATAGCTTAATCCTCTGAATATGGTTGCTCGCTTCTGAGTGAGCAACTCTGTTAACAGTTGTAGCAACTTCTGTTAAATTCTGTCATGTTCATATCAAGTTTAGAAAGTTGCTGCAGTTAAAATCCAGGAGCTTCTGGCTCACTGTTTATGCTGCTCATGCACTTGGACCACTGAATGTGAGACAGAAAAATTAAGAGAGAGTTACTATGAATTTCTGACCCTTAGTCTAATGTGATGCAAAGTTAATATTTTATATCTTATGTAGTGTTGTCTTTTAACTTAGACTTGAACTAGACACCCAGTTCCTTTAGAGAGTTTTTAAAGGTGCAGTGTGATATCTGACCAATATTTCTACAATTTCCCCACCACTTTCTCTCCTCATATAAGCTTCCTCGAAATATCTGGCCTTTGCCATGTTTCCTAGAGGGAAATCTTGATTAGGTCCAGCATCTATCAATCCCTCTGCTACAGCCTGTGAAATTTTGTTTTGTTTTTGTTTTTTTAAAATCAGCAAAACTCTTTCTGGTTAAACAGCTGGAGGAATATAAACAGGGTCTGGGAATGCTAAGCTTAAAGTAAAATACAGGTACTAACTGAGAGGGAAATGGAATAAATATCTGAAATGTATAGCATGCTGATGCCTCATGAGTTAGAATACCTTCAGGGAACTGGCATTGTAGCTCTTCCTCTTTCTGGTCTTTAGTTAAATGTAGCACTACATGTTCGACTGTTTCCAGTTTCCTCATGCATTATTATTCTCTGGCCTGACTTCCCCTTTCACTTAGAGAGAATCAGTTCAGTAGTATAAATCAAGAGGCCTCTATAGAGTGAGAGGCCTTTTTATCAATAGTAGTAGCAGCCCCCCAAAATGAATCCTATTATGTGAACAGGTGGACAATGATAGCTCATTATGGTTTTGTATTTTCAATTTATTACATTTTGCTTCTCTCACTGAAGTAAAAGAGGAAGCAACATGTTTTCCATGGCAGAGGAGCTGGGTCCAGTCCAGGGAAAGGCAAGACTGGGATGAAGAACAATCATTTGGAGGAAGCAGCAGGTTCAAATGAAAAATCCACAGAACAAGCAGCAGAGTAGGAAATGAAAACAGTTCTGCTCTACACCGGGATCATTGTTTCGGAGAGAGAGATTTTAGTGTACAGCAGACATGGGCCTGCTCCAGAGCCCAGGTGGATACACAGGCCAGTTTTCATCTCCTCCAAATTGCTGCAGCTGTACAATTGTGGCTGCCACTTTGGCAGTCAGACATGATGTTGTGTTACTCCCAGTCACCTTTGGGCGCATTTCTAAGGGAATGAGAGCTTATCTGCATGGCAGGAAACCCCACAACTGTCTCGTAGCCATGGTGGATTTCTTAAATGCCACACACACAAGCCTTGTCCAATTCTAGATTGGAGTACCCCACTACACTGTAATCTGCACTGGATTACAGTAAAAGGGCAGCCCTATGTTGATCATGTGTCCTATGTGTTGTACTTATTCCGGCCATGCAGCCAGGGTTGTTCAATCCCCCCCTCCCCGTTTGCTCGTGCATATATGTGCACAATTAAAAAACATTTTAAAAAACATTTTTTTAAGTGCTAGGATGGAGTCCCGTCCACTGGAAGTCCTGTCCCAGCTTTCCTCAGAAGCCAATCCTTGGCCACCACACAGCCAAAAATCCAGGTCTTCCCCTAAAACGTGGAACAAACCACAAATTTTACAGATCCGGGTTTTCCTGCAGAAACCCTGGTGAAATTGCACATCACTGAAAATGTGATGTGCCAGCTGTGCCGTAAATATGAGTATGGGGTTTTTGGTCTATGTAGACAAGCCTGGAATCTTCTTTTTTCCAGGTGAGGGACCATTGAAGCAATATCTGTTAGTGTATTTTCAAAGTCCTATCAATGTATTTTTAGCCCCAAAAGGTGAGTTTGGGACTGAAACATTTAGGGGACTGGCTGGGGTGTGGGGGAGTCAGTGGGTATTCCAAGAGCCACATGGAACTCACAGGCCACACTTTGGTCCAGGAAGAAGAATCTTCCTTTTGTCTCCTTTTCCAGGCATTATAGGATGGATGGGGACCATGTGATCTGAGCAGTTAAATTAGTCCCAGTTGTACCTTATTGCAGGTGCCTGAGGCCAGACTGGAGGTTAAATTCTGATACTCCCTAGGGTAGGATTAAGCATCTATCTTTTGCAAAACCAAAGGAATTTTAATAGACATTGCTTTTTAAAGTCCATCGATGAAATCTACTTTTTAAAAAATCTAAGGAGTAGGAAAGGTAGGACCTGAGCTCATTACTAGTAACATTTGCATCCTTGAAATTGTTTCTACTATTTTTGCTCCTCTCTCCATCAATGATTAAAATAAAACAATTATGCAGAAGAAGCAGCCGAAAATTAATGCCACATAGTTTGACAGATCACACTCTTCTGTTATCATCTGGTTTTAAATAGATCCTCATGTGGATAGAAATAGTCAAGGGAGTTTGAGAGGAGAAGTGCTAGGGGGAAAAGAACCAATCTATAGCGGCTTCACATGATGGATTCTGGAGCTTTCTGGTATTCTGCATCCATTCTGGTTTCTGATATTGGAAGGTTGTTCATTATTTGCAGAAGCCATATTCATCATGATAGTGGGGGAAAGGTCAAATAAGAAGATTGTCACATGAGGCTAGTATCTTGGGGCAATTGTGTTATGAAAGGAGCCAGGAACATACCACTTTGAAAGCATTTCTTATTTCACCTCTTTTTTTTTTCCTCAACTGTACTGCTTTGAAAAACCCCCTGATGTGATAGGTCTCTTTACAGCAGCTCCAGCATTACAGCAGTCAGTCGATGAGGGGTCTTGAATCTCCTCCTCTCCTGCTCTCTCACTCTCCAACTCACTATTCCCAAACAGGATACCTCCATGCCTGACGGATTGTTGTTGTTGTTGTTGTTTTTAAAATCTTTGCTGTGTTCAAATACTTACATCAAAATGATAAATTAAAAATAATTTTAAATCATTTTTGCCATAATTACGCAAACACTACAAAGATTTTTAAAATAGTGACATGCATGGAGTTAGCCTGCTTTGGAATAGCAAGTGGAAGGAGAGAAGAGGAAAGGAGATAAAGGCCCCCTCATGGCACTGACTGCTATAATGCCAGAATTTAAGTGAAGGGGCCTACCCCACCAGGACCAGCAGTGGAACAATAGTGACATTTAGAGCTATTGATGAGATTTTCCCATCAATTAAAAGGGGTGCTACAGTAATGGTTTGAATACATGTCACCTACATGACAGTTATAATGTTGTGTGATAAGGTTTGGCCATAGAAGCCTACTATCCTGCTTTAATTCCACTTTTCTAGCCTTGCTTGATAATCTCTGAAGTCTCTCCATTCCTTTCTGAAACTTGAGCGATTACAGTGGGAAACAAATAGCCTGCTGACCATTAACTTGACATGGAACCTGGACAAGAGTATGGAAAGTATTTTTTTTTTTCACCCTGATGTAAAGAGGAGAAAGTAGATTTGAAAAGTTTTTCCCAGACATGGCTGTTGTGCCAGGGAACAGTGATAATATCTGATATGTACATATAAGGCAGCCAACATTCCACATCTTTTGTCCCTGTTATTACCCCACAAAAAGGTGCACTTCTATTAGTTGTCAGCTTCTGTTTTGTGACGATAATTGTTTCTTTACAGGTGGCGTGCATGCAGTTCATTAACATAGTTGTTCACTCAGTTGAAGACATGAATTTCAGAGTTCACCTCCAGTATGAGTTTACAAAACTAGGACTGGACGAATATTTGGATGTAAGTATAGTCCACTTGATGACACCATGGCTTCTGAAGCATCTTTTTGATTCTGATGTTTGAATATTTTTGAGCTTTATATTTGGATGTGATCAGGAAGACAGACTATCATCATGCAAAACCCTCCTCTTGTGTTAGGAAGCACCAGAGGGAATTCGTTTTTGGAATCTTTGCTTTGTTTTACGCAGCCGTCAGGCACTGCTGTACTAAAACAAAACCATATTGCAAAACCAATGCAATAGATTGAGCTAGAACCATACACCCCACCCCTCTGGTCTTCTAAGTTGGGGGTGGGGAGAGAATCAAGTAAATATTTCTCTCTTTTACTCACTGCTCCTCCTCATAGAATCATAGAGTTGGAATAGGCGTTATGAGCTTTTCTGATCCAACTTCCCACTCAGTGCAGGATCTCCAGCTAGAGTGTCCCCAGCAGGCAGCTGTCCAACTTCTTTCTGAAGACATCCAGAGAAGGAGACCCCATCATCTCTCTGGGCAATTTGTTCCATTGCCGAACTGCTCTTACTGTGAAGGTGTTCCTTCTAATGTTCAATCAAAATTTACCCTCCTGTAACTTAAAATCATTAGACCTAGCTCTGCTCTCTCAGGCAGCCCAGAACAAGCCTACACACTCCTCTTTGTGGCTGCCTTTGAGGTATTTAAAGAGTGTGATATTCACCCCTCAGTCTTCTCTTTACCAAGCTGACCATACCCAGCTCCTTCAACCTTTCCTCATACAATTTGTTCTTTGTACCTCTTACCATCCTCATTGCCCTTCTCTGAACCCACTCCAACCTGTCTGTATCCTTCTTAAGATGAGGTGCCCAGAAGACCTTTATGTTTTACCTCTGAACAGGCCAAATTATATCTCACTAGGACATTTATCTGGCATTGCCATGTAGTTTACTCAGTTGATTTCACTTATGATTTGAATGGAACAAAAATATCTCTCAACCTTGCATGGAAATCTTCTGTGTGGCCTGGATTGATGTTCATTATTTGCTTTTAATTTGAATGAAAACAAAGGTTTGAGCAGCAGCGCCTACAGCCTGTAGGATCAGGAGTTGCAATGCACCTTATCAGTGGATGGAAGGGCCCCTGTTTAACATCAAAACCACCACCATTGCCTCCTGTCCTATCTTTTCTCGGGATTTCCCTTCCTCAAACCTCTGCTTGAGAAGGATGAGACACCGAGAATTCAGGTAGACTGCCACCACCCATTGACTTCAAGTTCCTCTTTAATGTAACCCAATGAGAAGTTACAGGGTTCAATTTGTACTTTCTACTCTGACTCTCCAGAGCTTCACCTCCCCCTACCCCTTGTGTGAGGGAGAGCCGAGCGAGGCGCGTGAACATAGCATGCTGCGAAAGGAGAGCTTTAAAAGAAGTTTATTCTATGCAGACTACAGAGTAAAGGGTATTTTTCTCACATGAAGTCACCTTCCTTCAGGCTCACTTAAAGTTACAAGTTAGAGATAGTATAGTCATTCCAGCCAAGTTTATAAAATAAACATAAACCCTAATGCAACTAGCTAGACAATTCCCTAATCTACTTACAAGTGTGCAGTCCAGCTGTGCTGTATGTTCATGGGAATTGGGAGTCTAGGCCTTTCAGCCCAGCTTCTACCAAGCACCCTTTCCCCAGTCGGAATGAGAGTCCTCCTGGCCCAGGTCTCTTTTGTTCTTTTCCTTTGTTATTCTTTCTGCTTCTTGGTCCCAGGCAGTATTTATCACCTTTTCATAGAAGCATCTCAAAGCTTCCTCCAGCTTTGGTCATCTCATTGGCCAGCTATCTTCCAATGCTGACATCCATAAACTGTAACCTAACCTAATACACCCTTAACCTTTTGTTTACCTGATTGGCTGTGCTGCCCAGATAATGCGAAGGCCCATTATTTATTTATTTATTTATACCCCGCTCTTCAGCCACAAGGCTATCAGAGCGGCTTACAAATTGTTTTAAGCAATAGCTATTTACACATCTACACTGCATTAAACAGTTTCCAATGTGTGTTAGCTAATTGCCCCCACAAGTTGGGTACTCAGTTTACCGACCTACGAAAGGATGGAAGGCTGAGTGAACCTTGGAGCCCGCTGGAATCGAACTAGCAACGTGGTGGAGATTATCATATCCCCCCCCCATTTTTTTAGATGGTCTGGGAACAGCTGGAAGCTGGAGCCACACCAGTTGTGATTTCATCCCGTAAGCTAGGAAAGAAGAGAATTAAAATATGCATGCAAACACACAACAGTACAGGTTACTATATTGTCAGTTAGTAGATACATCAGTCACTCAATTGAAAGGGTTTTCTCTGCAAGATTTATTCAGAGGAGATTTGCCATTGCATTCCTCTAAATATAGCTTAGGGTACCTGGTATTCCCTGGTAGTCTCCCTTCTAAATTCTAGCCAAGTCTGATCCTGCTTAGCAGCAGAGATAAAATAGGATCTGGTGCCTTCAGGGCATTTAGGTTGGACTGCTTATTCCTGGTGCATATCACTTGTGCTCTTGTTTTTCAGTTGGTGAACTCATGTGACTTGCAGCTGCTAATCAGAAATTTGGGAAGGAGAGTAGAGGAAAACAGTTGTTCTGAGTTTGCATCTTATATTCAGTGACTACCTGATTATTGTATCAAGAGAAATGAATAAAGCCATGTGCAGTGCACACCTCTGGTGCAGTAAATCTTTGCTCCAAGGGAATGCTTCTGCTAGGTATATCTCCTCTAGACTGCCCTTGTTGATGAGGCAGCTGTATCCATTTCAGAAGTTCTGTCAGCTCTCTTCTTTCTCTCCCTCCCTCCCTTCCTTGCTGCTGGCTCTTTTGAGTAAGCAGAGTGACACACTGCTCAAACTACAGCTGTGCAAGTTTCTGAGGATTTTATTCATTCAGTGCCCCAAGTTCAGTTGCAGGAATCATAATACATGACTGCCTTCTTGGCAGCAGTAACTTAACCACAACTGTTGGGATAGAATGAACAAATAATGACATGGATGTAAGTCAAAAACTGCAGTCAAGAGGAGGAAGCAATTTCAGAGGCCCACTTGAAATCTCCCAGCCCAGTGTAACAAGAACATTGCTAATCTTTGTTTATTATGTCATTTCACCATTCCTCTCCCTGCCCACATTGGTCCTGCGAGCTCAGGGTTGTCTCTCCAGACTGGCAGAGGTTTTCTGGGATTTAAGACAGTGTTTTTCCCCTGCTTCATTTCATGGTGCCCAGGACTGAGCCTGGGACCTTACACGTGCAAAGTGTGTACTGTGTCAGTGAGATAAGGTCCTTCCCCAAAGGTGTGTTGGGCAAGAAATTAAAGATGGCATGGTGCCATATGATGAATTTATAATGGAACATCTGAACTGCTTAGCAAAGCAATTTTTTTGTGTGAATCTGTTCACCCCAGCAAACCTTTCTCAGGCAGGTTAATCTATATATAAAAATGTGATTTATGCATCTAATTAGGAATAAGCTGGGAAATCTGTTCACCAGATGCTTAATACATAATGTTGGTTGTGGGGGTGAAGGGAATTATCCAGCCACATACAGAATGGACATGTGAAACATCTATCCCACAGTAGGTAATCAGGTTTTACCAGGTTTCCAAATTTCCCAAAATAGATAATCAGGTTTTTACAGTGTTCTAGATTTCATGGAAAGCCTTTTTGGATTGTAGAGGTTTGCTTCTTCAGAGTGTCCTCCTCCACACATAGACAATGATGGAAACAATCTCTGAGTTGGTGGGCTTAGCACTCTTTATGCATCATGCTTAAATAATGCATGAATAGTGCTTCTATTTTGTTCTAAAATGGGGCATTATCTTTTGAAAAGAAGCTAAATTTATACGTTATTAAATCAGTGGAGGGATTCACATTTCTTAAATTTATGCCCTGTGCCTTTATACTGTAATTTTAAAAAGTAGTTCTAGAAGACTAGTTGGAAACAAAAGTGGGTTTATTCATGTGCATCTAACATTACTAGAAATTAATTTCTCACTCCACTGTTGTGAGTTTATTAAATAGTTGCAGAAGAGATATAAGACTCAGTTTCACAACTACCTTTTTACAAGATGTTTTGCTATTAACAAACAATAATACTTCCTCCACCACCCCACTATATTTCATACCTGTTAGGACTTTGTAGTGTCTTAAATTTTGTGTCTTGTTTTTCCATCTTCTTTTTTCTCTCTTTCTGTGGTATTCTATTTCAGCTGCTCTTGCTGGTTTTTGGCATTGTTTCATTGTGTGACACAGTCAGAGGAGCTTTTTATATATTCTGACAAGAATATGTTCTATATAATATATTCCTTCTGATTTTACTGCACCTAGTCTGTGGCTTATATTTACAAAAAGGGAGGGACTCTAATGGTGAATTCTTTTGAAACACTCACCTTCAACTATATGATAGGTTCCCCCCTCCTCCAGCCCTTCCACAAGTTCAGTTCTACAAGAAAGCATTATTCTATAGAAACACAGCAACACAGACATTCTCAACATTCATATTCAACTGAGTGCCCATTAAAGTTAGTGAAGTAAACTAACTGAACATCTAAAAAGCAAGTAGGGCTGCAATCCTCAGCATATGCATTTTGCAGAACATTGCATTGAACTAAATTAGACTTACTTCTGAATGGCCATGGATAGGATGGTGATGTTAGATGAATGTCTTTGGAGTGGTGCTGATAGGAGAAGCAGGACCACCATGTCCATATTATGCTTAGAAAAGACCCAAATGAGAGCTCTTCCTCTTTTTTCATACTGAGCAGGGTCTGCATGAAAGACATTGCATGATCACTGCATTATTCAATCGAATCAGTCAGGTACATGGGAGGCAGAAATGAAAGGTGGATACACAGCTAGTTGTACTGACCAGAGAGAAGAACAGCTAGGGGAGAGTTTTAGCTTTTAGCCAAGTTCCTGAGGAATTCTAGTAGATGATCGGTCCCTTCCAGTAATCTATTCATTTATTTACCATTTTGTATCCTGCTTCAGCAGCTCAATGAGACTGTCAATACAACATGAATTAAATAATGATCAATACACTTAAAAAATATTATTAAGTATTATTAAAAAACAGTGTGGGAGAGAGAGGTGGCTTAAGAAGGCTGAGTGGGTCTCAAACAGTTCCACACAGGAGAAAGGCCAAATCAGCTGAACTATGGAAACCACCATTATTTTTTCTTTAGATGCTCAGTGGTTCTCCTAAGCAGAGGACCACTAAGTAGAGTAGGCTTAGGGCCAAAGTACAAACTAGGCAAAAGAGCTATGATCAGATATCCAGATGTCCTCCTTTTCTTAAAAGGATATCTGATGGACAAAGGGTGATTTTTTAAAAGGGAGAGTAAGGTTAATATTTTCTGTGGTGGGGAGGGGGAGGTTAATATTTTCTCTTTGGGACAATTACATGCAGCAGGTCTCTCTCCCAACACAGCTATTTGCTATGAATGAGGAAGTGTACAAATATAACATGAGTAAGTGTGATATGAACCTCAAAATATGAAGGCATTTGTGTAGGGAGAGAATTTCAAAGACATTGAGGCACATTAGAAAAGACCTTTGGTATCGCTACTTTATATGTCCACACTTTTGATAATTAAATGCAATTTAGAAGGGGCATATTTGTAGATCTTACATGAGAGGGGGAGGAAGCAGGTGATCTGTCTATGTTACCTTCTTTGAAAGCTCTGCTGAAACTCTAGCAACACACAGCTGCACTTCTTTTCTCTGGCCAGAGAATCTAGAAATCTGCATGATCATGGAGGCATCTGCAAAGTTGATTCTAGTGTCCTCTTTATTTTTCTAGCTCTCGGGGGTGGGGGGGACCACTCAATCAAATATAGTTCGATGCAGATATTATATATAATATATATATAACACACACACACACATATATATCAGTAGTATTGTTACTAAATATTTTAGTAGTTTATGGCAATGATAGCAATCCTGTATTGATCTACTCTGATTCATTTGATTGTTATTCTCTCTCTTTGCTTTGCCTTTCAGAAGCTGAAACACACAGAAAGTGATAAGCTGCAAGTACAGATTCAAGCGTACTTGGACAATGTCTTTGATGTGGGGGCTTTACTCGAAGATGCTGAGACTAAGAATGCTGCTTTGGAAAGAGTGGAAGAACTGGAAGAAAATATCTCTCATGTTAGTATCAATATGAATGCTTTAAAGCTTTAGGGAACTGTGATTTTTGAAGGCTAGTAGATTAATTGGTTGGTTGATTTTAGAAGGTGTGTGGGTGGGTGGCTTAATGAAGATCACCAGAGCAGGGCATTAGACTGTAATTAGTTTATACCCCTCTGGTTTATATCTAGGCCTGCTGGTAAAGTTTTTGATCATCTAAATTTATAGGTACTTTGATAAAAAGATGGGAGGGAATGATGTAAAGCAAGGGTGGAAATCATGCCACACTCCTCATTTTGTTGTACAGTAGGACCCCTGTATCCACTGATTCATTATCCACTGATTCAGTTATCCATGGGACATAAAAAAGCACACCTACCGTAGAGTCTTCTTAGAAAATGTGTCCTCTATAGCCAATTTCTAGGTCCTCCAAGGTAACTCTATGGTATTTTAAACCAGAAGTCCCATTATTTTCAATGGTGTTTGCTATTATCCACAGTTTTTGGTCTCCATGCCCCCACCCCACCCCAGAACAAATCCCCAGCAGATACTGGGGTCCTACTGTCCTGCCAATTCCCAGCATTTTTCACCACTGGCAATGCTGGCAGAGATATATGGGAATTATAGTACAACGACATCTAGAAGTCTGTGTGATTCCTACCAGTTATCTAGCGGGAAGATGATTTTACCTGGGTAGAACTGTAGAATCATAGAATTGTAGAATTGTAGAGTTGGAAGAGACCACAAGGGCCATCCAGTCCAACCCCCTGCCACATCAGAAATGACTTGAAGAAACACAACAACAACAACAACAACAACAACAACAGTTTGCTGCAGAGTTGTGCTGAGATTTTTTTTGGTGACCAAACATTATTTGATTACCCTCTGAGTAACCTTTCCCCCCCTGTTTACCTGAATAATATCTTCATTAAATATGTATATACAACTTAATAATCAGTTTCAAAATTAAAATGCACTACTTTTTTTTAAAAAAAAACACCCATAAAGCTACAGTTTCAGTAAAATCACAACACAGTTTGCATTTTAAAACTTGCACAAGTAATGTTAAAAATGATTTCTTGTTAGGTCCCACTCTAATATTAAAATTGAACTTGCCCTCTAGATTTGTATTTAGTCAAGGCATATACCCTAATTTTGGGCTGCTTCTGCTATGAATTAAACCACCCAAATTCATATTATATGTGTGTGGTGTTTGTTGTTCTCTGATCAGGCAATTGACTCAAATAGCTCTGGAGTATTTAATTTTACAACTCCACATGGAATCACTTGGGAGAGTGGCTTCACCAAGAATTCTACTATGGGGATGGGAGGAGGCTAATTTACATATAAATTGCAAATTCTGTGCACATATAGAATGAACAAATAATGGCCGGCTAGTGCTTCATACAATATACTGTAAGTGGTTGCTAAGCAGAACTATTTTGCATTTAACATTTATCAGCAGCTGGAATCATTCTGGAGTGAGATGGTTGGATGGTAGGTGTTTGTACATAAATAATTAAATTAAGTCAAATCATCTGGAGATAAAGGCTCAAAAGTGTTGTGAGTGGTTCATTCAGAAGTCTGTGAACATAGCACCCCTTTGTTTTAATTAGTTTATAGATTATGGAAGGGAGGTTAGTTATGTAGGCCCAATTTGCATGACAGTTCTCCTTTTGTGTAAGCACTGAAACTTTGACTTCGCAGTTAATCTGTCCAAAAACAATTAAAGGACTCCCTATAGATCATGGTGGGCAGCTGAGCAAGGGGAGGGGGCCATTTGTCCACTCTGCCTCTCCCCCTCCCCGCTCCAGTGAGCCACACATGACATCACTTCCAGCTAATATTTTCGTCAATTTTCAGCTAATTTTAAAGAGTTCTTTTGTGCTTTGGGGAGGTTTGGGGGACCCCTGGGGCCACACTTGGGATCCCAAGGGCCACATGCAGTCCATCAGCTGTACTTTTCCTACCCTTGCTCTAGAGTAGCTGACTTCCCACCAAATAGTATTTCCAAATTATCTCTATTAATCTTCAGCTCATTTGCCACCATGTATCCCATAACTGCCTCCTACACTTGTTTGGGATTATGGTTGTTTTCCTGTGACTAGTAGATGTGTGTGTGTGGGGATTAGAAGTGAGTGTAATCCCCATGCTGATGACACCTCAGCCCATACCTCCAGGAGATGGCATCCTAATAAGCTCATGTAGATGCAGAAAGACTTGATGGACAAGATAGAAATCTGGGATACTCCAAAGGGGAGACCCCATGAATAGAGCAGAACACCATCTTCTTGGTCTGTCCTTCCAGGAAAGACCAGAGCCACTGTAATTGCATGACTTCCGAGTTGAGGAATCTGATAGGGCAGGATCGGTTTAAGGAATTTTGGAGCCCCCTGCAATGCTTTGTTTTGGGGGGCCCATATGTTTATCTCAGGTCAATGTAACCTAACACAACCTAAATTATTCACAGTACAGGATATTCAGATTATTACTAATAAGGTTTCTGCAGGAGGAGGGTTACTACGGGAGCCCCCACAATGATGGGCCCCCTTGCGGATGCTGACGTCGCCGGTGCCTGAAACCGGCCCTGTGATAGGGGCATCCGTAGGGCATATTTTGATACCTCTATAGCTAGGGTGGGTAATTTTGGTGAATCTGGGGTTAATTTCCTCTTATAAATTGCCCTAGGGTGCAGCCTTGCACAAAATGTGGCTTCAGGTATTTCTTTTCTTTTTAACAGGAAGTGACCAGAAGTTACTTCAGTTTTTTTTTTAAACGAACAAATGAAAAGGGTTGTTTCAATAAACCAGTGATCAATAAATCAAGACTTCAGAGGAGAATTGCCACTTCTGCAGGTGTCTAGGAGTGTAGTTACCCATCTTTCAAATAAAAAATATTGGGAATGGTAGAAACTATGAGAGAATATTTTGGTGGACTGGGGCCCATAAAAACCATAAGGCCTGATAAAACCTTTGCACCTTTTCTTTGAAAGACTGTAGTAGACCAGTAAGCCTTGCCTCAAAGGCTTTGTCAAAGCAAAAGCTATTGTTACGAAATTTCTCATCAGTTTTAACATCTCCTCCCTTTTTCAAATGCCCAGTTATCAGAAAAACTTCAAGACACAGAAAATGAAGCTATGGCAAAGATTGTGGAACTGGAAAAGCAACTCATGCAAAGAAACAAAGAACTGGATGTCGTTCGAGTAAGTGTACTTTGAGTTCAGATTGTGCTGCCCAAGGTGATCAGTACGTGGTCACTCTTAGATATATCATACTCAGAGAAGTGGTATCGTCTGATAGGTTCATTTTTTCCATCCAAAGTAGAGAACAGTTGGATTTTACTTGCAGGCTACTGGAGGTAGATATACCCAAAGCATACAAGCACTACAGTGAGGGAGAGCTAACTGCTAATAAGAATAAGGTGCATCTAGGCCACTGTATCTTCTTGTGATTTTAAGCTGTAATTCAGAGGGCCACATGAAGGAAGATCAGGACAATAGTGTATCAGTGGAGACAGCTTCTGACCACAGTTCTCTGTGGTTGCCAATGTGCTCTTGCCCTTTGATCCTGCAATCTTTGATCCTGCACAAGGAGTTGTAGTCAAGATCATCAAGACTCAGGAAAATTCACATGTGTGAAGAAGTGCATGGGGATGACCATAATCTCTTTGGATCTCAGCCTCAGTTTTCTTTATTATCTGTACTTTAAAAATGCGGGGAAAGTTCCCTTTGCTTGGAGTGCCTTGTCTAGCAGTTGCATCAAAAAGAATAGGAGAAGGGGGCAAAGAGACAGATAATTTCTAAGAGTGAAATCTACTGGCAGAAGTTGGGCCATCTCATCCAGAATGGTTAAAGGAGGATCTGGTCAGCTTAGCTGAACTAGCTTTTAATACAACATGTTTCTGTTTGGTTGGAATCTATGTAGTCTTCATTACTCTATCTAGAAAAGAATGTAGCAATCATGCAGCTCATACCATACTGCCACTTTCTTGGACATGTTTGACATTCTGTATAAAACTTATTAAAGTGAAAATGCAATTTTCTTTAAAACGGAGAAAGTGACAAGTGGACCACCAAATACACCACCATTGTTAAAATTCATTAGAAGACAGTGATTTAACTGGAAATTCTATGCTGTGCTGCTCTTTCTGTTTTGACATTATTTTGTTTTTTTTGAATGCATATCAGTCCTTTTTTTTTTTTAACTTGGGGACTTTTTTTGCAGGAAATTTACAAAGATGCAAATACACAGGTTCACACACTGAGAAAAATGGTGAAAGAAAAAGAAGAAGCCATTCAGCGACAGTCCACACTGGAGAAAAAGATCCATGAACTGGAGAAGCAAGGATCTATTAAAATTCAGAAGAAAGGCGATGGTGATATCAACATTCTTCCTGTTGGGGTTGCTTCTGGGACATTGCCCGCAGGGTCAGAAGCAGTGTCTGGCACTGGTGGGGGTTCAGTTTCTGGCACAACCCCTTCAGTTCCGTTGCCGCCACCCCCACCCCCCTTGCCGCTGTCAGCAGAGGAATCAGAAGCAGGTGAGGAATGTTGGCTGTATAAGGAATGAGTAGAAATTTCTCAAATTAAGAAGGCAAAGATGAGTTAATCCACTTTCACAAATCAAATAACATTTTGTGACCACACATGGAAAAGATTGCACACAATCCAAAAGAAAGGTAGATGTTTTAAAGACTCATTGAGACAAGTGGGATCTTAGTGTATAGTTTAGTGCTTGTCATCTTCCCTTACAATCATTCATTTGTGAGTACGTTTATTGTAAAACAGCAAGGCCTACTTCCAAGTAGATTCCTTTAAGTTGGGCTGCTGATTAAGTATGTCTGCTTTGCTCTGGGTTGCATTCAGTGTCTACCACTCATAGTGGTAGTGGTGCCATTAGTAATGGTAGTAGTAGTAATTGTGTAGTTTTGTTATTACTATACTCATGGTGGATTACAGAGCAGTATAAACGCCAAAATGGAGAGAGATCCTTATCTCAAAGAGCTTATCTAATTCTAATCACATTTTCCCTCCTCTTCAGTTTAGCCATGTTATTGTCTTCCTTCCTTTTGACCAGATCCATGGGTGGTATAAATCTGAATGTCTTGTTGAAGGGCAAGGAAGTTATGCTAAGATGCATACATGGGGGGCTGAATTCAAGAAGATTGCTAGTGTTAACATTCTTTCCAAGCTGGTGGTTGAGTTGTCTTTTGCCAAAAGGAATTAGAATCATCACACCTCAGTTTAAAGGTGTCCAAGACCAATGGTACCTGAACTTGCATCCCCAAGTATTGTTGGACTACAGCTTTCAGAAACTTGAACGGTAGCCATGCTGGGTAAAGCTGCTGGGAGTTGTAGTCCAAAGCATCAGTGGACCTTGGTTTGGGAACCACAGGGCTAGAGGATATAATTTATTCTGACACTACTAAAATGAACTGTTGCATCCATGTGCCTGGTGCTGCTGATAGAAAGTGTGCTGTGGGGACATCAAAAGCTATAACAGGCATAGTGAATTCAGCTGCATTTGGTGCACAAGCCCTGCAAATGGCAGCACAGTGACATTCTCTCACTCTTAGGACATTAACATGCATTTAGCTAAAAACAAAGTGCTAACTCCCTTCCTTTCTCCTGTCATCAGAGAACTTTTTTTTTAAACACAGGACCCAGACTGGCAAAAGATGGCTTTGAACATACTGTTTCTCCTTCCTGTTCCTGTGCTCATTTAGCTGCTGTTTTCCTTCCCAGATCAGCAGGTGCAAGATCTGGAAAAGGCTGTGTTTTGTTCTGTGCATTTTAAGAGCCATGAGCAGATTAGCCAAAATAACATCCATTTTGCAGCTTTTCACAATGTGCATTATACACGGAACATCTTGCCATGTGGGTTGAATATGCTAGTTCCTAATATATAAGAGATTTTGATGTCTTTTAAACTGTTCTAAATTAATGCTTTCAAGTGAAGCATTTTCTATATTTTTTTAAAAATTACAGATTTTTTTAAGCAATACTGTTTTAGAGTATTTTGTTTTATAATTCTGTGTAAAATTTGTGAAAACAATTTTTAATTTCTTTTTGATCTGTAAAAATCTGTTTACCCTGTTTAATTTTATTTATATGTCTCTTATCCCTTTCTTTCCTTAATCTAAACTCTAACCATTTTCCAGATTTATTTGCCATAGCAAAATGTCTCTGCTTGGCATATTTTATTTTATTTAACAGAGGAAATGGAGGGGAGGGAATAAAGTATTTTGCTTTAATGGTAAACTGCTTTGTGGCCCATATCAAAGAAAAGCAGGATATAAATTAAATAAATAAATAAAAATCAGAAAGAGGGAGACAGAGACTGACTGGGGAACAGTCGTACCTTGGATGGATATTTTCAAATGCCATTTGCCTTTTGTCTTTTTCATTTTTACAGTACAAAATGGCCCTGTGACAGCACCAATGCCTCCACCCCCTCCACCTCCACCCCCTCCACCTCCACCCCCTCCACCTCCTCCTCTTCCTGGTCCAGCTGCTGAACCAGTACCGGCACCCCCAGTCCCACCCCCACCCCCACCATCGGCACCCCCTCTTCCAGGAACAGCCTCCCCTACAGTAGTTTTCAACTCAGGATTAGCAGGTAAGAAGTAACACAGCATTAATAGTGTGCTGGGCAAGTCTAGACTCAGCCAAAGAGCAGAGATTGCCTTGGTTGAGAGGAATCTTTTAGGATAAATGTTTTGTTTTCAATGATGAAATGTTTTTCTTGTTGAATGACTTACAAATCATTGTGTCCCAGTGGTACAAAGACTTGGCAGGTAATGGGGGGAAACTTTTCTCTGGATGAGATGCTGGATAATTGGTCCAAAGCAGAGTAGGCAGTGCTGAGCTATATGGACTAACAGTCAAGGTCATTTTCCTGTGTTTCCTGTAGCATTCATATAGACATATCTCGATTAACCTGGAAAATAGTGCATCTCTGTTCCAAGTTGCTTTATCCATGGGAAACATATGGGACAGGGGTCCGTTTTTACTAGGGAAAAAATAATGATAAGGAAAGCCCCCTACTCCCAATCAGCCATCTGGTCGAGGATTCATCTGGCTGCATTTTGCAAGAGCTGGGGTGAATCAGAGACCAGGCAGCCAGCATAGAGGTGGTAAGCCTACTCTGACTCTTACCAATCTACCCCCCTGTAGCTGCTTCAAACCAGAGTCCAGCATTATCATAGAATCATAGAATTGTAGAGTTGGAAGAGACCATGAGGGCCATCCAGTATTGGTAGTGCTCTGGTTCAACTTGGAGCAACTTGCAGGAGGAGCAGCAGTAAACTCCAGGGTGAATTCATTGCATCTGTGGCAGATCCACCAGCCACATGGGCCAGAGTCAAAACTGTATTGGCTGGTTGTCAGATATAATTTAGATCTCAGAAGTGCGTTCATCTGTCAAAAGGAGAGGTATGTCATTTGCTTTCCACTAGAATTGGCAAAAGATGTGTACACAGAGAAAACTAAGAGAGGCTCGAGCAGATGATATTTTTTTAAAAATTGGCCCACCAGGGGTCTGTATTAGAAAATTTCAAAACTGTTTCCCCTCAAAAAATACTTCCTTAATACCTCCAGTGCTAGCCTACCAACATTCTAGTCATAGCTTGTTTTCTTTTTTTAAATTAATGCTGTTTTTATATCCAGTTAATACAATAAAATCTCTTAAGAATTAATTAATTAGTCTGAACTTAATTGACATTTCATTAGCTTCTCCCTTCTTTATGATAATGACAGTCACATTATAAGGAACCACTGTTTTGCTCCTTCCAGGTATCTTAGATAGTAGGAGTACTATCAGATCAGGCTTTCATCACTCTTTCCCATTTACACAATTTTACAGGAGGCTTCCAGATGACTTCCACTTAGTAACTCACCCATTCCTCCCCCACCTCACTAATTCCTTCTTTCTACTGAATCATTTGTGGAGGCGGAAACGACAGAAGAGCAGCACAATGTCTTTTGTCTTATAGCAGTAGGAAGTGTCTAACTGGAAGTATACCAAGCCTCGTTGCCCCTCAGCACTGTCACATACAAAACAAAATGGGGAGAAGTTTGTTATATTGGTGTGTTGGAAAGGGAAGATCAATGAGATGGTGATTCATCTTTTTGAAGCCAAGGAAAGTGGGCTCCCACTTGAGAATCATTAATCTTGCTTTTTGATTTGGAGTTAGCCAGTTCACATAAAATGCTCTTCGTAAGATACTGGGTCCACACTTCCAAGGTGGTGGCTTGGGGCCCAGCACTGTGTTGTGAATGAAGCCCATCATGCTGTCAACAAGCAAGTGAAAGCTGTCACTCTGTGGAAAAGTCCATGAAGTAATGTTATAATGTACATAAGAGAGAACATGGCATCTCTTCCTAATATGTTTTTAAAAGCCAGACGCTGATTCTTACTTTTCCATTTCTTCTCTCTAAATCTGCACAGATTGTCATTCCTTTTAAAGAGGGAAGTCATGAGAAGCAAAACACACAATATATTATACAAGGAAGGATTTTTTAAAGCCATCCAATCCCTTATATGTCCTCCTTTAGGTATTCTCTGTATTAAAAAAAAAAAAAACAAAACAAAAAAAACCCCAACCCACAACAACATTTGGATGCCTCTCTGCCACTGGGACATCTATTTGGCACCAGGGAAGCTTCAGCTAGCCAAATCTACGGCTCTACAGCAAATGCTTTCTTTCACCTTTTTCCTGAATGTTGTCCAGCATCCAGACTTGTTCATCCTCTGATAGTATATGTGAACTTGGCAGCGGAGAAGTTCAGTGCCAGGGAGCTTAAAAGGCATCACACTGTCTGGGTGGCTCCACTCAGCCTCTTCTGATTCTTTCAGTCTGAAGTCCTTGGCTTCATTTTGTCATTAGTCACAGTCTTCCCTGTAAATCTGATGATCAGTCAGCCTGCTAATAGTTTGTCTATTGTCTTGCTACAATTAACGCAGTTTTCTTTTAGTCAAGTGTGACTTGGAGGAATATGAATCATGATTCAATCTCACCCATTAAAATCCATCCAGTCCCCTCATTAATGTGAAAAGCCCTCCAATATTAAGTTCCTAAATATTTGTGAGTGATTTAGGCATAGCTGGAAGGCCTCACACCAGAGGCCTGGATATGGAACTGATGCTGAAACCAGTGCCATTTACAATGTCTCTCTTGAAAATGACAGCTATTAGGAACCAAGGCGAATTTGAGATATTTTGCTTTGATGTATTCTGATGCCCATGTATGAGGAAAATTTAACTTGAAGCGAGAGAAAACTGTGTCAGGGTTTCACAGAGAAGGATGTTCCATGCCTTGGGCTTCTATGGTTTAATTCCTAGTACTTTACTTAACTCACTTGTTATGATTTCTGCCACAAGATTGTCTTTAGAAATTAAGTATAAAAATTTAATCAACAGACAAATTGATTTAACATACTCTGCTAAGGGTTTTTCATGTTCCCTCCAACACCTCCAAAATATTTTGAAATAATAGGTGCTGAAAGTAAAGGAAGGGTATGCATTGTATAGGCAATACATGTATCTTATGCTTTGGTTGGTTCCAGCCTCACCACTGCCTTGGAGCTGGAGGGCTCCAATGGCAGAGTATTGGCCCTAAGTCCCAGATTTATCTGTTCACCAGAATTAGATAGTGTGAGGATATGCATCTAATGCTACCATTCCTGATTAAAAGTATTCAGCTGGCAACAAGTACCAGGCATGGAGAATAACAGGATTGGAAAAATCCTGGAAGATCATGTAGTCACAGATCCATTCCTACCCTTGGAAGAAATCAATAGACTGGGGCTTCATAGCACTTTGCTGTAACAATAGCAAAGTTTCTCATTGCTGGCCTCTAACAGCAGGTTTGGTTACAAAAAGTTAGGATGAAGTGTAGTTTCCAAATAGTAGTGTATGCTGCCTTATGAAATATGGCACTGTGCCATGCAATCATCATATGCTTGAAGCATAACCGCCAAAGTTACGTTTCAAATGCCATATGTTTGTTTGAAGCATGCTTAGATGAATTTTTTTTAAAAGGCTCTTGGTAGGCATATGATTATTACACTGAGACATCCTTTTGCAGGGAAATATATGCTACCTAAATGCAGAGGTGAGGAATCTGTGTCCTTCTAGATGTTGTTGGACTCTAGCTCCCATCAGCCCCAGGCAGCATGGTCAGTGGTCAGCAAATTTGGCATTTAATGTATGTATCTGTTCGTTTAAATATTGTATTCCAACAACATTTGAAGGGCCTACAGTTTACCCACCTCTGCCCTAATGGATGAAGAGAGCTTAAATACCTATTTACACTGTATAATTTCGTGGTCCATATACTTACTATGTGATCATCAGGGCAATTTGTTATATTTGTATGAATCCCATCTTGAGAGAAAGGTGGGATATAAACTCAATAAATAAACAAATAAAAGTTATGTGGAGAAAAACTGCAGTGTGGCCTCAAGAGCCCTGTTTTATACCTGCATAAAAGTCAGATGTCATTTCTCTCTTATGATTAAATGACTTGTGCATTTTGTAATCATAGCTAACACTTTTTTTATTTATTTCCTCTGCTTCCTTGTAAGATGGGCCAATCAAGCTTTTCTGTAGGTTTCTTTTTCCTAAGTATTTTACATGCTTTTGAATCCTGTTTTCTAGTATTTCCTTTCTTCTGTCCTGTTATCATAATACATCTGTGTATGTGTCACTTTAAAAACCAGCTTGCTGTGATTTTGCATTACCTAAAAAGCATGGACTGCTTTCGAGATGGATTAAAACATCATCTGGTGTACAACTTTATAAATATATTACTTTCACTTAGTTATGTGAGCAAAACACATGAATGTTAAATACTACACAACTGTCTTATGAGAAATAAGAAATAAGGCCTGGCTACAGAGAGTGGTGTGGTGCAGTAGTTTAAGTGTTGGATTATGACTCTGGAGACCAGGGTTTGAATCCCTACTCAGCCATGGAGACTCAGTGGGTGACCTTGGGCAAGTCACACTCTCTCAGCCTCAGAGGAAAACAAGGGCAAAAGCAAAGCCCCTCTGAACAAATTATGCTAAGAAACCCCTGTAATAGGTTCTCCTTAGAGTTGGCCTAAGTTGGAAACAACTTCAAGGAACACAACAACATCAGACAGCCAATCACTGCTTTGTGTGTGGTTAGCTCTCAATGGCATCACTATGGTTTAAAAAATTGATCTGTGCTTTATTTAGCAGGTTTGGTCTTAAAAGCAACCTGCATATAAATTTTAGATAGATGGATACTTTATAGCATGGATATATATTTTTAAATGCTCAAGGAGCTCTTTGTAGGGATTTTGCCCACCAGATTGCCACCAAATGAGGGGTTTCCATTTCTTTATGTGAGGGTTCCAGTCTTTTTATCCCACTGCTGTGGTCACCAAATGTGAAGACTTCCATGGTGCTCACTGCAATTACCAAGAGTGAGGGCTTTCCCTGATCCCCACCTCTGCCACAATGTAAGGACTTTCTCCTGTCTCACCTGTGGGATACCAACTGTGGGGACCATCTAAATGTCCTCAAGGTACCTATGAAAATTTTTGTAACTTCTGTCCTCAGTAGACACAACCCCTCTATATTCAGTGTTGCCACCACAGACACGTTGTCTGAATCCAGGCTCTCAGATAGACAGTGTTTCTGGAGGCCCAAAGCTCATAAAAACAAAAATAATTATTTACAGAAGTTAAACCTAATATAGGAAATTGTTTATTTATTACGGTATGTTTAAAACCTCACACGCACACACATTTTCTCTCACTCCTCTTAAGCTAACTCAGACCCTTACAAATCATTCAGCTCAAACCTTCTTCTCTCACTCCAGCTTTAGCCTATCTCAAACCCCTCTCAAACACTTTTCTAACAGCACTCTACTCAAACGCTAGACTAACTCCCTGTTCAAACTGAACTCACAACTTACATTCACCAACTGTTTTTCACCAGCCATATGGAAATCTTCTCAAACATCCCATCGATCAGCATTAACTCCAACATTCTTCCCCCTCCCAATAGCTGTTTATCTTATACTCTAATAGACACACAATAAATCAAACAAAATGTTCAGATATCAACCCATGACTTCACACTCCTGCATACAGGAGCTCAATCATTTATACAACAGGCATGGTGACTTTATGCCTCAAAATGTTTGGATCTCAACTCCTATAAGCCCCAGCCAGTCTGGCCAATGGTAAGGAATTATGGGAGTTATGGTTAAAACATTTGCGGGGGAGCAAAGGTTCCTCACCCCACTGTTATAACCCTTATAATTATCCCTGCAATATAATTATCCCCTTATTTGCATATGAGGAGGAGGAGCTCAGTTGGGGGGGGCACAGGCTTTGCTTATAGGATGTCCTAGGTCAAGTCCCAAGTTAAATGGTTAGCTAAACCTGTGCTAAAGAGAGTTGCTGCTAAGCAGACTAGACAACCGTGGGCTAGATGATCAAATAGTCTTGACCTGGTGTAAAGCCATGTGTGTTGCACTGTTTCTACATGGTGTAGAAACAGTGATAAATCTGTTGGATTTGCTGTTCAGCTGAAATCTCTACGGGATATTTTTACTTCACAGCATATGAATTTAATCATTGTGGTGGACAAGGTCAGAGCAGGAAAGAAAACTCATGGACTTTCTGCCATGTGAAGTTTGAGTAGGGAATAAAAGCTGTTTACTCAGCCTTTTCCTCGCTCATGTCATCTCTTGCCATGGGTGCTACTCCTTACCCTTTTGTCCACCAGCACTCAAGTTACTACTTGAGCACTGAGACATGTTTGTCATCTGTAGGAACATAATATTCAGTAGCTTTTCCATAAAAATGTAATCACAGAGTACTCCAAGTCATGTCATAACATATATCCCTGTGTTCTATGTTAGGATTTAACAAAAAATTAGTCCTGATTTGGATACTTTCAGGTAGAAACATTCTTTATCCTTCTTACCTGGTCTCTTTGGTGATGCAACCCCACATCCAAGAAGATGTGGCTTTTAAGCAAAATAAAGGATGTGAGGTTTGATTCTGAAGTTGCTTTAGATCTTGGAGTGTATCATGACCTCACATAGCATCATTGCATGACATCATTGCATGACATCAGCACCTGCGCTATCACAGAAGTTCATGGCTGCAGTTTTGACAGCTCAGGAAGACAATGGTCCAACAGAACAAAGAAATGAATTCTAGATGGACCACTGCCCATCCATATTTTACTGGATGAATTTGAAAAATCTAATATAGTTTTATCTGTAATGTGTAAGTTTACACAAGCAAGTGGGTGCATTGGTGGGACAGAAGAAAAGTTACTGAGAACTTAAATGTTGGGATGTCTAATCCTTAAGAACAGTGGTCCTCTGAGAATATTACTCAGTTTGTAGTAAGATCTACTTGATGATACTCTGTGTTTTGCTTGATGGTGGACAAATGTCATCATAGCAAATTGTTTCCTGATCAATTGCATGCTTCATTTTCACTCTACTAGCTAAATGACTTTATTCAAAACTGGAGGAATGAGCAGTGGTCCTTTTGTTGATTGTGTGAAATCTGCAAAGATGTTAAAAGTTCACTAGCTTCTAAACTAATGTCAGATATATAGGTGGAAGTGGGGCAGAAGGGTAACCAGTATTTTCTGTACTTGTGATAAGACTTTCTACAATTGTAGGACATGATAGCCTCAAGTTGTAAACATTGAGTGCTGGACGCTAAGAGCATATTAGCAAATTAATGCTAATATGTTGGTAAGAAAAGGGTGAATTTAGTTGACTGGTTTAACTAAATTACTTATCAACTGTGGGAGGTACATTTTAAAAATCTCATTCTTAATGATGTTTTAGATAATGTTCTCCTGAAGGTTATGAGGGAATCAGGTGAAAATTAATGCTTATAATTAATGAATTACTAATTACTAAATATTTCCAGTGATGGACATTCCATCTGCACTCTTGGCTGAAAACGAATGGCTCAAAGGGTCAAAAAGGGTTTTTTCCCCCTTAGTAATTAACCTACATTTTCCTGCTTCAGCTTATTATACTTTGCCCATTAATGTTTAATGAGGAAAACATCTCTTCAGAGAAGACTTAACACAGTGATAGGTCAAAGCAACTAATAATCCAAGAAGTGACTGCTGAGACTTGATAATGTTCCTTTTACTATTTAAGGTACAGATTTTAGCATGTTTAAAACTGCAGCAGCACTTTCTCCCTACTGAGCACTGCAAATTACAATTTCCTTTGGGTATTTTAAAAAACCGGGCTGTGCTTCTTGTGCCTCCAGAGCACCATTTGTTTGCTCCAGACTGACATTTTCAGCAAAATTATGGACTCAAACCTGTAGTTACACAGACTGAGTGGCACATTATGCAAATGTGACATACAATGACTTTAATACCATCAGTGTCATAATGTTCTTTAGGCACAAATCACACATTAGCACCCCAAATCATCAGGTGCACAACCATGTGGGGCCGGTGGTTCTACAAACACTTGGGCACTTATGAATGTGTAACCATTGTAGTTATGTAGCTACGCAAAGACTCCTGGCCCAGCTCCCCCCCCCCATAATAGGGCTCCCACTACAATGAGGTACTTCTGAATGGGCTCTCTGGCCCCATCTTCTGCTCTTGAGTAGGAGAGGGGACCATCCCCTAAAGACTATCTAGCTTCCACCATATACTAATTTACCCCACATGACTCAGCAACTTAGTGGGAAGTTACTGAGGGGCTTAACTTGCGCTTTTTCCATGTCTGTCAAGACTTCTTCTCCTGTGGGAGATGAGAATCCTATATGCGTATACTTGCACACACTGGAGTAAATACATCTGAAGAAGGCATGGCAAGAAAATATCTTTAAAGGAAATCTTATTCTAAGCAAGCAGTCTTACATTAGCAAAAAGGTATCTCATATGAGAAGTCAGCTTCCTTCAGGCTTTACTTAGGAGTAGTTACAAAGTTACAAAACAACCTAGGTCATATTCAGCCAAGGTCAAAAGAAATATAAGCCCTACCACGACTAGCTGAACATTCCTAGCTGAACTAGCTACTCAAGATACAGATGGTGTTCTGGTTCTTGGGTGGTCATGGGAAACTGGGAGTCTGGACCCCTTTGTCCAGCCTACAACCAAGCTTCCCTAGGGAAGGTGAGGCAGGCATTACTCCTTCACCTCTCCAAAGTCTCAGCCTCTTTGTCTCTCTCCATGCCTCGTGGCACCCTGAGTTTTTATAACTTCTCACTTGGAAGCATCTGAAGTTTCCCCACTTCTCCCCAAACTGGTCATCCTCATTGGGCAATTGTCTCTTGTTGCTCCTCCATGATGCTGACACTCAATAAACGTAACTTAAAATCATCACACCATTAACCCTTTGCTTACCTGGAGGAGAGGCTATGTCCCTCAGCTGTGTTGCCCAGATAATGGGACAACCCATTATCATATACATCAGCCCCACTTACCAGGCAGCAGCCACTGTGATGGGGAGGGGGTCTGTTCCCCTGTTGATCAGGAAGCAGCTGACTGATGTTCCCATCCCCTCTTGCTAGTGATCTGTGGTTCAACAGTCAGAAGCACTCCTGAGATTGCACATGCGAGGAGGTGTGTGGGAACATCAGTCAGCTGCTTCCCAGTTGACAGGAGCCTTGCTGATTGCAATGGCTGCTGCCTGGTAAGGGGGGCTGGGAGATTTTAAACTAGGGAAAACATAGGGTTCATGGATACAAAACAGTTACAAATGCATAACTCTGGGTTGCAAACTTATAAGTGACCTAGTGAATTCTGGCCAGAATTGTGTGTATAACAAGCCATTTTTCAGATGTCTGAGTTGGGAGACACCAAGATAGGCCTCATGAAATTCCACACCCTTTCAATTCTTTGCAGTACACTTCATCCTTTTATGTTAACCTTCACTGAACATTTTAGTCATGACATCTGTGATTTTAAAGGAAACGTATGGTTGTCCTTCCTTAACTAGTGAGCTATGCATAATTTTCTATGCCAGATAAGCAAATTTGCAGTTCTCTTACTTTTAGTGGGATCAGATTATTAAAAGTTGACTATCATAGGACATAGACAAAGTCAAGTGGGATATCCAGCTGGTCGACTAAAAGGAAGTCACAAACTTTCTGATGCATGTGTTGTAGTACCGTATATTCTGGCGTATAAGACGACTTTTGAGCACTCAAAAGTGCCCTCCAAAATTGACAGTCGTCCTATACGCCGGATACACTTTGCTTCGCCCACCTGCCTATCTCCTGCCTCTTCGCAAATGGAGCGAAGAGGCAGGAGATGGGGCAGGGGGGTGAAGCAAAGTGTTTTGAAGATCATTCGCCCCCCTCCTCTGCCTTCTCCCCCTTTGGGGAGCAACGGAAGACAGAGGAGGGGGGCGAACATTGCGGTTTGCCGCAGCCGCCGCTGGATCGCTTCTGCAGCGGCCGAGGCAAACCCGCGATTCGCCCCCTCTCCCCACTTTCCTGGAAGGTGGGGAGAAGGGGCGAACGTGCCCTGTTTGGCCGTACAGCCTCCGGATCCCCCTCCTGCGCTCCCTCCTGGAAGGGAGCGCAGGAGGGGCATGCAGAGGCTGCATGGCCAAACCCGCGATTCGCCCCTTTTCCCCACCTTCCTGGAAGGTGGGGAGAAGGGGCGAACATGCCCCGTTTGGCCGCACAGCCTCCGGATCCCCCTCCTGCGCTCTCTCCTGGAAGGGAGCGCAGGAGGGGCATGCAGAGGCTGCGCGGCCAAACCCGCGATTCGCCCCTTCTCCCCACCTTCCTGGAAGGTGGGGAGAAGGGGCGAACGTGCCCCGTTTGGCCACACAGCCTCCGGATCCCCCTCCTGCGCTCTCTCCTGGAAGAAAGCGCAGGAGGGGCATGCAGAGGCTGCGCGGCCAAACCCGCGATTCGCCCCCTCTCCCCACCTTCCTGGAAGGTGGGGAGAAGGGGCGAACGTGCCCCGTTTGGCCGCACAGCCTCCGGATCCCCCTCCTGCGCTCCCTCCTGGAAGGGAGCGCAGGAGGGGCATGCGGGGGCTATGCGTTGGAAGAGGGGGGTCATCTTATAGGGCGAATATATCACAAACTCTGCATTTTACCTTAAAAATTGGGGGGATCGTCTTATACGCCGGGTCGTCTTATACGCCGGAATATACGGTAAATAAATTGTTGGCTTGTTTGACACTGCAGTCTTATGCATGACTTCTTAGAAGCAATGGCGATTGGTGACTTCCGTCTCAGTGGAGCAGAGAATCTGCTCTGGGTTTACGTCTGAACTTTGAAGGAGATACTCAAGATGTTGAACCCTATTCTTTATCACCACCTTGGATAGTTCCTTTAAACCTGGGACAGATTCACTGCCCAAATGGCATGGAAGCCATCATTAAGTCCCTTTGAGTTCATTAGGACTTTTCCTATTGTGTTTAGAACTGCTGTTTCAGATTGAGAAATGTATATATTTATATCAAAACATACTTGCTTATATGAATGATAGGTGAATCTAATGAGTTACATAGAAAATCTGTTTCTCTATTATTTTCATAGACAACTCAGTCTTTCTAGACATTTTGTAGTATTTATTTTAAGACCTGCTAGACTTCCTCCAGTGTTGAAGAGTCATCTCCCAGAGTTGTTGGATTGATCCAGGTATTAAAAAAAAAAAAAAACTGGCACTATTGAAATGTATAATTACACTCTCTGTTTTGTTTAAAGCTGTGAAAATCAAGAAGCCAATTAAGACAAAGTTCCGCATGCCAGTATTTAACTGGGTAGCTCTGAAACCCAATCAGATTAATGGGACAGTCTTCAATGAAATTGATGATGAAAGGATCTTGGAGGTATGAGACCTGTATAACGTAATGGAGGGGAGGGAAAAGAGAATACCTGGTTTTTGTTTGGAAGCTGTTCTTCAAAAGGAATCATTTTGACTTGCTGTCAGTAAAGTGAGTTTTTGTAAGATTCCATTAGTAATTCTGTACTGGATGGCCTGGCTGAAATTTAAGTAACCAGATACTTGATGCTCCATGTTTCATCTGAATTTTAATTGAGCTGGATGCTGAACCTGTTTTGAGGATAGAGTTCATTGTCCCTACTGACCCGGAAGCAACTAGCTGCAAATGGCTGCCATGTAGTGGTCCAGACAGTGGGAGGTTCTCCTCACTATCAGTTCCAAGTAGATTTCTGTTAGATTCTCTTCTTCTAGAGCATGGATGGGCAAAGTTGACAGATGCTGTACAGGATTCCAAAATTACACCCACCCACCCACCCCCTTTTTTTTAAGGGAGAACGCTTGAGCAGCCTAGTGAAGAGTGAGTATATTCTCCCACCACAGAATGCTGGCTGCTGTTGTGGTGAGGGGCAGAAATAGAATGAGGAGCATGGGAGAGGTATAGGCCAGATACAGTCCTGAATAGATATCCTCCACAGCACATTATTTTGTCAAAGGTCCTACTTGTGATGTCTTATTTTGCATAATTTACTCTGAGATTTTTTTTTTAAAAAAATATGTGAGCATAATTGTGGATTTGCTATTCTAGTAGACAGGGTAGCCCTATACCCCCAGGCTGGAAATCTTTTCCAGCCAGGAACACCACCACCCCAACCTGGCTTCTCAGGGTTAGCTTTCTCACTTTCCATTAATTTTAATTTATTAATTGCATTAGGGTGATCCCAGGGAAGGCATCATAAGGGCCATAGGACTGGTGAACTGCAGTCTCCAGCCCTTAGTGAGGAATGACAGTGTGCCCATAGAGAAGGAGGTCCATAGCAGTCATCTTCTCTTGACAGGTGTGGAAAGCACCAGCACTGTGTCATCCCTGCTGTTGCTGTTTCCATGACAGTAGAGGTCAAAAGGGAGCATGTGCCAGGGCTGTCAGAGGCATTGTGGCAGAACTCTAGATCCAGCTCATTAAAAAACAAAACAAAACCAACATCAATTTTCCCTACACATCCTCTAGAATGGAGGAGGGAACTGTGAGACCCTGGTGTTGGCATGGTTATTTTCCATCCCAATGGTACTGGGGTAGAAATGGAGAGGGGGGGAATGAAAGGAAAAGAATCCTCAGACACATGCACCTTCCAAGGCGCAACAGCATGGAACAACATGGTTCTTACACCATGGATTCTCCGTGCCCCTCCCCCCCATCCTTAGAGGATTATTCTGCATGTTTTATAGACTACTTCCCATTTTGGCTTGGTTTTTGTCTTAGGATTTAAACGTTGATGAATTTGAAGAAATATTTAAGACAAAAGCCCAAGGCCCAGCCATTGAACTTTCTTCAAGCAAGCAAATAACTCAGAAAGGATCAAACAAAGTAACACTATTGGAAGCAAACAGAGCTAAAAATCTTGCTATCACTTTACGAAAAGCTGGGAAGACATCTGATGAAATATGCAAGGCTATTCAGGCGTAAGTAAAAAAAATAGGTGTAGAATGTAGCATTATTCTATATTCCAGTAGTCCAGTAGTATTTCTGCAACTGGATTAAATTTTAAAAACACTCTTTTTATTGCTTGTAAATGAGTAACACTTAAATGTACATACTTTTCCATTTATCATCTTAAGGCTATAATTCTGTGCACACATTACTGGCTCTTTGGGATCTATTCATTTATAAAAATCAGAACTTGGAAAAGTTAGTAGACCATAATTTCCAGAACTCCTTAACTAGCCTGACTATTACGATTGTCAGTATCTTCTCTTGCAGGATTCTTGTGTGTTCAACAGCAGCAGGACAGGCACCAAGTGTATCTATAACTGCAATGTTATAGTGGTTGGATCCCACTATCATGGCTTCTTCCTGTGGAATCCTGTTGAATTCCAAAATACAGTATGTCACTAAACTACAAATTCCAGAATAACTGTGCAGTGTAGATACATTCTAACTCTCACATGCCTTTTTCAAAACTGTATCAGTTGATTATTTGGATTCCTTTTAAAAACACAGCTGCAAAGTAACATTAAAATTGATTTTATTTGTGTCACCTTCCATTATAGTCTTGGTTGTGTATGTGCGCATGTGTATGCAATCACACACCCACACACCATGTTGTTTTAAATTCCTGTTCGAGCTATCATGAAACCCTGGAGAGGAGGAGGAGTAAAAAGAATAAAGCAAAACAGAAATTTAATACTAGACTCATAACAGAAGGCAAAACAAAGCACAACCTTCCTCCCAAAATGATCTCCCTCAACCCAAAGAAAATATTAGTAGTAAGAAGTCATTGTTGTAAATTTTCTGTCTCCAAATGTTAAGTCCTCTGTCAATTTAAAATCAATTTTGAGCAAGGTTAACCTGCTACAGTATCAGCTCCAATGTCTGGGAAACCCCTGCAGTACATTGTAATGGTTTGTTGTTGATGTTTCACATACAAGAATGTATAGAAGTTTTAAAAAATATATTAGAAACAGAAAATGTACTCCAGTGCTCTTGAAGGGATATAATCACATAAAAGTGGAATTTATCATGCACACAAAATGCAAGTTATTTCTCCCAGCTTTTAAGGATGGATCCGAATTAGCTTAGACAGTTGGTACTTTCACTTTCTCATTAATTTCAACAGAGAGTAGAAATCAGACTTCTGATAACTTAGGAAGGTGAAAAATGAAGCACTGCAGGACAGTTGATCCCAAGAAGTAGGAAGTAATTCTGGTTTGGTGGAAGTATTTTTACACTTCTTTCAACCAGCTGCCAGGGCCCACAAAAACCCTACTGGTCTGCAAAGCTTAAACAGATGGTAATATACATTGCACTTCCAGGTATCCAAATGTAAGTGTTTAGGGCACACATCCATTATTTATACTTTACAGGTTTCCCCCCTGCACTTTATATGTTGACTCCAGGAAACACCAGTGTAAAATCAATGTACCTGCATCAAATGCTATTGCATGAAGTTTGACATGACTATAGGATTGATTAGTAATTTTAATAAGGCACGTTGGTTGGGAATCACTTGGAAATCAGGGACCAAGTCTTCTTGAAAATAGGCCATTCTAATTGTCAACTCCCAGCCGCTTTCTTTGTTGTGAGCACTGAATGTTAACATACTGTATTTTACTTTATTTTACTTCCCATTGGCTAGATTTGATCTGAAGACTCTGCCTGTAGATTTTGTTGAATGCCTAATGAGGTTCTTGCCCACGGAAAATGAAGTGAAAATGTTGCGGCTTTACGAGCGGGAGAGGAAACCCCTTGAGAACCTGTCAGATGAGGATCGGTTCATGATGCAGTTCAGCAAGATTGAGAGGCTGATGCAGAAGATGACCATCATGGCATTCATTGGCAACTTTGCAGAAAGCATCCAGATGTTGACTCCAGTGAGTGAGATGCAGGGCTCAGGACTGTCTTTGAAACAGGACTAGAACTGAATTCTAAGGGTTGAGTTTATGGATATGTTACATTTGTTTTCAACTAGGTGTTCTAGGCAGTTGCTTCCTAGAAATGGGCTGAGCTTATCTTTTAATGGATGTTGGCCAATCTTTGGCCATTTAAATCTCTTCATTGGAGCACCTAGAGATAAATGCATTAAGGTGGGAATGTATTCTGACTCATTCCTAACTTCTTTCTGAACCCACTTTTGTTCATCTTTTTGTGTGTGTGTGAATGTAGTGAAGTTGGGAAATAGTATCTTTCTCTTTCACATCTTTCTCTTCCTGCAGTAGTTGTGTGTTGGGACACACTCCCTAGCAGCCTGGGAGATAGCATGGGATACAGTACATAGCCAGAAGAGGGTTTCAGCAAAAATCATATCTTCAGCAAGCTGAATGGCTTTTCCACATTGTGAATCCAAGCCATCCTATGTAGTCATTGTGTTAATTTGCACCTAGCTTGTACAAATATTAATGTTATTTCTTGTGTTTATCTTTAGCAACTTCATGCAATAATTGCAGCATCTGTCTCAATAAAGTCATCTCAGAAGCTCAAGAAAATCTTAGAGGCAAGTATCATTATGCTAATTCATTTTTGATCCTTACAAGAAAGTATATTTAAGCTAAAAAGCCCCTTTCATTTCTGTTACATTGGTTGATGCTTACCATTTTTCTCCTTGTGGTTCTGCAGATCATCTTGGCTCTGGGTAACTATATGAATAGCAGTAAACGAGGAGCTGTTTATGGGTTTAAACTACAAAGCTTAGATCTGGTAAGTAGGGACACATCTTCAATGAATTAACTGCTTTCAGATCCCCATGCATTCACCTTATTTATATGAGCCATGCTGCAGCCACATGTTACATCAAGCAACACAAAGGAATTATGACAGTGAGATAGAAGCTCCTTTATTCAAAGGTTGCATCCTAATATAGATCAAGTGTCAGGTACGCTAGCTAACCATTTGTTAACCATTTGCTAACCATTTGTCTGTGATACAATCAACAGTTTACTCCAAGATACAACAAGCAACTAACACTAGCATATGAAAAGTAATTAGCATCACTGAGCTTTCCTCAAGTTTCCTTTTGTGCTCATTTATTGTGTACTTTTGTTAGACATTTACATTGCTTAATTGAAAGGCAGGAAGGAGGGAAGCATAAAGATTTCTAAAAGTATGCATCCTTCTAGAAAGGTGAACTAGTGAGAAAAGGAATCATAGGTTTATTTTTTCAGGATATTGGGACATGCAGTAGATTTATTCTGTAAAAAGCTGAAATGTAGCAAACAGTCTGTAGAGCTGCAAATCTAGCTGGCAGCAGTTTGCAGAAGCTAGCTGGGTAAATGTATTAATATTGCTGGGCTCAGAGCCCAGGAGTTGAGTTAAGCTTGTTAGTTCTGTGTTGGATTTCACAGAAAGAAGATGTTTTTCTCTTGAATGCTGGGTATGCTGTAGTCTTTATTATATTCAAGTAAAGAACAAGAAAATTTTAGATGCAAGCCAGTGTCTGTGCCTTTATTCTTATACATGAAGGAACAATACTTTGCTGTTTATTTTATGCTGCCTAGACCTGTTTAGGTACCCAGTGCACGCTATCACCTGACATATTTCTCAGCTCACATAACCAGAGCTTGGAAAAATTACCTTTTTTGGACTACAGCTCCCAGAATCCATCAATCAGCATGGTTATGGCATGCTGAGTGGAGGAGTCTGAGATTTGTAACCGAAGAAGTAATTTTTTTCAAACGCATCAAATAAAGATAAATCCCATTTCCAAAATTTCATAATATTAGACCTTCCCTAGCCTGTGTTTTCATTATGATGATTTCCCCCTGTTACTATCAGCCATAGAGACTGTATGTCAGAAGTAAGAGCTCAAATTTATCTCAAGTTTCCAACTGCAGAAAAGTCAATTTAGGACATGGCTGCTTTCTGTCAGCTTCTGTTGCATAACAGTCTCTATATTCTTGAGAAGAAAATGTTATTATTCATAACATTTCAAAATAATATGAAAGAGACCAGGACTTAGATGCAAAATCTGTACATAAGGCTGTACTTAAAATCTATAAATCCTTAGCCTTTGTAGCTGACACTACCAGAAATTCCTTGACATTTTCATCTCACTCCATTGCAGCCACAACTGTAGCCAGAAGATCCATTTTGCTATGCCTTCTATGCCTAAGGATGCAAAATTACAGGGTAAACAGTCCCAGCCTTTTCATCCCTTCCACTCATTCTCCTGCTTAAGAGACTTTAGGTCTTTCAAACCCGTGTGGGCTAGGTCTCAGTTTTCCTTATGTTCCCAGGGAGGCCCAGGCAGGAACTCTTCACAAAGGAGTCAACCTACCAGAAATAAACCAACCTTGTGACTTCCTCCTCCCAGGATAGGAGAGAGGCTTTCACACTTCATACAAGCATGGTGCCTTTCCATGTCAAATCAGTGGGTACTGAGGACATTAAACAGCAGTTGCATGATAAAATTCCATCAAAAGCCAAACATTGCTTTCTCAGGTCACCAGTTTCCAAAAATCTCAGAGAACCTTGCAATGCATCAGACCATCTCTTGGCTCTTATAGCTTGGGGCCATAGAACTGATCCCTCCAAATGAAAGATTCAGTGGGGTATATTCTTTCCTCTTCACGGTGGCCAAGAAAGGGGCCAGAGTTCACCTGATTCTGGACCTCAAATTTGTCAACACGTCCATAAAGTATAGGTGCTTCTGGATGGAAAGCCTTCAAGCAATCCATGAATACATTTTTCTGGGTGATTGCCTTCTCTCAATAGATCTTTCGGAAGCTTATTTTAATATCCTTATCCATTCTTCTCCCATGTACCTTTGTTTTTGTTACCTCAATGGCCACTATCAATCCAGAGCCCTGCCTTAAGGGGATGATCGCCCCGTGGCCCACCTGAGACTGCTGGGCATCCATATCTTCCCTTACCTGGATGATATCCTTTTGAAATCTCACACACTCCCAGGGGCCTTGTCTAACATACTCCCTTTGATTCTTCTTTGCAGTTACTAGATACAAAATCAACAGACAGAAAACAAACCCTATTGCACTATATATCAAATGTTGTGAAGGAGAAATATCAACAAGTATCACTTTTTTACAACGAACTTCACTATGTGGAGAAAGCTGCTGCAGGTAATGTGTTCAAAATTCACTTCTCAACTATATAAAAACTAGGGTGAGTTGCATTCATTATACAGGTTAACACTGAGTTAAACATATGCATAGAGTCTAGTGAATGTCTCTGGAATTATACTCACTTGTCATGGTCAGATATGTATCTTAAAAAGATGTAACAAATATGAAAATTCACAGAGACCACAGTTTTAAAATGTATTCTTTATCTCTCTGGGTTAACATTCTCACAGTTTAGAGCAGCCTCCCTCCCTCTTTTAGTAATGATACTGCCTTTCTAGCCCCACTATGAGAACCAATTATTTGACTTCCACTTGAAGTTGTGTTGCATTTAAATTCTGCAGGGCCTCTGGTAGATCAATCTGCAAGCATTGGTCTCTGAGATCTTTTAAATCAGGGATGGGAAAATATAGTCCTCCAGATGTATTTAGACTGCATCTCCCACAACCCTTCACTGGTTACTGCTGATGGGAATAGTAGGTGAAAATTATCTGTATGGGGCAATAGTTCCCTGCAGTAACTGACGATGTTAAGACTCCAGCAGGCCATGCACACCACTTTTTCTGTTAACTAGCTGGACCCAGCGTACCATACACCATTAAAACCTCTAACCCTAACCCCTGCCACCCCTCTCCGTTTGTTCTGCCACCCTGCCATCCCCCTCCATTTGTTCTGCCCCCCCTGCCACCCCCTCTCCGCTTGTTCTTCCCCTTGGCCCCCACTCCCTGCACTCCAGGACACACCACATCCACCCCATGCTACTCCCTCTCCCTCTCTGGCGGCCCCGTCTGCTTGTTCTGCCCCCCTGCCACCCCCCGTCCACTTGTTCTGCCACCCCTGCCACCCCCCCATTTGTTCTTCCCCCTGCCACCCCCTCCACTTGTTCTGCCCCCTGCCACCACCCCTCCGCTTGTTCTGCCCCCTGCAACCCCCCGTCCACTTGTTCTACCCCTCTGCCACCCACCCTCTGTTTGTTCTGCCCCCTGCCACCCCGTCTGCTTGTTCTGCCCCCTGCAACCGCCCGTCCACTTGTTCTACCCCCCTGCCACCCACCCTCTGTTTGTTCTGCCCCCTGCCACCCCCCGTCTGCTTGTTCTTCCCCCCTGCCACCCCCTCCACTTGTTCTGCCCCCTGCCACCCCCTCTGTTTGTTCTTCCCCCCTGTCAGCCCTCTCTGTTTGTTCTGCCCCCTGCCACCCCCTCCACTTGTTCTTCCCCCTGCCATCCACCCTCCGTTTGTTCTGCCCCCTGCCACCCCTCTCCATTTGTTCTGCCCCCTCCAACCCCTTCCACTTGTTCTGCCCCCTTGCCACCCACCCTTCGCTTGTTCTGCCCCCTGCCACCCACCCTCCGCTTGTTCTGCCCCCTGCCACCCCCTCTCAATTTGTTCTGCCTCTTGCCCCCCACCCCCTACATTCCACCCCATGCTACTCCCTCTCTCTCTCCGGCAGCCATGTTTGGAATCTACATGGTCCCGCCCCCAGTGTGCTGATTTGCTGGCCAACAGTCCCTAAGCAGCCAATCAGCACATTGGAAACGGCAACATACCCAAGAGAATTATAGATATAGATATAGATATAGATATATAGATGTTTTGGAGATATTTTGTTTTCTTTCCTCTTTAGTATCACTTGAAAACGTTCTATTGGATGTCAAGGAACTCCAAAGAGGTCTGGACCTAACAAAACGTGAATACACCATGCATGATCATAATACCATGCTGAAGGAATTCATTCAGAACAACGAAGGGAAACTAAAGAAATTACAGGATGATGCAAAAATTGCCCAGGTATTCCTTGCAGCTCAACTCTTGTTACAAGGTTACCACAGTTTCTAATTCTTTCAAAGCTGAACTTGATGCTTTCAGAATAGGCAGAATAAGCCGGAGGTGTTTTCTCAGTGCTAGCGTAGTATAGTGATCAGACTAAGATCAGAATGTCAGACTAAGACAGAGGGAACCGAGGTTCAAAATCCCCACTGACCTTGCTGGGTGACCTTGAGCATAACCCACTTCATAGAACTGTTGTGAAGGTGGAATTGAGAACAGGAGAAAAGCATGAATGCACCCCTGAGTTGCTTGGGGATAAAAATGTTGTAAATAAGTTGGATAAAAATGTAATAAATAAATAAGTTGCTGTACAATTTTTGCTCCAATATGACATGTTTGCATCTAGCTCTATACCAGGTATGGGCAGTTTGTGGCCTACCAGATGGTGTTGGGCTAGAAATTCCTATAAGACAACATAGCCAACAAGGATGGAGGATGAGAGTTGGAGTGCCACCAGTTCCCCAGCCCTTCTCTGCACAATAATACCCCATACCCACCTCTGTAGATAAACTGGATTCAAAAGACAGATGTGTATGACCTGAACAAAAAGTGCACACTCTTAAACATGTGGATATGTCAGGAAGCCACCAGCCAATAAAGAAACATGCATGTGTGTGTTTAATGATGCCCATCTGTTTGAAGCAGGATAGACCCTCATGGACTTGGCAGGATCATTTCAAGGTGTGTGTTTAGCTAGAATATATGTGGCCTTCCAGATGTTGGCACTTCTTTCATCATAGGACCATAAGGAAAGTCATGCAGGGTAAGAGCAAAGCATTGCCTAGTTCACCATTCTTTTTACATAGTGGCCAGTCAGTTGTCTGTGGGATACTCCTGATCATCCTTGCCCACCGGTAATAATGTCTGGGACTGATGAGAGTTGGAGTCAAAGAATATCTAAAGGGCTACATATTTCCTACTGCTGCTTTGGGTAATCATCTAGGATCTGTATTATGTCACATCAAGACTGGTAGACGCTTAGGAAGCTTCCTCCATTTGAATTTAAACTGGCCACCAAGTTGAGCTGTTTATCTGTAGTTAATCACAGGTTTTTTTGTGGTCTATTTTCTTAGCATGTTGTTTGATTCTATATGCAGTTGGTTCTGTCTCCTAAACGACAGAGAATCCTGAATCCATTTTTTCTCCTGAAGAGTGCATCATTTGCATTAGCAAGAGCTCCTTGTTTCCATGCAGAGACTTGAAGCCCCAAAATGAAATTATTCCCTGCACAAATCAAGTTGAGAGGGTTATCTTGAGAGCTGGCTATCACATTGCCCAAGAAGTATGATTGCATTGTATACATTGCATTGCAAGAGCAGTGTGAAATGCAGAGGTCACACAAGGAGTGTTATTTTCATGTTGGCAATAGTGGCTGCTAAGGAAAAACCTTGCATGATACTTAGTAGAAGAATACTACATACAGGTTCAAATCCTGTAGACAGACTCATACATACATACACATATGCACAGACATTGTCATATGACACAGACCAAAAAAAAAAAGAAAAGAAAAAAGGAAGACATAGTATATTAAAAGCAGATTTCTTTATCATTTCCACCGTACAAGGTCCCATTTTCACAAAACTTGCTGCATGGACTTAGTAGTGATGGAGGACTAGAGGAAATCAGCCACATGAAACATGTAAATCATCAGCAGACCTTCCCAAGAACTATTTTGTGGTGAAGGAGGGTAGTGGGACATTCCTTTCCCTTGGAATGTGGGAAAAAGTAGAGTGAGGTTTATTGTTTACTGAGTAAGTCTTTATGTTTTCATATACAAGGACATTGCACACACACACACACACACACACACATGCACATACATATACATACACACACACACACACATATCCCTGGAAAATTCTTTCAAAATTTTGGCCATTTTCCTCCTTTGAATTTCTTCCTTTCTTTCCTTTCTGTGGCATTTAAATTAGTGCCAAAGTTGTATCTTGTAACTTGCAAACTATTGGTAGAATCCATTTTAAAAAGATTTTGAAAAGTGTCTGTCTTCCAGGATGCCTTTGATGATGCTGTGAAATATTTTGGAGAGAATCCCAAGACAACACCTCCATCTGTCTTCTTTCCAGTCTTTGTCCGATTTGTGAAGGCTTACAAGGTAAACAAAAAATTAAGTCACATCTCACATTAATTCATAGGAATTATGGCTCTGCTTTCTAGACTCTTTGTGCTTGTGTAGTTTCTTTCTGTACAGCAGGCAAAAAAAAAAAAGAGGTTTGATCCTCCAACTCCATGCTCTGTAATAACCACAAGAAAAATAATTGTGTTATTTTAATTAAAGTGGATACAGTGAATATTAATTCATACTTCATGAGGTGGTAGGGGGCAACTGTTAAACATCAGTTCCCCCCAAAGTATTTTGTTAGTTGAGAAGAGTAGCCTTGGTACTCTTGGGCTAAACCATAAATACATGAAAAGCACCAAGATCCTCTAAATCCCAAGGATGGGCAACCTGTGGGCTGCTAGATGGTGTTGGACTGAGACTCCCATCAGCTCTAGCTGATGAGAGTCACAAGCAGCCACCCCTGCTTTATTTACTTGTGGAAGAGTGACTGTTCCATAAAACTACAGGGAAACATAAGTGGTGTCCTTCTGTATGGAATTCTCTCCAGGCTTTACCCTAATGTAACAGGGAGCTACACTAGTGGATCTCCTTTTCAATGTTGCATAAGGAGGTAGCTGGAGTTTCCTTTCACAAAATATTTGATTAGCAGTGTAGTGGGTGCTGGATGGTGTCCAGTCACTGCTCCATCCCTGACCCAAGTGCCCACTGACTGGCTACAGGGGCACTCCCAAAAAGCACCTTGCTGCTACAGCTGGGCTTGCTCCGTCAGTCCTCCGTCTCCAGCACCTGGAACTCTGAATAAGTGTGTCTGTGGAACTTCATACTCTACTATCTTCAGTCCAGCTCGTGGCCCCCTACTTCTCCCAAGAAGGAGAACTTCTGTAGCCTGCCCAAATTTTATACTTGCTTATTGGTAAAAACTGGCAGTGCCTCCTATATACTTGAGAACTGGAGAGAACTGCCATATTGCCCATGTAGGTTTGGATCCAGACAGAAATGCATCTAATAGGAGATCCTTTTCAGGGGACTGGTGGGGCTGCCAGAAGGAAAAGAGGCTGGGAAACCAGTCTCCACCAATCCCATTTGTCTAACTTATCTCTGGATTAATTGGAAATAGTTTGATTTTGGGAAACATCACACATACAACTAGCAGCTAGGGCAATTTTCTGAAAGAATTCAAGCTGTCATGCTGTAACAGAGGTCTCTGCCTGGGCAACGTAGCCAAGTTAAACTGGTATTAGTGGGTTTGTGCTTTGCTAACCAAATTTAAAATGAATCTCATTCATTGGAAGGTGTGGCTAGTGCTTACCAGTTTGTATTTTCTTTGAAACGACGCACAGCAAGCTGAAGAGGAGAATGAACTGAGGAAAAAGCAAGAGCAAGCCTTGATGGAAAAACTTCTTGAACAGGAAGCCTTGATGGAACAACAAGACCAAAAGGTAGCAAAGAGCCAAGTCATTATAGATGACATTATGATAATATTTCAGAAATGAAATTGTGCAAGTGTCACACCATTGCTGCCTTTCTTATTATTTGGGATCAACAAAACAGCACAAGTCCAAACAGCTGTCACTGTAGTATTTAATGAGGCTATGTCATTCTGGTATTCAAGCAGCTTTTATAAATGTCATAGCAGTTTTGTATTTTTTATTTTCTAGTTTAAATACCAGAAGGGCATTTATTATCTTAAAGACATTGGCTAGAATGGTTGGAATTTGTTCTGTTCTAAAGGTGTTTTGCAAGAAGTCTTGGAAGTTTATTTTAGGCGAGCAGTTTTGTAACTGGAGGAAATCGAGTAGACGCACATAATTTTGCAGTAGCCAAATATGAAGGAAGTCTTGACAGAGACTCCCAAGAGAAAAACATTATCCTCCATTTTCTTTTATTTTGTGCCGAGCCTCGATTTTCTAGACTTAGTATATGACATTTTTGCTCCCTCTAACTTGTTGTAATACAGAGTTAGCCCTGTTGACTACAAAGCAAAATTCAAAGCCTGTATTGCAGTGTTTTTTTTTTAAAAAATTAGGCCAACTAAAAAGGCCCAAAATTCAATGCATTGACTTTCTAAGCTCACAGTTTCTTCATCAGGCAAAGATGGCAAAACTCATGGGTTGCATGCTTTCCCCCCAACCCCAATGCTGCATCCTCCTTAACCATCTTTTCCAGATGAAGAATCCTGTGAGCTTCAGAAGCTAGGGCAACTAGACTAGATTGGACTTTGTAATATCTTTAAATTCATAATTAGAAATTCACATAATTTCAGGCTAGACCAAATGTAACCTACTGCCTAGAGTATGTGGCTGCTTAGGAAGACCCACCAGCTTTCCTGCTGTGACATTTGGTTCAGTAGGAGAGTTTCTGCTATATCCTCCTCACCAAGAGGCCCACTCCTGCCTGCAAAGATGGAGGAAGGGGGTGTTAATTTTATTTCCACTACTTACACGGCTTCCCTGTGATTCTGTTTCCCCCTTGATTTGTGAACAAACCTCAGGACTAGCCTCTGCTTCTCTGGAACACTGTCCCTTAATTAGAAGTGTATAGCTATGACTTGGGTTTCTGCTGGGTGTTTGCAAATTCCTGTTGTATTCCTGCAACTGTATTTGAAAACCTATACCATCAGTGTTGCCAGTAAAGAGCCATGTGTGAGAAGCACTAACTTCTTTATTAACATAAATGAAATCAAAGGCTCAGGGTTACTCAGTATACAAAAACATTGTGGTTTTAAATAAGCTGTTTTCATATGTTACTGTTGCTCATATAAACAATGACCTGCCTAACCTATCCCACTAAAGTCGACTGTTTCTAAGTCTACCCTTGCCACCTAACGAAAATGCTGAGACTACTTCCCCTCCCGTAAACTCCACACTAAACAACAACCACACACCAATGGCTCATCTCAATTGTTGCCTACAAATGTTGTCTTTCAAACCCTCAGGCAGTCACCAGCCATCTCCAACATTCTGAACATTCTCCTCCAACCTAGCTTAAAATGCCTCATAGTCTTGTGGCGGTGGTGGTGGAGGTGGTCTGCCTTTAAGCCATTTCCAAAATATTGTGACTCTAAGGCAAACCGATCATGGGGTTTTCTTTGCAAGAGTTGTTCAACTGCAGTTTTGCCTTCGTCTTCCTCTGAGGCTGAGAAAGTGTGACTTGCCTATGCCCACCCGGTGGGTTTCCATGGCCAAGGGGGGATTTAAACCCTGGTCTCCCAGAGTCCTAGTCCAACATTCAAACCATTATACCCCACTGGCTCCCTGAAATAGGCGTACATACACACTAATGCAACATCAGAGAACATTATACCTTACCTACTCTGCTTCTTTTCAGTCTCCATCTCATAAAACAAAGAGACAGCAGCAAGAGCTGATTGCAGAGCTCAGGCGGCGGCAAGTCAAGGACAACAGGCATGTGTATGAGGGGAAGGATGGTGCCATTGAAGACATCATCACAGGTAAGCACAATAAAGGTGGCTTTTCCGAAGATAGCCCCATGTGTCTGGTCTTAGCTTTCACTTTTAATAGCTCTGTTAGAGCACTGCAAACTGCTTGTCTATGCCAGTAATCTGATGTACCAGTCATTTAACAAAGCAAACCATTATTGAATATCATTTTGCCAAACCTCAGATTTAAAGGTCCAGTCAGTGGCAGAAGTCTCATTAAGATACAGCTTGTGTATTGATTTCTTTTTAGTTCTCATTTTCTTCAGCATGTTGCTGTGACTAAAGCCATAGAACATAGAGAGCCTTATTAAATATGTCTGTGCAAAAGATGCATGCCATATATATATATATAAACTTGCTGGCTTGTTTTCAAAAGCTTGTATTGTGCCTAAAATGCTACTAACAGTAATTAATGCAGCACTAAATACCTAACAGAGGACATGGTTTGATTTGGGTTGCTGAATGGTTTAGAACATCAGAGTTAAATATTCTTCTTGCAACACACTAATGCTTGCCCTTTTCAGCAACCCATAATTGAACACAATAGGGTGACCATGGCTGGGTCAAATTTATAGTAGACGTGACCAGGGCAGAATATTCCTACCACAAACAGGTTACCAGCTAAACTTTGTTTTACTTGACTTTTTTATGGCAACAACAAAGTGGAAGGAATAATTAACAACTAATTATAAACAACTTTCCTGGCATTAAGAACTACTGATACATTTCTCTTGAATCTGGTACTCAGTAATAAGCTTCTGAGTATGTAAAGTAGTAATAAATGCTTGGAATAGTTAACTATTGTCACTTTTTTTGTGGAAAGATGTACACATATGTACATCTGCACACAACACTATGCAGAACACAGGACTTACATTAGGAATGCAGGGAAATTCATTGTGTCCTTTTCAGTGGCACATTGTTATTGGTTCCCAGGGTGAAACTTCAGCTGTGGTTTTCATGGCACACTCTGCAGATTCATTTCATTAAGATCCAAGAAAAACCAAATCAGTGGTGGGGAGAGGAAAATGTCCAGGCAAAAGAAAACTGTACTGAGAGAAAATTATGTAAATAATCTCATTTCTAATTATTTAAATATGTTGTAACTGCAGAATGATAATTCTAATAAGAACCCAGCCTAACAAATCCTATTGTGGTTAAATGACTGATCAGCCAACTCAGGCCGTTCTTAATAGTGCACTAACAATGTACTAAATGCAATAGATCTCTGCTTCTTACTGTATTCTGTCTTGTTTGGCTGTTATTTTCCATGCAGTGCTGAAGACGGTGCCCTTTACCGCTCGAACGGCCAAGCGTGGCTCTCGGTTTTTCTGCGAACCTGTTCTCACAGAGGAATTCCATTACTAAATTATTCCTCTTTCAGACTCGGTGCTCTTAAAAAACAAAAAAAGGTTGCTGTAGGTTTTTTGATGTTTGTTTTTCCACTTGTGTAAGGCAATGTGGCTGTTGAATGGATTCATGATGTCTGGCATCCCCTGGAGTTGTACTTATGTTGTCATCTCATTGCATGTTGTCTGCCAGTAAACCTTTTGCTCATTCCCATTGGATGTGGGGCCATTCCCACCAGCTTTGGCGTTTCAGAGGCACTGTTGGTCTGTGCGCTAAAAGCCATAGAACAGCAAGTGTTGGAAGTCACAGAGATATCACTGAGATCAAGAGCAGCTGTGCTTCAAGCCAGCCCACCCAATTTGCAAGAGATTTTTTGTGGGACATAAAGCTATACGTGACAAATGGTTCACTTGGTTTTTCCATGTCATCTCCTCCAGGCTCTTCCATCCTTCTTAGCAAATTTATCTACTGTATGTTGCATGAATCCTGTTAAGTCAAACCCACCTCTGGAAGTAAATCTAGAATGGATGAAGCTGAATTTTCACGGGTTTGGCATTGTGGCATGCAAGAGAGTCGCTTTCTTCTTGAAATCTCTAAGAGCATTTTCCACATTTGGCTATTCTAACCATTGCTGCTTGCATGCTGTGTTTGCCTGTGAGACTTGGAATAAAATAAATAAGCAAGCCTCTAAATCTCCATTTTCATCTTATCACATCCATAGTCATGCCAGCTTCAGTTCCATGCCAACTTTAATTGGAAACCTCCTTAGAACTGTGTAATAGTTACATGCAACTTTAAGCCTTTGGTCAGACCGGTCTTGGGTGGGAAAGAGAGTGAACAAAACCAAACCAAGAGAGATCAAAATAACTGGAAATGGGTTTTGTTTTCTGAACTAGGAATTAACAGGGTATTGCAGGTGAGGATGTTGTTGAATTGCAGCTTCTATCAGCTCCAGGCAACATAGCCAATGATAAGAAATTATGGGAGTTGTAGTCTGACAACATAAAGAGGGGCACACTCCCTCCATTGATTGGCATGAATATGAAATAATTCTTATGCTAGGTTAAGAACCAAAGAAATATGGCTTGAATGAAGGAATCATACAGGTGGGATGTCAGGGCTGTCTCTTAAAATTGCCTGGCAATAATAGATGTCTGAAGTTCATTGTCATGGAACTGGATCCATTTACATCATACGATGTAAGCTGTTAAAAAGCAGTGCATGTTTCTGCATGTATCTGTTAATGCTATTGTCTTGGATACAAGAACCAATGATCTTGAAGAAAGCAGCATTTCATTTCTGACCGATGTGATATATACATTTGAACGGGACTTTTAAATGTGAATGCTGACTATAACTAGATCAGCTCCAATTTGCTCCTTCAAGTGAAATTGTTGTACAGTCATCCTGGAGCCAGTGTTCAAAGCAGCTTGGAGTTTTAGGAGTAAGAGTTTAGGGTGGCTGCCTCTTCCTCTCCTTTCTCTTTTTAACCCCTTTAAGCCTTGGCTTCCCCCACTCTTGCTTGACCTTGCTAACACATGCAGGATTTTTTTTTAATGATTTATTTATTTATTTTGGCTTTTGGGGCACTGAGTTGAGTTGCTCTACATGTTCCATCCCATTTTTAACTTACCATCATTCTGTGTTTTTTTCCCTTCTGTTTAGCCTTAAAGAAGAATAATATCACTAAATTTCCAAATGTTCACTCGAGGGTAAGGATTTCTTCTAGCACACCGGTGGTGGAGGATACACAGAGCTGGCAAGCATCACTTTTTACTTAGCTTCCTCCTCTCTCTGTATGCCACACAAAACTGCTGCAAAACACAGCCAAGTGACTTAAAGGAGTGCTATGATGTAAGGGTGCAGGAGCATTGCTGGTGCTTTTAGGTCTCTCTCCTGTATCTGCCATGTGGGATTGATTCATCAGCAGCTCTTGTCTACGTTGAATAACAAGAGTGTCAAGTCACAGGTTTAGTGGTTAGCCCCTTTCCAGGCATATGAGTCATTTACTACAAAATTGACATTGTACTTTGGTTGCAGGCATGTGTATGCTGAGAGGCATGTGTATGCTGATAGGTTGTGGATTTGTGCACCACACTGCAAGGGTGGGTGGAGGGAACACAAAAGCACAGCAGAGTTGTTCTCTCTTTATCTTTTTTTTTTTTTAACACACAGTACTTACATCTTTATCAGTCCAACTGGCAGAAATACAGCCAATGAACCTTTACCAGAAACAGGAATATAATGAATAAGCTTTGCCTGCTATATTTTTTCATGTCAAATGTTGTTGTTAAAGACATAGGCCCAAATCCAGTAAAAAGTTACTACACAAAAGAGAAAATGCTGTGCAGCATCTCAGGAGGGAGAGCTTATGTGCAAATGTTTATTTGAATTCTCTCCTTACTGGGATGAAAGTTTGGAAGAGTTACTTATTTGGACTACAACACCTAGAATCCCCTACCAACATGGATTCTGGCTATGGTAGCTAGTGATTCTGAGAGTTGTAGTCAAAATAAAATTTTTCAGGTTCTGACTGTGACTGTGCTCTTATTCTTTCCAATCAACTCTTCCTTCCTTCCTTTTAAGTAACCTGTACAGGTTGAGTCTCCCTTATCTGAAATGTTTGGGATGAAATGTATTTGGGATTTTGGAATATTTCAGATTTTTGGAATACTTGCATGAAACAAAGTTTGTGTACATTGAACTATCAGAAAGCAAAGGTATCACTATCTCAGCCATTCATGTAGACAATTTTGTATTTTGGAGTATTTCGGATTTCGTAATTCCAGATAAGGGCAACTCAACCTGGTTTTGGGAATCATTGCAATTGCAGCCATAGACCTGGATTCCTGAAGAATCCTGCTGTCTCTGGCTCAGGAACTATCCTAGTCCAACTGCAGTCCATCCCTTGTAAAGCATGACCTATTCCTTCTGTTCACTGCAGCTTGGCACAGGGGCAGGAGAGGGTTAGCTGTACCATCCTAAAGAACCCCACTCACCTGCACTGCAGACCTTTATCACTCAGGGTGGCTCCCCCTGAGTTTAAGGTGGATTCCAGGGGGTATTTGTGATTGTGGCAATACCGCCATGATTGTGAATACATAGCAGATCTGAATACAGTTGTCCCTTCACATTCACAGGTTTGGCATTCATGGATTTGATTATTCACGGATTTGATTAAACTCTGCAAGCCTACACCATGCTGGCAGACTCTGAAGGAAGTAACACCCTCTGTTCTCTCTTTGGAGGGGTTTTCCACCATGGCAGAGAAAGCAGAGGACGATGGACTTCTTTCCAGCTCTCCAGGCATGGATTAAGCTCTTGGAGTTTACTCTTTGCCCAGAGACCTTGAAGGAAGGCAAGTCCCCCTCGCTATTTCTTCAGCTGTGCTTTCAGGGCTTTCTGCCATGGTGGAGATAGCAGAAGATGGCATGGCTTCTTTATGGCTCTCTGGGCATGACTAGGCTCTCAGAGCTTGCTCTATGAAAGGTTGCAGGAAAGAACAGACACTGCTCTCCCTTTGGCAGAGCTTTGGAGGTTTCCCTACCATGATGGGGTGGGAGTGGGAGAAGAGGGATTTTTTCCATGCTCCCCTGGCATGGACTCTTGGAGCTTGCTGTGTGCTGGGAGAGGCTGCAGGAGGTTTCCCTGTTGCTGAAGAGAGAATGATGTCTTGTTCTTTCTTGCAACCTCTCCTGGCACAGAGCAAGCTCTGAGAGCTTAGTCCATGCCCAGAGAGCCAGAAAGAACCCGTACCATCCTCTGCTTTTTCTACCATGGTAGGGAAGTGCTAAAAGAGATGCCACTGCAATGGAAAAATTAGGGAAAATCAAGTTTTTCCCCAGGTTCTCTCAATTCCTTTTATTTTTTCCACCCTGGCAGCCAAGTGCCAAACAGCTGCTGCCGTCGTCATTTTTTTGAGCAGGTATTACAAAAGGCCAGAAGCAGCACCATGGCCGACAAAGGTATCATACTGACCTGGTATAAGTCGACCCAGGCTTTTTAGGTCATTTTTGTGTTTTGTTTTGGGTTTTTTGGCATACATTTTTTTATTCACAGTTTTTCCACTTTCGTGGTGGTCTGGTGCCCCTAACCCCTGCAAATGTGAAGGGCCGACTATACAGAGTAATTACTGGTCTGTAACTCTAGGTTACAAATTAATAAGTGCAATGCAGGATGCCAGCCACCATCACTATCATTGTTATTGGTTATATTAGCATTGTTGGCCCCTGGAGCAAGTTGAGGAATTAGAAAATAAGGCAGCAGTACTCATTAACTACTAAACTGGCTTTTCACTACAGCTGTTGTATGCCTGCTGCCTTAAAGTAAGGAGGGGTGTGCAGAGACACTGGCACCAAGGGAAGGGGTTTTGCCAGACCTGTTGCTCAGCCTAAGAGGCAAATGAGGGGCAAGAGATCAGTTCTGCTGCTTAAATGTGGGGATAGATATGTAAGTTTCTATTACCTGGAAATTTGGCACAGCCAAGTGAGGCATACTAAAACAACTATATAGATGGGAGGATAGCCAAAGACAGAGTGATAGTAATTTTTGAAAGAAATAGAAAAAAGCACACACACCAACTGATTAGAGTACATGCTGGATAGCCTTAGTCTAGCATGATGACCTTGTAATGGCACAATATTCATTAATTCATTCTATTTATATGCCACCTTTCCCCCAGAGTGGGACCCAAGGCAGCTCATGAAAAGAATCAGCTAAAACCTAATAATATCGTTTAAACACGATTAAATAGATTAGTCCTTCATAGTAAGTAGGAAATGCCATATTGGTTTCTTGCTGTAAAGGTGGATTCTAGGTTGTTGAAAGGAGGAATCCATACAACTTGGCTTTACTCCCATCACTACCCAGATAGAACCGATTGGCATGCACATCCACCTCCCCTTAGGCAGTTCATGTCCTAGATTAGCTGAAGAGCAGAAGTAGATAGGAAAAAGGAAAATTACATTAAAAATTAAAAAGAACTGGGCCACTTGGAGAGAAGAACATGTGGCCACTATAGGAGAGATAATTCCTCCTCCCAACAATCAAGAATGCACCTTCATGGTAAGTAATCAGTGTGACATTCTTTGGGTTGATGAGAGGAGGAACCCATACAATTTGGGGTGTACCTAAGCCTCCTTAAAACTGATGGGTGGAAGTGATTGCACATTATATCTGGAGCACCCTTTTACCAAAGTTGGCCAGTGCTGTCCAGTATTTTATCAATTTTGTAATGGCAGATAAATTGGTAGGGGTATTCCAGATAGCTGTCCTGCTAATGTTACTTAAAGGAACATTTATAGAAAACAGTGGAGAAGTGTGTGGTGGCCATAGTAGAGTGTGCTGTGATGTTAGCAGGGTGAGGCAACTTAACCATGCCATAGGCCAAGGCAATACAGGTCTTGAAGGTGCATTAAAGAGGCCAGGTTAAAGGAAGGGATTCAAATTGTCTGAAAGTCCTAGTTTTGTCCATGTATATTTTTAAGGGCCTGTGAACATCAAGCTTGTGCTGGATCCATTCCTGCATATGTGATGGGTTAAAGCAGAATGAGGAAAAGATAAGATCTTGAGACATGTGAAAGGTAGAAAGCACATTAGAGAGGAAAGAGAGGGACAAGGTTGAAATTGATCAAAGTCTTGCTTGGAGATGCAGAGGTGGTCTCCCACTGATTAGGCAGCCAGCTCTAAAATGTTCCAGTCAGCCAGGATAGTCACCAACAGGAGAAAAAAGCAACACCACATCTCTGACGAATCTCCAGAAACAATTGATAACTGACCTGAAAAGATGAGATGGGACCACAGCTTGCCTCTTCAAGGTGTTTGGCCCAAGTCTCATATTTAACTCCTTTTTTAGGAAAGGAGGTACAGTATTTAATAGCAATTAATGCACAGTATTTAATAGCAATTTAATAGCAATTAATGCATCTTGGCAGGGCTCCCCTCATCTGAGCAGGCTGGCATCTGTGATCCTTCAAGGAGATCTAAAGGAAGCTCCCTTCTAAAGTTTTTCCTTTGCATTCACCATCTGAGACAGAGTCTGAGTTTAGGAGGAACGTGGTGGAACAAATGTCTGTAGTGGGCTGTATGAGATTGAAAAGGCTGGAGAAACCACTGAAATGGCCCTTCATGAAATCTAGCCCAAGGAACTTACATGGAAATCATCAGACCCAGCAGACGTGCTAGGAAAATTGTGTCTGCTTTCTAGGGAATGGAATCTCTTTGCCTCTGCCATGGGGTTCAGTGGAGTCACCTTCGCTGCTGGAGTTGAGAAAATAATCAGCTTACAATAGCACAGCCAACAGCACTAGATCTAACCCTGCTGCCATCCCTTCCATTTCATCCTCATAAATAAGAAACAGACAATTGACCCAGAGATTCATAGTAGCATAAGATTTAGTCCTCTAGAAACAGAACCAGGGCTTGGACTTTTATTTTTGTGTATGTAGGGAGTGGGGGGGGGGGACAACTCCAACAAGCCAGTTTCCGAGTTTTAGTGAGAGACCTTCAAACAAGCAATCACTCCCAAATCTGATGACTTCTGCTAAAGGATAATGCATTGTCTTCTCATTCACCCAAATTAAAATACTGCTGAAGTAGAAATTCCACATGTTGCCTTTTTTTTTTTTACATGCAGTTAGTGGAGACAGACCAATTTATGCTGTGTGCTCAGCTCTCTAAAAGTTTAAACAGTCCCCTTTTCTCTTTCGCTTCAAGCTGCTTTGATTGGCTACCAGCAGGACTCTTTCCTTGTCTAGATCCAAAGACACAGGCTAGCCTGCTTCTGACACTTTACTATTTCCTCCACACAGATCTTAGAAACCAGCCCTACAGACGAGCCGATGCGGTGAGGAGGAGCGTGAGGAGACGTTTCGATGACCAGACTTTGCGTGCTCTCAATGGTGCTGAAATAACCATGTGAGCTGGATTCAGGAAACTTGCATGTGTAAAGTAGAAAGTGTACTTGATCACTTCCTTCCCATGTGAACTGTATTTGCGCTAGCATTTTAATTATGGCCTTGATCACAGTACATTAACTTATCTTCTGAAGGGCTCAGTAATGACATAAAGTGCATAGGAATGAGGGGGGAAATATGGGCTCTCCACATAACTGTAGCTACCAAGTGCCTAAATTTCAAGTACCTGCTCAAATTAATCAAAGCAATAGGACTTTATTTGATTGGGTATCTTTTTACAACAATAAATTTGTTCAGTGTTTTTAACCAAAATGTAAAATACATATTGTATTTTTTGTCATTACATACAGTTTAGTAAGTAGCCTTCAGTAGGCTTTCTTGATACATGACCAGTTGTAAATAGGTAATACTTTGAAGTGAGCTGTTGTGGATTTTTCTTTTATTATTATTTCAGTACATTCCTGGATGGTTTGTGAAGTTAACTCTGAACTTCAGCTGCACTTATTAGTGTTCTATATGCATACGTAAGCATATGCATATGTAAGAACATAATATACAAAGTTGGTGGGGGGGCAACCCTGTTAAAATAAACTGCACCCTGTAAGAAAATGTTGTTTTAAGCTGGAGGGGAACATCCATAAAACAAAGGTTGAAGTAGATTTGAGTACAGTTTACAAAAGTTAAAGTCCATTGGGATAAGAAAGAATTGCATAATGGGGACGGCTACTGTAAATAGGATGTGGTACCATAAGGCTTATATTAAATACACCCTTGCCTGCTTTCAGATTCTACCCAGTATATACCAGTGGCAGCACAGGTATTGCTGAAAAGTGTGAACATATTGTGAACACAGAATGATGTATGAAACTATGGTTATTGTGTTCTTCCTGTAAGAGGCAGCTTGTGGGTAACTTTATTATTTATTAATTAGCACTAAAATATTAACGTCTCAATAATCAGTATTAGAATTCCTGAGGATCACAAGCTGTTCAGTTGTCAGAACAGTGAAAACCTGGTGCCCTACTTAAAAAATTAGGATGCCTTCCATGCACAAATTTTGTCTTCATTCTGCACAAAATAGATATTCATGAGCCGGCTGTGTTTGCATCTCACGACAATCCAGTTTGGATCATGATTTAAGGAGTTGTATGTTAATTGGAGTGCAGCTAACTATGGAACTGGTTACTGCATACGTTTCCAAACTTGAAATGGAACTTCTTTTTCCCAGTCAACCCAAAAGTATGAACCGAGACTAAGTACGATGTGCAGGCAAACTTTCAAATATATCTGCGCTGTTTCTTTCAATCAACATTTGGATGTCAAAGGGAATGCACAAGCCATTGAACGTAATGCAGTGCAGAAAGATATACTCATTTGAAAAATGATTTATGCTGATTGAGACCCTCCTCTCAATCTAAGTGCTTATATTTTCAGCTTAGAGCCAATTCAACTATCTGTAAGTCAGGTTTTAATCTCCTATACATTCATATATTTCTACAACACAGGGCACCTGATACGTTCTGAAGTCAGAAACTGGAAGGGGATACCTTGCTTATTGCTTACCTTTGCTGATAGCACTGCAACACTATATTAAATGTAAAATTTATTGTATAGTATTTAACCACTTAATTCTTTTCTATTTTATGTTGTGCTTTATGTGAACCACTGGTAAAGGTCCCATATTCCTTTGATAATGTGTAGCTATATGATAATGTTTTTAAATGTACAGATATTTTGCTACAAAATTGGTGCTTTTTTATGGTTTTTACACTTCTCTTTAATTCCCACTCTAGCCCTTGGGGTAATATTGTAAATATTGTTTAAAATGCATCAGCCTGAGCTATACAATCTGAATGTTATTTTAACTTATAGTTTTGTTTTTTATATTTAACTAAATGGACAGTCTGGGGCTCAGAAGTTATTACATTGATACCTGCTTTACCTATTTACAGAAGGTTTATTTTAAACAACAGCCAATAGCATTCTCAATTTACTACAGTGTTTGCTTGACAGGCAAAGGAGAACATGCCACCATTACACCTTTTTTTCTCCTTCACTGAAAGACAAGTACTTTGGCTTGGGCATCTCTACTTAAAGCACCCTTAATTTGGTAAGGTAATTTAACAGCAGTGAAACCACTGCCAGAACTCAAACATATTCTAAGTTAAAAATGAATAAGTTGGCTGTAATATTGGCATGTTCTCTTTGACATTTTATCTAGTAATAGATCTGCTTCTTAGCAATATTATAAGTGTTTTATAAAAGCAGTTCATGTTACTTTTCTGATCTGTTCATGGCATATGATTGAATAAACTATTTACACTACTACTAATGATTCAGTTCTTTTTTGGATGATTTTATTTCAGCAACGTGCGATTAACAGGGGGTATGTCCGTGCACAAAGAAGCAGGCCTGCACTTATCATTAAAAGGGATTAAAGATGCATATTTCACCTCCTATTAAAAGACTACTGATTTAAATATAAAACTCCAATAGGCAGAACTCCACTCCCTCACCTTCTCTGCTACCATGGCCATTCAGTCATTGAAGGGTGGATGGCATAGTATCCAGCTATGTTCCCACAGCCAGACATGAAGATGCTGTCACCACCCGACCTCCAGAGAACCCATAAGAATGTATCCAGTCAACACTGACAACACTCCAATGACTGGAGGGAGACAGAAGTGAGTTGGGTTCTACAGGCAGCAGTTTACTGCAAAGAAGTAGTAGATACCTCCTTCCACAATGACTCCTGACGAACATAAGCAGGTGTAATAACCTTTCTCCTGCATGGGAACTTATGCCTTTATATGTCACCAATAGGATTCTGAACTTTATCTTAGTTTTCTCTCGTGTAGGTGTTCCTTTTAGTCTACTGTTAAGAGACAGCGGCCACTTAGAATACTGGAAGAAACAGAAGCTGATGGTAGACTAACCAGGGCTCAGTACAGGGGAATTTTACCAGAAGCTGTTTAAAAAACAAACAAACAAACAAAAAACAGGTCAGCCTCCCATACACAATCTATTTTTAAAAAGGCCTAAAATTATGCTTCTGCCTTCGCCTTAAAGCTACTTAAGCATTCAAACCTTAGTTTGTTTATATTTGGATAACCTATCAGAATTGGATTACAGCCAATTTGTGTACGCTTGAAGATGAGGTAACTTTTACTTAATTCATGATTGTGGCTGTTTGCATATGTGAGAAAGACCTCTGCAAATTAAGCTAAAAAAACATTCAGCTATTCCTCAAATTATACCAAGTAACCTGCAGGACATGAGTCTTGAGAAATATAAAGAATCATTTAATTTTATATTTATAGCATTTTATTTTTAATGGAAAAATAAAGACAATGCTTTAAAAAGTAATATTTACTTAGAAACATGTTTCTTCATGTAAATTATGCAAGGCAATAAGAAAATATTTTACATAAATATTCCTACATGGGAGAAGGGACCAAGGACTGTAATGTTAAACATCCCAGCTCTTTTAGCATTGTGATATTTGCCCAGTGCTACCTCAACATATAACTGAGTGTTAGACATGATGAGTATGTACTGTAACTAGATTTGGCTACTGGTATGTAATCTGACTAGTTAACAGGATTTAACAGTTTCTCAAAACAAGAAGCCAAACACAGAGAATAAAGAGCTTATTACTTTTGTTCTATACCCAGATCCAATGACAAATCATTGGGCTGCAAAGTTCCAAACTTTGGAACTGTTGCCACAAAACTCTGGAACAGTCCGCTAACACTTGGGACATTTCTGGAGATTTTCTGGTGCTTTTACTTGCTCCATATCAGGATAAAATTCAGTGATCAGAGGGCCAATTTACTTTATTACCCTTATACTGTGCATACTTTCGTTGAAAGAACAGCGATACAGCAGAGCCACTTGCTCGAAGGAGTGAAAGCAATTTCTACCTAGCCCTTCATCCTCATCTCCCACATTGTTCTGGAGGGGGCTGCAGTGAGAATAGCCTGAAAAACTCACCTCAAACCCCACCTCTCTTCTCCTCTGTCAGGAGCATTCCAGGACCTCAGTTCCACTCATGGGAAGTCTGTACCGTTGGTCAGCAAAACTGTCCTTTTACTTGGAATTAGCACAATCTACACAAGTTCCAATTAAATCAGCTAAGGACTAAGTGCTCTAATATAGTCTGGATTTCTTAATTTGCATAGTTAACCAATCATTACTACATTTAAGAGGTCAATTGCAAATTACCACCACCACCACTGTAGGATAAAAGTATTCCACATCAGTACTGTGGTTGACCTTGAATGTGGTTTCTTACTCTTGTTGCTTTACTATGAATGATGGAAGCATTAGACTAGAGAATTGAACTTCTATGTGTACTCTTTAACAAGTAGAAAGTACGTGAGACTGATGTGTTACCTGTACAAAGCATTTTCAAAAACGGAAAAAAAATACTAGTACACACTAGAAGACAAGGTTTAATAAGTGATAAAAATGTACAAAAATATTCAAATCAGAAAGATTTTAGATTCTGTACCACAGTAGTCAATACTCCTGAATGTATAGGGCAAATAGTACTCATCAAATCAAAACTGGCAGAAGCTATTTAGTACAAAGGGGGAAAAACCAGAATAAAAGGAGACCAGGTTTTTAACAGCAGGTCAGTATGTCTCCAAAGAAAAGTATTACATCTACACTGATTTTCTAAACAAAGTATTGCAACTGCTTTTCAAAATTTGGTGGTACATTCTTCGGAAAGTCCTTAAGGCAACAATTGATTGCAACTGATTTACAGTTTGATTTTGCAATTTTTTTTAACACTGGATTAATGCTAGAATAATGCCCACTGCAAATTTTGCTTTGTCTTTTGTTTATTGGTTTTACACATACCAGATTTTTTTTTTTGTCTAATAAAAATGGTAGCCGTGCTATGTCAGCACATCTTAGTGCCTTTAAAGTTAAGGGCCTACTAGGATCTCCACCAATCATCTATTTTTCACAGTTTTAAAACTTGACACTAAAAATTCACTTCAGGATGAAACTCGTTATACATTTCAACCTAAAGTCAAAATTCAATAGAAATTACCAATGACATCAGTTTGGCCAGTAAGGTAATGCATAAAAATCCAACACTGGATTTTGGACTACCATAGATCAAGAAAAACATTTCCCTTCTCTTTTTGTCCTGTTCTTCTATTTGTAAAGAAAAAAAAGTATTAAAATAACCAACAGAAATGGAGCTACAAGCAAGCTATAGAGCATCTTTCCAAAGGGAACAACACCCTTGGGGTATCTTTTCTTTGCCCTTTAGACCTTATTTGACAAGGAAACCAAATTTAAGCCTTTCTAGCAAAGCTGTTCTTACATAGACAAGAGAGGCTTGAAAGGATCAAGCACTTTTCCAAACCATTATTGAAAGGGCTCAAAAATATTTTTTTTCTGCTCATCCAAATGTGCTCTCTGATGTCAAGGTGCATGGGGTATATACAGGCTGCCTAGCTTATCAAAACAGAACTTCAAGAAGAATTCTGTATGTTCACTGTCTTTCTCATTTTGCTGCCAGGCACACAATGATATTTGAGATATTTAGTTATGCAGTAAAACTGAAAAGCCATTGTTTGACCAATGGAACTCAGAACACTGGGAATCCATTTCCTGAAATTAGTCATTTATATTTTTATTAGATCACACTGTAAACATATTTGGTATAAATATTTCTTATTGATCTTCATCCAGTTGTTCCAAGAGGGTCCGCCTTTGTTTTTCTAGTTCACCTTCACTTAATTCACTACCAGAGGTATCCCAATTACCCTGCAAAAGCATAATGAAATATAACCGTTACAGCCTTTCACATAATTGGCAATTCGGTTTAAGTATTCCATGTGCATTAAGAACTGTAATTTGGCCACCACTAAGCAATATATACTGATTTCATACTTCATGACATTTTGAAGGAGAAAATTTGTCCCAGTCAACTCCACTTCCACAACTGCCTGTAACTATGTAGTAGAAAACAAGACTATGCTGGGGGGGAGATACGAGGGAATGATTATTCCCATGTCCTGCCCTATTCACGGAAAAGTCATATAGTACCCAGGGCTATTTTTTGGAAGAAACACTTTTTTTGTAGGAGGAGGATAAACATCCCTCCTGACATCCTATTCTGATCACAACTGCACTCCTCATAGACTGCCGAACAACTGATTCTACCCAATCCTCCAACAACTAGCAAGTGGAGCCCAGCAGGCAAGAAGAAGCATTCCTGTATGCCTCCTCCCCAGCACAAGCAGTGGAGTGCATCCAACCCACGGGTTACCCATACATGGGTTCAAACATGCAACGGTAGCCAGAGACCAAATAAAGACAGGTTTACCTGAAAAGATTTCTCCTGTACTAATCATGAATCAACCAAGCTATCACCACTTAAATAGCACACACAATAAAAAAACAAGCAAACTTACAGAATCTTTGCCTGGTCGCTTTTTAGGAGGCGATTTATGCTTAGATTCAGATCTTTGTCTACTTCTTTCCTTTTCATTCTCTCTCTCTTTTTTCTCTCTCTCTCGATCCACATCTGATTCTGGGGAATCCTGTGCCAGGTAAAGTAAACAGTGTAAACCAAGAGTGCACAGTAGACTGATGTTTGTGAACTAGCAGCCAGCAGACCATCCACTTCCAATGGGTCCTTGGGATTTATGCCAAGAACATTCGCCCTCGGTATAAGCCATCCAATTATATTCAAAAGCGAGAGATTGCACTCGAGAGCATACAAACTGCCTTACTTGGACCCAGTCCATCTAGGTAATTGACCTGAAGCACCTTTCAAGGGTCTCTCTCAACCTTTACATTCTTTTAATATGCGATGCCAGACAATGAACCTAAAAGTTAACTTATTAGAAAGCATGTATTCTTGTTGCTCCCCTTTCTTCAGAAGCTTTATGAAAATTATGTCTTCCAATTTAGGAGACTTTTCTTCCTTCTTTCTTTCTTGGATGTGTGCCCTGCCTTTCTTCTGGGATAGGATCCAAGGCTTTATAAATTAAATATATGTTGATGCACCACTGGGATTCTACGTTTTTTAAAATATAAAGGGGGGCGGTGTTATTGTGCAAACTGAAATCAGACACGCTGTACAAAAACCACACTACAATTTCATCTTATATTATCAAGACAGCAAAATAAAGCCAGAGAAAGATGACATCTAACCTAAATACAATGAATTTGATAACCAGATGCACACACATTTTATAGCATCCCAATTTTCATTAACAAACCATTTATGTTTAAACTTGCTAAAACCAAGAGAGCAAAAAGCTCTGCAACTACAGAGACACTTTCATACTACAACATGACCCCCGTATCTGCAGGAATACGTTCCAGGACCTCCCACAGATATATGAAACCACAGTTAATAGCGAATAGCCTTGCATCTCAAACTGGGGAAAAAGCAGGACAGAAATAATGATAATAACAAAAACAACAAGAATAATAAATGCTCTATTTTTGCACTCAGATATAAATTAGAGCATTTGCTATCTCCCCCTGCCCCTGCTCACCTGCTGCCCCATAGAGGGGAGAATAGCTGAAGTTCCTTTGCTTCTCCCTGGTGATGGAACTCTACCTGCTGTGCTTCATTGCCTGGGAGAAGGCAAGCCAGTAGGGCAGACTCTCCCCAATGACAAAATGCTTGCTGTGCTTCACTGCGTGAGGAAAGGGGTGGGGGCTTCTTCCCCCTCTCACTGCTTGCTGCACTTCATCGCCTGGGAGAAGATTGGGTAACTAACTGGGTAGATTCTCCTGGGCAATGAAGCAACTGGTGTATTTCATTGCCCAGGAGAAGGTATGGCAGCTTCTCTTTGGCAACAAAGCACTTGCTGTGCTACATTGCTTGGGAGAAGAGGGGGCAGTGGAACAGATTCTCCTGGTGACAAAGTGCTTGCTGTACTTCATTGCCTGGGAGATGGGGGCAGCTTCTTCCCTGTCTCTCTGCTTGCTGTGCTTCATCATCCGGGAGAAGGCCAGGTAGTGGAGCAGATTCTCCCCAGCTATCAAGTGCTTGCTGCATTTCGTTGCCCGGGAGATGATGGGGTGGGTGGCTTTTGTCCAGTGACGAAATGCTCCTTGTATTTTGTTGCCTGGGAGAAAGTGGGGTTGTGGGGCAGATTCTCCCCAGTAACGAAGCAGGAGAAGTTGGGGCAGTAGGGTGGCTTCTCTCCGGTGACAAAACACTTGCTCTGTTTTGTCACCTAGGAGAAGTCAGGGTGGCTTCTCCCTGGTGATGAAGCAATGGTTATTGGGGCAATTCTTGCTTCTGTCCCTGAAGCCTAAGGTTGTTGTGCAAACAGCAGATAAGTGAAACCACGGATATGGGATCCACGGGTATGGGGGTCTTATTGTACACAATTTTGCACTATGATTCTGCTTTAACTGCCTCCTATGGTGGAATCCTTAGGTTTGTAGTTTGGTCAGAGGCGTCAGAGGAGCTCCCTGGCTGAGAAGTCTAAATATCCTTCCCACTAAACTACAAACCCCAAGATTCCATAGAATGGAACCATGGCAATTAGAGTGAAATTATAGTGCTGTAAATGTGTAGTGTGAAAGGGCCCTCCATTCAATAGTTCTGTGACGGTTAAGTAGGGCAATTTTCCCCCCCTTTCAAATTAAGCTAATTATAAAGTTTATTCTAAGTTCTTTTTCTTTCATATCTCAAGGCCTATACTTTAATATAGCAAGCCTGCTCCTTGCGGGCAAGTATAACAAATTAAAGATTCACAGCCAGAATGAAATCTAAAATGAAGAGATACTCACAGACTTGTGTCTTCTCTTTTTGCTCTTCTTTTTGTGTTTCTTTGACTTCTTGTAGCTTCTCTCTATTAATATATCAAGGAATGAAACACAAATTAGGAGTAGTGAAATCCTCCATTACTACATTTTTATGTCTTTTGACAGGACAAAACCATCTTACCAGATTCAGCACTGGAAGAGCGTTCAGAAACTGATCGGGAGTCTGAGCGCTGCCTCTTTTTCTTTGAATGGTTGTCATCATCCTCAGAATCTGAACCCTTTTTAAAAAAAGAGTATTTGGGGTTTAATACTAACTTTAAAATATGGTTTAAGGAAAATAATGAATTAAATCCAGCAATAAAGGACTTACTGAACGAGAACGAGACCGTTTTCTATGATGTTTCTTTGATTTTTTAGAATGTTTCTTGTTCTTTGAATGATGATGCTGACATTCATGCTGTAGCATTAAGAGAATCAAAATTACTTCTCTGAAATGGTAATTCATCACTGATAAAATTTTCAAGAATAAAAATATTTTCCACATATTTACAGCACACCTCTAATCAATTTCTCCTCCCTCTCTCTGTGTGCTTGTCTGTTTATCCCCTATAGCTTTTGTATTTAAAACTATGCTACATCCCTTTATTGGCTCTCCAGTCTCAACAGTAATTGGGATTTGACAAACAGAAAATGTCTCTCACAAGGAAAGGTGCTTGAAAGAGATTATTTTCTACTACGTTTAAGAGCAACTTCCATAGGCCAAAGCTCACCTCTTCCCCTATCCTTCTTCCTAATTAGGAATGTTAATATTTTTAGTAGTTAGGGAGATTGTTAAAGATAGACCCCAATGAAAAATACTGCCATCCATTCAAATTAATTTCAGCTTATTTTACATGGATCCCAAGCATGACTGCCAAGGAAAGTTTTCCAGGTTGCAACTCCTATTGGCATGTATAGATTGGCTTGAAAGGGCACACATCATCCAAGGGCAATTTCTCTCCTTCCATTTTGTCCCCTGATGCAGAAAGCAAACAATAGGCCACTCAATCTACTGCTGTTGCTTATCATCTTTGTTACCAGTGTTTGCTGGCACATCCTATGTCTCAAAAAAATGGCCATGGCTGTGTTTTTAACAGTTTCACACAAAATTCTTGCATATCTTGGGACTTCCACAACCAAACAATACCTTCAGGTTTCATATATCTTCCTAGCATATCTGCACATTCAATTCTCACTTTAGCTATAGGTGGTTCAGTGCTGACATACAGTATGTCATATCCATAATACTCTTCACTAAAACATGTCTTTTGTTAATCGATTCAGCAAGGTAGTCCATTAAAAATCTAACTTGGTCTTTTCACTGTATGATCATAGGTCAAATGATGTTACCTCTAGTAAATATATGAAATCTTTAAATATTCTTTTTCTTTCTGATTCTAGAGTGATGTCTTCAAATGCTGGTTCTTTCACAAATCTTTCACGAATCTATATATGACAAAAGAATTGCAAATAGAATTTAGTCAGCCAATCAAGTTTATAAAGAAATATCAGGTTGTGGCAGAAAGGCAGGATGTAAGTTTTATTTAAAAATACATAAATTTTGTATTTCAGAAGAAATTTAGATCTCAAAAGAACACAGTAAACAGTTGCTGCAATACATATCCCAATAGTTAGAAGTACCATCACCACACAAACCTGATTTTCCATTTTCTTTAATGACCAAAGCTTTTATTATACAGCAATTATCTAATCTGTAGAGCTAATGAATATGGCCAAACCCAACTGGCAGTCAGAATTAGTATAGATCCAATGAATTTACATGCCCCATTTATAGCAAATGATTTAATGTATCATCTCTAGTTGGGACTCACAACTGGATTTAGGCCTCCATTCCAACACCAAATAGTGGCACTGAGAATTCTAGGAAAAATTCTGAAAGCAAACAGGTCTTAACTTGGATCCACTGATACCTGTTCAATGTATGAAATAATCTGATACTCTAATTTTTAAACATGGGAAGACCTATTAAATTCTCCATGTCATAAAGAATGCATTTATCACTGGTACTATTTAACTACTTGAGCCTTGGTAGACTTTGTAAAAAAGAATTCTGCAATATTTAGCAAGGATCAAAAGGAAAGACATTCCTGCATGAACCAATTTTAAGTATGGTATTTAAATTACTTTCTCACTTTTTACAGTAGAGGTTGGCAAAATACTGCTCTAGCCTGCCTAACCAATGGTGACTAATGCTGTGAATGATAGCACAATAACATCTGGACTACCCAATCTGTTTAGCTTTACAGTTTGCCTGATTTTTGCTAAACAGGCATTTTCTTTGGACTGAGAAATTCTGTCTTTTGTGGATTTCAACATTTTATTTATCTTGGAGATATCTTTTCAGAAGGTTTTGATCAGTTGAATTCAAAGACACAGCCATGTTAGTCTGGAATATGCAAAGGAATCTTATGGCACCTTTGAGACTGAGTGAAAGAAGTTGGTAGTATAAGCTTTTGTAGGCTTAAGTCTACTTTCTCAGATGCACTTCACTCTATGCATCTGAGGAAATAGGCTTAAGTCTATGAAATCTTACGCTACCAACTTCTTTATCTCAGTTTCTAAGGTGCTACAATTTCCCTTTGCATATTATTCAGTTGAAGAATTTATAAAAGTAGTAGTTAATTGAACTAGGGGGTGAAAACACTTTTTCCTGGGTTAAGAAAAACAGGCTTCTTCAAAAACACTGCAGAATGAACTCACATCTTCCCAAATGGCATCTAATTCAATTGGAGGTGTTGCTTGTTTTAACATGCTCTTAAAAGCAGACTCTTTCCGTTTCATTTTGCGAGCTTCTTCCTTTTCTCTCTCACGTTCACGAGCTTCTGCCTTTTCCAACAGCTACAAAGCAACCCAAACAATCATTCAATAAAAGGTGCAATGCAAAAAAGGGAAATACTGCAATCCCATTTTGAAGACAACTTTTCATATCATTTGCTATGTATTTAACTACAGTATTTATTAAAAGTATTTGCTAATCACTTGTCAGTGTAAAGAAATTACTTAAAAATAGATCATTCATCATTCTAAGGTTGTTCCAACGTATCTCTTGATCGTGGTTTGAAATTACGAAAATTAGCCTTAGATTGCTTTGGTGCGCAGGTACATATAAACAAAAAAGCAGACAATGGTTCCATTTGACAACGAACTAGGTTCAAAAGTTATTAATCACTCCATGTTGGGCATGAGGAAGCATACAAGCCTGAGGGTCATCAGTTCTCAGTCTTGCAATGTAAAACTCTATTTCATATTATCTTTTAAACAGCTCCACTGAGTCTACTCTTTTTCCGCTGGGCTCAAATGTGTATTTTCTTGTAATACTATTTTATTCACAGGCACTTTATTTTCATCAAGGCCAAAAACATTTTGCTTTATGTGCTGACAATGTTCTTAAAATTGAGGGTTTTTTTTTTAAACTTACACTATTGAAAGCCAGTTTGATATTTCCAGCATCTAATGTAGTAGCTCTTTTAGTAGAACTGATAACTGTGACAAAGTCTTCAAAAGTAGTATTGACTTCAACTACAAATCCTTTATCCTGTAAAAGAGCAAAATTCATGACACCAGAAGGCAATGGAATCCCACAAGAAATACGTATCTTGCATCTCTACAATGTAAAACCCCAGTTCCAGACATCAAAATAGGTGTCATCATTTTAAATCAGAAAAATTGGTGTGACTTAAGATATTTTATCTCACCTTTAAGATGTCTTTTATTATCTTTTTTTCATCATGATAGCGTGCTTTTAAATCTTCAACATAAAACTTAAAAAGATCAAGTGCTGTTGAGCCTAAGGAAAGAAACTACATTGGTTATGCATGCCCTCTAACCAAACAGCTATACATTTCTACGTAGTCAAACAAGCCCCCTATGGTTTATCTACAATGTAAACATTTTCACTTCATATTACAGGTTGAATATCCATTATCTTAAAATTCCCAAAACCAAAATGCTCCAAAATCCACAATTTTTGGAGCTACAACATGCACATACCTGTACTGTATTTGCAAGGCTGGAAAGAGACATAAAGATCTGTGAAATGGTGGGAATCCATGCCTCCTGCCATTTCACAGATCTCCACGTCTCTTGAGCTGAACAAACCAGCAGATGCACCACTGCCACCTCAAAGGTGGAAGTGGGTGGCTGACAGCCCCACCACCACTGTAGTTGGCTGTGATTACTGGGTTCCCATCCATAGAAAACTTGGGTAGAAAAGGCATTGTCTGGGATTCAGGCTCTGGCAGTGGAAGCAGGAAGGAGAGGGAAAGAGGGCTGGGTTTTTTTGGTGCGAGGCTCTCCTCCGGGTCAAGACTCAAGATGGTTGTTAGCAGCTGTCATTGCCGCATCCCACTCTAGACCTCACTTTCGCTGGGGGGTGGCAATAGAGAAGCAGCTGCTGCTTATGCTGCTTGCCTATGAACCTGGCTGTGCCGTTTCCCTCCCTCCCAATTCTCTCCTCTCCCCAGAAGAATGAGCCTGACGAATGCGAGCCTGGCAGCCAAGGCCTACCGCCACCTCTTCTGCTGCCCTGTGCCATATAGATACACAGGTACTTATACTATATTCCAAAATCTAAAATAATAATAATAAATAAATCTAAAATGCAGAACATGTTTGATCCCAAGCCTTGGATAAGGGATACTCAACTAGTATCTATGAGCAATGGAAAACATACTTACCAGGCTGACCAAGCATGTTAGTAAACCTAATATCAGAACTTATAGTTGGATATAATTCCATCCAAGATGACATCGAATGCAGCTGTCCATGTTCATGCAGCTCATCCAAAAATATCTGGAAAAATAGCAAATGGAGCATGCCATGATCCAACTATTAAAAATTTATAAGTTAAAAGGCAACATATCTGTTCTGCCCTTTCTAGAGCCTTAGAAATGGATGAAGACAATGTCACAATTCCAAATGGAAAAGCATCTGATACCCCAGCAGTTTATCAGCAGAGCAATGGCATGGGTCCATGGGTTGAATGCAAGCTCAGAATTCCGCTAGGGACACCCAGAGCTTTCCCTCTCCCTTCCTCTCACACAGCAGTTAGACATTTTTAAAGAAAGTCTTTTACTGGCACCAATTGTCTAATTACTATGCAGGGAACAGCTGGTGGGGAGGATAGGATACTCCCCTTTCCCTAGTCACTGTCAGACTTAGAAGCCTTTTTTAATGGCAACACTGAGAGCAATGTAAGAGGGATCATATCTGAAAATGAAAGGGTTAATCCTTCTCTCACCACAGCCTGCCTGAAAATCTCTGCCAACCTGGTTCCAGTGGGAAAGGTTCTTTTTTAAAAAGAGTAGCTGCTGGAAATAAGATGAATAGGAGAAGTTGACTGGGTATGTTTGTCCTGTGCGTGAACACAGTTGAACACACGAGAAGGAATGTGGTCATCCTGCTGCCTGCTATGCCTGTTTCTTGGGGAGGAGAAGTGCTCCCACCTCTGGTACGGGGTAGGGCTCTTTGGCTGAAAAAGATTCTCCACCTCTGTACTGGGGCACCCACTTCCATGATTTCTCCAAAACAACTGATCACCATATTGAACAGTATAATATTAGGGAAGGGTAGGGTAGGGTGAAGAGCAACCTACAGCTCTACTTCTTTGGACTAATTTCAAAATCACTCTTGTAATCAGCCTTGTTCGGATCCCTGGCCACAGCATTCTCTTCCTCCCCCATCATCATGCTCAAAGGGGAAAGGGAAAGAGAAAAGGTGTGGCCCACCCACTTCTGCCCCTGGATCCTTGCATTGCTGGCATGCAGCCTCCATTGATTTCTTCCAAAAGAATACAGGCCCTGAATAAGAAAAGGTTCCTGGTTTAACAGAATTTGATAAACAGTAGTGCAATATAGCTCTTGATCATAATTGTTTTAGAGTACTAGTTAATAATCTGGCAGCAGTTCACAAGGCTGGAGGTCTAAGACATACCTTGCTATTTTGAAGCACTTAAGCTCACTCTATGTAGCGTCCAAGTGAAAAATGTTGACTGAGCCCAACAGTGTATGTCAAATATTGGATACCCATTTTTTTTTCTCACTCTCTATCCTTTGAAAGGCTTCCCTGTAACTCTTTGCCAATCAGGCATAAATCCCCCCAAGGCACCAGATCTGGCAAAACCACCTCCGAGTATTCCTTGCTTTAAAACCCCTATGAAATTCATGGGGTTGCCGTAAGTTGCCAGGCGACTGGAAAGCATGTACACCCACCCACACACCTCTTTGCCTCCAAAAAGGAACTTGTTATAAGTTAAGTTCAAATGAGCATTGAAAAACAATGAACTGTGGCTTTGCAACAATTTTTTGGTGTTGAAATCACTAGCAGACGAAACATCTACATGCACTCCTTACTGGAACACTGTAGAATTCCAAGATACTCAACAATCTTGCCAGTGCCTGAAACAGCCAAAAATGGTTTAATTGATACCAAAACTAACATTTTGTCTCTAACATGGAGTTAGCATTTGTGTCTCAGACCTGGAAAGATTCTCGGTTTTTACGTTGTCGTCGCCTTTCCCTGAGCAGGCCCTTCTGCTTCTCTTCCTCTTCTTCCTTTTCCAAAGCCCTTATGTGTTCCTCAAAACAAATCAATGCATCCTCCTTATCCATATCTAAGAACAAAAACAGCAAATATTTTGAGAAAATTAATTCTAACATTAGGGTGTTTAAACACAGATCCATACTTGTAAGCTCATAAGGTTTTATAGGCAAAAGCTCAGTGCAAGTAAAAAGAAACCATGGAGTACCTTACTACTATAGTTATCCGCAACCAATCTCTGGCACATGCAGTTTCCTTTATTTTTGTTTTGTATCTGTGAGGAGAACCTTTTAATCTAAGCATAGCTTCCTAACTCCTGAACTTACGGAACTCTCTGTTGTTTAAACACTAGTTTAAAAACAAGTCAAGATCTGAAACCACAGTCTGAGTCTAGCTTGCTCTCAATAGATAATGTCCATCCATGGGAAAATAGAGTTATAGTTAAATAACTAAAGGGAATCTTGCAATCCTTGACTTATGGGACAAAAAGAAGAGAAGATGTGAAGTAGTAACATGTAAGCCACAGGCTTTGCACAGCTCAGTTTCACTGTGGAAATCTCATACTTTCTGAAATGAGCCACAACCTGTACTCAGAACCACCTTCTTAAAGACGACTACTGATTAAAATCAATTAAACCCTTGAAATTGCTGCAAATGTTTTACAAACAGTTATAATCATCATGGAATCAAAGTCATATTAGATCCCAGGGTAACTGAAAAGAAGGTAAGAATATTAAAAAAATAGTTTTGAATATTAAGTTTAAGGACTGGGCTTCTTTAACTCAGATGTGTCAGGTCTAAGACTGGATTCCAACAGTAGTCAGAGACGTAGAAATACCTTTTACTCTGTAACAAGAACATGACAGAAAAGACGCAAAACTGCAAATGATAATAGTTTTTATTCAATAATCACACTATGCTATTTACAGCACAGTTTAAAGATGCAGTAATCCATAATATAAAAATAAATCTTGTGTTTATGGCAGTTTAAAAGATTTTTTTTAACATTCCAGACACAATACTCAATAGTTTCAACAGTTTAGTTGCTTTTGGTACCCAATCACCACAAAAGGCTGAATTCCAACAAGAAAGCAACTCATCTATTTTATCCTTACTCTGAAGTTCCTCATCCTCTGCAAAGGTAGGATTGTCCATCAGATACTGCTGAGCCTCTGACCAAGTAGTACAGTAAGTAACGTTAGCCATATTGTCAAGGATGTTTTTTAATGCCTCCCAGTTTCTCTTCCTTAATTGCTTGGCTTGTTCCTGAAAATGAAAGTCACAAGAAATTTAAAGATGTGTTATGTTTTGACTTTTTAAACGTCTAATATTCCAGTTGATCAAGGGTGCAAGCTGAAAGTCTATATGTTTGCCCTGGATGTACTTCATCAGTGACCAATGGTCATCTCAGAAGAAAATGGCATCAATATAACTCCTTGTTCCTATTTTGATAGCATAAGCTGATCCAAAGGGCCTTTTATTATTTAAATTTAAGAAATACCATGCTAAATGTGAAAACTTGTTTGTTTTGAAATAGGTAAAAATACTTGAAGATACAATCCCTTTCTATGAATTTTTTTTTTATCAAACTGCCTTTTCCAGTTACCATGCAGAAAATCTACATCCTCAAACCCATCTGGCCCTCTAGATGTTCAAATACAACTCCCACATGTTTTGGTGTTAAAAATGTAGATTAAGTTAAATTTATCTACAGAAAAACAAAACAGACAAGATAAAATAGAGCTAAATAAATGAGAACTCCCAACGGGGGAGGGAGAAACAATTAACCTTTTCTTTTTTTGACAGGAAGAATAGGACATCCTCATAGATTTCAAGACGATCACGTTCTGATATTGCATTCCAAACTTCCATTTCTCCAAACATTTGTTCAGCTTTTCTATTTACAAAAATATAAGGGAAAAAATGAAAAGATGCATGATTTGTATCTTCACTTTGCTCCCCTTCTATTATTTTGGCTAGATGAACATCCTAGTTTTTGTTACGCAACAACATCAATAAAAATATACCTTCTTCTGATCATCCAATTCTACATAAACTGTGTTCAGTGTGGCAAAATTATCCCTGCTTACTACTATCAATATAAAAAGCAATCAGTAACATTTCAATTAAGATTTCAAGTAACATTCTCTCCCATATCAACTAAACTACATCTTGAGCACAGAATTCAGTTTTTGTACAAAAGGAAGTCATTCGCAAAACCAAAACCATAAGTGGGAAACATCCCTTTGGCCTGCTAGATGGTGAATTACAACTCCCAACAACCCTCAGCATTAGACATGCCAGACCTGACAGGAGTCCAACACTGTGAGCCTTAAACTTCACTAATCGTGACCTAAATTATTATATCAGGACACACCATGTATTTATTAAAAATACTTTTATGCCACCTTTCATCTTGCTGGTCATACAAAATATAGCAAAATGAGATCCCAACAGAATATGCAGTAAAAAGAATAAACCAACTAAAGTGGAGGAGGACTGCAAATTTGTAATAACTTATTTAATGGGCTTAATAAACCAGGTTCATTAAACCAGAAGATATGGAAAGCATGGCACTAGAACCAAACACGTGGCTTTGGATATTATTTACTAAGGAGAAAAAGGAAGAGAAAATTATTCATGCTTGCTATTTCTGTGCTCACATGTAATGCAATCTAAACCTTTTCCCAAGTTCACATTCTCTACCATTTGTAGTAAGTTCACATTTAAATGTTATGAATGAATGCAGAAGATATAACCTGTTTAAGTTTCCAGTCCCCTTATGAAGGCAAAATGTTTCAAGCCATTATAAGGATTTATGCAATCCACTGAAACTCACATTCCACTCCCATGACCTAAAGAGTTTTGAACCTTACATCTAAAATACTATCTAATTAGCACTCCACATTAAGTTCATCTTACTTGTATCTGGTTGTGGAAGTCATCTTTTCATGATTTTCAAGGAAACGCTGGAAGGACTCTTTTGCTTCTTTGTATTTTAATCTTGCTTCTTCTTTTTCTTCTTTCTCTGTCTGGACTTTGTAAGCATTAAAGGCTTGCTTTTTCTCACTTAACTTTGCCAAAGCGCTGCAAAATTAAAAGGGAAAGGAAAATTAATAGGTCAATTGCAGTTGCACCATCAACTAAAATTCATCCCTTTGCAGATTTTAACCCTGTGCAAACAACCATTTTCAAATGTAGCACATCTTTTAGCCCCTAAACAGCACTTAGACCCTCTCTCACACACACATGCACACTAATATTGCAAAACCTTTTACTTAGTTTATGGAAATAATCACTGAAAACTATGTTGGTTAAAAAAAAGAAACAGGAACAAGCTATACCTGTATCTTGGATCATTGATGATCATTTTCATAGCTTGCTCCCAGGAGGCATTTGATGGTACACGCTACAAAGATACAAAACAAATCATTTGACTTATGAATCTGTACTTTTGTTTATGTTGCTGAATCATTTTAAAAAGATTGTCACTTGTTCCTGTGATCTGTCATAAAAGGTTTGACAAGAATAGCCACTGATAAATCTAATATGCACCACCATGCTTATTTTGTAGTCTCATACTATTTACCCTATAAATAGATTAAGTCCAGCAACGGTTAATTTTTCTTATTTTCTATCTAGTTTGAAAGGGAGCAAAAACATAAAAACACAGGGCTTCATCCATTTGTTCCTGCAGTGATGTTTCAGAAGCAGTACTTGGAATGAAAGATTACTTTAAAAAGTGGAACAAAATGTGTTCAGGTGTTTCTCAGCAGCTTACCAGGAATGAGGATTCAAATTAGGAATAGTGTATTCACTATTTTTGGAAGTTTTAGAAGCAGCTCCTCTTCCCTGTTTCCTTCTGCTTCAAAATTCTAGAATTTGATAACTGCCTCACTACTATGATGATCCTGAATGTAATAATTCATTTTCTTCTTCCTAAGCTCCCTTGCTCAAAAACCTAAAGACTTTAAGACAATACTGGACAAGATAGCTTATACTAACAAACCTTCTCCCTTGATTATTTCAACATTAACTGTTACTCTGAAAAGCTCCTTACAAAAACTGAGCAATTCTCCCAAATCAAATATTGCATCCATAATTCTCAAATTTTTAAAGAGTAGCTGACTCAATTTAAAAACCTTTTCTTTCAACAGTTCTTTGAATGCTTGCTTAGCTTCTTCTTTCGTATTCCAAGTATAGGTTTTTTTAACCGGCTGGGCATCCTCTTCTTCTTTTTTGGGAGTAACACTATAAAAGGAAAGAAAACATATCATTTTAGCAAAAAGCAGTACTTATTACATGAAAGAGTCAGGAAGGCTGGTAGCTATTGACATGGTTGCTGATACCATTCCCAGAAAAAAAGTATGGGGGAGTTGTACCCCAGGAAATCCAAGATATATTTGGATTTTAGGTTACAGCATACCCCACAGCTGCACACTATTCATTCAGATCACTGGGATTGGTAAAAACAACCCCAACCATTCCTACTCAGAAACCACAAGCATGCTGTCGTGGACAACCAAACACTGAGAAGTTACATCCAATTTCTTTTTCTTTTTTTTTAAAAAAAGTTCCATCTAATGTCACATGAACAGTACCCTATTTGCACAGTGGGCATCCCATTTCTCACCATCATATCTTTCCAGAGTTGATTTTGGTAGTATAAGGGGTGAGGATTCATTCTGCTGGCAAGAGTCCACTACTGGAGACCATGTGGCATTTCCAAGCCTGTGACCTCCACTGAGAGTTGTGGAACACACCCTATATTATCATCATCACCTTTACATCATACCTTTTGCCCCAAACCACAACTCAAAGTAGGTGTGGGGCAGGGGGAGGGAGAAATACTTTCCATACATAAAACTATGGTACAGTATATCACTGATTCCTTCAGAATGAAAAATATCTATTTTACACATATATCTGGTGATAAATAAAGGAGTAATTTCACATCTGACAATCATTATTATAGCGGATTAATAAACTTGAGAAGCTTTTTTGTTGTAATATGCTAGTTTTCTTGAAATCAACTAAATGCAAATTGTTTTCATCAATTGCGTGGAACTAAGATGACAAAGGTATCCATGGACTGCCATGAACTTGCTAGCTGTTCTTCAAAGCACAATCTATGCACTGTGCTGAAACCTAGGCATGTTTTCTCAGCTGTCTGATGAAGATGAGGTGTGCACAACAAGGCTGGAAACACTTAAGAGGCCCATTTGATTTATACTGTCAATTTGGGGAAGTAGTTCTGCCAACCCAAGGATGTCTTAGACTTGTGCTTCTTCAACATAAGCTTAGCAATGCTAAGTGATACATAATTTTGAACTCTAGAAGAGAAATCTATTCCTGATGCAACATTTCAGGCAAGTCTTCTGTTCATTTAAAAGCAATACAAACAGAAGTGACTTAGGCTAGGCCAACATCCATCTTTAACTGAAACTTGCAACATCATAGAATCATAGAATTGCAGAGTTGGAAGAGACCACGAGGGCCATCCAGTCCAACCCCCGTGCCACGCAGGAAATCTTGATCAAAGCATCCCCGACAGATGGCCATCCAGCCTCTGTTTAAAGACCTCCAAGGAAAGAGACCCCACCACGCTCCGAGGGAGTGCGTTCCACTGCCAAACAGCTCTTACTGTCAAAAAGTTCCTCCTCATGTTGAGGTGGAATCTCTGTTCCTGGAGCTTGCACCCATTGCTCCGTGTTCCAGTCTCTGGAGCAGCAGAAAACAAGCCTGCTCCATCCTCAGCGTGACATCCCTTCAAATACTTAAACAGGGCTATCATATCGCCTCTTAACCGTCTTTTTTCCATGAGATACATCTAATTTTAATTATTTTATCACACAAGGAAAGCATCATTTGTAAATATCTTCTAGCTTTCTGACTCATTTTCCTTCTTCAGACCTGGTTTTCTTGAACCAAACTATAAATGATTCTTTTGAAACAAAACGTCATCTTAAAGCGTTAAAAAACTAGCCAGCCTATTACTTACTCTAAGGGTTCCTGTTTAGGAGTTTCTTCTACAGAGTTTGTGACAACATCTGCAGATTGTTCCTGTACAACAGGAGTAGAAGGCTGTGCCTGTTCATCTGTTGAAGCAGGAACTCTGTTTTCATTTTCTAAAGCAGGAGCAACAGCAGAAGGCTCAGCTTCAGGAGCTGATACAGCAGGAGGAACAGCTGGAGCTGAGGGTGCAGCCACAGGAGCCTCTGGAATAGTGGCAGCAGCATTTGTAACCCCTGATGCAACAGCTGCAGCAGATGATGTTGGAATGGATTCTTCTGGTTTCCCACTAAGTAAACAACAGACAACAGTTCTAGATTAATAATCTTGTCTTGTTATCATAGCATACAGGTGCCTGATTTTTTCCAGGGCAGCACTCACTTTCTCTCTAGGATTTTCAAAGCCGAGTCTGGATTACATGGACCAAAGGGTGGAAAGTCTCTAAGCAACCATATCAAACTTCTAAAAAAGGTAAACGGTCTCTCCCACCTTCCCACTGGGCAGGAAGGAATAGTCGTTAGAAACAAGTCCTACTGAATTCAATGGCAATTCCATTTCAAGTATGTGTGCACCAGATAGCTGTTAATTTTTTTCTAAATTAAACAATCAAAGCTTTTCTTTTTCAGTAAAACAGCAAGCTATTAATAGCAGGAAGTACAGATACATTATTACATATTCATCCCGCACTGTATTATATAGTGCAGCAAAATATACAGGCCACCTCCTACACCATTAAAAAAAAATATTCAAGTGCCCTTCATGCCCTCTAGGAGGTGTGGGAGGCAATTTTCCCACATCCCACCCTTGCTATAAATACACAAATGAAGTTTTTATTTGAAAGCTCTATAAAAAAATAAAACAGGAGTAATAAAGGACTTATTTGGGTCAATATGGTTGTTGTTGTTGTGTGTCTCTCAAGCCATTTCTGACTTATGGTAATCCTAAAGTGAACCTATCACAGAGTCTTCTTGGGGGAATTTGTTCAGAGGGGTTTTTGCCCTTGACTTCCGCTGAAGCTGAGTGAGTGTGACTTGCCCAAGGTCACCCACTGGAGTTCCATGGCTGAGCAGAGATTCGAACCCTGGTTTCATAGTGTTCTAATCCAACTCTCAAACTACTACACCATGCTGGCCTCCTTAGATCGATATAGTTTTTCACCTCCCATAAAACATATCCCAGCATTTCAAACACCTCCAAAACATATTTTTAAACTTACCTGCTTTCTTCTGCTTTAATCATTGCTATAGAAAAGAAATAAAAGTGGCATGAATTTCAACTGAAATAAAACAACACTTTAAAGGTAATATTCTCCTCGAAATTTTAGAGATAGGTTAAGACACTTTAGAACTGAATGCAACTAAAGCCTAAGATGCATTCTGTGTGAAACTGTTGTATGGATGCATGGAGGTCACTGGATTCTAGGAAAGACTGTTCAAAACACTTTTTTGAGCCTAAGCCATAAATCACTGGTTCATGCTCTGAATGCCAAAGGTGCTGCTATTTCCTGTAGTAGTGTTAGAAAATACCTCTGCCTGAGACTCCTGCCTAGTGCCACACTTCAAAATATATAATACTTGGGGCAGTTACCACCAAGACAAAAGTTTTTTCAGGTCATTTCATGATCACTACTGGGATTGGATTCATTCATGATAGCTTAACCAATGCATTCTTCTGTTTACTGACCCAGATAAAACACTTGCTATAGTTGATAACTATGGGCTAATTTATTATCCAGTTTGAATTTTGGGGCTCCCATACTGACAAGAATCATATTTCTCAGCACGATCATGGACTCTAATTAGAAGGACAGGGAATCTTTGGTCCACGTGACAAATCTGACTTACCAGGTTGGCCTATTCAGTGTTCAGTGCATGAGACAAGGCTCCTCCCTAAACCCCCGCCCACTAAGAAGGGACAGTAGGAGAGCAACTGAGCCACAGCCTCAAGACCATGGCCAAAGTACTTCACTCCAACTCTTCTCCATACCAGCAGTGCGAACAAGGAGTGAAGCTACTCTCACAAAAGTATTGATTAGAGGATCAAATCAGCACTTTAGTCAAGAAGCAAGTTTCATTTCTGATTCACCTTTGTGGAACAGTGAACACAAGGGAGGAGCAGAAAAGCAAGGTAGGAAAGGGAGGGGTTCCAGCTGGTACCTTGGCTAGAGACACAACAACACCTTCAGATGTCATCTTGCCCATGAAGGAATGGGGAGGAGGCAACCTAGCTCCCTTCCCTCCAAACTTTCACATCCTTTTGGCTATAAACCAGGACAGAAAACAGTTTATGTGAAATTTACCTTCAAGGTCTTCAAGTTCTTTTGGTTTTGCCCAACGTGACTCTTTCGTTTGCGAGTTGTAGTAGTAAGGTTTTCCAGAATCAGATTTATACTCCTTCCATGGACATTTTGACAACAATTGCTAAAAAAAGTTTTCACAAAGATACTTTGGAAACATTCCATGATGTAGAGCATGTTAATACAATAAAATTCTTAAAAGTGAGTGATACCTAAAATTATATAATCAGAAACAAAAAAATATTATGCCTTTAACAGATAACAAATAAAATATTATGCATCTAACATAACTTTTAATATCCTCCCTTCCCATGGCAATATCTGAAGGATTCAAAACAATATTAATGGATGTATCTGGAAAGGAAAACTGGACCCACTAAGGAAAAACCTTTTGTTTAACAGTTAAATATTTCTAACGTGTTCACTTTACCTCTGCAGGTGTTTTGAGATCATCTGGCTTCTCCCATGTAGACTGCTTTGTCTCAGTATTATAATAATATGTTCTTCCATCTGGCGATTTGTGTTCTGACCACATAGATTTCTATGAAAAACAAGACATCTAATAAATTATTTCTGCAACATGTCTAGGGAGTGGAAGATTCCATTTTTTAAAAAAGGAACTATACCTGTTTGGATGGATCCTCATTAGCAGAACTGTTGGTTGGTGTGGCTTGCTGCAATGAACAAACAACTGAAGGTGTAGGCTAAAGAAAGAGGATATCAGGAGTATGTTTTTATTTGTAACAAACAACATTTCAAGCAAGGCTACATAGTTGGCCACCAAAAAAGCCAACAACACATACCTCAACCCAGAATGCGTTCACTGTAACCACCTGGTGCTGTGTTCATGGGGAGGAGTGAATCAGATTGATATTTGCATGTTGCCCCAGTCCTTGCCTCAGACCCATGGAAAAGACTGCAAGTCTGATGCATGATGCAAAGGATCAATCTGCACAACTGCCTCATAATTGACATCCATACTAATGACAAGTAATACCCTCCCACTCTGGCCCAGGCACAAGGAAACCAGTAAGCTTCAACTTCAGTTCTTGATTAATCACCACTTATTATATCCAAGCCCTTAACTGCAGTTAACCAGTTCACTAACATAGGATAGCTTCATAAATTAAAGTTTTGACTTGGACTTTGACTTTTGACTTTAGTTTGTCTAGACTTCAAGTCAATGATAAAGGCCACAAGATTGTGCCTATAACACTAGATTAGGGGGTGGACAACATACTGCCCAAAAAGCTAAATTTGTACCTTCAATGAAGAACTGAAACTGAGCCAGCAAAACTCAGTAAAAACCAGGAAAAGCTATTAAAGCAAAGCACAGTGCAGCAAAGAAAACAGAATTTAAAAAGTCTTTTGTTAACTGAGTTTTTTGAGTCTGCCACCAAAATCTGAAATAGACTGTATGATTCAAAACCATGGTTAATAGATTTTGCTACTCAAACATTACTCTTATGTGTGACTGCTTGGTGGCTTTGAAATAGATGGTGTGGTGGGAATGCACAATTTTCCCCAACTATAAACAAATGGGGGGGGGGGAGTGACCAACATTTAGTGCTGAAAGTAATTAGTTTACTAAGCCAAGAAAAGATCCTTGCTTACCTGAGTTCCAGGGGGAGCTAAACCTGTGAAACAAAGTGAGAAACCAAATTTTAGAGAACAAAACTAAAATACAGTTGCACCCCCATATCTGCTGATTTGCCAACCACAGATTCAATTATCTGCGGTTGGCAATGGCGAGGGATTTCACCTTCCCTGTCCCTTCCCCCAGGACATCCCCTGTCACCGCAGCAGGGCCATGGCAGGGGCGAAGGGAGGGGAAGAAGCAATCTCGCCCTCCCCTTTTCCCCAGGATAGCATCCACTATTATCTGCAGAATTCACGGGGGGGGGGGGAACCAATCCCTCATGGCTACGGGGGTACTACTGTTATCTCATCAATCCTATGATTCAAAGGTCATTTAGTTATTGGAAGGATTGTTTCTGCTGAATTTAACAAGTTACTTGCAAGTAACTATTTTAGATAGATGTAAAGAGGTACACTCTAGCAACGAGCACATAACAGAGAGACACACTGAACTACTATGGCCTTTATTACCACTGGATGTTTCAAGAGTTAGAACAGAAGTTAATGTCTCTATCTAAGCAGGGTGAACTTCAGACAAGGCACTTAGGCCTGATCAGCATCTGAATTAAAAGCTCATATAACAGAGATTAAATCCTGTCAAACCAATCCTTTTTATACTTTTTTCACATCACTGCACTTATCTTTGACAGGATACATGTGAACATAATGGATATTAAATTGAGGATCGCCTTTACACAGGCAAGATTAAATGTGCATCCACTAGCAGTCCAGATAGGATGAGATAGGAGCCTCCTATCAAAGATAGAGTATGTGGATGGTGGATGTAACTCTGTTTCAGTTGAAGACTTAACTCATGTTTTGCTTCAATGTTCCATGTAGAAATGGAACCTTAGAAATACAGATGTCCCTTCATATTCACTGGGGTATGGTTCCAGGACTCCCCATGGATACCAAAATCCATGGATACTCAAGTCCCATTATATGCAATATCATAGCAAAATGGTGACCCTTATTTAAGATGGCAAAATCAAGGTTTGCTTTTTGGATTATTATTTTTTAAAGAATATTTTCAAGCTGTGAATACTTAAATCTGTGGATACGGAAGAACAACTGTACTTATTTTTTTTTCCTCTGTTAAAACCATTTAAGGGCTTCTCATCTCATGCCAAGGTTTGCTTTTTCATAGAATCATAGAATTGTAGAGTTGGAAGAGACCACGAGGGCCATCCAGTCCAACCCCTTGCCATGCAGGAAATCACAATCAAAGCATCCCTGACAGATGGCCATCCAGCCTCTGTTTAAAGACCTCCAAGGAAGGAGACCCCACCACGTTCCGATGGAAAGTGTGTCGAAGCCCAACAGCCCTTACTGTCAGAAAGTTCCTCCTAATGTTGAGGTGGAATCTCTGTTCCTGGAGTGTGCATCCATTGCTCCGTGTTCCAGTCTCTGGAGCAGCAGAAAACAAGCCTGCTCCATCCTCAATGTGACACCCGTTCAAATACTTAAACAGGGCTATCATATTGCCTCTTAACCCTCTTTTTTCCAGGCAAAACATACCCAGCTCCCTAAGTCTTTCCTCATAAGGCATGGTTTCCAGACCTTCCACCATTTTAGTCGCCCTCCTCTGGACACGCTCCAATTTGTCCATATCCTTTTTTAATTGTGGTGCCCAGAACTGGACACAGTATTATAGATGAGGTCTGACCAAGGCAGAATAGAGCGGCACTATGACTTCCCTTGATCTAGACACTATACTTCTATTAATGCAGCCCAAAATCACATTGGCCTTTTTAGCTGCCGCATCACAGTTGACTCATGTTCAACTTGTGGTCTACTAGGACTCCTAGATCCCTTTCGCACGTAGTCTCATTCAACCAAGTCTCTCCCATCCTATACCTATGCATTTCATTTTTCCGCCCTAAGTGCAGTACCTTACATTTCTCCGTATTGAATTTCATTTTGTTAGCTGTGGCCCAGCTCTGCAGTCTATCCAAGTCATTCTGAATTTTGATCCTGTTCTCTAGGGTATTAGCTACTCCTCCTAATTTGGTGTCATCTGCAAATTTGATAAGTATGCCCCTAATTCCCTCATCCAAGTCATTGATAAAGATGTTGAATAGCACTGGGCCCAGGACAGAACCCTGTGGCACCCCACTGGTCATATCTTTCCAAGATGAAGAGGAGCCACTGCAGAGCACCCTTTGGGTTCGGCCGGTCAACCAATTACAAATCCATTTAACAGTTAACTTGTCTAGCCCACATTTTACAAGCCTGTCTGCAAGAACGTCTTGTTATCTGATGCTAAAAAATCTGTATCCTTTAGAACTTCTAAATTCTTGGCTAAGGCTATGCAATTGCGTTCTACACAGTTTAAGGTAAGTTTGAAGCTCAACTATTTCTACTATAATTTTTTAATTTGTTTTTTACATTTGTGTAAGCTGGCTGCTTGCTTGACAGACAATAAACTAACTGACTCACTGACTGAATGAAAAGCTTAGGTTAGTAAAAAAAATCAACAATGATACTGAATAATAATAATAATAATAATAATAAATTTTATTTTTACCCCACCCCTCTGTTAGAAACAATCGGGGCAGCTTACAACAATCGAAATGCAACAATGCTAATTAAAATCCCTAAGCACCACCCACCCCCACCCATAAAAAGATATTAAACTAGTATAAAATTAAAAACCACCTAAGTAAAAACACATGAAAACAAATACAAACAAGACTAAAAGAGGCCAGGAAACGCAGCTCCTGAGGCCGGGATCTAACCAGGAAAGGCCTGCTGAAAGAGATCCGTCTTTAGTGCTTTTAAAAAATTGTTTATAGTTGGTAACGGCAATAGTCTGTTTTGTACAAAAGTTGACAGATTCAACTATATTCGAGAGGAAGAATATATGTGTTCCTAAACTGTGACAGACTTTTCCATTATTTATACTATTCTTGTGCAAAACCTAATTTCCCCCAACAATCAGTCAGCAATTCATATGTATTGTGCACACTCTCTCAGGGTTAGACTGTCTCACCACATTTCTACCCTAAAAGAGAAAATCACACAAAATCCCAAATGTTCATGCAAGCCCCTCTTCGCTGTTTCCAGAAGCCTGAGGGGGGTGGGTTGTGTGTGTGTGTGTGTGTGCAAAATTGCTGTTTGTGCTAAAAAAAAGGGTTTCTAGAAACAATGATGTTTTGCACAAAAAATGTGTGTGTGTGGAGGTGTGGGTTGTACAACTGTTGTGCAGAAACCCATGTGCATTTCTAGAGAATAATCTTCCAAAACACTACAGGATGTGTGTAGACTGAATGAAAACTGTGGGAAATTATTGCCTCTATATTTTTCTTCTTAACTAGATTTCCCAAATGTCAGGAAACCCACCTTTTTCAGCCTGGAAATGAATAATGGCAAATATTATTTCCATCCCTAACCATTTTCCTAGCTCAGCCTCAACCAAATGCTTCTACACAGAACCTGCCTTCTGGAACACTCTCAACTGTTTGAATGACTGTCAGGCATTAGGAAGGGTGAAGGGATAGTTTCAACTTCCGCTTAATTAGCTGAACAAACTTTTAAAATTCTAATTCACATTACGATTAATATATTCTTTTTGTCCTGATGTCTCAGTGGAAATTTAACCAACAAAAAACTGATAATATATGCATACCGATTTGAGAATCCATATTGTTCACTCCTGGCTGTAAAAAAAAACCAACAAAGATATTAGATTTGAATTCAATTAGTATTTCTTCGCTGGCACTGCATACAGATTAATGCATATCCCTACTCTCCCACCCATTTATTTACCATCCATCTCTTAGTCAAAGTAGCCCTGCTAATCACCAAGACATGGTTTGTGCCTACCTCTCCAAAAGTGTACTGAATTCTCTAGATAAAGGAGTGGGAAGAAAGCAAAGCAATAAGCCAAAATCTTCCTTTAGGGCTAAAGTCATCAGCTACTGCTCCAGAGCAGGTTTGCAGGAAAGAAAGAAACAGTTGTAGCCAATGGGCACTAATATGGTACCAGTCCCTCACATATTAGATTAAATAAAGTGATGGGTAATAATATATTCTAAGGCAGTGCTTCTCAGGCTATCCATTCTGGGGGAGCTGTCATTTTTCCCCTAGTGTGCCAGGGACCTGCACTAAATTTGTGCCCATTGTGTACAACTGTTTCTTTCCTGGAAACTTTTCATTGACTGGCTCCAGTCCAAGGGCCACTGAGTAGCACTATTCTAAGACAGTGGCTCTTAACCTTTTCTTTAGTAAGGACCCCCTTTAAATGTCTTTTGCTGCTGTGGACCCCCAAGACTTAACTCAAGATTTAAAACCCTAACAACAACAACAACAACAATGCATGATGATGGTGATGATGATACAGTTACACCATTCATTAAACCTTCTCTCAGAGGCACTGGAAGGGGAGGGAAGACTTTTCTCTTGCTTCTTCCTGCCAAGTTTGTGGCTGGAGCAGACTGAATAGCAATGTGCAGTCAAGCTAGCTTGCCTTTGCCTTGGCTCCTGTCACATGGGCTGACAGGAGCCTTCAATCCTGCGTGGACCCACAGTGAGGACATTGTGGCCCCCAGGGGGTCTGTAGATCACAGGTTAAGAACCACTGTTCTAAAGCATTTACTAACACCTTCATTACTGAGAATGAAACAAACCTGGAAAAGTTGATAACTTGCCCCCCTGCTACAACCCTATGAAATGTCAACACAACTGATCCTACTTTAAAAACTATTTGCTTCAACTATAATGACTGTCAATACCTTCCATTTTGATAAAGCTTCATTTGATACATACCTTTCAGTCTGCTATACATGTATACCCTTTAAAAAAACGCCAGAAACTTACTGATTGTTCTGTTAGGAGAGAATAAGTATTCTATACTAAATATGTTACATAGTAAAATCTTACATTTCTGTACCTAATAATAAGCCTGTCCATTCCAATTTCTACCCTGTGTTAACTTCCTATGATTAACTACATAATTTTCAAGGTAACAAGCTATTCAAACAAGAAGATTCCTCACTGTATATTAGATAAAATTAAACTACACATGTTATAATAGCTGATAGCAAATATATTTAATTACCGGTCCTGTAGGCTGCATGGGAGCATGAGACATATGGGGTGCCATCATTCCAGGCATCATTGACTGCATCATTCCAGGCATCTAAAAGCAAAACATGATTATAGCATTTGTTTACAACCTACCACAAAATTCTAAATATGTAACCTTGCTTATGTTGGCAAGGTAATAATACTTAACTCAGCTCCTATATAAATAATTTGGGGCATAATAAGTAAGTATGTCAAATGCTGTAAAAGTCTAATGAGGGCATCACACAACTCTGGGTATATAGTATTAAGGCTCTGGGTACCTTCCAGGTATATAGTATTAGGGGTAGTTGGGTCTAGAAGAATTACTGGAAACAAGATATTGAGGGACAACAATTAAGGGCAAGATTTTTCAGTTAGCAATATTCATCTATCAAAGGGAAACTCAAAGGGAAAAAAATGAAGAAAGTCAAAATTTGGGGTGAAGGGATAGCAGAAATATTCTGAAGAGTAAAGGGCCCCTAATGCCAGTATTTTAATATTAAAACAACCCAGAATATTAGGTCTATTCACAAGTCACCGTAGGAATGGAGCCCAAGTCATTTAGCCCCAAAACTTCTAGCTCCCAAAGCAAATCCTGTGACCTATGTACACTCTATTAATCTTGAGGGCTCATTTACCTCGTCTGAACAGAGAATAATACCTGAAGAACTTGTCTCACAGGGCTGGAGTAAGAGTTATGCTTGCAAAGATGTTCCAAGATGAAGAGTACTATAAAGTTTAAGAATTATGACTGCAGGGTTCAAAAACATGAACTGTTAAAAAAAGGCTGAGAAATACATGCAACAAGGATGCAAACTACCTTAGGTACTTAAAACCTTATCTGTTGTTATTCCTTAATGCATTATAAATATGGTGATGTTGACAACTCTTCCGACCTGGGCAAAGTTGCAAATTGAGGATTAAATGAGGGTCTAATATAAGCCATCCAAGGCAGAGACCAAAGGCAATTAAAATGAAAAACTAAACTGCTCCTGTGTAGCACATATTATTTAAACTGGAAATGAATTCCTGAAAAAAAGCTAAAAGATTTATTTCTGATAATTTTCATCAGCCCTTACTAGTGACTGAGAGGATAGCAACAAGAGAAACAGACTGTACAATGCTAGTAATAAACTCAATTGGCCGTAACAGCCAATTTCATTGGCAAGCCCCACAAACATTTCTTGGGAAATCACCCCCCAATATATGATGACAATCCCTGGAAGGTTGGCCAAGTGACCCCATTCCCCTGTATCTTCAGGGAGCACCAGATTACTGCTCCCTCTTACCTTCCATCTTGTGTGGAGGGAGAGGTATTTGGTAGGGCTACTGCTCCACCCTCAATCCACAAGGTTTTCTTGGAAGCGTGAGGAAGAGAAGAAAGAATGGGAGTGGCCCTCCCATTCCCCACCATCCTGTAGAAGCAGGAGAAGAAAGGAGTCTTGCCCCACTGCTGCTTCCAAATAATTGTGTTCCACGCAAGAGCTGCTCCCTACAAACTTCTACTGAGGTAGCTTCAGAAACAGAGGATTCCTTAATGCAGGTGCAAATTCATAGCCTCTAGGCTATATAAAACAATATAGCGGTACTCGGTAAGTCAAGTTTGTGTTGACTCAAGTAAACCACAAACCTCCAGGTTTTATCAAACATCTGGTGGTCCACAATGGTTGTACAGCCAATTATCTGTGTGCTTGGCAGTCTTGCTTTAACTATTTGGGAATAATCTTAACTTTCTGGAGTAGGCACACAATCTTCAAGCTTAGGATCTCTATAAACCATGATGAGTGTAGGGAAACTATCATCAATAGGAACAATTGTTATTCAAATAAGGGTCCAGCTACAGTGTGGTATGATGAAACACAATGGATAAATCTCCAGTGGAACATGCTGGCCCTCAAAAGTAACAAACAGAGAGGTTCTAAACATCCATGAACTGTTCCTTGAATGAACAGATAAAATTCCTTGGAGGAAGGACTTGGCAGTCTAAACAGATGGGATAAACTAGAGGTATGAAGATAAGACAAAAATGCCTTATATTCTGAGTGTCACATACCTACATTTGTATCTTTTTAAAAATCAAAATTAACACCTCAATATCTACAAAAAGATTCCCAAGTTATTGCTTACATTAATATATATACACACCTCATAATTTCTACAATATAGAATAATAACGAGAAAGATGATGGGTTCCAGTAATATGAAAATAATGGAAATTTAACTGAAATTAACAGCCAGGGGAAATACTGGCTATTCAGCAACAGAACTGCAGAATGCAAAGTTTTTCTACTAACAATCACCTCTGAAAACAGGCCATTAGGAAAATAGCTTGCTGATCAAATTCCTTCAAATGTGTTTCCTGTGGGCAAATTTTGCTACCATCATCTATACTAACGTATTCCCACACTGTTCACAACTTGAAAGAATGCCAGCCACCTATCTGATCTGCTACCTATATGCTAGGACACAGTCCCCTTTATTCACCTTCAGCTAAGGCATCAGGAAAGAAGATGAAAGTTGCTGGCATTAGTGACACTTCTGAAAGAAGATCTGACACTAAAAGTAAGGGGGGAAAGTGCCAGCTTTCCTGAAATCAAGCTGACTAGATTGAGATTCAAACTCTTGAGCTGCTGCAACTACTGACTGAGCTGAAATTTCTCAGTATAGGAAAGGTCTATTAGCAGAAAAACAAATGCCCAGCAAAAGCTTTCATTTCAGGGTGATCCCCTCCCTGTACAGCCACAGAAGAGAAAAAAATACTACAGTCACCACCAATATGGGAGGGAAATCAAAAGCAGAGGCTAAAATGGGCCAACTGCTCACTAGCCGTACCCCTCAGGATTCTAGAGCAACCTGAGAAATATGACCATAGTTTTCCTCATACAATCAAAACGCAAGCATAATAGGGCTAAAATTCTTAACGCATAAACTACTGACGGAATCTGCCTAGCTGCAGAAAATCTCATTCAGTGCAATTAAGAATAATAATGTTTACAAAAAAGAAAAGAAGATCTAAAGGACTATAGTTATCCAGAGCTCAGAATAAGTGCTATCTTTTAATGATCTATGGAAATCTTTAGAAGAGATTTAAATTACTGTTTCAAAACTGTAACTCAATACATTTTTGTAACTCATTACATCCACTTATGCAACAAAAATCACAGAGGTTAACCTACCTGCCCCATTTGTGGTCCTCCCATTGGAGGCATCATTTGAGACATCATTCCATGAGATACTGGAGGCATATTAGGCGGCCTTTGGCCCATAGGATGCATTCCCATGGGTGGGTAATGGGGCATGCCTGGATGTCCCATCTGAAAAGCAAAATAGGAGTTCAAGATATGAAGACCTCAGAAACAGAAAAAGTGACATTATTATGGGAGCAACCTTGTCTGGATTCCAATCCAGATCTAGTTAATTATGTCTACTAGGAGAGGATCAAACTCAACACTATGTGTATTTATATATTTTCTAGTATGTATACTTAAAATAACACTTTAGAGGAAGAAAGTAAAATGACATGGAAGCATGTTTTCATTAGTAGGAAAGCAGGCTCAAAATGTTGACATTCTGCAGTATTAACACTTAGACTAACTTACAGTATGATGTACTATAATTATATGTACCCTTCTCTCAACTATCCCAGGTAATCACTGCTTCCTAAACTATTTCTAGGACTCAAATAATTGTAATGAAACAATAAAACCCAGGGGAAAAACATGTGTCTTGAGGTAGATTCAAAACCAAACTTTCGCAAACAGAAGTACTCCTTCCCTCTCCCCAAGTTCACATACAAAACTATCTTCTGTAAATGGAAGTGTGAGGGAAGCTGATTTCTCTGGTCCCTCTAGTTCCCCAAACCACCTTCCACAGTATTCCAGTGGGTCTCCAATTCTACTCCACAGAGTAGATTTTCAGGGACGGTGCAAGGGCTATGCAGGGCGGGGGGGGGGGGGGGGAGGAAAAACTGCAAGACTTTCAGGACTGTTGTTGACTGTAACAACTTTAAGCCCACATTCATATTAGTGTTTTGTATTTTGATGTACAAATCCAGTAAAATGTATATTCATTAAAGAAAAGCATGAATCAAGTACAAGCATGGCCTCAAACACCCTAATATATTGCATAGGTACCTTAAAAAAAACCACCCGCCCCCCAAAAAACCTCAACCCTGAAACAATTTCTAAGTTTCAATATTAGGGATGGAAATCATGTGCACTCCTATCCAGATGCTGGTAGACTGCAACTCCCAATACTCCTTAATATTGTCTATCCTGGTTAGCGATACTGGGATGTGTTAATTCTAATTACATCTGGAGGGCCATATTATCCCCATCCTCATTCTAAAAGGATATATTTTTAAAGTAAAATGAAATTAAAGGCCATCAATAAAAACTGCAAATTGCTAGAGTACTTTACACATTATTGTTTTTGTTGTTAATTCAATTCTTACCCTGTCCTTCATCATAAGAGTTCAGGGTGGTACACTGTGCTCTGTTTTAAGTATACTTATAAACATGTCGTAAAAATGTTAAATATTCTAGCCTACAGGACTGGAGAGATGAGTGGAAACGGTGTGGCATGCCCGTAATACATTTCAGACATTCTAAGAGATGGAGAAAGGTGATAAAGGGAAAGACACAAGGGATCATATGTACTTGAAAGACTAAATAAAGTAGGAAGGGGGGGGTGGTAGGTCAAGAAGAGTGAAGGCTTTCCCACCACATATGTGAGAATGTCAACAGAGCAGCCACTGGGCCTGGCAAAACTGGAAGAGGATGATGGAAAAAGGGAAGAAGAAAAGGTTTGCATCAGGCACCAGCACATACACTCAGGCACCTCCTTGGTTGGCTCTTGTGCTATCTCCTCCTCCTGCCTTCCCTAACAGCTTCCTTGGCTCCTTCTTCTCGCTCCCCTCCACCATCTGCCCCCTCTTCCTGCTTGATTTAGTCTTTCAGATAAATCCGATCACTGCTGCCTCTTCCTTGTATCACCTTTTTCAATCTCTCCTTCCTTCCCCCCCTCCTATTCCTTACAGGGAGGTGGCACATAGATATTACACCCCTGAGAGTGGCTGTGATTGCATAGTCTGCATCCTGGAAGGAGGGAAGCTTTGCAAGTGGTGGGGAGAGGCAAAAGGATGGCAAATACAGTTGTCCTTTCAGGCATCCTTAGGTCTCCTTTTTCTTCAGCATGTGTACTTGTAAGGCAGTGGGAAGGGAAGAGGAAGTAAACAGGGAAAGCCCGTGCATGCAGAGTTGGCACTGGATATCTGGAGCAGAACAATCAATTGAGAAGAGCCTCCTCTCCTGTTACCCCTCCCTTTCCCTAAATCCCCCTCCCTCCTCCCACTACCCCATCCCACCCCCCTCTGAGTGAGTGAGCAAGGGAATGCAAGGTTTTTCCACTTTCACAGGGTCCTGCATCCCTAACCCCTGCAAAAGTTGAGGGCCAACTATATACTCTCCCCAAGGTGCCTTCATATATCATTAACTGTGCATGAAAACACACTGTGGCTATTCTTGATTAAGCAGCAGACCTTCAAGGATGAACAGCATGTGTTCCAAGCAGGTTCAGACCCCAAGTATCTTTTTAAAAGGAAGCTGAGCAGTGCTGATTACCAGTTATGTTGTTCATTAGACCTAACACTTTTACTTTTGATGCAGGCATTTACATCTAAATACTTGTCATAACACTTTCTTTAAAAATCTATGAAACAAGCATCCTTGTTATCAGCAAACCATACCATTTAGCATTAGAAGCAGCAGATTAAAAACCCTACAAGCAACTATATGTAGAATTCCTGTTTTTGTATATACAATATTTGCAACAACAACAAAAAAGCTCAGCATGCAAACAGTATATTCTAAGTACTGAAAATACTTTATACAGTAGCACCCCTGTATCTGTGGGGGGATTGGTTCTGGGGTAAATTCCGCGGACAATAGCAAATGCCATCCCGGTGGAAAGGGGGGGAGGCAAGTTCACTCCCCCACCTCCCTTCCCCCCCCCCACCATGGCCCCACCGCAATCGCAGGGGTGAAAGGGAGGAGGTGAGATTGCTCCTCTGCCCCCTTCCCCCCCCGCGGCGGGGATTGGGGGGGTGAAGGGGAGGATGCGAGATCGCTCCTCCCCCTCCCTTCGCACCTGCGATCACTGCAGCGGCAACAGGAGCCCTCCCAGGGGAAGGGACGGGGGAGGTAAGATCCTCCTCCCCCTCCACCATCACTAACCGCAGATAATTGAATCCACAGTTGGAGAATCAGCAGATACGGGGGTGCTACTGTAGATTTTGGCTGCATAGTTCCTTCTTGTTTTGCACCTATCTGCTACTGTAACTGCATAACGTATCAAGAGTTAGGTTAACATACTGTCTGAACAAGACATCCTATCTTGCTGATCAATTACAAGACTGGCTCATAAAACTGGGTTTGTTTACATTGCCTATCTATTTAGAAGCAAAGAGCCAAATGTCTTGATTCAGACAACACACTGACTATATCTTTCCTGATTTGTTTAGCAATTGCAATAAGAGACAAAAAAACGATAACAAACAGAATGCATTCATGAGCACATAGCTCATTTACAATAAGCTATGATTCCCAGCAATACTGAGCCTGTCTAAACGGCAAAAAAAATATGAGCGGCATGTGAATGAATGGCCATCTGTTCATATGGCTGTTCGCAACCATTCATGTCATTTGGAAGGGGGCAGCAAAATTTACCATATAAGCTATTCGTGGCATATCCGGGGCTTCTTACAGATTTTAGTAAAAGATTTGTACGCCGTTCAAATGTGTGATTGTCTGTACACCCACAGTTGCACAGCTATGAACAGGCAGCGTAATGATTGGCCAAAGGAGCACAGGAGAAGGGGCTATCACAGAAGGAAATTGGCTGCAGATGACATGCTGGATTTTTGACTAGGCAAGAGTCTGGTGAGTGGTGAAACGGTGATTTTTACTCTTTTTTTCTACTTTATTTTGTTTTAAATATGAAAAAAAAACACCTGTGTGCACCACAGGATGCTTGTTTAAAAAAAATTAGGTGGTGGGAGATTTAAAAATCGTGAGTAAACCACTAGCGGCCGCCAGCTGGGCTAGAGGGATCATTCGGAGTTTAGGGGGGACTTTAGCCGTGTAGGCTGTACGCACACTTGCGAACGCCTGCCTGTTCGGCTCTGTACAATATTATTTCCCCCTCATATAGGTGGGACCATTGTCTGTCTACTGACTGAACATAGCTTCCTGTAGTATGGAACTAGTTTATTGAAGTAGTCAGAATTTTATTCTACTGGTACATCACTGAGGTAATAAAGCAGTGCAAAAGAAAGGTGTAATAATCTGATCAAATGGCATACCATACATTCAAAATAACTTTTATCACACACTGAACTTCCACATTTGTCTACAGAAATTGTTGTCAATTCTGACAATTCTCTATGTTTAGACTTACACAGTTTAAAGGACTGTTTTAAACATTCACATGTGAAGTTATAAAAATAGCTTTACAAAGGTACAAAGGCAAGTTTATATATTAACAGCAATGAAAAAAACATTACTTTCCTACTTCACTTGCCGTTAACACATTGTACCTGGTACTCAGACATGCTTATCAAGTACTGTATCTACCTCTACAGTTAATGGATTACCTAACAACCAACCTACTAGCAGCTAACCAATCTAAAACATTTTCCAAGAACCATCAGCACCTCCTTTGGAAATGAGAGATAATTGCCACAACAATATGCCTTTGGGGGGGGCATTGTTAGAAGATAAATGTGTGCTGTAAGTCTAGGAAATTCATCACAGTGTTTCTGCATTCTGCAATAACAGAACAGAAAGATTCAAGAGTGATTGAAGGACCTTCAATATTCAGTATTTCTTACAAGCAAAATCCTCCCCTGTCCTGGACACACAGACTTTGCATATGGCAGAAAGGATGACCACCAGAATATCTTCCTCCTGTCTACCCCTGCAGTTTGAAGATCATGCCTTGGAGAAGCGTGGGTTGACCTTCACATTCAGAATGGCTTGGAAGGAGATTTTAGGAACATCTGGCAGAACAAGGTTCTAAGCCTTTCCGCAATCAGAGTCCCTGATAATTCGCATATACTACACACATCACCCATTCATTCACACAGATTATGTCTTGTGTGAATGTGTCTTCAAGTGGACAGAATGTGCCATAATTTATTTGGGTGTGTTTTTGTTTTATTTTTGTCTTGTTTATTTTTTAACCTTTTGACTTTTATATACTTATGTAATTTTAGATTCCCTATATTGTGGTGTTTTCAATGGTTTTTAAACTGTATTTTATATGACATTTTATTAGCTGCCTTGGGTCTCTTCTGGGAGAAAGGTGGTATATAAATTAAATAAACAAACAAACAAACTCCTCACCTCTGTGTGAAGACCCATGAGGAAAAAAAAAAGTGTTTTGCACATGTCCCTTCATGTTGCCCATCGGCTTATAGCAGCCTTTCTCGACCTTTTTACCCTGGTGGAACCCTGAAACCATTTTCAGGTCCCAGGAAAGCACTGCCTAAAAATCATTGTATTTGCAACTAAAAAAGAAAATGTTTATTTTTTCCCCAATCAGTATCTCTAGCAACCTCTTGTGTAACTCTAGGAAACCCTGGTTGAGCAACCCTGACTTAATGTGATCCCATGAATTTCACCTGGTTTCCTTAGGCAAGGATCATGTGTATTCACCCCCACTCCAACTACATAATCCTATCTCTTTTTTGTTTTTAAATAGAATTACAAGCTTGGTAGACAAGTGGAATGCTGTGGATGTGGTGTATTTTGGTTTCAAGGCTTTTGACAAGGTCCCCAATGATATTCATGCAGACAAGCTGGTGAAATTATTGGAGCTGCTCGTTGTGAGCCTTCAAGTTGTTTCCAACTTATGGGGACCCTAAGGTAAACCTGTATCACTTGGCAAGATTTGTCCCCTGGCTTCCCAGAGCCACAGTCCGGTGCTCAAACCATTCCCCCACACTGCCTGCTGGTCCAATGTGGGGGGTGGATTATGCTCTTTATGCTGTGGGGTGGGGGGCAGTGGAGAGGAGAAGCACTGCACCTAATAAAACTTGGATTCAATGACAGCGCCAAGATAAAAAGGTCCATCTTTAGAGCCTGCTTGAAGACCCGTAATGGTGGGGGTCTGAGAGACATCCTAGATTTTCAGACAACACTGTTATAGTGTTACTGTTCCATTTTATTTGCTCTGGCTGCCTCCTGTGGAATCCTGGGATTTGCAGTTGGGGGGGGCATTTACAACTCTCAGCCAGGGAGCTCTTAGGCTTTACTAAACTACAAACCCCAGAATTCCACAGGAGGTTGCCAGAGCAGTTAAAGCGGAATAATAACACTACCACAGTGTAGTCTGAAAATCTTCATCGTTTTGGACAGTTTCACAAGCAGCGGGGACTCTACTGGGAAAGCCCTATTAAATGGGGAGGGGAAGCTAGATAAAACTATATTTTAAAAATGAGTTTTAATAAACTAGATGGTAGAAACATGCAGTGGGGATTAGAGTGTGTAGGAATATAGCCGTGAAGCAGAACATTGTGACAGAAAATATCTAGCGACAGTGAGCATTTATTTATTTACTTATTTATGGTATTTGTACCCCGCTCTTCAGCCACAAGGACACAAATCACTCACCATCAGGGACTCTCGGCCCATGCCGCCGCCGCCGCCCCCTCCGCCGCCTCCCGGTCGCATGGCTGGGTTGAGGAGGTTCCCGCCTCCTACTCCTCCGCCGCCTCCTCCGCCGCCGCCGCCGCCTCCTCCGCAGCGGCCCAGCATCCTCCCCCGGAGCGGCTGGCGGGAGGCCGGGCCGAAGGGCAGGAGCGGCTCAGGCTCCCCTCGCGGGGGCAGGAGCGGGGCCAGGAGGCTGACGGGCTTCCCGGGCGGCCAGTCCGGGCGGCCTCCTCCCATGCGGGCGCCCTTGGGAGGCTGCTCGGGGCCGCCCACCACGGGCCGCACGCCCTCGCCCGGGTTGAGCTGCATGAGGGGAGGCGGTTTGGGCAACGAGAAGGGCAGCGGCTGAGGGGAGGCCGCCGCGGCCGCCGCCGAGTCCCCGCCTGACATCGCCTCCCCGGCTCCTCAAGCGACCGCGACGGCGGGGGGAAGGAGAAGCCTCGGCCCTTCCGCCGCGCCGACGGGAACCGTGAGGGAGCAAACAAAAAAGAAAGCGGACGGGGGGGCTTCGTCGAAAGGCAGCCGCTCCACACTCCGCGAGAGGAAATAGGGGGCGGGCGGGGGAAGGAAACAAAAACACAAGCAGATGTGGGGGACAACGGTGAGGCTGAGGCAAAGGGCGCGCGGGCGGGCCGGAGCAGACCTCGTCCAACAGAAAAGGGCCCGCGAAGGAATGGAAAGTGCAGGCAGGGGAGGGGGAGGGGAAAGAGAAGAGGCGCGCAAAGGACAATGGGAAAAGCGCCTTCCGTCAGCGGAGGGGAAAGGCAGGGCTACGGAAGCCCAAGAGGGACGCTCTACAGCTTAAACGGAAAGGGTGTTAGAGGGACGGGAGGAACGGCCCGGGGTGGGGAGAGAAAGAGACAGAGATGAAGAAGAGAGCGCCTTTGGGAAGATTAAGAAGCAGGGAGGGGGCTGCTGAGTCAATAGCCGGGCGCTGGGCCCTTTAAGAGAGCCCAGAGCAGCATGGGAGGCCGCTCGTTTCCGTTAGGCGAACCGAGCCGGGGAGGAAGAGGCGGGGCTTCTAGCTTGGCCATCCTCCTCCTCTTCCGGCCTGGATGGGTGGGCTTCCGCTGAGTTAGGGCGTGGGGCTTTCGAAGCCCTTTCGGGCCGCTGGAGTCGCTGTGTCTCCGCCCCTCCTCGCGCCGCCTCCGTCTTGGGTTGCTATGGCAGCGTACTCTCGGGGCTGGAGCCAGAGCGGCCCGCGGGGGCCCGTCGCGCCTTGGCCGCCGGAGAGAGGCGAGGGGGCGCGGAGCCTCCAGGCGGACGGCGAGGAGGAGGGGGGCGTGCTGGGCGGCATCGGCCGGGGCTGCTATGAGGGCGCCGCCTCCTCTCGGGCTGCCCTGGATCCCCTGCCGCACGGCGAGGCCGGGCGCCGGTGGCCCAGCAGGATCTGCTCGGTGCTCTGCTGCCTCCTGGCCGTGGCCGCGCTGGCTTTCCTGCTGGCCGTCGGTTGCCTGGTGCTCAAAGGTGAGCCGGCAGGAGAGGAAACGCCTCCCTGCGGCACGAAAGGCTATTTACAGTTGTCCCTCCGTATCCGCGGATTTAAGAATTCACGGCTTGCAAATATTCTTTAAAATTTAGTAATCCCAAAAGCAAACCTTGATTTTGCCACCTTATATAAGGGACACCATTTTACTAGGCCATTGCATATAGTGGGACTTGAGTATTCACGGAGTTTAGTATCCGCGGGGTGGGGTCCTGGAACCAAACCCCCGTGAATATGAAGGGACAACTGTATGTAGGACCAAACTGCTTTACACCGAAGCTGCTTCTATCATCATCATCATCATCATCTTATTAGTATTATCATTATTTATATCATTCTTTTTCCCTCCCCAAGGCTGGGACCTCACAGTTTTAAAGCAGCTCACAGTTTTAAAAACACACAGTTAAAATATACAAAAAAAAGTGTACATTAAAACAGAATTAAACCAATGACATCATTAAAACCACATCAAAATATTTAAAAGAATGCAATATATTTAAAAGTATTAAAAACCTTTTTTTAAAAAAAGATTTAAAAGCTTCTAGTTTGCCATGTTTTGCTTTTTAGAGTGTCTAAGGCAGTGCTGCTCAAAGTGGCTGAGTACAGTATGGGCATTGCAGAGCCATTAGTTGTTGGCTGCCAATTAATTCAAAGTGAGCTTCCCGGAAAGCAAGACACAATTGGAGCCAATGGGCACATTAGAAAAAAGAATAGCCCCCCCCCATCAGACTGAGAAATGTCTTGGGCCTCATCGTTACTATTACAACTATACTGTATATATCCTTGGTTTTGTTCCACCCATAAGCGTTCTTGTTGCCATAAGAGCTTCTATACGTATTTAAAGATAAGTGGATCTGTTGGCTACAGTACAGAGAATTTCAGGAGAGTGGGGATGTGGACAGTTTTAAAGACTGCAAAGAGGCAAGGTTAATTTTTTAAAAAATCATAACCAGAATGTCTAGAATGGGTTGTTTGGTGGGTTGTTTTTTGTTTTGTTTTGTTTTTTCTTTGCACTGTAAGGTTATTGGTCCCAGAGGCTACTGTAGATAACCATGCTTGGTATACTTTATTTTAATAGATGTTCAGAAGATAGAGGTATTATTAGAACTATATAATCTGGTGGGCAGCCAGTATAGAGTTATTTCAGCACATCCTTATGGTAGAGCCACATAATTTTGAGCACACTTGCCATTTATAGGCTTTAACAACTACATATATAAACCAAAACAATGACACCAGTCTGAAAGGAGATGGGTGTTACCATATTTCTTTTTGTGTGTACATGTGTACTGTGAAACACATGTTATAAATTCACTCACAATTGATTTTTTTAAAAGTAATAAAATGATGTCCAGTGAGAGGTGGTGAAAATATTTCAGTATCCCATCTGTAGGGAAAAACGCTTGCTGCTCTTTCCTGCCTATAATTACTAAAGTACTATTGTTGCTTATTTCTGCTTGCAGATTTGCGATATGAAAAAGTAAGGGCTGATGGTACCGTAGAAACCAGTATTTTAGGTAAGACTTTTTGTAAATTCCTTGTGAAACTCTTACAGTTGCTTTACTCATTCTTGAATCAATGAAGTCTGTATACTGTATATATAAAACAGATTTTCCTATAAAGGAAGGGTTAAGTTGTCCAGTGTCTTTACTAATAACCAAAATACATTTCCTACTTTAGGGGTTTCTAACTGTTCATGAGTGCTAATGTATATTCCATTCCTGTTCAATAAAATAATGTCAAGCATGCCTGGAATTGTGAATTAAAGATTATAGCAAATTATGTATGATAATGTATGCTGAAATCATACAATGAGTTATCTTGAGCTGTGTCTTATTTTATTCTACTCATTGACTTTGTATTTAAAGAATTATTCTTTACTGTCGCCTGAGGTGGGTTAAATGTAGCCCCAAAATCATAAGTGAGGGCCCCCCACCCCTATTTTCAAAAGTTTTCTCAAAACAACCACAACTTTAAATGCTCCCTTGCATAATTGAGCCTCCCCCAGCCTGGGCTGTTCTAGGCTGGGGGAGGAGCTTTATTCAGGACCAGAAGTGAATTTTCCTGGTTACCTCTTCCGGCTTTTTAAAAAAGGGCTCTCTTTCTTTAATACACTGTGCTGTTGTAACCAGGGCCGGTTTAACCAGTCTGCCAAATCAGCATTGGCAGGGGACCCCAAGGTCAAGGGGGCCCCCCTGCTGACCTCCTTATCTGACAAAGATTTTCTAGGAAGACTCTATGGTAGTTGTGCTGTTTTGTGTCCCATGGATAATGAATCCATGGATACGGGGGTCCTACTGTAATCTGAGCATCCTGTATTGTGAATAGGTTAGGTTACATTGACCTGAGATAAACATATGGGGGCTCCAAAATAAAGCATTGCAGGGGGCCCCAAAATTCCTTAAACCGGCCCTGGTTGTAACATTTCAACTGCCATGGCAACATCCTCTGGAATTCTGGGACTTGTAGTGTGATGCTCAAGAACTGGCTGAGAATTCTAAATGCCCCTCGCTCAACTGCAAATCCCAGGATTCCATAGGACTTTGCCATAGCAGATAAAGTGGAATAATAGCACTATAATAGTGTAATGTGATAAGGATCTCGGTCTAAACCAGCAGAGGCATGGAGGGACAAAAAAACATAGTGAGATTGCTCCCCTCAGAGGATATAAGAAGAGGTATTATGAGTTTAATAACTTTTTTTTTTTAAAGGGATTGGAGTGGTGATTGGGGTGAGTGGGATGCACCCCACTCCATTGAAGGGAATGGATATTCCCTGTACTTTGGGAAGTCACCCACCCTTGCTATGGATAAATCAGGTTTTAAAAATGCTATGATAGTGCTAACTGCAGCAAAAGTTAATCTATGCATCCTTACATCAGAGCATTCCCCATTCATTCTCTGTGTGACCTATACCTGAGTAAACGTGTTGGATTGAATTGTATTTAGCCACTTGAAGACCTGTTACCTATTTTAGTTTCTAGCAGTATCTTCTGTGTGCTACCTTTTTAATGTTCCATTTTAAGCTTTTAAAGTTTCTTACTGTGTTCTTCTTTTGTAAGGATTTTGGAGCCTTCTTGTTCTGTCATTAATGGCTGGGCTATCATGTTGCAGTTTTTCCTGGACAGTGACATATTTTGATTCCTTTGAACCAGGAATGTTTCCTCCTACGCCACTATCCCCTGCACGGTTCAAGTGAGTATCACTTTACTAAGATTAAAATCTGACTAAATGTAGAATCTAGCAAGCCAACTGTAGAAATTAATACAATATGCATACAGAGCATAACATAGTGTGCAACGGAAGATGTTTAGGGAACAATTCTCATACTAACCATATTGATTCCAAAACAGTTTTGCATTCTAGAAAATAAACATACCCATATGTTTTGATTGGCTACCAGAGTGAAATCTGAAATGTCCACTTAGAGTGGTATGATTTCTACAAGCCATGCCTGCACAACTTGCGCCCCCCCCCCGATGTTTTGGCTTCCAACTCCCAGAATTCCTGATCATTGGACCAGCTGGCTCAGGCTTCTGGGAGTTGGAGGCTAGAACACCTGGAGGGCTGCAGGTTGTGCAGGCCTGCTATAGGCAGTATCCAGTGGTTCCACAAGCAGAACAGCAGCATTCAACAAAACTTAAAAGAGGCAAGTCTCCCTCATCACTGTAGTCCCCTGTGTGAGCCCAAAACCTAATCTAGAGCACTTAGAAATTGAACGGAGGAGAAATGTTGGATTTTGCCCTGTCTTTTAGTCAAGGGTTGAATAATCGTGGAAACTGTTGTTAAACTAGAGAAAGGCCACATGTGCAAAACCCATGCCATCTCTTAAAAAAAATCTCCTGTTCTAAATCCCAGTGAATGGCTCCTAGTCAGTGTCAGCAGTATTGGCTAGATGGCCCAATACTCTGATATAATGCTGTTCCTGTATTTTTCATTCTAACTACCATAGTATAATTTTTTGTTACCACCTATTTGTAAATCATAGTGAAATTGTTTTTAAGCAGTTCTACAAATTGGCCAGCAGGGTGTGTGCTGGTATAATTTTTCACATCTGTTGTAAAGCTTAGTTTACCATAGCCCATGACAAGTTTTAAAATTATTTTATTAAGTTTTAAAATACATTAAAAATCACAAATTAGAAACAAAGAAAAGATAGAAAACTGAACTATCATAAAGTAAAAAATTAAAGAATACAAAACAAAAGTAAAGAAAGAAAAGGAGAAATAAAAAAGAAGGAAAAGTAACTTCCAATCTTCCTTTCAGCGGTTATTTATCCATATTCATATTTCTCTCTCCAAAATTACTACATGATCCCTTCTTTCATTGACTTATTTCTAATCATCAAAACCAAAGGTTACCAGGCCATTTTCTCTTTCTTTCTTTTTTTGGCAAAAAATCTATAAGGGGTTCCTAGTCTTTGAGAAATTTCACTACTGACCTTTCTGTGATCAAACAAGACAGCTTGTCCATTTCTGCTAAATCTATCAATTTCATCAACTATTCCTCCATAGAGGGTAGTGTTTAATTATTCCATCTTTGCGCATATAGCACTGTTGCTGCCAGTCATATATTGATGTAATCTTCTATGAATATTACTCTTTAACATCCTCTTTAATCTTTAACGTACCAAAGTAGTTCACAACAGATGATACACAGAAAAGTATAAATATCCTCTTGTGTAAGAAATCATGAGGTTCTGTAAAGCAAGACTTGGAACAACTAATCTCTTAATGGTTTGGAACAGCAAGGGTAAACAAGTCATTTTTTAATAAAAATAATAAACAGAAGACCAGTAAACACACAAGCATGTTGTGTATCACAAGAGTCATTCCAGAAAGTGGAGGCTAGCACAGGAAAGAATCATTGCCGTGTTGCCATCTGATGGAGCTCTGCAGCTCATGACACTTTCTCATGACATAAAACCTCTAATACAGGAGTGGAAAACCTCTGTATTCCAGTATTTTGAGCTGCTATTCCCACAGCCCCTTACCAATTAGCATGTTGGCTAGGGCTTCTGGGAATTGTAGTCATAACCATCTGGAGAGCTATCCTGTGACTTTTGCCATTTCCAATTTGCTTTTGAATTTTAAGATTAGAATAGGTAAAATTATTAGACTTTGAATGTTCTTGCCTGTTAATTGATGATCTGCTTTTATTTTCAGGCGCATGACTGGGCACTCTTTTCACATGGGCTACAGTATGGCCATACTTAATGGAATAGTGGCAGCTCTCACCTTACTGTGGTGTCTTTTTTAGTGGGCATTTAGATGTATATACCCACAGTGTCTCAGCTATGTAGAAAAGCCGTTGAACTATCTCCATAGAGTTTGTACTTTACACATGATGTACTGTTTCCTACAAGTATCACCATTGCCATGTACTTTCTCCACATGAGTACTAATTTTTCTAGAAAACAGCTGGGGATGATAGAGAAAGTTTGGCCTATATAGCAGTTAATTGACTTTCTACCAAATGCCTAACTCTATGGAAAGGTAGCCACAGGTGAGAGTGGTTTCAGACTTACTCCACTTTGTAAATGTATTGTGAATGAACAAACTTTCAGATCTTATTTTGACATGGTGCATACTTAAGTACAAGCCTTGGACTTGCCCCAAGGAGCAAAAAGATAAAGTGGAAACATTTCTTTTCCATGATAAATCCATAATTGAAATAGATTTTACATTTCTTGAATGTTATAATTACTGGGCATATTTGCTCTGTAGATGCTAATGGTAATCAAGGATTGCACATCAAATTTAAATAGCTTTAAGTTATTCTATATTTTATAATTATTTAACACTATGTTTCCTGTACATATGTAAGACCCATAGCACTGTTAGTGCAGATTTCTTCACCCAGTGCCTTCCCAAGATTTTGGACTGCCATTTGCCCCATCATCCAGTGATCATGGATAGTTGTAGTCTACAATATGTAGAGGGCTATGCAAGAAAAATGTAAGGGCTGTGAATCTAGATTTATTGTGATCTAGATTCTGTTCTGTAATGGAGGAAAACCTCCCATATGTAGAAGGGAGAAGCTCCCATCAGAGGGACCTTGCTGGCAGAAAGGAGACAAACAGCATACGTCATTTTCTTCTCCCTCAGTGGTTGTTTGTGCCTTCCAGAAATGTTTTCTGGCACAGTTTTGGTAAAAGATAAAAACTGCTGCAGGATAAGAGGCAAGGCAGCTTACACTTCTCACACTAACAGAAGCATTATGTGAGTATACCTCTGCAGAAGGGACATTCCCACCAACAAAAGTAAGGACTAACAGCCTACTTTTAATTATAGGGTTGCAGAGATGGTCCCATATTAAAGCTGATTTGGATGAACGTAGCTTTACTTTCAGATGGTAAAGCAGTTTGACATACAGTAGCACCCACGTATCCGCAGGGGATCAGTTCTGGGGGCTCCTGAGGATGGTGAATTCCACTGATAATAGTAAATGCCATCCTGGGGGCCATCCTGAGGGAAAGTGGGGGAAATGAGATCGTTACTTCCTCTCTTCCCCCTTCACCCCTGCCATGGCCCCACTGCAGCAGTGACTGCATGGGCGAAGGGAGAAGGGGAGGAGGCAAGATCGCTCTCCCCTTCCTCCTTTGCCCCCACCATGGCCTTGCTTTGGGGGCAAAGGGGGAAGGGGAGGAGGCAGGATCATTCCTCCCCCTCCCTTCACCCCCATGACCACTGCTGCGACAGTAGCAGCCCTTCCAGGGGAAGGGACGGGGGAGGTGAGATCCCTCCTCCCGCCTCCCTTTCCCCGCCATCACCAACCGCTGATAATTGAATCCGTGGTTGGCGAATCAGCGGATACAGGGGTGCTACTGTAGTTACATTTTATTACAACCCTGTTTTCAGTTTTTAAAACATCTTTTCAACGTGGCCATGCACTTGTCTGCCACAATACTTTTAATAGGAGTGCATGCAACAAGAATCAATTAGGCGTATGTGAAAATCATGCTTTAGACACCAAGAAAGCTGTGTCTTAAATTCTTATTGCCTCCTGTATGTTTCTTATTCTGATATTCCCAGTAAGGATGTCCTTGAATTATTGTAATTTGTTGCATACCAATAGCCTAAAGCCAGTAATACTCCTAACTAGAGCAGGTCTCTTGAATTAGTAGGATCTACATAAGTGTCAACATATTATTTAGCATTTTGTCCAATGAATTTGCTCTAGTTGGAAATAGCAATTAAATTTAGGCCTATCTGATTATTTTTTAATGTGTTTTGAGTGATAATGGATGTAATGTTAAACTATGAATTTGTATTAACCTACACAAACCTAGACTTAATGATTCTCTGCCTTCCCATCTGTCACATCTGGAAGAAGTTCTGTTTTCAACTGAATATCATTGCTTATTATGTCTGAACTTAGACAAATTTGGTTAGCATTAACTTTGGTTTAAGGAACCAACCCAATCTCAGAGTAATTTAGAATTGTGGGTTATTTTGCTAAATCATGGCAAAGTTAACCATAGTTCCAGGTTCAGCCATGATATAGCAATACTGTAGTTGAAAAGGGAAATTAAATTCACTCTACGTCTCACAGCCACACCAAAGGAAAAGAGGGGAATGAGTGAGCACAAATATTATATTTAAATCAAATCTGTTCATTTTGTTTATTGAAAAATTTGGATGGGGGGACTGTTTTTAATAGCCACTTTTAACTGTATGTTTTATATACAGTATTAAAATAAGTGCAGAGATACCTTATTAAAATATTGTAATTACAAATAAAGTAGTGTCAGTATGTCACTCTGACCTGAATACAACAACCGATCAGTGGAAATACAGTTACATATTCACCTGTAAATACATATTTATATGGTTAGCTCATTTTGTCTATATAGTATTTTCTTATATTTAAAAAATACAGTTCGTGTAATTTCTTATGGCAATAAAGTATTTTGATCGTAATCCATAGTTTTTGATCATTTGTTTTGTGTGCTTATTAGTTACTGCACAAATTTGCAACTTCATACCTAATCTCTGTTGCTCCTGTTGAATGAGAATGTAATCTTACCTTTTAATATATGCACATGGAAGTTCCTGGTAGGAGTCAGTACAAACACTTACCCAAGGAATGACGGTCTTGCTGAAGCTCTCATTTTTGCAATGTCTGCTTTTGTGATGTCTGGCTCTTCCTGCCTGAAAAAGGATACATCTTCTCCACATTTGGCTAATTGGTGGGGAAAACAGCAAGATGGATGCCATGCCTATATATATTTCATTACTGTTCATCTGTTTCCTGCCCATCAATAAGATGCACAGGGATTTTCTTCCTTGGAATTGTGGAGAAAGGGCGGTTTCAACATCTCTGAAATCCTGATAAAATCACCCCTTGCTGATCTGGCAATAGCTGAACAGCATGTATACATCTCTTCCCCCACCCCCGCCACCTTATTCTTGTTTTTAAAGTGGGATTCTTGATCATTCTGTCATTTACTAAGATTTTTATGCATATACTATTATGTTATGACAGAGACTGGTATAAAAACTTTCAAGTTTTAGACTTCTTATTTTCCATGTAATATTTGGGGGAAAACATTCAATTTATATTACTTGTACAGTACATGTAAAGCAGTGTTTATGGTTAAGTATTTCAATTTTTTAAAACGTTTGTTCAGCAGCCAATTATTCCAGTTTGAGCACAGCAATTGGTCAAAATATTTGCAAAGTTTTATCATTATTAGAACTCTGGGATGTGTTTCATCTCAGTTGTTAAGCAGCATAAAAACAGTTACCTAGATAAAAGCTTTTATTTTAGAATATATGTAAATAAAAAATTGCACACAAATCACATAGTTTTATTCTCAATTGCCTGTAACAAATATTAAGGCATAATTGTATGATTGATTTCTGTTCTAGCTTTTACATACTGTATACTTGCAACATGTTTCTATGTCTGTCTACTCAGAAATAAATAAACCCAACTCATATCAGTGATATTTACCCCAATACTCAAAAAAGCCACGGCCCTGAATCTGCAAGACCTGAGCAGGGCTGTTGATGACCAGGTGATGTGGAGGTCTCTCATTCATAAGGTCGCCATAAGTTGAGGTTGAATTGATGGCAACAACAAAGTATGTCTGCAGTTGTAGCTCTAGTGACCTTGAAAATTAAACTCAGTAGTTGCTAATTTTTTAATTTTATTTTTTAGATATAGTTACCAGGATTAAGTATAGAATATAATCATAAATCATATATATGATCATACAATTAAATCTCATTGTCAAAAGTAATATTTTCTATTCTCCTGAAAGAAACCCATATAAGAAACACATACAGAATCCCGTTTCAGTATATGCTTGAATTACAACAGGGGGAAAATAACCCTAATAAATTTACAATCTCTGTTTCTCCACTAGATGTTTCTCGTACTTCTATCCTGCTTAGTTTGGAATTGCTCAGTTACTTCCTCTTTAGAACCTGCTTTTCAATTCTAAGTTACATCTCCTTGATACTTCTATTCTCAGGTGTCGTATATGTACAGTTGTCCCTTCATATCTGCTGTGGTTTGGTTTCAGGACCCTCTGTGGATACCAAAATCTGTAAATACGCAATGCAATATTTATATGCACCAGCATAGCAAAATGGTGTCACTTTTATAAGATGGCATGCCAGACTAATCTGATCTCTTTTTTTGATAAAATGACCAGCTTGGTAGATGAAGGGAATGCTGTGGATATTGCATACCTTGATTCCCCATGACATTCTTGCAAACAAGCTTGTAAAATGTGGGCTAGAAAAGTTAACTGTTAAATGGATTTGTAATTGGTTGACCAGCCGAACCCAAAGAGGGAAAGATATGACCAGTGGGGTGTCACAGGGTTCTGTCCTGGGCCCAGTGCTATTCAACATCTTTATCAATGGCTTGGATGAGGGAATTAGGGGTATACTTATCAAATTTGCAGATGACACCAAATTAGGAGGAGTAGCTAATACCCTAGAGGACAGGATCAAATTTCAAAATGACCTGGATAGACTGGAGAGCTGGGCCAAAGCTAACAAAATGAAATTCAATACGGAGAAATGTAAGGTACTGCACTTAGGGTGGAAAAACAAAATGCATAGATACAGGATGGGGGAGACCTGGCTGAACGAGACTACATACGAAAGGGATCTAGGAGTTCTAGTAGACCACAAGTTGAACATGAGTCAACAGTGTGATGCAGCAGCTAAAAAGGCCAATGCGATTTTGGGTTGCATCAATAGAAGTATAGTGTCTAGATCAAGGAAAGTAATAATGCCACTATTCTGCCTTGGTCAGGCCTCACCTGGAATAGAATCATAGAATTGCACAGTTGGAAGAGACCACGAGGGCCATCCTGTCCAATACTGTGTACAGTTTTGAGCACCACAATTCAAAAAAGATACTGACAAATTGGAGCGTGTCCAGAGGAGGGCGACTAAAATGGTGAAAGGTCTGGAAACCATGCCTTATGAGGAGAGACTTAGGGAGCTGGGTATGTTTAGCCTGGCAAAAAGACGGTTAAGGGGCGATATAATAGCCCTGTTTAAGTATTTGAAGGGGTGTCACGTTGAGGATGGAGCAGGCTTGTTTTCTGCTACTCCAGAGACTGGAACACGGAACAATGGATGCAAGCTCCAGGAACAGAGATTCCACCTCAACATTAGGAGGAACTTTTTGACAGTAAGAGCTGTTCAGCAGTGGAACACACTCCCTCGGAGTGTGGTGGAGTCTCCTTCCTTGGAGGTCTTTAAACAGAGGCTGGATGGCCATCTGTCAGGGATGCTTTGATCGTGATTTCCTGCATGGGAGGGAGGTGGACTGGATGGCCCTTGTGGTATCTTCCAACTATGATTCTATGATTCTATGGCAAAATCAAGGTTTGCCTTTTGGATTATTTTTTAAAGTATATTTTCAAGCTGTGAATACTTAAATCCATGGATACCAAACCCGTGGATACGGAGGGACAACTGTATATGTGAATTACTTAGAAGTAATGTATACTTATTTCAGCATCTGTTGCATTAAAGGTTTAAGTCATTTAAATTTTTTCCATTTCTTTTTCCAATGTAATCTTACTGGTTTCCATTTTTCTTCCGTTTGGTTTGATGTTCCGTCTTTTAGCTGTGCAGTAAGTTTGCTTGCGTTCATCATTTCTATTAATTTAATTAACTATTCCTCAATTGTTGGAGTTTCTTTTCTTTTCCACTTTTGAGCGTATAATAATCTAGCAGATGTGACCATATAGAGCAGAATCCTCCCAGGCTCTTTGGTAGTTTTTTATTCAATCTTATCGATCATGTTTAACATGTATATTTCAGGGCTTTTCAACTGGGAAAAGTTTACATCCAAGATTTCCTTTGATTATGAATTTTGTTCCAATTTTTTTTGCAACTTCACATCTCCACCACATGCAATAAAAAGTTCCGTTCGAGCTTTCACATTTCCAACATTTCATCTTTCCAGTTTTGTACATTTTATCTAATCTAGAGGTATAAGGTGCCACCTGTAGAGCATTTTTATGCAGTTTTCTTTCCAATTTTGACATAGTGTAAATTTGTGAGTGTTTTTCCAGGATGTTTCCCATTGTTCTAATTCGATAGTATGGCCTATATCTTGAGTCCATTTTATCATCTGTTCTTTGATGGTTTCTTGTTCTAAATCTCTCTCTAAAAGAATTTTATAATATCTTGCTATATGATGTTTTCCTTTATCCAAAACTACAGTGTCTAATTCATTTCCCCCCTCTTCGCAGTCTTCTAATTTGAGGTCCATTTTGAATCTTTCATATATTTATTTGTAGAGGAACCAATTCATTTTATTACCTATTTCTTCCAATTGCTCTATTTATTTTTATTCTAAATTTGCCCAGTTCATCCAAGTAGGATATCGTGATATTTTAACCAATTCTCTCCCTCTGATTTGATTCTTTTTTAAAAAAGCCTCTTGTGTAGATATCCAAAGCAGGATTTTCTTATAAAACCTTTTTTTGTTCTGTCCAAACTTTCAGAAGAGCTCTTCTAATAAATTGGTTATCAAATTCTTTGCTAACTTTATTTTGTCACATCAAAGATATGCATGCCAGCTGAATCTTAGATTGTTGCCCTCTAGCAATAATAACCTCTTATTTTTTAATGATATCCACTCCTCGATCCAAGACAGGCTACATGCTTGATAGTACAGCCGTAAATCCGGTAGTGCACAGCCGCCTCTTTCTATCTGTTAGAAGTCTCTACTTAATTCTCAGTCTCTTCCCCGCCCATATAATTTCATTAATTCTCCTTGCCATGAAATAAAAACTTTTTGATTTAATATAATGGGCAAATTCAGGCAAAGAAACATTAATTTAGGTAGTACATTCAGTTTAACAGAGGCAATTCATCCTAGTAAAGATAATTGCAGATTAGGCAACCTTATCAGATCTTTTTTGATTTCTTTCCATACCCTGTTATAACTGTTCTCGAATAGATGTCTCTTATGATTGGGGATGGGAATGCCACATAGTATATACTCAGCTATGTGTGTGTGCGTACGTGCCTTCAATTTGCCTGTTGATTTATGGTGACCCCATGAATTTCATAGGGTTCTCTTAGGCAAGGAATACTCAGAGGTGGTTTTGCCAGTTCCTTCCTCTGAAATATAGCCTACAGCACCTGGTCTTCATTGGCAGTCTCCCATCCAAGTACTAATCGGGCTGATCCTGATCCTAGATCAGCCAGGTTCTGGGGCTTTTAGGGTATTTAGGCCCCTATACTCAGCTATAGAAGTGTGAAATTACACCATCATGTCCAGCTGGGGAAAAAAAAGAGGTCCCCAGTATGAACTGTGATATAGATGGTGCCAGATATTACTTGTGAACTTGGGATAGACCCATGGGCATTTTGGAGGACATGAAATCCTGAACCACTTCCACATAGTAGTCTCAGAATGAATGTTGAAGTCCCCCAGCAAACAGAGCTAAGGGGATTCCAGCACTAAAACCAAGAACAACTTAGCTAGTTCAGGAGGGAAAACAGATGAGCAGCAGGATAGGTGGTACACTTCATGTACAAAATACATTAATGTACAAGATATCCTTTTGCTAATGTAAGATGGTGTATATCACTCTTGTGTATGTATGCCGCAGTAGCTTGTTCTGTGTCTAATTAATTTTTTTAAAAAATGTACCTTTTCCCAAATGTCATTTATACGCTCCACATCTATTGTTTTTGTTTTGGTTTTGGTATTGCCTTCAAAACTTGTATAAATGAGAATGACATTTGAAATATATTGTACTAGATATCTTATACACTATAGGTGCATTGTCTATTTTTTCCTTTTTAAAAATTGGGTCAGATTGTAAGAGTGAAAGAATGCAAAAATATTGTGTCTTCAACTACAGGCATTACAGTGTGACAGATTAAACTGAAGTAGCAGCAGGGACGAGTCTGAAACTTGGACAATCATAAGTGACTCAGGCAGCAAAACCATCAAATGCTCGGATGCAATCAGTATCTCTTGGAGCAGATACAAGAAAATCCAATGAAAATCATTTCAGCAGAGTGGGAAATGACGGAGAAAAGCATTGTCTAGCAAATGGGTCAACAGCTCAGGTGTTTTGTATTTGCTAACTCAACCACACATTACAAGAATACCTGTTCTATCATGGAGCTTGGTTAAAGTTGTGAGATGGCCTGTGAGTTAGGTTAACATGTAATCTTCATTACTTTTAAGTTTGTCTTGTTCAATCTAATGCTACAATGGCTGTATCAAACCTTCTTTGTCCTTCGATGCAGGCATTGCCTCTGATATTAAAATGTATGCCAACATAAAAATGAGTCAGGCTGGCTGCAAAAGTTGGGAGTTATACTCCAGTGCACTTGGAATGCATTGGGATGCAGAAGACTGGAAGATCTGAAAAGTAATTGGCATATGAACACTTACCTGGTGGTGCATGCCATTGACATACCTGGGAGTGTATCCCAGTAGGGATAGCTGCATAATATTATTATACTTTTAGCATAGTACACTGATGGTGCTGGGTTTGAATATGAGAAACCCAGCTTTAGATCCCCTCAATTATAATTGTCACAGACCATCCTAGGTAAATCGCTCTCTTGGTTAACCCTACTTTTCAGTTTTTCAATGAGATGAAACTTTTTTTTACTGTAACATGGGCTGTTTCAGACAATAGTCTGCTGCATCTGAAGAAGCTTGTGTAGTGATTTGAGTATTGAGCAGAGACTTGGGAGTTCCACATTCAAATCCCCGCTGTCATGAAACTCACTGCATGATCTTGGGCTAGTCATCCCCTCTCTCTCAGCCTAATCAGGATTGTTACAAAGATAAAACAGGGAGAAGGAAAGCTGGGCACACACCCTTGTTCTCACAGCAGGAAAGGTAGGATATAAATGTAAATAAACAAGTACCTCATACAAACATTTGATAGGGTTTAAACTGTAAACACCAGTGTACAGGGAGTTTTTTCTTGTGTAAGCTGCACTAAAACAAATGTCCAATTTCCATTCATATGAATCTTTGTTGGTTTTAAATGATTTTGGGATATGTCATAGTTTAATCATGACATATGATCATAAGATAAATTGTCTCTTCTGGATCAGAACAAGCAACCATAATACCTGTTTAGCTTTGAAAGTCAACAAGCAAGGCATAAAGGTAACTAATTGTTTCTGTTGGGTATCCTCTCAGACACAGAAACGTGGTACTTCTGTTCAACTGTCATGATTAACAGCAACTTCCATAAGGGTCACAGTATTCATCCATTCCAGCAAAAACAGCCTTGTGGTACCTTAAAGAGTAGTAAATTTATTGTGGCATCAACTGAAATAAAACCTAGTGACAAGGTTTCACAAGGCTGTTTGTTGCTTTAGTTATTGACTGGACTCATGCTCCGAGTTTGAAAAATCATTTAAAAAGCCACCTAAGCCATAAACAGAGACATTCTGAACATTAATTTTGTGCTTTTTCTCATTTGTCTGAATCTACTGCCACCTGATTTAATTTGGTTATTCTGAGTACCAGAGAATACATTTTCTTCCTGTTCATCTTCTCCACACCATGCATAGTTTTACAAACTTCTAGCATACTCTTCCTCATTCTTCCTTTTTCTGTATTTAAGTAGCCCTCCCTCACTTATCTTTCCTTTTAAGAAAAAATCTTCAAATCTTTATTGAGGCTTTCTTTTTTTAAGATGGAGCACCCAGAACTGTATAACACTCTAATTCATCATGTGGAAGGGAGCATAAGAGAGAAATTACATGGGATAAAAATTTTATCATTTAATTGTATATAGTTGGAACAATGGATTAAAAATTGGAAAAAGAATAATAAAGAAATAAGTGAGTTTACAAAATTTGAATATTTGGTGGGAAAAGGTGAAAAGATGGATAATAATGAAAGTTTGAAAGGTGTCACAAGTGAATTATATAAAATAATGATAAAAAGATAATGATAATAAAGATAAAGCAGAATATCTAAGGAAAATATGGGAGGAAGACTTGAGAATAAAAAATAGAAGATAATGAACAGGATAAGATCTGGAGACAAAGACAACAAAAAAATTGTCAATCCGGAGAAAAGAAAATTATAATATGGAGCTGGTATTTGACACCAGCAAGATTGCATAATATAGCTAAGAATAACTCAAAATATTATTGGAGATGCTGTCAAAAGACAGGTACATATATGCATATGTGGTGGAATTGTAAATATGTACAGCAGTTTTGGGGAAAGTTTTTATAGAAATAGAGAATATTTTGAATATAAATATAGATAGGAAACCGAGTATAGTATTGTTGTCAATTTATAATGGAGAGAATGGGAATCAAGCAGAAAAGGATTTAATAACAAATGTATTAATGGAAGCAAGACTAATTATAGCAAGATACTGGAAAATTCAAATGTACAAGTGGAGGAGAGGTATAAAGAAATCTGGAAAATGACAATAAATAAATTAACATGTAGAATTAAAGTAAGAAGAGGAATATGGAAAGAAAGTGATTTTGACAAAATTTGGATGGTATTTGTTTAAAAGGTACTACAGAAAAGGGATGGGAGGTTACCTCCACAAGAAGAAATGAGATTCTGGAGAGATTAAGTAAGGGATAATGGCTCCGGTGAAGGGAAGCACTGAGGAGGGGGGAGTTTAGGGGAGTTAATATTGTTGAAGAGAATTATAGTAGAGTTTATGTTAAGCTGTGAAATTAGTTTAATAGAAATATTGCTAAGTTTATGGTAATATTATGTATTTTGGTAATAAGCACAGATTGCATATTATAATGCATGAATACCAAAAAAATTGAAAAACAATTATCCAAGATGTGGGTGCACCATGTTTCATATATAGATGCTACTATATTGACCAATTTGTTTTCAGTCCCTTTCCTAATAATCTCCAAAGTGGAATTTGCCATGGGTACTGCAGCAGATTGAGCTGCCACTGAGACCCAAAGATCGCTTTCTTCAGTTACCTACATTTCAGAGACCATTTGTATATATGCAATGCTACCATTATTTACCCTAATGTGCTCCCTTTTCCATCATCTTTCCCCAGATCAGTGACTTAGGGACGTGATGGACTATAATATCATTATCTCTAATCACTGGCAATGCTGGCTGGATCTAGTGGGAGTTGTAACTCCAAATTTCTGGAGGGCAAAAAAACATTCTGGAGGACACAACTGGTGCTTTACATTTACTTACGCTGACAGTCATTTGCCATTTTGTTACCCATTCTCCTAGTTTGGAAAGGTAGTTTAAGAGGGCTTTGCAATCTGCTTGAGTTGCTTGCATACATACAGATAGGCTATGTTTTACATTATATTCTGTTTTAAACCAGAAATAGGGTGAGGAAAAAAATCCTGTTCATTTTTATATTTTGAGCCCTATTTAATTTTCCTCATGTTTTGAATATAATTTGACAACTCTCCCTGCTTATTTCTAAATGTGACACTTTCCTTTAATGAGGTTTTTTTTTTTAGTGTGTCTTGAATGCCCTCACTGAAAGTTAAAAATATTAATCACAGCAATCTGATTGCTTTAAATGTTCTTGCACGCACAATATAACTGTAATAAAAGCTCACAGCAGCTTACATCAGCACTTGTTCACACTCAGTGAATTTCCATGGGTAACTAATTTCTAACAACTCCCCTCCTCCTTTTGGCCAAAAGCAAAAGAGCACAATTTGTGGCCCTGTTTAAAATAGTGCAGATGGTGCAAGCTAGTCAGTAATCCAGGGATGGAGAATCTTTGTTTTATCTGGGCTTATCCAGAAAGAGGGGGAGGGGAAAAAAACCCTCCTGAAAGTATTAAGACTTTCCAGCACTTTTTGTTTTGATTTTTATCTGCATATTCATGGTTTTGCATGCAAACTCTTTTTGGACATATCCTGGCTTTCCCTCTCCCCTCTTCCCTTGTGTTCTTCCTTCTCCCCTTTCCCCTGATCACATGCCACGTCTAGGAGATTATCACATGAGGCTTTACCAGTGCTACTAGAGCAGGATAATAGCGTTTGTGACTGTTCTTTATCGCACGACATCATTTGTGTTCTGTTGCTAGAGTTCATTCAAAACAATTCTAGAATGCACCTTTTCAATGATGGAGGAAACCCATCAATATCCCTCAATAGTGCTGTGTTCCCATTATTGCCTCAATGCAATAAGTCCTCTTCCACTTCAATTCCCACACCAGCAGCTACATGGGATGAGTGGGTGTGTTTGTCCTCTTCTCTCTCTCTCTCTCTTACCCTTGTGTCTCTGCTCTCCTACATGCCTGATCTATTCCCCCTCCACCCCATCTGTCTCTTTTCTCCCCCCAACCCTCCTGCCAGTATTGTGCAGCAATCACATTAGTGAAGCAAACAGAAACGTACAAGCACTGAAGTGGAGATGTGATAAGGATTGCTTCAATACCAGTATGTTTCCATTTGCTTCACTAACATGATTGCTGTATGTTAGAAGCCTGGTGTGATTAACCCCTTAGACGCAGGCAACATTTCAGAAACTGGCTGCCTTCAATTTTCACTGAGCCCTTTTTAATCATTATTTTAAATTAATTAAAGCCTCCTTGGATCCCATGTTGGGAGAAAGGCCAGATATTAAACAAACAAACAAACAAACAAACAAACATTATTCAGGAGTTATGCCCAAAGTGTTAAAGTGCTTTATCAATATTACCCTATTTAAACATTAGGGTCATTTTCTTTTATTGCTAGCATTCTTTTTTCACTTACTTGATTTCTGTTGAGTCTGGATCCTAAAAACAATCGCTATGTTTCTTGGTGGCAGCCACCATAGCTAGTTCTGATACAACACAAACAGCCATGGAGAAGTAAGTTTCATTTTGGGAAATATTGGGTTACTTTAAACTGACCTGGGGAGTGGGAATGAAAAGTCCTTGATAATACCAAGAGTTCCCTAGGAATACTTGGTGATGGGGAAAACATGCAGATCTCCAAAATATGATCAGTTTTACAAGAGCAAAACCTGGGACTTTCAGAATTTTTCTTCTTGTCTGGAGAGGCTCTCAGATGTTTTGTGTTATTATTCCATAATCCCTTACCATTGGTCATACCTGCATCAGCTTCTTGGGGCCAAAGGCCAAAACATCTGGAGTTCTAGTCATACAATAAATACATTGCTTGGTTAGCAAATACTTTCAACTTGATACTGACTCATTGGCAAAATTATGTCAGCCTGCTTCCTCTACCTATGGATAGCTCCAGCTCTACCCTCAATATATTCACACCTACCCTATATTACCAAGACCACTGTCCAATAGTAAACATCATCTCCTGATGTCTTTATAAGATACACGTAAATCAGGGATGGGAACTGTATGGCACTGCCATGAAGTGAAATGAGCAGGCATCAAGATGTTGAGAAAGGAGTCTTCCTGGTTTTTTTCCTAAGGAAGATGCTGAACTTGTTCTTGGTGGTTCACCAAAGTACAGAGTAGGTTTTCCATGGTCTGTATTATCATATACAGTATGGGCATATAATATGTGTGACCCTGTTCTGTCACACAGGCCTGACAGATGAGCTTGTCTGAACCTGTTCTTGGGAGAAGGCTGTGAATGATCTTTTTAAAAATTAGGAAACTAGCAGGTTGTTCAATATTCTGTACATTTTTTTTATATATTCTTACTGTACCTGAACAGGAAAATTGCTCTGAGACTTTAAGTTTCCATGCCGGGCTCTCTGATAAATAAAATTGTAATGAACACAAGAAAGAATCCAAACCACCACTTATTTCCCAAAGGCTTGCCTGTGCCTACCTCTGATTGCAGGGGGAAAACATTTTAGAATGCTCTTTAAATAAATAAGAACAATTTCCTGGAGTTTCATTTTAAATAAAGGCTAAGGACACTTGCTATTAAGACTAGCTACATGTTCTCTTAACAACTACTTACCTATCTCCAAAGAAAATAATAAAATAAAAATAAACACACAAACCCAACTGTCCTGAGGCACTGGTTACTCTATAGTGCAGAATTGAGGGGAAATGGGACTATGAGATGAGAATGAAATGGTACTGAAGTTGCAGTTCATTATAGATGTTCTCTGCAATAGTCCTACTGGCTTCTGCTGGTAGATTACGGGCAAAGCATGAATTGATTCTTGCTTACAACAGTAAAATGCACTGTTGAAAGAACAAAGTTGAAAGAAGCAGTTACCTCTTTAATAGAGCAATCAGAGAATAAAGCACAGCAGTGGCCCTCATACAGAGCGACAGAGCTTTCTGGTGAACTAGGAATATCAATAGTTATGAAGCCAGCAAAAGGTTTCAGACTAGTCACAGACATACAGCAACCCTTCATTTTTCCTCCATGGAAACACTTCAACAGATGTTACATATAAAGTTGTTGAATAAAATACGTTCCAGAGAAAGTGCGTAGTTATATATTTATACATTGGAAGAACTACAAAGAAAAGATGGCACTCTTCCATCGTATTCAGTCCTCAACTGTTTCCACCTTCCCATTTACTATTGCTCCACTTCTGGCATTACTGCTATTTTGACTTAGCTTCCTGATGTGAAATTGGGAGAGTAAGCCCTTCTTCCCATTCTGTAGACCACAAGTATCAGTGAAGGTCAGAACCATTTACAGGGATAGGATTTTTCAAAGGAGCTTTCTGTGATTAATAGGAGCTTCTTTGGGGGAAGAGTTTTCACCATCCAATGTAAAATAAAACAATAATTTAAACTGGTAATGTACTTCACCAGTGTCTCTGTTCTATAAGGTAGAAGCAAATAACAGAATAATCAGCAACTTCACTCAGGAGATGTTTACCATGTGCTCTGCAACAGTATGGCTCTCTTTCTCCCCCAACTAGCCCTTTTGACTGGGGTGGAGGGATAACTAAGTCCAGAAGATCTGCACTACACCATAGCACATGCCATTTGGCAGGATCCTCGAACCCTGCCAGGATACACCTCAAGGGCTGGTTAATAACCTTCAACTGTCCCAATTTGGCAGGGACAGTTCCTATCAGTTCTTTCATTCCACTTTTTAAAATGTCCCAATTTCTCTCTCCTCCTTTCACTTTCCCCCTTGCTTATTTCAATTGCTCCCAACAGAGTCAAAAGTGCAAAACAAGTTTGTGTTCAGTTATCTCAGCGGGGTGGGGTGGGGTGGAGAAGAAAGGATGGATCTGAATCGTGCTCTTCCCAGTAGGCTCAGGCAAAAGAAAGCTGCTGTAGCATCTTCTAGCTTGTGTACTTTTCCTCATGTATAACTTTTGCCACCTTGATCATACTCAGGGTTTATCTAAACGATGAAAATAATCCTAACGGGATGTGAATGGAAGGCGATCTATACAAATGGACATTCATATAAATATGTGTCATTCAGAAGGGGGCAGCCAAATCCACCACAAACTCTGTGTGGCTTCTGGATATTTTTAAAAAGCTCCATATGGCATGTAAACATGTAATCATTTGGACACTTGCATTCGTGTTGGTGCGACCAAGGAGCATAATCTGATAGGCTAGTTGAGCCTGCTGCTGCCATGTTGGATTTTTGGCTAAGTGAGGGTCCAGTAAGTCAATAAAATGGCAATCTTATACTTCCTCTTGCATGTGTGCATCACAGTAAACTTTTTTTTTAAATTGGCAGCGGCAGATTTAAAAGCATGAGTAAATCACTCATGGCTGCCATCTTGGCTAGGGGTCATGCAAAGTTTAGGGGGGCTCTTTTGACTGTTTAGACAGGTTGCAGTGCTAAGAGTGGCTGCTTTTTCGGATATGTTCGTATTTTTCCACCTCGTATAGACAGGACCTCAATGTTGTTTGGCTACATGTGTCCCAGTTTTCATCTGTGAAATGTTAGATGGTATATGGTTGGACTTCAGAGGGAAAAGAATGAGAAAGGAAAATCAGTTTCTGCCAGCCTCAGTACATGCATGTTTATGTGAGTCCAGCCCATTGTGCTTAACTTGGCAGGATAATCCAAAAACCACACACACAAAAAAAAGGGTTACCTTTACTGGCTAACCAAAATGGAAGCACATGATTCAAGTTTCGAAGCTCTACTGGCATCTTTCATCAGGCAAAAGATGTTTCCTGTATATCAGAAATCACACACTACTCTAAGAAAAGAAAAATATCTTATAAAAGGGTGGGATATTTAAAAAGATGCTATGATTAATGCCTCAGAGAAGGCTTACCTGAAACGAGATGTAACACACCAGAATTTACAGAATATATTGAGAATGGAATAATCAGCCTGAGACTATGCACACATATTTGGAAATAATGAATTTAGTGAGATTTACTTCCACTGAAATGGGGGCAAAGAATTGCAGTTATACAGTATATGCCAGGAGAACCAAGCCCCAAAAGTTGGTTTCCCACACTTGAATTTAGTTGCAATAGTGTAAGTATGCACAACTCATGTGTGTAGCCTAGTTCCCCTGCTCTTTCACAAATTCTCTCTAGCATCACTAGGTGGAGAAGGAGCCTACAGCCACCTCCTACCCACAGTGACTCCAGGCAGCTGGCACAGGTGATTTTAGGCTGCTGCCATGGTTCAACTACCTGCCATTGCAATCCTTACCACTACCAACCCCACCCCACCCCACTTTGCAGGTTTTACCAGCCCTCTTGAATTGCTTGTTGAAAAATTGTCCTGATTAGGCCCTCTTTCATAGTAGGATGGCCCAGTGGAGGATCTTTGAAGTTAGATAAAATTTGGTGTGGGTATTTTGTAATTGCTGGTGACCCAGAACATCCAAATTAGATTTAATAAAGATCTCTGTGGATTAAGATTAAAAAAGAGAGAGAAAGGTAATGAAAACGAGTTTAGCTAAAGCAGTATAAGCAGCAACAGGAATAGGAAATTGTATATAAATTTAAGTGTGAAGTAATGGTCGGAGAATTAATCAGACCAGCAGCTAGGAAGAAGGAGGGGGAAGCCATATGCTTGATTTATGAATATGTAAATGTATTTTAGGTATGTTTAAAAAGAGTGTAGATGTGGTGTCTTGCTGATCTTTATGTATGTTTGTTTTTGTTTTGAAGACTGTAATTATTGTTCAGATATATAAGTCATTTAAGTGTCTTTTTTGTTTGAATGGTTAATTGTTCAATGTGTAACGTGTAATGTTTTAAGGTGTCAAATGTGGTCATTAAATAGGAAAAACATTGACTCAGGAGATACAGTGGTCCTTGAATCCCCCCATAGAAACATGTGGCCCAGAAAGCATATTATAATTGCCAGAAGAGAAGAATTGAGAAGAAATGGATTAGGCTTGATGGAGAAGATCCCAAGAATTGTGAGAGTTGTCAAATGCAGTAAAAGAAAGAAGAGAGAAATAATCTGACATGCTGTTATGATTGTGAAAAATGCATTTTATATACCAAGAGAGTTTAAAAAGGAGCAGGGCAGTGAATTTCAGCATATATCCTCCAATTTGTCATGTTGGAAGACTTTGTGTACAGTTGGGAGCTTGTTCGCTTAACATTTAGCATATTGATTATAATGTCCACTAAAAAGCTAATATTTTCAATTGTGGGGGTTTTGTTGTACCATCTTGAGAAATAATAGCACTATGAAAAGCTTTTAGGGATAACATCAAAATATGTTGATTTTTGATATTGTCTAAAAGGGTAAATTATAGTTTTTTAAGTAATTAAGTTTTTTATACAATATGCGTGGGATGAGTCCTTCCTGAATCTTCACTTGCGAAGAAAAGCCAGAGAGAGAGTATATATGCATATGTAGTTACCTGTATATTGCTTCTGCGAGTTTCAGTAAAATATGCAAGCTCCAAATATCCTTAAAAGGGTGTGTCACTTGGAAGCGCGCTTAACAATTTTAATGGCTGATAAATAAAATATAACAGCCTTTGGGTGTTTCCAACATATTCTTCCCTTATGGAGGAATAGAAATGTGGAAAATGTTACACTAGAATGTAAAATCTAAATGGCTTTTTAGAGTAGTTCAGTTGGCAAGAGTTGTCAGGAATATAATCTATTATTTGCAGATAATTCATGCAAAAGCTATACTGATTCTGAATCCTATTAAACTGTTGATATCCTATTGAATCCCCCCCCAGTGATTGAAAAGTGCCAAGAGATCCCAAGCCAAGGTTCTGGTAATTAGAAAAGGAAAATTGGCCAATAAATTAAAGCCAGTGTTAGATTCCCTGGGGAAATGACCTGATAGGGCCAATGACAGCCCCTACCATACATTACACTGGAAGCGCAGCACCAGCAGCCTTATTATGAAGAAAGGAGGGGCAAAATGGCGACAGACTAATAACTTCTGAACTGTCCTCCCACCACTATCTGGTATTATCACTTCATATACTTAAAAATGCCACCCAATGACAAGAAAAGAATTCAGCTTAGCCCCAGCAATAACACTAGAACCCAGATGAGATGAGAATTTACTGACTTTTCTCAGTGGCAGCGATGGCAGCTTCTTCGCTCCCTAAGACACCACAGAAATCTGAACTAAACAAAATAGCTCCTCAAAATCTAAATGTAAACTATTCTCTGGAACAGGGAGAAAACAGAGATAACTTGCTGGCATTATATTTTACAATAACGCTACTCAACCCTTCTATTCTTATATTGCAAAGATTAAAATGCCCAGTACTACAGATGCATCCTGAGCTGACAATTAAATTCCAGCAGCTATGCAAACCCAGCCCAAGGAAAAAACAGTCTTTACCACCACCTATCTTATTGGATAAGCCAAAGGATGCTCCCTTAACTAAAGAGAAAGGATCCATGCCTGCTTGTGATCCTCATTTTACTGCCCATGCTGCATTGGTTCTTCCAGCCTCCCTACCACAACAAACAAAGCAGAAAATACAGGAATGTGAATTCTCCACAGAGGAAGACACAGTTACAGTCATCCCAGTCATTTAAACAAGATATGTTACCCATTCAGCCCCTGATCTACAGGGCAACTGCCTGACTTCCAACTGACTAGCACAAGGTTCCCCTAATGACCTGGAACTGTATGAATTGGAAAATCCACTACACCTCATATACAGAGAAGCTTCAAGAGATTGTAGAGCTATGTGCTAACACTATGGCTTCACATATGCGAAATTGGCTAGATTGCCAACAGCAGCTATTAACCCTATTCACCACTGAAGAGAGGTGATGCATTACACAACAAGCAGGAGCAGATAGCTTTGGCCAGAGCTCCCAAGAATCATGCTGATGCTCAGAGGAGGATGCGAGAGAGAGTGCCATCAGGGCAACCCCGCTGGGATCATTATGAGCTGGAACAGATAAAGCGCCTCATCCAATATCAGACCCTACTATTAGAAGCCATGATGGGATAAAAAAAGCAAGTTAACATGACTGAACTCTCAAAAGTACTAGAGGGAGCCACTGAAGCCCCTGGAGCCTAACTTGAGTGCCTTCTAGATGCCTATCACCAGTATACCCACTCAACCCTGAATAACATGAGGATGGTTAACATGACTTTTGTAATCCAGAAGGCATAGTGCATGTGAACAGAAGGTGTAGAGTATGTGAATAGAGAAGAGGAAGAGAAGTGAGAGAAGGACTGGAAAATAGACAAGAAACTGGAGTTTCTCACAGCAGCACTGGTGGAGCAGCGTAAAAAAGACATGGAGATGTGGAGATGTGGAGATGAAAGAAAAAGCCTGGAAGAGGCAGAGAAGGAATCAATGTGCCTGGTGTGGACAAGAAGGACATTGGCAGTATGAATACAAAAGACCAGATGGAAGAAGAAGAGAGAGAGTGAAATGGAAGAGGGAGAAGACAACTTGCAGATGAAAACACAAGCAGAGGTATGTGAAGAGGCTCCTTTCATCAGAATGGAAGAAGCAGAGCTCATTGAATATAACAGACTGGGCACCCTAAATCCAGTGGACTTTACATTGTGCATATCGTCTTCAGAGTTCCGGACAAGTGGAGAGGATGAATCAGAGTATCAAAACTCATCTGGCTAAGCTGTGCCAGGAAACCAAGCAAAAGTGGACAGAAATGCTGCCCTTGGCCCTGTTTAGGATTCATTATACCCCACATAAGACTACTGGCTTATCCCCATTTGAATTAATGTATGGTAGGCCACCCCAGATTTTGGTTGGGTTAAGGGAGGAACATATAAGAGTTAGTAAATGTTAGTTTGCAACAAGAGGTGCAAATGCTAGATAATGTATTGCAAGCCCAATGCTGTTATATGTTAGAAAAACATGCCCCAATCCCCATCACAGAAGTTCACACTTTCCAAACAGGGAATGAGGTGTGAGTTAAAGTTCCATAGCCCCACATCTGTTACAGAAAAAGCAGTAACTTGAGTGAAATTTTAACTGTATGTAGTTCAAGAATCCTCTCAGAGTGCAAAAGCAGCCAAAACAAAAAGTCAGCCTTTGTTCCCCACTCCCATATTCACAGCAATTGTTTGTGTACAGACTCAATAGGTTAGTTCAATGTGCCAGGGATATTGCACTTGTTAAAAACTCAAGGTTATCATGAAGAGGTAGGCAAGAAGACCCAGGTTCGATTATACTATCGGCACTCCGGAAGCTGCTCATTCAACGTAAAATCGTAACCTGCAACTGGAGAGGAAAGAAGACGGGACTAGACTTTACTGCAGCTGACCAGATGACTGGAAGTTCCATCAGGCTGCTCAACGTATGGTCAGATCCCAAACAAAATTAACCTGCATGCTGTAATGTTGATTTTATTATCTTATGATATAACCAAAAGGGAGGGCTCTGTTACAAAAGATTTTCAGAAAACCTATGGTTACAATTGACAACTATTTCAGGGGTGAATTTTTCATTGTTTTCATTCAGGGAGATTAATTTTAATAGACCTAAGATGGTTAAAAGGATGGTTTATGTTATACTTGTTGGCATTGTTTCATTGTTGTTCTGCTATGCATGCTTATCTCATGTATCTTTTGTTTCCTGCCTGCTATCATACACAGATCAATACTAGATATGCTTTGATGGCTTAAATAGTGATTTACTTGTGTGAAATGTATTAATTGTCTTTGAAATTAATCACTTAATTTAAGGGGGGAAATGTTGTAGCCATTTTGACTCTAATGTCTATTTGCTGAATGCTGTTACTTACAATTACTATTTGGGGTCAGACTAGATAGCCCATGAGACTCTGGAAGTCTGCAAAGTCTTTTTCCTTTAACTCTCAGGCCTAGTCAATGTTCTTTACGAATCAACCCTATGTTCCATAAACATATGATGTAAACAAATTCTTTCTCTAATAACGGTCGAACTGTACCTAAATGTTCCTAAGCTATCTTGCCTTGAACTATCAACAAACTGTCTCAAGGAAAACTCAAGGGAAACTGCTTTCCTGAAATGTAAACAGTATTGCAAGAAAGGGAAGTGCCAAATATGGACACCAGATGGGTGGAGGGAAGTGCTCCTGTTTGTTTTTCACAACATACTGTATTTTTTCTATAAAAAGTTGCTTTCAAAGTGGCTCGGGGCGCCTTGGACTTTTGGAAATTATTCCAACCGAGGGCTCGCGTGTAATTGAAAATAAAGCTCACTTTCTCAACTTCTCTGTGGTCCTGAGTCTGGTTCCTGCAACAGAACAACTGCTCTGGCTCTTAAACAAACAATGGCATGATAAGTTTGCATTGCTACATATTTTTCTGCATTTTCCTGCTTCCACAAAGCCTGCTGCTGCCCCTCCTTTACTACAGCTGCTGTTACTGCCACTAGAACAGCTCTACTATATTGTGCACTTGCTGCAAAAATCTTCTGTTGTTTCTTTCTCTTCCACAAAGGTAGGAAACATCTTGGAATATGGGCAGGACAACTCTATGATGTGGAAGGGCACTCTGGCAGCCTCCTTTACTATAGAGAGTCGCCACAGTTGCCACTTATTGTCGAGCAAACTTACTGGTAGTAACTATAATAAAATGGGTGGTACAACCTGAAATAAGATGGGATACAATGCAGCCCCTTGGTTCCAGGATGGAGCCTACCCGTGTTCTAAAGGATTTATATCGGTAGCAGTGGTTGATGGTGTATGATGATATCCCTCCTTTTTTCTGGAGGACCTAAAACCACCCCAGTAATTTTCAACAGATAGAAAGCTATCCCAGTTTAGCCTAGTTAGAGCTAGTTTATTTTATTCCACCACTTTGCACACTAGGTGGTAATGACTTGCCAAACTTAGACACAAGGTAAATTACACACATAAGATCCCAATAAATGCCAGTTGTTATGTTAAGAGTTTGAGAGTTAAGAGTTAAGACCTTAACTGAAGAGAATTTATTGAATGCAGAAATTTTGTACCTTAAGGGTAATAGAACTTCATTTAATTTAGTGGCTTATGAAATTTCTTTTCAAGCATTCTATGACTGCTTGTATAATTGCAAAACTTTTAATGGTTAATATTTCCGCAGGATGTGTCAGATTATTTCTTCTCATAATTTGCCCAGAATCTGCTGGGTGTCTAAACTTGGAGAAGTAATTTATATAAACTGTTACAATGTTGAATATATACCACAATTCTATAATATCTACTCAGAAGTAACTCTTACTGAGTTCCATGGGGCTCGCGCCTTCATAATTCAGTGTAGGATACGAGTCTCAATTATATACTGCTGAAAAAATCAATGTATGGGTAAAGTTTTAATTTGATTTTGGGTAATAAATATATACCACCAGCATGGCCCAGTGCAGGCCTGCACAACATACAGCCTGCGGGCCACATGCGGCATGGCAAAGGATTTCGTGTGGCCCATGAAGAGAGGATATAAATTGGCACATTTCAATTTTCTCCTCCACAACTAATCACTCTTCTCTGCCCTTCCCCCTGGTTCACAAGGTGAGGGCTGGCGGGGGGGGGGAACCTTCCCACATCTTCTGGTGCCACCAGTTAGGCTCTGATTGGTTGGCAGTGGCTGCCTATCTTACTATTGAAAAAAAACCCCAACAACACCAAAACAACCAATTAAAAAAAAAAAACGGCACCGGCGCAAACTCTGAGTGGATCACCTGGATGCCCCTGCTCGCACCCCACTGGTGGGTGAGAAGGTGTGGCCGGGTGAAGACGTTGGAGGTGCTGGCTTTGGGTCTTCATACCGTTTGCTCTACATATGAATTTACAGGGAAAGAACCTCTTCCCTCGAGGTGGTATGTGGTAGGAAGCTGCTTGGCCAACTCCTCTTCCCTCCTGATTTGTCACCCAATGGCAGGTAAAGGGACAGAGGGAAAAGGTGTGGGCTCCTCTGCACGCCTCTCCACTGGCCACCGCGTGTGCTCCTCTTCCCTCATGTATTGGCCTGATCAATTTGTGGCAGGTGATCAGTTTTGAGGTAGTCTGGTATGGGGGGGGAGGGGGTTTGTTTTGGAAAGATTTTCCTGGAGGGTGGGGGAAAGAAGTCTGTCTGCTTTCCATTACTTTCTATCTGGGGGGCAAGTTGCTTTGCTGCTGGAGGCTGTGGTGTTGAGGTTGGGAATCAAAGGCCTGGGAAGAGGAGAGTGTTTGTGGTGAATGATTCTCTGGGCATATCCTGAGTTCTGAGGCTATTATCACAGGCTGCTATGTGGAATGGGTCTCATTTGCTCAACTTTCCCTGGCATTTGCTGTTGCTTATATTTCTGGCTCGTTCTGCTCCCGCTCTAGTTTCAAGTATAGCTTTGAAACAAAGTAAGATGTTCCCGTGGTGGCTTGTCCACAAAGACTCTTGGATTGCCACTTTATGGGGTTGCCAACTGACCAGGGGGAAAATAACTGCTAGGCTACACTCATGTTTGGCTTTAAGACCCTCCATGGGCTGGCTGACACATGAGGTACAGCTTTTCCCAGTAGGGAGTGGGGAAACATTCTCTCTTGCTGCTCTTCTGTACATAAAGCCAACTAGCATTATAGACACAGTTGCAGAGCCTATTGAAAAGCTGGCAACCATGCCTCTAAGGAAGCATTAACACCACTATCTTATTCTTACTTTTATTTGGAAAGTGAGCAACTAAAAATCTATGTGTGGCCCTTAGAAGTTTAGCCTATTTTAATTTTGGCCCCTATCTACTGCCAAATTGTGCAGGTCTGGTGTAGTGGCTTGAGTGTTGGACTACAACTCGGGACTGGGGTGCAAATTCCTGTGCAGCCACCAAAACCCACTGTGTGACCTTGGGCAGGTCACACTCTCTCAGTCTCAGAGGAAAGCAAAGGCAAATCCCCTCTGAACAAATCTTGCCAAGAAAACCCCATTATAGGTTCGCCTTAGGGTCACCATAAGTTGGAAGTGACTTGAAGGCACACAACAACAACAACAACAACAATAACAGATATATTAGTAGAGACATAAACCATAAAAAAAACAACAGGAAGCAATGTAGCAGGCTGATAAATATTTATATGACTGACTAATATATTATGTTATTTTTATTGTGATATGACTCCAGTAATGTAGCTTTACAAGCTTTGATTTCAAGCTGTTACAACTTTTGATTTGCATTTCAGTGTTTGCACAAATGTTTGCACACAAGTTAATTGTCTTGGCAGGCTTCAGGTAAAACAGACAATACTATTATGACTGATTCAATTGCTTTGTGTAGCATTTCTTACATAATAAATGAGAATCCATTTTATTTTCTTTGCATTTTTATAATTCAGACTGTCACTGTTGCTGGGATCTATTCTGAGGCAATCATTCACTATTCTTTTCATACAAAATAAGTACAGGCTTAAGTATCCCTCTGTGCGAGTACAAGTTAAGAGGAGAGAACTGACTCACTAGTTAATGAAACTTCCACTCCAGAACAACCACCACTACCCACTATTGAGCAGTGCATTTTTCTTACCTGAACATGAGTAGAATACTTCACATAATCTAGTGTGGTTAATGAGAATTCCTAGTTGTCTCTGGCTTTCTATTCCCCTCCATCCAACTGCACATAGAGCTACACTTTAGATTGTCCCCCTCCTCATTGTGGGGGCAGGGAATGAAGAGGTAGGGTGAACACTACACAAGGCGGTCAGGGTGGAGCAAGTGTACAGTCTCATGCTCACTTCCTTGGAATGCATGACAAGGGTGGACTGTCAAACATTTCTTGGCTTCCTCCCAATTTCAAGCAACAAACCATTCTATTCCCTCCCCCCGCCCCCACCAATCATTGGCAGATTTGAGCTCATGTAAGTGCCAATTTTTAGATTCCTAGATGGCATATAAAGAAATGGCTATACCATTACATTTGATGGTCTTGATATATAACCTCTACTCAGGACAGGAGGCTACCATTAGAACAGAATATGGAGAAACAGAAGGGTTCCCAATCGGAAAGGGAGTCAGACAAGGCTGCGTTCTATCACTCTACCTGTTTAACTTGTATGCAGAAAATATAATATGCAGAGCAGTTTAGACTTGGAGGAAGGAGGAGTGAAGATTGGAGGAAGGAATATCAACAATTTAAGATATGCAGATGACACCATACTACTAGCAGTAAACAGCAAAGACTTGGAACAATTACTAAAGATAGTCAAAGAAGAAAGTGCTAAGGCAGGCTTATTGTTGTACATTAAGAAACCAAAAATAATTACCACAGAGGATCTATATAAATTCAGTACAGACAATGAGGAAATTGAAATAGATTTCCCATACCTCAGATCAATCATTGATCTGAACGGAGATTGCAGCCAAGAAATCAGAAGAAGACTAGGAATGGGAAGGGCAGCTATGAAAGAACTAGACAAAAGTAAAATTACTGCAAAGAGGTCAAAATAGTTCAAAACAATAAAAATAAAAACTAAACTAAAAACATAACAGACATAATTAACACGTTAAAACAGATTTAGAAGATTAAAACAATTTCAAACTATGTGCATAAGCATTTGAGATAAATTACTGTAATGAGATCCAAAGGCCATGATAAAAGAGTCCAGTTTTTACTTGGCACCTAAATGGAATCAGTGGTGGTGCCAGTCAGGCCTCTGAGGTGAGGGCATTCCACATGTGGGGTTTCACAGCTGATAAGGCCCTCTCCCACATCCCCACACAGTGTATTGATCTTACTGGCAGGACACAGAAGAGGGCCTCAAGCATCAAGATCCTGAGCCCTTTAGGGCTGTATATATCATCACAAGCATCTTGAATTCACATTGGAAGTATATTGGTGACAAGTGAAATTCTTTAAGACTGCCATCATTTGCTCTCCATATGGTATTCCAGTCAGCAGTTGAATTGCTGCAATTTTGCACTTGCTACAGCTCTGGGTCTTCTGCAATGGCTTTGACTCATGGTGACCCCCATGAATTTGACATCTCCAAGGCCCCCTGTCTTCTACCGCCCTGGTCAAGGCTTGCAGGTTCAGGCCTGTAGCCTTTCTGATTGAGTCTATCCATCTAGTGTGCAATCTTTCTTTCTTTTTTCCCCCCTCCACCTTTCCTAGCATTATTGACTTTTCAAGTGAGCCATGTCTTCTCATAATGTGACCGAAGTAAGACAGCCTCAATTTAGTCATCTTGGCTTCTAGTGAGAGTTCTGGCTTGATCAGTTCTAAGACCCATTTGTTTGTCTTTTTGGCAGTCCACGGGATCATAAGCACTCTTCCTCAACACCACATTTAGAATGAGTTGATTCTCTTTTACATTAGTATAACTGGGAGGTTACCTGTGCATGAGCTACTGTGGCTCCTTTACCTCTGTCCAGGAAAGAGTGTAGCAGGCACACCAACTGAATCTGGCACCAATCACTCTCAGCCACAGAGTCTACTTTAGCTTCCAGTGACAGGGATGGATCGAGGAGTACTCCCAAGCTACACAGCTGCTCCTTTGGGGCAGAGCAACCCCAGGATAGGCTGCTTACCCAGTTTGCAGACCCAAGAATCCACAGAGCCCACAACTTGCTAGGATTCAGCTTTAATTTATTGGCCCTCAACCAGCCCATTATAGCATCCAGGCACTGGTCCAGCACCTGCACAACCCCAGCTGACACTAATGACAAAAGGGATAAAGAGAACCCAACTCCAAAGTCCCTAAGGACCTTACCCAGTAGCTTCATATAGCTATTGAAGAGCATGGGATATAGGATGGAACCCTGGGGCACCCCACAGCTTAACAGCCATGGGGCTGAACAGGAATTCCCCAGTGTTATTCTTTGGAACCAGCCCTGTAGATAGAAGCTGAACTGTTGTAAAACAGTGCCTGCTACTCCCATCCTGCATAGTTGGTCCAGTAAGGTACCATGATCAAAGGTATCAAAAGCCTCTGAGAGATTTTTAAATTTCTCTTTCTATTCCAGATTCAAGCTGGCATAAAGTCTGGATCTCTCCCCCTTTCAAAGCAAGTCCAGCCCCTATCAAGGAATGCTCTCTTAAACTCTTACATAGATGGTACCTTGCCCTGACACTACTTTCTAAAATTTCTAAGAATGACTCGACAATGTGTTGGAGGGATTGTCCCGAGAAAGGGAAGAAATATGTGGATTTCTTGTGAATATGTTTGTAGTTATTGGAGGACCATACTTCATATTATGTGGGTTGGGTGTTTTTCCTGAGCAGCCAATCAGCACACTGGGAAAGGCAACGTGACCAAGAAAATTATATATACAGATACCTGGCTTGGAAAACCAAACTGAAATGGGTCCAGATAAGCTGTTTCCTTCAAGAGTGCCTAAAGTTGCCCAGCAACCACATACTCAAGCACCTTGACAAGAAAGGGCATATTTGGAAAAGGGTTGTAGTTCTCAGTACCTATAGATCATGGAAGGTCCTCTTCAGGAAAGGCTTCACCACAGCCCCCTTCAAAGCAGTAGTCACTTCTTCCTGACAGAGTAAAGCATTTACCACCTTCTGAACCCACCCAGTCAATCCTGTTTCTTTGCTCACAAGTCTTCTGTAAACCAAGATGAATTATGGGCCCCATAGCATTGGACTGAGCACTTAGGAGTGATTGTTTTGATAGTCCTTTTCATCTCACCATTCCATAGTGAAGCTAAGGACTTGACAGAATCAACAGCCCTGTCATCCAGAAGCCCCCACCCCAAGCATTCAGGAATCCTTCAGATTCTATAAGTCTTTAGGACTGGACCAACTTAATAGGTCCCCCACCACTGCATGGAAGATCTGCTGCCACCAAACCAAATTTCACAAGGAAAGTATCTAATCACAACAACATGGTTGTTGAAATCCCCTCGAAAAGCAAGTCATTCTCCATCCACCCAGACGCTGGGTATGTCCTGCCACATGTGTTGGACCAATGATGTATAAGACAGCCCCATGGTTGTCATCATAGCCATGAAGTCCTGACCCGGTCCTGTCAGAACAGCCACAAGGTTTATGTTAAAGTCCCCAAAGCCACAGTCCAGAGTATTCCATCAAAACACCTGAGGCTACCTGGGCCAGTCAGGCAAGGAGACTACTTGAGCAGTACACCAACAGCATCCTTGTTCTGTCTCTTTTAGCCAATACAAGGGACAAGCCCTTAAAACTGCTGCCTAGGTGGATGTGTTTTCTCATGAGCAACATGGAATTCTTATGGATGATGGCAACCTTTCCCTGCTAGCCTGTTATGCAAAATACTGGATGGGTCTGGGAAGACCCTCTAACATACTAATACTAAGATGGGAAATTAATATACTTGCCTTGGCAATATGAAATGTGGGTAATGGCAGGACCTTTAGACTTGTGTATACTGGTACTAAGGAGGAGACTCTAAGTAAAAAGGTACAATTAAATTATCTTTATTTAGAAAACAATAACAACTTTCACACACATACTCAAGCTTCAAGCACTCATGCAAAACTAACGAAACAAGTAGGGAGTGTTTGGATAGAGGAATAGACTGAAGGGAGTTTTCAGGTGATACTGTACCGATCAGAGGACTTGCGATTGCAAGGAAAACCAGCAGAGTAGGGATCCAGAAGTGGGAACAGCTATACAGTCTGATATGGAGTCAAGAGGAAGATGAACTGTGCGCACTGGCAATACAGATGGATGTAGAGTCAACAGGAAGGGGATCTGTGCACACTTGGGTGTAGTTTTGGGGAGGTTTATATACCGAATATTCCCCTTCAGGGGATGGGATTTAGAGAGAAGTACAATGCTTCTCGGAATTTCCCAAGTACCAACAATAGATGCTCCAGAAGCGCTAATGATAGTTAATGTGTTATCAATTTGGGATTGAATGAAGCAAGCAGCCTTCTTTGTCTTTGGTGGAGAAAAAGGGAAACAGCTCTTTTACAGACCTTGAGTACTCAGCTACACTTGATTGGATTATCCAGTTGGTTAGACAAGAAGTTGACCTACAGGGTACCTTTCTTTGGAATTTGTAATGGCCCCTCCCTACAGTGTACATGGCTTTAGTCTCAGCGCTAGCCCTTTGAAGGTCCTTGGTTTCTGAGAGTTCCCAGTTTACTTGTCACTCTTGTGGAAGACCACAGTTAGCCAGATTTAAACATTGTCAATTATTACATGGATGAAAGGCGAGGGCTGTCAGGGCTGGTAACAAGTCCTCCAACCTAGGCTGTTGTTGCACTGAGTATCTGGGTGGACAAAGCTGGGCAAGATCAACTTTCCCCAGACTACATATATACCAGATTTCAGGGTTCTAGTTCAGAAGGAAATGCCTTACCAGTTTTGATGCTACAATGAGAGTCAGGAGATTATCAGACAGGAACGAAAAAAGCGTTCTGCTCCGTTCCTATCCCACAATCCTGCCCCTGTTCTGTCCCTGTCATGCCACAATCACCCTCCCCACCAGACTTACCTTGTCTCACATTGACAGGGCAGCCCACAAGTGAAAGGAGCTCTAACAGAGCATTCACTTCCTAGATTGAAAGCCCGTGGATTCTCGTGAGAAGACGTGAGTGTGGGAAATTCAAAAAGAAAAAGAAAAATACCCTCCCCAAAAGTGACAGCAATCATAAAAACACACCTTAAAATTAACAAGTAACCTGGGGAGGGTAATAAAAATTGTATCACTTACCTGGATGTCCCGATCTCACCCAGAAGTGTTCTGGCAGGGATCTCCCGTTGATGCTAGGATCTCACCAGCATAACAGGGCACCTTGTTGCATGCAGGAACATCTGTGCCAGAAACGGAATGGGGGATCTAATGACGACTTCTCCCATCAATAAAAAGCAGTGCTGGCAGAAGGGGTGCATAACAAGGGGGGGACGATGTCGTCTGATAAGGGAGTCCTTTTGCTATCTCCTGGCGTTGCTGCAACACCACTTTTGACGCATCTGATAATCTCCTTAGTCAGAGCAGCCCAAGAAAGTTCTCTGAGAGTATATAGTCATTGGTGGCTGGTGCCCATTAGGACTAGCAGGGCAGGGAGGCCAACAGAAAGTGAAGTTAGTGTCAACAGTCTCTGGCTTTTCTTCGCAAACGAAGATTCAGGAAGGACTCATCCCGCGCCTTCTGCAAGCGCGCTGATGACTAAAAAGGCCAATCCGAGATAAACAAGTCCGGTTGCAAAAAGCGCAGCAGAAGGACTCCTTGGGTGATGCTTTTGGGTTGTGATTCTTTCTGCGTTGTCGTTTCTCTTCAAGACTTGTTCGTCTTGAGTTCTCAAATAAGGCTGCAGCATTGTGGATATTGCGTCTCCATGCCTCCCGATGTGAGGCCAGGGCGGACCACTGTTGGTGATCAATTTGGCCAAGCCTGAGATGTTGTTTCAGGGAGTCTTTGTATCGCTTTTTTGGAGCGCCCCTCTTACGCTGACCCGTGGCGAGTTCACCGTAGAGTAGTATTTTTGGGAGGCGATGGTCCTCCATCCTAGAAACGTGACCTGCCCAGCGCAGCTGTGTTCTCAATATCATGGCCTCAATGCTGGTGATCCCTGCTTGTAGTAAGTGGACTATAAAGGCCATAATCCAGCAAAGTGTGTTTAGGCCTATTCAAGGTAATAGTAACTAGATATGAGCTTTTGGGGTTCATTTAAAAATGTTTCTGACTTAAATATAGCAGTAGTAATTATGCTGAACGATGGAGACATGTTTCTGTTCCTCATTTAACTAGTGTTTTCTCTTGTGGGGGCCAGAAAAAATAAACCTACTCACATTTCATATACAAAAGTGGATTACCTATATAATCTCCAGCAAACTATATCTCTTCAGAATAGTACTGTACATTCGACTACTCCTTCATGAAAATATAAAACAAACTGAAACCTTTACCATAGTGTTTTTAAATGGTGTTTATTTTTAATGGCCCTTGCTACTGAAAATATGTAGTTCAATGAATCTTTGCTTCAGAGTGTTATGCAATGATCATTCCTTAAGTTTGTTCACGTTCAGTTAATAAGTAACAATTTTAAAAACTCATGGTAGCTTGAGAGAAACCAATGATTTGTAGCATGGTTAGAGTCCAATTTTGTTTATTAAAAAGTGATGTAAGTGCAGCAGAGCCTGCAAATGGATGCCATTTAAAGCTCACAAATGTTTCTTCCCTTTTCCTTATTTTGAATACAACAGTTTTAGGAAGCTAGTTGAGGACTCTTTCTAATCAATGCATCTCTGTTGGTGGCAATTTATCCCTAATTCCTTCAGGATGTCAGGTAAAATAGACTTTATTGGAGGTCTCAGATCAATGTGATGCTTTACAAATTCATGAGTTAGACTAGTAGAGAATCATTATTGTGTATATAAATGCAGATGGATTCACAATGTTGGGTGAGGCTTATATACATAGTATTATATAGATCGTCATGTGTAGAAGCTTGAAATGGCCTTTGCCTGATAGCATTCTTACCATCACTATATGTGCTGTGGGTCTCCATGTTGTGCTTTCACACGATTGGGAAATATTTCTTACCATCATCAATCCAAGAGCATAACATTGGGCAGAAATTAATCAAATAAAATTCAATAGAGACAAATCCAAAATTCTACACTTGAGCAATGAAAACCAAATGTATAGGTATATGATGGGGTGTACATGGTTCAGCATTACTACATGAGAAAAGGACATTGGGATTATTGTTGATCCTAAATTGAGCATAAGCCAGTAGTGTGATGCTGCAGCAAATAAGGCAAATGCTATTTTAGCCTGCATTAATAGAAATGTAGTTTCCAAGTTGAGGGAAGTAATAGTCCCTCTATATTCTGTTCTTGTCAGGCCTCATCTGAAATATTGCATTCAGTTCTGGGCACCTAATTTTAAGAAGGATGTAGACAGGTTAAAACAGGGTCAGAGAAGGGTAACAAGGATGATAAGAAGTATGTAGAACAAAACATATGAGGAAAGGCTGAAGGAGTGGGGCATGTACTGAAGAGAAAACTGAGGGGTGATATGATTGCACTTCTTAAATACCTGGAGGGCTGTAACAGAGATGAAGGGGCAGGCCTGTTCTCTGATGCTCCAGAGGGTAGGAACAGATCTAATGTTTTGAAGTTACGGGAGAGTAGATTTTAATTGAACATTAGAAGGAACTTTTTGACAGTGAGAGTGGTTCAGCATTGGAATCAATTGCCTAGAGAGATGGTGAAGTCTCCTTCTCTGGATGTCTTCAGAAAGAGGCTGGACAGCTACCTACTGGGGATACTTTAGCTGGAGATCTGGCATTGAACAGGGAGCTGGACTCAATAGCCCATGATGCCCATTCCAACTCTGATTCCATGACTCTATGGCATGTTCCAGAGTGTCATTCCATACATGTTTATTCCTATGAGTGGGGCTTAGGAAAGTAGGTTTAAAGTGGCAGCCTAAAAGATACCCTTAATTCTAATAAATGAGTCTTTGACATATCTGAGACATGCTCACTGTTTTCGAAAGCAGTGGTTCTCACTCTTTGGTCCTCCAGATGTTTAGGACTTCAGGTCCCAGAATTCCTGTGCACTGGGCATATTGGCTGGAACTTTGGGGAGTTGAAGTCAAACTGTCTGAAGGACCAACGGCTGAGAACACTTGGTCTATAGACTGTGAATTTCATTTTTTATAGAGAACACCACACCATTAGAAAACATATGGACCTCTGAAAAGGTTGAAGAAAGCAGATAGAGTCACTCCAGGAGTATGAAAGTTTCCTCCTCCTAGTAATGGAATACTTGTGGTGGGACACATAAATTCTAGGATTGTTTCTGGACAAGAAGCTGTTCTTCTGGACATGTTGATTTCTCTTATGCAAGTCACTTAGAAAGTGGCTCCCATTCAGAAGATGTTACTTTCACTAAGCCACAATAGCTAAAAACTGTGTGAAGAGTCTGCTCATTTTCCTGCCTAATTTTAATGAAGCCATTTTGCAGAAATGAAATGGACTCATAGTTCGATTATTAGGTCGTCTGATAATCTCCCTAGTCTCTTCCCCTCATTCCTAGTTTTGCCCACACTACTATTGTGCAAATGCAACTGTTACATTAAGAGGCGGGGGTGCTTTAGAGCCTCACTCGTGATGACAAAACTATATTAACATTTGGGGGAATTATTATTAGCTGAAATGTAAGTCAGCAAGAGGTGGGTAACTTCAAGATCTTTTCACTTATGTATACCAGTACTAACTGCAGAGGACTCCAGGTTAATGTGAAATAAAATGTTTTTATTGGAAATAGCACAAAAAACATTCACACATTGACAAGAACCACACAAGACTATCAGAAAGGATGGATAGAGCAAAAGATTTGGGAAATAGGGCGATAGTTACCAATCTTGAAGAGCAGAGTTTTGAAATACTCAGATAGAAGTCTGATGATGGTGCTGGATGTTCCGATCCAGGGGCATGTCAAGAAAGAGAGTGGCTGGTCTCTTCCACAGTAGCACACTTTTCTATCATTGTGGGACTACCGTATATTCTGGCGTATAAGACGACTGGGCACAAAAGACGACCCCCCCAATTTTTAAGTTAAAATATAGAGTTTGCCCCCCTCCGTCCAGCCAGCCACCTGGCTGGAAAGCCTGTCCCCCACCAGCCAGCCAGCTTAGTGGCTATAGATGATGGAATAGTCTGTGAAATTAAAGGACTGAGAACAGCTAAAAAAGCATGGGATACTTTGAAAAATCTCTGTGGTGTTCAATCTTTGGAAAGTAAGGTTGCATTAATACTGCAAGTTGGTTAATATGAAGCTATCAAATCCCAAATTTTTGAATGAGCACATTAATGAATGAGCACATTAATGATTTTAGAGCCACAGTGGTAGACAAGAGAATTTCATCATAGACAAAACTTGATGCAGAATGATAAATCTGAATCCAGAAATTCTAATTTTAGGCTAACTTGTCCTGAAAAGAAACATTATTTTGACTCTCCTGAGCTAAATGGGGGGCCATTTAACTCTTCAAAGGCAAAGTAGTCATTCTCACAGCAGGAGGAAGGATCTGCTGGGAAAACTGCCCAGGCCATTTTACACTTCAATCATTCTCACAGCAGGGGAGTATGATTACTGGGGTATAAGACCACCCCCCCACTTTTGAGGAGATTTTCAAGTGTTAAAAAGTAGTCTTGTATGCAGCAATATACGGTAATATTTATACTGTGCTTCATATTCTGAAGGGGGTACTTTTGCTAGGACAAAGCCTAGATGGGTTCCCCACCGAACAGATGAAGGAAACTAAAACTTGGCTGATTACTCTTTATGGCTGGGAGATAAGAATTGATGGGTTTACAACAACCTTGCATTGCAGGACAGGAGCCCCCCCCCCCGAGGAAATATTTCCTTGAGATTGGGGTTGGATAGATCACTCGATTGTTTAGGTTGTGTGAGGGGGCCTAAGAAGGAATTAGCATATACCTTCTCAATGGCTTTGTTTACGAAGGGACTTGTGCTCAATCCAGGTTTGGGCTTGCTTGCTAAAATATTTCTAAAACACCCTCCCAGGTCCTTGTGACCTCCACCTGATCTCTTTTTGGATCACCCCGGTCTACCTGAACCCTTTGAAGTGCCCAGTATTTCCAATTATGAGATATTATAGGGACAGGGTAGTAGGGCATACTAACACAACACACACAGAAACACTTTTGCACTGAGCCAGTCAGTCCTGGTGCGAGTGCCAGGCATGCTTTAAAGTAAGGGTAGGAAACTTCATGGGGGGCACTTTCTACCTTGACCTCAGTGGGACATAACACCCCACCTTGCAATAGCCAATTTACATGCTATTTTCCCACCCATTTCGTGGACAAAATGCTGATCAGAAGTGACATAATTTCACTTCTAGTTGACATTTTGGCTTGGAGATGGCTGAAACAGGAGGTACTGGGGCCACAGAATTCTTGGGAAGTTGGAGTATGGGGGTGGAAAGGCTGGAGAGGTTTTGGTATGATTTGGGTAACAATTGTTCCAAAGTCATGCTACAAAATATAAATTGGGGCTTGGAGTTCTTTGGGGGGCAACAGAGGTGATAAAATCAGATTCTGTGTGGTCCATGTCCAACACTTTCTCCAACCCTGCTTTGAGGCTCCTTACACAATAAATCAAACCTTTTCCTCCAGCACCACTAGCTTTGAGATGTGTGTTCTTGCCTGGAAAAATAGGTAAGCAAAGCAAATCCCCAAGATGTCAATGGTAGCCTTGAGACCTGCAAGTCTCCCCCCATTTCTGATTATCTAAATAAAATGAATGAATGAATGTCAGGCCATAATCTCTCTGGCTTTTCTTCACAAACGAAGATTCAGGAAGGACTCATCCCGTGCTTTCTGCAAGCGCGCTGATGACTAAAAAGGCCAATCCAAGATAAACAAGTCCGGTTGCAGAAAGCACAGCTCCTTGGGTGATGTTTTTGGGTTGTGATTCTTTCTGCGTTGTCATTGCTCTTCAAGACTTGTTCGGCGTGAATTCTCAAATAAGGCTGCAGCATTGTGGATAGTGCGTCTCCATGCCTCCCAATGTGAGGCCAGAGTGGACCACTGTTGGTAATCAATTTGGCCGAGCCTGAGATGTTGTTTCAGAGAGTCCTTGTATTGCTTTTTTGGAGCGCCCCTCTTACGCTGACCCGTGGTGAGTTCACCGTAGAGTAGTATTTTTGGGAGGCGATGGTCCTCCATCCTCGAAATGTGCCCTGCCCAGCGCAGCCGCATTCTCAATATCATGGCCTCAATACTGGTGATCCCTGCTTGCTCAAGGACAGCAAGATTAGTCACGTAGTCCAGTGTATATTTAGGATTGTGCGTAGACAGCGCTGATGAAAGTGTTCAAGGAGTCGTAGGTGGTGGCGATAGGTGACCCACGTTTCAGATCCATAAAGGAGGATAGGCAGTACAATTGCTCTATACACACTGATTTTTGTGCTTTGCCTCAGTTGTTTATTGCTCCAGACTCTTTTGTGAAGTCTTCCAAATGCACTATATGCCTTTGCTAATCTGTGATCAATCTCTTTGTCAATCTTGGCATCTGAGGAGATGATGTTTCCCAGGTAGGTGAACTGCTGAACGGACTTGAGCACAGATTTGCCGACGGCAATGTGGGGATGGTGGTGTTCGTCTTGTGGTGCAGGCTGGTAAAGAACTTCTGTTTTCTTCAGGTTGACTTCCAGCTCAAACAGCTCTGCAGCTGTTGCAAAGCAGGATGTTAGGCGCTGCAGAGCTGCTTCTGTGTGGGCAACAAGGGCAGCATCATCAGCGAAGAGCAGCTCACAGACTAGATAGTTTAGAGTCTTAGTGTGAGCCCTCAGACGGCTTAAGTTAAACAAGCTACCATCAGTACGGTAACGTATATAGATGCCGTCGTCTTCTTCAAGCTCTGCCATAGCCTTTGGAGCATCATGCTAAAGAAGATTGTAAATAAAGTTGGTGCAAGAACACAACCTTGTTTCACTCCATTAGTTATTAGAAAGGGCTCTGAAAGAGCATCGACATATCTGACTTGACCACGCTGGCCCTTGTGTAGCAAGATAATCATTTTAAGGAATCTGGGGGGACATCCCAGTCTTTCCAGGATCTGCCACAGACCTTTTCTATGCACAGTGTCGAAGGCTTTGGTGAGGTCGACAAATGTTACATAGAGACCCTTGTTCTGCTCCCTACATTTTTCTTGCAGTTGTCTAAGGGCAAATACCATATCTGTAGTATTCCTATTGGCTCTGAAGCCACATTGGCTTTCAGGGAGACGTTCTTCTGCAATAGCAGGAACTAATCTGTTCAGGAGTATCCTTGCAAGGATTTTTCCAGCAATAGAGAGCAGTGTTATGCCTCGATAGTTTGAGCAATCAGATTTTGCTCCTTTTTTCTTGTAGAGGGTGATGATGACTGCATCTCAGAGGTCTGATGGCAGTTCCCCTTTTTCCCAGCAATTCACAAGGAATTCGTGGAATTTTTCGTGGAGTGCATGACCTCCGTGTTTCCAAACTTCAGGTGGGATTCCATCAATCCCAGCTGCCTTACCATTTTTCATCTGCTGTATGGCCTTAAGGGTCTCTTCCAAAGTGGGAGCTATGTCCAATTCATTTTTCATCGGGTTTTGTATCATATGATGGATAGCTGAGCCTTGGACTATTCCGTTGACGCTAAAGAGAATTTGAAAATGTTCAGCCCATCGATTCAGGATGGAGGCTTTATCAGTAATTAATGTTTGACCATCTGTACTGTATAAGGAGCTTTGGACCTGATAAGTAGGTCCAAACACTGCTTTAAGAGCTTCATAAAATCCTCTATGATCACCCAGATCTGCACAGCGTTGTGTCTTTTCTGCTATATTGATCCACCACTTGTTCTGCATGTCTTAGAGTTTTTGTTGAAGTTTACTACATGTGAGGCGGAAAGCTGCTTTTCTTACATGGCAGGTTGTCTGGGTGAGGTATGCCTGGTGAGCAGTTCTCTTCTTTGCCAACAGCTCCTGGATCTCTTGGTTGTTTTCATCAAACCAGTCTTGATTTTTCTTGTGGGAGAACCCGATGGATTCTTTTGCAGACTGGAGGATACTGTTTTTGATATGTTTCCAAAGCACTTTAGGAGAAGGATCTGTAGGATGGCCTTCAAGTTTTGTTTGAGATTTGCCTGGAAGTTGTCTCTCATGGTAGCTTGTTGAAGATTGTTGACTTGGAGTCTCTTCTTTAAGATGCCACCCCTCTTAGGTTTGAACTTAAGATGAAGATTTAGTTTACATCTGACACGGCGATGATCTGTTTGGCATTCTGCACTGGGCATCACTCGGGTATGATGGACATCACAAATGTCTCTCTGGCAGACTAGAACATAGTCAATGAGGTGCCAATGTTTGGATCGGGGATGCATCCAGGTTGTCTTCAAGCTATCTTTCTGCTGAAAGATAGTGTTTGTAATAGTCAGCTGTTGTTCTGCACAGAACTCTAGCAGGAGGCGTCCGTTATCATTGCAATTTCCAACACCATGCTTGCCTAAGACACCTTTCCAGGCTTCGGAGTTCTTTCCTACTCTGGCTTTGAAGTCACCAAGGATAATAATTTTATCTTCTACAGGGACTTTTTGTATGAGGTGGCGTAGGTCTGTGTAGAATTTCTCTTTCTCTACAGGGTTGGCTTGCATTGTTGGGGCATATATACTAAAGAGAACAACATGTGGGATGCGTAAGGAAATAATGCGATCAGAGTGTCCTGTTGGCAAGGTTTCGAGTTTGGAGGCAATGGAGTTTTTAATCATAAAGCCTACTCCTGAAAGATGTTTTTCGGTTTTGGGTTTGCCATACCAGTAAAGTGTGTAGCCGGCGCCATGTTCTTTAAGGCTGCCTTCCTCATGGAGACAAACTTCACTAAGAGCAGCGATGACAATATTAAGCCGTGATAGTTCATGGGCTATTAGAGCAGAATCACGCTCAGGCCGCCCACTATCTGCAGAGTCTCACATGGTTCTGATGTTCCAGCATGCAAGTGTCAGTTTATTTACACCTTTGGAGGCTGGTGTGTGCCTTTGTTTCTTTGCCTTGGTTTGACCGCATCAGAAGATGCTTGTTGGCCGCGGCTAGCTAACCAGGTAGTTGGGAATGAGCTTTCGTTAGGCCACCTTTTCTAGGCCCCTCTCCATATGGAGCAAGCAGTGCTCTCCTTAAAAAAGGCTGCTTGGTCATTCAGGATGCTGACGAACAAGACTGTCATCTCCTGGGTCAGCCTTGAGCGACCAATGTCCTGAACCGCCTGCATGCAGGGTTGGGTCTGCGGCTTCCAGTGCATCTTTACACCTGCCGTTTCATCCCTCGCCTATCGCTACAGGGCTTTTTTGGAACTGGATTTCTCCTTCGAGCCTGTGCAATGGATTTTTCTGGTGGAGTGCAGCATGCACAGAAGTGGCCTCACCCTTTAAACCAAAGGTTCATCTGCCGTGGCCTTGCAAGCATGGACGGTAGCAGCAAGGTCCTTGCGTCGTAGGTTTGATTAGAGTTTCCTTCTCTTAGATGGTTGACCTTACACGGTTGGACAAGCACCATCTGCCCGGGTTTGGGATTAGAGTTTTCCTTCTCCTAGGACGGTTGCCACAAGGCTAGAGAGCCCATCCTGCCCTTTGATGCTCTTTGTCAAACCCTTCGGTTTTGACCTGTCTGGCATGGGAGACCCTACCGGTGGCTTTATGCCACCGCCAGCATAGCTCAAAACATCATTAGGGCATGCAAGCCTCTCTCCCACAACAAGGGGGCGTCAATGGAGAGGGAATGTCAGGCCATAATATTGGGAACAAATATGCTTAGCTTAGGTTTGCAGTGATATAAATCTAAAAGTTATATAGACACAAAATATTCCAATTAGTTAAATGCCCATTCTGATCTCTTGGTCACTGTGAAGAAATCTTCCTCATGGCCCTCTCTTGCTTTTTCCCTTTAGAAAACAAGAGTGAGCTGTGATTTAAAATGTTCTGTTTTGTGCCTCTAGTAGCTGGTGGGCAATAAGATCACAATGGCTACTTTTATTTCAGAACAAACTTAAATTGTATACGGAAGGTGCATTTTCTTGATAAACTACGCTATAAAACTGCTTTTCAGCTAATAGGAAAGGTCACAAGGGAAGCTAAAAGGTTGATAAGGAAATAATTGTTTTTTTGGCAAGAAAACTAGGTTCTAACTCTTGAGACACAGATATTCTACAGCCTTTGACTGATTTAATAGTCATTGCTTATATGATTCACTGCAAAGAACAAAGATGAATGTTTAGAACTGGATGACCTGGCTCTTCCTCTTCTTTGCCTCCTTCCAAGTCAAAGTTCTTGCACCTCTCAGGGCTTGTTTGCATGGGCAATTTACCCTGTAGTCCTGACAAATCAGGGCTTTTGCCCTGTTTTGCCCCTGGACAGTCCTCATCACCTTCAGGGCAAAGACAAGGCTAAGATGGGGGGAAGATGGGGTAGGGCCTAATAAAATGTTTTAAGATAATACCTGGTAAAATGCATTCCAGCCAAAATAAAATGGATCAGGCCCCATGTGACTGCAGGAGCTCATTCTGGTATGCTAGCATGTCACTGTAGCTGCTGGCTGCCTCACTCTTCCAGATCCAGGATGGGGGAAGCAGCATGAGACCAAGGCTGGGCACATTCAGGGGGCCATGCTCACATGATGCAGGTCTCCTGCCTGGATCTGGAGAGTGTGATGCTGGCAGCAGTGGCTGTAGGGATGGGCCAGTGTGCCCGTCTGGACCTTCTCCCATTTTGTGGCGGTAATGGGAGAGGAACGGGCCTGATCTGTGGGCAGCATATGCTGCCAGGGAGTGCTGTGTAGATGAGCCCTTAGGTCTGCAGATGGGTTCCCCATACTCCACCCTCAGCTCAATCTTCGTTCTGGTCTTTGCCTTCTTGTGGAAGGCAGACTGCCTGACCACCATATCCACTTTGTTTGCAATCATATCTACGCTTTCCTTGTGCATACTGAGATCCTTTCCCCTTCTTGTACTGGCTTACTTTGGGATGCTGATGCTTGCCACACTTCCTGCAGTAAGTCCAGTGAGTTTTGTGAACATTCACCTTCTTGCCAGCATTGGCATCACCAAAAGAAAGAGCTTCTATGTCCAGAGATTCTAGGAACTATAGTTCTGCTGGGGGAGAGTTGAATAGGGATCTTTAATGGAAAATTCCCAATGCATCCACTAATTTACAATTCCTATCATTTATGGAGAAAGCTATGGCAACTATTCTAGCCTGGTATAAAATCAATATATCTCTGGTGTGTGGACATGCCCCCAAATATCCATATTTGGCTGGAAATCTCTCCCTTACAAGTGAAATTTAATTAGCCTGTGTGTATTTCATAAGATGTTTCATTTTTCATTATTCTTCTTTAATTCTTCTCTGTCTTCTCTGTTAGCAGTGTAATCAGCATGCCACATCTGGTGGTTATTGTCAGTTAGCATATTCTAGTCCACTAGCTAAACCTTTGGCCCTCCAGATGTTGTGGATTCATCTCCCAAATCCCTGGCCATTGGTCATGCCATTTGGGTTTTTTGTAAGTCGAAGTGCAGAACATCTGGAGGGCTAAAGGTTGAGAAACACTGTTCCACTCTATTCCCGTCCCTTCCCCTTAAAATGTTTCTGTGGGATACTGAATGCTTGCTGCAAGACTATGATTTGAAGAACACATGAGAGACAGAACTAGGGAAAGAAAAGCAGAAACTGTGGCAGGAGCAGAACTCAGAAAAGTTACATTTTGGACTATGAGTCCCAGAATCTGCTAGTTGCTGGGGTATTTCTGGGAGTTATGGTCCAACAAAGTAACTTTTCCAAGTTCTGGACAGGAGGTATGGGTGTGGGCTTGTCTATATGGTGAAAAAACCTCATGGAATTTGAGGGGAATTCTATAGAATCATAGAACTGTAGAGTTGGAAGAGACCACAAGGGCCATCCAGTCCAGCCCCCTGCCACACAGGAAATCACAATCAAAGCATCCCCGAGTTATGGTCTAACAAAGTAACTTTTCCAAGTTCTGGACAGGAGGTATGGGTGTGGGCTTGTCTATATGGTGAAAAAACCTCATGGAATTTGAGGGGAATTCTATAGAATCATAGAATTGTAGAGTTGGAAGAGACCACAAGGGCCATCCAGTCCAGCCCCCTGCCAGACAGGAAATCACAATCAAAGCATCCCCGACAGATGACCATCCAGCCTCTGTTTAAAGACCTCCAAGGAAGGAGACCCCACCACACTCCAAGGGAGTGTGTTTCACTGCCGAACAGCTCTTACTGTCAGAAAGTTCCTCCTAATGTTGAGGTGGAATCTCCGTTCCTGGAGCTTGCATCCATTGTTCTGCATTCTAGTCTCTGGAGCAGCAGAAAACAAGCTTGGTCCATCCTCAATGTGACACCCCTTCAAATACTTAAACAGGGCTATCATATCGCCCCTTAACTGTCTTTTTTCCGGGCTAAACATACCCAGCTCCCTAAGTATTTCCTCACAAGGCATGGTTTCCAGACCTTTCACCATTTTAGTCATCCTTCTCTGGACACACTCCAATTTGTCAATATCCTTTTTGAATTGTGGTGCCCAGAACTGGGCACAGTATTCTAGGTGAGGCCTGACCAAGGCAAAATAGAATGGCACTATTACTTCCCTTGATCTAGACACTATACTTCTATTGATGCAGCCCAGCATTGAATGATGGTTTTTGGAAGGAGGGGCAAAACCCACAAAATCTCCGCAATAACAGACTTTGGGAATTTTCCCGAACTTTAAAAGTCTGCTTAATCTTTTTTTTAAAAAATTATTATAGTTATAAATGAAACAAATACATTATATTACCATATCACACAACACAGTACATACTACATAAGACAATAAGATATAATACAAAACAAAACAATACATCCTACAACATACACCCCAACACTATCCATAAGAATAAAACACAAATTTATTTATAACTTTCTTACCATTCTGGGTCTTGAACTTGCTAATTTTTCTTTCTTTTTTTTTTAACTTTTCCTTCCATTAAGTAAATATCTTTGTTTCAGTATGTATATAATTACAGGATTAACTCCCACTTCTACTTATCTCTCTCAAACTCCTGTAATCTGTCTCCTAAGGGCTTAAAGCTACTACTCTTGTTTAATATATAATTGTTCGTATATATCTATCTGAACCCATAAACATTATATATAACAGACATCAATATATATCCTTCCTCTATATTCTCTATGTATTTTTCATCTCCCTTTATATGTCTCATTTTTTAATTTTTCAATTTATTTGTTATTGCATTTTTCCATTATGTCACTCCGTGAGCCATATTACTGCGTGCTCATTCCATTCTAATTTCAAAAAATCAATCCATTTCTCCCAATCTTTTCTAAATTTATTCTTTGTTATATATTTGAGCCATGATGTAATGTCTTCCATTCTCACAATTTCCTCTAATTTTAACACCCATTCCTCTATCTTTGGTATTTCTTTTTGTTTCCAATATCTGTCTGACACAATCCTAGCTGTAGTGGTCATAAAGAATATCATAAAGTTTTCTCAATTCTTTAAAGTTAAAGTCATAAAGTTTTCTCAATTCTTTCGGGACTTCTTTATCCACTAAATTTAAGAGAAAGGTCTCAGGTTTAAATCTGAATTCAATTTTTAATATTTTCTTCATCCAATTATAGACATTTATCCAGAATTTTTTAACGATCCGACATGACCACCACATATGATAAAAAGACCCTTCCTCTTCCCCGCATTTCCAACATTTTGCTCCCGTTTCTTTATAAATTTTTGCTAACTTTTGTGGTGTTATGTACCAGCATAGCATCATTTTGTAACAGTTCCATGCATTGTGTCTCTTAGTTCCATGCATGGTGTAAATGTAATATTTCTTTTCCAGAGATCTTCCCAATCTTCTAATTGAATATTATGTCCAATATTCTGCGACCATTTAATCATATACTCTTTAATAGATTCTAACTCTAGTTCCAGCAGGATTTTATATACTTTAGAAATTTTTATTTCTTTTTTTTCTAACAAGATTTTATCTAATTCCATCTTTTGAAGTTCTATTCCAATGAGTTTATTATCCATTTTATTATCTTTCTGTTAATTGCTTATATTGGAACCAATTGCAAGCCATACCATCTGCCTTTAGTTCTTCTATCATTTTTAATCTACTCATACTCCCTTAAGATTTTATCAAATCTTTATATGTCCACCAATTTCTTCTATTCAACATCTCAGTCCTTTTAAAGGCTTCTTGAGGTGATACCCACATTGGGAGTTTAAGATGTATCTTCTTTTTAACCTGTTTCCAAGTATTCAATATCGATTTTCTTTTTTTTATTGTTATTTTTGAAAAAAACAATAAAATCAAGAAAAGAATAACGATACATATACTATACATCTATATCAAATTATTTTCAGAATTTACATCATAAGCTGGAGAAAAGAAAAAAAAACTACACAGTTCTATTTAAAGTCTATCATGTTTTAAGCCATCTCCTGGTTTACATGATATCTATATATATGTCTTACTTAGCCACTCTACTTTATTTATTCTTATCAGCTTTGATTTAAATTTCTTATTATATTTTAGTCACATCCCATTATCTTGAGTTGTTCCTGTCATTATTGTTTCCTTATCTTATCCACCTTATAAACCAAGTACATTTAGACAGGTGCCTCTACCGTCCTTTCCCATCAAGGCTTCCCTTCTGACTTTTCCTGAATATTTCTCATGACATCAAAGCCATCCTATTTTTCCATGATCTAATTAGTTCCCTCGTCTTTTATTAACTTACTTTACCTTTATACCATTTTCTCAATTGGCTTTCCCAATACTGCATTAAATAGATAAGCTATTTCAGATTAAATTGACTTTGCAATGTTTCCCCATCTGTTTGCAAAGAACTTTGCTATGATTGCCCATTCTTTCAAGTAGTCTTCTGTGGTTTTTCCTTTAAGTTTCATGGTCAGATAGTCCATATACATTGTTTCATGTAATTTTCCAAGCCATTGGTCTATATCAGGAGCATCTTTTGCTTTCCATCCTTTGGCAAAAATTATCCTAGCCGAGACAATCATATACAAGATCAATCTTCCATGTTTCTTCTCCAACCTATCTTCCATGATCCCCAGTAAGAATGTTTCAGGTTTCCACGAAATATGTATTTGAACGATTTCTTCCATCAACAGTTTAATTTCTTTCCAATATTTGACCGCTGCCTTACATTCCCATCAGAGATGAAAAAACGTTCCATTCTTTTCGCCACATTTCCAGCAGGCTCCGCTGGTTCCTTTGTACATCATAGACAATTTATGCGGGGAGAAATATCACCGGAAGAACATTTTGTACACATTTTCTCTAATATTCTGACTTGAGGTCATTTTTATCTGTGATATCCATAATTTTCTCCAGCTTTCCATATCTATAGTATGGCCAATGTTTTGGGCCCATACTATCATGTTCGACTTCACAGTTTCCTCATCAGTATCCCATTTTAATAACAAGCTATAAAATTTTGAAATCATTTTCTTATTTCCTGCTTCAGAAATCACATCCCACTCCGACCTTCCAGTTGTGATTCCCATTAGTTTACTGTCCATTTTGTATCTCTCCTTCAGCTGTCTATACAAGTACCAATGGCATTCCACATTCTCATCTTTTAATTCTTCTTTTGTTTTGAAGTAAAGTTGTTCATCTTGTATATATAATATGTCTTTATATTTTAACCATCAAAGCGATGGAATGCCTTCCCTATAAAATAGAGCCTCATGCGGCGATGCCCACACAAGTATCTGCGGATTCAATCTACCTTTAACTTTTTTCCAACACTTAATTAGTGAACTTCTGATACAATTGTTATGGAACTCCTTATTTACTGTGTCTTTATCATAAAATAAATAAGCATGCCATCCGAACCGATTGTCATGCCCTTCAATCATTAGAAGCTTTTCGTCTTCCAGAGTTGTCCATTCATGTATCCACGTCAGACATGAGGCATCATGGTATACTCTTAGGTTGGGTAAGCCTAGGCCCCCTCTCTCCTTAGAATCCTGCAGCACTTTCATTTTAATTCTGGGTTTCTTCCCAGACCAGATCAGTTTTGATAAATCTGATTGCCAGTCCTGAAAACGTTTTTGGGAACAAATTATTGGAATGATTTGAAACAAAAGTATCATTCTGGGTAAGATATTCATTTTAATAGCACTAATTCTTCCTAAAAATGATAAGTTCAAATGTTGCCAATTGTCCATATCTTTCCTGATTTGAGACCACATTTTTTGTAATTGTAATCAATGAGCTTCGAATTGTCATTCGTCAAATTGATGCCCAAATATTTAACCATATTTTTTATTTTGAATCCTGTTTTCTCATTGATGTACTTTCTATCCACCTCTGAAAGGATTTTTTGTAAGATCATAGTTTTTTCTTTATTTACTTTTAGTCCTGTCACAAATTCAAATTCTTTAAGTATTTTAATTAAATGTGCTATTTCTTCGTCCGGCTTCCCCAAGGTTATCACCAAATCATCTGCATACAACCTGAGCTTAAATTTGTACTTCTTGATTTCAATCCCTCTAATCTTCTCGTCTTGATTTATTCTTAATGCCAGAAGTTCCATGACTAATAGGAATAATAACGGAGATAGAGGGCACCCTTGTCTGGTGCCCTTTAAAATCTGTATCTCCTCCGTTTTTTCTCCATTTATTATGATCTTTGCAGATTGCTTATGATATATTTCTTTAATCCAGTTTGTGAACCTCTGGCCTGCATTGATTCTTTCCAATATCTCCACTATTATACTCCAATTCACATTATCAATAGCTTTCTCAATATCAAGAAATATTAATGCCATTTTTTAAATCTCTCCTTTGTTCATGGTAACCAATTAAGTTTAGTATATGCCTAATATTATCTTTCATCTGCCTTCCTGGAAGGAACCCTCTTTGCTCCTCACTAATCCATTCCTGTAAAACTTTTTTCATCCTGTTAGCCAATAGCATTGCAAAGTTTTTATAATCAATGTTGAGTAGAGATATAGGGCAATAGTTCTTAGGTTCCAAACAGTCCTTGCTTTCTTTAGGGATTAATATTATGTTTGCCTCTTCCCAAGATCTTGGAAACAGACCTTTGCTAATGCCATCTATCGTCTTTTTGAGTGGCAACAGTATTTGGCCTTCCATCAGTTTATAGAATTTCGGAGTAAAGCCATCCGGACCCAGGGCTTTCCCTTCCTTTCCATTCTGGATCACTTCTATGATCTCCATCACCAAACAGGTTGGTTCAAAAGTTCTTTGTGACTTTCATTACAGTTAGCCAGAATATTGCCTTCCAAAAACGTTTGGATTTCCTTATAGTCTTTTGTCTGAGATTGGGATAGTTTGGTATAGTAGTTTTGGAAAACCTTCTTTATTTTCTGCCGCTCTGATATGTCTGGTTATCTGATTTCACTTTTAAAATGAATCCTTTTTCTTTCTGCTTCCTTAGCTGGTATGCCAACCATTTTCCAAGCTTGTTTGACTGTTTGAAGCTTTTCTGTTTCATATATTGGATCTTTGTTTCCATTACATTAGCCATTGCCTGCTCCTGCAAGATCTTCAGTTCACTTAACAAGATCTTATTTGCTGGGTCATTTTGCAGTTTGATTTCTCTTTAATTTCATTTTTGATTCTTTCCAGTCTTGCCAATTTCTTCTTCCTCAATATGGCATTTTGCTGGATGAAGAAGCCTATTAGCACCGCCTTGAAGCAGTCCCAAATGATATTGTCTGTATCTGTGTTCAAATTAGCTTCAAAATACCACTTAATTCCTTGTTTCACCTTTTGTAAGATCTCTTCATTTAACAGCAAATTATCATTAAGGTGCCAATGGAACTCTGATTTGTATTCTTCCTTTAATTCTAATATAACTGGGTTATGGTCTGAACAAAATTTAGGAAGTACTTCCAATTTTTGAATTGTATTACCAATATTTTTAGATGTCAAAAAGAAATCGATTCTTGAGAAGGATTTGTGTCTCTCTGAAAAAAACGTGTATTCTTTGGCGTCATTGTATTTTAGTCGCTATGCATCTACAAGTGCCAAGTTTCCCATTAGGGAGAAAAAAGATTTAGGCAATTTTCCTTGATTTTCCCATACTTCCTTCTGCAATTTCCTGTCCTTCAATGGTGAGATTACTCCATTCCAATCTCCACATAAAATCAAACGGTCATGCTCATATTCAGATATTCTATTCAGTAGTTTTTATAGAAATCATCTTCCCCCCCCCAATGGCGCATATAAGCCTATAATCAAAGTTTTTTTTATTGTATATTAACTTCAATTATCAAAAATTGTCCATCTGGATCATTATATAGTTCTTGTGCCTGCACTTTATTGTTCACATACATCACTACTCCCTTTTTTTGTTCTTGGCGGCAGATACATATTCTTTTCCTAATTTCCTATTTTTTAGGAGGCTAATATCTTGTTGTTTGATATGTGTTTCCTGCAAACAGATTATATCGTATCTGTTTTTCGCCAGTAAATGAAAAATCTTTTTCCTTTTCTCTGGGAAATTTAACCCCTTCACATTCTAGGTTAAAATTTTTGTCTTCATTTTGTTTTAAACTTGACTCTTTCCTTGATTCCTTTAATCCACTCTGTTTCCTTTTTCTCCTTTTAGTCCTCCTGTGGTGAGTCTATATCTTGCACTTGTTCATTACCTTCTTCTTCCTGTTCACCTTCCCTGGTTGAATCAGTTCCTCCTGCCCCTTCTTCCAGTTCTTTTTGTTTATCTGCTTCTCGGGGACCTTTATACAGTGTTTTAAAATCCTTTTTGTACTTAGTTAGAAAATCGTCGACCTTCTCCTCCGAATTAATTCTAAAGACCTTTCGTCTAAATTTGAAGGAGATTCCTTCTAGCTTCTCCCATCTATATTTAGTTCCATTTTGCCTTAAAAGTTCCGTTAGTTCTTTATAAGTCTTTCTTTTCTTAAGGATCCTTGAAGGGATGTCCTTAAACAATATAATGTCATTTTCTTCTATCTCAAATCTTTGCTCAAAGTTCTTCTGTAGGACTAAGTCTCTTTTCCTCTTCCTCACAAAATATATTACAATATCTCTTGGAAGCTTCTTTTGTCTTGCAACTCTAGAAGGTATTCTGTAAATCTTGTCAATTTCTTGTTCAAATTGCGTTTTTGTCCTTCCCATAAATTTTGCCAACTTCAGAATTAGAAACTTATATAAGTCTTCCGTTTGTTCTTTCAAGCCTCTCAGCTTAATACAATTCTCTCTCCATTTCATCTCCTGAAGGGTGAGCTCATCCAATTCTCTCTCCTTTTTATCTTCCAAGGACTCTGTTGCTTTCTCAAGATTTTCCACTTTTGATTCTAACACATTCACCTTCTCATTCAATTTCTTTGAGTCTTCTGTCACTCTACAGATTCTCTAATACTCTTCAACTCTTTTTTTAATTTCTTGCTTCTGTTCAATTTTTATCTCTTTTAATTCCTCCCTCATCAGCCTGATCTCTTCTAGAATCGAGCCTTGGCTTGGTTGGCTTGCTTCTAATGAAGGTCTTCTTACAGTTTGTAATGTTGTTTGTGTTGTTTTCCTCATTCTGGTATGTCCAAGACTTTACAATGTCAGATACTCAAGTCAGATCTAACAATATTCAAACAATCAATCACCAATGTTAACCCGATACCATGATCAACCACAATAATAGCTGTAATGTTCCAGTACCAATGTTCAATATCAATGTCCAAACTGAAAAAAATTATAATTACTATATGGTCTCTCTATTATCCCCTGTTACCAACCAGAGTACATACCAGAACAGTATATATTCAAAATGCCCCTTTAGTATACTTCTGATTCAATGATCCTTCAATATATGTACTCAGTATGTCTACATACAATATAGATTCAACATGCATTCGTTTTAAACATAGGTATCTTAGACTCACTAATTACACCACAGTCATTAATCTTCCTCAATATTACTCAGTGTTGTTCCAGGTTACCTATATTATCTATATTATAAAAAATGATTACTGTGTAGGCCTATCAGTTTTAATATAATATTGAATCCCAAAGTCATTCAATTATCAAAAGTCGAAAATCAAAAATCAGTATAGTATAATGAGCTAGATAGTACACATTATCTTATAAACAGATCAACTCTCAGTCAAGAATCAAGAATAATAATTATGAATTTAAGGACCTAAAGGTCATCAAGAGTCTATAGAGTTATGATACAATTATCTTATATGCAAAATCAAATATGTAACCTATAATATCAAATTGCAAAATAGCAGATAAACCAATGACCAGTGGTAAATATCAAATGTCAAGTAAATAATAAAGGATCAAGCTTAATGTTCAGACAGGATATTCAAGATCAAAATTGGATTTGTTTCAGTGTTCAAATTCAAATTCAAATGAAATTAGTCCAACTCTTTCTAGGGGAGCTACACTTTTCAACACCTTCACTGTGATTTCTCTCCCTCTAATTTCTGATTTCCAACAAGTCTCTAATCACCATTGCAGATTTATTGTTTTCTCTCCCCTTCCTTCTGTCTCTTCATAATCTTCCCGTCTTGTCTTCTGTCCTCTCTTATTGCCCATCCATCTCTGCCACCTCGTCACGTCCTGTCTCCACCTCCTGCAAATAACAGCAACCAAACCATAAAAGAAAGGAAATAAAAAAGAAAAAACCCAAGCTAAATCAAAAGAACTAAAACAAAAAAGACTAACTCCAAACTTAACAAAAACAACAGACAAATAACAAACGACTGAACGTATACAAACCCAAACACATGAGGAAAGGGAAGAGATCAAGCACACAAGAGGAAGGAGTGACATGCCACCAGTCTCCAGATGTTACTTTCTCTTGCTTTGCCTCCATGTGCGCGGCGCCATTAAAAATGTCACTTTCCGTCTCTGTCATACCCAGTCCAGGTCTTCACCAACCACCAGACTGATCTTCTCAAAACGTCTTATTTGCCACCAAAACACTTTATTTACCACAAGTTTCCTCCTTCAAATTTAGTTAATCATAGTTCTCTGTCGTCTCCTGTTCAGTCTTATTACCAGTCATTCTTCTCTGTCCCTCCCTTACTTCCACTTTGGTTTCTTACTTTCAGAATGTTTCAGAATGTTTCCACTTTGCTTTCTTATTTTCACTTTCTTACTTTTACTTTCCTGCTTTCCTTTTCCTTTTAAGCCTCACACTCAACAAGCCAATATTTGGCTGTCTTTTTGCTATTAGTATGATGTAATTGGTATAATCAGGCTATTTACAGCCCTGCAAGCTCCACCAAATTCATCAGTTACTCATGTCTTTCGTCTCATGGTTCTTCCTCTTCACCACGGCTGTCCTGGCCATAGGGAACAATGACTTTAGATGAACTCACGTCCACAGGACCAGCCAGAAGTAATCGCAAAAATACAAAATTCAAAATTTAATCCAACATTCCCAGATGTCTTCAATCATTAATTTTAAAAAGTTGGTGGCAGGTGCTCGCTGGGAATCCCAGCTGCATCACGCATGGTGGTGGGTTACAGCTCCGACCCCCCTGCTAGCTCACCTGATGTCAAGCGTCTGCTGAGATCTCCTCAGACAGTGGGGGAAACCCCCCCTAGGCAGCAGGCACCGGGTCTTAGTGAGCCCCCTCTGATCCTCTCCAATATGAGAGAATTCTACCCAGCTGGCAGGCTTTTTGCTGCTGGGTTTACAGCCCCGCATGGCACAACCCTCCGGAGCTCCTCCGTGAGGGTCTAATCATGCCACCATTACCAACCGGCAGCCCCAACATCGATTTTCTAAAGATATGATTTTTAAAGTTTTTATCTACTTTTTCTTTTTCATACCAGAGGTATGCATGAAAGCCAAACTTTATATCCACTTCTTCTAGAGTCAGTGTCCTATAATTGTTTAACAAAAACCAATCACATAGCCAGGTTAAAACAGATGCATTATAATATAGTCTTAGAATTGGTAGACCTAGACCTCCTTTCAATTTTTCTTCCTGTAATATCTTCCATCTGACCCTTGGCTCTTTACCAGCCCATATAAACTATGATATATCTTTATCCCAAGTTTTAAATAGCTTCTCATTCAACACTGGGAGGTTTTGAAATAAAAAAAGCATGTTTGGTAAGATCACCATTTTAACAGCAGAGATTCTCCCCAGGATTGACAGATTTAATTTTGTCCATCTCTCTAAGTCTTTCTTTATTTCTTTTCAAATTTTATTATAATTATTTTCTATTAATTCAAGGTTATTATTTGTTATAATTACTCCTAGGTATCTTGTTCGCTTATAGATCTTATAATTCGATAATCTTGCTAGTTCCTCTTCCTCTTTTATAAACAATTTTTTTGTTAGAATTACCGAAATCTCTTTATTCACTTTTATTCCCAATATTTCTCCAAATTCCCCAAGTTTTTCCCGCAGTTTCGCAATTTTTTCCCTGGGTGTGACTCACCATATTCAATAATGTTTAGAATTCTCCTATTATTTCTGATATATCTACCCGGTAAAAAACCAGATTGATCCCGATTTATCCATTTCTTTAAAATCTTCTTCAATCTCTCCAACAGAATTGTAACAAAAAGTTTATAATCCATATTCAGCAGAGAGATTGGTCTATAATTTTTCATCTCTGTTGAATCCTTATTTTCCTTTAATATTAGGACCACATTCGCAATTGACCAAGACAAAGGAATGTCACCTCCTGCCATTATGTTATTAAACAGTTTACACAGAGGCATTTTTAGCTGTTCTTCAAAAACCTTATAACTAGCCGGAAATCCATCAGGACCTGGTGTTTTTCCATTTTTCAGCTTGTTAATAGCCAATTTCCAATATGGTCATCTCTTAATTTAGTTCCTCTCTCTGTTGTGGATTTATTTTGTCGATATTTTGTTTATCTAAATATTTGTTGATCTTTTCTTTCACTGAATCAAACGATTGTTCTTCCTTGAATAGGGCAGTGTAAAATTTCTCAAAGCTTCTTCTAATTTCATCTCCTCTCGTCACTATTTTCTCCTTATCCTTTATTTTCAATATTTGTTGCTTCTCCTGGGCTTTTCTCAATTTGCATGTTAACCATCTTCCTGTTTTGTTACTTTGTTCATAGTACCTTTGTTTCATAAATCTTATCTTCTCTATTTCTTGTGCTGTATCTATTTTCATTTGATTTTGTAGTATTTTTATTTCTTTTTTCACATTTACGTTTGATGGATCATTTCTCAATTCTAATTCCTTTCTTTTCAAAGTTTCTTGTAGTTTTTGCATTTTTTCTCGTAATCTCTTATTCTTTTCACAATTAATCTGCATTAATAGACCTCTAATTACTAACTTACTTGCTTCCCAAACATTCTGGATTTTGACTTCCCCTTCCTTATTTTCATTAAAATAATTTCTCAGAGCCGACCTAATTCTTTCCTGTATTTTCTCCTCCTGCAGTAATGTTTCTTTAAGTCTCCAATTATAACTTTTCCTCTTACTCTTCATCTTCAAACTGATCATATTATGGTCCGAGATAGTTCTTGGATATATTTTCATCGATGTTAAATATCCCGCCATATTTTTAGATAATAAGAACATATCAATATGTGAATGTGAATTGTATCTATCTGAAAAGAAAGTGTAATCTTTATTGTCCTCATATAAATATCTCCATGCTCCTATCATTGTTAGATTATCCATGAACTCAAAGAAGGACTTAGGTAACTTCCCTTGTTTTTCTTTTATACCTTTCTCCGAAGCTCTGCCTTTCTGTGGTTCCAGGACTCCATTCCAATCCCCCCAAACAGATTATACTAGCATATTCCTTCTCTATTACTAACTTCAATAAATTTTTATAAAATTTATCTCTATTTTCCGAGGGGGCATATATTCCTAAGACTAAAGTTCTTTTTTTCCAAGATATTCACTTCAATTCCAATATATCTTCCTTTTGTATCTTTTATTATTTCTTTTGCATTTAAATCTCTTTTCATGTAGATCACAATTCCTCTTTTTATTGATTGAATTTATAAATTCTTGTCCCAATTATCTATTTCTTAACAAATTCTGATTTTTTCCCCCTAATATGTGTTTCTTGAATACAAATTATGTCTGCTTTCATCCTTTCCAAATAATGAAACACTTGATTCCTTTTGTGTGGAGAGTTCATTCCTCTCACATTCCATGAGATTAGGTTGAGTTCCATTTTCTTTAATTTAATTGTTTAAATTCAATTTATTAATTTTCTTTCTTTCTTCCAAATCTCTTTATTCTACCTCTATTTCCTCTTCTTTCTCTGTTTCCTTTTCCTCTTCCCTTTCTATTTCTGAATCTCCAGCTTCTTCCTCTTCTTCTTCTTCATCTTCCGATTCGACTCCTTCTTCCTCTCCCATCTGAGTTTCTCTTTGTTCATTTATAGCTTCCTCTCTGCTACTTCTCATTTTTTCAATTTCATCTTCCTGTTCATCTAATTCCTCTTGTTCTTCCTGTTGTTCTTGTTCATTATTTGAATTTCCTTTCTTTTTCCTATCTCCCTTCTGTATTTTCTGTTTTTCTAACTGTTCTTTTCCATTTTTCCTCTCATTATTATCTAGATCTTTAGCATATTTTACCAAAAATTCTTTTGCTTTTTTATTGTGTTCAATCTATATCTCTCTGCTGGTAAGAAAAGTAAATTCCTTCTACTCTTTCCCATCGGTATTGTATCCCCTTTTTCTGTAGCTTTGACATAATAAATTGGTAGTCTTTCTTTCTTTTTTTAATATTTGAACCAGGATATCTTTATAAACTTCTACTTTGTTATCTTCAACAAGTAATTTTCTGTGGTAATTCTTTTCTAAAATTTGACCTCTAATTTTCCCTCTTGTGAAGTATATTACAATATCCTTTGGGAGTTTCTTTTGTATGGCTATCTTTGAATTTATCCTAAAGATCTTATCAGTTTCCATCTCTATCCTCTCTAGAGGCAGTTCCACATATTCTGCCAAGCCTGGAGTTAGCCTCTCATATAAATCTTCCTCCTCCACTTCCATCAACCCCCTCAGTTTTAAACATTTCTGTCTCAATCTCATTTGTATATCTAATTCTCTGACCTCTCCTTGCTCTTGTTCTTTCCCTAGATGTCCTGTTGTTTTTTCCAATTTTTTTGTTATCGTATCTAAATTTTCTACTTTCTCACTCAGTTGCTTCACCTCTTCTGTTATTTTATTTAACTTCTTCCCAAAATCATTCAATTCTCTTTTAATATCTTTCCTCATTTCTATCATCTCCGAGGTCATCTCCTCCCTAAATTTCCTAAATTCTTGTAGTAGCAGTTGTTGTACATCCGATGATTCAGTCGATTCCCTTCTAGTTGTTAATGTCTGAATTTGCTTATTCCTCTTGACTGCCATTTTCACTCTATTTATTTATTTCCTCACTAAGTACTGTTTCTTGGAATTTTTCTATATTCCCTTGTCTATTAAATTTAAATTCAAATTTTAAATTTGAATTTAAACTTGATTTTCCCCTCCTTTGAGTGTGATGTACACAGAACACAAACTCAGATATCTTCAATAAATTTCTTTATTGGAAGAGAAGCATGTGTAAGGAACAGTGGCAAAGCTGCTACTGAAGTATAGATAAACAAACTAGAGATAATAAGGCATCAAGCGTGAGAACAGACAGAGCAGGGTGGGAGTTATTCCACGGGGGAGAAAGAGTAGCCGGCGAGCGTGGCCTTGAGGTACTGGTAGGACTTGCGTTACCATGCCAACCAGGAGGCCTGGCTCATTTCTCAGACATTCCCAAAAGCCTGAGAAAATACTAGCTACATGTCAGGGCCTCCATGAATTCCACTCCAATACCCAGAATTCAGGGACGAGCCTGACATTGAGGATACTTAACTTTAGAAATGATATTTCAAGGAACTGACCCCTCAACTAGTTGTATTCTGTTCTATTTCTTCTCAAAAATGCATCAATTTTTAGTCCAATACCCAATATTACTACTCAAATCAGGTACTTCAATATATCAATACACCAGAATTCAAAATATTACAATATCCCAGTATTCCAAAATTTCACCCCTTAATTACATCCATCAACAACAACTTATAACATTTCAAGCTTATTTGGATTTGAGAGGGAGAAAGATTTTTTCCAATACTTATTTATTTATTTATTTATTCTTGTCTTATATTAACTTTATATTAACTTTCGAATTTTAGCGTCCAAATTTAAATTCACCAATTTCACCAAGTTCCCAGGGTTAATTACCAAAATTTCTCGGGAATTCAAGTTTATCCAATATTCAATCAATTTCAAAAATTCAAATTCAATATTTGAATTCAGAATTCAAAATTTCACCACGTTACTGCACTATTAATTTGCTTTTATTCTCTTATTAATTCACTATTAATTCACCATATTTATATTTATATTATGGAATATATTTATAAAAAATATTCATTTTTATATTCAATATAGATTTATATATATTTATATATTTATGTTTATATTCAATACATAATTGCAACCATTGGCCATAGTAACAATATATAGTAACAATATATATATAAGTATTTATCAATCTTCCCAAATCTTATACCTTATATCTCATACCTCTCAATATTATAAGTTTCCCCTTAGCTAACATACAGCTTTCTTGACAGACTAATGTAGTATTTTATATCTCAAACTTAATCATCAACATTTTGCTTAACAATCCCCCCTTCAGCTTTGACAGCTTATCTCCTACCCTTCTAGTCTCTTCAGTATGCCAACCTTTTTCCTTTTTTCTTAGTTGCCCTTTCCACTTTCCAACTCCTAATAAACCACGCCAGAGCGTATTTAGATGGAATCTTTTTTCTGTTGTCCTGTCTTTTCCTTCACTCTGTCTTTCATCTTCCTCTTGCTATATCTTAAGCAGCTGCTGCATTGTTCCATTGTTCCATATATTGGGCTTACTCCTCTCCTCTCCTCTCCTCTCTCTCTCCACTTTCTCTCCACTCCTTGCCTTCCACTCCATTCACTCTTTTTCCAGCTTTCCTGGCTCCACTCCGTGCTACTCTGCTCCTACTCTTTGCTTCTCCTCAGTTCACACTCTGTTCCGCTCCACTCTGCTCTTACTCTTCACTCCTGTTGTTGATTACAGGCGCAGCCCCCGATGTCTTTCCTCCTCCTCACCGAGCCGTTCCTTTCAGTACTCCTTCCCTCTTCTCCTAATTTACTCAGTCGCCCGGTCTCTTCTTCTCAATCCGGTCCACTCTATTTATTTAGTGCTATATTTGAAGTGAGTCCAAACAAAAGCCTTCAGATTTAACTTTTCCCTATGGACTCTGCAGAAATACAACTGTGAAAATTCCCCTCAGTTCAATCTCCAGCGGTTGCTCTCTGGTGCCTAATTGTATTGTTTTAAAAAGTCAGTGGAGTTGCTATTTCCCTTCAAGGAATTGAGGGAATCCCAGCCAGGGGTGTTGAAGGCTCTGCAACTAGCTCAGCACTGTGTCACTCTTCTCCCCTCCCCACTTGAGAGAAGGGGGAAAGAGATAAACGCTGGCACTGAAAAAAAAGTCTGTGGCAAGCCCACTCTGGTTCCCCTTATACAAAGGAAACTTCTCCCTGGGATCTGGTGGGAGAATATCCAGAGAATAACCCCTAGCTAGTGGCCACAAGAACTCCTGCTGAGCTCCTTGCAGCCGCTTGCAACTCCGTCACTGACCGGAAGTGTTACATGCATAGTCTTGATAGTTAAGACAACCATGGGAATTGTTGCATGGTTTGGAGGTGGCAGAATGGAACATCTGATTGGTCAGAGATGCACAGGTGCAGGCTTGCAGTCCAGTGCCCAGAAGTGTGAGTGTGTTGTTTTTTTTTTAAATGTCTGAAAAAAGACAAGGGAACCTGGGTCACCCAGAGATGATGATGAAGGTGGCCACTGAGAGAAAGAGGAGGAGAGACCGAACTGCCTGCAAGATTGGCATCCAAATCTGGCTGCATGAAAGGCAGCCACTGTGAGGAAGAGAAGGAGAGAGCTGCCAGCCCTTCACCCAGCCCACCAGTGGTGGGACTCAACAACTGATTCAATGGATCTTCTCTAACTGGAGCTGCTGACAGACTGCAGAAATAATGCAGTTTAACACTGCTTAAACTGCCATTGCTCAATGCTATGGAACTCTGGGATTTGTAGTTTTGTGAGATATTTAGCCTTCTCTGTCAGAGAGCTCTGGTGCCACAACAAACTACAGATCCCAGGATTCTATAGGATGGAACCATGATAGTTAAAGTGGTATCAAACTGCATTATTTCTGTAGTGTGTCAGCAACCTGGGACTAGTAACAGGATTCAGGCCATGGTTGGCAGTGCCTGGTGGCACTAGGCAAGACTCATCCTTTGGTAGTGGTGAGGAGTTTATTCTTTGGGATGTGTCCATCTGTTCTATACCTCATATACCTTGTTTTCTTCATATGTGTGTGCATGTGTGTCATGCCCTTTGTGCTTCTCTTTGCAAGTAACAGATGCTAATTTGTTATTTTTGAAAGAACTAGTAAATATTACTCATTGTGCTAGAAACCCACTATGTGTTAGCATTAATGCTGAAATCCAGAGAAAAAAGAGGAAAAGGAGGCAGTATCATTATCTCCTCTTTAGCTCAGAAAGTAACAGGAGTCTCCTTCTTTGGAGGTTTTTAAGCGGAGGCTGGATCGCCATCTGTTGGGAATGATTTGTGTTTTCCAGCATGGCAGGAGGTTGGACTGGATGGCCCTTGTGGTCTCTTCCAACTCTATGTTTCTATACTAGATTCAACCCTTCAACACACAAATAGCCAATGGTTGCAATTATGTGCAGTCATGTCCTTTGCTGACTAGAACAGAGTAGTTGCAAGCAGCCCATTTCTTACTGTCACCACACAAAATAACTACGTAAACCCCAAACCAGACAGTTCAACCTGATTGTCATTGTGTCACCCTCCTCCCAATAAAATCCTACTGACTTTAAGCATGTTCATTTATTAAAGTTTCAGCCTGTAGCCTTGGGAGAATTTGTCAAAGTGAAGTTTGGATTCTTCATAAGGCCAAACCTCTTCTAGACACAAATTTCTAATTTCCCGTTTAGTGGAAACAGCTAGAACAAAATAGCTTCACAACTTGTCCTTTGCTGTTACGATAAATATAAAATGGCAAAGGTTTTCTGATCAGCTCATTTTGAAATCTCTGGGAGATGAAAAAATGTCCAGGTTTGCTCTTCCAAACAGTTTTCTTCCCATGGCCTCTTCCCAAACGACAGGGAAGCTGTCTTCCCATAGGATCAAGAAAATGTCAAATTTTATTCTGATTACACTTCCTTTTATCCAGTGACTGCCCAGTATCTCTCAATACTTGATTCCCACCCCTAAAATGTCTCCTTTCCTTGACCCCTGCCCCAAAGTTTCTTGCTTATACCATACAGCTTTCATCCATCTATCCTTCCCTTTCATTTCAGACACCCCCCGGATCTTTAAGAATGGTAGATCCGGGGGAGGTGTTTTAATGATGGGCATGGAGACGAGCACAGGGGTTGTCCAGGGCGTAGCTACGCCCTGGCTAGGAGGAGGCAGGGGCTGCGTTCAGGCAGGGCCTATTTTACCCTTTGCCGCCCCTGGCTTCCTCCTCCTTTCCACTGGATTGAAAAGGAGAGAACATTCATCAACTGAGAGCTAAGTTGGCTGGGCTGTACATGCATGGTTGTACGATTGGGCAGCCCAGCGGTGTGATTGTGTGTATTTTAATTTACATAGTATTTGCTTTAATTTGTAATTTAATTTGAATGAGATAGCTTTGATTAGATTTAATTGGCTTTAATTTGTTGTTCGAATTGTTGTTCATTGAATTGACTTAGGTTGATTTTAAGCTGATTTTATTAGGTTGATTTTATTAAATTTATTAAATTTTATTGGTTGCTCCTGCTCTTTCCCCCCCCCCCTTGGCCCTGCTTTGGCCCTGTGCTTTCATGGCCCCCTGGCCTGATCCTGCTCTGGATCTTGGCCTGATCCTGCTCTCATGGCCAAATCCTATCGGCCCACGTGGCCTCCCGCCCGCAAAAGCCACTGCTTCAGGCCCTCATCTCCCCCCCACTTCCCCACCTCCCCTGCTTGCGTGCCTCTTGGTCCCGTGGCCTGATCCGCTCGGTCCACGTGGCCTCCCGCCCGCAGCCTTCGCCTCCCCCTCCCCCACGTGCATGCCTCTTGGCCCACGTGGTCTCCCGCCCACAGGGCCACTGCTTCGGGCCTTGGACCTTCACCCCCCAGGCCTTCGCTCTCCCCCACCTGCATGGCGGCGGCTGCTTTGGAGCGGCTTTATCTAATTTTTTCGGACACTGCTTTGGGCCTTTGCCCCCCCCACCTGTGTGGTGGCGGCTGCTTCAGGGTGGCCTGCTTGCATACCTCTCAGTGATGGCGACTTCGTGGCCTTCACCTGTGCGGCGGCTGCTGCTTCAGCCACTTCGGGGCTTAGGCCTCAACTCCTCCCTCGCCCTCCCGCCTGCACGGTGGCGGCTACTGCTTCGGGGCTTAGGCCTTTGACTTGTCCCCGTTAGGCCTTCGACTCCCCCCCACTTGGGTGCCTCTCGGCAGCGGCGCTGCTGCTTCGGTTCTTCGCCCTCCCTCTGATGCGGCTTAGGCTGGTCTGGGGCTTTCGCGTGGCCTCACCTCTGGCCCTTCTGCCCGTGCGGCGGCTGTTGCTTTGGGTGCCCCAAAGCATAATTTAAGCCTTTGTCTGGCCTCCGTGGCTTGATCCTCCGCTTGTACTGCTGCTGCCTCAGTGGGGTCTGGTAGCATGGCAGCCGTTTTTTATTTACGTTTATCAAACTTACTTTGTTACTTTTAGTTAGCTTTTAGTCTTTTAAGTTACTTTTATTTACTTTATAACTACTTTGAAGGTACTTTAGCAGTTACTTTTATAACTCCTTTTAGTTACCTTTATGTTACTTTTAGAATTACTTTTAAGTTACTTTGGAATTACTTTTAAAATACTTTTAGAATTACTTTTTATGACCTTTCAGTTACTTTTAGAACTACTTTTAGAATTACTTTTAAGTTACTTTTAGAATTACTTTTAGTACTCTTTTAGTTATTTTACTTTAAGTTACTTTTAGAATTACTTTTAAGTTACTTTTGGAATTTTCATCTACTTTTGGATTTTCTTTTAACTTACTTTAATTCTTAAGTCAATTGGATTTTAGTTTCTCTCCTCTTTTGTTACCTTAACTACATATTGTGTAATTAATTATTGTGCCTGGCTTACTGTGAATATCTGTTACCTTAATTACTATCTAATTACTTAATTATTGTCTCGCCCAGCTAGAGAGTTCTTCTACGTGCCCCCTAGAAAGGGCAAGAGAGGGGGTAAGTGTAAGCAGCCTGCGGAACCTGCCCACCCTTGGAATCCAGTAGAGGGCATCTTACAACAAATTTTGGTCCACCTGAAGGCTTTGGAGGAGGCGCGTCTACCAAGGCCACCAAAGCATCTGGCAAGGGATAATGTGGGGGGATTGACTAATGATATTGTGAACTAACTTCTCGCCTGCAGTCAGGCTTTGGAGGAACAAGGGGAAACTGCGAACCATGAAGCACAGGATGAGGAGGAATCACCCGGAGAGGGACCCAGTGGAACCCAGCCACCTGCTCCCCCAGCTCAGAGTGAGTTACAAAATGACACTACCAACACGCTGGCATGTCCTTGGAGCCAGCCTGATTCTAGCAATGATTCAAACACACAGGGACTCACCACCCATCCAGGCAGCCCAATCAATGCCATGTACGGTTGGTATCCGGGTCCTCAGGGTGGAGGGCCGGTACTGCCAATAACGTCCCCGTACATGTTGAGCCACCTTGGCTCACCGCCCCTCGGTAGTCAAGCACCAACGGTGCCACCCCACAGTCCTTTAGGCCTTGATCAGGCCCCTGCTTTGGGTGACCATCTGGCTCCAGTGACAAAAGATAAGATCATGAAAGGGGAGTATGTTGACATTTTCTCACTCCTCTACTGAGAGCTCGACATGGAGAAGATGAATTGGACGACAGGGAAAAAAAGAAGATAAAAAGGAGACGCGTCGATAGGACGTGGTCTAACTGGCTGGCAGGCTTCCTGATATACGCTGGGGTAGTATCTCACAGCCAGCCTCACAAGTCTTATGCCCTCATTAGGTACCTTGACATCATCTACAGGGCATACATGGGTTTCGCTGGCCCAGCTTGGCTCCAATATGATAATTCATTTAGGCTGATGGCTGCTTCCTACCCAACTTTGAGGTGGGATGTTATTAACCCACACCTGTGGTTGCAAGTTATGTCCCCGTGCTGGCCCATACGTGAGGAAAGGGCACAGAGTGGGCATTTGTTGCAGAATGCCAGATCGGGCAATGCTGCATGCTAGTCGACCCAGTTGACCCAGCCAGCAACTCAAAATCGTTGGCTCTTGTGCTGGGAGTTTGGCTCCAAAGGGGCCTGTTCCCACCGCCCCTGCATTTTTCGTCACGAGTGCTCCATCTGTGGCAGGGGACACTCATTCCGCAATTGTCCCAAGGGGAAAGGATGGTTTAGTAGGGAACAGCAGGAGGAGAAAGGGCCCGAACAACCCTGCTTCGCAGGGAAAAGGGTCCCAGTCCAATTAGGTTGGATGTTATTGCTGCCTGGCTGTGCGTTTACCCGGACCGGTCGGCAGCTCATTACTTACGGGACAGTTTTCACGAGGGCTTTCCCATCCCTTACTTAGGGGTGCGCAAGCTTTACATGGCACCTAATTTAAAGTCAGTACGGGGATTGGAACATGTAGTTAGGCAAAAAATTCAGAAAGAAGTCGAGGAGGGCAGGGTCCTAGGCCCTTTCACCTACCCGCCTTCTCCCTGCTTAAGGGTCTCACCCTTAGGTATTGTCCGAAAAAAGACACCGGGCGAATTTCAATTAATTCATCATTTATTTTACCCAAGGGGTCAATCGGTTAATGATTTTCTCCCACAGGAGTTGTGCACTGTTCAGTACACCTCCTTCAATGCAGCAGTTAAAGTAGTCAAACAGCATGGCCCCAACTGCTAACTGCGATATCAAATTGGCATTTTGCCTCCTGCCAGTTCACCCCAATGATTTTGAGCTATTGGGCTTCTCATTTGATGGTTTTTATTACATGGACCGGGCAATGCCAATGGGTTGCTCTGTCTTGTGTGCAGCTTTTGAGAAGTTCAGTACCTTTTTGGAATGGGCCATTAAGCATCGGACTGGCCATGACGGGGTTGTGCACTACTTTGATGACTTTCTATTTATAGGCAAGTTTCGTTCTGGGGTCTGCCGCTCCTTGCTGGAGCAATTCCATGCCCTTATGGAAGAATTCGGAGTTCCCCTTGCACATGAAAAGACGGAGGGCCCAAGTCACCAATTGACTTTCCTAGGCATTGAGATTGATGCAGTTGATCAATTTTGTAGGCTCCCCTTTGGTAAGATAGGGGACCTTAGGAACAGGGTTGCATATTTTCTACATCGGAACAAGGCCACACTGAAGGAATTTCAGGAGCTGATTGGCCATCTAAACTTCGCATGCAAAGTAGTAGCGCCTGGCAGGGCCTTCCTTCGGCGCTTATGCAATGCCATTGCCAGGGTTTCACAACCTCACCACAGGATTAGGGTCACCCGTGAAATTAAGCTGGACTTGGACACATGGTATACCTTTCTGCAGCAGTATAATGGGGTTTCCTTTTGGAGAGAGGAGTTGCGGGTATGGGACGCCCTTAAGGTGTCCTCTGATGCATCTGGCTCCCTAGGTTTTGGAGTACACTATGGCGGAAGGTGGTGTGCTGAACTCTGGTCAGACGACTGGATTGGTTCCGGTGTCACCTCCGACCTGACCTTTTTGGAACTCTTTCTAATAATGGTCGCAGTCAGATTGTGGGGATGTGAATTCGCCAATTCCACAGTGCATTTTTGGTGCGATAACATGGCCATGGTTTAGGTGGTCAATTCACTTACCTCTAGATCCAGAAGGGTTTTGGAAGTAGTTTGAGCATTTACACTCCATAGCTTGAAGTACAGTATTCTGTTTACCGCGTCTCACATGACGGGGGTGGACAACGGCATTGCCGATGCTCTCTCCTGCATGCAGATGGATCGGTTCAGGCAAGTAGCACCGGGAGCCGCCGAGATGCCGGATCCGATGCCAGTGGATTTGTGGGAGCTTGGACGGGCAAAATAGTTAAGGCCATCAGCCTTTCCATCGCTCCTAGCACCAGAAGGGTATATTAGAGAGCTATCCAGGAACTTTTTGAATTTCGGAACAGTGTGCGGCTACTCAACACCTGGCCGGTACCTGTCCCCCACCTTCTCCATTTCTGTGTATTCCTTAGGGACAAAGGCCATGCCCCACAGTCAATATGATCCAGGTTGGCAGCCTTGGCCTTCTGGAGTAAGGTGCAAGGTCTTCAGGATAACACATCAGATTTTAGAATCAGGAAGGCATTCGAGGGATGGGCCAGACAGAGAGGGAAAGCAACAGATAATAGGCAACTCCTCTCCCCAGCAATTCTGAAAGGCCTTTTTCAAGTGTGGCCCAATATTTGTGCAACACCGTTTGAGGTGGCATTGCTCCATGCAGCTTCCCTTACAGCCTTTTTTGGCTCCTTACGCATCAGTGAGTTGGTGGTAGCATCGAAAAGGGACAAATCTGGCCTGGCTCTTAGTTTGGGGGGCATCAGCATGGGCACCAAGGAAGTAACGATCCTGATTAGGTGATCGAAAACTGATCAGCTGGGGAAGGGCGTGACTATCATACTTCGGAAGTGCCAAGACAGGACCCTCTGACCGGTAGCAGCTCTGAGGGACTATTTGAAATTGCAGCCGGCCTAGTTCGGACCCCTGTTTTGCCACACAGATGGATCTCCCCTGACAAGGTATCAATTTTGGGCAATCACAAACAATGCTTTGGCATGCCTGGGTTTGGGCGGTGTGCATTTCTGTTCCCATTCCTTTAGAATTGGGGCCGCCTCAATGGCCGCTGCGATGGGTATGCGGCCAGAGGCCATTAAAAAGCTGGAAAGATGTAAGTCAGGTGCTTATAAGGGATATGTCCGTCCAATTTGCTATTGACTGAATATGTTGTGTTCTGTGACTGTGCTCTCTTTTACAGATGTGAGATACTGAGTATTGATTTGTGCCCACAGCTTTGTGTATTGGGCAGCACGCCATGCCAGAAAAAGCCACTTGGGTCCACAGCTGGGTCTCAGAGACATTGCCTCAGTTGAATGGCTTGGCAAGTGGGGTTTGAAGTGGAATGGTCTAATCAATTTGCTGTTTCAGGAGTGTTGTGGACCTCCTCCGCATGTTCTGGTGATACATCTGGGAGGGAATGACCTGGGCCTGTTGAAAGGCAGAGCGTTGACCCTCCAGGCTCTGGCGGATATGCGGTGTATCAAGGCAGCTTGGCCGCACATTTTCCTGATTTGGTCGGACATCATTCCATGACAGTCTTACCCCCGTGAGGGGGACCCCAAGCTGTTGGACATAGCCCAAACGAAGGTGAACAAGGCTGTTCACCAGGCAATGGATGAAGGCCTTGGCCATTTCATCCATTATCCGGGAATTTCATACAAATGCCCAGAACTTTATAGGGTTGACGGGGTCCACTTGTCTGACAGGGGGATCCAGTTATTTCTTGAGGGTATGTGAACAGGGGTGAGGGCTGTTTTGGCCTCCTGTTTGGGGGATAGGGGCTAAGTAGACACTTGCCCCTTATCTATGGCAGGGAGTGGGAAGACAAGGATCTGGCATTCACCTATGGCAACCTCAAGTTGAGTGGAAGGATGGACCTTACTGAACTGTACCGGCATCTTAACGGATGGGGTGCAGCAAGGTAGGCTATCCTTGGGGCCAGCATCGGGTTGGGATCCTCCTCAGAAGCTATAAGGCTTGATGATTTGTGGCCTGGTGCTGGGCCTTCCAGTAGATGGCGCCTGAAGGGAACCCCAGGTACTGGGATCCCCTTTGGGGCTCAGGTGAGTTGCCCAGGGAAGCTGGGGGATAGGTCACATGTGACCATCTGGTCCAGCTGCTCCCGCAATGGGTCTCCCCCTATTGGTTTGCATACCCTAAGAAATAGACAAATAAATAGGTAAGATAACAATAAAGTGGCCCGTATTTCAACCCAATGTTCTGTGTCTGGACTCGTTATTTCATGTGTCAATCATTAAAGACTGGCATACTTTCTCTCTTCCTGTTTCCACTCTTATTCTTCCTCTCAAATCTTACATGTCTTCTATCCTTTTGTTTCATGTTCCAAAGCCTCTCTACTATCTTTCTGTCTCTCTGTCTCCCCCTTTGCCACTGCTACTCTCACCTCACACCTTGGCTAGCTGTTCATTGGGAAGCTGTCATGCAGGCAGATGTATGAACTTTCCTTGCTCTTGTTGATCCCAATGCTCTAGCCTCCTGACCTCTGTGCCTGGCGATGCATGAAAGCAGTTGGATGGCAAGGCAGAGCCGAGGCAAAGAAACTTTTTAAAAAATAAGGAAAGGAATAAAGAATATACACTCTCCAGAAAACTGTAGCGTCCCTTCATCCCAATGGCTTCAGCAGTTCCATACCAAGCAGACAGACACAGTTTTTTTAGCTGACAAGATGCTAAAGCTAAAGAAGAACACTAAACCAATCGTTGTGTCAAATTGCAACCTGAAGAACAGTCCCATAGAATGTATAGGTAATGAAAAAAATAGATTTGCACTATTAAGGCTAATTGACTGGGAGTCAGAAGAACTCTGGACTGAAGCCAGGGGTCACTGTCTGGGAGGAATACTGAAAGACACTATCTGCAACCAAAAAAAGAAAGAGAAGTCTTGATGGATGACACATGCTTGGATAACTGCTTGGATAAGACAGATAACTGCTTCCAAGCAGTTAAGGACAGATGAGAAGCAAAAGTAAAAGGTGACAGTAATAGAGTCAAAACCCTAATGCAACTGTTCAGTGACTTGTGTGCAGGGACAAAAAGAACTACTGTAATGATCAATGTAGAAAAATAGAACATGACAACAATGAAGGAAGAACAGGAGACATTCACCACAAGATCCAAGAAATCAAAGGGAAATTTAAACCAACAGTGGGGATGTTCTATGACCTGCAGTGTGACACATTGCATGACCAAGTACAAATAAAAAAACAATGCAAATAATACACTGAAGAACTACATAAAAGTGATGAAAGGATGACAGATTCATTCAAGGAAGAATCAGTTGAAGATGAACCTACAATCTATGAAAGTGAGGTGGAGGGTGCACTCAGAGCACAGAAAAGTCCTCAGGTGCCACAAGCATACAACTGGGAGAAAAAGCCACAGTAATGTTAATAAAGTCCTATAAACCACTCATGCATTTTGTGTCATTTCTTGCTTGACATATATTAACTGTTTAATATTTATGAAATTTATATGAATCTCACTTACGAAATAAAGAACATTATGAAGTACAAACACACTAACATACATTTGTGTGCTGGCATTAAGGTCAGTCAGCACTCTTTCAGCAATTAAAGAAAGGCTGAATAAGGAGTATTTTGTTTCCTACCAGACGGATGACACAAAGAGAACTAGCTTAGGAAAGGGAGTTCTAGAGCCTGGGAGCAGCCACCAAGAAAGCCTTCATCAATGGTAGTTCTTATGGAAATCTTTGACATGGTGGGACAACTTAAGTATACCATGTGTACTAATTTCCTTAGCTTTATCCCCACCCCCACCCAAATGGCACTTGTTATTAATAGTGACAATCTTTTGAGGAAATCTAGCTCCCAGATTTTAAAAGACTTCTAGGAAACTCTGAGCTAAACTTTAGATTTCAGTGCAAATATGTGCAGTTAAGAAAGGATGTGAATACTTTCTTCAATGTACTTCAGAGGACACCTTGCTTTAAATACTCAGAATCAATATGTCTTAACAATTTGCATCTTACAACAACAGAAAAATAAAAACCTTTCAGTCTAGCAAATGTTGATTCTTCATTTCAAAAATAAGAAAAAGTAAGGCATCCTCAGTGTTCTCTGGGTGGAAAAAAAGAAGAAAAATTTAAAGCTGTTACACCCTGTAGGGAATAATACAAGAAGCTGAATTATAACACGTTGATTAGCCACAGGGTTGGTTTCTGAAGACAATGAGGCATCAAGCAATTACTTCCAGTTCTTTGAAGCAACATGATGTCAAAGGAAACTTCCTACAATTTTGGTATTGTGACAGTTGGACTCAAAACCAGTGATCCACACTGATCTAAATAAAGCTTGATAAGTTAGACATTTTCAGGCCCATAAATTTTTTAGTTATCCTGCCAAAAATGGAATATAAACCAACACTGCCCCAGTCCTACAAAATGCAGGCAAATGAATGCTTTTCAGAATACAAGAGAGTAGAGCTATGACAAACTGAAATTATAAGCATTAAGTTGATTTGTTTACACCCAGACTTCTACATCCACAGGCTCTGCATCCACGGATTCAACCAACCAAGGCTTGAAAATATTCGGGAGGAAAATATTCCAAAAAACAAACCTTATTGTTTGGCATTTTATATAAGGGATGCCATTTTACTATGCCATTGTATATAATGGGACTTGAGCATCCATGGATTTTGGTATCCATGAGTGGTCCTGGATCCTAACACCAGTAGATACTGAGGGCCCACTGTATTTGAGTAACATTTATTGTAAAACTGGCTTCTTCTATATAAATGCTTTTTATCATTTAACAGCATTTCTAGCACAGGTGATGTCTTGGCCCAAACTAGGCAAAGTATTACAGGACTGTGATTGAGTAAAACATGTGTTTTCCCTAAGAAAAAACATAAGATTTGTGCTGGGAGAACACCATGTTGGATGGAAGGATTTCAAAATCTGTGTTCTGATATCATGGTGCTTATCCAGTGATTGTGAGAGTTGGAAGATCTCCAGCATCGGTCCCTACCATTCCTTTCAGTGCAAGCTATGAGCATTGACCCCAGAACTAGGGAGGTGTGTGTGTGTTGGTCAAGTCCCCCACTAAGACTAGGATGGGGTGGGCTGAGCCCCTCTGAAATGATTGGGCAAAATTTAACTACCAAGACTCCTATGTATTTGAGCCCATCCCTGGAATTATCAGTCATAGGTAGTGTATACTAAATGGTCGTTGTCTTTCTATCGTTTTCATGATACTCAGATTGGTACCACCTTTATTTGGATGCTGCTGATGGTGGTGGTGATTGTTTTCATGCAATGTCTTGTGTTTTCCTTTTTCATAAAAACATATCTTCAAGCAGTCAAAATTAATAATGACCTGTCTGCCAATGTTGAGTTCCCCACCTTAACAAGGGTCCTGGGCTATGCTGGTTGATAAATGCAAATTTTTGTGTGATTGAAGGGGTACATGATGCACAATCTGCTTGACTAAGACAAATGTTGTAAATGTTTTGTTTTAAATAAAGCAGGAACAAAATGTCAAATGTTATGAAGTCACTAATTATACCATTTGTCAGTACTATGATGTTGTAGGTACCACAGGGGGCTCTTATTTCCCAGCCTTTTAAGCATTTACTGGGTAATTCTAATAATAAAAAGACTTTGGAGTGTTGGGGGTGGCTGGAGAGTCTGGAACTTATGAGTAACAACTAGGCTTTTAAAAATGTTTTGGAAAGACCTTTGGAGAGAATAAGAGAGAAGCAAATAGTATATGGGGAATGTGATCAGGATAATTGGAGTACTTAAAGCAGAAGAAAAAGTAAGGAAATAATGAGGGCATAAAATGGATATTGCTTTGAATAATGCATTAATTTACAACATAGACTGAAAAGTAACTTTTGAAAGATCAAGAAAATCCAATTGAGATCAGAAACATTCAGAGAGTGTCTCTTGTTAAATGGTCAGTGAAGGGAGAGTGTTAACGCTTCTCCTCTTGAAGTGACAGGGGACATGTTAGCTGTTCAGTGCTGTTATTAGTAGAAATAGACAAAAGGAACAAAGAGACATAACTCAAAACGCTGCAAAGATGATGCAAGAAAAATTTAACTGGATGCACTCTGGTTTTTGTTCCCTTGGTAGAAATAGATCAACAATTAATAACCTACAGTACTCTGTTTTTCCCCTACACGATTTCAAGCACATGCTAAAAATTAAGGTCCATCTTCTGCATTACCTACTTAGTTATGAATACATAACTAGTGCCTTGATTATACAGGCTATTTACCCTATCTTGGCCCCGTCTTAGAGCCCTGCAGTCATAACAACACAGGGCTTTTGCCCTGTTTTGTACCAGGGTAGTCTTCACAATGCCTGGGGTAAAGATGCGGCTAAGATGGGGCTAAGATGGGGTAAAGCCTGATAAACCATTATATTAAGACACCTGGGGGAAAAAAGTTCTCTTCAGAAGAAGCAAATTGGGCCCCAGAGGACCGCAGAAGGTCCTATTGCCACGCTGGCCCATCACTGCAGCTGCCGTCTACATTGTGCTCTCTGGATCCAGAAAGCAGGTTTGCCACATGTGACCAGGCTGCTTACATGCAGGGGGCCTTGCTCACATGCTGCAGGCCAGCTTCCTGGCTTTGGAGAGAGGGACTTGGGTGATGCTGATGGTGGCTTCAGGGACGGGCCCATGTGATGGTTTGGACTCCATCCCATTTTGTGCTGGTAATGGGGGAAAAATGGGCTAGATCCACAGCCAGAATGCCCCAGTGGGGCGTTGGCATATTCTGGCTAATGTAAATAAGCCCTTAGTAACACCCAGACAAGATTGAGGTGCTCCTGGTCAGTTGGAAGGCAGATAAGGGAATAGGGATTCGCCGTTTGTCGTAGGTTTGCAGTTTGGGTGTACTCCTGGACTCAGCTTTGAACCTGGAGGCTCAGGGGTTTGTCCACACAGTGAAAAGACTCTTCAAAGAATTCGCTCAGAAAATGAGCTGTCTTAATGGGATCCCACATTGTCTCATCCTATTGTGAAGTGGGGGGCAAAAAGAGGAAAAACTACACGAGAAAAGCCTTCGCAGCTTTCCCTGACTTTTAAAAACAACTCCAGAGATTTGCTCATTTTCACTCGTTAAGACAAGTGAGTCAACATGCAACACTTCCCCGTGCAGGATACAGTGCAAACCTGATTGGCTGGACAAGCAAAGGGGGCGTGGCTGGCTTACAGGGCAGGCGCTTGCTGGTGCCATGTTGGATTTTCACTTTAGTGAGTGATCACTAAGGCGATAAAAATGAAGGTTTGTGTTATCTTTTTCTCCTCTTTCTTTTTGGGGAAAGGTGAACTATTGCTTGTGCACACCATAGAAATAGTTTTTTTTTTTTTAAGTTAGGCAGTGGCAGATTTAAAAACGCAAGTAATCCCATGGCTGCCATCTCAGCTACAGGCATGCAAAGGTTATGGGGGCTGTAAAACCATTAAGACAGGTTGCAGCTGCTGTGGCTTGCTATTACTGTGGAGCAGTCCATTTTTTCCCCCCTTCGAGTAGACAAACCCTAGGATTCTATAGTGGCCAGGAGTGTTTTTGCACATTTAAAGCTTGTGCGCCAAATGAGCCTGTTCCTTGAGATGTCAGATCTGGCCATGGTGGTGCATGCCTTAGTTACATCCTGTTTGGACTACTGTAATGTGCTGTACATGGGGCTACATAGAGACCATATTACTCCCCAGTTACAACATCTCCACTGGCTACCAGTTTGTTTCCAGGAACAATTCAAAGTGCTGGTTATGGCCTATGAAGCCCTATATGGCTTAGGCCCTGACTATCTGGCAGACTGTATCTCCCTGTATGAGCCTGGCCCCTGAGATCATCAGGAGAGGACCTTCTCTCAGTCCCATCACTCTTACAAGCACAGTTGGTGGGGACGCAAGAGAGGGACTTCTTGGTGGCTGCCTCTAGATTTTGAATCTCCCTTCCCAGGGAGATCAGAATGCCCCCCTCCTTCTTTTCCTTCTATCAGCAGCTAAAACCTTTTTATTCCAACAGGCTTTTAAAACAGAAAGGTTTTAAAGAACAAGCTGGGGATGCTGTATTATTTTAAACTGAACTGTTTTAAATGGCTTTTTATCTTTTTAAAATTACATTTTATTCTCTTAGGACTTTTTCGGATGTCTAAAATGCAACGGAAGCAGCCTTGCCACGTTGCGAGGCTGCTGCGCTGCAGGGCGTCCCTTTCGGATGACACCCATCCCTGCCGGTACTGTTGCGGTACCGCAGGGACATTGAGTGTTATATTTCAGCGATTTTTACTCATGATCAACTTTCGTGAGTAAAAATCGCTGAAACATAACACTCAAATGTCCCTGCAGTACCGCAACAGTACCAGCAGGGATGGGTGTCATCTGAAAGGGATGCCCTGCAGCGCAGCAGCCTCGCAACGTGGTGAGGCTGCTTCCGTTGCATTTTAGACGTCCGAAAAAGTCCTTAATCTGATACTATGTTTTAATACTGTGAATAGCTTAATTCTATTTTGATGTTCACATTTTGTATATTTTTAATTTTATTTGTTGCTCTTTTAAAGTTGTAAACCACTTTTGAGTCCAAATTTTGGGGGAAAGCATGATACAAATAATATAACAACAGCAGCAGCAACATCTCTTGGCCTGACAGCCACTCCCCCCCACCTTCTTTACCAGGAAGCTAAGCCTGGTGAGAGATGAAAATCTGTTCAGCTCACAATCAGGGCATAGGATGACGACATTTCACCCTGCTTCACACAAGTGAATGTGACGATCAGAAACAGAACCCCATCACAGTTCCTTGTCATGGATTCACTTGCTGGTGGGAAGGGGGTGGAAATGTCATCCTGTTGTACCATGATTGCCAGAAGAACAGATTTCCATCTTGTGGTATGGCTGCTGCTGCATAGCAAAGTAGGTTTGGGAGGGCACTTATGATCATGACCACAGTGCAACAGTTATGACTACATAGTGTTATTGAATATGGAGCAGTTATGGAGCTATAACTCTATGTCACTGTCAGTTCTCTGGCAACTAGTTAGATGTAGTTAGGAGTGCTGCTGTTTAGTTAGCCATAGTTAGGCCTGAAGCCTGCTGGTATTAGCCAGAGACTTGGCATGAGTGAGTTGAGTGCTGGGAGGGGTTGGCTGGCTCTGGAATGTGTTTAGCCCGGTAAAAGGAACGCTCAAGGTCATCTTAGCATGGGAAAGAAAAAGGGAGTTAGAGACAGTACAGCCAGCCCAATTAGTGCAGGTGGATGGGGGGAGAGTGGTGTGAATGGGGGAAAGTGAAACCTTTGCCAGATACTATAGCTGTGGCTTTGGTGGGAACTGATCAGATCTGTCAATGAAGTGCTACTGTTCACTTTGATGCCTTGCAATAAAGCATTTGAACTAATGCCTGTCCTCCAAGAGACTGAAGTCTGACGGGGTTCATCACAGTCACAAATCTGTAACTGCAATACAAAATGCCAGCCAATGAGCCCTATAAACTAGTTTTAGTGGCAGAAATCAGCTCTGTGCTCATCATATCAATGCCAAACATCAGTCCTGTGTGAATATATCACTGAACATGAGAAGAAAGGGGTATTTTCCTTAGCACAAGAAGCTACTACTTGCTCAAACACAACTAGGTTTGGGGGCGACTGAGCTTGGAAAGGTTACATGTGAATGCTATAGTCTTCAGAATTACTCAACCATCATGGTCACTGGCAATGTAGCTGTGGGAATCTGAGAGGGGTAGTCTTCAAAGCTCACATTTCCAGGGTGTTTGCGGGGATGGGTGGGTGGGGAGGAGGGGACTTTCAGTTAGAGAGCAAGATTACTGGCAACGTTCTTTGCCCAGGCATCTGACAGTTTAACAGTAAGTACAGTTTTCTTCCTCTCTTCCTCACAGTGTGACAGCACACCTGTTCTTCTTCTTATTGCTTCTGCCATCAATGTACATTGTACTTCTGGCCTAATTTTCTGACTTCAGAGAACAGCACATCTTTGCCCATTTGCCACACATCTATGCGGCATTAATTTTGCTGAGGGTGATGTCTGCCAGGCGACAGTCTTTTTGCTGGACCACTGAGAAACAGGTTATGTCCTCCATAAGTACATTTCTCTGTTGCATACACATATTAGTTATGTTATTTGCAATTGCATAATAAATTATCATAAGAACTGAGTGACTTCTAGTGATGGGGAGGCACACATTCCTCAGATGTAAATTGAAGCAACCACCAGAGGCTGATGTGGGAGCGTGTTTGCTCATTTTGAGAGAGGTTTGAAAGCAGTCATTTGTACAAGTGTGATATCCCTTATTTTAGCTCAGGAAGTTGAACAATCTACCGATATGCTATCCCTCAGCTCTGTGTATTAGGTCTCAAACACTGTACTACTAAGGTTAATATTCTCACACCACACTTTAAAAACTCATGGCCTTGTATCTCATTATTAATTTTAATTTTATTTTGATACTTATAATGCTTAGCTCACCAGCCTGCAGCATGGGTGCTACAAGTAACAAAAATAAAAGGGCATGTGGGGTATTCCTTCACAAGGAGCAGAAATGTACATAGGACTTCTAGCTTGTTTTGTCCTGTCCTCTATGTTTTGCTTTGTTTTTTTGACTCAGGGTCAAAGTAGAGATCACTTTTGACAGATACGTAGAAGAGGTTCTCCCACAAGTCATGGAATAAGTCTACCATAGCACATACTTCCTCTTACCCTCACCTCCACATTCAGCTTGCTTTGTTTTGTGATCATTCATCAGAAAGCAAACACAAGCTTAATTTCAAAGACATAGCCATGTTAATCTAGAACAGTGGTTCTTAAGCTGTGGTCCATGGACAGGGTGGTTGTGAACTTATCATAGGGAGTCCTCGAAGGTCCAAGCTCTGTCAGCAAGACCTCATGCTGAAAAATGGAGAGTGAAAGAGGGGGAGGAGGGAGAGAGAGAGCTCCATCCCTCCTGCCAGCCCAAGCAGCAACAGCATGGTTTTGCCTCCTCCCTCTCTCCCTCCCTCTCTCACCTCTGCCTTTCCAGCCCTCCTTGCCTTGGCCATTTCCTCTATGGTTCCTCCAGTAACTCTGAAAGAAAAGGGCAAAAAGATACTCCTGTGGCAAAGATGCCTTGGCCAAACAAGTCTCTGCAGCTACAGCCCACAGCCCTCCTTGCTCACTAGCTCTCTGGCTCCCTCCCTTCCCTCTTACCCACCTCCTTTCACTGGGTTCCCTTGAGCAAAGCATGGTCAAGCTCCTCCAGTGGCATACCTCCTAAAGGTCCCCGGAAGCCATGCTTGGCGGTGGGACGGGGGCTCCTGGGTGCCACTCTCGCTGCCCTGCTCTCGCTGTGTGTGTGCCTGTGTCTCCCCATGTGTGTGTTTCTCTCCCTCCTCACTCAGTGCTCTTTGACTGGAGTTAAAAACTGTGATGTGCATAATGATAGGCTTTGGGGCTGCCTGTGTGTGCAGATTCGGAGGCAAAGGGAGATGACAAGAGGCAGACAGACAGGCTGGCATAATTAGCAGCAGCAGCAGCAGCAGCGCAGCAGCAGTTCTAGAGCAGAAAAAAAGAGTCCGGGTTTAGATCCTTGTGCTTAGAGTTGTGCTTCCATTTTTTCCACCCTGACAGGCTCCTCATCTTTAAGACTTGCATTGCAGACAGGTACCATGTGGTCGTCTCTAGGTAGGTTATAAGTGCACCTATTGAATTTGACTGGTACAAATGAGAGAGTATTTTGTTTCAGAACCAACATTTCTATATATTCAGAACTGAAAGGATTTGAGTTTTTTTTTTAAATAAAAACCTAGAGTAGGAGAAAAGGAAACTGACAGAATATTCTCAATTTTAACAATTTCCTGAATTCAGACCGGCTTGTGCTAACCTCAGACAGCATCTCAGTTCTGCTTCCTGAGTAGGATTCATGATGATGGTACTAATTATTTTCCATTAGTGTACCTTTGTATTTTTTTTTCAGTTTGTAGAAGCAATGGAAGAAGAGAGACTTGCTTTACAAACTGACTGCACAAATCTATTATAATTTAATCAGAAAATGTGCTTTCTTGGAGGGGATAATCAGATTGCTAAAGTAGAAGGGCAGTAGCAGGTGCCTAATGGAACTCACAAAGATAAAGGGTGGAGGGAGGACCCAGCTTTACATAGTGGGGACTTGAATTTTGTTTGTGGTTCTTTTTATCAGTCCAGTTCCTAACCCCTGCTGGAGCCATGGGATTTACATAAGTGTTGGACTCATCAATTGATTCAGTGGGTCTACTCTAGCTAGAACTAGCAATTGGATTCAGGCTTGTGATCATTGATAGTTTGTCCTCCTATCTGTGCATATTTGTGTAAGAGAAGGTAATAACTTCACAAACTCATAGCCAACGTGAGGTAGGATGGACTAAGGCCTGGGTTCAAATCTCCAATCAAGCACAAATATAGGACTAACCTACCTTACAGATGTTCTGATGATAAAATAATAGAGTCACTTGCTACCCTAAGATGTGGGGGTGCATTAGAGTCCCATCTGTGATGCTAAATTCGCCTGTACTATCTGTTGGAATTATTAGCTCAAACAGGAGTCCTGTGAGAGGAGGGTAACTTCGGGGATCTTTTCACCTATGTATACCAGTACTAACTATAGAGAACACTCCAGTTAAAGTAAAACAATGTATTTTATTGGAATAACACAAAAGTAAACTAACATACACAACACACATTCTTAAGAACCATACTAGTCTATAGCAGAGCAAAGCAGAAAGGTTGGATAGAGGGAGAGATATCCGGGAAGATAGGATGATAGTTACAAGTTTTGAAGAGCAGCAAAGATACTCAGACAGGCATCTGAGAGCGGCAGAGGAGGTTCTAAGCTGGGGTGCACCAAGAAAGAGAGTGTCTGGGTCCATCCACTGTGGCACCTCGACTGTGACACACCTTGCTATTGTGGGGCTCTAATATTTATACCCTATTCTGTGCCTTGGAGGGGCAAATTTAGTAATAACAAAGATTGGATGGCTTTCCCATGGAATAGACAAAGGAAACCAAAACTCAACTCATTGCTTTAATTGCGGAGAGCTAGAACATTGATGGTTTTGTGACAACCTCATAAGGTTGGACAGGAGGGGTGTGAGGAGAGATTTACATAGGGTGTGGAATGAGGAATGGTCACTTTAATTGCTTGATTGAATTATTGCTGGAAATACCTAAGGCTGGAAGAAAGGATTAGCACATACTCCTTTAATGACTGGGCTGTTAGCATAAACCCATCAGGGCAGATTTCCACTCAATCCTAATTTGGGCTTTCAGACCATTAAATTTCTGGTCATCATGACCTCCAACTGACCTCCTGTATAAAGGCATATGCTTATCTTTGGCCAAAGAAAGTTCTTTCCTTCAAACAAAGTCCCACTCAGTGTCAGGTGCAAGCAAAGAAAAACAACTTTATTAGCTGGAGGCTATAAATGAAGGGAGAGAAACACACCCCCTCATCCAGTCCATTTGAGCAAGAGAAAACCTACCCCCCGCCCCGACAAACAGCCTTGTTTGCAGGTCCTCTCATGCCACACACACACAAAAAAAAAACTCAAATTCAGGGGGGAAAGACTGCTAGCAGCTAAGCTCCTACTGTCAGTCTTTCCACTAGAGCAGAACAGGGACAGCAAATGTCTCCACTTTGAAAAGCCACACTGATAAAGCAATCTACAACAGCCTTCCCTTGCAAAGTCTGTCACACACAGAGAGAGAAATGAAGGCAGCCTTCCTTGAACACCTCTCTCTCTCTCCCCCCATTTTTACTGAAGTAGAAACAAAGACAAACGGTGCTTGAATGAGACCATGCACACTTCACTTTTTTGTTCAAATTTTATACCTGTTAGTGGCACTGGATGCCATGGAAGAATCCAATTGGATTTCCTTTCTGAGAGGGATTTATTTTTGTCTCTTGGAACATGGAGGCTTTGGGGCAAAAAATATTTTGGTCTTGAGTGAGAAAAAATGTACTCATCACCCCCCCCCCCCAAGTACAGACCGTGCCTGGAAGGGTTTTCCTTGACTGTCAATCCCACAAATTTTCTCTGGTGTCTCTGCACCCTTCATTCCTGACTGCAAATTGCACCACTTCTGCTTCTCCATCCCTTGCTTCATGTCTTGCAAATGCTCAAAGAGCAGCCACCTGCAGATGCAGAGTCAAGAGGTTTTTTCCTTGCCAGAAGCCTCTGCCTCTGTCTGCCTATCTCACTTCTCTGGAAGGGCTAGTGCCATAGAAGTGATGGCCCCAATGGGGATGAGGCTTGACAGAAACTCTGAACTGCTGCAGCCTGGCTTCCTCCCTCCCCTTCACACATTCCTTCCTCCACCTGAGATAAACTGGGCCAGAGGGTCTCAACAACAGAAAGAGGGTGGAGGTCTGAGGTGACAACACAAAAGGAGGTGAGAGTACAGACTAGGAGGCATTCAGCAAAGTGTTGGCAGGTGCAGGGATAGGAACTGGATGCAGTTGGGGAGGAAAATGTGGGTAAAAGTGACTGACTGAGAGGATTTGGGTGAAGTAGGAGGGGGAGGAACATAGGATTGCCCGGGTTTTGAAGAATTTTTTGGGAACCTAGGGAAAGGGCAGCACCCAGGACTGGGATCAAAGTGGCTCTCCATCAAGCTGCTGTACCTTCCCAAAGATCCAAATAGTACAATTTGTTTAAAATGCTGGTCAATGATCTTCTTCTGAACCTCACAAAGAGATTCAAAGGATCCCCAAACTGGCCAGATTCTTCCATCCATCTTGGACCCCCTTAGGTACTCGGGTCATTTGTGCATGCAAAGGTCTACCCAGTCTTGGGAGTTTTTGGCTTGCCCTTACTGATAGTTGCCTGTCTTTCTACAGATGGCACATCAGCCCCCATGGGTTGGCACAGGGGATGCTCTCTGCACCCCATCTTTCCATACAGGGGGATTCACAACCAGGCACCTCTCTCACCCAGACTCCCATGGGTCCTTTCAGAAGCTGGCAAGAAAACTCACCCAACTGCAGTGCAGCCTCTGCAAACTAGTCCTGCATTCTGATGAAGGTAGTTCTGGGTCAGTCTAGATAAGCTCATGTCTCTATATCCTGGACAAGCCCCCAAATTGTTAGCAGTGGGGAGAGAACTGAGATATCAGCCCCATTCACAGACCTGAAGTCTATTGGCGAAATACCAGTCCTTGGATCCTGAATCCCTGTATAAAGGCATGTGCTTATCTTTGGCCAAAGATGGTTCTTACCTTCAAACAAAGACCCACTCAGTCAGTGTCAGGTGCAAGCAAAGAAGAACAACTTTATTAGTTGGAGGCTATGACTTTATAGACCTGCTCCTAGGCCTGTACACATGTTAGAGAGAGGTTCTCATGATGTCATGCAGCAAAAGTATCCAACTATAGTTGATACAAATAGTTAAACAATTCACTTCACCCACGCTGGCTAACTCCTGTTGCCTAAATGTAAGAGAAAGGGATACATTTTATGCTGGAATGGCAGCTCCCAGCAGATTCACAGCTGTTTCAGTATCTTTGATTGTACTGCACTCTCAAGGTTGCTTCAAATTATTCTTGCTTTGGCAATCATGGCTGCTCTCTGGTTTTGCTTAATTTTGACAGACATATAGAGTGATCTACCTACTGTCAAACTGGTATTACCATAGAAATGGGGCTTGTGTTTCTGCTTTCAAGGGAACCAGATGAAGGGAATGCACTAATAAAAGAAAAGGAGAGAAATGTGAGTGGGGAGACAACCCTAACTGTAAAATGGGCATATGAGGTTCCAGTGTCCTAAACAAAAGGAAGAAGAAGGAGATTATAAAAATAAAGGAGTGTACTGGGTTAGCAAACTTAAAGCTCCCACAGAAGAGAAAAAGGTAGTTACAGTTGAGAGAGACAGTGGCATTGCCATGGAGAAACCTCTGAGCAGGGGAAGAACAGGTTGCTTACCTGTAGCCATAGATCTTTGAGTGGTCTTCTGTGAATTCACACAGTTGGGTAAATCCTGTGCCTGTGCAGAGCACCTCGGAACCTTCTGGAATAGTTATGTAACTGATTTTTGGTGGTAGCTCCGCCCATCCTAATGGCCCCTCAGAGACCATCCCACTTATTCTCCTCAGTTCTGTATAGGATGCTTCAATTAACAGCATTACCAGCTTTAAACATGAGCAGGACATAGAGGGGAGGATGGGCAGGGTCTGTATGAATTCACAGAAAACCACTCAAAGATCTATGGTTACAGGTAAGCAACCAGTCCATCTTCTTCGTGGTCGGAACCTTCTGGAATAGTTATGTAACTGATTTTTGGTGGTAGCTCCGCCCATCCTAATGGCCCCTCAGAGACCATCCCACTTATTCTCCTCAGTTCTGTATAGGATGCTGCAATTAACAGCATTACCAGCTTTAAACATGAGCAGGACATAGAGGGGAGGATGGGCAGGGTCTGTATGAATTCACAGAAAACCACTCAAAGATCTATGGTTACAGGTAAGCAACCAGTCCATCTTCTTCGTGGTCGGAACCTTCTGGAATAGTTATGTAACTGATTTTTGGTGGTAGCTCCGCCCATCCTAATGGCCCCTCAGAGACCATCCCACTTATTCTCCTCAGTTCTGTATAGGATGCTGCAATTAACAGCATTACCAGCTTTAAACATGAGCAGGACATAGAGGGGAGGATGGGCAGGGTCTGTATGAATTCACAGAAAACCACTCAAAGATCTATGGTTACAGGTAAGCAACCAGTCCATCTTCTTCGTGGTCAGTGTGAATCCACATAGTTGGGAGACTAGCTAGTTTTATCCCCAGGAGGAGGGTATGTCATGCTAAAATGTGAGACGAGGAAACAATTGTCAAGTAAACCAATAACCATTTATTAAACAGACAAGAACTGAGTGTCAAAAATGCTAAGCACTCACCGGATTGTGGAGAGTAGAACAGCTCTCCTAAAAGAAGCATCACTCAGAGACCTGTTGTCCAGTCTGTAATGGGATATAAAGTTCAATAGAGTGGACCAAGTCACTGCCTTATAGACATCCTCCAGGGGAACCCTGGAGAGAAAGGCAGCAGATGCAGCTACCACCCTGGTAGAATAGTCTCGAATTCAAGCAGGTAGCAGCTTGCAAGCCAGTTCGTATGCCAAGGTGATGGCCGAAACCACCCACTTGGACAGGCGCTATGGTGAAATCGGAGCACCAAGTTTAGAGTCCACATAGACTACAAACACTCTAGGTGTCTTTTGAATTGGAGCAGTCCGTTGCATGTAGATTCTGAGTGCCCATTTGATGTCCAAAGAATGGAGGGCATGCTAGAATTCATCCAAAGGGTCCTGCATGATGGCAGGCAGGACGATGGGCTGATTTAGGTAGAAGCTGGAGATGACCTTCGGCAGGAAGGAAATGTCTGGTTTGAGTACCACCTTGTGCCTGTGGAACATTAGGTAGGGCAGATCGGAATGCAATGGACAAAGTTCACCCACCTGCCTGGCAGATGTGACAGCTATGAGGAATGCAGTCTTCCAACACAGGAAATGGAGATCAACCATAGTCATCAGCTCGAACGGAGACTTGGCAAGTTGTGACAGAACGAGTTCCAAGCTCCAAGCCATTGTAGGTACCGACACTGGCGGATGCAGATTCAAGTACCCTTTAAGAAACGTCTTCACCAAAGGGTCCCGGAATGTGAAAGGCGACCCATGGATTGGAGTTCGGTGGAAATCACAGCCAAGTAGCACTTCACAGATTACATAGACAGGCCAGAGTCTGACAGATGCAGTAAGAACTGAAGGATGGTTGGAACAGTAGAGGTGTGAAGTGTGAGGCCCCTTTCAGATAGGAAAGCCTGAAACTGTTGGCACTTGTAGCCGTAGGAGTGTCGAGTGGATGGACGCAGGGACACATCGACAATGGCCTGAATCTCTGGCAGCAGGGCACGAGCAGCCGCTGGATTCATGGACAGATCCTCCATGCTCTCAGCCTCAATGTGTTGAGGTCTGGATGACAAACCTGGCCATTCTGGATGGTCAGCAGATTGGGATGGGACGGTAGATGGGGGAAGCGTTGATGGACGAGCCTGAGGAAAGGACTGGGCGAAGGCTGTCGAGGCCACCACAGGGTGATGAGAATCGCATTCAACCTGTCCCAGTGAAGCTTGGAGACCACTCTCATCAGCAACGGGAATGGAGGAAACAGGTAGAGCAGGGGGCCATTCCACTGGTAGAGGAATGCGTCTCACCTCAAACCCTGAGTGCTGGACCTCAAGCAAAATTGTCAACACTGTCTGTTGGCTGCTGAGGCAAAGAGGTCTACCTCCAGAGTCCCCCATCGTCCAAATAGAGAGAGGATCACGGAACAGTGCAGCATCCACTCGTGGATGAATGAATTCAACCGGCTCAGTCCATCTGCAAGAGAATTCTCTTCCCCAGGAAGGTGAATGGACTAGAGAAGGATGTTTCTCTGTATGCACCAGTTCCAGATGTTGATCGTGGTTGAAAGTAACGTGCAGGACCTTGTCCTGCCCTGTTTGTTTAAGTAGTACATGACAGAGGTGTTGTCTGTTACCAGCAGGACAGTCTTCCCAGCCACCATTAACTCAAAGGACCTCAGGGCCTTTTGCACAGCCAACAGTTCCAGGACATTGATGTGGAGAAGACGTTCCTCCACAGACCAGATGCCCTGGACAGCATACTTGCTGAGATGAGCACCCCAGCCAGGAGTGAAGCCATCATCATGGACACCTGAGGTTGCGGGAGCTCAAAAGGCAGACTGGCCATCACATTCATTGGGTTTAGCCACCAATCCAGTGAATGCTGCACAGCCCGAGGCATGGTGAGAAGCTTGCTGGGCTGGCTGGAGAGAGGATTGAAAGCCATCAGGAACTACAACTGGGGCAGCCAGAATTGGAGCCTGGTGAAAGTTGTAATAGCAGCTGTAGATGCCATGTGTCCCAGCAGTACTTGCACACAATGGGCCATGACCCAGCGAGACCGGCAGCACTTGTGAATCAGGGTGTGCAAAAAGTCTCGAAACATGCCTGTGGCAGATAGGCAGCAGCAGTGGCCAAGTCCAGCTGAGCCCCGATGAATTGGATGACCCAGGATGGGTCCAGGTGCGACTTGTCGCTGTTGACTATCAGTCCAAGAAAGTCCAGGAGGTGCATGGTGAACTGGATGTCCAGCAGTAGCTGAGTCAAAGAGTCTGCCACCAGAAGCCAGTCGTCGATGTAGGGAAACACCACTATTCCCTGTTGCCTGAGATACACAGCCACAACTGCCATGCACTTCGTGAAAACCCTGGGTGCCATTGCCAGACCAAACGGTAGGACCCAAAACTGGAAAACATCCTGGAAAGCATCCTGAAAGGCCAGGAAGCGTTGATGAGCAGGGTGGATCCCGATATGAAAGTAGGCATCCTTCAGGTCCACAGTCGCAAATCAGTCTTCCCATTGAAGAAGAGGTAGAATGGAAGAGAGTGTGACCATGTGGAACCTCTTTGGTAGGATGTACTCATTCACCCCTCAGAGATCTAAGATTGGATGGAGGCCTCAGTCTTTCTTGTTCATGAGGAAGTACCTTGAGTAGAAGCAGAGGTGGCGCTGGTCGGGAGTCACTGGTTCGATGGTGACCTTCTGGAGCAATGTCTGCACTTCCTCGAGGAGGGGAGGGGATGGAGTGGTGGAACAGATCTGACCCATAGATGGGTACTCCTCAAACTTGATCCAGTAGCCATCCCTGATGATCCAGAGCACCCAGTGGTCCGATGTTATTGAGGGCCAGGCTGCATGGAATCGAGCTAGACGATCCCTGAAGAGTATAATCTGAGGAAAGAGAAAGGGGAAGAATTAGATGGCACCTAGAACTTGCGCTTCCCCGGGTCCTGCGAGCATTGCTTGGTACAAAGTCGTTAGTGGGACAAGACTGCCTGACTCCTCACCGACGAGGTCGAGGAAGATTGAGATAGCAGGCAGGAGCGGTGTGTAGAATGAGGGATGTAGCCTCTCCATTGTTGAGAAGGGTACTGGGACCCTTGCCAACCCAATTGTCTTTGAGAGTGGTAGGAAGACGAGGGCATATCATATTTTCTTGTGGTGCTCCTCATCTTCTGTGTGAATTCTAATTTGTTATCAGTAGATTGATTGAAGAGGCCAATGTGATCACTTGCGGAGCTGGTCCCAATGACCTCAGCCAGGCATTGTCATGGCCAGCCAGGCTGAGGACTCTGAAGAATCAAGAGACGAGGAGGCTGAGCCAGTTGCAGCAGAGCTGACTGAGTCTGAATTGAGCCCTGCTTTGCCATCTACAGAAGAACCCATGTCTCAGCAGCCTAGCCTCCCCCAGCACAGGGTCCAAGCCTGGGAGACATAGTTGAGCAACAGCAAGAGGAGGAGCAGGTACCTACCTTTAGCCAAAGAAGAGCAGAAAGGGAGGGGCTGTGACGCTCTTGGAGGCTAAAAGAAAGATGCTCATTAATCGCCAAGCATCTGTGAGTGGGAGCTGGGGACAACATAAGCAGCTGAGAGATGCTGAATTCCTTGTCAAAGGCTATCTGCAATCTCCAGAGAAAGCATCTGCCTCTGCCTCTCCTGGCTTTTGGAACCTTGCTTCTTGAAACCTCGGATTATCTTGACCCTGGACTGTATTCGTTGACCCACCTGCCGGAACGCTTTGACCTCGGACTGCCTCATTGTTCTTCGCTCTCTCCAGACTCCTGACTCTATGGACTGCTATTGACATCACAAGGTACTGTGTTCTGGAGCTGCTGTGTTGCTGAAGCAGGGCTGTCTTATCAACTGCTGACTTGGCGGCTTTCCCGGACAGGAGTGGCATCAGAGAGAGATGGATCCAGCTACTGACTTGGCAGCACAATCAGCTACATGCCTGGCTGAGTTCATTTGCTGGCCTGCCAAGAGCTGCACCTCCAACTGTATCTCATGGGCGACCCTGCATTGGTCTTCAGGGAGGTCCTGGAGAAAAGGCGTCATCTGCACCCAAAGCAGCTGCTGATACACCCCCATGCAGGCCAAGTAGTTTGAGATCTGAAAGCTCAAGGCTGCAGAAGAGTAAAGCTTATTGCCTATGATGTTGAGCTTTCGGCCCTCAGGGTCAGCTAGTGTCGCTTGTGGACAGTGCTGGCGGTGCTGCTGGAAAGCCTCCACCACAACCAAATTGAGCTTCAGATGTTCTCTCAGCCAGGTGATGTCATCACTTGCAACTCAATAGAGGCGATCTATCCACTTCGATGCTGATGGTAAAGAAGATGGATTCTCCCAGGACCCTTGCATCAGTTTTAGCAGGGACAGAAGCACCAGGATGTTCATGATGGGAGGAGCCTTCGATTTGATCCAATGGTAAATGGGATCAATGGGATCAGACTCTTTTTCTGGGACCTTAAAGTGTAGTGTGAGGGCCATCCAGACCATTTGCTCTGAGAAGGCTCGGACACCATCCGTCGAAGAAGAGGAATCATTATTTAGAAGATTGGGTGGTGGAGTAGGCACCTGAGGCAGGTAAGTAGAGGAAGACCTTGCGGATGAAGAGGTCGAAGAAGTGGACGGCCAAGGGCTATGAGGCCATCGGCCCAGAGAAGAGGTCTGGTGCAGCGGTGTTGGTGGAAGAGGACGGGCCTGCAGGCCGAATTCTTCTGTCTAGACATCCCACTTGACAGGAACTGCACATGCTGGAGACACCTGGAACCCAGCATCAGCCTTCGACACATGTCTCCACAGGGGTTCAACCACCCAAGAGGGGTCTATCATCTGCTACAACAGCCAAGGTGGAGGTAAAACACACGCTCCTCAAACACCTCATGGGAATATCCCTGTTGATGTTTGAAGGGGAGTGCATGAGTGCAGATCAGAGAGGACAGAAAGTTCAATGGGATGGAACTCGCCATGTCGAATGCTCCATAAGACTGCATAGTGTCAGGTGGTTGGAAAGATGGAGTCAGTGGTGGTCTAGTGGAAGGCGATCTTGACTGTGAGGGAGAATACTGCACCAGAGGTCGTCTGCTTTGGCCTCCTTGTGTCTTACCCGACGAGAAGCTCCTTGTGGGAAACTACAAGTAAGGACGAGCAGGCCCACTGGGCTGGAGTGTATGGAATCTCACCCTCTGAGAGGGCTGTGGGTTTGTCTCCTACAAACTCGATCAAAGGCATTGGGGTCAGCTCCCTTTCTGGCGTTGGATCACAGGCTGGGATCAGAGCACACACATCAGATGCCACCGAAGTGGATGAAGTGCATTCAATGGGATGAGAAGAAGAGTTTGTCCTTCTTCTTCGACAACAACAATTTGTCTGCTGTCTTAGAGGAGGCAGAAGAGTTCCATTCATAGCTGGAGCCTGAAGACCTCGTCAGCTCCTTGCCATGTTCCATCAACTTCGACCCCTCCTGGGTTCAAGACAACTTCCATGGCCTCAAAAAGTCATGGTCCTGTGATGATCCCAATGATGTAACCAGCTCTTGGGCTCATTTTGAAGCAGAGTGTCTGGCAGTCTCGGTGTCCGAAGCAGATCTGCCCATTCAGTGTCACAATGGGTTCACGGACTCCGTCCTGCACCACTTCTCAGGGCTCACAGATCCAGAATGGCCCTGTCCATGGGCCAGAGATTGGCAGGAAGGAGCTGAAGCCTCTGTAGTTGAAGTCCCTGCCTGAGGTACCAAGGCCTTTTCATACAAAAAGGACTTCAGACAGGACATTTGATGCTTGTGGGCCTCAGGGATGAAGGCCCTGTAGTAAGAACAGATCTCAACATTGTGCCCCTCACCCAAGCAAATAAGGCAGTGGGAGTGGCCATCTGAGGCAGGAAGTTTTACCTGACAAACGGAGCACCTTTTAAAAGCTGCAGATTTCGAAGTATTTTTAGGAATTAATAGAGTTGTCGTACAGACTGGGGACTTTTTCGGACGACAGTTTACAACGCTAGCAGCCTCGTCCCCGTTGCGAGGCTGCAGCGCTGCAGAGCATCCCTTTCGGATGACGCTCTGCCCTGCTGTCCCTCTTGCGGTATTGTTGTGTAACCGCGGGGACGCAGCAGAGTTATATTTGGCATTTTTCTACTCACGAAAGTTGATCAAAGCCAGAGACATCAGACAAAGCTAAGGGTCGCAGTGAGAGTGTAGTTGAGACAGTCCAAGGCAGTGAGGGAAAAATTACCAAATACTGAAGCCAAATAATACAGAAAGAGAGTAGTCAAGCAGTCCAAGGTCAAAGGTAGGAGAAATATTAATCGTCAGTCAAATTCAATCCAAGTCGAAGCCAAAAAGAAGCAAGAGTGAAGGTTCTTAATGTGCTGCTAATGTGGCAGATGAAAAGGAACTGAGGAGAGTAAGCAGGACAGTCTCTGAGGGACCGTTAGGATGGGTGGAGCTACTACCAAAAATCAGTTACATAACTATTCCAGACGGTTCCGAGGTGCTCTGTGCAGGTGCAGGATTTACCTAACTGTGTGGATTCACAGAGACCACAAAGAAGTTACAAAGTTCCCTGACAGAGATGGCAAAAAGAGTTTCTGTTTATTCCTTAATATGGACCAACCTTTTGGTTTTGAATATAGGCAGCCTTTAGTTTTGAAAAATGAGAGTGAAAAGCAATTAAGAGAGAAAGAAGTACAACTTGAGAAAAAAAATAGAGAACAAGAATATCAGAATGTTGTTAATGGTTCAATCCCATTGGCAGAAAATATGGATGACAGTAGTAGTCATGAGGAACAAACCCAGAGGGACTCACAAGAGCACGAAATCAGAGAATTGATGGCTATTTATAATTTTAGAGAAGAAGAATTATATGGGTTTGTAAAAGAGAAAGACTTGAATGCAGAAGAATAAGTAACTGTAGTGGCTTCAGACATAGATTTTCAGACGAGGGACCCCCCCCCCGCGGAGGTCAGGAGAGAAATGGGCTGTTCCGCTTCCAGCACTCTGTTTCACATGCCCCTGTCCTTTTCCCAACCTCCATTTGTTCTCCCTCGGTCCTGCTTTCATTTTCCTTCCACCATTTTTCACTATTTTTTTTACTAATGGAAACTTCCGTTAGTAAAAAATAGTGGAAGGAAATGAAAACAGGCCAGATGGAGAACAAATGGAGGTCGGGAGAAGGACGGGGGCATGTGAAACAGAGTGCTGGAAGCAGAACAGCCCTGTTTCACTCCTGACCTCCGCGGGTTTTTCCCCCGTCTGAAAATCTCCATAGTGAAAGGTTCTGTTGACTTGATAAAACAGAAATGGGAGAATCATGATGTACATGATCCTGTACAGTATACAGTTGTCCCTTTACATTCGTGGCTTTGACTTTCGTGGTTTTATGTATTTGCGGAAATTCCTTCCCCCTCCCCGCTCTCCCCAACACAGCCTCTGAGCATATAAGGAGGAAAATTTCCTGCACACATACACACACAGGGAAGATCCCAGCAAGCAAGCAACCCCCACACCAGCCTCACAGGGTCTAAGGCGAAAGAAAATCACAGCCCCATGCTGTGAGCATGCAAGCAATGTCTCCCCCTTGCCACTCCCCTCTCTGTGTCTTAACAAACTGAATTGTTTCTTTAAAACTCACATTTTACCCCATGTCTCCTCATGGCCCAAAGAAAAGCACAGCCGCATGCTTGCCACCCCCTCTCTGTGTCTCAACAAACTGAATTGCTTCTTTAAAACTCACATTTCTAACCTTTCCTACACACATTCACACAAAAGGGAAGGTGCAGGTGGCATCTCCCAGCAAGCAACCGACCCAGCCTCTGAGCATTTAAGGAGGAAAGCTTGTGTGCCCACAGTATGGGACTGTGCTTTTCTTTCGGCCAGCAGGCTGGGTTGCTGGGAGATGCCACCCGCGCCTTCCCTGTGTGTAGATGTGTGTAGGGAAAGTTCGAAATGTGAGTTTTAAAGAAGCTGAGGTTTAAAATCAGTTTGTTGAGACACAGAGAGGGGGTAGCAAGCTTGCAGTTGTGCTTTTCTTTGGGCCATGAGGAAACATGGGGCGAAATGTGAGTTTTAAAGAAGCAATTCAGTTTGTTAAGACACAGAGGGGGGAGTGGCAAGGGGGGGACTTTGCTTGTGTGCTCACAGCATGGGGCTGTGCTTTTCTTTCCTCCTTAAATGCTCAGAGGCTGGGTCAGTTTCCCTGTGTGTGTGTGTGTGTGTGTGTGTTTAGGAAGGACTCCTCGTTAAACCCTCAGAGGCTGCTTTTATTCGTGGTTTTTTCACTTCCGCGGGGGTCTTGTTCCCATAACCCCTGCGAATGTGAAGGGACAACTGTACTATAATGAAGGGCAAGTTAGATCAGGGGTCCTTTAAAAGAAATCAGCAAAAGTAGTTTGAAGTTAAAAGACAGTTTGAGATATCAACCAAGTATAAAGAAGAGTCAATGGAGCTAACACCTGTTAGTTCTTATGGACAACAAAGACAGTACAGCATGGTGAAAAGCAACCCTTATATAACCCTACAGCATTAAGACAACCCTGATGAATATGCGGATGAATTTGGACTGCACTGCAATGTATTTAGAGAGATCCGGAGTGACAGTGTAGTCCTTGAGAACAGATCAGTAATTAGTACTTCTGGGATGCGAGTTTAAGAGCGCTTGGTTTGTGCCAGGATGAGTCATCAGTGGAACCCAGAAACTGAAATCTTGAAGACAGAGGAGTGTAACAAAACAAGGAAAGAAAGATTTTGGAGAGTCCAGAAACCTTTACCAGTAAGCTGAATGCTGAGGTGGACATGGAAAAGACTGTTGCAAAAACAGCTAAGGCAAAAGAACAGGCTTGTAAACAACAGGAAGAAAGGAGAAGAGAAATGGTAGAGCTGGTGGAATGCCATCAGAACCACATAGAGATGAAAGCAAAGCAACCAACTAGCAAAGCAGAGGGGAAGACAGAAGAAGAACCCTTTAAATTGTTACATAGCTTAATGATGTTAATGAGGGGATTGAAATGGGGAGGTATGATGGTAGAAAAGTAATACATGCTAATATGTTAAAGCCATATGGTAAACAGGAGACTATAGTGTGTTATGCAATATATGAAATGGGAGATGAAAGACAAGACATACATGAGAGAAATAATAATAAATTTACAAACTGGAATTTGTCGTTGGATGAGTTTAATGTAAATTATATGCCAAAGCAGAACTAAGGAAATATGGATGCTGATACATTTTCCAGACAAGGAGAAGGATAAAGAAAGAGTGTATAGGAAATTAATGTAGGTTACTATTGTGTGTGTGTGTGGATTTTTATTAATGGGATAGTTGTGTGATTAATGTGACTATTGGATATTTAAGGGTATGATGTTATATAGACATAATGGACTTTTTCAAATGGGGTAAAAAAAACCTCGAGGAAGTTGGGAGAAGAACGGGGCTTTCATGCTTACGGAGCCCCATTTCAGACAACCCAGTCCTCCTCCCAACCTTCTCCCATGCCGAGGGCGTGAGAAATGCACTGCTTTTATTAATGGAGATGCCCCCTCAATAAAAAAGTGGCGCCCGCAGCACAGAGGAAGGACAGGGGAAGGTTGGGAGGAGGACAGAGGAGGACTGCATCATCTGAAATGGGGCTCTGTAAGCGTGACAGCCCCATTCTTCTCCTGACCTCCTCGGGTTTTTTTTACCCCATTTGAAAAAGTCCAATGTGTTACATAGTGGTATAGAAATCTACATAGTAAAGGCTGTATATCAAAACAGAAATATACTATTGTGTAAATATAAATGTAAGGTATGTAATGTCAAGACAAGATAGGAACTTGTTAGTGTGTGAGTATATAATGTATTCAGGTAATATAGGTAATATAAAATACGTAATGGAAGGTAATGCTTTTCTCAAATGGTTTTAACATATTTCTATGTAAAGAAATATATATGAATGTGTACTTAGTATAAGGAAAATAGTTGGTTAGGTAAGTAAATAAATCTAAATGTAATTTAAATTTCAAATCTTACTGCTATAATTGTGTCCTGGAAAGGTAACAATTACAGTAATATTTTCAAAGGGGGGGAGGTATGTCACAGTTGACTGGATGACTGAATGGGAGAAGTATGTTCTAGGAGCCAATCCTATGGTAGGAAGCTGAAATGGGAAGGGCTTCTGTGTATTTGAAGTTTGCATGACAGTTTGAGAGAAGTTCAGTTAAGAACTGAGGTCAATTGGTGACAGTTGTCTGGAGCAAAGGGCTCCGTGTGTGTGCTGTATGAGAGAGGCTTGGATGTGGTAAAATTGTGTGCAGAGGTAAATAGTTTGAGTGAGAGGAGTGAGTCAACAAAGAGTGAATGAGCCTGGGAAATAAGAGAACATTATAAAAGTTTAAGCACTGTTCTAAATAAGATTCCACGTTACTGTTATTCATTCTCTTCAATAAAGTTAACCTTGTTAATTCAAACACAGACTTTGTCCATTCCTATCTATTATATAAGAAAGGCAAGCTACCAAAGCACACTCAACACATTGAAGTAAAAGGGCAATCCTGATTTGTAGGTGGAACTAAGGGAACCTTATAAAGTAAAGGTGGGATGAACAGAGGACAGAGATAGCCAGGTTAAACCATAAGGTAAAGTGGGGCTGGCGTTTTAAGGCTTGCTCTCGACCACCTTGAACTTTTCAGTTCATATTAAGTGGCAGTAGCATCACAATAACATCCCTCCAATTAGTTAAAGATGACTGTCGCTTCACCACTTAGTCTTCGCTGCTCCAAAATAAACATATCCAGTTCCTTAAGTAATTCCTCCTAGGGCTTGTTTCCAGACCTTTTACTATCCTGGTTACTTTCCTCTGGACATGTTCCAGCTTGTCAATATCTTTCTTGAACTGTATGCCCCAAACTGGACACAGTATGCCAGGTGATGTCTGACCAAAGCAGAATAAAATGGTATTATTACTTCCCTCAACCAGGGTAGGATGAAATCACCAAGCCAAATCCAGTCTTTGGGGAGACAAGTTTCTTCTGCCAGTAATCCGTCTTTCCCTGCACCAATACCAAGAGTCCCAATATCTCCAAAATGGTCTTTCTCCCACATGAGAATTTCCAGTTCCAAATCCTTGCTAGACAAAACTTTGCTACAGCACAATAGTAACTTGTTGACCATTGTTACTGTGATTTCATACATCAGAAAATGTAAAAAAAAAGAAAGAAATATGTAGTTTAGAAACAAGTGTAAATTATGCGCAAGGAGGTTTTGTTACTCTTTGACTGTTTATATTCTAGGAAACATGCCTCTGTGAATACCTCATGCATAGAGACTTCTCTTTTGATTGATTCGGGAGTTTTATATTCAGGAGAGTTACAAGGCCTCGTTCTGTTTTGACCCTTTGGTCCCTCTGTACCATTGAAAGCCATTCTGTTCAATCATCTCAAGGGTGAAGCAATAAACAGAAAATATTGTTGCTTCTTTTCATGAAATAAGTTTGGTTCTTACAGAGAGCACTCTGCCACTCACAATAAATTGTGCTACCAACAACACATACTGAACCATTAATACTCAACACCTTTTTGTTCCTGAATCTGAGAATGCCTTGTTAAGGTAAGTTAGAAGTCTCAAGCACAATTTGCAAAGACAGGAAGGTCCCTGATAGTTATTTTGTAATCGTACCCAGCAGCTGATCACTGTAATGGTTTCTGCTGTATTTGAAGTAAGCTGTGGCCCTGAAAGCTCTGGTTGGAGTTCACTTGGGAACTTACATCTTTCTAAGTAGATTTACATCTGTGGGAAGTAGAATTGCACAGTTTTGCAATGTCCATATTTAGCTGTTACGGGGCTGCTGTTATGCTAGTACATAGGGGAGCTAGCAAAATGATTGTTGTACATCTGGACTGGCGCACAACAGGGCCTAGTGAGCAATCGGATCCAATGCACAAAGGGACAATAGGACACTAGCCAGGGAGTGCTGACGTACATTGGTAGAGCCCGATGGACATTGGGACACTCTTGCCATTGTCCCACCACCTATCCTTGCAATTCACTAACAGGATTCCTCATCTGTTCCATTTTCCCCAGGCTGAACATTGCTTTCCTTTTGGGAGAAGACCGAGGCAAAGAAGGTGTTGAATAGCTCTGTCTTTTCTCTGCCCCCATTAGCATTTCTCCATCTTCTCCATGCAGCAGCCCTACCACTTCCTTGTTCTTCCTTTTGCTATGGATATAACAAAAAAAAAAAAAGAGAGCCCTTTTTACTGTTTCAAACATCTGCAGCAAGACTGAGTTCATTCTGCACTTTAGTTTTTCTCCATACATCTGCTGACTATTCACTTGAATTCCTCTTTGGTGATTTCCTCTCCTTTCCATTTCTTGTACATGCCCCTTTTAAATCTTAGCTCAGTCAAAAGTTCTTTAGAACTTGAATGCCATTCAAAATTAAACTGAATAGCAGGATGTTGTATCATTGCAACCATGTTTGTACTGTGAGATCTCTATCATGGGTTTATATCATCTGTTATCTCTGGCATGAATGTTGCATAGTAGGGTGCCAATTCTATCACCATAAACTGTATAACATGTGGTAATGTAGGCAGGCTAGAAAAGCCCTTCATGAAATGGAGCTAAGAGTTGAAATCTGGGGACTGAGTTGTGCATAATGTTACCTCTTTCACTACTTTCACATCTTTTTTCACTTTGTTTGCTATTCTGATCAGGAAAGTGACTGGTAGAGAAAGTAACTGGTAAGCAAACTAAGGATCCATCTAGGTGACAGGAAGAGGGACTAGGTGGGAGGGACTGTCACTCAGGTACCACCTGAGTGGCACACCACCTTTATTGCCTGCTCATTGTCTCAACTCTGGTGGGGACTAGTGAGCAAAGGGACTGAGCTGGTTCATGGAACAGCACACTGGGCCCCAGTTGAGCTCTGAGTCAACTTTGCTCTGATTAGAGAAGGTAAGAGGAGGAGGAAAGTGGCCTCAAAGGAGGGCTTCATGGGGAGGTCCTTGAAGCTGAGTTTGAGTTCTGAGCAGACTTGGTTCTCCCCCCCCCCCCTCCACCAGGAAAGGGGAGAGAAGAGCAAAGACAACATAGAAATGCCTTTGGAGCAAATTCTCACTTGGTCTCCTGCCACTTCTTCCTTTTGTTGGAGAAGGGCTGTCGGGAGCAGAAAGAGGCTCACCTTGGCCCAGTGGAGGACATGGGATAGACTGGTGGCCATATTCAATCTGTGGGCTGGCAGTTACCCATTCCTGCCCTATGCACATCTCCCTGCTTTAAAGCAAGGGAGAGTGTGTGTGAGAGAGAGGGGGGGAGGGAGGGAGCCAGATCTTCATGGTTTTAAACAAATAATGTTGAAACTGAAAGATGAAAAAAGAGGCATGAAGAGTCAGAGAGCATAGGCTTAAAAATTACATTATTGCCCATTCTTGGTTGATCTTTTGTAAACTCATTAAATGAGGACAGTGTTATTCCCTTCTCCTCTTCCTGGCTTTTTGCCTTCTTTCTTTAGAGATGGCTGTCTAATTGCATTGTCAAATTATGGTCTGTGAAGCACATCATTGATTGTCTGCAGACAGTTGGATGGCACTGTTCTTTTTGTTTTCAGATCACACTTAAAGTGTATTTTCATTCTACTTTCTCTTTCTTCTTTAGGCTTTATCTATTTTTAATTTACTTCATAAAAAAAAAACACACCTCCCCATAAACCTTTACAAAAAGGCCATCAGAGCTGGAAAATGATTTTTACTGGAGGGATGGTTTGCAACAACTCTCAGAAGGCCTCTCAGCCAAGCCAATGCTCGTAGGTGGATTCTGAGAATTATAATCCACCCAAGTAACTTTTCCAAGCTCCAAAAGTGGTGGACTATATGTGAAAATAATTGTAAAGGGGGTGGGGGTGGGGGCTTGTCTAGATCAGTGCTATAACATTCAGAATGCAAGTCAAAGTGCTTTGTGATTTCTCTCTATATGACAGTTCAGCTGGAGAAGTGAGTGATTAAGAGTTATCCAAGGTGCTGAATTCTTTTGCTGAAATAGGTAGGTTCAGCACATTGGAGAACTGTTTTAATATTAAGCATTCAAAAGGGCAACAGTATCTTTATATATTACCTACATGGTTAGGAATGAAAGGTTTTATCCATTGCTGTCATTCTATAAGCATAAAGCTCCCATTGTTGATGGCAATCTCATTTTCATCCCTGTGAAAATGTCAAGCCCAGTACTTTGGTTCCACTTAGGTCATTGCACAAACTGTTCCACTACTTGTTGCAAAAACCACTGGACAACTCACCATGACTTCATGAGGTGACATGTTGCTTACAATAACTGTGGTTACACTAATGGCCAGTAGTGTACCTGCTACCAAACAATGCTACTTGTTGCTTTTTTCCTGTAAATTTAACATTTACATTATAACCAATATTGTCACAAATTGCTATAGTAGTAAGAAAGTACCAAGTTTATCTCTCTATCCCATCTTTCTGCTGTAAGCTTGTCAAGGCAATGTATACCTAAAACAATAACATCCAAATGATTCTGTTTTGTACAGCATTGATAAAACTGATATTGAAAGCAGATGGCTAAAAAAGAAATGCCCCAGATGTAAGTTTAGCCAATGTGTTTTTAAAACAAGCAAACACTTTATGCCTTGTAAATAATGTATTTTACTTTATGCAAAATATATGCACAGAATTCTCTCATCTCTTTCTCTAGCAAGATTCTTGTGTGTTTTAACTCTCACATGGCAGGCAGATAGCCCAGAAATGACATTTTCCCTATGCTGAGGAAAGTGTTGTACCTACTTTATGAAGAAGCTGGATATCCTTTTACATACAAAGTTGGTTATAATCAGGTAAGTTTAGCATTATAATGCAAACACTTTTCAGTCTTATCTTCCGCAATACATATGTATAGAAAGTACATTATAATCTCTATGGATGATTACTCTTCACTGAAGTACATTCACTCTCACTTTAATTGACTTTGTTGCTATATGCAGTGATTCAATTTAAATGTCTTGGAGAGATTCCTGGTTGTCTAAAACATTAATCTAGCCTAGCAAATAAGTGGTATATATTAATCATGGGCATTATTATATCTTCTCATCAATTATAAATAAAATATTTATATTTTAATTTCAGAAAGAGCAGATCTGTTTATTCAGCAGTTAATTAGTAAGCATGTTTGCTAATGCCTAATCTTCTGCACAAATGTTATAAGGAGCTTTGACTGTAAAATTGCAAACTACTCCTGGCACTTTTCTCATTTTAGGTTTATTTATTTATGGCACTTCTATACCATTCAATTAACCAAGTCTTCCTGGTTGTGTTTAGCAATCCTCCCTGGGCATTGGTTCAAACCTCTGCACATTCTGAAATAATGTATACATGGACTCTTTTCATTTTGGGAGTAGTACATCTTAGTAGATTAATTCCAGTAAAGCACACTCATAAATTCTATTTCCCAGGAAAATATTTATTTAGCACAAAAGAACCAAGATAGACCAGCTTTCTTCACTGATTAGATCATCTCAAGACTAATCAACAGAGGCAGTTTTATATGGAAGTAGTTAACCTGGACCACCTTTTATAATCCTGATGCATAACCTATACTGAGGATAGGAGGCCACTGTAAGGACAGAATACAGAGAAACAGAATGGTTCCCAACTGGAAATGAAATAAGGCAAGGTTGAATTCTATCACCCTCCTTGTTCAACTTGTACACAAAAAAAATCAAGCACAGAGCAGGTTTAGAGCTGGAGGAGAGAGGAGTGAAGATTGGAGGAAAGAACATTAACAATCTAATATATGCAGATTACGCCACAGGACTAGGTGAAAACAACACAGACTACTAAAGAAAGTCAAAGAATAAAGTACAAAAGGAGGCTTACAGCTGAATAGCAAGAAAACAAAAATAATGACTATGGAGGATTTACATAAATTCAAAATAGTGAAAGGCTTCCCATTTCTTGGATCAATCATAGACCAGAATGGAGACTGCAGCCATGAAATCAGAAAAAGACTAGGACTGGGTAGGGCAGCTATGAAAGAACTAGACAAGATCATAAAATGCAAAGATAAAACACTGAGCACTAAAGTCAGGATTGTTCAAGCCATTGTCTTTCCTATCACCATGTATGGATGTGAGAACTGGACAGTGAAGAAAACTGACAGAAAGAGAATCAACTCATTTGAAATATGGTGTTGGAGAAGACTGCTGAGGATACCACAGGTGGCCAAAAGACAAACAAATGGGTCTTAGAACAGATCAAGCCAGAGTTCTCACTAGAAACACAGATGGCTAAATTGAGGTTGTCTTACTTCGGGCACATCAAGAGAAGACACAGCTCACTGGAAAAGTCAATAATGCTAGGAAAGGTAGAGGGGAAAAGAAAGAAAAAACACACACCAAATGGATAGACTCAATCAGAGAGGCCATGGGCCTGAACCTGCAAGACTTGACCAGGGCAGTAGAAGACAGGCGTCTCCGAAAATGTCTCATTCATGGGGTCACCATAAATTGAAGTTGACTTGAAGGCGGTTAACAACAACCAACTGGACCAAGCTGGTTAAGGCTTTCAAGTTAATATCAGATCTTTGAACTGGATCTGGAAACAGAATGGAAGCCTGCATAGACCACAGGTTGCTGGCATATTGTGTACTGTATTGGCTGTGCAATCCCTGGGCTAGGTCCATGGTAGCAACGCTAACAGTCTTCCCCCTCCATCTTCTATGCAGCTCTCTGTGGTGCTGCAAACCTATGCCAGATGCTTTCCCAGGTATCCAGAACAGGTTTTTTGAGCACACAAGTGGGTGGGCAGGCAGCAGGAGAGAGGGAGGGCCACAGGTAGTGTATACCAGTGGAAACACCATGTTGGATACTGCCCTCTGACCTACCTGCTTTAATTTGGACCATCTGAAGTTTCTGGATTGTAACTGGTATAGTGGAGGGGAAATGCAGTGGTGTGCAGCTGTAATACTTCCCCCTCCCCCAGCAGGAGTGATGCCAAAGCATCTGGGTAACTCCTTGCTCTGCCCAATCAATGAGGTGATAACAAAGCATCATGGTTTGCCACTGTCATGACAAACTAGCACAGAGGGAATTAGAAAATGAAGGAAATAAGAAAGCAGAGGCTGGGTACCTCTTTCATCTTCTTTGATGGGTTTTCTCCTTCACTCTATCGGTTTAGGTGGCAGCACTTCTTTGTAAGAATGTTTGCATTTGTAATTAAAAGCCAAAGTTTTCATATTTCTGGTTGAAGATCTTTTGTCAGATTTTTGTTACATTAATGTACAATCAATAATAATAATAATAATAATAATAATAAAATTTATTTATACCCCACCCCTCTGTTAAAATAATCGGGGCGGCTTACAAAAATTAAAATACAATACAGATAAAATCCCCAAACACCCCCCACCCCACCCTCCCCCATAAAAAAATATTAAACAATTATAAATTAAAACCAACTGATATAAAATCACAATTAAAAACAATAAATACTATAAAATACTATAAATGGCCAGCGTACTAAAAGAAGCCAGGATCCCCTGAGGCCGGGATGTAATTAGGAAAGGCCTGCCGAAAGAGATCCATCTTTAGTGCTTTTTTAAAGCTACTCAGGGTTGTTATCTGACGGATCTCATTCGGCAGGTCATTCCACAATTTGGGGGGCGATTACCGAAAAGGCCCTCTGGGAGGTTGCAGACAGCCTAGATTTTTGTGGCTGAAGCAAATTCCTCCCAGAGGACCGGAGTGCGCGGGGAGGATTGTATGGGAGGAGGCGGTTCCGGAGATAAGTTGGACCCAAGCCATTTAGGGCTTTAAAGGTAATAACCAACACCTTATACTGGGCCCGGAAACTGATAGGCAGCGAGTGGAGAGATCTTAACACTGGAGTTATATGGTCTCTCCGAGATGTTCCCGAGACCACTCTGGCTGCCATATTTTGTACCAACTGAAGTTTCCGGACCAAGCATGAGGGCAGCCCCATGTAGAGTGCATTGCAGAAATCTAGACGAGAGGTTACCAGCGCATGCACCACAGTCTCGAGGTCCTTTACTTCCAGGAAATGGCACAGCTGGCGTATCAGCCGAAGCTGATAATAGGCGCTCCTGACTGTCGCATTCACCTGACTCGTCATCTGAAGCGATGAATCAAGGAGCACCCCCAGACTGCGAACACAGTCCTTAACGGAGAGCGTGACCCCATCCAGGACTGGAGGTTGCAACCCAACTCCTGGTTTCGGGGCCGCTACCTTGAGCACCTCCGTTTTGTCTGGATTTAATCTCAATCTGTTTTTCCTCATCTAGCCCATTACTGCTTTAAGACAGTCATTAAGAGGAGAGACACCATTGGAATTCGAGTCCGACGATCGGGACAAGGAGAAATAGATCTGGGTGTCATCAACCTGTGCAGTCATGAATAACTACCTTAGGGTTGAATGGCATTTCCCAGTTAACTCTATACAGAGCTGCAATCATGTCCTGTCAACTTAATTATGAGATTTTCTCAGTGGTTTGTTTCTTTATTTCAGGTGTCTGTGTTTTATTTTTAACACAGCTCGGGGAGTTTGGATTTTCTAAAATGAATATAATGCACAGTAAAGACAGCTATAACAAAGCAATAATTGTATTTATTGTTCTTAAAACTAATTTTTGAGCTTTGATATCAAACAGAATGTCCTCTAATTATAAATAATAAAAACCACAGGGATATGTTTATATATGTATATATATATATATATATATATATATACTATATATGTATATGTGTATATATATATACAATATATATACTGTATTCTGTACATACATATATACTGTATTCTGGGAGTTTGAATTCCTCTTGGAGACGTGGATATGGGACTTTTGTGATGCATGCCTGGTCTCAGAATTTAGCACTATATTGCTGTAGTGCCACTTTTAAAGGCAGTCCCAAATACAATATAATGAATCATTGGAACAAGAGACTATAAGAGCATGGATAGACAGTTTCTACCCACATAGTTTAAGAGCCACTGAGATGTTGTGGCTGTTCCTCATCCTGAAGAGAAGTGACAAGTGGGTGCCTCAGGGTTCTGTCACGAGCCTGTTGTTTAATATATTTATAAATGACTTAGATGAAAGAATAGAAGTCATGCTTATTAAATCTGCAGATGACACCAAATTGTGGGGTGGGGGGGCAATGCCCCAAAGGATAGGCTCAGAATTCAAAATGACCTTGACAGATTGGTGAACTGGGCCAAAACTAACAAAATGAATTTCAGTGTGGATAAATGTAAAGTAATACATCTAGGCAGGAAAAATGAAACGCAGAAACATAGAATGGGTGACACTTGGTTTGAAAGCAGTACATGTGTAAAGAATCTAGGGAATCTTAATAGATCATAAACTAAACACAAGTCAACAGTGTGATGCAGTGGCCAAAAAAAAAGCTAGTGTAATTCTGGACTGCATCATCAGGAGTATAATGTCTAGACTGAAGGAATAATAGTGCCACTCTATTCTGTTTTGGTCAGACTTCACCTGGAATACTGTGTCCAGTTCTGGGCACCACAGTTCAAGAAGGATGTTGACAACCTAGAAAGTGTCCAGAGAAGGGTGACTAAAATAATCACAGGTTTGGTAACCAAGTTTTATGAGGAATGACTGATGAAGCTGTGCATGATTAGGTTGTAGAACAAAAGATTGACATGACACCTATCTTTAAATATCTGAAGGGATGTCATGTAGAAGATAGAGTGAGCCTGTTTTCTGCTGCTCCAGAGCCTGGAACATGAATTAATAGGCTCAAATTACAGTTAGGAATAACTTTTTTACTCTAAGAGCTGATTGACAGTAGAAGGATTGCCTCAGGCAGGTGGCAAACTCTCCTTCTTTGGAGGTCTTTAAGCAGAGGTTGGATGGACATGTTTCAGAAGTGCTGCAATTGTGTATTCTTGCATGTCAGGAAGTTGGACTAGATGGCTCTTGTGGTCTCTTCCAACTTTAAGATTCTGTCATTTTGTAGTTAGAATGTTAGACTAGGACTTGGCAAACCCAAGTCTGAGTCCCATTAAGTCATGAAACTCAGTATGGGTTTCCTGGACACTCTGTTCATGCTCAGAGGGATCCAGGTAGCCAAAAAATGTAGCAGAGTAGCAGAATACCCATTTGCCCAAAGATAGCCCATAAAATCCCAAAAAATACATAGACACACAGGTGGTGTCTAATACTACTAACATTTACTGGTGCATAGTAAAATATATACAGATCAACAGAGAATCCTCTCTGTGGCAATCATTAGGACCAAGCAGCTTTGCTACTGCACAGCCCAAACATCAGCTTTCAACTCATACACAGTCTCAAGACACATACAATAACATCCTGCCTCAGTGAGGCATACACTGTTTCCCATACAGATTATATGGACAAAAATAGATACTTCCTTTAGCTTCAAGGCTAAATTCTCAGGCTACATACCCATAACATAGACCAGGTGCAGCCTTGTTTACACAGTTTGCCCCCCTGTAGGCAAATATGTTGATTTGCTTGGTCTGTTTCTCTTTACAGCATGAATTTATCAGACTGTATATCCCATCATACTCTGACAGAAATCGCTTTGGCCAGAAACTTGCCTCCTGAGCTTTAAAATAGTTGTGGCAGCAGCGGTGGACAAAGTCTTCAGAGAGAGTGAAGAGAGTGAAGACAAATACCTGACATCCCTGCAGAGAATAAATACTGTGCAGGGCTTTGGGGTGAATCTGGGGGCAGGAGGAGCAAGGGTCTATTTGGACTTTTGGCCCCACATGTAGATAAGCCCTTAAATACCCCAGTATTGTCTAGGCTCAGTTTCAGTTTATTTGCTCTCCACTATTGCACCCAAGCATTGCTTTCCTGGGTTTAATAGAAAGGAGAGTCAAGCAATTATCCCTCAGCACCATGTTCTGGAATTGGTACTCCCATAGTGCCCAGCCTCCAAAGACCACTCAAAGTCAGACATTTGTCATGCCCTGCTTCTAGAACATGGAAATGGACTCAGAGACTGAAACAGTGGGCATGCCAGGACCTGCTGAACCAGAGCAGGAGGATGTTTCTGAGCCACAGGCCTCAGAGACAGACAATAATGCAGTACCAACTCTGGCAGAGGGTCATGCCTTTTCAGATACAGAGGATAACTTACCTATACCCACCTTCTTAGCATAGAGACAACAATAGGAAGGCTTGAGGCAGTATTTATAGCAAGCAGCAATTAGTTAAACAGCAGCTGTGTTACCTGCTGAGCTGTAAATACGCAGTCCTGACCTCCAAGCATCGTGGGAGATTGTCTGACCTACCTGGTGACCTTTCTTGTTCCTGCTCGTTGTGTTTGGCCTGGACTGTGTTTGTTATTCTGAACTCTAGTTTACCTGACTTGGATTCTGCTGGACTACTCTGAACTCTGTTTGCTGGACCTATGCCTATTATTTGGATTTTGCTTATGAACTTGTATTTGCCTGATAGTAAAGTGAGGACTTTATCAGATAAGGCAAATAAAGCGTCATAAGGATGTCTAATGATCACGAAAGGGCATGCATACCAGACAGCGTCACCCTTTCATGATCATATCCAGTTAAAAAAAAAAATGGTTCAAGCCATCAATTGATCCCCATGGTGCTTTTGTGGTGGAATTGCTGGCATTTGAAACTTCGAGCCATTATACTCACATGAATGCAGCATCAAATGGCAGGTCCAGTGAGAACACTTCTAGGTGAGACTGTGATATCCAGGTAGGCGATGCACTTTTTATGACCCTCCCCAGTTTACTTGGAAGTTTTTAAATGTGTTTTTAAAAACTTTTTGAGTGTTCTTTTTATTTTTTATTTTTGAACTGCCTACACTAGGTATTCTCAAGAGAATCCATGGGATTTCAAACAAGGAAGTGAACAGAGCTCCGTTCATTCCTCGTTCATCGACAGGGCTGCCTTTTGCCAGAATTACAGGTAAATGAGGTATAGGGCATTCTTTTGCTGGCATAAAAACACCACAAAATATGCCAGCAAAAGAACGTCTGGGGTTGGTAGTCTGATAAAGTCCTAAGTCTGCAGACTCTCCTTCCCCACTTGAAACTGAAGATGCACAAAGGTGGACACTTAACTGAAGAATAAGGCCCCTCTGAGGCACCTGAAGTGCTTCTGTTCCACTCATTTTGGTGTTCCTCGTATTGACTGGCACCTCCTCATTCCTCATTCATTGCCGGGAAGCCTTTTGCTGGGATTAGAGGTAAGTGTGGCATGGGGAGTTCTTTTGCTGGCATAAAAATGGCAAAGTTATGTCAGCAAAAGAACACGGTTTAGGGGGTGGTGGTCTGATAAAGTCCTAAGTGTCTGAATCCACTCTGCCGATCCCTTTGCCTGTAATTAGCTTGATTGTGCTGTGCCTCTGCTATCAGCTGTGTAGCAATCAGCCTTTCGCTGGTTGCCCAAACAGTGCTTGGACAATCTTTAAAACAAAACCTGGCTCTGGAGACCTGTGGCTACAAGGACCTCCTGGGGCAGAAGCAGTATGGCTGTTAATTTATTGTAACATGGCTATGAGGGAAAGGAGCTACACATTTCCTGCCCCCTACACTCTGTCATTTGAAGCAGCAACTTCACTGAGGTTTCTGGTAGGGCCATGTTCATCGGTAGTCCAAGCAGTAATGGAACCACTACAACACAATACAGTTATTTCCAGTACCAAATCCCCCAAGCCTACTCAAAAGGCTATCATGGCTTAGGATGGATTCTAAAAGAATTAGTAGTCATAATACAAAATCTGATATCATGGACCTGTCATTAGCTCCATAATATGATGTAGATGATAAATAGCAAACCATATTTCAAATAATAAACTGATTAATATATCCCTTGGCTCTATAGTGATTTTAAAGTCTACGTTGCCAGTTAAAGAAGTCCAATATCTGCTGCTTCATCTGACCCACCATTAAACTAAAGTAATTATTTAGTTTAGTTCAGAAAGGAACAAAGTCAGAGATGGCATTTATTGCTGCATGACAAGATGAACAATATGTTCATTATGATGGAGTTAGAAATCATATAAAGAAGCCAACTGATTTGCATCATTTTGGTGAAATGAGAAGACCCATGGCCTCCACAAGTGGGGTACTAGCAGGAGTCTAGCCTGGGGGCCAGGGGCCTGGGATTAGGAGGGGCCCCTGACATAATATTATTGTAAATTTTTATTATGGAAATCCATTTAGTTTTTTTAAAAAAATAAATATAACTATTACTTTGGTGTCATCATTTAAACTGACTTATTTTTATTTTTATCCTAAATCCTACAGAGCACCTCCCTGCCCTTAACTTTAGCAGTAGGTAGGGGGCCCACCAAAGATCCTGGCCTGGGAGCCTGCTTCAGGATGAGGGGCCATGGGGAAGCCCCAGGGGATTTTTGCCACCATGGATAATAGCTACAGAATTTTGGGAACCATTTTTCAAAATGTGGGCAAACCTTGTCTATATCTTCTATTTTTTCCTATGAATAATGAATACTTGGGTGGAATACCTAAACCTTGGAACTGGTTAGAACTGTGTTGTGCCCCTCTGCTACAGCTATTATCAGTTCTTTGATTGAAAGCAATCAACCTGATCTGGGTGCCAGATCACTATGCTGTCCCCCCACTACCCCATCACTGGCTTATGAGTGACCCAGGACTTTAGCAGACGGGGCCCTTAAAACCCGTTCCTGTTCCATTACCCACCCACCCTCCTCCTGTCCCTGTAACTGAATAAAAAAAAATGTTCACACACTTACCTTAATCCCGGGACAGAAACTTCTCCCCCCTCCTATGACTGTCCAGGAAGGGAATGGAGCTCTCACAGATCCCCCTCCCCGTCCTGGAAACCAAAACCCCCTCCCCTTCCTGGAGACCAAATTGCATGGGGAATTTAAAAATAAAAAATCCCCCAAACTTCAAAGAAGTGCACCAAGCACCTAAACACCCTTAAAAAAACCCAAGTAACCCGGGGAGGGAACAAAAAAAGGTGGTCAGTTACCTCTTTGTCCCAATCGAAGTAGGGCGTGTTTTGCAGGGACCTCCCAGGACCTTACAGGGAGCCCAGCATTGCACAGGGAATTTTTTTAAAAAAACACCCAGATATAAAAAAATTAAAGTAATCACCTAAACAGCCTTTAAAAGAAGCAAGTAAACAGGGGAGGGTACAAAAAGGTCTGTCACTTACCTGGATGTCCAGATCGCCACCAGAAGTGTTCTCTACTTACCTTCCAGGACCTTACAGAGGCAGGCAGCCGGGGAGGGGGGGAATTTAAAAATAAAAATACAGGCAGACTTCTAAAAATTAAAAAAAAGCACCAAAACACGTTTAAAGCTTTAAAAGCAACACAGGGAGAGTACAGAAAAGGCTGTCACTCACCTGGATATCATGATTGTACCCGGAAGTGTTTTAACATCATGCCAGCATAACGGCAAACCAGTTCACACACCCGTGTTTTCATTACAGAAACGGAATGGGAGATCTATTGACGACTTTTCCTCGTGAATAAAACAAAACGGAAAGCACACAGGGTCAGAACGGGGTCAGAACGGGTGAGGAGGACGTTGTCTGAAAAAAACACACCCTCTTTAGTGATCCTGTGGCATTTCTGTTCCATTTCATTAAGCCCATCTGATAAAGTCACCAGAATGGATCCAGTGTTAACAACAATCCTCCCAAAGATACATAGAGAGTTTTGTGTAAATGCCTCTTTTCAGGTTGTAATTTGGGTCACCTCAAGAACCTGTTCACAGACTATGGGTCTGTCTAAATAGTGAAAATATCCCTCATGGAATTCGCTGGGAATCTTACCTGTCTAAATGGGATCCTGCATCAATCCACTGTATTCGGAAGGAGGGGGGTCCAAACAGCAAAAACACCACAGGAAAAGCCTTCACAGCTTTTCCTGTAGTTTTTTATTAACAGTGAGGGGGTGCGCATTCCTGCTCGTTGTGACAAGCGATTCAATATGAATTGCTTTCCCACAGGAGAGAAAGTGCAAAGCTAATTGGCCAGGTGAGCGTGGGGGATGGGGCTTGCTAACAGGGCAAGCACCTGCTGCTGCCATGTTGGCTTTTCACCTTAGCGAGCGATCACTAAGGTGATAAAATGGGGTGGGGTTTTTTTGTTTGCTGTCCTGTTAAATTGAAAAATCACTCTATCACTGTAGCACAACTTAAACATCATTTTTTAAAAAAAGTTCAGTGGTGGTTAGGTACAGATGTGAGTAAATCACTCACGGTTGCCATCTTGCATGCAAAGCTTATGGGGGCTTATGGGGGCAAAAACACTGTAAAGATAAGCTGCTGCTGCTGGTAAATGCCATTAATGCAAGGTACTCTGCCCCCCACTATAGGCGGGGCCCTTGGGTAAAGTGAAATTTCAGAGCTTTGTTCAAGAAGTAAAGACTTCTTGCTTTCCAAATGTGCTGTGGCATTGAAAATACAGGTGAAAGATGTAGATTTCATTTTCCCCTCCAAAACATTTTGGCTCCATTTTTTCCCCCACAGAGACTTGAAGTGCCTTGCGATAAATAATGGAAATAAAATGTTTCACTGTGAATGACTCTACAATACACCAGTCTTTTGCTCATGTCAGATATCTTTATTAGTCCTCATCCTCTGCAATATTAGCTTTATGAGCTACTGTTTGAAGCACCTTCAAGGAGGCTCCTGTAAACAACTACGAACTGAGCTGAGTTGGTTAAGGAGGAGTACTTTTTATAGGCTTGCAGTGGCTGAGGAAGGAGACAGGCAGAGCTGACCCAAGACATTTTGCTGCCTGAAACAAACAACAAAATGGCACCCTTCCAATTTGCCCTATAAGACTTTGACTAAACTGGAGTTGACTCTTTTTTCTAAATATTGGCATAGGACAGAATCCTCCACCACACCCAAAGGCTAGTATAGGATGAGCCAGCCACATGTTAATGCAGCTATCTCTCTACCAACAACTTCCTGCTGCCTTCCAGCATCTGCTTCCTGACTTTACTGCCTCATTCTGTCCAATGGGAGTAGTCAAGGCAGCTACTGAACTTCTGACAGGTGAGCATCAACATGCCAAATTCTTGATGTGGCCAATTAATTTGACTCCTCTCATTCAGAGGAGAGTGCTAAAGACTCACAGACTAGAGAAACTTGGTGCCTGAAATTGCTCCCCCCACATATGACAGTCTCCAAAGTAGAGACCTTCATGGAAGAGGAGCCACAGAAGCTAAGTGGCCTCCATCCCTGGATTCACAGGAAGAAACATTGCTGCATCCTCACCTTTTACTCTCACCTTTGGCCATGTGCACAATGGACACCATCAAGGGGTTAGACCCATGGATCTAACCTCACTTCTCAATTTCATGTGGTGAAGGTGTGGACTACCAGAGCACTGTAGTTACTAATTTCCCAATAATTGTTTACCATGCTTGTGATCACTACTTCCCCAATGATAACCTATATTGCATCCACACTGTGGAATTATTGCACTTTGACACCACTTTAACTGCCATGGCTCCTTCCTACAGAATCCTGGGATTTGTAGTCTGGTGAGGCACCAACACTCTTGGGCAGAAAAGGCTAAAGACCTTGTAAAACTACATATCCCAGGATTCCATAGGATGGAGCTATGGCGCTTAAAGTGGTATCAAACTGCCATACTAGACTCTCATCTGATGTCTGCAAGACTGTGCTGGCATACCCAGGTGGTGTGACTCCTGGATTGCACTTTACAGGCACCGTTTACACGATGAAAATGTAGTGAGAGGAATTTGTGTCGATCTCTGGTTGTTTACACATACAGCGTGATGGTCTCGAGCTTTTCGGAAGGGGGGCCACCTTTTATCCCTCAACCGGCAGGACTTTCCATCCCACAGTTTGTCCCGTTTTTTTTAAAAAGTCACGGGAGGATTTGGAAAAGTGGAAATGTAAATAGCCCGGGACAAGATATCACGGGACTAGCTGATGGCCGGAAATTGAGGTGGGCAGGGGTGGACACAGAGTTCAGAGAATGAGGGCTCAGTCACCCGTTCAATAGATTCCACCTCACCAGCTGAAAGTAAAGGCTTCCCTTCCAGCTGCACGTAGGTTTGTGTGTGTGTGTGTGTGTGTGCCATAAGTCACCCTGCTCAATGGATTTTTACACTGCAAACCCCTCAGCTTTAACCTGTCCCTCCTCTGCATGGTGAGTTTAATTTTTAAAGAGATAGTCACACTGCAAGCCTGTGGGCTTATGATGGCTTCATTCATTCACTCCTCAGAACCCCCTGCTTAGAGGATTTAATTTAAAGGGTCAGTCACACTGCTAGTCTCCAGACTCACAATGGCTTCAATCATTCACTCCTCAGCAGCCCCTGCTTAGAGGGTTTAATTTTTAAAGAGACAGTCACACTGCAAGCCTCTGGGCTCCTGATCGACTCATTTAATTCCTCCCCGTCCCATCCCCTGCATTCGGCTTCCCAGCTGAAGGCAAAGCAGGCGTGGTGTGTGTGTGTGCGTGCACACCCAGGGCTCCAGTTGGCTCTGCTTTTGACTTCTCTCACCATCCACAGTACCAACTGAGGTTTGTCTTTTGAAATGCCTTGTGTGTCTGTACTGGCATTCTCCTTTTACATGGATTTTAACATTTTTTGGGGCGTTTACCCATCAGGGCTTTTTTAAAAATGAAATTGTGCAGAGGGGTTGCCTTTGCCCTCCTTCTCTGACCAATGCAGAAGCTTGAACAAGCATTTGTGCCAGCCAATAGCATCGCTCGTGGTGGGAAACTCTAAAGGAAGTACGTCACCGAGGTTGTGAAAAAAACGAGTAATTGCATCCTTGATTGACAGCAAAAAAACCCTCAAAAACCTGGGATCTTAAAGGCGTATAAACAAACAAACAAACACTGGATACTTTACCACAGGAAACAAAACATATACCGGGATGTGATGCAATGTAAACAATGATCCCGGGATATCCAGGTAAGAGTTAAAAATCGTTTAAACAACAAGGGACGAATTCGGGATCAAGAAATCCCAAGACACCCCATGACAATAAATAGTGCCTAACTGGCACCACATTGTTTGTGCAGGTCTGAATCCAATTGTTAGTTCCGATTAGAGTACAATCACTGAGTCAACAGAATTTGCATAAGTGTTCACCTACTCTCATTGGCTCAGTACTCTACTCTTGCTGGGACTAACAACTAGATCCATATCACATTTAATAGCAAGTCCAGTAAAAAGACAGGAGGGCAATTATTACATTGTTTTACACAGGCTTTAAAAATGATTTTATCACTTAAAAGATGCTGAATGACAAAGGAAAAATCGAGAAGGCTTATGTTTGGCTGGGTTCTCAGCCTTCTTAATAAATGTTGCCCCTTACTACCCAGCAGCATCAAGGAAACAAGGCACAACAGACATGCTGGCGATAGATCTTTCTTTTCCTTTCAAACAAACACAAAAACATTAGCGTACATTCCATGGAATGAGACAGTTTAAAAACAGACTTCCACTGAAGTCAAAGCGTCTGGATCTTCTTGAAAGGAAAGGATTGATTGTTTCACAGTGCACACAGCCCCTTTATTGACTGGCAGCCTGTCGCTTTCAGAGACAGAGCTGGCATTTAACATCTGTGCAGCTCTGGGACCTGAGGCTGGCCCTGTTTAAACCAGACAAAGCAACAACAACCTCCCCTGCCAGTGCTTTTAATACAACAATTTTTGAGTGTGTATGTTAGCGATACCTTTCATAATCAAAGTTAATGGCCAATAATGCAGAAGATAATGTAAAATTTCCTATGGTGCCAGCTGGAAGAGAGTAAATGGATTCTATATTACATATACTATTGCACAATTGTATTACAGTATATACTATGTATATTGATATGCATTACATATACTGTATATATTATATAATTCATATGACTCTTATGTCACATTGCTTTATATATTAAGACGTAAGGTTCTTATAAATTGTATTATATATTAATACGTAGTGCTCCAAAATGGGAGGAATATGATACTCTTTGTGTTGCTTGTGACTGGACATCATGAAAAGGGTCAAAAGTAGGCAAGTGCCACCCCACCAAATAATTTTCTACCCACTCTGTTTGCAAACCAAACATGAAAGACAGCTTCTGTTTGAGAATATCTATCTATTTATCTATCTATCTATCACTTGGTTATATTTCTGTTCCCAGTGTGCTGATTGCCCACTTAGGAAACATTGCCAACAAATCCCCTCCCACATACAAATTCCCTCTCCACCTCACAATCCACTCCTGCCACTCAATCTGCATCTACACCCCCAGCCTCACAAGGGCCCCTCCTTCCTCTCACTTCCTCAGACACTCACCACCCAAATGTAAAACAATATTTCTAGTCCACCCTACTGTATATCTAAAGATCTCTAGGCAAGGTGCAATAAAGAACAGGGTGCAGGAGTTTCACCAGGTTCATGGGCCAGTTTGGGGAGGCTCTTTAGTGGCGAGATCAAATGCCAAAATAAACAGTTTTTTTAAAAAATGTAGAACATTACATTATTCAAAAGGCAAACTGTTCCTCCTAGAAGCTTCTAGGAGAGGTGGTTTGCCTCCCTCCCCCTTTAAAATGGCAGAGCACAACTGCAGCAGGATTCAGTTTCAGGGATTTCCAGTTGAATCCAACTGTTGTACCAGGGCTAGTAAAGGCCTCCTGCTGGGGTGTTGGAGATAGACATTTTGTCCACTGCATAGTATGTGGGACTGTATTGAGTAGACCAACAGGTCACTTCATAAGTTCTGTAACACTGTTCCAATTATTGTGTAAAATGAGGAGCCCTCATGAAATCTGCAATCCCTACCTAGAGATTCCTCCATATTTCAGCCAAATCATGTCACCTTCTCAAATAATAGCTTAGGACAGGCTATTACAAAATGTAGGGAAACTGCTCTAATGTGGCTTTATGTTTATGTGTCACTGTCCTAATTTGGGGGACAGTATTCAGTCTGTACAATTTTACCCTAGTTATGAATGGAGTTGCATGTTAATTTTGCATCCCACTGTGTTGGTACTTAAATGTTTGGGTAGCATCAATTAACAACTTAGCAAAGTGAAAGAATGATTATTATCTGCCTGTACAAAGCAAGAACCCCAAATTCTCCTTTGTCTTGATTCCTCTCCTTCCTAGCCTTTCCACTCTTGAACCAGGAACTTTTCTCATATATACTATGGAGATTATCATATGGGTCCCTGGAAACTATGTCTGTCCCGCTACCCCTCCACCCGACTCTCTCCTGAACCACTCCCCTCCCTGTAACACTAAAGAAAAAAACTTTTCAAACACCTACCTTTTATTGGAAGTGAAATGGCTCCCCCTCCCCTCAGCTTCACTGCAGTAAATGCAGCTGTTGTAAAGCTGCTTTTACTGCAGTGAAGCCAAATCCCACTCGTTTTCACGAGAGAATGATCGTGTGGGAAATTTTAAAATAAAACCCCAACCAAACATCAAAAAATAAAACAAAGGCCCAAAACAGAAAAAGAAAAGCCCAAGTAACCTGGTGGGGGGGAGGGTGTCACTTATCTGACTACCCCAATCAAACCCGGAAGTCTTCAGCATGGACCTCCCACTGACATCACTTCACAACGTCATCCCAGCATCATAATGCCTCTGTTCACTCACCCATCATTCCGTTAATATAATGTAATGGGCTTCTTATTCATAGATTTTCCCATGATTAAGAAGAAGCGGGGGAGGAACAGGTGCAGAACGGGAGCATCACAGGAGAGGGATGACATTGGCTAAAATGTAAGCCTTTTAGTGATCTCCTGTTGGACCTGTCGTGGGATGTTTTCAGTGTGTGATAATCTCCTGTGACATACTCTCCAACATTTCATAGATAATAACTGGGACACATGTCGCCGAGGAACATCAAAGTGTGGTAAAAAAAAGGATGTGCCTGGGTAATGAGAGAACAAAAGTTATTAATGAGAAAGAACACATAAAACACATAAAACACTGCCCCGGTGGCACAGTGGTTAAATGCCAGTCCTGCAAGTCACCACGTTGCAAGGTTGATTCCAGAGGGCTCCAAGGTTCACTCAGCCTTCCATCCTTTCGTAGGTCAGTAAAATGAGTACCCAGCTTATGGGGGCAATTAGCTAACATACATTGGAAACTGCTGAATGCAGTGTAGATGTGTAAATTGCTATTGCTTAAAACAATTTGTAAGCTGCTCTGATAGCCTTGTGGCTGAAGAGTGGGGTATAAATAACTAACTAAATTAAAAAAATAAAATATTTTAAGCAAAGAAACCATGGAATTTATGTACTGAGTTTTGGAAAGCATGGAGAGAAAAAAAAGAAAGAGAAAAACAACAACCTTCAAATAAGCCTTCTGGGCAAAACTCCATCTCCTCCCCTCTCTCCAGCTGAATTAACTGAGTGGAAACTATCAGGAGTTAGAGACTTAACTCCATTATAAAATGGCCAAACAACTGCAGGCTCATGCTGAGACATGATGGCTGACTCCATGAACTGCCAAGTCATGCCTAGTCATGACACAGCTGCTGAAAAGGGTTACTAGAGGGGATAGCTTATGGAGTGCAAGATCTGATGTAATGCACCCATGTGGTTGAGTAAGCCAATGCTCTGTAGATGTGTATATAAGGGAGCTAGATCAGAGCTCATTCTTTTCTTGCAATTCATGGGTGTCTGGCGTAGCAGTTTGACTGACGATAGTGTAAATATCTGTATATACTGCAATTGCTTTAACTTGAAGATAAAGGTGCCTCCTGTTTTTTGGACGTCAAAACACTCTCTGTGTGAGTATTCTTGGGAATGGGTTGCTACTAAGTCTGCTGATACAGTTTTTGGCTTCTGCCAGAGATTGAGTGTCCTATCATCCCCTGACAGAAACTACTGTTTCACTTTGAACTCAGTTTGCAGCAAGCTGAGGATGAAGAAGGATAGTGGGAAGAGGAGGGAGAAACTGGGACATTTTGAACCCATCTGAGAAAGTGGTATAGCAGAGGACTTACCTGGACTGTCCCTGCTAAACTGGGAATGTTGGAGTGTATGCTATGACTAACCATGGAAATGGAAGATATTTCTTATGTTTCATGAAATACATGCTTTTAAGCTTCTGGCAGAATGCCTGCACTCTTAACTCCCTTTCCTCCAGAGTGGTTTCATAATGTTTTGATGGAAGAGGCAGGAAACGGAGGACTGCATTATAAGAGAACAAATTTGGATTTCATTTGCCTGTATTGTTGATAAGACTGATAATATCATTGTCTCTCAAACATTATCTCAAATTCTTGACCATAATAGGGTGGAAGAAATTAATGTGAATATAATTCTTATTTATAAAATAAGCAGTTTTTGCCCAGATGGAACCATTAGTACACTATGGTTACAATATTGCTGAATTATATATGTTTTAACCTCAGTATTGTAGCAAGGGATCTCCCCACCATGTCTCAAGATATTTTCTATGGGAGAAACATCTTACATTATTATAGCTACCACAATGGAAGAATTTTTGTATACTTTTCTGAAATAGTCTATTATGGGAAACTCACAAGCAGAGCATAAACAGAACTGCACCTTTCCTCTCATCTTTCCCAGCTGCTAATATATTGCCTCTGGTGCTGGAGGGAATAAACAGCCATCATGAACAGAAGCCACTGATAACTTTACTCTCCATAAATTTGTCCTGTCCCCTTCCAGAACTGTCCTAGTGGGTGACTATCACTACCACATCTTGTGTTAGTGAAGTTCAGATGTGTGCTGTATTAAATTTTTCAATTTGCTAGGAAGAGAGATTTCATCCAGGGCTGACCAGGCCATGAAGCAGAGTTAAGTGGCCCATCAGCATCATTAGGAAGCGATGAGGATAAGATAAAGACAGACTTGGGTGTTTAAATGGTGGAGCAAGACCTGTGGGAAGGTTAATACCATGTAAGGAGCAGGAGGGAGATCATTTGTATTCTGCTTCTGGAAGCAAAATGTCTTGAGACAACACTAATTTCTGTGGACTGACATTTGGGGGTTGTCTTTATGAGGCTATACAATGTCAATTGATGCACACTAATGCCAATTCGCAGCAGCTTTCATTTTTCTCAATGATTTTTTGGCAAGATGGCAGGTATGCAAAGCTATCTGTGTTCATTGTTCAAATGGGCATGCCTGTGAATCAAGATGGCGGGTGCAAGCGAATTACTCGTGTTTTTATTCCTACCAGTTGCTGCTGCCAAATAGTTTAAAAAAAAAAAAAGTATATCTAAGGTGTGGAAATGTGATATTCTGCTTAAATAGGGAGGGGAGGAAGGCTGTTTCGTCACCTCAGTGCATAATCACTATGGTAAAAATCCAACATGGCAGTTCGGGACACTTGCCTTGCCAGAAAGCGCCTTTCCCTGTGCGCATCTGACCAAGCAGCTTTTCATTTTCACTTTTATTGGGAATGCATAGCAAAGTGATTCAGTTGTCACAACAAGTGGGAATGCGCATTTTTCTTGGAGGTTTTTTTTTTTAAATGGGAAAAGCTGCAAAGGCTTTTCCCATGCAGTATTTGGCAGTTTTGGCCTCCCTCTTTCCGAATATGGCAGATTGATGTAGGATCTCATGAAGACAAATTGCAGTCTCCTTGAATTTTATGAGGAGTATTTTCACTGTATAGCCAACAACCCCTTGGTTTCTGAGCTATTTTATATGCTTTGACTAGCTTTTTAATTTTTTTGTCTTGTTTAAGTTTAAAATTTAATTGTTTATTTGGTCATGTTTAATCTTCCTTCCTTCCTATATTTATATCTCACCATATAACATGGTATCTCAGGACAACATACAATGAAATGAATTTAACCAAATTAAAACAGTAAAGATATTTTCAACTGTTCTCTTAAACACATTCAATACATTATCTTGAATGGATAAGATCAATTTGTTTGTTCTCTAATAATATTGTTATTTAACCATATAAGATTCTTTGTCAAAAAATGGGCCAATGGTGATCCTACAGATGTTTTGGGCTTGCAACTTCCATCAGCCAGGGAGCCTAGTCAGTGGTAAGGATTATGGGAGTTGCAGTCCAAAAGATTTGGAGGGACACAGTTGCTCACACTGTACTATGTGGCTGAGCATGTATGCTTCAGTATGCTGCCTTCTCTTAAACCACTGTAGACAGGAAGTGCTGGTTCTGTTAGGAAATTCAAAAGCTGTTATGGATTGGCTTTAGTCACTGTTTTGTGACTTTCCACATCTGAGTAGTGGTTTCAAGCGGACAAGTACAGAGAGAGGTGTTCACTAGGGTAGGGCAAGCAAGAGGGAACTCTTGGCGCCATGGCTTAGAGAATGGTGTTGCTTTGGTCTGGGCTTGTCCTAGATTCCTCTGTGATGACACAAAGACTTCTGGGATGTGCTTCCTTCTGTTGGGGGTAATGGGTGAGAGATGCCAGTTCCTGCAGTCCACCCCTTGGCAATTCCTAAATTACAGGAACCTGCAACAATAAAACAGAATCCAAAGTCATATTGGAAATAAACCCTCAGGTTGGGGATAAAAAAAACCCTGATTGTTGATAACGAATCTATTTAGCTTCTGGTGATGACTGTTGTAAAGGACACAGCCTGACATTTAAAAGAGTTAGAGCAAACGATCTGTTAAGCCCATCGGTTGAAAGCAACATCCTGGCCAATTTGACCTGAATGTCTATGGAGAGATGCAAGCTCTGATAACTTAGATGGAAGGGCTAAGGTGTTAACGTATCAGCACCAGAAAGAATGGGTTCCTTCGACATCAGTAACATGTTGTGGAAATGGTCTCTGACAGCTTTGTGGCTGAGATGGTCAGGTGCACAAAAGGAAGCAAAGCCTCTTTGCAGCTCACAATTGTTAACAATTAAGAACAGCTTTCATGTATTGTTAGTGGCATTATCCAATGCTGATGGAACAGTTTCTTAATGCTCAGAAGGGTTTGGTCTATTTTGGAGAGCAAACATATAAATATTGATTTGTATTGCTAAGAGTTTAAAATTTACAGAAACTTTCTGTTGTGTTTCAAGAACTAGATCTGGATTTCAGAGTCACCAAGGGCAAGGAGAAGAACCTGATGTAGAACTGAAATGTTTTATTTCATCTTCTTTGAATTAGTCATTTTAACCTTCTTTCCTTTGCCGGTAGTGCAGTACATAATATTTCAGCTGAACAGATAATTCAGTTTAGCCAATCTTTTTGGCCCAAAGCAGACAAATCTTAAGAGCAGGAAAGGCAGTATGATAAATTATCATTTCTTAAGGTCTACTTATTTCTTTTGTCACACAGGGTCAAGCAGGGACTGTAGAGTTTTGAAACATACCCTCCAACCTGCACAATCTATTTGATAGCAACAAAAGAAGGATGACTGAGGTTGCACACCCTATGCAATTAGGCCTAGATTGGATCATTCTCCATATTGGGGCAAGGGAGGGAAGCCTGTAATGGTAGGGGAAGGCAAAATTAGGCAGAAATATTATGAATAGTGTCTGAAAAAGTTTTGTATAAAATGTAACCCACCAAACTGAAAATAGCACACCAACTGCCAGCATTGCACTGTGCTAATGGCACTGCAAAAATGTGGGTGAGAGGGTGGGTTATGGATTGCTGAATCAGTCCAGGATCCAGCAGGTTAAAAAACATGATATTTTTATAATATTTTTTTCTTTAAATATTTGTTTATTGCCACTCAGCCTCTGAATTTCCCCCCCTTTCCGGTCTTCCAAAACATGTGAATGTCAAGCCTCTTCACATGAAGGGAAAATTTGGGGTTAGAAAAATGCTTTCGATCTGTATGAAAAAGTAAGGGAGAGTTCTATCTGGGATCACACTGGTTGCATTAGACTTAAGATGTTTGTCTGTTTTCTCCTTACTTAAGAACCCATGAGCACATTTCCTGACTTAGGTATGAATCTATATCTTCAGGACAAGCAGGTCTTTTTCACACTACACAATTATAGCATTATGACTGCATGTTCACTGCCATGGCAATATCCCAAGAAATACTGAGATTTGTTGTTTGGTGAGGCACCAGAGGAACTCTCTGGCTAAAAGTTCTAAATGCCCCTCTTTAAACTACCAATCCCAAGATCCCATAGGACAGAACCATGTCAGTTAAAATGGAATCATACTGCTATAACTGTGTAGCGTGAAAGAGACTGTAATCTGTTGGCTGAGGCATAACACATGGAATCTGAATCCAGACAAATCGAAGGTCACAGTAGTAGAGAGACTAGAGAATTCTGTGGAATGGTTTCATCCGCGATGAAGGGTGATGCTCACCTCAGCAGAACAAGTAGTCCACCTGGAGTTGTTCCTGATAATGAATCCTGCACATCTTCTAAGAAGGAGGTGGCAGCAGTATCCAGCGCCAATTTCTGTTATATAATCCTGTTCAGGCATTACAATCCTGTGGGCCTCTCTACACTGCAGAAATACAGCAGTTTGACCACTTTATCCACCATAGTTCTATCCTATGGAATCCTGGTATTTGTAGTTTGGTAAGGCACCAGAGTTCTCTGAAAGAAAAAGCTAAATACCTCACAAAACTACAAATACCAGGATTCCATAGGGTAGAACTATGGTTGATAGAGTGGTGGTGAAACTGCAGTATTTCTGTGGTGTAGACAGGCTGTATGTGACTCTGAACATGCAGACAAAAACAGGGCCAGGCATGGTGGCCCCATCCCACCACCACACTCATTTGCTCTGCCCTATGCTCTCCATACATGTGGGGCAGGTTTGCAGAGGGGAATCCTACCAAACACATAGAATGTCTTCAGAAACTTTCCTGCACAATCAGAGGCTCTTTCAGACATCACAATTGTAGTCCTCCAGCTCCACTTTAACATCATGGAAGCATCCTGTGGAGTCCTGGGACTTATAGTTTGGCAGAGAATACAGAGGCCTCTGGCTCAGAATTCTAAATTCTCAGAATTTAGGGTCTCCCTAAACTTTTAAGTTACAAGATTTCCACAGGATGAAGTCATGGCAATTAAAGTGATATCAAGATGCTAGAACTGTGCAATGCCACTGAGCCCTATGAATTAGACACACAGAGACAGGAGAGATTTGGCTTTCCCTTCCTGGAAGACTGAGAGAATGTGACTTACCCACAGTGAACCAGTAGATTTCCATGGCTGAGTGGGAAATTCAAACCCCGGTCTCCTGAAATCTGAGTGCAACACTAACACTTCTACACCATGCTGGCTCTTACCACTGCCCTTACCTACTGTGCAGTATCAGCTACATATGCAAAGATTGGTTTGTCCATCACACTAATTCTCACCTCCCCCTGCACACTTTGGTTTATAAAAAGTCCTCCATTGTCAGGGCTAGCCCATTTTTCTAACTGTAACAAATGGCACCCCATACCCACTCAATTCATTTTTTTAAGGTACTCACAGCCAGAAAAGGCCCAAAAATCTTACAAATGCCTATTCTTCCTGACCTTGACAGTATAACTGCAACAACAACAAATTAAATAACTAATGATTTGTGGCCCTCTGGGGATGTTATTTGAAAAACCCACTTCACCCTACCTTATGAAAAAAGGGGCTGACCCCAGCCCCTTCCTATAGATGTTTTGTTATAATTCTTTAAAGTGGCAGTGGATATAAATGTTCAATTTTTACTGTCTATCAAGTTTAGTGTTGAAAACAAAGCATCCAACTGACCTTGTTTCATTTGGGTTGACAATTTCCTCTTCTCTTTAACAGCTTCACGCCCTTGCTGCATTGCCCCCCCCCCATCCATTTTTTACTTAATTGTGAGAATTCAAGCTGCTGGCAGAACAATACTGAAGAGTTTTAAAGTAGAACATGACATTCCAACTCTTTGTCTCAGTTTTTAAAAGAAAGCCTTGGTTCTGTATGGTGGATGCTCTGTATTCATCTTCTCTAGCCTATAGTTAAGGAGCAAAGGGAATCGTTATTTAAATTTGATCTTTTCATGCTGCTCCTTTCCTAGTTGAGCTCACTGTGTGGCATTGGCTGCTTTAAGCTCATTTATAGAATAACAAGCTGCGGCTTCAAAGGACTGTGATTTGGAATGGTAACAAGCAGTTCAAGCCATCAAAACTTTTTGAGGCAAAATCTGAGTTGTATATGAAAATATACTTTGGGGGTGACTGGCCTTCTGTTTCAGTGGTATCTTACAAAGCAGGGGTTGGGAGGTGTGTCAAAAAGATATATTTTCCCCTCTTCAAATATTGCCCATGTAAATCCAGGTGGAGGTACTCAAAAGTTGATCCTAAGACATCATCAAAGGCTACCCATAAATGGTTGTGTAAGTGCCTTCAAGTTGTCTGTCGACTTATGGTGACCCCATGAATTTCATAGGGTCTTCTTAGGCAAGGAATATTCAGAGGTGGTTTTGCTAGTCTCTTCCTCTGAAATATAGGACTTTCTCAGATGCATGAAAAAATGTGGCATAAGGATGCGATGATAATGCAAAAGGGCAAAATTATCAGACAACATAATTGTTCAGCTGTTCTAGGGGCGTAGCGTTGGTGTGAATAAAGTGTCACTTTTTATTGATGGCTTAGCCCATCAATAAAAAAGTGATGCCATATTCACGCCTGCACCATGCAGCGGGAACAGGTGAGGATGTGGGTATCTGATAATTTTGCCCTTTGGGCTATCATCCTGTTCTTATGATGCAATTTTTGACTTTTTTTTTTTTGCCGCATTTTTCCATGTCTGATAAAGTTCATAGTCTACAGCACTTTGTACTCCTTGGCAGTCTCCCATGCAAGTACTAATTTTGGCTGACCCTGCTTAGCCTCTAAGATCAGACAGGATCTGGTGCCTTTAGGGTTTTTAGGTCTGATGCTCATGTATACCCAGGCAAAATGGACAGGCTTCTTCCCTTAGAATGAAAGTGAGGAATCTCTTCCACCCTTATGTAGTGGCAGCACTAGAGAGATGTCATGGGCTAGTTAACTCTGACAAGTGTCCAATACTATAGTGACTTCAGAGTGTATGAAGTAGCTACTGACTATGCTGTGCTATAGAAGAGGTGTGCTTCTGTGGCAGTGCTCATAAAGAGGCTCCCAAATGCAGTCCCTGGCAATCCAGGTGAATGGCTCACAACTAGGAGAACATCTCTCAGATTCCATGGAGAGCTGCTGCAAACCAGAGTTCAACACATTCTTCACTGCCAACCAGAGCTCAGTTTAATGCAATAGCTCCCCAGGTTTTAAATGGCCTCTTATCACTCATTGGACACAAAGCAGAAGAAGCTAAAAGACTGATAGAGACCCTGTGGGCCATATTTGTCCTGGGGCTGGAGGTACGCCATCCTTGTAGAGATGGTCCAGTGGTCTAATTTAGAATGAGGCACCTTCACATGATCGTGTGAATCGATGTTTTTCAAGCTGTCACTGATTATAGGACTCATGTATACAGTTCCTTCACATGGAAGGACCATTCATAGAAATGTATCTTCTCTATAAGAACCTTCTGACTGTGAGTTCAGAGACAGCCATGCTTGATGTCAAGTCACTCACACAGGAACTGAAACCTCATTTGGAACGGCACAGTAACTTGCCCATTTGTACAACAGCCTCCATCCCGTATACCCATAGCTTATAAGCTATTTGTGGAACTCTAGCACAACCTTCTGCTCCAGATGCAAGAATCATATTGTTTTACCAGGCCAGAACTTGGACCTCATTAAAAATAAGAAATTAGTTGTCAATTCTGTTTCTCAATAACCAAAGCATAGCGACATTGCATCAGAACTATCAGCTTTGGTGGTGAAACATTCATCTTTTATTTACTTTATAGTTATGGGTTGTGTGGCTTCCTCTCATGGTGAGGATGAATATGACATGGCTCAAGCACTGGTTCTTTGCTGTATCTTGTGCAGCTACCATATGCTTCATTTTGTGTGTTAAGGCGGTGGTGAAGTAGACAGAAGGAGAGTGCTCGTCTACATGAAGGAAAAAAACCTGGATTGCTCCACAGTAACAGTAACATCAAGTTGCACTAGCTGTGACCTGTCTTAATGGTTTTACAGCCCCCATAAACCCTGCATGCCTGTAGCTGAGATGGTGGCTGCTAGTGGATTACTCATGTTTTTAAATCTGCCGCTGCCAATTTTTTTTTTAAAAAAACTATTTCTACGGTGCGCACAAGTGATATTCTATCTTTCCAAACAAAGAGAGAGAAAAAGATTACCTTAGAGAGAGAAAGAGAGAAAAAAAGATTACCTTATTACCTTAGCAATCACTCGCTAAAGTGAAAGTCCAACATGGTGGCAGTGGGTGCTTGCCCTGTAACCCAGCACCGCCCCCTGCACTTGTCCAGCCAATTAGGTTTTCACTGTGTTCTGCAGGCGAAAGCGATGCATGTTGAATTGCTTGTCTTAGGACTTTTTCGGACAAACAAAAAATAACGCTAGCAGCCTCGCCAGGTTGCAAGGCTGCAGCGCTAGAGGGCGTCCGTTTCGCATGACGCCCCTTCCCAGCGGTACTGTTGTGGTCGTGAGTAAAATATGACGGTCAAATGCAAAATATGACGGTCAAATGTCCCAGCGGTACCGCAACAGTACCTCTGGGAAGGGGCGTCATGCGAAACGGACGCCCTCTAGCGCTGCAGCCTTGCAACCTGGTGAGGCTGCTAGCGTTATTTTTTGTTTGTCCAAAAAAGTCCTTAATGAGCAAAAATGCTCATATCTCTGGAGTTTTTTAAGAAAAAGTTGGGAAAAGCTGTGAAGGCTTTTCTTGCGTAGTTTTTCCTCTTTTTGGCTCCCCTCCTTCACAATACGATGAGACAATGTAGGGTCCCATTAAGACAGCTCATTTTCTAAGTGAATTCTGTGAGGAGTATTTTCACCATGTAGACAATCCTGGAGTGTTTTGTATCAGTGGAAAGGCAGTTGTTTGTAGCATTGAGGTTTGTAAAAAAACAACCCACAACTAAATATAAGTATTTTGGTTACTTTTAAAACTCATAATTAAAGTGGGAACTAACTTTGAGGACATGGGCGGCACATCAAAACTATAACTATAACTACAGGTATATCTCAGTTAACAAAGTAGATGTGTTTCTGGGCTTTACTTCTTTAACAGACAACTTCTGTGAATAAAATCTGGTGAAATACGGCTCGGCCGCCTCCAATCCTACACGGAAGTGACATGGACGATTTCGTCAGAGGGACGGCATTGTCCGAAATGGAGTCCCTGCTGCGTGGCAGTACCAAAGCTCTCCCGAAAGCATCTAGCACAGTAAGACGAGGCTGAAAATGTCCAGAGCAAAGTAGGTATGAGCAGATGAGACCCAGAGAACAAAGGTAAGCTATGTGACACGCATGGAGAAAGTGGGTGTGAACAAACAAACAAACAAACAAGCAGGAAGTTACCATGAATGTGCCATGCCTAAAGTCCTAGAGAGACATACAAATCTAACCACCAGTGAGTTCAGGCATACAAAGATTGCAAACTCCAACAGCCACCAGGCCAGGGAAGCCTTGCATACGCATAACTAAACAAAACATTTTGAACCTTCTAGAAAACAGCTGAAAACTTCTGCCCAAATGCATTCAGGGATATTTTACTTTCCCAGCCTCAACCTTTCTTATGCTTTCCATTTTGATCACCAAACTTATATATCTTTGTTTGTTTGCTTTTTAACATGCTGGAGATAGTTGGTAAGGCAAGCTAATCTGCTTTCCTCTGTTTTGCTCTTCTCCCATGCTCAGTAAGTGATTCTGGAGGGAGCGGTTTACTTTGCCTATTGTATGTAAGCAGATATACTGTAGCTACAATAGGATCACCTAGTGTAGAATCTCATTGTTTCCCCGGTCAAGCTTTATTGCATTGTTTACTGCAGACAAGATGCTTTCTCCAGCCCTTCTTCACCATCTTTCTAGTGCCAATGCTGCAAAAAAGTTTCCAGCTAGACAGAAGACAAGGAAAGGAGGAGGCTGGGTTGGGCTCCCATAAAAAAGACTGTAAAAAGGAGCTTCAGTGACTTTGTTAACTGAGGTATGCCTGTAATTACTTTTTAAAAGTAACATTCCAAACTATGTAATTTTCTAAGCTTGACAGTATTTAGAGAGGATGCTATTACTACTCATTTGTGTTATCCGTGTATGTTTACATGGCTTCATTTCTTCTCTAAAATCTTTCACATTGCAAGAGTAGTATATCAACCGGACCACAGATTCTAATCTCAAAATGTTACTTATAAACCATCTAGAAACAGTCTGTTGATGGTCATACTATCAAATTGAATATGGTTCAGAGTGAAGAAACTGTAAGTGACCTGCCTTAGAAAGGGCAGATGAATGATGGAAAATAATGTTTAGCTATTCTAATATTTTTAAATAACACACACACACACACATGCACACACAATGTCTTTGACTCTTCTTCATAGGCAGATACTTTTGTACAAAGTAGGTTTTCTGCCTTTTACCTGTAACTAAGCAACAACAAGCCTGGTAGGATACCACAGACAAAAGTACTTTTTACTGTGATTCTGGCATTCGTATAATGGGCATTTGAAAGGATCTACATGCCAGGTATTATTGCCACTCTATTTTTAACCCCCTGTAGTCTAAAGCTAAAACCACTGACTGTAGAAATCTCCACCTTTGGTTGTTCTTGTTAGAACTGCCATGAAATTCTGAAGGTCAGCTCTCTGTTTCTTCATTTTGAAGTGTCGTATGTTCTCTGGGTTTTTCTTACCCTTTTATGGCTTTACTTTCGTCCTTTCCACTGGAATCTGTGGACTTCTTTGTGTCCTTTGTGATTGGTCTTCCATTTTGCACTTTTGTAAAAGGCAATGGAAACAGTCTTCTTGCACAGCAATTCAATACTTTAATTATTCTTCCTTCTTTCATCCCCCCCACCCTCACTGTGTGCCATAAAACCTGCTGCAGAGAGCTGGGCAGTTGTCTAGAGCAGGTTTTTAGCACTGTGGAAGGTTATGAGGGAATTTTGGGGAGCTGTAGTCCAAACAGTAACTTTTCCAAGTTCTTTTCATTAATGGTCCCAGTTTATCGCGCCCTTCCCCTCTGTCCCTGGAGAGGCTCCTTGGCTGCTTATGTTGCAGTGTTTTGGACAGAAGGTAAAAAAAACCCTTTTATTTACCCAGATTTTTTAGTATTTCTTTTAAAGTCCTTGTACTTACTATTTTCTATTGCTGGTTCTGGCTTTTTCCTTGCTCCAGAGGCTGTTTTAACTTTTTTAAAAAAATCGATTTTATGGTTTAAACCAGTGATTCTCAGCTTTTGGTTCTCCAGGTGTTTTGGACTTCAGCTTCCAGAAGTTCCAACCAGTTTAGCCAATCTTCAGAGATTCTGGGAGCTTAAGTCCAGAATACTTGGAAAACCAAAAGCTGAAAACCTCAGTATTGTTAGTCACAACTAGAGTATAGATCTATTGAATCAGCGGAATTCACCTACATGTTGATTCATCATCCAAGAACTGACTGAGTGGGCCTACTCGGGGCTTACCAACAGGATTCAGGCTTATATCTATGTTTTACCATTCTCATACTGCATATTTTAAACATTTTGTGGGTGGCTGGATGGAAAGAATTACCTGAGAACTTATCATTGATGATGGTATAAGATATGTTGTAAATAAATAGAGTAAATAATGTAAAATATCTTTTAATTTTGTGGAACTTAAAATGTAGTTTATGGTTGTGTGTGGGGATTTTTGGAGAGGGGTAGACAGTGCTTTAATGGCAAATCTGAAGGGTCAGGCACTCATTCCACAGCCTCAAGGAAGAAATATTTGGGGCTTGTCTACACAGGCAATCCCACCCCCCGAACTCACCCCGTAGTCACAACACAGTTACTACTCAAAGTTTTTGATGATTCACATATTTATTGGGATTTCTGCAGGTCTGAAAACTCTGAGTCTGAAAGATTTGTGGCTTGCACCACATTTCAGGAGGAAAACCAGATTATCTGCCATTTGGTGGCCACAGATTGGATTCGGTACAAAGCTGGAGATGGGACTTCCACTGGATAGGACTCCATTCTGGCACTTTTAACCTCCCCTCCCAATTATGCATATATCTGCATAAGCATATCTCCACTTATCCAATAATACAGTAGTCTGGTACAACATATATTCACATACACAAATGAACAGCAAAAAATAAATACTGGAGCAGCTCCAGCCATGTGGCTGAAAATAATATGACGTATAGGACACGTGATCAGTGTAGGCCTGCCCTTTTACTCCGAAATGGATTACAGTGATCTACCATTGGACAAGCCCTGGTGAGTGTGGAATTTACAAGGCTGCTGCGGATCAAAAACATCCACTCCAGCTATGAGGTAGGTGCAGGGTTTCCCACCAGTGTAGTCAAGCCCTTTATGTCAAACTCAACAAAGTGATCACTGCAGGTTTCCATCAGTGTGCATGTGGGGGAGGGGGGCAGTTCCTTTGTAATGCTACTAGGTCTTAATTGCCCATTGAGGACCATGCCACATATTTTGCATTGCTATAGGGATAATGTACAACTATATATCGTTTCTGGGAAAACAATATATAGTTTTCCCAAACTGTGAAGATTACAGTTAAGTTCAGAAGGAAACGTGAAGCATTTGGAGTGGTATGTAGTCTTTCTTTTCTTTTCTTTATTTTAATTTAATTTATATCCCATCTTTTTCCCAATATGGGACCCAAAGTATAATAACAGATTATACTGCTAGTAAAAGAATCCCAGTGCTTCATATCATATATCCTAATGATAAAGAGATTCCTAATTAGATGCATGCCGATCTTTCTGTCCTGGAATCCACTGAATCACTCCTAAAGGCTAGATATTGCCTTTTGGCAGCATTCCCCACTCTCACCAAAAAGTTATGATGACTGACTTTTAATTTAAGAAACGAAGAGAAAAGCTAAACAGAATATGGGTCTAGTGTACCTATCTGCATTTCTCTTCTTTTTCTCTGCCCCTTTCTCTCTCACTGAATCGTACATATTTCCTGTGACTTGACTTCTGTAAAAGGATCAACAAGATTTCAGAAAGGTAACTTGCTACTCCTGAGGAAGTGTCTTCCTTTAAAAAGTTTTGCTTCTGTTAACTGCCTACTGAGGACTGAAGATGGGAAGCAGCATTCACACCAGCTATTTTATTGTTCCAGGTTTCCAACTGATGGTGACTGTAAGGTGACCCTATCATGGGGTTTTCCTGGCAAGATTTGTTCAGGAGGGTATTTGCTGTTACCTTCCTCTGAGGCTGAGAGGATGACTTGCCCAAGGCCACCCAGTGGGTTTCCATGGTGAGCAGGGATTTGAACCCTGGTCTCCAGAGTTGTAGTTCAAAACTCAAACCACTATACCACCTATTGAACAGCCTTAATTTCCCACAAGGTTGCTGCTCACATACATCATTGCAACCACAAGACTATGCTGAAGTAGCTCAGAAGCTGATGGAAATTCTGGGGCATGAATGAATGCGTCTTAATTACTATTCTTTGCCTTTTAAATTTCTTTTTAAATGTCAAAATTAATCCAACCAAATGATTCTCCTTATTCAGGGCTTTGCCTGTTCTGTGAATGTGCACATGAGTAGAATCTAGCATCCTGAACTTAATTAAAGCTTTACTTGTGTGTCACTATATGGCAGAGGATTAGACCAGATGGCCCTTGCAGTCTCTTCAGACTCTATGATTCTTTGATTCATTAAGAATCATTATGAATGAGGTGGTCTAGGTTAGCAGCATCTCAGAGTCAGTGCCTTTCATAGCTTATTTCCTGTTCCATGAAGCCAAATAAATAAATAAATAAAATAAATAAATAAATAAATAAATAAAAAATAAAAAATAAATCCAGACTAACAGGGACAATATGCACACTTTTTTTTTTTTAAAAAAAGCCATAGAATGGGAAAAAAAACTTTTACAATTTTGAGTTAAATTACTACTTTTGGGACGGTGTTATTGTGTATTGCTACTGCTTCTGCTTTGGTTGCTGCCCCTTCTCCTCCTCCTCCTCCTCCTCTTCTTTTTACTGTTTTCTCCTGTCTATAGTGTTTTTCTTTATTCTGAAATGCTCATAATGTATACATTAGTAGAAATAAATGCCACATGCCTTCAATCTTATAAGAAACTTTTGAAAGAATATAATTTCAGGTTATGTAATGCAATGTAACTAGCTAATGACTATGGGAAACAGAAATGTTTCTGATTTTTATCAAGAATGAGCACTGGTGTGAACTTGAACATATATCAGGCCTCTATTGTCACATGTTCATAATGTGATAATTCATCAGAGCTTGGGAAATTTATTCTTTTGGATGACAACTCCCAGAATTTACTTGCTGTGCAGATTGGATGTTTCTGAGAGTTGTAGTTCAAAACAGCAACTTTTCCAAAGTCTGTAATTAATCTAGTTCTGGGCTGAATGTTGTCTATGAAAAACTGGGAGTCAGAGGGAATTCATGAAAATCTCCTTGTTCCCTTGTTTATGCTCTGTTACATTATGATGTCACAAAGCCAAATCAAAGTGAGGTCCAGCAATGCTGCTCTCAGCCTGAATAGACTTCCTGATGAGCTTCTCTGGCCAATCAGACCTGTCAGTGTCACCATGTTGTGAAACCAAACCTGCCTAGGGATTGTGTGTCTGGTTGTCATTCTGCAAAGGACAACAGTTTAACATTGCTTGTTTTGTTTTGATTTGTTTTTTTAAAAGCTCAAATTAAATTATTGAAAAGGAAGGTGCATGTGGGGTAGGTAGTCTGAAGTTTTCATTGACTCTGTGTGGGTCCAAGTGCTAAAATTGCTTATGCTGGAATCCAGGAGGAAAATGACCACTCACCAATATAGGACTTGTAGTTAATCATACATGACTAGAATGCAAAAATAGGAAACAGAGCAGAATCAAAATTGGTAGGAAAATTTGGCCTAGGATCAAGAAATGAAGCAGGACAGTTACTGGTTGAATTTTGTGAGGACAACAGTTTATTCATCACAACCACATTCTTCAAGTCACCAAAGAGGCAACTGTGTAAATGGACATTACCTGATGGCCAATATAGAAATGAAATAGACTACATAATTGGATGCAGAAAATGTAGGAGCTCCATTCTCTCTGCAAAAACAAGACCAAGAGCAGATTGTGGCACAGACCATGAACTGCTGATATGACAAAAATTAGAGTAAAGCTAAAGAAGAACACTAAACTAATCATCGTATCAAATTACAACCTGAAGAACATTCCCATAGAATTTATAGATAATGTAAAAAATAGATTTGCACTATAAAGGATAATTGACCACGAGCCAGAAGAACTCTGGACTGAAGCCAGGGTCACTGTCTGGGAGGAATAAAAAAAGACACTACCTGCAGCCAAAAAAAAAAAAAAAGAAAGAAAGAAAGAAAGAAAGAGAAGTCTCGATGAATGACAGGCAAAACCTTTCAAGCAGTTAAGGATGGATGAGATGCAAAAGCAAAAGGTGACAATAATAGAGTCAAAGCCCTGTGTGACAGCAACTGTTCACAATTTGTGTGCAAGAAGAAGGAGAACTACTATAATAATCAATGTAGAGATATAGAACATGACAACAAAGAAGGAAGAACAGGAGACCTTTCCCACAAGATCCAAGAAATCAAAGGGAAATTTAAACCAACAGTGGGGATATTCTATGACCAGCAGTGGAACACATTGCATGACCAAGTACAAATAAAAAGACAATGGAAATAATACACTGAAGAACAATATAAAAGTGATGAAAGGATGACAGATTCATTCTAGGAAGAATCATTTGAAGACGAAGTTACAGTTTTAGAAAGTGAAGTGGAAGCTGCACTCAGAGCACTTGGGAGGAATAAATCACCAAGAACAGCGGGCATTCCAATACAGCTGCTTCAATCTACAGAGACAAACTCTATTGTAGTTAGAACTAAAATCTGTCAGCAAATATGGGAAACAAAACAATGGCTCACAGAGTGGAAATATTCACTCATATTCCAAACCCCAAGAAAGGGGATGCCAGGGATTGCAGTAACCACAGGATCATTGTATTAATTTCCCATGCAAGCAAAGTGATGTTCAAAATTCTACAACAAAGACTTTTACCATATATATATATATATATATATATATATATATATATAGTGGGGCCCCAGTATCCACTGGGGTTGGGTTCCAGGACCCCCCCTGGATAATAAAATCTGTGGGTGCTCAAGTACCATTATATACAATGGCATAGTAAAATGGTGTCCCTTATATAAAATGGTGAACAATAAGCTTTACATTTTTTTTTTGTTTTGAATTTTTTTTTAATTTCATGCTGTGGTTGGTTGAATCCATGGATAAAAAATCCATGATATTTAGGGCCGACTGTAAAGTGAGAAATGCCAGATATTCAAGCTGGGTTCAGGAAAGGCAAAGGCACTAGTGATCATATTGCAATGATATGTTGGATATTGGAGTGAACCAAAGCATTTCAAAAGAAAATCAGCCTGTGCTTTATAGATTATGACAAAGCCTTTGATTGTGTAGACTGTGAAAAACTGTGGATCATTCTTAAAGAAATGGTGTGCCACAACATTTGCTTGTCCATATGTGTAACCTGTACTCAGGACAAGAGGCTACTGTTAGGACAGAATGCAAAGAAATTAATGTTTTCCAGTTGGCAGGGGTGAGGTCTGTTAAGGCTGCATTTTATTACCCTGTCTATTTAACTTGTATGCTGAACATATCATAACACACAGCAGAATTAGACTTGGAGGAAGGAGGCCTGAAAATTGGAGGAAGGAACAGCAACAATTTAAGATAGGCAGATGATACCATACTACTAGCAGAAAATAGGAAAGACTTGGAATGATTACAGAAGAAAGTTAGATACGCCATCATATTTCCAATGTCTATGTATGGTTGTGAAAGTTGGGCAGTGAAGAAAGCCAATAGGAAGAAAATCAATTCCTTTGAAATGTGGTGCTCCTTTGAAATGTGGTTCTATGGATATCATGGATTGCTTAAAAAAGACAAATAAATGGATCATGGAGCATATCAAGCCTAAACTCTCCCTAGAAGCCAAGATGACTAAATTGAGATTGTTGTATAGTTGTCTCCTCATATTCGCTGGGGTTTGGACCCCCATGGATACCACAATCCGTGGATACTCAAGTCCCATTATATGCAATGGCATAGCAAAATGGTGTCCCTTATATAAGATGGCAAAATCAAGGTTTGCTTTTTGGATTATTATTTTTTAAAGAATATTTTCAAGCCATGAACACTTAAATCCGTGGATACGAAATCCGTGGATACAGAAGAACAACTGTACTTTGGACATATCATGAGAAGACATGACTCACTTGAAAAGACAATAATGGTTGGTAAGGTAGAAGGATGTAGAATAAGAGGAAAATGGCATTACAGATGGCTAGACTCAATCAAGGAAGCCAAGCACCTGAGTCTGCAAGACCTGAACAGAGCCTGTAGATGATAGGGTGACTTGGAGTTCTCTCATTTATGGGGTTGCTGTTAAGCTGAAGTTGACTTGATGGCAGTTAACAACAAAGTGTAGCTGTCTGGATACATGTTCCTTCACTGTGACTCCTTGCATAGATTTTCTTACAAAAATGGCAACTGGTGGCTGCCATGCCAGTGGGGTGAAGGATGTGCTTTGGGTTCAGCACCTTAGATAGCACCTTTAAACAATGACTATAACCCAGAGTCCTCTCCATTGATGCTCCCTTGTCGTGGGAGAGAGGCTTACGTACCCTAATGATGTTTTGAGCTATGCTGGCGGTGGCATAATAGCCACGGGTAGGGTCTCCCATGCCAGACATGTCAAAACCGAAGGGTCTGACAAAGAGCATCAAAGGGCAGGATGGGCTCTCTAGCCTTATGGCAACTATCCTAGGAGAAGGAAAACTCTAATCCCAAACCCGGGCAGATGGTGCTCATCCAACCCTGTAAGGTCAACCATCTAAGAGAAGGAAACTCTAATCAAACCTATGACCCGAGGACGTCGGTGCTATCGTCCATGCTTGCAGGGCCACAGTAGATGAACTTTTGGTTTAAAGGGTGAGGCCAGTTCTGTGCATGCTGTGCTCCACCAGAAAAATCCATTGCACAGGCTCGAAGGACAAATCCAGTTCTGGACTGACTATGTGACGAATGTTGCTGTCCTTGAGCTAGCAGGGATCACCAGCATTGAGGCCATGATATTGAGAACGCAGCTGCAGTGGGCAGGGCATGTGTCTAGGATGGAGGACCATTGCCTCCCAAAAATAGTATTCTACGGTGAACTCACCACGGGTCAGCGTAAGAGGGGCACTCCAAAAAAAGCGATACAAGGACTCCCTGAAACAATATCTCAGGCTCGGCCAAATTGATCACCAACAATGGTCCGCCCTGGCCTCACACCGGGAGGCATGGAGACGCGCTATCCACAATGCTGCAGCCTTATTTGAGAACTCACACCGAACAAGTCTTGAAAAGAAACGACAACACAGAAAGAATCACAACCCAGAAACATCACCCAAGGAGACCTTCTGCTGTGCTTTCTGCAACTGGACTTGTTTATTTCGGATTGGCCTTTTTAGTCATCAGTGCGCTTGCAGAAAGCATGGGATGAGTCCTTCCTGAATCTTCGTTTGCGAAGAAAAGCCAGAGAGAGAGAACCCAGAGTGGATTAATTGTCATACTGACACAGAAACCACCAACTGTTGGTGCTTGCTTCCCCTCCCCAGCTCCTGTACATGCCATAGCTTTCAGTTGAAGGGCAATTGGTTGTATCCAAAAGTGTGCATGCCCAAAGCTGCCCTTCCATGGAAGAGAATGGGAGAAGGCCATACTGGTTACTTCACAGCATGTGAGTCCATCCCAAAACATTTCACTGCCTGAGGCAAAGCAGGAAATATACCCTCCCCCATATCAAGTTACATAGAGTTTGAGGGAGAAAATCTCGCAGGTGCTGTTCTTTGATAGTAAAAGTAAAAATAGTAATATAGTCAATTCTATTTTTATCTGAAACCCTTTTCTCACTTTTTTTTGAACATGCATTTTTTAAGCACGCAAAGCATTTAATGGCATGCTTCATTTTTTTACTACTGTATTCATTTTATGGTTTTCAGTGATTTTGTGCTGCTTTAAAGTATTGATATTTTAATACGTCATCTTATTTTAATCGTGTTTTAACTTTTTTACCATTAATTTTTAATTCACATAATTTGTTTTAACTCCTGTGAGCTATCTTGGATTCCATGGAGAGAAAGGCAGGCTATAAATAGAGTGAATGAACCATTTTGCTGCCTTTTGTCAATACTGAGAATTTGTTGCGACTTCCGGTCTGAGCGGAGCGGGCGAAAGACGAGCGGAGAGGAGCTCTGTCTCCCGATCTTCTCAAAACTGCAGCTACAGCTAAGTTAAGCTAAAATCGTGAGCTGTCAAAGCTCCCCCAGGGACGGGGGCGCGGAGAGGGGGCCATAGAAGCCATAGCCCAGTCGGGGGGTCCGCAATAGAAGGAGAAGAAGGAGCGCTAGCGGACACGACGGGTGGCAGTGGAGCCTAGCTGCCATTAGAGAAGAGGTGGGACAACAAGCCCACAGCACGCCGAAAGCCGCCAGACAACATGGAGAAGGAGAAAAAGGGAGAGAAAGTAAGATCCGTGTAGCCTGCTTCGGGATCGCGTTAATACTGCCTCTGATTAATAGTGCTACTCTCTCAGGGGTTTACAATAATAGTGGAGCCATTTGCCTGCAACTTTTTTTTTTTACCTTTGCTAACAATTTGTGTTTTTTGTTAATATAATACCATTTCATTTTTTGCTTTTTTTTGTTTGTTTTTTCCCCTCTGCTGAGGTTTTTTTTTGTATATATGTAATTTTTGAGTTCTTTATTATTATTATTAGTGTATTTCTTCGTTCTTCTTTTTTTTTCTTGTTCTCTTTTCCAGTCTTTTTTTTCTTTTTTCTTTATTTTTTTTTAATATATATACTCCTGGATATTTTTCTCTTTTGTTGTTGTTGTTGATGATGTTGCTGATTATTTGATTAGTTTTGAATCCCATTTGAACTTTGAAGATTTTGTCTTATTTTTTTTTGTACTGTTTGCATTTTTCCTTTTCTTCTTTACTTCTTTTTCTTTTTTGAATGCTGCAGGCATCTGAATAAATAGAACTTGTGAGAGTGAAAGAGCTGGTGTTGTGAAAGAATTGTAATAAGATCTGAATGTACAATCGCAATACAGCATAGTTGTTAAAGAGACCTTAAAGGTTTGACCTTGAAAAAGCTGAGACATATGCCAGCAGTGATAAGAGACTAACACTCTGACTACCTTGAACATTTATATGAACATTCATATGGTTGCTGGAACCAAGGCAGCCAGGTTTTTGATGAGGAAGAGAAGACTGATTATTTTAAAAGTGTGGAAACAGATGTATGTTTAAATAAGTTGTGATCCAGCAAACTATTTTTGATCTCCCATTCTTGTTTATATAAGCGTGTGGCTTAGCCTTCTCCTTTTGGTGGCTCTGCCCCCTGCTTTTTTTTTCTTTTTTTTTCTTTTTCTCTCTTTTTCTTTTTTCCTTTTTTTCTTTTCGTCTTCAAGATATTTTGATATATATATATAACTATCTTTTTTCCCCTTTTTCTTGCCCCTTTTTTGGGGTGGCTGTGTTTTCTTTTTCTTTTTTCCTTTTTGTTTTTTCCCTAGTTTTTGTATTTTTTCATTACTAGTATTATTATTATTAACTTTAGATATCCTCAAGATATCGCTTTGAAATCTTTTTTCTTTTTTTTCCCCACTTTTTTTTGGAGGGAATGTTTTGATAACGATAACACTTACTGAAATAAGCTAAGAAGAAGAGAAGGACTCAAGAAAAGATAGAAGAGAAGAAGGAAGAGAGGAAGGAAGGAAGACACAAAAGTGTAGAAGGAACGACCGTGAGAAGAGAGAATAGAGAAAGGGAAGGGGAGAACTTACACTACAGCTTAAGAGGATAATATGGCGTCTGGTACAAGGAATAGAATGAGGGCCATTGACCCTTTGAATGCACAAGGAAGAAGAGGCTCTGTAGAAGAAGGCACACCGCAGTACATGATGAAGTTTATGGATGAAATTCGAGATTTCCGGAAGGATGTGACGGTCCAGTTAAGTGATATCAACACTAAATTTAATGCTCTACATACAATATTGACTCAAACAAAAAACGAAGTAAAGGAAAACAAGGAAGATATTCAATCATTAAAGAAGGAAAATGTGGAATTACACATGGAACTTGAAAAAGTACGAGACCAATTGGCGTTAGCAGAAGTGAGAGGAAAAGAATCATGGATTAGATTAAGAGGGCTGAAAGAACTCCCAAATGAAGATACAAAAAAACTGATAATAGACCTCTTGGTGCGGAACTTAGAGTGGAGTGAAGAATTAATAAGCAGAGAACTGGACTGTGTATATAGAGTGAAATCATCATATGCGGTAAAAAGAAACTTGCCCAGGGATATTATTATACAATGTGTAAGGAAAGTAGTAAAAGACTTTATTTTAGAAGTGCACTTCAATAGGGGTATTAGCTATGAGGGGAAAATTCTTATCCTGATGAAAGAAATCCCAACCAGAATTTTACGAAAACGAAAGGAGTACTATTTTTTGGTTGAAACATTGAAAAGAGAAAAAATCCCCTTTCGCTGGGATAAGCTGGATGGAGTACTGTTTACATATAAGAATGAAAGATTTAAGATTGACACAGTAGAAAAAGCACAGGATTTCATCAGGAGGAATAAAAAAGATTTGGATATTCACTGGAGAAGCCAAGAGAAGTATAAACAAAGTGAAGAAAAAGAGAACTTAGAACTCACTCAAAAAAACAAAAGCCCAAGGGAGAAGGAAAAAGAGGAGGGAGAAGAGGAGGTGAGTAATCAAAAAGAAAAAGCGAATACGAGTTTGCTGGATCTTGAGGGCTTGGAGTAAGAGCATCTGTGGAAAAGTCATTTAATTAGTGATAAGTAAGTCAAGATATTAACTAACTATTAGAGTTAACAAATTAGAAGTAGATTAGTGTTTGTCTCTGTTTCTGTTTTGAACGAATAAAGATTGTACATTTTGTTTAAGTCAATGCCAGCAATTAAGTTTTTGACGTTGAATGTGAAGGGATTAAATGGAAAGAAAAAGAGGAGATTACTTTTTCAATATCTCAAAAAAACAAAGATAGATGTTATTTGCCTACAGGAAACTAAAATAAAAACGAATCATGAATATGTGTTGAGAGAAAATAATTTAGGGTTAGAATATGTTTCGTCGGGGATGAAAAAAAAGGGGGGGTGGTTTTATATATAAAACCACATTTAAAGCCAAATTTAATATTAGCTGATAAAAATGGAAGGTTTGTGATGGTGGAAATAATATTGGATGGGACCAAATTGTTGATAGTGGGCATCTATGCCCCAATTGAAGAAAAATATACATTCTATAAAGAGTTAAAAAATAGGATGGGACAATTGGATTATTCTAATTGGTGCTTATTAGGAGATTTTAATGGGGTGGTTGAACCTTACATGGATAGAAATTCAAACAAAAAAAAAAGTAAAAAAAAGCAAGGTAAACTACCAAAAGAGTTCTTTGAAATAATAGAGGAATATCAACTATTGGATACATGGAGATTTAAAGAAGGGAACTCTAAGGGTTATACCTTTTTTTCTGATAGACATAAATCAAACTCTAGAATTGATATGATTTGGATTAGTACCAATTGGGCTTATATGATCAAAGAAGTGGATATTTTACCAAAATTTTTATCAGATCATAATCCAGTTATGATGTCAATAAAAAGTAAGAAGAAATTAAGTAACTGGAGAATAAACGAATCATTATTGTGTAGGGAAGAAGTGGTTGAAGACTGTAAGAGGAAGATGAAAGAATATTTCGAACTAAATTTAGATAAGGAGATAGGAAATGATGTTGTTTGGGACGCTGGAAAAGCGGTAATGAGGGGAATTTTAAAAAATTGGAGTGTAATAATAAATAGGAGAAAATTAGAAGGAAGGAAGTTAATATTGGAAGAACTAAAACAAAAAGAGCAAGAATTAATAAAAACTCCAAATAATAAGAAAATCAAATCCTAAATTAAAAACTTACGGGAACAATTAACAATTATGGTGACAGAAGAAATGAGGAAAAAATTAGAGTTTATAAGACAAAAGGAATTTGAACTTGGTAACAAACCAGGCAGATGGTTGGCCTACAGGTTAAAAAAAGAAAGAGCTAAACGTTTGATCTTAAAAATGTTAATGGGAAAAAGGGAAGTGACAGATGAAACTGAGATCTTAAAAATATTTTACAACTACTTTAAATTGATATATAAGAAGAAAGATACCTCTTCAGTGCAGATATACGATTATATTAGGAATTGCGGAACCCCTAAACTTACTGAGAACCAAAGAAAAGAACTGAATAAGGAGATAACGGTAGAAGAAATCATAAGTACTATAGAGAAATTGAAAATAAAGAAAGCTCCAGGACCAGATGGACTCCCCGCAGAATACTATAAAGTGTTCTCTGGAGAATTAATAAAACCTTTTGCAAGAGTTATAAAAGATATACTGGAAAAAAAACAAATCCCCAGCAGTTGGAAGGAAGCTAATGTAGTATTAATCCCGAAAGAGGGGAGAGATAATCTTCAAATAAAAAATTATAGGCCCATTTCACTACTAAATACAGACTATAAAATATTTACTACTATACTCTCCAATAGACTTAAAGTAATATTACAAGAGTTTATACATAAGGACCAAAATGGGTTTTTGCCCGGAAGACAGATAAAAGACAATATAAGATCTGTAATTAATGTGTTGGAATATTTACACTCTCATAATGAAACTAAGGGGGCATTGTTTTTCCTAGACGCTGAGAAAGCGTTTGATAATTTAAATTGGGACTTTATGATAAAAATTTTGGACGAATTGGGTTTTGGAGAAAAATTTACTAATTGGGTTCAAATACTATACCAAGAGCAAAAAGCAAAATTAATTATAAATGGGGAAGCAACGGAAGAATTCAATGTAGAAAAGGGCACAGACAAGGTTGCCCACTATCACCTTTATTGTTTATATTAGTATTAGAAATTTTAAATAATGAAATAAGAGGGGATAAGGAGATTAAAGGGCTTAAAGTTAAAAAAGAGGAGTATAAATTGAAGGCTTTCGCCGATGATTTAGTTATTATATTGGAAGACCCCTTAGTAGGAGTAAAACGATTAATGTATAAAATTGAAGAATTTGGTAATTTGGCAGGCTTTAAGATTAATAAAGATAAAACCAAGATCTTAATCAAAAATTTAGATAAAAAAAGAAAAGGATGAACTACTAAAAATTTCAAATTGTGAAATTGTGAAAAAAGTGAAATATCTGGGAGTAAACTTAACAACTAATAACCAGCAACTATTTCATAACAACTATGAGAAGATATGGAAGGATATTAAACTAGACCTAAATAGATGGAAAGACTTAAGTTTATCATTACTAGGTAGGATATCTACTATTAAAATGAATGTTTTGCCCAAATTAATGTTCCTGTATCAAACTATCCCCATATATATCCCCAATCAAGTTTTCAAACATTGGCAATTAGAATTGACTAAATTTATATGGGCAGGGAGGAAACCAAGAATTAAGTGGAAATTGTTAATTGATGATAGAGACAGAGGAGGCTTGGGGCTTCCAGATATTAGAATTTACTATGAAGCGGTATGTTTATCATGGTTAAAACAATGGATATTATTAGAAAATAGTAGGGATTTAGAAATAGAGGGATCAGATCTTAAAGTAGGGTGGCACGGGTATCTAGGATATAATAAAATTAAAATAAATAAGGACTTTAAAAACCATGTTATAAGGAAAGCTCTGATAAGAATCTGGGAGAAATATAAAAAGAGGATATGTCCGGATATTCCAGGATGGTTATCTCCCCAGGAAGCCTTTTGTAGAAATGAATTAAGGGATTACAACTGGCTTACGTATAGGGATCTGATGGTAAAGAAAGGGGGGCAATGGAGAATCAAAGAATGGCAAGATCTGACGGCTGAAGGAGTCCAAATTCAATGGTTAACCTACTACCAGTTGAGGGCGAGAATTAAAGAGGACTTGAAAGAAAGGAAATATGAAGAGAAGAAATCGGAATTGGAAAAATTAATGAATGCGGGTAATAAACATTTAATTAGCGGACTATACAAATTGTTATTGAAAATAAATACAGAAGATGAACAAATTAAGCATTGTATGGTTAAATGGGCATGTGATATAGGAGATCCAATACAACTGGAACAATGGGAGGACATTTGGAAAAGGGGATTAAAGTTTACATATTGTTACAATCTGAAGGAAAATTTTTATAAGCTAATGTATAGATGGTATTTGACTCCATTTAAATTATCAAAAATGAAAAAGGGAATCTTAGCAAACTGCTGGAGATGTAAGATTCGATATGGGTCATTTTACCATATGTGGTGGGAATGCAATAAAATAAAAAAATTTTGGATTAAAATTAACAAAGAAATTGAAAAAATAATGGGATTCGAAATAGGATTAAACCCTGAATTATATCTATTAAATATATTTCCGTTAGGAAACGGAAAAGAAAAAGAACATAGGTCCCTATTATATTATTTGATTACAGCGGCGCGGATGGTGATAGCTAAAAAGTGGAAATTGGATGAATCCCCGACGAAAAGTGATTGGCTGGAAAAGGTTATGGAATTGGCGCGAATGGATAAACTTACAAATTGGATTAAAAGGAAAACAATAGAGGAATATATAAAAGTATGGAACCCGTTCATAGAATACAGTAAACAAAAAGAGGGGGTTATTAATACAATTGGGTTTTTTCATTAGGCAAATGAAGGATTTTTATATCTCTTTGTATAAAATTTCTTTGCCATCTCATGGGCAATGAAATTGATGATAGGAAACGAGAGAGGAGCAGATGATTTGAGTCTTGGATAAAACAAAGTTTGAAAAGTGATTAATAACTACTAGAGGATGAATGTTATAGTATAATAAGAAGCGTGAAAAAAGTAGGCGGGAGGTCCTTTTAATTTAATTATTGTATGTCTATGTATCAATGGTGTTTAATTGGATTATGTTAGGATGTCTTGGAGAAAGACTCCTGTTTGTCTTATTTTGTATGTAGTGTATTGTTTTGTAGGTGTATTGTGTATAGATGTATATATGTATTTTAAAAGGTGTATAATTGTGGAGTAATTACATGTTTAAGTGTTCAATAAAGATTTAAATAATAATAATAATAATAATAATAATAATAATAGAATTTGTTGCCTGAGGCAGCAACCCCAGTCTGCCTAATGGTAGAGCCACCTGTGAGAAGGCAACTTCCTTTCTGGCTGTTATCTGAGAAATGCTGGCAGGTGTAGTGCTCCATCCTGCCTGAGCGTCTGTGCTGTGCAACCTCTTATATTAGAGCTGTCACTCCCTTAGGTTTTTTCTAAGCAATTAATTCACATTTGGATCCCAAGCAAAGGACAGTTGGATTAGGGTTAGAAGCTGTGGGATCATTATGTGACAGCTTTTTGTAACACCAGAGTTATCATTTTAAGAGGTGTGTGGCACAGCCAGAGTGAATGGCAGGGGACAGATTTCTGTTTCTTGTTCCTATTATTCTATTCATCCTTCTTTTTGTTTGCTGCCCCTGGGCTGAACCAAATTTCACTTTTATTCTTTCCTGAATATGACATCATAATTTATCTCTCCCACCCCACCCAAGCTGCACTTGCAAGCATGAGGTGAGCACTGTTGAGCTGAGTCTACACATTTTGCCATGGCCAATTGGGTTATTCAGCAAGGTTCTTGTTAGGGGCTGACAGGAGGAAGTGCTTGAGTCAGGCATGGCCATTTAGGCATAGCATGAGACCGTGAGGCTGGCAGCTGGAGTTAGGAACAGCTCCAAAGAGACAGAAAACAATCATTCACCATTTTCCCATGGTGGCTGAATGGAAGCCAGGAACATCTACAGGAGGAAGCTTGTCTTTTCCTGAAAACAAATGATACCCTGTAGAAGTTAGACAGGGAAATTAAGAGCATAAAAAGAGTTCTCCTGGATCGGACCAACGTTCCTCTCACCCTCTTTCCTATTTCCCACAGTGGCCAGCCAACTGTCTGTGGGAGTTTGCATGATTGGTTCATAAATACGTTCCTCTCAAAGCTGGAAAGTAACATGGTACAAGTAAAGATGGTATTGTAACACATTACTTGTTGAGGTAACAAGGGGGCTGTGGCAGATCCCTTCCCCAAACTCCAATCCCTAGGATCCTGGCACTCACCCTGACCTTGTTCCCTCACTCGTAATCCCTTTCTGGAGTTGTTTTTGGGCCTCAAGGTGACCCCTTGGTTGTGAAACTGTGGCTGTGTTGGTGTGTGGGTTCTTTAGTGGTATGCGTGGCCTGACTCTAATTCAAGCTTGATAGAGAGCCAGAGGTTTAAAACAATGACAACAGGTTTATTAAATACAATCAGAAAATATATTAATCTCTGATAATCCATTATTCTAGGCTCTCCAAATCCATAGGTAATTTCTCTCTTATTTCGCAAATCCAAAACTCTGTCTCAATCAGCTCAAATCCTGTCTGTGTCAACTTCAAACCCTGTCAGTACCAGCTTTCAACCCTGTCTGAATTTTCTCAGGACTTTATCAGACGTGGGGGAATGCAGCACAAAACTGCATCCCAAAATGCATCAGGAGAACGCTGCAAGAACAGAAAGGGCAACATTATCAGATGTCCATGCTATGCCCCTGGAATGGCTGAAAGACGTCGTTGTCAGGTTTTTGTTCTTGTAGCATTCCTGTAATGCAGTTTTTGCCACATCTGATAAAGTCCTCAGAAACACACTCCAGCTTTTGAAAATTTCTGATCACCTGCAGCCCCTTCATAGCACTTCCTGAGCTGCAATTGGCTGCCTTGAAGCCAAGTTTTTGGGCTTCAACTGGCTGCCTAGCATTCACTTCACAGGAACAATGACGCTTTTGCAAATTAATGTAAATGGTTGCTAATGTCATTACTTTTTGTGCATGTAGGAAACAATGTTTATTCTTTACTTCTCAAATGTTTCTCTAGTATTTTGGCTTATTTAGGGCTATTCTTGTACAGTCAGACCCCCATAACTGTGGGGGTTTGGTTCCCAGACTTACCACAGGTACTGGAAACCATGCCTAACACAAATGCTATTAAAATAAAGGACTTCTGGTAACATACATAGCATAGAGTTGTGTTGGAGGACCTAGAAAATGCCTAGAGAGGATGTCTCTCTAAGCATTATCCAGTGCAACTCTATGGTATGTGTTCCTATTTTTTTCCCCAGCCATGGATAACTGAAATTGTGGATATTGGTTCCGTGGATACGCAGGTCTTTTTGTATTTGAATTATTTTGAAAAAATAAAAGTAATGAAAAGGGAACTCCTTGCTATTGCAATATTTCAAAATAATAACAAATGTTGGTTTGAAAGTTATCATTGTAATCACCATCACATGCATTACTTTTTAACAATAGTATTCTGAGCTTTGGTTCCTGATCCCTCCACCTTATTATCGCATCTTATTTCAAAAGCCCCATCGCCTTCCCCCCAAAAAACAGTTTCCCCTCATTCTCCATATCAGTGAACAAAATAATCCAGAGTGTGATTTTACCCAACAGCAATAAGCACAAGTGAACCAGGATAGAATTGTAGGATTTTAGAGTTGGAAGGGACCTTGTGAAACTTCTAGAGAAACTCCTTGCTCAAAAGATCACTTACAGTTCAGGATACAACATCCCTGCCACCCTCTGCCATCCCAGAACTGCTGGCTTGCCCTTGGCTTGTCATTCCAGCTGCCTACCTTGAGAACTGGAGTTGACAACCTTGAGAACTGGAGTTGACCAGAACTGGGGGCAACTAACTGTAGTTAGTTTGGTCATGTGCAAGACAGCTAAAATTACAAACCATGGCTAACATAAATGATTGTGTAGCTTAATTTGTGAATATGGCCATGATTACATTAAAGATAAAGCAGCCAAAAGTTTAACAAGAGATTGTAGAACTACCTGCCATTATATTAAACAAATTTCACTTGGATGTTCTTTCCCACTATTACTGCATGCTGAGTCCCTACTGTAGTAATTCTGTTTCACACTGCTTGCTATCAGAGGCTTAATTTTCATTTGGTTTGAATTAAACAAAACCTAAATGACTAAAAGGGGCTTGCATTAATGCAAAAGGAGCCAATATTTAAGAGTCAAAATGCTGATTTCAATACCCATGTTCTAACAAAAAGATGCACTCTCTGTAACAGCTTAGCATTTCTCATCTAATACAGTATTTGTTTTCTACCAACTCTCTTTGAGCTTGGGCCCCCCTCACAACCCAGAAGAGGAAGGCAAGCAAACCAGATTCTGGCTGTTCCTGTTTCTGTGTATTTGGAAAGGTTAGATAGATGGGTAAGGTGAAGTCAAAGCTTGGAAAAGTTACTTTTTCTATAGCTCCCAGAATTGCAGTGTTTAAAACTGTAAAATTTTCAAGTTTTGGGCAGAGCGACAGGATCAGTGTGTCAAAGTGGTCAACAGTGGAGCTAACCCATGAATTACAAAGAAGATGTTCCGATATTGCCTGTGACACATCTTGATAGACAGATGAAGTCTGCAGTGGAGTAGAACCAAGCATATAATTGTCTGGAAATAACATGATTCTAAAATATAATAATTTGGGCTTGTTCTAAACACTGTGCTTCCCACTCATACATTTTCTCAGTCAATAAAGGCTGTTCATCATCTCAGATATTATTTGCAAATGCAGTTTGCTGGGAATAAATCATTGTATTTATTTTCTTCTTTGAAAACCCTTGTATTAATTTTTCTGTGGAATCTGGCATGTATCTACCCCCCCACCTCAAAGTAATTAATAAAATTACTGTTGTCACAATGGTGGTGGATGCAGTGATAAGCGTATTTGGTAACCACCACAGAACATAGGCATTGGTTTCTGTGGAAACCAGTTTTGATTAAGGCAGTAAAAGCAGACATAAGGTTCATTCATTACTATAGTCAATGGATAATATTGACTCGATCAAGCTAGAGCTGTATGCCAGTGGATGGTGCTTGTGTGGTGGAAGGGAAGAATTAAGAATGGATTAATTTCCGGTCTATGGGTTTGTAAAACTATTGATAATATCTGAATTGAACTACAGTGAAAGACAGAAACAAGAGTCAGTTCATTACTTGATGTTTTGAATTCTAAATTAATGTTTTATTTTTTCCTTTGTCCCAATTAGATGAACTATTCTATCAATGTTTCTAAGGCATAGCATTTTTTTTCCCCTTTGGAGGAAAAAATGTTCATATGGCTTTGATGATATCAGGATACAAGATTATTCTAAACAGTTCTTAGGAAATGTGTGCTTTCCATCTATACTTTTTTTTAAAGGGCCAGGCCTTGCTGTTTTGTTTAAGAAAATTTCCATAGTGAAATCAGCCTCCTTTTTATTTAGTCTGCTTTCAGTAGCACTTTTCCTTATCCAGAATCAAACACTCGGTCGACTGTACTGTAGAGCCATGCACTGTTTTCTTTAGTAGCTTAGATTCATCAAGGTATTCCAACATTTTAAAAGTGACAGCAATAAAGAAAATAGAAAACAAAGCAGAGATCCATTTCTCCATGTCCCCCACCCCACTGCAAACTATTAAGGCACTGAATATATTCTGTTTGGTACAGGAATTTCTGAGCATTGGTGTTAAATGATTAAGTCTCTTTCCTAGTAATGGAAAAGCTAAACCCATTAATGGGGAGGGTTGATAATAAATTTTCCTACACCTTGACCCAGAGGGGAGGCAAAACACTTTGTTGTTTGAGAAGCATACTTCATTAAAAGAAAAAAAAAGCCAAACCATATATTGTTGCATTACATTTGTCAATGGGGATTATCAGATGTGGCAGAAACTGTGGCAAAAGATCGCTAGAATAGGAAGGGGTGACCTCATCAGATAAAGATGTCATCCATCATCCTGGGGAGTGTGGGTAGGGCAGTGAGTAAAGCATCCCATTTTAGTAGCAGCTTGTCACTGTCAATAGAAAAATGGAGACTTGTCCACTGCAGTACTGTGCCCCCGGAATGGCTGAAGGACATGGGTGTCTGGTAAGGTTGCCCTTTCTGTTTTCCTAGTGATCTTCTGGCACAGTTGGGAATGTGATTTTTGGCTAATTTCCAATATGGTTTCTACTTGTTTCACTTTAGGTAGGATTCAGTGATATTCTGTCTAGCCGTGTCTATCCACTAGAGAGACAGGAGAAGTCAGTAGAAGGTATTTCACTTTCTCCCTGCAACCTTCTATCTTTTCTGGAGGGCTGAAAGACCCTCTAGAACAATTTGGAGAGGCAGAGTTGTTGTTGTGTGCCTTCAAGTCAGTTTCAACTTATGGTGACCCTAAGGCAAATCTATCATGGGGTTTTCTTGGCAAGATTTGTTCAGAGGGGATTTGCCTTTGTTTTCCTCTGAGGCTAAGAAAGTGTGACTTGATCAAGGCCATCCATTGGGTTTCCATGGCTGGGCAGGGATTGAAACCCTGGTCTCCAGAGTCATAGTCCAAATGTCAGGATCTGCCTCTCCTGGCAGGACTAGTCCCCTGGCTGTGAAAGTAGGCTCTGCCTCTCTGTGTAGAACTAGGCCCTGGTTGTGGAAGTCTTGAAAGGACTAGGGCCAACTTATCCGGCACAGCGAGCTGCACTCATGCAGCACACCTGGAGCAGCCAGGGGAACAGCTGTTTAAGACCAGCATGCTGCCCTCAGTGCTTTCCACAACATGGTCTCCTATGCTGCCTATAGCTGCCTTTGGACCTTGAACCATTGCCCTAACCTTCTGTCTCATCATGCTTGAACCCTTGCTTGCTTCTTGGACCTGCCTTTGTCTCCAGCCCTGTGGATTCCTGGTATGTGATCTGACCTTGGTTTGTTTTTGGACTTTGGCTTTACTTGGACTCTGACTCGTGTGTTCTTGAGCTGGCACCCCCTTCCTGGACCTGTGTTTGCCTCTGGCACCCTAGACCTCTGGTTATGTGTTTTGATCTTGGCTTGTTTTGGGGACTTTGGCTTGTCTTTGACTCTAGCTAGACTCTGGAGATTTTCAGACGCCTCTTTCAGCGTCTTGCCGCGCAAGCAGCCTCCGAAGCAGTAACGAGGCTGCTGTGCGGCAAGGGGTCCATTTTGGACGATGCTGTTTAAACAGAGGCTGGATTGCCATCTGTCAGGGATGCTTTGATCAAGATTTCCTGCATGGCAGGGAGTTGGACTGGATGGCCCTCGTGGTCTCTTCCAACTCTACAATTCTATGATTCTATTACTGTTGCGGCTAGCATTGGAGGCGGCCGCGCTGTTTTTTACTCATGGACAACTTCCGTGAGTGAAAAACAGCGCGGCCACCTCCAATGCTAGCCGCAACACTCACGGACGATGCCGAGAGAGAAACGGCGTCATCCAGAATGGACCCCTTGCCGCGCAGCAGCCTCGTTACTGCTCCAGAGGCTGCTTGTGCGGCAAGACGCTGAAAGAGGCATCTGAAAATCTCCTCTGACTCCTGTGTTTCTGACCTGGCACCCAGTCCCTGGACCTGCCTTGCCTCTGGCCCTTGGGCTTTGATTGTTCATCTTCCTGCCTCCCCTGGTATCTCTGCTAAAAGACCTTGTCTGCTGCCAATGCCATGGATCCTGACACCAAGGTTCAAACCACTATACCATGCTGCCTCTTGCAGAGTTGGAGTCAGAGGAAGAAAGGAAGTCCAGTTGGGTGAATGGAACTGAGCTTCTGCAAAATTAAATGTTTCTCTCTGAGGTGACTTTATTCTTCCAAGACACCAGGCATGGAAAACAAGGACAATTTAGGTTCTGCTAGGCTTTACTCATGATCCTTTTTTCAAGAACTTTCTAGAAGTTTTTGTCTCTTAGCTTTGGGAAGGAGAAAAAAATGGAATAGAAGTGTGACAAAGAATAAGAGTTCAAACAATTAAACATGAAAGTTTAGCAATGATCTGTGAAATCACAGTGTGTTTCCAGAAGTGGTGAATACCAGTTTTAGATGATTGCATCATACCTTATTTTGCCCACAGTTCTGGAGCAGGAAGTTTCTATAGCCCAAACAGCAGGGCATAATGGATCTCTTACCACAGTACATGAAATGACATTACTGTTACTGAAAAACAAAGGTATTGTACTCCCCCCCCCCTGCAGGAAACAGTTCCAGGAGGAGCACTATCCTTACAGCTGTCAGCCTGTACAGGATTGGGTGTCTTTAATACAAAGAAAGCTTGATTAGAGAATAACATATGTAGTATGGAAGAAAGATGGGATCTGCTACCACTGGCTACATGATTAAGAGAAAGTGGAGATTTGTGGGAGGCACTTCCCCTAGCTTTCCCTCTTGTTGAAGGAAGGCATCCAGCCAGCATGATGGGTTGGATGGTGGGAGTGGTAGTCCAACACATTTGGACAGCTCTAGGTTGGAGAAGTCTGCCTTAGAAAAAAGTTTCAGGTTATACATGCTTATAGAGGTGATTATACAGTATGTCTAATTACTGTGGTCCCTGGCTGCTGCCGCAGAGAGGGTGGGAAAGGAGGGAGATACAAAAGTGGTTTCGCGTGTGTGTGCCTTCAAGTTGCCTGTCAACTTAGGGTGACAATATGAATTTCATAGCGTTTTCTTAGGCAAGAAATATTCAGGGGTGGTTTTGTCAGTTCCTTTCTCTGAAATATAGTCTATGGCACTTGGTATTTGTTGGCCTTCTCCCATCCAAGTGCTAACCAGGGCTGACCCTGCTTAGCTTCCAAGATCAGTTGGGATCTGGTGCCTCTAGGGTATTTAGGCCCAAACATCATGCTGGTCCTCTTCCTGTTAAGGCCTCTTTCTCTGCAGTGGCTCCCCCCCTAGATTCTGAGCAAGGTTAGCTGGTAACCCTAAGAGTCCCAATTTTGAGAGAAAGGCAGGATACAAACAACAAAAATAATAATAGGCCAAGTAGGAATTTTTAGTTCATTTGTACTATACACCTACCTACCTTCCTTTCTTCCTTCCTTCCTTTCTTTCTTTCTTTCTTTCTTTCTTCCTACCTACTCTGCACAGGTGACTCAGCAGTTGGTTTAAGTTGTATTGGGTGCTGTTCTGCTTGTAAATAGGTTAATTGGTCACAATTTGACAGGGATGAGCAGGTGGTTGAGATTAGGGATATCTTTGTGTGCTCCTGAAGGCTACTGTTCAGACACTAACCAGGCCAGAGACCTGACCTCTAGGGCCTCGGTTTCCATGCGCAGGATATGGCTGGATCTTTATGATCAGCCATTGGCAGCTGCCCAGATGCTGTGCATCTGCTGTGCAGCACTGAGAGAGGGTGCTTCTGGGAAGACCGTCTGCCACATTTTAAGGTGTGGCTGGGGGAGAGGAATGGAAGTTTTGCACCACTCCTTTTCTTATGTCATCAGTGTTTGCCCTCATCTGAAAGGCTCTAGGCTTGGGGTAGGTTGCCACTGCATGCAATTCCTCTCTGTTGATCATTCTCATTGGATTTAATAAACTGTGGCTTGAGTTCAGCCAAGCCTTTATGTCTGCCTCTTTATTTCCCCTCTTTCTCTACAATTACATCCCTTGCCACTTGCCTTCCAAAATGGAATAGATGCACTGACTGGTTAAGGAGCAGGATTGTACTCTTCTTTTCACCTCTTCTATCGGTTTTTCCATTCTATTGGAGTTTTTGGTACTGTGTTTGTTCCTCCACTGGATCCTCACAATGTAACTTAGGAGATTTTGGGGGGCAAAACCCCATGGAGAGCGGGAGAGAAACTGGGCTATTCCACTGCCAGCGCTCTGTTTCACGCACCCCCCGTCCTTCTCTCAACGGTGTGTGAAATGGAGCGCTTGCACCGGAACAGCCCCGTTTCTCTCCCGATCTCTGCGGGGTTTCCCCCACCATCTGAAAATCTCCATTGTCACCTATTAATGTGACAAATTAGAGACAGTTCAACCATTCAATGCCTTGCAAAAGAAGAAACACCAAGAATTACATCAAAGGGTTTGTTGCAATCCTGCTAGAACAGGGGTGAGCAATTATGGTGGGAGCAGGGAGCATTTCCTCTCCTTCTTCCAGCTAGCACAACACCCTTTTCCTGACGTATTTTATTTATATCCTGCTTTTCTCACAACATGAGAGCTCACACCATAAATTAAAACAAAGTCAAGGGCAGCTCATGACATAAATTAAAGCAAACTACAGGTAAATTCCCCCCCCCCAATGATTTAACAAAAAGACTAAAAATTATCACATTTAAAACAGCATTAATGTAAAACTAAGTTTAAAACAATTTTAAAACAAAGTGGTAAGATACAGCACATCCTTGCAATTAAAAGACCCCTCTGGAATACCATTTAATCACCAAAAGCCCATCTCAATAAATCCTTTTAAAATAAAAGGGTCTTTGACTATTGAAAGAAGGAGAGTAGAGAGGGGATCAGTCTAACCTTCCATGGGAAAGAATTCCACAACCAGGGAGCAGCCACAGAGAAGGACATGTCCTCACCAAATTTGCTTGTGATGATGGTGGGCTCCCAAGTATATGATTGAATATACCCAACCTACTATATTACCATGAGCTAACTTGTTACATAGAGAAGCAAGATTTGAAACAGAGAACTATGTGGCAAACTCTCTTATCCAAGTTCCAGACTGTACTCTTTGGACTTTATCAGATGTGGCAAAAATGGTGGGATTACGACATCATGGTAGTGTGAATGGGTGTGGCTACTCCATGCCTCAGCCACAAATAAGGTGTTCCCTTTTATTGACAGGACAAGCTTTCAATAAATCAGCAATATTGCTTTTTTCATGGTATTGAGGGTGTGTAAAAAACATCCCACTGTAATAGCGCGGTTACAGTGTGAATGGGTGGTCCTTAGCGAGCAAACTTCCAGGTGAGAACACAAAAACAAAGCACAGGATGCTCTTTTTATTAACTATCCTGTCTAGTTTCAACATTTTTAGGTTAGTTTCAGTGCTTGTGTGTTCATTTACTTTGTTAATTAAGGTGTTTTTGAAGTTTTAAGTGCACTCATGTCTTCTTGTGAGAACCACTGAAATCTCACCCATTCTAAATCATGGAAGTAAACTCCTGTTCTTAAAGCACTAGTGGTCATCATGCAATAATTTCATGGTGGTTCTTTCATGTGATTACAGTGACGTGAGATAGTAATAATTCCACTATGTTTCCCTCTCCTCATTCATGGAATTACAGCATTTTTACATGCCAGTCTGATTATGTCCTTTATGTCTCTGTAATTTAATGGACTACAAAGCAGAAAGGAGAATCCTTGTAATTCATAACGTCCCAATTGCTCTAGCATTTTAAAGATCCTTAATCTCATTGGCTCATCCCTGGATGTAGTTTTCAGTATCCAAGCAAGGGAATGTCTTGGCTGTGTATGGAGTAGTGATTGGTAAGTGAGTCTTGGGCATGTAACAGCAGCCACCAATAAGAGAATTTCTTGAGTTTGTAACACAGTCCCTTTTCTCTGGCCACAGCTAGGGACTACAGAGCAAAAAGGTCTGAAGATCTTAGAAGCTCAGAAACAGCACTTTACAAATTAAGATCTCCTTATAAATGGAAAAGAACAGTGTCTGAACAAGATCATGTATAAAGGTGGCCTCCTTATTTTCTACTTTTCCTAATAGTATCCTATTTATAGATGGAAATATGTAATAACATGTAATTCTTCCTTCTCAACTGACAGCTAATGGCTGCCACTTTGGAAAATGCAGTCAGCTCTGGAGAAGTTTAGGCAAACTGCCTTAGGGACCATTCCAGGTAATTAACACATATTTTAAAAAACAAAAACAACAAAATACCCACCTTGTATTATGCTGCAGAAGCAAGCTGGAGTTTAATGAAGACTTCCTGGGGGTGATTATTCTATGAAGTGTAGAAGTGTGGCAATTAGTTATAGCAGAAGGGGAAATCCGGCATGAGCACATCAGCAGGAACAGGGAGCTCAATTAGAGCAAGATAACGAGAGCCAAAAGTTCTACAAAAAGTCCAGGTGGCAGAGACCACAGCCAAGAACCAAACAGAGCCTCAGCTGTTCTCACAAGCTGTCTGTCAGTCAGTCAGTCAGTCAATCAGTCTCTCTGTTCCTAAGCAGCAGCCAATAGTGTAGTTAGATCATTGTTTGCCCTAGGCTTAATGGCTTTAACCATCCTCCCCTCCCTGGCACACTTTACTAATTGGTTCAGAACATGGTGAGGCAACTCTGTTGTGTTTGGCAATGCTACCATTCCGCTGTTTGAGACCCTGGGCTTCTCCTCCTGTGATGGTCCCTTTGACAGTGACATGGATACAGTGGGTTGTTGGATTACACTTTTAGCTCCACCTCAAATCACATGGTTCTTCCAGGATTATCTGATGGAGTGGGTGAACTTTATCAGAAGGGGCTGGGGAAGATTCCCGCATGACTAAGAAGCATAAAAATTAGGTGTCTAACTCATACAGGGAGCCATCATAGACATAAATGTCTCCCCGTTGCAGAAGACGATGGTTTCATATCAGTCATATAATCTTAAGGGAATGGGAAAATGTTTGGCCAGACAATGCCACTTGTAGTTAGTAATGTCTAAACAGGGCATCCGTTTTTGTAATTCTCTTTCTAGCAACAGTATTTATATTTCTTTACTGCTTATCTGTGCAAAGCACTCCCTAAGCAGTTTAAAATGTATTAGCTAATTGTTCCCAACAAGCTGGGTACTCATTTTACTGACCTATGGAAGGCTGAGTGAACCTTGGAGCCCTGTAGGATCAAACTCACAATGTTGTGGCTGCAGTACCAGCATTTAACCACTGTGCCACCAGGACTCCTTTTTCCATTCATTCATCTGTCTCAAGAACTATTGTGTTGTAAGTTGTTCTACTTATTCAGCACATCCAGAGAACAAGGAACATTCTGAGTAGTGCTGTTAGTCAGAAGAGGAATGAGAGAAATATTAGCTGAATATGGTATTAAGGATTAGATATAAGGTTCCTGAGCATTACCAGGCATTTCTGATACATTTCATATTGCATCATGGAAGGGAGTGCTGCAGCATTGTCACCATGCACAGAGATGTCCTTTAGCAAGCTATGTAAATGTACAGGCTAAGGAGATTATCAGAAAAGCATCTAAAAATGTTCTTGTCCCACTATATTTAAAAGCATAAGTGTCCTGGCATAATAACCCTTTTTAAAAATCATACCTTGCTGTAAGAACAAGAAAGAGCAGCCCCAGCATTATCAGAGCACAACTGCTAGTGCTGTTTACTTCTGCGTTCACAGGGGTGTGTGGTCTTGGCAGTTCTCATGAGAAGATGTGAACATGCTTAAAAGTAAAAACACCAAAATTAAAAAAGATGAACACACAAGCACTGAAACACACTTAAAAATTTACCATCAAAGCAGGGAGGTTCATAAAAAGAGCCTCCCATACCTAGTTTTTGTGTTCTCACCCAGAAATGTTCTGGCAGGGACTGCCCATTGGTGCTGTATTCATGAGAGCATAATGGGATGTAGTTTCAGATGCTGTCAATCCCGTGAAAAAAATGCCATCAGTGATTAATTAATGGCTTGGCCCATTGATAAAAAAGTACACCTTTTTCACAGGAGTGGAACGCTTGGAGAGCGCGAGGGGATGATGTAGCGTGATAGCGAAGCCCTTTCACGGTACTGTGTCGTCATTATCATGCCATATTCGCTGCATCTGATAATCTCCTAAAACTCCCAAAGTAGCTTGGACTTTTGCATACTTTCTATGTTTAAGGAAAATATAGCTTTCTACTTACAACTTCTCTGTGTTTTTTAAAAAACTTTTATATGTTTTATATAATTTTAAATTGTCATGATTTTAATTGTTTTTAACTTTTAATTGTCATATTTTAAATTATATGTTGTATTTTATGTCTTGTGAATTGCCTTGTGTCCCAGTCTGGGAGAAAGGGGGCATAGAAATCAAATAAATAAATAAAATATTCAAAGAGGACAGGAAAACAGTAGGCTTGTAAACTTGTTATCTTCTCACTATACTTTCTGAAGTTGTCAATCTACTACATCCAACCCTTGAAAAAACTAATTTCACACTGGCTGCCAAGGTGGAACTAGATGTCACTGTCACTTATGTAACAAGAATCTTTTGTGAACAATTGCTCTGAGGAAGCAAACACATTTATTCTGCTAAAGTTCTGTGTGCTGCAGCATGTAAGTAGTGAAACAACAATGACAACTCAAGTTATGAAATTTCCCTGCATTTGATAGGACTGAAATACTGGAATGACTTGCTGACAGGGTTCAGGACGCTGAGCTATAGCAGAGGTGAAAAACCTTTGCTCTCCCCAGATATTTTGGCTTGCAGCTCCTGCCAACCCCACCCAGCATAGATGACATTAAAAGGTCCTGTAAAAGTGTTGCCAGAGTAGATATGGGCATCTGTGGGCTCATCTTCATGAACCAGAATATGCTGGCTCCCTGTTGGCATATCTGGATGCAGATCAGGCCTGTTGTTCCCCCGTTACCTCCATGGACTGGGAGGAAGCTCTGACAGGCCCGCAGCTGCCATTTCCTTTACTGTCTTGGAAGGCAAGAAGTGGACCTGCAACATATGACCAAGGCCCCCTGCATGTGACCAGCCTTCCTCACATGCGGCAGGATTCCTTTCCACCTTCTGGGAGAGCAAGGCAGACTGCCAGCTTCAGCAACGGCTGGCCTGCCAGAAAGGGATCTTGAAGTGCAGGGCCCAATCTGTTTCCTCCTGGTGGAAATGGATATAAACAAGTATTATCCTAAAATGTTGTATTGGGCCCTACCCCACATTCCTCCTGTCTTAGCCCTGTATCTGACCCAGGAGTGGTGAAGACTGCCTGGGTACAGAATGGGGCAAATGCCCTGTGTCATTTTGGGGCAAGACAGGTCATATTGTCCATCTAGACAAGCCCCGAATCTATCATAGTGTCTAGTCCCTGTGTCTCTTTTTCAAGATCTCCTATTTGTGCATATTTTTTTTAAAAAAAGTTGGGTAGTTCTCTATAAGCAAACGTAGGCCTATCTCCAAGGTTTGTGAGAGGGAAAAGCCATTGTCCAGTTTGGACTGTTGATCACGGCTAATACAGTTGGGTAGTTTTAGCTGGGAATTGTAGGTCACAACGAAAGCTTATATCATAATGCCTTTTCTAGTCGTATGAGTCACAAGACTATTATATGACAAATTGTCTCTTATCAGTATCTCACAGAGAAGAAGCTCTGAAAATTCAGGACTGTACTGGAAATGTAGCACAACAGCTCCAGTGCTATAATCCCCTCAGGCCCTAAACTACTTAAGAAAACAGACTGGAAGCATAGAACAATTAACCTCAAGTATGCGACTAATAAACAGTATGGATTGTCATACACACAAAAGGAATGCATAGGGTTTCTAGCCATAAATAGTATGGAAAAGTATGGTATTCTTTTCAGTGAGACAGATACAATGCACAAGCCAGACAAAACTGTAGCACAATCAATCACCATTTTAAAAATGAACTAGACAGGCAGGTAGGATGTTTTCCATTTAATGTCAGTAACTCACAATATACAGAGCATGATGTTTGACAGAGAAGATATGTGTTTTATGGGAACACAGTCATATGCTTTGGTGATAAATATTTGTTATATTCCAGCATTATTTATATTTAGGCAGTTTGAGTGAAATTGCTTTGTGGGATTGAAACACACAGAACTGAATATGAAATTAGACATTGCAAAATAAAGAAGGTAATATTTTGTCTTTTGAATTTTAATAAACTATTTCCTAAGAAGCTGGCTTAATACTCTCAAGGCACCAGATCCCATCTGATCTTGGAAGCTAAGCAGGGTCAGCATTGGTTTGTACTTGGATGTGAGACCACCAATGAATACCAGGTGCTATAGGCTATGGACATTTTCAGACGATCCTTGCAGTGCAAGGATCGAGCGGGAGAGGTTCGTAGCAGCAGCGCGGCAGGGGGTCGATTTCGGACGACGCCATCCCTGCGGTGAAATTGTCCGTCTCTCTTCCATTTAGGGTTGGAGCCTGCCACGCCATATTCTGCCAGGTTTTATTCACGGACAATGGACAAAACGGAAGAGAGATGGATGATTTTGCCGCAGGGATGGCGTTGTCCGAAATCGACCCCCTGCCGCGCTGCTGCTACAAACCTCTCCCGCTCGATCCTTGCACTGCAAAGATCGTCTGAAAATGTCCTATGTTTCAGAGGAAGGAACTGGCAAAATGCCTCTGAGTAGTCCTTGCTCAAGAAAATCCTATGAAATTCGTGGGGATGCCATAAGTCAACAGGTGACTTGAAGAAACATATATACACACACTTCCTAGAAAGCTGTTGCTTCTAGTTCTGACATAATTCTGGCTAGTATCCAGTAAATTTCTGTACACCTGAGGGCAAAAATACACAAGGAAACATTTGCTACCTGTGGAATACAGCACATTTGCTGGCAGAGGTCTGTACAGCTTAGGAATTTATGAGGAGTTTTGGCATCTTCAATCTTACTGGAAGCCTGTTGAATCAACAGTGTAAGAGGGGAAAACACTAGTCCTGTCCTCTGTATTGCTTTCCCTTGCTCTCTTCATGTGGATAGTGACTAGTCTGGGAGACTGTTTGTTAACATGTGCAATCAGCATAGCCTCTTGCCTCACAAGATCTAGAACTTGCTTCCACAAAGGACTTTTTCAGATGGTACTTACCGCGCTAGGAGGTCTCGCGAGAGGCACGGTGCTGTCGTGCGGCAGGGGGTCCATTTCGGATGCCTGCCATCCCTCTTCCGAAATCATCTGTTTCACTTCTGTGAAGGATTGGAACAGCTGTGCCATATTTTAATCACGGAAGTTGCCTGTGAATAAAATCTGGCGAAATATGCTGCGGCCACTTCCAATCCTTCACGGAAGTGAAACAGATGATTTCGGAAGAGGGACAGCGGCGTCCGAAATGGACCCCCTGCCGTGAGATAGCACCGTGCCTCTTGCGAGACCTCCTAGTGCGGTAAGTACTGTCTGAAAAAGTCCAAGATCTAGAACTTGCCTCCACATGATCTAGAACTGGTAACATGGAGGGGTGGGGTGAGGCTAGCTTTCTCCCGTCATTCTTTATTGATTCAACAGGCTTCCTAAATAAATGAATATGGCTTTTATTTATATGAATTCTGATGTGAACTGGTCTGAGTCATACCTCCTGGCCTAAAGTGCAGCTTGGAATGTAATTACCGTACCCTTCAGATTTTGTATTTTTCTGTGTGGTTCTCAGCTCTAACAAGTACAAAAATGTGTTTAAAAGTAGGTACTTTAAGGAAAAATATAGCTGGCATCTTGTTGAATTAGGATGGCATAAATTAGACTTACACCCTCATTAGTCAGAGGACTTTATCATACCAGCCTTCTTCCCTGTTCTTTTGCCGGCATAATTTGTGACATTTTTATGCCAGCAAAAGAATCCCCGTTACCACACTTACCTTCTATCTCGTCCAAAGGCAGCCCCGGCAATGATGGAAGAGTGAATGGCACTCTATTCAATTCCTCGAATGAAATCCCACAGATTCTCATGAGATGATGTGAGCACAGGAAATTTTAAAAAAAAAACCTAACAAAAATAACACAGAAAAAGTTTTAAAAAGCACACAATCACACTTAAAAAGTCCTAAATAAACCAGGGAGGGTCATAAAAAGAGCATCACCTACCTGGATGTTGCAATCTCAGCCAGGAGTGTTCTGGTCAGACTGGCCACTGACACTCTAATGACAGGAAAAAAAGGTGTGAGGTTTCAAACTCCTGCAATACTGGCAAAAAAGCACCACAGCTGATCTATTGATGGCTTGGGCTGTCATAAAAAAGTATGGCTTGCCAATACATAAACATAAAAGGATGTTGTTCTCAGGTATGTTCACCCTTTCACGCTTATGTGGTGTTGTTATGATGCCGTATTTATTGCATCTGATAAAGTCTAGAGACTGGAGGAGATTAGTGGAGACATGTCCAGCTATTTTCCTTTAGCTGAATGCACTGCAAAGATGTCATCAGCAGGGGCCTCCCAAGGACCCCCAACTGCATGTCCAGCTACAGGAAAAGAGCTGCATGAATTCCTGCTCATTTCGGACTCCTGCCATCCCTCTTCCAAAATCATCTGTTTCACTTCTGTGAAGGATTGGAAGCAGCTGTGCCATATTTTAATCACGGAAGTTTGCCTGATGAAGAAGCCAGTAGAGCTCCGAAAGCTTGCATCATGTATTTCCCATTTGGTTGGCTAATAAAGGTATTGTGGATTTTGTATGATTGTAAGTTAAGACTTCTGAGGAAGAAAGGCTTTTGCTTTGTTCCTAAAGCCAAACTTCTTATATATTTGTGTATTCTTACATACTTCCTTACATACAATATTTGTGTTTCTTCCCCATCCCCCTGCTGAAGACTTTTATGGCTGATAGCTATAATTCAGTGAATGAGTCTGCTGAGTGGCATGCTGTGGGTGCTTCCTGCTCTGCCTTGCAGTGACTGCTTGCTTCCTCTGAAACTGTGAAAAGGGATGGATGGGAAGGAAGTCACAAAAAAACCCAAGAATTTAAATTGTTCCCTGATGATGGGACTTCTGAGTGGTTGGTCTCATTCTTCAGACATACCATGGGTGAGCGGATAACTGCTGTGACTGAACATGAATGTGAAGGAAAAAGTAACTGTCTGCGTGTGTCTAACTGAGCAAGGCAGCCTTGAAGCCATGCTAGACTGGAGAGTTGAAACTGGCTCAAGCTGTACACGATAAGGGCTGTCATTAAAATATATATATATATTTGCATATTGAGGAATAATGTCTACATTCCAGGTGTCAGTCATGATCAGAGTGTGCAAAACTTTTTGGGACCATAACTCCCAGAAACCCCTATTTTGGCTGGGATATTCTGAATGTTGTAGTCCAGCTTTTTCCAGCTCTGTCATATCAACAGCAGCTTTGTAACCAAGCTGTTGTTCTTATGTTGAAAACAACTTGTATTAGAAAGGTTGGTATTTTGGTTACGCATGGTCAAGAGCTGATTTAATCTGATGAAGCACCCATCTGAGTCTTTGTCATCCCCTCCATTTCACTCTTCAAAATATACAGAACCTTAACTCTCGCCCCATTATGCTGCCCCCTCCACTGTGTTAATATGTTCTTGGGCTTCTATTTACACATCCCTGTTCTGTTTGCTCATATAATTGCTCCTAGACCTTATGTTAATGGTTTGAACTTTATCTGTTCACAAACACGGCAGATAATTTTTTTCTGCTCAGTGAAGTATAGCTTGTGATTAATAAAAGGATATTAACTTGTACTCAGCACACTGGATTATGAACAGTTCACTCCAAATGTATAGCACTTCTATTAATAAATCTAAGTATCTAAAACCTGTTCCAAAATACAGACATCTCCTAAACAATTCTTCTAGGATGTGTGCACAAGAGGCTAAATCTAAATGTTAATCCCAAATAGAGTAGATCCATTGAGATCAATGGGATTTACATAAACAAGGACTAAAAAGTCCTATCTATGCTAATGGGATTATTCTAGATGGGACTAGCATTGAATTTAGGCCAAGAATTTTAATTTGCTTACGTAATGGTCTCTATGGGAGAGCTGGCTAACATACACATAATTTGATTTCACTTGGTTAGTCAAGATTTTATTTGGGCTTTTCTAGATGAGAAGATATAATGTGGATTGCTGTGCATTAATGCAAATTCACAGAAGCGTTCATTCGTCTCCACAGGCCTTTTGCAAAACTGCTGGTATGCGAAGCTATCCATGTTTGAAGTGCACACACAGCCGTGCCTGCGAATCAAGATGGTGGCCAAGAGTGAATTACTCACATTATTATTCTCAACAAATTGCCACTGCTGCACAAGGTTTTTTTTTTAACTGCAAATGAAAGGTGCGCAAGTGTGACCTTCCACTTAAAAAAAGCTGTTTGGTTACCTCAGTGCAGGAAAAAAGTGCACAATCAATAACGCAAAACTCCAAAATGGCCACTTCATTGCTGGCAAGCCCACCCCAGGGCATGTCCGACCAATCAGCTTTCCACTTCTGCCCTTGCTGAGAATGTGCAGCATTCCGAATTGTTTGTCCAAATGAGTGGTAATGCACATTTCTGTGCATTATGTGAAAACTCCTGGAAAAGCTGCAAAGGCTCTTCCCAAGCAGTAATCCTTCCTAATGCTGTGAATCTCATTCACTTCTCACTGGGAAAAAGGATATTCTCACATTCTATGAGGAGTATTTTCACCAATCCCTTTATTACCCACAACTGGACTGTCTAGATTTATGATAATAAATGTTTGAAACAAACAAACAAACAATTGCTCCACTGAAAGACTGAAGTGATGCAAAGTCTCTTGGCAAATTTTGACCTGTGATTGCTTATTCACAGCTGCAAACCACTACTTGATGTTGTGGCAGCCACATGATGGATTTGTGAAGCAATGCTGAAACTTCTATGTATCCCATTTTCTTTGTGATATTGTAAAGTCTTCAAGTTGAATCAGAGTGAGTGGTGTTTAATCTGTTCTGAAAGGGATGGGGTGATGTAATGCCTGTCAAGCTGCCCTCAATCGGCTGCCTGTTACTGGCATCCTACTCCAGGTTCCCCTTTATTAATCCCTTATCTGGACTGGGGCCCGAGTCTCCAGGTGACCCTCTCAGTGGATAGATTTATGTGCGAATGTGTATTCTTTTGGTTAGCATGACTTTCCCCTTTATTATGAGGGAAATAAGGCAAGACGAGTCAGTAGAACAGTTAACAAACTTGTTTGGGTTATTGTATCAAAGAGATTACAACTTCAAAACTGTAAGATAGCTTTATATAGGACATTTTCAGACATGTCTTACCGCGCAAGACTCCGGGAGACATACGCAGCTATCCTGCGGCAGGGGGTCCTTTTCAGACGCCGCTGTCCCTCTCGCGGCATCGTCCATGACAGGTCCGGGTCCCATCTATAGCGACTGCACCATTTTTTAATCACGGACAACTTCTGTGATTAAAAAATGGAACAGTTGCTGTAGATGGGACCTGGAACTGTCACGGACGATGCTGCGAGAGGGACAGTGTTGTATGAAAAGGACCCCCTGCCGTGGGATAGCCACGTATGTCTCTCGGAGTCTTCTTGCGTGGTAAGACGTGTCTGAAAATGCCCATAATGAAAGGTTCTTTCATTTAGTTCTACTTATTTTTTCCTTTGAGTGACAGACTATTTATATTTAAGCATGCACTTTATCTCTTCAGTCTCTCAACTGCTTTACAAAACTTCCTTTCATACATTGCACTCCCAATATCTCTCATACATCTGACTCATCCAGCTGCTTTCTCTCAACTGACCTTCTTTCATCTCACTCACAGAGGCCCCTCCCATCACAGCTTCCTGCGCTGGGATTGGCTCCCTCTCATGCACGCTTTCAATCGTAGTTCTTCACAGGTAGCATCCCCCCAAAGCAGAAGTCAGTAAGTTCACAGGGATGGAGACGTTTTTGCCCTCACACTGGGGACATCATGATGTTTCTGGTTGTCATTTTCTGCCAGTTTTTGGCCCCACCAAAATGGCTGAGGAGAGAAGCCAAATCACTGTGTCTATGTGCAGGTTTCATGCATTTTGGTCAGTCTGGTAGGAGAAAATTGCCCCAAAATTGCTAGGATGCTTTTTTTTTTAAATGGGGAGGTGTTCTAGGGGCTTTCAGGGACTGCCAACAGTCTCCAGGGCACTACAGTCATGAGGTTCAGGGCTGCATGCAGCCTCCAAGCCTTACTATCCCCACCCCTACCCTAAAGGATCAAATCTGTAGCTTGGAGTTTTTGAAGATCCAGCTGTGTCACTCAAAGCACATCTTTCTGGTCTTTTAAAAAAACAGGAACAAGGAGAGGAAAGGAACAAAGCCAGGTGATTCTGGTAAAGTTTTCAGTGGAATAACGTCATAGAAATCCAAACACCAACTAATGTAGGTGTAATAAATGCCCCATTTAAAATGTAAGCAATTTAAACTTTTAAATGTAAACATTTAAAATAAGGTGTTTTATAGCTTTTCAGCATGAACATAATGTAGTGACACTTCTCCATTAACTTTCCTATCTCTGGTATTTTGTTAATATCTCCTCCAGATGTTCTGCTGCAAAAGAAATGAAATATAGATCAATGGCTATGATATTCTTTCTCTTATCTGTCCACCCATTATACTGTGTCTGCTGCTGTGTCCTCTTTTATCTCTCTTTTTTTCAGGCATGGCAAAAGTAGATCCTACAGCTATGGATTTTTGCTAGCAGCAACAGATTTCCCCTCTCAAACTTGCTCATTATGGGTATTTTCAACACTTGATTCCACTCACTGCTTCTAAATGCATGTGTTTATTTATCTCTAAAATACATGATAAAAGCTAGCCCAGATATAGCTCCTGAGGTGGTTAATCTTGTGATGTGCAGATTGGAAATCTCTCCCCATTCCTCACCATGGGACCATCAAAGCCTGTATTTACTATGCTGCACAATTATTGATTATTTGAGCCAAACAATGAGTCCAAAAGCCCGTCACAATAATCCTAATGAAAGGCACATATGTGACTGAGTCTGCAGGACTTGTGTGCTGCCAAACTACACAGCAGTCTCAATAACCCTTTAGGTACTATGAACCTTGACTATGTCCCTTGATCAGAGCAGGATTTATCAGCAGCCAGTGAGCTGCCCTTGGCATGGTCAATCAATCATAAATCAGTGAGGCCCATATTTTGTCTTTTTGTTAAAGTCTTGGCAAATTTATGTTAGGGATTGTTTTGTTTTTAAAAAGAGAGCAGTGTAAAAATCTATCTCCAGTACTACAGATATGTGTCCTGATCAAGAGTGTTGTCTGTGCTGCAGTGCACACTTACGGCTCCTTCGAAGCTTTTCCATTCACTTCAAAGCTTTTCCATTCACTTCCATTCACCTCTCCATTGACTCTCCCTTGTCGTGGGAGAGAGGCTTGCGTACCCTAATGATGTTTTGAGCTATGCTGACGGTGACATAATAGCCACCGGTAGGGTCTCCCATGCCAGACAGTTCAAAACTGAAGGGTCTGACAAAGAGCGTCAAAGGGCAGGCAACCTTATGGCAACCATCCTAGGAGAAGAAAAACTCTAATCCCAAACCTGGGCAGATGGTGCGCATCCAACCCCGTAAGGTCAACCATCTAAGAGAAGGAAACTCTAATCAAACCTACAACCTGAGGACCTCACTGCTACCATCCATGCTTGCAAGGCCATAGCAGATGAACCTTTGGTTTAAAGTGTGAGGCCAGTTCTGTGCACACTGCACTCCACCAGAAAAATCCATTGCACAGGCTCGAAGGACAAATCCAATTCCGAAAAAGCCCTGTAGCGATAGGTGAGGGAAGACACGGCAGGTGTAAAGATGCACTGGAAGCCGCAGACCCAACCCTGCATGCAGGCGGTTCAGGACTTTGGACGCTCGAGGCTGACCCGGGAGATGACAGTCTTATTCAGCAGCATCCTGAACAGCCAAGCAGCCTTTTTTAGACCCCATATGGAGACGGGCCTAGAAAAGGTGGCCTAACAAAAGCTCATCCCCATCTACCTGGTTGGCTAGCCATGGCCAATGGGCATCTTCTGATGCGGTCAAACCAAGGCAAAGAAACAAAGGCACACACCAGCCTCCAAAGGTGTAAATAAACTGACACTTGCATGCTGGAACATCAGAACCATGCGAGACTCTGCAGATAGTGGATGGCCTGAGCGTCGTTCTGCTCTAATAGCCCATGAACTATCATGACTTAATATTGACATTGCTGCTCTTAGTGAAGTTCGTCTCCATGAGGAAGGCAGCCTTAAAGAACATGGTGCCGGCTACACACTTTACTGGTCTGGCAAACCCAAAACCAAAAAACATCTTTCAGGAGTAGGCTTTATGATTAAAAACTCCATTGCCTCCAAACTTGAAACCTTGCCAACAGGACACACTGATCGCATTATTTCCTTATGCCTCCCACATGTTGTTCTCTTTAGTATATATGCCCCAACAATGCAAGCCGACCCTGTAGAGAAAGACAAATTCTACACAGACCTACACCACCTCATACAAAAAGTTCCTGTAGAAGATAAAATTATTATCCTTGGTGACTTCAATGCCAGAGTAGGAAAGAAATCCGAAGCCTGGAAAGGTGTCTTAGGCAAGCATGGTGTTGGAAATTGCAATGATAACGGATGCCTCTTGCTAGAGTTCTGTGCAGAACAACAGTTGACTATTAACAAACACTATCTTTCAGCAGAAAGATAACTTGAAGACAACCTGGATGCATCCCCGATCCAAACATTGGCACCTCATTGACTATGTTCTAGTCCACCAGAGAAACATTGGCGATGTCTGTCATACTCGAGTGATGCCAAACAGATCATCGCCTCGTCACATGTAAACTAAATCTTCATCTTAAGTTCAAGCCTAAGAGGGGTGGCATCTTAAAGAAGAGACTCCAAGTCAACAATTTTCAACAAGCTACCATGAGAGTCAACTTCCAGGCAAACCTGCAAACAAAACTTGAAGACCATCCTAAAGATCCTTCTCCTACAGTGCTTTGGCAACATATCAAAACCAGTAGCCTCCAGTCTGTGGAAGAATCCCTCGGGTTCTCCCACAAGAAAAATCTAGACTGGTTTTATGAAAACAACCAAGAGATTCTTTGTTGGCAAAGAAGAGAACTGCTCACCAGGCATACCTCGCCCAGCCAAGTTACCATGTAAGAAAAGCAGCTTTCCATCTCACATGTAGTAAATTTCAACAAAAACTCCGAGATATGCAGAACAAGTGGTGGATCAATATAGCAGAAAAGACACAACGCTGTGCAGATCTGGGTGATCATAGAGGATTTTATGAAGCTCTTAAAGCAGTGTTTGGACCTACTTATCAGGTCCAAAGCTCCTTATACAGTACAGATGGTCAAACACTAATTGCTGATAAAGCCTCCATCCTGAATCGATGGGCTGAACATTTTCAAAGTCTCTTTAGTGCCAACTGAGTAGTTCAAGGCTCAGTGATCCAACATATGATACAAAAACCAATGAAAAATGAATTGGACATAGCTCCCACTTTGGAAGAGACCCTTAAGGCCATGCAGCAGATGAAAAATGGCAAGGCAGCTGGGATTGATGGAATCCCACCTGAAGTTTGGAAACACGGAGGTCATGTACTCCATGTTAAATTCCACAAACGCCTTCTAAATTGCTGGGAAAAAAGGGAACTGCCATCAGATCGCTGAGATGCAATCATCATCACCCTGTACAAGAAAAAAGGGGCAAAATCCGATTGCTCAAACTATCGAGGTATAACACTGCTCTCTATTGCTGGAAAAATCCTTGCAAGGATACTCTTGAACAGATTAGTTCCTGCCATTGCAGAAGAACTTCTTCCTGAAAGCCAATGTGGTTTCAGAGCCAGTAGGAGTACTACAGATATGGTATTTGCCCTTAGACAACTGCAAGAGAAATGTAGAGAGCAGAACAAGGGACTCTATGTAACATTTGTCGACCTCACCAAAGCCTTCGACACTGTGAGTAGAAAAGATCTGTGGCAGATCCTGGAAAGACTAGGATGTCCCCTCAAATTCCTTAAAATGATTATCTTGCTACATGAGGGCCAGCACGGTCAAGTCAGATATGGCGATGCTCTTTCAGAGCCCTTTCTAATAACTAATGGAGTGAAGCAAGGTTGTGTTCTTGTTCCAACTTTCTTCACAATCTTCTTCAGCCTGATGCTCCAAAGGTCTACGGCAGCTTGAAGAAGGCGGCGGCATCTATATACGTTACCGTACTGATGGTAGCTTGTTTAACTTAAGCTGTCTGAGGGCTCGCACCAAGACTCTAAACTATCTAGTCCGTGAGCTGCTCTTCGCTGATGATGATGCCCTTGTTGCCCACACAGAAGCAGCTCTGCAGCACCTAACATCCTGCTTCTCAACAGCTGCAGAGCTGTTTGGGCTGGAAGTCAACCTGAAGAAAATGGAAATTCTTTACCAACCTGCACCACAGGACGAACACCACCATCCCAACATTGCCATAGGCAACTCTGTGCTTAAGTCCATTCAGCAGTTCACCTACCTGGGAAGCAACATCTCCTCAGATGCCAAGATTGACAAAGAGATCGATCACAGATTAGCAAAGGCATATAGTGCATTTGGAAGACTTTACAAAAGAGTCTGGAGTAATGAACATCTGAGGCGAAGCACAAAAATCAGTGTGTATAGAGCCATTGTACTGTCTATTCTCCTTTACGGGTCTGAAACATGGGTCAACTATCGCCACCACTTATGAGTCCTCAAACGCTTTCATCAGCGCTGTATACGCAGAATCCTAAATATACACTGGACTATGTGACAAATGTTGCTGTCCTTGAGCAAGCAGGGATCACCAGCATTGAGGCCATGATATTGAGAACACAGCTGCGCTGGGCAGGGCACGTTTCCAGGATGGAGGACCATTGCCTCCCAAAAATAGTACTCTATGGTGAATGTGCCACAGGTCAGCATAAGAGGGGCGCTCCAAAAAAGCAATATAAGGGCTCCCTGAAACAACATCTCAGACTCAGCCAAATTGATCACCAACAATGGTCCGCCCTGGGCTCACATCGGGAGGCATGGAGACACACTATCCACAATGCTGCAGCCTTATTTGAGAACTCACGCCAAACAAATCTTGATGAGAAACGACAACGCAGAAAGCATCACAACCCGGAAACATCACCCAAGGAGACCTTCTGCTGTGCTTTCTGCAACTGGACTTGTTTATCTCAGATTGGCCTTTTTAGTCATCAGCGCGCTTGCAGAAAGCGCGGGATGAGTCCTTCCTGAATCTTCGTTTGCGAAGAAAAGCCAGAGAGAGAGAGAGAAAGAGAGAGAGAGAGAGAGAGAGAGAGAGAGAGAGAGCGCAAGCACACTTACGGCTCCTTTGAAGCTTTTCCATTCACTTCAAAGGGTGGGGGGAGGCACATCCCTATCTGCAAAGGGAGATCTATGCACAGAGCTAAAGCAAAGAGAGACACAAGGGGCATAGCTGCAAGATTTTTAAAATGCCTCATTTTATTGGCCTACTTGTCATTATCCAGAAACAGGCTTGGTTGAAACAGTGGTACTTTCAATTTCTTACTTTTGATTTCCCCACTCAGTAAATAAAAAAAGGCCCTTTAAAAATGTAGGGCCAATGGACTCAGGCCAGAATATGGTGCCTTCTGTCCAATGTCATGCAATAAGGCGAGGTGGGACGTGCTACTCTCAGGCTTTATTTCCGCTTCCTTTCCCTCAGGCAATAAGCCCCTGTGTCTTGTTGAAAGTATTCTGAATGGCATGCCTGAGAGTCATTGAAGAGACAGGTGTGTTTCAGAAGAAAAAAACAGTGAACCATTGAAATAGGGCTACAGTTTTGGCCTTAGTCTCTCTTGTTTATGGCTGTGGGGAAAATTGCCTCTCTTTCTCTGGAGATGGAAACATCCTGGCAGACAGAGAACCTTCAAAAAGACACTGGTGCCTTTCTGCTTGGAAGAATGGTTGTGTTGGGGCAATTGAGTGAAAATAAGGGCTCCAGAGTATGTTGCATTTGCAGTGGAGATGCTGTCAGAAATATTGCATACCCTAGGACAGATGGCTCCTTTCCACTATGGCAAATGGACTCACCACATGGACTGAGGCCATCACTTACTTTGCTTTAGGGGCCCTTTCACACAATACAATTGTAGTGCTATGATTCTGTCAGGATAATATCCCTTTAAGTGCAGAGAGAAAATGTTGGAGCAACAGACCACTCTGAAGGTACTGCCTGGCTGTCCATCCAGAAGAGGAGGAGGGATTTCTCTCCTCCTACAGGAGCCTCCCTGGCATTTTAATCTGGGCAGGTGGCCTACTGGCATGATTGCCAAGCAGAGCAATCTCAGAGAGCTGAGCAGATACGTCTGTGGCACTCAGTGGCTCTTCCCCCACTGATATGGCTTATTTCGGTTGTGATGCCAAGCTGCAGAGGTGCTAAGGGAGTTTAGATGGGGTAGCCATGCAGGGGAAGGCAGTTTTGGGGTGATAGGTTGCAGGGGTGACGAGTGGGAGGCCTTCAGTAGGGCTCCTGGACTGATGGTGAGCAGGACTTTTCAGCCTCAAGTCTACAATTCTGCGACAAGCTTGGGAGTTGGCCCTGCATCCGTGGAAGGGGTATTGTGGCTCTTGAAGAGTAGCTCATGGGGAGTTGCATGCAGGGGTCCCCAGATTTAATCCAGGTGAAAAGGGGCCTGGCAGCAGGGGATGGGGAAGGCTAGAGGAGACTATTGGAGCAAAGATACGGAAATTTTCAAGCAATCTCCTGGCTCAGAAAAGCAACATCCTCTGTGAAAAGGAGCAGGAAGCCTCACAGAGATAGTGCTGAAGCAAACAGAGAATTAGTGGTTTCTGGGGAACCAGCTGCTGAAAGCCTCATGGCTCTGCCAAATGGCCTGTGTTTTGCCTTGGGAAGAGGGGTGGCATGGACTCCACCAGCCAGGCCACTTAGCCTGTGGGATAGCAAAGGGTGCCAGAAGAATGCACTGAGGGTTCTCTGAAAAAGATGGTCAGATGGGAGAAGCCAGGCCACGCCACATCACATCCCCTGCTCCTTTCACCCCTAATTTTGGAGAAGTCTCCTGTCTTTTTAAACCCAATATGCCCTTATTTTCGAGCCACATAGGTTTTACGGGATGATTTTACTGTCACAGGCCTCAGTGGAGGCAGCTGGAGGGGCCGGATACCCAGAGTAGCAATGCTCTCAAGGGGCACAGAAGGAAGGGCTGGAGCTGCTCTCCAAATTCCACTCTAGACCATCTAGAGAGTCTGACTTGTGTCATTCCTGCATGGCAGAACGGGGTTGGACTGGATGGCCCTTGTGGTCTCTTCCAACTCTACAATTCTATGATTCTATGATAGCACAGCTGAAATGGGTGTGTGCACAGCTGTGGCTAGGCGGAAGGTGACTAGCCAAACACACCTATAAAGATACAATCTGTGTGACTTACTGTTGTGGATTGGTGTTGAGGAGTGTTCGATGTTTGGAGAATTGCTGTTGGATTTGTTACTGAGTGGACAGATTCAACATTAACTGCCATAGTTCCATCCTAGGGAATCCTGTGATTGGCAGTTTAGGGAGGAGTGCTTTAAATTCTCAGCCACACAGCTCCTCCATCAAGCTACAAATTCTAGGATTCCATAGGATGCATCATTGACAGTTAAAGTGGAGCCATAGCGCTATAACTGTGTAGTGTGAAAGGGCCCCAGTACTGCCAGGAAGGTTGTGTAGGAAGGATGAATGCTTGCACACAATGCAATGGGTCTGATTCCCATATACAAAGCTGTAAAGCAAGGCTGGGAATGTTGTGGCCCCCCAGGCATGGATTGGCATTCTGTTGGTAACATATGAAGGCATAAGCCCAACTTACGTGTATGCATGTCTTTTTTTTTTTTTTGGTCCTTTTTTTGGTTCACATTCTGTATCAGCCTTCTGCAAACCCACCTTTTTCATGCTGCCTCCTCCTTCCCAACATGGCCATCCAGTGGCCTATAGCCAAGTGCACAATAATGAAAGCAACCTCTGGGCCCTCCTCGGCCCTCCAGACATCCTGAGGGATGGTGTTGTCATTGTGCATCTGACTATAATCACACATAGCAAGATACCTCTCAGCCATCCCCTGCTTTTCTCTGGTCATTACATGGCTATGGTGGAGTAGGGGAAGCAGCATGAAAATGGTGGATTTTCAGGGAGGGGAGACATGGCTCCTTAATACTGGATCTCAACCATGGTTGGACTGCAGCTCCTACCATCCCTCCTCATTGACTGTGCTGGCTATGGCTACTGGGAGTTGCAGTCCAGCAACATCTGGGTTTCCACCCTTGCTTTAATGGTTATAACAAATCAGTGGTGAAGAGGGGTGTCATTTAGGGCCAGCTCTGCACTAAAACTGCTCAAGATAAGAGACAAGATGGCACCCTCAGTCCATGTGCAGAAGCTTATCAGAATGATCAATGAATCTTATGTCGCAGTGTCCCCCTGAAGGCAGCAAGCCAGCTTAGGGGGTACAGTACAGGCTGTAGGGGCCATATAGCTCTGTCCTGCAACACGTAACAACACTATTCATCACCTCCCAGCATCTGCTATTGCCTGAGATGAGTGTCACTCTCCCTAATGGTAAGGTTGTCCTGGTGCTCATCAAGTCTAATGTATGTTTTGACCCTTAAACTTCATAGAGTTATATTATTATTACTAGCATGAATGCTCCTCTTCTCCCTCCTGATATAATCCACTCTGTTCCTCATCTGATAAACCTCAAGGAATCCCTTCCTTACCATTTCTTCCTTAAACTAATCAGGTCTGCCTTCATTTGCTTGATCAGACCCCACACAGCTGAAACGTTTACAGCTTGTTGGTTTTAGAAGAAATCCTCCTGCCTTCTGCACCCATTGATAATTTTGTCTTTGTTCTTTTAAAAATGCAACAAGGATCTTAAAATATTGCCAAAACATTCACTATTTCTTTTACACCTGCTCTGATCGTGCAGCCTTTGTGATCTCTTAAACCGTTATTCCCTTAGTGCTGGGGCATTTGAGCCTGCAGCTGTCTTCAACAGACTGACTCTCCTTGGGTGTTCTTCTTCTGCTACAACCTTCTCACTGGAAGAGTATATCTCCTGTGTACAGAAAATTGGTCTGTACAGATTGTCCCCAAATTTCTGCTCTTGAAAGTGGACAGCAGCTACTTTGATATTTGCTGGGTTTGGGCATAAACTGCATTCTGCATTCATGCACACAGGAGGCTTTTGTTCTGACTTTGCCTTTGCACATCAATCTGTCTTCATGCAATGCTCCTGAGAGAGAAATCTCATACATTGCTCATTTTGACATATGCCACACTTGACTCTGGACTTAATTTGTACCAGGGATCAGCTCTGGCATCTATTTTCTTTGCCAGGTCTCATGCCTGGAATACATCAAGTAAGAACAGATGAAAGTGTCTTGGAGGTGCAGAGTGAATTTCCTCCTTGTGGCCTTTTCCAGATGGCTTACACCACCACTCCCTTTACCCCATACAGTATGGCCATTTAGATGAGGATAATGAGACATGTAGTCCAAACATCAGGAGGGGACATATTGGGGGAAGGCGCCTTAACCAGTTAAATGGATGGCTCAAACATCAAAGGTTAGGGCAGGAATGGGCAACATGTGCCCTACTAGATGCTGCTGGATTAGAATTTGCATAATGTTTCTATAGGCCAGAATCCTGTTGAGGATTTAAGTATGCATAAACACCATAGTTATGGTGCTATGCACTGAATCATCTCTCAATCCTCACTTAACTAAGAAGCAGATGCTGTGATCCATGGGGGTGGTGGTGTTCCCCTGTTGATTGGGAAGGAGCTTACTGATGGTCTTACCCCCTCCTGTGAGCAATCTCCAGTGTGACAGCCAGAACTAGGGTCATGGTCACAATTCCCCTTTTGTGTTGGAGATCACTCACATGAGGGGGTGGTGGCACCAGCAGCCAGCTGCTTCCTGATTGATGAGGGAATAGACCCCTGTTGATTGCTCAGTAAGTGGAGATTAGGAGGCTTTTACAGTCCATATATAAACCCTAAACTAGGGGCTATGTAGGGGTTGTGAATATGAAACAGTCAGGAGTGCGTAACTCTAGGTGATACATTCATAACAGTCCAACAAGATTCTGGCCACGCTCCTTAGGGCTGAAGGGAGATGCAGTCTAACTGCAGCTGGAGGACCATAAGTTACCCAACACTAGGTTAGGGAAGAAGTTTCTAGATCTAGTGGGAGTTCTTTCTAGACATACATGGTTGCAGGAATTCTTTTTAATGGACTACATGTGTTGTATTTTTAGCTTTATTATGTTTTAAATAGTTTTATATTTTAAAAATATGGTGTTTTAATATAACTTGTTTAATTGAGTTTTATCTTTTTTTTTATAGCTTTACCTTATGTTAAAGCTTTACATTTTCATAAACTACCTTGAATCCCATGCTAGAATCAGTCAATCAGTCAGTTAGTCAATTCCTGGAGTATAGATGAATCTTTCAGTTTTGCTTTCTTGAATATATATATTTTTCGACAATCTGAACTCTTTCTGTGTAATTCAGGAAGAAATGTGTTCATTTTTGTACCTTTGCCCATCTGTTTTAGTCAAATTCAACTGGTACATGCATTACAAGTATGAAGAGGACAATACTGTTACTTGCCTACCACATAGCTGTTGGAGAAACTACCACTTGTGGGGTGGTCGTGAAAGTGTCAGCCTTAATTCAGTGCCACAAACATGGTTTGACTTACAGCAAGATTCAGATCAGGCTTATAAGAGCTAAGCACTTCAGAGTCTTTGCCTGGATGGATGCATTTGTCATATTACGTCCTTCTGCACTCAATTTTTTTTAGAGCCCAGTTGAATTGAATTTGACAAATTCATATCACATACTTAAAAAAAAAATGAACCAGATTCTCATGCATACCAGGCCCTGGCCTTTTCTCTTCAAAATTCAACACTGTTCTGACTTCAAAGGGAGCTTTCTGGTCTGCTGCAGTACATCTGATAGCTTCCCTAATTGTTTTAATTGATCTGAATAAAGGTTTAATGGACTTGCTGCAGTTCGTCTCAGGATAGCAACAGAGACAAGAGCCTGGGATGTAGAATAGTGGATCAGATTCTCCAAGTCTGAGGGTACTGCACAACTCCTATCACCTGACATTGTTGTGTATCTGGAACGTAGCCCCACCTTTGCTTTCTCTCTTGATTTTCTCCAAGGTTTTTTTTTTTTTTTTTTTTTGCATGTTGAGGCAGGAATGGGCAACTTGTTCTGCACATAGGATTGCCATGGCAACTGTCTGTGCTTGAGGTCCGCAGTGCATTTGCATATTTATTGACAAACTGTAGATAGGATTTGCATACACACTTCACAAGGAAGGTGTACCACACCTGACAGCAGCATCTGCTGGAAGTGCCACATTTATATATTTGAGCAGTTTGCAAGTGCCATTGACTCTAGTAAGAACTTGATTTTCTTCAGTGCAAGAACATGCCTCCCACCTGCTTGTAGAACTTTGTACTGATGAGGAAAGTCAACATTTATAGCACGGCACCAATTTCAGATTTGTAAGGAATTGAACATTTGTTCTGATAGACAGTAGAAAGTTTGGACTGTTGTCTAAGTGGAAAGAGGGATAAAGCTTTCCCCAGACTGACACTTGTCATAACTTTACATCAGTGTTCCCAGACTCAGGATGGTTTTCCTCTTTTGTCTAAATCAGGAATACCTGGGAGTTGCTGGCCAGAGTGAGTCAGCTGCCTCAGAGAGCGTATTTTAGGTACCATTAAAAGATCACAAATTATTTACTTTGGCATTTACTTTGCTGGTGTTGTATTTGTGTTGCTTCAGGCGGGGAGCCATGCTTCTGGGATTTTATCCCATAAGGGCCAAGAGAATTTGGATGGCTTTGAGTATTATGTGCCTTAACTTAGTTGAATGAGGGGTGCCATTTACTGGTTTGCTTCAGGCAGCAAAATGTCTCAGGACAGCCTTGGCAATACTTCTTAATGAAAATGCTGCCTAGTAGCTAATGTAGACTGGCAGACTTTAGTGCTACAAACACTGCCTGTCTGTGGAATTTTTTGTTATCAAGACTTGCTTCATAAGCAAGTTGTGATTTTCTATAATTATGTTCTAAGTAACACTAGAATATATATTTTAAACCTCCATGTCTCAAATGGAATTGGGAGCTGGGGATCCCACTCAAATGTGTAACCTTAAAACCAGTTAAAACTGTGTGGTTAGACTGATAGCTGTGCTCAAATAATAAAAGCTATTGTCCGGAACCTATTGCTTTCCTGCCTGCTTTCACAAATGTGGCCTTGGGGATGATATGATGAACCATGTGACATCTTAGTTCCAATGAAATTAGGCAACCCCTGGTTGTAAACAATAAAACTGAACTGAGCTGGGAACTGAACATAGTATTGATTTTTTAAAAGCTAAGTAACCCACTTCTAGTGAGGTTGAAATTTAGTTAAATTAAGATCTTTTTCACATTACACAATTACAGCACTTTGAAACCCCTGTAACTGTACATCCGATGGAATCCTGGGATCTGTTTTGTGAGATATTTAGAATTCTGTGCCAGAGAGCTATAGTGCCTCTTCAAACTATAAATCCCAAGATACTTAAGATGCAGTCATAGCAGCTAAGGGGGAATCATAGCACTATAACTGTGCTGTGTGAAAGAGACCTAGCCATATCTATCCAATTGTAGAACTTCCCCACCCATTTAATTTTGGGACATGTCTTCAGTCTTTGGGTGCTGTTACAGCATGCAAATCATTACAAAATGGTTCTTTAGGTGTAAATAAAACCATATTCCAACACGGGGAATGAAATTATACTTTCAGAATTGAGCTAGGCATGAAAGACATGCTAGAAGAGGGGGAATCCTGATAGGATTGATGCTGCAATCCTATCAGGGTGACCTCTAGCATTAGGTGGGGTGAGCCTGAAGCCACAGGGTGCAGATTCTGAGTGTCATGAAAAGGCATTATATTATTTCATTTGACAGTATTGCATTTTTACTAATAAGAAGAAAGAAGTATTTGTGGGAGCGTTTGCTTCGTGTCCAAAACGACAGTGGCAACTGGTGGCTTTCATGCAGTAGGACAGCAAATCAATTCTTGACTGTAGTCATTCTTTAAAGGAGCTATCCAGGGTGCTGAATCCATTTTGAGGAGAAGAGAAGGTTAAGAGGTGACATAATAGCCATGCTTAAGTATTTGAAAAGAAGTCATATTGAAGATGGAGCAACCTTGTTTTCTGTGGCTCCAGAGACTAGGACATGGAATTATTGACTCAAACTACAGGAAAAGAGATTCCACCTAAACATTAGGAAGAACTTCCGGATGGTAAGAGCTGTTTGGCAGTGAAATGCATTGTCTCAGAGTGTGGTGGAGTCTCCTCCTTTGGGGTTTTTTAAACAGAGGCTGGATGGTTATCTGTCAGGAATGCCTTGATTGTGTATTCCTGCAGGGCAGGGGGTTGGACTAGATGGTCCTTGTGGTCTCTTCCAACTCTGATTCTTTGATTAACACATACAAAAAGTACAACCTGCAGATTTAACTCACTGTTGGGTAGCTACAAGGCAGTGGGATTCCTTCACAAGGGAGAAGCGGTTGGCTGGTGGGACCTGCCATTGTCTCTGCTGCTGCCCTACATCATATTTAATAGGGTCTTACAAGCCTTGTTCACAGTATCTCAGTCTCACAAGGCTTGCAGTCCCTATTAAAAATGGCAAAGAGCAGAAGCGGAGGCGGCAGCAAATAATCCTTGAATAAACAAATCCACAAAAGTGAAACTCACAAATGTGGAGGGCTGACTGTACACTCCATTTAATTCCATTGAATTTACTTCTGAATAGAAATGTATAGCTTTGCATTTGGATGTGGATGACTGTATTTTGAAACTACGTTGAACTGAGCGGTTTCAACAGCAAACTTTAATAATTTCTTCCCATTCTGATATATGTTCACTCTAGAAAGAAAGTGTATAAAAAGCCTATTAAATTCAAGCCTGATTTTTCATTTTTAACAAATTGCTCATTCTACTTTCAGTGAATTTGATCTTTGGTGAGCCTGACAATATGCACATGAAAAGTGGTGGCTATGTTTGAAATGAGTGCTGAATATA